>OZ007498.1:28924204-31734204 GCA_963931805.1 Microdon myrmicae
GTTCAATTTCTTTAATATTGAATTTTATATGGGCAAATTGAACGTTTAGTATGATATCAATTTGGTATTGGACCGTTTAGTGTATGGAGGAGGAGTTTGGGAAGTGCTTCATCCTTTTAGTGGATGATTTTGCGGTTACCGCAATTCTTTGGTGCAGACCCCAAAAAGGTATATATTTATGGGTGGGTGGTTTTGGACGTAACAGGACTTCCGTCACTGGTCCTTTTTTATTCATCATATCATATATCATTTTTTTATTCATCATATCATATATAACTTTTTTTTTTTCTTCATCATATATCATAATTTTTTTTTTTTTAATTCGTCATATCATATATCTTCTTTTTTTCAATCATATAAACATTTTTCTTCATCATATATATCATTTTTTTTATATAAATTTTTTTTCTTCATCATATATCTTTTTTTTTTTCTTTTTATTCATCATTTTCCTTTTGAGGCAGGAGGGGGAGAAAGGGAAATGTTGACGGTTGCATGATCATATGCCATGATTTGCTTCCGCGGTTACACTCATATTCCATGAATGTAGTTGTAAAAATGGTCAGTAATTATTCCAAAATTTATTATTATTATTATTATAATTACATTTTTTTTTCCCTTGATCGTGAGATACCTATTCACTACTCTATATATGCACACACATACCTTTTTATTTGTTATGGATTTTATAACAGCAATGTGTCTATGCTTTATTTTGTTAATGTATATTTATGTATTTTTCTTGAATAATAAATGGTAAAGGTCTAGATCTCAATTGTACGTGTAAAAAAAAAAGAAATGAGTTGTTCTTTTTTTTCTTTTTAATATATATCATTCTTTTATGTAGTTTTTTTTTTCTTTGTATATACAGTTATTTATTTTCATTTAATAATATATAAATTTGTTTTTGTTTTTTTTTCTATAGTAATAATTACATATATTTGTTTGTTCATAATTTTTTTCTTAAATTATTTTCTTCTTAATTTACTTTTATGTATTTTCCTATTGTCGCGTGTTAGTATGGTGAATTTATTGTTTTTGTTTGCTATATGTTTTGAGAATCTGGGTGTTAGTTTATTGCGTCTGGCTTCTTTCCTGAAAACGATCTCGTTTTCGTTTATAGTCTCTGGTAACTCTCTTGATGTGTTTGATTTTTCGATACGTGCTCTGGTAAGGGTTTGAACCTGTTCTTGTATCTTTGGGTATAGCTCGTCTAGAAAGGTGTTTAGCCTCGACAAATACTCGTATTCATTTGACCCTGACAGAGTTTTACAAAATTTATACGGTCTACCGAAAAGGAGTTCATATGGTGTATACTTGGTCGTCGAATGTATTGCGTTATTATATGAAAGAAAGGTTTCTGCCAATAATTCGTCATGTTCTGTTGGGAGCTTGTTTTCTTTTCTTTTGGACATGATCAACCGGTATATTTCGGTTAGTGTAGAGTGAAGTCTCTCTACAGGTGCGTTACTACTGGTCTGTTGGAAGGATGTGAAATGTAGATCTATGTCGAATTGTGTACAGAAGTCTTTAAAGATTGTTGACATGAATTCTGATCCTTGGTCACATACGATATTTTTTGGAATGCCGTAGAGGCTGATGTATTGTTTGAGGGATTTCAGGATCGTTATGCTAGTTCTGCAGGGTGTCAGTATTTGGTTATTGTTTATTGTGTAAATGTCAATGTGAAGGATTTCGAGAGGTTTTGCCGGTGTACTTTGTACTTTGGGTGGATTTCTATCGTATTTAAGTAGTTTGCATTTGTCGCAGTTGTTTCGGTACGGTACGTTTACCGTGCAATACGAATATAAATTATCGAAAACGAGATGAGACACGAAAGGTTTATTGCACAAACGACACTTTATTGTTAACGATTAAAACGAACGAAAAAGCTAGATTTTCACAACACAATGTTGGTTTGACAACGAACAAACGAAAGCTCTAATCTACATATAATAATGACAAACGACAACAAAAACTATGACAACAAAAGCTAATGACAAACGAATAACAAAAAAGGCAAGTGCTGCCAAACCTGCAAATTACTTATAAATTATAACAATGAATAACAAAGACTAACAATACGAATAAATCCAAATATGCTAATTAATAACAAAGGGTTCTTCACGCACGACGCGACATACAGCCCGCCTTGAAGCATCAGGTTCAACTTGATTGTGGACCCTTCGTCTTCGGCAGGATATTTGCTGGGAGTAAATTTTGTTTGCCTCGATCGCCTTTGACAACGCAGGCAATTGCAATCTTTCGCAGCTACTAAGCTCATATAACCTCGAATTGTGCTGCGCTGTTGATGATTTGGTCCCATTGAAGAAACCACGCAGTAAACGTACATGAGGATTTGGACGAAGGAAGGCCAAGATGCCGAGGATGACACTTTGTTCACCAGGAGCATATTTAGGATAGCCAAACGAAAACAATGCTGAGTTGTATGCTGACATATATGTAAGGCTGATATTTGCTTCTCCTCCTTTCGTAGAAAGCCGAAGTTTATGTTTGTAAGATCGGGAGCATGTTAAATCCAAGTGACCTTACCAGAAACGAGCGACGATGAATTTGTGTTTGTACGATCGTTGCCTTTGGAGAATAAATAAATCCATGGTTCAGAGTACAGCTGCAACGTTTCCGGTCTGCTCCTTAGAATTTCACATCGTTTCGACCTTAAGCGGGAAAATGTTGTGATTTAATTCGATGATATATACGTTAAGTGAGTTGAACGTATCCATTGAAAACCGTTGCATATAAGTATGATCTTCTGTAGAATGTAAAGTTTCCATTGGGCCGTATAAGCAGGACCAATTTCGAAAAAGAGAACCAATGCTCCTTCCTTGAGTCGAACCTCTGGGGGTCGTGAGCGACCGAATCGAATCAGCTGCTGTCGGGATTTCTTGCGCCTACGCTTCCACATATGTTGCTTCAATTGTTGCGCGTGACGCCAGTCGGATATACGATTAACTGGCGTACCTGTGAAATCGAATTGCTGGAAAGAAGCTAAAGGGCTACTCACTGGGAAGGGCGCAGGAATGAGAGGTTCAAGATTATTTGGATGGGAGGAGGACATGGGTGATATGGGAAGGGAGTTAAATATTGCTTTCAATTCGATAATATAAGTTACTAATTGCTCATAAGAAAGCAAAGGAGGCGCTCTTGGCGGAATAATGTGCCAATCAATTCCTTGACCAATAAGAAAACTAACTACGGGTTTTTGATGCCCTTTGAACAAAGTTCCATTATCATAGTGGATCTCGACTGACCTTTTCCGTCCTGAAAAGAAGCGCTGTGGGCTTGCGATAAAATACTCGGTGGCGAATCCACCGACTAGTTGTAAATGAACTGTCTTCGTAAGGCTAACGTACTCCGCTGCGTAAACCTTCCACCGAACTTTGTTGGGATGTTGCCTTTCTTTAATATAGAAGGCTCGACACGAAATTTTAGAACAGCTATTGTACTTGTTCTGGATAATACAATTATGGCGATAATGGATTAATTGATCTCTGTGAAATGCAAGTTTCTCACAAGAAGATCCAACGAAAAGTGTTATTAACGATCCGTGAACAATTAGTGCATTATATATATATAGTTGTGGGCCTTGTTTCAAGGCCACCGATATTATGAAATTACTTTCATCTATATTTTCTTTGTATTGTGCCAATGCACGAGGCAAAGTTCCTTTGGGGATATTTTGCAAATCCAACCATGTTTCGGCACGGTGCGTTTACCGTGCAATACGATTATAAATTATCGAAAACGAGATGAGACACGAAAGGTTTATGGGGGTATAAGATGGTGTGTGCCAGCGTATGGTACGTATTCCTTATATCTCCCAACGATGTTGCGCGGTTGCGAGAATAGTCCACCCAGGATAAACTAGCACCGTATACATTCGCCATTTTTCATCGGTATAATTACTGTTTAGGTCTCTAAACTTTACACTTCTTCTGTGAATCTCTGCGGACAAGCGTGTGCATAAGCATGCACACGCGGCGGCGGTTAGCGACACAACCTCTCTCCGGTAATCACGTTAATCGACTGTTTGAAAAGGGAAGAAATTGGATACGGCCAAAAAAAGAACATACTTCTGCTCTCCCACTGCCACGTTCTTCGATGTGTGGTAGGTTACGTCGGTAAACTGATGATCGAAGAGAGCGGGACAATGAGAGAACAGAAACACGCTATACGATTATCTTGGGGTGGATTTGGTTGTATTTGCATGAATCAATGTAGTTCTGAGCGGAACCTATTGACCTGATTCGGTAGTATGGTGAGTTCAGTGTACATTGATCCATACGGAGACAGAACTGAGAAAGAGAGGAGAATTAAGCTGATGATATTCACCTACAAAAAGAGAGCATTGATCCCCAGCGAATGAAGTGTCTGGAGAAAAGCCAAAGTAACGCTAGGGAAATATTATCACGTGATTCAATCGAATGTTTTGATAAATTTCCCCAGCGGATCTGCAATGATGCGACAACTTCGTCCGGCTGGATTTGGTTGTCGCTAATCGACATGGACACGAGTTGCCGTATGGCAAAAAGGTAAGCTAAACTCATTTATGCATTGTCTGCGTGGTACAATGAGTTTAGCTATGTGTCCTTGGTGGAAACATGCTTTGCAGGTGAACAGGTAAGTAGGGGGAAATGGGGTTGATTTGACGCGCTGTAAGGCGGTCGAAATTAGGTTGGAATGGTGGGTTGTTTCTCATATAGAATAGAGAAACCCCCACACGTTTATTGCACAAACGATACTTTATTGTTAACGATTAATACGAACGAAGTTAGAAGCTAGATTTTCACAACACAATGTTGGTTTGACAACGAACAAACGAAAACTCTAATCATTTACATAATAATCATAATGACAAAAACGACAACAACAAAAACTAAGGACAAACGATAACAAAAAAGGCAAGTGCTGGCAAACATGCAAATTAATTGTAAATTATAACAATGAATAAAACTAACAATACGACTAAATATAACTATACTAATTAATAACATAATAACAATGAAAACAAATATGATGACTTGAACTGCTTAGTTCGAGAAAATTGCTTTGTTCGCGCCTGACGCGACATACAAAACGAAAAAACTCTAATCTTTCATAATCATAATGACAAACGTCAACAAAAAACAATGACAACAAAAAACAATGACAACAAAAACTATTGACAAACGAATAACAAAAAAGGCAAGTGCTGCCAAACATGCAAATTACTTATAAATTATAACAATGAATAACAAAGACTAACAATACGAATAAATCTAAATAATACGAATAAATCTAAATATGCTAATTAATAACAAAGGTATTATAATAACCAGAAACCAAGAAAACAAAGATAATAATAATGGCGTGAACTTGGCTCTTCACGCACGACGCGACATACAGCCCGCCTTGAAGCATCAGCTTCAACTTGATTGTGGAGCCTTCGTCTTCGGCAGGATATTTGCTGGGAGTAAATTTGGTTTGCTATTTATTATTTTTGTAATTTTGTCCTTCATGTTTGGGAAATAAACTTCTCTTTTGAGATGTAATATTGTTTCGTTTATTCCCCTATGATCGGGCCGATCATGGTACTCTCTTATAGTCGTTTCTTGATCGTCCTCGTTTCTCACGTCTTTAAGGATTTCTGCACATTTAATGAGTCGAAATGTTTTGTTATGAGAGAAGTATTTGGAGTATGTTGACTGTATTACCGGGAAGATGTCATCGCTTGCATAGATGGCTATTTGGCTGTTTGGAGGGAGGTATTTCTTGAAGATATCGACCATGCTTGTTTCATTGAAATTTTCTTGACGTATGACTCTTCTTTGTTTGTTTTTAAATATTGTTTCTACTGTCATCGGGGAGCCTGAGTTCTTTTTCTTCGAAAATGACTTGTAGATTGAATTCATTTAAGGGTTTTTCGGATATGTGGATGCCATCGTCCAGGTTTTCGTCGGCACTGTGTGCTGTACTTGTATACAGTTCTTGTTCGTTAGTGTCTGGGGTTTCGCCAGTCTTTATGCGGCTCAAGGCATCCGCATTTGTGTTGGACCTGCCCTTTTTGTAGACTATTTCATAGTCAAATTCTTCTATATTTAGTCTCCATCTTACGAGTTTGGAGTTGGGTTCTTTAAGGGTCATGATCCATGTGAGAGGTTTGTGATCCGTGACTATCTGGAATTTTCTTCCAAATAGGTAGGGTCGAAAATATTTGGTTGCCCATATTATGGCCAGTAGTTCTTTCTCAAACGTTGAATAATTACATTCAATTTGAGAAAGTGTGCGGCTTGCGAAACAGATCGGTTTATCACTTCCTACCTGTCCTTGTGACAAAACTGCCCCTAATGCGAAGTTGCTGGCATCCGTAGTGAGAATAAAGGGTTTCGTAAAGTCAGGATGTTGAAGAATCGGATCGTTTATTAGTAGATTTTTGCATATTTCGAAAGCTTCGCTGAAGTTTTTGTCCAATTTAATTGATTCGCCCTTTTTTAGGCAGTGAGTGAGAGGTTTAGTGAGTTTAGCTAAATCTTTTATGAATTTGCGATAATATCGATAATATCCGAGAAAAGCCGAAGTAACGCTAGGGAAATATTATCACGTGATTCAATCGAATGTTTTGATAAATTTCCCCAGCGGATCTGCAATGATGCGACAACTTCGTCCGCTTTGATTTGAGTTCGTGTTTTGGGTATCGGGAAATCTTTAATCGCTTGGATTTTCAATGGGTTGGGCTTCACTCCTTCGGAGTTAACAATATGGCCCAGAAATGCTATTTCTTTTTTTAAAAACTCACACTTGTTCATTTGGATTTTAAAATTGGATTCTCTAAGTTTTTCAAAAACTTGGGTTATACTTTCTAAATGCTCCTGTAGGAATGTGGAAAATATTATGATGTCGTCTATATATACGAGACAAATCTTTCCCACTAAATCTTTTAGAACGTTGTCCATCACTCTCTGAAATGTTGATGGGGCGTTCTTTAGTCCGAATGGCATCCAGACATACTCGTAGAGTCCGCCCTCGACCGTGAAAGCGGTTTTTTGGATATGCTTTGGGTTCATTTCTCTTTGATGGAACCCACTGGCTAAATCGAGTGTCGTGAAGTATATGCACCTTCTCAGTTTGTCCAAGATCTCGTTTATGTTAGGAATTGGGTACCGGTCAGAAATTGTTTTTTCATTGATTTTCCTATAATCAATTACTAATCTCCACTTTTGTTGGCCACTAGCATCCAGTTTTTTGGGTACTATCCATACTGGGGAACTCCAAGGCGAATAACTATGTCGAATTATAACTTGTTCTAACATTTTATTAATCTGCGATTGGACCTCCTGTTTGTGTACGTATGGATATCTATAGGATTTCGTATATATGGGCAGATCGTCAGTGGTATTGATGTGGTGTTTTATTTTATTTGTGAAAGATAATGGCTCACCCTCTCTGTAGATTATGTCTCTGTAATTTTTGCATAATTTCACCAGTTTCTTTCGTTCCTCTTGGTTGAGGTGCTCAGTTCTTAGGAGATTTTCTAGGGAATCGCCGCCTTCACCGTTATTATGTTCAGTGGGGTGGGGTTGGGTGTCGTGTAGGTTAATTTGTATGAAGTTTCCAGTCTCATATGAGTCTGCATTCAATGGGGATTCTAATAGAAGTATTTGTTCGTCTGCGGAGCGGTTTGAAAGTTCCACTATGCAGTGCCATTGTTCTGCATTATATAGTCCTGGTTTCAGGAAAAGGAGAGGTTTTAACTCCATTGTATCTAGGTACACATCACCTTGTTCTTTATTGACTGGGAGTCTCGCGAGTGTCCGTGAATTGGCGGGGATTTTGAGAATTCTTGAGGAACGATTTGTTTTCATATTTATTTAGTTGATCGCTTTGTTTGTTGTTAATAGTTTGTGTTCAAGGTCAATTTTCGCGTTTAATGAGAGGAGAGTGTCAAGCCCCAGAAGACCATCGAAGAAGCTGTGGAATTTGAAAATTAGGAATATTAACGATCCTTCTTCGTTAAATTCCGAGAATATTGGCAGAATTATTTGTTTATCTATTTGGTACTCTTTGAAGACTGTGGTTATGGTTATGGGATTACATTTGATTTGTTTGTCCTGAGGGATATATTCGGGGTTTATAAAAGAGGTTGAGGCACCGGTGTCTAACAGAAATCTAAGTGGTTATCCAAAAGGGGAGGAAATGTGTATATAAGGAAGTGTTGTGGGATATTTCGTTGGGTCTATGTACCCGGTTGGTTGTTCGAGGCTAAAATGGAAACATTTTGTGTATCGTCGATATTTGGGTTACTACTGGTTTCCATTGTGTCATGTGAATTGAAATTAGGGTTTCTCGATAGTCCTGTTTGTTGACTTGGGTTTGCTTTTATTTTGGTTACCTCGGGATTATTTGGGTTTCTGTTTGGTTGTTCTTGATTTTGGTACCTGTATCTGTTGTTATTATTGTTGAAGGTGTTATGAAAGGGGTTCTGAAATGTTTGAGTTCGCGAGTTTTGCGGATTGTTCCAATTTCTAGCAGGGAGTGTTCTCTTATATTAGGAACATGGTTATTTTGTTGCCACCTATTGGGATAAAACCTATTTAGGTAATTGCGAGAATTATCGTATGGTCTATTTTGGGTGTATTGCCTAAGTCTGTTTCCCTGAGATGTTCTCTGGTAATAGATGTTCTGCTCTTTTATGCAGTAAGCCAATGCCATGGCTAATAAGTCTGGTTGCATAGTTCTTACTTTCGATCCTAAGGGTTCTCTGAGTCCACTGAGGATAGAGTTTAGGCACATTTCGGCGTATAGATTTTTCTATGCCGTTATTACCCTTGTATCTTTTTCGTGGATGAGGATATTGTTGCATAATGCAGACTGTATTTCGATGACTTCTCCGTAGAAGGCCTCGATTGTTTCATCCCATTGATTTGTACCGTGTAGATCCCTAATAGGGGATGTTTCCGTACGTTTGTCCCAGTAGTGGTGGATGAGATTCTGTTTAATATCGTCCCAAATGAGGGGGGTACCGTACATGTTCAGAACCTCATTTGCCCGTCTTCGATTTTGTTCCGTATGGCTCTAAGCAAGATCTGTCCGTACGGCGTATTGTCTGTTCCTCTGATATGAAGTATTTCTTCTACATTACTGAGGAACTCGTATAACAACCTTGGGTTGCCATCAAATCTGGGGAGGTCCTTAATTGCATCGGGTATTCTTAGTGCATTAAAGACGTCAACTTGGTTTGTTGGCTGGCTGTTTGCCGTTTGTTCTGCTTGATTCATGATGTTCTTGATCCTACCGACTGCGCCAGTTACGAGTGTCAGGTCACGAAATACGAAAAAAAACCACGTACAATTCTATGTAATTATTCTTTATTTCAAACTGTTTTTCTTTTGTAAAAATCTTAATAATTTAATGTTATTATTCTCTATTTCAAATTGTTCTTTGAAAAATGTTAATTAATATCAAAGCTGCTAACGACCGGCCACTATCACGTTCAAAATCCAACTCAACTGCATCTCCCATCCTACCTGCACATTACACCTCGGTATTAGATTGCAAAAGTGCTTCCCACGCATTTGAACAAAGGATTGATAATTCAGTAGACGCTGAGTCTACAATTTGTCACCTCTGTAGGTTCCACACCGAGTTCTTGGTTCTAAGGTTACGATTCACTCTTCCGGCTCGTTGCTGATGTTGCATCGGAGTCAAGGAACTGTGGGAAAATAACCTTGATGGGTGGATTTGCTGTTCAAGCAGATTTAGTGGGTGGAACTTAGGTGTATTAGGTATTAAGGGGTGACGGGGTGCTCGGTGGCAACCGTAACTCGCTCGCTGGTGATTATAATCGAATCTCGGGAACGTTTTACGTAGTGTGTGTACGCTGGAGTGTTTGGGTAATTACCCCTCACGCGGGACGCGGTTTGACAGATGATTATCGAAGCCTGGTTAAACCGACACGAAATAAAATTTTCCCAGAGCGGCGGCGTGACCAACCGCGGTTGTGACTGTGTAACGACTGATCCCAATTAGGGATGAAATTTAGATTTACTTTTGCACAACGATCAGCCAATGGTAACCGCGCTCTCTTGTGCATGCTTCAATTATCTACGCTCATCGAGGTGGATAAAATACTTGCGTATTCGTTCGACGTCGATGGGCATAAAAAGGATGAAAAAACCAAAAGGAAAGCACAATAACCCAGGGTTGATTTGGCTTAGTGTGTGTGTATTAATGCAGCCTCTGAGAATGATCCACTGACCTGGTGCCGTGATTGTGGCGATCTCAGAGTGCATTGAACTATGGAAAGACAGAATTGTGAAGGAGAAGAAAATGTAGTTTGCGCTATTCACCTGTAAGAAGAGATCATTGATCCCCAGCGAATGGAGTGTCCGGGGAAAGTCGAAGAGACGCTACTTTGGCTAGGGTAATATTATCGTGGGAAACATGCCGTGGAATTCGATAATTACCCAAGCCGTTGGATAATGGTGCACCCGCGTCGATTCGACTTGTTGTTGCTAACCAATATGAATTAGAATTTCCGGTGGAAATCTCATGGGTTAGAGGACTGGAGTTGCCGTATGGCAAAAAGGTAGCCGAATTCAATTATGTATTTCCTGTGTTATACTCCGGGCCGTGCTTTCCCAAATCGGGAGAACAGGGCGAAGTGTCGGGAGTGATAAATAAAAGGCGAAAGGATTTTTTGAAACAATAACAGTTAATTTTAATTTTACCTAGATCCAAAAGTACAAAGGTGAATATCGGTCGGGAGTGATCGTTGCACTCTTCACGGGGGTATGATTGATACTGACTTCATGATCGTATGTGATTTTTTAATAGTGGGGAAAAAGAGCAAAAGGTAAGAGAAAAAGGTAACCTGAAAACATGTTCGCTCTCTCTCTTTGTACCGGGACTCCGAAGCACATGAAAGTTGGTTTGGCCAGCCATGTGTGGGCATGATGTCATTGTTTGCTCGAACGGATTTTGATGATTGTGTTGGATCTGCTGCCAGGAATTTGGCTCGTGAAATGAGTTAAAGATTCGGAGAATTGTTTGGGTTGTTGTGGTCCTTCTCTCAGGGAGCGTGTCTCGTCCTGAAAAGGAGATAGCTCCTGAGGCGACCCGTTGCGGTGCCGCCGTGCTTCCTCAAACCTCGAGGGAAGAGCAGCTACCGATCGTTTAATATGGGCCTGGGAATCGGCCAAGCGCAATAAAAAACCAATCACCTGTATTTCCAATATTTAAACTCTATTTATTTATTTAATTACATTTATTTTGTTTATTGGCGTCCTACTATTTCGGACGCCAATCGAGACTGATCCTCGAATACAAAATCCATCGCCCTTATAAAGGGAAACAAATCGAAATTTGTATCTCGAAAATACACAATTTCCTACAAAAATCCCGATTTTGAAATCCTGAGTGAGATGCTCAGTGTTTATTTAAGATAAGAATTCAATTTCTTGAATTTATTTATTTGGTTAATGGTAGGGCTTTCTAGAGCACTACACTTGCATAATAATGGATTCGGCTATGCGTCCGTTTGAAAACATGATTTACAGGTGAATAGGTTGGTAGGAGGAATTGGAGTTGATTTGACACGCTGTTGGCGGTCGAAATAGGGCGGAAATTGTGGGTTGGTTCTCCATGTAGTATAGAGAACCCCCACAGCCCCATGATAATACAGTAGATGTTTGTGCAGGTTTTTAGGTTTTCAGGATTTTTGTTAAAATGCCAATGGCATGAAAAACCGAATTCCGTGGTGCATTGTCTGCATGCGATGATAAATTCAGACAATGCATTTTTTACCTGTGTTATGCCCTTTGCGGAAGGTACAACGAAAGGGGTTGAGTTTGGTGTTATGCGCGGCTGCAGGCGAAATTGTGGCCGGTTTAGCGGGTTGGTTCTCAGCGTAGTATAGAGAACCCCAACAGGTGTCTAGAGACAATTTAGTGTCAATTGAATAGAAAATGTGTTGATGTAGTTTTTTCTTAATTTATGCATTGTTTGCATGTTTTGCATATTCTATTGGCGTTAACTTAAACATTGAAGTCATCCACAATCATGATTTCAGTATGGGAGTATAGGTTGAAATTCGTCGGATTTGTTGAAGACCGCGTTTCTATACAACTAGTAGTTCTTGTTCAAAAAACAGGAATGATTGATGTGGTTAGGAATGTGAAAGAAAGAGCTTCTTCGTACATATAAGATAAAGCTACGATAATGGAAGAACAGAGACACTCTGTTATAACCAGGCAGGTTGAAATCCAAAATATTCTTATCAGTTAGTACCTGGATTTCGTTCAGTGTAAGAATTGTTGGTGTGTGGTCATATACGTGGGTAGATACAGCAGAGAAGTTGCATCTTAAGTCACTAGTCGAAGCGAAATTCTCGTGTTATATACGATATAGTTATTTTATTAACTTAGGTAATTTTGTAACAGCAACGAGACGGTACTGTTCTACCACCCAAGCTGTCATCTAGAGTGGATGAACGCCACCACTATTTTTTTCTAAAACTTAAAAAAAAAATTGAACTAAATTAAACTAAAACTATAGGTGCTGTTCTCTAATAACAGCTACTCCACTTTATCCATGCAAAAACTTAAGTCACAATCTTTCCGTAACGAATATTACGCCACTCTCACACCATAAATCTGTTATGCTGCGCCGTGCTTCCTCTATGATCATAAAAAAAATTGTTTAGAGTATTGTGGTACTTATGTGTTAACTAATGAAGAAATAAAACACAAATTTCGTTTATAGGAGATAAACATTTTATTTACACTATAACCGACTTAGTATATAAACTTATACTGTGTTACGACAAATTAAAATTTTACTCGTACTTACGCATGTTTTGTTTTATGTTTTTTTTCTTATTATTGGCAACATTTTTAATCATTTCTTGAGATATCGTTTTGCATTGAACTCATACATAGAGATTTATGAGTTTTCTTAATGTGTTGTGTCTTTGACGTGTGATCTCTCTAAGTTATTGTTCAAATAGTTAAGTTAATATATACCTTGAGTTTAGGTTCAGTTTTTAAGTGCGATTATCATTATGATGTGTTTGATGCGTAAGTTATATTTGTTTGCATATCATAAAGGAGTAAGGTAAATGTGATTATTTATAAGTGTTTCGTTTTACGAACACTTTTAGTTTCCTGGAGCCGTAGAAGAAATTTCTTGAGGAATTCAATGCCTCTTTTTCCTTAGTTACATAGGCTACTTCAGTACTACTGAGAGTGCAAGATACGACTAAGTTGAAATACGGCAATATAACTTCTTCTGAGGGAGTTTTTAATACTACTGAAAGGTTGTAATGCTTCATGATTTAGTTTTATAGGCACCTGTGGGTTTTTTTTGGTTCTGTATTGTCACTGGAAGTTTTCCCAAGGATAAATACTAAAACATAGCCAGCTCTTTCTCCTCTTCTTCGTTTATTTTTTATTGAACTTAAAATAAGCCGACACAATATTTCACTGTCCGTTACTGTAGCTATTAACCTTAAAGGTGCACTGTAGTATTTACAATATAATTAAAATAATCAAATAGTTCTCGTTTGATTTAATCTTAAAGTGCACTGTAGTATTTAGATTAGAATTAAACGCACTTAATCTTAAGGGTGCACTGTGGCGAAAATTCTGACTCCGACTGACTTTAAAATCACACGATCGGACGCGACTCAGTCTCCGTGAAATAGAAAAAAAACAAACCCATACATGCCTCGCGGTATCCACCAGTCCAGGCAATTTTAAAAGGAAAAATATTCTCCGCTACCATTCATACTTCGCATCCCGCACATCCACTTCCACCCCGGGTCACACATGCTGAGCATTCCTCAGCATGTGAACCGGTGAAACATCGATACCCTGCAATTCCGAAGCAAGATACGGGACACGCAGGTGGTCCGATGTAGTCGTTAAGGATGGTGCTCATTGGGCTTCGTGACCAGCCAATATGCACGCAAACAAGTGCAAAACAAACACAGAGAATGATCACGAGAGGCTGTTGCTGCGCAATCGTAGCATCAAGGGGGACGTCGGCTGTTTATACCATCGGGTAATGCGTACAGCATTTCCGATGATCGTATATCCTTATTTGGTAATCCATGTTGTCGCCCCTGTTTCCATGGATTGTGCCACCTGGCGTGTTTTATAAGAGTCCGTGGCTCAGTTAGGCGACCGGGATGTTTTGGGATTACCAAGGACAGAAGAAGTATTCTCTGCACATGTGCGACGGGATTGGACAAGAGGTAAGCGCGTCCGAATACATTTCAAGTTGTATTGGTTGCCCATTGTTGCGACCATATCTCTTCACGAAAATGATGCTCTTGTTGAGGTAGCTAATGAAGGAGTGTTTGGCATCAGTTTTGCTTACCTGGATTCAGCCTCTTTTAGTTGGTGAACCAATAGGAGAATCTGTTCTGCTATGTTTATCGTAGGCCCTGCAAAATTCTTCCCGTACAGTTTTCGTTGCTATTCCTGGTGTTAGCTGCGGCAGGTGATGGGTGTCAATGGTGGTGGAGTGTGGAATAATAGAAGACGATTCCCTTTTATTGTTTTTTATGATCAGTGTTAAGTTATAGTTGGGGGGCTGAATGAAAACGCGTTTCGTTTGTTGTTGATTTAGTTTTTTGTTAAAAGGTTTGATTATGTGTATTGTAAAGGTAATATCGTCTGTTAATATATGATAATTTAGAACGAAGAAGTTAAAATTGCCAAAACAGACTAATTTTGGTTTTTTACTGCAATTTATTTTTTCAATTAAATTGACAACGTTTCGATCAAGTATTTGATCCTCTTCAGGTCTAAAAAAAATGTTATAATGATGTTAAAAACCTTCATAGAAACCATAAGACACACAATAATTAAATTAAACTAAGCTTACCAGCAATAATTTGGAACTAGTACAGTAAATTAAATAAGTTAAATAAATACAAATTAAAATTACTCTGCCAATAATTTGACAGAGAAGTCAAAACACTAAAATAGTCAATCAAAACTGATGCTCCTGTGGGTATTTACCAGTAAAGTGTGTCAGCAAGGACAGGAATTCACTGATATACCACTGATAGCTCTCCAAAAGAAAAGAAAAACCGCGCAACGTTCTCCGAAAGAGGAAAATAAATAAAACTCGCCGGATTAAGGTTCATATAAATTTTTTATTTTTCGATAACTTCAATTCACTTCCTTCATATATATTTATTTTTTTACGGATTACATAAAGTTTTCTTTATTTCGACATTTTTTAATTTCACTACTCCACCGACTATCTTATTATTTTTTTGAGAATAAAGAAAAAAGGAAGCAACGAGAGACAAAGCACGGCTCGACACTTAGACGCAGGTTCGCACTCTCCGAAATATCAAATCTGACTGGGTATCTAATGCCCACTAAAGAAAAGGGACACCTAAAGGAAACCGCAAAAGGGGAGGAGCCACACGATTAACTCGAGGTAGTTAATCGTGATTGGACCGGGGAATAGGCATACATTATGGATGTGTGTGTATGCCTCGCATACGATCGTCCGGCGACCGAGGAGGAATGCCAGCATCGCAACTGCATCTTCCACGAATGCAAACAATGAATATCTGGGGTGAAAATGACACGAACCGAAGATCTGGTCATCCTATGGGAGGCCATAAATCAACATTTCGGTTGATGGTGTGAATTCCCTTCGGTCCGCCGACGGGTGGCGGCCGTTAATAGGGAATTGTATATTCATGACACTCTGTGGTGCAAATGCGTTGTTTAGATATTGTAACGGATATAGGGTGCAGCCGTTGCCAGATGTTGAAAGTAAACACTTGCTGGCTGCATCCAATTCGTTGCTTGTTTGCGGTCCCTGATCGGTGGGGACCGATAATAGGAAACCAGCTAGTGCTGGTATTTAGGGAAATGTTTGGTTTGCCTCAGCCGAAACCTTGTCGGCGGTGGCAAACCAATGGGACCTAATAGCCGCATGCTAGAAGTGCCATGGGCAAACAAGGAAACGAGTAATCAAAGAACTCTTTGTTGATGTTGTTTCCATAGCATAAGGCTATGGAAACGAGATGCCCTGGGTAAAATGTATGCCTGAGGATGAGATTTCAAATGCCACGGCTATGTGATAATCTTTGCCGTGGACTTAATGTTTTTTTGTTTTCAGAAATCAATGCCTGCCCGAGGATAAATTTTCGATGCCACGGCTAAGTGATAAGCTTTGCCGTGGACTTAATGTTTTGTTTTCAGAAATCAATGCCTGCCCGAGGATAAATTTTCGATGCCACGGCTAAGTGATAAGCTTTGCCGTGGACTTAATGTTTTTTCAGAGATGGTGATGGAGAAAAAGGGGTTTGGAAGGAAAACCCCCCACAGAATAGGTAAGCTGCCTAACGGATATTCATAACAGTTATCCGATTGGGTAACTGTATTAATTTCGGCGATTTGGCTGGGGGTAAATGCCGTAGCAAGGTTACGCAACCTTGCTGAAGTTCGACCGAGAGGTGAGTCGTTCGCCTGGAATAGTGGGGATCGAATGATGTATGGCTCTTCGGGCCCTGAAAAGCCCCACACTCCATCATACATAAACAAACCACTAAGTGAGCGCAGGTATATACAGGTCATGGAAATTTACGGTGTCTGTCTGTAAATTTAAAGTGTGTGAGTTGGCTTTGATGTGTGACATCTCAGACATAAGACGTTTAGATAACAGCGCCTCCTTATCTTTGATTTTGATCTTCTCCCAATTTATGACATGTGAAGGATGGTCCAGTCGATGTTTTGTAATAACATTGTGGTATTTGGGATGACAGTTAATGTTATTTCTATGTTCTTTTATGCGAGTACTCAGTTTTCTCCTTGTTTGGCCTATATAAGTGGCAGGACAAGTCAAACAATCTACTTGATAAACAACATTGGTGTTATTATGTTGCTGTAATTTGTCTTTCCCCCGAGTAACAATGTGGTCCAATTTATTATTAATGGAGTGAACAACACGTATATTATAATTCTTTAGCTTTGTGTTCAACTGTTGAGAAAAACGATTAATATAAGGAACCGTAAGAGTTGCATCAGGTTCCACTTTTGTTTGCCTCGGGTTATTATCATTAGTATTCAGAATTGCTATTCTCCTCCTGATGTGTTTTTTGATAAAAGTGTGCGGGTAGGAGTTCCTCTGGAGGATATCAGTGACCAATTTCAAATTTTCGCCATGAAACTGTTTATCAGACAACTTGATCGCCTTATCAGTCAAACAAGACACCATCGCAATCTTCTGGTGTGTCGGGTGGAATGAATGGTAATGTAATACCCTGCCTGAGAAAGTCGGTTTTTGGTACCAATTGCATATCAAACGGTCGTCCAAACTTCTAATGACCTGTACATCGAGAAAACTAATTCTATTGTTAGTTTCAATCTCATGTGTAAACTGGAGATTGGGATTATATGAGTTGAACACATTTAAAGTGTGTTCAATTTTATTGGTCGGTAAAATCAAAAACAAATCATCGACATACCTATAATGAGTAACTTCGAAATCAAGTTTCTCAAAACATGAAACTTCCAAATCTCTCAGGGCTAAGTTACAAAAAATGGGGGAAGATGGCGAGCCCATAGGTGTACCAAATTTTTGTCTATAAAATGAATTATCAAACGTGAAAAAGGTTGAACCGAATAGAAGTCGGAGGCCGTTCTGGAATTCACTCCATGGAATCCTACATTTGTCCTTGATAAAGTCCCATCTGTTTTTTATACTTCGTATAATACAATCTTCCGGTACGTTCGTGAAAAGAGAAGTTACATCAAACGACACCATACTATGTTCTTTAGGGACTTGAAAATTTTTGATTTTGTCAATAAATTCCATACTGTTATTTATATTAAAATGAGATGCTGGCACATTCTCGGATATCAATTTCGATAAAAACTTTGAAAAGAAATAGTATGGTGTGTCAACATTGGAAAGGATCATACGCAAGGGATATCCAACCTTATGGATCTTTGGTAACGCGTAACATCGAGGTAGATTCGAGGCAATAGTAAGCAAATGATTATAAAGTTTCTTACCGCGTTTCCCCTCAGAGTTAAGAGCATCATCAATAAACCTTTCATTCCACCACCGTTTGAGCAAGGTTTTAAGTTTTCCGGTCATTTGACTTAAGGGATTTTTGTTTAACTGTTCATATGTTTTGTTGTCTGATAACATGGCATTCACTTTTTGGATGTAATCAGTTCTTTTCAAAGCTACTGTTGCGTTGCCCTTATCAGCCAATGTGAACATGATGCTGTGCTGCCTCGCGAACTTTTTCGCTTCTATAATGTGTTGGTGTAACCATTTTTTGTCCTTTTTAATGTGAGTTTGGTTTCTGTTTTTGTCCAAAATACAATGTTCAACGATGGTCCGACGGATCGAATCGCGAGACAAAACTGGAACTCGATATAAAATGTTTTCTGTGTTTTTTATCAGATCTACCTTATCCGATAATGTTAAATTTGATTTCTCCAAGTTGAATTTTGGACCCAGTGCAACCACTCTTCTCACATGTGATGGAATTTGTACATCTGTAAGATTAAATAGCCATTTTTCGTCATATTTGATTTTTCCACTATCATTTGCCTTTGATCGAATTTTGCGTAGTTTAGAATCAAGCTTACAAAACATATGATCATTCAAAGACCTTAATTTGACATGTTGGCTATCGAAAAAGTCATTGTAAATGTAACACGGCAAGAGTGACTTTATAATTTCTTCATGTTTTTTTACCTGTGTTGACAAGTACCTGATGTGGATGTTGATATCTTGAATCGAACAATTCAGAAGTGCGTGGTGGAATCTTTGAAGACAATTCGCAAAGCGGTTGTTAGATGTTCTACTGCAAAATTGAAGATTTGATTATACTTTATTTATTTTAACATTATACTTTATTTCTTTGATACTGCGCTGGCCATAGGTTCGTTTTGAATTTAGCATTTCATTATGTCAAGGTTTTTAGGAATTGAGTCAATGTATGATGAATTAACTTTTGGTTAAATTCGTTGTACATGTGACTCAATATGGGATTTGAATATGAAGCAATGGAAAATTTGGGATTTGGGTTTATTATGTGGAGTTGAATCAATGAGCGATAAATTAACTTTGGGTTAATTTATTGCTCATATGATTCAATATGAAATTAGGAAATTTAGGATTTGATAATATTGGGGATTTGGATGGGAGTAGCGATTTAGGATCGCTACACTCTTGATACTATTATGCTTTTGGGTGGTACTGGAGACACCATATGGTGACGCCGCGAATGCATAAACGAGATTTTTCTTTCAAGGAGTTTTCGAAGATGCAATGAATGCATCTTGTAGGGAAAAAAACTTGTAAGGGTAGAAATGTCCGCTCACGTTGGAATCGTCTTTATACTTGTTTTTGAGCTTTAAGTATGCCCTAGATGGCTTTTATCTAAATAATGAGGAAGATGGTTGGTGGCGTTCTAAAGAAACGCCGCACACCATTTTTGGCATGTTTCAAAAATGCGTCCTTTTTCATCTCTTAAGAAGCTCGTTAAGGGGTTAGCATGTTTGCAAAGTTATAAATGAAACGCCTGTAATGACCTCACCTGCCAGCCTTAAGAATTATCTCAAGTTCTTAAGGTTGGCGCACCTCAAAAGTTGGCGAAGGACTTCTCTTCCGTTTCTTATGCGTCAATCGTGTCCCAATTCTGTTGGATTAATTTTCTACAACAATTAATTGATGTGTCTTTCACAGAACTTACCCCTGATTTCTTTTTGAAGTATTTTGTCCATGGCTTTATTTATTCCTTTTATAGACTGTTGAGCTCGAACCATATAGAGTTTTTTTCTTTTAATTCCAAGTGCAATAAACTAACATTCTGTATTTCTTTTATAGATAACTTTATTTACAAAATTTTTACTTTTAATTACAATTGCAAGAAACTAACACTCGTACCACATAGAGTTTTACTTTTAATTTCAAGTGCAAGAAACGAATGTTCTGTATTTCTTTTATAGATAACTTTATTTCGAAAACCGCACGCCACACAAGACTGTTTTCAACAATCTTTTAATCGTTTGGCGGAGCGACCGACTACACGCCATGAACTCCTGATTTAAACAAGAACGAATCTCGTGTCTTTCGTTTTCACATCCGCTTCCACGATTGTTATGTGGGGGTTTCTCTATTCTACATGAGAAACAACCCACAATTCCTACCTATTTTCGGCCGCTTTCAGCGCGCCATACCTACCCATTTCTACCCAGTAGGTGGTGTCAGTAGCTGCATCTGATACCAACACACACAACCAAGGCCACCACGAGATCACGGCATATCATGTTTTCTGTTCCCTCATTCTTCATGTCCGTCAATTACCCTATTAACAAAAGTTACTCACACTTTGATGGGCGTGAGGTTGAGAGAGCAGAGGCGTGGTCTCTTTTGGTTGTCCTGTGTGTGGAATGAAATATGAATTTCAACCCTAATTCACACCAGGCGCTATTCAATCACCATCGCGCGCAGTCACGCTGCCGCACCAGTCGCATCTCAACCATTGGTATAGTCGTGTCGCCGCTCGCCATCGTAACAAAAGCAAAAACTGCAAAATTTCGTCTCTATTGCCAAAAGTTTCTAAGTATAGAAGAAGTTTATTATTTTTCTGTGAAGTAATTCTGTATTGAAATTATAGAGTGACCATAGAATTAAAAATACTAACGAAATAAAACTAAAAGTGTTTTCCTGTCTTCCTGTGGAACAATTCTTGTGTAAGGTGTAACAGTGTCGGGGATTAAAGTGAATACGTGCCATAAGTTGGCATTCGAACTTCTACCCCCACAGTTACTTCTAGGAAGCGGAATTGGCTATTAGGGGGCTAGGCTATGGACGGTAGGGAGACTGTGTCTAACTAGGGATAAAATGGCTATGTACAATAGGATTGAGGTTTTAAAATAGGGGTTTTACTTTATTTAAATTATTCAACTATTGTGTTTGGGGATATTCTATTGTAATGGGAAATTGGTGATTTGGAGGGACGGGTAGGATATGCACGTGAAGACACGAGATGTTAATTATTCATAGGGGGGTGATAATTAATTGAACTTAATTATATAACAATTCTTATATATATTAAATTCTTACTGTTATATTTTGCCAAATTCTTGTATATATTTTTTGGATTTTTATGTTTTGGTGGCACACTCAAAATGTAGTAATTTTTATATATATTAGTTTGGGAAGGTATACACGTGTGCCAAGAGTTGATCCTACGCGGATGGTCAATAGTTGATTGTTACGAAATTGTTTGCTACACTGTACATAACATTCACAATACACGCTTCACATTTCACACAATTAACACACATTAAGCAATTAAACACATAACACAAAATTCTCAAAAGGGATAGGACCAAAATATGTGTCCAACAAGCGTGGAACACACCCTCCACACACAGAAAGTTGTTAATTTGGTGTGGGCTGGATAGTGGCGGCAGGAACACGTTGGTGTCTCCTGACGTTGGGTGATGTTGATTGATGTCGTTCTGAAACAATTTTAAAGTAATGCTGTGAAAGGGAAAAAGAATACTTAGGTCGATTGTGCAGCAATCCCAGAAATAATCCTCCTCCAGACTGCAACAATAAAACGGGTTGGTTTATTTTACTTAAATATTGCTTTATTTCACCGATTATTTGGATTTTTTATCGATTCAAACTTATTGCGACCTGTGTCTCTTGAATAGCAAACGAAGAAGTTAACAAAACGGAAAAAGTGGTTGTAATTTGACAACCAAAAGAATTAATGCCAAAATGTCAGCTGATTGCTGACATTGTTTAAGGTGATGCCACATCTTAAATTTAATTGCGAATTCGCCGGTTGTGTCAAGGGCGAATCCGCAACATTCCGCCCGCCTTCGCCAATCATTGGCGAATCGTCTGGCTCCAGGGGATGGTCACCCGGAGGTGGGGCGGGAGGCTCCTCTTCCAGTGGGAGGATGCGGTTATCGTTGCTGGTCATGTGATCTGGGTTGGAGTTGTAAGTTTGCAACCCACGATCAGTGACCACGTGACTGGTGATTGGTCTCACCCCATCGAGACAACTAGTGGCGTTGACGAGTACTGCGTCCATTGGCGCCCGCCCGGAGTTAGCGGCCGGAACGGTGCAGTCGTTTGCAGGTGAGGTCGGAGCGTTCATTCGGATGCAGCGGTTGGGACTCGGTCGGTCCCTGAATACTGTGGAGCGCCGCCCGCCAAACGGGGCATTGCGCGTTCCGTGGTTAATGGTGGTAGCGGGACGCATGTACTGCCTTCGGGTGCATCGGTGTCGACATCGACGACGTCTCCTCGTTGTCCTTTGCGGTGATACCTCTTCGAACTTAATGACCGGAACATTGCGGTCGTTTGCGGTTGAGGCCGCAGCGTTCATTCGGATGCAACGGTTGGGACTCGGTCGGTCCCTGGATACTGAGGAGCGGCGCTCGCCAAACGGGGCATTGCGTGTTCCGTGACTGATGGTGGCTGCTTGCGGATGCATTCGGGTTCGTCGGCGTCTCGTCGTTTTCCCCTGCTGGGATCTGTCCTCAGCAATCCTGTGGTCGACCAGTTCCTCTGGGTTGGATTTGTAAAGTTGCAACCCCCGAGGGCTGGCCCTGTTTTGGTTGGTGACTTTTAACCTGGATGTTGCGGTTGGCCCATGCGGCAAAGTATGATGTCTTCGCTTACATCCTCGGCACACCCTCTTCGATAGGCAGTCGCGTATTAGGTGACGACCCAGGCAGTTGAGGCACAGTTTCTTGGTTAGTGCGACGTGTCTACGCTGGATAGGTTTGAGAGCTCGAAAACTTTCGCACACGTATATGTGGTGTGGTGCCTCACAAAACGTGCATGGTGTCTGTTGGTGCTCAATTACTGGACTAGGCTGCGGTTGCGTCCTGGTTGCTAGTCGGCTTCCATCGTCTATAGTTGGGGAGATTGGATCGAGTTCGCATTGGGATTCGAACGGCCTCGGCGTTGATCTATTGCCTTGATCGGCAAAATTTGCTGTCATTGGGGTGACTGAGTCGAGCGCGAACTGAGCCTCGATCAGTCTCGGGAGTTGGGCATCAATTGTCTTTGCATCGTTCCTTGTTGGTGATCTGGGTGAATCGGCAGGTGGCATACGCATGCCAGGTTGGGAAGTTCTCATCCCCCACGGTGGTTGCACCATCAGTGGCGGCAAACGGCAGTTGGATTGAGACATGATGTTCGTCGCATTCGTGTCAGTCGGACGGTTGGCGAGTAGCGCGTGCCTTACCTCAATAAACTCCGTGGCCTCACCAAGGCATGTTTCTTCGGCCTGGTCGATGAACCGCTGTTCAAAATACTGCTGAAGGATGGCCGTCCATGGAGTAATCAGGCATATGAGCTCTTCATGCCGATTCTGCATCTCATCCCAACTCAGCTGGAGGTTTCGCTCTTGCGCTTTCACGGTGGCCCGTTCTTGATGAACTTATTGAAAGTTCCCATCATTTTCTCATGTGCGGCGAACTGGGCCGCCATGAGTTTTTCTGCCAATGCAACCGTTGTCATCGCCGAGTTCATTGTCTTAGAGCTGTTCCGTTGACTAGATTAAAGGTTTTCACAAGCTTGAAAACGGTGGGTCTTCGCGTCTGGAATTGAATATCCCGCGACCTTCTGCTGCGAGCTGGCAGCAGTGGATTGGATCCACAGACTGGATCCGGCTCGAAGGACCAAAAAATGTGTGCCCAACAAGCGTTGAACACACCTTCCACACACAAATGGCTTTGGATTTGTTGTGGGCTCGATAACAGCGCCAGGAATACGATGGTGTCTCCTGGCGTTTGATGCTGGATATAAAAAACTTGACTATCAGGAACACGATGGTGTCTCCTTGAGTTTGATATCAGGAACATGATGGTGTCTTCTTGAATTTGATGAGGGTTTTAAATTAATTGGGATGTTATTCTAATTAATCTCAACAAATACCTTGATTGAGACACAATCCAGGATACACCGAGTCTCAGAAGATTTGTTTTTTCCAATAAAAAATAGTTCTGGTAGGTTGGTTCCGTATAATAAATCCGTTTATTTTAATTGATTACAAAGGTTTTCTCGGATTGAGAAAACGTGACTTACGTTGATAGAATTTGTTGTGTAGGGTTATATTTTTAAAATGCTTTTTATAGGCTTACCTTAATGGGGTGTTTTCCTTGTATGTCTCTTGGGGTGGTTTCCGGCTTTCTGGATTTGGTGGTTGATTCTATGCGGCTGCTACCTCTTCCTGGTCATGTCGAGTAGTTAGTCCTTTTCTCTTGTCCCTTGCATCTGCTGCAGGTGTTAACCGCACTACTGTAACGGGAGGCTCCTTTCCTGGCCGCCCGTATCACTACGGTGCGCTGTACTCGCCGAGGTATATTCCACCACGAGCAGTGCAAATTCGTTATACACTTCACAATTTAGAAATAAAATATACTTCTTTGTCTTTTGGTTTTGAATCGACACTTTATTATTTTGCAACTGTTTTATTTTACATATCGGCCGTAGGTTCGGCCTTCAGGACTTATAATATTTTCAACTTTACGGAATAAAGACAACCTAATTTAAATTTTCACCACTCATACGAATCACCGCACAGCCAACCCTTTTTTTCTACAACCTTCTCGGCCGATCACTGAAAACCAACTCCTTTCAAAAAATCTCTACGTCCGTTCTGGACTACTTCATAACACCAGCTTCTTTCCTTTTTCGATCGTTTTGTCGCAGGAACCTTTTTTCTTTTTTTCTTGCTAACACAAGCCAACGTGTTAGGTTCTTTGTGCGATGATTGCACTCGAGGTCCTTTGTATTAGGATGTCTTTTATTGCCCGCGCATCATTTGTTTGATCCCGAGGTGTTTTACCTTGGATCGACAACCGTCTGGAATCCTTAAAAGTATTGTTATTTTATTGGTGCCCAGACTTGGCAATTTATTTTTCTCTGAACATTCGGAGCCAAAGATATTTTTGTATCTTATGGGTCTGTTCAGCGATTGTTTTTACGATCGCCGTCCTTGGTTCCGTATAGGAAATGTTTCCTTGAATAGGATTTTAAACGGACGGTGTCGCCGTGAATTTTATGGTTTTTTGCCAACTTTACTTATGGTTTGGCCATGTGGTCCGCAGATTTGGGTCCAGGAGAATTTCCGTGTTGAACATCTGGTTCATCACGTTTTGGGTTTTTATGGAATTCAATATAGATAAATTGCACGTGTAGTTCAATTTCTTTGATATTGAATTATTGAAATTGATATAGGCAAATGGAACGTTTAGTTCAATTTGATTGATATCAATTTTGGTATTGGCCCGTTTAGTGCATGGGGCATGCTAAGGCTTGGGGAGTGCTTCATCCACTTAGTGGATGGTTTTGCGTGTACCGCAATTCATTGGTGGAGGGTGACTCCAAAGTATATATTTATGGGTGGGTGGTTTTGGGTGTAACAAATTTTAACCAAGAAGAAAGTTACAATTGAAAAGCAAAATGGTTGTCGTTTGACAACCAACAGAATTAATTCAAAAATGTCAGCTGATTGCTGACATTGTTAAGGTGGTGCCACATATAGCATTTAATTGCGAATTCGCCGGTTGTGTCAAGGGCGAATCCGCAACACCCCCGGTTTTGGTTCGATGGGGTGTCGTTAGTGCAATGCTGTCGGTGCTGAAATTATTCCCTGTTGCAACACTGCACTCGAATATCACGACGGGCAAAAGACTCAACACAATTTTTGCTTTTTAATCTGGTATATATATTTTTCTACAATTCACATTTTTTTATTTATTTTCACAATTCCATAATCTTTATTTAGTTGTTAACTTTTTATTTTTCTACTGCACAACGTCTCTTGTTTACTCCTAATTTTCAACTCAAACACAACATCTCTCTTTTAAATTTTAATTCATTTTGCGAGACTAAAGTCGACTCTTCTGCCTGGAGTCGACCCTTTTTTATTCTTTTTTCGCTCTCACCAATCCATTATCCTTTTTGATTTCATTTGTTTCAAATTCAGCGTTAACCAACCCTCTGCACTAGCTGAAAGGGGTCGCAATTTTCCTTACCCCAGTACAAAGGGTCGATGAAAACGGTGAATCCACGAAGCAAACTTTTGGGCCAATCGTACAGACTCGGTAAATTCCTATTCAGTTTGCATTTGAATAATTTGCGATAAAGCGTGGGAAATGAAAAGTTCTTGTATGCTATTGCAATGGACATGTGGCCAACAAAATATTAAGTTATTGGGATAGGCATTATGCATTTCTAGGAATGAACAGTTTATTAAATGTGTCTATTGTATGGTGGGAATACGCTATTTACATGAAATGTGATGCTTGATTTTGTGGATAAGGATATGGATTGGTAAGAGTTTTAAGGATTTACTGGGGGTGTGACAATTAAGTAATTTTGTAACAGCAACGAGACGGTACAAAAGGCAAATACCGTTTCAGACTATCACCCAAGCTGTCATTTAGAGTGGATGAACGCCATCACTATTTTTTTCTAAAACTAAAAAAAAAACTAAAAAAACTAGAGCTAAACTAAAACTATAGGTGCTGTTCTCTGATAACAGCTACTCCACTGTATCCATGCCAAAATTTAAATCACAACCTTTCCGTAACGAATATTACGCCACTCTCACACCATAAATCTGTTATGCTGCGCCGTGCCTCCTCTATGATCGAGGGAAGAGTGTAGTATGCGTAGTTGTTCTTATGAATGAAAATAATAACTTTCCGATTGATAGTGAAATAATTTTATTATATTCTATTAGCTGTGTTTAAATGTTTTATTGCCTGCTTGGCGGTGCTATGTACAAAAATGACAATGATCGAATGATCATGGTCGACTGGCAAAATTGAAAAGCTACCTGAAAACATTTTAGTTTTCCTTTTTATACCTGAACCCTGAAACACATGAAAGTTGGTTTGGCCAATCATATTCGAGCAGATGCCACTGTTGCTCGATATGGATTTTGATGATTTTATCAATCTGCTGCCAGGGTTTTCGGATTGGGATGCATAGGAGTTTGTTATTTCGAGCAGCTGCTATGGTTGCTCGATATTGGTTATGGAAACTTTTGGATTATTTGTATGTTATATCGAGCAGATGCTGCGGTTGCTCGATATTGGTTATGGAAACTTTTGGGTCATTTGAATTAAATTAGGATTATGGGATATGTATTTAGCGGGGGGAAGATATTAGTGGTAGGGCTTTCTGGAGCACTACAAATCCAACAATTATAAAAAAAATTTTTTTTGAGCATTGTAGTATTTATGTGTTTGTTATATAATATTTTAACAATTAAATTTGTTTTGCCACAAAACTTACCCCGGATTTTTCTTGATAGTTGAGACGTGGGCGGCTGAAGCTGTTGGGGGATGTATGTTAAGCGGGTTTTTCAAATGATAACTCTGTTATTATTTGAATTTTCATTTATTTATTTCTATACACTTTCTTTTTCTTTCTTTTCACAATTACAAATTCTTTTCTCTTCACAATTACAAATTCTTTTCTTTTCACAATTACAAATTCTTTTCTTTTACATACACCGATTGTTTCTTCTATTTCTCTTTATTTTAATTACGAATGAACCGCCTCGCGCCACGACGGAATTTCAAGCTAACTTTTTATTTTTTACTTTATACATTTAAAAATGGTCGGAGCACACAACCTTTCGCAATCACGACACAATACAGAAGAATGAATCTCGTCTTTTCGGCACATATCCTTTTTCGTTCCGCTTCCACGATATTTATTTCTAGGAAGCGGCGGAATTGGCTAATAGCGGGCGACTATGGCTAATAAAAAGAAGATGACTATTGCAATGTGAGTGGGGTTTTAAATGGGTGTTTTACTTTTATTTAAATTATCTACTATTGTATTTGGGGATATTCTATTGTAAAGGGAAAGTAGTGATTTGGAGGGAAGGGATCTGAAGGGAAGGATATGTATGTGAAGACACGAGATATTAATAATTCAAAGGGGGAGTGATAATTAATTGAACTTTAATTATATAACATGTTTGTTGTGTTCTGTAGGGGTTTGTTTCAGGACGCGAGTCTCCTGATCCTTAAAAGGACAAGGCGATCTCTTAAAACAGACCGCTCCTGAAATCTAGTCCTACAAGGGGTCGTTAACCGTGCTTCCTCTGATCCAGAGGGAAGACTAACGTCCTTTTGGTTTGGCCTCAGTCTTCTAAAGTCCGCTGGTTTCCGTGGGGGCCAGGTGATACTTCGCTATCTAAAAGAGTGTCTTTTGTGGAGGTACTACAGCTTTACTCACCAGTCTGTTCAGAATCAAACACAATTATTAAGGTTTTTTCTTTTATTCCTTTTTATTTCTACAGATGGTCTCCTGGGGTACTTCCTCCAGGGATAATGAATATCAAAATACTGGGCTGTCTTCTAGAGTATGTCCTATCGGGACAAATAATGATGTTTAACTGCGGCTGGATACAGATGCAAATGTATATTTTAAATTAGAGTACTACTGCTCTTCAGCACGAGGATTTAGATACTCCGGCCCGGAGATCACTATACTATTCCTTTATAAAGGAAAAGGAATCGAAAAGTGTATCCCAAACATACACATTTTCGTGCAACAATCTCGATTTTCAATACATTTCGTGCGATGCTCAATGTTTGTTTTAGATAAGATTCAGTTTTCTGAATCTTCATCAATCTATTTGCATATGAGGATTTGAAATGGTATTTGGGTATTGTTTGCTTGTGGCAAATTCGAACATCTGGTGTGATTTGCCATGGATTTGGTTTGTTTAATTTTCTAGGGAAATTACCAGATTGAAATGTATTTCTGGATTTTGAATTGAGATTATGCCGTGGGGCAAATGCAAAGCGATAAACGAATATTTTGATTCGTTGATTGCGAATTTTGGATTTTGTTTTGGTTTTTCAGGATTTTGATAGGATTTAATGTTTTGGTGTAGGATTTCTGGGATTAGGATGTATGGATGGGGAAAAAGGTGGTAGGGCTTTTTAGAGCACTACATGTTAACTAATGAAGAAATAACCTCAAAACTTGGCGAAGGACTTTTCTTCCGTTTCTTATGCGTCAATCGTGTGCCAATTCTTATATATATTAAATTCATACTGTTATATATTGCCAAATTCTTGAATATATTTGTTGGATTCTTATGTTTTGGTGTCACATTCAAAATGTAGTAATTCTCTCTGCGTAACATTCACAATACACGCTTCAGATTTCACACACTTAACACACATTCAGCAATTAAACATAACACAAAATCTCAAATGGGATCGGAATTATTAACTATTTCATATAATTTCCACAAGATAGCTCCGAACATAACGTTGCACTTCTTACAACATATATGTAACCCGCTTCTCAATTCACACACACAGAATAAAACACACGTTGGGCTTAGAACTAACCTACAATAAATGTATGGGTACACATTATATTAGAAAATTAAATCTTGTTTAACACATTTAAATTGGGCAGTAAATACAACACGCACTAACTAAACACCCTGTTATACTCCGAGCCGTGCTTTCCCAAACGGTGGGAGAAGAGGCCGGAGCGTCGAGAGCGAAAAATGAAAGACGCGAAAAGGGGGAGTTGAAACAACGATACTTAACTTTATTTTTTCTTTAATTTAAAAGTACAATGGTGATTTTTATAACAGCGATTCGGCCTCTGAAATTACATTGATTATTGAACGGCCGGCGGTTCGGGCTTCGAAGAGAGACTGATGTTGCACACGGCCAGCTTTTTTTTTTTTTTTTATTAAATGCTGACTTTATTGACCAATATAGAGTATGTTACATAAGTTTACAGCTAACTTAGCTAAGTTATGACAATTTTATTACTTACAATATCTCGGACATTTTTTCAGGTAAAAATTTATTTGAGGTTTTGTTTACAGAGCTTATTGTAGTTACAATTGGCTAGTAAGATTCCTGGAAAGGTCATGAAAACCAGGATGGATTACAATGTATAGAAATAAATATGCTTAAAAATTACTTAAAACTAATAAAATTAAACAAATTAAGCAATTGCGCTCCTAGCAGAGAAGTTAGCCTAGGTCTTAAACTAGAGTAAAAATTACGTAGGTTATATAAGACTAAGGTGGGAAGGGAGCTCCTCCACCGACTGCTCGTTAAAGGAAAAGAACTCCTTCACAAGCAGTCGGAGGTGATGCCTCCGTATATTTGACAAAATTGAATCTACATGGAGGGCAATTATACTTAACTTAGGCATTTTCAGATAAAATATGTGAGGTTATAAGTGAAAGAATCTGACCTTTTTTTCGAATCCGCTTAGACCGTTTAGAGTTGGTAAGAGAGCGTGCAAGTCCCGGATGTACCCCAAGATGTCGAGTCCTAGGTTCATTCCTGGCGGTGATGTGGGTGCCTTATTCCCTCTGGCAATTTTCGCGTAGGTTTTTTGATTAGTCTTCGCTGTAGTAACTGCTGCTGTTGGCTGCGTTAGTTGGCCAGTATTGGTTTTAGATGATGGCACTCTCTGCTTAAGCAAACGGAGCTTGTGCGGACATTTTGTGTAGTTGGCAGGATGCGGTCCTCCACAGTTGCAGCATTCGACTGATAGTTCTGTGGTGTGTTCTATTAGTGCGTCAGCACGGACGCGGATTCAATAAAAACCCACTGAATAACCGAGAAATTGTCACATAAGAAACAGAAAAACCGCACAAAGTTCTTCGAAGCGGAAAATAAATAAAACTCACGCACGTATCGTTTCAAATAAAGTTTTCTTTATTGCATCGAGCACTGGTATTTATAATTACTGGAACAATGATCTGAATTTGTGTTTTTTTACATTTAAAGGTACGAACATCGATTACTGGAACAACTGTTTTTTTACATTTAATGGTACTAACATCGATTACAGGAACAATTGTTTTTTTACATTTAATGGTACTAACATCGATTACAGGAACAACTGCTTTAATTCCGAGTTTTCACATTAAGAAGCACACACTAATTACCGGAACAAATGCTTTAATTTCTGTGTTTACACATCTAAAGTTCTAACGTTGATTACGGGAGCAAACGGTTTAAATTACTCGACACCTTACAAGGCTCGCGCGCACTCTCCGGGTGTTGATATCTGACTGACTAATCCCATTGGAAATCATTAAAGTGAAAGAATCCCGAAAGAAACTGGAAAGAAGGCGGAGTTACACGATTAACTTGATGTAGTTAATCGTGATTGGACCTGACGGAATAGGCATACATTACGCATGTGTGCGTATGCCATGCATACGATCGTTCGGCGACCGTGGATGGAGGGCAACATCGCTAGTGCATTTTCTAAGAATGCAAACACTAGCATGTGGGGTGTGAAAAACTGAAACCGATAATTTGGTCATCCTAATGGAAGGCCATAAATCTTCATTTCGGTTGCCGATGATTACATTGCAACGAACATAGGGTGCAGCCGTTGCCAGATGTTGAAAGTAAACATTTTCTGGCTGCATCCTGGTCGTTGCGCGATTACGGTCTCTGAACATGGGGACCGATAATTGGAAGCCAACGATTGCTGGTAAACAGGGACATGTTTGATTTGCGTCAACAGAAACCTTGTCGGCGGTAGTAAATCAATAGGGGCAATAGCCGTATGCATGTTATGCCGGGGGTAAACAAATACAACGAGTCACAAGGAACTCTTGTTGATTGTTGTTTCCATAGCTTAAGGCTATGGAAACGAGATGCCCTGGCAGAATGTATGCCTAAAGATAAGATTTCAGATGCCATGGCAATGTGATGATTTTGCCATGGACTTATGTTCTTTTCAGGAAATGATGTACGCCTCGGGGGTAAATTTTCGATGCCACGGCAAGGTGATAAGCTTTGCCGTGGGCTTAATGTTTTTTAGGGAATATGGTCTGGCCGAGGGTGAGTTTTCGATGCCACGGCAAGGTGATAAGCTTTGCCGTGGGCTTAATGTTTTTTAGGGAATATGGTCTGGCCGAGGGTGAGTTTTCGATGCCACGGCAAGGTGATAAGCTTTGCCGTGGATTTAATGTTTTCAGTGGTGATGCTGGAGAAAAAGGGGTTTGGAAGGAAATCCCCTACAGAATAGGTAAGCTGCCTAACATAAATTCAAAACGGTTATCCGATTGGGTAACCGTATTAATTCCGGCGATTTGGCTGAGGGTAAATGCCGTAGCAAGGTTACGCAACCTTGCTGAAGTTCGACCGAGAGGTAAGTCGTTCGCCTGGAAAGGTGGGGATCGAGCGATGTATGGCTCTTCGGGCCCTGAAAAGCCCCACATCACTCCCTCCCCAGTGACGTAGTCACGAAACAGGTAAGGCAGGTTAGGGGGTGGTAAGTTGGTTATGGGCGCGCGTATGAGCGCGAGTACGGGGAGGTTGTGCTGGTGGAGTAGGAGCGGTGTCAGTAGGTGGAGGTGATTCTGGAGCGGAAGCTTCCAGAAAACAGGGCTTAAGCCTTTCGACGCTGACCGTGGATCGCTTGCCTCTAATGTCGATCTCGAAGACGCGGTCACTGATGCGGCGGAAGACTTTGAATGGGCCATCATAAGGTGGGTCGAGGGGCTTCTTGACCTTATCCACCCTGACAAAGACGTGCGTGCAGCTGTGCAGTTCAGGGTGGACGAAAAGTTTTTTGGAGCCGTGCCTGGTTACAGGGGTTGCCCTAACCTTACGTAGCAGGTCACGGAGATGTCCCAATTCACGAAGTTGGTCACGTGGTGTTTCGCCATTCAGGAAAAGTTCTCCTGGAAGAAGGAGGTTGGTACCGTAGGTAAGCTCTGCTGCCGAAGCACCCAGGTCCTCCTTAATACTTGTCCTCAGGCCGAGGAGGACGGTTGGAAGGGGGTCAAACCATTGTGTGTCATTATGACACATGAGTGAGGCTTTAAGAGATCTATGCCAGCGCTCTATCATCCCATTTGATTGCGGGTGGTAGGCGGTGGTACGACTTCTTTGGCAGCCGAGAAGATTTGTTAGCTGCCTAAAAATTGTCGCCTCAAATTGTGGACCTCGGTCCGAAGTAATGGTGGTTGGTACACCGAAACGTGTGACCCAAGTTGAATAAAAGGCCTTGGCGACTGATTCGGCAGTAACTGCCCGGAGAGGTGTCGCTTCTGGCCATCGCGTGCAGCGATCCATCATAGTGAGGATATAAGAAAATCCTCTTGATGGAGTAAGCGGTCCCACTATGTCTATGTGGACATGGGCGAAGCGTGCCGTGTGAAGCTTGAATTGCGCTGGCTCCAGTACATTATGTCGCGCTACCTTGCAGCGCTGGCACTGGAGACAAGCACGGGCCCAACCGGTGAGGTCTTTGTTCATCCGGGGCCAAATAAATTTGCGACGGACAGCAGCGGCTGTTGCTCGGCCGCTGGGGTGGGCAGGGTTGTGGTAAACCTGGAACACGCCCTTACGAAGTTTCTCGGGAATGTAAGGTCTAGCGGTTCCAGTGGAGACATCACACCAGATTTCGCCCAAAGGGTCGCGAAGGGTAATTTTCTTAAGCTCTAGTGCCGTATCGGCAGTTAGGAGGGACTTGAGCTGTTCATCCTCCTCTTGAGCTAGGGCAAGATCAGCGTTATTCAAGGCGGTACGCAAATGAATCGTATCGATTCGAGAAAGGGCGTCCGCCGTGACATTCTGTTTACCGGAGATATGCCTTATCTCCGTGGAATATTGCCCAATGAGGTCTAATTGACGCTCTTGTCGGGGGGAGGCATTTCCCGACTTCTTCCGGAACGCATAGACCAATGGCTTATGGTCTGTTAAGATGGAGAGTGAGCGACCTTCTATCATATGACGGAAGTACTTAACAGCGCTGTAGATCGCGAGCAATTCACGGTCGTAGGCGCTGTAACGTCGCTCAGTGGGACTCAGTTTCCTTGAAAAGAAACCAAGTGGTTCCGGGCGGCCTTCAATGTCCTGTTCAAGGACGGCTCCGATTGCGGTATCCGATGCGTCGCATTGGATAGAAAGTGCCGCTCCCTCGAGAGGGTATCGGAGTAAGGTGGCATTTGCCAATTGTTCTTTGGACAGTTGGAATGCTCGATCTGAGACTTCTGTCCAATTAATGGGGCGCTTATCATTGCGCTTAGCTCCTTTCAAAAATTCATTTAAGGGAGCTTGAATCTGAGCGGCATTCTTCAGGGTTGGGCGGTAAAAGTTAAGCATGCCCAAAAATCGACGCAGCTCACTCACGTTAGTAGGCCGGGGGTACTTCATGAGGGCCTCCACACGGTCTGGTAGTGGGCGAATGCCCTGGTTGTCAACGACATAACCCAGATAGGTGATTTGCTCTTTGGCGTATTGACACTTTTCTGGGTTGATGACAAGACCGAATTCGCGGAGGCGCTCTAGGACCTGACGTAAGTGGTGTTTATGTTCGGCGAGGTCTTTGGAGGCGATGAGAATGTCATCAAGGTATGCATGGCAGCAATTAAGACCTCGTAAAGCCGTGTCGATATACCGCTGGAATGTCTGTGCGGCATTCCTGAGGCCGAAAGTCATCACTTTGAACTCGAAGAGTCCGAAAGGTGTAATGACTGCGGTCTTGGGGATGTCTTCAGGTGCCACCGGAATTTGGTGGTATGCCCTGGTGAGATCCAGGGTTGTGAAGACATTGCACCCTCGTAACTTGTACGAAAAATCGTAGAGGTGTGCAATTGGGTATCTGTCCGGGACAGTTGCTGCGTTCAACAGCCTATAATCGCCACATGGGCGCCACTCACCAGAACGTTTCTTCACTAAGTGGAGTGGGCTTGCCCAGGGACTGTCCGACGGTTGGCAGATACCTAGTTCGGTCATATGCTCGAACTCCGCGCGCGCCGCACGTAATTTTTCCGGAGCCAGTCGACGTGGACGCTGGCTCACAGGGGGACCACGTGTTTCTATATGATGAAACACCGTGGCTTTATGTCGGCGTTGGTTAGGTAGAGGAATTGTTGTACTCACAAATTCCTGTACCATAACCTGGAATGGGTCTAAGCACTTTGTGGCCCCTGAAGTAGCCGCTGGTGATGCCGTCATGGGCAAGGGGGGTGCGGTTGGAGCCACAAGTCTGTTATGGGTCGAATCGACCAACAGATTATGTGCACCTAATAGGTCGGAACCTATCAGGGGTTCATTCACGTCCGCAATGACGAAACGCCAAGTGATCGGACGACAAAGACCCAAGTGAAGTGTCAACTTTTTACGTCCGTACGTAAGTATCGGCGTATTATTTGCGGCTGACAATTTGAGTGCGGCTGGCACGCGGTTACGCGGAGCAAACGATCGCGGGAGGACTGAAATATCGGCGCCGGTGTCGACAGTAAAAGCGATATTCAGTTTCGAATCCCGGATGGTTAAGCGACTTATCGTAGGGGTGCCGGCCGATTGCGCGAGGGTGTCGGTCGGCAAAATTAGTTTAAAGAGCGCCTCTGGTTGGTGGAAGGTTGCGTCCAACCACAAGGCGCTTTGCAATTGAATGCGCGATCACCATATCGCTGGTGATTGGCGCACCAAGGCAGAGTAACGGCATTATCAGGTGTGTTCTGCCTATTAGTATTGCCGTTACGGGAAGGTCGAGCCGGAGCTCGCTGGGAATTGGCCCGGTGAGGGCCGTTCTGGGTGGGATTGGCCCTCTGTGGGGCATTTTGGGGGATATAGGCCCTCTGAGGGGCATTTTGGGAGAAATTCTGCCGATTGAGAGAACGGCTCGGCATGGCTCGATTCTGGGCGCTTCGAGGATTGTTCCTCACCTCCGCGCGCAATTGCGTTATCTCGCGGAGGAGTGAGGTTTGGAGCGCCCGTAGGTCAGCAGGAGTTAGTTGTGTGGGTGGACTTCTTTGGTTGAATGCGTTGGGGCCTGCCTCTGGATTCCCCTGAGGGAAATTGGTTGAGGCGGGCCTTCTAAGGGGTAATTGGTTTTGAGTAGGATGGAGGATTGGGACCAATTGAGGGGCTGAGAAAGGCAGACGAGAGTGCCGTGCAGGCTGGGCGGCGTGTTGAGAAACCGCCGCTACCTGGTACGCTGGAGGCTCAGAATACTGATCTGAGCTTTCCATAATCGCGTCCGCAATTTTGGATAAATAGCCCAAACTCTGATTGGGTTGGGCTATAAGTGCCGAACGGGCATGCTGGGGAAGACACCTCAAAAAGTGAGGCTTTATTAGGTCGTCCCCAATCCTGGTCCCCGCTATAGAGCGTAAATGGGTCAGGAAAAGAGATGGTCTCATCCCAGAAAGGTTGGTTACAGCGGCTAAACGTTGTTGCCGCATACTTCCAGGTTCGTCCAAAGCGTCGAGCAGAGCTTCACGCATGTTGCTATATGGGTTGCGGCCGGCCGACCTTATTATGTGTGCAACATGCGGTCGTTGAGTGCGGTCAAGCACTTTCAACAGCTCAACTGCACGAAGTTGTTCGTCGTGCAAGGCTGAGGCCTGGAAGATGCGGTCTGCCACTGCAAACCAAAGGTCTGGGTCCTCCTCATCGAAGGGGGGAATACCTATATTAGGGTGACGAGTCCCATTCCCGAGGCTGGAAGCATCGTGGAATTCTTGGGACTCTGAAGGTCTTTGGGGTTGTTGTGAGGTGCTGGCACCAGTTGTGGGCATTAAAATGCCGGAATTTGCCAAAGGGCAGATACCAGGGGCGTTGGAAGAGGTTGGGAGAGCGTTAGAAGATTGGGGTCGGTTCACGACGCTGGGGGCAACCGGGGGTGCCAGGGGGGTAGATGGTACGGGCAAGTCTAGGTCGTCACCGACTTGCTCAGTGGGGAAATCGACGCTGGAGGCGTCGTGGAATTCGAGGGGCTCGGATTGTTCCTGAGCCTTTCTGGCCATGGTGTTTCGGGTGTTGACCATTGTAGGTTATATGACGCGAAACTGGAGCTAAAGGCGTAAGAGGACGCGAAGAAAGGTGAAAGGAGGCCAAGTAAAAGAGTCAAAAGAGGACGCGAGGAGCTGGTCGAGTGGAGTCGAGAGTGGTCGTGCGGAGGCGAATGGAGTTAAACGGTGGTCGAGAGGTCGCGAATAACGGATAGGACTGTAATATCATACAGCTTAATCCTAAAATAATTAAACTTTATTTTAAATCTTTGAAGCCGAAAAAAACTTAATTACGCGGACCTGTGTGTGACTGCAAGTGAGTGGGTGAACGTTTATTTAGGACAAACACTGATTCCAATGTTACTATGTACCCTGAAGGGGTTTACAAATATATCAAGGCAATACGATTATTGGGTAGTTATTCCCCCGACAAAGAGAACCGGCAGAACAAAATTACGTGACTATGCGAGAATAACTGTGATTGTTTAAACGTTTTTTTGTGTGTCTTTTCTTCAATTAAAATGACTGCAAAACTTAATAATATATATTGCATTCCGTATTTTATTTAGTTTTACTACAATCTCTATGATACAGTTGGTTTGGTTCCAACTCTAGGTAAATAATAAAATAGTTGTATTTAGAATCAGGTTGGTGAAAATTTGTATTTGGTTTTTTTTAAATATAAATACGTGTAAATTGCGATTTAGTTTAAAGTTTTCGTCACTATACTTCTGTATGTTACTTTAAATAGTTTAACTTATTTATTTCTGCTTTGCATTGCCTTCTTAATATATGTCTTATTTTTATCCTATTGATTGTTTTTCAATTAAGGGAAATGAAAAATTTTATTGTTACAATTCTTAGTTTGTAATGTTTAACTGACTACCATGTTTACTTTTATCAAAATAATGCCGTACATAGCACGGTCAATTATATAGCCTTTTTGCCCGTTATCATATATTGCAAATCGATTTAGTTGAATGGGTTAAACTCCGGTTTTATTAGTGTGCAAACAAAAGTACATTAGGTGTCACGTTTAAATTAGATATTTGTGAAGTTTTGATATCTATTCTATTATTAGGATTTGTCAAACATTTTCAACTTACATAAATAGGTTTTTGTTTTTAATTAAAAGACGAAGGGGAGAAAAAAAATCAAGCCCAAAATAGAGACATTATTGGATTATGCTTGTGGAAAGAAAAAAAAATTTACTCTAACCGGTAGGGAATATACCACTTAAAATAAAAGGAAGAGAAAAAAAAAATAAATAAAAAAAAAAACAGACACAAGTTGCTTACACGAGCTTTAATATGGAACACTATAATGAAAATATTACATACTAGCTCAAATTTAAAAGAAACAATCTATATTTTTCGGTTAGAGGGTGGAAGAGAAATTATTAAAATTGGCTTTTTCGAATTTGCTGCGGATTATTTTTAATCTGACTCCAAAAAAAGGAAAAATACTTGCTGTGTCGTCGTTTTTTTCTGTTTACTGGAACCGTTGTTGTCCTAAGGTGGGCTGCGTTAGGTGCGTCGCTGTGCTAGTTGGGGCGATTCTTGCCCTTTAATCGCTCTTTCAAGAGTTTCTCTGGTACTGGTGATCGACACTGCACTGGCCACCGTTCTATTAATTCCTCCTTAATTGTTTGGCTGGATAAATGTTCAGACGATTACCAATTCTGCTCGCGGTCACTGTTCTTTAAAAGCACTATCAGTGCAAATGTTCACTAGTTGCGCGTTCTCAAATTATAAGCGCGATTGTTGTAAACTCGCGAGTCACCGATGTTGTGGTTAATTGTTCGCGGATCGCGGGTGCAAACTTGAGCGAACGCGCGTGTTCGCTTAGTCGCGGTCACCAATGTGGTGTGTTCTATTAGTGCGTCAGCACGGACGCGGATTCAATAAAAACCCACTGAATAACCGAGAAATTGTCACATAAGAAACAGAAAAACCGCACAAAGTTCTTCGAAGCGGAAAATAAATAAAACTCACGCACGTATCGTTTCAAATAAAGTTTTCTTTATTGCATCGAGCACTGGTATTTATAATTACTGGAACAATGATCTGAATTTGTGTTTTTTTACATTTAAAGGTACGAACATCGATTACTGGAACAACTGTTTTTTTACATTTAATGGTACTAACATCGATTACAGGAACAACTGCTTTAATTCCGAGTTTTCACATTAAGAAGCACACACTAATTACCGGAACAAATGCTTTAATTTCTGTGTTTACACATCTAAAGTTCTAACGTTGATTACGGGAGCAAACGGTTTAAATTACTCGACACCTTACAAGGCTCGCGCGCACTCTCCGGGTGTTGATATCTGACTGACTAATCCCATTGGAAATCATTAAAGTGAAAGAATCCCGAAAGAAACTGGAAAGAAGGCGGAGTTACACGATTAACTTGATGTAGTTAATCGTGATTGGACCTGACGGAATAGGCATACATTACGCATGTGTGCGTATGCCATGCATACGATCGTTCGGCGACCGTGGATGGAGGGCAACATCGCTAGTGCATTTTCTAAGAATGCAAACACTAGCATGTGGGGTGTGAAAAACTGAAACCGATAATTTGGTCATCCTAATGGAAGGCCATAAATCTTCATTTCGGTTGCCGATGATTACATTGCAACGAACATAGGGTGCAGCCGTTGCCAGATGTTGAAAGTAAACATTTTCTGGCTGCATCCTGGTCGTTGCGCGATTACGGTCTCTGAACATGGGGACCGATAATTGGAAGCCAACGATTGCTGGTAAACAGGGACATGTTTGATTTGCGTCAACAGAAACCTTGTCGGCGGTAGTAAATCAATAGGGGCAATAGCCGTATGCATGTTATGCCGGGGGTAAACAAATACAACGAGTCACAAGGAACTCTTGTTGATTGTTGTTTCCATAGCTTAAGGCTATGGAAACGAGATGCCCTGGCAGAATGTATGCCTAAAGATAAGATTTCAGATGCCATGGCAATGTGATGATTTTGCCATGGACTTATGTTCTTTTCAGGAAATGATGTACGCCTCGGGGGTAAATTTTCGATGCCACGGCAAGGTGATAAGCTTTGCCGTGGGCTTAATGTTTTTTAGGGAATATGGTCTGGCCGAGGGTGAGTTTTCGATGCCACGGCAAGGTGATAAGCTTTGCCGTGGGCTTAATGTTTTTTAGGGAATATGGTCTGGCCGAGGGTGAGTTTTCGATGCCACGGCAAGGTGATAAGCTTTGCCGTGGATTTAATGTTTTCAGTGGTGATGCTGGAGAAAAAGGGGTTTGGAAGGAAATCCCCTACAGAATAGGTAAGCTGCCTAACATAAATTCAAAACGGTTATCCGATTGGGTAACCGTATTAATTCCGGCGATTTGGCTGAGGGTAAATGCCGTAGCAAGGTTACGCAACCTTGCTGAAGTTCGACCGAGAGGTAAGTCGTTCGCCTGGAAAGGTGGGGATCGAGCGATGTATGGCTCTTCGGGCCCTGAAAAGCCCCACAGTTCCTTCATGGAGATGGAGCTGTGGGTGTTAGTGCCTGGGCGTCGACACGGACGCAGGTTGAGCACAACACCACAGATCGTTCACTCCCAACACTGTCGGCAGAAATTCCAAAAATTGATCCACTGAACTTGATAAATCAAATAAATATTCAATTAGGCATCGTGTTACAATTCTTTATTCGTTAATCACTTTCTCTGGCTAGATGTTACAATAAGTTCGATAAGCTGGACACAGCACTCCTTAGTATTACAACAAGTTCAGTAAGTTAGATACAGCACTCCTTAGTATTACAATAAGTTCAGTAAGTTAGACACAACACTCATTAGAATTACAATAAGTCCGGTAAGTTAGATACAGCACTCCTTAGTATTACAATAAGTTCAGTAAGTTAGACACAACACTCATTAGAATTACAATAAGTCCGGTAAATTCGTTTTCCGGTTGCTGAGATTCCATTCGGCAGCACAGGTCTCGAAATAAACGCACTGCACGCTACTTGCCGATGATCCTAACGTAACAATTGAGGACGGGAATTAAATAAAACTTTTCGGACTACCACACGACCTCCCCCAGTGATGGTTGTCACTTGACTCCTCGCTGCCGACGAAAAAAAGGGCATCGAAAAGAAAAACGCGAAAAGAGGAGGAGCTACACGATCGACTCGAGGTAGTCAATCGTGATTGGACCGGGAAATACGGCATACATTTCGTATGTCTGTGTATGCGTCGCATACCATCGTCCGGTGGTGGTGGTGGTTGCGAACGTCGCAACTGCATCTCCTACGAATACCAACAAAGCATGGCCTGCGGCTGTGTACACAATTGATTGTGCTATACTTGCCGGCAACAAGGAACATCTGGGGTAAAAACAACATGAGCCGAAGATCTGGTCATCCTAGGAGAGGCCATAAATCAACATTTAGGTTGATGGGTGTGAATTTCCCTAGGTCCGCCGACGGTTGGCGGCCGTTAATAGGGATTGAATATACCATAACAATCTGCGGTGCAAATGCAATGTTTAGATATTGCAACGAATATAGGGTGCAGCCATTGCCAGATGTTAAAAGTAAACACTTGCTGGCTGCATCCAATTCGTTGCTTGTTTGCGGTCCCTGATCGGTGGAGACCGATAATAGGAAACCAGCTATTGCTGGTAATTAAGGAAATGTTTGGTTTGCATCAGCCGAAACCTTGTCGGCGGTGGCAAACCGATGGGACCTGATAGCCGCATGCTAGGGGTGCCATGGACAAACAAAAACAACGAGCAATCAATGAGCTCCTTGTTGATTTTGTTTCCATGGCATAAGGCTATGGAAACGAGATGCCCTGGGTGCAATGCATGCCCGAGGATGAGATTTCCAATGCCACGGCTATGTGATAATCTTTGCCGTGGACTTAATGTTTTCAGATATGGTAATGCCTGCCCGAGGATGAAATATTCGATGCCACGGCTAAGTGATAATCTTTGCCGTGGACTTAATGTTTTCAGGGATGGTGATGGAGAAAAAGGGGTTTGGAAGGAAAACCCCCACAGAAAAGGTAAGCTGCCTAACAGATATTCATGACAGTTATCCTATTGGGTAACTGAATTAATTCCAGCGATTTGGCCGGCGGTTAATGCCGTAGCAAGGTTACGCAACCTTGCTGAAGGTTCGACTTTGAGGTAAGTCGCTTCGCCTGGAATAGTGGGGATCGAGTGATGCATGGCTCTTCGGGCCCTGAAAAGCCCCACAGAGCCATCAAAATTTTCCGTGTGTATTCGTTCTGGGACCTCCCCCGGTGCTTTTACTTTACACTGGTTAGGCTCATGTTCGTGCGCGCATTTTACGCATCGTCTTGGTAGGTGATACGAAGATGAGAGATGGCCTGATAGCTGGCACCGCTTGCAGTGGAGAAGCTCCTGCTTGTGAGGTACCTCTATATGAATTTTGTGGGTGAAGACATATTTAATCTGTTTTAGCTTGTTAGTGTCTTCGGTTGGTGCCAATTGGATGATCCGTAGGTTGAATATGTTGCTCACCCTCATGTGAAGAGTTTGATAGTAGTCGACTTTGGATATTTTCAAGTCAGGACTTAGTCTAGACAATTCAGCGCTTATTTCTTCATTAGTCCAAGCAGGGTCGATGTGCCGTATTATAAACGTTTTCGGTTTGAGATCCGCCCTGATGAAGGTGAAGAATTCCAATTTATTTGAGATAAGCGCTTTTTCAGCTAGCGCGTGGTCTTTTAAAGAGGAGAGTGTTACGGACACGTTGTCACCTCTCGATCTGGTGGTAAAATTCCGGTGCCCCAGGGCGCTCTCCAGAAGCTGAATAACTTGTTTGATGTTATTAACCTTTTTGATGTTGATTTGTGGGGGCCTCTCGTTCTTTGGAACTCTTCCATTGGAAGCGGCGTTATTTATTTGGGGTTTCGGTTGGTGTTGACTTCCAGACATTTTTTGGATACTGGAGATTTTTAGTGTTGGCTTGGCAGCTGGTGTTGATAGATGAGACGGTTGCTCCTCCATGTCAGACTTGTCCGACATTTCAGGAATATTTGCAGAGCTGCTTTCCAATTCGGCGATTCTTTTGGTTAAGTCTTTGATAAGCTTCTCCTGGGCCTTGATGTGATCTAGGGCCTGCTGCAGTCTTTGATCCAGTGTTAAAGTCATATTTTCCGAGCTGGTGGGCGAGGTATTTAAGATAGCTGCGGTCTTTTTAGGGGGGTTGCGAAGAAGGTCGATAGCCTTTCTTTTTCGCTTTATTAAGAATTCGTGGACTGGTGCATTACTGCACAGCATGTACGGCACTTTGAATTATACTTTGAATAACACTTTGAATTACACTTTAACGTCTTTTTAATTCTCAACAATGCCAATGACAATGATGATGATGATGATGATGATGATGAGTATATTTACAAGCATACGGCCAGCGCTTCGGCCTCTGATATGCTACTGATGGCGAAATTGGAATGCACTCCCCTTTTAGAGTTTTTGGAGTTGACTTTTGTCAACAATTTTAATGTCAAAATTCCAAGAGGCGTACGCAAGGCTTGGCGTGCTTCGATTGGAATTTTGTTCTGAGAATTTTTTAAAGGTTTTTGTTGAATAGATTCTGGGAAGGGAATCATGAAATGCGTTTTGAATTTAGCATTTCATGATTTTAGGATTTTTAGGAATTGAGTCAATGTATGATGAATTAACTTTTGGTTAAATTCGTTGTACATGTGACTCAATATGGGATTTGGATGTGTTATGTGGAATTTGAATCAATGTGCGATAATTAACTTTTGTTTAATTTATCGCTCATTGATTTGATATGAAATTTGGGTTTTTCGTTATGGGATTGTGAATAGGATTTTTGATGTTATTGGGGATTGAGATAGGAGTAGCGATTTAGGATCGCTACACCCGACACGACACACACTAACGACGACTCCTTTGCTCATCCGTCTTATTGACGACGGTGTAGGGTTATATTTTTAAGTAGTGCTACACACAGAATCCCAATCCCCTAATCAAAATCTTTAATCAACCTAAAATATATATATATGTTGGATTACTTTTCTACAACAATTAATTGATCTTTCACAGAACTTACCCCTGCGTTGCTTGCTTCTGGTTAGGAACGTTGATGTCCGCTGCATTCTGTAATGGAAATTGTTGTAGAGGGTGTGGATTGTTAAGTTTAAGATGTTTGGTATGTGCCAACTGTGACGTTAAATTTTGATGATATAGTATTATATAATTGCAATAAAAATAACTTGTAATATCATTATTATGTGAAATGTCACCCCTCGGGTAATACTCTCAATTATAACGAAATGTTGCTGTCGATGATGTGCCAAATTGCATGAAATTGTGTGTAATTTTTGATGTCTTATATGAAATGTGATTGTAGTAACGAGTGACTAGAGCGAAGCTCTAAATCTTCGGCGTTAAACCGTGGGTGGTTATAGTTGATCGCCGAAGAAGAATAAAAGGTTGCGCCAGGTGTTTCGGTATAGTTTCCAACACCGTTACGTGATGGTGGCAGTCGATCGTTGAAAGTAGCGGGGAAAAACAACCGTGTCGCTTGCCGACGACTACAACCTCCAGTTGCTTGGATCGCTGGAATCACTTTTCTTTTTCTACCGCACTTACCCTTAATTCCAGGGGTCCTCTGAGTGCTGTTCGGAATTCGGACCGCTATGGGTTCCGACGCCCATGTGCTCCAAGTTCCTCCCTCTCAAGCGGAGGCGTCACGATCACCAACAAAAACAGGCTTTCAATTTCTTTTCCATTTACTTACTCACTGTATACACTTTATTGATTCTACTTTTTGAATAGGAATTTACAATTAACAATAAGAAAAAAAGGAACAAAAAAATAATTCGAATAAATTTCCTAACGCAAAACACGACTTTCTCTGAGGAGACGGGACGTTGCACTTTTTTCTTTCCTTCCTCTCACCGCTTTTCGTTTTCGAACCACTACATCATCTTTTTCAACGGAACCGAAACTTCTCTCCTTCATCGAAAACAAACGTAACAAAAATAACTTGCTGTTCTTTCTACAGCGAAGCACACCAAACCCTTTCTCTCTCTCTCTATCTCCATCCACTCCGAAAAGGGAATCAGCTTCCACACGATCCACAATCGAACAAGAGTACGTTCGTACATTCAACATGTGGACCGTGTATTTTTTCACCACCTTACCATCTATTATTATATTATATTTAAAACCAAACAAAAAACGATGGGGATGGCGGAAGACGCACGTAACAACTCTGGATCGGATCAAACTTGGTCAATAACAGTTAACATTTTTCTTTCAAAAATATTTTTTTTTCTTTAATCATTCCTTAATAATTCATGAAAAACTTCCGCCGCGCACACAACTGCTATAATCGCAGGAATCAATCTTTTAATCAACACATGTTAAAATCTTTTAATCGACACACGTTAAAATTCTTTTTTCGATCTTGTTGTATTCTCCGAGCCGTGCTCTCCCAAAACGGCGAGAGAAGAGCCCGGAGTGTCGATGGTGAAAATAAAAGGATAAAAAGACGCGAAAGGTTCAGTTGAAATAAATTATAATAAATTTTATTGTTTTCTTTGAATTTAAAAAGTACAAGGGTAAGGTATGATTTTGACTGACTATCGGCCAGCGAACTTGGCCTTTGAAATTATACTAAATGGGAGTGTTATTTTGTTGCTTTTCTTTAATTCAACAGTTTTTATTTCACTTTTGATTGTTGTCTTTATTTCGTGTCACTTGTTGTTTTCCACTTTTGTGTAAGGCTGATTCAAAGTCAAATCCCACCGCTGCCACCATAATTTTGTTATACTCCGCGCCGTGCTTTATCGTAACTCGAGAGAAGAGCGCGAAGTAGTGTGATGGTAAAAATAAGACAGTAAGGGGGTTTAGTTGAAACAATCCCGGTAAGCTTTATTCTATAATGTTTGTATTTAAAAGTGATTTCCGGATTGGTGATCGGCCAGCGGTTCGGCCTCTGTACTTCTACTGATACCGAAATTGAAAAGCACTGCCCTTTTATAGGTTTTGTAGTTGACTTCTGTCAACTATTTTAATGTCAAAATTCCAAGAAGCACACGCAAGACGGCGTGCTTCGATTGGAATTTTGTTCTGGGAATTGTTTGAGGATTTTGTTGTATAGATTCTGGGAAGGGGAATCATGAAATGCGTTTTGAATTTAGCATTTCATGATGTCAAGGTTTTTAGGAATTGAGTCAATGTATGATGAATTAACTTTTGGTTAAATTCGTTGTACATGTGACTCAATATGGAATTTGGATGTGTTATCTGGAATTGAATCAATGTGCGACAATTGACTTTTGGTTTAATTTATCGCTCATTGATTCAATATGAAATTTGGGATTTGCGTTATGGGGTTGTGAATAGGATTTTTGATGTTATTGGAGATTTAGATAGGAGTAGCGATTTAGGATCGCTACAATCTCTTTGGATCGACTATACTCCGTGACCGCACAATTACAACAAGAACGAATCTCGTGTCTTTCGTTCTCACATCCTTTTGTGTTCCGCTTCCACGAATGTTATTTCTAGGAAGCGGAATTGGCTAATAGGAGGCTTGGCTATGTCTAAATAGAGAGAAAATGGCTATGTACAATCTGATTGAAGTTTTAAAATAGGGGTTTTACTTTATTTAAATTATTCAACTATTGTGTTTGGGGATATTCTATTGTAATGGGAACTTGGTGATTTGGAGGGAAGGGAAGGATATGCACGTGAAGACAGGAGATGTTAATTATTCATAGCGGGGGGATAATTAATTGAACTTAATTATATAACACATACATAAGCATCTTATAATCTGCTACACGCAGAATCCACAATGTCCCAACCTGAAAAATTCGCGTATACGCATGCAAATCAAATTTCCAATGGTAATAATATCCTGAAACCCATTAAGCACTAAATATCCTGAAATCCATTAATCATCAAATTCCTAAAGCCAATACCCATAACCAATACCCATAATCATTCGCATATAACATTGTATGCAAATTGCACAAGGCAATTTGAAACATTCCAAAGTCTCATAATTGCAATTTTGCATTCTACCAATTCCCACAAACTACTAAACTTGAAATACATTCATTTCCAAGCCCATATAAAAAAATGCAATCTTGCATTCTCCCACATTACGAATAACCTTGGAATGAAATCATTTTCACACACACGCTGTTGTGTGTTCAACCAAGCGCTGAACACACTTTCCACACACAAAAAGTTGTTGATTTGTTGTGCTGGATGTTACCGTCAGGAACACGATGGTGTCTCCTGGCGTTGATAATGATCTTTCTAAAAGAATATCCTAAATTGTGATGGCCAATTTCCAATAATAAAAATCGTTTTTACTAGTCTGATGAGGTCTATTTATTTGGATTAAACTGGTAGACTTGTGGTGTTGCTTTTACAAAAGTCACCCAGAAAAAGAATTATAAAATGGTTGTGGTTTGACAACCAATAGTATTTCTTTTAAAATGTCAGCTGATTGCTGACATTGATTAGGGTGGTGCCACAGGTAATTCAATTGCGAATTCGCCGGTTGTTGGTCCCTGGCGAATCCGCAACACACGCCTAAATTGCAATTCTGCAATTCTCACGTACGCACCCGACACCCCAATCTTCGCCCAGATAACCCTACCTGTAACCTATGAGAAAATCAGATTCACGTCACCGTGAATCGAAATGTTTTCATGGCCTTGGGGAAAGAATTTTCGCAACGCTGCGATTCGCACCGTCGTTGGCCTGGCCTTCGACTGCAACTGGCGCCAGGCGACTGTCTGGAGGACAGCCGTGACCGTGGGAATGTATGTGGGGTTTTTTGTTGTTTTAATAGGAATGATTAGATATAAAAAGGGGAGCTCCATTAGGAGAAATTTAATCAGAATCAGAACACCAATAAGGGTGTATCTGCACCAGTGCACTCCAAGTAATTAGAAGCAGACAGCCGAAGTGGCAAAATCAAGTTAAAAGTCAATCAAAATACGAATGCCCATGGGGCAATTGAAATTCAACAGCCCAAGTGTGAAGTAAAAACCTATCGACAAAGAAAATAAAAAGTCTTTTATTAATCGCAACCAACTCAACAATTGGCACCATCGGCTCATCGAAGAAATTATACAAACACCGTCAATAAAATTACCGCAGCCGCGGTCTAGAAAGAAAAACCTTATTTTCGAAGGCCATAACGCAGCCTTAACGCAGCCGCAGGATCTACTAGACGGGCGAAAAAGCCGGAAGCCACAATTTACGGACTCCACGAGTCAGAAGCCGCTGGAGAAACTTCCAGCAAAGAGTACGGACTCCACGAGTGGGAAGCCGCTGGATAAACTTCCAGCGAAGAGGACGGACCCTACAAAGCCGGAAGTCGGAGAACACGGGCTAGCAAGCCGGAAGCCGGTAAGTTGTGTGTGTTTTAAAATGTTAATACAACAGTAGGCTTACCTTGGGGTGGCTTTCGGCCATGCTTGCCCGTGGTTGTTTCAAGGGGCTGCCAAGTCTCCTTCGGTATGTCCAAAATGAAAAGCGAACTATTGTTGCTAGTGGCGAACGAACGGCCACCAATTAATGTATTGCTCTGTAAATTGAATTGCGGTTATAAATGTAATCAATAAATAAACCGATAACCTGGTGCACCTGGATGTTCGATCCAATACCACCTCTGTGTCGACGAGTCGCTCGGAACGAAGAAGTCACGACACACTAAACGAAGCGCAATGGGACCGACGCAACACCAAACAACATTAACCGCAGCACGAGTTGTATGCGAATCAGTAAAACGCATTAGATGTCTTTTATTGTTCCCAGAATGGTCATGGGCACTGAATCGAACTAAATGTGGGAATACTTCCCATAAGAATATACATAAAACATTACGATGTACCTGATGTGCTGGGATTATAATTATAAACAAAAACTGGTCAACCACACGATTAAAGCACGTTAGCTGAAAACATTCCCAATTAACGAAAGACAGGTCGTCGATGAAACTGCATTGTCAGCTGGTTGTTGACAGTTGTCATGGGTTTTCGTTGGGGAGAGTACTAAACGATAAACCTACTAGATTCTTCCCACTGCATGCAATTGCGAATCCGCAACAATTGTATTTGATTCTTTATATTTATTTTTAATTTTTTATTTTATTTATAACGCCAGGCGTGTCCAGTTACTTCGGCCTTCTGGATTTCGACTCATCACAAATCAAAAAAAAAAAAAAAAAAAAAAAAAAAAATTAAATAAAATGGGTGGCGAGAGGCCGACTTTAGGGAGACAAGGACAAATGTGTCCTTCATCTTGTCTCTAGCTTCTGGTCATCTAGCGATAACCGAAATCACCCACATCCGTGAGGATGTTGGGCTCGGTCTCGAGATATCTGAAAATAAAGCGGAACGGGGGTATCTAAGGATAGTGTGGATAGGGTTAGTTGAAGTGTTCTCTAACTACTTGGATGGGGGGATGGTGGGAAAGAAATCGTACAAGACCGGTGGGTCTGGAGTGCGGTAGTAAACGCAGATCACGTCTTTGGCGTCTAACAATCTGCGCTTTGGTCGGCTTGTGGGGGTTGTAAGTATGGATGTCAACGTATGACACTGATTCACTTGCACCCACCAACTCGTCACGGTAATAATTGCTTACTGTAGTTAATGAGTTATTCCATTCTTGTTTTCACGTAGCGCGATTGCAATTTAGTGTTGTTTAGAACATTTAAAGCGTTAAGAAGCAAATTCGTTGACATAATCTAGCGTTTCTATTATTTTAAAAACTTGAAAACACTGCCTCACGAAATACAAGACCCGACTCTGGTGTTGATTAAACGCTGACTCCACGACGGATGCAAACTGGCTGGGCGTGTGTGTACGCAGCGGCAGTTGAATAACGACTCGATGTGCGTGTGCACACTTTGGTTGTTGAATTGCGACTCTGGAGACGTGTGCTCTGTTTGAGGATTGATTATCGACTGACTCCAATCAGGGATGAACATTGTTTTTAGCCACGCGGTCAACCAATCGAGATCATACTCCATCAGTGTTCTCTCATTTTCCCGGGGGTGATTTTACTTCCTATGCATTGAAGCAAAATCAATGGTGACCAAGTGACCTAGTTCGGATATCGTGGTGATCTCAGAGTGCAATGTACTCTGAGAAGACGAAATGAAATGAGATGGAAATTGTTTGCAGCTATTCACCTGACTAAAGAGATCATTGATCCCCAACGAATAGAGTGTCTGGGGGGAGTCAAAGGGATGCTGTGGGGGTGAAAGTATGGGTGCCGGCGTGTACGGCACGGGTTCACTATCACCCGCCGACGATTTGCTGCAAAAGGATTGTCACCAGGGGGAATAGGCCACGGAGGAAAACACACTGGTGTAGTTTTAATGTTTATGTTTTTTTATTGGTTCTTTATTTTTACTTTATCCGCACTTTGGGTTTCAACGAAGTGTTACATTGTTTATTAAATTTTTGTATTTACGACAATTTATTTTATGACTATTGTTCGCATGCACACTACCGCGGTTAATTCGTTTCTTGAATTCCCTTTCTTTTGATTGGCGATAATTGTTCCTTATTTCTTCAATATCCGCACTTTGGGTTTCAACGAAGTATTACATTGTGTAAAGGTTTTTTTTTTTTTATATTTAATTTGATTCCTTGCCCGGATTGGGGAAGACGGTTTCGCTCCGTTTCGCTGGTGTCTGACGGCGCGACCGGTGCTGTTGAGGGTGCCCGTCGTCGCTGGGGGTGCGGGGGCAGCGTAAAGGGTGCGTTTAATCTCTTCGGGGGAGCCTCCCTGACCAAGTAACGGGCACTTCCTTCAGGGGCTCGTTGTTCCAGGCGTTAGCCCCCGGCAGATGACGGATGTCGATGGTGGTGGAATGTTAAATAATAAAAGACGGTTCCCTTTTATTGTTTATTATGATCTATTCCGCAGATTTTGGCAAGTCCATAAGCGTAGTCAACTGATTGTCCTAGGATAGGCTGTCGCAGGTCTGGTCTCTCGAAAGTGACTGATCATTGAAACTTACTTATTATGTATTTGTTGTATTTGGCTTGTGGCCGTCTTCTAGATTCGAATTTCCGTTTCGGCCATAGGTTCGGCCTCTGAACGAAGACGCGTTTTGTATTTGTTTATTTACTTTATTGATGACTGAGATTTAACTATTGTTTATTTGTGGCATTTAACTTGTGGTAGTCTTTCAGATTTGAACTCCTGCTTTGGTCATAGGTTCGGCCTCTGGAACTTTACTGATCCTGAAATATAAATGTGCCGTCCTTTTATACTTTTGGTCATTGAGATTTGTCAACATTTTTATTGTAAAAATTCCAAGAAGCAGAAACAAGGTTTCATGTGCTTCAATTGTAATGGGGTTCTGGGAAGTGCTAGGAATTTATTTGAATAAATTCCCGGAAGGGGAAATCATGAAATGCATTTAGTGTTATGCATTTCATGATGTCGGGGTTATAAGGAATTGAATCAATGTATGACAAACGGACTTTTGGTTAATTTTGTCATGCACATGATTCAGTTGGGGAAAACAGGTTAACTTCATTTCTCTTGGTTGATATAATGGCGCGGGATTGCCACTCGACTCGGCTGCGCTTGCTGGTGGTTGGGACTCGACTGGTGGCGCTGTGGTATTTTGTATTCTTACCACTTGATCTGTAGGGGTATATTGGATGTTCCTGTTGCCATTTGTGGTGTTACTTCTATTTACCCCTTGGTGGCTGTTAACTATGTAGTATGGTATGTCGTTGATAACCGTCAATGGTACTTCACTTCTGCTACTAATCGTGATATCCGATTCAGTCGCCAATATCCGTTTTAATGGTCAAACGGCCTTTTGACTTATTTAGGTAGTGGTTTCTTCTTGGATACCGTTGGCCGTGGTTGCGAGGCACCGTTGTGGTCCTCTATCACCTGTGAAAGAGGCGTTATCTGTGCACCGTTTACCTGTGAATAGGTAAAAATTATGATGTGTGGTACGAGAGAAAGAAATGGAGAGGGTTGAAAAGTATACGTTCGTATATGTTTTTACCAGATGTTGGGACTATTCAGAATTGAATGGCCTGTACTTTATGTACATGAAAGGGGAACATTGGCCTAGGAAACTTTTAAAGGAAAAAGGAAGCTGTGGATGGGCAAAATGTTTTGCTATGTGTAAACAGCCTCGACTGATAATGTTTTGCTGTCGGTAAACAGCGTGATGTATAATGGTGATTTTTTATTCGATATACGTTCACAAACAATTCCACAGTTTTGATTGATGTGAAACCACAAATTTATTCCTTTTCTGAATTTGTTTTGCCTTTGAAAGTTTGGTGTATTACTTGATATTGAAAATATTTGAAACAGACTTTACGGTTGAATGTTCTTCTCACTTATATTTTCAGAACAAAGTTAATACAAATATGGTATATACCCGAGTTTTATTTTCTACTAAAAACTTTTTCTTAATTCAATGGGAACCTTCAAAGTTTGTGCGACACATCGTGAAGTTTAAAATTGATTGACCTGGTTTTTCATTTTATACTCGCCGGGTAAATCTTGAGGGCGAAAAGTTATATAGGACTCGGTTTTGGGGTTGCTAAAATGATTTTAAGGAAGGTGTAGGGTTATATTTTTGGTTTATTTTCTTACCTATGTTCTGTTGATGGGTGAGCGTTCCCACACTAGTTCCTCTTGCCCGTTAATGAAAGATCTTCTGGTTTTATTTTATTTAATTTTAAGGCTATTACTTTATTTCACTATATTCAGCCGTACTGTGGGCTTCTGGATTCCGACTGCTCAGGAATCCAAGAAAAAAGAATGGGTGGCGAGAGGCCGACTTTAGGGAAACAAGGACAAATGTGTCCTTCATCTTGTCTCTGGCTTCTGGTCATCTTTCGATAACCAGAATCACCCACATCCATGAAGATGTTGGGCTCGGTCTCAAGTTATCTGAAAAGAAAGGGGACGAGGTATCTAAGGATAGTGCGGACAGGGTTAGTTCGATTGTTCTCTAACTACTTGGATGGGCGGATGGTGGGAAAGAAATCGTACAAGACCGGTAGGCGTCTGATAATCTGCGCTTTGTTCGGTGTGTATGTGTGTGTGTTTGTGCTGTCTTGTACTGTGCGTGCGTGTTTGTAGTGTGTCGTCAGTCGACCCTATGGGATTGGTCCAGGAATCGTCTATTATAAAGGATAATGTTGTTGGCAAGGGTGCTTTCTTCAGTTTTGTACTGAAGAAGAAATTGTGGTGGTCCGATCCGAAGTGGGTTCTCGCTGTTCTAAATGCATTCGAGGTACTTGTATGCTAATTGTAACAAGTACTCGTCGATAGGGATAATGAAGGCACCTTCGTATATGTGAGAGTTCGGGTAATGGCGACCGTCAGGCCTTCTAGAGTGGTTGATGCATCTTCTGAGGAGGTTTCTTTCGAAAACTCGAAGTGTTTCCATTTGAGCCGAAGATATGGAGGACCATATGGGAAAGGCGTAGGGTATTCCAGATCGGATTAGCTGCTTGTAGCAGAGAAGCTTAACTTTTGTGTCAACTTTGTTGCTACACTTCAGGATGTTGTGCAGTTGCTTAGACCGACCGAGGCTCCTTTGAAGAATATGGGTCACATGCTTGATGAAATTCATTTTGGGGGTATAGATCACCCCAAGATATTTCATCCTGTCCTGTGGTCTAATCGTAATACGTCCTATTTGTATTCGGATATTCTGTGAATATCGAGAAATAGGTTGGGAGAGTTTACTACTCAGAATTATAGCTACTGCTTTGGATGGGTTAAGTCGAATTTTCCATCGTCTGTAGCACTGACACAGTTCGTTCAGATGACGGTTGAGTCGATTTGTTGCGAGTTTTGGGCTTTTAGATGACGTGTACACGAGGACGTCAGGCCCGACACAGGTTCACCAAGACGTCCCAAACTCCGTAACCGTTCGTCGAATTGTGTTTAGGCTTGTTCACTGGTGTCTTGTCGACCAGGAAAGAAACCATCGGGTCACCTTCGTCTAATGTCTTTATTCTTTTATTGTATTGGTAACTATCTTAACATTGTACAAAAGGTATTGTTAATTCAAAACAAAACTTATTTTACGTCGAACATAGGTACTTTAATTTTTAAACTAGACTTATTTTACGTCGAACATAGGTATTTTTTAATCCTTAATCAAAACTTATTTTATTGTCGATCATTGGTATTTTTTAATTGTTAGTGTACACTGTTGTAATCATTATTCAAAACAAACTAACAAAAAAGGTTCAAAAATGTATAATGGCTGTAGCGCTGAATTAACAAATTTATTTAATTTGGAACAGAGGATCTATTCTCTGTGTAGGTGCTGTAACTTTAATTTAAAACAATTTACACAAAAAAGGTTCAAAACGTATGACTGTAGCGCCGTGGTAATCACTAGATTTATTTAACTTGAAACAGAGGTATGTATCCTCTGTGTACACGGTTGTAACGTTTATTTCAAAACAATTTAAACAGAAAAGGTTCAAAACGTATAATGACTGTAGCACCGTGGTAATCACTAGCCAACTGTCGGATTTACGTGCAGGCACTACTTGCCCTCACGGAATCCGAAATACGATTGACTAAGTTCATCGAAGCAATAGAATATCACGTACTCAATCATCGCTTCGATGACCATATTTGGTCATTTTCCTTTTCGAATTTGTCCTACCAAAGTAGGGTTGAAACACACACACGATGATCCTTTTTGCTGCTCATCGCGTGTGTCGCACAGCATGCGAACCATAGACTTCGAATCAAATAAAAATAAACACATTCGCAGCTGGGGCAAGTCGTTCTGAAAAGGGCTAAATGTGCTTACACGATCAGGGACTACGAGTAGCATGATTGCTGATCGTGCGCATGTTGTTGTTGGCGTCAACAGAGGTCGAACCGTCGTGTGTGTATTTACACTGACGAGTTCTCGATCCCTTTTTGCGGCCAGGTGCGAGTTTCCATTTAAAGAACCCGAACGCCTGGGTTGACCGCCGTATGCCACGATGTATTTGTCGTTCGTGTGCCCAACCGATGTGGGCATGCATAAAATAACCAAAAGTAAGAAATATCTCCTGTGGCATTGTTGCCGACTTCTTTAGGAGACATTTCGTTGGTAGGAACTAATGTAATGTTGGTTGCTAGATGTGCGACCAATTTGCCCTTCCTATAGAAACGCTTGTGTTTCTGAAGGTGTTTTACCTCAGCGCGGTTAAGCATTTCAGCGGTGGTTGGTCGTTATGAGCAGGTAAGTCAAGCTTTTCAGGTTTCTATATGCCCTAGGTAGGAGTTTTAAATGGGGTAATGGGAAGATGATAGGTGGCGTTCAAGGGCACCGCCACAATACCAGGTGACTTCAACAAAATGTGCCGCCCTATTATACTCTGTGGCAACAGAGATTTGCTAAAAATTTTACTTAAAAATTCCAAGAAGCACAATCAAGATTTTGTGTGCTTCAATTGGATTAGGACTCTGGGAAGTGTATAGGAATTTACTTGAATAAATTCCCGGAAGGAGAAATTATGAAATGCATTTAGAATTAGGCATTTCATAATTTCAATGCTTATAGGGAATTGAATCAATGCACGACAAATGGGCTTTCGCTTAAATTTATCGTGCATATGATTCAATTGGATTGGGATGTAAGGTGCTTGGAAATTGAATCAATGTGCGACAAATTAACTTTTGGCTTAAATTGTCGCTCATACGATTCACTTTGGAAATTGGATTGGGATTATAGGTAATTGGGTGAGAGTAGTGATTTAGGATCACTACAAAGGTGTTTCCAAAGTGTTATTTAAGCAAGAATAAAATTTGGCTAGAGCTTTACATAAATGCCACAATTCCATTTTGAAAAAGTCGGGTCATTTATTGGATTATATATGGTGGTACTTTCTGCTGGACTTGTACTTATGGCTATTTTCGTATCTCCTTGTAAGATTAATGCATTATAATTATTTTTTAGTACTCACATTTTATCGTTATGTTGCTATGAATGAAATACGCCTTGTAATTCGGTGACTTTAATTTTATTTCGTGAATTTATCATGTCATTGAAAATATTATCTAAAATTTATCGACTACATTCCCGAGGATCGTACTGACTCGACTTAGCATGTTTCAGACACTTCAATTTGCAATACACCACGCGTAGCATTTTTAAATGCCAGTTGTTACTAGCATTCTTTTTAAAAATTCTTCAAGAATTCAAGAATTTTGTAACATTTGACAGATGTCGACACATATGTTGTAGATGAGTGTAAGATAGTGATCGCCAGCACTTCGAGTAAATATTTGACTATTTAACATCGATCATATGTTGGGAATTATTATAGTAGAAGTACATTATGTCATTGAATAGTAGATGTGTTTCGGAAGGTCACATGATACATGAATCAGTTTGGCTATAGAGTTATTACGTAGTGTTATATGTAATTCAACAATATAATTTAAATATGAACACAAATGGGAAGGGGACTTACTTGGTTGGCTCAGGAATCGTTGAACCGTGGAGCGGTCGTTGCTGTTGGATTCCTCTGGTATTCCGGGTGCAGGGGGTGAAGAGTCTTGGTCCACCTGTTGTTGTGCGCTTGATAGGTTGGTTGAATGTCTCCTTTTTTCCTACTTATTTTATTAGATTTCAATTAATGCGTCCGTTAATTAATGCGTCCGTTTTTCTTTTTCTTCCAATCTCTATTGACTATTTATTTTCGCCGTTAATGTTTATAATATTTTATTCGACGCCAACGCCGTTTTTTATTATTTTTGTCAGCCAAGTAGAATTTGCATAAAGTAGTTTATGCAATTTAGCTACTTGATGATATTGATTTCATTTACAGGTAGAGAGGGGAAATTTGAGGAAATTAGTGGGTGTTGGGGGAGGACATGGACGTGAGGTCCATAACAGTAGTAAGTAGCGCAACCTCTAACATTCTATTGGCTTGGGTGATTAAAAGTCCGATTTCAAGAGCATTTTAACAGGGTTTGTTTTTGTTTTAAATCCACATTTATTTCCAATATAATTACAGATTTTAGTTAAGACTAAATGTTAAATTCTATTTTATATGTATCATTCTTACATTAACTTACTGGCTCTTCGCAAGCTCTCTAAATTATACAATAACTTTTCCTTTTGCTTATGCCCTTCGGCATACAAAAACCTTCTTAACGGGGTTCTCATTTAAAAGTGTTTAATAACTAAACGTACGTATTTAGTGATATTTCAAAATATTTCTGGTGTGCCCAAAAAACTGTGATTTTTCTGTCAGAATGTACTCCACTTGATTCTCAATTCGTTGAGACATTTTTTTCTAGTCTCGTCCAGTGGTTCCATATTAAACCTTTATTGATAAGTAGTAATATCTTTGAAATTGTACAAAGTGTTCAAATGAAATTTACTTATTTAAATCAATTTTTAATAAATTTTACAATAAAGCCGAACATAACTTTGTGAGCGAAAACCTAATCTTGTGTTGTTTTGAAACTAGAAGAAAAATTAACAAATTCATGTAAAGTAATGTGCTCTTAAATTTAGAACCTTATGCCTTGTGTTAAATAAAATAAAATAAATAAATGAATGTAATAAATATCCCCGTGTTAAAGCATGTATAGACATTTATATACACTAAATATTTGTAATATTGTCAAAAATGATATAAAGTCCAAATCTATATAATGAAAATTAATGCTTTTCTATTTTAATTAGGAAAATTTGGAGAAATTAGATCAACTTTTTAAAAAGTAGGCCTTTGATGTTTGGAGTATAAAATAATTCTAGAAGAAATTATCTCAAAGTTCTAATATCGTAACGTTTGCTGAATTATAATTATATTTAAGACTACACTCTAATAGATTAACAAAAATGAAAAAAATTCAAGTAAAAATATTTAAAAAATTGCATCGCGACAATGAGACTGACTGAGATTATTTTTCTGAATCTGCTACATGCTGTGGTATAATATTTGGAAATATAATTGCTGAATGAAACACGTAGAAAATATGTAGTAAAATGTTTTTTTTTTTTTTCATTTAACTTTGAAATAACGGAATATTTATATGTATGTTAAAGTAAGGACGGACGATTTTGTAAGTTTTTAATTAGTACGGTGTCTGTTAAAATAAAGGACGTGTCTGTTATTATTATTATTATTCTTATTATTATACTTTTGTTCAAAAGTTGATGTAAAATGTTGTTTATATATTTGTGAGATTAGTTATATAAATATATGTATATACCTTTTTATTTTTTAATGTTTCGTGCAAAATCTCTTTCATTATGCATTAAATCGAATACATACAATTTTTGTTGGTTTTTTTTTTTAATTCGATTTTTGATGTACCTAAACTGATGATAAAACTAAATATGTAAATTATAAATCTGTAGACATTATTATTTTTAACATAAACAAGAATTTATTTACTTGTCAACTATACAACTGCAATTTGAAGAAATATTCTTAATTTAAAAATTGTTATTATTTCTTTTGAATATTGGTACATACAAAAAAGCAAACGCCGAATATAATTTGGCTGTTTTTGATTTAGATAAAATTGTTTAACATGAATGAGATGTATATCGTGCTAATATGTATTCACAAAGATTCGAACCGAATTCTACATAAATGTTCTTGCATCTAAAATCAAATTTGTATTGTGAACACATTGACGTGATTAATCGATTAAATAAAGTTATTATTTGTTGTTAAACTTCATTTGTACATCATTTACTAAGAAGATTAAAAAGATTTATATCCAGGGGTGCTGCCCAATGCGGAAAGGGGTTTTCTTCGTATTTATTAATATACCGGTTTTAAATTTATCAAACTGGTATATTATTACAAACAAAAAACAATAATTTACATATCGAACTACGTGACCAAAAGTCTCTAGTTAAAGCGTATTGTTTAACAACAACAATATTGTTCAATTCAATTCAATTTTTATTTAGTAGATAATTACATTTATGGTATATTTTACAACTAGTACTTAAGAGATTTAGGATAGCAATTCCTTTACAACTATAATCTTAAATCTATATAACGACAATAGCACAATTTTAATGAATAACAAATAATAAATTAAGGGAAAACTACTATAAAAAACCCTTATTTGAATCTTAAGACTAATATTGCACGAGCTTCCGGTTATTTTATGTAGTAATGACCTCGATATAATTTTCATAGACAGAGTACATATGTAGTGACTTAGGATAACGCAAGACGGGAAACGAGAACATTGTCAGAAAAAGAACAATTGTCGAAGAAGTTTCGATTGATTTTGTCAATAAGGAACTCTACCGGTTTAACGTTGGCGTTTTCATGTAGTTCATGTGTCGAATAATGCCATGGCAAATTCAGCAACATTTTCAATATTTTATTTTGACACCTTTGCAATTTTATTTTGTGTGTGCGAGCACAATTACACCATACAGGCGCCCCGTACAGGAGTATAGCTTGAAAAATGGTTTTAAATATTATAATTTTATTTTCGATGCTAAGCTTTGATTTTCTACACACTAATGGATACATAACTCTTACGACTTTGTTTATTTTGTCAATTGTGGTAGTGATGTGTTTTTGAAAGATGAGTTTTTTATCTAGAATAATACCTAGATATCTACAGTCTTCGGACCAATCAATATCAACTGCACACATACTGAGTTTAGTGCCATTTGGTAGGTAGCAGAGTTTCCTACATCTCGAAAACCAGACAGCTTGTGTTTTATTACCATTTATTTTTATTTTCCATTTCCTGTAATACACTGCTAGTTTGTCAAGAGCTGCTTGCAAAGAGTTGTAGACATTAGTGAATAAGGCACCCGAAGAGAAAATGGCCGTATCATCGGCAAACATAGCTACCTGAATGTTTTCACCTAGACATGGTAAATCTGCGACAAACAATGTAAATAATATGGGACCAAGGACCGAGCCCTGGGGTACACCATGGTGGATTTGGTGAGTAGAGGATATGTCGGTTCCTAAACTCACAACATATTTTCTCGAACGAAGAAAGCTCTGGATAATTTTGATAAGCGGTATTGGCAGCTTAAGTTTTAGTAGCTTATAAATCAAGGCATCGTGCCATACCGTATCAAAAGCTTTTTCGATGTCTAGAAGAACTAGTCCCGTTGACTCCTTGTCGATGAATTTACCAGCTATGTGGTTTTTAATGCGCAAGACTTGGTGGATTGTGCTGTGACCACTACGGAAACCGAACTGAAAGTTTGGTAAGATGTTATTGTCTTCCACAAAACGATCAATCCTTTCCTTAATGATTTTTTCTAAGAGCTTACTTAGACAGCTAAGTAGACTAATAGGTCTGTAGCTTTCGGGGCTGTTCTTCGGTTTGCCGGGTTTCGGGATAGGTATTACTTTTGCTGTTTTCCAACAGTCCGGAAAATAACAATTCTTAAGACAAGCGTTGAAAATGAATGTTAAATAGTTACTTGCAGCAGGTGGAAGTGCTTTGATTAATTTGTTGTTAATATTATCGAGACCCGCGGCCTTTTTTGATTTCGATTTTTTTATCAATTCTTTAACTTTGCTGATATTAGTTGCGTAAGTACTTTCAGCTGGTGTTTGAGAAAGTACATAGATAGTGTTAGCAACTTCAGCTTCAGTATACGCGTCGCTTAGATGCCTAGATATGGAGTGGTTCTTACTAAACGTGTTAGCAAGTAGGTTCGATTTCTCCACTGAAGAAATAAACAACTTGTCGTGAACTTTAAACGGAGGAATACTTGACCCTCTCTTTTTCATAATTTTTGATATTTTCCAGAACGGTTTGCTTGCTTTGTCAAGAGAGGAAAGGTGTTTATTCCAACACTTGTTCCTATATGTTGAGATTTCGTTTTTAATGATATTATTTAAGACTTTAACATTAACTAGAAAACAATCGATTCTATAACGCAGCCATTTTCTTCTTTCAGAGTTTCGTAGCCTAATCAGATGTAAGATATTTTCAGGAAGCGGTGCCTTATCAACTGGAGCAGTGGAACATTTAGGTATCGCAAGATCGGCCGCTCTATTGATAATAGAAACAAAATTGTTGCATAGGATATCAATGTGCTCGCTGCAGGTTATAGAATTTAGGCTGGTATCACCTAGAACCAAGTTCGTGTTTATATATGATTTATAACAATTCCAGTTGGCGGCGGAATAGTTGTGGTATAAACTGGTACGATTTACAACTACTGTATGATTCACTGTGAGGCTGATCGGAAGGTGGTCTGAACTTAACGCATTTAGAGTTAATGGTACTGTGCAGTAATTTGGAATATTAGTGATATATAGATCAAGAGTTGAGGGGTTCTTGTTAGCACTCGCTGGGATATAGGTGGGAAGAAGTGGATAAAGTATGGAAAAACTTGGGCTGGATTCAGCAACATCTAGTAAAATGTTACCCCAGCTGTTTGCCCTAAGACAATTCCACGACTGATGTCTGCAGTTTAGATCACCACCAATAATTACCTTGTTTCGACTGTTGACTCTATACAATTTTTGCAGATCCCGCTTAAAGTAAGTAGATTTTTCTAGGTTTCTATTTCCTCCAGGGAAATAGACCGAAAAAAGACTCACCTTGGAATTGTCACTTAATGTTACCTCTATACTAATTTCCTCAATTAACTTAAGGCGCAATGAAGGACGCAAAGAATGTTCTATACATTTTTTCACAACAATGGCGACACCTCCACCACTAGCGTGTACCCTGTCTAGGCGATAACATATGTAATTTTGATGTGAGAAAGAAATGTCTTGTTTGAGCCAGGTTTCTGAAACAAGTGCAATGTCAATATTAAAATTTATCAAGAAACTAAAAAATTCATGCTTTTTGTTTTTGATGCTTCTCGCATTCCAAGTTATGATGTTAAGAGAATTTCTTAACATGTTTTTTCCGAGTATATGTACTTAATAGCTAATGAAGTAATGACGTTAAATTGGTCAGCTTTGGTTTGGCAAGCACTAAGCTTGGTTACAACTTCATTAAGAAGAGAGTTTATCTCGCTAAATGAGAACAGGTTATCATTAGTTAATGTTTCTGACGGATTTTTCTTCGTGTGTCTCGTATCACTATTGGAAGGTTGCTGGGTTTGATGGAGGCCAGAAGCCCAGGTGGATGAAGGAAGTGAAGGTTGACGCACAGTTCGGGGTAGTGGAGGAAAATTATCCATGGATAATCGGTCGGGCACTGTCTGCTGTTTGTCACTTGGAGGCTGTAGGAAGGTTGTATTTCCTGTACCACGTCCGCGTGGGGATAATTTGCGTCGAATGTCTATGTACTGCTTTCGGCTTATGCATTCTGGATCGGTGGATTTATGTGGCCCACTACAATTTGCACACTTGATGACCTCATTTGTTTTGCAGTCGGATGTTTTATGGTTTCCCGAACATATTGCACAGAAGCTATTTATATGACAATGCATCGAGCCGTGACCATAAAGCTGGCAATTGTGACATTGTGTGACCTTACCTGGATTATGTTTTTTAAAGTCCCAGCGAACGATGGTTTTGAACAAGGTGGAGTAGTTCCGTTTTAGTTCGTTTAATTTAACTGTACCGCGTTGAATGTAGACGATGTACAAGTAGTGTTTGTACAGGGCCTTTGTTGACGGATTTAATGTGATGGTTTTAACATCTAGGCACTTAATCCCGAGTGCAATTAACTCATTTTTCACTATATCGTTGCTTATTAAGTCTAGCCCGGATAACACTACCTTTAACGGACGATTTTCCTTACGTGAGTGGGTGAAAAACTCACATTTTAACCGTAAGAGTTCGGTTCTGATTTTATTATATATGTCCATTGTTGGGGCACATATTTTTTGCCCAAGCGAAATGTTTTTGATTAAGTATTTATCTATCTTAATGTTGCTCAAAATATCACGCACTTGAGCACTAGTTGTTTTTAATACCACAATTGGCGGAACGGTTTCTTTAGGAAGTTCTGCGCACTGTTCGTCATTGGTCGGATCCATTTCAGGAGAGTCTTCCATCAGACTTTGAAGTGGTTGAAAAAAGTTAGTGTTTGAACACATTTTAGATTTTTCGAGAACTTTATTGTTCACTTTTGAAAGTTTATCGGGAGGTGTTTGGCCTCCAATAACGGGGTCGTAACGCAACCGTTTGCGCTTGATTTTATTTAATACACGTGGCCCAGGGGCCATAACTTAACGGTTATAACACTTGTTCAAATTTTTGTATGCGGAAAACGAGGCAAAGAAAACAAGATAATGATAATTAAATTGTGAAAATAACGGTTGATTAAGATAACTAGCACGAGCAAAACTGTGAGACAAGTTGTCTGTTTGAAAGTCAGCCAGGTACTGCAACAACAATATTGCATTAATCTATTTTAATAAAACCTATAATTTTAAATGAATCTTTCAATTTATGAATAAAACATTTTATTTTATTTTTTACAGTATCTTTCAGATTTTTGGCTCCTCGATAGTATAGTGGTTAGTATACCTGTATAAACTGGAAAATTTAACAAGCCTCAGGGCTTGCTAAATAAGACCAAGACCGGTTCCCGGTTGTAGTGCGGATGATGATGATAATGATGATGATCTTTTACATTGTCTGTGTTTTTTTGTTTTATTGTGTTTTGCTTTTTATCGTCAGTTTCAAGAAAATAATAAAATCGAGCGATTGAATAAAATGAAGGGAGATATTGAGAGTAAAATATAATAAATAAATAAAATAAAGAGCAGACGAGGGAAAGCTTGTGATCCAAAAAAATTCTTCATCATCAAGCCAAAAGTAGACGGTTTAACACACAGTAAAAAGATTAAAAACTAATGACCTTGCCCGAAAAAAAACAAATCATTATGGAAAATTTAACAAGCCTCAGGACTTGCTAAATAAGGCCAAGACCGGTTCCCGGTTGTGGTGCCGATGATGATGATGATGATGAAAAAGATTAAAAATGCCCCTATACTATGAAAAGATACAGCGTCAGCAGGAAAACAAAGTTGCATAATGAGTATCTGAATATGTATTCAATACTATACTGAATTGGTGTACTCAGTACTCAACCCCAACTAGTTGTCTTGGAGTTAGAAAATAAATAAAAGGCATTTGAGTAATCGATTGAATGATTTATTATCAGCCCGCAAGGTCCACTTTTATTTAACTTCAATTGGTGTACGTAATTATTTGATATTTTTGATTAACCGCAAAGTCCACTTTTAACTTCAAATGTTGTGTGTCGATACTCAGGTTCTAGCGCGGGTTAGTATGTAATGGAAAGATGTCAATCCTCGAGTTCTAGCCCCGGTGAGTGTGTCATGGAAAGGTGTCGATCCTCAAGTTCTAGCGCCGCCACACGTATAATCGAAAGGTGTCGATCCTCAGGTTCTAGCGCCGCCACACGTATAATCGAAAGGTGTCGATCCTCAAGTTCTAGCTCCGCCGCACGTATAATCGAAAGGTGTCGATCCTCAAGTTCTAGTGCCGCCACACGTATAATCGAAAGGTGTCGATCCTCAGGTTCTAGCGCCGGTAAGTGTGTTATCAAAGGTGTCGATCCTCAGATTCTAGGGCGGGTAAGTGTGTAATCGAAAGGTGTCGATCTTCAAGTTCTAGCGCCGGTAAGTCTGCAATCGAAAGATGTCGCTCTTCAGCTTCTAGCGCCGGTAAGTGTGTAATGGAAGAGTGTCGATCCTCAAGTTATAGCGCGGGTAAGTGTGTAATCGAAAAGTGTCGATCCTCAGGTTCTAGTGGCGCCACGCGTATAATCTAAAGGTGTCGATCCTCAGGTTCTATCACCGGTAGGTGTGCAATCAAAAGATTTGATATTCAGCTTTAGCGTCGGTAGGTGTAATGGAAAGGTGTCGATCCTCAAGTTCTAACACGGGTAAGTTTATAATGAAATGTGTCGATCCTTCGGTTCTAGCGCGGGTAAATCTGCAATCGAAAGGTGTCGATTTTCAGCTTCTACCTCCGGTAAGCGTAATGGAAAGGTGTCGATCCTCAAGTTCTAAGGCGGGTAAGTTTATAATCGAAAAGTGTCTATCCTTAGGTTCTAGCGCGGGTAAGTCTGCAATCGAAAGGTGTCGATCTTTAGCTTCTAGCGGCGGTAAGTGTGTAATGGAAAGGTGACGATCCTCAAGTTCTAACGCGGGTAAGTTTATAATCGAAAAGTGTCGATCCTTAGGTTCTAGCGCGGGTAGGTCTGTAATCGAAAGGTGTCGATCTTCAGCTTCTAGCGTCGGTAAGTGTGTAATCGAAAGGTGTCGACCCTCAGGTTCTAGCACCGGTAGGTGTGCAATCAAAATGTGTTGATATTCAGCTTCTAGCGCCGGTAAATGTGCAATCGAAAGGTGCCGATCTTCAAGTTGTAGCGCCGATAAGTCTGCAATCGAAGGGTGTCGATCTTTAGTTTCTAGCGCCGGTAAGTGTGTAATGGAAAGGTGACGATCCTCAAGTTCTAAGGCGGGTAAGTTTATAATCGAAAAGTGTCTATCCTTAGGTTCTAGCGCGGGTAAGTCTGCAATCGAAAGGTGTCGATCTTTAGCTTCTAGCGGCGGTAAGTGTGTAATGGAAAGGTGACGATCCTCAAGTTCTAACGCGGGTAAGTTTATAATCGAAAAGTGTCGATCCTTAGGTTCTAGCGCGGGTAGGTCTGTAATCGAAAGGTGTCGATCTTCAGCTTCTAGCGTCGGTAAGTGTGTAATCGAAAGGTGTCGACCCTCAGGTTCTAGCACCGGTAGGTGTGCAATCAAAATGTGTTGATATTCAGCTTCCAGCGCCGGTAAATATGCAATCGAAAGGTGCTAATCTTCAAGTTCTGACGCCGATAAGTGTGTAATCGGAAGATGTCAATTTAAAGGATTTCATCTCCTTCAAAAACATAAAAAAGAGCGATAAACTTTCATTGAACCTAAAATAATCAACATCCAACCACCTGGGGGTCCCGGCACCAGCAAGGAATACAGCACAATGGCTGAAGCAGACCCGATATTTTTTAAAGAAAAGACATATTTTGTGTTATTTTTCTTTTCATTTTGATTTCTTTTTTAATTTTTTTATTACACATATTTTCATTTGGTTTTTTTTTCAATTAAATGCTTTTTGTTGTCTTTCTTATTCTTCTCTCGAAATTTTAATTAATAATTATAAATTTTTATTTTTTTTTTATTTAAGCTTTTTATAACTTTTTATTTTTTACTTTTGGATATCACTACTTTCATGATTGTCATTATTGTCTTTTCGCTTCATCAAAACATTTTCTTGGGTATCATTCCTTCTTGCTTCAACTGTTGTTTTTGCTCCTGGAGGTGGTGTTGTTTCTAAAGGAAAATGTTTGTTTATTTTTCAGTGTGTTTAGTCTTTTTCGTTATTTCCTCTCTTCCTTGCGGTTTGGGAACCGACGCGGTCTCCTGTTCGCATTTCTCTTTTTCTTACGCTTTGGCGATTGACGAAGTTGTTTTCTTTTTTTTTTTTGGGTCTCTCGCTGTTTTCCCATTGGTTGGGAACCGACGAGGTTCCCCAGACTTTTCAGTTTGTTCGTTTTTCAAACCGACCCGAAGGAGGTCGGGGTCCTTTATTTTTATTTCTTGGGTTTTCCTTGGGGTTCGTCTCTTTTGTTTGCTCAAGGGACTGACGAGGTTCCCCACTTCTTTGATATTGTTCGTTGCTCTCGCTCGACCAGGGGACTAACGAAGTTCCCCTTTTCGTTGTTTTTTTGGTTAAATACCATTTGGGTAGAGTGCTGTTTCTTTCCATTACATATTTTTTGTTTTTGGTTTATTGTAGCGACTTTTTTGCGTTTGTCTTTTCGGTGACTTTCAGTTGTTTGCTCGCGCTTGCTTTCTAGTAGCCTAGCTTGAACAACTAAAAGGTAAGCACAGCGTGCACATTGATGAAAACAAGGAAGCAGGAACGAAGCCGGAAGAGCTCTTCTTCGCTACCTTCTTGTCTTCCTCAGAGTAAGCCAAGGGACGAGCGCATTTCGCCAACCACACCGGGCACACCTGACAATTTGGAGCTGATCCATCCGGCAGTTCCTTCACGGACAATGTAAGGTGTGGATAAGACCGTCGACCTCGTCTCAAAGACGATCCCAGTGTGTTCTGGGTTAAAGGGTCCAGACGGAACTAGTGAACTTCAAATGTCAAATGTGACTAGATAGCTGCAAAAGGACCCTTAGCTGTTTGGCGAAGGAGAAGGAAGATAGCTTCCTTAGGAGATTACCCACGAAGTTAGGTGGTAAAGCATACCGTCTGAAAAGTGAGGCGCCACCCGGGACGTTCCTGAAGCTGGAGCAGCACCTGAAGAATGTTTTCAGCCACAAGTGTCCTACGAAAAGTTGTGTGTACAGCTCCCCGTAATGCGACAACTCCCTGCGTAAGATACCGGGGGATTTGTTTCCTGCGTGAAGTAGGCCATTGTGCGTTGCAGGGAGGCGGCCAAACGTTCATATGGATAGGCGAATAGGGCCGCTTTCGCCATCCAAATAGATGGGATGGCGAAGTCCGTTATCTTGTGCGGTGTTAGAGAGGACCACTTCCGGCATTATTGGCGGGCATTTAGCGATGATACGCTCGATTATATAACAACCAGGCCCCTCCAGACGGAACGATCCCAAAAGGAGATGTGACAGCGCGACTCGCTTTTCTTGGGAAGCCTGACCGGGGTTGGCAATCTTTCAATCGATTTATCGGCTTTCAACCCCAGCCATTTCTCAACACTTGCGCCCCAGACAATCCCCTCGACTCTCACTTTGCCGACCACATCAAGTTTGAATTCACAGGCCGCTCCTTTTGTGCAGACCCCATAGGTCCTATCTTTTGCTCCACTACCTACGCAGGATCACCACCAAATACAGAGTGATGGCAAAGCTTTCTAGCGGCGAACGCTGGATGCCCTGGCCACAACATCGTCGGCCAACGGTAGGCGAATGCCGCTCCAGCTCTACCAGTTCTGAACCTACTAAGGCTCAAAAGCAGAGCAAAGGCGTAACCACGGGCTCAACGAGACGAAAGCCAAACACACCATAGTGCAATAATTTGGTGTTTCTGGTATCAGTTTGTAACCTTTCTGCATAATGGTGACACCGTTTTGTTATAATAATTATTATCTGGAGGAAAAGAAATCTATGGTCGTTTGCATGTGTGTAAGAAGCAATCGCTTGCCTGTGGTCGGTGGTTTCACTTGTGTGTTCAATAATTTGTGTTGGGAACCAACAAATAGTCTTTAGGGTATTTAACAAAGTGATTATCACACAATACCCACCTCAGTTTAAATAAGACAATTTTTTTAAACCATAGGATTTTTAAGGGTTATATCTGTTTCGACCCGAAAAAAGGCGGTTTTTAATTTTTTTATGAGCCCGTTTCTAAATAATCATAAACCAATAATATATAAATCGATTAAGCAACTCTTTAGGAATATGAAAAAAAAAACGTATTGCCATAAATATGCATAATGGCGGCTCTTGGTATATAAACTAAATACAACATTTAAAAAAAATCTCCGGGGCACGCAGTATAAGTTCCTTGGATCACCATCTGAAAGCATAACAATTTTTCTACATAAACTACATGGGTTTTGGGTGAAGTACATACGATCTTAGTTATAGAATTGTTTTTTCCCAAAATGGCGATTGTTTAAACAAAAAATTACGTTTTCGATGAAAAAAAAATCGAATTAATTTGTTTACAGTTTTTTTTTTCTTATTTACCGATCGTTAAAATCGTGTGTACTTTGTAGTGCTCCACTTTTGCCTTTCCTACAACCCGATTCTTTTAATATTTCCTCAGCGCTTGGTGGCGGCTTGGTCTTAATCTTGCATTGGTGGAGCCTCCAATTCTTCTGTGAGTTGACCATTTAGCAATTCATTGTAGTGCACTATCCATCGCTCCAGAATCCCTTCAAGATCGGTGATCAGATTACGCTCTTTATCATTGCAGTAAGTGCACTGTGGTTTTTACTTACTCTCCCTCCAGGACCTCCACTCATCTATGAGTCGTACGCGAATTACCTTGAAGCTAACGCTATAAGAAAAATCAAGGTCGGTAGACTCCGGTGGGCGGGACACCTAGCTCGAATGAGCGGATGTATGGAAGGCGACAGCTAGGCAGACCTTGTCTGCGATGAAGGGATGGCGTAGACCAGGGCACCCAGAGCCTGAGAGAGCCAAACTGGATGACATCGGCTCGAAATCGAGACCGGTCGAGACCGGTCGAGAGACTTGCTACATAAGACCAAGACCGGATGCCGGTTGTAGTGCCGATGATGATGACATTTATTGATAGTTGCCTTCCGGGGAGTTGCATTTGGTATAGGGATATTCCAATATTTCGATGCCCTTTCGGTAGTACGAAACCTTCAACCCTTCGAAAAATGACTTTCTCATTTCTGAATCTCTTTCCCTGGAGTTACCTCTTAAGGTTAGCTAACAGGTAAGAGTCACTAGGGGACAAGTCTGAAGAATAGGGTGGGTGAACAACCAGTTCAATCGTAATTGGTCCAATTTGGCCATCACTTTGAAGGACGTGTGTGACGGTGCGTTATCATGATGGTGCATAGCCTTTTTTCCCGCCATATGGGACCGTTTTTTTCTTGATTCCGTCCTTCAATTTGTCAAATGACGCTGCAACTCTCCTGTGACTGTTCCTCCCTTCTGGAGGTAATCGATGAAGATTATGCCATACGTATCCCCCAAGAAAACGGAGGCCGTAATCATCCCGGCCAAGCTTTGGTTTTTTGGCCGCTTTGATGGGTTTTCGTGGCTTGCCAGTCACTCTGCAGACCGCCTATTCAACTTAGGCGTATGGTAATGGATCCAAGTTTCTGCCATCGCTACAAAAAGTCGAAACAGTTCGCTCCATTATGCTGCAACAACGCCAAACTGGCATTCAAATCATTAATCCGCCGCTGTTTTCGGTCGACGGCCAGCAGCGCGGTACCCATCGCGCCGATAGCTTTTTCATCCTCAAAAGATCATGTAAAATGTAATCCGCCCGTTCTTTTGAGATGCCCACGGCCTCAGCTAACCCGCGCAACTTCACTTTACGATCACTCAAAACGATTCGATGCATTTGCTTTACGATTTCCGCACTCGTAGTCTCTTTTGGCCTTCCATAGTGAGGTGCATATTTGGTCCTTGTACGGCCCATCTTAAATTCACTAAACCACCGATAAGCTGTTGTTATCAAAGGAATAGATGTGGGATAACATTTCTGCAACAATTGCAATGATTGTGTAGAAGTTTTTCCCATCAGCAATATTTGATCAAGATGCGATATTGCATTTTTCCACTTTATCTTTACGAAGGCGAAAGTAGCGTCACTCAAACGATTATAGCTTGTAAACGAATGGATGAAATGTTACGCAACGTCATGTTTATTTTCTAGTAGCGCCACCAATTGAAAATTACCGGGAGTTTTCAGCCCATGTAGTATTCTATCTGGATATCATTATCACGTCTGTTCTGTTCTCTGTTAGTTCCTGTCCAGCATTTTTGAACCGATCGCGGATTGTTTTTATCGCCGAGTTCGATTTCCCACAGGTTTCTTGGAAAGTTTTTTCCATAGAGGAACTCTATGGCGATCGCTGTTAGAATTTTCTCAACAGTGGTAATGTGGGGGAAGAAGTATGTTGCGCTGGCGTACGACGCTAATTCCCTTCTTCATCCATCATCACTATATGCTCGTTGGACACAACACTGAGAGAAAAGTAAGTAAGCAAAACATACGGTTATTCTCGGTACAAATGATTTTTAGTTTTATTATTCTTATTTATTGTTCACATGAGTTTCTTCATCACCTTTAATTGGCTTTAAATTAACTTGGGTGTAGGAGTACATTATCGAATGAATTCGTACACAATAGATCTCTCGACATTACATACACGTTTCATCATCATCATCGGCACTACAACCGGAATCCGGTCTTGGCCTTATTTAGCAAGTCCTGAGGCTTGTTAAATTTTCTATAATGATTTGTTTTTTTTCCGGGCAAGGTCATTAGTCTTGCGCCAGAGGCTCCCCGACGAGGAAACGAACCCCGGTCTCCCGCGTGACAGGCGGGTATACGAGGGTTGCCTCTTATGTTTCGGGATTTGGCAACCCTAGTGTTGCAATCCGGCAATTGACAGCTCTGTCGTAAAGTTGGACATTTTTGAGGTTATACGCACTCAGAACGTTTTGACATACGAGCGCTATTTGTGTTGTTTACAGTAACTTAAAAGATTCATCTCGTCCCAAAAATGGAATTAAATCGTCAACATTTTCGTGCGATTATTTTTTACAACTTTCGGCGTGGATTAACTCAGCAACAGTGCATGGATGAACTTAATTCAATTTTTGGCGATGAAGCTCCATCAAGGACCAGTGCTTATCGATGGTATTGTGAATTCAATCGTGGTCGTAGTTCACTCCAAGATGAATTTCGTGAAGGTCGTCCAAAATCAGTTGTTGTTCCGAAAACCATTGATGCTGTGCGCGAACTGATATTGGAAGATCGTCATGTGACCTATCGTGAGATTGAGACAACCTTAGGCGTTAGTGGGACCAGCATACATTCAATATTGCATAAACATTTGACTGTCAAAAAAATTTGTTCGCGTTGGATCCCACACAATTTGTCAATCGCCCAAAAAAAGGCTCGTGTCAATTGGTCGAAAGAAATGCTCAAAAAATACGGTCGCGGTGCTTCGAAACACGTCTATGACATCGTGACAGGTGATGAATCGTGGATTTACGCGTATGAGCCCGAAAGTAAAGAGCAGTCGACTGTCTGGGTGTTTCAAGATGAGCCAAATCCAATAAAAGTTGTTCAAAATGCATGTGTTGGAGATACCTCAATCAGAGTGGCAAAAGTGCTTCGACAATTGGTTCAAACGCATGCAAAAGTGTATAGATCTTCATGGGGAATATTTTGAAAAACAATAAAGTGATTTTCGATGATCAATATTTGTTTTTGTTCTCTAATCCCGAAATATAAAAGGCAACCCTCGTAGTAACCACTTTACCATCGAGGAGCATACACACGTTTAATTAACATAATTAATCGATTATTAGTATTGGTGAATATTGTACGTTAACTTCTTAGACAAGTATCCTATCATTATATCAGTGTTCGACTTAAGCACAACTTCACATCCGTTTGTATTTATTTTGTTTTAACAATTTACTTGCTACACGGGCGCCTAACTCCGACTCGGGATATATTATATTCGCGTCCCCGTGCGTACCGGGGAGCGGGAGCGGCACGACCGTGGTGTTCGCCGGATGTAATTGGACTCGGCGATAAACGGCTCGTGCAGAGCCGACTCGCTAATGGGGTGAGTTTCCCCGAGGGTGAAAGTGTTCCTTTCCACTAAGGATGCGTTTAACCTACCACAAGAGACACGTAAAGTCTCTCTTTGTGGAACAGAAAACCAGATCTCATATGGAGATCATGGTAGTACGTGTGCATGGGTGATCGTGAGGATCATAATATTCAACACATACGCGAAGGCGATGGATAAACGAAGCAGACAGGTGGTAAGGACAAAGGGACCGTGAAGATCGTTGGTAGTACACATGTATGTGTGTACATGGGTTCTTTCATGGGACAAACCATGAGAACGAACCTGAAACGGCGAAAAGGGCACAGGGTGTAACCATGAGATGTGAGTTCGGTAAAGCAAACAAACCGAATCTCCTTGGATGCTAATGGTTTTTGTTTGCTCATGCTGCTGCTGATGAGAAACAGATCCTGAAATTTGAGAAGACAAAGGGAATGCTTAGGGCTTTGTCTAAGATGTGAATTGCGGCTAAATAAATAGGCTGCAAGGCAATGTGGAAATGCGCTAACTGGTTTTTGCTTTATTACCGGGAAATGGTGTTTATGGCATCGGTGGTAAGGGTAGGTATTCAATTTCTATTTGCATTTGCCTGTGCTGTAGGATTTAATTGATGCCTTAAGACGCGAGATGCGTATATTTGTTTTGGTCCCTTGGGTGTAGGTCGCCAGCTAATGTGTATGTATGGTGATTTATGATACACTTGGTGAGGATTGGAAATAGGCGATGCAATATTTATGATCCCTGTTATGATGGCTACATTGTATGTAAACCAAATCATTTTGTTTTCAGGAATCCATCTAGGGGGATTTGCCAGGCATTGAAGGTGCCTAATTGGTTTTGGGATTCCTGATAATTTAGGAAAGAATTCTTAAGGTAAGGATTCTTTACAGGGTCCCTTAGATTATAAATTTGATCTATTTGATGCGTGAAGCATTTGCATGTGCTTAATACGATTGCATTAGCGAAAACTGATGCAGATTGGGATGAAGCTATGGGGGTTTTTCAGGTAAGTGGACCGTGGGGTTTGGCGGAACCGCCACAGTGACCTCATCTTGGTCTCGACATTCGTCCGTGATTTCGTGTGTCACTATTTTCACTATTTACACACATAGTGCTTCTCGTACTTTTGCTTTCAGTGCCTCAGTGAGAGGCTTTGGCGGATTATTGTCTTAGTCGAAGTGTTTCGCCGAACACTGGTCACACAAGAGAAAATAAAGACGAACCAGAACACGGAGCGGATTGGCCAAAAATGAAACACTGAGCGAAAAAGGTTTTAATTTTTGTTTTTTATTGTTTTTCCTTTATTTTTATTCAAGTTCGGTCTCCACTTACATCTAGAACACTATGTCGATTGTTGTTTATGATAGTAGCTCAGGTAGATATTAACAAAAGCTTGACAAACTTCCACCACACATTAAGGGTGTATTCTGGTCTAGACGCACGAATTTAACGCAATTTTTGAAGTGCTGTAAAAAAGGATTCAATATTTTTAGTATCCAGTTTCTTATAGGACGTTTATTAATGTTTCAAGAATACAGTAAAAAAAAATTAAAAGTAAAAAATTCAAAATTCAAAAATTTAGTAGCTGATGAAGTGCGGGATCTCAAAAAGTTGTCACGCGACCATACCGACGATTCAACCTTCCTAGAAATCTGAAAAAAAAAGATTATAAATTTACAGAAATGCCTCTATCGTTGGAACTAAAAATAGCTGAAAATTTTTTTTTTTACAAAATGGCGCTGCTTGAAAAAAAAATTATTTTTGTACCACTTTTTTTTAGTTTTTCGAATTTTTAAAAAATAGTTAACATTGAAATTTGGGGATGAGGATAGTTCATGCAACAGAAAAGCCTATAAAGAAAACATATACTAAATTTGAAGTAAATCGGTTCAGTAGAACTTGAAAAATCGTGGGTATTGTTTTAAAAAAGACAGTTTCGAGAAAAACGCGTTTAAACATTTCAGGGTATAGTAGCTTCAAGTGATATAATATTGCTACCAGTTGTAACTTCGCTAATTATTGGAATTTTAAAATTTTCTTTGGACAGGATATTCTTAAAAGTATAAGCTATAGGAAAATATAAAAAGAATAAAATCGATTTTTTCAAAATTCTAGACCAAAATACCCCCTTAATCGAATTAATATTTGAAAATAACCTTATTTAATCCTCTTTATCGCACAAAGCTACTTCGTGTTTGGCGAAAATTGGCAATATATAAAAACGACACACGTTAAGATGCCACGAAAGTGTCACGACGAGGGCGATCTCCGCATGGACTGTCCGCACTTAAGTTAAATACTTTAGAACACAGTGTAATTACAGTAAACAAATGTCCTCCGGTTAACTCGCGTATTTGACTATGTTTAAAACTCCGATCAAACGTTACTTCTGCGTTTTGTCGCTTGCCCGTTAAACCTCTTTGTTAGGGTTCTCTGCGTCGACTGTATCATTTTCCTTCTGGGGATGATTCTATTCACTCCATGGTTCTCTCTTCGCTTTCGTTTTCCTTTTCCTGGTGATTTTCTCTCAATCGAGAATTTCTCCACCAGGAAAGATGGCACTCACACATACAGACGCGGGGGTTATCGGGTGTGGGTTTGTGGCGGTTCCACTGGACGTCACTACTTACCTTTTAGTTAATTACCCAAAAACCTCCTCCTAAAGCATTCGAAATCATTATCATTTGCATTAGCATCTTCAAACATTTTCCCCCGGGGGCATAGTTGCGTGCGTCGCATCATGTTCCTGAAAAACAATTCGGTTACGGCACCAAGTAACTGACATGAAACCCGAAACATGTCTATGCTCATATCTCCCAATAAATTCCGCTACACACGTGCAGGAAATATTCCCCTGTTTTTATCTGCGTGTACGTCAGCCGGTCGTCCGACCGACAAGCTTATCTTAGCTCGAGACTGGCCGCCAAAGGAAACCAAATTCTCTATAATGTAAATATACACACGAGAGTTCGACTCCTTTGAGCCGCCATCGATATGTGCACGATCGGCATAGATACTGTACGCAGTTGCCATCGTATGAACATCCAAATTCCTGTCTGCATGACGGTTTGCCCAGCTGCAACCACGTTTCTTAGTATTTCCCTTTGTTGGATTAATATATCTGCGGTTCGCGTACTCATAGACACACAGCGGCCGAGATGATCATGGCGCGTGTGGTGCGCATCCTCGCTGGGACCGATGTGACGGAGATCTTCTCCTATTGGTCGCTGGACCACAGTCGAGTACCAACCTTTGGCGAGAGATCACATTAAGAGCAGGAATCTCCTTGAGTGAAAATTTAAATATTACTTTAGTAATCAGTGTCGTGAGCGGAATGAATTGAAAACGTTAATTTTGCAAATCCAACGCAATGTCTTCGTTGAATATATCGGTAACGCGATGAAGGAATTTTATGTACATAGAACGTAACAAGCTGTAACGGATATTGTGTTGGGTGTCGTTAAAATAAATCTATATCACCAAGTGACTTGAACCTTTACGTTTGTTTAAAATAAAGCTATATCACCACGTGACGAACTATTTTGTTTGTAAAAAATTAATCTATATCACCAAGTGATTTGAACTTTTACGTTGTTAAGATTAAGCCTTATAATCAAGTGCCTTTGGCTTTTATGGTGAAAAAAATAAAGAACCGCTGACAGCAAGCGACTTTTGCGTTTTTTCATTAGAGTAAAGAAATAATTGATGACCACGGGTGGACCAAGTGTGTAGGTGTGTTCCGGCAGTTGGACGGGGTTGGCGTTGTGATCAAACTGCTCGACGGGAATTTTAGTGAACCTGTGCCCCTGCGGCACATTACTAGAAGACGCAAATTCTCCCAAAAAGACCAAACCCTCACAGGTTCACCAGAATTTTCACATTTATGTTGCGTTGCTTATGCAAAAAATCGAATGTGTGGTTTACTTTAGACGATCCTGGGATCGTGGTAGTCATCGTGTTTACTTGGCCCTATGGGAACAGCCTTTTCGTTTATTGCTGCTTCTCCGCAATGGCCTCTGTTTAGGCGAAGTGTATTGCGTCTGGGACAAAGGTTTTGCCGACGGATTGTTTTCTGGTAATTGGCTTATCGCCGGGGATGTGATGTTTGTCGACATCTGGCGCAGCTGGGCCAACCGTTTGTGTTTATCCAGTTCATGGATCGATACACAATTTCTGTGCTGGGCCATGTCCTTCGATCGCCGTGCAGGCGTAGGAAAATTGTTCGGGACTTGTGGCCCACGTATCTGTGGATACGTGGGGTTGTTGACACCAGTATGAATGTCACCTTTGGTCGGGTGAACAGGTGGACTTTGGGGGCACGTGCAGTTCGGATATAGGTGAGTATGTTCCTTGGTGGAACGAAGACATCTCATCCTATGGTGATTTGTGTGTTTCGTGGAGTTTGGTTATAGGTGAGTATGTTCCTTGGTGGAACTTCGACATCTCATCTTATGGTGATTTGTGCGGTTCGTGGAACCGCCACAAAACCGCTGGTCCGCATTTCAGTTCCAGGAGCAATTCCCCTGTCTCACGAACCTTATTCGCGCTATTCTGATAAATTGCACCTATAAATATCAAGCACATTGTAACAAGCCGTTTTTTGTTGGAAGGTTTTATTAGAAGTGGTGTCTACTGCTAAATTTTTTCGTAATCGTACATTATGCTCAATAGTCGATCGGGCATACCTAAATTGAATAACTTATATATAATCCTTTTGTGTCCAAACGGAATAGGATGCTTTTCAAAGTTAATCAAGCATATATCCTTTGATTGAAGGCGGAACCCCCATTTTTATTTAGCTTAATGCAAGCTTAAATTAACTTAACATAAAACCTTACAGACTATCTTAAAATCTAGAGTAGTGGTTAAGACATTATTCAATTATTCAATCGAAAAAAAAGGTGAAGATTACTAGGCGATAGGGAAGGTAGGAGGCCATGGAAGAGGGAGTGTATATGGCGGTGGTAAACGCGACCTTAGTGCGACAGTGGGGGGCATGTGTACGGACTGATACAGGGGCGTGGACTATCGAGCAGTGGGAGGGGGGTGGGGTTGGAAAAGTGTAAGGGAGAACTAGTTTGAGGGAGGGAGAGGAGAGGATTGCAGGGTAGAGGGGTTATTGAAGGGAGGGGGCGGATTTAGGATGGGTTTCTTCTGAGACGTCGTTTAAGAGCGGGAGTGGAGATGTTAAAATCGAAGGAGGTGGGGAAAGAGTTGGCCTGTCGTAGCATACGCGAGATGGGTTCGTCGAGGGTTACGTACGTTACGGGGGTTTGTATGAAATGTTAAAGTGAAGAGCAAGCTTGGGCAATTGATTGAGCCAGACAGCAGGCGATGGACAAAGATGATGTTGACATGGATTCTGCGCTCTTCAAGTGTGTTTAGATTGATTAGAGGGAGCCGGCTTGTGTATGGTGATAGAGTCAGCGGATTTTCCCAGTTTAGTCCGCAGAGGGCAAAGCGCAAGAAACGACGTTGAACAACCTCAATCCTGCGAATATGAGTCACTTGATACGGGCACCAGACCTGACAAGCGTATTCGAGTAGTGGCCAGACAAAGGTTGTGTAGAGTGATCGGCTGACATAGACAATTATCCTATTGAAGGTCAGAAACCAATAAATTGTTTCATGTCTGTTTTTGATTTTTCCGGGATGATACCATTTTCCCATGACTGGTTTGAGCTCTTATGATAGACACGACTGATTCTATTGAAAATATGACCACAGTGTAATAAAAAAGTCAAAAGTACGAAATTTAATAAATATGAATCTTTTAATATCAATTTCATTAAAACGAAGTATATAGTGAATGTAAACTTTATATAGAGAATTGAATATAATATAGTTTAGACTAATGGTGCAACTAACATGACCATCATTTCAAAACGGTGCTTTAAAAAGTATATCAGTTTAAAACTAGAGAACTTTCAAATATATCTTATGGTAGGTATGCAATTTGATTAGATTTGTTTTTATCGAACGGCGTGACAAACTTATGTGCTTTATTAAAGTTGGCGATTTGCGGGATTTTGTAGATTTTTCCTTCTTCCACAAATATCTTGTATATTTTGAGAGTTAAGAAGTAGAATATTTCCACGAGACTTAGAACTGATCCACCGAGGCAAAGTCCGAATATACCGCCAAAAGAAGCTAAAAGGGAAATGATAGGTAAATTTAACAGAGCATAAACTTACACAATATAATAAGAGATGGTAATGAAAGGGAGCGATTTGTAAAAGGTTTGATCAAAAATGCAAAATCTGTCCATTGTTGTGCATTTATAATTATTGCGGTTTGGTTCTTGCTGCGTTTCCCACTAATATTGGGTTGCCAAGTTTTAGCCGTTTTTTTCATGTAAATAAAATATGATTTTCTGTAATCGGTGATATATTTTCCCTTTTTACGGATGATCATTTGATATATTTCTGTAAACTTCTTGATTCCACGCTCATAGAATTAACCTTTTTTTTTTCAAAAAACTGAACCGAGTGCGATTTCACAGAACCATCACCATTCTATTTCTACCATTAAAGGCGTTTCCCAAAGATCGAAATAAATGATAATTTCATGGTACATGGTCTGGGGTATAAGGTGGATGTGACATCATTTCTCAACCAAGGTTCAATAATTTTTGGCGAGTGACCAAACATGTGTGGGCGCTAGTGTTGTCATGGTCGACTACAACACCTTTGCAATTCACCAATTCTGGTTGTTTTTCTTTGACCGTCGCAGTTTTTAGGTTGTCCAACTGGCGACAGTATAGACCGGATTTTTTCGTTTGATTCTTTGCAAGCAGCTCAATATACACAATACCTTTATAATTCCAGGAAATTGACAGCGGGTGTCAGTTTCATTACGCTTGGGCCATGATCGTTTGAGAGGATCTGTTGTGTTAAATGAATTTCTTTCAATTCATGTGGAACCTAAACATCGGGCTTTTTAACGAATCCATGACATTTTTAATGACTTTCAATTGTTGTGTGCAATGGATTAAACTTACCAATTAGGTGCACAAATAAGTTACGGAATCAAGCCATTTTTTGATGTCTTTATATGAGTCGAGCTGCTGATTATCTAGACCATGTGCCATCGAACGGAACAAGTAATAATCGTGCGGCGCAATATCTGGGGAAAATGGCGGGTGGGGTAGGACTTCCCATTTGAGCGTTTGCAGGTAGGTTTTAACGGCTTTGGCAACGTGAGGCCGAGCGTTTTCATGCTGTAGAATCACTTTTTCGTGCCTCTGCTCGTATTGTGGCCGTTTTTCGCCCAGTGCTCGGCTCAATCGCATCAACTGAAGTCGGTACAGTTCCTCACTGATGGTTCCATTCGGTTTTAACGGCTCATAATAAATAACACCAACGTTATCCCAACAAATACACAGCATAACCTTCGCAGCGTGAATAATCGGCCGAGCCGACGACGTAAAACCATGATCTGCCAGTCCCCACGACTGTCTTTCCTTTGGGTTGCTGTAATGAAAACATTTTTCATCACCCGTCAGGATCCCGTGAAGAAAATCCGTCCTTTTTGCCGCTGGAGCAGTTTTCCACTGGCGTAAAAACGACGCTCAACATCCCCTGGCTTCAAATCATAAGGAACCCGAGTTCCTTGCTTTTTAATCATCCCCAACGCATGTAATCGCTTGGAAATGACTTACCGGGTAACTCCTAATGCTGACGAACGTTTTTTTTTTTAAACATTTTTTTATTTTCTTTCTATATTCTTAGTTTCTAAATTAAAGGCTAGCCAAAAAATGCTTAAATTCTAGCTTAAATATCTTATATAATAACTTACTGGTCCTTCGCAGAAGCTCTAAGCTAAACATTACTTAATATTTGTATAATTTGCCTTTCGGCGACAGAACTTTGTGGCAATACTTATAATTATTTAAGACAAAGAAAAATTTGAAAAACTTTGTCAATTTTTTTTTGTTTTTTTTTTTTTTAAATTTAACTTACTTAACTTACCTATTTATTTTTCTTTTTTTTAATCTTATGTAAAATCACTTAGCTTAACTTAACTTAAATCTTATACTACCCTAATTCTAGAAAAGCGAAGTCTATGTAAGCTAGCTGATGATAGTGTGATTCTATACCGACTTTGGTATCCAGGTGTTTATATGCCATTCAACCACCAGAACTGTTGACGCTGTCTAATACTATCGTCCCGGTCTCTGTGGGAGACAGCCCTACTGAAGCGCATGAGCTCTTCTTCGGTGCGCGTTACTTCCCGGTCGTAGCACAATCGCCCGCCTACGGATGATCTACTTACATGATAGATCAGCGGAATTCCGGATCTATCCTGTATAAGCCCTTTCATGTCCAAATCAAGGAACGCCTCTGGTGGAACAAAACCGTTGCGACGCACGTTCTCATAGTACACGGTATTTGGATAATAAGCCCCGAAAAATAGGTCATTGGACGAGCTTATTGCTCTCGCAATATGTCCTCTGATTAATTTAATCATAAAATTATCCACCCTATTTATGCAGGCTTCATTATATAAAGTCTCATTTGAGTAGTACTTTTTGTATTCTGATTCCGGTGGTCGATATAATCAGAGACAGGTTCTCAGACACTTCCTTTCGAACACCCGAATCTTTTCCATCAGATTTGGGTCTATGTTAAACCATACTGGACAGCCATATATGACCATTGGCCTGATTAGCGTCATGTAGCATATGACTTTTACCCTGCTGTCAAGTTGGCTACTGTGAAATAGCCTCCTTGTCATAGCAAACGTTTTTCTAGCCTTGACCAGAGCAGCCTCTACATGTCTGTTGAAATACAGATATTGGTCTAGCCAGATGCCCAGGTATTTAACTAAACTCTTGGTTTCCAGTTTATCTCCATGCGGTCCCACGATAACTAGCTTTCGCCAGTTTTTTCTTGTGTCGTTCGTGGCTTTATATAATGGGGTTCTAAATAGGATGGCTTCACATTTCTGGAAGTTGATCTTAAGTTTCCAGTCATCGCAATAGCGCTGCACGTTGTTGAAGTCTCGCTGTATTAAACTATTTATAATCTCAACTTTCGGAGCTGTTCTGTAAATTATGAGATCGTCTGCGTACGCAATAGCCTGCGGAAGTGCATCTAATAAGTCGCTAATGTAAATGTTAAAAAGAATCGGAGAGGGTACCGCACCCTGTTGCAAGACATTCTTGATATTATACGTTTTATTAGAGGTCACATTACCACTTTTGACCACGAACCTCCTGTCCTTTAACATATCGTAAAGTACATATAGTAACGGCTTATGTATGCCATGTCTGATCAGTTTGTAATACAACCCTTCGATCCAGACGGTATCAAAGGCTTTTTCCAAGTCGATCAGACAGGCACCTGTGCATTGGTTCCTACATTTATTCCATTGTATGCCGGAGACCAGTTTAGCTGCGGCATGTGTGGTTTCATGACCCGCCCTAAAGCCAAACTGGTTATTTGGAATAATGCTATTGTCGTCTACCCATTTTAGCAGAGCTTTGTTAATGATTTTTTCAAATACTTTACTGATGCTTGGGAGTAAACTTATCGAACGCATGTTCATTGGGTTTGTACAGTCTTTGCCCTTTTTTGGGATGGGCTGAATGATAGCCGTTTTCCAACGCGCGGGATAATATGCATTATTCAACGCGTTGTTAAGCAGGACCGTGTATATATCTATTGACTTTGGGGGCAGGTTCTTGAGTACGATGTTAGGTACTCCATCTATTCCCACTTAATGAGTCGAAGATACTCTGGATTCCTTCCCTTGTGATTAAAAGGCTGTTAGCCCCACCATTGGCATTAAAGCCAATTGACAGATTACCGTCACTGAATTCGGTAAAACCAGGATTCTCCGATTGCCAAAGTGAAATTTCATTTCGGAGGTGCAGGTGTTTCAGTAGAACTCCGTCCTCCAGGTCATGATTTCGGTGAATGCTTTCATTCACCTTGTACATTTCCTGAAAGACAGCTCCCACAGCGTTCGCCTTCTCCAAAGGATCTTCGATCACGAAGAGCTCACTATTGAAGATAGCGTTCTCTGTATCTATGCCAATGTTGGTTAGCAGCTGCTTGTTTACCTCAGTACGTGGAATTCGGAGACACTGAATCTCGTTTTGATTATTTCTCCTGAATATTTTATTTATTTGTGGGAACATATTCGGGTTATTAGTTTTTATAGCTCGAATTCTGTTGTTCCAATACAAATTTGTTGCTAATCTATAATTAGCTTTAAGTAATTGTTGGAGGTTTTTTAATTGAGATTTCAGTGATATTATCTCCTGGTCTTGTCTGTCTGTAAACTGTCTGTGTAATTGTTTTAATTTCGATAGCAGTCTGCTCTTTTTCTTGTGGAGTGCGTTTATTGTTGGGTTTCTGTATGACGAACGCTTTTGTTGCGTTTCGCATGGATCATCATCGAGCAATTCCTCCAATTCAACGTCTTAGAATGTTTTTGGCCTACCTACACGCAGACGGTCGTCCACATCGAAATCACCGTCTTAGAAGCGACGGAACGAATCACGGCACGTTGTTTCACTTAGTATATGAGGCCAAAACAAAATTACTATTGTGGCAAAATGGTTTGTTTACCAAATGTCTAAGCTTGGTTCAAGACGTTTTGGATATGCCGAAATCGACCAACACTTATTGCTGGAGCCATCCAATGACAATCAGCGGGAACTTATTTGCGCACCTAATAAAATGTCTTGTCCAGGTATATGACCATCCAGTTAGATTTGACTATGATTTGACAATCATCCACTTCAGTTGGCTGACCAGACCCTGGATCATCTTTGATGGAAATGTCACCACAATGAAACTTGTATACTCAATTTCGACATGTTTTTCTTTTAAAACTTGATCGGCATAGACCAGGTGTACCGGTGTGAAGTGAGCGTCAAGATACAGATGTATCGATAGGGAACGTTTGTTGAGAACGAGACCATATATTTTTTTGTTTGGTTGCTATGACATCAGTCAAACATATTTAGTATGCATCAAGTCATTGTACAAACAACATCTTTTTTTTTAATCCTGTTAAAAATGTCGAATTTTGTACCAGAAAATGGTGGTTTGCGGAAAGCATTAATTTTTTGTTTTCTGTGCTGCAGAGTCGCATCGAATGCTTGTCGAGGCTTATGGTGATCATGCTCTATCGGAAGTAACATGCAAAATATGGTTTAAGCGGTTCAGAGATAATGATTTTGATGTGCGAAATGAAGAACGTGGAAGATCACCAAAAAAGTTTGAAGACGCCGAATTGCTAGCAATATTGGGTCAAGATGACACTTTAAGTCAAAAACAAATGGCAAAAATGTTAAATGTTGCGCAACAAACAATTTCTGAGCGTTTAAAAGCTATGGGAAAGATCCGAAAGTGTGGAAACTGGGTGCCACATGAATTGAATGACAGGCAGATGGAAAAGCGAAACACCACATGTGAAACGTTGCTTCTACGACACGAAAGGAAGTCAGTATTGCATCGCATTGTGACTGGTGATGAAAAATAGATTTATTTTAAAAATCCTAAACGCAAAAAGTCATGGGTACATCCAGGAGAAGCGTCAACATCGACTGCCAAGCCTGATCGGGTCGGAAAAAAGACAATGCTCTGTGTTTGGTGGGACCAGAAGGGGGTGGTGTATTATGAACTTCTAAAACCTGGCGAAACTGTTGATGCGCAACTCTACCGACAACAAATGATCAATTTGAACCATGTATTGATCAAAAACGACCAGAATGGGCCATAAGACACGGAAAGGTAATTTTGTTGCGTGATACTGGTTCGAGTCATACACCAAAACCCGTCAAAGAAACAATAAAAGCTCTTGGCTGGGAAGTGTTACCCCACCCGACGTTTTCACCAGACTTGGCTCCTTCCGACTACCATTTGTTTTCATCGATGGGACACGCATTGGCTGAGCAGCATTTGAATTCCTGCGAAGAAGTCGAACATTGGGTCTCCAAATGGTTTGGCTCAAAAGACGACCACTTTTATTGGCGTGGTATCCACAAATTGCCAGAAAGGTGGTCGAAATGTGTAGAAAGCAATGGCCAATACTTCGAATTAAATTTTTTTTACTTTCCCAAAAAAAACTTTTTTCCTTTTAAAAAAAACCCTCACTTCATACTGGTACACCTGATATTGTATTATGGTTGAACAGCACTTACATCGTTTGAACCAACGAATTATTGGCACTCGAATTACTTTGACCCTAATTAGAACGATATTGGCGGTAAATATGATGAAGAGGCAGGGCGATGGAGGAAACTCCATAACCACGAATTGGAAGAGCTTTACTGCATATCTACAATAGTGAGAGTAATGAAGTCGCGATGATTAAGATGGGCCGGAGATGTGGCGCGAATGGGCAACGATAGGATTGTGCGTGGAATTCTTGACGGAACACCAGTGGGAAAGAGACCGGTAGGACGGCCGCGATGGAGATGAAAGAACACTGTAAGGTTTGACCTTGAGGAGATCGGTCAAGCATGGAAGGAGACTGCACAGGAGGAGCAATGGCGCGGCCGAGTCAGTGAGGTTATGAACTTCCGGGTTCCTATTGACCAATAAATACTAATACTTAATTAGGACGACCACATTTTTGAAATCGTGAAAAGAGCTGTCCAGTGAATAAGGCGTGTTAAGAAGTGCAAAATATACTACACCCCAACGAATCTGACCACAATTTAAAATATCCATCTTACAGTAGAATTCATTTCCGTATTTAGTTGAGTGTATCAGCGTAAAAAGAAGCGGGTTGTTACCTACAATTTTGATCAAAAAGCATCCAAATGTTTTATAATAGTAAAAATCAATAATCAACAAAGTACCTTCAAAATATATACTCTTTGCCAAAAAATCAAAGATGCACTACTCACCCAAAAAGTCATCCCAAGTTTTGAATAATTCCCTTCGGTATTTAATGCACGTTGGATTCTTGAAATACACGATTACCGAACTCAGGTTAACAGACTTCTGGTTTCTATAAACAAAGATTTATTTTTATGTGTGTAACGTATTCTAAAGGTTATGTTAATACTCGTTTATCGGAATGCCAACTCCCTCCATGTGGTAAGATATGTAAGTCTCAGTAGCATAGTTTCGTTCCCTGCAGTTTGGCAGACAGTCGCAAAAAATGCTGTTTTCGTCGTTGGCTTCATCTTCATTAGAAACCATAATTCTGCTGCTTAAGCTCGAGAAGGTATCTAGGTATAAAAATATATTTTTCTTGTTATAGAAGGGGTGTTACATTTTCAAGCGACCTTGTAATTACTTAATAATTTAAGTGCAGTCTATCAATATTAGATATTTTTTAATTTGACATATTTTTATTTAAATTTGCATTATTGATTGCCTGATTGAACGCTCGATTGATCAATCAATAGATCATCATCATCATCATCGGCACTACAACCGGGAACCGGTCTTGGCCTTATTTAGCAAGTCCTGAGGCTTGTTAAATTTTCCATAATGATTTATTTTGTCTGGGCAAGGTCATTAGTCTTGCGCCAGGGGCTCCCCGACGGGGAATCGAACCCCGGTCTCCCGGGTGACAGGCGGGTATACTAACCACTATATTATCAAGGAGCCCCAATCAATAGATCGGTTGCATCAAAATTCTAATTTACCGGTCCACCTGTTCTGTTTGATTTTTTCAACCTTTTTATCTTTCGGTGTTGAATATTTTTTTATTATTATTTTTTTTCTTTAAAATTAAAAAAGATTTTTTCACAATGAAAAGAATGTACTTGCTCCTAATAACATTTTTGGTGTGTCTTAAATTGATGCTTACTTTCTGTATATTGGTGGGGTGGGGACGCATAGTGTTGTGGATTCGCCATTAACAGAACCGGCGAATTCGCAATTAAACATCTGTGGCACCACCTGAATAAGATATGTGGCATCACCTTAAACAATGTCAGCAATCAGCTGACATTTGTGAATTTTCTGTTGGTTGTCACTCGACAACCATTTTACTTTATATAATTCCTTCTTTCGTTAACTGTTGGCAACACAAGACTAGAATTTGGTAATCGATCTAAATCCAGATAATCATAAGAAAATAAATTAAGCTAGTTCTGATTTCAAAGAAGACCAACGAGTTTCAATTACTGGAGAGTAACATTTGGGGTTAAAAACGCGGTCATCTTTCATTTTAAACAAATTTCTAATTGTTTCAGCCAACGGCACACATCGTTGCACACCAGCAGAATATACGCCAGGAGATACCATCGTGTTCCTGACGCTCTCATCCCCACGGCCCACCAACACGACCATTGTTAGTGGAAGTTACGTTCAACACTTGGCGAACGTAAATATTCGTCCTTCGAGCCGGATCCAGTCTGTGGATCCAGATTCACTGCTGACAGCTCGCAGCATAACAGACGGTCGCGGGACATTCAAGTCCAGACGCCAAGACCAGCCAGGATTGTGTTTGTGAAAATAACTTAGAGTGAATTCAGTGAAATTAACCGAAATGTTTTAAGTGAGGAGATCGAGGCTAAGTTATAGAGACAACGGACCATCGCGGCAATACGAGGACTGCGATTGTGGATCTATACCGCCGCCACGTTTACGAAGCAACAGCAGTGCATTCCAACGCCCAGTGAGTGGCCACTGCCAGGGATCCATCTGTGGATCCCAACAAACTGCCCCAGCGCAATTCGATTATAATCACACCGGGAACCAGTTCGCATAGCAACCACCGGATCCAGACATACGGATCACCCAACCAGTTCGTGGCACAGCCTATCGGAACCCAAAACTCCAATTACCGCTACTCCGAATGCAGCCCCCGCCCAGTCTAAGGACCTGAAGCCGTTAAATTAGTGGCGCATGAACCAGCTGCCCCAACGACAGTTACAACTACCGCTGCTCAGACCAGCAGCCATCATCCAGCCTAAGGACCTGCAGCCGCCAGCTTAGTGGCATCAACGATCTGGCCAGTGCATCTACCTACAAACGTCTCAGGTAAGAGAATTTTCAATTACCAACAAATTACCTCTGCCAAATTTGTGGCGCGAACAGACGCTGCCCCTAGCAGTTATTCACGACCAACCGTATCCAAAGCACACGGAAATGTCGGCATCAATGTCAACGCCCAGAAGACAGAACATGTCAGCTTCATTGGCGGAAAACCCCATGGCGATCCAGTTCGCCTCCCAAGAACGGATGTCCTCTGCTTATCTAAATCTCGAAAAGAGAGGCCCGCCAACGTTGGTCGAGCTGGAACTACACCAGCACAAGCTCCAGAGCGAATGGAAAGACATCATACGGAACCATGAGGAGATAAAACGCCTGGCCACTCCAAAGTTGACCCGCGGCCACCGCTACTTCGTGGACAGATTCATCAATCAGGCCAAGGAGATAGTTCTGAACGAGGTCACAAAGTTTATTGAGGCAAAGAACGCTCTCAATGTCGACCGTCCGACGGCATCCAAGACTGCAGCGGACACCGTTAGTCAACCATTAAGTCGGTTGCCGCCAATGACGCCACAACAACCTTGGTGGCCAGGAACTCCATCAACACGTGGCCTTCGAATGCTAAGTGACCATCCATCCGAATTACCATCACGAATGATGCCACCGGAACACACAACTCATACGGACAACAAAGGTGTGACAACAGACACCGGAAAACCAGCCAAGGCATGTGCTGCCGAAGTGAAAGAAGTGAAAACTGTAACAGCACCCACCGCTGACACTACACTACAAAGGAAGGCTGAGTTCAGCACGAAGGTACCACCAGCTGCCAGTGCACCAACACCAGCAAAGCAAGATGACAAGAAACCCGTTGCACCACAAGAAGGAAAGAAGCCTGCTTCAGAGAAACTCGCCGATCAAGGCAATGATAACAAATCAACGAGACTGCTCGAGGCTCAGCTTGCGCTCGACCCAGTCTCCTCCGTTACGACAAACCACGCCGATCAAAGCAATCAAAGACTGTCGAGGCTGCTCGAGGCCCAGTTTGCGCTCGACCCAGTCTCCCCAACTACTGTGGACCATGCCGATCAGCTCGACATTAGCGAGGTGCCCTCAGTACAGTTGCCAGAAGTCGCCATCAACCAAGCGGTTAAGGAACCGCACACACTCCCAGTGAAGAAGCACCTGGCCTTTCCTCGTGGGTTGCGAACTTACAACTCCGACCCAGAGGAACTGGACCACCTTGGACCAACGCATTTCACGAAGACGCCATCAACTGCCCCAACAACAGTAACCACGCCCAATGTCACCATTGACCATGACCAAGTAGAGAATCCGTTTAATAGTCAGTCTCATCAGCAACATCCATTGCAACAGCAACAACTACCGGCACTCCCCAGTATCCAGGGACCGAGCGAGTCCCAACCGCTGCATCCGAATGATCGCTGCGGCCTCACCCGCTAACGACCGCATCGTTCCAGCCGCTAACTTCGGACGGGCACCAATGGACGCAGCCCCAGATCACATGGCCAGCAACGGTAACCGCATCCAACACCGAAGGGGATCATCTCGTCATCACGAACCCTCCGGGCCGTCCAAGACACCTCCGTGTTCAACACTTTTGAGAGCGGGCGGATCTCTTCTAATCAACCATCGATGTGACGGTGGACTGCACCGGATCGCTACCAGCCTACTCACGAGTACCATCGCCAAAATCGGCATTCTTCCATTGAAGGAGATACCCCTCCTGGACCATTCATCAGATCCCCATCCGCAGCTCCGGACGACTATCCCTTGGAGTCAGATGATTCGCCAATGATTGGCGAAGGCGGGCGGAATGTTGCGCCCTTGAAACGACCGGCGAATTCGCAATTAAAAATCTGAATAAGATATGTGGCATCACCTTAAACAATGTCAGCAATCAGCTGACATTTGGGAATTTTCTGTTGGTTGTCACTCGACAACCATTTTACTTTATATAATCCCTTCTTTCGTTAACTGTTGGCAACATAAGACTAGAATTTGGTAATCGATTTAAATATAGATAATCATAAGAAAATAAATTAAGTTAGTTCTGATTTCAAAGAAGACCAACGAGTTTCAATGACTGGAGAGTAACATTTGGGGTTAAAAACGCGGTCATCTTTCATTTTAAACATATTTCTAATTGTTTCAGCCAACGGCACACATCGTTGCACACCAGCAGAATATACGCCAGGAGATACCATCGTGTTCCTGACGTTGTCATCCCCACGGCCCACCAACAAGACCATTGTTAGTGGAAGTTACGTTCAACGCTTGGTGAACGTAAATACATAGAAACAAGTCAAAGTAAATAAAACGCCATATGTAGTTATGAATAAAACAATATAAAATATAACAATACAGAATTATGGATAACATGTATACTTGCGACAGCGATAGTATTCGAAAAGGTTCGTCTTTTAAAAGAAGAAAGTGTTGCACAATAGTGTAATTTGATGGCATCTCGGGGCGCCCACTCGACGCTATAGGTTCGCCTTTCCCGAGAGAAGTCTAATAAAAAAAAAAAAAAAAAACACTTCCACCAAGTGTAATCTAATAAAGCATACACTTAGTACGAATAAAGTTCACTAAGCAAGCTGCACACATATTTTTTTGCTATGTTTATCTCATTGCAGGCGCACCTCTGACTCTAATTTTGAATCTAATTTAATTGAGGTTCGATCAATTCGGCGTTTTATTTTCGATCCTTGAAATATTTTGTGTTGATATTATTACAAATAAAATTATATTTGCCTTAGAGTGGATGCCAAACCCGATTTTCCGTAAGATTTCTTTCTTTGCTTATCTGGTATCCTAAACCAATTCGGTACCAGACAAATTCCTGTAAACAAAATGATTCGGATTGCATTCAATGTAACCGTCATGACAGGGACCATAAATATTGCGCCGTCTATTTTCCCAGCCGCGTCATGTACCTTTTCATACACATTGCCTGGCAACCTTTTTTGTTTGTCTTATCAATAAACAACCCAAGCAGCTGAATATAATTAGCGCAATAGACGGTGAAACCAAATTCTCCGGCAGTTCCTAATGCAAACATGAACCCGGTTTCTACTGCAGCCCGAGATGCCATAAACATCCAATTTGCTTTTAGCACCTTTTTTCTCCCAACGTCGATAATAGCGTCGGGCATCGCGTAAACAATGACCCGCATTACCAACGGCGCATTTGGTCATTTCTCCCTTTTGTCCTTGCCGCCTGCCTGTTTCGTTGTTCCACTGCTGTCGAGCACGTGTGAATAGCATCGATCTGAACGATCACCACACATACCATGACCTTTATCACAAGATCTGGTTTCCTATACCACCAAGAGAGACTTTACGTGTCTCTGGTGTGAGGTAAAAACGATATCCTTATTGGAGAGGATATCGGTAGAGTCGTATTCCAACCTTCAAGGCGGTCGGGTCGTCCGCCATCCACCGTACCGGGGCCGGTACGGTGTGTACGTGCAAAATCGAGTGTGAGTCGTCGGCGTGAACCAATATTTTAAGTTTTTTTTGCTTAAGTGGCTACTGACCAATTGTAAAACCGGACCAAAAAAAGAAAATAAACCAAATCGTAAAGAACAAAATAGTGCGTTTAACTTTTTCTCCTTGTGGACGGTATGTCGGAGAGTTTGTTGTGTTGCATTTACTTTTCCGTGGTGAATAGTTTCCTTTAGTTATTTGTCGGCGGAACTGTTAACAGACGGATGTGGATAGGAGTGAACAGAGTACCCATGCTGGTACATACTTTCCTCCCCACATTGGTGACTCCGAGTCGGAGCAATCGCGCCTTCTGACCAACAGACAGTGACTCCATGGTGGAAACTGTTTTTTTTTTTCAAACAGTGCTAAAGTGCAGAAATTAAAAAAAAAACAACATCGCCGGGAGCAGCCGTTTAAACACCATCAACGGCTGGGAGCAGCAGCCCAACATGCGCCAGATGCCATCACCGGAACCTCAACAACTACAACCAGGTTTGGTAAGTTCATATCCTTCCTTTTCCTTTTCTTTTTCGAACGAAAAACAAGGTGCAACGTCAATCAACTGGAATAACTCATTGGCGGATCAGTTATTACCGGCTGCAGCCAAGCAAAGTGTAATCGATTCAACGCCAATAAATTCACCAACTAAGCCACGTGAAGGTTACATCGCTACGACGTATCACCAACTCGCAGCAACATCCTGACGCACCTAGTTCGAGTTCGTCCACGAATATTTGGGCCCAAACCGGGATTCAAACAACACCACCCATCGCATTAGCAACAGTAACGCAGAACAACATTCCAACAACATGGGTGCAAGTTCAGTGACAAGATGCGTGTTACCTATTCTGAGATGATGTTAAAAATTGCAGGTATTTTACAATTTATGATACCAGAAACTGAAGACATGTGAACAACTCGACTGGCTGCGATTATCCTTAACAAACACTGCTTAAAATCCTTTACAGTTTTATGTATGACGTATCAATATTAAACTCCTTTATTTTCTTTTATACTAACATATACTGTGCAATACAAACGATTTCTTAGTCATACAGCCGTATCTGCGTTAAACTCATTTTGTTTGAGAAACTATGTCAAAAAAGGCAAAATACTTTCAAATTTAAAATTATCAATCATATTTTTAAAAATTGATTAGTGGGTTATATCCAATACAAGGAATCATAGAAGTAATTATTAAGCTTGTTTCTTTTTATGCAAAATTAATTAACGGTTTGAAGTGCAAATTACCACACACAGTCCTAATTAAACGATTTTCATAGTAAAAGTAGATAACTGGTTCGAAACAGTTATCCTGCCAGTCTAAGAAAAGTGTGTAATCGGTTTGACTATAAAAAGGCTATAAAGGATATCGATACTTATATGAATGGACATATGTCCGGAAATATGTTCATTTGTGTGAGTGCTTTTCTTTTATTTTCTTTTTAAATTTACAAACCAACATGAACAATTGGAAATTTTCAAAACACATTATCATCAATGACTTTAAAAAAATAACATTAAATACGGAAATAGTGTAAAATTTTTCTTTTCATTGCACTTCACTGTGCCGTACTGACAAAACTAAATCAAAACGAAATATTAATTTCATGTATTCGAATTAGTAAAATTAAATAAATAAATTTAAGATTTTCTGTGTATCTTTAAACAAATATGAATAGTTGTAACGTTAATCAATTATTTCCTATTAACGAAATATAATAAAAATGGATAAAAACTGAACAATTAAGATCGATTTATCAATGTTCTATACAATTAACTATCATTTAGCAACTTTGATCATGTTTTAATAATTGCTCTAAATTCATTATATCCTAAATTGGCTTCATTATACCATAATTACTTTCATGTATTGGTAAATCAAAACAACAAACAAACCAAATTATAAACACCTTAATTCATTCGCAAATACAGAGCAATCAAATTCAAAATAAATCAAACCGAAATGTAAAACCCACAATAGTTTAGACGGAAATAAATAAATAAATTAAAGATTTTTTTCGATAACAAAAATCATGTAATAACTGCCAGTCGATTAATTTTTGATTTTCCCTAAAATGACTTAAAAACAAATTAAAAGAGACAAACATGTAAAACTACAAAGTTTCAAAAGAAAGTAAAAATATAGCACTCAATAACAAATTTAAGAAAAAAAGCAAATTTACCTAAAATTAAAACGATCAAAAAAATAATAAAACTTGTAAACAGCTGCGGCACTGGGTAACTCAGATCACTGCTGGGTACAAACCGGTGTACAACCGCGTTCGCCTCGCTTGTGACTCTAACCAATCCCACACGACTCGAATTCAACTCTCTCGACTCCATTCATTCCTCCACAACCGACTGCTCTCTTAACGGCTCGTCTCTTACATCGGGACACAATGCCCCTTAAGCACTCGACCCCACCCAACCTCGCTTGACCCCACATCGGCTCAATTTAACTCCTTCAAACCGGCTCCTCATCACACTTTAGATACTCCGCGTAGCATATAATCTATAGGACACCCCGTTTTGTCTCGCGTGAAACATCTCAACCTTTTCTGTCTCTTTTCTGAATATTGGCGCTCATGCTCGCCAACCACAGCCTTCACGCGACCCCGCTCGCCAATGCTCGAAACATTTCAACCCTTTCTGGCCTTCTCTAGGTACAGACAAAACTCGCATCTACCCATCCTTTTAAACCCTTCCCCAATTATTAGCGCACATGTCCGCCAAAGGCAGTTTTATGCGACTCTGCCTGCCCCTGCTCGACACACGTTGACTCCTCACTGGCCTTTTTTTTTTTTTTTTTAAATATTTGGCATATAACGCCCTCTGTTTTAACCCACCTTTTTAGCCCTTTTATCCCAATTTCGGACGCAACAATGCCTGCCAAGCGCGAACTTCACGCGACTCAGCCCGCTTCCGCGCCACACCCTTTCTTTCACAGCCTCGGCTCCTCTTGTAACCACAGCTACTACGCGTAGCATCTCCACAGCAGGACGCCAGGCCGCACCCCCTTATATAGACATCAGGTCCTCCCTTCTTAGATCCCTGGACGTCTTTCAAATGCCTCAGCTATACCGGTCGGCAAAGTAAACCGACACCACTGGACTGAGACAGCATCCTGGAACAACTCATCCAGGTACCCCAATCCTTAGCCGCCATGGCTCACCTTTAGCGGCAACTAAAGGCTATACACGCCTCTCTACGCCGCCTCATCCTGAGCAGGTGCATAATACTTCGGGGCGAGCATCTAGTAACCCTAGGGCGCCCTGGGGTTGGACACAATCAACCACCCACCAGGAGCCCCCTAAGCAAAGTTCCATATTTTTTAACAAGCGCGACGGCCGGCACCTCATAGCAAGTTTCCATTCGGTCGAGGTTGCAGCTACCGCTACATTGGCACGAATGTACCGGTCCTCCCTCGATAGGTAAAACGTGCAACTGAGGGACTGTGACCGAACCGCCAAAACCCACGGTTCACTTACCTAAAACCCCCATAACAGCCATCCAATTTCCTAACTTCACTAATACAATCGCATTAGTACCTGAAAATGCTTCACGCATCATATAGATCAAGGATCTTAAAATCCCTATAAAGAGAACTTACCTTTTTATGCATCCCTTCGCATACAATTTTCCGTAAGATTTCTTTCTTCTCCAGACAAATTCCTGAAAAGAAAAACCCCGGTTCACATATCATGTAACCATTCCAGCCAGAGATAATTATCATGGCGTCGCCTATTCCCACCTTCATTCATGTATACGATAAATTTCTTTATGTATACATTGGCTGGCGACGTTTTTCTCCCAGCAATAAAATTCCCTGACTCGCACAATGTGCAACCCAAAGCAAATACGCATTCCGCGTCCCTTGGCATCAATTGAAATCCAAGCATAAACAATGCAAATAGGTATTCAATACGCACCCTTACTAGCGATGCCATAAACACCATTTCCCAGTAATCTAGCTTAAACTAATTAGCACATTTCTACATCGCATCGTGGTCTCTTTGTTTAGCTGCTACGCACATGCATCCGACGATTTCGGTTTTATTTGCTTTACCGAAATCGTATTGTAGGAATGCACTTTATGTCTTTCTTTGTTCTAGGCACACATACCACCATGACCACGATGAGCGAGTGCGCTCTAACGAGCAAGATATCGTTGAGTATTACTCCATCCTTCGACCACGCTGGTCGCATGCGTGTCACTCCCGCTCACCGGTGCGCACGGTGATGCGAATATAGTCGAGTCGCGAATTTAAACACCCCAGAACCGTGGTTGTAGTGTTGAGTACGTTGCCCCAAAAGTGTCATAGCCACAGAATATTACCATCGCGGTCCAGTTCACATCAATTAACTTTGTCGTATTGTCAATCCTTAACGTGTAAATTTCTCCACTAAATAAATGAAGACCAATTTCCCTAGTGACCGCAGTCCAAAAAAAACTGTGTATATTGATAAGAAATGAACATTAAACTTAATTTAAAGTGGTGATCACCAACCAACTCCAGTGTTTTATTTCTCTCGGCCTTTTCCTGGGTCTATGTTTACTTGTCCTGTGTTGGTGTTTATATTTTCACTTGGTGATGGCATGTTCTGTGACAATTGCTCGATGTCTGCTTTTCCTTTTGTGTCGGCGGAACAACGGAAGAACCTTCGCGCGTGAACAATTTATGATGGAGGAGGAAGTGAACGGAGTGTCCGTGCCAGGCACAACACTTCCTCCCCACCCCTTCATCCATATTCAACGCATTCTACGTCGACTGGACTTTAGGAAGGAAACCGGCTCGGACGGAATACAAGTAATAGTCTTTTGCTTCACATAAATGATGTGTTGGGGATGTTGTCTTCTAGAATACTACCCTTTATTAAATTTAACACTGAATCTCCTTACACATCCTTAAAAACTTCCCTTAACATATATTACATTCTCACTTAATACATACCATTCATAAACATTCACAATATTGCCAGTTACAGCACATTTAATAACATGCCCCTTTTTATTTCAAAACAGAAAACTTTGATTTTCGTTCAAATTTTATTCAATTTAAAAGTCACAGAAACTAAAGGAATACTTTGAGAAAATTTGTTTTGTTCATATTATAATTTACAGTAAATTAGAACACAATGTTCTATAAGTATCGAGAAATTTATATTGTAAAATCAGTTTGAGTTTGGAGTTGAGTTAGAGAACAGGGTTAGTTGAATTGCTTACAGTCTCAAGTAAATTTATGTTTTGAGTTGAGAATAAGTTTTCCTTGAGTGAAGAAGATGATACACAAAATAAACAATATTAAGGAGACGGAATTAGTTTTTTTCTTAATTAATTAATTATCAATTGCAACAAATTTCCGCTCAAACGTACTTTCTATCGGAGGGGAATAATAAATAAAAGGAATAATAACTAAAAGAAAAACAAAAGGTCCCTGCTCTTCCCTCAACCGAGGAAGCACGGCGGCGGACGTCAACACTGGTGGCAGCGGTGCAGGGTTACGAATAATCGGTGGGATGATCCAACCAAAGGATCCCATAAATAAAATAAAATAAACTAAAAAAAAAAAAAAAAAAAAAAAATTTCAAGAGAAAAAAAAGACCAGGATACACTCAACTGTCTGGCGGTAACACAAAGGAAATTCAAGCAGAAAAAAAAAAACGTGAAAGAAAAAAAGAACTCAACGACACAACAAAGAAAAAACAAGTCAAGAAAAAAAAATTTGGAGAACTCTACGACACAACAAAGAAGAAAAAAAAAGGACAACAATAAGAAACTCAACAAGACTTCTATCAACATCTAGAGTAGTAGTAAGAAATTTTTTCAATATTTTGATTTTTCTCTCTTCCTTTTTTTTTTGTAGGAATATTTTACTTGGAATTTTTTCCTTTTTCATAAAAAAAGTGTTTTCTCGATAGAAATTTTGAAAATTCTCTTTTCAGTTTTTTTTCGACGACATTTCCGTTTCTTTTCTTTCTCGTCGAAAATTTTCTTTCTTTTCAGTTTTGGGTCCAAACCATATCGTTTCCATATATATATATATATATTGAATAATAACATAAAGGCCATTTTTTCATAAACCATATTTTTACGAATTGATAACAAATTTTTGCCATACTTTATTTCAAATTTTCAATATTACTAGTCCATATTATACGAGACAGGCGGCTAGGCAGGGGGAAGAACAAATCCACTATCAACAGATACTCAGTAAAACCCCTGAAATGACTCTGTCTGTCGGAATTTCTGATGTTTTCAGAATAGTCCCCACCTTTGACGGGAAACCCTGCGACTTAGGTAAATTTATTTCCGGGGGAGACGTTTTATTTAGATCCATAAAGAAGGCAGACCCGGATATATACGAAACATTTTTTGAGCTAGTCAAAAATAGACTAGAGGGCCCTGCCTTCGATTTAATTCAATATCGCACAATAACCAATTGGGAATCTTTAAAAGATATATTAGAATCGGAATATAAGGAAGAACAGTCTCGTTCAGTGGCACACAATGAGTTGATTTCTCTGAAACAACACTACAGAGAAACCGTCCGGGAATACGGCGATAGAGTCGCGGATGCTCTAAGGACTCTAAACTCTGCCACGTGTGAAATAACAGCAGACGCGGTGGTTAGGGAATACTTAATAGAAGAAAACATAAAATTGGCCGTACAAACATTTGAGGATGGACTACAGAACGAACAATTAAAAATACTAGCTAAAGTCCATGGGGGAAACAATTTAAAACAGTCGATTGCACATGTAGTGTCACATGCTGCTCGAATGGACAACCCTCCCAGGCCATATAACTATAATGACAGATTTAATCGAATAGTCTGCCAAACTTGTGGTAAGTCAGGGCATACACAGGACACATGTTATCGGAACATGCAGTCCTACAATTTTCCGAATAGACAACCCATAAAGAGAGAATATAACCTTGTATGCAATTTCTGTGGACGGAATAATCACACAGAGAACGAGTGTAGATACAAGATATCTAGGAATGGAGCGTCTTCAACAAATTAGCAACAAGGTACAACAACGCGTAACCCATTCCGAAACAATCCTACAAACTCTGAAAATCGTTTTGGTGAAAATTCTAGGACCACCAATAGACAAAACGATCGGCAAAATGTTCACTTTTCTCGGGTGCAAGAGTCGGAAAACGAGGCCTGACGCCAACCAAAATTTATGGAAGACAAACAAAATTTTTCTATTTACAGCATTAGATCTTTGGAAATAGATAACGACCATTCTAATGAAGCTCCTGAGCCCACATACTCCTATAAACCTAGACGTATAAACGAAGATAACCCTGCCCCTAATATAAAGACTCCGATTCATACTCCCATTCTGGAAAATAATTCAGCAACACCGACTGAAAATTCGAAATTTTTAGCAGTATTAAAGACTGAAATCCCTAATATCTCAGCTATCCCTATTGACAACGCAGACACTTCAGCAACCAAGACTGAAAACTCAGCAGTATTAAAGACTAAAAATTCGGATCCTGAAGAAAATATACAAACAGAATTCCCTAATATTCCGGCTATCCCAATAGACAACCCCGACACTTCAGCAACAAAGACTGAAAATTCAGCAGTGTTAAAGACTGAAGACCCAAAAGTTGCAGTTAAAATCGAAACCCAAGTCAGTTCAGCAGCTAATACTGATGAATAAATCTTTTCTGCAGCAAAGACTGAAGGATTGAATGTTTCTACAGCAGATATAACTGAAGAAATACTTCAAACAGCAAATAGGACTGGGAACCAAGATGTTCTAACAGCTAATAAGTCTGAAGAACTATACGAATCAGTAAATGAGACTGAGAAACTAAACGATCCATCAGCAGTGAGTAAGACTGAAAAGGTAGACGTTCCGACAGCGGTTAAAGCTATGGACAATGACAACACTAAGCCGAAAACAATAAATATTTTAAACAACGAAAACAAACACAAACACTTACTCACACACGAAATAATAAATAATGAAAATAATAATTTAACTAAAATAGGTACGAAAAAGGAAAACCATATAAGTACATTACAAATCTTTTTTTACAACAATAAACATTTATTCAAACACAAAATACAAAAGAATAAAAAGTTACACAGTCATTTAGGACATTTGAAATCATTTCTTAAGAAGATTTTTGGTATTATGCATTTCTATAGAATCATCATAATAATAGGCCCAAGAATGTTTTGGAAACTTTTCCATAAATTTAAGGAAAAGATAAACACATAACAAATGGCCTTTGTTTTATTATTCAATATATATGAAATAATCTAACAATTGTAGGAAATGACGGAAATGAAAAAAAAAAAAAAAAAAAAGTTAATGAGGGGGACGAAAGAAAGAAAATTTTAGAGGTAATATATATTGGAAATTTTAGAATTAATATATATTCGAACGGAAAAGGAAAGAAAGAAAATTTTATTGGTAATATATATATTAGAAATTTTGGAATTAATGGAAATGAGAATTTTGAAACAATAATATTAATATTATATATTTAATATAATAAGTAATAATGATTTTTAGATAAGAAAAGAAAAGGTTCCAAGGAGAAATATTTAAATTTAGTTAATATATAATGTAAATAGACTATTTTGGACTATTTTTCTAGTGTTAAGAACTTTTTGAGTATTGGAAAAATTTAGTTAATATATAATGTAAATAGATTATCTTTCTAGTATTAAGAACTTTTTGATTATTGTAACCTTTGATGAAAGATTAATTTTGAAAACCTTTGTAATGTAATTGAACGAAAATCCAAGTTTTTAATTAATCTTAATCTAATATATAGTTACTAGAAAATTATTCTCTTCAAGGATAATTTTCTTTCTCGAAGAAGGGTGGGATGTTGTATTCCAGAATACTACCCTTATTCAATTTAACACTGAATCTCCTAACACATCCTTAAAAACTTCACTTAACATATATTACATTCTCACTTAATACATACCATTCATAAACATTCACAATATTACCAGTTACAGCACACTTAATAACCTGCACCTTTTTATTTATTGAAAACATAGTAACTTTGATTTTCGTCCAAATTTTATTCATGTTAAAAGTCACAGAGACCTTGTTAAAAGTTACTTATAGAACACAATGTTCTATAAGTATAGAGAAATTTATATTGTAAAGTCAGTTTGAGTTTGGAGTTGAGTTAGAGAACAGAGTTAGTTGAATTGCTTACAGTCTCAAGTAAATTTATGTTTTGAGTTGAGAATAAGTTTTCCTTGAGTGAAGAAGATGATACACAAAATAAACAATATTAAGGAGACGGAATTAGTTTTTAACTTAATTAATTAATTATCAATTGCAACAAATTTCCGCTCAAACGTACTTTCTATCGGAGGGGAATAATAAATAAAAGGGAATAATAAATAAAAGGAATAATAACTAAAAGAAAAACAAAAGGTCCCTGCTCTTCCCTCAACCGAGGAAGCACGGCGGCGGACGTCAACACTGGTGGCAGCGGTGCAGGGTTACGAATAATCGGTGGGATGATCCAACCAAAGGATCCCATAAATAAAATAAAATAAACTAAAAAAAAAAAAAAAAAAAAAAATTTCAAGAGAAAAAAAAGACCAGGATACACTCAACTGTCTGGCGGTAACACAAAGGAAATTCAAGCAGAAAAAAAAAACGTGAAAGAAAAAAAGAACTCAACGACACAACAAAGAAAAAACAAGTCAAGAAAAAAAAATTTGGAGAACTCTACGACACAACAAAGAAGAAAAAAAAAGGACAACAATAAGAAACTCAACAAGACTTCTATCAACATCTAGAGTAGTAGTGAGAAATTTTTTCAATATTTTGATTTTTCTCTCTTCCTTTTTTTTTTGTAGGAATATTTTACTTGGAATTTTTTCCTTTTTCATAAAAAAAGTGTTTTCTCGATAGAAATTTTGAAAATTCTCTTTTCAGTTTTTTTTCGACGACATTTCCGTTTCTTTTCTTTCTCGTCGAAAATTTTCTTTCTTTTCAGTTTTGGGTCCAAACCATATCGTTTCCATATATATATATATATATTGAATAATAACATAAAGGCCATTTTTTCATAAACCATATTTTTACGAATTGATAACAAATTTTTGCCATACTTTATTTCAAATTTTCAATATTACTAGTCCATATTATACGAGACAGGCGGCTTGGCAGGGGGAAGAACAAATCCACTATCAACAGATACTCAGTAAAACCCCTGAAATGACTCTGTCTGTCGGAATTTCTGATGTTTTCAGAATAGTCCCCACCTTTGACGGGAAACCCTGCGACTTAGGTAAATTTATTTCCGGGGGAGACGTTTTATTTAGATCCATAAAGAAGGCAGACCCGGATATATACGAAACATTTTTTGAGCTAGTCAAAAATAGACTAGAGGGCCCTGCCTTCGATTTAATTCAATATCGCACAATAACCAATTGGGAATCTTTAAAAGATATATTAGAATCGGAATATAAGGAAGAACAGTCTCGTTCAGTGGCACACAATGAGTTGATTTCTCTGAAACAACACTACAGAGAAACCGTCCGGGAATACGGCGATAGAGTCGCGGATGCTCTAAGGACTCTAAACTCTGCCACGTGTGAAATAACAGCAGACGCGGTGGTTAGGGAATACTTAATAGAAGAAAACATAAAATTGGCCGTACAAACATTTGAGGATGGACTACAGAACGAACAATTAAAAATACTAGCTAAAGTCCATGGGGGAAACAATTTAAAACAGTCGATTGCACATGTAGTGTCACATGCTGCTCGAATGGACAACCCTCCCAGGCCATATAACTATAATGACAGATTTAATCGAATAGTCTGCCAAACTTGTGGTAAGTCAGGGCATACACAGGACACATGTTATCGGAACATGCAGTCCTACAATTTTCCGAATAGACAACCCATAAAGAGAGAATATAACCTTGTATGCAATTTCTGTGGACGGAATAATCACACAGAGAACGAGTGTAGATACAAGATATCTAGGAATGGAGCGTCTTCAACAAATTAGCAACAAGGTACAACAACGCGTAACCCATTCCGAAACAATCCTACAAACTCTGAAAATCGTTTTGGTGAAAATTCTAGGACCACCAATAGACAAAACGATCGGCAAAATGTTCACTTTTCTCGGGTGCAAGAGTCGGAAAACGAGGCCTGACGCCAACCAAAATTTATGGAAGACAAACAAAATTTTTCTATTTACAGCATTAGATCTTTGGAAATAGATAACGACCATTCTAATGAAGCTCCTGAGCCCACATACTCCTATAAACCTAGACGTATAAACGAAGATAACCCTGCCCCTAATATAAAGACTCCGATTCATACTCCCATTCTGGAAAATAATTCAGCAACACCGACTGAAAATTCGAAATTTTTAGCAGTATTAAAGACTGAAATCCCTAATATCTCAGCTATCCCTATTGACAACGCAGACACTTCAGCAACCAAGACTGAAAACTCAGCAGTATTAAAGACTAAAAATTCGGATCCTGAAGAAAATATACAAACAGAATTCCCTAATATTCCGGCTATCCCAATAGACAACCCCGACACTTCAGCAACAAAGACTGAAAATTCAGCAGTGTTAAAGACTGAAGACCCAAAAGTTGCAGTTAAAATCGAAACCCAAGTCAGTTCAGCAGCTAATACTGATGAATAAATCTTTTCTGCAGCAAAGACTGAAGGATTGAATGTTTCTACAGCAGATATAACTGAAGAAATACTTCAAACAGCAAATAGGACTGGGAACCAAGATGTTCTAACAGCTAATAAGTCTGAAGAACTATACGAATCAGTAAATGAGACTGAGAAACTAAACGATCCATCAGCAGTGAGTAAGACTGAAAAGGTAGACGTTCCGACAGCGGTTAAAGCTATGGACAATGACAACACTAAGCCGAAAACAATAAATATTTTAAACAACGAAAACAAACACAAACACTTACTCACACACGAAATAATAAATAATGAAAATAATAATTTAACTAAAATAGGTACGAAAAAGGAAAACCATATAAGTACATTACAAATCTTTTTTTACAACAATAAACATTTATTCAAACACAAAATACAAAAGAATAAAAAGTTACACAGTCATTTAGGACATTTGAAATCATTTCTTAAGAAGATTTTTGGTATTATGCATTTCTATAGAATCATCATAATAATAGGCCCAAGAATGTTTTGGAAACTTTTCCATAAATTTAAGGAAAAGATAAACACATAACAAATGGCCTTTGTTTTATTATTCAATATATATGAAATAATCTAACAATTGTAGGAAATGACGGAAATGAAAAAAAAAAAAAAAAAAAAAGTTAATGAGGGGGACGAAAGAAAGAAAATTTTAGAGGTAATATATATTGGAAATTTTAGAATTAATATATATTCGAACGGAAAAGGAAAGAAAGAAAATTTTATTGGTAATATATATATTAGAAATTTTGGAATTAATGGAAATGAGAATTTTGAAACAATAATATTAATATTATATATTTAATATAATAAGTAATAATGATTTTTAGATAAGAAAAGAAAAGGTTCCAAGGAGAAATATTTAAATTTAGTTAATATATAATGTAAATAGACTATTTTGGACTATTTTTCTAGTGTTAAGAACTTTTTGAGTATTGGAAAAATTTAGTTAATATATAATGTAAATAGATTATCTTTCTAGTATTAAGAACTTTTTGATTATTGTAACCTTTGATGAAAGATTAATTTTGAAAACCTTTGTAATGTAATTGAACGAAAATCCAAGTTTTTAATTAATCTTAATCTAATATATAGTTACTAGAAAATTATTCTCTTCAAGGATAATTTTCTTTCTCGAAGAAGGGTGGGATGTTGTATTCCAGAATACTACCCTTATTCAATTTAACACTGAATCTCCTAACACATCCTTAAAAACTTCACTTAACATATATTACATTCTCACTTAATACATACCATTCATAAACATTCACAATATTACCAGTTACAGCACACTTAATAACCTGCACCTTTTTATTTATTGAAAACATAGTAACTTTGATTTTCGTCCAAATTTTATTCATGTTAAAAGTCACAGAGACCTTGTTAAAAGTTACTTATAGAACACAATGTTCTATAAGTATAGAGAAATTTATATTGTAAAGTCAGTTTGAGTTTGGAGTTGAGTTAGAGAACAGAGTTAGTTGAATTGCTTACAGTCTCAAGTAAATTTATGTTTTGAGTTGAGAATAAGTTTTCCTTGAGTGAAGAAGATGATACACAAAATAAACAATATTAAGGAGACGGAATTAGTTTTTTCCTTAATTAATTAATTATCAATTGCAACAAATTTCCGCTCAAACGTACTTTCTATCGGAGGGGAATAATAAATAAAAGGGAATAATAAATAAAAGGAATAATAACTAAAAGAAAAACAAAAGGTCCCTGCTCTTCCCTCAACCGAGGAAGCACGGCGGCGGACGTCAACACTGGTGGCAGCGGTGCAGGGTTACGAATAATCGGTGGGATGATCCAACCAAAGGATCCCATAAATAAAATAAAATAAACTAAAAAAAAAAAAAAAAAAAAAAAATTTCAAGAGAAAAAAAAGACCAGGATACACTCAACTGTCTGGCGGTAACACAAAGGAAATTCAAGCAGAAAAAAAAAAACGTGAAAGAAAAAAAGAACTCAACGACACAACAAAGAAAAAACAAGTCAAGAAAAAAAAATTTGGAGAACTCTACGACACAACAAAGAAGAAAAAAAAAGGACAACAATAAGAAACTCAACAAGACTTCTATCAACATCTAGAGTAGTAGTGAGAAATTTTTTCAATATTTTGATTTTTCTCTCTTCCTTTTTTTTTTGTAGGAATATTTTACTTGGAATTTTTTCCTTTTTCATAAAAAAAGTGTTTTCTCGATAGAAATTTTGAAAATTCTCTTTTCAGTTTTTTTTCGACGACATTTCCGTTTCTTTTCTTTCTCGTCGAAAATTTTCTTTCTTTTCAGTTTTGGGTCCAAACCATATCGTTTCCATATATATATATATATATTGAATAATAACATAAAGGCCATTTTTTCATAAACCATATTTTTACGAATTGATAACAAATTTTTGCCATACTTTATTTCAAATTTTCAATATTACTAGTCCATATTATACGAGACAGGCGGCTAGGCAGGGGGAAGAACAAATCCACTATCAACAGATACTCAGTAAAACCCCTGAAATGACTCTGTCTGTCGGAATTTCTGATGTTTTCAGAATAGTCCCCACCTTTGACGGGAAACCCTGCGACTTAGGTAAATTTATTTCCGGGGGAGACGTTTTATTTAGATCCATAAAGAAGGCAGACCCGGATATATACGAAACATTTTTTGAGCTAGTCAAAAATAGACTAGAGGGCCCTGCCTTCGATTTAATTCAATATCGCACAATAACCAATTGGGAATCTTTAAAAGATATATTAGAATCGGAATATAAGGAAGAACAGTCTCGTTCAGTGGCACACAATGAGTTGATTTCTCTGAAACAACACTACAGAGAAACCGTCCGGGAATACGGCGATAGAGTCGCGGATGCTCTAAGGACTCTAAACTCTGCCACGTGTGAAATAACAGCAGACGCGGTGGTTAGGGAATACTTAATAGAAGAAAACATAAAATTGGCCGTACAAACATTTGAGGATGGACTACAGAACGAACAATTAAAAATACTAGCTAAAGTCCATGGGGGAAACAATTTAAAACAGTCGATTGCACATGTAGTGTCACATGCTGCTCGAATGGACAACCCTCCCAGGCCATATAACTATAATGACAGATTTAATCGAATAGTCTGCCAAACTTGTGGTAAGTCAGGGCATACACAGGACACATGTTATCGGAACATGCAGTCCTACAATTTTCCGAATAGACAACCCATAAAGAGAGAATATAACCTTGTATGCAATTTCTGTGGACGGAATAATCACACAGAGAACGAGTGTAGATACAAGATATCTAGGAATGGAGCGTCTTCAACAAATTAGCAACAAGGTACAACAACGCGTAACCCATTCCGAAACAATCCTACAAACTCTGAAAATCGTTTTGGTGAAAATTCTAGGACCACCAATAGACAAAACGATCGGCAAAATGTTCACTTTTCTCGGGTGCAAGAGTCGGAAAACGAGGCCTGACGCCAACCAAAATTTATGGAAGACAAACAAAATTTTTCTATTTACAGCATTAGATCTTTGGAAATAGATAACGACCATTCTAATGAAGCTCCTGAGCCCACATACTCCTATAAACCTAGACGTATAAACGAAGATAACCCTGCCCCTAATATAAAGACTCCGATTCATACTCCCATTCTGGAAAATAATTCAGCAACACCGACTGAAAATTCGAAATTTTTAGCAGTATTAAAGACTGAAATCCCTAATATCTCAGCTATCCCTATTGACAACGCAGACACTTCAGCAACCAAGACTGAAAACTCAGCAGTATTAAAGACTAAAAATTCGGATCCTGAAGAAAATATACAAACAGAATTCCCTAATATTCCGGCTATCCCAATAGACAACCCCGACACTTCAGCAACAAAGACTGAAAATTCAGCAGTGTTAAAGACTGAAGACCCAAAAGTTGCAGTTAAAATCGAAACCCAAGTCAGTTCAGCAGCTAATACTGATGAATAAATCTTTTCTGCAGCAAAGACTGAAGGATTGAATGTTTCTACAGCAGATACAACTGAAGAATTAGTTCAAACAGCAAATAGGACTGGGAACCAAGATGTTCTAACAGCTAATAAGTCTGAAGAACTATACGAATCAGTAAATGAGACTGAGAAACTAAACGATCCATCAGCAGTGAGTAAGACTGAAAAGGTAGACGTTCCGACAGCGGTTAAAGCTATGGACAATGACAACACTAAGCCGAAAGCAATAAATATTTTAAACAACGAAAACAAACACAAACCCTTACTCAAACACGAAATAAAAAAAAATTAAAATAATAATTTAACTAAAATAGGTACGGAAAAGGAAAACCATATAAGCACATTACAAATTTTTGTTTACAACAATAAACATTTATTCAAACACAAAATACAACTAAATAAAAAGTTACACAGTCATTTAGGACATTTGAAATCAGTTCTTAAGAAGATTTTTGGTATTATGCATTTCTATAGAATCATCATAATAATAGGCCCAAGAATGTTTTGGAAACTTTTCCATAAATTTAAGGAAAAGATAAACACATAACAAATGGCCTTTGTTTTATTATTCAATATATATGAAATAATCTAACAATTGTAGGAAATGACGGAAATGAAAAAAAAAAAAAAAAAAAAGTTAATGAGGGGGACGAAAGAAAGAAAATTTTAGAGGTAATATATATTGGAAATTTTAGAATTAATATATATTCGAACGGAAAAGGAAAGAAAGAAAATTTTATTGGTAATATATATATTAGAAATTTTGGAATTAATGGAAATGAGAATTTTGAAACAATAATATTAATATTATATATTTAATATAATAAGTAATAATGATTTTTAGATAAGAAAAGAAAAGGTTCCAAGGAGAAATATTTAAATTTAGTTAATATATAATGTAAATAGACTATTTTGGACTATTTTTCTAGTGTTAAGAACTTTTTGAGTATTGGAAAAATTTAGTTAATATATAATGTAAATAGATTATCTTTCTAGTATTAAGAACTTTTTGATTATTGTAACCTTTGATGAAAGATTAATTTTGAAAACCTTTGTAATGTAATTGAACGAAAATCCAAGTTTTTAATTAATCTTAATCTAATATATAGTTACTAGAAAATTATTCTCTTCAAGGATAATTTTCTTTCTCGAAGAAGGGTGGGATGTTGTATTCCAGAATACTACCCTTATTCAATTTAACACTGAATCTCCTAACACATCCTTAAAAACTTCACTTAACATATATTACATTCTCACTTAATACATACCATTCATAAACATTCACAATATTACCAGTTACAGCACACTTAATAACCTGCACCTTTTTATTTATTGAAAACATAGTAACTTTGATTTTCGTCCAAATTTTATTCATGTTAAAAGTCACAGAGACCTTGTTAAAAGTTACTTATAGAACACAATGTTCTATAAGTATAGAGAAATTTATATTGTAAAGTCAGTTTGAGTTTGGAGTTGAGTTAGAGAACAGAGTTAGTTGAATTGCTTACAGTCTCAAGTAAATTTATGTTTTGAGTTGAGAATAAGTTTTCCTTGAGTGAAGAAGATGATACACAAAATAAACAATATTAAGGAGACGGAATTAGTTTTTTCCTTAATTAATTAATTATCAATTGCAACAAATTTCCGCTCAAACGTACTTTCTATCGGAGGGGAATAATAAATAAAAGGGAATAATAAATAAAAGGAATAATAACTAAAAGAAAAACAAAAGGTCCCTGCTCTTCCCTCAACCGAGGAAGCACGGCGGCGGACGTCAACACTGGTGGCAGCGGTGCAGGGTTACGAATAATCGGTGGGATGATCCAACCAAAGGATCCCATAAATAAAATAAAATAAACTAAAAAAAAAAAAAAAAAAAAAAAATTTCAAGAGAAAAAAAAGACCAGGATACACTCAACTGTCTGGCGGTAACACAAAGGAAATTCAAGCAGAAAAAAAAAAACGTGAAAGAAAAAAAGAACTCAACGACACAACAAAGAAAAAACAAGTCAAGAAAAAAAAATTTGGAGAACTCTACGACACAACAAAGAAGAAAAAAAAAGGACAACAATAAGAAACTCAACAAGACTTCTATCAACATCTAGAGTAGTAGTGAGAAATTTTTTCAATATTTTGATTTTTCTCTCTTCCTTTTTTTTTTGTAGGAATATTTTACTTGGAATTTTTTCCTTTTTCATAAAAAAAGTGTTTTCTCGATAGAAATTTTGAAAATTCTCTTTTCAGTTTTTTTTCGACGACATTTCCGTTTCTTTTCTTTCTCGTCGAAAATTTTCTTTCTTTTCAGTTTTGGGTCCAAACCATATCGTTTCCATATATATATATATATATTGAATAATAACATAAAGGCCATTTTTTCATAAACCATATTTTTACGAATTGATAACTAATTTTTGCCATACTTTATTTCAAATTTTCAATATTACTAGTCCATATTATACGAGACAGGCGGCTAGGCAGGGGGAAGAACAAATCCACTATCAACAGATACTCAGTAAAACCCCTGAAATGACTCTGTCTGTCGGAATTTCTGATGTTTTCAGAATAGTCCCCACCTTTGACGGGAAACCCTGCGACTTAGGTAAATTTATTTCCGGGGGAGACGTTTTATTTAGATCCATAAAGAAGGCAGACCCGGATATATACGAAACATTTTTTGAGCTAGTCAAAAATAGACTAGAGGGCCCTGCCTTCGATTTAATTCAATATCGCACAATAACCAATTGGGAATCTTTAAAAGATATATTAGAATCGGAATATAAGGAAGAACAGTCTCGTTCAGTGGCACACAATGAGTTGATTTCTCTGAAACAACACTACAGAGAAACCGTCCGGGAATACGGCGATAGAGTCGCGGATGCTCTAAGGACTCTAAACTCTGCCACGTGTGAAATAACAGCAGACGCGGTGGTTAGGGAATACTTAATAGAAGAAAACATAAAATTGGCCGTACAAACATTTGAGGATGGACTACAGAACGAACAATTAAAAATACTAGCTAAAGTCCATGGGGGAAACAATTTAAAACAGTCGATTGCACATGTAGTGTCACATGCTGCTCGAATGGACAACCCTCCCAGGCCATATAACTATAATGACAGATTTAATCGAATAGTCTGCCAAACTTGTGGTAAGTCAGGGCATACACAGGACACATGTTATCGGAACATGCAGTCCTACAATTTTCCGAATAGACAACCCATAAAGAGAGAATATAACCTTGTATGCAATTTCTGTGGACGGAATAATCACACAGAGAACGAGTGTAGATACAAGATATCTAGGAATGGAGCGTCTTCAACAAATTAGCAACAAGGTACAACAACGCGTAACCCATTCCGAAACAATCCTACAAACTCTGAAAATCGTTTTGGTGAAAATTCTAGGACCACCAATAGACAAAACGATCGGCAAAATGTTCACTTTTCTCGGGTGCAAGAGTCGGAAAACGAGGCCTGACGCCAACCAAAATTTATGGAAGACAAACAAAATTTTTCTATTTACAGCATTAGATCTTTGGAAATAGATAACGACCATTCTAATGAAGCTCCTGAGCCCACATACTCCTATAAACCTAGACGTATAAACGAAGATAACCCTGCCCCTAATATAAAGACTCCGATTCATACTCCCATTCTGGAAAATAATTCAGCAACACCGACTGAAAATTCGAAATTTTTAGCAGTATTAAAGACTGAAATCCCTAATATCTCAGCTATCCCTATTGACAACGCAGACACTTCAGCAACCAAGACTGAAAACTCAGCAGTATTAAAGACTAAAAATTCGGATCCTGAAGAAAATATACAAACAGAATTCCCTAATATTCCGGCTATCCCAATAGACAACCCCGACACTTCAGCAACAAAGACTGAAAATTCAGCAGTGTTAAAGACTGAAGACCCAAAAGTTGCAGTTAAAATCGAAACCCAAGTCAGTTCAGCAGCTAATACTGATGAATAAATCTTTTCTGCAGCAAAGACTGAAGGATTGAATGTTTCTACAGCAGATATAACTGAAGAAATACTTCAAACAGCAAATAGGACTGGGAACCAAGATGTTCTAACAGCTAATAAGTCTGAAGAACTATACGAATCAGTAAATGAGACTGAGAAACTAAACGATCCATCAGCAGTGAGTAAGACTGAAAAGGTAGACGTTCCGACAGCGGTTAAAGCTATGGACAATGACAACACTAAGCCGAAAACAATAAATATTTTAAACAACGAAAACAAACACAAACACTTACTCACACACGAAATAATAAATAATGAAAATAATAATTTAACTAAAATAGGTACGAAAAAGGAAAACCATATAAGTACATTACAAATCTTTTTTTACAACAATAAACATTTATTCAAACACAAAATACAACTAAATAAAAAGTTACACAGTCATTTAGGACATTTGAAATCAGTTCTTAAGAAGATTTTTGGTATTATGCATTTCTATAGAATCATCATAATAATAGGCCCAAGAATGTTTTGGAAACTTTTCCATAAATTTAAGGAAAAGATAAACACATAACAAATGGCCTTTGTTTTATTATTCAATATATATGAAATAATCTAACAATTGTAGGAAATGACGGAAATGAAAAAAAAAAAAAAAAAAAAGTTAATGAGGGGGACGAAAGAAAGAAAATTTTAGAGGTAATATATATTGGAAATTTTAGAATTAATATATATTCGAACGGAAAAGGAAAGAAAGAAAATTTTATTGGTAATATATATATTAGAAATTTTGGAATTAATGGAAATGAGAATTTTGAAACAATAATATTAATATTATATATTTAATATAATAAGTAATAATGATTTTTAGATAAGAAAAGAAAAGGTTCCAAGGAGAAATATTTAAATTTAGTTAATATATAATGTAAATAGACTATTTTGGACTATTTTTCTAGTGTTAAGAACTTTTTGAGTATTGGAAAAATTTAGTTAATATATAATGTAAATAGATTATCTTTCTAGTATTAAGAACTTTTTGATTATTGTAACCTTTGATGAAAGATTAATTTTGAAAACCTTTGTAATGTAATTGAACGAAAATCCAAGTTTTTAATTAATCTTAATCTAATATATAGTTACTAGAAAATTATTCTCTTCAAGGATAATTTTCTTTCTCGAAGAAGGGTGGGATGTTGTATTCCAGAATACTACCCTTATTCAATTTAACACTGAATCTCCTAACACATCCTTAAAAACTTCACTTAACATATATTACATTCTCACTTAATACATACCATTCATAAACATTCACAATATTACCAGTTACAGCACACTTAATAACCTGCACCTTTTTATTTATTGAAAACATAGTAACTTTGATTTTCGTCCAAATTTTATTCATGTTAAAAGTCACAGAGACCTTGTTAAAAGTTACTTATAGAACACAATGTTCTATAAGTATAGAGAAATTTATATTGTAAAGTCAGTTTGAGTTTGGAGTTGAGTTAGAGAACAGAGTTAGTTGAATTGCTTACAGTCTCAAGTAAATTTATGTTTTGAGTTGAGAATAAGTTTTCCTTGAGTGAAGAAGATGATACACAAAATAAACAATATTAAGGAGACGGAATTAGTTTTTTCCTTAATTAATTAATTATCAATTGCAACAAATTTCCGCTCAAACGTACTTTCTATCGGAGGGGAATAATAAATAAAAGGGAATAATAAATAAAAGGAATAATAACTAAAAGAAAAACAAAAGGTCCCTGCTCTTCCCTCAACCGAGGAAGCACGGCGGCGGACGTCAACACTGGTGGCAGCGGTGCAGGGTTACGAATAATCGGTGGGATGATCCAACCAAAGGATCCCATAAATAAAATAAAATAAACTAAAAAAAAAAAAAAAAAAAAAAATTTCAAGAGAAAAAAAAGACCAGGATACACTCAACTGTCTGGCGGTAACACAAAGGAAATTCAAGCAGAAAAAAAAAAACGTGAAAGAAAAAAAGAACTCAACGACACAACAAAGAAAAAACAAGTCAAGAAAAAAAAATTTGGAGAACTCTACGACACAACAAAGAAGAAAAAAAAAGGACAACAATAAGAAACTCAACAAGACTTCTATCAACATCTAGAGTAGTAGTGAGAAATTTTTTCAATATTTTGATTTTTCTCTCTTCCTTTTTTTTTTGTAGGAATATTTTACTTGGAATTTTTTCCTTTTTCATAAAAAAAGTGTTTTCTCGATAGAAATTTTGAAAATTCTCTTTTCAGTTTTTTTTCGACGACATTTCCGTTTCTTTTCTTTCTCGTCGAAAATTTTCTTTCTTTTCAGTTTTGGGTCCAAACCATATCGTTTCCATATATATATATATATATTGAATAATAACATAAAGGCCATTTTTTCATAAACCATATTTTTACGAATTGATAACAAATTTTTGCCATACTTTATTTCAAATTTTCAATATTACTAGTCCATATTATACGAGACAGGCGGCTAGGCAGGGGGAAGAACAAATCCACTATCAACAGATACTCAGTAAAACCCCTGAAATGACTCTGTCTGTCGGAATTTCTGATGTTTTCAGAATAGTCCCCACCTTTGACGGGAAACCCTGCGACTTAGGTAAATTTATTTCCGGGGGAGACGTTTTATTTAGATCCATAAAGAAGGCAGACCCGGATATATACGAAACATTTTTTGAGCTAGTCAAAAATAGACTAGAGGGCCCTGCCTTCGATTTAATTCAATATCGCACAATAACCAATTGGGAATCTTTAAAAGATATATTAGAATCGGAATATAAGGAAGAACAGTCTCGTTCAGTGGCACACAATGAGTTGATTTCTCTGAAACAACACTACAGAGAAACCGTCCGGGAATACGGCGATAGAGTCGCGGATGCTCTAAGGACTCTAAACTCTGCCACGTGTGAAATAACAGCAGACGCGGTGGTTAGGGAATACTTAATAGAAGAAAACATAAAATTGGCCGTACAAACATTTGAGGATGGACTACAGAACGAACAATTAAAAATACTAGCTAAAGTCCATGGGGGAAACAATTTAAAACAGTCGATTGCACATGTAGTGTCACATGCTGCTCGAATGGACAACCCTCCCAGGCCATATAACTATAATGACAGATTTAATCGAATAGTCTGCCAAACTTGTGGTAAGTCAGGGCATACACAGGACACATGTTATCGGAACATGCAGTCCTACAATTTTCCGAATAGACAACCCATAAAGAGAGAATATAACCTTGTATGCAATTTCTGTGGACGGAATAATCACACAGAGAACGAGTGTAGATACAAGATATCTAGGAATGGAGCGTCTTCAACAAATTAGCAACAAGGTACAACAACGCGTAACCCATTCCGAAACAATCCTACAAACTCTGAAAATCGTTTTGGTGAAAATTCTAGGACCACCAATAGACAAAACGATCGGCAAAATGTTCACTTTTCTCGGGTGCAAGAGTCGGAAAACGAGGCCTGACGCCAACCAAAATTTATGGAAGACAAACAAAATTTTTCTATTTACAGCATTAGATCTTTGGAAATAGATAACGACCATTCTAATGAAGCTCCTGAGCCCACATACTCCTATAAACCTAGACGTATAAACGAAGATAACCCTGCCCCTAATATAAAGACTCCGATTCATACTCCCATTCTGGAAAATAATTCAGCAACACCGACTGAAAATTCGAAATTTTTAGCAGTATTAAAGACTGAAATCCCTAATATCTCAGCTATCCCTATTGACAACGCAGACACTTCAGCAACCAAGACTGAAAACTCAGCAGTATTAAAGACTAAAAATTCGGATCCTGAAGAAAATATACAAACAGAATTCCCTAATATTCCGGCTATCCCAATAGACAACCCCGACACTTCAGCAACAAAGACTGAAAATTCAGCAGTGTTAAAGACTGAAGACCCAAAAGTTGCAGTTAAAATCGAAACCCAAGTCAGTTCAGCAGCTAATACTGATGAATAAATCTTTTCTGCAGCAAAGACTGAAGGATTGAATGTTTCTACAGCAGATACAACTGAAGAATTAGTTCAAACAGCAAATAGGACTGGGAACCAAGATGTTCTAACAGCTAATAAGTCTGAAGAACTATACGAATCAGTAAATGAGACTGAGAAACTAAACGATCCATCAGCAGTGAGTAAGACTGAAAAGGTAGACGTTCCGACAGCGGTTAAAGCTATGGACAATGACAACACTAAGCCGAAAACAATAAATATTTTAAACAACGAAAACAAACACAAACACTTACTCACACACGAAATAATAAATAATGAAAATAATAATTTAACTAAAATAGGTACGAAAAAGGAAAACCATATAAGTACATTACAAATCTTTTTTTACAACAATAAACATTTATTCAAACACAAAATACAACTAAATAAAAAGTTACACAGTCATTTAGGACATTTGAAATCAGTTCTTAAGAAGATTTTTGGTATTATGCATTTCTATACAATCATCATAATAATAGGCCCAGAAAGGTTTTGGAAAATTTTCCATAAATTTAAGGAAAAGATAAACACATAACAAATGGCCTTTGTTTTTTTATTCAATATATATGAACTAATCAAACAATTGTAGGAATTGACGAAAACGAAAAAAAAAAAAAAAAAAAAAAGTTAAAGAGGGGGAATAACGAAAGAAAATTTTAGAGGTAATATATATTGGAAATTTTGGAATTAATATATATTTGAACGGAAAAGGAAAGAAAGGAAATTTTAGAGGTAATATATATATTGGAAATTTTGGAATTAATATATATATTCGAACGGAAATGAGAATTTTGAAACAATAATATTAATATTATGTAATTAATATAATAAGTAATAATAACTTTTGGATAAGAAAAGAAAAGGTTCCAAGGAGAAATATTTAAATTTAGTTAGTTAATATGTAATGTAAATAGACTATTTTGACTATTTTTCTAGTGTTAAGAACTTTTTGATTATTGTAAAAATTTAGTTAATATATAATGTAAATAGACTATTTTTCTAGTATTAAGAATAATTATTGTAACCTTTGATAAAGATTAATTTTGAAAACTATTGTAAAGTAATTGAACGAAAATCCAAGCCTGTAATTAATCTTAATCTAACCTATAGTTACTAGAAAATTATTCTCTTCAAGGATAATTTTCTTTCTCGAAGAAGGGTGGGATGTTGTATTCCAGAATACTACCCTTTATTAAATTTAACACTGAATCTCCTTACACATCCTTAAAAACTTCCCTTAACATATATTACATTCTCACTTAATACATACCATTCATAAACATTCACAATATTGCCAGTTACAGCACATTTAATAACCTTTTTATTCATTCAAAACATAGTAACTTTGATTTTCGTCCAAATTTTATTCATGTTAAAAGTCACAGAGACCTTGTTAAAAGTTGTTTTGTTCATGTTATAATTTCCAGTAAATGAGAACACAATGTTCTATAAGTATAGAGAAATTTATATTGTAAAGTCAGTTTGAGTTTGGAGTTGAGTTAGAGAACAGGGTTAGTTGAATTGCTTACAGTCCCAAGTAAATTTATGTTTTGAGTTGAGAATAAGTTTTCCTTGAGTGAAGAAGATGATACACAAAATAAACAATATTAAGGAGACGGAATTCGTTTTTTTTCTTAATTAATTAATTATCAATTGCAACAAATTTCCGCTCAAACGTACTTTCTATCGGAGGGGAATAATAAATAAAAGGAAAAATAAAAGGAATAATAACTAAAAGAAAAACAAAAGGTCCCTGCTCTTCCCTCAACCGAGGAAGCACGGCGGCGGACGTCAACACGGACAACGAATGACAAAGTGTCCAGTTTGGCGGATGATAATACGCTTGTTTTCTCTTTTTTGAGTGATCGGCCGATTAGTGCCTCAACGTCACATCAGCTGAGATGTAGCCAGATTGACTCTCTGAATCGGGATTTCGATAAGGTCCTCCAGTGGGGAAAAGTCAATCTCGTCGACTTTAATGTAACGAAGACACAATATACAATATTCACAAAAAAAGTGAATCATCGGTTCTGTGGGGGTTATAGTGGTGGTGTGCCGGCACGGGGACGGGTTCACTAATTTCCCACCGCGTATTATTGTTTACACTCAGAGAGGACGGTACGGCAGTTGATCAAAATGTGGGGGCGCACACAGAACAGAAAAAAAAATAAACCCTCAGATATTGTTTGTAATCCGTTTTCATTTATTTTAGCTCTTCCTTTTTATTGTTCGCATTCGTTTCTTACATTGCATCTCGTTCCTTCGTCTGGATGATTTTAACAAAATATTTCAAAATGAGCTATGTGGGCTTCATTTGTAAAATTATTATGTTCGTAAACACATTACATTAAAAGGTTATCTTATAATAATTTACTATGTCTTTAATTTGCGCATGTTGTGTCGAAAATTAACAGTGATAATGTTATAAACACGCGAATGAATCACAACGCAATGCTTCGGTAAGTAGAAAAGAAAACACCATACAAGTCATCGTTTTGTTTGAGGATACGCTTTATCGAATTAATTTGCAAACCAGAGACCTTTTCTTAAACCATCAACACAAAGCGTCAAATTAAAATGCCAAACTATTAGAACACGACGGAGACCGACAAAACACTACTAACTTGTATTGAGGACTCCCGGACACACACTCGTGGTTGAGACGCGTCTGCACGCACTGATGGTTATTACCCGACTGGTGGCGCGGCGTGACTGTCCCCGGCGGTTGATGAATTTCGACTGATTAAATTAGACAAGAATCCATTCATGGTGCCATGGCAGTGGAGTCTACGCCAAGTAAAACCCACTGCGACTTAGTAAGAACTTGAAAAGCGTTGCTATGCGTGCATAGAGGATTTAGTTCCAGAGAATTACTGCCGTACAGGCTGAATCGGATTCCTCTCTCGCTATGTATACGGAGAAATCGGTTTCGGGGATATAACCGAGTATGGGCATGAATTGTCGGTTAGACAAAGGGACATGGGTCTCGGTCGTTGCGATGGTTGTTTCGTGCAACGCATCGTGCTGGTGGCTTACCAGTAAGGAGAACTGCCATTATTCCGGAAGGCTTAGGTAGGACGGGAGCCGAAATGGTTTTCGGAGAAATTAAATGTTGCTTGGTTACAAGCGAGGGAAATGGTTTAAGCGGGGAGAGAGCCGGAATGACTTTCGGGGGAAATTAATGCTGCTTGGTTACAAGTGAGAAATGTAGTTTAAGTAAGAAATTAACCGAAATGGATTTTGGGGAAAATGTATGCGGATTGATGTAGATGAGGGAGATGATTAATATTCTGTTGCAAGTTTTTGGAAATACATTTTATTACAGATTGGGAAATGGATTCTTTGTAAGTTTGGGGATGTATGCGATTGCAGATTTGGGAACGGCTGCTGTAGCATATTGGGAAATGTGTTATTTGCATGTTTGAGAATGTGTGCTATTGCAGATTGGGTTATGGGGGCCAGCTGTTAGCGGTCAAAATTGGTTGGAATTGTGGGTTGGTTCTCCCTGTGGTATAGAGAACCCCCACAGTTCTACAGCTGATGATGAATGGCCAGGCGCTCCAATCTAGCGAAAGCTTGAAATTACTCGGCGTCCCGATCTACGGGAATGTATCGTGGCATTAACACATGTCGAACATCGCCAAGTCAGCCTCCGGAAAACTGAGTTATGTTTTTAGAGCCAAGAAATATTTTACTCCGGCCCAACTTCTTCTTCTGTATAAATCTCAAATTAGACCTGCGCTCGAATATTGCTCTCATGTTTGGAGAGCTGCTCTTAAACATACTCTCGACCTACTTAAGAGAATACAGAGACGACCGATCCGCCTGATCAGGCGCCGACGTCGGGACTACAGTCGCTATCACATCGAAGGGGCGTAGCTGACCTCTGTCTGTTTAACAGATATTATCACGTGTACTGTTCTTCGGAGAATGGTGGCATTGTTCCGCGCAATTCGGTTTATATGCGCTCCACAAGACAATCCGATGGATCGCACCAATTTGCGGTTCATCTCCCGATAGCGCGAGTATCCCTGCGTCAGAATATAATATTTCTGATGCACCACCGTGCTTCCGGTTCGCCGGGAAGAGTGGACTACTGTTGTTGTCCTTGATGGATGTGTCGAACGTGTGTATTTTGTCCTTCCGAACAAAATACCGAAGGTGTTGCCGCACGATTATACTAATTTATAAGGGCACAAGTGTCCATACACACGCGAGAAATAAACACTGTTGATAAAAGTTAATTCCGTTAACTGGGAGAGAAATAACCAAATCGCGATTGCACAATGCTGCGACCAACGAACTTCTTTCTGAACACTAATTGAAAATTAAAACACAACTTGCTTCTTTTTAAAAGACTAATTCTATATTTGGAGTTTCATGACTTTGGAGGAGCTCTCCTTACGCACGCTACTTACTGACTCTTTTTTCTTACTATTTACTACTTGTTGATTCCGACTCTCGATACAGACTCTATCTGTATCTTCTGTTACCCTCTTCTTTCAAAATCGGGACACATCGCCAGTTATCACCGATCGTTTTTGGGGTTTGTTTGTGTTATCCATCTGGCTAATGCAAACAAGAGTTTGCATGCACTTCAGATGGGTAACACAAAGTCCGTGGGAATTGGGTGTGAAATTAGAATCTGGGAATCTGTGTCTATTTGCAAGTCATAAAACATCAGGTTACAATGCGTATGCATTGTGATGTTTAGATTTCCGGAATTGTGTGTAGGCGGATCAAATAGACAAGTTTATTTTAGGTTTAGGATTCGAGGTTTTAAAAAAGTGTTAATTGCACATACCATACATGTGAAGATATGCATTGTGCTTTTTAGATTTTAAGGAATTGAATTCAATGTTCAAGAATTGAACGTTTGGTTCTATTTGCTTGACATTGAATTCAATGTTGATTTGGGGATATGAATGGGATTTTTGGATGGGATTTTTGTAGGTGGGTAGATATGTATGTGGGAGGGAAATGGTAGGGCTTCTTGGAGCATTACAATCTTACTTTCAAGTAATTGCTTATTACTGTTATGAGTAACACTATCAGTATTTGTCTTACTTTTTGTGCAGTCATAGATTCCTTCCAGATGGGGTATCTGGATTTTACGATTTAGCTGCGTATACATTTTACTTTTTATGTAGTTTTACATCTCATAAAATAATCCCATGGAATTCACATCAACTGATTAGAATTAATGGGAGGGAGTTGGGGGTAGTGGGAAAGGGCAAATATTTATGGAGTGTCACGTTTTATGTGTAATAATCCTTTCCCCTATATAAAACGAGTATTATTCGTGGAAGAGGAATATACTCATGAAAAATTGAAATGAGTGGCAGTTTTTGCAGGACACGTACACGCTGTTTGCAGAAATTTGGTCCCACAAAACTCAATATCCATTTGCACCTTTTAAATTCAAATACAATAAAATTGCGCCATAAAACGACACACATGGCCATTTTATCGCGCATCAACATCTAGGATCATTAATGCGCATCCGGAAGATCCTTTGTCTATTGTCTCCTGCCGAAGTGCATTTATGACCTTTGTTCCTTTCTTTTCCTTTTTGATAAACAAAACAAATGAATGGCGGGTGGCAGTTGGGGCTGGTTAGATTTGGTGTTAGGCGACTCGAGATGGCTAATAACCTTGCCCGGAAAAACCAGTTATTATGGAAAATTTAACAAGTCTCGGGTATGGACCGGTTACCGGTGGTGAGATTTGCTAAATAAGGCCAAGACCGGATCCCGGTTGTAGTGCCGATGATGATGACTCGAGATGGGATGCCGTGCCACGCAAGACGATATCGAGAGAATATTAAAAGTTTTGTTTCTTAATTAAAAAAGTTTCAGTTCTGCCTATGTAAAGTTAAAATATTAAATATAAAAACAAACAGAAAATCAAAGGATATTTTGATTTTAAAACTATAGACGACAACGGCAGCCCACTCTTCCCGGAGAATCGAAGGACGGTGGTGCACCAGGACTTTTATTACACGTGTTATAGCGCGTCTCCCAGTGCTTCCTCAATAGCGAGGAAGGAGCGAGTTGAATGAAATAGAATTGCATTTACAGTTTGAATTTTAATTTATTTAGTGATATGTAGGTGACCTTGTGGCGGTTCTGCCAAACCCCATGGCCCACCTACCTGAAAAACCCCCCATAACTTCATCCCAATCTGCATAAGTTTTCGCTAATGCAATCGCATTAGCACATTAAATGCTTCACCCATCTAGGTTATCAAATTTATAATCTAAAAGTCCCTGTTAAAGAATCCTTACTTTTCATGCATCTCTTAGCATACAAATTCCCTGTAAGAATTCTTTCCTAACTTATCAGGAATCCCAAAACCAATTCTGCACCTTCGGTGCCAGGCAAATCCCCCTAGACGAATTCCTGAAAGCAAAATGATTTGGTTTACATCCAATGTAACCTTCATAACAGGGACAAAAACAAATATACGCATCTCGTGTCTCTTGACACCAATTAAATCCTACAGCATAAGCAAATGTAAATAGGAATTTAATACCTACCCTTACTAGCGATGCCATAAACACCATTTCCCGGTAATCTAGCTAAAACCCATTAGCACATTTCCACATTGCATTGCCGTCTATTTATTTAGCCGCAATGCACATCTTAGACAAAGACCTAAGCGTTCCATTTGTCTTCTCATATTTCGGGATCTGCTCCTCATCAGCAGCGGCATGAGCAAACAAAAACCATTAGCATCCAAGGAGATTCGGTTTGTTTGCTTTACCGAACTCACATCTCATGGATACACCCATGCCCCTTTCGTCGTTTCAGGTTCCTTCTCATGGTTTATCCCATGAAAGAACCCATGTACACATGTGCATGTCTACTACCAACGATGTTCACGGTCCCTTTGTCCTTACCGCCTGTCTGCTTCGTTTATCCATCGCTTTCGCGCGTGTGTTGAATATTATGATCCTCACGATCACCCATGCATACATACTACCATGATCTCCATTACGAGATCTGGTTTTCTGTTACACAAAGAGAGACTTTACGTCTCTCTTGTGGTAGGTAAAACCTATCCTTAGTGGAAAGGAACACTTTCTCTCTCGGGGAAACTCATCCCATTAGCGAGTCGGCTCTGCACGAGCCGTTTATCACTGAGTCCAATTACATCCGCCGACCACCATGGTCGTCTACTACCAACGACGTGACGCTCCCGCTCGCCGGTGCGCACGGGGGCGCGAAAGTCAACTACGAGTCGCGTGAGTAACAGTTTGGTCATACAAAATCGTCGGTTCATTACATCGGATGGGTACGCGTGATTTCATTGTCTAATTAGATTAATTTACGACTTCAACCCGTAAAATTGCAAATCATCCTTCACAATTTTAAAGATAATGACGAATATAACAAAATAAATGCATCAAAATACTTGGATACATCCAAACCAATAAAAAGAACATTTACTTCAACAACATCACCAGTGTTTTAATATTCCGGCTGCAGTTCCTGGGTGTTTTTAATGTTTTTTCTGATCACCGGTGACGTGCTGTTATCGTTCGGTGTTTTAGTGGCGAAAGATTTAGGATGGAGGTGAAACGAGTGCCTATGCCTGGCACAATACACTTCCTCCCTATAACCTTTTCTGTTAAAAAGTTTATTTCCTTAAGTGACTTAGCTCTTATGGCGCAAGGCTAATAACCTTGCCCGTAAAAATAAAAATTATTATGGAAAATTTAACAAGCCTCTAGATTTGCTAAATAAGGCCAAGACCGGATCCCGGTTATAGTGCCAATGATGATGATGATGATGATGATGATGACTTAGCTCTTGATTGTTCAATTAGTTCTTCTTTATTTGTTATGGTACCTTTCGTGGTTGGTTAGCAAATTAACTCAGTCGGTTGTGATCCATATTGAGTGCAACTACCCGACACGAGTCATTCGGTTTACTTAATTGTTATTTCCTCTTAATCGATCCACTTAAGGTGCAGTGGCCTTGGCATACCTTGTCACTTCAAAATACCGGTGGCAATATGTCATTATGCATGTGCCGTTCTTTCGTAGGCGTAAGCATTTTTAATAGGGATTCCGTTAAACGTTATCATGAGACCTGGCGTACGGCAATTGTCGTTATCCAGCATTTTTGTAGACGCCGGAAATATCCTATGTCAGGTGTAGCGCTTGTTTTGCACATGAATGACGATATGCAATACGATGCAAAAATGTACTCGTAACTCGATAGCATGTAGCTTGAGTGGGAAAATGACTGCGCGTCAAGGGTGGGCAATTAAAGAGGAGACGATTAAGAGCGCATTTTGTGTGATATGAATATTATCTGGTGGGGTTTATGTAGTGGGATACTAGAGGTGGAACACATCCAGCAAGTTCAGTAGAGCCATGAACGTGAAGAAACCTATAGAAAAGAGGCGGGCATGATACACTGCGCCTATGTTTTAACGACGGAAATGAACGACTTATGACTGGGTCCCCAATAAAGGTTACTGCTCGTTATTGCGTGTATAGGACAGTTTTTGGTGCCACAGACCAAATATGGAAGTTGAATTCCATTTTAGGGGGAATGTACGCGAGTTACGTTGAATTATAAGAAACTGAGTGGAAAGAAATCGGGGTTCGGGTAATGAACAAGAGATGATTTATAAATATGGGGAAGAGAGTGGGTGTGAGCACAGAATCCTGAGAACCTGCTGCATTAATTTGATGAAAGGAAGATTTGACACCATCAAGATGATATGTGTTACCTGTTATCCAAATTTCATTGCATTGCTGATATTAGATGGGAATACATTTCAAGTTTCCTAAAAAGTGCGTTTTCTTTACACTTCATAAATTTTTGCCCGCTATAATTAGCGTAAGGTAAGGTAAACCCAAAGTGTTACCCACCGATAGTGTTTTAATGAAACTGTGTGAATATTCATGTTTCTTCTTCACAGAGGTGAAGAAGTATGAGTTGGATCATGAGCAATCTTTTACTCCTTTGTTTTTCGGATTGTTTTCGTCAATCAAGCAATTATTAGTATAATATACGATAATATGCTTTACATATTAAAATAAATGGCAAATTTATGAACTTATTTCAATGGTAGTAAAGAAAAAATGTTTACAACTTACTTTTGTGATTGCTGAGACACTCGACATCCCTCAATCCGCAGGTTCGAAACAGTGTGTTGTTATATTCTAAAAATTATAACTTATGTATAGCATATCAATTTGTAAGGTAAAACTTACTCAGTAAAGGATAGTAAAAAGGAATGCATCCACAAATCCTTGCAATATTCAAGACTTTACATTCTGTGAGACACGATTGGAAACTGTACTTTTTGGTGGTCCGTAATGGTTTCTGTGGATAGAAAGAGTTAATTGAATTGAAAAATTACTACATTTTGCCTTAACTGAATGAGCGCCCATCCGCTTGCACCTACTTCGCTTTTATTCATCTTTGGTTTATAAAATCACAAATCATCCTTTAGCAACACTGAATAGCAACCAAAATGTACACTCAATGCCACTATATCTTCTTTACGTAAAAGGTGTTCCAATTAAAAGAAAGAGTTTAAATGTGAATGGGACTTAAACGTCTAACGACTTTTGACATTAATTTTTTCATTTCATTGGTTCAATCTGTGTCAAACTTAAGTCAGGTTCAATGATGTGTTAAAGTTATCGAAGTCTCTTACGGAAATGAGGGTTTAAAAAAGATTATAGTTCGCACACTTAGCGAGTTTTTGGTCAACATAAGCCACCAACTGACAGTGCGATTGCAAAAATTGTTGCAGAGTTTAGAGAAACTGAATCGGCGGCAAATGTGTAGGAAAATCCGTGTGCACTTGGGCACATCGTTTATCCGAAAAAATTGCTGCGTACGATTTGTTATCACGTGCAAGAGTTGAACCTCTGTACGACCATTATGCAGAATTTTCAGAAAGGATTCGTCTCTGATTGTTTACTGCATAGGCTGAAAAGTCCCAGGCTTTGAAATGAAAACAAGCGTGTGTTGGGCAAAGCTATATTTATTCCTTAACATAATTGTCTTCGAGAGCGATGCACTTGGTATAGCCATTTTCCAACATTTCGATGCAATTTCTGTACTACAAAACGCTCAAGCCTACGAAATACGCCTCGCTTTCCGCGATGACCCTCGCATTCGATCTGAATCTCTTTTTCTGGAGCTACCGCTTGAGGTTTGGGAACAGGTAATAGTCGCTGGGGTCATGTCTGGATAATACGGTGGCTGAACAACGAATTCAAATCGTAATTGGTCCAATTTGGCGATCGCTTTTAAGGAAGTGGGCGGGAGCGCGTTATCTTGGTGGTACAGAACATTTTTCTTTGCCACATAGGGCCGTTTTTTCTTTATTTCGTCGTTCAGTTTGTCCAATAACGCGTGCACAGTACTCTCCTGTGACTGCTATTCCCTTCTTCGATGAATATTATGCCATGTCCATCCCAAGAAACGGAGGCTATAACCTTCCCGGTCGCGGGTTGGCCTTTTGCCACTCTTGTTACATTACTAACAACGTTAATTAACCCCCCCCCCCCACACCCCCCAAGTCATTAAAAACGATACCGCTAATTCGTCCCCTTATCCCATAAAACACACATCATATTCTAAAACAACATTTTTCTACAAACCAATAGCACATTTCTAAATCACATCCTGCCTTACAACACATTATCCTATCCCAATGATAGTTCATGGTCAAAACTTTCCATTCTACTTAACATACAAAAACGTTCCACCCTTTTGATCTATAAATTCCTACTGTAATAGGAATTACAAAATTCTCTCAACGAGAACGCTGATCATATTACAAACATTCATAACATCTCTCCCTAATCCAAACAATTTACCGCTACATTTACCGTGCACACAGCGATTTCTTATATGGTGTTGAATTAGCGAACCTCAACTAAAATTCAACGAATCGATGGATGATAAAGCGGGGGTAAATTGTTACAGAAGTGTGTTTCACATCGTTCCTCCTCTGGCGACAGGATTTTTCTTTTCGGTAGTTCTTCGATCTCCCAGAACTTCTGTAGAATATTCTCCAAGTTGGAATGTTCAGTGGTTGTAAAGTGTGATGTTATCTTTGGTGGGACCTTGCAATGGACACCGCCTGACAGTACCCAGCCAAGTTCTGTCCGTTGGGCCATAGGGGTACCTGGTGGTCCCTTGATGACTTCTTCCAACAGAATTTCTGGGTAAGTGTCGCTGCCAAGCAATATGTCTATTGCGTTCGGTTTGTTGAACGATGGGTCCACAAGTTGTAGGGTCTTGATGTGATCCCAATTCGCCTCCGTTATATTATGCTTTGGGAGTATGGAGGTCAGCTTGGGTAGGACTAACGCCTTCAGTTGGATGTTGAAATCCTTGTTGATAGTTGAACGTATGGTGAGAGAAACCGTATATCTGGATACAGTTGTGCTGGTTTCTCCGACGCCTTAGATGGTGACGCGATTCCTTTTCATTCTCAGATTCAGCGATTGTGCAGCAGCCTCAGAGATGAAAGAAGCCTCCGAACCAGGATCGAGTAGTGCTCGCAGCAATAATGGTTGCCCAACGGTTGGGAACACGTCAATTAAAGCCGTAGCAAGAAGAACCGTTTGTACTTTATGATTTCCGGCCGCGTACGTGTTATGTACTGAAGCAGTCCGGGTGGGGTCTACAGAACTCTGTACCTGGTTCAATCGTGTGTGTTGAGTGGACAAGGGAGTGGGCTGAGACGGTGACTGGCTGGCCACCCTTGAACGGGGTTCACTCGCCAGCATTTGGCTGGCAGAGTCAGTTTGGTGCAGCATTGAATGATGCTTCCTCTTACATGTCCAACATGTGAACATGCTAGTGCAGTTTTGCGCCGTATGTGCATCTGACAGGCAGTTGAAACACAATTTGTTTCTCCGAACGACCTCTCGCCTTTTGTTCGGATTCAATGCCTTGAATTTATCGCATTGTCTGATGGGATGCGACTCCTGGCACATGGGACATTTTCCAATAGTTGCATCGAAAGCGCGGACTGTCCTTGATTTGTGTCCCTTTGGTTTTGGTTGCGATGGCTCTGTTGCGGATGGGCCCATCACTTCTAAGGTCCTTGCCCTCATCAATAAGAAGTCCTCCAGCACACTGTAGGTGGGATAGTTCACATAGGAAGCTATGTGAGCCTCCCATTATCCTCGCGTAATACGTGGTAATTCTTCCCACGATTTTACTGGGACTCCTAGATGTTTTAAAGACAGCCTTGCCTCATTTGTGGTGTCTACGAGAAGTTTAAGGCCATCGGACGATTCTTGCGCAAGCTTTGGTTGTTCGAAGAGCAATTTAAATTGGTTTGTGGGATTAGTCTGGTGCCAAGACACGGGCACTGGTTTTACTAATCTTCCAACTTTAGTCTGTACTCAGCCAGCCGGTGTTGAATCTTCCAAATATGAAAATTCTAAATTGATGGTAAGAACCTCCCAACACTGATTAACTGAGGTTCTGTCTACACTTCCACGAACTCGGTAAAATAAAACATCGGTAATCTGGTTGAATTGTTTTTTATTTGTCCTGGTGATTCTTAATAAAAGTTAATTGACGAGACACACAACTCAACCCCGGTAACGCGAATCAGGAATCTAGGTTGGCGAGCCTGTACGCGCTTCGAATGGTGTAATCTGACTGACTATTTGGTGCTCACAAAAGAAAAGGGACACCTAAAGGAAACTGCAAAAGGGGAGGAGCTACACGATTAACTCGAGGTAGTTAATCGTGATTGGACCGGGGGAAATAGGCATACATTATGCATATGTGTGTACGCCTCGCATACGATCGTCCGGCGACCGTGGATGGATGCCAACATCGCTACTGCATCTTCCACGAATGCAAACAATAACATCTGGGGTGAAAAAGACACGAACCGAAGATCTGGTCATCCTATGGGAGGCCATAAATCAACATTTCGGTTGACGATGTGAATTCCCTTTGGTCCGCCGACGGGTGGCGGCCGTTATTAGGGAATTGTGTATGCATAGCATTCTGTGGTGCCAATGCGATGTTTAGATATTGCAACGAATATAGGGTGCAGCCATTGCCAGATGTTGAAAGTAAACACTTGCTGGCTGCATCCAATTCGTTGCTTGTTTGCGGTCCCTGATCGGTGGGGATCTATAATAGGAAACCAGCTATTGCTGGTAATTAGGGAAATGTTTGGTTTGCCTCAGCCGAAACCTTGTCGGCGGTGGCAAACCAATGGGACCTAATAGCCGCATGCAAGGAGTGCCATGGGCAAACAAGAAAACGAGTCAATAAGGAATTCTTTGTTGATGTTGTTTCCATAGCATAAGGCTATGGAAACGAGATGCCCTGGGTAGAATGTATGCCTAAGGATGGGATTTCAAATGCCACGGCAATGTGATAATCTTTGCCGTGGACTTAATGTTTTTTTAGGAATCGATGCCTGCCCGAGGATAAATTTTCGATGCCACGGCTAAGTGATAAGCTTTGCCGTGGACTTAATGTTTTTTAGGGATCAATGCCTGCTCGGGGATAAATTTTCGGTGCCACGGCTAAGTGATAAGCTTTGCCGTGGACTTAATGTTTTTCAGGGATGGTGTTGGAGAAAAAGGGGGTTTGGGCGGAAAACCCCCCCACAGAATAGGTAAGCTGCCTAACGGATATTCATAACAGTTATCCGATTGGGTAACTGTATTAATTCCAGCGATTTGGCTGTGGGTAAATGCCGTAGCAAGGTTACGCAACCTTGCTGAAGTTCGTCTTAGAGGTGAGTCGGTTCGCCTGGAATAGTGGGGATCGAATGATGTATGGCTCTTCGGGCCCTGAAAAGCCCCACAGGTTATCCTCTAACCATCTTACGTTCTGATAACGTTTCACTAGGGTTGCCCAAGCGCCTTCGAAGTTACCATCGGTGATGGCGGTGTTCCTAAGTAACCTCTCCGCCTCACCACCCAAATTAGCCTTCAAGTAGTGAAGTTTCTGAGCATCAGAAATGGATGCATTTTTGACGACCAGACCTTCAAATAGGCTTTTAAATTCAGGCCACATTTGGTATCAGCCTGAAAAGGTCGGAATTTTAATTGCCGGAAGTTTCAGTTCGCCTGTTGGAGATCTCGAAACCGCCGCTGAATTATTAAGTGTCTGGTGTAGGCCCTCGGTGGTCGCCAACTGGGATTTCAGGTCAGATGAGTACATGTAGTACAACTCCTTCAACGTGTGGAACACCAAAGAGTCCATGTACTTCACCTTTGCATCTTCATTTGGTGCTGCGATAATTTTTTGGCGCAGTCCTCGCGCTTCGTCAAAAGATCGTTCCAAATTGGACAAGCGCGCCTCACTCATATGAATGGATTTGTCCTAGTGGCCCAAAGCCAAATATGCCTTGTGGAACGCAGTTAACTCGCTTGCAATGTGTTGCAAGCTGTCAATGAGATTCCCATGTTTACTGATGTTGTGTTGTAGACTAAAATCCACACCGAAAGACCTGTGAAGTTGTTGGCAAGTATGCGGAGATGCAGCCCGGATGAACTGCGTAGAATATTAGATAAATAATCGACCTTGGATTTTGGAAAGGTGGACTGTATTTTGCTAAATGGTTATGAGTTCCACGTTGCTTTGAAACCTATTGCCGATGTGACCCAATTAAATGAATGTAACAATGTTTAAAGATCTACCTGCGCTGAACCTTGTAGATTAAAGCAACTAAATACGACTACGGAGTTTGAAAAGTGGACTGTATTTGAATCCTTGTTAAGTTCAGCGTTCAGTAGCCGAATGTTGGTTTGAAAATTGCCTCTAAAGTAGTCGATCCGCTACACCTCTATTTTTACCACATCAGCCGTTTATTTCAATTTTTTTTTTATTTTTCAGTAATTATTTGTGTTGGTGTATAATTTCATGGGAACACTGCACATCGAATCATCAAAAATCTGTTGTACGGCAAACATTCACCGACAAAGAAAAATTATGGCGTCTGTAGATGCTCCAATCAGCACTTCATTCCTAAGAACCCAACAGCCAAACGATCATGAACGTATTTGAAATTCCAGTACAGCACTCAGTATCATCTTCCACCTTAGGAACACGTTAAGATAAGTGCAACAATATTCACCGGAGTAAAAACGATGACGTCCGTATATGACCCTATCAGCATTTCATTCCAACAAATCCAGTAACCAAACGATCAGCTTGCCACGAAAATATTTGGAGTTTCACCACACCACACAACACTCTTTATTACGATCGCTTCGGATCTTTAATTTATTAATATTAAAACCTACCTTGATTGTAGCGCTGCTCACGTTGATCACTGTTGTCCCTCGGATGTTGGACTCCGTTTTGAGTTGTTGCACTGACTTCTTGCCTCGGATTTTGAAATCCGGCTCGAAGGAGCAAAAAATGTTCGCCCGTTGGGCAGCCAAACCAACTCCAATAGTTACCTCGACAGCGTGTTTGCCCACGGGGAATAGCCAGACTGAAAATCCACTCACTAGGTTTGATACAGCCGGAACCCTTTCCTTTGCAACAGCAACCCTTTGTTTTCCGTCTGCGCCCAGGAGTTGAATCGTCCTAGAATCTGCCTAGAGGTGGAGATCCTTACGAAACCGAAGTTAAATGATGCACATCATTATCATCGGCAGTACAACCGGGATCCGGTCTTGGCCTTATTTAACAAGTATAAGGCTTGTTAAATTTTCCATAATAATTTGTTTTTCTGGGCAAAGTTATTAGCCTTGCGCCATTAAATGATGAACACCAAAGAATAAAAACAACAAAAGATGGCAAGTTTTTTCTACTATTTTAAATTATATTCACGATGTTTAACTTCGAGAATGATTATTTTAGTTCGACAAAAACTGAAAAACTAACTCTTCATTTGTTCAAAAACACAAAACTACCGCAGGTAACCGAAAAAAACGCTCACATCGAGGTTTCAAAACACCGGTCCTTTCCAATCAAAACAACAGGTTCTTCCTCGTCTTGTTGAACCGTCGTTGAGGTCAACAACCAGAGTCCGTCTTCTTCCTAAGGTACTGAAGAGCAGATGTTGCTGTTTTCTGGCAGATGACGCTGATCGCTGATGTAGGTTATCATTATCAGGTTGTTGGATTGGATTTGGTTTGTTGGTGTTCTTGTTGGGATTGATTCTGATGTTGATGATTACCGGAATTATGTCACTTTTGGGGTCGCATTTATTTTCGGTTATTTTTAAATGAATGGACGTGACCTCATTTTCTTTTAATTGTTGTTTGGCTCATGTTACTTGGACGGCAACAAATTTAAATATCTGGAAACGATACTGACGGGCAGTAATGAAATGTTGAAGGAAATTAACAAAAGACTGCATTCCGGCAACGATAGTTGCCACGCATTCAGTAAACTGCTGAAATCCAAACTGCTATCACGTAACATAAGCTCCTCAATAGTATACTGGTTAGTATACCCGCCTGTCATGAGGGAGACCGGGGTTCGATTCCCCGTCGGGGAGCCTCTGGCGCAAGACTAATGACCTTGCCCGGAAAAAACAAATCATTATGGAAAATTTAACAAGCCTCAGGACTTGCTAAATAAGGCCAAGACCGGTTCCAGGTTGTAGTGCCGATGATGATGACGATGATGATCACGTAACATAAGGCTCCGTGTCTATAGAACCATAATCATACCGATTGCTCTATACGGATGCGAAACATGGGCTCTCACAAAACGGGAAGAAAACAAATTCCGCGTATTCGAGAATAAAGTTTTAAGGGGTATCTTTGGCGGTAAATATGACGAGGATGCAGGACATTGGAGGAAACTCTACAACCACGAACTGGAAGAGCTATACCTCAAACCTACAATAGTGAGAGTAATCAGGTCGCGAAGATTAAGATGGGCCAGATATGTGGCGCGAATGGGTAACGATAGGATAGAATTCTTGACGGTAAACCAACGGGAAAGAGTCCGGTAAGATGGCCGCGACGGAGATGGGAGGACAATGTTAGGTTTGACTTTGAGGAGATCGGATCACATGGTCAAGCGTGGAAGGAAAGTGCACAGGACAGGTAGCGATGGCGGAGTTGAGTCGGTGAGGTCATGAACTTCCGGGTTCCTACAGGCCAATAAATAATAATAAAATAAAGGTGGATTCAACGGATTCACTCATCCACCATATCCATTCCTCCGGGCCACATTTGTATGGTATTTTATTCCATAGCTAATAATATCGATTGTTTTTCATTTCAAAACAGAAATATGACCACTCTCTGAAATTTTTGTATGTTTCATTTGAAAGACAAATTGTATCTCTTTAAATGCGAAAGCTTTTATAACTAATTTCGAAAAATGGTTGCACTTACTTCATAACTGAATCTACAAAATCTCAGTTGCACTGGTAATCGGGCCACATCCTTAACGGAATCAACAACAGTAGCTCGAACAACAACTGAGACATCGGATCCTATTTGTGCGAAGGACGTCAGGTGGACTTTCTCAGGAAACTCTTCAGGATCATGAATTACTACTTCCGCTCCGTAAAAAAATCGTTTCGCAGCTACGTAGTTGAAATCTTCGACATTAAAAATCACTTTTAAGCTAACATCTTCTCCGGCTCCTGTTGTTGTTATAAGAGGCGCATTTATTTGGTCATATTGGTCTAGGGCCGTTTGCCTGCTTAAATGAAGAGATTATAATTTAAGTTTTTCATAGTACACGCTGGGACAACATTTTCTTGACAGTTTGTGATAGAGTGTTAAGAAAAATTGTTAGAAATCACACTTTTATCTAAAATTGCAAATTAAAATGATTGTAAACCTTTAACATCGGTCTAAGTTGGTCTACTCCATACAAGATCTTCACTTACATTTCGAAATTATTCCTAAGAGCTTGGTAGTTAAAAGAGCAGCAGTAGCCCAACGCCGACTTGCTTGTCCGAAATATTTTTTTGCACGAAACTTCTTGCCCAAGCCAGGCGCAGATCTTAAGCATTTTTTCGCAAGGATGCGCTAGCTCTAACATCAGCTTTGGTACGGTGTATCCTGCTTTCATTAGAATATCGAAATAGATCAGATTGTCCTCAGTCACATTTCTGAAATTGATCAGAGCCGTCAAGTTGGACAGGAACATGTCTGCGGCCTTTCGCTTGATTCCATTCGATTGCCTAAATTTTTATAATTCTTATAATATTGGATTGAATAAGTTAAGGACTTAAAGTGAATACTCAACAATATTTTAATGATGTTATAGGTGTTCGGTTTGTAAACGATGTTTATGTTACAAATGGTTACTGCAGGGAATGGAACATTCGAAATGGGGTAGTTGTTCGTTTCAATAGTTGTTATGGTGGGCGTAATTGCGTATCGACTCCAAACTAATATCATCAGATAGACTGCAACAAATATGCCCATTAACACCGAAGTTAACCAAAGGAAACAACTCAAGAACTTAAATAATTTTCCATGACCTCCGTGATTGCTCTCTGCGATCCAGTGAAAGCCGTGCAAGCTAGTTGTCTGGATGAACTCCTTGATTAGTGTTGAAAATGAGTTCCCGACTCTTTTGAGAAATGGTTGTTTGCGGTTTGTTTCAGTGCGTTTCATGGTGGGCTTAACAATAGGACTGAAGTTAAAGAAAGGAATAGTATATCTCGTAGGCGATGGATAGTTCCATGTGTCCCAGGTTATGGCTTGTTAACCTGTTCAAACTGCGACCGTTTAATGGGGCTATAAAATAGACTACCGTAGAACTTTTTTATTGGCTGTGAGTTATTGCCGTTAATAATGTCGTAAATGTATTTGATTTGCAGGTGAGCTCATCGTAGTCCTTCGAAACGTCGTTTTTATTAGTCATCTTTATCTTGATGCCATGCTCTTTGGTTCATGTTGTACGTCTAATATGCAGCAGTAATTGAAGTTTTTGTGATTGGTTTAATTTGCCAGTTTACTCATTGTATTGTTTTAAGAGTTAATAATATGGGATAATTTGTACAAAATTTTAGCAAGTAGTATTATTAACATCGACGCTTTTTATTACTGACATTAGCTGTATAAATATAGTCAAATGATTTCCAAGGACGAAACTGTGGAAAGAGTAATAAACCATATTTCACCTTTTCTACTAACAGAATCTACTGAGAGAATCAGCTTTACAACTTGCGTGGAATAAGATATTTTCTACATGGGAATTCCTTAAATATACAACGTCTACGATTATAAGAAACGTAATACGAGGGTGGTTTGAAAAGAATTAACCTCCACATAAAGATAGCAGCACTCGTAAATAAGAGCTACCGAATGTAGTTGTGCATCTTTTGACAGTTACTGACCAACATTTCAGCCATTTTGGACGGGTAATTTTTATTTGACAGTTGTTTGAGTGAGTCGATGTGAGTGTTTTTGTGAAAATGGACAAAATTGAGTGTCGAGCTGTCTTTAAGTTTTTGTTTTTGAAAGGCAATACGCGTTCGCAAATCAAAGATGAGTTGGACTATGTGTATGGGTACTCTGCACCATCATCTCGAACAGTGAAATTTTGGGCAGGTGCACTTAAACATGGCCGTGAGAGCTTGGAAGACGATGAACGTTCGGGACGTCCAAAAACTGCAATAACTGACGATAACATTGCTAAAGTTCACCAAATGGTGCTAGACGATTGCCGAATTAAAGTGATTGAGATAGCAGAGGCTATCAAAATGTCCAAAGAAGGTGTTTGCCACATACTACATCAAGATTTAGGCATGACAAAGCTGTCCGCGCGTTGGGTGCCGTGTTACACCAAAAACGTGTTCGAATGAACATTTCCAACGCTCTGTTGGTGCAGTTTAGGCAAAAATCCGAGTTTTGGCCTCAATTAATTACTGTCGATGAAACTTGGACCAATATACGCCCGAAACGTAAATATAGTTGTGGCGGTTCCCATAGACGCCACTACTCACCTTCCCAAATTAACTAAAAGCTTCCAGTCCTGAAGCTCCCATAACCCCATTGTTTCGCTAATGCAACTGCATTAGCACCTGCAAACCTTTCCTTTTCTTAAGAACATTAATGCACCTAGTGCGTTGCATTAAATTCCCTATAAGGGTTCTTCCATCATTGCATCCAATGCATTTTATAAATTTCCTGAAAGAATTCTTCAAAGTACTTACCCATCATATCGATTTTCTGAAACGGATTCACCACGGCGATACATCATATCCCTGAAAGAAAACATATCGGTCCACATATAATGCAACCATTATAATCAGGGAACGTTATCCTCGCGTCGGCTATTCCCAGCCTCGCAATGGCAACAAGAATGTTCTCACATACACATTGGCTGGCAATCCCTTTGTCCAACGAATATACCTGTGGCGGTTCTTTAAAGCTTTCCCCAAGAACCATCCATTTCTTTAAATCAACCTGTTTTTCCCCCACCCACAAGACACCATACCTACCTGCAATTTTGGGCAGCGTAAGCTACCTTTCATTCTCTTTCACCTGAAAGTAAAACCCCAGCAAGCATGCACATAAAACAAATTGTTTCATTCATATTACATGAACCGTGCCGGACCAATCGGCTCGGCTTGTCAGCAATTATAAAAGATAAACACTTGCTGGCCGGCCTAACTGTTGACACAGCTGTAGCCGATATTCTTGCTACGGTTCATGAGTGAGTATTGCTCAAATCCCAAGGTTCGCTACAGTTGCGACCAATTTCGTTTATCAGTTATCTACCGATCATGGGTTTGGGCACGAATATGATTGACGTTAGACAATCATATCCATGGTCATGTCTAATGATTCGTTGTCTAAACATCGACCAGCCACTATTCTCACGCTGTCTATTCTAAACGAAATGACTCTGTGTACTCTACGTAAACAGAAGAAATTATTTTTGCCTGCATGCCAGCATTCCTGTGCATTATCCAATGCCCAAAATAAACATGCACCCAAATCTAGTAGCCTTTGCCGGCGCAGGGAAGCTATGTTGACTTAACGTCAATCAAAAATCGATCCCTTATCGTACGGTAACGATACAGCCAGCCCGTACACCGATCATCATATTTGACCAGCTGCATGTTTGTTTTTCCTTCCCTGCGCCCAGCGAGTGTTTCGTGTGTCTTTCTTGCAGAGGAAAAGACATTAACCCTATATGGAAAGATTGTTTTCCCCTGCGATGACATGCGTGGAAACTCATCGCAATCACCAGAGGCTGGGTCAACGTCGCCCAGCTCGGGGAGTCAGATAGCATCCCCCGTTGAGAGCACACGTGTGAAGGACCAAGTTACCGTCACCTTCCATTTGTTTGAAATTCGTGTGTCGAGTGCTTAAGTGAAATCAGTGCATAGTATAAATTCGAGAAATCGTTGTCACAACTCGGGGGCGTGATTAATCAATAAAGTGTCATCACGGATCGTATCCAAACAAGTTACCGTTAACTTTCATTCATTTGAAATTTGTGTGTCAAGAACTTAACATTAGTAAAGAAAATGTTTTAATTTAGAAATAAAAACAGATAAAAATAGAACAAATCAACGCGTTTCATTCCATCACCCTTCTCCAGGAGGATCAGTTTTTTGTCTTCACATCGGTGGTGTATTTATTTCTCCTGCTTTCTCTTGTATTTGGGGCTTCGTCAGCTTTTACGTCGGTGGAAGGTTAAGTGAATCCGTGTCATACTAGGCACCTACTTAAAACCTTACCCACACACCCGACCATAATCCCTTGTCTAACGAACAAACAATCATCAATCTCGTGCTTTGCCACAAACGAATTACCCTGCATATACAAATGCAGACAAGGGATTCGTTTCTTCCACCGACCAATGATACGATACACAATTTTCATTGCGTAAAGTATCCCAATCCATTAGCACCTTTTTCTAGTGGCGATACGTTTTTTTACGCAACTGCACCACTCATCCCAGACTTTTATGATGCGCTTGTCCCATCTTTCGTTTTAGCACCATTTCTCCGATGCATTGCCGTATATTTATATAGCTACAATGCACATCGTAAACAGTGATCTTCGCGATCTCTTTGTCTAATTTCGGTTCGACGTTTAATTACGTTCTCATGACCTCGTGCATGAGCAAATAGCGATGTACACGAACGCACTCACACCACCGGAATTCGGCCAGCAGGATTCCCTTGCTGGTTACTCACCACATTGAGAGAAATTTTCTCTCTTCCCCGAATCTCACCATTAACTGGGGATTGAATTCAAGTCAGAGTTGAGGAGTCGATTTTCAAACAGCAAGGCGGTCGGGTCGCCTGCCATCCCCCGTACCGGCGCCAGTACGGTGCGGAAACTAACACTTCGATTTCAGTTCGTAGTCGTTTATACAAAAATATTAATTTCGTTCTTTTGCACATCATCACTATAAATAGTATTAATCAAAAATTCGCTGTGTTTCGGTATTAAGTGCCAGTAATTATTAAATGTGACTTTCCGAAAAAATAAATCTGTAAAATATACAACAAAATAAATATATGTACATCAATAAAATCCGAATAAGAACTAATAAACCAAGGTGTTTCATTTACTGTGCAGTGAAAGCTTGTGTATCTTGCTTGCTCCTCGTGGACGTTGTGTTGTGGGGTCTTGTTTCATTTTACTTTCGGGTGAACAGTTTTTCTTTGGTGATCGTCGAAGTTTTAGCAGAGTGGATTGGTAGTAGAACCCGCGCCCATGCTGGCGCCACGACTACAAACCCCACACCGTCAAAACAATGGACTGCAAAGGGGGAATCGGCTCCAAAAAAAAAAACAAAAACTGTTTTTTCGGTAGGTAAAGTGATGGCGACTGTTTTTTTTTGGGATAGTCATGAAGTTATCTTAATCGATTATCTTAAAAGGAAAAACCATTATAGGAGCATACTAGGCATCATTACTTGACCAACTGGAGGCAGAAATTGCTTTAAGCGGTCACATTTGCAGAAAAAGAAAATCCTGTTTCACCAAGACAACGCGCCGTCTGACACCTCAGTGATTGCCATGGCAAAAATCCACGAATTACGGTTTGAACTGCTTGACCATCCGCCTTACTCACCAGATCTAGCCCCAAGTGACTTCTTTTTGTTCCTTAATCTAAAAATTGCGGTCGGAGGACAGAGATTTTCGTGAAATGACGTGACAATCACCTTCGTGAACAGTTATTCTGTTAGAGACATGGGAGCATCGCTGGGAGAGGTATGCAGAGTTACAAAGAGACTATGTTGAAAAATAAAAATATATTTTAAGAAAATATGCCCTGTATCTTTGTTAGGGCGGAAACTTTTCAGGCCACCCTCGTATCATAGAGTCTTAGTCTAACGGCCAATGAAACAGTCGTGCACTTTTGATTCGTGATCCGTACCATCGGATCAATTGTGCAATCTGTTTCGTGTATTTTAAGTAAACACAAGAACCGGATTGCACTATTGGTCTGTCCGGGAAGTCTTCTCTGGGATCCGAAGTGAACAAACAGATCGCTATACACGCATCGGAGTCTAGTGCAGTGTTATCTGTGGGATCCGAAGTACTCAAACGCATTTTCACACACACGCGGTATGAAAATTGTGTGGAAGTGTACAGTGCGGTAAAACTCCATACCCTTACCTTTCCTTGCATCTGGTTTTCCTGTTTTTCCCACCTCTGTTGCGTTCCTCGGACAATTGATTTATAATCTTTGGAGAGTTTTTGATGTTTAAGTGGCGTAATGTTCGTCATGGAAAGAACGTGACCTGGATGTCGGCATGGATCTAGTGCTGCACCTACTACAACGTCATAACACCTATAGTTATTGCTTTCCCTCATCTACCGCTGGCCTTGAGATGCATCCTGTTCTAAAGCGGTATTGGTTTTCTGTGTCGGGCCACTGCAATGGAACGGTAATTTCACGTCGATCTTTGCAAAATTCGCGGTCTGAGATGAACTTTATCCCCTGTGTCTGCCTACGTTTCAAACCAGAAACCAACTATCGTTTAATGAAATCCGGGCAACAACTGATACAGATATTTCCAATTTCAATCTACCTGGTTATAACTTAGTGCCTCTGATCACCACATCGTGGTTTAGTAACATATATACGAAGTGATATTACTTATCAGTTTCTGCCACAATATGGGTTCTGCTCCAATCCAGAATTTAATTTCTGGCGGCTAAAACTTCACGTTCGTAGGCATATCATACATTACTGCTTTCTTTACAGAACCCTAAACTTGGATAGAAACGCATCCTTTAATGAACCTGATGCTCTGTATTATTCTATCGATCGGATTTTGACCCTATATCCGCACACTGAAATCGTTATTGCGGGTGATTCCAATGTGTACAAATAAGTGGCTTCGTCACTCCGGAGACCCAACACCTGAAGGTCAATATGTCCAGGACCTTTCTGTTGCAAATAGTTTAACTCAACTCATCAATGAGCCAACACGGGTACCAGACATAGATGATCATTCCGCCAACACACTGGATCTGTTTCTCACCCCCACCCGAACAAATACACAATTGAAGTTTCTTCGCCCTTGGACACTTCGGACAGCTATGTCGTGTTAGCTAAATTTGCTCTAATCAACAGCGACGTTTACGAGAAACTCCCAAAAGAACTTGATGATTCTACGAGAAAGCCTATCGGAAAGGTCTGAACTTTTTGGGAAGTTAAATTGGTCGTCATCTTTCCTCAATAACGATGTTGACTCTATAGCGGACACATTGACAGACACGACTCTACTTAGCATGCGAAACTTTATTCCACACAGGGTAAAGAATATCAAACCCAAGAGAATATGTAGTTCGATTCCGGGTGAAGACCAATCTTTAAGGCTATAAATCAAACAATACTGAGGAAAACCGGAAAAGATTTAAGAGAGGTAGAAATGACTGCAAAGTTATTGTGTGACCAGAGAGTGAGACAAATAATACTACACTTTCCCACAGATAGTAAAAACTTCTGGGCATTCGTGAAAAACATTCAGAACTGGGTCTTCTCATCCATTCCTTCGCTAATATTCGACGACAGACAGTCACCAGTGCAATAGAGAAAGCGAATATACCTGCTGCCGATTTTGCAGCCAACTCAATGCTGCCTGAGATCCCATCAGCACCTCCTCAACTTGAGCGTACGCAGCACACCATGAGCCAGTTTTACTTTCGAACGCGTACTATTGTCCGCGCTCTCAAGGAGCTGAAGGCGAACAACTCCGCTGGTCTGGAGGGCATTCCCCCAATTCTATTGAAGACATGTTGTTCCTCATTCACTAAACCATTGCGAAAACTCTTTCATTTGTCTTATTCTACTGGCCGTTTCCCAAATAGATTGAAGTCAGCAAATATTCAACCAATTCCCAAAAATGACATCCTCAATGACTGCTAATATGGCTTTCGTAGTAACTGGTTCCCAGGAGATTTGATGGCGTATCTTTTGCATAGGTATTATCACGGTCGTTGCTCGAATGAACTTGCTGAATGTGTTCCGCCTTTCCGTCTCTCCAGACATTTCGCCGCGCTATCCGTCAATCTGTGAACGAGCATCAGTACATCTTGAAAGTCAACTTCAGGCGCACAAATAAATATAGAGAGGCATTCTTTAGCCGAACCACACGAATGTGGAATGATGTACCTGACCATGTGTTTCCCCCTCGTTGTGATGTCCAGGAATTCAAGACCAATATATATCGACACCTCTTTCCTTATCCGCTTCCTCTGTGCTCTGACGTTTGAGGGTACTTCACAATCTCCTTTTTTGCACGTGATAGTGTAAAAAAAAAATTGCGTTCTGTGATGAATTTGTGAAGGACGAGGTTTGTATCCACGATATGACAAGGTTAGAACCAAAGCACGGACCCAATAGGCCGCGTCCGAGTGTACACGAGGATATGTATACTCACTACTTAAGCTGTAGATTGCTCCGTTTAATAGTCTGGTAATATCCCTCTGAAGATTTCTTGTTTGATCCCCTTTTGTGCTGATTGGGTAGCGTCACAGATCCCTAGTAAAATGTTTTTAGTGCTTTAAGGTTGGATATCCGACTAATCGCCCACACCTCTACAGATAGGGAGGGACATCGGGCCACATGGCAGGAGGTTTGCAGGCACACGACAACGTCGATTTTTGCAGAAGAATGGATCACAGTCGCAAGAAGAGCAAAAATAAAATAAAAAATAAAACAAATCCCTTTGAACGTAATGTTATCTCCAGCATAATTTTAAAAGGATGTTCTTTTATGCTTGCTAAATTCCGTCGTTGTAATGTCCAGGTATTTAAGACCAGTGCACACTGATACCTCCTTCCCTTATCCACTTCTTCCCCGCCCGCTCGCACTGTGCTCTGACATTTAAGGGTACTCTATAACCCTCTTTTGTGCCCGCTTTACTGTAACAAAAAGTCTCATATGTCGTAAAACATTTAAATCTGCTGTTTTTTATCTGATATCTATATTGTATAGCGTGTACCATATACCGCATATCGTGTATCGCGTATCGTATATCGTATATCGTATATCGTATATCGTATATCGTATATCGTATATCGTATATCGTGTATCGTATATCGTATATCGTATATCGTACATCGTATATATAGTGTCGACATGGCACTCATCAATGAGCAGTACAGGATGCCTGGCACTGGTACTATTACATGTGAGGAAGACAGCAGCGGAACAGCGGCCATCTGGCCAACTGGAAATTCCCCCATGGAATGCAGAAGTGTCCAGCGGCTGGAAGGAATTGCCTATGCTAAGATCAGAGGAATTCATTTCTACTGTTGTTAGGCTCCGCCAAGGTGGGAAATAGAATATTTCAAATGTTTTTTGGACCGAATAACCCAAGAAGCTAAGAGCCCTCTTATAGTTGCTGGAGATTTCAACGCTTGTGCAGTAGAATGGGGAAGCACAAGGATCAACAATAGAGGCCAGGCACTACTTGAAGCCTTCGCAGTCCTAGATGTGGTGCTACTTAATGATGGTATCGATGACACTTTCATAAACGAGAGGCCGGTTCAAAATCGACATCACATTTGCCATCTCCATGTTGGCAAGAAGTATGGAGTGGCGAGTTTTGGACATCTACACCCATAGTGACCACCAAGCCGTGATGTACGAAATATTACCACACAGGGCATTCATCACTGGCAAATTGGCGAAGAAAGCTCAAAAATGGGTGGAAAGAGAAGGACCTCGATGCGGAACTGCGCGATAATATAATGGAAGACCAAATCGCACAATTTGACGCAGAGGCCGATGCGAACAGGCAGGACGAAAAAGTCATGAAGTGGCTAACTACCGCATGTGATGCTTCTGTGCCACGACAAAGACAACCAGCAGGGGCTATCAATCCAGTATATTGGCGGAACTCAGAAATCGCCCATGTGCGATCGGAGTGCAACAGGTTAAGACGCTTGCAACAAAGAGCAAGAAACCGTAACACCTACCCACAGTTGCATGCGAAATTCGTCAACAAACGGAAACAGTTGAGGAATGTGATCTGCAAAAGTAAATATGACGCGTTCTGCTCCCTAAGGGATGAATTAAATAACAACCCACGGGGCAGCGCCTACAGGATGAAAATACTACACAACAACAGTAGTCAAATGCAAAAAAGTAAAACTGACATGGCAAGAATCGTTGCTTTCCTCTTCCCACAGTGTGATGAGGTGTTGAGTGTGGAAGAGGAGTGGAGTATCACTGAAGGAGAGATACCTCCCGCGACCACCGAAGAGGTGCTTTTGCCAGAAAGGGCTGTCAAAAAAAAAAAAACCCCGGGACTGGATGGTATCTCCAACACCGTAGTGAAGACTGCTTTAACAAGAAAGTCGGAAGTCCTCAGCAGTCTCTTCACAACCTGCCTTCAAACAGGACAATTTCCTAAATGGTGGAAAAAACAGCATCTTGTGCTTATACCAAAAGGAGTCAAGAATCCAGAGGCGCCGTCGTCTTATCGTCCGTTGTGCATGTTGGACATGACAGGAAAACTGCTTGAGCGAGTAATTGCCACTCGCCTGGAACAATCCACTGAGGGGACATCGGGGCTCTCTGAATCGCAGTATTGATTCCGGAAAGGAAGATCAACCGGTAAGGTACTATCTATGGTGTGCGACATCGCTCGCAATTCGATAGCTGAAGCACGATGGCTAGGTGGTACAAAAAAATATTGCGCGGTGGTGACGCTAGATGTTAAAAATGCGTTGAACTCGGTGAATTGGAATCGGATTCTAGAAGTGTTGGGTGATCTACAAGTCTCACCCTACTTGGTGCGTATACTAACAAACTATCTCTCGGATAGAAGACTGCTCTATGACACAGATGAGGGACCACAGGAATATAAAATAACAGCGGGTGTACCTCAGGCATCTGTATTAGGTCCGCTGTTATGGAATATAATATATGATGGTGTGCTCAGGGTCAATGTACCGGAGGGGGTTAGAATCATTGGGTACGCGGATGATTTGGCAATAGTGGCCGTAGCTAAACATCTAGATGACCTGGAGAATATTTGCTCCCAAGCAATCCAGAGCATTGAATGCTGGCTAGGTATGGCCGGACTGAAACTAGCTGGACATAAGACGAAGGCAGTTTTAATAAGCAGCCGCAAGAAAGTTGAACACATTGTTTTGGAATTAGAAGGACAAATAATCAGATCCAGTCCCTATATTAAATATCTTGGTATTATACTCGACATGAGATTGACCTTCAAGGAACAGCTGAGGAAAACGAGTGAAAAAACGGCGAGAGTATGCAAAGTTTTAGCGAGACCGCTACCCAATGTTGGAGGACCCCGGCCCCACATAAGGAAACTCATAACCAGTGTCAACACCTCCATTATAATGTATGGAGATCACATATGAGCAGGAGCTGCATAGTATAAGTCGTACATGAGGGGAGTGAACTCCGCACATAAGCTGGCATCGCTAAGAGTATGTTGTGCAATCCGAACGGTATCCGAAGATCCCATTAATGTTTTGACCGGGAGGACGCCACCTGACATTGCAGCAAAAGAAAACGCTGCATTGCATAAGGTCTCCCAAAAGAATCATCGGAGAATGCGGTCACAATTAGAGAACGCAAGCCACGAAGGTGGGATTCTTCCACCAAAGGAAGATGGACCCACACCATGATACCTGGTATAGAAACATGGGTGAAAAGAAAACATGGCGAGCTGAATTACCACCTGACTCAGCTAATATCAGGACATGGTTGATTTCGGCAATACTTGCACAAGTATTATATAAACATCTAAATCACCCATACTGCTTGTATTGCGAAGGCAAAATAGAAAATGCGGAACACGTATTCACAGAGCGCGTGAGATTCGAGATCGTGCCAACGATTTTGGAGAGACATGAGACGGACAATTACTCCGGGAGGAGTAATAGAATACATGCTGAGTTCAAAATTATTATGGCAAATTTAACAAGCCTCGGATATGGACCGGATATACGACGACGACCACGGAAACGAAAATGGCTAAATGATTTAAGAATTTTCTCATGGAACGTCCGCTCACTATACAGAGCTCGAGCTGCACAGCAGCTAGCCGATGCCCTGTCCGAATAAAAGGCTGACATAACAGCCTTACAAGAAATAAGATGGACGGGGAGTGGTGTTTTTCAAAGAAAAGAGTATGACATTTATTACAGCTGTCACGCAAAACACCTACGGCTCGGGGTAGGTTTTCTAGTCAGCCAAAAACTGAAGCCTGCCATCATCGGCTTTAATGCAATAAATGAAAGGCTATGCAATCTTCGCGTGCGAGGCAAGTTTAAGAACATAAGCCTCATAAACGTTCACGGACCTACAGAGGAGTCCCCTGACGACGAAAAAGAAGAATACTATGAGAACGTCGCACGGGCCCTCAATGCCTGCCCAAGATACGATGTGAAAATCGTTCTTGGTGATTTGAATGCAAAAATAGGTCGGGAGCCGGTTTTCAGGCACTACACAGGTTCCCATAGTTTGCATGAGAACACTAATGACAATGGACTACGAGTCATCGAATTGGCAGCATCGAAAAACTTGGTCGTTGCGAGTACCAGGTTTCCGCGTAAAGATATCCACAAAGCCACCTGGATATCACCTGATGGAGCCACTCGCAACCAAATTGACCACGTGCTGATAGATCGCCGCCACTCTTCGAACCTGATGACGTTACGAACGTACCGAGGTGCCAACGTCGACTAGGATCACTATCTTGTTGGTACAGTTTTCCGAGCGCGGATTGCCTTACGGAGACATATTGCATCCGCGGATCAGGTTCGAATCAACACGGCTGCCTTACGCAATGAGAATACCAGCAACACCTTTGGTCATGCGTTAAGACTCGCCCTCGAAGAGCTCGACGGAGGGAGAGTAAGTCCTGGGGCCAGAATGCCGGGCGTAGAAGAGAAATGGACACGCCTTAAGAATACTGTCATTAGTACTACCAACTCCATCTTAGGCAGTAGTCGTAGAGATCGGAACGACTGGTTCGATGATGAGTGCAAACTAGCGACTGAACGTAAGAATGCTGCATACCGGGCAATGCAGCAGTCTCATAGGATGCGGGTGCGCGAGGAGAATACAAAGAGCTCAGAAGATATAAAAAAAGACTTCACAGACAAAAGAAAAGTGCCTGGGAAAAAAAACCTTGTCTGTGAAATAGAGAAAAGTAGAAAGCGAGGTTCGCACCAGGCGCAGAAGTTCTACCAAATAATCCGCAGTATGACGCCGTACACACCATGCTGCACTTACCGCAAGGATAAAGAGGGTAATCTTATCACTGGTCCTGAAGGCATTCTGGAGCGATGGGAAGTGCACTTCAATGAATTGCTAAATGGTCAGCTCACAGAAGAATTGGAGGCTCCACCAATGCAAGACCAAGACCAAATGCTGCCGCCACCAAGCACTGAGGAAACATTAAAAGCCATTAGACAGCTAAAATCAAATAAAGCCCCTGGAGCTGATGGCATACCAGCTGAGCTGATCAAACAAGGAGGGACAGCGTTATATCACGCAATTCACGAGATCGTGGTGCACGTATGGGAACAAGAGGAGATGCCGGAAGATTGGCGTCGTGGTATAATTTGCCCCATAAATAAGAAAGGAGATATCACACTGTACAGCAACTATAGGGGTATAACATTGCTGAGAACCGCCTATAAGATACTCTCCACTATCCTACAAGACCGGATAGCCCCATACGCTAAAGCCATCATTGGTCAATATCAGTGTGGCTTCATCCCAGGCAAATCAGCAATTGATCAGATATTCACCCTTAGGCAGGCGATGGAGAAATGTCAGGAATTTAAGATTCCACTATATCATCTGTTTATAGACTTCAAGGCCGCCTACGACAGCATAGCCAGGGTAGAACTATATAATGCCATGAGAGAATTCGGCATTCCAAACAAATTGATACGACTTTGTACGTTGACTATGACCAACGTAACTAGTCAAGTAAAAGTAGCGGGATTGCTGTCCAAACCAATAAACATCTATAATGGACTCCGACAAGGGGACGGTCTCGCCTGTCTCCTCTTCAACCTGGCGTTGGAGAAAGCAATCCGTGACTCTGACGTTACAACACGAGGGACTATTGTCACCAAGTCCTGCCAGATACTTGCCTACGCATATGACATCGACATCATCGGTAAAACCGAATCGGCGGTACAGGAATCCTTCACCCAGGTCGAGCAGGCGGCACAAAAACTGGGGCTGCACATTAATGAGGGAAAAACTAAGTACATGGTGGCAACTTCTGCGAAGAGAAGACCTAACGTTGGTCAAACTATAAGGGTAGTGGAGCACGAATTTGAAGTGGTGCAATCCTTTAACTACCTTGGGTCAATAGTATCAGCCGATAACAATATAGAAGAAGAAATACGCGAACGGCTGATTAAATCCAACAAAGCCTACTATGGTCTATCAAGGCTCTTTAAATCCCGAAATTTATCCAGAACATCCAAGCTACTACTGTACAAGACCATGGTCTTACCAGTACTCATGTATGGATCCGAGACCTGGGTGCTTAATAAAAGGCAATTTCAACTCTTAGCCGCATTCGAGAGAAAGGTTTTAAGGAGAATTGTTGGCCCCGTATGTGAGGGAGGACGATTCCGGAGGCGCTACAACTATGAGTTGTACGCAATCTACCTTGAAGCTAATATTGTAAGAAAAATCAAGCTCGGTAGACTCCGGTGGGCGGGACACCTAGCTCGACTGAGCGAAGAGGAGCCTGCCCGGAAAGTCCTTTGTGGTAGGATGTATGGAAGGAGACAGCGCGGCAGACATTGTCTGCGATGGAGGGATGGCGTACACCAGGAGGCCCAGAGCCTGGGAGTGCTAAACTAGATGACATCGGCTCGAAAACGGGACCGCTGGCGAGATTTGTTAAATAAGGCCAAGACCGGATCCCGGTTGTAGTGCCGATGATGATGATGATGAGTTGAAAACAGGCATGGTCCGTAACAAATGGTATTCTCTGTGAAATGATACACGGGGTATTCGCTGTGACGTCATCCCGGGGAATCCACTCGTGGCGTCATCACCGTTGCCTTTGACCGTTGACCGTTGACCTTAGACTTCAAGTTTGTCGAGAAGTCGGTCAAGTTTGATTCACGAAGGGCGGTCACGTTATACCACCGGTTTTTTTTTTCATTTCTTCCAGGAAGGCGGGATGACCTACACGTGACTCCCAATGAGAAACAGAACTGTAATTGAGCCGCGACCTGACGTAAAGTTATATATATATATATATATATATATATATATAATGCTCATGATGACTGAATCCTGGGATTTGAGCTAATGTTCACAAGAAATTGCTATTCATGGTTTTCGGGCAAATGTTTATTAGTGTTCAGGTGTGTCAAAAATATGTTTGAATATTTTATAGGCATTGTTGCGACATGGTTGCTTATTCATGGGTCGTATCTTTTGTTCCGCACAGGGCTTTGTTTTATTTTGGAAACCGAGTTTAAGAAAGCGTTGTCAACATGGAGTTTTTTAGTTTTTTAGATGTGTATCAGTACTCCATAGTTTATTGCCGATTCAATTACAATATTTGGCGAGTTGCGAATGCTTGTTTGCTTACCATATATCAGATTTTCAGTTGTACTAGGAAGTAAAGAAACACACTGACTAGTTTTAAGGTCCGCCATGCGTTCCAATGGTGGAGAAATAAACGAATTGTAGGGTGAATGTTGCTTACAAAATTTTATTTGGTCAATAATTGTCCTTTGCATTGCAGATGAATTACGATATAGTTTGCAAGAAATCATAACATAACAACCTTAAATTAAATAAGAAGTTCCTCATTAAATAACTCATTTTATATACTAAGTCTAATTTAAAATCTTGAAGTTATTATTTACACATTTTAAACTTTTTATAGTATATTATTGCAGACTGTCGATACTATATCCGTTTGGTAGTAGCAGTATCCCACCAAGTTATTTCTAAGAATACTAGAATCTAAGAAATTTGTCCCTTATGCGTCACGTACGATTCGTATCCCGTTGATCGTGTCACAAAGTTCTTCATTTTAAAACATGTCGCCATCAACAGAGCCGATAAAATAAATATCACCAAGGATATACTCGCGGCTACAGATGATATCATCGATGTCGTTATACAAACTTCTTGTTTGTTTATGTACCGCTTCCGGCTGTTGAATTCCTCGGAGTCTTCTTCTCCTACTTGATCTTCTTCTTGAAGAACCCGAAGGGATTGGAATAAATTGATGTGCTCCGAAATCGTTCCTTCCTCCTTGGGAGGTTTCTGTACACCACTGACGTCTCGTTTAGTTATTGCTTTTATATTCCTCCAGTGACAAGGTTGAGACTGAAAGAAGTATACATTTTAATAATAGTCTATTTTTAAAGCAATTTTTTAGTATGATGCAATGTTCAAATGGTTTGGAGTGGGTTCTCAAAAAAGCCATGTTTTCAATGCATTCTTCAAAACATAAAGAGCACGTAAACTGCCCGATAACAAAATAATGAAAAATTCATTGTGGATTTATCTGAACCAGGAAACAAAACGGAGTCAAAAAGTTCTGTAAAATCGGCCAATTTGGCATATATCCGTCACCCTCATTAATGAACCCAATGAGAGCAAGCAGGAAAAGCTGTCAAGATTACATTACAAACTCCTTGAGTGCCCAACTGGTTCGCGTCACCTCTGGTCAATGGCAAGGGATGTCAGAAATATCTTCGCCTCCTTGCCCTTTCCCCCGTTAGTTACGGGCAGCGGGATGTTAGTCACAAATTCAAAGGGTAAAGCTAATGTGTCGCGAATTTACACATTGATCCGGTCGTTGGACCCACCTGTGATCGCCCCGGTAGGGTCTTGACCGATCTGGCACGGCTCGATGCTGAGCAAACTTCGTTCATGCGAATTTTCTCAACAGCTTCGCGACGGGACGAAGAGCTTCCTCGAAAATCGATCGATGCGGGTTGCTGTAGGCAGCGAGTGTTCGGATCTATATCCTGTTAATTTGGTGATGCCCCAAGGTTCTGTTTTGGCTCCAAATTGTTTTTGCTTTACACGAATGGTTTGCTCTAGTCAACGGATAACAAAGTATTTAGTTTTGCGGATGATAGTACGTTTGTATATTCTTTTTCGAGTCATCGGCCGATTAGCGCATAAAAGTCACACCAGCTGAGCTGTAACTAGATGGACTCTCTGGATCGGGATCTGAATAAGGTCCTGCTCTGGGGAAATCTCGTCGACTTCAATGCAACGAAGACACAATATATAACATTATCGTCCGTTGTGCATGCTGGACACAACAGGAAAACTGGTTGGGCAAGTAATTGCCACTCGCCTGGAACAATTCTCTGAGGGGACATCGGGGGTCTCTGAATCGCAGTATTGATTCCGGAAAGGAAGATCAACCGGTAAGGCACTATCTCTGGTGTGCGATATCGCTCGCAATGCGTTAGCTGGAGCACGATGGCTAGGTGGTACAAAAAATATTGCGCGGTGGTGACGCTAGATGTTAAAAATGCGTTGAACTCGGTGAATTGGAATCGGATTCTAGAAATTTTGGGTGATCTACTAGTCTCACCCTACTTGGTGCGTATACTAACAAACTATCTCTCAGATAGAAGACTGCTCTATGACACAGATGAGGGACCACAGGAATATAACATAACAGCGGGTGTACCTCAGGGATCTGTATTGGGTCCGCTGTTATGGAATATCATGTATGATGGTGTGCTCAGGGTCAATGTACCAGAAGGGGTTAGAATCATTGGGTACGCAGATGATTTGGCAATGGTGGCCGTAGCTAAACATCTAGATGACCTGGAGAATATTTGCTTTCAAGCAATCTAGATCATTAAATGCTGGCTAGATATGGCCGGACTGAAACTAGCTGGACATAAGACGAAGGCAGTTTTAATAAGCAGCCACAAGAAAGTTGAACACCTTGATTTGGAAATAGAAGGACAAATAATCAGATCCAGTCCTTATATTAAATATCTTGAAGTTATACTCGACAACAGGTTGAGCTTCGAGGAACACCTGAGGAAAACGAGTGAAAAAACGGCGAGAGTATGCAAAGTTTTGGCGAGACTGCTACTCAATGTTGGAGGACCCCGGCCTCACATAAGGAAACTAATAACCAGTGCCAATACCTCCATTATAATGTATGCAGCTCACATATGGGCAGAAGCCGCACAGTATAAGTTGTACATGAGGGAGTGAACTTAGCACATAAGCTGGCGTCACTAAGAGTATGTTGTGCAATCCGAACGGTATCCGAAGATGCTGTAAATGTTTTGGCTTGGGGGACACCACTTCACAATGCAGCTAAAGGAAACGATGCATTGCATGAAGTATCCCAAGAGAATCGTCGGTGATTACGGCCACAATTAGAGATCTCAAGCCTAAAAGAATGGCAACGAAGGTGGAATTCTTCCACCGAAGGAATATGGACCCACATCATCATACCTGATGTAGAAACATGGGTGAAAAGAAAACATGGCGAGCTAAATTACCACTTGTCTCAATTAATATCAGGACATGGATGTGTGGCGGTTCCCTTGAACGCCACCTATCATCTTCCCATTACCCCATTTAAAACTCCCACCTAGGGCATATAGAAACCTGAAAAGCATGACTTACCTGCTCATAACGACCAACCACCGCTGAAATGCTGAACCGCGCTGAGGTAAAACACCATCAGCAACACAAGCGTTTCTATAGGAAGGGCAAATTGGTCGCACATCTAGCAATCAACATTACATTAGTTCCTACCAACGAAATGTCTCCTAAAGAAGTCGGCTACAATGCCACAGGAGATATTTCTTCCTTTTGGTTCTTTTATGCATGCCCACATCGGTTGGACACACGAACGACAAATACATCGTGGCATACGGCGGTCAACCCAGGCGTTCGGGTTCTTTAAATGGAAACTCGCACCTGGCCGCAAAAAGGGATCGAGAACTCGTCAGTGTAAATACACACACGACGGTTCGACCTCTGTTGACGCCAACAACAACATGCGCACGATCAGCAATCATGCTACTCGTAGTCACTGATCGCGTAAGCACATTTAACCCTTTTCAGAACGACTTGCCCCAGCTGCGAATGTGTTTATTTTTATTTGATTCGAAGTCTATGGTTCGCATGCTGTGCGACACACACGATGAGCAGCAAAGAGGATCATCGTGTGTGTGTTTCAACCCTTCTTTGGTAGGACAAATTCGAAAACGAAAATGACCAAATATGGTCATCGAAGCGATGATTGAGTACGTGGTATTCTATCGCTTCGATGAACGTAGTCAATCGTATTTCAGATTCCGTGAGGGCAAGTAGTGCCTTTACGTAAAACCAGAGTTGGCTAGTGATTACCACGGTGCTACAGTCATTATACATTTTTGAACCTTTTCTGTTTAAGTTGTTTAAAATAAAAGTTTACACCAGGAATTAAAATACCTATGTTCGACATAAAATAAGTTTTGTTTAAGAATTGAAGTACCTATGTTCGACATAAATTAAATTTTGTTTAAGAATTAAAAAATACCTATGTTCGACATAAAATAAGCTTAGTTTAAGAATTGAATACCTATGTTCGACAAAATATAAGTTTTGTTTAGAATTAAAAATACCTTTTGTACCATATTAAAATAGTTGCTAATGCAATAAAAGAATAAAGACATTAGACAAAGGTGACCCGATGGTTTTTCCCTGACCGACAAGACACCAGTGAACAAAGCTTAACCACAATTCGATGAACGGTTACGAAGTTTGGGACGTCATGGTGAACCTGTGTCGGGCCGGCACCTACCAAGACAATAATATCCCATAGATGGTTTCGGGAATACTTGCACAAGTATAAGCATGTGAATCACCCATACTGCTTGTATTGCGAAGACAAAACAGAAAACGCGGAACACGTACTCACAGAGTGCGTGAGATTCGAGACCCCACGGACGATTTTGGAGAGACATATGAGACGGATAGTTACTCCGGAGGAGTAATAGAATACATGCTCAGTTCAAAACAGACATGGTCCGTAGCAAATGATGTTCTATGTGACATGATGCAGCAGCTACGACGCGGCGAGCGGAGTAACAGGTAAATTCCATCCCGCCCGGCGATGGAATATCTAAAAGAAAGTTCCACGGGGATCAACTGGAATATGCACCTGGCGGGACGTGATTTTAGTTCGTAAAAGTCCGGCATGCCTCTGGATCGGTCAGAGGTATCTTTTGAAGATTTCCACCTTCCTACCGAAAAAAAAAGAATATACAACATTCACATGCAAAAGTGGATCATCGGTTCCACAGCTGATGATGAATGATCAGTCCCTCGAAACTTGGGGAAATTTTAAAATTGGACGGCGTCACGGGATCTGTGGGATTGTGTCGTGGCATAAACACGTGTCGAACATCTTCAGGTCTGACTCTGGAAAACTGAGCTATCTTTTTAGAGCCAAGAAATATTTTATTCCTGCCTAACTTTTTCTCTGGAATAAATCACAAACTGGACACGCGCTCTAATACTCTTCTCATGTTTGGAGCTCTGCTCTTAAACATACCCTCGACCTACTTTAGAGGATATAGAAACAAGCGGGCCGCCTGATCGGGGACACGGCGCTGACGTCGGGACTACAGTCGCTGTCACATAGAAGGTGCATAGGACACCTCTGTCTGTTTTACAGATATTATCACGGGTACTGTTCTTCGGAGATTCGTGGTATTATTTCACGCAATTCAGTTTATATGCACTCCACAAAACAAGCCGAGGGATCGCACCAATTTGTGGTTCATCTCCCGACGGCGCGAACATCCCTTCATCAGAATTCGTTCCATTACAGAGCGGGGAAGCTGTGGAATTCCCCCCCTGTTTCCAGAGCGTTACACCATCGGTGCCTCCTTTCCTTATCCACCTCCTCTCCTTCTGCTCGCACTGTGCTCTGACACTTAAGGATACTCCAAAATCTTCTTTTGTGCGCGCGTTTGTGTAAAAAAAAAAAAAAATCCAACTGTTCAAGAGGAACTGGAAAGGTTATTTGGTGGCATCTCGCGGCACCCCCTCGGCGCTGTTGGTTCGCCGTAAGTAGAATAATAAAAAAATCAATAGTTAAAATAACTTGTCTTGCCTATCTCGTTTCTCTAGATATTATCACGGTTATTGCTCAATTAAACTCGGTGAGCATATTCCAGCTTTACAAGTATTTTCCTGAGAAACCCAACATCCAGGTAATGTAGTGCTCCAAAAAGCCCTACCACCTTTTTCCCCCATTCCTACATCCTAATCCGAGCTATATTACCCTAAGACCCAAAATCCTATCAAAACCCTGGTAAGTAAAGCCATGGTACCTCCACAAAAGACACTCTTGTAGATTAGAAGTATCACCTGGCCCCCACGGAAACCAGCGGAGACGAAGACTGAGGCCAAATCAAGGACGTTGCTCTTCCCTCTGGATTAGGGGAAGCACGGCAACGACCCCTTGCTGTAGTACAACAGCAAAGCAGTAAGACAAAGAATAAGAAACAAATCCAATGGGTTCACACAATAACCGTCTATATCTTCTACCAGTCTTAACTGATAATAAATAATTGCAATTATAAATAAACTTCATAATCTGAATTGGAGTATTTAACTCTACTCTGAGTTGAGCTTAATGCCTCTTGTGAATTTTCTATTCTGAATAGTGAGCCTGTTCTACTCTACAATAAAAGCTCCCCGAATTATGATCTAACAGACATAATACAAATATCCGACCAGACGTGTGACGGTTTAAAAAGAATGACTATGGTAGGAGAACTCAACTTTCCAAATTTTAAATTTCATGGAGAAAATTGGGTACCCATCAACACAGCGGACAAAATTAATACGTGTTACGTGGTAACTTCCCCCATCCCCATTGTAACAATTGGAAAACAAACGATGTAGGCATATAGCCTACGATCCACATGTTGGAGGCGCGAACCGAAATTTGTTAGGTTGTGGAACTTGTGAAGGCAGCTGTGGGCATTCCTTTTCGGAGTGGGAAAATTCAGAGAGAGAGAGAGTAGAAGGTGGTCGGAAGTTGAAAGAGGTGATAGTCGAAGTCCGAACTCTAAGCAGAACAAAGGGAGATTTTTAGACAGAAAAAGAAGAAACGGAAAAGTACAACGGTGCGGGAAAAAATCTAGTAAAAGTAAAAAAAAAAAATCAAAATTTAAATGTAAAGTACTAATTAATTTTGTAACCTCCACGTGCCGTAAAACGTATATCAGTGTAATGTAAATCATGTTAAAGTACTCTTACAAAAATAAAATTGTTACGAGTGGATGTGAAACGAGTTTAAATTGTTTGGTTCGTGCGGACTCGTCTGGAGACTTGGAGACGGGAGCTGAGGTATCTTGGGATACCAGGAAACATCTTACTACAGCGGAACTGTGAAGAGCGACCGTCGACCCTACGCAACGGTGGTTCCAGCCCAAAAACAACGTTATCATCCGACTAACGTGCGAGTCGCCCAGCTTGGCTTTTCGGATATTCTGAAAATCGACACGACTGCTAATGAAAGCGAACGATGGATATTGCGTTGCTGAAGGAAAAAGTTATTCAAATTAAAAGATTCTCAAACCCTCGAGATCGTGGTGTGATCAAAACAAAGGCACAACAGGAATAGCGACGAAACAAAGAAAATAAATAAGAAAACAAAATCGAAAGAGAAGGGAAGAAGAAGAAAAACAAACCTTAAAAGCCAATTCGAAATCTCATCGTATTCCATGTTCGAAGGACTAGTTTGTGTGTGCATCTCTGGAACAGACATAATTTCATAGTGGGAGTTTAAGCCGCTCGGGGTAATACGACTTATTTGATCCTGTACCGAAAACACAGTGCAGGCCGAAAGTAACCAGTTGGCAAAGAGTTCCTGTAATACCCATTACATAAGTGAATAGGGTGAATGGGACAATTGGCTGCCTGGTAAAAGATTTAGACGTTGCAGTGACCGACGCGAAACTTTTGTGGTGTTGCAACAACTTGCCGTATACCAAGCGATAACATAACAATTCACATCAGTGGAGTATAGTCGAGTTTAAAAAAAAATTAAATTCTAAAACACGGCCAGTAGTCTGATGCTTCACTGCTTCGCTTTTCAACCGTTTCATCGTGTGTTCAATTCACCTTCTTCACTATCCTTGCTTAACGCTATAACACCATGATCGAAAGCGACCGCCACACGAGTTACTGGGCTCTATGCAGAATCACATTAGAATTGAGTCTAAATTCTTTTTTCATACAATTGGATGACGTGCGCAGGTTAATATATCCGATTGCGTGCTTGGGATTCTACACAAATGTTATTGTACGAATTGACGAGCCGAACTGGATATGTTACTTATCGAAATTAAGAAGGAATAGCACATGCGTTGGTTTGTTGGCTTAACAATACATGCTGAAGATGAAGGTTAAGATTAAAACAATGAGAATTCGAATAGATTGTAGACCTTTAAAAATAAAAACTATATATATTGTCGCCTGTTGTATTGTAGGACAACATGCTTTGAAATTTAAAGGTCTTCTTTCGGCATTTACACCTATCATATTTTTATTTCGTTTTATTTCATTTTGTATACTTGTAGAGTTGCAGCCGCCAGGGTAAGGTAAAAATAGCAAGATTGGGTTGATTATTTATGATCTCAAACTGAAAAGGAAAGTTTGAAAATGGTGACAATAACAGTCACATTAATCTGCACGTTTAAGAAGTTATAACAATTTTATCCAAGTCAGGGCTTCATAAATTGCGTGATACTTGACTATTACCTGATTATCTCCTTAAAATTGGAATAAGCCTTTTAAGCGAAGCTAATAACGAAGCTATTAGGGTACCTCTAGTTTTCGGTCATTTTTATTTTTGAAAAGTTGTACTGGATTTAACCTTCAGCTCTGCAGAATGGCGTTGAATTTGTGTTCCCCACAGTTTTTTTGGGTTATGGTATGCATTTTGATAATATCCTCATCTTTTTTGTAGCGAAGACTTACGTATAATATATACCTATCATGTAGACCCCCTTATATTATTTTTTTCCCTACTCGGGTTGCGTATTTCAGTAATAAAAAAAGGTAAAAAAGAAGTAAATAAAAAATGTGTATCAATTTATCAAAATAAAAAAAAATATAAATTAGAAAAGGAAAAAATTCTACAACAACCACTACTCGTAAATAAAAAACCGTAACTGGTTAACACTTAAAACACTTCTCACCGGACATCTTCCGTGGCACATGCGCACATCACATTCAATGTAAAGCGCCGGAGATCCCGTAAACCGGAATGTTTTCATGTATGCGTAAACTTGTGTTTCAAATACTCCACCATCGGACCAGGATCCCCGGAATCGGGAAATAAGTTTCTCATTAACTGGACAACCATATTCGTCAATCAGTTGTATACGTTTATGTGCACCATTATGAGCAATGCAGTTGTTGACGACAATATCGAAACCCTCTGCAAAAAAATAAACGCGTCCGTATTTAAAAAAAACCAACCAGTATCATTGGAATGCAACAATGTCAAAGACACTTACCGTATTTACTTCGCATATATATTATAAGAGTCAGGGGATCTCCTACGCGTACAGGTCCAGTTACTCGCGTTCCACCAATACCATATCCGTTTTGAATTTCCATATAACACTCTGGGGGACTTAACGTAAATACTACGGGATTCCCTGTAGCAACTCTGGAATTTAAGCTTTTTTTACTATACCGAAAAAAGAAACGAAAATTCATTTATGTGTTATGTGTTTTGAGTATGAAAAGAAAAAAGGTATAAACTTGCAGATCACGTGAATTGAACACCCTAAATTTTCAGTGCGAAGAGAGCATAGAACAAAATTACTCCCAGGTGGAGTTTGTCTCTTTTTCATCATACAACAGTACGAAAACTCCGGGCTAGACAACACTTTACGTAATTTTTTCCAGAATCTGAATATTATGAAGATTTTATAAGAATAAACTATAATTTTCTCTCCTTTTTTCATGAAATGTGCCAAAGAGTCTCTGAAGTACTGGGGGGGGGGGGGGGGGGGGGGGGTTCTCTATTCTACATGAGAAACAACCCACAATTCCAACCAACATTTTCCACCTAATTTCGACCGCTTTCAGGCCGTCATACTTACCCCTTTCCTTTATATGTATTCCCCTGTAAAACATTTCAAACGGACGTATAGCTAAACTCATCATCCTTTGCAGATAATGCATAATTGAGTTTAGCTACATAAATATCATACGGCAACTCCATTCTTGCTAACCATGAGTTTCCCATCGGAAATCTCATAATGTCGGTTAGCAACAACTAGTCTAAAAGAACGACGCTTTTGCATCATAGCAAAATAGCTGGGGTAATTTCAGCGTCTTACAGTCTGGTTCTTACGCGAATTATTTCCCAAACATCAGCGGCGTCCTATCGACTTTCTCCCAGATCACCCATTCGCTTGGGATCAATGATCTCTTTTTGCAGGGGAGTAACATCCGCTAGGTTTCCCTCTTATTCGTATTTCTTTCCACGGTTCAATGTGCTCCGACTACACCATAGCCGTACCACTGGGTCATCAGGTCATGTCAGTAGCTGCATCTGATACCAACACACACAACCAAAGCTACCCCGAGATCACAGCATATCATGTTTTCTGTTCTCACATTCTTCATGTCCGCCAATTACCCTATTAACAAAAGTTACTCATACTTTGACGGGCGTGAGGTTGAGAGAATAGAGGCGTGGTCTCTTTTGGTTGTCCTGTGTGAAGAAAGAAATATGAATTTCCACCCTAATTCCTTCAGTCGCTATTCATTCATCATTGGTGTTGGACGCGCTGCGCTAATTTTTAATTTAATTCGCTACCGGTCGCAAGAGTCACATCTCAATAGTTCAAGTGAAAGGTCGCGTCGTGTATACCTTCAATAAAACGACTAATGAAATAAAACGAAAAGTAATTAATTTAAAATCAGTTTTTTTTTGTAAAAAAAGACAATAAGTTATTAAACAAAAAAACAAAGTGTATTAATATAAGTTAAACCCAATTAAATTAAAATAAAGAACATTAAAATAACAACATATAAAAAGTACTTTCATTCATTCTTCCCCTTGGTGAACAATTTTGCTGTGGACAAGTGTTTGGGGTAAAAGTGGAAACCGTGCCCCTGTCCGGCACATCAACTATACCCCCACAGTACCCTTAGAGGTCAACGCACAGTGCGAGTGGAAGAAGAGAGAGGCGATGTGAAAAGTAGTTATAGATGTATATTAGTATGGAATGCTTGGAGATTATAATAACGAAAAAACACAGGATCAAGAAGATTATTCCGGATTCGGGTCGTTCGACCAGGAAACGATATTATTAACAAATGTCTTAAAAGTCCTTTGACTACTTAAACCACTTTATACGGTTGGCAAAGTAATGCTTTAAATTTATTGAAGTCAGGAACGAAGGGAATCGATTCTATTCTTACCCGTACATCTGAAGTTAATTTTTAACTTGAACTGAAACACATTCCGTGGTCAGTACCTGAAAATCCGTTGAACAAACCACATCGATCGTGTGGTATTCCACTACATAAACCCCATTCCACAATCAATTAACTACATAAACCACATTCCATAAACAATTCATTTTAATCCAATTAACATAATATCACACGCGCTGCGATTTCTCGTTAATTGCTCCCCCAATGACGTACAGTCATTCTCCAAGCTACACGCTATTCAATTGCAAGCACACTTTTTGCCTCATATCCAGAAACCAGCTGCCGGCGTCTTAAAAGACAATTGTTGCACGCCAGGTGTCATAATATAGTTTAACGGAGTCTCCGCCAAAGTGCTGAGGCCCATGAAAGTCAGCCACATGCATAGCAACGAAATGCTACTGGCAGTATTAATTAAGCGATACGAATTTCTTGAACAAGGGACATTGCACTTTAAGTGGATGGATCAAGTCGAATATCAATTAAGCGATACAATTGCTTAAAACAAGGCCACTGCATTTTAAGATGACACGTGCCGGGCAGTTGCACTCAATATGGGCCAAACCCGAAAGAGTGAAACTGCTCCAGGGTAAATGACTTGAATGTGAGGGCTTGCTAAATGGAGAAGAATTGGATGCAACGTTTACCATCCTGCCCCAATAATTTTGGTGTAAAGAGTGGTTGCAAAAGGAATAAAATCAGAGTTAATCGATCAGAATAAAATGTTGCAGCCTTACGATGGAACAGCGGTCCTTTTACTCTGAATAAAATAATATAGTTAAACAGAGACCCGAAAACTTCGAAGTCGTCTTGATTAAAGAATTAATCATAGATTAAACTTGTAACCCATCAAAAAAAGTTAATCAATAAATATCAACAAATAAATTAAAAAGGTAATATTGTTGCAAACGCAACATGAGAATACCTGGGCATAACTATGAATTGCTGTCGGCAAATGCATTTTCCATGTAGGACGAGGCAGAATCCAAAAGGATGTGTTAAGCAACATGAGAAGGGTCGCATATGCAAAGAATGCAGCGTTTTTTCTGTCATCTCCCGCTACGTGAGTACTTACGATCCACATGCTAGCATGTCTTCCAGTGAGCAACAAACGGGAAAATTCGGCTAGACGATGGACGAGGTCAACGACATTGATGTTGGCCTGTTGCAGCAGTTCTGGGAGCTGTGACGCCAATGTGATCTGTACGATATAACACACACCCATATGCACACAGACCTTTACTGCTTACAATCACACGATTTCCACGCAGAGCACCGGCTCACTCGCCTGCTCTGACATTCTCTCGATCGCTCTCTCGCTCGCTCCTCTCTCAGTCGTTCGCATTTCAAAGTTGATTGATGATGACGAAAGTTACTGGGGAGGGAGTGGGGTGCCGTTTCTGCAGATACACACTACAATAGTGCAGAACACCCCCACCAAAAGCACATCCATTAAAGCCGTATACCATAGCAAGAATATAACATTTCCTCATCAGTCGAATGTACTTGAATTTAGAAATGGAATTCGTACACGCGCCAGTGGCCTGATGCCTTGAGTTTTGGTTCTATCTTTTAGTGATTCTAACCGTGATAGCGTCGGTTCGAATCACACGCTCTTCACTATCGTCGCAAACGCTATAACTGGTAAACTGTAAACTACGGCGGAATATTTAAGGTCAGTTGCCGACATGCAGCTTCAAGGCCATGTTACAACTGGTTTTGACCATGAAAACCCGGAATTAGATTGTTCGCCAGCAGTCCGTCGTCAACAAAAAAATATTAAAGTATTGTTCAAGTGCACGTGCGCGTGTGTGTGTGTGTATGTGTGTGCCTGTGTGTGTGTGTCCTCATCGCAGAGGAAATAACAGTAAAGTGGGGGACGTTGTATACATGTTAATCACAAAAGAAAAAACAAAAAACTGTGTGAGTGAATAGAGAGTGCACAAGTGCATGTGTTTAATAAAGAAATATTTAATGGTTCGATCACATGTGTCATCACATCTCTTGTCACATGTTCGATCACATCTCCTGTCCATTGAATTAGATTGTCGTCAACTCCATAGGAATGCACTTTCGCTAATAGGGCTGGATGCCAAACCCCGTTGATTCCCTTATGGCGAAAGCCACGTTGGCGATCGTTAAGTGAGAAAACCACTACCGAATTTTCCAAAAATTGAAACTTTTTTTTTTTTTGCTTAAAAGATGTTTTGTAGACTTAAAAATTACATACCAAAAAAATTTGAGCGGAAAACATATTTATGTATCCTTTACAAAAAAATCTTGCAGAAATGTTGTTCGCTGTTTGGTCTTTTTATTTTAATAGTAACATTATGGAACCTATTATAGAATTTTGATTGATTTTTTAATTGTAAAAAAAAAAAATCTCGGAATATATCAATTTGTTATTATCCTATAGTGGTTTACATCCTTAACTTAATCAGTGACTGATAGCGAAGAAGTAAAATATTGTTCAAAAGTTTCGTCACCATTGTGGGTATTAACAGACAAGTTCTACTTCTATCTAGAATTTTTATACAGATGAAGCGCATATTTGAAGATAAAAATGCAGCATAAACTTAGACAGATTGAATCTGCCAGTCTACTGAAACGGATATATGCCACTTGTGTGTACAGTGTTGTAGCGATTCTAACAGATACACACAATTCACAAGCAAAAATAGTGAAGAACACCGAACGAAAAAAAAAAATCGAATAAGAAAAATACATCAGAACCGTATACCAAGCGATAAAATAAAAATAATTCGTACCAGTGGAATATACTCGAGTTTGGAAATCAAATTCAAAACACGGTCAGTAGTCTGATGCTTCACTGCTTCGCTTTTCAATCGTTTCATCGTGTGTTCAATTCACCTTCTTCACTATCCTTGCTTAACGCCAAAGTGGTGACCCCGACGTGATCTGAACACGCAGCATCCACTTCCCATAGTAAAGCAGAACTTCACACACGGTCACGACTTCTGCATAGAGCCCAGCCTCCGACGTTTTCTCGTTTCTCTCTCGTTCGTCCGTCGTCCGCATACGAATCTGATCGTAACGAAGTTACTGCGGCGGGAGTGTGTAGCGATTCTAACAGATACACACAATTCACAAGCAAAAATAGTGAAGAACACCGAACGAAAAAAAAAAATCGAATAAGAAAAATACATCAGAACCGTATACCAAGCGATAAAATAAAAATAATTCATACCAGTGGAATATACTCGAGTTTGGAAATCAAATTCTAAACTCGGTCAGTAGCCTGGTGTGTAACGCTTAGGTCAAATTTTTTTCGTGATTCGAGCTGTCATAGCGTCAGTTCGAATCACACGATCTTCTTCACTATTATTTCAAACGCTAAGTGTGACTTTACCTAAATTGAAAATCCGTGAATGTTTTTTGGATACTCACAAATTTTGCATCAATCAAATATATCACATTGCTTATTAGGCGAATTACTAATTTTTAATTATCATCAATCAACGTACAATAAATAAGCAAAGTGCCCTGAGAGTTTATTTTTGCCATCACAGATGATAGTCATTAGAAAAAAATGACCGAAAGTACCTTGGAGAAGACTGCTAAAGCAGTTAAAAAGGAGCTTGAAGCAGCGTAAAGCCGAAAACAGTATAAATCAAAACACTATAATGAAAAAAAAAAAACAAACTATGATATTGAAACAACGACTGGTATTGATAGTCACCATCTATAAGAGAAGACTTCGGAGAGGGCAACTATTTTAAGAATTCGGCAGCGAAAGATCCACCTAGTGATATGAGCGCCAATGTGGATTCCGACATGCTCTTGGTCTACATTCAAAAAACAAAGGGATGATATGCTCAAACGACTGCAGTCTGCCCTAGATCTAGAAGATAAAACATTATAAATCGTAAATATAAAACATTATAATAAGTATTATATCAGCAAGGAGTTTAATTGAAACATCAATAACAAGATAAATCAAGAAGGGCATATGCATCTTCTGCATTTCGGTAGAATTCGAAAAGGAAAATAATAGTAGTAGCGTAGTCGAGTAGTGATGTCATGAACTTTTGGGTTCCTACTGGCCTGCAATTAGCAGTAGAAGTGGAACTTAACGACACTAGTCGTCATCGCGAGAGGAGATCAGCAACACGAAGTCATAATAGCAAGAGCAAACGAAAAAAAGTGTTATTGTAGTGGGCATCACAAAAGCTATGATCGCTATTGGACTTTATAAGTTGTTAAGGATTCGTGATAAAATCTGTTGACGTTGCCCTACTCCAATAACATCCAAAGATAATCAGCTGCGAACAACTTCGGCGTGGTCAGTGTCAAAGAACAAGGCTAACAAAGATCAGAACAAAGAACTGATATATTGTTCTGATAACAGCATAGACAAAGGCCAGACCATCAGTCGTTACCAACACGTCAAAGAGATAAGACGTATACCTGACAACAGGAGAAAGCAAAAGAAAAGAAAAAAATATATACATAAATAAATTCGTCGCGCGAGTGTAAGTGAACAAGTGTGGATTACACAGTGTGGCCGCCACTGAGAGCGGTTGTTTAAAAAAAATAAAAAAATAAATAAAAAATTATGGAAACAAACAAAGTGCTAAAAAGCTCGTCGCCTTTCATGAAAAGGGGCCAGGCAGACCTGAAAGCGATGATACGGAGCCGACTCGAGCGACAGCCGAGTATTATAACAAAGCGGCACAAGCCAAATTCAGACGGCGAAAAAAATGCAAACGGAAAGAAAAACGAATACACAGGCGCAGGCAACCAATTCAACGAATTGGTTGACCTTGACCCAAGTGAAATCGAATTACCTGCTGAGGAAGAAAACAATATCACAGGTACTGCAACAGATCCGGCGGAATTAGAAAAACTCCTTGCGGATATTGACACAAAAAAAGAGGAACTCAATAAACAAAGAGAAGCAATCCTCAAATTAAAAGACCTGGTGCAGCAACAGCAAAGCCCAGAAAATACAACAGCACAACGGAAAAATCAGGAACAACATCAGGAAGCAAACAAAAGGCAGCAAAGAATCGAGATGCAGAAGCAGCAAACAAACCAGAACACCGTAACCAACAAAAAGGAAAAAGCGCCGCCTATAATACTTACGTCCATGGAAACAAAGGATGTTATAAAATTAGGTGAGTTAACTTGCAAAAATTTCAAAACAAAAAATAATAATAATTCTAAAATAAAATTAATGTGCGATGATATGGAAGGTTATCGCAAAGTAATGACTGCTTTGGGTAGGACAAAAAGCGAGTACTACACGTACACCCCGAAATCGGAGAAAATAATCTCCATGCTCCTAAAAGGCGTTGATCCATGTTTTTCCCCTGAGGAGGTATTAGAGGAATTAAAAAATGTCGAAACCGACAATTCAAAATTTACAGGTGTGAAACCCTTCTCTACCGCCAACTCCAGAAAACGCAATTGCAAATTGCCTTTCTTTATTGTCTCACTGAGTCCCAACAGTAAAGTTGATGCTCTCCGATACATCAAACACCTCAGCCACCAAACAATAACTTGGGAAAAAATTAGAAAAATCGATCGCGTATTGCAGTGTATGCGTTGTCAACGCTTCGGGCACGCGGCATCAAACTGCCACATGCAATTCAGGTGCGTAAAGTGCCTCTCCGACCATATCATTGGTGAATGCCCCTTGGGCAAGGAACAGCTTCCAGATAGGAAAACACTGTCCTGTGTCCTCTGTAAAAATACAGGTCACACTGCTAATTTTAGAGGATGTCCTAAATTTCAACAAATGAAATTAAAATTGGAATCCAAAAAGAAACAAGTTGAAGAAGAGAAAAAAATGAAAACTCGTTCTTACAACAATTTCGTGGCACCTTGTGTGTCATATGCACAAATGGCCGGTGCTCCTAAGCAACCAGCATCCATGGAACATACATATAGTAATGGGAAAATGCCCGCACCAGAGGCACATTCAGAAATAATAACAATGTTATTAACCATGCAAGGACAATTTGCCGAATTTCAAAGAAGACTGACTGAACAAAGAGCACGAATAGATATTCTCTATTCAACCCTGTTCTCAAATAACTCTCCACATCAAAATCTTCAACCCTCCGTCTGAACTTAACCTAAAAATTATAGCTGTGAATGTAAATTCACTAATCCACATCGAAAGAAGGGATAATTTAGGCAATCTGCTCCAAGCCGAATACCCAGATGTACTCTTGGCTAGCGAAACTAAGCTAAACCAAAGGCACAAAATGGGCTACAAAAATTATAACATAATTAGACGAGATCGACCACACTCTACTCGAGGGGGTGGGGTCGCTATCTTAGTTAAGAAAGGTCTTCACCATGAGGTCGTTTACAGCACGGAAGTACACAAATTCCAGGTGCTAGAGGCATGCATTATAGACATTCCGTTAAAAAGTCAAAGGCATCTATATATAGTCGCTGCTTACGCTCCTGAATCTGTTCAAGGTACCCAATTTATCAGTGAAATCGATACGCTTTTCCGAAGTCTCAAGATAGATTCGGAAAACAATTACTTTTTAATGGCAGGTGATTTTAACGCCAAGCACAGCGCCTGGGGCAATCTGACCTCGAACACCAGAGGCAATGCCTTATTTGATTGGTGGCAAACAAATGCGATCTAGCATAAACTAGAATTGTACGCTACAAGTACACCGTCTTATCCAAGAGGTAACTCCTTTCTGGATTTACTTATGACAGATGATCGAATTCAGTTACCAGATACCGAGGTAACTACTCGAAATTATCTTCGCACAATTGAGTACGATAGCGATCATTACGGACTTGGAGCCGTAATACACGTGCCAAACGAGTACCATCTACTTGAGCAGTACGACCAGGTACACTCTTTCGATTTCCGAAAAACACATTGGTCGCGTTTCGATCGTATAGTAAAAAGAGAAATACGCAACATTGGCATAGACCCACCGACTAATAGAAACCTTCGTAATGATGAAATCGATCATTATCTCCTAACTATGAACGATATTGTTACTAACACAATGAATCGTTCCATCCCCAAAGTAGCTCATATGGATGGCTATACCCACCGATACAGAAATGCAACTATCGATGCTTTGTATAGGCAAAAGAGCACCCTGCTCTCAAAGCTGAAATTGTGCTATAGGCAGTTCAGTGATCCAAATAGAAATGAAATCAAAACAATCAAGTCCTTGATTAAAAGTCTTCAAAAACTGATCCGGGATAATTACCGAGCAGTAATAAATGAGGAGTGGAGCAACAGAATTCGAGCTGTCCAAGCAAACGGACCGAACATGTTTTCACAAATCAAGAAAATATGTCGAAGAAAAGATCACAATGACATTCCCTGTCTCCGAATTCCACGGACTCCCGAGAATTGCCAGATAATGCTGAACGCAGGACTCACCTTAGAGCACATCAACTCCAATGATGAAGTAATAGTAGTCGAAGATCCGCAAAAGAAAGCGAATTCAATTGGAGCCTGTTTCGAAGCAGTGTACAGAGTTAACGAATCAGTTTAGGCTAACACTGAAATTGAAAGCAATGCCCGTCAAAGACATTGCTCGCTGCGCAATCAACTTCACAACTGGCGATCCGCAAACCGTAGTTTCATCACATTCGGCAAAAATAATAGGGCGGATTCTCCCGTCAGAAATGAAAATACAAATATGTTTGTGCGCAAGGATGAACTTAGAAACATACTTAGCTCAATAAAAAATAAGAAATCATCTGGAATAGATAGCATTCCAAATGTGGTTCTAAGGCATTTGCCTTGCGAAGCAGTGAACATATACACTACTTTGTTTAACAACGCTCTAAACAATGCACACTATCCAACCCATTGGAAGACTGCAGTAGTCCACCCTATCCCCAAAAAGGGTAAGGAGAAGAGCAATCCAGCTAATCTGCGCTCGATCAGCCTGCTTCCCAACATCAGCAAGGTATTCGAAAAAATTATAAACAAAGCACTGATAGGTTGGTGTGATGAAAACGATATCATCCCCAACAACCAGTTTGGCTTTCGAGCGCGACATGATACAGTTCATGCAGCGACGAAACTTGTTTCCGATATACAGTGGAACAAGGCAAAACGACAATGTACAGGCGCCTGCTTGGTTGACTTTGAAAAGGCTTTCGACACCGTATGGTTAGAAGGACTTGTCTATAAGTTAACAAACCTGGGTATGCCGCAATATCTGTTATACATCATTTATGATATGATAATGGACAAACATTTTGTGGTGAAATGCGGGGACATACTCTCCAACAAGACCTTCCAAATTAAAAATGGCTTACAGCAGGGAGCTGTGAATTCTCCCATTCTATTCAATATTTACACTAGTGATCTAGTGAGTTCTCTCGAAAACGCCATTGCGTACGCCGATGACATAGTGGTGTACAGAACAGGAGGAAAAATAGACGTCATCAATAGGCACCTCCAAGATGACTTCAACAAAATAAAACAATTTTGCGACGACTGGAAATTAAAGATTAATTTCCAGAAGACCGAGACTATCCTTTTCAGAACGCCCCTATCCTGGGCCTCGAGGGATACGAAATACAACTGGAAACACTTTTCTATTGTAGGTAACAATAACCTTCCACTGCAAGTGAAAACTGTAGTTAGATACCTTGGTATCTGGCTAGACCAGTATTTATATTTTGACAAGCACGTAGCAGTGTGCCTCTCCGCAGCTAAAAGCACATATTCTATGACAAGAAGTCTATTCCGGAGTAGTCTTCTTGACCCCAGAGTGAAAACAATTTCGTACTCGGCATTCATCCGACCAGTTTTGATTTATGGCTGCCCAGTATGGTATAATATATCTCCACTTTATATGGAGAAGTTTCGTGTGTTCGAACGGCAGTGTTTGCGTTCCTGCCTCGGACTTTATAGAACACAAGAGTCGCAATACAAAAAATTCTATCCCAACAAAATCCTGTATAACAAATCAGGGTTAAATAGGATAGACAATTTCATAATTAAAATTATTCGTGGTCACACAGCAAGGGCAATGTGCAGTGACAATAATCTTATCTCGGGAGCATTCTATCCCAATGATATGTATCTGGAGAATACGCTCCAGAATGGGTTTATTCCCCCAGAAGCGTTCCCTTTCTTGGATCAAAAAGGCCTTATCCAAGACGTGCATGGAGTCCCGATTATTTACCACGCTCTCCGTGGTGCCAGGGAAAAACGAATTCTCCATGATAGTGATATCTCCAATGCCCCAGACCGCATGCGTTTTAGCACGGCGATCAGTGAAAGAGATAAATCAGCCAAAGATCGAACATCTCCCAAATGGTGGTGGCTTCTCAACGAGGAGAGGACTTCACTTCCTCAGATATAGTATGCCTCTCAAGAGCGACGCTCTCCTTCCTCTTGTCCCCCCTCCCCCTGTCCGCCTTTCCCAATTACTTTTGTGTAGCTATTTTATTTTATTTTTTATTTTTTATTTTATGTTTTATTCGAAACAAAAAAAAAAAAAGATGTACGCCGAAAGGCATATATAAAAATCAAGTTGCAATGTGTAATTTAGAGAGCTCGCATAGATCCAGTAAGTTAATTTAAGGATTGTGATTGTAGGAAAGGGTTTAACATTTACCCCTAATATTATACATGTAAAAAGAATTAGGAAAATAAATGTGGTTTAAAAACTAAAAGAAAAAAACAAAGGCCAGACCATCAAATCAATGAAATTACTCTACTGAACTAAATCAAATTTATCCACAACTCGAACAGTTATCGGGTTTAGTTATTATTAAAATTCGTTGATAAAGTGAACACTCAACAGAGGTCGAGAACCTGAAACAGTGATCTCCACACATAACTAGGATCAACATCAATTGAAGTCAAGAAGTCATCGTCTGCAAGGAGGTCATCAGCAGGTAAGAAACCATCATTAAAAAGGAACTGTAGAACTTATCTAACTTTTATAACCATACGAATAATAATGAAATCAATTATTATCTATTATTATATTAATAACATAGTTTACGTTACAATTTTCAATTTAATATCAAAAGTATTAGTAAAAAAAAAAAAACACCAACTTATTTACAGATGAAACTTCAAAGATAATAATTGTTTAATGGCTAACAAATCGATTTAACTTACACTCTTGAAACATCTTCGATTGCTGTGACAAATTACCAAGTCTCTACTCTACGTACTACGTACGAGGTTATGCCTGCGAGCTCTATCTTAACTAAGGAGTAAATAGATTGTAGGGTAGGAAGCTGTTTGTTTATTATGGTAGGGTCGCCACATAAGGTAGGATGCTGGGAGACTCGCTTTCTAAGGATTCGTGAGTCATCAAGCAGGATAATGCGAAAATCTGACGTAAAGGGTGAAGCGTATTTTTCAAATTTGTAGATGTCAACTCAATGTTCCGTCGGGTCCAATTCGATTGAACAGTGTCATCAGGGGTAGAAGGCCCTTAAGCAGAGATCCCCGCTTGACTATATGGCAGGGCACGAATGCCCTAGGTTTCTGCCAGAAAGTCGGAGTATATTCGTAAGGCAGGGATACGAATGCCATAAATATCTGCCAAAAATAAAAAAATAAAAATAATGAGACGCAAGTTTGATTGTAGTCAGCTTGGATCTGCTTTATTCTTTCAAAAATCGGTTCTTAAATATTATTTCCCCCATCAACATTTCCGATGCATATCGATTCCAAGTAGGGCCACTTGACATCATATTTTGGTCGTCCAATCATAACGATATTCCTAATTTCAAACACTCATTGCATATTGCATGGCAAATGCACATTGAGTCACTTCTCAGATGACACGTTAATTCATTTTCATTTTTCATTTTTAAAACATTTTTTTATTTTCTTTTTATCTTAGTTTCTAAATTACATGCTAGACAAAAAATGCTTAAATTCTAGCTTAATTATCTTATATTATAACTTACTGGTCCTACGCAGACGCTCTAAGCTAAACATTACTTAATATTTGTATAATTTGCCTTTCGGCGACAGAACTTTGTTTGTGGCAGTACTTATAATTATTTAAATGACAAAGAAAAATGTTGAAAAGTTTGTGTCGACATTTTGTTTTTTTGTTTTTTTTTCTTAAAATGTAACCTACATTTTTTTTTTTTTAAATAATTTTATTTAAAAGAACTTAACTTAACTTAACTTAAATCTTATGCTACCCTAATTCTAGAAAAGCTAATTATATGTAAGCTGGCTGATATTACTGTTATTCTATGTCGACTTTGGTATCCAGGTCTTTATATGCCATTCAACCACCAGAACTGTTGACGCAGTCCAATACTATCGTCCCGGTCTCTGTGGGAGATAGCCCTACTGAAGCGCAAGAGCTCTTCTTCGGTGCGCGTTACTTCCCGCTCGTAGCACAATCGCCCGTCTACGGATGATCTACTTACATGATAGATCAGCGGAATTCCGGATCTATCCTGTATAAGCCCTTTCATGTCCAAATCAAGGAACGCCTCTGGTGGAACAAAACCACTGCGACGCACGTTCTCATAGTACAGGGTATTTGGATGATAACCCCCGAAAATTATGTCATTGGACGAGCTTATTGCTCTTGAAATATGTCCTCTGATTAATTTGATCATAATATTATCCACCCTATTTATGCAGGCTTCATTATATAAAGTCTCATTTGAGTAGTACTTTTTGTATTCCGATTCCGGTGTTCGATATAATCAGAGACAGGTTCTCAGACACTTCCTTTCGAACACTCGAATCTTTTCCATCAAATTTGGACAACCATATATGAGCATTGGCCTGATTAGCGTCATGTAGCATATGACTTTTACCCTGCTGTCAAATTGGCTACTGTGAAATAGCCTCCTTGTCATAGCAAACGTTTTTCTAGCCTTGACCAAAGCCGCCTCCACATGTCTGTAGAAATACAGATATTGGTCTAGCCAGATGCCAAGGTATTTAACTAAACTCTTGGTTTCCAGTTTATCTCCATGTGGTCCCAGGATAACTAGCTTTCGCCAGTTTTTTCTTGTGTCGTTCGTGGCTTTATATAGTGGGGTTCTAAATAGGATGGCTTCACATTTCTGGAAGTTGATCTTAAGTTTCCAATCATCGCAATAGCGCTGCATGTTGTTGAAGTCTCTCTTTGGTAAACTATTTATAATATCAACTTTCGGAGCTATTCTGTAAATTATGAGATCGTCTGCGTACGCAATAGCCTGCGGAAATGCGTCTAATAAGTCGCTAATGTAAATGTTAAAAAGAATCGGAGAAAGTACCGCGCCCTGTTGCAAGCCATTCTTGATATTATACGTTTTATTAGAGGTCAAATTACCATTTTTGACCATGAACCTCCTGTCCTTTAACATATCGTAAAGTACATATAGTAACGGCTTATGTATGCCATGTCTGACCAGTTTGTAATACAACCCTTCGATCCAGACGGTATCAAAGACTTTTTCCAAGTCGCACCTGTGCATTGGTTCCTACATTTATTCTATTGTATGTCGGAGACCAGTTTAGCTGCGGCATGTGTGGTTTCATGACCCGCCTTAAAGCCAAACTGGTTATTTGGAATAATGCTGTTGTCGTCTACCGATGCTTGGGAGTAAACTTATCGAACGCATGTTCATTGGGTTTGTACAGTCTTTGCCCTTTTTTGGGATGGGCTGAATGATAGCCGTTTTCCAACACGCTGGATAATATGCATTATTCAACGCGTTGTTAAACAGGACCGTGTATATATCTATTGCCTTTGGGGACAGGTTCTTGAGTACGATGTTAGGTACTCCATCTATTCCCACTGAATTTTTGCTTCTTAATGAGTCGAAGATACTCTGGATTCCTTCCCTTGTGATTAAAATGCTATTAGCCTCACGATTGGCATTAATGTCAATTGACAGATTATCGTCACTGAATTCGGTAAAACCCGGATTCTCCGATTGCCAAAGTGAAATTTCATTTCGGAGGTGCAGGTGTTTCAGTAGAACTCTGTCCTCCAGGTCGTGATTTCGCCGAATGCTTTCATTCACCTTGCACATTTCCTGAAAGACAGCTCCCACAGCGTTCACCTTTTCCAAAGGATCTTCGATCACGAAGAGCTCACTATTGAGGATCGCGCTCTCCGTATCTATGCCAATGTTGGTTAGCAGCTGCTTGTTTACATCAGTACGTGGAATTTGGAGGCACTGAATCTCGTTTTGATTATTTCTCCTGAATATTTTATTTATTTGTGGGAACATATTCGGGTTATTAGTTTTTATAGCTCGAATTCTGTTGTTCCAATACAAATTTGTTGCTAATCTATAATTGCTTTAAGCAATTGTTGGAGGTTTTTTAATCGGGATTTCAGTGATATTATCTCCTGGTCTTGTCTGTCTGTAAACTGTCTGTGTAATTGTTTTAGTTTCGATAGCAGTCTGCTCTATTTCTTGTGAAGTGCGTTTATTCCTGCGTTTCTGTACATGTTAATGTGATCTGTAACTGTTGTTTTGGGAATTGTTTTGTCCATTGTTCGTTTTACGGTTTCGTCCATTTGTTGAATGTATTTGTCGATTTCGTCATTTGTCAGGTTTCTGTTTATTGGCAGATTAAAGTCATTCGAACGAAGTTCTCTTGCTAATGATCTGGTGAACCGCGGCCATCGCATTGCCCCGTAGTTATAGGGTTGCGGGATCACGAATTCTTCCAGATCTGCGAGCTCGTTCGGAAGCTCCATTACTGCCATGAATGCACAGTACTCACTGTCGTATTCAATTGTCCGTAAACAGTTTGTGTTTCGTCTGTTGGTGTTAAGTAATCTCAGTCGTGAGTCGATTAGCAAGATATCTAAGAACGATCTACCTCTAGGGAACGATGGATATTCCGTAGCTAGCAGGTCAGTTCTATATTCAATATGATACTGATCTAACCAGCCAGCCAACTGATTTCCTCGGGCATTAGATATATAATTTCCCCAATTTCTATGCTTTGCGTTCATATCTCCCCCTAGGATAAAGTAGTTTTTGCCCAGGTGCAATTCTAAGCATCGAAAGAGTGTCTCGAGTTCTCCTATAAATAGGTTATGTTGGTGCTCACTGCAATCGCGTACAACCCCTTCCTTGCGGAAGGGGTATGCGTACGATACAATGTTCCAGTACCCGGAACCTGCGCACTTCTCCACTATATATTACTTTATGATTGATCCCTTTACTAATAAAGATTGCGACATCCCCCCTTCAGAGGAGTTAGGTCGATCTCTTCGTATAATACCGCAGTTTTTATGTCCTATCTTGTGTCTCTGGTTTAACTTTGTTTCCCCCGCCAGAAGTACATCAGGTTGTTCCTCTTGCAACATGCTGAAAAGATTGGCTTTTCTCTCAGTTCTTATGTCTTTTTTAATTTGTCCCATGTGACCAAGATGACACGTTAATAGGTGAGTACTATGCACCATGACACACATCTATCGGAAGACCTGGTCAACGACTAATGTTATGTAATACTTTTAGTGAGTATCATGCACCGTAATATCGTGTGCCATACATGACACACATCTATCGGAACACCTGGACAATGGCAGTACCAAATTGACCACCATGCGGTGTAGACGTGTCGACAGCGATAGTTGATGAACCGTTCAACGGAACGGCCTAAAAAGTGAAGTGTATGTAAAATTATTATTAAATTATTGTTAAATTATTATTTTAAAATTAAACCCCGTTGCAGATCTGAAATGAGTACGGGTTCGCTTGGGACTTCTCTGCACCCAAAATAATCAAAAAACAATTAGTGCCGATACGCGGCATACGAAGTGTTCCTGTTTGTGTAAGTGCACAGAATAATAAATAAACTCTTGAACGTGATTTTTGATCTGTCACTCGCACAATAAAAAAAAAAACTATTTAAAAAAAAGTGACAACACGTGGTGCTTCGGAGAAGGCAAAATACAGACCTAAATCTAAAGGCTAAACGCCTCAAAACCAATAAAAACAAGGACACGGACACGTTGAGTGTCAACAGCGACGACGAAGACAACGCCCATGGTGCCCAGTACTCAGGGGCTAGAAACCAATTCCAAGAACTAGCTGTCAGCGAAACAAATGCAGACGCCGGCAATCAGGTCGAGGTCTTCAACAGACTCATCCATGGGATTAGTCTTAAAACACAAGAACCGGATAAACAAATGGAGGAAGGTCTTAAACTAAAAAACAAATTGAGTCAGAATGAGCGGCAAACGAAAACAGTATAACAACAACAACAAGAACAAAGAAACAGCAACCCACGAAGACAAAGAAAACACGATAAGCTAAGGAAACTCAACAGCAGGAATCAGATTAACAACAACAGCAGGAACCACATCAACAGCAGGACTCACACCAACAGCAGGAAACATCTCAAGAGGAAACATCTCAGCAGGTGCCAGTCAAAAAAAGGGAGAAAGTACTTCCTATCTACATCAGCTACATGGAGACAAAGGATTTCATAAAATTGGCGGAGTTTACATGCAAAACTTTTAAAACAAAACGGATAAATAATTTTAAGATAAGTTTAACATGTGATGATTTAGAAGACTATAGCAAAATTAAATCGGCATTGGGGAAATCGAAAAGCGAATACTACACGTACACACCTAAATCGGAGAAAACTGTCTCCATGCTCCTAAAAGAAGTTGATCCTTCCTTTATTCTCGAAGAGGTGCTCGAAGAACTAAAAACCTTCGAAAACGATACCTTGAAATTTACAGGTGCGAAAGCATTTTCGCACCTAGCTAGAATGAGCGAAAAGGAGGCTGCCCGGAAAGTCGTTTGTGGGTGGATGTATGGAAGGAGACAGCGCGGCAGACCTTGTCTGCGATGGAGGGATGGCGTAGACCAGGACGCCTAGAGCCTGGGAGTGCCAAACTGGATGACATCGGCTCGAAATCGGGACCGGTGGAGAGATTTGTTGAATAAGGCCAAGACCGGATCCCGGTTGTAGTGCCGATGATGATGAAACCATTTTCTACAGCAAATTCTAGAAATCGCAACCGCAAGTTGACTTTCTTCATTGTGTCGCTAAGCCTCAATAGTAAAATTGATGGAGTTAGATATATTAAATACATTAATCACCAAACAATAAGTTGGGAGAGAATAAAGAAGTGCGACCGCGTATTGCAGTGTATGCGCTGTCAACGCTGTCAACGCCTCGGCCAAGTGGCAGCGAATTGCAAGATGCGTTTCAGATGCGCAAATGCCTAAATAAGCATATCATTGGTAAATGTCCATTGGGGGAAGAACAGCTCCCCGATAGAAATAAACTATCCCGTGACCTTGGGAACAATTCAGGTCACCCTGCTAACTTTAGACGTTGCCCTAAGTACCAACAACTTAAATCAAAGTTGGAAGCCAGAAAGAAACACGTTGAACAAGTGGCTCGAACGGACATTATCTATTCAACCCTATTTCCAGACGAACGCACACTCTAATCATAACGTTCACTGCGACTGAATTAACCCTAAAAATTATTGCTGTTGTTGTATTCCAGAATACTACCCTTATTCGCGTTAACACTAATCTCATGTCCTTTCTAACACAACCTTTAAAACTACATCCTCACATATCTTACATTTTCATTTAATACAATTCATAAATAAACAGACACAATATTCTATATCCAGTCACTTACAGCACATTTAAAAACTTGCCCCTTTTCATAACAAGCACATTTTTCATTTCAAAACATAGCCACTTTGATTTTCGTTCAAAGTTCATTCAAAATTTTAAGTCACAGAGACTTCTAGATTGTTTTGTTCATTTTATACGACACAGTTAGTTGGAACAAAACGTTCTATAAAAACAGGAAAATTTATATTGTAAAAGTAGTTCAAGTTACAGCTCAGCTTGAGATACCTGAGTTCAATAAAATATAAAAATAAATAAAACCTATAATAAATTTAATAACTAAGAACTATAATTATTTTAATAAAAGAAGAGGTATTCTAACCCCCACGCTCTTCCCTCGAAAGAGGAAGCACGGCGCGGGAGACGTAACACTGTGAATGTTAATTCATTAATCCGCATGGAAAGAAGGGATAATCTCAGCAAACTGCTGGAAGCTGAACGCCCAGATGTGATTTTGGCTACTGAAACTAAGCTAAACCAAAGGCACAAATTGGGCTACCCAAATTATAAAGTAATTAGACGAGATCGTCCAATTTCCACTCACGGGACCCGGGTCACTGGCTTAGTTAAAAATGGTCTACAACACAAAGTCGTTTACAATAGAGATGTATACAACTTCCAGGTTAGAAGCCTGCGTTATAGATATTCCTTTGAAAAGTCAATCTCTACTTATGCTGCCGAATCTCAACAGTGTATACAGTTTATCAATTAACTTGATACCCTTTTTCGAAGTCTCAAGGTAGACTCGGAAAATAATTATTTATTTATGGCGGGAGATCTCAATCCCAAGCACAGTGCTTGGGGTAACCCAAACACAAGAGGCAATGTGTTGTTCGACTGGTGGCAAACAAACGCTATCGAACATAAACTAGAATTGTACACTACAAGTACTCCGTCATTTCCAAGAGGAGATTCCTTCTTGGATTTACTGTTGCTGGACGAGCGAATACAATTATTAGATACGGATCTAACTACTCGAAATTGTCTTCGTACAATCGAGTACGATAGCGATCATTACGAACTTGGTACTGTAATACATGTCCCAAACGAACGCTCACTACTTGAGCAGTATAAACAGATACATTCTTTTAATTTCGGAAAAGCACACTGGTCGCGCTTTGATTGGATAATAAAAAAAGAATTACGCTCCAAAAGCATAGATCCACCAACTGACAGAAATCTTCATAATGACAAAATTGATCATTATCTTTCGACGATTAACAACATTGTTACTAATACAATGAATCGTTCTATCCCAAAAGTATGTCACATGGAGAGCCATACAAACCGATACAGAAACGCAGTGATCGACGAGATGTATAGGCGAAAGAGTATTCTGCTCTCTAAGTTAAAACTGCTCTACAGACAGTTCAGTGATCCAAATAGCCAGGAAATAAAAACAATTAAGTCACTAATTAAAAATCTTCAAAAACTGATCCGTGACAACTATCTATCTATTTATTGGCCTGTAGGTACCCGAAAGTTCATGACCTCGCCGATTCGACTCCGCCATTGTTCCCTGTCCTGTGCGCTCTCCTTCCACGTTCAACCATCCGATCCGATCTCCTTGAGGTCCAAACTTACATTGTCCTCCCATCTCCGTCGCGGCGGTCCTATCAGTCTCTTTCCTGTTGGTTTACCGTCAAGAATTTTATGCACGACCCTATCGTTACTCATTCGCGCCACTGTCCGGGCCATCTTCATCTTCGCGACCTGATTACTCTCACTATTGTAGGTTTGCGGTATAGCTCCTCCAATTCGTGGTTGTGGAGTTTCCTTCATTGTCCTGCCACCTCGTCATATTTGCCGCAAAAGATACCCCTTAAAACTTTATTCTCGAATACGCGGAATTTGTTTTCTTTCCGTTTTGTGAGAGCCCATATTTCGCATCCGCTGACGCAAGGCTAAAAATAGATTATTATGGAAAATTTAACAAGCCTCGAGGCTTGCTAAATAAGGCCAAGACCGATCCCGGTTGCAGTGTCGATGATGAAGATTATGATGATGGTTCGCATCCGTATAGAACAATCGGCATGATTATGGTTCTATAACCACGGAGCTTTATGTTATGTGATAGCAGTTTGGATTTCAGCAGTTTAATGACTGCATGCCAACTATGTGGTTTATGTGTGGATATTTGGTTTTAACTGATCTAGAGACCTATGTTTGTTACATGACACTTTGGGTTTTAAGTATACCCAAAGGAAGAAGTCTTATGAAGTCAAGTCGGTACTACATACAGGCTAGTTTGTGCCATTTTGTCGGAATACAAATTTTCAAGGGAATTTTTCATGGACAAGTGATTTGTTGTTCTATCCGGCTAAAAACCCGTCTTAGGTTTAAAATCAACAAAATCAAAATTCAAAACTGGAATGAAAAAGTTGTTAATCATCACTGTACAATATCGTTTAGATAAGACACCCTTTTTGCTATCATAGAAATTAAGTCTCACGATTTGACGGCCTTGATCGTCCTCATTGTGGAGTTTCTCAACCAAAACCTCTGTACCCATGTTCCGCCGGTGCATGCTATCGGCATAGGCGTCTCTCCCAGCGGTTACAATCGTATAGGAACCAAAACAAAATGGAAGTGACTTTTGGGACACAGAGTAATTACTTATTGATGACGTTAGCACGTTCAATTTACACAGCATTATCTTGTAATTTTAGGTCTCCTAATTGCCTACCCATGGCTACCTAATCGCTTCACCGGTTTGCATTGTCTCATATTATACGTCATCGGGTGTTCAATGCCACTAGTAATCTTACAGACACGTTTTTACTGCATAGGGTGCGAAAAGTCGTCTTCTATTTCTTTTGCTCCCTGTACGAAATCAACTGCTGTGAAAGGTGAGGAACACGTGCCAATAATTAGCCCCATCGTTGGGAATTCAGTCGTTATGGAGCCTTTAATAAAATGTCGTTTGTTTTAAAATACAAAATTTTGGGACATCCGGGAGCATTTTTGTACTTTAAGAATCATTGAAGGTATAGGGCGTAAACAAATAATTTTTTCGAACGATTAAGAACATTTTCCAAAATATTTGACAGCTCTAAAGGCAAACTGTCGTCTTAGACGTTACTTCCTTTTGCAATACTATAAATCAGTAAGTGAAAACTTTGCATAATCTTACAAGTTTGAAATGTATGAGTGATGTTGGGATAAGGTGTGTGAATTAATGATTATTTATATCTTACTCGACGTCCAGGAAAGGGAATGTAACAGTTTTCCAAAAATCGTAGCCATATTCACATGTGACTTTAAAATGCTCGTCAAATTCTTCTTCAATCAGAGGATTGTATTGTATTGTTACTGTGTTCCACATAAAGTTCTGAAATGAGATTTAGGACGAAAGATATTATTATGCTCTTGAAATTTATGCTCGGTATGAATATCGCTCTTTGTGTATTATATATTTAATCGGCTGGTATGGTTGTGTGTATGCCTCACCTTAAATTGAAAATTTGCTGGTAGGGATTAACATAATATACAATCTCATTAAGGATAATCAAAATATAAATCTTACACCTTTATTTTATTTTTCTAAGAGGATATAAAACTAGACATTGGATTGAGTTTATAGTGATTTCAGGGCTGTTTGTGGGAAATTTGAAAACCTGCATTGAAAATGAACTATTCTCATACTTACTGTAGGATTTTTTCTTTTCTCCTCATGCAAGGCATTTTTACCTAAAGTTCCGCATCTGTTTAGTTGTATATAGAATTCATAGTAGTCATTTCCCGAACCATTTATGTACATGCAATCGGGATCATAAGCGTATCCTAAAATGAAAAAGGTCACTTCGTTAAAACCTGTGGAATTTTACATGAATTGAATTTCTTACCTGCAGAATAGATAAGTCCACCAAATGATCCATTGAAGCCTATTCTAATTTTCATGTAATCATCTTGGCATTCCGCTTCGATATCTGCAAAATTAAAGTTCATTAAGAATATTTCAAAGTATAGGGTGGCCCATGGAACCCCGGGCGGGCCTTTTAAATCTTCGGGATCTTTTTGGGTAATAATTTAAAAAAAAAAAATTATTCGCTTTGGAGTTATTTCTGACTTTTTTTTTTCTAATCAGTTTTTGAATATATGCGTACTGTCATAAGTCGACCCCAAAACAAATGTGAAAGCTATACAATTGCCAGACGCGAAAGGTTTAAATGGTCCACCCTATATGAGTAGTTGAAAATAGACTTTACGTTGAACTCGTGTGTTGTTCGGTTTGTAAGGACTTTTCGTATAGTCTAGCTCCCAATTATCTGGTGTCCAATGCTCATTGTTGTACGCAGTTGGAAGATAGCTATTTTTGTGCGATACAGGTAACTGCAACTTTGATGGTAGGTAGGAAGTGATGGGAACATATCCGGTTGATTCAGGTTCATTGTCATCCTGAAAAACGAGAATATTTAATGTGATAGATAACCAAAAAACAAAAAAAATATATACATTTAGAAATATATAAACTCAATAAAATAAAAAATAAATATATAAATAAAACAAAATTAAACAGAATAAACTAAAATAAAATAAAAGGGGAACATCATGCAGATATTACGACAAATAACCGAACTTCAAGATGTTCTTCATCACATAATCGGGCTCGCTCTCGAGGCTCTGTCCACGTTGGACTGGTACCGGTAAGCGACGGGGCTGGGAGGCTGGCGGAGAAGTCTGTTGTTAGCCACAACTTGACTCAATTTGTAGAGGAACCCACGCGAGTTTCGGATGCCCGAGGTATTTATGCAAACACCCTCGATCTGTTTTTGACATCCGAATTGAGCAGTTATACCGTGGAGGTTGCTGCGCCACTTGGAAACTCAGATCACTGCTTGGTATCTGTCGCGCAACTACATGTATTTCAAACGAATAACCGGCGTGGGTAGGTTCGCCATATATGGAAGTATGGGGCTGCTAACTGGGACGAGTTGCGAGATTTCTTCGCATCCTTTCCAAGGTGTGCTTCGCAGACTCCGATGTTAACGCTGGCGCAGAGTCGGTCACTGAGATTATTCTTCTCGGGATGGAGATGTATATTCCACATTCCATCAAACGAAGTTCATCTGATAAACCGTGGTTTGATAAAAAGTGCGAGCAGATTACAGCGGCAATAAACATAGCTTTTAAGCAATGGCGCTCCAATCCCACCGATGTTAACAGAGCGAATTATGTTAGAATCAGAAACGCGTGCAACCAGGCGATTAATACCGCGAAGAAGGCTCACAACGACAGGGTGATCAATAAGCTCCTTCGGTGCCCAACTGGTTCGCGCTCCTTCTGGTCAATGACAAAAGCTCTCTGCGGTAACTTCGCATCGTCCTCTTTCCTTCCGTTGGTGACGGACAGCGGGATGTTAGTCACAAATCCAAGGGATAAGGCTGATGTGTTCGTGAATTTATTTTCTGTGAATTCAAACCTCGATCCCGGCCTTTTGGAGCCATCTGTGATCTCGCCGGTACGGTCTTTCATGCGGGATGTGAGATTTCGTCTGCGCACTATTCAACGCATTCTACGCGAACTGGACTGTAGGAAGACAACCGGCCCGGACGGAATACCAGCAATAGTCCTTAAGAACTGTGGTCCAGAACTATCGCCGGTTCTTGATAGACTCTTCCGCTTATCTTATGCACGGAGGACCTTTCCTGCCTGCTGGAAAATCGCTCGAGTTCGGCCAATCCCAAAGACGGGAAAAAAGTGTCTCCCACAAAATTACCGTCCGATAGCCCCAAAGTAATGGGTACTGACAAAAGTCATCAATACAGAGTTCGTTAAGTATTTGGAGTGCATCGAACTTCTGAATGATCGCCAATACGGATTTCGTGGGAGGCGGTCCCCGGGAGACCGTTTGACACTTATAACCGATATATGGACGTCTGCGATTGAACGGTATGGCGAGTCAAGGACGGTCGCATTGGATATCTCCAAGGCTTTTGACGGCGTCTGGCACGGAGCATTGCTGAGCAAACTTCGTTCATATGGACTTTCCCAACAGCTCTCCGATTGGACCAGGAGCTTCCTCGAGAATCGATCGATCCGAGTTGTTGTGGAGGGCGAGTGTTCGGATCTGTATCCTTTTAATTCGCGGGTGCCCCAAGGTTCTATTTTGGCCCTAATATTGTTCTTGCTTCACATAAATGATTTGTTGGAGACAACGGATAACAAAGTGTTCAGTTTTGCGGATGATATTACGCTTGTTTTCTCCTTTTCGAGTGTTCGGCCGATCGGTGCATCTGCGTCGCATACGCTGAAAACGGAGCTATATTTTTAGAGCCCAGAAATATTTTACTCCGGCCCAACTTCTTCTCCTGTATAAATTCCAAATTAGACCCGCGCTCGAATATTGCTCTCATGTTTGGAGCTCGGCTCCTAAACATACCCTCGACCTACTTGAGAGCATAGAGAGACGATCGATCCGACTGATCGGGGACTCGGCGCTGACGTCGGGACTATAGTCGCTATCACATCGAGGACGCGTAGCCGACCTCTGTCTGTTTTACAGATATTATCACGGGTACTGTTCTTCGGAGATTCTTGGTATTGTTCCACGCAATTCGGGGCAATGCGCTCCACAAGACAATCCGACGAATCGCGCCCGTTTGTGGTTCATCTCCCGACGGCGCGAACATCCCTGCATCAGAACTCGTTCCGTTACAGAGCGGGGAAGCTGTGGAACTCCGTTAACACGAGAGTGTTGCCGGAGCGTCACAACCTGCAACTGTTCCAAAAGAACTGCAACAGTTATTTGATGGCATCTCGGGGCGCCCACTCGGCGCTATAGATTCGCCTCTCCCGAGAGGAGTCTAATAAAAAAAAAAAAAAAAAAAAAAAAAAAATATATATATATATATATATATATATATATATATATATATATATATATATATATACATGTGTGCTTTTAATTCTTAGGATTGCAATCCAATCTGTCCTTTAATTTATTTTAGATTTTAAGTAAAATTTATAGAAAGGGTTTTGGTGTATATTGCCCTTTAATGAAATTATTCCCTGAACTTTGTTATTTCTAAAATATTGTATATTTCAGTTGAAAGATATTATGCTTTAATACATATCATATTTCTGAATTGTAATCACCTTTATAATTGATAGAATAATAAAAAAAAGTAAAAAAAATTAAAAAATTAAAAAGAAAATAAAATTAGGAGATGTAAAAGAGGATGATCTTAGGAAGGCTTATATATATATATACATATATATATATACATATATGGTCTTAGAAAGGCTTATATATACATATATATATATGGTCTTAGGAAGGCTTATATGTACATATATATATATATATATATATATATATATATATATATATATATATATATATATATATATATATATATATATATATATATATATATATATATATATGTATATATATATACATCATCATCATCGGCACTACAACCGGGAACCGGTCTTGGCCATATTTAGCAAGTCCTGAGGCTTGTTAAATTTTCCATAATGATTTGTTTTTTCCGGGCGAGGTTATTAGTCTTGCGCCGGAGGCTCCCCGACGGGGAATAGAACCCTGGTCTCCCGTGTGACAGGCGGGTATACTAATATATATATACATACATGTACATATATACATACATATATATTTATATATATATATATATATATTACTATTTATTGGCCTGTAGGCACCCGGAGGTTTATCACCTCGCCGACTCGACTCCGCCATCTTTCCCTGTCCTATGCACTCTCCTTCCAGGCTTAACCATTCGAACCGATCTCGTCAAGGTTAAATCTAACATTGTCCTCCAATCTCCGTCGCCGCCGTTCTACCAGACTCTTTCCCGCTGGTCTACCGTCAAGAATTCTACATACGGTCCTATCGTTGCCCATTTGTGCCACATGTCCGACCCACCTTAGTTGTCGCGACTTGATTACTCTCCCTATTGTAGGTTATATACATATGTAGGTAATATTAAATGTTAATTGGTTAATTGAGAAAATATTGTACGCCGAAAAGCAAAATAAAACAAAATGACATTGTGCAATTTAGAGTGTTTGAAATGAGCGTTTTTGAACAACCAGTAAGTTAATTAAGAAAAAAAACTGTAAATAGGACAGCATTTAGTCTGAGTTGAAAACGTTTTTTTTTTGTTTTTTTGTAAAACAATTGCGAATATAAAATAAAAAGAAGAGGGGATGAATTATGGCTCTTTACAGGAACAGGTTGAATTTTCAGATGAAAGAGTTTTCGCAGCTTTCTTGTGCGACCCAATCGATTTTTTTAATTCAAGATTTGACTAAAATGAGAATCTACCTTCGAAAAAAAAAGGAAAAATTCATATTTCGGAAACCAACTTATTGAAAAAAAAGGGATCGTAGAATGGTCACAAGCTAATAACCGATACCTCGAAAAATTACGTATTCTTAAGAGGTGATATATGCTCTTTATACCCTCGGATTAGTGTATATTTATCCAACATTGTTATATAATTTGGTAAGTGGAATGAAAAAGTAGCATTATGCCTGCTACAAAAAATTAAATTGAGCAAATACTATCATGAGACAAGCATTCGTTGCCGTCTTTAGAACACATCCTGCCTTTATCTTTTCTAGAGATATTACTGCAAACATTCTACAAGTGAATTCAGCAGTTGCTTTCTGCCTCTCCTAGACTCCCGCTAGTTAGAGTGCATTTGGATTTCATGCACATGAAAAGTAAATTTTAGATGGGCAGAAAAACACAGGGAATCGTTCTTCAGTAGAATTACACGTACTACACCAGCTCAGCGCGGCCATGCGCGCTTATACTCTATAGGTATTTAATTCTATCCTGCATCGATAAATCTTTTCCCAATCGTTTCCCTCTTCTTCAGCCTGAATTGTTAGACGGACATTGAGTGGTATTAAATAACCCCTTTTGTGTGTTTAAAAATAAATCAGAAGAAAATTAGAAAAATTAAAAAGCCAATATCGTCATAGCCGATGTAGAACTAATATTTCCTAAGATTCCAGGTGATGTGATTTTATTAAAATAGGCGCAACTAGTCAGTTTATTGGTCGATTGGCACAAACTTGAGACTCGTCTGCTCAACCCGTGTACGCGTAGCTCCGCAGTTTGCATCTTCCTTTCTGTTGTAACCATTGAACGGAGTTAAAAAAAAATCACAGCTTCATGGATTAGAAAAGATCTGCCGTAAAAGAACTAATTGTCAAACTGCTATTTCTAGAAGGACGTTCTTTCTTATGCCCCACAGATAGGAAGTTATTTTAAGCGTCGGTTTTCCAATGAATTTTGCCGTAACCGCAGCTTGAACTTGGTAAGATAATTCGTCAAAGTAAAATGCCTTATGCGACGGATGCAAGACTATAAAACTATAAACTTATGTGGCATGTGTTTTATAGCTTTTAAAGCATCGATAATATGAGCCGGTCTCCGGAAGAGTAATCAAATTTCCTACACGTAACTCTGTGTAAGTCACTATATATAAAATTATTAAAAAACCCTAATTTGCTAGTCGGTTATACCTCATGTGGTATGTAAGCTTACAGCTATGCTTCGGGGTCAGTAGGGTACAGGGTTATCACCTTACGTAAAATATACGGAACGGCCAATGACAGTGCATCTGTCTCGTATTTTATGAATTAACATTTTTTATTTCTTAATTAATATTCTGCATTCATTCTTGTGCTAACATTAAAACTCACCTTCACTTTTAAATCGGATAGGACGCCAGCTCTTTTGGTTAGTTTAGGATTTTGTGTAGATGAAATAACCCGTGAAGAAGAAGAAACTGAAACCGCTGAAGACGAAGGTAGCGATGGAAGGTGATTTGTTTTGTTGCTTCGACTCGTTACGCTTGAGGTCTTCCTTATTACGGTATGCTCTGTCGTGGGAGCTATTGGTTCTCCTAGGCATTGCGAAACAATCTGGAAAAATAAAAAACAATAAATAAACCACCGAGTGATACATGCATCAGCAGTAGGACTTGTTGTTCTGGCTAAAGGTATCGAATGACTTCGATATTAACACACGCAAATAGATACAGAATAAGGCTTTCAGCCAAATATCAGAGCAGGGTTGGCTGACCGAAGGGAGACGAAGAATAAAAAAGAAGATCACTGAATCGCTTGTATCTGAGGAATATGGAGATTCATTAATGAAGTTGTATCCGGTGATTAGATTTAGAATTACCTAATAGAACATGATTGCAATAGCTCCGGCAACAGTTTCAAAACGTGCGTAGATAGACGTGCTTATAAATCAACACAAACTATGCATGGCATAATGTGAATATGATGCAGACATTTTTTGTGGTGTTTTTGACATGAACTCGTCTAAAATTCGAAATGTCTGACAAATGGAGCTTGGAACTTTCTTGAATGATGAGAACGAATTTACATAAACCTACTTGTTAGTTTTCCAATTAAGGGTTTCATGTTGGCGTTTAAAGACGAACCCACATATCATTACATACAATTTGATGCTGCCCTTCACTATCTGTCGTATACGTCCAAGTTTTGATGAAATATTTCACTAGGTTTTCGTATAACTGCGGCGGTGTTTAGTTATTTTTTGTTGGTATAGGGGATATGATAATTAGACTTATAATACGGTAAAATTACTATTGTACAATTGAGTCAAGAATTCCTGACATAGCATAGTATGCGGGTTCCTGTTACGTTGCTAAATCTATTTTCTTTTTCGGTGTTGAATACATTTTTCGCTTTTTGCTAAAGAGTTATTTAGTGAGATATTGTGTGTTCTGGTCAGGTGTTAAGTAATAACATAGTAAGCATCCTGACAAGCACCCTGTTGCACCGGTTTTACTATTAACTTTTGTTTTTTATTATACGAAACGGAAAATGAACATTTGGTGATATCGACCGTTAGGTGTGGTCTCAACGGCTTGCAGCCTACTGAAATCATCATCATCATCGGCACTACAACCGGGAACCGGTCTTGGCCTTATTTAGCAAGTTCTGAGGCTTGTTAAATTTTCCATAATGATTTGTTTTTTCCGGGCAAAGTCATTAGTCTTACGCCAGAGGCTCCCCGACGGGGAATCGAACCCGGTCTCCCGCGTGACAGGCGGGTATACTAATCACTATACTATCGAGGAGCCAGCCTAGTGAAATAGCACCACATGAATCAGGCGCACCGTGAATTGGTCTTTGGCCAATTTCGGAGCTTGGTTAAACGAATTTTTTTTTTTTTTTTTTTTTTTTTGAATAGGTGGTAATGCAGTCCGGTGGTAAGATAAACCCCGTCATGCTGTATATTTTGCGATATGGTAGGGAGAAATCTTTGACTACGTTCGGGACATCTGGCTGTTGGCCTGGATTGAAGTTGAGATAAGACTTAATGGAACCTTTTGGGTGAGAAATTCCAGAGGGAAATTAGTCCGACATTCGGATCCCCCAAGGGGACTATCTAAGGAGGAACATCGTGTGAATATATCAATAATAAACCAGACTGTCGTCCTGCGTAATCGGATCCACCCGCGAAATATTATCGCCGGTTTACTGCAAAATTCTTTTTAATATTTTATACCCAGAAGATCTGAACATCCGTTGATAATTTACACGTATTTAACCGATCCCAAAGAAAGGAAATAAGCATTTGCCGCAAAATTACCGGCCAATAGGCTCACTATCCATGTTGTGAAAGGTGATAGAAAAAGTCATCAACATAGAGTTGATCAAATATTTGGAATACAACGAACTCCTAAGTAATGTCAGTATGTATTCTATAGCGTGCGATCCACGGGAGGCCCTTTGAGCATTGTCGCTGAAATCTAGACATCTGAAACACACGGTGAATCAAGAATTATCGCTTTTGGCTACGTCTGACTCCGAGTGTTGCTAGGTAAGCTTTGTTGTTATGGATTTCCTCCACATATTTGCGACTGGATGAAGTGTTTCCCTGTAAGTCGTAAAAGTTATTGCAGCAATGTGACTAAGAACATCTTCGGATACGTTTAAATGCTCGTGTGTTTTCGAATCATCCAGAGTGTTAAAAGTTAATGAAATAGCGTTGTTCGAAAAACCGACTTAACCAACTCAAGTACAATGAGTCTGTGCGGGGTACGAGATCGCGACGCCAGCATGGGCGAGAGTTCTACCTCGTTCCCACAAATCACTAAGGTATCCGACAAGTACAACACCGAGGGAAAAGCACAAACACCGGACAAGTAAAAATAAAACTCACTATTTCGTTTATTTAGTTTTATTTCTAAATCGAGGAAAACACTTCTATTGGAATAACTTGTTTGAATTCATGGATTATTGTTTCCGTTTCATTTTCTTATTGGATACTAACATTTTACGGTAGCACTGCGTGAGAGTTACATTGTGAAGTCACTAAAAAAACACAATCTTCGAAGACTGCAGAGAATATAATATTCGACACGGCAGTTGCAAACACTACACTGTACGTGGGAAATGCGAGTTATGTCTATGAGGCACATGATTTTTACTTATTTTATTGTTCTTTTTTTGTTCCTAAATTATTACACACACGCGACTCGGTGATTTTTCGCGTCTCCGTGGTCACCGGAGAGCGGAAGTCGGCATGACCGTGGCGGTCAGCAGATGGTAAAGGACTCGGCGAATATCATCTCGTGCAGAGATGATTCGCTTGTGGGGTGAGTTTGTGGTGTCGTGGTAGATATCCTCTCCACTAAGGATATCGTTTTTATCTACCACCAGAGAAACGTAAAGTCTCTCTTGGTGGAATAGGAAACTAGATCTTGTAATGAAGATCGTGGTGGTATGTGTGCGATCGTTCAAATCTGATGTTGTTTACACGTGCTCGAAGGCAATGTAACAACGATGCAGATAGGCAGCAAAAACAAAGGAAGAAGCGACCAAATGCTTCGTCCGGTAACCAGGGTCATGTTTACGCTGTGTATCGTCGCTATAATCGACGTTGGGGAAAAAAGGTGCTAATGGGATTGGTAGCAGAAACGAATCCCTTGCCTGCATTTGTACATGCAGGGAAATTAGTTTGTGGCGACGTACGAAATTGATGATTGTTTGTCTATTGAACAAAGAATCGCTGGCCGGCTTGCTGCAGCTGTAAAAACAAGCCAACAATTGATAACATTGGGTGCCGAATGTTTTGTATTTATGGTGCATATGATGATTTGTTGGAGACAACGGATAACAAAGTGTTCAGTTTTGCGGATGATAGTATGCTTGTTTCCTCCTTTTCGAGTGATCGGCCGATTGGTGCATCAACGTTACACCAGCTGAGATGTAGACAGATTGACTCTCTGAATCGGGATCTGGATAAAGTCCTGCAGTGGGGAAAGGCCAATCTTGTCGACTTCAACGCAACGAAGACCCAGTATACAACATTCACAAAGAAAAGTGGATCATCGGTTCCACAGCTGATGCTGAATGGCCAGGCCCTTGAATCTGGAGAAAGCTTGAAATTGCTCGGCGTCACGGTATTCGGGAATGTATCATGGCATAAACACGTATCGAGTATCGCCAGGTCAGCCTCAGGAAAACTGAGTTATCTTTTTAGAGCCAAAAAATATTTTACTCTGGTCCAACTTCTTCTCCTCAAATTCTCAAATTAGACCCGCGCTCGAATATTGCTCTCATGTTTGGAGCTCGGCTCCTAAACATACCCTCGATCTACTTGAGAGCGTACAAAGACGAGCGATCCGTCTGATCGGGGACTCGGCGCTGACGTCGGGACTACAGTCGCTATCACATCGAAGGCGCGCAGCCGACCTCTTTCTGTTTTACAGATATTATCACGGGTACTGTTCTTCGGAGATTCTTGGTATTGTTCCACGCGATTCGGGGTAATGCGCTCCACAAGACAATCCGACGGATCGCACCCGTTTGTGGTTCATCTCCCGACGGCGCGAACATCCCTGCATCAGAGCTCGTTCCGTTACAGAGCGGGGAAGCTGTGGAACTCCGTTAACACGAGAGTGTTGCCGGAGCGTCACAACCTGCAACTGTTCAAAAAGAACTGCAACAGTTATTTGATGGCATCTCGGGGCGCCCACTCGCGGTGCCCCCTCGCGGCTATAGATTCGCCTCTCCCGAGAGAAGTCTAATAAAAAAAAAAATATATACATTAAGGAACTATTTTTAGGAATTTTATCTAGCGCGTTGAAAGCATTAATTGTCCTTGTAAAAGGAAATGTTTCAGGTATGCTGGAAATTTGCCTGGGAACCGAAGGTACCGAATAGGTTTTGGGATACCTGAAGAGGTAGAAAAGAAATTTTACAGGAAATTATATGCAAAGAGATGCATGAAGGTAAGTTTTCTTTTACAGGGACTTTTTTATACCTTAGATAATCCTAGATGCGTAAAGCATTTAAGGTGCTAACGCGAATGCATTAGCGAAATTATATGATTGGATGGAAGATATGGGGGTTTTTAAAGAAAGCGAACCGCGGAGTTTGGCGGAACCGCCACAAGTGTGATGTTGAGGTAAAACAGTATATAGTAGTATATACGTATATCAGTAAAATAGTTAATCATAAATATAATGTAACATGGAATTAGTGTAACAAGATCATAGTAGAACATAAATAACATCACAATAAATATCATAATTACTATTACTATTTATTGGACTGTAGGGACCCGAAAGTTCATGACCTCACCGACTCGACTCCGCCATTGTTCCCTGTCCTATGCACTCTCCATCCAGGCTTCACCATCCGATCCGATATCCTCAAGGTTAAATCTGACATTGTCCTCCCATTTCCGTCGCCGCCGTTCTGCCGGTCTCTTTCCCGCTGGTCTACCGTCAAGAATTCTACCTACGGTCCTATCGTTGCCCATTCTCGTCACGTGTCCGGCCCATCTTAATCTTCGCGACTTGATTACTCTCACTATTGTAGGTTTGCGGTATAGCTCTTTCAATTCGTGGTTGTGGAGTTTCCTCCATTGTCCTGCATCCGCGTCATATTTGCCGCGAAATATACCCCTTAGAACTTTATTCTCGAATACGCGGAATTTGTTTTCTTCCCGTTTTGTGAGAGCCCATGTTTCGCATCCGTATAGAACAATCGGCAACATTATGGTTCTATAGACACGGAGCTTTATATTACGTGATAGCAGTTTGAATTTCAGCAGTTTACTGACTGCACGCCAACTAGCGTTGCCGGAGTGTAGTCCTTTCTTAATATCCTTAAATATCATAATAATGAATATTATAATGTAAACATATAATATATACAACGATAGTATTCGTAAACGTAAACGTTAATAATTACAATTAATAGTATAACATAAATAGTATTACAGTAAATATCATAACAATGAATACTATAAAAAGTAAAAGTATGACAATTACTCGTGTAAAAAAATCATATAAGTTGTAGTAACAAGAAATCCATTATTTTTCCAATAGATGGGTTAGGAATCTATGTGTCACGTTGTATAAGTGCGATCGGGTTACGCTAGGTGGTGTTAGAGTTGTAAAACTTTTCTTTCACTTACTTAAAACACCACACACACTTGTCATATCTTTAAAATAAAACACTCTTTGTTTGTTTTATATTTAAACTAGTTTTGATTTCTAACCAACACACACATAAGTCACTTAAATTAGTTCTTAGTTTCATATATATTCCTCGGTCAACACACATAGAAGTCACTTAAATTAGTTCCTAATTTCACGTATATTCCTCGGTCGACACAGTTAATTAACGAAAGTCTATTAAGTTTAACACGACTTTTTCTTTGTAAACCTCTTAAGAATTTTTCGAACACTTATCTAGTACTTTTTTCCCGCCTCACACCGCGCACCACTTGAAGGCCGACTCGGTCTAAATTCTAGAACCAACAACCCGACCGTTCCGCTCAACTCTTGAAAAACAACTCCGTTATATCACCGTCTCGGTCGAGATTCAAAATCCAACCATCTCTAGTGCTTTTCTCATTTCTTTTTCTTTGGATCGAAATCTTTGTTTCCTCCGGCAGATAGAAGGATATCTCCCTTTTCCCGCCTGATCCACTTTGCGGTATATCAAACACAAAAGAAAAATCACTAGTGCATCGTGTTAATGCACATTTCTGATTCCCCCTTTTTGTGTTGTTATGGTTTAGGCGAACATGCAGTTCATTTTATGGTGCCTGATGTTTTCTTTAGGCGAATGGGCAAGGATTTCTTCCGTGGGGAATCGATAAGAAATACAAAGAGGAAAATCAATAGTGAATCGTGCTAATGCACCTTTGTGATTCTCTATGTTCTTATTGTTTAGGCGAACGTGCAGTTTATTTATTCTAGGCGAATGGGCAAGGATGTTCCTTGTGTGAAATGGTTTGGGTAAACAAACCTTTGAAGGATCATAAAATTGCAGACGTGCAATTTATGATTCTCAACAACTTTACTTGAAAGTTGGTCATCTGGTCCACAGATTTGGAGCCAGGGGATTCTGCGTGTTGAACATATGGTTCGTTCTTTCACGTCTTGGATTCAACTTAAATTCAATACGGGCAAATTGAACGTGCAGTTCAATTTGTTTGATATTGAATTGATATCACGATATTTACTGTATGCGCGACTAATGATGCAGCTTAGCTCCAAAAAGGTAGGTTTTATGGGATGGGTGCTTGTGGCTGCAACATTAGCGAGATGAGATTTCGTACGAAAAAAAAAGACTCAGTTTTGTTTGGGCGCGCGTTCGATATGGACTTCAGCAAAAAGAAATGTGCATCATTTTGCAGTTTTTTTCGATAAAGGCGAAAACGCAAGCCAGGCGGCTGAAAACGTGAATAATGTTTATGGTCCTGAAACTCTAGAAGCCATGGGCAATTTTGGTTTCGCCGCTTCCGTTCCGGTAATTTTGATGCCAAAGATGCACCCCGCTCTGGAAGGCCAATCGTCTAAAATGTCGATAAAATCACGGAAATCGTTGAATCCCATCGTCGTGTAAGCACCGTTTCGATTTCCCAGGAGCTAGATATTGCACAAAAAACCGCTCGGAAGCACTTGAATAGGACTGGAGACAAAAAGAAGTTCGATGTATGGGTGCCACACGAGTTAACGCAAAAACAAAAATACGTGAACAGCATTTTGAACTACGAATCGCTGCTGAATCGCAACAAAATCGACCCATTTCTGAAGCGAATGGTGACTGGTGATGAAAGGCGGATCACTTACAGCGTCAAGCCAAAACGGCCATGGTTAAATTGCAGTGGGCCGGCGCAAACGGTGGTCAACCCAGAATTGACGACCAGGGGGTGTTGCTGTGTGTTTGGTGGGATTGACAATGAATCATCTACTATGAGCTGCTCCCCTACCACCAAATTCTTCATTCGGAGGTGTACTGCCAACAGTGGGACTGTCTGAAGGAAGCAATCGCCTAGAAGTGGCCAGCTTTGTCCAATAAGAGAGGAATTGGGTTCCACCAGGACAACGCGAGGTCACACGCATCGATAGTGACTCGCTAGAAGTTCCGGAGCTTGGCGGGGAGGTTGTTATGCATCCACCTTATAGTCCGGACCTGTCACAAAGTGATTACCACCTGGCCCTGTCTATGGCGATTGATTTTGCTGATGAACAATTCGCTTCAAGAGAAGCTTGCGAAAATCAATTGTCCCAATTTGTTGCCAATAGAGAGCAGTGTTTTTTATGAAAGGGGCATATTGAAATAACCTTACAAATGACAAACAAGTTATCGAACAAAACCGTGCATATTTGATCTAAATCGCATCATTCTAACTATGCTAAATAAAGTCTTCATTTTCATGCAAAATAATGGATTTATTTTTACTACATCTATTATATACAATAGCATACAGTATTGCTCAATGTACGTTTCCAGTATACGACCCTGTAATTTATGAATTTTCGGGGTAAGAGTTTGTAGTAATAAAAATTGACGTATAAAGGTTTACAATTTAAGAATTTACAGTATAAGAACATGCAGTATAATAATTTGCGGTATAAGCGTTCGCGGTATCACAGTTTATACTATAGAAGCCTGCTGTATACGAGTTTGCGGTATACGGGTTTGTGATACAAGAGCTAATAATAAAAGCATTAGTAGTATGCGGGTGAATTTTGTAACACCGAGGGGATGTAATATAAACTTTTATGGCTGTTGTGTTTTAACTTAAACGGTGTTATAACAGTATAATTATAATATTTCTGACAGGTAAGTGTCAGTCGTCTTTTTTTTTTTGCACAAACGCGCGCATAAAAGGGGATTTTGGAGGACCCTTAAATGTCAGAGCACAGTGCGTGCCGAAGGAGTGGAAGTGGGTAAGGAAAGGTGGTATCGATGTACATTGGTCTTTAATGCCTAGACATTACAACGACGAGAAAACACAGGATCTGGTAGATTATTCTATTCTTGTCGTTGGACTAAAGAATGACCTTCTACATTTATTTCACTTCAACGTGAACTGATGCGCATTCTCAGATTGACGGGTATCGCGGGAAAATGTCTGAGGAAGCGGGGCACATTGAGCAAGTTCAGTTGAGCAATGAACGTGATAATACCTATAGAAAAGAGATAGGCATGATACGTTGCGCCTATGTTTGAACGACGGAATTGATCGACTTACGGCTGCGTCCCCAACAAGTTTCACTGCTCGTTTTTGCAACCTTTGAGCACGTGTAGGGCAGTTTTGCATGCGCCTGACCAAATGTGGGAGTTGAACTCCTTTTCGGGACGAATATACGCCTTGTAAATAGTAGCGACTCCTCGATAGTATAGTGGTTAGTATAACCGCTTGTCACGCGGGAGACCGGGGTTCGATTCCCCGTCGGGGAGCCTCTGGCGCAAGACCAATGACCTTACCCGGAAAAAACAAATCATTATGGAAAATTTAACAAGCCTCAGGACTTGCTAAATAAGGCCAAGACTGGTTCCCGGTTGTAGTGCCGATGATGATAATGATGAAATAGTAGCCAGGTTGGAGGGAGTGAAGTATTTTTTGCATCTCTTAAGGAACCTCACCCATTTGGCCGCACTTTTCGCAGCTCAAAAAATGTGGCCCCTTCAATTAAGAGTCGAATTAATTCGACTGCCGAGGATTGATAGTTCCTTGGCTTCGTCGATGCAAGTGCCGTTCATAGACAGTATATTTACATTGGGGTTCGCCTTTGACGACAAGAGACAGCACTGAGTTTTTAGGGCATTGAATTTTGGTCGGTTAGATAATCCCCACTTATATATCTTGTTGAGGTCGGAATTCAGTTTATTAAGGATATCCTGCTGATTGGTATTGACGTTCGAAGAGTTTGGTCGGAAATGTTCGTATGAGTATGAGAATCTGAATGTGCTTTCATCAGCAAACGAGTGGACTGTGTTGTGGGTAATCGACAAGAGATCATTTATAAAGATGAGGAAGAGAGTGGGTGAGAGTACCGAACCCTGGTTAACACCTGCATTAATTTGATTGCAGGCAGATTTGACACCAGCGAGAACCACTTGGATTTAACGGCCAGAAAGATAGTCTCTTATCCATTGGATCAAGGAATTGTCCATTCCATATGAATGAAATTTTGATAAAAGGGCCGGATGCCAAACTCTGTCAAAGTTTTTCCAGATATCCAGTGCAACAACCTTGCTTTCTACGAAGCGGTGGATGGAATGGCTTCACTTTTCGGTAAGGTACGCCATCTAATCTCCTGTGGACCTGTTGCTACGAAAGCCATATTGGCAGTCATTGAGGAAGTCATTTGATTCCAGATATTTCAAAAGCTGACGGTTGATAAGTGATTACATTATCTTCACGAGAATAGAAGTTAGTACGAGGGTTGCCTTTTATATTTCGGGATTAGAGAACAAAAACAAATATTGATCATCGAAAATCACTTTATTGTATTTCAAAATATTCCCCATGAAGATCTATACACTTTTGCATGCGTTTGAACCAATTGTCGAAGCACTTTTGTCACTCTGATTGAGGTATCTCAACACATGCATTCTGAATGCAGCAACCGCTTCTTCAGGTGTCGAAAAACGTTGACCTCACAGTTTGTTTTTTACGTACGGGAATAAAAAGAAGTCATTCGGTGCCAAGTCAGGACTATACGGCGGATGACCCATCAAATCGATGTTTTGGGTGCTCAAAAATGCAGTTGTCGCAGCCGATGTGTGAGAGCTCGCATTGTCGTGGTGAAGAGTGATCCGTCTTCGGCGGTTGGTTTTCCTGATTTCTTGGAAGACAACTGGCAAACAAATGGTTGTGTACCAACACTTGATTTCCTAAAAAACGTTAGAGGGAGGGGCGTGCAAGTGGCGAGAATTGTGCGTCGCTTCATGCCATTTTAGTCATGATGGAGCGCTTCACGGGACAACAGCGTGCTTTTTGTGTAAAACAATTTTATATAAACAACGATTCCTACATTTACTGTACGACGCCTATTTAGAATTGAATACGGATTACGCCATCTAGGTGGGTGTCCAAGTGTTAATTTAATCAAAGCTTGGGTCAAGAAATTCGAGCAAACGGGATCGACAACGAATATTAAACAAACAGGGCGAATACGTGAAGAAGAAGCGATGAGAACATTCGGGAGGTTGACATTTTCGTACCTCGCAGCATGTGTCAGCGAGTTTTCCAAAGTTTGCGTAGTCGATCACAGGAGTGCCACGACGAGATGGGGCACAACTCGACGGTGGCATTTAAAAAAGGTAAATTTCAATAAACTGTTATTATGTTAAATAAATGATCAATAAAATAACATTTGTAGTTTTATTTCTATTCATGTTTCAAAAGTGCAAACATTTATGGCCCACCCATAAGCAAGTAAATGTAACAATGTTTAGTATCATCATCATCATCGGCACTACAACCGGGATGCGGTCTTGGCCTTATTTATTAGCAACTCTCGAGTGTTGTTAAATTTTCCATAATAATTTATTTTTACGGGCAAGGTTACAATGTTTAGTATAGGAGTGAATAGTATAAGATTGAGATGTATACGAGTGAGTCGTATAAGAGCGAATAGTAAAAGAGTGAAAAGTATAGGAGTGAATGGAACTAACGTGAATGATATACGAGTAAACAGCATAAAGGTGAACCGTATAAAAATGCCCGATATGTGACATGTGACATGTGATATATGACATATGACATGTGACATATGACATATGACATATGACATGACATATGACATATGACATATGACATATGACATATGACATATGACATATGACATATGACATATGAGATATGACATATGACATATGACATATGACAGATGACATATGACCTATGACAGATGACATATGGCATATGGCATATGACATATGACATATGGCATATGACATATGACATATGACATATGGCATATGACATGGAAAAAATAGCGGCTTGTGCTTATATCAAAAGGGGTCAAGAATCCAGAAGAGCCGTTGTCTTATCGCCCGTTGTGCATTCCGACAGGTATATCAACCGGTAAGGCACTAGCGGTGGTGTGCGAAATCGCTCGCAATGCGATAGCTGGAGCACAATGGCTAGGTGGTAACAAAAAATATTGCGTGGTGGTGACGCTAGTTGTTAAAGATGCGTTTAACTCGGTGAATTGAAATTGGATTCTAGACGGGTTGGGCGATCTGCAAGCCTCACCCTACTTACTGCGTATACTAGCAAACTATCTCTCGGATAGAAAACTGCTCTACGACGCAGATGAGGGACCACATGAATATAAAACACAGCGGGTGTACCTCAGGGATCTGTATTAGGTCCGCTGTTATGGAATATCATGTATGATGGTGTACTCAGGATCAATGTACCAGAAGGAGTTAGAATCATTCGGTACGCAGATGATTTGGCAATAGTGGCCGTAGCTAAACATCTAGATGACTTGGAGAATATTTGCTTTCAACCAATCCAGATCATTAAATGCTGGCTAGATATGGCGGGACTGAAACTAGCTGGACATAAGATGAAGGCAGTTTTAATAAGCAGCCGCAAGAAAGTTGAACACCTTGATTTGGAAATAGAAGGATAAATAATCAGATCCAGTCCTTATATTAAATATCATGAAGTTATAATCGACAACAGGTTGAGCTTCGAGGAACACCTGAGGAAAACGATTGAAAAAAAGACAAGAGTATGCAACGTTTTGGCGAGACTGCTACTCAATGTTGGAAGATCCCGGCCTCTCACATAAGGAAACTGATAACCAGTGTCAACACCTCCATTATAATGTATGCAGCTCACATTTGGGCAGGAGCTGCACAGTATAAGTCCTGCATGAGGGGAGTCAACTCAGCACATAGGCTGGCATCACTAAGAGTTTGCTGTGCATTCCGACCGGTATCCGAAGATGCTATAAATGTATTGGCCGGGAGGACACCACTTGCCATTGCAGCTAAAGGAAACGTTGCATTGCATGAGGTCTCACAAGAGAATCGTCGGAGAATGCGGTCACAATTAGGGCTCTCAAGCCTTAGAGTATGGCAACGAAGGTGGGATTCTTCCACCAAAGGAAGATGGAGCCACACATATGATATCTGATGTAGAAACCTGGGTGAAAAGAAAACATGGCGAACTGAATTACCACTTGACTCAGCTAATATCGGGACATGGATGATTTCGGTAATACTTGCACAAGTATAAGCATGCGAATCACCCATACTGCTTGTATTGCAAAGGCTAAATAGAAAATGCGGAATACGTACTCACAGAGTGCGTGAGATTCGACACCGCACGCACGATTTTGGAGAGACTTATGAGACGGACATTTATTCCGGGAGGAGTAATAGAATACATGTGCTGAGTTCAACACAGGTATGTTCCGTAACAAATGGTATTCTCTGTGAAAAGATTCAGCTGTTGCGACGCGACGAGTGGCGTAACAGGTAAACTCCGTTCCGACCCGCAGTGGAATATCGAAAAGAAAGTTCGGCGGGGATCAACGGGAATATGAGCCTGGCGGGAGGTGGTTTTAGTCGGTAAAAGCCCGGCATGCCTCTGGATCGGTCCATATAACATATAACATATGACATATGACATATGACATATGATATGACATATGATATATGCCATATAACATATGGCATCTGACATATAACATATGACATATGACATATGATATATGACATATGACATATGACATATGTCATATAACATATGACATACGACATTCAAAATTTTGCCTTGCGGAATGGCGACCATAAAGCTAGAAGAAAATATTGTATAGATGTACATTTCACCGACGGAGAAGTCGTACGTTCTCTCTATTGGGATGCGAGTCAGTCAATAAACTCAAGGCACAACAAACGGTAGTTTTATTCTAGCCATACACATCATGGCACATCGGTTATAGCGTAAAGTGAATAATAGAAGTGATTACTTAAATGCAGGTGCAGTGCAAGTAAACAATAACAAACAGACGAAATGTATTTTAAAAAGCCAGATCCTCCAGTTTTAGAAGGCAACCTAAAAGGGAATGTTGCTAAATTTAAACAAGTGCGTACGTAACAGCAACTAAACGCAATAAAGAAGAAGACATACTGCAGGTGTATCGATATTTGACACCACCATATTAGCAGAGAGTTGCAATTTTAACGATCCGAAGAAATCAATGTTGCGAGATCGGTTAGTGATTGGAACTAGCGACCCAAATCTGCGAGCAAAACTCTTAAGAATCGATGGATTGACACTGGACAAGGCTAAAGAGTACTGCCGTATTGCAGAGATAGCCACATCACAGGCGAGGACAATGTAAGAAAGCGACTTGAAAGGACCTGTGCACGAAGTACTTCAAGCTTAGCATAAATATTAGAAGAACATTTATCATGAAAAACCGAATATATTCAATTAGAGGTTAGAAAGACAGGGTAGAGCACAAGCTACAAAGTGAAAATACTGTAATAGATGACATGGATATGGCAAATGTCTAGCGTACGATAAACGCTGTAATCTAAGAGGAAAAATCATTTTGGCGCGGTGTGCTAGAATTGGAATAAGGTAAGCATGTTTAATAATATTGTTTTTTTTTGGTTTTTGTTTGCCTTATTTGTTTCTTTTTAGTTTTCATTTTGTTTTTGTACTTAGTGGGGAATTTTGCTTTGTAGGTAGTTGTTTTTATACGACTTTAGTGTAGCATATTAATGGATGGGCTAGCGATGGGGATATTATATAATATATATAGTACATATGCCATTGGCAGGGTAAAAACTGGGTTGCCGCACTGGTCGGAAAATTTGTGTTTTATTGTTGTTCTTTCTCTTTTTCTCATCTTTTTCTTTTTCGTGTTGGTTTTATGCCACATTCCTGTGAGAATGGAGTAAATAAATGTTTAAGGGACATGCATAGGGGTCCCTATCACCTTTATTCAGATTGCATATGGCACAGTAAATATGACAATAGGATGGATTGTAACTAGGTTTTTAAATTTAGTTGTGCCAGAGTAATTTCTAAATAAAAAAGTATTAATTTTAATTTGCACGCTTCAAGAAGTTATATATTAATATATCTTTTAAATGTATTATTCCACAGAAACGTTCGACACCTTACACGTCTCCATTTTTTGTCAATGATGAGAGGATGGCTAGTTCGGAAACTTAAATGTGATCAAGCTCTACTTCATATCGCTTTAAAGGACATGTAATAACCCCCTTCTGTGTTTACTTGTTAGAAAAAGGTGGTTGTAAAAACATGTAATTGAATTTGAAAACAGAGTTTACGTACATGTATGAGCAACAGTTTTAAAATAGTTGTCCTCACCCGGAATGTCTTCACCCGGAATGTCTTTATTCTCAACCTAAATATTAAATATGTTTTTCTGTCAATCATTGTAGTATCTGAAATGAAAAACAAAAGCAGAATGATTGTGATTACTAAGTTGAAGATTATATTATCATTGTTGAGTTAACGTCCTCATAAACTGATATAAATATTAAAGGAAAGACTGTATGTTTTAATAATTTGGTTTGGAGATGTATTCTTATTTATTTGGACATTGAATGAATTCTCTCTGATTTGAATAACTTTTCGCTAGTTGAACTTGCAAACTCATTAGTAGTTGATCACATAGAAGATTAAAAACCTTTGACAATATTTAGAATAATTCAGAGCATACAATGTTGAGTGAAGTATGGGAGCGAGAACTTATCCAAGGTCCTAGTCCTACGAGGACTAAAAGGAATATGCATGCATTTTATGATAGATATTAACGACTAGGCACAGCATTCCATTCTTATGCCGTTAGGCACAAGAACGACCACCTGCATTTGCAGTGAAAAGGAAACACTTAATCAGATAGAATGCACAAGGTTGCAATATGTTAAAGAGTGATTTTTACGTTAAGAGACATAATTACTGGTCACTTTTAACACACAATCAATTTTTGTTTTTGTATAGGTTATACTGTTAAAAATTATACGATGATAACATAACAATAACTAAAAGGGTGGATCCCAAATAGTTTACGAAAGATGACCCTTTTGAAGGCAGTAGCCAGGTGGGGGATCACAAATGGGACCAATGCTTTCTCTGAGATCCTTAATTCAACGCACTTGTGTATTGTTTACTCTAGATGTATGTAACACCATCCTTGGAAACTTGTATTTACACAAATCTCCATACATAGTCAACCATAGCAAAGGTATTCTGTATATCAAACTGTACCATTTCCGTGGAATTGAATATTATTGTTATTATTATTAGCGTGAGCTGCATAATCACTTGTCTTGTTTTTTGTGCCGTCAAAGTGTTTCCAGGTGTGGTATGTGGATTCTATGTTTTGCCTGCGTATGCATTTTAGATTCTATGCACTTCCACGGGTAGTGATAAAGTAATTTGGCATGTTAATTAAGGTTAATCGACACATGTATTTTCAGGAAGAAAAAGGGTTTCGCGGGAGGCCGATTTAAGCGAGACAAGAACAAATGTACCCTCCATATTGTCTCTGGCTTCTGGTCATCTTGCGACAACCAAAATCACCCAGGTCCGCGAGAGTGTTGGGCTCGGTCTCAAGATATCTGAACAACTAAAATGGTGGTGGGGGGGGGGGGGGGGGGGGGGGGGGGGGGGGTATCTAAGGATAGTGTTTACAGGGTTAGTTCAAAGGTCTTTAACTACTTGAATGGAGGAATGGTGGAATAGAATTCATACAAGGCCAGTAAGTCTTGACCATGGACTTTCAGGTTGGTGAATTCGCTTAATCGTGACAGGAGGGCCAAAGGGTAAGCATTTAGAGGTGGCCAGTTTTGCATGTTATTGCGTTATTAGTTACCAAATAAACCAAGCAATAACTCCGTTGTGTCAAAATAATGAGTGTAAAGAAGTTTGAGGGCAATCATTTTAAATTCGGAGCCATGAATTTAAAAGAAAAAATTCGTCCCTCTTCAATAAAAATAGTAACATAATTTTTGTGTTCAAGTAATACTTTACTCCGGCCCAACTTCTTCTCCTATATAAATCTCAAATTAGACCCGCGCTCGAATATTGCTCTCATGTTTGGAGCTCGGCTCCTAAACATACCCTCGACCTACTTGAGAGCGTACAAAGATGAGCGATCCGTCTGATCGGGGACTCGGCGCTGACGTCGGGACTACAGTCGCTATCACATCGAAGGCGCGTGGCCGACCTCTGTCTGTTTTACAGATATTATCACGGGTGCTGTTCTTCGGAGATTCTTGGCATTGTTCCACGCAAATCAGTCTATATGCGCTCCACAAGACAATCTGACGGATCGCACCCGTTTGTGGTTCATCTCCCGACGGCGCGAACATCCCTGTATCAGAACTCGTTCCGTTACAGAGCGGGGAAGCTGTGGAACTCCCTTCCCACGCGAGTGTTCCCGGAGCGTTACAACCTGCAACTGTTCAAAAAGAACTGCAACAGTTATTTGATGGCATCTCGGGGCACCCACTCGACGCTATAGGTTCGCCTCTCCCGAGAGAAGTCTAATAAAAAAAAAAAAAAAAAAAAAAAAAAAAAAAAAAATCTTGTAGTGCAGAACTTTTCTGAAATCTTCACGAACGGGAGATGTTTTTAAATATATTTACCATGCAGTCTAATAGTGGTTTTGTTCACCACTGTAGCTCAAAGTTGATTGATGAAAATTTGCTAAAGTACAAGCTGAGAAATATTTTTTTTTCTTTACAAAAATTTTAACTAAAGTCATAAAAGCTATTTTGTATTTTATGCGCCTGTGGTTCCAGAATTTTTAGCAAAACAAAATATTATCATAGACGTCATCATGTAGACAAGTTATAAAATTTTCTCCGACAGGGTGGGGATATTACCCGAACTTCGTAGAAACCTTGACGTGGCGCGGGGGCTTAAATTACCATGAATCACTCAGGCTATGCTGACGGAAGCATACGCTACCAGTAAGGCCACCCATGTCAGGCAGGCCAGCGAGAAGTAACACACAAAGATCTGTCACCTCTAATCCAGGTTGTTACGGTCTTACCGTACCCATTGGACGGTTTGGAGCCAGGGGTATACAGACTGTATTATAACGGCGCCTCTCTGACACCCGGTTGAAACAGACCAGTAAACAGACCTTGCAATATCAAAGCGGGAACAAAAATGAATAATAAATATACAAAAAACAATCCCTCGAATAACCCGATAGGCGTAGGGTTAGGTGTAGGCGTAGGTGTGATGAGCCGACATTACCATAAGGCATCAAATTATCAAGAAAACACCGTCTCGGCAAAAAGAAGATGTAGGGAAAAACGAAAAAGCTGGATATACGCGTCGGCACTTAGAATGTTAGAACGTTATATAAACCAGGCGCGATACAGACAGTCGTAGAAAACGCGAAACCATACTAAATGAACATCGTCCTGCTTCATTAAGTCCGACTCCCATATCAACTAATCGAAATCAACGGGTTTACACTGGTGTGTGGAGGTACCGATACACTTAACCTCGGAACCGGCTTCATTATAAGCAAGAAGATTGCGCCCCAAGTAAAACATGCGACATTTATTAATGACCGAACGCCGGTGATAAAAATACAGGGCCCATGGTACAACTCTGTATTTATAAACGTACACACCCCAACAAAATCTACCGACGACGAAATGAACGATACGTTCTACGAAACCCTAGAGGAAGTATTTGATAGGATTCAATGTGAAAATTGGAAAGGAAAATATCTTCCAACCAACCATAGGTAAAAAAAGCCTACATGACTTTTCAAATGATAATGCAATTCGAATTATCACGTTCGCAGCATCTTAGACCTGGTAATGAAAAGCACGATGTTCAAACACAAAAGAATTCAGGCAATATTAGGAGTCGGCTCGCAGCAAACCCGCACGGGTAGTCACGGGAGATGGGCAAAAATTTCGACATTGATAAACTAAAAGACCTGCGCAAAAGGGCTGAATATCAAGACGAACTATAATAACTAATAGATTTAGCATTCTAGAGAATGGGAATAGTGAGAAGGAGGAAACCAATAATGTGGATACTAAATAGGCATCGATCAGAGACGTAATCAAACAAACAGCCCAAAAGGTTAAAGGGAACAATTAAGTCCAAATCTTGGTTCGACCACGAGTGCAGGGCGAAGATCGAACAACATAAACGCCTCAGAATGATCCAATTAGAAATATATGCTGAAGTCAACGCAGAAAGATACGCGACGATTCGGAAAGCAACAACGAGGCTTTTCAAACGCAAAGGCCGCGAATGGAAGAAGAGTCAGATCGAAATAATCCCAGAAAATTCCAGAGCAAAGAACATAAGGTATATATGCCGGGATAAACTCAATTAGAAATTGCTACCCAGGGAGAGCCAAAACAATTCCAGTGGCAAACGGCTGTCTGGTCACAGAAACAAACAATATCGTGACAAGATGGAAGCCATACTCTGAAAACCTGCTCAATGTACGCATTCACCAATCACAAATAAAGAAACCAGACGTACATACAGCCGAGCCTCAGATCCCAGAGCCCTTTTTCAATGAAGTTGTAGCCGCAATAAATCGATTGAAAAACAACAAAGCTCTCCGAGTCGACTGCATACCGATACAACTTGTGAAACATGGAGGAGAGGCAACCGCTCTAAAAATCCACCAACTGATCAAACGATATGGGATAAGGAAGTCATTCCGGAAGAATGGAAAACCTCAATAGTCGTCCCCATATTCAAAAAAGGCGGCAGATCTGACTGCGAAAACTACAGAGGAATATCATTGCTCCCAACCACATACAATATACTAACAAATGTCATACTGGCGAGAATCACACCATAGGCAGAAGAAATACTGGGAGAGTACCAGTGCGGATTCCGTAGGAACCGGTCATGCGGACCATGCTCACAGTACGGCAATTGCTGGAAAAGAAGTGGGAATAGGGAGAGACGGTTCACCAACTGCTCGTTGACTTTAAAAAAGCCTACAACTCAAAGGCGAGTTAGAATAGAAAACCATCTTTCAGAACAATTTGAAATCCGCGACGGGCTAAAACAGGGGGATGTCCTCTCACCATGTCTTTTTAACCTTGTGTTCGAGTATGTCATCAGAAAGGTACAAGACGACAACATGGGGGGATCATCCCTGGACAGGGTCATACAGGTGCCCGCATATGCGGATGACATCGCCGTTTCGGGCGATAATCTATAAACTGTAAGAAAAAGCAGTGGGATCATCATGCACGCTGCAGAAGAGGTGGGCCTAGAGATCAATGAAGACAAAACAAAATATATATTTACGGCGAGAGCATGTGGACCTCAGGCAACACACATAAACGTCAGGGGCAAAAAATTTGAAAAAGTTAAAGAGTTTAAATATCTGGGAACAATATTGACGACCAGTAACGAAATGTCGAAGGAAATTAACAAAAGACTGTACTCCGGCGACGTTAGTTGGCATGCAGTCATTATACTGCTGATATCCAAACTGCTATCACGTAATATAAATCCCCGTGTTTATAGAACCGTAATCATGCCGGATTGTTCTATACGGATGCGAAACATGGGCTCTCATAAAACGGGAAGAAAACAAATTCTGCTTATTTGATGATAACGTTTTAAGGAGTATATTTGGAGGTAAATATGATGAAGAGGCAGGACAATGAAGGAAACTCTACAACCACGAAGTGAAAGAGCTGTACCGAAAACCTACAATAGTGAGGGAAAGATTAAGGTGGTACGGACATGTGGCGCGAAGGGGCAACGATAGGACCGTGCGTAGAATGCTTGACGGTAGACCAACGGGAAAGAGACCGGTAGGACGGCCGCGACCGAGATGGGAGGACAATGTAAGGTTTGACCTTGAGGAGATCGGATCAGATGGTCGGGCGCGGAAGGAGAGTGCACAGGATACGAATCGATGGCGCATCCGAATCAGTGAGGTCATGAACGTCCGGGTTCCTACAGCCCAATAAATAGTAAAATAGTCCATAATAATTTGTTTTTCCGGGAAATGTTATTAGCCTTGCGCTACCCGGGTTCCTATAGAGCAATAAATAATGAAATAATAATAATAAAATATGTGAATATTTCGGGATTTTTGAATTTTGATTTTGAAAAAAAATCTGAATAACTCGAAAACGGTGCGACTTTCTCTAAAAGCATGTGTTGGTTCTCTGATAGGCTACGAGGAAAGGAATCTGAAGTGGGAATGCTACGAGTATGTAGATTGTCATGGTATACGGCTGAGTCGAATCTGCTTTGATTTTCCTGTTGTTGATGTTGCTGATTATCGGTTTATGTATTACATGCATCTGTTGGAAACGCCACAACGCACATGTAAAAGTACAATATAGGAAGAGATATTGTGGTGGTTCTAAATTACGTCTACTCTTATTAAAACTCTTTGAGTACATTTCGGGTGTTGGCGAACTAAATTAGCGAAAACGACATGATGTTACTATAGCTTTTAGCAACGCTACTGAAAACCCTGTTTCGAATCTTCGTAGCATTGGTGAGAACGAAGGCGTCGATGGATCAAACCACGGCCGGGTCTATACACTAGGTTCTATTTTCTCGCTATTTAACGCTCTGGTATACGGCTTTCATTATTTGTTTCATTGGTTATCTTTTGTGCTACAGTTGAAAGGTAGAAAGGTGGACATTTTAAAAAAATACGTCTGGACAGATCCAGATACGTGCCAGAGTTATTCCGACTAAAACCACATCCCGTTAGCACAAATTCCTACCGTTCTCCGCGGAATTTTCTATTTAGATACTACATAGGCTGAAAAGGCCCAGAAGTTTCAGTGAAAATATGTGTTTTTTGCGTAAGGTTATATTTATGGCTCAACATAGTTGCCTTCGAAGGTGATACACTTCGTATAGTGCTTTTCCAACATTTCGATACCCTTTCTGTAGTACGAAACGCTCAAGCCTTCGAAATACACCTCGGTTTCCGGTATGACTTCCTCATTCGATCTGAATCTCCTTCCCTGGAGGCTGATCTTGAGGGTTGAGAACAGGTAATAGTTGCTGGGGGACAAGTCTGAAGAATACAGCGGCTGAGCATCTAATTCAATCGTGATTGGTCCAATGTGGTCATCGCTTTAATGGACGTGTGTGACGGTGTGTTATCGTGATGGTAAATAACTTTTTCTTCGCCATTTTCGTCGTTCAATTTGTCCAATACTGTTCTTCCCTTCTGCAAGTAATCGATGAAGATTATACCATGCGCATCCCAAGAAATGGAGGCCATCATTTTTCCACCCGAGCGTTGGTCTTTTGGCCGTTTGATCGGCTTGCATACCTTTCCAGTCATCCTGCAGGGTGCCTATTGGACTCGGGCGTATGATAATGGACCCAGGTTTCAGCTATCGCCACAACACGCCGAAAAGTCCATTCGATTACGCTGCAACAATGCCAAGTTGGCCGTTGAATCATCATAGCTTAAACACTTTTGATATAAATTTGGATATACTGTTTTAAGTACTGACGACCGGCACTCTTACCTCAATGGTAGCTGTTTTCTGACTCTGTTTGTTTAACGTGGAGGCCCGACTTGCCTCCACGGAATCCGTATCGTGATTAAAGATTGCCACCGAAACGACAGAATACCAAATTCCACTCATCGCTTCGGCGACCAATAAGGGATGATCTCAGATGCCCTGGACACGGTGAGGATGTGCACTCACACAGATGTGTTTACCTCATGACGTGTGTCCATGAGCATGCGAACCGTGGATATTATAATTCCATAAAAGGGAATGTTTACCCGATCGGCACAGCGTAAGGCATCTATGCTGTTGGGCGCACGTTGCTGGCGTCATCAGAGGGTCGAATTCTCGTGTGTGTATTTACACTAACGAGAACTCGGTTCCCTTTTGTGGCCAGGAGCGAGTAACCCATTTCATGTCGATTGGTTTAGCGACCGACATGATTGCAGGATGGAAGTAAGACAAGAGTATCTCCTGCTTGTATGCTGCAAATTCGATGGGGGATACGTCCACCGCGGTGGTCGAGACATGTTGGTTGCTTAGTTGTGAAACCAAATTGCCTTTATGGAACATGGCCATGGATGCTAATTCTTTAGCTTGCCGGTCGTTTACCGATCGATGTGCTGTAGTAAAATAATAAAAGTATATCCCCTGCACGTGCGTGGCAGGGTGAATATGTTTATCCGTAGCACCAAATGGTTTTCCCTGGTGTATGCCGCATGTTATACTTTCTTACTAGGAAATCTGATGATGCACATGCACCCAACGAATTGCTTTCTAGCACATGATGCCAGTGAGGAAAATGTCTCTTGTGGTTCGTGCTATTGAATTACCGAAAATATGGTTTAGGAGACACCTTAGGTGGGTGACAAAAAGGTAAGTAAACGCTTAATTGCTAGGAAAGTAATGGAACTGCCTCAGTGCTTTATTTATCGGTTTTCGGTCGCTCTAGGTGGAAAGTTTCGAACTATACTGGGAAGGTAGGTAGTGGCGTTGAAGAAGTTGAACTATATGGTTCACTGCGATTTTGAAGGACCACAGGAGAATATGTTTCAACTCCTGATTTTCCGAAATCATAATAAAACTTTTGACATAATGTATCTGTCTTGATATTCCTTGACGGTTTTGGTGTGTAGAAAGGTTTATACCACTAAATGGCGGACTTTGTCAATTCGAAGGGAACCATATAGTTCAACTTCTACATGTTTTTGGGAATGATAATACTTCCGAGATATTTTATCCGTGCCAGAATTTCTTCGGGGTTTCCCATTTCGGCCAGTAGAAAACGGTTGGATTGTTACGGCCATGTGCATTTGAACGCGGACATGGGTTTGTAGTTCAGCTACTTATATCGTTCGGAAATAATAAAACTTTTGACATCGTTTATGTGTGGTGAGATTTTTTGACGATTGACACTTCTGGTTAGTAAAAAGGTCAGATCACACCTTTTGTGTTCCATTTTTCGAATTCGAACAGCGAAATGCATTTCAGGTTGAACTACCTAGATCTTTTGGAAGTAGTAGTAAAATTGTTGACATCCTTTATTTGTCTTTATATTGATCGGCAGTTGGCAGTTTTGGGCAGTAGAAAGGTCAGACTACACCACCAATTAGGTTAACTTCCGAATGTTTTTAGAAATAATAATAATCGTATTTCTGACTTTTATCCGTGCTGAAATTTGTTTGCGGTTCATACTTTTGGTCAATATTCGGTCTATATATATACCCTGATGGTTGACTTATGGATTCCGAGCAGGAAATATAGGTTTGCAATTCAACTCTTTATGGTTCTGTGGTTTATGTTTAGTCAGGGCACCGGCATGGACGCTAGGTTCGCTAAACTTCCGCTTAAAATCGAGGCACTACGATTGACTGTGGTCCTTGCGATTGAAGTCAACTTAGTTCGTCGTCACTGAAGAATGTCGAAGGATCAGTACGCACCAGGGAGAAGAGGAACAATTAAAACGCTTGGAGATTGCTGGTGATCACTGCTTTATTGTTAACAATTTCTTTTTTGTTTTATTTTACACAAGTTTCTTTCACATATATTTAGTTCCACAATTTTAGGTACATTAATTTAGTGTTCTCTTTGACAAACAAGAGTTACGCGGTATATTAAGCGACTCGCGCAAGTGTTACGTGCGTTTGTTTGTGTTTGTTTTAATATAGTTTGATGGTAAGGTACGATCCACATGCGAGTGTTCGAACACGCCCCAGTTCGGGTGTGGATCGTGGGCGAGTTCGAATTCTATTTTCGGAGTAGACGTTGAGGAAGAGCGAGAGAGGAAAACAACAGGTTAATGTTTTGAATGAATACTGTTTTTGAAAGGATTCCGTTTGTTGTCGATTCGGTTAGAGTCTGTTTTTTGCATCCCGTTGAGAGTTGGGAGTTCGTTAGCAACGAAAAAGGAAGGAAAAAAGCAGTAACGTGTAAAACGAAGAAAAAGTAAAAAGAAAAGAAACTAACAATTGTTGAATATTTTTTGTAACAATAACGTTTGAAAAGAGAAACGTGATAATAAATTAAAATCAAGCACATCTTAGTTGATCGCAAGTGTTTAAACTTAGAAGGTCCACAAATGAGTGATATGTAGATTGGTTCCAAATTCTACAAGAACTTATTATTATTATTATTTATTGGCCTGTAGGAACCCGGAAGTTCATGACCTCACTGACTCGGCTTCGCCATCGTTCCCTGTGCTGGGCACCCTCCTTCCACGCTTGACCATTCCATCCGATCTCCTCAAGGTCCAACCTAACATTGTCCTCCCATCTCCGTCGCGGCCGTCCTACCGGTCTCTTTCCCGTTGGTCTACCGTCAAGAATTCTATGCACGGTCCTATCGTTCCCCATTCGCGCCACGTGTCCGGCCCATCTTAATCTTCGCGACTTGATTACTCTCACTATTGTAGGTTTGCGATATAGCTCTTCCAATTCGTGGTTATGGAGTCTCCTCCATTGTCCAGCCTCCTCGTCATATTTACCTCCAAAGATGCCCCTCAAAACTTTATTCTCGAATACGCGGAATTTGTTTTCTTCCCGTTTTGTGAGAGCCCATGTTTCGCATCCATATAGAACAATCGGCATGATTATGGTTCTATAGACACGGAGCTTTATTCTTAAACTCTTTCAAATATCTTACCTCTGACGTTTATGTGTGTTATCTGAGATCCACCTGCTCTCGCCGTAATCATGTATTTTGTTTTGTCTTCATTTATTTCTAGGCCCACCTTCTCTGCCGCTTGCATGATGATTTCACAGTTTTTACTAACAGTCTCTAGATTATCGCCCAGAACGGCGATGTCATCCGCACATGCGAGCACTTGTGTGACCCCGTTCAGGGATGATCCGGCCATGTTGTCATCTTGTACCTTTCTGATGACATACTCGAGCACAAGGTTAAAGAGACACGGTGATAGACCATCTCCCTGCTTTAGCCCGTCCCGGATTTCAAATGGTTCTGAGAGGTGGTTTTCTATTCTGACTCGCCCTTTGTTTTCGTTCATGCAAATTTGAATGAGGGCGGCATATTTTTTTTTGGGACTCCCAGCTCAACTAGAATATGGTAGAGTCTCTGCCTGGCGACTGAGTCGTAGGCTTTTTTGAAGTCAACGAACAGTTGGTGAACCGTCTCTCCGTATTCCCACTTCTTTTCCAGCAGTTGTCTTATTGTGAACATTTGGTCGCTTGTTGACCGGTTCCTACGGAATCCACATTGGTAGTCTCCCAGTATCTCTTCTGCGTACGGTGTGATTCTCGCCAGAATGACATTTGTTAATATTTTGTATGCGGTTGGGAGCAATGATATTCCTCTGTAGTTTTCGCAGTCAGATCTGTCGCCTTTTTTGAAATAGGGGAGAATTTGGAAGCGGGAGCCGGTTTTCCTTGGCTCGGCAGCAGATATCCCCTTTACAGCACCTAAACAACAGGAGCAGTGGACAGATAAAGGTAAACTGAATTTATATTTTATAAGTGACCATCCACGGAGACCCGACGCCACAACAAACTGTATACTCAACACAAGGACGGACTTCCACACACACTTGATACAGGGCCACGTACAAGACAAAAACTTATTCCGTTTTGACTCGACTGCCTATATTTAAAAAAAAAACCTCAATGTCGCAACTCAGCGAGCCTTATGTAGATAACATATACAATTATGTACGGTAGAAGGGAATATCGGTTGCAGCTGTGTCCGCAATGCGCTGTCAAGCGTTTGCTTATCGTTAATTGCCGACAAGCTGAGCCAATAAGAGATGTAAACTGGTTCATGGAGAATGAAGCAGAAAAGTCCGGAATTATGTATGCCGTCGGAGAGATTTCCTATCAGGTATGAAAAATGCTGCTTGGAGCTTACGCTGCCCAAAATTGCAGGTAGGTATGGTGTCTTGTGGGTGAGGGAGAAGACAAGTTAAGTTGAGGAAGTGGGTGCTTCTTGGAGAAGACTTTAAAGAACCCCCACAGTTCTGCCAATAATAATCATGCTTTTAATATCTTTTACCAGCCCTGGCATTTCTTGAGCGCTGGCACACATGATCAGATTTTGCCCTGTGAGTAGGGCGTTAGATTATACTCACAGCTAGGCCAGCTTGTCGTAAGAGGCGACTAAAGGCCGAGTGGTAGCCGGGGTCCCAACGCCCTGTGCGCCCGGTGAAATACCACCCCATCAAGCTTTAGGCTCCGTGAAATGGTCGGGAGAAATCCCCGGCCATCTTTCGGAGCTTGGCTGATGGACCGGTTCGAGAAAAGGTTGGTTAGGTGGTAGTCGGTCCCAAGGTGAGATACCACCCCGTCACGCTGTAAATTCCGCGATATCGCCGAGAGAAATCTTCGACGGTGTTTCGGATGTGTGGCTGATGGCCCGGACTGACACGGGGATAAGTCATGATGGTGTCTTCTGATATAAAGAATTCCGGAGGTAAACTAGACTCCCATTCGGATCTCCGAGGGGGACTATGTCAGGCGGAACATCATGCAGATATCATGATAAATAATGGAACTTTGAGAAGTTCGTCATCGCATAACCGGGCTAGCTCTCGAGGCTCTGCCCACGCTCGACTGGTGACGGCATTTTGTAACATCAGGGGCATCGGTTTCACCAATACTAATGTAAACGCCGTCCACCAATTTTTGCAAACAACGAAACCTGATATCCTTGCCCTAACTGAGACCCAGGTCGATTCGTCAACTGATTCGACATATCTTCGTTGCTCAGGATACGACTTACATTCGAGATTCCGTTTTAAGGGCGGTGTCTGCGTCTTCGCACGGTCCGATCTGGCTTGCCAGAGGATGGAGGCGTTGGAACCCAATAATATAGACATCATATGGTTGAGGGTCGTACTGAGGAATTCCGTTAAATTTCTTTGTTGTCTTTACCGCTCCCCGAATGACGATCGACCGGCGACATTTTTCGAACATCTTTCATATACACTCGACTGGATACAGATCAACCGCCCAGCTTCTGAAATTATTGTCCTTGGCGATTTTAATGTGCACAATTCCGACTGGTTGTTACATTCTAACAGAACCGACGAGGCTGGGAGGCTGGCGGAGATGTTTGCTGTAAGCCACAACTTGCCTCAACTCGTGGGGGAGCCAACGCGAATACCGGATGCCCGAGGCGATTATGCGAACGCCCTGGATCTGTTTTTGACATCCGCACCGAGTATTTATATCATAGAGGTTTCTGCGCCACTGGGAAACTCAGATCACTGCTTGGTATCTGTCGCGCAAGCACTTGCATACCAAGCGAATAACCGGCCTAGGCAGCTTCGCCATGTATGGAAGTATGGGGCCGCTAACTGGGACGATATGCGAGATTTCTTCGCATCCTTTCCATGGTCCGAGATGTGCTTCGGAAACTCCGATGTTAACGCTTGCGCGGAGTCGGTGTCAGAGATTATTCTTCTGGGAATGGAGATGTATATTCCACATTCCATCAAACGAAGTTCATCTGATAAACCTTGGTTTGACAAAAAATGCGAGCTGATTACAGCGGCAAAAAATAGAGCTTTTAATCAATGGCACTCCAATCCCACCGATGTTAACAGAACGAATTTTGTTAGAATCAGAAACGTGTGCAACCAGGCGATTGATACCGCGAAGAAGGCTAACAACGACAGGGTGATCAATAAGCTCCTTCGGTGCCAAACTGGTTCGCGCTCCTTCTGGTCAATGGCAAAGGCTGTCAGCAGTAACTTTGCTTCCTCCTCTTTCCCTCCGTTGGTGACAGACAGCGGGACGTTAGTCACGAATCCAAAGGATAAAGCTAATGTGTTCACGAATTTATTTTCCGCGAATTCAAACCTCGATCCCGGCCTTTTGCAGCCATCCTTGATCTCGCCGGTACAGTCTTCCATGCGGGATGTGAGATTTCGTCCGCGCACTATTCAGCGCATTCTACGTGAACTGGATTGTAGGAAGGCAACCGGTCCGGACGGAATACCAGCAATAGTCCTTAAGAGCTGTGCTCCAGAACTATCGCCGGTTCTTGGCAGACTCTTCCGCTTATCTTATGCACGGAGGACTTTTCAAAGACGGGAAAAAAGTGTCTCCCACAAAATTACCGTCCGATAGCATTACTGTCTATTTTATTTAAGGTAATGGAAAAAGTCATCAATACAGAGTTGGTTAAGTATTTGGAGTGCAACGGTCTTCTGAATGATCGTCAATACGGATTCCGTGGCAGGCGGTCCACAGGAGACCTTTTGACACTTATAACCGATATATGGACATCTGCGATTGAACGGCATGGTGAGTCAAGGGCGGTCGCATTAGATATCTCCAAGACTTTTGACCGCGTCTGGTACGGGGCATTGCTGAGCAAACTTCGTTCATATGGACTTTCCCAACAGCTTTGCGTATGGACGAGGAGCTTCCTCGAGAATCGATCGATCCGGGTTGTTGTGGACGGCGAGTGTTCGGATCTGTATCCTGTTAATTCGGGGGTGCCCCAGGGTTCTATTTTGGCTCCAGCCTTGTTCTTGCTTCACATAAATGATTTGTTGGAGACAACGGATAACAAAGTGTTCAGATTTGCGGATGATAGTACGCTTGTTTCCTCCTTTTCGAGTGATCGGCCGATTGGTGCATCAACGTCGCACCAGCTGAGATGTAGACAGATTGACTCTCTGAACCAGGATCTAGATAAAGTCCTGCAGTGGGGAAAGGCCAATCTTGTCGACTTCAACGCAACGAAGACCCAGTATACAACATTCACAAAGAAAACCGGATCATCGGTTCCACAGCTGATGATGAATGGCCGGGCCCTCGAGGCTGGGGAAAGTTTGAGATTGCTCGGCGTCACGGTCTGTGGGAATGTATCATGGCATAAACACGTATCGGGTATCGCCAGATCAGCCTCAGGAAAACTGAGTTATCTTTTTAGAGCCAAAAAATATTTTACTCTGGTCCAACTTCTTCTCCTATATAAATCCCAAATTAGACCCGCGCTCGAATATTGCTCTCATGTTTGGAGCTCGGCTCCTAAACATACCCTCGACCTACTTGAGAGCGTACAAAGACGAGCGATCCGCCTGATCGGGGACTCGGCGCTGACGTCGGGACTACAGTCGCTATCACATGGAAGGCGCGTGGCCGACCTCTGTCTGTTCTACAGATATTATCACGGGTGCTGTTCTTCGGAGATTCTTGGCATTGTTCCACGCAATTCGGTCTATATGCGCTCCACAAGACAATCCGACGGATTGCACCCGTTTGTGCTTCATCTCCCGACGGCGCGAACATCCCTGTATCAGAACTCGTTCCGTTACAGAGCGGGGAAGCTGTGGAACTCCCTTCCCACGCGAGTGTTCCCGGAGCGTTACAACCTGCAACTGTTCAAAAAGAACTGCAACAGTTATTTGATGGCATCTCGGGGCGCCCACTCGACGCTATAGGTTCGCCTCTCCCGAGAGAAGTCTAATAAAAAAAAAATAAAAAAAAAAAGAAAGTAGAAAGCTCAGACTAGACTAACGACGCGACGGCCCGACTTTGCGAACATGCCGTTGTAGTGCATTGTTTTTTCAATTCTTCCAGATAATACATCTGCTATACGTATGACATATTTTATCTGTCCTGTCCAGATATCCTTTGGTTGCTGCCATCTCTGTCGTAGAAATTTGACCCATTCACCAAATTGTCTACCTTGCACATTTGACCTAGACCACGTTTCTGAAGGTCAAGTCTGCTGGATGCTCTTAACTTTTTTATTGTGATGTAGTGAAGTTAAAAAATAGTTTTATTTTAATAGAACATGTTTAATATTACAAGTACTTCCGACTATTCGAATTTGGGCCAAACAACCACCGTATTTTACACGTCTTCAGCTAAAAGATTGAATTTATGTAACATACAATTTGTGACGACGATTGAATTAGTTCACGTTACACAAGGTGAGAAAGCAGAATTGTTTGAAATGTAGCTATTAGCAAACGTGCGGCGCACATGCAACGAAATATAATTATACTCTAATAATTCTTCAAGCGTAGGACATCCGCCGAATTAGTCTTTGCAACGTATAAAACAAGCAATATGACCAGTTCTCTTTTTTCACATAACACACTCCAAGAGCTAATTCCTGAATATTCATTGTAACGAACCACTTTGAAATGTTAATTAGCTTCCGGGCCAATAGGCTGCAGGATCAGTGGCTTACAAAATGCATACAAAAAAAAAGATAAAAGGAAACATTTTAGTCAGGACACACTCTGATCCACTTTTGCTTCTTCATAAAATGAGTTATGTGTTTGACAATTGCGAAGCAAATACGACGTCGATATCATTTTTATATTTTCAGGGCACTTCTATATCGATTTGAAATGGTTTTTAAGATGAACCGACGAAATAAGGACCATACAGTTAAAATTTTGAACGCTAGGATACCATTCTGTAAATTATTTCTCCATTTACTAAATCCAAAGTCATATGTAATGAAAATGTAACAGCACACGTTGCTTCAAAAACAGATTTCTCCCTTTGACGGACTTACTATAAGAAACACAGATCAATTTCAATTTGTTTTTATGTTCTCTATGAATGACACTAAGACGTTTTATATCTACAACCTCACGTTCACCATGAATTGAATTCGATCGTGCACTCGCGCTTTCACAACATCCCAACCATAACCAGTCAAGGATAAAATACAACAGATTAGTTAATACAAGGACACTGCACTTACATTGAGGTAGATTTCCTTTTTTTCGTGATGTTTTCGAAAACCTTCTCCGGTTTTTGACGTTTAGTTTTTGAAAGTTTTATTCAAACTGACGAATACTGCGTCGTGTTCAGAACTACGTAACACAAGTTATTGCCACCTTGACTTCAACTAATGAGCAATATCAATTTCTGACCAAAAACGTTATTGTAAATTACGGAATAAACACTGCACCACATTGTATATAATTGTAAAAAAGAACCAAAAAACTAAAAACCAGAAAAAAAACTATCGAGTGTTTCGTGATAAATGTTTTAGAAAAAACCTCCAAATAAAATCACTCATGTGAGAACCGAGTTTGAATTTCTATTGCGAACTTCTTTTCTTTGAAATCCGTTGTGTGGCACAGGGGTTGTTGTACTTCTATCTGGCCGTGTAGCAGAATTAGATGTTGGTATAGCGGCGATCCGAAAAAGTGTGAAACGAACCACAGAATCATGGCATTTATATTAAGTGCAATGAGGAGTGCTGCGTTTTTGCAGAAAACACAATTTCATGGTCATATACAAATGTGGTTACGTGCGTGGAACGGAAGATGGAGAAACTGAATTGTTAATCTAATAAAAAAAAAAAAAAAAAGATTACAAGTTAAATTTTGAATAGTCTTGACTTGTGGGTGTTTTTGTTTTCATTTAGATGATGTCCAGAGTGCACCAACCTAACTTTGAAGTTGCTTCCATGGTCATGATGACCAGCCGATTACTAAGCTAAGAACATTTTTAGGAAATCGTATACACATTGTTGGTGACTTGTAACTTTCTGAATTAATATTATAATTTTATTGTGTTGTTGACGTCCGGCGCCGTGCTTCCTCGGTTGAGGGTAGAGCGGGGACCTTATATTTATTCCTTTTACTTCTTTTAAGGAACTTCTGTACGCGCAACAATCTTATTAGATATCTTGATTCTAGATTTGTTGTGATGGCTTTGGAATCAGATAACGCATATCCAGAAGGCCTTTTCCAAATCAAACTTTCTTTCCAGTATTTAATCAAAGATCGGTCTTTGATATTTGAAAGCATCGTTTCCGATTAAGTGGTTGTTCTTAATAAGTATTTTCCACTGAGCTCATATTACCAGCCATTTTAAACCTTTGTTTATATTATCGTTTATAGATTTTTTAGTTATGTTTATTTTTGAAATAAAAGTTAGTCGCCACAATCTGTAGGTTGTTACTTTAATATCACAATTCAAACTAAACTCAAATTTCAACAAAAAAACTCAAACTAATACTCAAAGTCTACTGAACTAACTGCTTCTGAATTCAACCTCAAAACTAACTGAACTCTCAAACTTCCTTCTCAAACTGATTTTACTATTAAAATTTCTCTCTACTTATGGAACATTATGTTCTAATTTACTGGAAATTATAACATGAACAAAACAAATTTTCTCAAAGTATTCCTTTAGTTTCTGTGACTTTTAAATTGAATAAAATTTGAACGAAAATCAAAGTGCTCTGTTTTGAAATAAAAAGGGGCAAGCTATGAAAAGGGGCATGTTATTAAATGTGCTGTAACTGGCAATATTGTGAATGTTTATGAATGGTATGTATTAAGTGAGAATGTAATATATGTTCAGTACCTGGCTGACTTTCAAACAGACAACTTGTCTCATGGTTTTGCTCGTGCTATTTATCTTAATCAACCGTTATTTTCACAATAATTTTCACAACTTAATTATCATTATCTTGTTTTCTTCGCCTCGTTTTCCGCATACAAAAATTTGAACAAGTGTTATAACCGTTAAGTTATGGCCCCTCGGCCACGTGTGTTAAATAAAATCAAGCGCAAACGGTTGCGTTACGACCCCGTTATTGGAGGCCAAACTCCTCCCGATAAACTTTCAAAAGTGAACAATACAGTTCTAGAAAAATCTAAAATGTGTTCAAACACTAACTTTTTTCAACCACTTCAAAGTCTGATGGAAGACTCTCCTGAAATGGATCCGACCAATGACGAACAGTGAGCAGAACTTCCTAAAGAAACCGTTCCGCCAATTGTGGTATTAAAAACAACTAGTGCTCAAGTGCGTGATATTTTGAGCAACATTAAGATAGACAAATACTTAATCAAAAACATTTCGCTTGGGCAAAAAATATGTGCCCCACCAATGGACATATATAATAAAATCAGAACCGAGCTCTTACGGTTAAAATGTGAGTTTTTCACCCACTCGCGTAAAGAAAATCGTCCATTAAAGGTAGTGTTATCCGGACTAGACTTAATTAGCAACGATGTAGTGAAAAATGAACTAATTGGACTCGGGATAAAGTGCCTAGATGTTAAAACCATCACATTAAATCCGTCAACAAAAGCCCTGTACAAACACTACTTGTACATCGTCTATATTCAACGCGGTACTGTTAAATTAAACGAACTAAAACGGAACTACTCAACCTTGTTCAAAACCATCGTTCGCTGGGACTTTAAAAAACATAATCCAGGTGAGGTCACACAATGTCACAATTGCCAGCTTTACGGTCACGGCTCGATGCATTGTCATATAAATAGTTTCTGTGCAATATGTTCGGGAAACCATAAAGCATCCGACTGCAAAACGAATGAGGTCATCAAGTGTGCAAATTGTAGAGGGCCACATAAATCCACCGATCCAGAATGCATAAGCCGAAAGCAGTACATAGATATTCGCCGCAAATTATCCCCACGCGGACGTGGTACAGGAAATACAACCTTCCTACAGCCTCCGAGTGACAAACAGCAGCCAGTGCCCGACCGATTATCCGTTGATAATTTTCCTCCACTACCCCGATCTGTGCGTCAACCTTCACTTCCTTCATCCACCTGGGCTTCTGGCCTCCATCAAACCCAGCAACCTTCCAACAGTGATACGACACACACGAAGAAAAATCCGTCAGAAACTTTAACTAATGATAACCTGTTCTCATTTAGCGAGATAAACTTTCTTCTTTATGAAGTTGTAACCAAGCTTAGTGCTTGTCAAACCAAAGCCGACCAATTTAACGTCATTACTTCATTAGCTATTAAGTACATATACTCGGGAAAAACATGTTAAGAAACTCTCTTAACATCATAACTTGGAATGCGAGAAGCATCAAAAACAAAAAGCATGCATTTTTTAGTTTCTTGATAAATTTTAATATTGACATTGCACTTGTTTCAGAAACCTGGCTCAAACAAGACATTTCTTTCTCACATCAAAATTACATATGTTATCGCCTAGACAGGGTACATGCTAGTGGTGGAGGTGTCGCCATTGTTGTGAAAAAATGTATAGAACATTCCTTGCGTCCTTCATTGCACCTTAAGTTAATTGAGGAAATTAGTATAGATGTAACATTAAGTGACAACTCCAAGGTGAGTCTTTTTTCGGTCTATTTCCCTGATGGAAATAGAAACATTAAGAAATCTACTTACTTTAAGCGGGATCTGCAAAAATTGTATAGACTCAACACTCGAAACAAGGTAATTATTGGTGGTGATCTAAACTGCAGACATCAGTCGCGGAATTGTCTTAGGCCAAACAGCTGGGGTAACATTTTACTAGATGTTGCTGAATCCAGCCCAAGTTTTTCCATACTTCATCCACTTCTCCCCACCTATATCCCAGCGAGTGCTAACAAGAACCCGTCAACTCTTGATCTATATATCACTAATATTCCAAATTACTGCACAGTACCATTAACTCTAAATGCGTTAAGTTCAGACCACCTTCCGATCAGCCTCACAGTGAATCATACAGTAGATGTAAATCGTACCAGTTTATACCACAACTATTCCGCCGCCAACTGGAATTGTTATAAATCATATATAAACACGAACTTGGTTCTAGGTGATACCAGCCTAAATTCTATAACCTGCAGCGAGCACATTGATATCCTATGTAACAATTTTGTTTCTGTTATCAATAGAGAGGCCGATCTTGCGATACCTAAATGTTCCACAGCTCCAGTTGATAAGGCACCGCTTCCTGAAAATATCTTACATTTGATTAGGCTACGAAACTCTGAAAGAAGAAAATGGCTGCGTTATAGAATCGATTGTTTTCTAGTTAATGTTAAAGTCTTAAACAATATCATTAAAAACGAAATCTCAACATATAGGAACAAGTGTTGGAATAAACACCTTTCCTCTCTTGACAAAGCAAGCAAACCGTTCTGGAAAATATCAAAAATTATGAAAAAGAGAGGGTCAAGTATTCCTCCGTTTAAAGTTCACGACAAGTTGTTTATTTCTTCAGTGGAGAAATCGAACCTACTTGCTAACACGTTTAGTAAGAACCACTCCATATCTATGTATCTAAGCGACGCGTATACTGAAGCTGAAGTTGCTAACACTATCCATGTACTTTCTCAAACACCAGCTGAAAGTACTTACGCAACTAATATCAGCAAAGTTAAAGAATTGATAAAAAAATTGAAATCAAAAAAGGCTGCGGGTCTCGATAATATTAACAACAAATTAATCAAAGCACTTCCACCTGCTGCAAGTAACTATTTAACGTTCATTTTCAACGCTTGTCTTAAGAATTGTTATTTTCCGGACTGTTGGAAAACAGCAAAAGTAATAGCTATCCCGAAACCCGACAAACCGAAGAACAGCCCCGAAAGCTACAGACCTATTAGTCTACTTAGCTGTCTAAGTAAGCTCTTAGAAAAAATCATTAAGGAAAGGATTGATCGTTTTGTGGAAGACAATAACATCTTACCAAACTTTCAGTTCGGTTTCCGTAGTGGTCACAGCACAATCCACCAAGTCTTGCGCATTAAAAACCACATAGCTGGTAAATTCATCGACAAGGAGTCAACGGGACTGGTTCTTCTAGACATCGAAAAAGCTTTTGATACGGTATGGCACGATGCCTTGATTTATAAGCTACTAAAACTTAAGCTGCCAATACCGCTTATCAAAATTATCCAGAGCTTTCTTCGTTCGAGAAAATATGTTGTGAGTTTAGGAACCGACATATCCTCTACTCATCAAATCCACCATGGTGTACCCCAAGGCTCGGTCCTTGGTCCCATATTATTTACATTGTTTGTCGCAGATTTATCATGTCTAGGTGAAAACATTCAGGTAGCTATGTTTGCCGATGATACGGCCATTTTCTCTTCGGGTGCCTTATTCACTAATGTCTACAACTCTTTGCTAGCAGCTCTTGACAAACTAGCAGTATATTACAGGAAATGGAAAATAAAAATAAATGGTAATAAAACACAAGCTGTCTGGTTTTCGAGATGTAGGAAACACTGCTACCTATCAAATGGTACTAAACTCAGTATGTGTGCAGTTGATATTGATTGGTCCGAAGACTGTAGATATCTAGGTATTATTCTAGATAAAAAACTTATCTTTCAAAAACACATCACTACCACAATTGACAAAATAAACAAAGTCGTAAGAGTTATGTATCCATTAGTGTGTAGAAAGTCAAACCTTAGCATCGAAAATAAAATTATAATATATAAAACCATTTTTCAAGCAATACTCCTGTACGGGGCCCCTGTATGGTGTAATTGTGCTCGCACACACAAAATAAAATTGCAAAGGCGTCAAAATAAAATATTGAAAATGTTGCTGAATTTCCCATGGCATTATTCGACACATGAACTACATGAAAACGCCAACGTTAAACCGGTAGAGTTCCTTATTGACAAAAGCAATCGAAACTTCTTCGTCAATTGTTCTTTTTCTGACAATGTTCTCGTTTCCCGTCTTGCGTTATCCTAAATCACACATATGTACTCTGTCTATGAAAATTATATCGAGGTCATTACTATATAAAATAACCGGAAGCTCGTGCAATATTAGTCTTAAGATTCAAATAAGGGTTTTTTATTGTAGTTTTCCCTTAATTTATTATTTGTTATTCATTAAAATTGTGCTATTGTCGTTATATAGATTTAAGATTATAGTTGTAAAGGAATTGCTATCCTAAATCTCTTAAGTACTAGTTGTAAAATATACCATAAATGTAATTATCTACTAAATAAAAATTGAATTGAATTGAATTGTAATATATGTTAAGGGAAGTTTTTAAGGATGTGTAAGGAGATTCAGTGTTAAATCTAATAAAGGGTAGTATTCTGGAATACAACAGTGTCTTAGTAATAGAAACAGAATGCAAAAAGTTATTCCCGACTCCGTTATCCGTCACAAGCTTATAAAAATAGTAAACACCACAATCACTTACGCACAGCTGCCATGATAATTTTGCCAACTTAGCCTCTGATTGGGCCTTACACACCCTTGTGTGATTAATTGAGTTTAAACATTTGTACAAAAACAAATTCATTTTTTTACATATTGTATATAGATTTATATTTCTAAGATTAATATTTATGCCTTTGTGAGCCCAGCTGTTTGTTTTATTAGCATTTTAGCTCTGAACGGTATTATATCGAGAAGACGTTTGCTCATTTCTTGCAATTATGGTTCTCTAAATCCCAAATTGATTAGGATATCTGTTATGCACATGGGGCTATAATGTTTGGGTTGTAGCCTTTTCATAGCGTGGGTTCGATTCACATTCTTCACTTCTTCTCTAAATCGGGTCTTCTTCATAGTTTTTACCCAGATTTTCCTTGCAAATAAAAGGTTTTCCAATAGGGACTTGACAACTTTCTTTCGGTAGTAAATTTTTATAATTTGCAGACGTTGTTCGTTCGTGTACTTAATCATGCTGAAAATGTTGAGTTTACTGAATAAATTGATATTGACAGTTCGATGATTAGTGAAAGGGTGCGTTCACATATTAAATTCAAAGTTGTCAAATCCCTATTGTATAACCCTATGTATTCTAATTTTAATATTTTGGATTCGGATAGGGTCAGGGAAGATTACTGTGGAGTGGGGACCATTCTCAGGGTTGTCTTATTTTTCAAAGACAATGAGATCGGTACATATTGAAAACTGCGCCCCCTGTTCAACGTAGTGATTACAGAATCATTACGTGAATGCATTTATCATCCTTGTTTGGTAAATAGTGGTCATGTACCGCCGCTTCAATGACTGGGTTGATAAGGAGGTTGTGTCTTGCATGTGATTGTGCAAACCTAGGTTCAACTCTTGCTAATGTGCAGTCCGGCACAATTACTGAGTGGTAGGTAGGGTCCCCAAGCCCAGCCGCCCGGTGAAATACCACCCGATTAAGCTATAGGCTTCGTGAAATGATTGCGAGAAATCTTGAGCTTCTTTCGAAGCTTGACTGTTGGACCTTTTTTTTTACACTAACGCGTGCGTGGATTTTGAAGTACCCTTAAATGTCAGAGCACAGTGCGAGCGGATGGAGAGGAAGTGGATAAAGAAAGGAGGTGTCGATGGATATTTGTTTTGAATGTCTGGACATCACAATGACAAGGAAACACATGATCAGGTAGAGTACTCCACATTCGTGTGCTTCGGCTAAAGAATGACTCTCTACGTTTATTTGTGCGCCTAAAGACCACTTTCAACGTGAACTGATGCGCATTCACAGATTGACGGGTATCGCGGGAAAATGCCTGAAGGGGCGGGACTAATTCAGCAAGTTCAGTTGAGCAACGACCGTAGTAATACCTATAGAGAAGTGATAGGCATGATATTGTGCCGCATATGACAATCAGTACGAGAATATTCGAGAAAGTCGGAAACAAAGTACTAGAATATTCTATAAAGTACTGGAAAATTGGAGACTATCAACAATAGAACATTCAAGGCTATGGAACGAACGGAAACGAAACACCGAATCAGAATGTGAGGAAACGGTATAAATAGGTCGCACACAGATCATGGAGATGAGTAAGAAGTAGAAAGTGAAGGAAGCGATAAGTGCGGTAGTAAGAAGTAATCAGTAGAGAGTAAGAAGTAGAAAGTGAAGCAAGCGATAAGTAAAAAATAAGAAGTAAGCAGTAAAATACGCGATAAGTACGGAAGCGATAAGTCAAGAAATCGTTAAGTGTACGGTAAAAAGTAACGGTTGTTATTAACGGACTAATAAAGTGTCACATTAATTCAAAATCGATGTAACGGCTCGTATTTATTCAAATAATTAATCCAGCGAATCCTGAGCTCGCTACAATACGTTGCGCCTGTGTTCTAACGACGGATATGATCGACTTACAGATGAGTCCCCAATAAGTTTCACTGCTAGTTTTTGCAAACTGTCGAGCGCGTGTAGTGCATTTTTGGATGCGCCTGACCAAATATGGGAGTTGAACTCCATTCTTGGACGAATATATGGCTTGTAAATAGTGGCCAGGTCGGATGGAATGAAGTATCTTTTGCATCTCTTAAGGAAGCCCATACATTTGGCTGCACTTTTCGCACCTTCAAATATGTGGTCACTCCAATTAAGAGTGGAATTAATTCGAGTGCCGAGGATTGATAGTTCCTTGGGTTCGTCGATGCAAGTGCCGTTCATAGACAGTATATTTACTCTGGGGCTCGCTTTTGACGACAAGAGACAGCACTGAGTTTTTTGGGCATTGAATTTTACCCGGTGAGATAATCCCCACTGATATATGTTGTTGAGGTCTAAATTAAATGTATCAAGCATAAGTTGCTGGTTGGTAGTGACGTTCGAAGAGTTAGGACGGGAGTGTTCGTATCAGTATGAGAAACTCAACGTGCTATCATCAGCAAACGAGTGAATTGGGTTATGAGTAATTAACAAGATACCATGTATAAAGATGAGGAAGCGAGTGGGTGAGAGTACCGAACCCTGGGGAACACCTGAATTAATTTGATGGGAGACAGATTTGACACTATTAAGAATCACTTGGATTGAACGGCCAGAAAGATAGTCTATGGGGTAGGAGTTTTGTGCCAGACACGGGCACATGGTTCACTTCTTCCCCATCCGATTGTCACTAAAGTTCCGCCCAGTAAAACACCGAAGGAAAAGCACTGGTGGCACGAGTGAAAAGTATAAGAGAAAACACCCAGGAACTCCAGCACAGAAGACGAACGTACAATAACACACACTGGTTCCAAATCACAGGAAACGAAATGAAACGCACTGATTAGATGTTATGACAAAATGTGTTTTTTTATTTTAATTAATTGAGCTATGGTTTTATATAACATTTTTAAATTATGAAATCGACCTGCTCGGTCGGTGGACGTAAGAGGACTCAACGATATTCAATCGTTTTGGGGTGAGATTTCTCAAGAGAGAAAGTGTTTCTCTCGTGGTAAAAACAAGGAAGAAAGACTTGGCAATGTATGTGTATGTGTGAGTGAAGATCACATTGGTTTTTTTCATACACAAGGCCATGGGAATGATCCCAAAACAAAGAAAGGAAAAAGGGATCGTGGAGTTCTTTGGTTATGTGAGAGGTTACTGGGAAACGAAACCAGAACTATGTAGGTTAAAAGGAATTTATGGCCTGAGAGTTCAACTGAGTAAACAAATTGGAACTCATTAGATGGTAGGTGCATTTGGGATACTAGAATGATTGAGTTGTTTGCGTATCGCCAGAATGCCCGATGGAGGACAGCGGTCTTTTGTTTGCACATTGTGTGCTAAGGAAATTAGTTTCAGCATCTATTGCGCACGGTGGCGACAGCAACGGGTCCCCTCAGGAGCGGTCTAAAGAGATCCCTCATCCTTTTCAGGACAAGGAGGCACGCTCCCTGAGAGAAGAACCACAACAAGGAGGTCATTTGATTCCAGATATTTCGAAAAATTACGGTTGATAAGTGATTCCATTACCTTGGAGAGAAAAGAATTTGGTGCTGTGGCTCGATAAGAAGAAAGGGATGATTTGTCACCCTTTTTGGGAATTGGCTAAATGTTCGCCGATTTCCATCTATTTGGGAAACGGCCAGTAGAACAAGACAAATGGAAGAGTTTTCGCAGTGGTTTGGCGAGTGAAGAGGAACATCTCTTCAAGAGGATAGGGGGAATGCCATTCGAACCAGTGGATTTGTGTGCGTTTAGCTCTTTGAGTGCACGGGCAACAGTACGCGTTCGGAAGTGAATCTGTGGGGATCCCACCAAAGCCCACGGCCCACTTACCTGAAAAACTCCCCATATCCGCAACTCAACTCCCATTAAATCCCGCCAATGCGATTGCATTGGCACCTGAAAATATTTCCTTTACCAAGGACATTAATGCATAAAAGCATTACATTAAATTCCGAAACAGAATTGCATCTACAAGAGCATTCATAGTCCAATGCAACACTAGAATTCGCAGGAAAACTATTCCGGCACCATTGTTTGCCAAGCAAATCTCCCTAGACGAATTCCTGTAAACAAAAGGATTTGAATTACATACAAACAACCTTCAGCAGGGGCCATAAACATTGCGCTGTCTATTCCTTAGCTTCGCCATGTGTATAATAAATTCTCTTAATGTACACATTTGCCGGCGACCTTTTTCGCCCAGCAATAACATACCGGCGGCCGCATTCAATTATCGCAATCGACCCTGAAATCCCTAAAAACAATTCTGTAACGTGCATATGCACCATAAATTCCCGACCATTAGGCACCCATGTTCCACCATTCCTATTCTGCCGTACATGTGCATACCACATGTCCTTGGCATTTCTACGGCCGCGGCAGCTCTTTGACCATCGGACAAAAGCGAATACTCGCATCCTACCCTAGAGTCATAAAACGAAATTCTGCGCAGGTAATCATGAATACGATCCTTTTAGCATATAATGAGTGGGTGCTATTTAGACAGCCGACCCTCATTACCGAAAGATGCTGTAGGTCGTTTCACCATTGTTCCTTTTTTCCTCGTTTCAGGCAAAACGCATCGATCAACACGGCGATGTGTGCCAACACACACATACACCACCGCGTACCTGAGATCGCTTTCCATTGGTCACTGGTCAAAGGAAATTTCTTTCCCTTTTCACCACACCACCAAAACCACACCTCAAACGATAAAATATCGAGGAGTCGTTTTACATCAGCAGACCAGAACGGTCATGCGTCACTCCCGCTCACCGGTCCGCACGGTGACGCGATAATACCCGAAATCGTGAGAGGTATTTCGAGCTCGAGCTTGTTGGTTCCTAATTGTTTGTCGAGTCTGTGCCGCAATTCGTGATAATACTTAATGTAAATAGAATTTGTCGTGAGGTTAAAAATAAAACCAATATAATTGTGAACACCCCGGATTTTAATCGATTTAAATAAATCAAAAGCATTGCAGAACTATATCCAGTGTTTCAATTCATATACTTCCTTGTGTACGGTGTCGTCGTGACATTTTGTTGTGTTTCTTTCGGCTCAGTGTTTTACGCGGCGAACAACTCATGATGGGGATAAGAGTTAACCGGTGCCCATGGCAGGCACGCATACTTTATCCCCACAAATCTGGCTCATGGTGTGCTGGTTAGGCTCAAGTTGAGGTGGAGCCGATGTGGTATCAGGCAGCGTTGAGTTGGGTGCAAAATGTGCAGCAAGTAGATTCGCCTTCTCTCTTGCAGTGGTGACTGGTTTGTCATAGACTATACGCGATGGAATGGATAAAGAGACTGAGTTTTGAATGTTTTTCACGAATGCCCAGAAGTTTCCACTACCGGTGAGAGAGTGTAGTATTTTTTGTCTCATTCTGTGGTCATGCAAGAGCTTGGCGCGTTGAATATACGCATTGCAGTCATTGTCATCTTAAATCTTTGCCGCTTTTCCAGAGTATCGTTTGATTCATACAACCGAAGCTCAACACTTTAGCCTTAATGGGCTCTCTGCACCCAGAATCGAACCACATATTTGTCTTTGGTTTGATACTCTTTACTCCGTGTGGAATGAAGGTCCGCATGCCAAGTAGAATCGTGTCCGCTATAGGGTCAACATCGTTATGGAGGAAAAATAACGACCAATTTAACCTCCCGAAATAGTCGTTCAGACCTTCCCAGTTGGCTTTCTCGTAGAACTATACTGTTCTTTTGGGAGCTTTCTCATTAACGTTACTGTTGGTTAGAGGAAATTTAGCTGACACTACACAGTGGTCTGCAGTGCCCAAGGTCGAAGAAACTTCAATTGTGTATTTGTTTGCGTGGGGGGGGCGAGAAACAGGTCCAGTGTGTTGGCGAAATGACCAAATATGTCAGGTACCCGTGTTGGTTCATTGACAAGTTGAGTTAACTTATTCGAATCAGCAAAAAGCTGGACATATTGACCTTCAGGTGTTGTGTGTCCGGAGTTACGAAGCCACTGAGAGTTATGCTTATAAAAATCACCCGCAATAACGATTTCAGTGTGCGGATATACGGTCAAGATCTTATTAATCGGATCAGATAGAGCATCAAATTCGTTAAAGGATGCGTTTCTATCCACGTTTGGGGTTCTGTAAAGAAAGCAGTAATGTATGATATGCTTACGAACGTGAAGTTTTAGCTAAGGGAAATTACATTCTGGGTTGGAACAGAGCCCATATTGTAGCAGAAGCTGATAAGGAATATCATTTCGTATGTATGTGGCTATACTACGATGTGGAAAGAACAGAGGCACTAAGTTATATCCAGGTAGATTAAAATCGGAAATCTCTGTAGTAGATATTACCTGGGTTTCAGTGAGTGCAAGGATAGTTGGTTTCTGGTTAGAAACGTGGGCAAACACAGAAGAGAAATTGCATCTCAAGCCGCGAATGTTACACAAATCAACGCGAAATTCCCGCTCCATTGAAATGGCCCTACACAGAAAACCAATACCGGCTCGGGTAAGGATGCAAGTCGGGACCAGTAATAGATAAGTGAAAGCAACCACTACAGGTGTTATGCCCTTGTAGTAGGTTCCCCACTAGATCCGTGCCGAAATCCAGGTCACACCCCTTCCATGATGAACATTATGCCACTCAGACACAGAAAACTCTCCAAAGATTATAAATTAATCGAGATTATCGATGACTGACGGACGCAAACAGAGGTGCGAAAAAAAGGAAAACAGACACAAGGGATGGAAAGGGTAGAGGGTTTTCCCTTATTCCACATGACTCGCATGTATATTCTCTCACTTTTCACAGCACTAAGACGCGTGTGTGGAGATCCGTTCATTTGCATAGGATTGCATAGAAAACTTTGCACTGCACTCGGACGCGTGTGTGAAGATCCGTTTGTTTGTTTAGGATTCCACAGTAAGACTTCGCGCCCGAACCGATAGTGCAGTTGGGTATCTTATGTGTATTTAAGATTCCCAAAACGGATTGCACAATTGATCCGATGGTACGGATCATGAAGCAGAAGCGCATGTGTTGTCTTGTTGGCGGTTTTAAATCGACCTGTTGTGATATCGGGTTTTTAATCGGGAAAAATATTCATTGTGTGTACAAAGTTAACTTGGGAGGTACTCACTTGATCCTACCTGGTGGACGGTCGCTGCTGTATACTTCCTCCAGGTACCATTGCGTTAACAGGTCAGCTTCCGAGTTCGTTTGCAAGGCCTGCTATATGATTGTGAGAGATGTGGCCAACAGCATACACGTCTCTGCGCTGAACCGTCTGACTGTGGACAGGGTTGACTACTGTGCCCTACCAGGGTTTTGTTCCTTTGCTGTCCGTTGGTCCGCTGTACAATTCGTGACACGCTACAGCACTGAATATATTTTTCCTTACATAATTTTCTGTACAATGCTGCAATTTTAATGTGTTGAAAGTTCCTTTCACACGCCAGATTTCTTTATTAAAGAGTTTCAGTTTGACCCAGTATAGAGGTTAAGGATTAACGACATCACTCAAGAAACCGTAGGCAGAACAAAAACCTCGATTTTGTCTTCTTCTTAATTTTATTGGTATTAAATGTTTGACACAATCTTTGTTATATTATTATTTTAATAACACTTTCTCACGAAATAACAAGTTTTATTTAGATATTGGAATAGAAGTAGAATTAATTAAGTTATGAAAAAAATTAAACAAAAGTATATAGAAAACACAGATGGTGGAAGACGGTGGTTTTTCTTGCATTTTCTTGGCATCTTTTTAACAACTTACGACACAACAATCCGGACCATTACACATCTTAACACGACATTCATTACAACGGAGACGTCAACCCCGTTCAAAAACCTTCAACCAACTCACGCCATCCCGTCCCGTTACCTCTTTTTTCTCTGGTACCGTTGTCTCGGCGAAGAAACTTGGCTACTATTAACTTCGAAACTGATCGAAGCTGTCTTCGTCAAATAGAGCTGGGTTTGTGTACCTGCTATGTTTATTTGTTATTTATTTTTTTTTTTTTTACAAATTTTAATATATATTTTAGGTATGTTTAAAAAGAGAAATGTACATTGTTTAAATGAATATGTTTAATTTATTTGTATTTAAGTTTAATTATTGCTTAACGTTTACATGTTATGTATGTGGGTTAATTTCTATTACATTTCTCGCCGAGACAAGGGTCGAGAAAAAAAATAGGATGTCAGGGCGCCAACTCAGCAAACAATAAACACAAACATTTTGGGAAAATGTTTTCGGGTAGATATCTTCTCCCTATCTTCTAACGAGCTAGGTAACGTTATATCGGTATTCTTAGTTTGTGTTTGTTCCTTCAACATTAATATTTTTGAATGATTTTTATCTTTAATGGATTTGTGGTCTGAAAGGGATTTTATGTTCGTACTGGCCAGGTTGGGACACGAATTTCTGTGGATTCAAGGGGAGATCTGTCGAAAGTTATCTCTGTGAGTAGGGACTTATAACATACTCACAGCTGGGTCGGATTGTCGTCAAAGGCGACTAAAAGTCGAGTGATAGGTGGGCTACCAACGCTCTGCCACCCGGTGAAATATCATCCCATCTAGCTATAAGCTCCATGAATTGGTGGGTAGAAATCCTTCTCCACCTACTGGAGCTCAGCTGATGGAACGTCCCGAAAAAAAATGGTTGGTTTAGGTTGTAACTCGGCTTCAAGGCAAGATCCCACCCCGTCGCGATATACGTTTTATGATATCCTCGGGAGAAATTTTCGACTACGTTTCGGTGGTTTGGCAGATGGACCAGATTGAAATGGACATGCAGTAATGATGGCACCTTCTGAGATAAAAAATTCCGGAGGCATACAAATTATAAGAAACCGAACGACAAACGTTCAACTGGTAATAGCATTTTTTAATATCAGTGGCACGACTTCACCAATACGAATAGAAACGTCGTCCACCAATATTTGCAAACCGCGAAACCTGATATTCTAGCTGTAGCCGACACCCAGGTCGGCTCGTCAACTGACTCGACATATCTGCGTTGCCCAGAATACGACTTACATTCGAGATTCCGTTTTAAGGGTGAGTCTGTGTCTTCGCCCGATTCGAATTGGCATGCCGAAAGGAAGAGGCATTAGAATCCAATAACTTGGACATCATTATGATGCAATTTTTTTCTTGTCTTTAGCGCTCCCCGAATGACGATTGACCACCGAAACTTTTCGACCATCTTTCACGTGCCGTCGACTGGATGGAAAATGGCCACTCGGCTTATGAGATTGTCCTCCTTGGCGAATTTAACGTACAGAACTCCAGTTGGAGGTTGGCCGAGAACTTCGCTGTTAGCCGCAATTTGACTCAACTCGTGGAGGAATATACGGGAGTGCCGGATGGCCGAGGTGATTATGCGAACACCTTGGTATCGGTCACCCAACTACTTGCATTTCAATCAAATAACCGACCTAAGCAGCTTCGCCATGTATGGATGTATGGGGCTGTGTCGTATGTAACAGATTCACCTACAGTACACAAGTAAATTGTGAAGAGCAACACAGAGAGGAAATCGAATAAAAACAAAAGCATCAGCCGTATACCAAGCAATAACATAGCAATTCCACATCAGTTGAGCGTACTTGAGTTTAAAAATTGAATTCGTCCCCGCGACAGTGGCCCGATGTGATGAGCATTGGTGCAATTTTTACTGATTCTCATTGTCATGGCGTCGCGTCGGCTCGAATCACATGTTCTTCATTATCGTTGTAAACGCTATAGGGCTGCTAACTGGGACGATTTGCAAGATTTCTTGTTGTCCTTTCCATGGTCGGAGGTGCTTCGGAGACACCGATGTTAACACATGTGCGGAGTCCATCACGGATATTACTCTTTTCGGGATGGAGATTTACATTCCGCATTCCATCAAACGGAGTTCATCTCATAAACCTTGGTTTGATAAAAAGTGCGGATATATTGCAGAGACAAAAAGTAGAGTCTTTAAACAATGGCACTCCAATCCAACGGAGGTCAGAACGAATATGACAATCAGAATCAGATACTCTTTCAACCAGGCGATTGATAAAAGGTTCACAGCGACAAAGTAACCACCGAACTGGGTACTAACCAATTAGTTCGAATCTGTGGTCAGTGATAAATGCTATCAGCAATAACTTGTGTTTCTCCTCTTTTCCTGCGCTGGTAATCGGTGGCGGGATACTAGTCTCAAATTCAAAAGATAAAGCAAATGTGTTCGCGTATTTATTTTCCGTGAATTCAACTTTCGATGCCGATATTCTGGATCTGCATTGCCGGATGTAAACTTCCGCCCATGAGCTATTTAGCGCATTCTACGTGAATTGGACTGTAAGAGAGGAATGGCCCCGGATGGAATACCAGCAACAGTCCTTATAAACTGTTTTCTAGAATTATGGCAGTTTCGTAGCAAACTCTTTCGCTTATCTTACGCACAAAGGACCTTTCTTATCTCCTGGAAAATCGTTCGAGTTCAGCCAATCCCAAAGAAAAGAAAAAAGTAAATATGTCCCACAAAATTACCGATCGATAGCACTACTGTGTATGTTATCTAAGGTGATGGAAAAGGTCATCAATGTCGAGTTGATTAAATAATTCGAATGCGACGGACTTCTAAGACTTTTTGACCTTTGTAACTCGCACCTGGACATCTGCAAATGAGAAACATGAATTGTGGGCGGTTAGATTGGCTATTTTGAAGGGTTTTGATCGCGTCTGCCACATGACGTGGATGGGTGATGTGGGATGGGTGCGAATATACGGGGCAAAGTTACTGATTGCTTTCGACCTGGCGAAGGCCAGTGTTCTGCTGTTGTGGGAGTTGTTCCTCAGGAAGCGCGTTTTCTTGTCCTGAAAAGAACGTTAGATCTCTTTTTTGATAGTTCCTGACACAACACCCTCCAGCAAGGGGTCGTTGCCGTGCTTCCTTTGACCCAGAGGGAAGAGCAACGCCCTGATTGTTCGTAGGACGTAACTTCGGGGATAGCGTCCTTATATTCTGTAACCTCAGTACCGGTTCCTGTACCAATTTTTGGAGTCGTCCTCGTACACAAAAGAAAAGAATCATCCAGCGTTGGTGACAACACAATTTCCAAAGCATTTAAAAGAAGTTAGTTTTAATTTTTGGTTAAGTTTTATTGTGGATTTTATATTAGAGTATTACAACTAGAATTAGAAAAATCACTGCACTGTGGCATGAGGATTTAGATACTGCGGCCAGGAGATCGTTTTACTATTCCTTTATAAAGGAAAGCAAGTCGAAAATTGTATGCCAAAGATACACATTTTCGTGCAACAATCTCGATTTTTGGATATTTCGAGCGAGATGTTGTATTTACATAAGATAAGAATGAATTCTTACGAAACTATTGCGCAGATGTGGGAATGTATCCGGCTTTTGTTTGTTTTCCTGAGCGGAAAATTTTCAGATAGAGATAATGATCTCTGAATTTTTGGATTTGGGTGATGCTGTGGGGCAAATGTGAAACGTAAACGAATATTAGATTCGTTTATTGTAACTTTTAATTTTAATTTGGATTTTGGGTTAATAATGCCGTGGGGGCAAATGTTAGGCTATAAACGAATGTTTGATTGCGAATTTTGGATCATGTTTGGGTTTTTGTGGGTTTTGATGGGTTTTTTGGTTTTAGCTAGGATTTGGATGTAGGAATGGGGGAAAAAGGTAGTAGGGCCTTTTGAAGCACTACACCAGGATGATCCTTGACCCTGTTCAATCCATGTTGACATGCAGTCTCCACGTGACGCCACTGGATAGCTACTTTGGCACCCGCCAAGTAGTGAACCAATGCATGCAGCGACATTCTGAGAAAGGTTGGCGCAAGGCTAATAACCAGGCCCGTAAAAATGAATTGTTATGGCAAATTTAACAAGCCTCGGATAGGGACCGGATACATGACGACGACCACGGAAAAGAAAATGGCTAAACGATTTAAGCATTTTTTCATGGAATGTCCGCTCACTATACAGAACTCGAGCTGCGTAGCAGCTAGCCGATGCCCTGTCCGAATATAAGGCTGACATAACAGCACTACAATAAATAAGATAGACGGGGAGTGGTGTTATTCAAAGAAACGAGTATGACATTTATTACAGCTAACATGCAAAACACCATGTGCTCGGGGTAGGATTTCTAGTCAGCCAAAAACTGAAGCCAGCCATCATCGGCTTTAATGCATTAAATGAAAGGCTATGCACTCTTCGCGTGCTAGGCAAGTTTAACAACATAAGTCTCATAAACGTTCACGGACGTACAGAGGAGTCCCCTGAGGACGAAAAAGAAGAATACTATGACACCGTCGAACAGGCCCGCAACGCCTGCCCAAGATACGATGTGAAAATCGTTCTTGGTGATTTTAATGCAAAAATAGGTCGGGCGCCGGTTTTCAGGCACGACACAGGTTCCCATAGTTTGCATGAGAACAGTAATGACAATGGACTACGAATCATCGAACTGACAGCATCGAAAAACTTGGTCGTTGCAAGTACCAGGTTTCCGCGTAAAGATATCCACAAAGTCACCTGAGAATCACCTGATGGAGCCACTCGCAACCAAATTGACCACGTGTTGATAGATCACCGCCACTCCTCGAGTCTGATGACGGCACGAACGTACCGAGGTGCCAACCTCGACGCGGATCACTATCTTGTTGGTAGAGTTTTCCGAGCGCGTATTGCCTTACGGAGACGTATTGCATCCGCGGATCAGGTTCGAATTAACACGGCTGCCTTACGCAATGAGAATACCGGTAACACGGCTGGTCATGCGTTGTAGTGCCGTTGCGAATCTGTTTGGTGTCGTTTTAAAGTAACGTTTTAATTAGCAGAAGTTTCCTGATTGGTACCGTGCCATCAGTATCCCGAAAACGCTCACCAGGAATTTAGTGCGAATTGTGTTTTTATAAGTAATTGACATTGAAAGAGTTGTATAGACTAGCGACGGTTGTTCAAGTGTATCAAAGCCTGAATTATTGTAACGATTTAAATACAACAAAGAAGATAAAACCAAATTTAAATAAAGCAAATTATACAATAAAAAAAAACATTTCGTTGTTTCACTTGTAACTGTATTTACTACGTTGTGTTTTCTTCGGAACAGTCACAGAACACATCAGCCGTAGACAGTGACTGGTTGGTTATTAGAAGGCAGGTTGCTAGGTACCTAGTTCGTATCGAAAAATTGCAGGGTCGAAGGACCGGCTGGCTATTTTGAATTTAACCGAACTACCATTAACCCCGAAGGCTTTTCCGTTGACCTTGTAAATAATAAGATATAATAATTGTGCATAAGGCAGCCGAACGGGGAACCGTACCAAAGAGACCTGGGATGGTCCAGACTGCGGTTAGCATTCACCCAGAGACTCTACCCACACAGAGGAGGGCTGCGAAACAATGCTGGGCCCCACCATTCCAACAAGGACGCACCCTGGAGGCCCAAATAGTCCTAAAGGAGGGAAAGCTTTAGCGGAACGCTTAACCAAACCTTCGGAGGTCGAAATCCTTCTGAGCAGACCGGCCAGACTCAGCCTTCTCTCTGAATAAATCTTCGCCTTTTATTGAGGACTTTCGTCGAGAAGAGCCATTAAATTAGTCTAAATGGACATTTTTTAAGGCCGGGCCCAAAACTATAGGCGCAAAACCATAAGCGCAAACTACAGGAGCAAACCAGGGCGCTCACGAGCGACAATTGCGCAGTATAGTTGCCAGATCTAGCGAATTTTCCGTAATTCCCCTAGGGTTGCGAGTTAACACGTCAACGGGACTCAACTCTGATGACGGATCGAGTCATCCCGTATTCGAGAACCAACTCCGGAGAAAACACCTCTAACACACCAAACCCCTGTTCTCGCATGTCAAATCGTCAAAACTGACACATCATATCTTTACAAATTCACGTGGTCAGACAAATGCCAACACTCATTTGGGGATGTTGGTTTCGCCGCCGAAATGTGCCAACCATAACCATACCAAACCTTTCAATCTGGTCATGGATGGGAGCCAAGAAGCACTCAGAACCGTGCTATTTCAAGGCGAAATAGGGAAAGACCTGCCTATTGCCCACGTCAGTCGCACCTGGAATACGGTGAAAGGAAACCACGTCAGTATTGTGAAGGAGGTATTTAGGCGAATCGTGTGGGCGGCTCAGACTTTCTACTGTTATTCACAAGGTCGTAGATGCACTGTACACTCCGCCGTCAAATTAGGACAAAAGAAGGGTGCTACTTTACAATACCCTTCTAAAGCCCCATTGTGAATGATGGAAGGCCCTAGGAAGTGCAAAGTGGTCCATGAAATGGCGGTTGTCTTATCACCCTTTTCCTGCCGTATTATACTGTGGGGTGCAAGTAGGTGTGCCACGGGCACTGTTTCACTTGAATCCCCATCAAGTTGTTCCGACGAAAATGTTGAAACTGCAGAACTCAAACACCAAAGGTAAAGATGAAGGAAATAAAAGCACTGGTGGTCTTTTGTGGGTTAATGTTTTCTTTATTTAACGTTCAATGATTCCCCATGCACAAATAAACATAAAATTTAACTGTTTTCTTGAAGATAATTAAACCGACTTTTCGTGGTAAATATAAACTTGACGCGTAAGATGCAATTTCCTGTGATTGCATCTCGACTGACTGTAGTAACGTGGGTATACGCGACGAGGGATGATTTAACGACACGGTGCGGCGTGACCGTCACCGATGGTGGATGTGTAACGACTGACTCTAATTAGGGATGAAGATGGGATTTTGCATTTGCACAGCGGACAACCAATCGAGATCGTCTTTACGCTTCTGCTCTCTCATGTTTCCCGCCGTTGAGGTGTGAACACATCGGTTAATTCGATAGTCGACGAACATGGGTGAATGAGAGAACAGAAACACAATGTACTATGATCTCGGGGTGGGTTTGGTTGTGTGTGCATGAATCAATGCAGCTCTGAGGATAACCCATTGACCTAATTCGGTGAATATGGTGATCTCAGAGTGCATTGAACTGTAGGAAGACAGAACTGTGAAGGAGAGGAAAATGTAGTTTGCGCTATTCACCTGTAAGAAGAGATCATTTGATCCCCAGCGAATACATGGTCTGGAAAAGCCGAAGTGACGCTACATTGGCTAGGGGAATATTAACGTGGGAACCATCTCGAATAATTTGGAATTACCCCAGCCGTTGCATGATTAGATAACCGCGTCATTTGGTCGTACATGGTTGTTGCCAACCAAAATGACTGGAATTTCTGGAGGAAATCGCTTGAGTTAATGCAGGAGTGTTGCCGTATGCCAAGAAGACACTGAATGCAGTTGTGCATTAACCAATTGAATAAATGACTTCCGGCCATGCTTCTTTCACAGGTAAATAGGTTGGAGGGAGGAATTCGGGTTGCTTTGACAAGTTGTAAGCGCTTGAAATAAGTTTGGAAGCTGGTTGAAATTGTGGGTTGGTTCTCCATGTAGTATAGAGAACCCCCACAATACCTTTACTTTAGGATGGATTCGTAAGGAGGAGAGGGAAGAGGACATACATACTTTTTTACCTCATTTTCATTTATATGTTTTTTACAATCAACCCACCTCCAGAAGCAACAACAACAATAACAAGGCCACCAAAACTGTACCACCCGATGCGATTCCACTAGCTCAGTCTTGGGCGTGTCATTCCTCTTCCAAGAATGACACGCACCCCTTGGGAAAGGGGGGGGGGGCAAACCCCTTGGCACAATCGTGAGTATGCTCTTATATATTTCTTTTAATAATTTATTGTGTGCAGAATGGCGCAAGGCTGATAACCTTGCCCGGAAAAACAAATTATTATGAACAATTTAACAAGTCTCGGATAAGGACCGGATACCGGTGGAGAGACTTGCTAAATAAGACCAAGACTGGGCCCGGTTGTAGTGCCGATGATGATGATAGTGATTGTGTGCAGAATAATTTGTAACACTGACAATAGGATATAGACATGGAATTTGTTTTCTTAATAATTCACCCTTTCATTTCGAACTTATTTTCTTTCTTTTTTGGATAATTGTAGATTACGGGTTGCAATAAATTCCGTTTTAGAATCTTATATTCATCTAGGCACGTCTTTTTATAATTTAGTTCGGTTTGAGAGATTTTATAACTCAAATCAACCGGCCCAAAACATTTCTTTGTGTAATTTCCGTTTTTCTTGTCGTGACCGGGTCTCGAATGTTCTTCTTTATATATATGCCTTCATTTTCCAATTATGCTTCATTTGGTCGTGGGTTATGGTCTGTAATTATGTTTATTTTGCCATATATATGGCGATTTTAAGAAGATCACACACATGCGGTCGTAGTGAAGAACAAATCGCCAAAAGAGAATCAAAAATATCATCAGCGCCGTTAGCTAGAGCATTAACCTAGCAATCACAACTTATGTAGCGAGTTGAGAGATGGTTGCTTGGACGCGGTCGCTGATGCTTAAGTTGTTACCTTCCATAATATGGGTTTAAGTCACGTGCTTCAATACCACTGCAAAGTTCGAACCATGGTATCGTTACTGGCCTTTTAAAGCAAACATTAACAATGTATGTTTTATAATTAATCTTGGGGAAACCCTTTGATCTACGTCAATAGGTAAACCGTTTTGTTGTTGTGAAGATCTCTTTCGATGCAAATGTGACGATTTCTTTCAATGTAAATGATGATAACTGCCAAATGGTTTTATACGACAAATCTGAAAGAGGGTTCCATTATTCTCAGACCAGGAGCCCAACAGTTGCAAAACACACTGCTCATTCTTATCACCCTTTTATGTCCTACTCTTAATGGTAATAATATCCACCTCTCCCTCCATTTTATACTCTACTCCACAATTTTTGTAGCAAAGTGCTGTTAATAGACTCTTTAGCGCGTATTCATAATTTTCACAAGAATGTCTGCTATGTAGCAATGTTTTAACATTCAACAAAAATCCGAAACCATTTTGCCCACCGTGCCTGACCATTTTAAATAATTGTAACTCATGCAACCCTTTAACCTTCTTGGGAAGGTTCGAGACTAAAGTGTCTTAATGTAGGCTTCGTTGCAGAACTCTAACCCATTAATGCTTTCAACATGATGGCATTCTTCCCGGCCCTATAATCCGACATCATAATATGAAAATATGATCCGATTAATAGGAAGACAAGGAAGCCGTCATGCAATTAACATTGATAATAGAGCGTAAACGGTTGGGTGTCCATTTAAAAGGTATCTGAAGACAGAATTTGAATCAGTTGATGCACAGTTGGCGCTAACCTTCTTGTGGCATTGAAAAAGTCTAACACGCTTGTATTCTGTGTGGCTTCGTTTTATACTCTGTTTTTGTTTTAATTATTTGTATAGCAAACTATCATTTCGCAATTTGTTTTGTTGGTGAATTAACGAACCTAACCCAACATAGAGTCGAAAGAGTGTTTCTTCTTGGTAGTAACTTGTTTATGACCTACCGTTACAAGCAACTTGTTACCTTCCTACGGAAAAGTGAATCTGCACCTATGTACGCATTGTCGCGTTCCACTATGTAACTCGGTATGAGTGTTATGTCTTTGGATGAGGTTAGATGAGCGCCACAAGTACACACAGTTTGTTGAAGAATTATTCTTTGTTGTCACGAACCTTGGTTTAGGACTGGTACACTAATTTGTGTAAGTTAGACTGGTGGTAACCATCGAAGTGTGACAGGTTACCTTAAGATGTTCTTGAATACCACCATGATCTTAAAAGAACTAGGAACCTTTGAATTATTGACAATTTCAGTTTATACTTGAGAGATGACCTCTAATTATTAGCATAACAAAAATCATATTTCATAAACTTATGTCAGAAGCGCATCTAAAATAAAGGGCATGGAGTCAATGATATTCCCAAACGCAACTCCCCGATTTAAATTGCAGATGTGGCAAAGGATTAAAATTGTTGTTAATTTCCTCCTTGACCTCATTATTCTTATCACATGTTACGAACTGCATTATTGTGACTGATACATCATATATGAACAAATAACTCGTGGGTTTAACTAGGGCTTACAATTTTGAATATACACAAAAACTGTTATTGACTGAATTTTAAAACCGTAAGTGACCATTTGGATGCAGAATTGCTATAAGCGGTTTTACAGGCGGTAAGCTGGCCCCGACACCCAACAGCCCGGTGAGATATCAATCGATGATGGTATAGTCTTCGTGAAATGGTCGGGAGAAATCGTTGCCCATCTTTTGGAGATTGAAAAAGTTGGATGAGTGATGGGTTGGCTCCATTATTAGTTATTGAATAAATAAATAATTATTATAATTTAATACAATTAAGTCACAGCGTTCGTTTTATTTGCTATACGTAACTAAATTTAATATACGTAAAGAACTTTAATCAACAATTTATTGGGCATTTGGTTTGATAACCTTCTGCCATATCCCGAACATCTTCATAAAACTTTTTGTCTTTCTCTGGGATAATCTTGTCAACTTGTTGTTTAATGAGGTCTTCAAAAGCAAACGTTTTAACATTCAAGGAGTTTTGCAAGGATTGAATTAAATGAATGAAGTTTGATGGCGCAAGATTTGGTAACACATCTCAACCAAGATGTAACAATTTTTGTCCAGCGAAAAACTTGTGTGTACGAGGGTTGCCTCTTATGTTTCGGGATTTGGCAACCCTAGCGTTGCAATCCGGCAATTGACAGCTCTGTCGTAAAGTTGGACATTTTTGAGGTTATACGCACTCAGAACGTTTTGACATACGAGCGCTATTTGTGTTGTTTACAGTAACTTAAAACATTCATCTCGGCCCAAAAATGGAATTAAATCGTCAACATTTTCGTGCGATTATTTTTTACAACTTTCGGCGTGGATTAACTCGGCAACAGTGCGTGGATGAACTTAATTCAATTTTTGGCGATGAAGCTCCATCAAGGACCAGTGTTTATCGATGGTATGGTGAATTCACTCGCGGTCGTAGTTCACTCCAAGATGAATTTCGTGAAGGTCGTCCAAAATCAGTTGTTGTTCCGAAAACCATTGATGCTGTGCGCGAACTGATGTTGGAAGATCGTCATGTGACCTATCGTGAGATTGAGACAACCTTAGGCGTTAGTGGGACCAGCATACATTCAATATTGCATAAACATTTGACTGTCAAAAAAATTTGTTCGCGTTGGATCCCACACAATTTGTCAATCGCCCAAAAAAAGGCTCGTGTCAATTGGTCGAAAGAAATGCTCAAAAAATACGGTCGCGGTGCTTCGAAACACGTCTATGACATCGTGACAGGTGATGAATCGTGGATTTACGCGTATGAGCCCGAAAGTAAACAGCAGTCGACTGTCTGGGTGTTTCAAGATAAGCCAAATCCAACAAAAGTTGTTCGCGCACGAAGCACTTCCAAGCAAATGGTCGCCTGTTTTTTCGGAAAAACTGGACATGTCGCAACCGTACCACTAGAACAACGCAGAAGAGTCAATTCTGAGTGGTACACAACCATTTGTTTGCCAGTTGTCTTCCAAGAAATCAGGAAAACCAACCGCCGAAGACGGATCACTCTTCACCACGACAATGCGAGCTCTCACACATCGGCTGCGACAACTGCATTTTTGAGCACCCAAAACATCGATTTGATGGGTCATCCGCCGTATAGTCCTGACTTGGCACCGAATGACTTCTTTTTATTCCCGTACGTAAAAAACAAACTGAGAGGTCAACGTTTTTCGACACCTGAAGAAGCGGTTGCTGCATTCAGAATGCATGTGTTGGAGATACCTCAATAGGAGTGGCAAAAGTACTTCGACAATGGGTTCAAGCGTATGCAAAAGTTTATAGATCTTCATGGGGAATATTTTGAAAAACAATAAAGTGATTTTCGATGATCAATATTTGTTTTTGTTCTCTAATCCCGAAATATAAAAGGCACCCCTCGTAGTCTCGCAATATCGTAGTGGAACACCAAGCCCTTTTAATTGATCAGCTCGGGGCGTTTCTGTGCGATGAAATTACCAAATTTTTTTTTTAAACGTTTATTTATTTTACTTAAATATTAGCAATTTTTTTTTGTTAGTCTAAATAAACATAAAACTATAATGTCTTGTTGTTGTTGTCGTCGTGGCACGCAATACTTATCATATTATTATTTTTTCCTTATCCTTACAAATCATTTCTACATGTACTGTATGATGTTTTCTTTTTTTTTAATATTATTTGAGGAAAAAGTAACAAAAACCCAATTTATTCGTCGTATACATATATTTTTTATATTTATAATAAAACTAAATAAACCTAGTAGAATTAAAATCTAACTAAGGCTAAATTAACTCGAACTAAGTCTAGCTCAAGTCTACGTAATACTAAATGAGATTATGGACCTGCGGATCAGGTCCTGCCACACGTCCCCCGCCTCGTCGATCGCCAGTCCTTTGACTGCCAGTCGACCGAACGGATTCCATGCAGGAGGACCCCCTCCCAAATGTTTATCAGCCAGCCTCAGCCCTGTCGAGCCACCAGTAATTTTTTTCTATTGAGTCTGTGGGGTTATAAGTCGGGGTGCCTGCACAGGGCCGGGTTCACTCACATCCCCTACGCGTTTGCACATATAACGATGCAAGCCGTTCATCCAAGAAGAAAATAAAACTCTGGCATGTAGTTGAAATTAGTTTTTTTATTGTACACTAAATATCGCCCCACTGGGTTATTTCTAATTAACTGTTATTTAGTTGGATGGTGATTCAATAGATGTTCATTTTTTTACTTGGAATTTACACATTGAAGGTTAGGATAATTAATCGACTATTGTATGTTGGTGAATATAGTTCGTTACAATCTTAAACAGTTGTCCTTATTAATCTTTGACACGATGACCCTTATTGACATGATCTTTCTTAACAAAACGACTTCAGATATCAACCGGTAGATACGTTCATATATACGTTAAATAACACGTTGCACCGTTTCAAGAATTTACTTGTTTCGCGAGCGTCCAACTCCGACTCGTTAAAAAGGGAAATATTCGTGCGCACTCCGCAGCGTTAGAAACTCGACTCTTAAAAATGACTCGGGGGTGTTGTGGCGGTTCCTTTGAACGCCACTGCTTACCTTCCCAATAACCATCCAGGTAACTGCTCTCCACAGCACCAAAACACAATAAAACATCTACTTACCTCTACATAGTCGAACTATAAATACCTGTAATGCTGTAAATTCATGATATTCCCTGATGCAAAATCCATCAGCATCCAACAGACATGTTCCTCATAACCAGTTTGGTTGCATAACCAAGCAACCAACATGAACCGAACCAATTCAGTACACATGTCTCGGGTCGAATTCCATCAGAAATTGTAAGTATCTTCCACAAGTAAGAGCAATTTGGTTGCACCATCAAGCAACCAACATTGCCCGAACCACATTAAGGAGATATACACGTGCAGGAGATGTTTCATCTTTTCCTTCTGCATACATGCCCAAATCGGTCGGTTTCCCGACCGACAAATACATTAAGGCATACGCCTGATCGCCCAAGGAATTCGAGTTCTCATAAATGGAAATTTTCCATCGAGAATTCGACTACGTGGAGTTGCCGCCGGGATGTGCACCATCAGCATAAATGCTTTACGCAGTCGCTGATCGCGTAACCACCTAAATATCTATGTCGAGATAGTAGCACTGCAACCATGCCAGCTAATGTTCCCCTTGTGGATTTCAGCGATCCACGGTCCGCATGCTTGTGAACACACACACGCCATGAGCTGCATGGACGATAATCGTGTGTGTGTTACACCCCTTTTTTGCTGGGCCAATGCAAGGAAGATCATCCCTTATATGGTCACCGAAGCGATGGATAGAATTTGTAGTATTCTGTCGCTTCGGTTGATATACTCAATCGCGATACGGATTCCGTGGAGGCAAGTCGAGCCTCCACGTTAAATAAATCCATGAGTCTGAGCCCAACAAACGTCGGTGGACAAGTGTACTGCAAAGTATCGAAGCTATTTTAAATCAGTTTATGTAAAGAATTTCAGTGCTTAATTGAACCTACATGTGAAGCCTTTTGAACGGCGGAGCCAGCTTATTTTGTAATTGTTTTTAATTTAGTTATATTATATTTGCTCCTCAATAGTATACTGGTTAGTATACCCGCCTGTCACGCGGGAGACCAGGGTTCGATTCCCCGTCGGGGAGCCTCTGGCGCAAGACTCATGACCTTGCCCGGAAAAAACAAATCATTATGGAAAATTTAACAAGCCTCAGTACTTGCTAAATAAGGCCAAGACCGGTTCCCGGTTGTAGTGCCGACGATGATGATGATGATGATGGTATTATACGTAAATTGCAACGCCACGTGTTGAGAAAGGAGTTGGCGAACAAAATGTTGTCTTCGTGAGTTTGACTGCTCTGGACTTTCCGGTTCTCTATGTTCTTAGACGCACACTAATATTAGTTGAATTGTAATTAATATTGCACTGGTATTGAGGAAAACGTAGGGGAACGCGTACCAAGAGCGAAAAACAAAGGGGTGTTAATAAAGTAAATATACGAGGGTAGCCAAAAAGTTTCCGACCTAACAAAGATACAAGACATTTTTTCTTAAAAATGATTTTTATTTTTCTAATTTTAATTTTAATTTAGTGAGAGCAGAACCCTCCTTTAATTCACTTAGTACAAGCGTTACATAGTCTCCTTGTAACTCTACACACTTCTCTCAGCGATGCTCCCATCTCTCTAACCCATCCAAATAGTACTAGACGTTTTCCTCTTCCTCCTCATTTCACGAAAAGCTCTTTCCTCTGCGCCAACAGAGCGTTGGAAATGTTCATTCGAACACGTTTTTAGTCTAACGTGAGCAAATGCGGCACCCAAGACGTGGATACCTTTCTCATGCCTAAATCCTGATTTAATATGCGACAAACACGTTATTTGGACATCTTCATAGCCCCTGCTATCACTCTCACTCTAATTCGGCGATCGTCGGCGGTCGGTTGGTGAACTTTAGCGATGTTATCGTCAGTTGTTGCAGTTTTTAGACGACCTGAAAGTTCACCGTCTCCCAAGCTCTCACGGCCGCGCTTAAATTCAGATGCCCAAATTTCACTGTGGTAAACGATGTTGCAGAGTCCAACTCATCTTTGATTTGCGTAGGCGTATTGCCTTTCCAAAATAAAAAATTAATGACAGCTCGATACTCAATTTTGTCCATTTTCATGAAAACACTCACATCGACTCACTCAAACGACTGTCAAATAAAAATTACACTTCCAAAATGGCTGAAATTTTAGTGAGTAACTGCCAAAAGATGCGCAACTACATTCACTAACTTTCATCGACGAGTGCTGCTATCTTTACTAACTTTTCAGTCCCCCGTTTTTTTTTAAATTTATTTTATTTTCTTTTTTTATTAATCTTCTTCCGGGAGAGGGGAACCTATAGCACCGAGTGGGCGCTCCGAGATGCCACCAAATAACTGTTGCAGTTCTTTTTGAAAAGTTGCAGGTTGTAACGCTCCGGGAACACTCGCACAGGAAGGGAGTTCCACAGATTCCCGGTCTGTAACGGAACGAGTTCTGATACAGCGTTGTTCGCGCCGTCGGGCGATGATCCACAAACTGGTGCGATCTGTCGGATTGTCTTGTGGAGCGCGTATAAGCCGAATTGCGTGGAATAATACCACGAATCTCCGAAGAACAGTACCCGTGATAATATCTGTAAAACAGACAGAGGTCAGCTACGCGCCTTCGATGTGATAGCGGCTGTAATCCCGGCGTCAGCGGCGGTCCCCGATCAGGCGGATCGCTCGTCTCTGTACGCTCTCAAGTACGTCGAGGGTATGTTTAAGAGCCGAGCTCCAAACATGAGAGCAATATTCGACCGCGGGTCTAATTTGGGATTTATATAGGAGAAGAAGTTGGGCCGGAGTAAAATATTTCTTGGCTCTAAAAAGATAACTCAGTTTTCCTGAGGCTGACCTGGCGATGCTCGACACGTGTTTATGCCATGATACATTCCCACAGACCGTGACGCCGAGCAATTTCAAGCTTTCACCAGATTCTAGGGCCTGGCCATTCATCATCAGTTGTGGAACCGATGATCCACTTTTCTTTGTGAATGTTGTATAATGTGTCTTCGCTGCATTGAAGTCGCCGAGTTTGCCCCATCCCCACTGCGGGACCCTATTTATATCGTGATTCAGAGAGTCAATCTTTCTACATCTCAGCTGGTGTGACGTTGATGTACCAATCGGCCGAACACTCGAAAAGGAGGAAACAAGCGTACTATCATCCGCAAAACTGAACACTTTGTTATCCGTTGTCACCTACAAATCATTTATGTGAAACAAGAACAAGTTTAGAGCCAAAATACCTTGGGGCACCCCCGAATTAACAGGATACAGATCCGAACACTCGCCGTCCACAACCACCCGGGTTGATCGATTCTCGAGGAAGTTCCTCGTCCAGTCGAAAAGCTGTTGGGAGAGTCCATATGAACGAAGTTTGCTTAGCAATGCCCCGTGCCAGACGCGGTCAAAAGCCTTGGAGATATCCCATGTGACCGTCCTTGACTCACCATGCTTAATCGCAGATGTCCATATATCCGTTATAAGTATCCAAATGTCTCCCGTGGAAGTCCGTTGCACTCCAAATATTTAATTAACTCAGTGTTGATGACCTTTTCCATCACCTTAGATAACATAGACATTAATGCAATCGATCGGTAATTTGATGGGAGACAATTTTTTCCCGTCTTCGGGATTGGTTGAACTCCAGCAATTTCCCAGCAGGCGGGAAAGGTCCCCCATGCATAAGATAAGCGGAAGAGTCTGCCAAGAACCGGCGATGGTTTTGCAGCACAGTTCTTAAGGACTTTTGTTGGTATTCCGTCTGGCCGGTTGCCTTCCTACAGTCCAGTTCACGTAGAATGCGTTGAATAGTACGCTTTAATCTCACATCCCACATGGACAATCGTACCGGCGCGATCACAGGTGGCTCCAAAAGACCGGGATCGAGGTTTCAATTCATGGACACATCGGCTTTATCCTTTGAATTTGTAACTAACGTCCCGCTGTCTGTCACCAACGGAGGGAAAGAGGAGGATGCGAAGTTACCGCTGACAGCTTTTGCCATTGAACAGAAGGAGCGCGAACCAGCCGGGCACCGAAGGAGTTTATTCATCACTTTGTCGTTGTGAGGTTTCTTCGCCGTATCAATCGCCTGGTTGCACGCCTTTCTGATTCTATCAAAATTCGTTCTCGTAACATCGGTGGGATTGGAGCGCCATTGCTTAAAAGCTCTATTTTTTGCCGCTGTAATCTGCTCGCATTTTTTGTCAAACCACGGTTTATCAGATGAACTTCGTTTGATGGAATGTGGAATGTAGATTTCCATGCCCAGAAGAATAACCCTTGTGACCGACTCCGCGCAAGCGTTAACATCGGAGTCTCCGAAGCACACCTCCGACCATGGAAAGGATGCGAAGAAATCTCACAAATCGTCCCAGTTAGCGGCCCCATTTTTCCATACATGGCGAAGCTGCCTAGGCCGGTTATTCGCTTGAAATGAAAAGTTTTGCGTGACAGATACTATACCGTTTGGGATAATAGTGAAGAACGTGTAATTCGAACTGACGCTATGACAGTTAGAATCACCAAAAATTGAACCCAAGCGCAACACATCAGGCTACTGGCCGTGTTTTGAATCCCATTTTTAACTCAACTATACTCCACTGATGTGAATTGTTATGTTATCGCTATGGTATACGGCTCTGATATATTTTCTTATTCGAATTTCGTTCGGTGCTCTTCACTATTTTGCTTGTGCATTGTGTGTGTATCTGTTAGAGACGCTACAATACCAAGCAGTGATATGAGTTTCCCAGTGGCCCAGAAACCTCTACGGTGTAAATATTCGGTTCGGATGTCAAAAACAGATCCAGGGTGTTCGCATAATCACCTCGCGCATCCGGCACTCGCGTAGGTTCCTCCACGAGTTGAGTCAAGTTGTGGCGAACAGCGAACATCTCCGTCAGCCTCCCAGCCTCATCGGTTCTGTTAGAATGTAACAACCAGCCGGAATTGTGCACATTAAAATCGCCAAGGACAATCATTTCAGAAGCTGGGTGGTTGATCTGTATCCAGTCGACAGTATGTGAAAGATGTTCGAAAAATGTCGCCGGTCGATCGTCATTCGGGGAGCGATAAAGACAAAAAAAATGGATGGGTTGGATCTACGCCGGTGATAGCCGCTGGCTAAGTCAAGCGTGGAGAAGTTGCGCGAGTGACCTAGTGGGTCAAGTATGTCCTCAATACGAGGTAGAGGGTACGCATCACCGAAGATTTTTTCGTCCAGTTTCCTGAAATCGACCACAACTCTCCATCGGGCTCTTCCATCGGGGCCCGCTTTCTTCGGCACTAGCAATAGGGATGAGTTCCGCGGGTTTTTGCTGGATTGAATGATGTCATCTTCCAGCATATTTCGAATTTGCTCATTAATCACCTGCTTCTTGCACTCAGGCAAACGGTACATCCTTTGGTTGATAGGTGCTTGGTCCTATACCAAAGGTATTTCATGCGAGATCGCACTGGTGCACGCCAGGTAGTCGCCTTTCAAATGCAAAATGTCGTTGGACTCCTGACATAGTTCCAATATTGATTGGCACTCTTGGGGAATTAAGTTGTCTCCTAAGTGGAGTTCCTCATGTGTGTGTCTTGTGTTGATTCAATAGACGACTGACCGTACGAGAACAGATGTCTAATATACTGGAGGTGTTGTTCCTCCGTACGTTTGCCCTTGGACACGGGCTTACTCGATTCGCCACCAGAGTGAAGTTCCATCGACGTGTTCACTCAGGTTTGCAGGGGAAAGATTTTATAATCCCTGGTTGAGTGCAACTCCACCTTAACCTGGTCGATTGTCTGGGCGAAATTCCGGATATTAAGTGCCGCTACTTTGGCACTTTTTGCCCTTTTCAAAATACAATTGGAGAATAATATCCCCTCTCGTGCTTCTTTAGACACCAGAATTACCTCCTCCCGGATTTTTATTGGTACGACTATTATCATTTGTGAGCGCCCCGGGCACTACTACTGGTTTGCTCAGAACGATTTCGACATCCGAATGTTTGCTTGGTGGTAGCACCGCCAACTCTTCCCTTTTATAGCGGTCTTCTTTTTATTGTCGGGACAACGTCGTCGGACATTGTTTCGCAATGTGCGGGTAGAGTCTCCGGACGAGTATTATGGCCGCAGTCTAGACCTTCCCAGCTCCCTTTGGTACGGTTCCCCGTTCGGTTGCCTTACGCCCAACCCGTCCTGTCTTATTATCTACAAAGTCAACGGAAAACCCTTGGAGATTTCTGGTTGTTCGGGGAAATCAAAGCAACCACCAGGTCCATTGTCCCTGCAATTTTTCAACAGGAAGTAAGTACCCAACAACCCGTCTTCTGACAACCCCGGCAAGGTGTCTATTACTTGGGAGTTGCAGGGAATTTCACGGTGTAACCTGAAACTCCCATGGCAGCATCCCCTCAACTTGTCCTTGCCAGAAAGCGTCTAGTGTGTCGTGGTTTTTTGAACATCCATAACATGCGTCGGGTGGAATACCTTCAGCTTTAAGGGACTGATCTTAGCGCCGGTGTCCACGACTAGGCGCGTAGTGTTTCTACGGCCAACGTCCAAAGGGAGTTGAACAATCGGGACTTTGGTTGGCGAAAGCTGAGAACAGCTTTTATTGGGTTGCGAGTTTAGTGTGGTCGCGTTGGGGTTTCCCGACCCCGACTTCTGGGAGTTTCCGACCACTCCCATTTTGCTTTTGTCGACACATTGCCGCCGCGTGTGTCTCGACCGCGCTGTTTCCCTCTCTTAATTGTTACATGTAGACTTAACAGAGACATAACGTAGACATAACATAGACATAACATAGTCATAACAGAAACATAACATAATAAACGATTCTCATCTTTTAGAGCAATTAATAAAACCCGATATGCATACGCTAAATGTCGTTATAGTGTAATTATACTTTAACCTAATTACCTATTAACAGGTAGCCATTTTTTATATCGATCTTTTTTTCTGTTACTACCTGAGGTACACCTATTATCTATTAAAATATTACATTTTAAGTGAAAATAAAAATATAAGTTAGTCTTAAGAAAGATTCCATGAGGAAGGGCCCTTTACGTAAATTGTAATCAATTATAATAACAGGCTTAAGATACCCCTCGAGAAGGAAAGATCCACTCGTTAAACAAAATAAATAAAAACGTCCCGCGGAAGATCAAGGGATGACAAATAAAAAGAACAAGTGTTTTTTTATATTTTAACTCTATATCTCATGATCGCGATGCTCTGGAGCTTCCGTAGACTCCGTGCTAGCAGAGCTAGAGTGGCTTTGGCCTGCTTTGGCTCGACGGTGTTGGGGTCGGTGCTTCCGACTCCTTGAGTTCGTTGATAGTTTCCGACTCATGGAGCTCACAGGTACGCATATGCGCTGCTTTTGGGCCTGGGTAGGGTTAGAACTGGCAGAGCTAGAGCGACTTTCGCTTGTCGTAGACCGACGGCGTTGTGGCCGGGGTATTTGACGGTTGCCGCCAATAGTCACGTTTACTCTGCTCTGCTTTTGAGTCTTCTGGGACTCTGAACCATTTGAAACAGAGCTGGTATGGCCTTCTTTTGGCCGACGGCCTTGCGGCCGCGGTTTCGATGTTTGCCGCATTTGTCGGGCTTGCCTCCTAGGCCCGTGAGTTTGTTATTAGTGGCCTCCTGCCACCCATAGTACAGGTTTGTGGGTTTGGCCGTTGACGTTCACTCATGGCCATTGGGGTGTGTATTAGGGTAGGTGTTGTATGGGAATTTCCAATTTTCTCCCACCTCACCCTGTGTTCAGCGTCGAGAAGGATTCCTCGACGTGACAGCAAAATGTCCAAAAAATGTGTCGCCATGGACATGTGGAGAGGAAGTATGTACCAGCATGGGTACTCGTTTCACTTCCATCCCCATCATGATTACCGTAGTCCTGCAACTATCCACCAAGAAGAGGAAAATAAGACACTTGTTTTGATTTATATAAAAGGTTCGTTTTTTATTTTTAAGGTGGTGTAATGAAAGTTGTGGTGACTGTTAAAACGTTCACTTTATGTTAACTTATTTCCATTTGGTTCAAACCCGGTACAAACATTCGCGGAATACATAATTAGTTGAATAAAAGGGATACGTCCCGCAGAGGTGCAGACTCCGATGCACACCCTACGGGAGATGATAAATAAGAAAAAAACTCGATGTGCGCGCACTGAAGGATGGAAGAAGACTCAGCGATCGTCATCTCATGCAGAGATGATTTCGCTAAGAAAAAAAAAAGGAAGAGAGAAAAACTTTTCTCTTAAGGGTGTAACTAGTGGCGCAGTGGTATATGTGCGCGATCGAACAGATTCAATGTTGTTGCATGTGTTCGAAAGCAGGCAGGCGGCAAGGACAATAGGGAAAAATGACCAAATGCGCTGTTGGTAATGCGGGTCATTGTTTACACGATGCCTCGTCGCTATTTTCGACGTTAGGAGAAAAAGGTGCTAAAAGCAAATTGGATGTTTATGGCATCTCTGGCTGCAATAGAAACCGGGTTCATATTTGCATTAGGAAATGCTGGAGAATTTGGTTTCAGCGTCTATTGCGCTAATTATATGCAGCTGGTATGGGTTGTTTGTTGGTAAGACAAACAGAAAAGGTTGCCAGGCAATGTGTATGAAAAGGTATATGACGCGGCTGGGAAAATAGACGGCGCGATATTTATGGTCCCTGCCATGACGGTTACATTGAATGCAATCCGAATTATTTTGTTTACAGGAATTTGTCTGGTACCGAATTGGTTCAGAATACCAAATAAGCAAACAAAGAAATCTTACGGAAAATTGTATGCGAAGGGATGCATGAAGGTAAGTTTTCTTTATAGGGATTTTATGATTACAGATGGTGATCTATATAATGCGTGAAGCGTTTACAGGTACTAATACCGTTGCATTAGCAAACTTAAGGGAGTTGGGTAGTAGTTATGGGGGTTTTTCAGGTAAGTAGACCGTAGGGTTTGGCGGAAACGCTACAGACACATTAAAAACCCACTGCCGCATTGGGCAGACATGAAAACACACGTTGTTAAAAATACGCACATTTAACTTTATTCTACGATTTAATTTAAAGTTTAAGATCAAAAAACTATACACAAGATAAACTGCCGAACATTCTTCCGCACCGTAACAGCAACCTCAAAAACTTCTTGATTGAAATCACCGGTTTATTCAAAACAACAGGTTTTTCCACCTTGGCGTATTGAACCGTTGTTGAGGTCAATAACCAGAGTCTGTCTCTTTTGAAAACGCTGAAGAGCAGATCTTGTTGTTTTCTTTGGAGTTGCAGATGACGATGATCGTTGAGGTAGTTCATCGTCATCAGGTTGTTGGATTAGATATTGTTATTGGTGTTCTTGTTGGCATTGATGTTGATGAATATCGGATTTATATCAGTTACCAAATTTATTGGGAGATGTATAATTATTTAATGTAAATCCATTCGATAACATCTGAGAAATGGGCATTAATGTGTAGAGTTCTACCAATTATAAGTGGTAATATGACTTGTTGGCCAGTGGTATGTTGTAACGCTATTAGATGATGGTACCCCTCTGAGGAATCTTCTCTTGCTACAGGCTGCAACCGAGTTGGTTAGATATTGGATCTAACCATACAACATTTTAATTTGATTGTTCATGTTGCTGTACTGCAACACCCTGTATTCACACATTTCCCATGTGTGGGCTTTGGGGCCACAGAATTCGCAGCAACATCGGATGCTATACACCCTTGGGTTTGATGTTGCTGGTTTTTTACTTGCAGAGGGATGGTGTGGTCCCGGATGTCTTTTCGTCTGGGACTCCCTCTGCTGGTTTGGTGGCCTAGTTTGTGGTGGAGGTCCGGGATTGCGTTGTGGTGGTAGATGGTGGGGATGGCAGTCCTTCCTATTGCGCCCATACCTGCAATACAGACAGAATGGAGTATTTCACCGTGTGTTACGTAGTAACACCCTCACCACCTTTATTCCAGTGAGAAAACATTAAACACATACAAAAATACATAACATATAAAACATTTCAAACAATTTATATTTTTAAATTATAACATTCATTTACATTTCACTATTAAACATTTCATCATCATCGGAACTACAACCGGGAACTGGTCTTGGCCTTATTTAGCAAGTCCTGAGGCTTGTTAAAATTTCCATAATGATTTGTTTTTTCCGGGCAAGTTCATTAGTCTTGCGCCAGATGCTCCCGGCGGGGAATCGAACCCCGGTCTCCCGCGTGACAGGCGGGTTTACTAACCACTGTACTATCGAGGAGCGATTAAACATTTACTAAACATTAATTAAATGCATACATTATCACATTTCCAAATTAAACTTAAATACAATTTACAATTTCACCTAATTAAACACATAATATACAAACCATTAACTTACATTTAACATTGAAAACATAGAACTGGTGCATACAAACCCAGTTCTTTCCCCGGCAATGATATTTCCGAATAATTCGAAATCGACCATGTCCGTTGTTTTCTCGTTAAGGTAACGGCGATGGGGGAGTTACTACGTAAGAGTATTTGAGTTTGGATGTCTCGTTGTGCAGTTAACTTGGATCCTGGGTGCACCTTTCCTGCGATTCAGGAAAGTTCGTCGAAGTGTTTGGTCATGAACTTCATGCAGAATATTGGAGTAACCTGGCAGAACGTTGCGGCTCTCTTGACAGTTGGATTGGAAGAGAGGGAAGTGAACATCCACCTCAAAGATGAGAGACGGGAGTACGCTGACTATGGAAGCGCCCTTCGAGGTCGGTCGGGTAACACACAAGTAAATTCAAAATAGGCAGGGAATTCACGATAAGTATTATGATTGATTGAGTTCGATGTAGTGTTTCGTTGTTATCCACGTGTTTATCTATTCAGTGTATCATGACACGGGCTACCACTGTCAGGTATATACTAAGTCCTGAATCCTTCGACATACAAATGTTTATTATATAAGCTTTCTCTTTTATAAATTGAAGTACAGTAGTCAACTCCTATTTTGATTCCTCACAGTCGACATTTTTACCTTTTCTCTTCTCTACTTTTTCTATCCTATTGAATTTCATGCATACAAACATAATGTTGCTGCCTGTGTGGCTAAAGATGCGATAAGGATAATCTTGGATTTTCGCACGTTTACGCTGTTTTTTTTTCGGAATATTCTAGGAGCGATTTGATGATGAAGCTCGGAAGTACAATATAGCAGGGACTCGTCCAAAAGAAAGGAGATGTGATGAATGGAATTCATCAGTAGTTGAAAGGTAGAAGGAACAGAGTGAAGCTGAGGAATTGAGTTGCTGAGATATTGGTAGCTTGTCCGAGGCTTGAATCTGGTAAGCGGCCTATGAACATTTATTTCTTGCCAGAGATAGAAAATATAAAAAGATTGATCATTCATTAAGCTCCATTGAAGTTAAGGCAGGATATAATAGCCTAACACAAATATATCATCCTCGGAGTCGGATAATCCGTTATGCCCTGTGAGTAGGGCTTTAGAATATACCCACAGCTAGGCCGACTTGTCGTAAGAGACGACTAAAGGCCGAGTGGTAGGTGCGCTCCCAACGCATTGTCGCCCGGGGAAATACGATTCCATCAAGCTATAGGCTCCGTGAAATGGTCGGGAGAAATCCATCTTTCGGAGCTTGGCTGATGGACCGGTTAGAGAAAAGGTTGGTTTAGGTGGTAGTCGGTTCCAAGGTGAGATACCACCCCGTCACGCTGTATATTCCGCGATATCGTCGAGAGCAATCTTCGTCGGTGTTTCGGATGTATGGCTGATGGCCCGGACTGACAGGGAGATAAGTCATGGTGGTACCTTCTGATATAAAGAATCCCGGAGGTAAACTAGTTTCCCATTCGGATCTCCGGGCGGACTATGTGAGGGGAACATCATGCAGATGTTATGATAAATAACCGAAATTTAAGAAATTAGTCACCGCATAATTGGGCTTGCTCTAGTTAACACCCAAACCCCTAATTATCTATAATGAGTCAATCCACAATATACATTACAATCTACATTACGGATGACTCAAATCTACATTACGGATGACTCAACATACAATCTATATTACGGATACATTTATTATCTATAGAATACTCATTAGCATTTCTTTATCTTCACTAGTGTTGTATTCCAGAATACTACCCTTATTCGCTTTAACACTAACTCATGTCCTTTCAAACACAACCCTTAAAAACACAACCCTTAAAACTACATCCTCACATATCCTACATTCTCAGTTAATACAATTCATAAATAAACAGACACAATATTCTATATCCAGTCACTTACAGCACATTTCATAAATAAACAGACACTATATTCTATATCCAGTCACTTACAGCACATTTCATAAATATGCCCCTTTTCATAACAAGCACATTTTTCATTTCAAAACATGGCCACTTTGATTTTCGTTCAAAGTTTATTCAAAATTCTAAGTCACAGAGACTTCTAGATTGTTTTGTTCAGTTTATACGCCACAGTCAGTTAGAACAAAATGTTCTATATAAACAAGTAAATTTATATGAAAAAAATAGAAAGAAGAGAGCTCAGCTTGAGATAGCTGAGTCCAATAAAAAATAAATAAAACAAATGATTATTTGAAAAGAAAACTTTAATTATTAATAACCCCTTAATTTAATAACCTCCTCGCTCTTCCCTCGAAAGAGGAAGCACGGCGACGGAGACGTAACACTGGTAAGTTTAATTATTTAATAACCCCTTAATTATAAAAAATTATAATAACCTCCACGCTCTTCCCTCGAAAGAGGAAGCACGCCGTTGGAGCCGTAACACTGGTGGCAGCGGTGGGATCCACGAAGACTGGTGGACTCCCGACTGGTGGAATCCCCGAAGGACGACTCTATCCTCGAAGGAAGACTAATTCTCGAAGGAAGACCAATCCCCGAAGGACGACTTAATCCTCGAAGGAAGACCAATCCCCGAAGGACGACTTACTCCTCGAAGGAAGACTTAATCCTCGAAGGAAGACCAATCCCAGAAGGACTACTTAATCCTCGAAGGAGGACTCGATCCCAGAGGAAGATTAGTGCAAGATAAAACCCTAAAGAGGGAAGGAAGGTCTGCCGATGAGTTCCAGAGGAAATCTAAATTAACCTCAGTGGCAGCAGAGAAAAACAAAAACACAAGGAGACAACACAAGAAAAAAAAAAAAAAAAGGAGAACAAAACTTCAATCAACATATATTAGTAGTAAGAATCGTTAGCGAAATATCAATTTCTCTGTTCATTTTTCCGTAGGAATATTTTTACCTTGGAACTTTTAACTTTTCCTTTTTACTAACAATTTTGTCCGATAGAAATTATTTCGAATATTCTCTTTCCAGTATTTCGACGACATTTCCGTTTTGTTTTTTTCGCCGAATTTTCTTTCTCTACAGCTTTGAGACCAAATTAACTTTCTTTTTCATATATATTGAATAACTAAAAGAAAGGCCATTTTTATATACCGTATTTTTAAGAAGTGATTTTGCCATACATTGATTTCAGAGTTTTCAAGATTACGAGTCCGTATTACACGAGACAGGCGGCTAGGCAGGGGGAAGAACAAATCCACTCTCTACAAATACACCATAACCCCCCTGAAATGGCTCTTTCTGTCGGAATTTCTGATGTTTTCAGAATCGTCCCTACCTTTGACGGAAAACCCTGCGACCTAGATAAATTTATTTCCGGGGGAGACGTTTTATTTAGATCTATAAAAAGGGCAGACCCGGAGATATATGAAACATTTTTGGAGCTAGTCAAAAATAGACTAGAGGGTCCTGCCTATGATCTAATTAGGTATAGTACAATTGCTAAATGGGAGGATTTAAAGGATAAACTTGAATCAGAATATAAAGAGGAGCAATCTCGGTCAACGGCACACAATGAGTTGATATCCCTGAAACAAAACTTCAGAGGAACCGTTCGGGAATACGGAGATAGAGTTGCGAATGCTCTGAGGACGCTGAACTCTGCTACATGTGAAATAACAGCAGAGGCGGTGGTTAGAGAATTCTTGATAGAAGAAAACTCAAAATTGGCAGTGCAAATATTTGAGGATGGTCTCAAGAATGAACAACTGAAAATCCTAGCCAAAGTCCATGGGGGGAGTAGTTTAAAACAGTCTATTGCACATGTAGTATCACATGCTGCTCGAATGGACAACTCTCCCAGGCCATATAACTATAATGACAGATTTAATCGAATAGTCTGCCAAACCTGCGGTAAGCCAGGTCATTCTCAGCACAATTGCTATCGGAACATGCAGTCCAACAAGTTTCCGAATAGACAACCAATTAAAAGAGAATATAACATTATATGCAATTTCTGTGGATGGAATAATCACACAGAGAACGAGTGTAGATACAAGATATCTAGGAATGGACCATCCTTAACAAATTACCAACAAGGTACAACAACGCGTAATCCATTCCGAAATAATCCTGCAAACACCGAAAATCGTTTTAATGAATATCCTAGAATCACCAATAGACAAAACGATAGGCAAAATGTTCACTTTTCTCGGGTGCAAGAGTCGGAAAACGAGGCCTGACGCCAACCCAAGTTTATGGAAGACAGACAAAATTTTTCTATTTATAACATTAGATCTTTGGCAATAGATAACGACAATTTTAATGAAGCTCCTAACCAAATAACTAAAGCGATACAGATAAACGAAGAGAAAACAAGCACTAATATAAATATTCCGATTCATACTCCAATTTTGGAAAATAATTCAGCAACATAGACTGAAAATTCGAAATTTTCAGCAGTAGTAAAGACTGAAATCCCTAATATTTCGGATATCCCTATTGACCACACAGACACTTCAGCAACCAAGACTGAAAACTCAGCAATATTAAAGACTGAAAATTCCGAACTTGCAGAAAATACACTAACATTTCGGCTATCCCTATAGACAACCCCGACACTTCAGCAACAAAGACTGAAAATTCAGCAGTGGTAAAGACTGAAGATCCAAAAGGTGCAATAAAAATCGAAACCCAGGTCAGTTCAGTAGTTAACACTGAAGAACACCATGTTTCAGCGGCAAAGTCTGAAGGATTGAAGGTTTCTACAGCAGATATAACTGAAGAAATAGTTCAAACAGCAAATAAGACTGGGAACCAAGATGTTCTAACAGCAAATAAGTCTGAAGAACTATACGAATCAGTAAATGAGACTGAGAAACTAAACGATCCTTCAGCAATGAGTAAGACTGAGAAGGTAAACGTTCCGACAGAAGTTAAAGCTATAGAAAATGATGACATTGAGCCGAAAACACTAAACATTTTAAATAACAATACTAAACACCAACACGAAGTTATGAAAATTGAAAATAATAATTCAATTAAAATAGGTATTGAAAAGAAAAACCTTATAAATACCTTACCAATTAAATTTTACAACAATAAACATGTATTCGAACACAAAATAAGAAAAAATAAAAAGGTACACAGTCATTTAGGACAACTGAGATCATTTCTTAAGAAAATGTTTGGTATTATGCAATTCTATGCAGTCATCATAATAATAGGCCCAAAAAAGTTTTGGAAAATTTTCCATAAATTTAAGGAAAAGATAGACACTTAACAAATGGCCTTTGTTTTTCTTCAGTATATAAAACAATTGTAAGAAATGACGGAAACGAAAAAAAAAAAAAAAAAGTTAGAAAAGGGGAAGAAAGAAAGAAAATTTTAGAAAAAAAAAATTTATTATATATTGGGATATAATACATTTTAAAATATATATTGGGATATAATATATTGGAAATTCGAACGAAAAAGAGAATTTTGAGAAATAATATTAATTATATATATAGAAAAAAAAAAGTTGTTGGATAATAAAAGAAAAGGTTCCAAGTGGAAATATTAAGTTAGTTAGAAATATTTAAAGTTAGTTAAAAGATAATGTAAGTAGACTATAAGTAAACTTTTAGATTATTGTAACCTATTTTTCTAGTATTAAGAACTTTTGGATTTTTGTAACTTTTGATATAAGATTAACTTTGAACGCCATTGTAATTGAACGAAAATCCAAGTCGGTAATTAAACCTAACCTAAGCAATAGTTAACAGAAAATTATTCTCTTCAAGGATAATTTTCTTTCTCGAAGAAGCGTGGGATGTTGTATTCCAGAATACTACCCTTATTCGCTTTAACACTAACTCATGTCCTTTCAAACACAACCCTTAAAAACACAACCCTTAAAACTACATCCTCACATATCCTACATTCTCAGTTAATACAATTCATAAATAAACAGACACAATATTCTATATCCAGTCACTTACAGCACATTTCATAAATAAACAGACACTATATTCTATATCCAGTCACTTACAGCACATTTCATAAATATGCCCCTTTTCATAACAAGCACATTTTTCATTTCAAAACATGGCCGCTTTGATTTTCGTTCAAAGTTTATTCAAAACTCTAAGTCACAGAGACTTCTAGATTGTTTTGTTCAGTTTATACGCCACAGTCAGTTAGAACAAAATGTTCTATATAAACAAGTAAATTTATATGAAAAAAATAGAAAGAAGAGAGCTCAGCTTGAGATAGCTGAGTTCAATAAAATAAAAATAAAACAAAATATTTAAATAAACAAAAGTTTAATTATTTAATAACCCCTTAATTATAAAAAATTATAATAACCTCCACGCTCTTCCCTCGAAAGAGGAAGCACGGCGTTGGAGCCGTAACACTAGCATCCTTAGCAACTGAAAATGTATAAAAACGAAACATTCACAACTAGAATGGCAATTACTCTAAGTCACGACCATAGGTTCGGACATTGTTTTCAGAAGTCTTTTTGTAAATATAGTCATATAAGTGAAGGAAAAAATAAAGACACCGTCAAGGAAGAATTAAACCTCTTCTTGACAAAGAAAAAATATTTTTTTCCTTTCTGTGGCGACAGAGAGAATAACTCTCGAGGCTCTGCCCATGCTCGACGGGTAAAGGCATTTTGTAACATCAGGGGCATCGGTTTCAACGATAAGAATGTAAACGCTGTCCACTAATATTTGCAAACAGCGAAACCTGATATCCTTGCCCTAACTAATACCGAGGTCGATTCGTCAACTGATCTTCGTTGCTAAGAATACGACTTACATACGAGATTCCGTTTTAAGGGCGGAGTCTGCGTCTTCGCGCGGTCCGATCTAGTTTGCTAGAGGTTTGAGGCATTGGAACCCGTTAATATGGACAACATATGGTTGAATGTCGTGCTGGGGAATTCAGTTAAATTTCTGTGTTGTCTTTACCGCTCCCCAAATGATAATCGGCCAGCCGCTCTTTTCGAACATCTTTCACGTACCGTCGACTGGATACAGATTAACTACCTAGCTTCTGAAATTATCGTCCTTGGTGATTCCGGCTGGTTGGTGCATTCTAACAGAACGGACGAGGCTGGGAGGCTGACGGAGAAGTTTGGTGTTAGCCGCAACTTGACTTAACTCGTAGAGGAACCCATGCGAGTGCCGGATACCCGAGGTCATTATGCGAATACCCTGGATCTGTTTTTGACATTCGAACCGAGCACTTATACCGTGGAGTTTTCTGCGTCACTGGTTAACTCAGATTGCTGCTTGGTATCGGTCCCGCAACCACTTGCATTTCAAGCGAATAATCGACCTAGGCAGGTTCGCCATGTATGGAAGTATGGAGCTGCTAACTGGAACGTTTTGCGAGATTTTTTCGCATACTTTCCATGGTCGGGGGTAAATTTCGGACACTCCGATGTTAACGCATGCGCGGAGTCGGTACCAGAGATTATTCTTCTCGGGATGGAGATCTACATTCCACATTCCATCAACCGAAGTTCATCTGATAAACCTTGGTTTGATAACAAAAGGGAGCAGATGACAGCGACAATAATATAGCCTTTAAGCAATGGCGCTCCAACCCCACCAATGTTAACAGAACAAATTTTGTTAGAATCAGAAACACGTGCAACCAGGCGATTGATACCGCGAAGAAAGCTCGCAACGACAGAGTGACCAATAAAGTCCTTGAGAGCCCAACTGGTTTGCGTTTCTTCTGGTCAATGGCAAATGTCAGCGGTAACTTCGCTTCCTCCTCTTTTCCTTCGTTAGTGACAGCAGCGGAACGTTAGTCACAAATTCAAAGAATAAAGCTAATGTGTTCGCGAATTTATTTCCGCGAATTCAAACCTCGATCCCGGTCTTTTGGACGCACCTGTGATCGCGCCCGTACGGTCTTCTATGCGTGATGTGAGATTTCGCCAGCGTACTATTCAACACATTCTACGTGAATAGACTGTGGGAAGGTAGCCGGCCCGCATGGAATACCAGCAATAGTCCTTAAGAAGTGTGCTCCAGAACTATCGCCGGTTCTTGGCAGACTCTTTCGCTTATCTTATGCACGGAGGACCTTTCCTACCTGCTGGGAAACCGCTCCAGTTCAGCCAATCCCGAAGACGGGGAAAAAGTGAATGACCGACCGATAGCATTAATGTCTATGTTATCTAAGGTAATGGAAAAAGTCATCAATTTTGAGTTAATTAAGTATTTGGCGTGCAATGGACTTCTGAATGATCGTCCATAGGGATTCCGTGGGAGGCGGTCCACGGGAGACCTTTTGATACTCATAACCGATATATGGACATCTGCGATTGAGCTGCATGGCGAGTCAAGGGCGGTCGCATTGGATATCTTGGATATTTCCAAGGCTTTTGACCGAGTCTGGGACGGGACATTGCTGAACAAACTTCATTCATATGAACTTTCCCAGCAGCTTTGCGACTGCACGTAGAGATTGTGGGGGTGAGAAGAATTATTGTGCCGATCATGGGCACTAATTCACTTTCTTCCCCACGATGTTGCTCGACGAATATCCAATAAAAGGCACTGGTATATTGTATTGTATAATGTTTTTTTTTTATTGTTAATTAAAGAAATTTTCTTGTTTGTATTTAGTTTCACTTAACTATGGTCTTATTATTGAATATTGGTGAGGTTAAACCATACGCGCGTGCGATAATCCAAGTGGTGGAAACATGAACAGCAGACAGTCTTTTGCTTTGCACTGAGATATTATTTTTCCTTGTTGTTTATTTCATTTTATCCGACACGAGCGGGCTAAAGGAAGCCGAATTGATTTTGGATATTTTAACAGCGGTGCACATTATGAAAATCCGATTTCACCAGAGAACTGATGATAGTATTTGTGTAGTAACCGTAGTATCTTTCGCGTAGCTCCGTTTTTCTTTCAAAATTCAAATGTCGTCTACGAATAATGAAATCTTATTCGATTTGGTAAAGGGGGACTGCTTCGCGCGCGAGCGTGTGCATCCGCATGCACACGCTGCGGTCGTTGGCGTAACGACTTACTCCTGGTGAAGGTTGTTAATCGACTGGTTGGAAAAGGAATGAAGTTGGGTAATTTAAGTTTCGCAGTTGACAACCAAAAGAGAACATACTTCTGCTCTCTCATTGCCACGTCCGTCGATGTGTGGTGGATAATTGATTAATTGATAATAGACGAACATGGGAGAATGAGAGAACAGAAACACGATGTATGATGATCTCGGGGTGAATTTGGTTGTGTGTGCATGAATCGATGTACTTTGAGGATAACCCATTGACTCAATTCGGTGAATATGGTGATCTCAGAGTACATTGATCTGTACGAAGACAGAACTGTGAAGGAGAGGAAAATTAAGCTGGTGCTATTCACCTGCGAAAAGAGAGCATTGATCCCCAGCGAATAAAGTGTCTGGAGAAAGTGGAAAGGACGCTGACTTGGCTAGGGAAATCTGATGATGGGAACTAACTTAAATGCTTTGATATTTTCCCCAGCGGTCGCCAGATTAAGCAACCGCGTCGTTTGATCAGACTATGCCGTTGCTAACCGACATGATGCGATTTCCTGTGGAAATCTCATGAGTTAGCCAAATGGGGTTGCCGTGAGGTAGCTAAACTCAATTATGCATTATCTGCATAGGATAATGAGTTTAGCTATGCGTCCGTTTAACATGTTTTACAGGTGGAATAGCTTTATAAGGGGAATGGGTAGACATGACACACTGAAAAGGGTCGAAATAAGGTATGGAATTGTGGGTTGGTTCTGCATGTGGTATAGAGAACCCCCACAAGCTTGCACGAAAATCGATGGATCTGGGTTGTTGTGGAGGGCGAGTGGTCGGATCTGGTCCCTGTTAATTCGGGGGTGCCTCAAACTTCGATTTTGGACCCAACCTTGTTTTTGCTTTACATAAATGATTTGCTGGAGACAACGGCTAACAAAGTGTTCAGTTTTGCGGATGATAGTACACTTGTTTCTCCTTTTCGAGTGTTCGGCCGATTGGTGCATCAACGTCGCACCAGCTGAAATGTAGACAGATTGAGTCTCTGAATCAGGATCTGGATATGGCGCTGCAGTGGGGAAAGGGGAAACTCGGCGACTTTAATGCAATGAAGCCATAATATACAACATTCACAAGGAAAAGTGGATTCACGGTTCCAGAGCTGATGATGAATGGCCAGGCCTTCGAATCTGAGGAAAGCTTGAAATTGCTCGGCGTCACGGTGTTCGGGAATGTATCGTGGCATAAACACGTGTCGAACATCGCCAGATCAGCCTCCGGGAAACTGAGTCATGTTTTTAGAGCCAAGAAATATTTTACTCCGGCCCAACTTCTTCTCCTATATAAATCACAAATTAGACCCGCGGTCGAATATTGGTCTCATGTTTGGAGCTGGGCTTCTAAGCATACACTCGACCTACTTGAGAGATACAGAGACGAGCGATCCGCCTGATCGGGGACTCGGTGTTGGCACCGGGACTATAACCGCTATCACATCGAAGGCGCGTAGCCGACATCTCTCTGTTTTACAGATATTATCACGGGTACTGTTTTTCGGAGATTCTTGGTATTGTTCCACGCAGTTGGGCTTATATGCGCTCCATAAGACAATCCGACGGATCGCACCGTTTGTGGTTCATCTCCCGACGGCGCGAACGTCCCTGCATCAGAGCTTGTTCCGTTGCAGAGCGGGGAAACTGTGGAACTCCCTTCCCACGCGAGTGTTCCGGGAGCATTACAACATGTAGCTGTTCAAGAGGAACTGCCACCGTTTTTTGGTGGCAGTCCCGGGCGCCGACTCGGCGCTCTAGGTTGCCTCTCCCGAAAGAAGTGTAATAAAAAAAAATCCAATGGATTGCATTAAGTGTGAGTTCGCGTGATTCAAGGCGGTGCAATGGCAACATTTTGTAACAAATAACGTATATTGATGATCGTGGTAATTTTATGTTAAATGAAACTAAATAAAGTTGGAAGAAATAGAGCAAATATAGGCTGTTTTGAATATCTTGAAGGACACTTGATAACTAGGGAGAGTCATTACTAAGTCAATTGTCATCGGTGGTATTTCCCCGGGATTCTTGAGTTAAGATCAGCCTAAGTTCTGTTTCAAATTTTTCAACCGATCTATCAGCTGGCCATCAAAAGATGGTGTGAAGGATTTCTCTAGACCTTTTTGACGGAGCTTATAGTTTGAAGGAGTGGTATCTCGCCGGACGGAGGGGCATTGGGATTCAGCTTACAATCTCCACACACATGTCGAACCTGGTTTAAAGTCTTGACTTCACACGTCAAAGTCAATAAGATTTTGTGTGCCTGACGGAATGCATTTGCATTGATGAGACATTTTCGTAAAGTTTATGGAACTGAGGCACGAATTTGAAAGGCAATTTTATAACACTATCTGGCCTCGGACATTCTAAATCGCCGTTGATTTGAATAGGGCCTTCATGTTATTGTCACTAAATGCTTAAGAGAGAAAGTTAGAGTAATTATTTCAAGCCCCAGTAAGTCAGTCTATTATAAGTCATTGTGTGTTTCGTACTTATTTATATTTGTAGGGCGCAGAGTTGAAGCTATAAAGGTGTCTTTGTTGGTTACAAATACTTCTAAATAAAAATTAAAATATTATTAACTATGGAAGATACTTTATTTACCTATACTTTTAAAGAGTTTTATGATCTTCACTCTCAACCAAGTAGTGATTAGGGAGAATATAAAAAGTTTACTCTAATTAGAGATTTTATAAAAACTAATCTAACCCAAAACTACTTTCATGTTTAGTCTATAAACTTTAGCTTGGTAACTATTAAATTCTCTTCATAGATAGATAAACAAATATATCGATAGGGTATAGAAAGATGAATGGATAGATAGATATTCAGTTAAATTGAAAGCTAGTTGGATGAGTAGACATAGAGGTGGATACATAATTAGACAGATCGACAGCTAATCAAAGTATTGACAGACTGATAGTTACATTGGCCGTAAAAAATAATCCTGAATAAATAATTGAATACAGACGAGAACTATCTGAATATATTGTGGATTATGAAAGAGATAGGTGAATAAGTAGGTGAATAAGGGTCTACCCTGAAATTATGCTTATGGATACAGAGTTGTTCATCAACTACTTGGATAGCGAATCGTGATTGAATAGGTGGAGAGTCATCTAGAAGGAAACTATTTATATGTGTATAATATAAGAGACAATCTTACAAACAACCAACGTAGACAGATAGAAACTACTTTGATTCTGGAAATTCCCAGATAATCAGCCAGCTGGTTGCCAGTCTGTAATTCTTGAATCAATTACTACTGCAGTTGTGTGTCATCACGTATAGAATTTTCAATGATGACAGCCGCACAGGCAGATGTAAAAAACAATAAAAATATCACTTGGTTAGGGTCATAGCAGTTCTGTTCGCTACTAAATGCCTTACCCGAACAGAATGCACGAAAATGCCTTGAGGAGTTGACGATATGACGATAATGGACATATAATTCGGTTGGAAATTGCTGATTGAATCGGCTTAGTTTGTACTGGATGTATCTGTTTCGTAAACAGCCAGATATGCTTTAGATGATGACTGGTCAGACTTGAACTTTTAGCCTTTTGCAAAAGTAGGTAATGAAAACGAAAGATGATATATGTTGTCGATTGACATTACACGATGCGGATGTTTATTATAAAGAATTTACTTTTGGCATACATATCTATATACATTTTTGTGAACGTAAGTTAAGATGAAAGAATAGGTTTGCTCTTATATTTAATATCTGAAGGTTTTCGCAGGTACTTTGTATTTATAACCATCGGCTCCTAGTTCATGCGCTGGTGCGGGTTCAGGTTCTTCGAATCCTTGACCTGAGGGTGGAAGGATTGGTTCAGGTATTAGCTCAGAGGGCCTTGATGAAGGATATGACGGTTGTGGAGCAGGGAATGATGGTTGAGGCGCGGGAATTGAAGGTTGTGGAGCGGGGAATGATGGTTGATAGGCGGAAATTGTAGGTCGTGGACCAGGGAACGATGGTTGCGGGGCAGGGAATGATGGTTGAGGGGCGGTGAACGATGGTTGAGGGGCAGGGAACGATGGTTGCGGGGCAGGGAACGATGGTTGGGGAGCAGAGAAAGATGGCCTAGGGGCATGGTGTGATGGCTGCGGCGCTGGGAAAGAATGCTGAGGTGGTCCGTAGGATGCTGCCGGAATCGGTAGTGTAGGTTGGGGAATTGGTGCACTGGAGAACGACGGTGTTGAATGCGAAACATGGAACGATGATTGTGGACCTGGTCCAGAAGGGCCTGGAGCACCATACGTTGTGCTTGGGACGCCAAAGGATGACGGCGATGGTGCGAAAGATGGCAACGGACTGGGGAATGACTCATGTGTTTCCGCTTCAGATTCGCCGCCGCTTTCTAGACCCAATTCATTTCCATGAGGTGGTAAATATTCCCGTTCAGGTGCTCGAGGTCCTGGACCGAAAGATGGCGACGGTTGGAATGAAGCTGTTTCGAATGTTGTTGGGGGTCCATATTCTTGGGCAGGTTGTGATATAGGATGAGATGCTATAGGACTCACAGAGAAAGGGGTTGATGAAGATGAAGCGGGTAACGAAGAGATTGATGGAAGAGAAGGTAAGGAAGAAATTTGTGGGCGTGGTACTGTTGGTGCAGAATGGCTAGGCCTTGGCGGGAGTGGTCTTTGAGGTCTCTGTGGTGGTGGTGGTGGAATGTACGATTGTTGAGATGGCCTTGGGGCTGGAAGAGGGGACGATGGTGGTCCATATTGGGAAGCTGGTTGTTGGGAACCAAATGATGGTCCAGGTAGCGGAGAAGGACTATGTGCTGGTCGTGGTGGTTGTGGTGATGGTGGCAAATATTCCTGTGTCGGTCGGAATGATGGTGTTGCTGACGAGTGTGGCAAACTTGCGCCACTATCAAGGTGATCTATACCTAATTCATTATTAATTCCACTATTATCTAAGGGAAATGGCAATGATGGTTGTTTGTAATGGTATCCGTCGTCTCGTAGGTCTGTGTCCAAATGGGATACATCACCATAACAGCCGGCTATCAATAAGGTTATCACAAATATCGAAATCTGAAACGAAAGGAGTCCAAATAAATGTAATTGCACTTCACGATTAATCCTTGCTTTCAATATAGTTAGTATGCCATTCATTAACACATTAATGGGTCAGTTTCGATCGCGATAATTTCTCACAAAGTCGTTCCCCAGCTATTCGATGTGGATTTTGTCTATTGCCACTTTTAGTGCGAATTAGTTGGTTTTTCAATTATCACACGCGTTGCATTAGTCCCATTCTTGCCACACAGAGCGCCATTTCAGTTTTTGTTTTGAAAAATATCTTCACTCACAACTAACCCGAATGTTGTTTACTTTTGGAACACCACGAACTCACCATTGTCAGAGAATTTCTCTTATATGCTTTTTATAATTATATCCTTAAACAACCGAACACAAGTGCAAGCTCCTTTTTCTCAGATACCACTGCGAGTTATCTGATACAAGTTCACAATTCGAATGGTGACCAATAGTTCTCCTACAGCAATATTTATACAGAAATGCAAAAACGTTTTAAGCTCTACACTACGCCTGTAACCGAGGGCGCCGCATCTGTTAAGAGTAAAACGTTTCCAGGCCATCAAACGTATCATCATCACAAAGACAGTTGATAATAGCTACATACCATAGCGAATGGATGGTTACCTCAACTTGCCACTACACAAACATACCGGGTAAGGTTACTGATGCCTTACCAAGGTACACACCTCTACCTACCTGTTTTCTGCTATTTACCCGTACCTTTGTGAATGATGCTGAAGACTGTGATGTCGATGGCTACCAACTAAAGCAGTGCATACGTGTGTGGATTACCTAATCGCCCAATCGTTACTTATATTTTCATTTTGTCCACTGGCTTACACAAATATTATATTAAAAACTATTCCCTCTTGTGTGAGATCGATTCATCTTGTGTGATTCTTCTCTCAGATTCACTCGTATTCTTCTTCGTTTTCAAAATCTACCACTAAGTGAACTTCATAATTAGAGATTTGTAGGCTGATAATGGAAACTTTCAGGTCCATTTAAAGTGCCGATTTATTGAGATGCAAATTTCATTTGCATTTGAACTAGAAACAATTAAAAAGGTGACTTGACGAGGTTAAGTGTTTGATAAGGTTTTTTGTTTTAATGTTGCACGTGTTTTTGTAGCCTACGGCTAGGGACGCTTACGCGGATTTGCATGAAATATGGGCCTAAAATATGACATGCAATTTGTTTCAGTGACCTGGTTTCAAATTTACATTTTTGCCTAAGCAGCATCATTAATGGATTAAGATTGAAGGACAAACTCGGGCTTAATGTGGGAATGTTTGGAGGGGTAGAAAAATGTCTGATTTTCATCGGGATTCTTTGAAAGCATTCCAGCTATGTCTACGTGTTCTTTTAATTGTTTGATTGTTCTTGGATAGTTCTGGGGGAATGACACGGTCAGAGAAAGGGGTTTTCTTTTTACGCGAAACGTGGGTACAAAATATATTTAATTGTCAAAGCTCGCGGGAGATGAGAAGGGAGAAAATTAAATGCTATCAATGTCAGTATTTCACTTTGCATTCTATTGAACACATGCGACACTGTTTGTGTTACTTAACGTAGCTGGCTTTGTTTTTTGAGATAACTGCGGATGGATTGGATTTGTGGTCATAATTGCCTTTAAAATCGTCTTCATAATTAGGAAAATTCGTGGCAATTTTCGTAGCTTCAAAGATATACCCGGCCACTGCCAACATAAAAATATTGTGAAAATGTTGTTTTATTATTAATAATTTTTATTACAAGCTAACTCCATTTGATGCAACTTACACTCCTTTTTAAGTAGTCAAAGCTTTACAAAACCTTTAGACAAACGAGTTCAGTGAAACTGTGTTTAGTTCACTGGTTTTGAATTTGTTCTTATGTATCCGAGAGTCGAAATTATATTATTGTACAACTAAACTGATAATTTATTTCTATAAAGCGAAATGACAATTCTGACAGCAGCGGATATGCAAGTAAAAACCCTATACAACTGACGCCGGGAAACTAATTTAAAAAATAAATCGATTTCTTTTGGAATCTGTCTAAGTCTTTTGTAAGAACGAAAAGGGTCTCTTTTTTAACTGGACCTTGTAAAAAAGAAGGAACCCTGGTTCAACGGTTTGTTTTAAAACTTCGAAAGTGGTGTGGTGGAAAGCGAAAACTGTCATTGTGGCTTAGCTCAGAACTGCCAATGTTCCACCATGCGATATTCCCGAACTTAGACCCCTGCTTAGGGGGTGGAGCGAACATACATGGCAAAGTGTCTGCATTCAACCCAGCGAAGGCCAGGACGATCCTTGTCCCTGTTCACTCCAAGTTGACATGCAGTCTCCACGTGACACCCCTAGATAGCTACTTTGGCACCCGCCAAGTAGTGAACCAGTGCATGCGGGATTAGTGGATGTTAGGGGGGACCTGGACGTAAGGTAAGTCCGTAACAAGTTGAATGTACTTGAGTTTAAAAATCGAATTCGCACAAGTGGCAGTTGTCTCATGTGTTGAGCATTGGTTCAATTATTGGTGATTCTAACTGTCATAGCGTCATTTCGAATCATACGGTCCTCACTATCGTCGCAATACGCTATACTATCATAAAAACCTCCATGCCAGTGCAAAAAAAAAAAAAAAATTAAAATTTCATCACAATTGGATGAACGGTGTACGAAATAACAATTATCCGAAATAACGCCACCTGGTGTACGCTGATGGTACTGTCCCATAGACAGCTAGTGCCAACAATAACTCACCAAATTTTCATCGCAATTAGATGAATAGTTTAACGCTAAAACTGGTAGACAGACAGACATACATTAAATTGTATATAGATTTAGTTCTACTTGAGGTCAGCTTGACGATATTCAGGACATGTTCATCCCGCGATATATTTTTTAACGGACCGTGACGCTGAACAAATTGATGTTTTCTCCATGTTTAATAATCATGCCGTTCACAATATGTCCTGTGGAACAGACGATCAGTTTTTTCTTGTAAACGTGGATTGCGTCCCTATTGCATTGTATTCGACGAGATTGTCCTTTCCCCTAGTACTACTACTTGTGTTACGAGTTAATCATTAATATGCGATTGAAAAAGGGCTTGGCGCCAAGATGGAAAATTAATAGAGTAAAAATCCAAAGACCTGAATAGATCAATTTTCGAGATAAGTCTTTACCCTACCGTAAGGTTCCTGGGAAAGCCCCTATAAACAAAGTTTAGTAACGCTCTGCCCCAGACGTGGTCAAAAGTCGTCCGAATGCTCTTCATTTAACGTGTTTTTCAATTGCAGGTGTCCATATGTCAGTCACAATGCTCAAAACATCTCCGGAGGCTGTGGGATTCGTATTGAATATCACTTAATAGTCTGTCTTAACTTGATATTGATTGGACTTGGGTGGTTTTCTACCAGATATGAAAGGTTTTCTGTGTATAAGATATGTGACGAAGTTTGCTATGAACCAGGGACACTTCCGGTGAACAATTTTTAAGGTTTATTGCAGGTACTCCACACAGTTCGATAGCTTTCTTACAGCGCAGTCCAATGGAGAATGCGTTGAATATCACATGGACGAAACTTCACATCCGTCATTAAAGATTATCGGCGCCAACACAGCCGACTCTAAAAGACCGACACTTTTGGTCATCGTTTTCAATAGCTTGTGCCATTAGATTGGATTGTCGTTTTTTTCTTTTTGGCTATAATACATTTTGAGCAAACACGACAAACCCTTGGAAAAAAGCTTGTCATTGTTGTAGTGATCCTAAAAAACTACTCCCATCCAATCCCCATTATTATCTATAATCCCAATCATTTTCCCCAAGTGAATCACATGAGCGACAAATTATACCAAAAATCCACTTGTGGCACATTGATTCAATTTCCAATAACCCTAACATTATGAAATGCCTAATTACAAATGCTTTTCATGATTTTTCCTTTCGGGAATTTGTTCAACCAAATTCCCATTCACTTCCTAGAATCTGTTTCCAATTGGAACATACACAAAATCTTGTTTGTGCTTCTTGGAATTTTTATGTACAATTTTTAACAAATCTCTGTAGGTGCAGAGTATGAAAGGGCGGCGCATTTTGGATTAGAGATCAGTAAAAGACGTGATCTGCGCTTACCATCGCACTCAAGACCTACCGGTCTTGTACGATTTCTTTCACATCATCCCACCATCCTTGTAGTTTGAGAACACCCGAACTAAGCCTGTCCACACTATCCTTAGATAGCACCCCCCCCCCCTTTTTTTTTCTTTTTCAGATATCTCGAGACCGAGTCCAATGTCCTCACGGATGCGGATGATACTGGTTATCACAAGATGACCAGAAGCCAGAGACAATATGAAGGACACATCTGCTCTTGTCTCACCAAAGTCGGCCTCTCGCCACCCTTTCATTTTTTTTTGGATTAAGATCAGTCAACCACGTTCATTCGCAGCTATTGAGCATCCCCGGCTCATATAAAATACATACCTGATTACGGGCGCACGCATTGGGACAAATTCAATGTCGCATTAAACGAGAAACTCCACCAACTCTCTCTTCCCACTGACAGGAAGCTAACGACCGTTGAATTCAAATAACGCTGCAGCCCGACCTCACGAGATTCTAGTTGAAATTTCGGAGTCTTATGTTCCGAAGTACAAACTTGAAAAAACTTATCATATTCCCCATGAGGTCTTCATTCTTCATCTCATCCGGGAGCGTAAAAAGCTCTGCAGAATATCGTCACCGCTTCACGCAAAGGGAATCATTATCGTGATCCATTATTCACAATATTGGCACACTGATAAAACTGAGAATCCAAAACAATCGTACCCTACAATTGGAAGACAAACTGAAGAGTATTTAGATGGACCAGAACGTTTATATAAATGTTAAAAAGATATGTGACACTTCTCGTATCACTGGCCCAATCATGCACAACGATGTTGTTGTCAATAATGATGCTCATAAAGCAAACATCATCGGTGAGGCCTTTGAAAATAATCACAAGCTCACTCTCGAGGATGGCGACCCGGACACTAATGCAATAATTAGTCAATAGGTTCACAACAAATTAGATAACTTTCACAAGGCAATAGTCATCTTCAACTCAGCTAACAGTGCATACTTCAACGACATACGTCATAATAATCACAGATTCGTCACTCGAAATACCCTACAGAACCTAGTTAAATCTCGAAACCCCAAGGAGTTACCCGGTATCGACAACATGTCGTACTACTCGTTACGAAGGCTTTCTGATTTATTCTTTGTAAGGCTCTTCATTGTGCTCAACCATGCCTACAACATGGGGTACTTTCCACAAACTTGGAAGCATGCTATTGTTTGTCCAATAGCAAAAGTTGGGAAACCAACGTATCACCCCTCAAGCTTTCGTCCTATTTCGCTTCTGACTTGCATCAGCAAAATATATGAAAAATGCATATACTAGAAGCTAAATAACTTTATCAGTGCCAGAAATTTAATACCTAATTTCCAATTTAGATTCAGAAGAGCGCACAGCACTACTATGGCTCTCAACATAAATCAAAACTACGGCTGCGTGCGCGTCTTTAATAAGGAACCCACCATTGCGGTGAGCCTGGACATTGAAAAAGCATTTGACACGACATGGATCGAAGGTCTCGTTTTTAAATTATTGAACACAGGTCTAAGTTTGACGCTGTGTAGTATCATCTACCACTTCGTTCGAAACAGAACTTTCCAAGTTAGAGTGAGTGGAAAGCTATCCCGAACTTTCAACGCCGCTGCAGGCGTACCACAAGGCTCCATTCTAGGCCCCATCGTATTTAATATCTACACCTCAAATGTTAATCGCCCTGGACGGGAGAATAAATCAGATATGGTATGCGGATGACGTCTGTCACGTACGTCGGCCACCACCATCATTTGATACTTTGTATTTAGTATAATTTTGTTTTAAAATAGTACGATGGTAAGGTGGTGGAGGAATTGCACGATCCAGAAGTGAGTTTTTGAACACGCCCTGATTCGGGTGTGGATCGTGCAGTTCTTCGAGTTCGAATTTGTTTTTCGAAGTGGACGTGGATGGGGAGAGAGAGAGAGAAGCACCAGAAGGAATTTTCGATTCCGTTGGCTTTTGATTTTGTTTTTGGTAGAATACGGTTTTGAGTTCCGTTGGGAGTCGAATTTTTGGAAACAGTTGGAAAAGCGGAAGAAAGGCAACGTCCCGACAGAAAAAGTTAATGTTAAAGAACTAAAAGAAGTTAAAAAGGAAAATGTTAAAACGACAGAAAAAGTTAATGTTAAAGAACTAAAAGAAGTTAAAAAGGAAATGTTAAAAAAGTTAATGTTAAAGAACTAAAAGAAGTTAAAAAGGAAAATGTTAAAACGACAGAAAAAGTTAATGTTAAAGAACTAAAAGAAGTTAAAAAGGAAAATGTTAAAACGACAGAAAAAGTTAATGTTAAAGAACTAAAAGAAGTTAAAAAAAAGGGAAAATGTTAAAGAACTAAAAGACAGAAAAAGTTTGCCCCGTGTGTTTTTTTTTGTTTGAACAAGTTGTAACATTTTGAATAAATGAAAAGATTGTCAGCATCAAAGGATTAAAAAAAAAACGCCTAGAGAAAGGAATAAAGACTGGTTTTCTTTTCTTGGAGCGCCGTTTGCCGACGTGTTTCGTGTTCGAAAACAGAGAGTTTCAGAGGAGGAACCTGCAGAGGAACCAAGGTTGTGAAGCTGCCGCTGAAGAGGGAGAGATTTCCCCATTCCTGGAGAACGACATAATAGACTCTCCACGCTGGAAAAACAGGTAACCCGTTCAATTTTTGCATTCACATACACAATTTTATGTGGCAGCGAAGCTGTCACACGTCCTAGTGTACACATCATCCAACAGCCCTAAACTCACAACAAGTCAACTCAACCGTCACCTGGACGAACTGTATCAATATTAGAGAAAATTCGACTTAACTTATCCAAAGCAGTAGCTATAATTTTGTGTAGTAAACACTCTCAACCTACTTCTCGATATTCACAGAATATTCGAATAGAAATAGGTGGTGCTTCGACCCCCCCCCCCCCCCCCCCCCCCCCCTTCTTTTTTAGATATCTTGAGACCGAGCCCAATCATCATGAATGTGGGTTTTTATGCTTATCGCAAGATGACCAGAAGCCAGAGACAAGATGAAGGACATCTGTCCTGAACGATGTTCAACGAAGAACTTCGCCTCTTAAGTAAGTCACAATGACGAAAGGAAAATGGTTAACGAAGTTAAGGGGCATACTCAATGAAATTTTCGGGAACGTGTTACCAAGAGGTAGGTGTGCAATCCCAGAGAATTAAAAAGTCTCTCGTGGTGTACAACGCTACCACGCCAGACTGTTCGTTTTCTAACTTATCAACCACGTACAGCATCGTTGGATATTTATATGCCCAATATGCAGTTGAACGGCAGCTTACGACGAGTGTACGCCTCATAATTTGTGCCGGGGCGGGTGAAGTATTTCATGCATCTCAAACTAAATCAAAGATATCTTTACGATTGAAAAATTCAAATGTCAGTAATAAAAAGATCATCGACTTCGATAACGCAAGTACTGCTCATCGAAAGTTGGTCTACGTTGGGATTTCTTTCTGATAACAGGAGACTGCATTCGGTTTCGGAGGCATTGGCCACAGTAATGTGATTCACTTCACGTGAATTTAATTTGTGCTTAATGAAAACACGTTATTTATGAATAAATCAGTAAAAATGCATAAACCCTGAAGCGCATGTAAATTATTCAATTAAGATACTGACTTAAAAACTGACCTGTAAAAACTCGATGACGGCACAAAACATAAATACCTTTTACGAAACAAAGTGCCCTAACCGTAAGGTAAGAAATACGTGGGTCCAAAGTTGTGAAGCACTCTATTCACATAAAATGAGACATATTTTTCATTAACTGTTTTTATGTTTCTGTGAATGCTTTCAGTCAGAAAGGCACCCTAAATACAAAACTGAAAGCGGCACATAGAAAAGGCATAACCGATTTCAACCATTTTTAGTAAACGTTTAAGATTTCATCAGATTGATTTCTCTTGCGGAATTTAATTGAAAGAATTCCACAAAGACAATACAGCAGCATTTGTGTTAGGCACCATCGAGACCACCAAGTCACGACGGTTTTATGAATTTGTTAATAACAGAGAAACATAATAAATATACCAAATACCGGAAGGCCAACAGTTTAAATGGATGATCACATTAACACTCACTTACCTGATAAGGCATAATATAAAATAATATAAAAACTAATAAATCAACTGTCGACGGTTATAAAACTCACCGCAAACAACTAACTTAGAGTAAAAATGCCTGAGGTCGGCAAACGATTTTAGCTCGGCTCTTGTCAACGAATGACCTGTTCGGGCACCTGGTTTGGATCGCCGTTGGTTTTCCCTTGAAAAACAGTCATCTCTTTGTTTCAGCGACTTGAAAATTCTCCGATCTTCAGTCGCCAACTAAGTGTCCAAATTATCTGGAACCTCACATCGTGTTTTCGAACGATTCGTTGAACGCATAATAAATGTGCCGATTGTTACTATACGAGTCTTTATGATCACGGATAATTACCATTGCCCAATGATGCCATATTTTCTGTACAGGATTTTTACTCCAGGGTTAAGATTTCATGAAATATGGTGCCTTCGATGAGTATAGTTAAGGTTATACGCCAGTCGAGATTAATTGATCGTGCCGATCAACACGAAATTGGTCAGCGTAAAGGAATTTACATTGAGTTATTCCCCCTGTGTTGGGAAGGTGCCCCAGAAGTTGATATTTAAGACTGAGGACTTCGGCGTGTAATATAAACGGACAATATTGTATATGAAAACATTTTTAGTATCTTTACCAAAAATCGACCCTTCCTTTTTTTTACGCTAATGCCTGAACGCCTAGACATCACAACGACGAGGAAACACATGATCAGGCAGAGCATTTCACATTCGTGCGGCTCGGCAAAAGAATGGCTCTATATTTATTTGTGTGCTTGAAGTTGACTTTCAACGTTAACTGATGCGCATTCTTAGATTGACGGGTATTCCGGGAAAATGTATGAAGAGGCGGAACACAATTAGACAGTTTATTTGGGAAACGACCGTGAAAATATCTACAGAGAAGAGACAAGTATGATACGTTGCGCCTATGTTTTAACGACGGAATTGATCGACCAAGGTCACGAATCGTTTGTACATATGTTATCTGCTGGTTGAGTAATACATCGGAACGTAGAGAAAGGTGGATCGTTTACGCGAGAAGGTGATTGAGTGACATTTGCCAATATTTAGTTCGAGGCAGTTGTTTGGCACCAAGTTAAAAACCTGTCGAGGTCCATTTGGACATCTGAGGAGTTGATGGAAACCGGATCGTCTTCAAGAGTTTAGTGTCGTCCGCGTATACAGAGATGTAGGAGTGCTTGACACTGGAGTCTATATCATTGATGGTAAGAATGAATAGGCGGGCTCCAAGATGACTGTCCTGGGGAATCCCTGACGTGGGAAGAAAAGGATTGGAGAGGGTGGATCTAAATCTGACACGGTAGGTTCGATCGTAAAGATAGGAAGAAATTCACTTAATTATCCAAATAAGTGGTTCGAAGCCAGGGGAGGACAGCTTAAAGAGAATGAGATTGTGGGAGATTTTGTCGAAGGCCCTTCTGAAATTGATTGTGATTACATCGACTTCGTTCCCATTCTTTAAGGCACGGAGAGCGTGGGACGAGAATTCAACTCGATTGGTAGTGGTCGACCTACCCGTAAGGAAACCGTGGTGGTTGGGTGAGATGATGGATTTGCAGCGGAAGCATAACGTATTGTAAAGAATCCCTTCGAACAGTTTTGGAATATGTGACAGTTTGGCGAGGGGGGATGGGTGCGAACATACAGGGCAAAGTTACTGATTGCTTTCGACCCGGCGAAGGTCAGAACGATCGTTGTCCCCGTTCAATCCAAGTTGACATGCAGTCTCCACGTGACTCCCCTGGATAGCTACTTTGGCACCCGCCAAGTAGTGAACCAATGCATGCAGCGTCATCCCGAGAAAGGTTGGCGCAAGGCTAATATGAATTAAAATGAATTATTAAGGCAAATTTAACAAACCTCGGATATGGACCGAATACATGACGACGACCACGGAAACGAAAATGGCTAAACGTTTTAAGAATTTTCTCATGGAACGTCCGCTCACTATACAGAGCTCGAGCTGCACAGCAGCTAGCCGATGCCCTGTCCGAATATAAGGCTGACATAACAGCATTACAAGAAATAAGATGGACGGGGAGTGGTGTTATTCAAAGAAAAGAGTATGACATTTATTACAGCTGTCATTCAAAACACCATGTGCTCGACGTAGGCTTTCTAGTCAGCCAAAAACTGAAGCCTGTCATCATCGGCCTTAATGCAATAAATGAAAGGCTATGCACTCTTCGCGTGCGAAGCAAGTTTAAGAACATAAACCTCATAAACGTTCACGGACGTACAGAGGCGTCCCCTGACGACGAAAAAGAAGAATTCTAGGAGAACGTCGAACGGGCCCTCAATGCCTGCCCAAGATACGATGTGAAAATCGTTCTTGGTGATTTGAATGCAAAAATAGGTCGGGAGCCGGTTTTCAGGCACTACACAGGTTCCCATAGTTTGCATGAGAACACTAATGACAATGGACTACGAGTCATCGAACTGGTAGCATCAAAAAACTTGATCGTTGCAAGTACCAGGTTTCCGCGTAAAGATATCCACAAAGTCACCTGAGGATCACCTGATGAAGCCACTCGCAACCAAATTGCCCACGTGTTAATAGATCGCCGCCACTCCTTGAGCCTGATGACAGTACGAACGTACCGAGATGCCAACGTCGACTCAGATCGCTATCTTGTTGGTAGAGTTTTCCGAGCGCGGATTGCCTTACGGAGACGTATTGCATCCGCGGATCACGTTCAAATCAACACGGCTGCCTTGCGCAATGAGAATACCAGTAACATCTTTGTACGTGCGGTAGGACTCGCCCTCGGAGAACTCGACGGAGGGAGACTAAGTCCTGGGGCCAGAATACCGGGCGTAGAAGAGAAATGGACACGCCTTAAGAATACTGTCATTAGTGCTGCCAACTCTATCTTAGGCAGTAGTCGTAGAGATCGGAGCGACTGGTTTGATGATGAGTGCAAACTAGCGACTGAACGTAAGAATGCTGCATACCGGGCAATGCAGCAGTCTCATAGGACGCGGATGCGCGTGGAGAAATACAAAGAGCTCAGAAGATATGAAAAAAGACTTCACAGACAAGAGAAAAGTGCCTGGAAAAAAACCTTGTCTGTGAAATAGAGAAAAGTAGAAGGTGAGGTCCGCACCAGGCGCGGAAGTTCTACCAAATAATCCGCAGTATGACGTGGTGCACACCACGTCGCACTTACTGCAAAGATAAAGAGGGTAATCTGATCACCGATCCTGAAGGCATTCTGGAGCGATGAGAACTGCACTTCAATGAATTGCTAAATGGTCAGCTCACAGAAGAATTGGAGGCTCCACCAATGCAAGATCAAGACCAAATGCTGCCGCCAACTTGCATTGAGGAAACATTAAAAGCCATTAGACAGCTAAAATCAAATAAAGCCCCTGGAGCTGATGGCATACCAGCTGAGCTGATCAAACAAGGAGGGACAGCGTTACATCACGCAATTCACGAGATCGTGGTGCACGTATGGGAGCAAGAGGAGATGCCGGAAGATTGGCGTCGTGGTATAATTTGCCCCATACATAAGAAGGGAGATATCACACTGTGCAGCAACTATAGGGGTATAACATTGCTGAGTACCGCCTATAAGATACTCTCCACTATCCTACAAGACCGGATATCCCCATACGCTAAAGCCATCATTGGTCAATATCAGTGTGGCTTCATCCCAGGCAAATCAGCGATTGATCAGATATTCACCCTTAGGCAGGCGATGGAGAAATGTCAGGAATTTAAGATTCCACTATATCATCTGTTTATAGACTTCAAGGCCGCCTACGACAGCATAGCCAGGGTAGAACTATATAATGACATGAGAGAATTCGGCATTCCAAATAAATTGATACGACTTTGTAGGTTGACCATGACCAACCTAACTAGTCCAGTAAAAGTAGCGGGATTGCTGTCCAAACCAATAAACATCTATAATGGACTCCGACAAGGGGACGGTCTGGCCTGCCTCCTCTTCAACCTGGCGTTGGAGAAAGTAATCCGTGACTCTGGCGTTACAACTAGAGGGACTATTGTCACCAAGTCCAGCCAGATACGTTTTAAAATACGCATCTAACTAAGTCATATGTCTTTTGTAAGCCCCTTATATTGTAATTTGGGGGCTAAGCATCTTGACATAAGTTCCATGTATATAATACACATAACTGTCTAATTGATGGCTTACAATAGACGTAAAATAAATCATCGAGTAGTGATTTCATCCAATTAGCATGCAGCTATTGTGAATAACTATCATGCTATCAACTAAGCATTTATCGGCTGTTCCCTCCTCAAATGTTGTGACCTTGAAAGCATTTTAGCGGCATCTGCTCCATCTTTCGGCTATCATTATTTATCAGTAGAGAAACTCTGTAAAAGCCGAAAATGCGTGTTCTGTCAAATTATTTAATACTTATACCAAATCAAAGCCAATGGGAACTGCTGATGACAATTCGTTATTTGTCAAAAGTGATTTATTGATTAACAACAACATCTGACAGTTAGTTGGTTTAGTGGCAGTTGATGGTAGATGTAAGATGCTAACAAACAAAACAGCACATCTTGCTTACTAAAGTGCTTGCCACTTCCGTGCCCTGGACATTTGTACCACATATGTTAATCTCTCGTTGTGGCTGCAAATCACATTTGCTTTGATTTGCTTTTGAAGTTGTTTGCAAAGCATGACGACTTCACTTATTCGCTATTCTTTATAAACAGTATTCACTCGTAATTAAAACTAAATCTGTTTATTTTCGTCTAAACAGAGTGCAGCCGATGCTCGCCATATTATGAAACATATCTAATTGATATTATATACCTGTCTAAGCTATAAAAGAATTTCGTCCGGGCGACGAACAGTTCCATACAACTAAGTTGAAGCCAGGCGTCATTAAAATATTTATCACACACAAATTGCTGTTGATTTCAAAAATTCAGTTATTTACTTTTTATAATTATAAAACATCATCATCATCGGCACTACAACCGGGATCTGGTCTTGCCCTTATTTAGCAAGTCTCACCACCGGTATTCGGTCCATATCCCAGACTTGTTAAATTGTCCATAATCATTTGTTTTTCCGGGAAAGATTATTAGCCTTGCGCCAGTCTTTCTCAAGATGTCGCTCCATACATTGGTTCACTACTTGTGGGGTGCCAAAGTAGCTACCCAGGGGTGTCACGTGGAAACTGCATGTCAACTTGGATTGAACAGGGACAAGAATCGTCCTGGCCTTCGCCGGGTTGAAAGCAGACACTTTACCCTGTATGTTCGCCCGAAACTATCTTCCCATCATCAAACTGTCCCATATCGCAAAACTGTTTGAAGGCATCCTCAAACCTAGCTAGTTGAGTTCTCATCCCACACTCTCCAACCTCCAACCGACCCCCAAACTAGTGCTAATCTTTTCGCTTCTTTCTTTAAAAGGTCATTCACGGGCAAGTCTTTCAAGCCTAACGCGTCTTACTTCAAAGACTTACCCGGATTCTCCTTTGGCTCCTTTATCTCCCAAAATATTCACCATCACCATTGAAGAAAAATTAAAATTTGATTAAAGACGGGTTCAGCCCTAGGCCTTATGTACTTCCGACTGTCCTTTTAAAAAAATATTCCTCTTCTCTTCCTCGCCCGCTATCAAAGATCTTCAATCTAGCTCTTATACAAAGTGTCTTCCCAAATATTTGGAAATCCTCTTTTGTCACCCGCATACATAACAAGTGGCCTAGAACGGATATTAATAACTACCATCCCACCGCCAAACTGTCATCATCATCATCATCGGCACTACAACCGGGATCCGGTCTTGGCCTTATTTAACAGATCTCTCCATCGGTCCTGATTTCGAGCCGATGTCACCCAGTTTCGCACTCCCAGGGTCTGGGCGTCCTAGTCTACGCCGTCCCTCTATCGCAGACAAGGTCTGCCGCGGTGTCTCCTTCCATACATCCTGCCAAAGGACTTTCCGGGCAGGCTCCTCTTCTCTCATTTGAGCTAGGTGTCCCACCCACCGGAGTCTACCGAGCTTACAACATTAGCTTCTTACAACATTAGCTTCAAAGTAGATTGCGTACACCACATAGTTGTAGCATCTCCGGAAACGTCCTCCCTCACATACGGGGCAAACAATTCTCCTTAAGACCTTTCTCTCGAACGCGGCCAAGAGTTCAGAGTGCTTTTTATTAAGCACCCAGGTCTCGGATCCATACATGAGTACTGGTAAGACCATGGTCTTGTACAGTAGTAGCTTGGATGTTCTGGATAAATTTCGGGATTTAAAGAGCCTTGATAGACCATAGTAGGCTTTGTGGGATTTAATCAGCCGTTCGCGTATTTCTTCTTCCATATTGTTATCGGCTGATACTATTGACCCAAGGTAGTTAAAGGATTGCACTACTTCAAGTTCGTCCTCCACTACACTGATAGTTTGACCAACGTTAGGTCTTCTCTTCGCAGAAGTTCCCACCATGTACTTGGTTTTTCCCTCATTAATGCGCAGTCCCAGTTTTTGTGCCGCCTGCTCGATCTGGGTGAAGGATTCCTGTACCGCCGATTCGGTTCTACCGATGATGTCGATGTCATCTGCGTAGGCAAGTATCTGGCTGGACTTGGTGACAATAGTCCCTCTAGTTGTAACGCCAGAGTCACGGATTACTTTCTCCAACGCCGGGTTGAAGAGGAGGCAGGCCAGACCGTCCCCTTGTCGGAGTCCATTATAGATGTTTATTGGTTTGGACAGCAATCCCGCTACTTTTACTGGACTAGTTAGGTTGGTCATGGTCAACCTACAAAGTCGTATCAATTTATTTGGAATGCCGAATTCTCTCATGTCATTATATAGTTCTACCCTGGCTATGCTGTCGTAGGCGGCCTTGAAGTCTATAAATAGATGATATAGTGGAATCTTAAATTCCAGACATTTTTCCATCGCCTGCCTAAGGGTGAATATCTGATCAATCGCTGATTTGCCTGGGATGAAGCCACACTATTTGGCGGATATTTTAGAATGCCTATATAGAGCCAGTAAATTACCTCAAAATGTAATATGTTAAAATACGCTTAGTATTTAGTCTAATATTCTAAAAAAACTTATCGGTGCTTCTGTTAAAAAAATGGGAATCTCTCTTTTATTCTTCTTTTAGTGTTCAGGTGTTGTTGGTATCATTGTGTTGTGCTTCAATATAATTATCATCGTTGTCAGAATTGGGATTATCTTTAATTCCGCTACCGTTTTCGGTTCATAATAAATATTGTTTTCTTTGTAATCATTCTCCCCATACAGTCCACACGTCCATTATCTTCGTGTTCAGATGGAAGTGTTTTAGTTAAGGTCTCTTTTTAAATCGTTCTCATTATTTTCCACATTAGTTTCATCATTGCTATCGGCCTCTTTCTCAACTTCCTCCTAATTATTTTCCGCTTCGTGTGTCGAATTTAAATTGTTGGTCCATTTCATGGCATTAGCATTGAATTGTTCATCAATGTCTGATTCTCGAGCCTCATCTGGTTTCCTCCCCGAAATTTCTTTCTCTTTTTTATGTTCTGCTTTGAAAGCACTTTTGCTTTGACTGAGTGTTAGAATCATTTCCCTTTAGACGATCAGTACTTTCAACTGCCTTTGTTATTTTTTTTTCGTCACCAGAATGCTTTTTTTCACCATATTGGTTTTTTTCGGGGTGAACCTTTCCCTAAAATCGGCTTGCTGCTCGGTTGATTCACACCTCGTCTGTTTAACTGATTAGTGGTTTGGCGGTTTCACTTTTCTATTATTTATGTCATTGTTCGGGCCGTGCGACAAGATTTTTATCCTTCCCTGTGGCCAGGCTCGCACTTGTGTCCTGTCTTCTATTTTCCAACTATGGTTGTCTATGTATACTGCAACATTGTCTCTGCGGTTTCATCCATGAACAACCCATCCCAAACTGCTGGCTCGAGAGACTGGTTTGAAGTTCGTCCCTTTCTTCAGCTTTCCTATGATTATAAACTTTCAATTGTATTGCCCCACAAGTAGTCTACGTTCTTCTTCTTTTTGTGTTACTTTGTCTTTAATAGTTTTCAGTTGCTTGGCTCTAAGGATTATCTCCTTCTTTACTGCCTGTTCGGCTAGCTTCAAACGCTGTTGGTTCGATTGCCTTCTTGTTTTTCCAGTGGGATCTTTTCGGCAGGCTCTCGGCTCGAAGAACGTTTCTGGTTTATCTTCCGCATCAATCTTCTTGGCGATTACTAAATCCAATACGGATAGAGGTGGATCTTCATCCAGGAGAGCTACAATTCGGGTGTCTCTTTTCCATCCGTAAAGATTGGCAGATAAAATTTTAAAATAGTCTTTACTCTGCACGGAAGTATCAGCTTCTCTTCTTGATTCCATTAATTCGTTGACCGATCGAGCTGCGTTGCAGTGTCGCCTTCTCTCTATTCACTGTGCCATCATCGATGTAGGTTAGTCAGAGTGGATGATAGTGCGGTGCTATTTTGAATACTTCCTACATACTGGCACCTTGAAGTTTGACCTTACATATGGTAACGAAGGCACTTAAAGCAGCGGCTTAATTTTTCACTATACGGCGTTTTGAAGCGATGATGACCTTTTGAATATGGAATATTTAATAATCCAATGACTTTCGTGAGCTACTGGGCACCCTTTTCCCTCTTGTTCCGAGGGTTGTAATCTTCCTGAAGATGATTCTTTTCGACATTATTCTTCGTTTCGGGGCAAGGGTGTGTGGTCTACAAAGCATACCCCCCCCCCCCCCCCCCCTCCCCCCCACCCCCACATATATTACCCTCTAAACAATAATCCCATACACATCCACCTACTATATCATGCATTCATATCCTCAACCTAACATTCAATCCAATGTTCGACAAATTGAATCAAATGTCCAATTATTCAATTTTCATAAGTTCCTAAAAACTAAATACCACAATGCATATCTTCATATCCAAAGAAACCCATGTTAAAAGAACATTATGTCGATTTGGTGCGTATACACGAATTCCTACAAATCATTATCTTAATCTGCATCGTAGTCAGATGTGTATGTTCTAAAAATAGATATCTCATTCCTTTTCCACAGTTTTCTCGCATACAAATCTCAACGGAGATTTGTATAAAAGGGCGGTGAATTTTAGATTCGATAATCAGCGCACACACAGTACAAGACAGCGCAAATACACACACACACGCACGGACCAAAGCGCAGATTATCAGACGCCATCTGCGTTTCCGTATCCAAGATCTACCGGTCTTGTATGATTTTTTTCCGACCACCCCACCATCCAAGTAGTTTGCGAATATTTGAACTAACCCTGTCCACATTATCCTTAGATACCCCCCCCCCCGTCTTTTCAGATATCTTGAGACCGAGCCCAATATCCTTATGGGTCGCAAGATGACCAGAAGCCAAAACAAGCTAAAGGATACATATGTCCTTGTCTCGCTTAAGTGAGTCTCTCGCCACTCCATTTTTTTTTTTGCATCGAGGATCAGTCTCGATTAGCGTCCGAGGTGCAAGGACGCCAATAAACTAAATTAATTTAAATATAATTAATAAATAAAATTTATTTTGTACTTGAAAATATTTTTATTAGGCCCGACCGATTGCCAAGTCCCCATTCAACAATTGGTCGCCACTCCATCCGGAGGTCCCGGAAGCACGGTGGCGGCCGCAACGAGCCTTCTCAGGAGCGGCCTATCAAAGAGATCCTCGTCTTTTTAACGACAAGGAGACACACTCTCTAAGAAAATGCCTACAACAGGGGGTTGTAGGCTTTTTCTTCGGGTGGAGTCATTACACATGTTCTACTGCCAAAAGATCACCAGGAACTGTAAGCTATGGTTGTTCTTAATCTCGATGACTGTGGTGGTACATGGACCATCTATGATATATTTCACGATTGACGCCATCTTTTTGACTTTATAGTAATGATAATGTACCGAGATGCTGAGGCTTCTGGAGTTCGATGAAGATATTGACCGAGTTCCTAATGTGGCTAGAAAACATACAAACTTCGCTTACGTCTTCTATTTCACGTGGTAAATCCGCTAAAACCAAAGCCGTAGACCTTCTATCATATATCGGGTGTTTAGTTAATTCATGGCATCTTTGGGACCCTCAGGGATAAAAAGGAGGTTTCTTATTGCCCTATCTTGCACGTATTTTGCACGTTGGTGAAAACGCTATACCGTCGAACGTCCTCCGGAATGCCAGCCATTCCCCACTGGTACCGTCGAAGTTTGATAGCTCGACGTAGCTGCTTCCGAAGAGTGTTTTCAACAGCTTAGCTATAATCTGAGACATCTTGTAAATATCACTGTACACTACTTTGTCGTGATATCTTTCTTGGTTATTCTTTGAAAGGCTTTAATTGTTTCAGCTGCGGTGTGATTGGCATTGTTGAAATTCCTCGTCAGCGACCCCAGTCAACGCCTCCGGAATAGCTTGAGCTCTCCCTTCTTCAGCTTTACTCTCGCTTCAAATATTCGAGGTTCTAACCTTTTTCTTTTTAATTTTACTTCTCCTAGGAAAGGCGAACCTATAGCGCCATGGGATGCTATTTTTATCTCGAATCGGTTCATAAGCCAAGCTCAAGGATTTCTCCCAACCATTTCACGAAGCCTAGGCTCGTGGAAGATACTCTTTCTGTGCCGGCGGATGGTACGATGCAATATACTGCGGGTTGGGTAGATGATACTTCTTGTGGCAATTTCTTCATGTCTTTATCGATTTCCAGTTGATGGTGAAATTCTATCTAACAATAATCCTCTTTAGCGAGATCAAATAGAAATAAACAGAGTTGAGAATCCGTCTTAACCTTTCTTTGAGTTCCTACAAACAGAATTCAAGTACTGCAAACATATTCTGAGCGTTTGTAGGCATAATTTCCACACGGCACTAACGCCTACAACGCTATTGATTTTGTTACCTTTGTGCCCTTAAACAAGTGGCCTCCGGAGATTCAACTGAGGGACTTAGGGACCTTTTTTTTATCTACGAAGGGTTACATTTTTGTCATGATGACGCGCAGGTAATGATGAACGACAACTATTTTTGGTTAAAAATCATTATGAAAGAAGATGTCGAACTCGTTTAGAGAATGAGCAACGATGGGATCGTGCGCAGAATTCTTGACGGAAGACCAACGGGAAAGAGGCTGGTAGGACGGCCGCGACGGTGATGGGAGGTCACCACCATCACCACAGCACCCCCCCCCCCCCCCCCCCCCCCCATAATGAGTACCTCAGCAATATTACACTCCGCGTAAATAATATAAGTGTAGAGGACGTTACAGCCTCGCTCTACACAGAAATCCACAACGCCATATCCCTATATGTCCCATACTCCCGACACAGGTTATCATTCTCATCGCCCTCATGGTATAACCACAAACTACACACCCCTCGTAACAAGAGGAATAAGTTGTGAAACACTTTCCTAAACACGTGTTCTCCCCTTGACTACTCCAACTATCTGGGTTACTTTAACCAATTCACCGAGCTTTACAGCTCCCTATACCACAATTACCTTGCCAAAGCTCAATTCAACCTGATCAACGACACCAAAATCTTTCTTCCACTTCATCAACCACAAACGGAAATCTGATGCCTATCCTACATCCCTTTTCTACGGCTCAACTACTACAACGGACTCCCAAACCATATCCTATCTTTTCGCGTCTATCTTCAAACTATCCTTCACGGACGACTCGTTCGAGCCTAACCCCTCCTACTTTACTGTCATGTCTGAATTCTCGCTCGGCCCTCTCATCCCTATACACATTCAATAACACCAAGTCCTAAAAAAACTTGAAGAACTGAAAGACGATTTCAGTCCCGGTCCAGACGGACTCCCTGCTATCCTCTTAAACAAATGTTCCTCTTCTCTCTCTCTCTCCCGCTCGCGACAATCTTCAATATATCCCTTGCACAAGGTCTATTCCCTGCCTTTTCGAAATCCTCTTTTACGAGGGTTGCCTTTTATATTTCGGGATTAGAGAACAAAAACAAATATTGATCATCGAAAATCACTTTATTGTTTTTCAAAATATTCCCCATGAAGATCTATACACTTTTGCATGCGTTTGAACCAATTGTCGAAGCACTTTTGCCACTCTGATTGAGGTATCTTCAACACATGCATTCTGAATGCAGCAACCGCTTCTTCAGGTGTCGAAAAACGTTGACCTCTCAGTTTGTTTTTTACGTACGGGAATAAAAAGAAGTCATTCGGTGCCAAGTCAGGACTATACGGCGGATGACCCATCAAATCGATGTTTTGGGTGCTCAAAAATGCAGTTGTCGCAGCCGATGTGTGAGAGCTCGCATTGTCGTGGTGAAGAGTGATCCGTCTTCGGCGGTTGGTTTTCCTGATTTCTTGGAAGACAACTGGCAAACAAATGGTTGTGTACCACTCAGAATTGACTGTTCTGCGTTGTTCTAGTGGTACGGTTGCGACATGTCCAGTTTTTCCGAAAAAACAGGCGACCATTTGCTGTCCCCCAGGGCAGTCATCTCGGCCCACTCCTATTTATCCTAACCATAAACGACATAGGCTCTTGCATTAATCACTCCTTCATCTCGCTTTTCGCGGATGATTTCAAAATTTTCAAAACAATCCGCTCTCCCCTGGACTCCTCACTTCTCCAATCGGATCTTGACAGTTTCTCGACTTGGTGCCAAAATAATTGTCTAGAAATGAATATCGCCAAATGTCACACAATCACCTTCTCTCGGAAGAGTTTCCCCACTCACCCACGCTCCAATCTCTTACTGAACCAACCGATAACATCGGTTGAATTGATTCGCGATCTGGACGTCCTATGCGACACGGAGCTCAAATTTATCACACGTTTAGATTACATAATCCTCAAGGTCAACGCCGCCCTTGGGTTTGTCAAAGGAATTCCTTAACCTCTATGTCACCCGATCACTCTACACAACTTTTGTCCGCCCACCACTCGAATACGCTAGTCAGGTCTGGTCCCCGCATCAAGTGACTCACATTCGCATGATTGAGGGAGTTCAACGTCGTTTCTTACGCTTTGGCCTCCGCGGACTAAACTGGGAAAATCCGCTGATTCTACCACCATACACAAGCCGGCTCCCTCTAATCAATCTGAACACACTTGAAGAGCGCAGAGTCCATGCCGACATCATCTGTGTCCATCGCCTTCTGTCTGACTCAATCAATTGCCCAAGCTAGCTCTCCACTTTAACATTGCATACAAACACCCGTAACGTACGTAACCCTCGACTGTTTTACGTGGCCGCTAATCACACTTCTTACGGCGCTAACGAACCGGTCTCTCGTATGCTACGACAGGCCAACTCTTTCCCAACCTCCTTCGATTTCAACATCTCCACTCCTGTTCTTAAACGACGTCTCAGAATAAACCCGCCCTAAATCCGCCCCCTCCCTTCAATAACCCCTCTACCCTGCAATTCCCTCCTCTCCCTCCATCTAACTAGTTCTCCCCTACACCTTCCCACCGCCCCCCCCCCCCCCCCCCCCCCTTTACCCTCCTGACACACATCCGCTCTTCCCTGGCCTCCTACCTCCCCTATCGCCCACTAATCTTCAACTTCCCGGTTTTCTTCTCCTTTTTTTTCCATTGAATAATCGAATAATGTCTTAACCACTACTCTAGATTTTAAGATAATCTGTAAGGTTTTATGTTAAGTAAATTTTTAAACTTGCAGTAAGCTAAATAAAAATGGGGGTTCCGCCTTCAATCAATCAATCAATGTAAGGTTTGACCTTGAGGAGATCGAATCAGATGGCCTAGCGAGGAAGGACAGTGCAGAGGACAGGGAACGATGGCGCAGCCAAGTCAGTGAGTCATGAACTTGCGGGTTCCCATAGGCCAATAAATAATAAAAATAATAAAATAAAATTCGAAACTAGGTTGTTGAAATAACACCGGAAATCTGTGAAATTATTATGAAACAAATGCGTTTAAAAGAACTCGGCTAGGTGGGACCACTTAGTTGACATCACAGTCCATTTATAAATTATAGGCCATCTATTCGACTAATGTAAGTATAAATTATAAAATTGCATTCTGTTGAAAATTTATTTCAACGAAAAAAAAAAAAAAAAACGTTGACCTGTAATATATAAAGCACCCTATATATAAGTACATTTGTGGTGTCGCATGTCGCTATGCTGGTGCGGAAAGGAATCAATCCAAATGCTTGCCTCTTTAAATAGGTCCTCCGTTTTACTCAATAATGAACTTGCTAAGAACATTGTCTTGATCAGGTAAGCAGGGGTGTTAAGTAACCTGTGAGATGATGAAGTCTTATTCCTCTTCAATCAAATATTGTTTGCACCATGTTATGTGGCAATGTATACAAAAGCGATGAGTGATTAAATATTCTTGGGAAGACGTTAGCTGATTTCCAGAGGCGTTCCATTCAGTTTTCTCAATCTTCGTCTCTTGTCACGAATCTCAAACTTTTCTCATAAGCTCGTCACGGATAATACGACATCTCATCATCAGTGTAGGTATTGTCTCTGAAGATGCCACTAAATGAATTAATTTTCTGCTTGTCATGCGGGCGCAAGTCTGTTGCCACTTGGATTGCAAATCTTACAAAATCAGTCGTTCAGTTGTTCTTTCAAGGCCTGACTCTTGGACGTCGAACTATTAAAGGAAAATAGAGAAAAATATGGCCTATAGATTGTCAACAATACTTCACCTGAATACTACGAAAGCGTATTTCGAAACGTGTCATCTGTTCACCGAAAAGACTAATTACCGTCGAAAGGTCAACGGGAACACCTAACTTTGTAGCATTGTATATTCAGATTTGATGACAAAAACTTGATTATGTGATTAACGACATGCTGCTCTTCTCTGCGAACTACACTAGGAGCCTTCTAGTGTCTGGTAAACGTCGTTTAGTGCTTACCATAACAGTAACACTTGTCACATGCGTCTCGGTCAGCAACCAGTTGTCCATCGATGGCAGCGATGTTTCTATTGTGTACTCTAATGTCGTCTCGTATACATCTCTTGGTTGGCTGTAATTAATACCTGTAATTTATGCTATTACAAACACAAGGTGAGAGGTTTCACGCATGCTTAAAAAACCTCTCACGCCAACGCTGACACTCACATCGTCTATGTGCCTCTCGTCTCGGCATCAACAGAGGTGATATTTTTTCATGTTACTCATGATATCTTGAAACGATATACTGCAAAGTTGATGGTAATTCAATTGGATTCCGGATACAAAGGTAATTTATGACTACTAATATGGTATCGTCATATTGGTCCAAAGAGGGCCGTTGATTTGTTGGCTTTCATTGAAGACGTCACTTGTGGCATGTGCTGGAATGTTGAATGCGACTCTTAAGTTTGGATGTTAACAAAGATCGATTTTCAATTCTAAAAGTTGCAGTTCCGTAGACCTTGAAGTGGAGTTCTTATTCAAGGTTTGTTTTTGAAAAGAAAACGTGATTAATTCGTCAATTAAGTGCTGTCGATATGTGGCATTTAGACAAGTTAAATCTTTCCGACATCTGCTTATCGCGGTCTGCGGTTGAAGTTTTCATTCGTGATGTGCTGGAGGAGAACGTGCAAAGCAATTGGCAGTGGGCTGATCACGAAAGAGTGTCAGATGTCACATGGTTTACCAAATTATCATTATTTGTGTTTTTTATTTTTTGATTTTTCTAACCCACGATCGTGTGAATATTTTTTTAATGACATGTGGTAAATGTATGTGAGAAATATACCGAGCTTTGATCTAAACATATACATAATAGAATATCTTTGTTACTGTAAACAAAATTCCATGATACGTTATCAAAAAAGACTAGACTTTAATATTCGACTGGTGTATTAATTACCTAGTTTTCGATCTAAATACTTTGATGTAATGATATTATTATTATTATTTTTTATTATTTACTGTCCTGTAGGAACCCGGAAGTTCATGACCTCAGCGACTCGGCTCCGCCATTGTTTCCTGTCCTGTGCGCTCTTCTTCCACGTTCCATCATCCGATCCGATCTCCTCGAGGTCCAATCTAACATTGTCCTCCCATCTCCGTCGCGACCGTCCTGTCGGTCTCTTCCCCGTTAGTTTACCGTCAAGAATTCTATGCACGGTCCTATCATCGCCCATTCGCGCTACGTGTCCGGCCCATCTTAATCTTCGCGACTTGATCACTCTCACAATTGTAGGTTTGCGGTATAGCTCTTCCAATTCGCGGTTGTGGAGTTTCCTCCATTGTCCTGCCTCCTCGTCATATTTACCGCCAAATATACCCCTTAAAACTTTATTCTCGAATACGCGGAATTTGTTTTCTTCCCGTTTTGTGAGAGCCCATGTTTCGCATCCGTATAGAGCAATCGGCATGATTATGGTTCTATGGACACGGAGCTTTATATTACGTGATAGCAGTTTGGATTTTGATAGTTTACTGACTGCATGCCAACTAGCGTTGCCGGAATGTAGTCTTTTGTTAATTTCCTTTGACGTTTCGTTTCGGGTCGTCGGTATCGTTCCCAGATATTTAAATTCTTTGACATTTTCAAATATCTTGCCCCTGACGTTTGTATGTGTTCTCTGAGGTCCACCGGCTCTCGTCGTAATCATGTATTTCGTTTTGTCTTCGTTTATTTCTAGGCCCACCTCTTCTGCTGCTTGCATGAAGATTTCACTGTTTTTACTTACAATTTCGAGGTTATCGCCCAAAACGGCGACATCATCCGCATACGCGAGCACTTGTGTGACCCCGTTCAGGGATGATCCGGCCGTGTTTTAGTCTTGTACCTTTCTGACAACATACTCGAGGACAAGGTTAAAAAGGCATGGTGAGAGGCCATCCCCTTGTTTTAGTCCGTCCCGGATTTCCAATGGTTCTGAGAGGTGGTTTTCCATTCTAACTCGCCCTTTGTTTTCGTCCATGCAGATTTGAATGAGGGCGGCATATTTTTTCGGGATCCCCGGTTCAACCACAATATGGTAGAGTCTTTGCCTTGCGACTGAGTCGTAAGCTTTTTTGAAGTCAACGAACAGTTGGTGAACCGTCTCTCCGTATTCCCACTTCTTTTCCAGCAGTTGCCTTATTGTGAACATCTGGTCGCTTGTTGACCGGTTCCGACGGAAGCCGCATTGGTGGTCTCCCAGTATTTCTTCTGCGTACGGTGTGATTCTTGCCAGTATGACATTTGTTAATATTTTGTATGCGGTTGGGAGCAATGATATTCCTCTGTAATTTTCGCAGTCAGATCTGTCGCCTTTTTTGAAAATGGGGTTGGCTATTGCGGTTTTCCATTCTTCCGGATTGACTTCCTTGTCCCATATTATTTTAACCAGTTGGTGGATCTTTCGAGCGGTTGCCTCTCCTCCATGCTTCATAAGCTCTGCCGGTATGCAATCGATTCCGGGGGCCTTGTTGTTTTTCAGTCGATTTATCGCGTCTACAACTTCGTCGAAAGAGGGCTCTGGGATCTGGGGCTCGGCTGTATGTACGCTTGGTGCGTTTATTTGTGGTTGATGGGTGCGCACATTGAGCAGGTTTTCAAAGTACTGCTTCCATCTTGTCACGACATTTTTTGTTTCTGTGACCAGACAGCCGTGTTGTATTCCAGAATACTACCCTTTATTAAATTTAACACTGAATCTCCTTACACATCCTTAAAAACTTCCCTTAACATATATTACATTCTCACTTAATACATACCATTCATAAACATTCACAATATTGCCAGTTACAGCACATTTCCTAACTTGCCCCTTTTTATTTCAAAACAGAGCACTTTGATTTTCGTTCAAATTTTATTCAATTTAAAAGTCACAGAAACTAAAGAAATACTTTGAGAAAATTTGTTTTGTTCATATTATAATTTACAGTAAATTAGAACATAATGTTCTATAAGTAGAGAAAAAATTCAATAGTAAAATCAGTTGAGGAAAGAGTTGAGTCAGATCAGTTAGTTGACTTTGAGTTTAAGTTTGAGAAAAAGTAAAATTGAGTTCAGTCAAGTTAAATATATATTATAAATATAGAATAAAATATAGTAAAATATGAAAGAGTGAATAAATGAGTTTTGGAATTATAAGTTCTAATTGAAGTTGAGTTCTAGAGTTTTTAATTGAGAAAAGGAAGTAAAGGAATAAAAGAAAGGTCCCCGCTCTTCCCTCATCAGAGGAAGCACGGCGCCGGACGTCAACAGCCGTTTGCGTCTCGAATTATTTTGACTCTCCCTCGGTAGCCATTTCTAATTGAATTTATGCCGGGATACATACCTCTGCTGTTCTTTGCTGTGGCATTTACTATGATTTTTTCGATCCGAGTTTTCTCCCATTCGCGTTTTTTGCGTTTGAAAAGTCTAGTTGTTTCTTTCCGAATTGTCGCGTATCTTACTGCGTTGACTTTATCATATGCTTCTAAGTGGATCATTCTGAGGCGTTTACGTTCTTCGATCTTTGCCCTGCACTCATCGCCAAACCAAAGTTTGGACTTAGTTGTTTTCTTAAATCCTAATACCTCTTGAGCTGTTTGTTTGATTGTGTCTCTGATCGGTGCTGATTTAGTGTCCACGCTATTGGCTTCCTCTTCCTCGCTACTGTCATTCTCTAGGATGCTAAATCTATTTGTTATTTCGTCTTGATATTCCGCCCTTTTACGTAGGTCTTTTAGTTTATCAATCTCGAACTTTTTGCTCGTCTCCCGTGACTGTCCATGTGGGTTTGCTGCGAGCCAACTTCTAATTTTGCCCATCACTAGAAGGTGATCAGAGTCGCAATCTGCTCCTCTATATGATCTTACGTCAAGGATATTCGAGTGGTGTCTTTTGTCTATGAGCAAGTGGTCTATTTGGTTACGCCGTCGGGTGATATCCATGTGGCTTTATGGATTTGCTTGTGCTTGCACATCGTGCTTTTCACTACCAGATCTTTTGACGCTGCGAACATGATAATTCGAACACCATTATCATTTGAAACGTCATGTAGGCTTTCTTTACCTATAGTTGGTTGGAATATATCTTCCTTTACAATTTTTGCGTTGATGTCGCCGAGGAGGATTTTAACATCGAATGATGAGATCCCATCAAATATTTCTTCTAGGGTCTCGTAGAATGTGTCCTTCGTTTCTTCGTCGGTAGATTCTGTTGGGGCGTGTACGTTTATAAATACATAATTGTACCATGGGCCCTGTATTTTTAGCACCGACACTCGGTCATTAATAAATTGCACATCTTTTACATGGGGCGTAATCTTCTTGCTTATGATGAAGCCAGTTCCGAGGTTATGTGTATCGGTACCTCCACACACCAGTGTAAACGCGCTGGTTTCGATTACTTGATGTGGGAGTCGAACATCCTGAAGCGCGACGATGTCCATTTTATATTGTTTCGCGTTTTCTACGACCGTCTGTATCGCGCTATAACATTCGAACATTCCACGTGCCGACGCGTATATCCCGCTTTTTCAGTTTTTCTCTACGTCTTCTTTTTGCCGAGTCGGTGTTTTCTTGATGATTTTTTCCCTTATGGTAGTGTCGGCTCATCACACCTACGCCTACCGGGTTTTTCATGGGATTGTTTTTTTTATATTGGTTATTCATTTTTGATCCCATGAGACGGGGTTTCAAATAGTCCGCCATATCAGAGCCCCGTTTTGATGTGGTAAGGTCTGCTTACTGCTCTGATTCGACCCGGTGTCAGAGAGGCGCCGTTATAATACAGCCGGTATACCCCTGGCTACAAACCATCCAATGGGGACGGTGATAACACCCTGGATTAGGGGTGTTACATCTTTGTGTGTTACTCCTCGCTAGCCTGTCTGACATGGGTGACTCTACTGGGAGCATATGCTTCCGTCAGCATAGCCTGAGTGATTCATTGTACTTTAAGCCTCCGCACCACGTCAAGGTTTCTACCAAGCGAGGGTTGATGTAATGATACATTATCCTAATATTGAGATCACAGTACCTATATGTTGTGAGTATATGGGATATTATGCTGGTACTTACTTCCCAAACTAGCCGATAGGTTTTCCCACTATATCAAAACACTCAGTCGTAAATTAATTGCATTTGAAGAACAAAAACTGCAAAAGTTCTTCTTGACTTTGGTTCATCGCATCAATCAATAAACCTTGGTTTGATAAAAAATGCGAGGAGATTACAGCGGCAGAAAATAGAGTTTTAAACAATAGCACTTCAATCCCATAAATGTTAACAGAACGAATATGGTTAGAACCATAAACGCATGCAATTAAGCGATTGATACCGTGAAGCAGCGTTACAACGACTGTTTACCAAAAATGGTTGTTGTTCATCGTTAGCCGCACGTCATCATGATAAAAATGTAAGCCTTCGTAGATACTTACGACCACAGAGTGAGCAATAAACTCCTTGAGTGCCCAACTGGCTCGCGGGCCTTCTGGTTAATGGTAAGGACCATCAGCTTCCTGCTCTCTTCCTCCGTTAGTGACGGGCAGTGGGACATTAGTCACAAATTCAAAGATAAAACCACTGTGTTCGCGAATTTATTTTCCGCGAATTCAAACTTCGATGGCGATCTTTTGGAGCCACCTGTGATCGCGCCGATATGGTCTTCAATGCGGGATGTGAGGTTTCGCCCGTATACTAGTCAACGCATTCTACGTGGGGTGGACTGTAAGAAGACAACCGGCCCGGACGGAATACCAGAAACTGTCCTCTAGAGCTGTGCTCCGGGACTGTCGCCGGTTCGTGGCAGACTTTTCCACTTTTCTTATGCTTGGAGGATATTTCCTACCTGCTGGAATATGGAAGGAGAAAGTGTCTCCCACAAAATTACCGGTCGATAGCATTACTGTCTCTGCTTTCTGAGGTGATGAAAAAAGTCATCAATGGCGAGTTAATTAAGTATTGGGAGTGCCACGGACTTCTAAATGATTATCAATGCGGATTCCGTGGCCGTCTTATAACCGATATATGGACATTTGCTATTGAGCGGCATGGTGAGTAGCCTTTTGACTACGTCTGGCACAGTGCATTGGTGGGCATGGTTCGTTCATACGGATTTTCCCAGCGGCTTTGCGACTGGCCGAAGAGCTTCCCCGACGATCAAGCGATCCGGGCTGTTGTAGACGATGAGTTATCGGATTTGTATCCTGTTGATTCCCACGTGCCTCAGCGTTCTATTTAGGCTCCAACCTTGTTTTTGCTGATGATGATGGTTTCTTGGAGTCAACGGATATTAAACGGAAATGGCTTGTTTCCTCTTTTTCTAGTGATAAGCCGATTACTGCATCAACGCCGCACCAGCTGAGATGTAGCCGGATCGACTCTCTGAATCGGGATCTGTGGAAAGGCCAATCTCATTGACCTCAATTCATCGAAGACACAATACACAACATTCACAAAGAAAAGTGGATCATCGGCTCCGCAGCTGATGATGAATGGTCAGGCCCTCGAATATGGGAAGAAATGAAATTGCTCGGGGTCACGATCTGTGGGAATTTATCTTGGCGTGGCGTAAAAACGTGTCGAATATTGCCAGTTTCCTCAAGGAAACTAAGTTATCTTTTTAGAGCCAAGAAATATTTCACTCCGACCTCCCTTTTAACCTGTATAAAACCCAAATTAGACACGGATATTGCTCTCATGTTTGGAGCTCTGCTCGTAAGCATACGCCCAACCAACCTGAGAGCATACAGAAACGAGCGATCCGTTTGATCGGGGACTCGGCGTTGACGTCGGGACTACATTCGCTATCACATCCAGGGAGCGTAGCTGACCTCTATCTGTTTTCCAGATATTATCACGGGTACTGTTCGTCGAACGAAGATTCGTGGTATTGTTATGGCCACAACCACCCATCCCATAAGAATTACCTCTTTGGAGCCAGTCTCCACCGATAGCGGCGATACACGCCAAAAAACATCCACATAAAGGATAAAGAAACTGCCTAAAACAAAAGATTACCCCATACACCCAATGGTCCCACCTAAATTGATAAGCAAGCAAATCAAACTAAACGTGCAATTTGCGCTAATCAATTAAATGCCAAGTAAACTGAGCTGAACGCTAAATTTACTCACATAAAAGCCAAACATGTAATCATTGAACCAAGGGTTCACGCAAAAAAACCACTAAAAGGCAAATGTGCGAGCCAGATGCCATCGTCCGAACCCAAATTCGATGGGAATCATAAAAATGCGCGCCAGCAATTTTATGACCCCTTCAGAAAAATGGTTACCTAACACCATTAAAACAACCAGCGCCAGTTTTCGATCTAACAAAATTAAGTTAGAACAAACGAAAAGGCAATAAAGCAAAATAAACATTCGCTTCGGTGCGATTGATCCTTCTTCCATGAGTTTCCCACGGAAAATCCATTCGGCTAAAGAAAAACAATAGGCGAAATAAAAACACGCTATTGATTTTAATTTCAGTTTAACGTCGAAAAAAGGACCAGGCAAAAAAGGAAATATCCTTTGATCTGGTGAAAGAAACCAGGTTTCACACCTAGGAAAAAGTACAATGGGAAACGAACAACGGTAGTGGGATGAGAATTGTTGTTCGGGCAAAAACAATGAGACGGGGATCGAGTGGATTTGAGGCCATTGTTGAAGGCGATTTTTTTTTGGATGGAGTGGGTTAAAAGATATTCAAGAAGTTGGTAGTGAGATTTTGGTCACGACGGTCAGTGATCAGGTTGTCGGGTGGAAAAGTTAAGTATCGAGTGACAGTTTTTGGTGGTCGAAGAACAATTTAAAAAACTGGGGTAAAAAAGTAAAAAGTCGAATCGGGTGATCGTGACGTACTGTCAAAAAGAGATAGATAAAGAAGAAAATCTCTTAAGTACTAGTTGTAAAATATACCATAAATGTAATTATCTACTAAATAAAAATTGAATTGAAATTGAATAAAGAAGAAAACTAAAACATTAAGTGTATCAATATCTATACATGAAATTAACTCGTAGACTGCAATACCAATAAAAGTATATAAAGAAAACTATACATTAAGTGCATCAATTTATATACATAAAAGTAACTCTTAGATTGCAATATCAAGTTAAAAGTGTATAAAGAAAACTATAGCATTAAGGGCATCAATATATGTACCTAGAATTAACTCAGACAATTACATCAAGTTAAAAATGTGTGAATAAAGCATTAACTGAAGCAAAGTGTGTTTTCATTAATAATACAGTGGGTGAAAAACAAACTATTACGGTATTGTTCTGTGCAATTCGGTTTATATCCGAGTCAATCCGACGGATCGCACCCCTTTGCGGTTCGTCTCACGACGGCGCGAACATCTATGCATCATAGCTCGTTCCGTTTTAGAGCGGGGACGCTGTGGAATTCACTCCCGGCGCGAGTGTTTCCAGAGCGTTACAACCTGCAACTGTTCAAAAAGAAATGCAACAGTCATTTGGTGGTATCTCGGGGCGCTGACTCGGGGATATAGGTTCGTATCTCCCGAGAGAAATATGATAAATAAAAAATGAAAAAAACCGACAAAAGCGAGAGGGCTGCTACCACAGGTGTAGGAAGATTCCTTTCGTAAAACTAAACGTACGAAGAAATATGCTCCGAGCGCCCCTTATCACTAGTGATGGCAAGTGCTCTGAGGTAATCAAGGAAAGGAGCGGATTGAAGAACGGAACAACTTCCGTCTGAAGAACAACCCGATATTTTTCACTTAATATAAATGTATTCGTATCAGAAAGGAACTTGCACGAACCTTGAGCTCTTGAAGAGAACTCAACGGTTTACAAATGTTGCCCTCTATATGTACTACTTTTGTACAAGGCCATCGATGCCATGTTTTCCTTTTTATCGCTGCAATGTCTTTCCAGGAGTCAGGTAATTATTTGTATTCTTTGGAATCTCACCACGCTGTTGTTTTACATGCGGTTTGCCTTCGGCATTTTATGATATATCGGCTTGGCACCTCTCCTGTAGATGGAGACGCGACGCTAGCAATTGTATTAGCTATTTTTTTTTTTGTGTTTTCGTCAACGAATACGTTGTGAACTTTACTTACAAATTCCGCGTATTCGAGAATAAAGTTCTAAGGGGTATCTTTGGCGGCAAATATGACGTGGAGGCAGCACAATGGAGGAAGCTCCACAACCACGAATTGGAAGAGCTATACCGCAAACCTACAATAGTGAGAGTAATCAAATCGCGAAGATTAAGATGGGTCGGACATGTAGCGCGAATGGGCAAGGATTGGACCGTGTGTAGTGTGGCGGTTCCGCCAAACCCCACGGTTCACTTACCTAAAAAACCCCCATAACTCCCATCCAATCACATAATTTCGCTAATGCAATCGCATTGTCACCTTAAATGCTTTGCGTATCTAGGATTATCTAAGGTATAATATAAAAAGCTTCAGTAAAAGAATTCTTACATTTTCTTGCATTCCCTTCGCCTACAAATTCCTGTAAGAGTTTTTTTTTCTTACCTTATCATAAATTCCCTGTAATAAAATTCATCGGTTCGCATATCATACGACCGCATATCAGGGAATCTTACCCTTGAGTTGGCTAATCTCAGCCTCAATATGTGTACATAATAACTATCTATGCACACACCGGCTGTAGACCCTTTCAGCCAGCGATAAATAGTCCAACGCCAGCTGCGTGTAATTAGCACCATCCACGTTGAGACTATTTCCCTAACTCACACCATGAGTAAACAAAAGACCGCTGTACTTCAGCAGGCATTCTGACGATACGCAAACAATTCAATCATCGTAGTATCCCAAATGCACCTACCATCTAATGTTTACTCAGTTGAACTCTCAGGCCATAAATAACTTTTATCCTACATAGTTCTGGATTCGTTTCCCAGCAACCTCTCACATAAACAAAGAACTCCACGATCTCTTTTTCCTTTCTTTGGTTCAGGTTCGTTCCCATGGCCTTGTGTATGAAAAAAGCCAATGTGATCTTCACTCACCCGGGAGACCGGGGTTCGATTCCCCGTCGGGGAGCCCCTGGCGCAAGACTAATGACCTTGCCCAGAAAAAATAAATCATTATGGAAAATTTAACAAGCCTCAAGACTTGCTAAATAAGGCCAAGACCGGTTCCCGGTTGTAGTGCCGATGATGATGATGATCTTCACTCACACATACACATACATTGCCCAGTCTTTCTTCCTTGTTTTTACCACGAGAGAAACACTTTCTCTCTTGGGAAAACTCACCCCAAAACGATTAAATATCGTTGAGTCCTTTTCCATCCACCGACCAAACAGGTCGCATCACTACCGCTGTCAGTAGCGCTGCGGACACGCGAAATTCAACCGCGAGTAATCATTAACGAGTCGTGAAGTTGCGAATGTATAACAACCGCAGATGTGTTGGTGATCGTGTTAAAGTTGGTGAAAGTATTGATTAAAATTTGTCATTTTATGTGTTGTTCGATTTTGATATATATTCAAAACTAAAAGAATAATCCCCACAAGTCCTAAGTGAAATATAAAGAACCTTATTACAATAAAAAAACATTAATTAATTAATCAATAAACCAGTGTTTTAATTTGCCGTGCTGCTGCTCCTGAGAGTGTTTTCCTCATTGTCTTGGTGATCGTGCTTTCGAACAGTTTTGATTCTGTCCGTGTGGTGTCCAACGAACCGATAATTATGATGGAAGACGAGGTAGAACTCTCGCCCATGCTGGCGTCGCGATCTCGTACCCACAGTCGAATTCTTGACGGTAGACCAACGGGAAAGAGACCGGTAGGACGCCCGCAACGGAGATGGGAGGACAATGTTAGGTTCGACCTTGAGGAGATCGGATCGGATAGTCAAGTGTGGAAGGAGAGTGCACAGGACAGGGAACGATGGCGGAGTCGAGTCGGTGAGGTCATGAACTTCCGGGTTCCTACAGGCCAATAAATAATATAATAAATTAAAAAAATTCTTTTATTTTATTAACATATGTTTTTTTTTTCAAGAATAAAACAATAATTGGCGCACCAATCCTTCATCACCTAGACAAGAACCATACGGTACTTTGAGTCATTAGCATGTGCTGGAGATTCACAACTAAATGCATCGGAAAACTCTAGTACGTTCACGTTTGCCAACTGTAAGCTACTAGCTGACAATGCGCCGGTGACGGCAAAAGAACGATACCTAAGGGTCTAGGTTTTAAAAATTTCATAACGGCTCTGACTTCCTTGATCTCCTCTTCTGGTTACGATCGTTTATCAATCTTTCTTGGACGCTTGGGCGCTCTCTGCGTTCTTAACCGTTCTCTCTTGGACGCATCACCGATCTTTCTTGGACGCATCCCCGCATTCTGCACTTCGACTACCCGTCTTGGACGCACCTCATCGGTTACCCCCACACCACTCATTGGACCAATACACGGCCGCTATCGCCAGGATCGGATCCTCGAACAGCATGCTTGTTTTGAATATTAATGCATGGCTTGAGAGTTTTTTATTAGCAAGTGGTAGCCTAACTTGTTTAAATTAGAGGTTGGGAGGGGATAAGCAGGGACATGAATTGGAATCAAGGTTATCCTTAAGCGAAGAACGGCTTCAAACGATTGTTATGAACCACCACTGACTTACGCCCAATGTTGATTGTTGTGTTCACCGGTACGGCTGTAGCCAGAAAAAGTATCTCCAGATAGGTGATTGTTTGCCTTTTGAATTTGATCTCTTATCACGACCTGGTTTCCTACGCGAAACGCCGGCGGCATTTTAGCTTGTTTTATTTCATCTTGGGATGTTGCCTTCACTGATTGACATTTCTCACATTATCTGCGAATATCAGGAAGTATGAAAGATCATCAATACCCGTCGAATTTTATTATAAGTTGTCGTGACACCTAGGCGTCCTTCTGGAGGAGACTTGTGATAAACTCTGAGGATTGTAGTTATCTCTTCGAGGTTTGTTATTTGCTCAGGGTTGACAGTGTTTGAAAAATTTTAAATTCCTTTGGGTTTTTCCTGTGCGGTTAAAGTTTACCTTAAATGTTGTGTTCTTGTCTTATACTTACTCCTGCTGCCCAAGCTAGTGTGCATTTTCAGTTACCGTCTTCTCACAAGTCGATAGTGTGATTGGCACTCTAAATACTTTAGGGTTCATTTCCGTGCAAGGAAAACTAACGTGCTGTTTTTGGCCTTCCACGTTGCGTTAGTTGGACAAGAAGTTATTTCAGCGTAGACGGTCTTCAGGTAGACCGGGCATATTGCTCACTACTTGGAACTTGCAAGGGATCGTAGTCTTTAGTTGGAGATTCACTTGGCAGCAACATAGGGTTCTTATATTTCTAGATGACGTAGGTAATGTGCAGGCTTCTCGCCAATTGGCTTTCATATCTGATCCACGTATGCTGACTTATCTCTGGGTCGGTATCCGCTACTAGATTAGTTTTGTTGTTAACGCCTATGGGTGATGACGAGCATGGAGTTTCGTGTGATATTTCTGTTTTAACTTGATCGAGTGTCCGTCTAGAACGGGTTATTTGGTTCAAGGTTTGGGTCGAGATGGGGACTCTCAATTCAGAGGTCGCTCAACGCGACCTGGTTGGCCACAGAAGTCACATATCTGTGTTACATGCAAAACCCCCCGTCTAAACATGCATACCGGGCCAAGCCCCATTCAAATTGGGATCACATAATGTGAATCCCTTTAAATTCATCAATTAACCCAAACCACAAAATTTCCTTAGCGGCATCGCTAAAAAATAAAACCATCGAGTACAGACGTGCTCTATAGCGGCACCGTTTCCTTTAATCCTACTCAGGGAAACATTACCTAAACAGAACAAGGGACGGCGACCATAAATACATTCGGCTGGACAACAATACCACAAAGATACGAAAATAACTTTGGCACCATTGTCCAGTAAAATATAATTACCAAGTTTGGACACTCCTGGAAATCCCAGGTAATGTTTAAGGGTTTCCATACGGTTGCCGATCCAAGGTAAATTACCTAAGGATGAAGCAAAGGATGCGCTGGCTCACAAAAAGATCGTAATACAAAGGATCTTAAGTGAGATCAGCGCAAAAGGCAAATAACACGTTGCCCTTTCTTAACGTGGAAAAAGGTTTTCCTGCGATCGAACGATCGGAAAAGCGAAGGGTTGGTGGTGAGATTTCGGTCACGACGGTGAGTGATCAATTTGTCGGGTGGAAAAGCTAAATATCGAGTGACCGTTTTTGGTAGTCGAAGAACAGTTTAAAAAACCGGGGTAAAAACGTAAAAAGTCGAATCGGGCGATTGTGACGCATTGTGAAAAAGAGATAGATAAAAAAAAACTATAACATTAAGTGCACCAATTTATATACATGAAAGTAACTCTTAAACTGCAATACCAAGTTAAAAGTGTATAAAGAAAACTATAACAGTAAGTGCATCAATATATGTGTGGGGCTAGGTTCGTTGGGGCGCCGTCAAGGGCGCAGGATTCACTAAACCTCCCACCGAGGGAGAGGCAAATCACCGAACACACAAGAGGAGGTCGAAAAAACGTCAAGATGATGAGACGCTACCTCCAATTCCACTCCGCTGAGTAGGTTATGTTTGCGAGGACAGATCGTTTTACGTTGGACAACTAAACTAAGTGCGCTACGTGCGACCGACTCAGGAAGGAAAAGCAATCGTTCCATTTTTGGTTTTCCGTCACAATGGTTTTTATTCGGTTTCGTTCTCCTTCACAACAGTTTGTTCTATACAACCGACAGAGGAAGAAAAGGCAATTGTTCTATTTTTGTTCTTTTGTCACAACGGTTTCTATGCAGTTTTATTCTCATTGAAAGCACTTTGCTCTATGCAACCGACGCAGAAAGAAAAAGGCAATTGTTTTATTTTTGTTCCTTCGTCACACTTTGCTCTCGGCCAACGCGAGATACTCATGGGTTATTACGCTTCACATAGAGCTTAATAATTAGTATGGTTAAAGGGACTTCTTAAACTTTAAACAATAGTATTGCTGGCAAAATTTCAAAACGCGTTCACTCGACTTATTTTACTCCGACCCTGTCGCTTCGCTCGCTGTTCAACTTGATTCCTTGGAGCACACTTTGGTAGGGTAAAAACTCGGCGGTGGTTGTTACTCGACTAACTAGAAAGGAGCGAGAATCCATGTATCGTGTCGTGGCATTAGAGTCATAGCTAAATAAATTCACTGCCACTTACCAGGAACTTGAAAAAGGGTTGCTATGCGTGCATAGAGAATTTAGTTCCAGCGAATTACTGCCGTTCAGGCTGAATTGGATTCCTTTGTCGCTATGTATACGGAGAAATCGGTTTTGGAAACACGACCAAGTATGGGCATGAGTTGTCGATTAGACAAAGGAATATGGGTCTTGGTCGTTGCGATGGTTGTTTCGTGGAAATGCAACGCATCGTGCTGGTGACTTGCCAGTAAGGAGAATTGGTATATTTCAATTGGGTTAGTTGGGGTGGGAGCCGAAATGGTTTTCGGGGAAAATAAATGTTGCTTGGTTGTAAGCGAGGGATATAGTTTAAATAGGAAATTAACCGAAGTGGTTTTTGGGAAAAATGTATGCGGTTTAATGTAGTTGAGGGAGATGATTTATATTCCGTTGTGAGTTTGAAAATGCATTTTATTGCAGGTTGGAAAATGGATTCTGGGAATATGGGGAAGTGTATTCTTTGCATGTTTGAATGTGTGGTATTTCAGGTTTGGGTTATGGTGACGCGCTGTTAGCGGTTGAAGTTAGGTAGGAATTATGGGTTGGTTCTCTGTGTGATATTGAGAACCCGCACAGTACCCCCCCCCCCCCCCATGTCGTACTCACGAAATACAGGTAGGGTGGAAGGAGTAGGTCGGTGTGTGGCGGGAGGCGGGTTAGTTGCCTCGGGATCTGGGGGGCTTTGTTTGCTCCAGTAGGGGCGGTGGTAAGGATTGGAACTGTCGTGTTGACGCGTTCCTGGGATGTGGCTGGGCTTGAGTCAGTACCGTGTGTGTTGCCGGATGTACCTAGTATTAACACTTAGACTATTACACCAAGTTAAAAATGTTGGAATAAATCCCTTATTATCTCGTATATATCATCATCATCACCGGCTCTACAACCGGGAGCTGGTCTTGGCCTTATTTAGCAAGTCCTGAGGCTTGTTAAATTTTCCATAATGATTTGTTTTTTCCGGGCAAGGTCATTAGTCTTGCGCCAGGGGCTCCCCGACGGGGAATCGAACCCCGGTCTCCCACGTGACAGGCGGGATGGTCTATCACCGTGTCTTTTTAACCTTGTGCTCGAGTATGTGGTATAGAGAACACCCACAGTATATCTCGAATATATAAAATGTTTTATTAAGTAATCCAGAATCGCTCATACAACCGAACCAGGACAACACCGGTAGAAAAGTACACTATATCCAACATGTGTCAGACCGTGAGTACCCTCTTCTCAATTATATATTTTAATTGTGTGCAAATGTATATTGCAACAATTTGTGTTATTTGCAGAACTCGGAGTTGTCTAAGGAAATCGGGGTTACATGCAGTTGGAGTTCCTCTGATCAAATTGTTCGACCTGGTTCGGTCGGTTTCTTGACCTTTTAGTCGACGACAATCACGGATGCCGTGATTGGCTTACTGACAGTGTATAAGAAAATTGGTATTTTTCCTTTTTACATAGTCTTCGTATGCATGACCCCGTCTTGCAGTAGTTGCAAGTCATTTTGATTAAAGTGGCATCCTTATTATTGACTGATATTATTGGCGGAAGGATTTCAACTACCTCTTCTGTCGCCTTGCGTGTTTGCCGTGAGCTTGCGAAGAAGAGATTAAGTTCAGCTGCGGTTGTTGAAGTTCTTCTAATTCTAACGTTTTTTGCATTCAAGTATAACGGTATTCGTCGTCCATTAACAATATAAATTGTCGACAGTACGGATTTAAAAGCCCAGTTCTATACATTCTCCTAGTAAAGCCATCTGTGTTTTTATAGCTTCGTATAAGACGGGACCTCGAGAGTATAGTGGTTAGTATACCCGCCTGTTACGCGGGAGACCAGGGTTCGATTCGCTGTCGGCAAGCCTCTGCCGCAACACTAATGACCTTGTCTGGAAAAAACAAATCATTATGGAAAATTTAACAAGCCCCAGGACTTGCTAAATAAGGCCAATACCGATTCCCGGTTGTAGTGCCCATGATGATGATGCTAAGACGGGACCATGTTTTTGCTCTACTGCCCCTCTTACATTTCTCCAGTGAATTTCAAATAGGATTACTGCTTTTACTGCAGAACTTGATAATTCTATTCTGGCAAATACACTTTCCTGAGCAGATCCTCGGGCTCCTCGGAGTGGAGGGATTTGTAGATTTTCTGTGAGTATATGCTAAATGTATTTTAAATCATACTGTTGGCACTCTCCTAGTTTTTTCTATCCTTTTATCCCTCTTTTTCTTTCCTGGCCGCCTGCTTTCTTATTATGTGATAAAAGTATTAAATGTGTGTATATTATTAAAAATAAAACAACATAAATATAAAATAAAAAGCATTAAACAAAACCTAAAAACAAAAAATGGGGTCATATTCCCTGTATCGGAAATATCAAATGGCTTCTGACTTATATCTTATATAATATACTTTTTTTTCTTGGGTTCGTTCATTTGCTTCCTTGTTTTGTTGACAGTTGGGAGGAAAAGTTCGGAAAATTTATGTTTCTTCTCAACCCCAAGCCACAGATTAAAACTACGTTCAATAAACGTTTATTGCAAGCGCCTGACTCTCAGTTATCATCAGCCCCAGGACCCATAACATACTAGCGATTCGGTGAAAACGAATGCTAAAAGTTCACCTCTTAACCTCAGTCTACTGTTAACATAGTCAAACTACGGATAACATTTCTTAAGAGCTTGATATTATTTGGATTATATGAATACATTTGAAAATAAAGCTAATGTGCGATCGCGTCGGGCTTACCTTCCCTTCTCAAAAGGTGAACTTGACACAGAACTAATATTATAATTCTGCGAAATCGTATGGAACAAAAGTAAGGTTAGTAACACCCGAATGCCTTCAATCAGTGGAATCATCGACGTCGTGGTATTATCATTTTTATAGGCCCGGCTTCAATATTCAAGTCTAATTGGGCTTGAATTGATGTACATTGGTATGCAAATCCTCTAAGCTGATTTTTTTTTCGCCGCAGGTCACATTAGTGAAAATAAATGCGAAACTTAGTGAAATAATTTATGAAAAGATTGATGACGGAGTTGGACAAGGCATTTTTTAAATACTTCTCTCGGGAAAAAGAAGTACGTTTTAACTATGAAGACAGGTGTTTTTTAAATTATAAGAGAGATATTTTTTAAATTAGTACTTTTTAAATATAGGGTGAGGCAAAATTAATCCAACTATCCGAAGATGTTATAATTTTTGCAAATGACGACGTACGTCAAAATTATCTGACAGTTGTGAACTAGACAGCTGCAAATAATGCAAATGAACTAGACAGCTGCAAATGCCCAAATAAAGATTTCCATCATTCAAAATAATTTTTTTTTATTTAGTAAAAAAGTAATTCAAAAACAAAATTGGATGATTAATTTTGCGCCACCCTATATTTATCTCATCGTCATCATCGGTAGTACAACCGGGATCTGGTCTTGGTGTTATTTAACAAATCTCTCCACCTGTCCCGATTTCGAGCCGATGTCATCCAGTTTGGCACTCCCAGCCTCTGGGCATCCTGGTCTACGCCATCGGTCCATCGCAGACAAGGTCTGTCACGCTGCCGCCTTCCATACATCCTGCCATTTTTCTTACAACATCAGCTTCAAGGTAGATTGCATACAACTCATAGTTGTAGCATCTCCGGAATCGTCCCCCCTCACATACGGGGCCAACAATTCTCCTTAAGACCTTCCTCTCGAACGCGGCTAAGAGTTCAGAGTGCCTTTTATTGAGCACCCAGGTCTCGGATCCATAGATGAGTACTGGTAAGACCGTGGTATTGTACAGAAGTAGCTTGGATGTTCTGGATAAATTTCGGGATTTAAAGAGCCTTAATAGACCACAGTAGGCTTTGTTGAATTTAATCAGCCGTTCGCGTATTTCTTCCTCCATATTGTTATCGGCTGATACTATTGACCTGTGGTGATTCCGCTAAACGCCACTACTTACCTTCCCAATTACCTCAAAAGCTTCCTGCCCTGAAGCTACAAAACCCCATCGTTTTCCGCTAATGCAATTGCATTAGCACCCGCAAAAGCTTCACGCATCAAGGTTATCTAATGCATAGCCCAAAATACCCTGTAAAACAATTCTTTCATTCATGAATCCAATGCATTTCCTAAATTCCCTGAAAAGAATTCTTTACATCATACGGTCGTCATAAATTCAAAAACTATTCGGCTCCCTTGTTTGCCAAGCAAATGCCAGCCTCACATGTGCACAACAATTTTCCTTACATGCACATTGGTTGGGGACATTTTTGTTTTGTTTGCTCAGCTCTAATAGACCCGACCCATGATCTGTTTGTCCAACTGACAAACAATCACCAACTCCGTGCTTAGCCACCAAATGAATTTTTCAGCATATACAAATGCAGACAAAGAATTCGGTTTTTTTCCCGTCGACAAAAGATCCGATATACAATTTCCATTGTATATCCCAAATCCCCTAATTGGTATTCTGCCGTTTCGAAGGAATTTTTTCAATCTAGGGCCCTCCACGTAAAACGTAAAATTAACGGGGTCGGAAAGTAAAATATAGCAGAGTCGAGTTTCAGCCACCAGTAAGTACGCACGACCCTAGTGCCAACGGATTTAGAGGTGTCGCTTAAGAAGTAATCTATTTTATCTAAATATAAGCGGAACTGAACCCCCCGCTTGGTAGAAACCTTGATGTGGTGCGGGGGTTTAAACTACGATGAATCAATCAGGCTATGCTGACGCAAGCATACGCTTCCAGTAGGGCCACCCATGTCAGACAGGCTAGCGAGGAGTAACCCACACAGATCTACCGCCCCTAATCCAGGGTGTTACGCGTCACCGTGCTCATTGGATGGTTTGCAGCCAGGGGTTTACCGGCTGTATTACAACGGCGCCTCTCTGACACCAGGTCGAATCAGAGCAGTAAGCAGACCTTACCAGAGTGATCCAATGAAATGAAGGATCAATACACAAAAAAAAACCCGGTAGGCGTAGGTGTGATGAGCCAACACTACCATAAGGGAAAAAATCATCAAGAAAACACCGACTCGGCAAAAAGAAGACGTAGGGAAAAACGTAAAAAGCGGGATATACGCGTCGGCACGTGGAATGTTCGAACGTTATATAAACCAGGCGCGATACAGACGGTCGTAGAAAACGCGAAACAATATAAAATGGACATCGTCGCGCTTCAGGATGTTCGACTCCCACATCAAGTAATCGAAACCAACCGGTTTACACTGGTGTGTGGAGGTACCGATACACATAACCTCGGAACTGGCTTCATCATAAGCAAGAAGATTACGCCCCATGTAAAAGATGTGCAATTCATTAATGACCGAATGTCGGTGCTAAAAATACAGGGGCCATGGTACAATTATGTATTTATAAACGTACACGCCCCAATAGAATCTACCGACGAAGAAACGAAGGACACATTCTACGAGACCCTAGAGGAAGTATTTGATGGGATCTCATCATTCGATGTTAAATTCCTCCTTGGGGACCTCAATGCGAAAATTGTAAAGGAAGATATTTTCCGACCAACTATAGGTAAAGAAAGTCTGCACGACGTTTCATATGATAATGGAATTCGAATTATCACGTTCGCAGCGTCAAAAGATCTGTTAGTGAAAAGCACGATGTTCAAGCACAAGCAAATTCATAAAGCCACATGGATATCACCCGATGGCTTAACGCGTAACCAAATAGACCACTTCCTCATAGACAAAAGACACCACTCGAATATCCTTGACGTAAGATCATATAGAGGAGCAGATTGCGACTCCGATCACCTTCTAGTGATGGGCAAAATTAGAAGTCGACTTGCAGCAAACCCACATGGACAGTCACGGGAGACGAGCAAAAAGTTCGAGATTGATAAACTAAAAGACCTACGTAAAAGGGCGGAATATCAAGACGAACTAACGAATAGATTTAGCATCCTAGAGAATGACAGTAGCGAGGAAGAGGAAGTCAATAGTGTGGACACTAAATGGACATCGATCAGAGACACCATCAAACAAACAGTCCAAGACGTATTAGGATTTAAGAAAACAACTAAGTCCAAACCTTGGTTTGACGATGAGTGCAGGGCAAAGATCGAAGAACGTAAACGCCTCAGAATGATCCACTTAGAAGCATATGATGAAGTCAACGCAGTAAGATACGCGTCAATTCGGAAAGAAACAACTAGACTTTTCAAACGCAAAAACCCCGAATGGGAGAAGACTCGGATCCAAAAAAAAAACCTTGAAAATTATAGGGCAAAGAACATCATAGGTATGTATGTCGGCATAAAATCAATTAGAAATGGCTACCGAGGGAGAGTCAAAATAATTCGAGACGCAAACGGCTGTCTGGTCACAGAAACAAACAATATCGTGTCAAGATGGAAGTAATACTTTGAAAACCTGCTCAATGTACGCACCCATCAACCACAAATAAACGCACCAAGCGTACATACAGCGAGCCCCAGATCCCAGAGCCCTCTTTCGACGAAGTTGTAGACGCGATAAATCGACTGAAAAACAACAAGGCCCCCGGAATCGATTGCATACCGGCAGAGCTTTTGAAGCATGGAGGGGGGGCAACCGCTTGAAAGATCCACCAACTGGTTAAAATAATATGGGACAAGGAAGTCATTCCGGAAGAATGGAAAACCGCAATAGTCAACCCCATTTTGAAAAAAAGGCGACAGATCTGACTGCGAAAATTACAGAGGAATATCATTGCTCCCAACCGCATACAAAATATTAACAAATGTCATTTTGGCTAAAATCACACCATACGCAGAAGACATATTGGGAGACTACCAATGCGGATTCCGTCGGAACCGATCAACAAGCGACCAGATGTTCACGATAAGGCAACGGCTGGAAAAGAAGTGGGAGAGACGGTTCACCAACTGTTCGTGGACTTCAAAAAAGCCTACGACTCAGTCGCAAGGCAAAGACTCTACCATATTGTGGTTGAGCTGGGGGTCCCGAAAAAATATGCCGCCCTCATTCAAATTTGTATGAACGAAAACAAAGGGCGAGTTAAAATAGAAAACCACCTCTCAGAACCATTGGAAATCCGGGACGGACTAAAACAAGGGGATGGCCTCTCACCCTGCCTTTTTAATCTTGTGCTCGAGTACGTCATCAGAAAGGTACAAGACGACAACATGGCCGGATCATCCCTGAACGGGGTCACAAAAGTGCTCGCATATGTAGATGACATCGCGGTTCTGGGCGATCATCTAGAAACGGTTAGTAAAAACAGTGAAATCATCATGCAAGCAGCAGAAGAGGTGGGCCTAGAAATTAATGAAGACAAAACAAAATACATGATTACGGCGAGAGCAGGTGGACCTCAGAGAACACAGATACACATCAGAGGCAAGATATTTGAAAAAGTTAAAGAATTTAAATATCTGGGAACGATACTGACGGCCAGTAACGAAATGTCGAAGGAAATTTTCAAAATATTACGTTCCGGCAACTCTAGTTGGCATGCAGTCAGTAAACTGCTGAAATCCAGACTGCTATCACGTAACATAAAGCTCCGTGTCTATAGAACCGTAATCATGCCTATTGTTCTAGATGGATACGAAACATGGGCTCTCACAAAACGGGGAGAAAACAAATTCCGCGTATTCGAGAATATAGTCCCAAGGGGTATCTTGGGAGGTAAATATGACGAGGAGGCAGGTCAATGGAGGAAACTCCATAATCACGAATTAGAAGAGCTATATCGCAAACCTACAATATTGAGAGTAATCAAGTCGCGAAGATTAAGATGGGCCGGACATGTGGCGCGAATGGGCAACGATAGGACCGTGCATAGAATTCTTGACGGTAAGCCAACGGGAAAGAGACCGGTAGGACGGCCGCGACGGAAATGGGAGGACAATGTTAGGTCGGACCTTGAGGAGATCGGATCGAATGGTCAGGCGTGGAAGGAGAGTGCCCAGGACAGGGAACGATGGCGGAGTCTAGTCGGTGAGGTCATGAACTCCCGGGTTCCTACAGGCCAATAAATACTAAAATAATAATAAAAATAAGTGGAATTGAACGTGTTGTTTAAGCTGTAATCTATTTTGGCCTGGGGTTCCTCGATAATATAGTGGTTAGTATACCCGCCCGTCACGCAGCAGACCGGGGTTCGATTCCCCGGCGGGGAGCCTCTGGCGTAAGACTAATGACCTTGCCCAAAAAAAAAAAAACAAATCATTATGGAAAATTTAACGATAGGACTTGCTAAATAAGGCCAAGACCAGTTCCCGGTTGTAGTGCTGATGATGATGATGATGATAAATGAACCTGAGTGTGCCGCTTAAGCTGTAATCTATTTTATCTAAATATAAATGAACCTGAATGTGTGGTTTAAGCTATAAACTATTTTAACTAAATATAAATGAATTGAGACATTGTGCGTAAGTTGTGAACTATTCCATGTGTAACACTGTAGACCGAATAAAAGCTAGAAAGAAGAGTTGGAGGCGTGTTTTTGGTAAATCTAGTTGGGACGTGCGGGGACCAAACACAGTGTCTTAGTTACGGCACGTTAGGGTGGCTTAGTGAACCAGTGCACCTGCCTGCACATAACTAGTACGAGCCACAAAGCCTCCAATTTTTCTGTGAGCTGACCATTTAGCAATTTTGAAGTGCACTTCCCATCGCTCCAGAATGCCTTCAGGATCGGTGATCAGATTACGCTCTTTATCCTTGCAGTAAGACAGCGTGGTGTCTACCGCGTCATACTGCGGATTATTTGGTAGAACTTCCGCGCCTGGTGCGGACCTCCCTCTCTACTTTTCTCTATTTCACAGACAAGGTTTTTTTTCCCAGGCACTTTTCTTTTGTCTGCGAAGTCTTTTTGCAGATCTTCTGAGCTCTTTGTATTTCTCCTCGGGCACCCGCATCCTATGAGACTGTAGAATTGCCCGGTATGCAGCATTCTTACATTCAGTCGCTAGTTTACATTCATCATCAAACCAGTCGCTCCGATCTCTATGACTACTGCCTAAGATGGAGTTGGCTGTACTAATGACAGTATTTTTAAGGTGTGTCCTTTTCTCTTCTACGCCCGCCATTCTTGTCCCAGGACTTACTCTTGTTCCGTCGAGCTCTCCGAGGGCGAGTCCTAGCGCATGTACAAAGGTGTTACTCGTATTCTCATTGCGTAAGGCAGCCGTGGTGATTCGAACTTGATCCGCGGATGCAATACGTCTCCGTAAGGCAATCCGCGCTCGGAAAACTCTACCAACAAGATATTGATCCGGGTCGACGTTGGCACCCCGGTACGTTCGTACCGTCATCAGGCTCGAGGAGTGGCGGAGATCTATCAACACGTGTGCAATTTGGTGGCTCCATCAGGTGATACTCAGGTGACTTTGTGGATATCTTTACGCGGAAACCGGGTACTCGCAATGACTAAGTTTTTCGATGCTGCCACTTCAATGACTCGTAGTCCATTGTCATTAGTGTTCTCATGCAAACTATGGGAACCTGTGTAGTGCCTGAAAACCGGCTCCCGACCTATTTTTACTTTCAAATCACCAAGAACGATTTTCACATCGTATCTTGAGCAGGCATTGAGAGGGCGTTCGACGTTGTCATAGTATACTTCTTTTTCGTCGTCAGGAGTCTCCTCTGTAGGTCCGTGAACGTTTATCAGGCTTATGTTGTTAAACTTGCCTAGCACGCGAAGAGTTCATAGCCTTTCGTTTATTGCATTAAAGCCGATGATCGCAGGCTTCAGTTTTTGGCTGACTAGAATGTCTACCCGAGCACATGGTCTTTTGCATGACAGGTATAATGAATGTCATACTCGTTTCTTTGAATAACACCACTCCCCGTCCATCTTATTCCTTGAATGCTGTTATGTCAGACTTATATTCGGACAGGTCATCGGCTAACCGCTGTGCAGCTCACGCTCTGTATAGTGAGCGGACGTTCCATGAAAAAATTCTTATATCGTTTAGCCATTTTCGTTTTCGTGGTCGTCGTCGTGTATCCGGTCCATATTCGAGGCTTGTTAAATTTGTAATAATAATTCATTTTTACGGGCAAGGTTATTAGCCGTGCGCCAACCTTTCTCAGGAGGCCGCTGCATGCATTGGTTCACTACTTGGCGGGTGCCAAAATAGCTATCCAGGGGTGTCACGTCGAGACTGCATGTCAACTTGGATTGAACAGGGACAAGGATGGGCCTGGGCTTCGCCGGCTTGAAAGCAATCAGTAACTTTGCCCTGTATGTTCGCCCCCACCCCCCTATATTTATCTCAGGGATGCTTTAATTAATTGTTGGATGAGAGAGGAGTCCTTTTTAATACTTAGTGATTTCTAAATACTGCAAGAAATATTTTTTAAATACTGAGAAAGATAATTTTTAATCACCGATGTTGGTTTTTAAATAAATCCTTTTATTTATTTTTCATATTTTTTAATATTTGTCTCAGGGTATTGATACGCCCTATAATGGAAATGAGTTTTCAATTGAAGCACGGCTTTTTAACATTAAGACTAGAATTTATTCTTTCACCCGTCACACATGACACCATATTTTACGAATCTGTTTCCGGTTTCACTATAAGTTATTTTTGAATTTATACTTATACATTATATGAATTAATCTATAAATTCAACTCTAAAGGGAATCTAAAGCGGGCAGCAGCCATAAACATCAAATAAATTTTTTATATACAATACGAATACGAGTTTTTGATTCAATCCTTCTATCATTTATAATCCCAATGACCATTAAATTTAGGTAAAGTCTGAAGGTTTTTTTTTTATAGAGGATTTACAGCGAATTAACTTAAAGCTTCTTATTGTAGACTACAAGGTCGTAGCCGTTGCGAACCTTAAGGCAGGCAACTTTCTTATTGTTTCTGATATTTCATAGGCCTTAAATATGTTAATCATTAATGTGGACATAATAAAATATGCAAAATCTTATTTAGTTATAACTGATAGTGTTAATATGTGGAAATAGGGAACTGTCGAGTGCATTAAGATATACATGAAATACTGCTTACAGGTTATCTATTTTCAGTAGGTTAATAGGTTAATGAGAGTTAGTTACGTATTTATTTTTTTCCTTGATTTATATCACATGTTTTAATTAACTCTTTTATTGATTTTATTAATTTCATTCGTTGTATTCACCTACAATAGTCAGAACAATCAGGTTGCGAATATTAAAATGGACCAGGCATGTAGCGAGAATGGGCAACAGCAGAACCGTACGTAGAATTCTTGACGGGAGACTAACGGGAGAGAGACAGGTGGTAAAACTGCGGCGGGGGTGGGAAGACAATGCAAGACGTGAGCTTGAGGAGGTCCGAGAATTATCAAGTTCTGGTAAATAAGCTACTGCCTACTCCGCAGAACGCAGCAGAAGCAGAAATCCCTTTCGCATCTTAGACAGAGTCTAGTGCTCTAAAAAGCCCTACCACCTTTTTCCTCCATCCATACATCCTAATCCCAGAAATCCTACACCAAAACATTAAAATTAATGAAAATCCTGCAAAACCTAAACAAAATCCAAAATTCGCAATAAACGAATCAAAATATTCGAGTAAAATAAATAAAAGTGAATCTATGATAACTAAGCCAAAAGTATTTTCATTAATTTGGTTTGGTGCATTCGCTGTGAAACGTTGGCGGCTTTAGAACAAGAGACGACTTCCAACAAGGAACCGGTGAGTAGAGTTGCGGCAAGCCCACAGAATAAAAACTTACAGCGTCCACGATTTCGGACATCACCAGGAGGCGCCAGGTTGCCCGGCGTTGGGACACTATCCTAGAAACGACGTCCCAGGAACGAGTTGGTCGTTGCTCTTCCCTCAAGGTTTGAGGAAGCACGGCAGCGATCACGTCAGGTCCCCTCAGGAGCGGTCATTAAGAGACCCCTCATCCTTTTCAGGACAAGGTGACACGCTACCTGGGAGCGAGACCAGTAGTAACAACAGTTTAATACTACTGCAAGAGATAAGGCTGGTCCAAGGCTGCGACCAATACCTGGTTAGGATGGCTCCATTTTGAATGCTTTGTTCCTTCCCGTAAATAACTCTAGGGCTTGGAACCTCAACGTGGGGTTGTTTTACAGATTGTTCCCATAGTACGTGGGTGAGTCTGTCAAGTTTCCTCGTGAGCATGGGGCTATTGCCCCATTTATTGGCTTAATACAAGCAATACAAATACTTACCAACTAAAGTATATATAACCTTACAAATTAACAGGCGCATAATTAACTTAATTAATCTTAACCTAAGTTGAACAGATTTTGCTATGACGGTAAGAGTAAGGGTGGATGATGTGGCAGGTTAGAGAGGAAAGTGTGGAAAACGCCCCTTAAAATTGGGAATGTGAATGGTTTAGGGGGCGGTGGTTAAGAGTATGGGTAGTGAGGTCGAAGTCGAAAAAGGTGGATTGGAGTTGACATTTCTCAGCATCCGTGAAAGGCATTCTTTGAAGTCATAAGAGGTACGGTGAGGAGGAATATGGAGAAGGCGGTAATTACGCGTGTTACGAAGGTTTGTATACAGAGGAATTTAGTTCAGGGGGTAGGCGCAGTCCACTGAGCCGGGAGGAGCCGTTGAATGAACCGTATATCAGCTAGGCCCTACGCTCCTCAAGGGTTCTGAGGTGGATTAATTTGAGGCGATTAATCTGAGGCGATTAGATTAAAAGGTTATTTCATCCTACCCCACGGAGAGCGAATCGTGCGAAGCGATATTGAATACTTTCAATTCTACGGATATGGGTTTTTTGATAAGGAAACCATATTTAGGTAGCATGCTTTAGCAATTGTTATATCCCGCTACATAAACCCAATTCCACAATCAATTAACTCATCTCAATGATAATATCGCACACAATGCAATTTCTTGTTAATTGCGTACCCAGTGACGCATTGTCACTCGCCAAGCTACACGCTATAACATCGCAAGCACATTTTTGCATTGTATCCAAAAACAAGGCTCACCTGGGGCCAATTGAGTGGCGATAGTAAATATGCAATGGGATTGATCAGTGCCAGGCAATTGGACTTAATATGGGTTATGCGTTCGGGACATGCCAAGTGGGGAGGAATAGGTAAAAGGTCGCAGCCTTGCTATGGAACATGGGGCCTTTTACTCCAAATAAATTAGAGTTTAATAAGTTGTAGGAACAAAAAGTCGCGGCCTCGCACAAGTACAGGGGGCCTTTGTTCCTTAAATAAAATAATAACCTAATCAAGTTGTAATAAATAAAGAAAAACAACAAGTAAATAAAATCTAATTAAAAAGAAAACGTTTTTAACTTTCCGTCTTCTCGCTCCTCTCTCGGACACGTTATAACATTTTGCTGTATAAGATTATTTGGCGCAGCCGGTAGGATTCCCGACCGATGCACCATCCCATAGACGTACGTAACCTTAACAGTTAAGAAAAACTTAACGAATTGGCGCAGATTAACCTTAACATTTTCGTGTTAATGTTGAGATACATAACCCAGTATGTAATCTTAACACAATGGCCGGAAGAAGGAGGGGTAAAGGGATCGAGTTGCGTAGGGGTTGGAGAATTCCCTAGACCACCGTTTCACGAACCGGGGGACTGAGTTGGCTTCAAGATAGTCTCGTCGATGTGTGAGAAAAACTAAGCTCCCTATCGCAAAGGACCCGAAGGTATCGAATACTTTGGTCAATGGTCAGGGGTCGGTTATGAAAGCAATAGAGGCTCGGAGACGAGTGAATACTCTTACGAGGAAAGCTTATGTGCTCGCGCTGGCGATTATATTTCACGACTTTGTGTCGATGTCGAGGCCGTCTAATGGGTCGTAGCATTCTTAGGTAACACCATGCAGTGACTTGATTTAACCGACATTGTCGTTGGATGCGGTTGTTAGTATAAATGATTATCAATATACTCCAAGCTGATTCGTAACTGGGTCCTGTGTGCGGAAAATGCAGAATCAAGCGTGCCGCTTCTCCGATGGGACTAGCCTTAAGTTAGTGCATCTTCTCGGCGGTCGAAATTCTTTTGTTATACCATAGGATGGTAAACAAGTCCCTGCACTGTGTCCACATCATGTAATCTCCGTAAAATTTCGGCGGAAATATATGGAGGCGTTTACGTTCCGGACGGCTATCATGTTCGATCATCCTTGAAGTTTCTTGGACATGTCTTGACACCATCTCATGTAGTTTAATTAGGCATGTTTGTGCCTCTTCTTTAAGTCATCATCATCATCATCATCATCGGCACTACAACCGGGATCCGGTCTTGGCCTTATTTAGCAAGTCCTGAGGCTTGTTAAATTTTCTATAATGATTTGTTTTTTCCGGGCAAAGTCATTAGTCTTGCGCCAGAGGCTCCCCGACGGGCTCATAGTACTCTGTAATATCGTAACCTTCACGACAAGACTGAGGAGATTCTTCATATATGTTGCCGTGTATGGCTTGTATGTCAACGGTGACGCTAGAGGGTCTAGCACCTTTTCAGCATCATTTATCATCTTTTATGGTACTTCTATCGGTTGCTGCCTTGTCTGCAAGTCCTTGTGCTGTAAGGAACTCTATAATGCAAGGCCAATGATTCTTCTGTCGTTTGTTGCTCCGAGATATGTGGACCTGAACAATCGCGGTATAAATAGCGGGAGAAGACGCGATAAAGAGAGAGAGAGAGAGAGAGAGAGAGAGAGAGAGAGAGAGAGAGAGAGCCAAAAAGAGTATGATTAAAATACGGTGAGGCGACCAATGTTAATCAGTGGGGCTTTCTACCAATTCTCCTATGGGGTGGTATTGAGGAATCCCTTCCTTGACAGAAAATGCGCTGATCCAAATTCTCTACCCAGCCTGCTGTAGGATATTGCGGGTCAGTGTACCGCGGTATCTTTACCAATCCACCTAGGTTTTAAATGTTTGCGAACCGTTTCCTGTCACTAGTGGGGAGAAATGATTCGCAATGCGTGAAGAGTAAGAATAAAAGAGGTTAGTCCAGTTTGAAATGTCCCTCATCGCGGGTGGGAGAAGCAACCCGGTATACTTGAAATGAAAGATTATGTTAAGTGACTCCAGGAAATGATCCTTTTCATGCGTAGTTTAGCCCTGTTGTTAATAATGCCCCATGAAGTCAATGCCCTTATTAATTGATACATACTCATACCATAAACACAACACACACGTTGGAATTGCTTTTTTACATCCTACATCTATGTTGCATACCTTAAAGTGATCTGTGACTTCTTTATCATTAGTGGAGGTGTAAAGTGTGAGAATAGCGTAGTATTCCTTACGGTAACGGCCTAAATTTCTGCATACATTGTATGGGAAACTGCTATACGAGCAAAATACATATAACGGCTGCTTTCGTTTACCGATTGCAAGCCTCAGCATACATCTGAATCCGAAGTAGTAGGGGTTTTTGCGTCGAGTTGTTGCAATGGCAGGGGAGAGTTTCGCGAAGAACAATGCAACATTTGCGGCTTTCTCTGCTGCATCCGCTTACATCTCCAACTATTGAGCAACAATTCTAGCCTAAGTAATCATAGAAACCAAACATTTGAATTTCTATTTGGTTGGATTTCCCCTGTTATATGCGGACTGATGAAAATTAAATTATAGCTTAACAGCAACGTGGTCTTTATTCAAATCCCAACTTTGACTTTTGATTGATGCAAGAGAAAATTAGATAAGAAAAACAAAACGTGAATTTGTGAGAAATTATGCTGAGCCATCAACACAGTGTTAGTTACTACAGAAGATGAAAGCCATTTATATATAAATTATTGTAATAACGAATTGAATAATGGAAATATAAATATCTTTCGTAACAACAAATGGAATATTCTTACCGATTATTAAAGGTGAACAACGTTTTTAAAGAATATTATTAACTAATTATCTTACACTGAATTATGGGTAATTTAAACATATTTCGTATTCACAACACGAATATTACGTCGCAAATCAAACCAAAGTTTGAAAACAAATTTGATTAGCAAAAGTCATGGTGATTAAACTACACATTAAATATGCAATGCTAAGTAGGAAACGCACTTGGTTTGATTAATTCTAAATTATTGCGGAAAGGTATTTTGATTAATTCTGAAGTGGAGGAAATTAACTGAGGGGTGTGGCATGTATTATACATATATAAGTATGTTCTTTTTTTATTTAGCTTCTACATATACAAACTTTATAACATCGATTCTAATCATCTCATACTACATTGTTACGACGTTTATGGTATTTTAATAATTGTAAAGTCTAACCACCTCACCTATGTATTTAGTTGTTCCACTCAACTCAGTCATGGATTATTCACATGTTACCTTGAACACCTACAATATTATATTATAGTATAACCAAATTTATAATATAACGACATGCATGGTAAATTATATTATCCAAGACAAACACCAGTGACCAAGAATATTATTTCATAAATGAATGTATCCAAGACTAGCGGACAAAAGCTGGATTAAAAGATATCAGTAAGGTCGATAAAGAGCTGTCGTATTTTATCCATGGTATATAATTCTCCATTACCTTGTACATAAATGTGATATTAATTGACGGGAACTTATATTCCCTCGTGACGAGTGTCCTTTTAATTGCTTAAAATTTGAAATGAAAAATCCAGATGATGGCGAACTGAGAGTAGGGCGTTAGAATATACTCACAGCTGGGCCGAGTTGGCGGCGTCCCAACGCCCTGTCGCCCGGTGAAATACCACCCTATTAACCCATAGGCGCCGTGAAATGGTCGGGAGAAATCCTGGGCATCTTTCGGAGCTTGGCTGATGGACCGGTTCGAGAAAAGGCTGGATAAGGCGGTAGTTGGTCCCAAGGTGAGATACCACCCCGTCACGCTGTACATTGCACGATATCGTCAAGAGAAATCTCCGAGGGTATTTCGGATGTGTGGCTGATGGCCCGGACTGACACGGGGATAAGTCATGATGCTACCTTCTGATATAAAGAATTCCGGAGGTAAACTAGTTTCCCAGTCGGATCTCCGGGGGACTGTGTCGGGAGGAACAGCATGCAGATATTATGACAAATAACTGAAGTTTAAGAAATTCGTCATCGCATAATCGGGCTCGTTCTCGAGGCTCCGTCCACGCTCGACTGGTAACGGCATCGTGTCACATCAGGGGCATCGGTTTCACCAATACGGATGTAAATGCCGTCCACCAATATTTGCAAACAGCGAAATCTGATATCGTTGCCCTAACTGAGACCCAGGCCAATTCGTCAAATGATTCGACTATTCTTCGTTGCTCAGAATACGACTTACATTCGAGATTCCCCTTTAAGGGCAGAGTCTGCGTCTCGCGCGGTCCGAACTAGCTTGCCAGAGGATGGAGGCGTTGGAACCCAATAACATGGACATCATATGGTTGAAGGTCGTGCTGAGCAATTCTGTTAAATTTCTCTATTGTCTTTACCGCTTCCCGAATGACGATCGACCGGCGATATTTTTCGAACATCTTTCACATACCGTCGACTGGATACAGATCAACCACCCAGCTTCTGAAATTGTTGTCCTAGGCGATTTTAATGTATACAATTCCGGCTGGTTGGTAAATTCTAACAGAACGAACGAGGCTGGGAGGCCGGCGGAGATGTTTGGTGGAAGAATCGTGGAAGAACCCACACGATTGCCGAATGCCCGAGGTGATTATGGGAGCACCCTGGATCTGTTTTTGATATCCGGTCATTTGGATATATCTGTGATCGCGCCGGTACGGTCTTCCACGCGGGATGTAAGGTTTCGCTCCCGTACTATTCAACGCATTCTACGTGAATAGACTGTGGGAAGGCAACCGGCCCGGACGAAATACCAGCAATAGTCCTTAAGAACTGTGCTCCAGAGCTATCGCCGGTTCTTGGCAGACTCTTCCGCTTATTTTATGCACGGAGGACCTTTCCTACATGCTGGAAAGTCGCTTGAGTTCAGCCAATGCCAAAGACGGGAAAAAGGTGTCTCCCACAAAATTACCGACCGATAGCATTACTGTCTACGTTATCTAAAGTGACGGAAAAAGTCATCAATACTGAGTTAATTAAATATTTGGAGTGCAACGGATTTCTGAATGATCGTCAATACGGATTCCGCGGTAGGCGGTCCACGGGAGAAATTTTGACACTTATAACCAATATATGGACATCCGCGATTGAGCGGCATGATGAGTCAAGGGCGGTCGCATTGGATATCTCCAAATCTTTTAACCGCATCTGGCACGGGGCATTGCTGAGCAAACTTCGTTCATATGGACTTTCCCAGCAGCTTTGCGACTGGGCGAAGAGCTTCTTCGGAAATCGATCGATCCGGGTTGTTGTGGACGGCCAGTGGTCGGATCTGTATCCTGTTAATTCCGGGGTGCCTCAAGGTTCTATTTTGGCTCCAAAATTGTTTTTGTTTCACATAAAAAATTTGTTGGAGACAACCGATAACAAGGTGTTCGGTTTTGCGGATGAAAGTACACTTGTTTCCTCCTTTCCGAGTGTTCGGCCGATTGGTGCACCTACGTCGCACCAGCTGAGATGTAGACAGATTAAATCTCTGAATCGGCTTCTTGATAAAGTCCTGCAGCGGGGAAAGGCCAATCTTGTCGATTTTAATGCAACGAAGACACAGTATTGTAGTGTAACAACATATGATGATATGATATGACCATAAACAATGATCTCAAACGAATGAATTGCCCTTGTCACAATTTGCATTCTCAAGTAACTAGCATTCATTGTTTACAATAAATTCAAGGTCAACTCATTTCATTGAGTAAAACAAACGAATTGCTCCAGTTACGATTTGAAGGAATCAGATGACAATCGTTTGCGAATTTGCCATTGGCAAGTGATTCGCAAATTATTTGGGTCAACTCATGTCATTGTTCTTTCGCTATACGGTGATATGATATTAAGTAGCATAATAAGCAAAATTGTATGAGTTGAAGTTCCAATTAATTATTTAATAGCTTGTTAAGCAACATTTGTATAAGTGAATAAGGAAATGTATAAATAATTGAATGATTGATTGGGAGTATAAATATCCCAGCGTTTTATAGAATAAATCAATCGAAAACCGATACTGGAGTTTGATTCACCTAGCTGCGGCGCTTACGCCATAGGTTTACAGCGAGCTGCGCTTTGTACAGCAACGATAGGGAAATAGAAATTTTAGTCAAGTTGTCTTGGTAGATTGAATATTACGACACAACGCCAAAACCTAAAACCTTACAGTATACAACATTCACAAAGAAAAGTAGCTCATCGGTTCCACAGTTGTTGATGAATGGCAAGGCCCTCGAAGCAGGTGAACGCTTGAAATTGCAAGGCCTCACGGTCTGTGGGAATGTGTAGTGGCATAAACACGTGTCGAGCATCGCCAGGTCAGCTTCCGGAAAACTGAGCCATCTTTTTAGAGCCAAGAAATATTTTACTCCGGCCCAACTTCTTTTTCTGTATACATCCCAAATTAGACCCGCGCTCGAATATTGCTCTCATGTTTGGAATTCTGCTCCTAAACATAATCTCGACCTACTCGAGAGCATACAGAGATGAGATATGCACTTGATCGTGGACTCGGCGGAAAGGTCGGGAATACAGTCCCCGTCACATCGAAGGCGCGTGGCCGACCTCTGTCTGTTTTACAAATATTATCACGGGTACTGTTCTTCGGAGATTCGTGATATCGTTCCACACAATTCGGCTTATATGCACTCCACAAGACAACCCGATGCATGGCACCAGTTTACGGTTCCTCTCCCCAGGGCGCGATCGTCCGTGCATCAGAACTCGTTCCGTTACAGAGCGGGGAATCTGTGGAACTACCTTCCTGCGCGGGTGTTCCCGGAGCGTTACAACCTGCAGCTGTTCAAGAGGAACTGCAACCTTGTTTTGGTGGCATCTCGGGCGCCCACTCGGCGTTATAGGTTCGCCTCTCCCGAGAGAAGTGTAATAAAATTACAAAATAAAAAAAAAAAAAGAGAGAGAGAACTTCTTCCAGGAAATATATAAAAATATAAAAATATAAAACTATAAAAATATAAAAATATAAAAATATAAAAATATGAAAATATAAAAATATAAAAATATAAAAATATAAAAATATAAAAATATAAAAATATAAAAATATAAAAATATAAAAATATAAAAATATAAAAATATAAAAATATAAAAATATAAAAATATAAAAATATAAAAATATAAAAATATAAAAATATAAAAATATAAAAATATAAAAATATAAAAATATAAAAATATAAAAATATAAAAATATAAAAATATAAAAATATAAAAATATAAAAATATAAAAATATAAAAATATAAAAATATAAAAATATAAAAATATAAAAATATAAAAATATAAAAATATAAAAATATTATTGTACGCCGAAAGGCCTTACACAAACTTGTATCGTGTAATTTAGAGTGCTCGTGTAGAGCCAGTAAATTATTTTAAGAATAAGAAAAGTTTGTACAATAGGATTTAGCATTTAGTCCTAAGTCAAGATTTGTTAAATTAATCTACAAGAAATGCGTTATCATCATCATCATCACCTTTTCATTTTAAAATTATGACCAGAATAAGTAGATTTTTATGGCCGAATAGGTTGAAGGATATACAATAGTAGGTTTTAGTTCAGTTCTGTGCAAGACTACGAAATGTGTGAACAAAATAAACATAATTTAAAAACGATATTGTTCTTATATCCATTACCAAAACTCCGAGGAACTCTCTCCATCCTTGTGTTGAAGAATCAGTGAATCGTTCGTCATTGAAAAGTTAAAAAATATTGTGAACGAAACGCCTTATTTAAGTAATTGATATATCAACATAGATTTAGATATCATGTAGCTACATTTTAACAAGTTATGCAGGAATTCGATAGTGTACATACATGTTAAGAAAAGACCATAAATTGCAATTTAACTTCAGAAAAGTGGCGAGAATCATCGAAATCATTTAAATTTCTGCTATAACACATTTGCATCACCATGTGATGTCCTGCACATTTCCTCATGCAACCAATATATATCTGTATCAATGTGTCCATTTACAATGTGCTGCGGAAATAATTATGGCAACAATATTACCGCATAAAATTTACATTACTCCCTACTGGCCAATACATTTTTCATATATTCGCTACCGAACAACGGCTAAATTAGGATTATTTAAATTCCAGCAGCAGATGTATCTGTCTTGTTTGGCTTGAGCCAATTACCCTAATAATAAGACTTACACCTTTCGATTGTTACTCGGACATTCATTCAGACAGCCTTCATATTTTCATAGCTAAATGAACTGATAAACAAATGACTTTCAAATGAAGAATTATAAATAAACATGAGTATGCTTAATGAAGAGCAGTCGATGTCAGTCAAATGACATTCCAAAGCTGGTCCCAATGACCGTGATTTTGAAATTCCAATGTAGCGTCTGTGACTTAATAAGAAGTACTTGTTGGATATGAGTATCGTGTGAAACACAAAAACTGACTAAAACCGATTCGGATGGTTTAATAACATTGATTTATTACGTGGTGGCCTCACAGTGGGAGTGAGACCCGGTGTTTCCAAATGTTTTTGGCTTTTATAACGAAATTAATGAAACACATCGAATAAAGCGTTCATAACCCTTAGGGTTACATCATTGCTCTATGTAAGAAGTCGCAGTAGGTTTGCGTTATAGGAATTAAGTTACATTTCTTCTCTTTTGCTGCTACAGGATGGAAAACCATAAATGCTTTTTTGTCGAAAAAACCCTAAGCTTCGTTACGATATCCAACCTTTTTCTTTTTGTTTTAAATCAATATTTATTTCCAATACAATCACAGATTTTACTTAAGACTAAATGTTACATTCTATTTCATATGTATCATTCTTACATTAACTTACTGGCTCTTCGCAAGCACTATAAATTATACAATATCTATTTTTGTTCTTATGCCTTTCAGCGTACAATTACTTTTTGTTTTTTATAACGTATGATAATAGTCTATATGCAAGAGGTATTCCTTTTCTAAAATTGCGCTATTTTGGCAATACATTTTTTTTAAATATATATTAAAAATGAAACAAAACGTATAAAAATTACAAAAATGAAGCCAATGTATCTGACTACAGTTTTTACTTGTAGGGGAAGATTATTATTTCCTACAATGGAACATTTTTTCGAAATCCGTTTTGTATCCTCGATGCCTTAGATAAGGTTCTGAAAAGGATAGTTTCTGTTTTCTAGAAATTGGTCTTTAATTTCCAGTTATCCCAAAAACGTTTGTTTCTATTGAAATCATCTTGCAAAAGTCTGTTGATGATATCAATCTTTTCTCCAGATCTATACACCAGAACGTCGTCGGCTTTTGCTATGGCATGGTTGAAAGAACCCAGTAGATCACTACTGTAAATGTTAAATAAAATGGGACAATTCAGAGGTTTTTATGTGAAAGGTCTCGGTGGATGTTATGTCTCCCCATTTCACCATAAACTGCTTACCTATATAGTAGATAATGTATAAGAAATATTCGGGGCATACATAGATTTGATAACTTATATACAAGCTGTTTTAACCAAACGGTGCCGAAGGCCTTTTCAAAGTCAACAAAACAGCGTCGGTACATTGTCGCTTGCCTTCTTCCATTGTATGACTGAAACAATTTTTTTCGCGGCATGGCTGTGTCGTGTTTCCATCTAAAACCAAACTGGTTATTTGGAATAATACCATTTTCCTCATACCACTTAGTCAATGCTTTATTTATAATTTTCTCGAATACCTTGCTGATGTTTGGAAGCAAACTAATCGAGTGAAGATTGGCTGGATTGCTCCTGTCCTTGCCGTTTTTGGGGATGGGGTGGTGTAGCGGTTCTACGAACCACACAACCCACTATAGGTGAGGTATCCTTTTCGCCAATAGTCATTAGACACACCTGAAATAAAAGGTAATAGGACATGCAACGTATCTGTGGGGCTTTTCAGGGCCCGAAGAGCCATGCATCGCTCGATCCCCACCATCTCCAGCAATGCGACTTACCTTGAAGTCGAATCTTCAGCAAGATTATACAACCTTGCTACGGCCTTAACCGCCAACCAATTCGCTGGAATTAATTCGGTTATCCCAAAGGATAACCGAGATAAATACCTTATAGGCAGCTTACCTTTCTTTGGGGGTTTTTCCAAACCCCTTCTCCACGATCATTCCTGAAAACATTAAGTCCACGGCAAGGATTATTACCTAGCCGTGGCATCAAAAATTTCACCCTCGGGCATGCATTGCACCCAGTGCATCACGTCCCTATTACCTTATGCTACCCACGTCATGCCATGAAAACAAAATCAACACAGAGTTCCTAATGTGCTTGTTTTGTTTGTCCATGTCACCTATAAGCGTGCGGCTACGAAGTCTCACCAGTTTGCCACCGTCGACAAGGTTTCGGCCGACGCAAAGCAAACATTTCCCGCATTTTCAGCAATAGCTGGTTTTCCATTATCGGTTTCCACCGATCATGGACCGCAAACAAGCAACGAATTGGATGTGGCCGTCAAGTGTTTACTTTTAACAACTGGCAACGGCCGCACCCTATATTCGTTTGCAATACCTAAACGTCGCATCCATATCTTCCGGATTGTTTATGGTAAATCGGAATGTTCTATTAACGGCCGCCAACCGTCCGCGGACCTGGAAAATTGCATGTCCCTCAACCGAATGTTGATTTATGGCCTCTCCTTGGGCGAGCAGATCTTCGGTATGTTTTTCACACCAGAAGGGTCTGTTGCCGGCAAGCATTAGACTATCGATTGTGTACACAGCCGCAGACCCATGCAATGTTGGCGAACGCAAACAATGCATTCCCATTACCCGATCATGGAAATAGCGTCTCTGTTGACATAAGATCGCAGAGACCTATCCCTTCGCTTAATGATCATTACGATGAGATGCAATAACGACGCCCGCATCTATCTATGTTCACCGGACGATCGTACGTGACGCATATACATACATGCGAAACGTACGCCATATTTTCCAATCCAATCACGATTGACTGCCTCGAGTTGATCGTGTAGCTCCTCCCCTTATCGAGGCGATCCTTGCGATATCATTCTGATGGTGGCGAACGGAAACCAGTCAGATTTTACCACCAAGGAGTACGGAGTCTAAGTGAGTCGTGAGGTCATCAATTCGTTCGAAAACTTTTCCTGCGCACTGTTAATACGATCTTTAGTGATTCAAGTGTCTAATAACCTATCGTTAGCTGTTCGTGTTCAAAGACGATATACATACGTCACATGATCTTACCTGATTCAAGTGTCTAATACCCTATCGTTAGCTGTTCGTGTTCAAAGACGATATATATACGTCACTCATACTCGTTTCGTGTATTGTAAAAGATATAAGTAAAATCAAAACAAAAGGAAACTGTGAGATAGTTTAATTAAATAAAGTGAACTTTAAACAACAAGATATCACCAGCGAGATTTTATTCCTATTGCTTTCTCTTGTGTTTGGTGTTTCGACAGCAGTGACAATCACCAGTGTTTTCTTTATCCGTCGGAGTTTAGGTAATCAGCGCCGTACGTCGGTGCACTATACTTAAAAACCCACACATACATCAAGGCAGAAATGCATCGTATCCAAACTAATGCGCCAAATGCAGCAAGGCATCGTATCTAAGCTAATACGCCATGTAGGAAAGCATCGCATGTAAGTCAAGCATCCATTCTAAGCATCAACGCGATGCTTCCCATTAAACACTATTGTCGGTAAATAAACCGAACAACGGATGTCTACTCTGGTAGCTAAATGCAATTAGCACCTAAACCCCTTGTATGACCAAACGCTAAAGGCGAACGTATGCAAACAAAGCATATCGTTTCGCTGCCGACCAACAGTCATGCAACCATAAACATCTTAACACCACCCGGATAGATGTTTGTGAGTCGGAAATGGACACAAAGCATTACCATTCCATGGTTCCTTTGTATCCATCTAAATAGCATGAGAAGCCGTGTTCTCAGGTCAGATGGGAAAAGCAAACAATGCATAGGAAAAGATCGGAGAATAAGCGCCGACACCACCGATCATAAGACAAAGGAACAAGATTCCGATAACCAAGTCGGAAAAGATAATGATAATGATGATTATCAACTTAAAAAAACATATATACAATTTAACACCAAACGACTAATTGTTATTCTGCTGTACAATTCACGTAAACTAGGAATAAAATGTGGTGACACTTCTTGTCTTTTAATTTAAATCAGCACGGAAAATTTACACTATTATCTTGGAACGAATTATTTGCTCTTCTGTACAGTTAACGTAAGCTACTAACAAATTGTGGTGACACTTCCTGTCTTTAGTTTAAATCAGAGCATCGAACATTTACTTTGTCTATTTCGACTTGATGGCACGACCACACGTTGTGGCTACTAAAACTCGACTCCGATTGGTTTATTTAAACGTGGAGACCCGACTTGCCTCCACGGAATCCAGAACGCTATTGATTATTTTATCCGAAGCGACAGAATACCGAAACTTTCATTCATTACCCCGATGACCATATAAGGGATGATTACCGAGAGGATGTGCACACACACAGATGAGCTTGCATCTCCCTCTCATGCTGTGCACGAGCAAGCGGACCGTGGGTACAATAATTTCCCAAGGTGAACATAAGCTGACATGGTTGCAGCCGGTGCAAATATCTCTACATAGGAGGTGTTTGCACGATCAGCGACTACGTAAAGCATTTATGCTGATCGTGCACATGTTGGTGGCATCTCCATGTAGTCGAATTCTCGATGGTAATTTTTCCATTTTGAGAACTCGACTTGCTTGGGCGATCAGCAATATACCTTCATGTATTTGTCGGTCGGATGACCGATCGATGTAGACATGCAAAAGCCAAAACATTTCCTGCATGGATATTGTTCTGCAATATTGGTTGCTAGATGGTGCAACCAAATTACTCTTACGTGTGGAGGATGCCCGTCAATTGATGGAAATCGATCCGAGACATGTTCAATGTTTTGGTTCGGTTCATGTTGGTTGCATGGTGATGCAACCAAATTGCCCATAAGGAGCATGCCTGTTTGGTGTTGATGGATTTAGCATCAGCAAATACTGTGATTTTATTGGGTTTTAAGGCCTTATGGTTCAACTTTAAACAGGTAAGTACTTGCTTTCGAAGTTTTTGTATGCCATAGGTGGGAGTTTTTACATAATTGGTGGGAAGATGATTGGTGGCGTTCAAGGGAACCGCCACAGTATCCACATAGAGAACACAATCGAGGAAGTGTTAATTTGTCAATTCAAACTTACGTTGATATTAAGATCGAGTCTTGTTATACCATTGTCAATTCAAACTTACGTTGATATTAAGATCGAGTTTTGTTATAGTGTTGTCCAGAGTTTGTTAAGTGTTGCTTAAAGATAACCTTTTGTATCGCGCAAACGTTCCGAAACATGTAATTACAATCTAATCCAAGGAACTAGGAAATGAGAATACATACGTGATCACCTTAAGTGAAAGATGAAGTCAATAACATCTATCTATTAACGCCATGGAAACGTCCAATTAACATATTATTTACGCGTAGAATGTCACTGGTGCTAATCTGAAGTGTAAAAATAAATTGTCTTACTGGAATAAACAACCACTATATCTCTGCATTTCATTTGTAACCGTGTTCACTCAGTGTGTGTATTTTTCCTCAGCGGAACACGACAACAACATTCGACGAACAATTAATTAAATAACAACAACTACCAAAATTGCATTGATCCTAAATCACTACTCCAATTTAATCCCGTATTATACAATAAAATGGGCTCCTCGATAGTATAGTGGTTAATATACCCGCCTGTCACCCAGGAGACCGGGGTTCGATTCCCCGTCGGGGTGCCCCTGGCGCAAGACTTAATGACCTTGCCCAGACAAAATAAATCATTATGGAAAATTTAACAAGCCTCAGGACTTGCTAAATAAGGCCAAGACCGGTTCCCGGTTGTAGTGCCGATGATGATGATACAATAAAATAATATAATACCTAGACTCAATACAACTATCCCAATGAATACCCTCCATAAATAGTGTGGCGGCTCCCTTGAACGTCACCAATCATCTTCCCATTAACACGTAGAAACTCTCACCTAGGGCATACAGAAACCTGGAAAATATTTACTTACCTGTTCATGGTTGTACCATAAATCTTTGAAACGCTGTAAAAAAACATAATATTTACTGTTGCTAAAACCATCAGCACATAAACAGGCATGTTCCTTATGAGCAATTTGGTTGCATCATCACGCAGCCAACATGAACCGAACCAATACATCGTACATGTCTCGGTTCGATTTCTATCATGTAACACGCATTCTCCACACGTAAGCGCAATTTGGTTGCACCATCTAGCAGCTAACATTGCCCGAACAATATCCATGAGATATTCCCTTGCGCACCAGCCGCACACATGCAGGAAATGTTTTATCTTTCCTTTGCATATCATGCCCACATCGATCGGTCACCCAACCGACAAATACATGAGGGCATCTGGCCGGCCGCCCAAGCAAGTCGAGTTCTCAAAATGGAAATTTACCATCGAGAATTCGACAACGTGGAGATGTCAACAACATGTACACAGTCAGCAATAATGCTTTACGCAGTCGCAGATCGTGCAAACATTTCAATCCCTATGCAGGGATATTGGCACCAGCTGCAACCATGTGAGCTTATGTTCCCCTTAGGAAATTATCATATCCACGGTTCGATTGCTCATGCACAGCATGAGAGGGCGAAGCAACCTCATCTGTGTGTGTGCACGTCCTTTCGATGATCATCCCTCCCATCAGTATTCTGTCGTTTCAGGTTATATCTTCAATCGCGATACGGATTCCGTGGAGGCATCTCGTGTCCCCACGTTAAATAATAAAAGTCTATCGTCAACATTTGAAGTGTAAATTCGGTGTTTAAGATTGGTGTCGGGAGTCAACTCATAAAACGAGTCTGTAAATAGATTGTATCAATGTTAAATTAATCATTTAGTGACAGTATAGTTGATTTATGTAATAAATCACTCGAACTTATAGTTTACTAAATAAAGTGTATAAAAATTAAATCTTTTATTTAATTACCGAACTGTTGATTTATTAGAGAGGTAACAGACAGCTGGGTTTAGCGTTTCCCTAGACAGCGTTCGGAAAATTTGGTGAACCTGTGCCCCTGTGGCACCTTACTACTTGGACAAATACGTATCAGGAAAACGCTACCCCACAGTAGTGACAATACGACGCGTGCGAAGACGCATTATCTGACAAAGCTGTATTTTAAGGAGACTGAAGACAACAGAGGGTCCTATCCCCAATGAATAACAAGTTACAACAGCCGAAAGCGAAACTTTTACCCCACATTGATGACAATGCAATGGGATAACTTATTGGGATAGAAGTAGAACCGGTGGCAACGACGGCACACATATACATTTCTCCCCATAATAGTATCCAAACTACCATTGAATTAAATGTGCGACAAATTGAAGAAAAAAAGTTCAATTGTCGCATATTGATTTAATTCTTAGCAAAAACCCAACCTAAATCAAATGTATGATCCGAGGGTAGGTCAATAAGTCCTTAGAAATGCCTGCGATGACGCTCTTAGCATCTCGAATGGTCTGTTTTTAGTAAGCATCATTACTCATTAGGTATCTTTCAATTTTCAATTTGTTTCATGTTTCAATTTTGCATGATAAATTGGGTATGAAAAAAAAATGCTGCCAGGTGGGAACTTTTGGAGCACATGCGTCCCAACGCAGATGAATTTCTGCGCAGATTAGTAACTGTAGATGAAACATGGATACACAACCACACTACCGAGATTAAAGAACAATCAAAAGAGTGGATTGTTAAAGGTGAACGGGCTCCAAAGATGGCAAAGACGGTGAAATCAGCCGGAAAGGTTATGGCTACTGTGTTTTGGGATGCCACGTGGTATTATCTTCATTGACTATTTGGAAAAGGGACAGACGATAGCTGGACAGTACTTTAAGTTATTATTAATTAAGTCGGCTAAATGCGAAAATAAGAGGGCATCGTTCTCATTTTCTAAAGACTTATAGACCTGCCCTCCTAAATCGAACCAAATGTCCACTTGCTACATTAAAACCCGACTTGCCAAAGGTGTTTCAAGATTTTTCCTTTCAGGAATATGTTTAGGCATTTTTATGTATATCAACTAAGAAATCTCTTTGGATCATGAATACGAGTATAAAAGGACGGCGCATTTTCATTTTGACTATCAATGAGCCTCAAACTTTCAACGCCCACACAGGCATACCACAAGACTGCATTTTAGACCTCATGCTATTTAATACCTTCACCACAGATATTCCTTGCCCTGTGGACGGGAGAGTAAACCAGATATGCTATCTGGGTAAGGTCCTACTGTACACGTCATTCAAAAGCCCTAAACTCACAACAAATCGACTGAACCGCCACCTGGACGAACTTTATCAGTATTTCAGTCGATGGAAAATTCGACTTAATCTATCCAAAGTAGTAGCCATAATTCTGAGTAGTAAACACTTCTAACCTATTTCTCGATATTCGCAGTATATTCGAATACAAATGGAAGATACTACGATTAGACCACACCACCGAGTGAAATACCGTAGGATCATTTATACCCCAAAAATGAATTTCACCAAACATGTGACCTGCATTCTTCAAAGGGGCCTCGGTCGGTCTAAGCAACTTCACAGCATTTTGAAGTGGAGCAACAAAGTTGACACCAAAATTAAGCTTTTTTGCTACAAGCAGCTAATCCGATCTGGAATATCGTACGCCTTTCCCATATGGTCCTGTATATCTTCGCCCCAAATAGAAAGACTTTGAGTTTTCGAAAGGAAACTCCTCAGAAGGTGCACCAACCACTCTAGAAGTCGGTCGCTCTTACCCCAACTCTCACCTACATGAAAGCGCCTCAGTTATTCTTATCGATGAGTACTTGCTGCATACAAGTACCTCGACGGCATTTAGAACTGCGAGAGCCTCTTTGTACGGGAGTATTGCGTTCTTGATCCTTCTCTCTTTCGATCCCTTCGGATCCGACCACCACAATTTCTTCTTCAGTACAAAACTGATAAAACCACCCTTCCCTCTATAATAGAGGATTCCTGGACCCATTCCATAGGGTCTACTACTGACACACCACACACACACAGTACAAGGCGGCACAAGCATACACCCCCCCCCCCCCCCCCCCCCCACACACACACACACCGATCAACGGGAATATGAGCCTGGCGAGAGGTAGTTTTAGTCGGTGAAAACCCGGTATGCCTCTGGATCGGTCCAGAGGTATCTTGTGAAGATGTCCAACTACCTACCGAAACAAAAGCGCAGATTATCAGACCGCAAAGACAAAATCTGCGTTTACTACAGCACTCAAGACCTACCGGTCTTGTATGATTTCCTTCCCACCATCCAAGTTGGATTGTTTATGTAAATCAAACAATACTGAGAAAAACCGGAAAAGATTTAAGAGAGCTAGAAATGCCTACAATGCGTATATTCAATGCGCCAAATTCTTGCATGACCAGAGAGTGAGACAAAAAATACTACACTCTCCCGCAGGTAGTAGAAACTTCTGGCCATTCGTGAAAAACATTCAAAACTGTCTTTTTATCCATTCCATCGCTTATAGTCGATGACAAACCAGTCGCCACTGCAATAGAGAAGGCGAATCTACTTGCTGTCTGACACCACATCAGTTCCACATCAACTTGAGCATAAGCAGCACATCATGAGCCGGATTCGCTTCCAAACGCGTACTATTGCCCGCACACTCAAAGAGCTAAACGCACAAAAATCCGCTGGACCGGATGGCATTCCCCCTATCCTCTTGAAGAGATGTTCTTCTTCACTCGCCAAACCACTGCGGACACTCTTCCATTTGTCTTATTCTACTGGCCGTTTCCCAAACTGATGGAAGTCAGTGAACATTCAGCCAATTCCGAAAAGGGCGACATGTAATCCCTTTCTTTGGGGAACATTGAATTCAGACCTCAACAAGATATATCAATGGGGATTATCTAACCGAGTGGAATTCAATGCCCAAAAAACTCAGTGCTGTCTCTTGTCGTCAAATGTGAGCCCCGAAGTAAATATAATCTCTATGAACGGCACTTGCATCGACGAAGCCTAGGAACTATCAATCCTCGGCACTCAAATTAATTCGAGTCTTAACTGGAATAACCACATATTTGAAGTTGCGAAAAGTGCAGCCAAATGTATGGGGTTCGGTAAGAAATGCAAATACTTCGCTCCATACAACCTGGCCACTATTTACAAGGCGTATATTCGTCCAAAAATGGAGTTCAACTCCCATATTTGGTCAGGCGCATCCAAAACTACACTACATGTGAAAAATGAGCAGTGAAACTTATTGGGGACTCAGCCGTAAGTCAATCAATTCCGTCGTTAGAACACAGGCGTAACGTATCATGCCTATCTCTTTTCTATAGGTATTACCACGGTCGTTGCTTAACTGAAGTTGCTCAATGTGTTCCGCCTCCTCAGACATTTTCCCGTGATTCCCGTCAATCTGTGAATGCGCATCAGCTCACGTCGAAATGGGACTTTAGGCCCACAAGTAAGTATAGAAAGTCATTCTTTAGTTGAACAACACGAATGTGGAATACTCTACCTGATCATGTGTTTCCTCGTCGTTGTAAGTCTTTTCGTTGTAACACAATTCGATTAACAAGTCTTCTCGTTATGACTCAATTTGATTAGCAATTCTTTTCATTGTAAAACACTGCGCGTCGCGACATCCTCGATCTATTTTTGTTCACTCCATGGACCGGTGCCTCTCCACGATTATCCTCGAGTGAATTATGGATTAAAATTTTCCTTTAGGGGATGATTCGACTCACCCGATAGTTCTCCTTTTCCGATTCTCCCTTAATCGAGAATCTCTCCACCAGAGAATATCGCACTATTTTTTCGGTCCTGTGGTTTCCCGTTTCGTCGCAGGCCAGATGTGCGGTTGCAGCCACACACACAGACGCGGATGTTGCTGCCTGTGTGACCGGAGAACTTCCCAGGATCGCCAGAATTTTCACACCTTCTGTCCAATCTCTTTTGTATATATTCGGGTGGGTGGTTTATTATTCTTGGCGATCTTGGGATCGTGGTAATTATCGTCGGTTATGATAATTGTATTTGCCTTGCCCTATGGGAACAGCGTTTTAGTATATTGCTGTTTCTCCGCAATGGCCTTGGTTTAGGCGAAGTGTATTGCGGTAGGGTCAGCGGTTTAGCCGATGGATCGTTTTACAGCAGTTTGCTTATCGCCGGGGATTTGATGTTTGTCGACATCTGGTGCAGCTGTGCCAACCCCTTGTGTTTATTCAGCTAATGGATTGGTACACATTTTCCATACTGGTCGTGTCCATCGATCGCCGTGCAGGCACCAGGAAGTTGTTCGGGACTTGGGGGCCCACGTATCTGTGGATACGTGGGGTTGTTGACACCAGTGTGGATGTCACTTTTGGTCAGGTGAAAGGGTGAACTTTGGGGGCACGTGTCTGTGTGGACGTGAAGTTTAGTCATAGGTGAGTATGGTCCTTGGTGGGGCGAAGGTATCTCAGCCTATGTTGATTTGTGCGGTTCGTGGAACCGCCACACACCCGTGGAGTGGTTGCGGTCGCGGTACCTGCAGGGGTACTGTTTCGCCGACTCCCCAACAATTGTTCAAAGGAATTGCCTCCCAAAACCCGAGCCCCAAAACAGCGAGGAAAATTAGACACCAGGATACTGTTAGTTATATCTTTATTTGTCTTCCTTTTAACATTGTTGGCTATTTTAGTTGATTACTTGACAATACTATTGTTAGATGCTACCGGTTTTTAACATTAAGGCTTCTGCACACGGCTTTAATTGATGGATTGTTCGGCACCATTGGTTTTATATATCAAGGTTTCCGCGCGCGACTTTAATTGATTGATCGCTTGACACCATTGGTTTTAAATTTTAAGATTTTTGTACACGAGCTCGGTTGGTTGATTGTTCGGCACCATCGGTTTTAGAGATCAAGATTTCCGTGCGCGACTTTAATTGCTTGATCGCTCGATACCATTGGTTTTAAATGTTACGATTTCTGTACACGACCTCGGTTAACTGATTGTTCGGCACCATTGGTTTTAGATATCAAGATTCCGTGCACGGCTTTAATTGACTGATTGTTCGGGACCGTGGTACAATTTGCTCGCGATAGAGACTTGGCTCTGAGAACGACACACTACGGGGCAAGGAAGAGGGAACGACGCGCACTCTGTAGCGGTTGGACAACGACTGACTAATTATTGGTAGGAAAAAGTACATCGTATCGTGGCAGTGGAGTCATAGCTAAAATAAACTCACTGCCACTTGCGAGGAATTTCGAGAAGAGTTGGTATGCTTGCATAGGAATTCAGTTCCAGCGAATCCTCGCCGTATAAGCTGAGTTGGATTCGTTGGTTGTGTATACCGGGAAATTGGCATAGCCAAGTATGATCAAGGGTCTTGATCGTTGTGATTGTTTCTTGGAAAATTAGCTGTTGCTTGGTTGCAGACGAGAGGCATGATTTAAGGAGGAAATGAACCGAAGTGGTTTTCGGGGGAAATTGGAATTGCTTGGGTGCAAGGAAGGAATATCGGGTAGATAAGATATTAACTTAACTAACTAACACTCGGTATAGTCGGAGTGATGGTTAATGTTCCATTGTAGGTTTGAATATGCATTTTATTACAACGTATGGATTTCGGGGAAATTAAGATTGCTTGGTCGCAAGGAGGGAATATGGTTTAGATAAAGAATTGACCGAAGCAATTTTGGGAAAATGTATCCGGGGATGATTTAGAATATATTCAGTTGAATTGTATTCTGTTGCGGGTTTTGGAGTGTGTTTATTGTAAAGTTTGGAATGTATGCTATTGCGGATTTTACATGGGGAGCTGGGTTAGAGTGACGCGCTGTTAGCGGTCAAGATTGGTTGGCATTGTGGGTTGGTTCTTTATGTGGTATAGAGAACCCCCACACAGCCATTGATACATTGATTTAATATATGTCAGTTAAGTCGAACCTCATTATCAATCAGCTGTACATGATCAACCTCCTTAGGATTATATGGCGGTATTTGTAGATGCCAGACACGGGCACAGGTTGACTAATATCCCCAACGATTGTTCCACCGAAAGCCGTTCGCCAAAAGGAAAGGAAAAAATAAAACTCACTGGGTTTGGTTGAAATTAGTTTTTATTTTTTTATTCTTGCTTAAAAACCGCTTAATTGCACTGGACTTTTATTAGTTAAAACACAAATGTCATTATATATATGCAATGAAAGCGAAACCAATTGAGGGCCGCATGACCCAGTTACGTATTTGATTGCTTTCAGAGTGCAGAACCAAAATGCACTCCGAGAAGGGAGAATGGGGTGGGTTGAAAAGTATAATTCTCATACTTTTCACCTAACTCTGGGTTTTTTTATCCCCAGCGAATAGCCGTGACTGGCGCAGGTCAAAGGCACGCCGCGGTGGCTTGGAAAAATATCGGCGTGGGAAAAAGACTAAGGGAATTTGCGATAACCCAAGCCGTTTCTCTATGTAGCAACAGCGTCGCTTACGCACGCTTTGCTGTTGCTAACCAAGCATGAGATCTATGATTTCCGATAGGAAATCTTATGTGGTATATCAATTATGTTGCCATATGGCATGAAAAGGCTGAATTCGGTTATGCATTATCTGCATAGAAGGATGAATTCAGGTTATGCTCCGTTTGGAAGGGTACCTTTAACAGGTGGTATAAGCCGTCAAATGGGACTGGGGTTCACGTTGTGCGTGGTCAGCGGGCGAAATTGTGGTTGTAATTGTGGGCTGGTTCTCATCGTAATATAGAGAACCCCTACAATTAACCATTGTGGATTATCTGGACCACTCGAATTTAATGCTTCTAAAGCTCGGTGCTGTTGCCTCTTGGGGTCAAAAATGAATCGCGCAAGCACAGTGTCGATGAGTGCCATTTGTATTGTTAGGGCCAAGGCTCTATCGAATTCCTTTTACCTTTAATTGGAAAGGCCATATATTTCAAGCAAGGGAAATTGCGCCAAAATAAACTATGTGGGATTTCTTTAACTGAAAAAAAACCTCTCCCCGCCTCGCTAGACTACAATTTACAAGGCGATTGTATATTCAATGTAATTGGGATTTTAGTTTCCATATTTAGCCAGGCACATCTAAAACAACACTGCGCGTGCTTGAAGGTTGAAAAAAAACGAACAATAGAACTTTTTGGGGTACGAAGTATAAGTTCTTCAAAACCTTCCTTTGAACTTAGGCGCAACGTATCGTGCCCATCTAGGTAATATTCGTTTCTCAATTGAACTTCGTGAATAAACTACAGCTCTCCAAACAGAGAGTACACGTCAGTTAGAGATTCTTTTAGGAAACCTCTCGGAAGTATTGCAAGATCACCATTGGAACATAGATATAGGCTATCCTCTTCGCAATTACTCAGTTGAAGTTGAACAATTCACATCTTCAGATAGCATTCTAATTATGGGTGATGGTACGCATCCATTAACTATAACAATTAACTTCTTACGTTCGAATAAGCAAAATAGATCGTTCTTCAGTCGAACAACACTTGCGTGGAAAGCTCTTAATCCTCCATCTTGTCATTCTAGTCTCCAGGCTTTCAAAAACCATCTCCCTGTATTCTTTCGCTCACATTCCACTTTCCAATTAAACGATATTTTAAAATCTTTTTGAATCGCATTACAGATAGAAAAAAAACAAGGCTTTATCAACACGAGCTATGGGTGTGCCAAACTCATCCCCATAAAAAAAAAAGGTAAAAGAAAAATCTTTTAGTGGCAGTGTGAACAACTTCTAGTTACTTCAAAGAGACAAATTTAAAACGAATTCCCGCCAACCAAAGTGGGTATTCGATTTAAATTTTGAGACCTTGTTGAGTGGCGATATCTAGGCGCTAAAATGATCCACGTAAGTAGCAAGTCATTTCCGAATGAATTTTGTAAAGGTTGTCTTAGGAAATACCCAAAAGATTTAATTCTGATGCAAATACTGTTCCAAATTGTTACAATTTTAATTAAGATTCATGCTAAATTGTTGGGACTTTCGATGTTCGCTTTGCAATGGATTAGCATAGAGCAATGTACTCACACATCATTGTGTCACCGCGGTCACATGATTCAAGTTGAATTGTGGTGTTGTACAATCTGCCAGTCCCATTTAGTATTCCAGTCAATCTATATTTTGCAGTGCAAAATGGAGATCGGAGTATCTCACGTATGACGATGATGGTCGAGTTTAGATTGCAGCAAACAGCACGACCAGGTCATCATTGATTAACTGAACATCGCGCCTTGGATCTTGTCCTAGTATCGTTTGAGTGACAAAAAACCGACCTGATCGGACGAATTAAGAAGCAATAAGATAGCGTAAGGCCGTGCATTCGTGCCTGATTGTTGCGCTGCGGTGTTTAGCTCACGCTTTCGTCAGCTCAATTTTAAGTACCTGATTAATTTTGAAAACGATCGACAAGTGGTTAGTGCTGCATAAAATTAGATGTTTTTATAGTCTTTATTATTTTTTTTTTTTGCTGTTTTACGTTTGTCAAATTAATTTGATAATTGATTGTTTACCATTCAATCTTTTCAATTAAATGCTCTCAACTAGGGATCCAATTTCATTATGAGAACTTTATGTAATTGGCGACTTAGTAGCATTGCAGAGCTAATGATGAGATGATTGGTGTTAGTGATTACAGTTGTCGTTCTGGTTATGAAAGAGTTATGCGCATTTTGATCTTGTTTATAGGTCCTCTAAATAATTATGTGGACATTGCGTTTAATTTGAAATTACTGTCAGTAATAATTGCGACACAACAACAGTTTGGAAAGGGTTCGGCTTGAAAGTCAATTAATCAATCATCGTCATCATCGGCACTACAACAGGGATCCGGCCTTGGCCTTATTTAGCAAGTCTCTCCACCGGTATCCGGTCCTTATCCGAGCCTTGTTAAATTGCCCATAATAATTTGTTTTTCCGGGCAAGGTTATTAGCCTTGTGCCAATCAATTAATCAATGCGTTGTAGAAATAATGTTTTGGAAACAACTAAATATTTATTAGAATATTAATGGAGACAATTAGTTTCTTATTAGGTGTACAACTAATATCATCTCCTCACAGATTTTAAGTAGATGCTCTCTTTCAAAGACATTGAGGGTTTTGGATATCAATCATGTTTTAAAATACAATATTTTTTAAAACATTCTTAACTGGTGACATTTGAATTACGAATAGTATCAGTAAGGTTACGAATTGTTAATCGACTAGACGGAACGACAGAAGAACAACTCATGCATTTTCGTGCTCGTCTAAAATTAATGAATGAATTGGTGATGACGATTATCTTATCTTTCCGCACCTTTTCGACTCTGTTCGACTCAACAAATTATACACATGTTGAGGGATTTTGGTTGTTCGGGTGGTTTGGGTTTGTTGATTTTCCATAAACACAAGTCCAGAGTTGGCAGTGATTGAATTTATTGACTTACTATCAAAAGTAAAGATTCTTTTGTACATTCAAATAACACTTATTCTGATAAACAAATTTGTCGCTGACTCTGAGAACAGAAATGAAGGTGTGAAGTTGGGACAGGTTCAAGGTTGTGTTGTGTTTAAATCAGCTGTCAATTGATCAATTCTCAACAACCCACAATGTCGATTCGTGACTTACGAAAATATTCGCATCTACTTAGAATATTTCCAGGACTAACCTGGCTCAGTCTGCATTGAGGCTAAAACGCCCTTGCCGTGGTTCTCATTCAGCAGGAAGTCTACTGACCGATGTTTCCAGTTTCCGTAACCTCTTCACGAAATTCCATGAGAAGTGCAATCATCATCATCATCATCGGCACTACAACCGGGATCCGGTCTAGGCTTTATTTAGCAAGTTTCTCCACCGGTATCCGATCCATATCCGAGACTTGTTAAATTGCCCATAATAATTCGTTTTTATAATTAGCCTTGCGCCAGAGAAATGTAATACAATACATTAAAAAGTGTTAAACGATCTTTCTAAATCTCGAGGGTTTGTGTTCAGAAGAATTAAGTTAAGGAGGTCCGAGCCGGACAGGACCCGATGAATGAACATTATGTTAGCCACGACCCTGCGTTCCTCAAGGGTTCTGAGGTTGATTAATTTGAGACGGTTAATGAACGGGGGGAGGATTAAGAGGTTTTCACACCCTAGCCCTCGGAGGGCGAACCGAAGGAAACGACATTGAAAACTTTCGATTCCACAGATATGGATCTTGTGATAAAAAGACCTGGCAACGGACGGATGAGGGTAAAGTAAAGGGATCGAGTAACGTAAGGGTCGGAGAATTTCTTAGATCATCGTTTCACGAATCCGAGGACAGAATTTATTTCCGGATCGTCTCATCAATGTGAGATCATCCTTCAAAGGAAGTTAAGCTCCCTGCGCAAACGATCCCAAGATCTCGAATACAACCCGGAGAGATCCTCTCCAACCCACCACCACAGAGAGAAACTTCACGTTTCTCTCAAAGAAGAAAAACTCACCCTGAGTCGTTTATCATCCCCTGTACTGTAATAATGGGTGTTATACTAAAGCCATAGAATGAGCAAATGCTGTTTCTGAACGCGTTACATTTATATACCACATGTGCTCCTGAATTCAGACAGAAACTCGTAATACAAACTATTCATAAATAAAGTTATGCCATTGACGTACTACAACCCTATTCATAAAGGAAAATTGTTCAATGTTAGAGAGGAGCTACTAGGGAGTGCCAGAACACAAGAATCTAGAGGGATGGTTGTTTAATTTTTTTGCATTGTGCCATACTCGCAGCCGACGTTTTACCTTACGTATGCGTGGAGACTGATTTATTTACTCGTGATTTCACAAAAGAACTTATCGCATGAATCGACAAGTGCTACTGAATATTCTATATTCGTTTATGATACCACTGGCGGATTTGTCTATCGATAACCATGTTTAGAGGCAGCAACGCGTGTACAGATTAAGCGATATGTATGTTGCAGTGATTGACGCGAAACTCTCGAGTCACTGCAACCAACCAGGCCCAAAAAACGATTATATATGATGAGGTCAACAATCGGTGGCTGGACGCGAGCACTATAAGGGAGATGGTTACATATATGTGCTGATGTATATTAACGCGAAAGATTACCCTATTTTGTTTGTCTGTACTACCCAAGACCAAGGTAATATACTTGCGAAATTTTAAAATATAGATTACGCTAATTAGAAATGAATGTGCTGATTTATTGTTTGGTTTTTTTTAATAGGATGACTTAACAATTCTTCGGAAGACAATCTGTACGACATTCCTCATAGATGGTGTAAGATTGAATCATTAATAACGGGCGTGAAGAAGGTTTTTTTTTCTAATAGTAGACATTTATTAATATAAACACTAGAGGTGTTATCGAACAACAAAAACGCAGTTCCAAAATTAAAAGTGAAGCATCGTCTACAGACTATTAAATTAAGAGGATAAAACAGCATCTGAAGGACAACACAATCGATTGAAGAGGATAGCACCAAAACTATCTATAAAAATTAGTTAAGGTTGCAGCTTTTGAATTGAGGATGAGCCGGATTTGGAACAATGACAAGTGAGTAAAGTCATCAACTTCTCATTTATAGCCAATGCTTTAGAGTTTACTCAACCTGGCTACACACTTGGAAGACTATTCAAATTGTATGTTACACCTGCGGCTACAGCCCAAACAAAACAGAAAACGAATTGTTAATACATTAGACTTACCTCCGGCTGTACTCGAACTTGGTTTCCGTAATTTCATGACCTAACACATTTATTAGCATCCCATGAAAGTTCATCGGATCAGTTCAAGAGCATCTTTAAATTCATGGAGACCAACACCATTATTTTTTAAGATAAAATTGTTTGAATTAGATCAACCCAAATCCCCTTGAAGATGCGTAGTAGACAAGGTTTTTCGGGCTTCATTTCGCTTACAGCGATTAGTTATTAAGGGACTGAAGTGGTTGGGTGATTAAAAATAATGATCTTTTGTTCACAATTTATCATCAGCTCGAATACTCCGGCTATTTTCCAAACAAAAAATTCTGGCTGCTTCTCAAAATGAACCAAGAACATTATGAGCTACAAATATTGTGAAACTAATTAGCTATCCATCCACCTATACTCAAAAAAGAATCCAAACATTCGGTCGGACAAACTGCTGATATCTGTTTATTGGCTTCATCGGTAATTCCGTTCAGCTAATCGTTTGACCCACAAAAAAAAGATATTTAATTACCCAAGTCCGGTCCGCAAACATCTGCCATAAAGATGAATTATAACTCATTCGAAGTCCATAACCTGGTAATTGTCTTATATTTGTCAAACAACAATTTGTACGCTCGTTCCTCTTTTTTTCTCTTATGATTTTCCGAACCGGATTACCGGTCTGATTGATTGCATCATACTAGGAATTATTGAAGATTTGAGTGTCGATCGCTCGTTGATGTTTTACAAATGAATAGGATCATCATCGTTGATGGATCCGTAAAAATATTTAACTTTATTTATCGTTTGGTCAGAAGGGTCTCCCATTTTACCAAGGCTGTAATAATCAAACCGCATACAAGATACCACCAGAGACGGAGATGTTATGATGAAATATCGGCCATCAAGCAATTTGGTTATCCGAGAGTTATTCGATTTCATGGTCTCCCGCTGCTGTTAGACTGTGTGGGCATTAGCTATTATTGGTAAATGTATTCATAAAGAAACTGTACTGTACTAGTTAACCTGTTACTGTTACTAGTGTTTATTGTATCAAGCTATATGTCGATACAATAAACACTTACCTGAATTGTTGATTGTGGATTGTCCAAGCAGATCAAATTATTGGATTTAACACATAATATGTCGTAATTTAATTAACATCAAAAGCTAAATTAAGTGAAGTTTACATTTTCGTGGCATTTTAATATTATTATACTTAAGTGAAACGTTACTGCATGGGAGAAACACAAGTCACTGTAAACTTTCGACTGCAGGCGAAAAAGCAACTATAGGCTTTTGAATACAACCGTTGATTGGCCAGGGTCATTGCCAACGTAAACAGAGTTCTGATTTACCTTGGCAACCGCAAAGATTAATAGCATTACCAGCTATTCTAGTGTTAGTTCTTTATAAGTTAAAATTCACCTTGACCCAGTAGCATAGATGCGAAGTTGTTGAAAAATGGATAGCCACAATCCCCTGGGTTAAATAATGACGGAATTGCCGAAAGATAAGTTACTGACATACTTTTACCTGCACCACAATTAAAAGGGTTAGTATCAAAAACGTTGGCGGGGTTAGCTCCCCGTACAAAATTCTTACGAATTAATTTACGCACTAACTCAATTAACCTAAGTAGGTATCAATAACTTAGCTATGATGATGATGCCAACGTAAATGTTGTGAAAATCTGTTTGAAGCAGTGCAGAATCAACTGGTGGCATGATCGTTTTATAGAATTTTGTGTCGTCAACATAGAGAGACATATAGCAATGTTTGATTACTTGATAGCGTCGCTTTTGGTCAGTATAAAGAGTACAGGGCCTAAGTGGCAGCCTCAAGGGGCCCCAGCGGAAGTCAAGGAGCGATTAGATATCGCGGACCTCAAACGTTCACACAAGAGTCTATCTTCCAGGTAAGAAGAAATTCATTTTAACATAATGAGTTCAGAGTCGAAAGTGGGCAATTGAAAAACATACGTTTAAGGGAAATCTAGTCGAAAGCCTTGAGATCGGTTATAACCATGTCGACCTCCTTAACACTCTTTAAGGCTGACAGTGGGAAAAATGTAAATTCGCTGAAGTTGGTGGTTGTTGACCTGCTGCCAAGAGATCCGTGTTGCTTGAAGAATTAACAGATTTGCAGCTCTCAAAAACCTTAGGTACATGGGAAAGTTGTGCAGTAGTGCTAGAGTTCGTGATACTGCATTTGGGTCCTTTTATATATATATCTGGCGGTGGGTTGGTGGGTGGGGGGGCATACCGGGCAAAGTCTCTGATTGCTTTCAACCCAGCGAAGGCCAGGACGATCCTTGGCCCTGTTCAATCCAACTTGACATGCAGTCTTCACGTGACACTCCTGGATAGCTACTTTGGCACCCGCCAAATAGTGAACCAATCCATGCAGCGACATCCCGAGAAAGGTTGGCGCAAATCTAATAACCATGCCCGTAAAAACAAATTATTATGGAAAATCTGACAAGCCTCTGTTATGGACTGGATACACGACGACGACGAAACGAAAATGGCTAAACGATTTAAGAATTTTTTCATGGAACGTCCGTTCACTATACGGAGCTCGAGCTGCACAGCAGCTAGCCGATGCCCTGTCCGAATAAAAGGCTGACATAACAGCATTGCAAGAAATAAGATGGGCGGGGAGTGGTGTTATTCAAAGAAACGAGTATGACATTTATTACAGCTGTCATGCAAAACACCATGTGCTCAGGGTAGGCTTTCTACTCAGTCAGAAACTGAAAGCTCATCGGCTTTAATACAATAAACGAAAGGCTATGCACTCTTCGCGTGCGAGGCAAGTTTAAGAACATAAGCCTCATTAAGAGGAGTCCCCTGACGACGAAAAAGAAGAATACTACGAGAACGTCGAACAGGCACTAAATGCCTGCCCAAGATATGATGTGAAAATCGTTCTTGGTGATAATAGGTCGGGTGTCGGTTTTCAGGCACAACGCAGGTTCCCATAGTTTACATGAGAACACTAATGACAATGGACTACGAGTCATCGAACTGACAGCATCAAAAAACTTGGTCGTTGCGAGAACCAGGTTTCCGCGTAAAGACATCCACAAAGCCACCTGGGTATTACCTGATGCAGCCATTCGCAACCAAATTGACCACGTGTTGACTGGAAACTTAAGATCTACTACCAGAAATGTGAAGCCATCTTATTTAGAACTCCATTGTATAAAACTACGAACGACAGAAGGAAAAACTGGCGAAAGCTAGTTATCGTGGGACCGCATGGAGATAAACTGGAAACCAAAAGTTTAGTTAAATACCTTGGCATCTGGCTAGATCAATATCTGTATTTATACAGACATGTATATGCTGTTTTGGTCAAGCCTAGAAAAAACGTTTGCTATGACAAGGAGCCTATTTCACAGTAGCCAACTTGACAGTAGGTAAAAGTCATATGCTACATGGCGCTAATCAGGTCAATGCTCATATATGGTTGTCCAGTATGGTTTAACATATGTCAAAGTTTGATGGAAAAGATCCGGGTGTTCGAAAGGAAGTACCTCAGAACTTGTCTCAGATTATATCGAACATCGGAATCGGAATACAAAAAGTACTACTTAAATGAGATTTTATATAATGAAGCCAGCATAAATAGGGTGGATAATTTTATGATCAAATTAATCAGAGGACATACTGCGAGAGCAATAAGCTCGTCCAATGGCCTAATTTTCGGGGCTTATTATCTAAACACTCTGTACTATGAGAGCGTTCGTCGCAACGGTTTTGTTCCACCAGAGGCGTTCCTTGACGTGGACATGAAAGGGCTTATACAGGATAGATCCGGAATTCCGGTGATCTATTATGTAAGTAGATCATCCGCAGACGGGCGATTGTGCTACGACCGGGAAGTAACGCGCACCGAAGAAGAGCTCCTGCGCTTCAGTAGGGCTATCTCCCACAGAGACCGGGACGATAGTATTAGACAGCGTCAACAGTTCTGGTGGTTGAATGGCATATAAAGACCTGGATACCAAAGTCGGTAAAGAATAACAGTAATATCAGCCAGCTTACATAGACATAGCTTTTCTAGAATTAGGGTAGTATAAGATTTAAGTTAAGTTAAGTTAAGTTCTTTTAAATAAAAAATAAAAAATAATAAAAAAAAAATATGTAGGTTAAGTTTTAAGAAAAAAAAAAAAAAAAAAAAAAATCGACACAAAGTTTTTCAAATTTTTCTTTGTCTTTTAAATAATCCTAAGTACTGCCAGAGAGTTCTGTCGCCGATAGGCAAATTATTCAATTTTTATGTAATGTTTAACTTAGAGCGTCTGCGAAGGGCCACTAAGTTATAATATAAGATAATAAAGCTAGACTTTAAGCATTTTTTGTCTAGCATGTAATTTAGAAACTTAGAAGATAAAAAGAAAACAAAAAATGTTTTAAAAATGAAAAAAAAGACCACGTGTTGATAGATCGCCGCCACTCCTCGAGCCTGACGACAGTACGAACGTACCAAGGTGCCAACGTTGACTCGGATCACTATCTTGTTGGTAGAGTATTCCCAGCGCTGATTGCCATACGGAGACGTATTGCATCCGCGGATCAGGTGCGAATAAACACGGCTGCCTTACGCAATGAGAATACCACTAACATCTTTGGTCATGCACTAGGACTCGCCCTAGAAGAGCTCGACGGAGGGAGAGTAAGTCCTTGGGCCAGAATGTCGGGCGTAGAAGAGAAATGGAGACACCTTAACAATACTGTCATTAGTACTGCCAAATCCATCTTAGTAGATGTAGTCGTAGAGATCGGGGCGACTGGTTTGATGATGAGTACAAACTAGCGACTGAACGTAAGAATGCTGCATACCGGACAATGCAGCAGTCTCATAGGACGCGGGTGCGCGAGGAGAAATACAAAGAGCTCAGAAGATCAGAAAAAAGACTTCACAGACAAGAGAAAAGTGCCTGGGAAAAAACCTTGTCTGTGAAATAGAGAAAAGTAGAAAGCGATGACCGCACCAGGCGCGGAAGTTCTACCAAATAATCCGCAGTATGACGTGGTACACACCACGCTGCACTTACTGCAAAGATAAAGAGGGTAATCTGATCACCGATCCTGAAGGAATTCTGGAGCGATGGGAAGTGCACTTCAATGAATTGCTAAATGGTCAGCTCACAGAAGAATTGGAAGCTCCACGAATGCAAGATCAAAACCAAATGTTGCCGTCACCAAGCATTGAGGAAACATTAAAAGCCATAAGACAGCTCAAATCAAATAAAACCTCCGGAGTTGATGGCATACCAGCTGGGCTGATCAAAGAAGGAGGGACAGCGTTACATCACGCAATTCATGAGATCGTGGTGCACGTATGGGAGCAAGAGCAGATGCTGGAAGATTGGAACCGCGGAATAATTTGCCCCATACATAAGAAGGGAGATATCACAGTGTGCAGCAAATAAAGGGGTACTGTGGCATCTCTAACAGATACACACACAATACACAAGCAAATAGTGAAAAACACCGAACGAAAATCGAATAATATAATGCATCAGAGCCGTATACCATAGCGATAAAATAACAATTCACATCAGTGGAATATACTTGCGTTTAAAAATCGAATTCTAAACACGGCCAGTAGCCTGACGGGTTGCGCTTTGGTTCAATTTTTGGTGATTCTAACTGTCATAGCGTCAGTTCGAATCACACGTTCTTCACTATCAATCCCAAACGCTATAATTGGTGACTACGGCGTGATCTGTACACACAGCACACACTTCCCCGTAGTAAACAGAACTTCACACACGATCATAACTTCCGCATAGAGCACCGGCACACTCGACGGCTCCGACGATCTCTCGCTCCGTCGGTCGCACACGAAATTGATCGTAACGAAGTTACTGAGGAGGAAGTAGTGTGGCGTCTCTAACAGATACACACACAATACACAAGAAAATAGTGAAGAACACCGGACGAAAATCGAATAAGATAATGCCTCAGAGCCGTATAAAATAGCGATAAAATAACAATTCACATCAGTGGAATATACTTGCGTTTAAAAATCAAATCTTAAACACGGCCAGTAGCCTGATGGGTTGCGCTTTGGTTCAATATTTGGTGATTCTAACTGTCATAGCGTCAGTTCGAATCACACGTTCTTCACTATCAATCCCAAACGCTATAGTACATTGCCGAGTACCGCCTATAAGATATTCTCCACTATCCTACAAGATCAGATAGCCCCATATATTTTACTATTTAGAGCCAAGAAATATTTTACTCCGGCCCAACTTCTTCTCCTATATAAATCTCAAATTAGACCCGCGCTCGAATATTGCTCTCATGTTTGGAGCTCGGCTCCTAAACATACTCTCGACCTACTTGAGAGCGTACAAAGACGAGCGATCCGCCTGATCGGGGACTCGGCGCTGACGTCGGGACTACAGTCGCTATCACATCGAAGGCGCGTGGCCGACCTCTGTCTGTTCTACAGATATTATCACGGGTGCTGTTCTTCGGAGATTCTTGGCATTGTTCCACGCAATTCGGTCTATATGCGCTCCACAAGACAATCCGACGGATCGCAACCGTTTGTGGTTCATCTCCCGACAGCGCGAACATCCCTGTATCAGAACTCGTTCCGTTACAGAGCGGGGAAGCTGTGGAACTCCCTTCCCACGCGAGTGTTCCCGGAGCGTTACAACCTGCAACTGTTCAAAAAGAACTGCAACAGTTATTTGATGGCATCTCGGGGCGCCCACTCGACGCTATAGGTTCGCCTCTCCCGAGAGAAGTCTAATAAAAAAAAAAAAAAAAAAAAAAAAAAAAAAAAAAAAAAATACGCTAAAGTCATTTTGGCGAATTTGGGTGTTGTGGTCGAAATGTCACCGAAGTGTTCCGCCGAACACTGTTCACGATGGGGGAAACAACCTGGAACATGGAGACACTGTCAAATTAAATCAAACACGGATAGTTATTTTCACTTTCTATTTTATTGGGTAACGTTCTTTTTTTTTGTCACACATAACTACAACGTAAAAATTCGTTTCACGCGCCAACCGACACATATTTTCTTTCGACGACACGGAAGGTTCTTTTATTACGTTTAATTGTTTCGCGGTGAGATATTATTCGTTAACTTCTCGTACTATCCTCCTCAATTCTCTAAGTCCACTCTTGTCGCGTTGACGATCACCATTAGCCTCCTCGGATGCTCGAAATGGTCTTCGCGATATGGCTGTTCGATATAGCCAGTCGTCTAGTCGACGATCAAAATTAGACTAACTGTCTGCCCAAAAAAATTTCCCGATTCAGATTTCCGATCTGTATCTGCGCAGCAGAAAATTTCCCATTTCATCTGCTAACAGAATTTTCCACAGTATCTGTTAGCAGCATACCATCTTCGTTTTCATCTCACAAGGAGAATTTCCCACAGGATCTGGAAGGAGAAATCTTACCTAATCATCATCATTATCACCATTCGATGCTGGTGGGTCGGTATCTCATTTCTTCCTTTGTTTACGGATCGGATACCGTACATCTGGCATGCGCCAAAGGGTCGCCTGCATTTCGGATGTGTACCCGGATTATGGGATGTAAGGCTTTGTTTGCCTTTTCCATCATACATTGATCTGGGATAGTGTTTAGCGTTTATGATTGTTCGCCTGCTAATCAGCGGCGCAACGAATTTGATTGTTTGCGCAAGTGTGCCTGGTTTCGGTGTTAATTGCGTTTAGCTACGAGCGTATGCATCCGTCGTTCGGTCTATTTACCGAAAATGGTATTTCCTTGGGAAACCTCGCGTTGATGTTTAGGATGAAAGATTTATGACCTGTATTATGGGATTGGTTTTGCATACGATGAATGGATGCGTTGACTCGATATTGAAAGTTTTTGAACGTTAAGTTCCTTGTTTTTTGATATCGGGTTCAACATTGTTGCAGCTTCCTATGACCCTTGTTACAGGTATGATTAGGAGCTTTGGGACACGTGTCTGTGGGCACGTGTAATGAATAAGGTAAGTATGTTCCTTGAAGGGTAGGAACCTTACCTGGGCGGAATTGTGTGTTCGTAGAACGCTACATCATCATTGGTCAATATAAGTATGGCTTCATCCGAGGCAAATCAGCGATTGATCAGATATTCACCCTTAGGCAGGCGATGGAAAAATGTCAGGAATTTAAGATTCCACTATATCATCTGTTTATAGACTTTAAGGCCACATACGACAGCATAGACAGACTAGAACTATATAGTGTCATGAGAGTATGGGTTAGTGTAGGTCTGCCTGCTGAATTTACCTCGGTTCTACTCCTACCACCATAGTATCGCGCACTCTATTGTCAACAACTTGGGGAGTAAGGGTTCGATTGTGGTTTCGTCAATAATTAAGCGGAAAAGCGTTTCATGAAATGCACTGTCTCTGATACAGCTCTATCCGGCAAATGCTATTAAAACACGTTCTTCGTTTCTGTTCTTTGCTTTAGTTTTATTAATCACAACATAAACGCGGTGTTTCAATCCAATGAAAAAAAAAAGCTTCCTTAATGTCTACTTGAATATTGTTTAAAGGAGATAATATCTATCGCGGTGTATACACTTATTAATATCAGTTGGGAATTGTTCACTAGCGATTACACGTTATGTTATATACACTTAAGAATATCAGTTGAATATTAAAAAATAGTAATTATATGTTAGGTTAAATACACTTAGGAATTTCAGTTGAATATTAGAAAATAGTGATTAAATGTTATTTTAAATACACTTAGGGTTCGGTTGGTTAAGTAAGATAAACTCGGTACCACGCACAGGACAAAATGTTAATCGATCACCATTCAATGCAATTTCCTTTTGCTTCGTGAGTCAACCCGCCATACAATTCAGATCAATATACGACACAACCCGTGGTTCACTCGGACTATTATCTTGGCTATAAAACTCTATCTTTTCCGCACCAAAGAGCGCTACCGATACGCCACTCCAGACTGACTTTGTATGTGCTCCAGCCTTAGGGGTTGGTTTAATTGCTACCAACACAGGCGCAGCCATTTCTCCGCGAACTACTCATGCGGAGATCTACTCTTGGTGATGTACTCTCACAAAGCCAAGGCAAAGATCATCACAATTGCCCTGGTCCGTGTAAGTCACCCCAGGAGCCGGCATTCATGTTCATAGGTGCACCGTACCCCTGGTGGTGTCCATCTAAATATCATGTTAACAGTGGTGGGCGCTATGTGTGTGGCTTTTTTGTAGATATTTATTTAATATCAGAGGTCGCCCGGGTGACCCATACGTGCGACTTGATGTATCTTTACACTGGCATGCGTTATATCTCTTGTATTTGTATTCAATTAGAGATGTGTCCTTTTAAGGGCATGCGTTGTGGGTTTCGTTTCTTGTGCGTCTGCTTGGTAATTCTGGGAATTAGTCGCAGGCTTGCGCAACCGCATAATGTATTGGATGGTTATTCTGCTATATCAAATCGTTGGTTGTTGTTTTTACCAGATCGATGTGCAGGTGTCCCATGTTTGCTTACGACATAAAGTTTCATGCTTATTGCAACTACGTTGCGCCAGGTCTTCATGTCGTGCTTTTTGATAATTTAAGTATTTCTATTTTAGGGGAATGCCTGTTATTGCTGATACACTTTTCGTATCAGCAGACATTGTGGTTGTTAGAAATGCTAATGCAGGTAAGTACACGATTTATCGGAGCCGAACGCTTATGAAAAAGGGGGTTACCTGGTGGTAGGTAAGCAGGTTCTCAAGAGCCGCGACAAGAGAGTTCGGCATTCCAAACAAATTGATACGACTTTGTAGGTTGACCATGAGCAACATAACTAGTCAAGTAAAGATAGTGGGATTGCTGTCCAAACCAATAAACATCTTTAATGGACTCCGACAGGGGGACGGTCTGGCCTGCCTCCTCTTTAACCTGGCGTTGGAGAAAGCAATCCGTGACTCTGGCGTTACAACTAGAGAGACTATTGTCACCAAGTCCAGCCAGATACTTGCCTACGCCAGTGACATCGACATCATCGGTAGAAACGAATCCGCTGCAGAGGACTCCTTCACCCAGATCGAGCAGGCGGCACAAAAAGTGGGAACTGCACATTAATGAGGAGAAAACTAAGAACATGGTGGCAACTTCTGCGAAGAGAAGACCTAATGTTGGTCAAACTATCAGGGTAGCGGAGCACGAATTTGATGTAGTGCAATCCTTTAACTACCTTCGGTCAATAGTATCAGCCAATATCAATAGTATCAAATCCAACAAAACCTACTATGGTCTATCAAGGCTCTTTAAATCCCGAAATTTATCCAGAACATCCAAGCTACTACTGTACAAGACCATGGTCTTACCAGTACTCATGTATGGATCCGAGACCTGGGTGCTTAATAAAAGCCACTCTGAACTCTTAGCCGCTTTCGAGAGGAAGGTCTTACGGAGAATTGTTGGCCCCGTATGTGAGGGAGGACGATTCCAGAGACGCTAACACCATGAGTTGTACGCGATCTACCTTGAAGCTAATGTTGTAAGAAAAATCAAGCTCGGCAGATTCCAGTGGGCGGGACAGCTAGCTCGAATGAGCGAAGAGGTGCCTGCCCGAAAGTCCTTTGGGTGGGATGTATGAAAGAAGACAGCGCGGCTGACCTTGTCTGCGATGGAGGGATGACCTAGACCAGGACGTCCAGACCCTGGGGGTGCCAAACTGAATGACATCGGCTCCAAATCGGAACCGGTGGAGAGATTTGTTAAATAAGGCCAAGACCGGATCCTAGGTGTAGTGCCGATGATGATGATGATGTGTATATGAGTGATGTACGGACTTTCAAATGTTGGAGAATTCACCTTGACAGAGAGAGATAGATGAAATATTTTCGAAAGGGAAACTCAAAGAATAGACGCACATTTTTCAAAGAGAATTGCAGGGGTGTCATTAGGGCCTGGCATGACTTCGTCGGTGAATTGAAATAATTTGTTTTCAATTAAGCGAGGATCAATAGAAGAGTGAGCCGACGGCGAAGTGGAGTACATAATCAAAGGAAGAAGGAAGAAAAGAGACAATGGTGAACAAAGGAGGCATTGGTGAAAGATTGTTTAAAACGAGTGGCAAAGAGGATTAGTAAGTGGTATCCGGGTCGTGGTTTCCGAGTTGTAGGTAATCAGAGAGGGTGGCCACCGGATCATTGTTTGTAACTGAAAATTGATGAGTTGAAAAAAAGTTCGGGGTCTTTTGTTAAGTCAGTTTGTAATTCGATTAAAGTCTTGGTAAAGAGTATTGTAAAGTTCGGTGAACTGATGATGACATCTGTTATGAAGTAACTCCCCCATTACTCTGAGAAACCATAACCAAACTACGTACACATTTATAAAACAAGTATACATAAACAAAGCAAACCATTCATTTAATTAATCAAAACATGAAACATTCATTTAGATAACAAAACATAAATATACATATATAAAACAATTTACATAAACAAACCAAAACATCGATTTACATTTTCAAAACATATAAACATAAATTTACGTCTATAAACTAAACACATATAAAATATAAAACACGAAAGGGATACATAAAACAACATGGATTTTCGCATTCATTCATTCATTTACATTTTCATTCATTCGTTGATGAGGTTGACATTCTAGCCAAAAATGAGGGATATAGCGCGGAATTGTAAATTACTCTATAAAAAGTGTGATAGCACTTTCTACAAATAAGTTGTTATGAAGAATGCCGAGTAAAAGAAAAAGAAAGTTTTCAATTCATGAGAGTCAAATGTGATATCGCCTCGCACCGTGGTTCCTCGCAATTTCGAGTCGAGAAAAGGAAAAAAATCCTCTGGTTTTCTTCAATATCTGTTTTTATTTCCTTTCAGTTTTTTGGGCCGAAGGACGTCCACCTCCTCGTAATAAATTTGATTCTATTTCTTTTATCGCTTTTGCAAGGACCCGCAGGTATTCCGCACAATCGAAGGAAAACCTGCCGGTAAGGGTTTTGCCTGTGAAAGGATTGTTTCATATGCGCTTGTACCATAGGAAACATTAGCTTGGGTATCCGTGGGAAAGAAGCGTGTGAAAGGATTTGTTTGATATTCGCTTGTAGCATAGAAAACATTAGGAATGGGAAAAAGTGTGTGAAAGTGGTTTTTGGATATGAATTGGGTTGTAGGGAAGGAAAAGTGGAGAATGTATGGGGGAGGGAAATGGTGGGGTTTCGTGAGCATTGCATCAACGGGGACTGACTTAGCCGATTTCATTGTGGCGTATTTCGAATTTTTGAATTTTAGTGGGGTCAAAATCCTCATTTATTCAGCTTAATACAAGCGTTATTCATATAAACTTAACTATTGGGTTGTACTACATGAAATTGGCCGATTGTCGCTTAGCCGGAAATAAGAAGTTCTCGAGTGAACATCTGTGCCAGAAGGTTAAATTTCCTAAGATAAGTTTAACATGCGAGGATTTAGAAGGGTATAACAAAATTAAATCGGCATTAGGGAAATCGAAAAGCGAGTACTACACGTACACCCCTAAATCGGAGAAAACTGTCTCCATGCTCCTCGAAGGAGTTGACCCTTCCTTTACTCCCGAAGAGGTGCTCGAAGAACTAAAAAGCTTCGAAAACGATACCGTGAAATTTACAGGTGTGAAACCATTTTGGGCTCCTCGATAGTATAGTGGTTAGTATCCCCGCCTGTCACGCGGGAGACCGGGGTTCGATTCCCTGTCGGGAGCCTCTGGCGCAAGACTAATGACCTTGTCCGGAAAAACAAATTATCATGGAATTTAACAAGCCTCAGGACTTGCTAAATAAGACCAAAACCGGTTCCTGGTTGTAGTGTCGATCATGATGATGAAACCATTTTCTACAGGAAATTCTAGAAATCGCAACCGTAGGTTGCCTTTCTTCATTGTGTCGCTAAGCCCCAATAGTAAAATTGATGGACTTAGATATATTAAATACATTAATCACCAAACAATAAGTTGGGAGAGAATAAAGAAGTGCGACCGCGTATTGCAGTGTATGCGCTGTCAACGCTTCGGGCATGTGGCAGCGAATTGCAGTATGCATTTCAGATGCGTCAAATGCCTAAACAAACATATCATTGGAGAATGTCCATTGGGCAAAGAACAGCTTCCGGATAGAAGTAAACTATCCTGTGTCCTCTGTAACAACGTCATCCTGCTAACTTTAGAGGTTGCCCTAAGTACCAACAACTAAAATCAAAGTTGGAAGCCAAAAAGAAGTGAGTTGACGAAAAGAAAAGGATGAAAACTCGCTCTTACAGCAGGTGGAGTAAAAAATGCACCAATCTTAGAACAATCACGTAATATCATTAAAACGCCTGCTCTAGAGGCACAAACTGATATAACAGCAATATTACTGCCCATACAAGGACAGTTTGCTGCGTTTGATAAAAAATTCGAATAGATCGAAAAAAAAACTGACGGAACAAGTGGCTCGAACGGACATTATCTATTCGACCCTGTTTCCAGACGAACCCACACTCTAATCATAACGTTCACTGCGACTGAATTATCCCTAAAAATTATTGCTGTGAATGTTAATTCAGTAATCCGCATGGAAGGAAGGGATAATCTCAGCAAACTGCTGGAAGCTGAACGCCCAGATGTGCTTTTGGCTAGCGAAACTAAGCTAAATCAAAGGCACAAATTGGGCTACCCAAATTATAAAGTAATTAGACGAGATCGTCCAAAGTCCACTCAGGAGGGCGGGGTCGCTGTTTTAGTTAAAAATGGTCTACAACACAAAGTCGTCTACAGTAGAGATGTATACAACTTCCAGGTACTAGAAGCCTGCGTTATAGATATTCCTTTGAAAAGTCAAAGGCATCTATATGTGATCTCTGCGTATGCTCCCGAATCTCCACAGTGTCTACAGTTTATCAATGAACTTGATACCCTTTTTCGTAGTCTCAAGTTGGAATCGGAAAATAATTATTTCTTTATGGCGGAAGATCTCAATTCCATGCACAGTACTTGGGGTGACCTTATCACAAACACAAGAGGCAATGTGTTGTTTGACTGGTGGCAAACGAACGCTATCGAACATAAACTAGAATTGTACGCTACACGTACGCCGTCATACCCAAGAGGAAATTCCTTCTTGGATTTACTATTGCTCGACGAGCGAATCCAATTATTAGATACGGATCTAACTACTCGAAATTGTCTTCGTACAATCGAGTACGATAGCGATCATTACGGGCTTGGTGCTGTAATACATGTCCCAAACGAACATTCACTACTTGAGCAGTACAAACAGAAACATTCTTTTAATTTCGGAAAACACACTGGTCGCGCTTTGATTGGATAATAAAAAAAGAATTACGCTCCAATGGCATAGATCCACCAACTGACAGAAATCTTCATAATGACGAAATTGATCATTATCTTTCGACGATGAACAACATTGTTACTAATAAAATGAATCGTTCTATCCCAAAAGTCTCTCACTCCGAGAGCCATACAAACCGGTACAGAAACGCCACGATCGACGAGCTGTATAGGCAAACGAGTATTCTGCTCTCTAAGTTAAAACTGCTCTACAGACGAATCAGCGATCCAAATAGCCAGGGAATAAAAGCAATTAAGTCATTAATTAAAAACCCTCAAAAACTGATCCGTGACAACTATAGATCAGTAATTAATGAAGACAGGAACAAGAGAATTCAAGCCGTTATAGCTAGTGGACCGAATATGTTCCCACAAATAAATAAACTCTTTCGAAGGAAAGATTATAATGACATCCCCGCGGACTCCCGAGAATTGTCAAACTCTGCTGAACGCAGGACTTACCCTGGAATACATCAACTCTAACGAAGAGTTTGTGGGGAGGAAGTATTGTGCCTGGCACGGACACTCCGTTCACTTCCTCCTCCATCATAATTACACTGTCACTCATCGAATATCGCTACAAAACGTTCACCAGACAAGTAGGAATGACGGTGGGTCTACGACACGGAGCGGACACAGCACAGGAATGCAAAACAAGCGAAACCCCACAACAGGAAAAGGAAATAAAATACGGAAGGTTTCACTGAATTGAATTAAGTTTATTGTTCATGTTCAGCGGTATTTTGAACTTATTAATAATTGTCAATTGACCGAACACGTAATTACGCGACTTTACTGCACTGTACAAAATGTATTGGGAAACGTCTCGTTTATAAAAGGCACAAGACTATGACGACTCCGAGGAAACCCACCGTACCGGCGCCGGTACGGTGGATGGCGAGCGACCCGACCGCTTGGAAGATTGAATTGCGACTCCTGGGGTGGTTGTTATACGAATAACCGATATCCTCTCCAATAAGGATATCGTTTTTACCTACCACCAGAGAAACGCAAAGTCTCTCTTGGTGGTATAGGAAACCAGATCTTGTAATAAAGGTCATGGTGCTATGTGTGCGATCGTTCAGATCGATGTTATTTACACGTGCTCGACAGCAGTGGAACAACGAAACAGGCAGGCGGCAAAGACAAAGGCGATTCATGATCTATGTCTATGTTGTGCGACGTCGCTATGATAGACGTTAGGAAAAGGAAAAAGGTGCTAAAATGGGATGCGATACTTTATACCATGGAAGTTGTATATCGTATCCTGGGTCGGCGGTAGAAACGGTTCCCTTGCATGACTTCGTATGTGTCGGGTCATTCGTTTTGTGGCGACGAACAAAATTGAAGATTGTTTGTCTATTGATGGTGAATCGCCCTTCGGCTTGATGCAGCTGTAAAAACAAGCCGCCCGACGTTGAATTTCAATTGATAAAAATGGGTGCCGATAACAATGGGTGTATTTATGGTGCATATGCACATTGAGGAACTATTTTTAGAAATTTTATCTAGCACGTTGAAAGCATCAAATGTCCTTGTAAAAGGAAATGTTTCAGATATGAGAAATTGAAATCTGCCTGGGATTCCTGAATAGATAGAAAGAAATTCTTACGGAAAGTATATGCGAAGCGATGCATAAGGGTAAGTTTTCTTTCACAGGGACTTTTTGGATTTAGATTTGCTCTATATAATGCGTGAAGCATTTAAGATCCGATTGCATTAGCTAAAGCTTATGCAGACTGGGTTGTGGTTATGGGGTTTTTTTCAGGAAGGAGGACCGTGGGATTTGGCGGAACCGCCACAAGTTCATAATAGTCGAGGATCTGCAAAAAAAGACGAACTCAATTGGCGCTTGTTTCGAAGCAGTGTATAGATTGAACGAATTGGCTCATTCTAACCTTGACCTGGAAAATAGGGTTCTCCAAAAACATATTTCGCTACGAAATGAACTTAACAATTGGCGTCTCTTAAGTCGAAGTTTCACTATCTTTAATGAAAATAATAGAGCGGATTCCCCACTTAGAAATCTAAACACTACCATATTTGTACACTAAGATGAACTGACGGACATTCTTAGATCGATTAAGAACAAAAAATCTTCTGGAATAGATAGTATTCCAAACATTGTTCTAAAGCATTTACCTCTTGAAGTAGTGAAGGTTTACACTATTTTGTTCAATAACGCTCTAAATAATGCATATTATCCAACCCAATGGAAATCTGCAGTAGTCCATCCCATCCCCAAAAAGGGCAAGGACAGGAGCAATCCAACCAATCTTCGATCGATTAGTTTGCTTCCGAACATCAGCAAGATATTCGAGAAAATTATAAATAAAGCATTGACTAACTGGTGTGAGGAAAATAGTATTATTCCAAACAATCAGTTTGGTTTCCGTTCGCAACATGACACAGTTCATGCTGCGAAAAAACTTGTTTCCGACATACAATGGAACAAGGCGAAGCGACAATGCACAGGGGCCTGTTTGGTTGACTTTGAAAAGGCTTTCGACACCGTATGGCTAGAAGGTCTGATATATAAGTTATCAAATCTAGGTATGCCCGAATATTTATTATACGTTATCTACGATATGATAATGAGTAAACAATTTGTAGTGAAATGTGGAGATATAATCTCTAACAAAACTTTCCACATCAAAAACGGTCTACAACAGGGAGCAGTTAATTCTCCCATTTTATTTAACATTTACACTACTGGTCTAGTGGGTTCTCTCAACCATGCAATTGCGTATGCCGACGATATTGTGGTGTACAGATCTGGAGAAAAGATTGATGTCATCAATAGACTTCTGCAAGATGATTTCAACAAAATCAAACGTTTCTGCGACGACTGGAAATTAAAAATAAATTTCCAGAAAACAGAGACTATCCTTTTTAGAACGCCACTTTCCAGTGCATCAAGGGATACAAAACGGAATTGGAGAATATTTTATATTGCAGGAAGTAATAAGCTTCCTCTACAAGTAAAAACTGTAGTCAGACACCTCGGAATCTGGCTTGATCAGTATCTTTACTTTGATAAGCATACAGCAGCTGCTCTTACAGCAGCTAAAAACGCATATGCAATGACACCAAGACTCTTCCGTAGTAGTCTGCTGGACCGCAAGGTGAAAATAATTTCATACTCAGCATTCATCTGATCAATATTGATGTAAGGCTGCCCGATATGGTACAACATATCCCCATTTTACATGGAGAAGTTTCGGGTGTTCGAGAGGCAGTGTTTGCGTTCCTGCCTCGGAATGTACAGAACCCCAGAGTCGCAGTAGAAGAAATACTATCCCAATAAAGTCCTGTATGACAAATCAGGACTAAACAGAATAGATAACTTCATTATTAAGATTATTCGTGGTCACACAACAAGGGCAATGTGCAGTGAAAATGATATTATAGCGGGAGCATTCTATCCCAGTGATATGTATATGGAGAGTACTCTCCAGAATGGGTTCATTCCCCCAGAAGCGTTCCCTTTCTTGGATAAAAAAGGACTTATCCAAGACAAACGCACAGTCCCTATTATTTACCACGCTTTCCGTGGTGCCAGGGATAAACGAATTCTCCACGATAACGATATCTCTAATTTTCCAGAGCGCCTGCGTTTTAGTATGGTGATGGGTGAGAGAGATAAATCAATAAAAGATCGATCCCATCCCAACTGGTGGTGGATCAGTGATGAAGAAAGGACTACACGTCCCCAAACATAGTATGCCTCTTAGGCGCACCGCTTTCCTTCCCCCTATCCCCAATTCCCAATTACGTTTTTTTTTTTTTTTTATTTTCGTTTTTAATTTGATTTTAATTTTTTATTTTTTTATTTTTATTTGTATTCCTTGTTTATGTTTGTCCGTTTTGTTTCATTATTATATTTTTTATTTTTTCGTGTCAACTCCCTTTATCTGTAATTAAAAAAAAAATATTTAAATAGAAAAAAAAATAGAATACATTTAAAAAAGAAAACATCAATTATTGTGACATGTTATAAAAACAGTTATTGTACGCCGAAAGGCATAAGAAAAATATTAATGTGTAATTTAGAGTGCTTGCGAAGAGCCAGTAAGTTAATGTAAGAGTGATATTTGTAAAATAGAAATTAACATTTCGTCTTAAGTAAAATATGTAATTAATTTGTTAAATAAATGTGGATATAAAACTAAAAAACCGTTAAATTTCCTCTTTTTATAAAATAAAGTGGTACGTGTGCTTGACGTGTGAGAATTTTAGGGTTCGTTACAACTACAGTTATTTTTGTTCTAGGAATTGTTTACCATGCTGTCGGCAGTGCAAATTCGAACCCTCTTCCATTATGGATTTAAAATAATACATAATGCGTCATTGGCCGTGAAAAACATTAATGGCGCATTTGAGGATGTAGCAGTAAACCAACGCACTATACGACGCTAGTTTGGAAAGTTCCGTTCAGGAGATTTCAGCTACGAAAATGAACCACGTGGGAAGCCGAAAACGTTAGTTGACGACGATGTTTTACAGCAACGGTGGATACGGACCCAACGAAATCGGCGCGGTAGATTGCACAAAGCATGGGAGTGTCCCCAATGACAATAATTCGCCACCTTTCTCTCATAGGAAAGTTAAAAAACTAGATAAGTGAACTGAACGAGTCCTAAAAACTACGACCCGTGAAAATCTGCACATCGCTTAGATTAAGAAATCAAACTGAACCGTTTTTTGTATCGGATAGTCACTTGTGATGAAAAGTGGATTCTGTATGAAAGCCGTAAAAGACCAGGGAAGTGGTTGGATGCAGGTGAAAAACCAAAAGACACCCCAAATCCCTATCTTCACACAAAAAAGTTTATGGTGACCATTTGGAGGAGATCGAAAGGACCAATCCACCTTTCATTTCTTCAACCATGAGAAACGATAAACGCTATCAAATATTCCGAGGAAATCGACATATTTCATGCCAAATTGGCCGAAAAGCAACCTGCGTTGATCAATAGGCACGGCCCGATCCTTTTGCATGACAATGTTAGACCCCATGCCGCACTTGTTTCTACAGTAGGGTACATGTTAAAAGTAATTGCGTATTTGAGCCTGTACCTACGGTGATCTTTTCGCGATGGAAAAACGGAATTTTGGGTGGCTCCAGAGGAGATTACCAGTATAATCCAATACTTGGCCGCGTGGCGTTTTAATAATTTTTGCCGCGTTGGTTAATGAATTTTTCAGTTAATGCATGCCAAATTGGCTGAAAAGTCAATAGACATTGCCCGATCCTTTTGCATGACAATGCTAGAGTCCATACCTCGCAAGTAACGGTGCAAAAACTGTTGCAGTTGGGATTTGAAAGTCTTCCGCAACCACCGTACTCGCCTGACATTTCCCCGACGGACTATCATCTTTTCCGCAATCTGGATTCATTTTGCCCGCAGAAGTTTTTCCGGAACCGAGCAGAAGTCATATAAGCCTTTGAAGATTTCATTGTCTCAAAAAGTCAGCACTTCTATGAAAAAGGAAAATTTGACATTGTATCACGTTAGAGGAATGTCATAGATGCCAACGGATCCTGTTTTGACTGAATAAAAATTTACGGAAAAATAATATTGCCTTTTAAATTTTTACTATAAAATCGGATATTTCATCTGGTACAACCAAATACATAATTGGGACCATGGGCCCTGTATTTTGAGCACCGACATTCGGTCAGTAATAAATCTCACATCTTTACATGGGGCGTAATCTTATTGTTTATGATGAAGCCGGTTATGTGTAATGGCCCCTCCACACTCCAGGTGTAAGCCCGTTGGGGTCGTTTATTTGATGTGGGAGTCGGGCTTCCCGAAGCGCGACGATGCCCATTTTATATTATTTTGCGTTCTCTACGACCGTTTGTATCGCGCCTGGTTTATATAACGTTCCACGAGCCGACACGTACCGAGTCGGTGTTTTCTTAATGATTTGTTCCTTTATGGTACTGTCGGCTCATCACACTTACCCTACCTGAGTTATTCATTTTTGTTTCTTTATCTTTATTAGAAAAGAGATCAATCATAAAGTAATATATAGTGGAGAAGTGCGCAGGTTCCGGGTGCTGGAAGCCTGTATCGTACGCATACCCCTTTAGCAAGGAAGGGGTTTGTATGCGATTGCGGTCTACGCACCTGAGGAGCACCAACATAACCTATTTATAGCAGAGCTCGAGACACTCTTTCGATGCTTACAATTGCACCTGGGCAAAAACTACTTTATCCTAGGGGGAGATATGAACGCCAAGCATAGAAATTGGGGAAATTATATATCTAATGCCAGAGGAAATCAGTTGGCTGGTTGGTTAGATCAGTTTCATATTGAATATAAAACTGACCTGCTAGCTACGGAATATCCATCGTTCCCCAGAGGTAGATCGTTCTTAGATATCTTGCTAATCGATTCACGACTGAGATTACTTAACACCAACAGACGAAACACAAACTGTTTACGGACAATTGAATACGACAGTGACCACTGTGCATTCACGGCAGTAATAGAGTTTCCGAACGAGCTCGCAGATCTGGAGGAATTCGTGATCCCGCAACCCTACAACTACGGGGCAATGCGATGGCCGCGGTTCACCAGATCATTAACAAGAGAACTTCGTTCGAATGACTTTAATCTGCCAGTAAACAGAAACCTGACAAATGACGAAATCGACAAATACATTCAACAAATGGACGAAACCGTAAAACGAACAATGGACAAAACAATTCCCAAAACAACAGTTACAGATCACATTAACATGTACAGAAACGCAACAATAAACGCACTCCACAAGAAAAAGAGCAGACTGCTATCGAAACTAAAACAACTACACAGTTTACAGACAGACAAGACCAGGAGATAATATCACTGAAATCCCTATTAAAAAACCTCCAACAATTACTTAAAGCTAATTATAGATTAGCAACAAATTTGTATTGGAACAACAGAATTCGAGCTATAAAAACTAATAACCCGAATATGTTCCCACAAATAAATAAAATATTCAGTAGAAATAATCAAAATGAGATTCAGTGTCTCCAAATCCCACGTACCGAGGTAAACAAGCAGCTGCTAACCAACATTGGCATAGATACAGAGAACGCTATCCTCAATAGTGAGCTCTTCGTGATCGAAGATCCTTTGAAAAAGATGAACGCTGTGGGAGCTGTCTTTCAGGAAACGTACAAGGTGAATGAAAGCATTCACCGAAATCACGAACTGGAGGACAGAATTCTACTGAATCACCTGCACCTCCGAAATGAGATTTCACTTTGGCAATCGGAGAAGCCGGGTTTTACCGAATTTAGTGACGATAATCTGTCAATTGGCATTAATTCCAATGGTGGGGCTAATAGCCTTTTAATCACAAGGAAAGGAATCCCGAGTATCTTTGACTCATTAAGAAGCAAAAAGTCAGTGGGAATAGATGGAGTACCTAACATCGTACTCAAGAACCTGCCCCCAAAGGCAATAGATATATACACGGTCCTGTTTAACAACGCGTTGAATAATGCATAATATCCCGCGCGTTGGAAAACGGCTATAATTCAGCCCATCCCAAAAGGGGCAAAGACTGTACAAACCCAATGAACATGCGTTCGATAAGTTTACTCCCAAGCATCAGTAAAGTATTTGAAAAAACCATTAACAAAGCTCTGGTAAAATGGGTAGACGACAACAGCATTATTCCAAATAACCAGTTTGGCTTTAGGGCGGGTCATGAAACCACACATGCCGCAGCTAAACTGGTCTCCGACATACAATAGAATAAATGTAGGAACCAATGCACAGGTGCCTGTCTGATCGACATGGAGAAAGCCTTTGATACCGTGTGGATCGAAGGGTTGTATTACAAACTGGTCAGACATGGCATACATAAGCCTTTACTATATGTACTTTACGATATGTTAAAGGACAGGAGGTTCGTGGTCAAAAGTGGTAATGTGACCTATAATAATGCGTATAATATCAAGAATGGCTTGCAACAGAGCGCGGTACTCTCTCCGATTCTTTTTAACATTTACATTAGCGACTTATTAGATGCACTTCCGCAGGCTATTGCGTACGCAGACGATCTCATAATTTACGGAACAGCTCCGAAAGTTGAGATCATAAATAGTTTAATACAGCGACACTTCAACAACGTGCAGCGCTATTGCGATGACTGGAAACTTCTGATCAACTTCCAGAAATGTGAAGCCATCCTATTTAGAACTCCATTATATAAAGCCACGAACGACACAAGGAAAAACTGGCGAAAGCTAGTTATCGTGGGACCGCATGGAGATAAACTGGAAACCAAAAGTTTAGTTAAATACCTGGGCATCTGGCTAGACCAATATCTATATTTCAACAGACATGTAGAGGCTGCTTTGGTCAAGGCTAGAAAAACGTTTGATATGACAAGTAGCCTATTTCACAGTAGCCAACTTGCCAGCAGGGTAAAAGTCTCATGCTACATGACGCTAATCAGGCCAATACTCATATATGGTTGTCTAGTATGGCTTAACATAGGTCCAAATTTGATGGAAAAGATCCGGGTGTTCGAAAGGAAGTGTCTCAGAACTTGTTTCAGATTATATCGAACATCGGAATCGGAATACAAAAGGTACTACTCAAATGAGATTTTATATAATGAAGCCGGCATAAATAGGGTGGATAATTTTATGATCAAATTAATCAGAGGACATACTGCGAGAGCAATAAGCTCGTCCAATGACCTAATTTTCGGGGCCTATTATCTAAACGTATACCCGCCTGTCACCCGGGAGACCGGGGTTCGATTCCCCGTCGGGGAGCCTCTGGCGCAAGACTAATGACCTTGCCCAGAAAAAATAAATCATTATGGAAAATTTAACAAGCCTTAAGACTTGCTAAATAAGGCCAAGACCGGTCCCCGGTTGTAGTGCCGATGATGATGATGATGATGATGATTATCTAAACACTCTGTACTATGAGAGCGTGCGTCGCAACGGTTTTGTTCCACCAGAGGCGTTCCTTGACGTGGACATGAAAGGGCTTATACACGATAGATCCGGAAATCCGGTGATCTATCATGTAAGTAGATCATCCGCAGACGGGCGATTGTGCTACGACCGGGAAGTAACGCGCACCGAAGAAGAGCTCCTGCGCTTCAGTAGGGCTATCTCCCACAGAGACCGGGACGATAGTATTAGACAGCGTCAACAGTTCTGGTGCTTGAATGGCATATAAAGACCTGGATACCAAAGTCGGTATAGAATCACAGTATCATCAGCCAGCTTACATAGACTTAGCTTTTCTAGAATTAAGGTAGTATAAGATTTAAGTTAAGTTAACTTAAGTTTTTTAAATAAAATTATATCAAAAAAAAAAAAAAAAAAAGTAGACTAAATTTTAAGAAGAAAAAAACGAAAAAAAATTTCGACACAAAGTTTTCAAAATTTTTCTTTGTTATTTAAATTATTATAAGTACTCCCACAAACAAAATTCTGTCGCCGAAAGGCAAATTATACAGTCGTTATGTAATGTTTAGCTTAGAGCGTCTGCGAAGGACCAGTAAGTTATAATATAAGATAATTAAGCTAGAATTTAAGCATTTTTTGTCTAGCATGTAATTTAGAAACTAAGAAGATAAAAAGAAAATAAAAAATGTTTTAAAAATGAAAAAAAAAAAAATACCCGTGGCTGCAAACCATCGAATAGGCACGGTGACGCGTAACATCTTGGATTAGGGGTGGTAGATCTTTGTGTATTACTCCTCGCCAGCCTGTCTGACATGGGTATGGCATATGCTTCCGTCAACATAGCCCGCAACCACGTCAAGGTTTCTATCGAGTGGGGGGTTTTAATATACTTATTTCAATTTTTTTGCGTAATGTTTATTATTGTATGAAGGTTATCTGGTTATTTTTTCATAAAAAAAAATTAATAATTATAAAAGTTATTAATAATTATTCTTCGAGTCCTACAAATACACTGATTTCTCGTGGACATAAGTCGAGACAAATTCATCTGAAATCAAAAAATGAAACAGATTCCGTTAGTAGATTGCTTTATCTCGGGATTTCGATTTTTGTTTGTTGAGATTTTTATATTCAAAATTACGGTTTTCGTTAAAAAAACTTACCAACTTGTGTTTTTCAAAAGAAGCTCTACTCATTGAAAATTATGTCCTAAGTCCACTTCCGAAAAAAATTGTATGTAAAAGAAGTGAGTAAAATTGTAGAAAAATCGGGTGATTATTTTTTGACACATCATGTCCGTCGACTTGGAAAATGCTGTTTTGAGATAAACGCATTTAAAGTTTTCAATAGGAATAGTAGTCGGTTGGAAGCACGGGGCTAAACAACACTCCATCATGTTCAATTTTCGATCGGTGTTTTCCTTTGCAGGGGGGTGTTTAAGTTGCGAGTTTGCCAAATGATAACTCAGGTATTTTAAGTTAATATTATTAAATTTAATTTCTTTTTTTATTTCCACTATTCAACAATTTATTAAATAACGTTATTTCTTCTTTGAACTATTGATTAAATAATGTTATTTCAACTCTGAAATATGTTTGTACAATCCACTTTTATTTTTCTTCCTTTCTTTTTCAACATTTAATTTCTTATCTTATTTCAACTGTTAAACAATTTATTGAATAATGTTATTTCAAAATTTAAACCTTCTTCACACACCTCTGATTTTCAACTGACTCTTAAATCAAATCGACTCTACCCGTGGACGTTCGTCATTCGGGGTTTTTTACTACAGGCATGCTAAATAAGGCCAAGACCGGATCACGGTTGTAGTGCCGATGATGATGATGATTTTCTCTCAGAGATTTTGATACGTTAGCCTAATACCTTCGACTGATATCTTCGACTGATATCTTTGACTGATCTCTTTGGCTAATATCTTTGACTCTTGGATTTTGACTGTCGCCGAAATAAGAACAAAAAAAGGATGTGGCGGGAGGCCAGTTTAAGTGAGACAAGGACAAAGTGTCCTTCATCTTGTCTCTGGCTTCTGGTTGTCACCCGCATCCGTGATGATGTTGGGCTCGGTCTCAGGATATCTGAAAAACAAAAAGCGGGGGCAGGTACCTAAGGATAGTGTCTACAGGGTTAGTTCAAATGTTCTCTAACTTAGATGGAGGTATGGTGGGATAGAAATCGCACAAGACTAGTAGGTTGTGAGTGCGGTGGTAAATGCAGATTACGTCTTCGGTGCCTGATAATCTGCGCTTTAGTCGGCGTGTGTGTGTATTTGTGTTGTCTTGTACTTTGTGTGCGTGCTTGTAGTGTGTCAGCAGTAGACCCTACGGGATGGGTCCAGGAATCCTGTATTATAGAGGGGAATGTTGTTGGGAAGGGTGCTTTTGTGGCGGTTATACTAACCACACAATCCACTATTGGTCCAGATGTCGTCGTTCCACCAAGGAACACACTCACCTATAGGTAAATTACACGTTCCCGCAGACACGTGTCCTCAAAAGTCCTCCACCACACCTGAAACGAAGGTAACATACATCTGGGAGGCAACAACCCCACGTGCCCACAGACACGTGGGTCACAAGTCCGACCAATCGTCCTACGCCTGCACGACGATCGAAGGACACAACAAACAGGCAAACATTGCCTTACCAAGGTTATTTAACGCATCGTCCTAAATTCCTGAAAATAATTCTATACATCATACAGATATCGTAAATTCGAAAACCTGATCGGCGCCCCTGTTAGCCAGCGTTACATGCAAACGTACAAATATAATCCGAGCCTTGCCGCCAGTAAGATACGGGACACAATTACCATTGTATACCGAAATCCCTTATAGCACCATTGTCCTAATTGCGTTGCAGGCTATTAAGCCTGCCCCTTTCTTCCTTTCTTTTCTCAATTCCGTTTTCCCATGACCTTCGCTGCATGAGAAAACAATAGATCTATTAGCACACGTGCTAAAATCAACCAGAGAGAACATGCGAGATACAGGATCTGCGCAGCGCAACCGTCGCGATAGACAGTCGTCACACAGAACCCCACCGAGGAGGTCGATCCGCGCTGCGCCATTAATATAATTGTCGAACGGTCCGCAAGTGTAGTTCCGCGAGTAATCGAAATATCGAACGATACAGATAGAGTGCTAAAGGACGAAATATTAAACGTGTGTGTGAAAGTCGCGAGTAAAGTGTGCCACGTGAATTAATGAAGTGTGACTTGGTTTTGTATTTTTAATGTGTTAAAGGCGCGGGAATAACTTATCTGCAAAATAAATATAAAAATTCAAAACTATTCTCCCGTGTTTTATTTGCTCTCCGCTCCGTAGTGTTCTCTTTGGTAACAGTGTTCGGCGGAACACAACAGCCGTAGACATTTCTTTCAATTATAAGGCTAAAATCCGCCAAACTTTCTTCAGTTTTCTACTGAAGAAGAAATTGTGGCAGTCGGATCCGAAGAAATCGAAAGAGAGAAGGATCAGGAATGCAAGACTTCCGTACAAGTAGGTTCTCGCTGATCTGAGTGCTTTCGAGGTACTTGTATGCTAATTGTAGCAAGTACTCATCGATAGAGATGATTGAGGCACCTTCGTATATGGGAAAGTTGGGGTAATAGCGACCCTCAGCCCTCCTAGGGTGGTTGATGCATCTTCTGAGGAGTTTCCTTTCGAAAACTCGAAGTCCTTCCATTTGGGCCGAATATACAGGACCATATGGGTAAGGCGTACGACATTCCAGATCGGATTAGCTGCTTATAGCATAGAAATTTAACTTTGATGTCAACTTTGTTGCTCCACTTCAAAATGTTGTGCAGTTGCTTAGACCGACCGAGACCCTTAGAAGAATGTGGGTCACATGTTTGATGAAATTCATTTTTGGGGTATAGATGACCCCAAGATATTTCATCCTGTCCTGTGGTCCAATCGTAGTACCTCCTATTTGTTTTCGAATATGCTGAAAATATCGAGAAGTAGGTTTGGAGTGTTTACTAGTCAGAATAATGGCTACTGCTTTAGGAAGATTAAGTCGAATTTTCCATCAACTATAATACTGATACAGTTCATCCAGGTGGCGGTTGACGCAACTAGTGTTACGGCAGTGGTGATTTCAGAGTGCATTGAACCGTAGGGAGACAGAATTATGAAGGAGAGGAAAATTTAGCTGGTGCTATTCACCTGCGAAATGAGATAGTTGATCCCAAGCGAATGGCATGTCTGGGAAAGTCAATAGGACGCCGCTGATGCTTGGGAAATAACCAGCTTGAGAACCAGACTCTAAGACGCTGAAATAACCCCAGAGGTTTTGCCATGATGGAACAGCGTCGTTTGGTTAGACTTATTGTTGCTAACCGACATGATGTGATTTCCGATGGAAATCTCATGGGCTAGCAAGATGGAGTTGCCGTATGGTAAAAAAATAAACTCCATTATGCATTATCTGCATAGGATAATGAGTTTAGCTATGCGTCCCTTGGGAAATCAATGATTCTCAGGTGAATACCGAACGGTGGGATAGGGGTTAGTATGACACGCTGAAAGCGGTCGAAATAAGGCGGAAATTGTGGTTGGAATTGTGGATTGGTTCTCCATGTAATATAGAGAATCCCCACACATCTTGCTCTGGAAGGCCTAAGGGGGCACGAAAGCGGAAATCGTAAACCAAGTGCATCGAATCGTTTTGAGTGATCGTAAAGTGAAGTTGCAAGAGTTAGCTGATGCCGTGGGCAGCTCAGAAGAACGCGTGGGATACAATTTGCACGATCTTTTGGAGATGAAAAAGCGATCGGCGCGACGGGTGCCACGGAAACTGGCCATCGACCAAAACCGGCAGCGCGTTGGTAATTCAACGCCGGTTTGGCGTTGTTGCAGCGTAATCGAGCGGACTTTTTTGACGGATGAAATGTCCGTCCACTATCATACGCCTGAACTGAAAGCCGACCAAAGCGGCCTAAAGACCAACGCTAGGCCCGGAAGTTTCTGGTCTCCGTTTTTTTGGATGCGCATGGCGTAATCTTGATCGATTACCTGCAGAAGGGAAGAACAGTCACAGGAGACTGTGGGGTGTGTTGGGCTAGGCACCAAGCACGGGTGCGGATTCAGCCAACACCCACTTATAGTTCTCCAAAAAAATTAAAAACAACCGCACAAAGTTCTTCAGGTGAAACACTTCCCAAACGGAGCGAACAGCAGGAAATAAAAACACACGGGTTTAAATTGAAATGAGTTCTTTTATTGGGGGGTATTCGTTCACAAGACTTAAATATAAATGAGCGTATTTGATTAAACACCGTATTGTTCTTATTAATAATCAGCGAGCGAATTTACTTAAACACACCATTGATCTGCTTAACAACTCATACGTTTGACGCGATTTAAATTTCTACGAGTCCGATAATACAACTCCCCGACACGTCTGGCTGGTGATAAGGTTAAAATCTGACTAATTAGAAATCATTAAAAAAAGGGAACCTCAAAGAAACTGAAAGGAGGCGGAGTTACACGATTAACTCGAGGTAGTTAATCGTGATTGGACCGGACGGAATAGGCATACATTACGCATGTGTGCGTATGCCATGCATACGATCGTTCGGCGACCGTGGATGGAGGGCAACATCGCTAGTGCATTTTCCAAGAATGTAAACACTAGCATCTGGGGTGCGAAAGACCCAAACCAAAGATTTGGTCATCCTAATGGGAGGCCATAAATCATCATTTCGGTTACCGATGATTAAACATTGCAACGAACATAGGGTGCAGCCATTGCCAGATGTTGAAAGTAAACATTTTCTGGCTGCATCATGTTCGTTGCTTGGTTGCGATCCTTGAACGTGGGGACCGATAATTGGAAGCCAGCGATTGCTGGTAATCAGGGACATGTTTGGTTTGCGTCAGCCGAAACCTTGTCGGCGGTAGCAAACCGATGGGAGCAAATAGCCGCATGCGAGAAGTGCCAAGGGCAAACAAATAAACGAGTCAACAAGGAACTCTTTGTTGGTGTTGTTTCCATAGCATACGGCTATGGAAACAAGCTGCCCTGGCAGAATGTATGCCTAAAGATAGGATTTCAAATGCCACGGCAATGTGATGATTTTGCCGTGGACTTATGCTTTTTTTAGGAAATGATGTACGCCTCGGGGGTGAATTCTCGATGCCACGGTAAGGTGATAAGCTTTGCCGTGGGCTTAATGTTTCTTAGGGAATGATGTACGCCTCGGGGGTGAATTTTCGATGCCACGGTAAGGTGATAAGCTTTGCCGTGGGCTTAATGTTTTTTAGGAAATAATGTCTGGCCGAGGGTGAGTTTTCGATGCCACGGCAAGGTGATAAGCTTTGCCGTGGATTTAATGTTTTCAGGGGTGGTGCTGGAGGAAAAGGGGTTTGGAAGGAAAACCCCTACAGAATAGGTAAGCTGCCTAACAGAAATTCAAAACAGTTATCCGATTGGGTAACCGTATTAATTCCAGCGATTTGGCTGGGGGTAAATGCCGTAGCAAGGTTACGCAACCTTGCTGAAGTTCGACCGAGAGGTAAGTCGTTCGCCTGGAATAGTGGGGATCGAGCGATGCATGGCTCTTCGGGCCCTGAAAAGCCCCACATCACTCCCTCCCCAGTGACGTAGTCACGAAACAGGTAAGGCAGGTTAGGGGGTGGTTAGTTGGTTATGGGCGCGCGTTTGAGCGCGAGTACGGGGAGGTTGTGCCGGTGGTGTAGGAGTGGTATTCGAAGATGGAGTTGATTCTGGAGCGGAAGCTTCCAGAAAACAGGGCTTAAGTCTTTCGACGCTGACCGTGGATCGCTTGCCTCTGATGTCGATCTCGAAGACGCGGTCACTGATGCGGCGGAAGACTTTGAATGGGCCATCATAAGGTGGGTCGAGAGGTTTTTTGACCTTATCCACCCTGACAAAGACGTGCGTGCAGCTGTGCAGTTCAGAGTGGACGAAAAGTTTTTTGGTGCCGTGCCTGGTTACAGGGGTTGCCCTAACCTTACGTAGCAGGTCACGGAGATGTCCCAATTCGCGAAGTTGGTCACGCGGTGTTTCGCCATTCAGGAAAAGTTCTCCTGGAAGAAGGAGGTTGGTACCGTAGGTAAGCTCTGCTGCCGAAGCACCCAGGTCCTCCTTAATACTTGTCCTCAGGCCGAGGAGGACGGTTGGTAGGGCGTCAAACCATTGTGTGTCATTATGACACATGAGTGAGGCTTTAAGAGATCTGTGCCAGCGCTCTATCATCCCATTTGATTGCGGGTGGTAGGCGGTGGTACGACTTCTTTGGCAGCCGAGAAGATTTGTTAGCTGCCTAAAAATTGTCGCCTCAAATTGTGGACCTCGGTCCGAAGTTATGGTGGTTGGTACACCGAAGCGTGTGACCCAAGTTGAGTAAAAGGCCTTGGCGACTGATTCGGCAGTAACTGCCCGGAGAGGTGTCGCCTCTGGCCATCGCGTGCAGCGATCCATCATAGTGAGGATATAAGAAAATCCTCTTGATGGAGTAAGCGGTCCCACTATGTCTATGTGGACATGGGCGAAGCGTGCCGTGGGAAGCCTGAATTGCGCTGGCTCCAGTACATTATGTCGCGCTACCTTGCAGCGTTGGCACTGGAGACAAGCACGGGCCCAACCGGTGAGATCTTTGTTCATCCGGGGCCAAATGAATTTGCGACGGACAGCAGCGGCTGTTGCTCGGCCGCTGGGGTGGGCTGGGTTGTGGTAAACCTGGAACACGCCCTTACGAAGTTTCTCGGGAATGTAAGGTCTAGCGGTTCCAGTGGAGACATCACACCAGATTTCGCCCAAAGGGTCGCGAAGGGTAATTTTCTTGAGCTCTAGTGCCGTATCGGCAGTTAGGAGGGACTTGAGCTGTTCATCCTCCTCTTGAGCTAGGGCAAGGTCAGTGTTATTCAAGGCGGTACGCAAATGAATCGTATCGATTCGAGAAAGGGCGTCCGCCGTGACATTCTGATTACCGGAGATATGCCTTATCTCCGTGGAATATTGCCCAATGAGGTCTAATTGACGCTCTTGTCGGGGGGAGGCATTTCCCGACTTCTTCCGGAACGCATAGACCAACGGCTTGTGGTCTGTTAAAATTGAGAGTGAGCGACCTTCTATCATGTGACGGAAGTACTTAACAGCGCTGTAGATCGCGAGCAATTCACGGTCGTAGGCGCTGTAACGTCGCTCAGTGGGACTCAGCTTCCTTGAAAAGAAACCAAGTGGTTCCGGGCGGCCTTCAATGTCCTGTTCAAGGACGGCTCCGATTGCGGTATCCGATGCGTCGCATTGGATAGAAAGTGCCGCTCCCTCGAGAGGGTATCGGAGTAAGGTGGCATTTGCCAATTGTTCTTTGGACAGTTGGAATGCTCTATCAGAGACTTCTGTCCAATTAATGGGGCGCTTATCATTGCGCTTAGCTCCTTTTAAAAACTCATTTAGGGGAGCTTGAACTTGGGCAGCGTTCTTCAGTGTCGGACGGTAGAAGTTCAGCATGCCCAAAAATCGACGAAGCTCACTCACGTTAGTAGGCCGGGGATACTTCATGAGGGCCTCCACACGGTCTGGAAGTGGGCGAATGCCCTGGTTGTCAACGACATAACCCAGATAGGTGATTTGCTCCTTGGCGTATTGACACTTATCTGGGTTGATGACAAGACCGAATTCACGGAGGCGCTCTAGGACCTGACGTAAGTGGCGCTTATGTTCGGCATGGTCTTTGGAGGCGATGAGAATGTCATCAAGATAAGCATGGCAGCAATTAAGACCACGTAAAGCCGTGTCGATATAACGTTGGAATGTCTGTGCGGCATTCCTGAGGCCGAAAGTCATCACTTTGAACTCGAAGAGTCCGAAAGGTGTAATGACTGCGGTCTTGGGGATGTCTTCTGGTGCCACCGGAATTTGGTGGTATGCCCTGGTGAGATCCAGGGTAGTGAAGACATTGCACCCTCGTAACTTGTACGAAAAATCGTAGAGGTGTGCAATTGGGTATCTGTCCGGGACAGTTGCTGCGTTCAACAGCCTGTAATCGCCACATGGGCGCCACTCACCGGAACGTTTCTTCACTAAGTGGAGTGGGCTTGCCCAGGGACTGTCCGACGGTTGGCAGATACCTAGTTCGATCATATGCTCGAACTCCGCGCGCGCCGCACGTAATTTTTCCGGAGCCAGTCGACGTGGACGCTGGCTCACCGGGGGACCACGTGTTTCTATATGATGAAACACCGTGGCTTTATGTCGGCGTTGGTTAGGTAGAGGAATTGTTGTACTCACAAATTCCTGTACCATAACCTGGAATGGGTCTATGCACTCTGTGGCCCCTGAAGTTGCCGCTGGAGATGCCGTCATGGGCAAGGGGGGTGCGGTTGAAGCCACTAGTCTGTTATGGGTCGAATCGACCAACAGATTATGTGCACCTAATAGGTCGGAACCTATCAGGGGTTCATTTACGTCCGCAATGACGAAACGCCAAGTGATCGGACGACAAAGACCCAATTGAAGTGTCAGCTTTTTACGTCCGTACGTAAGTATCGGCGTATTATTTGCAGCTGACAATTTAAGTGCGGCTGGCACGCGGTTACGCGGAGCAAACGATCGCGGGAGGACTGAAATATCGGCGCCGGTATCGACAGTAAAAGCGATATTCAGTTTTGGATCCCGGATGGTTAGGCGACTTATCGTATGGGTGCCGGCCGATTGCGCGAGGGTGTCGGTCGGCAAAATTAGTTTAAAGAGCGCCCTTGGTTGGTGGGAGGTTGCGTCCAACCACAAGGCGCTTTGCAATTGAATGCGCGATCACCATATCGCTGGTGATTGGCGCACCAAGGCAGAGTAACGGCATTATCAGGTATATTCTGCCTATTGGTATTGCCGTTACGGTGAGGTCGAGCCGGAGCTCGCTGGGAATTGGTTCGGTGAGGGCCATTTTGGGTGGGATTGGCCCTCTGTGGGGCATTCTGAGGGATATAGGCCCTCTGAGGGGCAGTTTGGTAGGAATTCTGCCGATTGAGAGGACGGCTCGGCATGGCTCGGTTCTGGGCGCTTCGAGGATTGTTCCTCACCTCCGCACGCAATTGCGTTATCTCGCGGAGGAGTGAGGTTTGGAGCGCCCGAAGGTCAGCAGTGGTTAATTGTGGTGGCGAACTACTTTGGTTAAATACGTTGGGGCCTGCCTCTGGATTCCCCTGAGGGAAATTGGTTGAGGCGGGCCTTCTATGAGGTAATTGGGTTTGAGGAGGATGGGGAGTCGGGACCAATTGAGGGGCTGTGAAAGGCAGACGAGGGTGCCGTGCAGGCTGGGCGGCGTGTTGAGAAACCGCCGCTACCTGGTACGCTGGAGGCTCAGAATACTGATCTGAGCTTTCCATGATTGCGTCCGCAATTTTGGATAAATAGCCCAAACTCTGATTGGGTTGGGCTATAAGTGCCGAACGGGCATGCTGGGGAAGACACCTCAAAAAGTGAGGCTTTATTAGGTCGTCCCCAATCCTGGTCCCCGCTATAGAGCGTAAATGGGTCAGGAAAAGAGATGGTCTCATCCCAGAAAGGTTGGTTACAGCGGCTAAGCGTTGTTGCCGCACACTTCCAGGTTCGTCCAAAGCGTCGAGCAGAGCTTCACGCATGTTGCTATATGGGTTGCGGCCGGCCGACCTTATTATGTGGGCAACATGCGGTCGCTGAGTGCGGTCAAGCACTTTCAACAGCTCGACTGCACGAAGTTGTTCGTCGTGCAAAGCTGAGGCCTGGAAGATGCGGTCTGCCACTGCAAACCAAAGGTCTGGGTCCTCCTCATCGAAGGGGGGAAGTCCTATATTTAAATGACGAGTCCCGTTCCCGAGGCTGGAAGCATCGCGGAATTCTTGGGACTCTGGGTGCCTATGAGCTTGTTGTGAGGTACCGGCACTAGTTGTGGGCATAAAAATGCCGGAATCTACCAAAGGGCCGGTACCAGGGGCGTTAGGAGCAGTCGGGAGTGTGTCTGTGGAAGTAGGCTGGGGTCGGTTCACGACGCTGGGGGCAACGGGTGGTGCCAGAGGAGTAGATTGTCCGGGCAAGTCTAGGTCAGCATCGACTTGCTCAGTGGGGAAATCGACGCTGGAGGCGTCGTGAAATTCAAGAGGCTCGGATTGTTCCAGAGCCTTTTTGGCCATGGTGTTCCGCGTGTTGACCATTGTGGGTTGTATGACGCGAAACTACAGTTAAAAGCGTAAGAGGACGCGAAGAAAGGTGAAGGAAGGCCAATGGGTCAAAAGAAATCGCAGCAAGTTGATACTGGTTTCTACGGAAGAAGTAGAAATAGGTCGCAATGGACGCGAGGCGTAGAGGATTGGAGAAGATCGAGGGTACACCGCCAGGAATAGAAACGATTCAGTATTGAATCAAAGGGTTCTACGAAGGAAGTAGTAGTAGATCGCCAGAGGAAAAGTCGCGTAAGGCGGGTTGTAATTGGGGATATTACCGCGGTTTATCTCTTAATGAGATTTCGATTTAAAAAAAACTCAGTAAACTCCCCTAGTTGGAGTTCGTGGTTAGGAAAAGGAGCCAATGATATTAAAAAGGTCACGGGGAGTCGAGAGTAGTCGAGTGGAGTAGTTAACGAGGACAGGCAGAACTATAGTGTTGCCTTACTTAATTTCAAAATGATGAAAACGTTAATTTAATAATTAAAACGGGATTGAATTGGAAAATATTTAAGTTACTTTCGCGCGTGTGTGTCTCAAAGTGTTGAGAAACGTTAAAGTCACCTTGTGTGTGCTGCAGATATATCTTACTTATTTTATTAAAGTTTAGAACGCCAGTTATAGTATAACAATTAATTACAAATTTCGTTATTTGCGGCCTTTTTAACAATATGAAATTTATTCTATGTGAATTATTTTATTTTTGTATTTTTGGGCGATTTCTTTTTGAACAGCTGGTGTATGCTAAATTTACAAAGTTTGGTATAGTTATATGTAAATATCGAACGTCTATTTAGTTCGGGGCCTTGCTTATAAGACGGCTTGTTACTATTTTCTTTAGATGAATTATACGCAAAATTCACCTCTAACAAAGTTCTGCAATTTGGAACTTGGTGTAGGTTATAAATTCGGTTTAGGGTGGTTAGCTTGTAAAGATTGTTAAAGCTAACGACTGGTGATTTGACATTAAAAAAATATATCTAGTTGCCGATCCGTGAATAATGTGGTCACACTAAATGGTTAGGATTTACGAGTATAATTCCGTCATCTTCAGTACAAAAACGTTCACGTGTTCTTGATTTATGTTCGGATTAAAGGGAATAAAATACAGGAAATAAATTTCAGTTAATACTAATGTTTTTTTCTTAGTGAAGACTGTAGAAAGTTAACGTGAAATCAGCTATTGCAAACAGTTGATTAATTGTGTAAAAGTATTTAAATTTAATACCAAACTGTCGTGAACTACTTCTATTTCCTTTTTAATAACTGTATCTATTAAGAAATCACAATATTTGATTGGGGTGCTACACCACTAAGATTTGTGTTACATTAAATTCAAACGTCTCTTAAAAATACCTATCTATTCTACACAGTTTGCGTTAAATTGACAGTGTTGCACAAATAGTTCGGTTTACAATTTCGTTCACAAGTTTTTGTTCTGAAATCTTACGACTAATAATATATGAGAAAAAAAACTTTTTATTAAATGATCAAATTAACGTGTAATATGGCAGAATTCCAAAAAAAATTCATAAAAGGTATGTAGCAAAATTTTTGTCCTCTATAGTCTCTCTTTAATACCAATCACCAATTATTAATTTTAAATTTTAATTTATATTGGCGGCTCAGAAGGAGCTTACCAAATGGGAAAATACTAAATTCAAAAAAGATAAAAATTAATACAAAGAAAGAAAAACCTGTGTCCTATTGTGTCTCCGTGGCTGGTGTTCGATGCTACAGGTGACGTTGATAAACACGGCAGCGTTGGGGTTGCTGCAATCCTTACTGGTTCCGTCGCACGGGTCACTTTCACCGTTTGCTGTCACTGGCACTGTCTTTTGATTTAATTTTTTTGCACGCTAGTCGCCGTTTTTACGTGAAATGTTCGGAAGTTGCGCGGTCACGGTTGCGTTAAGGCGCGTGTTCACTTTTCGCGGTCACCAATGTGGGGTGTGTTGGGCTAGGCACCAAGCACGGGTGCGGATTCAGCCAACACCCACTTATAGTTCTCCAAAAAAATTAAAAACAACCGCACAAAGTTCTTCAGGTGAAACACTTCCCAAACGGAGCGAACAGCAGGAAATAAAAACACACGGGTTTAAATTGAAATGAGTTCTTTTATTGGGGGGTATTCGTTCACAACACTTAAATATAAATGAGCGTATTTGATTAAACACCGTATTGTTCTTATTAATAATCAGCGAGCGAATTTACTTAAACACACCATTGATCTGCTTAACAACTCATACGTTTGACGCGATTTAAATTTCTACGAGTCCGATAATACAACTCCCCGACACGTCTGGCTGGTGATAAGGTTAAAATCTGACTAATTAGAAATCATTAAAAAAAGGGAACCTCAAAGAAACTGAAAGGAGGCGGAGTTACACGATTAACTCGAGGTAGTTAATCGTGATTGGACCGGACGGAATAGGCATACATTACGCATGTGTGCGTATGCCATGCATACGATCGTTCGGCGACCGTGGATGGAGGGCAACATCGCTAGTGCATTTTCCAAGAATGTAAACACTAGCATCTGGGGTGCGAAAGACCCAAACCAAAGATTTGGTCATCCTAATGGGAGGCCATAAATCATCATTTCGGTTACCGATGATTAAACATTGCAACGAACATAGGGTGCAGCCATTGCCAGATGTTGAAAGTAAACATTTTCTGGCTGCATCATGTTTGTTGCTTGGTTGCGATCCTTGAACGTGGGGACCGATAATTGGAAGCCAGCGATTGCTGGTAATCAGGGACATGTTTGGTTTGCGTCAGCCGAAACCTTGTCGGCGGTAGCAAACCGATGGGAGCAAATAGCCGCATGCGAGAAGTGCCAAGGGCAAACAAATAAACGAGTCAACAAGGAACTCTTTGTTGATGTTGTTTCCATAGCATACGGCTATGGAAACAAGCTGCCCTGGCAGAATGTATGCCTAAAGATAGGATTTCAAATGCCACGGCAATGTGATGATTTTGCCGTGGACTTATGCTTTTTTTAGGAAATGATGTACGCCTCGGGGGTGAATTCTCGATGCCACGGTAAGGTGATAAGCTTTGCCGTGGGCTTAATGTTTCTTAGGGAATGATGTACGCCTCGGGGGTGAATTTTCGATGCCACGGTAAGGTGATAAGCTTTGCCGTGGGCTTAATGTTTTTTAGGAAATAATGTCTGGCCGAGGGTGAGTTTTCGATGCCACGGCAAGGTGATAAGCTTTGCCGTGGATTTAATGTTTTCAGGGGTGGTGCTGGAGGAAAAGGGGTTTGGAAGGAAAACCCCTACAGAATAGGTAAGCTGCCTAACAGAAATTCAAAACAGTTATCCGATTGGGTAACCGTATTAATTCCAGCGATTTGGCTGGGGGTAAATGCCGTAGCAAGGTTACGCAACCTTGCTGAAGTTCGACCGAGAGGTAAGTCGTTCGCCTGGAATAGTGGGGATCGAGCGATGCATGGCTCTTCGGGCCCTGAAAAGCCCCACAAAACTATTATGGAGCCTTATTGGAGAAAATGAACGACGAAATAATGAAAAAATGACCCAGTATGGTGAAGAAAATAGTTCTGTGCCGTCACGATAACGCACCGTCACACGCGGGCTTAAAAGCGATGGCCAAATTAAACCAGTTACAATTTGAATTGAATGTGTTACGTGGTAATCTCCTCCACCGCTCTTGTCCCGCTGCGAAACGGAAGCATAGAACATGCAATTTAAGCCGTAAAAACGTTTTGTGTTATTACGCAGACAATAAAATATCTAGAAGGTGACAAACCAGAGTTCTATAAATAACATCGTTCGAATTAAAAATATAGTTACCCAAAAAAATCATACGATCAATTTGTTAATAAGAAGAGGAAGAACGAAAACTACATGAAGGGAAAAACAGTTTTGTGTGTGATCGGTGAATCGGATGAGCTATAACTAAATCGACTTCCTGGAGGGACATTAACGACACCCCGTCGAAACTGTGAGTGCACTCAATATTTAATTAATTTATGTTTTTGTGAGCAAATTAACCGTGCAACTGTTGCTCACGCACCGTATAGTCTCCAGACTTAAGATTATTATCTGTTCCCAAACTTCAAGCGGTGGCTTCAGAAAAAGAGATTCAGATCGAATGAGGAAGTCGTCGTGGAAACCGAGGAGTATTTCGACGTATTGGACGTTCCATAGTACAGAAACGGTATTGAAATGTTGCAAAATCACTATACCAAGTGTATAGTCCTCGAAGGCAACTATGTTGGGAAATGAATATAATTTTGCCCCAAAAATGGTTGTTCCTTTTAAAAACGTTGCGACTTTTCACCCTAGTTTAGTTCAGTTTAGTTTAGTTTAGTGAGGGCAGAACCCTCATTTATTTAGCTATGTAGTACCTTTGTTATCGCCTTCTTTCTATTTCCAGATGTCATGTGCGGATGTGTGGCATAGATGCGCCCACACACACCGGGGATCATTAAGGTATTCATATTTCTGCGTATCGATTTTAGCTACATTGCCTGCACGTGGTTTATTACCCACGATAAAAGTCTCGGCCGGAGTGCTTATTTTTGGATGCGATAGTATTTGCCTCTGATCTCCAATGGAAAGGTGTACGTAAGGAAAGGTAAAACTTTGTAGGAAAAATGGCAGGTTTTCGTATATTATTTATTTTTCTATTCCTACAATGAACCCGGAAGTTCATGACCTCACCGACTCGACTCCGGCGTCGTTCCCTGTCCTGTGCACTCTCCTTCCACGCTTGACCAGCCGTTCCGATCTCCTCAACGCCAAACCTAACATTGTCCCATCACTTTCGCGGCCGTCCTGCCGGTCTCTTGCCCGTTGGCTTACCGTCAAGAATTCTATGCACGGTCCTATCGTTGCCCATTCGCGCCACACGTCCGGCCGCTCTTAATCTTCGCGACCTGATTACTGGTGGTTGTGGAGTTTCCTCCATTGTCCTGCCTGCTCGTCATATTTTCTCTGTTTTTCCATGTTGTATTCCAGAATACTACCCTTTATTAAATTTAACACTGAATCTCCTTACACATCCTTAAAAACTTCACTTAACATATATTACATTCTCACTTAATACATACCATTCATAAACATTCACAATATTGCCAGTTACAGGACATTTAATAACCTGCACCTTTTTATTAATTCAAAACATAGTAACTTTGATTTTCGTCCAAATTTGATTCAATGTGAAAAGTCACAGAGAGAAAAATAGGTTTTTCAGTTTGAGATTGTAAGTTGAATTGTGAGTTTGGAAAGTTGAGTTAAGAACCCCTAAGTTGATATAAATATATTAAATATAGTGATAATATATGAGTTTTAATATCATTTAAAACCCTTTAAGAGCCGTTGAATTTAAAAAAGGGTTTTTCTTGTTAATGGCGCCTCAGCCAGTTGTAACTGGACTTTCACCAAAGGAAGGTCCGCCTGGGACGCGGATCATAATACGTGGAGAATTCTTAGGAACCAGAGCGAGTGATCTAATTGGTTTAACTATTTGCGGATGTGACTGCCTTCTATCAACAGAGTGGAAAAGTTGTAATAAGATTGTTGTGCGTACAGGACCAGCAAAAGAAGAAAAGGAATAATAAAAGGTCCCCGCTCTTCCCTCAACCGAGGAAGCACGGCGCCGGACGTCAGCATCCATAAGTCTTCTTTTTGCCGAGTTGGTGTTTTCTTGATGATTTGTTCCCTTATGGTAGTGTCGGCTCATCACACGTACGCCTACCGGGTTTTTCATGGGATTGTTTTTTGTGTTGGAATCACCATATATTTACAATATTCACTGTTGTACATAGTAGGAAGATTCCTTTTTTATCAGATCAGACAGATGCAACTTTGAGAGTGAATAGGAAGTGATATCAGGTTCATTGCCGTCCTAAAAACGCGGAGCCTTCAATTTAATATACCCTTTCTTATTCATCTATAAAAGCATTTTAATCACATCTGGCACTATGAGACCTTGATAAGGGTGCAGATAAAATCAGGGTTTCTGGTTTGTCTCTCGATACGAATTAGATAACTCCATTTTTCACTTAATAAAACTATTATAATTATCAGGTTTGGTGGGATGTTTTTAGTCATCACATAAATGAACGATTGAGTGATAATGGTTTTCTCCAGGGCTATAAACTTGTATTTTGGGCTGTACTAAAACGACGTTTTGCACATACTTATTGGGATGGTGATGAAATTCGATTTCCATTTGTAATATTCAATTAATGATTATTATTTAAATTGTGTTATCATTTTGATAAACGTTTATAATTTGGTATAGGTGTTATCTTCATTAGTATTATGTATGAATATGTATGAAGTTACTTTTCTATTTCCTTCTTCTTTACTTTGTGTATCTTTAGTGCACATCGTCATAGTTTTAAGGTTGAATACAAATGGGATAATAAACCAAACAATTTTGTTTTAAGACCGTTTGTTAAAGTGGACGATCTTCCCTTTGTGAGTTTTCTGTTAAGATTAAGCTTTGTAATCGAATTATTTATGAGTGAATCACATTTTATTTAAGTTGTATGAATGAAGGGAGAAAGTGGGTACCGTTCGAAGAAGGTTATTGAATAACCCGATGCAAATTTGGAGTTTAATCAGTTTGCCTCACGTTTAATTCTGATCGAATTATGTTGGCTATTGAACTTCGAACGGATATTTGCCAGATCTTGCGACCCCCAGGTATATGGAGTTAGACCTGGGGGCCGCAAGTACAAGTACAATACTACAGTAAATGCAAAAGTAGTGTTCCTAATGTATAGTGTCCAAAAATCGTGTTTAATTTGTTTCGCTTCCTGAATGAATTAAACCGTTGTGGGATGGCCGCTCGCCCCGGTAGTGGGAATTCCGTGGTTATGGAGCGTTTCACGAGGCAAACCATACGATGTTTTACAAAAACAATAATTCTTCGGTTATCGCAAAGTGAATATTTTGTTAACTGCGTGAAATTTGTCACATTAGAAAAGCACCAAGTAAGTAAAAAAGGCTACAGAAGTTTTGAACAGATTGGGGCGACCCACATCATCAAGAAACCAGAAAAATCTAGAGAGGGTGGGTCAGTCAGTTTGCGAGACCTTATCGTTCGCAAAAGGACAATTGTCTCATCAGAGCGGTGTGTAGGGATGGATGACAACTTTTTCATTCCATATTCGATTTTCTTGTTGCTTTTAAACGTACAATTTAGTTCCAACAGGAAGCGGCATTGTCTCACCTGGCTGAATTGTCCTTACCAGTCGTCCATAGAATTTTTTAGAAAGTTGATATACCGACACGAGACATAATATATGCTGTACGTCGTACCGATTGACATCAATCTCTGGGACTACATAAAATCCAAAGTATAGAGAGTTTAATTTTGAAGTACATAATTGTTAATTTATATAAAATCCAGGAAAATAATTTTAGTGACCACAAATATGACTTTATTTGAACGGTAATTGTATTCCATTAATGCTTGAATATAGTTTTAGGCATGTAGTCACTACTTTCAACTGATGTGGAAATGTTATGTTATCGCTATGGTATACGGCTCTGATGCTTTTGCTTATTTGAATTTCCTTTCGGTGTTCTTCACTATTTGCTTGTGTATTGTGTGTGTATCTGTTAGAAACGCACAAGTACCCTTAATGTCAGAGCACAGTGCGATCGGAAGAAGAGGAAGTGAATAAGGAAAGGAGGTATCGAGGTACATTGACATTAAATGCGTGTACATTACAACGACGAGGAAACACATGATCAGGTAGAGCATTCCACATTCGTATGGTTCGCCTAAAAAATGACGCTCTATGTTTATTTGTCCGCTTGATGTTGATTTGCAAACTGAATTGATGCGTATTCTCAGATTGACGGGTATCGCGGTAAAATGTCTGAAGGGGCGAAGCACATTCAGCAAGTTCGGTAGAACGCCGACCGTGATAATACTTATAGAAAAGACACAAGTGTGATACGTTGTGCCTATGGTCTAACGACGTAATTGATCGACTTACGATTGGGTCTCCAATATGTTTCACTGCTCGTTTTTTCATCGTATTGTTACACGCAACGCCTACCCTCCCCCAATATCCGTCGGTTTTGGGGGCCATCTCCCACCATTAACAGGATTCATCTTCATGTGAAGCCCCATATGTTGATTAATCCAAATCAACATACCCAATCCAATGAGTACCTGTAAAAGTGCATTAGATACAAAATGCATATACGGGCAAATCATGGAATCCAGATTACACATCTGGGAAAAATCCATGACGGCACAAAGAAATAAATGTGCTACTAAAAACAAAGAACAATTCTATGGTAACGAAGCAATACGGTATACAAAATATCTTTGCCATCGTTGACCATAAATAAACACTTGTCTAAATACAAGGATCTAAGAATTGTATACACGCATCCACACAATCAGGTCTCGCAGATCATAAACATTTTCAATGTTTACGATTTTCAGGAAATGTACTGCGAAGCATACCGCATGTGTATCAAAAAAGATCTATTGGTTGTAAACAATGGATGTATAAGAGAGATAAGGGTGTGTGTGTATGAACGCCGTCCGGTTTTGGAGATTCTATCAGAGAGTCTGATTAAAACCATCGTCCAAAACGACAATTCGTACGTAGAGGGAGATGTAAAAAAGCAAACGATTAATTGTATCCTAATTTTTTTAATCTAATCTAAGGGAGTAACGTGTGTTTCCTGCATGTGTTTCGCTGCGTTGTTAATTAAAATATTGTCGAGACACGTATTTATGTTGAATCCGGCATAGTGTGCAATTTATGAACAATTAGTTGTACGAAATAAAAAAGATTAAATCCGTAAACGATCTGCGTGTTTTATTTGTGCTTTTCGGTCAGTGGATTCGTTGTGTGCTAGCAGTGTGCGGCGGAACGCTGCAACCAGGACCTTCAACCGAAGGACAATAAACATTCGTCAAAGTCAAATCGCACCAAATAATTTTCCGCCTAAAAACTGCCAGGGTAGTGGAGCACGAATTTGAAGTAGTGCAATCCTTTAACTACCTTGGGTCAATAGCATCAGCCAATATCAATAGTATCAAATCCAACAAAACCTACTATGGTCTATGAGGGCTCTTTAAATCCCGAAATTTATCCAGAGTATGCAAGCTATTACTGTACAAGACCATGGTCTTACCAGTACTCATGTGTGGATCCGAAACCTGGGTGCTCAATAAAAGGCACTCTGTACTCTCCGAGTTTAATCAGTTTGCCTCACGTTTAATTCTGATCGAATTATGTTGGCTATTGAACTTCGAACGGATATTTGCCAGATCTTGCGACCCCCAGGTATATGGAGTTAGACCTGGGGGCCGCAAGTACAAGTACAATACTACAGTAAATGCAAAAGTAGTGTTCCTAATGTATAGTGTCCAAAAATCGTGTTTAATTTGTTTCGCTTCCTGAATGAATTAAACCGTTGTGGGATGGCCGCTCGCCCCGGTAGTGGGAATTCCGTGGTTATGGAGCGTTTCACGAGGCAAACCATACGATGTTTTACAAAAACAATAATTCTTCGGTTATCGCAAAGTGAATATTTTGTTAACTGCGTGAAATTTGTCACATTAGAAAAGCACCAAGTAAGTAAAAAAGGCTACAGAAGTTTTGAACAGATTGGGGCGACCCACATCATCAAGAAACCAGAAAAATCTAGAGAGGGTGGGTCAGTCAGTTTGCGAGACCTTATCGTTCGCAAAAGGACAATTGTCTCATCAGAGCGGTGTGTAGGGATGGATGACAACTTTTTCATTCCATATTCGATTTTCTTGTTGCTTTTAAACGTACAATTTAGTTCCAACAGGAAGCGGCATTGTCTCACCTGGCTGAATTGTCCTTACCAGTCGTCCATAGAATTTTTTAGAAAGTTGATATACCGACACGAGACATAATATATGCTGTACGTCGTACCGATTGACATCAATCTCTGGGACTACATAAAATCCAAAGTATAGAGAGTTTAATTTTGAAGTACATAATTGTTAATTTATATAAAATCCAGGAAAATAATTTTAGTGACCACAAATATGACTTTATTTGAACGGTAATTGTATTCCATTAATGCTTGAATATAGTTTTAGGCATGTAGTCACTACTTTCAACTGATGTGGAAATGTTATGTTATCGCTATGGTATACGGCTCTGATGCTTTTGCTTATTTGAATTTCCTTTCGGTGTTCTTCACTATTTGCTTGTGTATTGTGTGTGTATCTGTTAGAAACGCACAAGTACCCTTAATGTCAGAGCACAGTGCGATCGGAAGAAGAGGAAGTGAATAAGGAAAGGAGGTATCGAGGTACATTGACATTAAATGCGTGTACATTACAACGACGAGGAAACACATGATCAGGTAGAGCATTCCACATTCGTATGGTTCGCCTAAAAAATGACGCTCTATGTTTATTTGTCCGCTTGATGTTGATTTGCAAACTGAATTGATGCGTATTCTCAGATTGACGGGTATCGCGGTAAAATGTCTGAAGGGGCGAAGCACATTCAGCAAGTTCGGTAGAACGCCGACCGTGATAATACTTATAGAAAAGACACAAGTGTGATACGTTGTGCCTATGGTCTAACGACGTAATTGATCGACTTACGATTGGGTCTCCAATATGTTTCACTGCTCGTTTTTTCATCGTATTGTTACACGCAACGCCTACCCTCCCCCAATATCCGTCGGTTTTGGGGGCCATCTCCCACCATTAACAGGATTCATCTTCATGTGAAGCCCCATATGTTGATTAATCCAAATCAACATACCCAATCCAATGAGTACCTGTAAAAGTGCATTAGATACAAAATGCATATACGGGCAAATCATGGAATCCAGATTACACATCTGGGAAAAATCCATGACGGCACAAAGAAATAAATGTGCTACTAAAAACAAAGAACAATTCTATGGTAACGAAGCAATACGGTATACAAAATATCTTTGCCATCGTTGACCATAAATAAACACTTGTCTAAATACAAGGATCTAAGAATTGTATACACGCATCCACACAATCAGGTCTCGCAGATCATAAACATTTTCAATGTTTACGATTTTCAGGAAATGTACTGCGAAGCATACCGCATGTGTATCAAAAAAGATCTATTGGTTGTAAACAATGGATGTATAAGAGAGATAAGGGTGTGTGTGTATGAACGCCGTCCGGTTTTGGAGATTCTATCAGAGAGTCTGATTAAAACCATCGTCCAAAACGACAATTCGTACGTAGAGGGAGATGTAAAAAAGCAAACGATTAATTGTATCCTAATTTTTTTAATCTAATCTAAGGGAGTAACGTGTGTTTCCTGCATGTGTTTCGCTGCGTTGTTAATTAAAATATTGTCGAGACACGTATTTATGTTGAATCCGGCATAGTGTGCAATTTATGAACAATTAGTTGTACGAAATAAAAAAGATTAAATCCGTAAACGATCTGCGTGTTTTATTTGTGCTTTTCGGTCAGTGGATTCGTTGTGTGCTAGCAGTGTGCGGCGGAACGCTGCAACCAGGACCTTCAACCGAAGGACAATAAACATTCGTCAAAGTCAAATCGCACCAAATAATTTTCCGCCTAAAAACTGCCAGGGTAGTGGAGCACGAATTTGAAGTAGTGCAATCCTTTAACTACCTTGGGTCAATAGCATCAGCCAATATCAATAGTATCAAATCCAACAAAACCTACTATGGTCTATGAGGGCTCTTTAAATCCCGAAATTTATCCAGAGTATGCAAGCTATTACTGTACAAGACCATGGTCTTACCAGTACTCATGTGTGGATCCGAAACCTGGGTGCTCAATAAAAGGCACTCTGTACTCTCCGCGTTCGAGACGAAGTTCTTAAGGAGAATTGTTGGCCCCATTTTTGTGAGGGAGGACGATTCCGGAGACGCTACAACCGTGAGTTGTACGCGATCTACCTTGAAGCTTACGTTGTAAGAAAAATCAAGCTCGGTAGACTCCGGTGGGTGGGACACATAGCCCGAATGAGCGAAGAGGAGCCTGCCGGGAAAGACTTTTGTGGCAGGATGTATGGAAAGTGGCAGCACGGCAGACCATATCTGCGATGGAGGGATGGCGTAGACCAGGACGCCCAGAGGCTGGGAGTACCAAACTGGATGACATCGGCTCAAAATCGGGACGGTTGGAGAAACTTGCTAAATAATGCCAAGACCGGATCCCGGTTGATGATGATGATGATGATGATGATGATGATGATGATGATGATGATGATGATGATGATGATGATGATGATGATGATGGTGATGATGATGATGTTGATGATGATGAAGTACAGGGCAATATGTTTGATAATCATAGAATAGTGCCTGATAATCATATAAGTGTCGTTTATGGTTAATATAAAGAGGAGAGGACCTAAGTGATTGGCCGGAGGGACATCCGAGACGTTGAAAACGGGCCTGAAACGTCTTCTGTAGATCCATTTATTCATATATGAAGAAATACATTATCTCAATATGGGTTTGAAGCCAAGGAAGGTTGCGCGAAATTCTATCGCAGACTTTACTGAAATAGATTGTATTATGAAGTAATCCTCCCTCTCCACCAACCATGTCAACTATATATACAAAATATAGACTAACATTTCAAATCAAAACATAAAACTGATTAACTGATAAACACGAAATGTCCAATCGAAACAAAATTGAAAACATAAACAAAAATCACATGCTGACATATTTCGGTTTAGATCGCACGCAGGAAATGACCGTTTTCTTGGCGAACATGCGATCCTAGCTATATGATAACAACTAAGGTCTATGAACTTGTTTTTCGTAAAACGGTACCACAATTTCGTATGATTTACCTATGAACCTAAACAGTTTTATCATATGATTGGTTTCTTAGTAGAGCAAATTGGATAAGTTAAGAGAAAAAAAAAGATCCGGTTGATTCGCATCAGACGATAAGTCTGAATCTGGCGAGTGAGGAATAACAAAGTGCTAGCCACGCAACATAGTATCAATTCGACAAATTGTTTATATATATTTTAAAAACAAACTTCAATTATATAATAAAATATTTAAAATTCGATGCACAAGCTGCAGATCTGAATGCAAAATTGGATGCCCAAACGCAGTGGATGAAATGTAATTTTCAACACGTTAAGGAAGAAATTCGAAACAAAGTAGAAAATCTGGACCTAAAAGTCACCGATGAAATTTCGCGAATCGAAAAGAGACTTGAGTGTGTTGAGAGAAATAAGACATCGCCTAGCAATCAACATGACTACAAATATACAAGGATGCCACCGCCAACCTTCGATGGAACGGGACTCTTCTCCGTATTTATACGTCAGTTTGACGCCGCGGCCAATTATAATAAGTGGTCGGATGGGCAAAAGTCAACATCACTAATCTTGTCACTCCGCGGGGCGGCTGCAGAATTGCTACAAACCATACCAGCAGAGAAACAAACAGATTTCCAAGCGGTAAGAGACGGCCGTGATGGAGACAACCACATGCAGTAGGTCTACCGCATGCAACTGGGGAGCAGAACGCAGAAACCTGGAGAAAGTCTTCAACAGTTGCAGGCAGACATTGAGCGATTGGCAAACTTGTCTTATTCAAATATGACTAAGGAATTTCGGACGAGGTAGCATTGGATGTATTATAAATGCACTCCAAGATCGGGACTTGCAACAAGCCGTTCGTTTGGCAGGAAAGAAGACGACTAATGAAATACTGGCGTTTGCCTTGCGATATGAATCTGCTAAACTGGTCACCAGGAATACATATAGAGTCCGAGAAATGTCCGTCCAGGAATGTTCCTACCAAAGGATCGGGCATGTACAACGGAGAACCCCGAGACCTGATATGCAGTGTTGGTGTGTGTTCAACAAGCCATGAACACACCTTCCACTAACACCGGGTTCTTGTTGTGTTGTGGGCTGGCGCCAGGAACAATGCGGTCTCCTGACGTGCACGTTGGTTGGGCGTTGTTGGACTTCGCCGACCGATGAATGTCGTTCACAAACACGAGGGAATTGATGTGCCAGATCAATGGCGGCCGCAGCAATGATGCCTGAAACCAAATTTCTATTAAGCTCAATAAAGTCAAATGAACACCTGCAGCTTATTGAAATAATTGTCTCTTGGGACAACAGAACTCGTGTTGGATATGTTTTGTTCTTAAATTATTTACTTTATTTCCAAGGATTACTATGATTTTTAGAGATTACAAAGTTGGTGACCGATGTCGACAAAAGCTAACGAAAGAATAACAAAAATTAAAAATGGTTGTCAAGTGACAACCAACAGAATTCATAAATGTCAGCTGATTGCTGACATTGTTGACAGCAATCAGCTGTCATATTGTTCAAGTGGTACCACAGATTTAAATATTGCGAATTCGCCGGTTGTTTCGAATGCGAATCCGCAACAGTTGGATATGCGGCGGAGTCGGCCACATCTCTGTTGACTGAAGGAAACGTCGACGAATAAATGAAACATCAAGTGAGAATTGTTGTTCATACAAATGCATGTTGGTCATCATGGATTACTTCAGCAAGTGGGTGGAAGTCCTTCCAATTCCAAACCAAGAAGCAACAACCATCATTGAGCAGCTTATCAATAATTGGATCAGCAGATATGGAGTTCCCTGTGAGCTTCATTCCGATCAAGGCCGAAACTTCGAATCACAGATATTTCAAGACGTCCATGCGGCACTCGGGGTAAGGAAAACCAGGACCACACCCCTACATCCGCAGTCAGACGGAATGGTCGAAAGGTTCAACCGAACAATGAAAGAGCATTTATCGAAGGTCGTTAGTGATCACCAACGAGATTGGGACAAATATGTACAAACCTTTCTCCTGAGTTATAGATCGGCTAATCACGATACGACAGGCCATTCTCCAGCAAGAATTGTATTTGGACGAGAGATACGATTACCAGCTGATCTGCGATTCGGAATACCTTCAGACGCCATAGATAAGACCGAAGACTACGTGGCCGAATGGTGAAATCGCCTCGATGAGATTCATCATTTGGTTCGAAAGCAAATCAAGGTGTCAAGTGACAGGATGAAAACATGGTACGACATTCGAGCCAACGCATCCGGATTTAATGCAGGCGATAACGTGTGACTTTATAACCCTCATCGGCAAAAGGAAGGTCTCAGAAGTTGCAGCAACATTGGGAAGGACCGTATAAGATTCCCACAAGAATTAACGACGTTGTCTATAGGATTCAGCAAAGACCGAACGCCCAGATGAAAATGGTACTTGGTGACCGACTGCCGACTTTTTGTTAACCTGTGGGGGTTCAAGTTAGGATACCGAACATGGGCACTAGATTCACTAATCCCCCAGCACTTGTTCCGCCGAACTCAATTCCCGAAAATATCCATGAGCAGAAGAGGAGAAATAAAATATTCTGGTTGCTTGTAATTTGATTTTATTGTCGCTGGTGATTTTGAATTTTACACTGTTAAAGGTATTTTTACTTGGTACTTGGCACCCCAAACACAAGCGATGAAGAATCGATGCCAAATTTACACTATGTTTTAGTTCATTTAATTGCATTGGTTTTTCCACTGTCGGATGAAAATTTACGATAACGAATTTTTAAATTCCTATGTACCATAAAGAATTTCCGAAATAATATTTATTTTCTTTTTTTTTTCTGATAATGAATTGCAAACTCCGGTGGTATGCACGACTCGAAGTGGCAGCGTGACTGTCCGCTATGACAGTTGAATAGTGACTGACTCTAATTAGGGGTGAAATTCTGTATTCCGTTTTGCACACAGGACAATCAAAAGATATCACGCCTCTGTTCCCTCATTGTCACGCCCGTCGAAGTATGGTGCGTATCGGTTAATTGATAATTGACGAACGTGGAGAATGAGAGAACAGAAACACGATGTACTGCGATCTCGATGTGGCTTTGGTCGTGTGTGCTGGTATCAACAGCAGATTCTGAGCATGACCTACTGCCCTAGTGTTACGGCTGTGGCGATCTCAGCGTGCATTGAACCGTATGGAAACAGAATTATGGAGGAGAGGAAATGTAGGCGGTGCTATTCACCTGCAGAAAGAGATCATTGATCCCAAGCGAATGGAGATCTGATGAAAATCGATAGGACGCTACATCGGCTAGGGAAATAATACCGTGGGAAAAACGCTAAGGAATGCGGTAATTACCCAAGCCAATGAATGATGATGCAACCGCCTCGTTTGATTCGACTTGGTTGTTGTTAACCAACATGAATGGAGTTTCCGGTGGAAATCTCATGGTTAGAGGAATGTTACCATATGGCAAAAATGGTTGCTAAACTCAATTGTGAATTATCTGCATAGGATAATGAGTTTAGCTATGCGTCCTTGGGGGAAAACATGATATTTCAGGTGAATAGCATGAACGGTGGAATAGGGGATAATATGATACCCTGAAAGCGGTCGAAATAAAACGGGCATTGTGGTTGAAATTGTGGGTTGGTTCTCCATGTAATATAGAGAACCCCCACAAACCCAGGAGACCAGTGAACTTAGTTCGGGACGAACTAATCTAGGCGGTGGGTGGTGTGACGCATATGACAATCAGTACTAGAATATTCTAGAAAGTCCGAAACAAAGTACTAGACTGTTCTAGAAAGCACTGGAAAACTGGAGACTATGAGCAATAGAAAATTCGAGGCTATAGAACGGACGGAAACGAAACACTGAATCAGAATAAGAGAAAACGGTATAAATACGTCGCACGCAGATCGGGAAGAAGTAAGCAGTAAAAGACGCGATAAGTACGGAAACAATAAGTCAAGAAATCAAGAAGTGTACGGTAAAAGTAAAGGTTGTGATTAACGGACTAATAAAGTGTTACATTAATTCAAAATCGATTTAACGGCTCTTATTTATTAAAAATAATTAATCCAGCGAACCCTAAGCTCGGTACAATGTATTGTAGCACCGATGATGATGATGGTGGGACGATTATTACGGCCAACTAAGGACTAAACACTTATAAAGTTGTGACCACCGACGCAGAATATCGGTAGTAATTTTTAATAATTTCCATATGTTGCTTGTTCGTGAAGGTCACCATAATAAAAGTATAATTGAATAGAAGGTTTCCTTTCTAAAAACCCTTTACATTGATATCCCCTTTACTTACCATACTTTGCAGTGCGTTTTGACATATGGGGGTACCCCTTTTACGCGAATTATGATTCCACGATTTGAGATTTATAAAAAAATATATTTTTATTTTTCTCAGTTCTTACACACTAGTTAACAAGTTTCTTAGAGTATGTTAGTCTAATGCGGAAAAATCGGGAATGATGATGCTGGTTCTGTATTCTCTATTTATATCGATATTCTTATCTCCTTATTTCGTGGGTGCTGTCCCTGGTAGTTTTCCTATGAAGCATCTATGTCTTATCAGCAGCGTTTTTCCTTTGCTCAGACGGATTTGAATATAATGTTACTAATGAGATCATCGGTTGGTGTTCTTGGGAATTTTCCTAGGAGATAATGATATTGTTCTGCTGCGATGTTTGAAATTCGTTTATAATTATTTCTACGTGCTTCGTATGTTCTTCTTCAGAGTTTGAAAAAATTAGAACATCGTCTATGTAAACATATGCGAATTTACCAATGAAGGGTCGTAATATGTCATCGACACACCTTTGAAACATGGAAGGGGCATTCTTCAGACCGAATGGCATACGGACCAATTCGTATTTAGCGCCATTTATACTGAAGCTTGTTTTTTGTCTGTCGGATTTCTTTATTTTAATTTGGTGGAAACCTGCTTCTAGATCGATTGTTGGAAAAATTTTTGCATTACCTAGATTTTGTAAAGTTAAATTTATATCGGGGATTGAGTATCTACCCGTGATCGTTTCGGCATTTAGTTTCTGATAATCGATTACAAGTCTTCTTTTTGGTGTGCCATCTTCATTTGTTCCCTTTTTTGGAACTACCCAAACCGGTGAGTTGTATGGTGAGAAGGATTTTTGTATAATCCCTTCTTCTAATAGATTTTTTATTTCGTTATTAACAAAATCGCGATCAGATAGGGGGTAAGGGTATTGGCGTGAATAAATTGGGTCTTTGCTTTTTGTGCGGATAGTAGCTTCGATATTAGCGGTAAAGGGGAGTGAAGGGTTAGAAATATTGTTAGTTTCCATTATTTTTGTTATTTGATCTCTATCCCCCGCTTGGTAGAAACCTTGACGTGGTGCGGGGGCTTAAAGTACAATGAATCACTCAGGCTATGCTGACGGAAGCATATGCTTCGAGTAGGGTCACCCATGTCAGACAGGCCAGCGAGGATTAACACACAAAGATCTACCACCCCTAATCCAGGGTGTTACGCGTCACCGTGCCCATTGGATGGTTTGCAGCCAGGGGTATACCGGCTGTATTATAACGGCGCCTCTCTGACACCGGGTCGAATCAGAGCAATAAGCAGACTTTACCACATCAAAACGGGGCTCTGATGTGGCGGACTATTTTAAACCCCAAGTCTCGTGGGATCAATTATGAATAACCAATATACAAAAAACAATCCCACGAAAAACGCGGTAGGCGTAGGTGTGATGAGCCGACACTACCATAAGGGAAAAAATCATCAAGAAAACACCGACTCGGCAAAAAGAAGACGTAGGGAAAAACTCAAAAAGCGGGATATACGCGTCGGCACGTGGAATGTACGAACGTTATATAAACCAGGCGCGATACAGACGGTCGTAGAAAACGCGAAACAATATAAAATGGACATCGTCACGCTTCAGGAAGTTCGACTCCCACATCAAGTAATCGAAACCAACAGGTTTACACTGGTGTGTAGAGGTACCGATAGACATAACGTCGGAACTGGCTTCATCATAAGCAAGAAGATTACGCCCCATGTAAAAGATGTGCATTTCATTAATGACCGAATGTCGGTGCTAAAAATACAGGGCCCATGGTACAATTATGTATTTATAAACGTACACGCTCCAACAGAATCTACCAACGAAGAAACGAAGGACACATTCTACGAGACCCTAGAGGAAGTATTTGATGGGATCTCATCATTCGATGTTAAAATCCTCCTTGGCGACCTCAATGCGAAAATTGGAAAGGAAGATATCTTCCAACCAACAATAGGTAAAGAAAGCCTACATGACGTTTCAAATGATAATGGTATTCGAATTATCACGTTCGCAGCGTCAAAATATCTAGTAGTGAAGAGCACGATGTTCAAGCACAAGCAAATCCATAAAGCCACGTGGATATCACCCGATGGCGTAACGCGTAACCAAATAGACCACTTCCCCATAGACAAAGGACACCACTCGAATATCCTTGACGTAAGATCATATAGAGGAGCAGATTGCGACTCCGATCACCTTCTAGTGATAGGCAAAATTAGAAGTCGGCTTGCAGCAAACCCACATGGACAGTCACGGAAGACGAGCAAAAAGTTCTACATTGATAAACTAAAAGACCTACGTAAAAGGGCGGAATATCAAGACGAACTAACGAATAGATTTAGCATCCTAGAGAATGACAGTAGTGAGGAAGAGGAAGCCAATAGTGTGGACACTAAATGGACATCGATCAGAGACACAATCAAACAAACAGCCCAAGAGGTATTAGGATTTAAGAAAACAACTAAGTCCAAACCTTGGTTTGACGATGAGTTCAGGGCAAAGATCGAAGAGCGTAAACGCCTCAGAATGATCCACTTAGAAGCATATGATGAAGTCAACGCAGTAAGATACGCGACAATTCGGAAAGAAACAACTAGACTTTTCAAACGCAAATAACGCGAATGGGAGAAGACTTGGATCGAAAAAATCATAGAAAATGCCAGAGCAAAGAACAGCAGAGGTATGTATGCCGGCATAAATTCAATTAGAAATGGCTACCGAGGGAGAGCCAAAATAATCCGAGACACAAACGGCTGTCTGGTGACAGAAACAAAAAATATCGTGACAAGATGGAAGCAGTACTTTGAAAACCTGCTCAATGTGCGCACCCATCAACCACAAATAAACGCACCAGACGTACATACAGCCGAGCCCCAGATCCCAGAGCCCTCTTTCGACGAAGTTGTAGACGCGATAAATCGACTGAAAAACAACAAGGCCCCCGGAATCGATTGCATACCGGCAGAGCTTGTGAAGCATGGAGGAGGGGCAACCGCTCGAAAGATCCACCAACTGGTTAAAATAATATGGGACAAGAAAGTCATTCCGGAAGAATGGAAAACCGCAATAGTAAACCCCATTTTCAAAAAAAGGCGACAGATCTGACTGCGAAAATTACAGAGAAATATCATTGCTCCCAATCACATACAAAATATTAACAAATGTGATACTGGCAAGAATCACACCGTACGCAGAAGAAATATTGGGAGACTACCAATGCTGATTCCGTGGGAACCGGTTAACAAGCGACCAGATGTTCACAATAAGGCAACTGCTGGAAAAGAAGTGGGAATACGGAGAGACGGTCACGACTCAGTCGCAAGGCAAAGACTCTACCATATTGTGGTTGAGCTGGGGATCCCGAAAAAATATGCCGCCCTCATTCAAATTTGTATGAACGAAAACAAAGGGCGAGTTGGAATAGAAAACCACCTCTCAGAACCATTTGAAATCCAGGTCGGACTAAAACAAGGGGATGGCCTCTCCCCATGCCTTTTTAACCTTGTCCTCGAGTATGTTATCAGAAAGGTACAAGACGAAAACACGGCCGGATCATTCCTGAACGGGGTCACACAAGTGCTCGCATATGCGGATGACGTCGCCGTTCTAGGCGATAATCTTGAAACTATAAGTAAAAACTGTGAAATCATCATGCAAGCAGCAGAAGAGGTGGGCCTAGAAATAAACGAAGACAAAACGAAATACATGATTACGACGAGAGCAGGTGGACCTCAGAGAACACATATAAATATCAGGGACAAGATATTTGAAAATGTCAAAGAATTTAAATATCTGGGAACGATACTGACGACCAGAAACGAAACGTCAAAGGAAATTAACAAAAGACTACATTCCGGCAACGCTAGTTGGTATGCAGCCAGTAAACTATTAAAATCCAAACTGCTATCACGTAATATAAAGCTCCGTGTCTATAGAACCATAGTCATGCCGATTGCTCTATACGGATGCGAAACATGGGCTCTCACAAAACGGGAAGAGAACAAATTCCGCGTATTCGAGAATAAAGTTTTAGGGGGTATATTTGGCGGTAAATATGACGAGGAGTCAGGACAATGGAGGAAACTCCACAATCACGAATTGGAATATGTATACCGCAAACCTACAATAGTGAGAGTGATCAAGTCACGAAGATTAAGATGGGCCGGACACGTAGCGCGAATGGGCAATGATAGGACCGTGCATAGAATTCTTGGCGGTAAACTAACGGGGAAGAGACCGACAGGTCGGCCGCGACGGAGATGGGAGGACAATGTTAGATTGGACCTCGAGGAGATCGGATCGGATGATCGAACGTGGAAGGAGAACGCACAGGACAGGGAACAATGGCGGAGGCGAGTCGGTGAGGTCATGAACTTCCGGGTTCCTACAAGCCAGTAATAATAATAATAATAATAATAAATTTGATCTCTATATTTGTTACTGTCAATTGTAAAGTGGACCTTTTGTTCTGGATTATCTGTTTCAAATTTATATTTTAATTATCTAATTAATTATATTTTATGTTTTATGTATTTATTTTTATTCTGCCTTTAATTCTTTTAATCCTGACATACCTAAAATCATATTAAAATCCTCCATATCATCTATTTAAAAAAATTCCAAATCTTGATTAAACAAATTTACAATTTTTTTAGTTTTTATTTTACAATTACCATGAAGTGTCTTCATTATTTCAGGTCTTATTTCTATCGATTTACCATAGGGATAACTTTTGTTTATGTAATTGTTTGTTGCACCTGTGTCTACTAAGATCTTAATATCTAAAGTTGGCCTTCGTTTATCCTCGGTTTTTAATTCCAAACACGGTAAGCCTTTCCATACCCTAAAAAAGTTTTACCTTTGGATTGATTACTTTCGTCTGGCTGTGCTGTCGTGGATTCATTATCATCCGTGAATATTTGGTTGATACGTTGAAATTTATTCGGTGGTCTCTGGTTTTGGGAGGAACCGTCGTGTTCTCTCTTGATAGGATCTCTGTTATTATAGTGAATATTTCTGTAGGGATTTCCATGATGATTATTCTTGAAGGGGTTAAATCTAGCACGTGTTGAAAGATCTACGTCCATTGGCTCGGCCGTTTGGCGATATCCCATTTGAATGTTAGGTCGATATCTTGGAGCTTCGTAATTCGAAGGTTGGTATCTACTCTGTTGTCTTGGAGGATGGTACATCATCTGTTGAGTCATTTGTGGTCGTATGTTGAGACTTCTCTGTAGATGATATCCTTCGCTATCATGTGCGACTGTGTCTGCTAGGGCTAATGCACTTTCTAAGTCTTTTGGTAAGTGCGTATATAATGTATTCTTAGTATAAGCGTCGTTTAACCCGCTTATGAATGCACGTACGCCTTTTTCCATTGCTTCTTTAGAACGTGTTTCTGTATGGATGTCTTTGCTAGTTTCTATTTTACTTAACACAAGATTTAGGGCTCTATTCATTTCTTCGTGGTATTGGCTCAATATTAATTTCCCTTGCCTGATTTTTAAAAAATTGTCTTCTAGAAGGTATAGCGGTCTTCGGTCTCCATAAATATAATCTAACCTGTTTATGATCGCCTCATAATTGAATATTGTGTTGTGGGCTGCTAGCATGTTTGCTGCTGCACCTGTTATTTTTGTTTTGACAATAGATAGGCAATTATAGTAAATTTCTGTACCCTTGAGTTTTTCAATGCCTTTCATGAATATATCTACGTTATTTCTCCATGCTCTATAATCTTCTGCTGAACCATTGAATGTGGGTAGAGATTTTAACATATCTTTATCTATTTGATTGGCATTCTGGAGATTTATGGTTTCAGGTTTTAATTCCCTAACAGTGAAGGTTTCTATTCTAGGTCCTGTATTTTCTAATTTTTGTTTTAAGAAGTTGTTATCAATATTTACCCTTTGGAATTCGTTGATTACCTGGTTGAGTTTGGCTTCCAGTTGTGCGATGTTTGATGTAGTTGCCATATCTGCAGATGCTGTCGGTATACTGTGTTTAAAATCTGGTTCTTCTTCTGATCCGCTTTCGTTGTTTTCCTCCTTTGGGTACGGGTTCTGTATTCTGGTTCTCTTCTTGTCTATTTTCATGTACACTATTATATTTCTATCTACCCTTGGCTTGATGTATTTGTTACGATGTATTTATTAAGCACTGAATATATATTAGACGTCGCTTGGCTTGATGTATTTATTAAGTTTAGATTCACTGAATATGTATTAGTCGTCACTCGGCTTGATGTATCTATTAGGTTTTAAATTTCTCCTTCGTCAGAGGTGGTCCTCTAAATCTGGATACGTTTTGACTTTACATTCCTTTCGATGGGGATGGTCCTTTGTCCGTTGGATTGTGTTTCCACTGTTAAGTTTTAACACTTTGTGGTTTCGCTATTGATGCAGCTTACTTCCACTATTAAAGTTGGTCCACAGGGTGTAAAAACGATATAGAAGTATAATACACTCCTGGCAGGATCGCCAATTATGATTCCACGGTTTGAGATTTATAAAAAAATATATTTGTATTTTTCTCAGTTCTTACACACTAGTTAACAAGTTTCTTAGAGTATGTTAGTTTCATTCCCCGTGTAACACACTTCTAGCATTAAGCACATATCATTCACACACTTAAGGTCATTACAATCACGATTCTAAAGTACACCTTTTGCGGTCTAGCCCACAATTGATCGTGGGCAATTATTGAATTGACCCCGTCGCCAATTCATCAAACTCAATTAGTATATATGTAGTTTCATTGTTTGGCGTTTCCATCTTCATACGATATCCTCTTGTCGATTCATTTATTTCATTTTTGCCCGAATTCATACAAGTCATACACTTTTAAATCATTTACTTCATAAAATCTTAAACGATTTTTTGTTTAATTGAAAGTGTTTTGTAAAGACTTCTTCTATCAATAAAGTATAATGTATAAGGATTGTTTAAACTTATCAGCATCGATTGAATGGCAGAAACAAGTTCGCTGGAATCAGGTCAACCTCTTTGACAAATAACATGAACATCATTCGGTAATTTATAGTAATTAATATTCATTTCAATTAACAGCACATGCGGGAAGTGGCATTTAAATTAGCTAATTGATAACCACCTACTTTTCTCTACATGAATTTCATTTGAATTATTAAGTCAACGGTGAACAGTAGCACTTCCTACATTCAAATTAGTTGTGTGAAGGTCCATCATATTGTTGCAAATGGGGCGTTATTAAGTCATTAATAACAGGCCACAATTCTGAAATTAGACGGAGACATACGAATATTTCGACATTTTATCGATATAATATAAAGTGGAAGGTGAGACCAATATTGGAAGATATGGTGAATTCGGAAAGGAGTGGGTGGATCGCTGAAGGAACGTCAACCGCCGACCTGGCCATAAACGAAGACTAAAGAAAGCAAACGTAAATGTAAAACAGCATTTGGTCTTGAATAAAATAAATAAATAATCAAATAAAATAGAAGACTAGAGATTAAAGAATAGTGATCCGCGAAGTGAAATATATAGACATTAAAAACAAAACGGTCATAATTACCTAAATAAAAAAAAATTAATTAACTAAACAAATTAAAATTCATACATCACAAGACGTGTCTTCATCGTTAAGTCTTTATCAAATAACAACATCATCATCATCAAAAATAAATTAAACAAATCACTTTAATAAATTAAAATTCAGTGTTCTCATTATTATTTCATAAATAATAATAACTCTTAAACATCTGCTAAGCGAAAACCCATCTAATTGTTTTAACCAGCACCACGTTTTACCCTGAGTGAATTAGCCAAAAGTGAAAAGACATAGTTGTCCAAACGAAAACGAGAAACTCGAAGGACGCGCTAGAAAATACTTCAATAAAATATATATATTTCAATAATATTGTTGGGAAAATTGAGCAACTGGGCTGATGGAAAAAGCTGTGAAAGCAGAAACAGAAGTGCAAGTATTCATCACATTTATGCACGGAACCTTAAGGTAACGGAGCTGAAGCACCCGACGTTACAGGTGGATAACCGTCATCAGCTGCTTAGATTAGCACTATTCAGTCTTTAACTACATGCAACTTTTTTGTAGCGGAAAAAACCAAACAATCCACTGAACATTCAGCAGTCGGATGTCGTACCGAACAGGACGCTGGACTTGGACTCGGCGGGACGTACGTTCAACTCACGACGGAATGTTATTCATCTTACTTTTAGTTGTTTTTTTTTTTTATTAGTTTTGTTTTGTTTTTTTTCACGGCCACCTTCACACTGGACTCCACGTCCGCTAGTAAAAAGCCCCCCCCCCCCCCCCCCCCGTAAAAATAGCAAACCTGCCCGCCCCACATAACCCCCGGCCCCCATTTCTAATTCCACCCCCCTCTTCGGCCTCAAAACAGGCACGAAGTATTCCAACTTCCACAGGTCACACACTCCCCCCCCCCCCCCCCGCCACCCAAGCTGGACACGCCTCATTCATCCACAGAACCAAACTCGGGGCCGACTCTTGCAGCACCCCTTCCCGCACCAAGTTCTTGCCCCCCCCCCCCCTCCGCCCACCCTCCAGCCGTTAGACCTTTAATCGACCTGCGGAGTCTGTGGGGAGGAAGTATGTAACAGCATGGGTACTTGATTCACTTCCTCCTCAATCATTCACTCCACTGTCCAACAAGGTTCCGCCAAACCGTATTGTCAAGGATTAAGTCCAAAATGCATCAAGACACGCAGATGCCGGCCGCGAGAAATAAAACACCGACACATAGGTTTATTGTTATTAACGTTCAGGAGCACCGTTTATTTAATTTAGTTAGATCGTTCTTTTAAACATAATAATGGTTGCAGCTTCACCGAAATCACGGCACACACGTTGGTTTTAATTATTTCCAGTACAACTACTCTTATTATACGACACTGACTCCGAGGTATATTCTGGTATTTACGCGTCTCCGGGCCCACTGGAGCGCGGGAGTTAGCATGACCATGGCGGCCAGCGGATGAAATTCGACTCCGGTTTTAATTACGCATCTCCGCAGCCGGCGGAGAGCGGGAGTGAACCGACCGCCGCGAACGATGGTTGTAAAGGACTCAACAATATTCAATCGTTGTTAAAAGAAATTCAGCAGTGAAATTGGTTCTCTTAAATTAAGGGTGCATTTCCTGTTCCGAGAGAGACGTAAAGTCTCTCTTTTGAGTAACCAAACCGATCTCGTAGAGGAGATCTTCACGATACACAAGTGTGTGTGTTCGTCGATTCTTTTCATAGATCAACGCCATGACGAATAACCTGAAACACAAAGAAAGGGAAAGGATCGTAGAGATGTTTGTTAATGTGAGAAGGTTACTGGGAAACGGATCCAGAACTATGTAGGATAAAAGAGATTTATGACCTGTGTCTATGCTGTGGTGCGGATGCGTAGGTAAATGTATCGCCATTAGGAAGAAGCGCTAATGGTTTTTCTATTTACACAATGGGAAATGTGTTAATGGCATCGCTAGTAAGGGTAGGTATTGAGTTCCTATTTGCATTTGAATATGGTGTAGGATTTAATTGATACAAGAGACGCGGAATGCGTATTTGCTTTGGTCCCTAGGGTGTAAGTCGCCAACCAATGTGTATGTAGGGAACATTGTTGTACACATTGCGCGGCTGGAAAAATAGACGGCGCAGTATTTATGATCCCTGTCATGAAGGTTACAATGTATGTAAATCAAATTATTTTGTTTACCGGCATTCATCTAAGGAAATTTGACTGGCGACGTAGATCCCGAAATTGATTGGAAATTCCTGGTAAGCTAATAAAGAAATCTTAAGGAGCAGTGGTATGCGAAGAGAATGCATGAAGGTAAGTTTTCTTTACAGGGACTTAAAGATCATAGATTTGATCCATATAATGCGTGGAGCATTTTTAGGTGCCGAATGCAAATCCATTGCCGAAGACTTATGCGTCTTGGGTGATGATTATGGGGGTTTTTCAGGAAGGCGAACCGTGGGATTTGGCGGAACAGCCACAAGTCTTCCCCATCGGACAGGTTATACCAAAAAAAAAAAAAAAAACACCAGGCTTCTCTCTCCACTATGTTTATTTCTTTATTCAACGTTATAGATTAAATGAAACTTATCAAAATTAGAATTCTTATTCACCGTTCTCATTCGACGTTATAGATTAAATGAAGTTTATTAATTCTAGGGTTCTTATACAACGTTATAGATTAAATGGTGCGCACGACCGGGACATTCACACAAACACACAAACAAAACTACTAATAAAAGCCCGTGACAGTAAAACTATATTTGACTCGTTGCGATTTCGTCCATCGACGGTGGCTGATTCCGACTAACTAACTGTGTAATTCAATATTCATCAGACGAAACAAAAACTTCGCTCCGCATCCTTGGGTCAGTATATTCATTGGAAACGATCTCCGACGATCGGTCCCAACGCGGATGCGCACACACACCATGATCTGGTCGAGCTTCCACCAGCATGCGAACTGTGGTCATACAGATACATTCTGCACGGACCGAAAGTAACGCTTGCAGCCGGGGGAAACCACCATGAACGAGGGTTTTTGTGTGTTTATTCGTTGGAAGCTGCGCACAACATTCGTGCTGATCATGCACATATCCATGATGGGCCGAAGGGTCGGATTCTCGTATGGATGTTTATGTTATTGAGCATTCTATTTCCCTCGGGAGCCAGCCGCGGCACCAGGTACTCCTTGGGGTTACATGATCGGTCAACATGTACGCTGGTAAGGGTAAAATCAATAGAAGGAATAGCAAGCGAACTGGCTGCAGCTGTACAATACTTGTGCATGGAACGTTGGATGTTTATATGATCGGCAACTGCGCACAGTATCTCCGCCGATCGCATATCCCTCGTTCGGTAATTGGTGCAGGTGTTGATATATCGTTTGTTTAACCCTTATGTCAATGACCGGGTACCCGGGTACCCATTTCGATTTTTTAAAATGTCAATTTGAAAGTAAAAAAAAAATTTTTTTTTCATTGAAATTTCGTTATTATCATTCAGAAACGTTTGAATGGAGATGATCTAAGACATGGGACCGAAATTCGTCTACCAGGCCGAGCAATCGTGAAATTTCGACGAAATGATTACTGTCCGTAAAGTTGGTCATTGACATAAGGGTTAAAGATGCGACCGTTTTTTCCTACACGAGAAGATAGTGTATGTTGGTGGGAACCAATGGTTGGGATACTCTGGTTGGCCACTGGCGCCGATTGAGACTCCCTGGTGTGCGTTGGATGTTGGAATATCTCTCTCGAGAATTAACGTTATGCAACGCACAGGCAAACGCTTCTTCCATATAGGAACGTTTTTGTTCATGTCCTATAGAATTATGATGCCATGCGACAGCCAGATTCCTGATTGTTTTGTTACCATGGCGAAGGCAGGGAAACTATGCTTCCGGTGCATTGTCTGTATGGCCGACTAATTTGGAACATACGCCGTTACCTGGGTTATGCTCTTTTTCTGGGGGCTGTTATGTATCTATGGTGAAACGGGACAGTGGCGTTATGATAAACCGCCACAGACCCACTATTCCCCCCATCTGTCAAACTCACTGAGCAAACCATTAATTCTATTGACAACCGGTATGCCTTGTCTAAATTTAGGAACGAAATGACCTACGAGAATGTCCGCCTCTATCTTTCATACCTCCACGACAAATCTGACTCTGTCTGTTATGAAGGTAAAACGAAAACCAGCGCAATGGCCTCCATCCAGCAGGAAAGTCTACCCACCGAGTTTTCTAGCCTTTGCAGGCTGTTCGTTAAGTTCCATAAAAATCTCGGTTTGCTCCCTAATAAGATGCTAAAGAGAGATCTCTCTCGGCATTTCGCCAATATATCGACAACAAAATGACCTATCCCAATAATGACAAGCACTTTTGACCTTAATCAGTCGCCCTCTCGTCCCCCTTATCATCTCAATACCGTCAATACGCTCCCCCTAACCGTCTACTATCAGAATGTTAGAGGTCTTCGCTCCGAAACACATTCGACTCTGGAAAAGGCACATTCCCTCCCCTTCGACGTATACACTCTGACTGAGACCAACCTTATCCCTAGTATTAATAGTCTCGAATTATTCCCTCCCCCTTCAACGTTTTTCGCGATGATAACGCTCATCGAGAAGGTCCCAATTCCCCATGCCGTGGAGTTCTGCTTGCCATTCATAACAGACTCGCTTCGTGCTTAATCGCCATCTCTTCTTCTCCGGATCTTGACTACGTCGCAATAAAAATCGAGAAGCGCCCTAAGTCTCTTTTCATTATCTGCTTCTATATACCTCCTTCTCGACCCATTGTGAAGCATCGATGCGATAATGGAGAGCTCGGACCCACAGTCGGAACCCCCGCGTATCAAGTCGCATCTATAAATCATCACGGCGGGCGGCCTCCACGGCACCAACATTTCCCACAACCGGCTCCCCGAACCATACTACTAACTCCACCTACACAGTCCGTTCTGGAAAACGTGGCACAGTCCACGCTACCCCCCCCCCCCCCCCCCCCCCCGAAACGAACGATTTGAGATACATCTCCAACGGGATTTAAACCACCTGCGCGCCGAGGTGCGAAATGTTGTGCGCGCGGTTCAAAATCGACCGGACAGCCAACGGCCTCAGACGCGGACATCCCAACGGCATTTCGATTCTCCCAGACGCCCACCGACCACAAGCGGAAACGCGCCGACACACAGGCAGAACACTCCTAGCAACGCCCTGACACACGCCTGATGCGCGTACCACCGACGCTTCGGGGCAAAGGCTCGGAAGTATAAACAGCCATGCGGTTGAAAACGAGCCCCCGTTACACTCGAATTGCCGACCGTCATTCAGGCGCGAACGGTCTGCGTCCCGCAAATAAGACGCTTAGCATTTAGGGATCCTCAGACATATATCAGTTTTACTGTGGACACCGGCGCAAACATTTCCGTCGTTCCCAGGTCTTTCGCCCGCATGTTGTATATGTTAATATATTATATATATTTCTCCGTCGTGGGCCGACGGTTTTGTTGGCGTTACTCCTTGGTATACTTCCTACCTGTTTTGTTCTCCGTCCTGACTGGTTCTAGGCGTAAGTGGTCCTTTAACGCATGGTCCCAGCTCCAGGGAAATTCTGTAAGTGATCCGGCATTCGGCTCCTTTGGGAGAGATGCAGTTTCATTCCTCTGGGTCAGTATGCGGCGGTGATGGTGCAGAAGAGAGGCCACACAAAACAACGGAAATCACGTTAACGTCAATTAAAGAAAACACTTTTGATGATTTATTTATTAACATAAGTTTATTTGGAATATTCGCTACTTAATTATTGCACCGGATGTGTCACACTTATTTAATGTATTTTCACGACAGATCCCGTCAGATGGTTTGTTGTATTAAAGAAATACACTGATACCCGGACACGTTAATGCATTATACAGATGATGATTTCAACTAAACTATTTCTTATACTCCTCCCGGGAGATGCATGTGATTATTTTAAAAAGAATAAATTGAAATGAAGAACCAAGTTGAAAATAATTTACTAATTTAAACCGACACCTCGGCGTACGCGCACTGTTTCCCTATGTCCGTTCCGGATGAAATCTTACAACCAACTCTCTTCCTTTTTCGATCGTTTGATCGCAGGAACACCTTTTTCTTCTTTACACAAGGAAACCTGTTAAGTTTCTTGGGCGATGATGGTGTGGGGCTTTTCAGGGCCCGAAGAGCCACGCATCGCTCGATCCCCACCATTCCCGGCGATGCGACTTACCTTGAAGTCGAATTTTCGGCAAGATTATGCAGCCTTGCTACGGCATTAACCGCCAACCAATTCGCTGGAATTAATTCGGTTATCCCCAAGGATAACCGACATAAATATATATTAGGCAGCTTACCTTTTTTGGGTGCTTTTCCAAACCTCTTCCCCACGGTCATTCCTAAAAGCATAATTCACGGCAAGATTATCGTCTTGCCATGACATCGGTTCATCAACCGAGCTTCCGCGACCGAACAATGGATGGCACATATCCACCAACACACGCTGATCTTTCCGTGTGTTATTTTTGTACCCATTCATTGACCTAGCATTATTTCGGGTTGCTTGCACAGCTGCAAGCCAGATTTCCAACGGCATGTCTACGATCTATCTTTCCTTAAGTAAAGAAGATCAAATCAAACATTGGCCTTTCAGGCGCGCATATTTTGCTTGGATCTAAGCATGACCGATTTTATGATCCGTTGCCGTTTCTTGGAACTATCACCAGCATCGGTCATGGCCACCAATTTTAGTTTACACAAAGTAAACATTCAAGCGGATACCTTCGCCTGACAGTGCCTTTCAACGGGATTAACACATCCCTAACATAACATGCATCGAATCACCAGACCGAAATTTGTTTATGCTAGATGATCTAACAACGGCCATGCCCAATGTTCGATACATTTTTCCAAGATAGATTTCTGCCTTCGGCAAGGGTTTTATTGACTCACGTCAATCAAGAATCTATCCCTTGCGGATGGCGGCAGTTTATCTTGCCCAAACATGTAGCAGTGGATTCGATCTGCTACATGAGTTTTTCTCTTTTCCTTTTCGTTTGGACCTTCGCCATTGGCGGCGAATCCTTTAGTTTTTTTTTTGGTTTTCTTCGGATGTCTGTAAAGAGACATTCTACCAGGAGTCAGATTTTAGCTACCAAGCTGTGCGGAAGTCGGAGTCAGATATTGTGTGATCCAATAAAGGCACGACAAGCGTATGTTTAATAATTTAAAAGTAGAACTCGAAAATTTCGTGACTTAAATAACATTCTTTAATCGGTTCAATAAGTGCAAGTATGATAAAGTATTAAAGATAAAACAATATTTCTCCACTCTGCGATCCTATAGTGCAGAACCTATATTATTTAATTACAAAGCAGTAAAAAGTGCAAATTCGCGTTTGCCGTGTAGAATTAATTTAAATAGAATATGTTGTGTTTTTCAAATTGATTTAGAATTCCATTCACTGTTTTGAATTAAGGATCGATTCCAATAAATGCAATAAAAGAACAACTTATCAATCTAACGATTCCAGTGTTTTTCTTTGTCGGATTTACTTTTCTGTGTCTCCGGTTGGATTCGCTTAGTGCAACAGCGGTGGTGTTTTTTGTTGAATCCGCGTCCGTGCTGACGCACTAATAGAAACTACCACATTGGTGACCGCGACTCGCGAACACGCGCCTGAGCATATCGTTGAACGAGCATTAGTGCTACTTAGTGACTTTGGTATACTACCAAACCAAGAACTTTGTAAGGGCAAGTAGAGCCCCACCCCATCAGTTCGCAGCGCTAACTAGCAACCAGTGAAAGTGACGAGTGCTAACATCACAGGAAGCAGCCGAGGACTACCGGAACAGGAACAACACCATCTCCGGACCAGCATCAACAGCACCAAACAACAACATAACCAGGTATTTTTCCAAAAAAAATGTTTATTTTTATTTTTTTTTATTTTTTGTTCTCTGGTGTAAGCTCCTTCTGAGCGAAATTTAAAGTCTCTTCATTTTCCTTCAAATACTTAAATATTTGTACATACAATTAATTCTTAGACCACTTAACCATGTTAAAAGAGACAACAACCTCTAAGATTAACAAAGTGCCTTTTACGTATACATTATTACCTTGAATTGTTCTATATTTTTTGTTCCTTCTAAGATAAAAAATACTCTAAATATTTTTCTGTGGCACGTAACAATCATATTGTTAAAAAAGAAGGAAACATAATGAAATAATAATACGCTAATATAAATAATATACGTATGGAATCATAGAATTAATTATTAAGGTTGTGTTTTAAGCAGAAATTAATTAACGGTTTAAAGTGCAAATATTCACACACAGTTCTCATTTGTCAAAACGATCTTCTATTGTAAACGTAGACAGCTGGTTCGAGGCAACTATTCTACCAGTGTAAGAAAAGAGTATAACTGGCTTATCTAGTTAAAAGTTGTTAATTCCAATACAAATTCCGAAACATTTTCGTCAATAATCAAAATTCGTAACGTATTTATGAAAGAAATGATATTTATATGGATGCACATATGTCCGGAAATATGTGCATTTGTATGAGTGCGTTTCTTTTTCTTTTTTTTTGTAGTATATTAACGACTATCTATTTCTTCTCAAATCATAAGAACTAAAATTATTCCCAAATATATCTTGAAATATACGAAGATGTTTCAGAAAGACAACTGTCATTATCATCAGAAATTAATAAACGTAAATATATATATACTGTTATAATAGGAATTCAAATAACAAAACCTCCCACAATATTTGAAACTATTAATAAAAAATTTAAGAAGTATTGCACTAAAAAAAAAAAACGATATATATAACACATATCATATTTTGTCATACGTAAATAACCTGATACTTATGATACTTAAAACGTACGATATAAATGATAGATTAGTGAGTTATTAAAAAGACAGCACAATTTACCTATTGGAATTCTTTAAGTTTAATGATATTTTTTTTTATTGCCGTAAATATGTCATGGTATGTTTCCATTAATTACTTAATTATTACAACTAATTTGATAATATTGTAAACCCCTTCAGGGTATTAAGTAGCGCACAACCTTTCCGCACGCACACGACTCCTTACAACTCGCTCAACTCTTTTTCAAGTACACCGAACCCATTTTCGATTCTTTTCGCCTTTTTTTTTCTCAACCCTTACACCAACTTCGACTCCCCGTGGCTCCATTTGGCTCCGCCCAACTCCTCGCGTCCTCTTGCGATCAATTTCTACGTCCTACGTAGCTATTTAGACCCGATTTAACTCTTTCCTCCCAATTCTATCTCACGCATTACACGATGGCCCGTACTTGGAACGCCCCACCCCAAGAGGATCAAGAACAACTCGAGTCCCTCGAGTTTTACGACGCCTCCAGCGCCGACTTCCCTGATACACAAGTCACTACCGACCACGAAGCGACAGCACAACCCGCTCCCCTGGCATTTCACGATGCCCCCAGTGTCGTTAACCGACCCAACCCTGCCAACATTAATCTCCCCCCTATTGACGAGGAGGACCCTGAACTCTGGTTTGCTGAGACTCACCTCGACGCTCTGGACGAGCCCGGAAGTTCGCGGCAACAACGCTTGGCGGCCGAAACGAACCTTTCGGGGATGAGACCGTCCCTTTTCCTGACCCATTTACGCTCTATAGCGGGGACCAGGTTCTCGGACGACCTAATACGGCCTCACTTTTTAAGATGTCTCCCGCACCATGCTCGTTCGGCACTCGCAGCCCAACCCAATCAGAGCTTGGGCTATTTAGCTAAAATTGCGGACGCAATTATGGAAAGCTCAGACCAGCAGTCTGAGCCTCCAGCGTATCAAGTAGCGGCGGTTTCTCAACACGTCGCTCAGCCTACACGGCATCCTTTTCCGCCACTAACAGCCCCAACGACGGCTCCGGTGCGTCAACCTTCTCCGTCACCACATCCCAGAAGGCCTGCCTCAACCAATGTCACACAGCGGACCCAAGAGGACAGGCCCAACGAATTCCGCCCGAGAAGTTTTCCTGCTCAGGTCACCATTTCTGACCTTCGTGCCATACAGACCTCAGTCCTCCGCGAACTAAATCAAATTCGCGCGGAGGCGAGAAGCAACCAACGAGGCGCTCAGAATCGTGCCGTATCTAATCGTCCCTTGGATCGGCAACAACCTTCCCAAAATGCCCCTCAGTGGGCCAACTTTCGCCGAGCACTACCTCGGCCTTCACAAAACGGCAACATTCAGAGGCAAAATACTCCCAACAACGCCGCCTCTCTCCCTTTGTGCACCAATCACCAACGATACGGTGATCGCACATTTAATTGCAAGGCGCCCTGTGGTTGGACGCAACCAGCCACCAATCAGGGACGACCTTTAGAAATAATTTTGCCGACCGATACCCTCGCGCAACCGGCCGGCACCCCTGCTATAAGTCGCCTAACCATCCGGGATTCAAAACTGAATATCGCTTTTACTGTCGATACCGGCGCCGATATTTCAGTCCTCCCGCGATCGTTTGCTCCGCGTAACCGCGTGCCAGCCGCACTTAAATTGTCAGCTGCAAATAATACGCCGATACTTACGTACGGACGTAAAAAGCTGACACTTCAATTAGGTCTTTGTCGTCCGATCACTTGGCGTTTCGTCATTGCGGACGTAAATGAACCCCTGATAGGTTCCGACCTATTAGGTGCACATAATCTGTTGGTCGATTCGACCCATAACAGACTAGTGGCTCCAACCGCACCCCCCTTGCCCATGACGGCATCACCAGCGGCAACTTCAGGGGCCACAGAGTGCATAGACCCATTTCAGATTATGGTACAAGAATTTGTTAGTACGACAATTCCTCTACCTAACCAACGCCGACATAAAGCCACGGTGTTTCATCATATAGAAACACGTGGTCCCCCGGTGAGCCAGCGTCCACGTCGACTGGCTCCGGAAAAATTACGTGCGGCGCGCGCGGAGTTCGAGCATATGATCGAACTAGGTATCTGCCAACCGTCGGACAGTCCCTGGGCAAGCCCACTCCACTTAGTGAAGAAACGTTCTGGTCAGTGGCGCCCATGTGGCGATTACAGGCTGTTGAACGCAGCAACTGTCCCGGACAGATACCCAATTGCACACCTCTACGATTTTTCGTACAAGTTACGAGGGTGCAATGTCTTCACTACCCTGGATCTCACCAGGGCATACCATCAAATTCCGGTGGCACAAGAAGACATCCCCAAGACCGCAGTCATTACACCTTTCGGACTCTTCGAGTTCAAAGTGATGACTTTCGGCCTCAGGAATGCCGCACAGACATTCCAACGTTATATCGACACGGCTTTACGTGGTCTTAATTGCTGCCATGCTTATCTTGATGACATTCTCATCGCCTCCAAAGACCACGCCGAACATAAACGCCACTTACGTCAGGTCCTAGAGCGCCTCCGTGAATTCGGTCTTGTCATCAACCCAGATAAGTGTCAATACGCCAAGGAGCAAATCACCTATCTGGGTTATGTCGTTGACAACCAGGGCATTCGCCCACTACCAGACCGTGTGGAGGCCCTCATGAAGTATCCCCGACCTACTAACGTGAGTGAGCTTCGTCGATTTTTGGGCATGCTTAACTTTTACCGCCCAACACTGAAGAACGCTGCCCAAGTACAAGCTCCCCTAAATGAGTTTTTAAAAGGAGCCAAGCGCAACGATAAGCGCCCCATTAATTGGACAGAAGTCTCTGATAGAGCATTCCAACTGTCCAAAGAACAATTGGCAAATGCCACCTTACTCCGATACCCTCTCGAGGGAGCGGCACTTTCTATCCAATGCGACGCATCGGATACCGCAATTGGAGCCGTCCTTGAACAGGACATTGAAGGCCGACCGGAACCACTTGGTTTCTTTTCAAGGAAACTGAGTCCCACTGAGCGACGTTACAGCGCCTACGACCGTGAATTGCTCGCGATCTACAGCGCTGTTAAGTACTTCCGTCATATGATAGAAGGACGTTCGCTCTCTATTTTAACAGACCACAAGCCATTGGTCTATGCGTTCCGGAAGAAGTCGGGAAATGCCTCCCCCCGACAAGAGCGTCAATTAGACCTCATTGGGCAATATTCTACGGAGATCAGGCATATCTCCGGTAAACAGAATGTCACGGCGGACGCCCTTTCTCGAATCGATACGATTCACTTGCGTTCCGCCTTGAATAACGCTGATCTTGCCCTAGCTCAAGAGGAGGACGAACAGCTCAAGTCCCTCCTAACTGCCGATACGGCACTAGAGCTTAAGAAAATTACCCTTCGCGACCCTTTGGGCGAAATCTGGTGTGATGTCTCCACTGGAACCGCTAGACCTTACATTCCCGAGAAACTTCGTAAGGGCGTGTTCCAGGTTTACCACAACCGTGCCCACCCCAGCGGCCGAGCAACAGCCGCTGCTGTCCGTCGCAAATTCATTTGGCCCCGGATGAACAAAGATCTCACCGGTTGGGCCCGTGCTTGTCTCCAGTGCCAACGCTGCAAGGTAGCGCGACATAATGTACTGGAGCCAGCGCAATTCAAGCTTCCCACGGCACGCTTCGCCCATGTCCACATAGACATAGTGGGACCGCTTACTCCATCAAGAGGATTTTCTTATATCCTCACTATGATGGATCGCTGCACGCGATGGCCAGAGGCGACACCTCTCCGGGCAGTTACTGCCGAATCAGTCGCCAAGGCCTTTTATTCAACTTGGGTCACACGCTTCGGTGTACCAACCACCATAACTTCGGACCGAGGTCCACAATTTGAGGCGACAATTTTTAGGCAGCTAACAAATCTTCTCGGCTGCCAAAGAAGTCGTACCACCGCCTACCACCCGCAGTCAAATGGGATGATAGAGCGCTGGCACAGATCTCTAAAAGCCTCACTCATGTGTCATAATGACACACAATGGTTTGACGCCCTTCCAACCGTCCTCCTCGGCCTGAGGACAAGCATTAAGGAGGACCTGGGTGCTTCGGCAGCAGAGCTTACCTACGGTACCAACCTCCTTCTTCCAGGAGAACTTTTCCTGAATGGCGAAACACCGCGTGACCAACTTCGCGAATTGGGACATCTCCGTGACCTGCTACGTAAGGTTAGGGCAACCCCTGTAACCAGGCACGGCTCCAAAAAACTGTTCGTCCACCCTGAACTGCACAGCTGCACGCACGTCTTTGTCAGGGTGGATAAGGTCAAAAAACCCCTCGACCCACCTTATGATGGCCCATTCAAAGTCTTCCGCCGCATCAGTGACCGCGTCTTCGAGATCGACATTAGAGGCAAGCGATCCACGGTCAGCGTCGAAAGGCTTAAGCCCTGTTTTCTGGAAGCTTCCGCTCCAGAACCACCCACATCTGCTGACACCACCCCTACTCCACCAGCACAACCTCCCCGTACTCGCGCCCAGGCGCGCGCCCATACCCAACTAACCTCCTCCTAATCTGCCTTACCTGTTTCGTGACTACGTCACTGGGGAGGGAGTGATGTGGGGCTTTTCAGGGCCCGAAGAGCCACGCATCGCTCGATCCCCACCATTCCCGGCGATGCGACTTACCTTGAAGTCGAATTTTCGGCAAGATTATGCAGCCTTGCTACGGCATTAACCGCCAACCAATTCGCTGGAATTAATTCGGTTATCCCCAAGGATAACCGACATAAATATATATTAGGCAGCTTACCTTTTTTGGGTGCTTTTCCAAACCTCTTCCCCACGGTCATTCCTAAAAGCATAATTCACGGCAAGATTATCGTCTTGCCATGACATCGGTTCATCAACCGAGCTTCCGCGACCGAACAATGGATGGCACATATCCACCAACACACGCTGATCTTTCCGTGTGTTATTTTTGTACCCATTCATTGACCTAGCATTATTTCGGGTTGCTTGCACAGCTGCAAGCCAGATTTCCAACGGCATGTCTACGATCTATCTTTCCTTAAGTAAAGAAGATCAAATCAAACATTGGCCTTTCAGGCGCGCATATTTTGCTTGGATCTAAGCATGACCGATTTTATGATCCGTTGCCGTTTCTTGGAACTATCACCAGCATCGGTCATGGCCACCAATTTTAGTTTACACAAAGTAAACATTCAAGCGGATACCTTCGCCTGACAGTGCCTTTCAACGGGATTAACACATCCCTAACATAACATGCATCGAATCACCAGACCGAAATTTGTTTATGCTAGATGATCTAACAACGGCCATGCCCAATGTTCGATACATTTTTCCAAGATAGATTTCTGCCTTCGGCAAGGGTTTTATTGACTCACGTCAATCAAGAATCTATCCCTTGCGGATGGCGGCAGTTTATCTTGCCCAAACATGTAGCAGTGGATTCGATCTGCTACATGAGTTTTTCTCTTTTCCTTTTCGTTTGGACCTTCGCCATTGGCGGCGAATCCTTTAGTTTTTTTTTTGGTTTTCTTCGGATGTCTGTAAAGAGACATTCTACCAGGAGTCAGATTTTAGCTACCAAGCTGTGCGGAAGTCGGAGTCAGATATTGTGTGATCCAATAAAGGCACGACAAGCGTATGTTTAATAATTTAAAAGTAGAACTCGAAAATTTCGTGACTTAAATAACATTCTTTAATCGGTTCAATAAGTGCAAGTATGATAAAGTATTAAAGATAAAACAATATTTCTCCACTCTGCGATCCTATAGTGCAGAACCTATATTATTTAATTACAAAGCAGTAAAAAGTGCAAATTCGCGTTTGCCGTGTAGAATTAATTTAAATAGAATATGTTGTGTTTTTCAAATTGATTTAGAATTCCATTCACTGTTTTGAATTAAGGATCGATTCCAATAAATGCAATAAAAGAACAACTTATCAATCTAACGATCCCAGTGTTTTTCTTTGTCGGATTTACTTTTCTGTGTCTCCGGTTGGATTCGCTTAGTGCAACAGCGGTGGTGTTTTTTGTTGAATCCGCGTCCGTGCTGACGCACTAATAGAAACTACCACAATGGTGCCCAGAGTTGGCAATTTATTTTTCTCTGAACATTCGGAGCCAAAGATATTTTTGTATTTTATGGGTCTGTTGTTCAGCGAGTGTTTTTACGATCGCCGTCCTTTGTTCCGTATAGGAAATGTTTCCTTGAATAGGATTTTAAACGGACGGTGTCGCCGTGAATTTTATGGTTTTTTGCCAACTTTACTTATGAGTTGGCCATGTGGTCCGCAGATTTGGGTCCAGGAGAATTTCCGTGTTGAACATCTGGTTCATTTATCACGTTTTGGGTTTTTATGGAATTCAATATGGATAAATTGCACATGTAGTTCAATTTCTTTGATATTGAATTATTGAATTTGATATAGGCAAATGGAACGTTTAGTTCAATTTGATTGATATCAATTTTGGTATTGGCCCGTTTAGTGTATGGGGCATGCTAGGGCTTGGGGAGTGCTTCATCCTTTTAGTGGATGGTTTTGCGTGTACCGCAATTCATTGGTGGGGGGTGACCGCAAAGAGGTATATATTTATGGGTGGGTGGCTTTGGGCGTAACACGCACAATAAGGTGTCCGGCCCCCTCCAGTTGTTTGCAGCGAACAACTCCCCTATAGCCACTTACGGACGAAAGATTTTTAAGTTAGATATGGGCCTACAGCGCCCCATCTCCTGGCACTTCTTGATAGCCGATATCAGCGAGCCCTTGATCGGATCGGACCTTTTATCCAAAAACGGCCTATTGGTGGACACAGCCAACAACAGTCTTGTGGCTCACAATGGCTCCGCCTGCCCCTCTCTGCAGGTGGCCACATGTGTGAGGCAGCACCCCGACAAACCTACAGAGCCGATTGCTGCGCTGTTGGAGGAATTTAGTAACTCCACGGTTCCACTCTCCAACCAGCAACATCCTAAATCAGGAGTATTTCACCATATAGAGACGCGAGGCCCACCAGTGAGCCAGCGCCCACATCGCCTGGCCTCCGATAAGTTGCGAGCGGCCCGCGCCGAATTCGATTACATGCTTGAGGGGGGCATCTGTCACCCGTCGGTTAGCCCATGGGCCGGCCCACTTCACCTTGTGAAGAAGCGCAACGGTGAATGGTGACCATGCGGCGCTGAACGCAGTAACAGTCCCCGACGATACCCTATAGCGCACCTGTACGACTTCTCGTACAAGCTGCGCGGACGTACCATTTTCTCTACCCTGGATCTTACCAGGGCATACCACCAGATCCTGGGGGCATCCGAGGACGTACCAAAAGCCGCCGTCATTACCCCCTTCGGACTCTTCGAGTTCAAAGTAATGACGTTCGGCCTCAGGACTGCAGGTCAAACATTCCAGAGATACATAGATTCGGCACTACGCGGCCTGGATTGCTGTTACGCGTATATCGACGATATACTGATAGCATCTAGGACCCCTGCGGAGCATCACCAACACCTCAGGCAGGTGCTCGAACGCCTCCGCTAGTTCGGCCTCGTGATAAACTCAAAGAAATGTCAATTCGCCAAAGAGCAAGTGACTTACCTGGGTTATCATATCAACGGCTAGGGTATCCGCCCGCTTCCAGACAGAGTGGAAGCACTTATACAGTTTCCCCGTCCCACCAACGTTCGGGAATTGCGCCGTTCAAGTCAACGAGCTGAAATGAAGATGTTATAGTAAAAAGTGTTTATGTTTTCTTTTATTTTATTTTTTTCAATCGTTAAATCAAATCACGTAATTTATATGTGAAATAGGAAGGATTTCAAAATTTCAAATATTGTTCCTTTTTGTTATATTGTGAAGTTGAGGCAAAAACAAATTGTACTATGAAGAGCTATATGAGCCAGTACTACGAAAATTTACAAAAGTGCAACATCTGGACCAAATTGACCACCACCTGGTGAACACAAACCGAATAAATAATAAACTGTGTTATAAATGAGTACAGGTACGCAAACCACTTCTCTGCACGCAAAGTATTAAAAAAAAACAATGAGTGTTAATACCCAACATACGAAGTGTTTCTGTGCGCGCGTGTACTCTCATAATATAATGAAACAAACACATAAATACTGGTGAATATAAAATTTATCTAAATATACGAAGTTACTAACTGTACTGTCTACCATAGACTATGTTCAGGCTGACTTTATATTGGTGCTACGGAGAAGCCCAAACCACAACCGAATCTTCAAGCCAAATGGCTGAAGTTCGATGCAAACGACGAGGAATTAATTATTCCCAATAGTGCTCATTATACTGAAGCAGGGAACACATTTAGAGAACTGGAGACGCAAGAAAAGATCGTCTCCAACAACGAAGGCAGCATAGAAAAAGACATTGATCGAGACAAATGGCTTGCCGAGCTATAGAGAAATAACAATGAATTGCAAAAGCAAATACAAGAAGCTCTACAAGCAAGGGATCAACGGCAGCTACAGAAACAACAGCAGCAACAACCAGATGAATAAAGACATCAGATACAGATACCACCAACAAACAGGAAAGAAGAGGTGCCTCATGCAGGCTAAAATATATTATTAAACTTGGTAAGTTAACTTGCAATAATTTTTAAACAAAACGATTAAAAAACAACAAGATAAGTTTCTTTTGCGATAATTTGAAAGACTACCACACCCTTAAAGATGAGTTAGGGAAAGCATGCAACGCCTACTATGCGTACACCCCTAAATCAGAAAACACCGTCTCCATGTTCCTCAAAGGAGTTGATAGGTCCTTTCCCCCTAGAAATTGCTCGAGCGATTAAAGAATATCGAAACCGACAATTTAAATATATTGGTGTTAAACCATTTCCCACCTCCCTCTCCCGAAGTCGCAACCGCAAGTTGCCGTTCTTTAAAGTCTCTTTAAGTCCTACCAGTAAAATTGATGAACTCAGACATATTAGAGACCTCAATTATCAAACAATAAGTTGGGAAAAAATAAAAAAGTCCGAACGCGTATTGTAATGCATGCGGTGTCAATACTTCGGCTATGTGGCATCGAATTGTAACATGAAATTTAGATGCGTGAAGTGCCTTAACAACCATGCCATTGGGGAATGTCCCCTAGGTAAAGAAGAACGCCCAGATAAGAATAAGTTATCCTGCCTCCTCTGTAAAAATACAGGACACCCTGCTAAGTATAGAGGCTGCCCTAAACACCAACAATTAAAAGTAAAGTTGGGAGCTAGAAAGAAATAAGTTGCAGAAGAGAAACGAATGAAAACTCGCCCTTATAACAACTTCGTGACACCTAGTGTGTCATACGCTCAAATGGCAGGTGGTGTAAAGAAATCACCAACAGTGGAACAACCACATAACAACATAAAAATATTTGCACCAGAGGCACAAACAAACATAATAGCAAGTTGTCCGCGTTCGAAAAAATGAAATCGAAAAAATCGAATAAAAGACTGACGAAACAAGCGGTTCGGATTGATAATACCTATTCGACGCTGTCTCCAGATAACTCAATACCATAGACACGATGTTCCCTACGGCTGAGTTAATCCTTAAAATGCAGTGAATGTAAATTCACTAAACCGAATGGAAAGAAGAGATAATCTGAAAAATCTGCTGCAATCTGAACGCCCATATTTACTTTGGGCTAGCGAAACAAAACTACACAAAAGGCACAAATTAGGCTAAAAAAATTATATAGTAACCAGACGAGATCACCCAAACTCCACTCAAGGAGATGGAGTCTCCGTCTTAACTAATAAAGGTATACAATACAAAGTCGTTTACAGCACAGATGTACGAGGGTTGCCTCTTATGTTTCAGGATTTGGCAACCCTAGTTTTGCAATCCGGCAATTGCCAGCTCCGTCGTAAAGTTGGACATTTTTGAGGTTATACGCACTCAGACGTTTTAACATACGAGTGCTATTTGTGTTGTTTACAGTAACATAAAAGATTTATCTCGGCCCAAAAATGGAATTAAATCGTCAACATTTTCGTGCGATTATTTTTTACAACTTTCGGCGTGGATTAACTCGGCAACAGTGCATGGATGAACTTAATTAAATTTTTGGCGATGAAGCTCCATCAAGGACCAGTGTTTATCGATGGTATGGTGAATTCAATCGTGGTCGTAGTTCACTCCAAGATGAATTTCGTGAAGGTCGTCCAAAATCAGTTGTTGTTCCGAAAACCATTGATGCTGTGCGCGAACTGATATTGGAAGATCGTCATGTGACCTATCGTGAGATTGAGACAACCTTAGGCGTTAGTGGGACCAGCATACATTCAATATTGTATAGACATTTGACTGTCAAAAAAATTTGTTCGCGTTGGATCCCACACAATTTGTCAATCGCCCAAAAAAAGGCTCGTGTCAATTGGTCGAAAGAAATGCTCAAAAAATACGGTCGCGGTGCTTCGAAACACGTCTATGACATCGTGACAGATGATGAATCGTGGATTTACGCGTATGCGCCCGAAAGTAAACAGCAGTCGACTGTCTGGGTGTTTCAAGATGAGCCAAATCCAACAAAAGTTGTTCGCGCACGAAGCACTTCCAAGCAAATGGTCGCCTGTTTTTTCGGAAAAACTGGACATGTCGCAACCGTATCACTAGAACAACGCAGAACAGTCAATTCTGAGTGGTACACAACCATTTGTTTGCCAGTTGTCTTCCAAGAAATCAGGAAAACCAACCGCCGAAGACAGATTACTCTTCACCACGACAATGCGAGCTCTCACACACCGGCTGCGACAACTGCATTTTTGAGCACCCAAAACATCGATTTAATGGGTCATCCACCGTATAGTCCTGACTTGGCACCGAATGACTTCTTTTTATTCCCGTATGTAAAAAACAAACTGAGATGTCAACGTTTTTCGACACCTGAAGAAGCGGTTGCTGCATTCAGAATGCATGTGTTGGAGATACCTCAATCAGAGTGGCAAAAGTGCTTCGACAATTGGTTCAAACGCATGCAAAAGTGTATAGATCTTCATGGGGAATATTTTGAAAAACAATAAAGTGATTTTCGATGATCAATATTTGTTTTTGTTCTATAATCCCGAAATATAAAAGGCAACCCTCATACACAAGTTCCAGGTTTTGAAAGTCTGCATTATAGATATTCCTTTGAAAATTCTCCTCTTCTCCCAATCTAGACTATGTCACAACAAAAATTGACCAACGCCCAAAGTCGTTATACATCATATCTTTCTATATACCTCCTTAGCAACCAATCGTGTCATACGAACTGGCAATAGCAGCGGTTGATTACCAACCGAGTTAAGAACTTTCTTAGACGATATCGTTGTTCTTGGCGATTTCAACCTCCCCCATCTCCAATGGATGCTAGAGGGAGCGTCGGCTACTACGTTGTCTGCGCCTCGAGCATGCCCCAGTTTGGCGTTGAAACGCAGCACATACTCGAGGTGGGTGGCGGTTTTATCAACGCCACTGCCACCTTTTCAACCTACCTCCAAATCTTCCTGTCCTAAAGCTCCACCAATTTTATCATTTTTGCTTATGCAAGCGCAATAACTTCTCCAAGCATTCTCCCACTGTTGTGTATCTCGATCCTGACGAGGAATGTCGTCAGTCGAGATCCTATATGATGTTGGTCCGCCGAACGAGGAATGCCATTCGGGGAATTGCGACGGTGAGCACGTTGCCTGAAACTAAATTTGTATTTAAGTGAAGGGCACAGCAATACCTGTTGATCTCAAGCTGAACTTGTTGTTCCTGGGTTTTAGCAGCGAATCCAGTGTAATAGTCCGGCGCCGTGCTTCCTCGGAATGAGGGAAGAGCGGGGACCTTTTATTATTTCTTTATTTAATGTTATATTTTAGAATATGGATTATTCTAATTTAAACTCTTTTTACTTAAGTAGTTTAGTCACGATGAGAAATGTTTATTTATATTTATTTCTTTTTGTTTATTTGTTGTCTTCTTAATCTTATCTTAATCAATCTCAACTACTTCTCTCTCACTGTGTATTACACAAACTCAAAACTCCAACAAAACTCAAAGTGAAACTACTTGAACTACTTCTCAACTCGAACTGAACTTACAATTGAATTTTTTCTCTACTTATAGAACATTGTGTTCTAATTTACTGTAAATTATAATATGAACAAAACAAATTTTCTCAAAGTATTCCTTTAGTTTCTGTGACTTTTGAATTGAATAAAATTTGAACGAAAATCAAAGTGCTCTGTTTTGAAATAAAAAGGGGCAAGTTATGAAAAGGGGCATGTTATTAAATGTGCTGTAACTGGCAATATTGTGAATGCTTATGAATGGTATGTATTAAGTGAGAATGTAATATATGTTAAGGGAAGTATTTAAGGATGTGTAAGGAGATTCAGTGTTAAATATAATAAAGGGTAGTATTCTGGAATACAACACCAGACATCCGCGCTGAACGGATGTATTTGACGAATGTGCTTATGTTGTTGTCACACAAAGTCAATATTTATGTTTAAACAATTGTTTAATTCACTAGGTTTATAAGTTCACGAAAGAAAAGAATTCAGTGTACACCAGACAACGCTCGAATATGGAAAGTTCTCCATTTATTGAACACTAACAGTTCTTACAAATTTAACAGCCACATGGTGGCGTGCGAGTTAATTCGATTATTAATGTTGTTAAGTCTATGGTGGAGTTTTATTTATGAAAAAGCCACATGGTGGCGCGAGTTAATAATTAGTTATTTCACCGGATATTAAAAGAACGAACGTTTTTGTTTATCAAAGACCTACAGTCCTTTATTCGATAAAATCAAACTTAACGTCTCTATCCTAGATTATAAACTACCCTGTTAACTTTTTTTTTTCCCAAAACTGTATTTATTAACCATAATTAGAATTTGTACATTTAAGTAATACAGTGACTTAAAATTAAATTCGTGACAATTGCTTACATGTAATTATTATTATAATACATTTTCCAAACAATGTTTTAAGAGTTACAGGATAGATGTGTGTTTATACATTTAGTAGGGTTTCGTCTTCCTGGATAAGGTCAGAAAACCAGGAATTTCTTATTTTTACTTTACTTAATCTAAACCTAACCCTAAATATAAATATAACCTAACCTAACTTAGTCTGATTATCATAGAATGAGCTATAAACAAAACAAAGTTTTATAATTAATGGGATATATGAATTAAAGGATGTGGAATGAGGTCAGTTATGGGTTTGAGGAAGAGTATTTCTTTCCGGTTGTTCGTTGGAAAAACGTAGGTTGTTTGAAACTGGTTGGACGTTACAGTATTTGAACTGGTTAGGTGTAACTTCGGTGTTGTGGTATATGATCTCATTTGAATCATTTACCAGTCTGCCTGAGGCGAAGATAGCTCTGGTGTGGAGACAGTTGGGATAGTTAGTTCTGATATCTAGAGGGTTCTCTAAGAGCGAGGTTATTATGGGATTGGGATTATTTTGTAGGTTTTCGATAAATTTGATAGACAGTTCGAGGAATCGTCTATCGAGGCGCTCGATACCAGCGGTATTGTAGAGTTCGACGTTACTATAGTACTTATAGGAGTTAGGACGACGATGTAACCCAGAGACATACCTAAAGCATTTTCTTTCGAATACTCGTAATTTCTCCATTTGGGAGGGAGTGATATGGTACCACAATGGGCACGCGTACGCGAGTGTGGGCCTGATAATTTGTTTGTAAATGAGCAGTTTGACTTTGTGAGAGAGACTTTTAAGTTTCCACATTACTCTTCTACAGAGATTAAGCTGAATTGTGGCTTTTTGAAGGGAATTTTTAATGTGGGAGGAAAAAGACCAGTTATTAGAAAAAGTGATTCCCAGATATTTTAGGGTTTTGGAGGGTTTTATCAGAGTGTTGTTCAGATGAATCTTAATTTTGTTGTGGCAGCGTCTAATGTTGTTTGTACAGTGCTCGTTTTTGCCCTTGAACACTATGAGCTGCGTTTTATTTGGATTAAGGTTGATTTTCCACTTATTAAAGTATGTTGATAGGTTAGGGAGGAAGTTGTTAATGCGGTTTCTTGCAGCCTTAACAAATTTGCTGCTAGAGTAAATTAATGTATCATCAGCATAATTCAGCATCACAACATTAGGAGATACGGGTTGAGGAATATCTGAGGTATATAACAGATATAAAATTGGCCCTAAAATGGAGCCTTGGGGAACACCCGCGGTTATGGTGTGGGTTCCTGAGACAGAAGAATTTATTCTCACAACGAATTTTCTGTCAGAAAGATATGAGGCTAAGAGCTTTGTTGTGTGAGAGTTTAGATTAAATATGGAATGCAGTTTGTACAGAAGCCCTGAGATCCAGACGCAATCAAACGCCTTAGAAATATCGAGAGATATACACACAATAGGGCTTTGGTTTTGGAGACCAGTTGTAACGTCGTGTGTGAGTTTTAGTAGAGCATGACATGTGAATTGTCGCTTACGAAATCCGAACTGACAGTTAGGGATGAGGGCATTCTCATTGGCAAGTGAGAAAAGAGTTTGGTAGATCTTGCGTTCCAGTATCTTACTTAGTGTACTTAATAGGGATATTGGACGATAATTGCAAGGGCTATTACTACTACCGGGCTTCTTAATAGGAATTACTACCACAGTTTTCCAGTTCTCTGGGAAGTGCGATGCATTAAGTATATGATTAAGAAGAATGAGGATGGGAAGTAGATTTGGTGGGCGTAGCCTTTTAAATAGAAGACGTGGGATTCCATCTAATCCAGTTGACTTTTTGTTATTTCCTGATCTTACGATCTCGGATAATTCGTCTGCAGTTAGAAAATTTGTAGTGTCTGAAGCTATGTTCGTGTTGTTAAATTCACCGATGAAAGGAGTAAAAGATGTGAATAATCTGTTTGAGATGTATTCGTTTACTGTGTTCTCGAAGCCGGGAGTTGATAGAGAATTATTTTGTTCATGAATCTTTGCAAAATGTTCTGCGAGGCAATTTGCTATGTCCGTATCGGACTGGGCAATATTATTGCTGATTGATCAATTCGGGGTTTATATTTACGACCAGTTAATTGGTTGATGTTTTTGAAAAGATCCCGATTTGGTTTGATATTTTTAAGTGTGGAGATGTAGTTTTCATCTGCGAACTTTTTCAACTGCTCATTTATCAGAGTGGATAGGAGTTGGATTTGGCTTTTAATAAAGGGGCAGTATCTTGTATGAAGTTTACGGCGGAGCTGCTTTTTAAGGCGCAATAATTTGGTTAGGATGCTGGGCAAAGGCTTTCCTAAATAGTTATGAGGAATGTTTGTCGGGGTGTTTTTGCTGAGAGCCTCCTTAAGAATTTGCTCTATTCTTAAAGATGCTTGATCGATTTCAGTAGGGAGTAAGTTAGATGCTTCAGGGATATACAAGTCAGAGAAACTTATCGCTATGTCCCTATTGACTTTTCTCCAATTTGTTTTGGTGAAGTTTGGGACAGAGTTTGACGAGTATAGTGGATCGAGAGAGGGGATTTGGATCGTGGTGTGAACGGAACCATGATCAGAAGGAAATATAAAGGCGACTGTAGGTGGACCCGCTGAATAAACATCGTCGGACTTGAGGAAGAAGTCGATTGTTGACCTGGCTGAGCTAGAGACTCGAGTTTGCTGTAATGGGGAGTCAATGTAAGTATATGGATAAGACTGGAGGAGGGCTAGCAACTGGCGACCATATTTGTTGCATTTATTATCATTGAATGCTGTGTGACGAGCATTCCAGTCTCCTCCGATTATAAATGGAACGGGAACGGACTGTTGGATAATCTGCGAAATTTCAGTATCTGGGAAATCTGGTTGTCGTGAAGGGTGAATATAAATGGATGCTAAGACGAGCACTTTATTGTTCTCACAAAAAAGTTTAACTGCCGTGTATTCAATGCTGAATATATTAGTGAATCTAATTTCACTGAATTGAAATTTTTTGTGTATTAAGATGCCGGTACCTCCGTGGGATCCATTAGTTCTGGGGTTAGAAACAAAAGTATAATTGGGAATGGAAACTCGGGAATTTGGTTTGAGCCAGGTCTCTGAAAGGAAAAGGATATCTGGGGAAAATTTTTCAACAAACAACCGGAGGTGTTGCTTACGTATGTTAGAGTAAATGGATTCTGTGTTGAGGGAACCCCTGTTAACTGAATTTCATTCATATTTATACCTAAGTCTAAGTTCGACACTCGATACTCCCACGGTTGCTTGTGTGGCTTATCTTTGATGTTCTCATGGTTCGTGTGCGTGCGGCTTATCTTTGATGTTCCCATGGTTCGTTCTTGTGCGGCTTATCGCAATGTTCCCATGGTTATCTGCAAGTGTAGATATTTCCTTATCTTGGGGTTTGTGTAAATCGTTAACTCTCCCCGGTGTTAAACAAAATCGTCCCGATTTTTCGCTTGGAGTCTTTGTTGGCCTTTATGAGATGCTTCATCAAACTTTTCAATTTTTTTCTTGTTTCTTAAATTCTAAAATATATTTAGTAAATTTACGAGTGATTATGACTACAGTTGTAATTAGTACAATAAACACAAAAATTATGATTGCGCTCCGAGTTGGGTGCTCTTCAATTGGTATTAAACATCGAGTTAATATTTGAAAATCTTAAATTGTTATTGTTTGACAGTATTTCTTTGATTGATATAATTTTAGTTAATTTGCTATGTATAGGTTTTACAATTCTTTTGTGTAAGTTTCCATATTTTTATTTTATCTATTGTTTGATCAGATGTTGATGTTGTATGTTTGCTAAACGAACTATACAATTATCTTCCTGTTTTTTAATCTGGCAAATTAATTTACCCAAATAAAGTTTCGCAATTTTTCATTCTAACATAATAGTCCCTGCATAATGCTATCGTATTATCTGTTTTAATTTTTCCGTGTAGGAATCCTATTGGCGTGAGTTTGAATAATTCACATAATTCTTTGATTACCGGGTATTTGTAGATTGTAACGTTTTTTTTTTTTTTAGTTTTTAAACCACATTTATTTTCCTAATTCTTTTTACATGTATAATATTAGGGGTAAATGTTAAACCCTTTTCTGCAATCACAATCCTTAAATTAACTTACTGGCTCTATATATATATGAAATAAGTCATATATTAGAGGGACTCCTCGTTTACATCTATATGTATATATTATTATTACAATTTTTTTTTTTGTTTTTTTTTTAAATTATTATAACAAACAAATGGCGCAAGACTAATGACCTTGCCCAGAAAAAATAAACCATTATGGAAAATTTAACAAGCCCCAGGACTTGCTAAATAAGGCCAAGACCGGTTCCTGGTTGTAGTGCCGATGATGATGATGATAACAAACAAAAACTTCAAAACAAAACGAATAAAACATAAAATAAGAAATAAAAAATAAAATAAAATAGCTACACAAAAGTAATGGGGAAAGGCGGTCAGGGGGAGGGGGGACAAGAGGAAGGAGAGCGTTGCTCTTGAGAGGCATACTATATCTGAGGAAGTGAAGTCCTCTCCTCGTTGAGAAGCCACCACCATTTGGGAGATGTTCGATCTTTGGCTGATTTATCTCTTTCACTGATCGCCGTGCTAAAACGCATGCGGTCTGGGGCATTGGAGATATTACTATCATGGAGAATTCGTTTGTCCCTGGCACCACGGAGAGCGTGGTAAATAATCGGGACTCCATGCATGTCTTGGATAAGGCCTTTTTGATCCAAGAAAGGGAACGCTTCTGGGGGAATAAGCCCATTCTGGAGGGTATTCTCCAGATACATATCATCGGGGTAGAATGCGCCCGAGATAAGATTATTGTCACTGCACATTGCCCTTGCTGTGTGACCACGAATCATTTTAATTATGAAATTGTCTATCCTATTTAACCCTGATTTGTTATACAGGATTTTGTTGGGATAGAATTTTTTGTATTGCGACTCTGGTGTTCTATAAAGTCCGAGGCAGGAACGCAAACACTGCCGTTCGAACACACGAAACTTCTCCATATAAAGTGGAGATATATTATACCATACTGGACAGCCATAAATCAAAACTGGTCGGATGAATGCCGAGTACGAAATTATTTTGACTCTGGGGTCAAGAAGACTACCCCGGAATAGACTTCTTGTCATAGAATATGCGCTTTTAGCTGCGGAGAGGGACGTTGCTACGTGCTTGTCAAAATATAAATACTGGTCTAGCCAGATACCAAGGTATCTAACTACAGTTTTCACTTGCAGTGGAAGGTTATTGTTACCTACAATAGAAAAGTGTTTCCAGTTGTATTTTGTATCCCTCGAGGCCCTGGATAGGGGCGTTCTGAAAAGGATAGTCTCGGTCTTCTGGAAATTAATCTTTAATTTCCAGTGGTCGCAAAATTGTTTTATTTTGTTGAAGTCATCTTGGAGGTGCCTATTGATGACGTCTATTTTTCCTCCTGTTCTGTACACCACCATGTCCACGGCGTACGCAATGGCGTTTTCGAGAGAACTCACTAGATCACTAGTGAAAATATTAAATAGAATTGGAGAATTCACAGCTCCCTGCTGTAAGCCATTTTTAATTTGGAAGGTCTTGTTGGAGAGTATGTCCCCGCATTTCACCACAAAATGTTTGTCATAAATGATGTATAACAGATATTGCGGCATACCCAGGTTTGTTAACTTATAGACAAGTCCTTCTAACCATACGGTGTCGAAAGCCTTTTCAAAGTCAACCAAGCAGGCGCCTGTACACTGTCGCTTTGCCTTGTTCCACTGTATATCGGAAACAAGTTTCGTCGCTGCATGAACTGTATCATGTCGCGCTCGAAAGCCAAACTGGTTGTTGGGGATGATATCGTTTTCATGACACCAACCGTTCAGTGCTTTGTTTATAATTTTTTCGAATAACTTCCTGATGTTGGGAAGCAGGCTGATCGAGCGCAGATTAGCTGGATTGCTCTTATCCTTACCCTTTTTGGGGATAGGGTGGACTACTGCAGTCTTCCAATGGGTTGGATAGTGTGCATTGTTTAGAGCGTTGTTAAAGAAAGTAGTGTATATGTTCACTGCTTCGCGAGGCAAATGCCTTAGAACCACATTTGGAATGCTATCTATTCCAGATGATTTCTTATTTTTTATTGAGCTAAGTAGGTTTCTAAGTTCATCCTTGCACACAAACATATTAGTATTTTCATTTCTGACGGGAGATACCGCCCTATTATTTTCGCCGAATGTGATGAAACTACGGTTTTCGGATCGCCGGTTGTGAAGTTGATTGCGCAGTGAGCAATGTCTTTGACGGGCATTGCTTTCAATTTCAGTGTTAGCATGAACTGATTCGTTAACTCTGTCCACTGCTTCGAAACAGGCTCCAATTGAATTCGCTTTCTTTTGCGGATCTTCGACTGCTATTACTTCATCATTGGAGTTGATGTGCTCTAAGGTGAGTCCTGCGTTCAGCATTATCTGGCAATTCTCGGGAGTCCGTGGAATTCGGAGACAGGGAATGTCATTGTGATCTTTTCTTCGACATATTTTCTTGATTTGTGAAAACATGTTCGGTCCGTTTGCTTGGACAGCTCGAATTCTGTTGCTCCACTCCTCATTTATTACTGCTCGGTAATTATCCCGGATGTAGATTGTAACGAAGCTGTCATCTATTCTTGCCATGCCTATATACGAATATTCAAGACTTGCTTGTCTTCTACATTCAATAACCCTGCCGCATCATTCATGTCTAATGTTTCTAACAAGATTGCCCTCGCTACTTAATCGAAGTTGGTCGTGAATCTGTTCTAACAGGAATCTTTTGTGAGAGTTCTTTACGTCTAACGTCTTTAATAATTTTTCAAAATGTTTGTAAGAGTTGTTACATGAAATAGGAAGTTGCAATTGTAGAAGATGAATATGTCGTCAGTTGGTGTCATGATGTATCTCTTTCCTTTCAGGTTTTCGATTTGAATGACCGATTTTACTAGGCCGACAATCACGAGTAATATCAGGTATTTCATCTTCATCTTTTTTTAGTGTGTAATTCTTGATGTTGTCTTTGTGGATTACTATCCCCCTTGTGGTTAAAATTGTGTCCCCACAATCCTTGTCTACGATGTGTTTCCTGTATCGGGCGTTGTTCTTCTTTCTTAATCCAGCGATTCTTACCAAAATTTGCTCTCCTTTTTCGAATGCCCTTTCTTTCGTTCCGGTATTCAGTCTTTTTAAAGTTTTTTCGGATGCATTTTGTAATTTGTCTCGAATTTCCTCAGGCTGAATGTGTATCGAGTTAAAGTGAATTTCACGCGGTTTAAATCCAGTAACCGAATGTATACTGTTGTTAATTTCTGATACTGCGGTTAAAATTTCCTCGGTTGTATTAGTACCGTTTTGGATTGTAAAAATTCGGGTCAATTCCGAAATTGTACTGTGGGCTCGTTCCACTAGCCCATTTGCTGTCGATCGGTACACCGGTGTTTCAATTTTTTGAATGGCTCTTTTTATACACATTTGTTTGACCATTGCGGTATTCAAGCATGGTTCGTTATCGGTCATAAGACGTTTGCATGTGGGAAAATTGTTTGTCAGACATTCCTCTAATCTTAGGTCCATTCTTTCTCTGGTGTCGCATTCTCTGATTACTATGTATTTCGAGAATTTGTCTATTAAAGTTAAGTATGTTCTCTTGTCATTGAAATACAAATCAGCATGAATGTATTCTCCGGGTTTTCCTGGGATTTCTGAATCTCTTAAATGCTGTTTAGTTGGGTTTCTTTCGTACTTACCGAATAGGCATGCTGTGCAGTTGTTATTAAAAGTTTTACGGTTAAATTTAACTTCTGGCCAATAGTATTTTTCCATGATTTCTTGGACGTTATTCTTGTAACCTCTATGAGCTCTGTTATGAGTACTTTCTATTATTTTCATTTGCTGGTTAATATCTGTTACATCTTCTAATTCGTTAGGAGTTAATACAAATTTGTAGTGAGAAAACACCTCTGTTAAAATTGGTTTGATTCTGTGTAACAATTCGTATCCTATTTTTACTGCAGTCACTCTATTGGGATCTAAAATTTCTCTTAACCTGTTTGTTAGTTGCTGTTCGTCATTAAATTTTATTATGTATCTGGTTTTCTTGGGAAATGGGTTCGTCGTAATAATTTCGTTTTTCTCCTTATCGTAAAGTATCTTTAGTTGTACGCCATATGAATTAAATGGTTGAGTAAGTGTTTTTAATTTTTCGTTTGCTGAGCTATCTGTAGAATGTTCTGAGGATAATATTGGAGAATTTATCTGTTGTCTGGACAAAGCGTCAGTTACACCTTCCCATCCTAATATCATATCATAAATTTCCATTGGTAATTCTTAAAATGTTACGAGGGTTGCCTTTTATATTTCGGGATTAGAGAACAAAAACAAATATTGATCATCGAAAATCACTTTATTGTTTTTCAAAATATTCCCCATGAAGATCTATACACTTTTGCATGCGTTTGTACCAATTGTCGAAGCACTTTTGCCACTCTGATTGAGGTATCTCCAACACACGCATTCTGAATGTAGCAACCGCTTCTTCAGGTGTCGAAAAACGTTGACCTCTCAGTTTGTTTTTTACGTACGGGAATAAAAAGAAGTCATTCGGTGCCAAGTCAGGACTATACGGCGGATGACCCATCAAATCGATGTTTTGGGTGCTCAAAAATGCAGTTGTCGCAGCCGGTGTGTGAGAGCTCGCATTGTCGTGGTGAAGAGTGATCCGTCTTCGGCGGTTGGTTTTCCTGATTTCTTGGAAGACAACTGGCAAACAAATGGTTGTGTACCACTCAGAATTGACTGTTCTGCGTTGTTCTAGTGGTACGGTTGCGACATGTCCAGTTTTTCCGAAAAAACAGGCGACCATTTGCTTGGAAGTGCTTCGTGCGCGAACAACTTTTGTTGGATTTGGCTCATCTTGAAACACCCAGACAGTCGACTGCTGTTTACTTTCGGGCTCATACGCGTAAATCCACGATTCATCACCTGTCACGATGTCATAGACGTGTTTTGAAGCACTGCGACCGTATTTTTTGAGCATTTCTTTCGACCAATTGACACGAGCCTTTTTTTGGGCGATTGACAAATTGTGTGGGACCCAACGCGACCAATTTTTTTTGACAGTCAAATGTTTATGCAATATTGAATGTTTGCTGGTCCCACTAACGCCTAAGGTTGTCTCAATCTCACGATAGGTCACATGACGATCTTCCAATATCAGTTCGCGCACAGCATCAATGGTTTTCGGAACAACAACTGATTTTGGACGACCTTCACGAAATTCATCTTGGAGTGAACTACGACCACGATTGAATTCACCATACCATCGATAAACACTGGTCCTTGGCGGAGCTTCATCGCCAAAAATTGAATTAAGTTCATCCATGCACTGTTGCTGGGTTAATCCACGCCGAAAGTTGTAAAAAATAATCGCACGAAAATGTTGACGATTTAATTCCATTTTTGGGCCGAGATGAATCTTTTAAGTTACTGTAAACAACACAAATAGCGTTCGTATGTCAAAACGTTTTGAGTGCGTATAACCTCAAAAATGTCCAACTTTACGACAGAGCTGTCAATTGCCGGATTGCAACACTAGGGTTGCCAAATCCCGAAACATAAGAGGCAACCCTCGTAATTATGGGTTGCGCCACTGTCAATCAGGATTTTGAATTGTCTTCCTGTTTTTTGACCTTTTAATATGAGGGTGGGCAACCCGTCTACCAGTTTTAAAGATTCAGTCTTAATACTATTTACCGTTTGCTGTTCCGGTTCCGGATAAATGCTGCTGTCGTCTTCGTCTTCGTTCTTAGCTTGCTGTGACTTGTTGATACGTTGTTGCTTGTGATTGTTGAATGAAGATGGTTGCCATCTCTTCGTTGGTTGACTCTCATGTTGATATAGAGGTGGCGATCGATGGGGCTGTTGCCTAAACGGATTTGGGTATCGTCGCATGTCTCGAATAGTTGAGTCGATGTCCATAGGTTGTTCTTGCTGTTGCACACGATAATGGGGCTGATGCGACATTGCTCTGGGTTTACTCGCGTGTGGTGCTTGATGTCTGTACGTGAAATTCAGAGCGATGTTACTATATTGACTTGTATGTTGAACAGTCAATGCGATGCCGTATGCTTCAGATAGGGTGGCATTTCTATATGCAAATACTGCGCTTCGGGCGTCGAGATTGTTGAGTCCGTCCATGAATACCCTGGCTGCATATTTTTCGGCCTTTTCTATGAAGGATCTTCTAGTTTCTGTGACTCTGTATTCGGCTTGTAGTTTTGTCACTATCAGGTTTAGTGCTCGGTGGATCTCATCGTAGCATGCTGTTAGGGATTTGCTTCCTTGCCTGATTCTGCTCATCTCAGCTTCCAATACAAATAATGGGCGAATGTCACTGTATGTTGCATCCAGTCGATCTATTATAGCATTAAAGTTGATTTTTGTGTTATTATTCTCTAATCCTCGATAGTATAGTGGTTAGTATACCCGCCTGTCACCCAGGAGACCGGGGTTCGATTCCCCGTCGAGGAGCCCCTGGCGCAAGACTAATGACCTTGCCCAGACAAAATAAATCATTATGGAAAATTTAACAAGCCTCAGGACTTGGTAAATAAGGCCAAGACCGGTTCCCGGTTGTAGTGCCGATGATGATGATGATGATTCTCTAACACTGTTGTAGCTTCCACAGTTATTTTGTTAAACACTATGTTTAGGGCTGCTCCATAAATAGGATACTTCATGAAGGGGGTAATGGCGTCCATGAAATTTTTAGCTCTCCTCCGCCATGCTGTGTATTTATTCACATTACCATTAAACTCTGGCAATGTCTCGAACATTTTGAGTTGCACATCTTCGGGTTTGTTAAGTACAATCGGTGTATCTTCGTACTCCGTGATTGAAATTCTTGCTTGGGACATGGAATTCTCGAGCTGCATCATCAAGCCTTGCATTTGTTGCTGCATTGCGATGAAACCTTGTTTCATGAGGGTCATCTCTGCTTCCATTTTTGCTATACTATTGTTGTTTGCCATGGTGCTGGTTGATTGTTGGTTTAAATCTTCAGTTGATTCTTCTTCGGACGAATTGTCATCAATACGGGATAGCGGGGGTAGTCTTCTCTTCACTTTCTTGAACTTCATTTATTTTAATCCGCCATGCAGATATTATGTGTGAGTTAATACGTTAACTTGTTTCCTGTTCTCCGGAACTGGATCAGCTATGCTAATTTATGCCCGTGGGTTGGTCCGCTCACTGGAGGTTATCGGTTATCGTCTCCCTATTTCTGCATTCGTACGTGCCTTTAAGGAGATGTGTTGATTTGTTAACCTCCTGGCAGGATCGCCAGTTAATAATTAGTTATTTCACCGGATATTAAAAGAACGAACGTTTTTATTTATCAAAGACCTACAGTCCTTTATTCGATAAAATCAAACTTAACGTCTCTATCCTAGATTATAAACTACCCTGTTAACTGACTCCCACGGTTGCTTGTGCGGCTTATCTTTGATGTTCCCATGGTTCGTTCTTGTGCGGCTTATCGTAATGCTCCCATGGCTATCTGCAAGTGTAGATATTTCCTTATCTTGAGGTTTGTGTGAATCGTTAACTCGCGCGAAAGCAAAATTTAATTCCTGTTTTAATCAAATCCAATTCCTTTGTTCCAGCACCAAAACACAAGACAGTAATTATTTGAGCACCAACAACAGTAAACAAACATGAGATGACAGTTTCTCCACTGTCATCGTGTTGCTGGGATGTGTGGTGAATATGTGTCGGGGAGAGTACTAGACGATGTAATAGATTCTCCCCGAGCATATAATATAAATCCGAAACACCCGCCGATTGCATTGTCTTTCGATTTTGCAAATCGCATCCAACATCAAGCATCTGCCCATCAAGGACATTCACGCAATTAATGCGTTATATCAATTTTCCTAGAAGAAATTCGGTACGCCAGTACCGCATACATCCATGCATCTCAGCATTGTTCTAAAAAGAAGACATTTCGGTTGCCATACTAGATAACCGAAGTGGATTATGAAAACAATCAGCAGAACCCCATGTCTGCCTACATTTACTGTCCCACATGTGCGCAACAGATTTTCATGTTGCGCCAGTACTCACGGCGGCTTTTATGCAATCTTCAAAGCACCGGCGCAATTCGCGCCTAGCTGCCAAGAGCCGAATTCAATGCCAGTGTAAATACGCACACTGGAATTCGACCCATGACTCCCTAGGAATGCAATACGCGATTAACATGATTGTAAACACAACCATCATTGTGTAATTACCCCAAATGCATCCTAATCCCTACCGTAGTATTTGGACAACTGCAAATACTTATCCCAAAGATGCTTTTTAACGAATTTTCATTCCCACTGTTCGACCACCCATGAGGTCGCCTCACGAGCCAACAAGGTGATCCGCGGGCAAAAGTTTTAAAGGAGTCGAGTTTGATAAGTTGTCGAGGCACACCACGAGTGTTGTCAGCATAGAGTCGCAGTTAGTTTTCCGCGCCAATAGAAATTACTCTTATAACCCGTGAATTTATTAATACAGAGTTTGCTCGGGCGAACAATCCCTTTATAAGTAGTGACTAACTTATAGGGTGCAGAATTTGATAATACGGTGGGTTTCGGTGAAGTGTTGCGACGGTCACGAACAGACAGAGTAAAGGGAGACGATCGTCGTTTGCGTTTATTAACATTTTGAGATGCCTAGAATTAAGTGCCACATTCCTCTAAGTGGTAACCAGAGAGAGAACTACATGCTAATTAGTGCAAGATCACCCACACCATTGTGAAAGTGTAATAAAATATTTAAGTGTTAATAAAGGAGCAGATAACCACAACCTCATCAGCAGCGTGTTTTTTCTTTCTTTCCACTGTCGAACTGCGTGTTATCGAACTCGGTTTTACGGAACTCTTTTGATCCGGTATGTTAGGACACTTGGCGAACCTTACCAAGGCCGGCATATAATCACGTGAAATTCCTACAGGTGTCTGGCTTGGCGCGGTGAAGCCTTGTGTGATCACTGGGCCGGGGCGTAGACCAAGGGCTTGTGGTCGGTGAATATCGTGAATTCTCGGCCTTCGAAGATTCTCTCGAAGTGTTTCGCCGCTGCGTATATTGCCAAAAGCTCTCTAGCATAGGTGCTGCAGCGAATTTGGGTATCCGAGAGCTCTTGGGAGAAGAAGCCTAGAGGTCGCCATGTGTGGTCAGATTGTTGTTGCTCTATCGCGGCCCCTATTGCGGTGTCGGATGCGTCCGTCCTCAGCGCTAAGTTCCTATCCGGACGGAAGAAGGTGGTGCAAGCTGCGCCGGAGATGGCCTGCTTGCACAGATGGAAGGCCCGGTCCGCTTCGGGTGTCCACGTTAAGGTTGCCCTTTTGGCAAGGCCATTGAGTAGGTCGTGGAGTGGTGCTTGTAGGTTGGCAGCATGCAAGACGCACTGCCGCTAGTAGTTCGTAATGCCGAGGAAACGACGGAGCTCTGTTGAAGTGGTTGGTTTTGGGAGGGTCCTGATGGCGTCCACCTTTGCCGAGGGTGGTTGAAACCCTTCCTCCGAAATTTGGTAGCCCAAGTAGGTTACCTGGGACTGGCCTGTGGCGCATTTTTCGCCGTTGATGCGCAGACCGGCTCATCGGAAGCTGGTTAGCAGTTCCCGCAGGTGTTCGAGGTGTTGGTCGTGTTCGTCTGATACGACGAGGATGTCGTCGATGTATCCTCTGACGAACGGCAGTTTGCGAAGAACGTGGCTGCATTGACTGCGGTGCATTCCTCAGACCTAGCGATGTGCCCACGAATTCGAAGAGTCCAAAGGGCGTTGTGACAGTCGTTTTTTTTTATGTCTTCCTCTGTTATTGGCACCTGATAGAATGCTTTGCGCAGATCCACCGACGAGAAGGTTGTTCTGCGGCTCTCCTGGTGCAAGTCTTCAATGACTGGGAGCGGGTAGCGGTGCGGGTTGGTGCACGCGTTGAGGCGGCGGTAGTCGCCTATTACTTGCGAGGAGCCGTCTGGTTTGCCGCCCAAGTGGAGTGGGCTTGCCCATTGGCTGGAGGAGGGCCGAACGATGCCCTTCTCGACGAGGTCCGCGAAGGCCGCCTTGGTGGCCTCGAGCTTGTCGCCGCTCAGCCTGCGTGGGCGTTCGAAGACCGGTGGTCCTGTGGTGCAGATGGTGTGCTTTACCTTTAGTCCGGTGATCTGGACGGGGCCGGCTTTAGGGGTGAAAACGTCACAGAATTCTTCCAGTAATTTCGTGTATCGTTGTGCTGTTTTGTGATTGTCGAATGGACCGGCAATTGTGGGGACTGAGTGCAGTGCTGCTGGGGCGAAGGTTCCGTGAGTTAAGGATAGCCCCATTATCGTAATACAACGGGACCATCCTCATAAGTCAACGCCAAACACTTATCTATGACCCAGATATCGCATCTAGATGGATCTTAGATCAACAATGACCTAAGACAATTATTTTCGCACCCGGCACCATTCTCATGGGCCAACACGAGGCACTCATCTGCGACCCAGCAATTGGATAAATGTCAGCAATCTACACGAAGACGCACATTGTTCTTGGAGACGCCCATCGGCATAGCCGCAACAGTATTATTAAAAATAAGTAGTCCTCAGTTTTAACAGAAAATAAAGATATTTTTAAAATTAAATTAAAATACAATCGGGCTACTTAATTCGCGCGACGCCCCGTCGGTGAGTGGGTCGGTTAGGTGTTTGTTCTTGATGTCGACCATAAGTCCGTATTTCGCCAGGAATTCCGCCCCTAGGATGGCGTGGGGGACGTTGGCGATGATGAAGTCGCATTCGAGGCGCCGTCGCAAACCCAGGTCCAGTGTGCGTCGTTGGTGTCCGTACGTGGACATGGGCGTCGAGTTAGCCGCGTACAGAAGTCGATCCTGTCTCCGGGGGTTTTTAGCGCGCCGGGGTAGCAGTGAGACGACCGAGCCCGTGTCGACCAGGAGCATGGTCTCGGAGAGCTGGTCGTGTAGGAGCAGGCGGGGCTAATCGTCCACCTCCGTTACCTGCATTCGGGGTGAGCGACTTAGTTTCCCGACCTCTCGAATGTGCAAGGCGGTCTACAGGCGCGAGCGTCGGCGCCGAATTCCCGATGATACCAGCACCATTGCTCCTGGGTTCCGGTATCGTGTCTGTTGTGTGCCCTGTGTGCTGGTCTTGGTCTCGGGTGACTTTGCTGTTGACGCCTGTTGGGGTTGTCTAGGTTAGGTGGCTGACGGCTGACGGTTAGCTGTATGATGGCTGCTTCCAGGGCGTCGATCCGCTAAGCGAGTGTGTCCTGGGACCTTTTCTTGTTGCCGACCGCCATGATGTCCTCCAGGGGAATGTCGACGACTTCGTCGCCGCGGAGATTATGTCTTCTGTGGTTTGGGGCTTGAATATCCTCATGGTGTTTTGGGCGTTTTGAGATAGAAGCGATCTCCATTTCACCAAGTCGATGACTTGCTATAATTCTAGGGAGTAGAACGTTTTTTTGGGCCCAGAGAAAATGTTTTTATAGAAACTGTAGATTTATAGCGTTTGCGACGATAGTGAAGTGCGAGCGATTCGAACCGACGCTATCACGGTTAGAATCACTAAAAGATAGAACCAAAGCTCTTACCCATCAGGCCACTGCCGCTTATGTGAATTTGAATTCTAAACTCAAATACATTCGACTAATGTGGCAATGGTATATTATTGCTATGGTATACGGCTTTAATGGGTGTGTTTTTGGTGGTGGTGTTCTTTACTAGTCGTGTGTGTAACTGCTAGAAACGCCACATCCACTCCCTTCCCAGTAACTTTCGTTACGATTAACTTTGAAACGACTGAGCGAAGAGCGAGCGAGAGAGCGATCGAGAGAATGTCAGAGCAGGCCAGTGGGCCGCTGCTCTGTGTAGAAGTCGTGTGATTGCAAGTAAAGTAAAGTTCTGTGTGTGGATGGGAGTGTGTGTTATGTCATGCAGATCACGTCGGGGTCACCAGTTATAGCGTTTGCGACGATAGTGAAGAGCGAATGATTCGAACCGACGCTATCACGGTTAGAATCACTAAAAGATAGGACCAAACTCTTACCCATCAGGCCACTGCCGCTCATGTGAGTTTGATTTCTAAACTCAAATACATTCGACTAATGTGGTAATGGTATATTATTGCTATGGTATACGGCTTTAATGGATGTGCTTTTGGGGGTGTTGTTCTTTACTAGTCGTGTGTGTATCTGCTAGAAACGCCACAGATTTATTTGATTCTTTACTTTTATAATGTGTTTATCGTAAGGCGACTATTGGTACTCTTTTAAAACTAAAAGACACACTGAATAATTTAAGACAAATACAATTTCTACAAATAATAAAATTATAATTATTATCACCCATTTCCAACATCTGACGATTTATAGGATTATTAAACAAGCAAGTTAAATATCGCATTAAGCTCCTGGATGACATCTTGTAGAAGACAAATAAAGAATTCATATGCTCATTAACACTTTCAACCCGGAATGGCGTTATTACCATTATTGCTGGGACATATCTAGCCCAACAGGGTTTTTTACTGTCATACTTGTGTAAGCTAGTTCACTTGATATCCAAACCCAGGACACGGATAATCGTCTAAACACAATTGGATAACATGTTCTTTGAACTGTTAAGGAACTCACCGTGACGCACTTGCAAGAACAAAATATTTTTATTGTAACAAATGAAGAGTTACGGCGTACGATATTTAACATTTGTCAGTTAGCAAATCTTGTTTTGTTTTTATAGAAATAGCTAAGAACAAGTTTAACTATTGACCAACAATACAAAACCCAAAACGAGTCTAAAATATAAACCAGCGTGGACCACAGTTCAATTTAAAATCGTGAGCTTTAAGCTTCTCATAAAATACGGGTAACACATTTAATGATGAGCGATGTTATTCCAATCAATGGTCTGTCATACTTCATCCTAGACTTAGTATCCATCATTAAACGCCACTTAACGTTGCATACTTTTAACTGTGCCGGAGAATTAGTGATCAAATTAGTAAAACAACATTCAGACCTTTGGTTTATAACTTTTGGTTCGTTGGGTACTTTACATTTACTAGCACTGATTTAAAATGATCATCATTATAATCCAACAGCCACGAATACCAATTTTGTCATTATAATTCATTAATTCATTCATTTATTTTAACACATTCTGTAAGAAATTCTATAAGGTGTTTCAATTCTAGGTTTATATTTTTAAGGTAGAACATTTTCTCCAGGGACAGTGAATTTAGCAGCTGACAACTTATTTTTGGTCAGTTTGGTTTAGCGTTTTAAATGATCAGGCTCGTGGCAAACTTTTACAATTCGTTAAATTTATTTTGAAGGGTTTTTTTTAAATGGTCAATTTCCGGTCCGTTTGTGACAGAATGTATTTCTGCCCACCGAGCCGTTGGGAAACTCAGGCCACTGTCTCATATCGTTTGCACAATCACTTTCATCTCAAGCGAAAAGCTCACCTAAGTAGCCTCAACAAGTATGATGGTGTGAGGCCGTTAAGAAGGGCGATTTGTGGAATTTCTTTGTATTCTATCCGTTAATCTCCAATGTTACTGTTTGTGCAAAGTCAGTTATGGAAGTTATTCATTTCGGTATGAAGCTTCACATTCCGCATTCCTTCGAACGGAATTCATCAGATAGACCAGATCCGAACAATTCACAGCGGTAATAAATTGAGGTTCTCAACAATGGCGCCTTAATCCCACGAAGGTCAACAGAACAAACTTTCTCAGAATCAGAAGCGGGTGCAATCAGGCGATTAATACCACGAAGAAGGTTTCCGCCAATAAACGGACCAACAAACTGCTATCGTACCCTTCAGCAAGAAGCAACCCACAATTTCATACCTTATTTCGACCGCTTTCAGCACGTCATTTGTACCCTTATTCCCCTTATAATCTATTCCACCTGTAAATCATATTAAACGGACGCATAGCTAAACTCATTATCCCATGCAGATAATGCATAATTGAGTTTAGCCATCTTTTCGCCATACGGCAACCCCATTTCGTTAATCCATGAGATTTCCACCGGAAATCGCATCATGTCGGTTAGCAACGGCATAGTCTGATCAAACGACGCGGTTGCATAATCATGTAACCGCTGGGGAAATTATCAAAGCATTTAATTTAGTTTATAGCGTTTGAAATAATAGTGAAGAAGATCGTGTGATTCGAACTGACGCTATGACAGCTCGAATCACGAAAAAAATTTTACCTAAGCGTTACACACCAGGCTACTGACCGTGTTTAGAATTTGATTTCCAAACTCGAGTATATTCCACTGGTGTGAATTATTTTTATTTATCGCTTGGTATACGGTTCTGATGTATTTTTCTTACTCGATTTGTTTTTTGTTCGGTGTTCTTCACTATTTTTGTTTGCTTGTGAATTGTGTGTATCTGTTAGAATCGTTACAAGTTCCCATGATCAGATTTCCCTACCCAATTCGGCGTCCTATTCACCTTCTCCAGAAACTTCATTCGCTGGGGATCAATGCTCTCTTTTCGCAGGTGAATAGCACCAGCTAAATTTTCCACTCCTTCACAGTTCTGTCTTCCTTCAGTTCAATGCACTCTGAGATCACCATATTCACCGAATTAGGTCAATGGGTTATCCTCAAAGCTGTATTGATTCATGCGCACATAACCAAACCCACCCCGAGATCATTGCACATTGTGTTTCTGTTCTCTCATTCTCCCATGTTCGTCGACCATCGAATCAATCGATGTATACACCACAGATCGACGGGCGTGTTAATGAGAGAGCAGAAGTATGATATCTATTGGTTGTCCTGTATGCAAAAATTAAATTACCCATCTTCATCCTTAATTCAAGTCAGTCGTTATTCAACTACCGCGAGTCACAAGTTTTGGAGAAAATCTGATCAACAATTAAAACATTATTTACGAATGGAGACGTACCGTGAAATCAATCGTGAGTTAATACTTAATAATCAAGAACTTCGTAGTGCACTAGCTAAATCGATACGCGAAATTTGCTATTTAAATTCGTTGCTTATCGAGCAACGAGAAAAATATTCTCGGCAGAAAAATCGTTGCTGAACTACAAAAAAGTTACAAGTGTATAATTAGAGATGTATTTCAAGAAGAGTTTACAGGAGACAATTCTCCACCCCAAACTGATGGGTCTGTGGCACAAAGTTAAAACAAATAAAAGAAATGCTAAAACAATTAAACTACACAACAGTGAAATTCATTTCTTATCTTTCCTATCGGTGCTTCTGTTACGGACCGACATGGAGTCCAGGTCCTCCCAGAATCCACTAATCCCCCTTTGATTCCCCTCTTTACCTGTAAAAGGAAAATAACGCGCCAAACTACTTTATGCAAATTCTACTTGGCGGAGAAAAAAATTATAAAATAAAACATAATACACCGGAAATAAATTCGGAAAAATGACAATTCGTCGTAAATCTTCGAATGTTTTGCACACCTAGAGGATCGCATATATAATCAAAAAAGTACAAAGAGAACAAAGAGAAGATTAGAAAACGCAAGGAAGTGAATCACAAACGACGTGACACATTAAGCAAAGATGGGTCAAATGCATATGTTCTAACAGAAGCCGGCGAGGCAGGTGAAAGTTCTGGCGTTGCGGCTTTACCTATACAAGACTATCTTCTTTCATCTGACGAAGAGGAGATCAAGGAGATCAAAGCAGAAGATGAACTAGATGCCTTGCAGAGTAAGCGACCTCTAAAGCGGTCCCTACCTATTCGAGATAATTGTTTGATAAGCCGAAAGCTGATCAGGGGAGGAACAAAACAACGCCCCCTGCAACGAACCAGCGGACCACAACAACAACAACAGCACAGTAAGTCCCCTTCTTACATTTAAATATATTTAATTGTTATACATACCATAACACTTCTTTTTGGTGACAATACTTCGTCGGAACAACTCGATGGGGATTCGAGTGAAAAGCGTGTCATACGTTGGCACAACTACCCGTACCCCACAGTCTTCCGTCACGAATTCGACACACGGTCCTATCGTTGCCCATTCGCAGGTTTGCGGTATAGCTCTTCCAATTCGTGGTTGCGGAGTTTCCTCCATTGTACTGCCTCCTCGTCATATTTGCCGCCAAAGATACCACTTAGGACTTCATTCTCCAATACGCGGAATTTGTCTTTCTTCCCGTTTTGTGAGAGACAATGTTTCGCATCCGTATAGAGCAATCGGCATGATTATGGTTCTATAGACACGGAGCTCTATATTACGTGATAGCAGTTTGGATTGCAGTAGTTAACTGCCTGCATGCCAACTAGCGTTACCGGAGTGTAGTCTTTTGTTAATTTCCTTCGACATTTCGTTACCGGCCGTCAATATCGTTCCCAGATATTTAGATTCTTTGACATTTTCAAATATCTTGCCCCTGATGTTTATGTGTGTTCTCTGAAGTCTGCCTGCTCTCGCCGTAATCATGTATTTTGTTTTGCCTTCATTTATTTCTAGGCCCACCTCTTCTGCCGCTTACATGATGATTTCACTGTTTTTACTTAAAGTTTCTACATTATCGTGCAAAACGGCATATTTTTTCGGGATTCCCAGCTCAACCACAATATGGTAGAGTCTTTGCCTTGCGACTGAGTCGTAGGCTTTTTTGAAGTCCACGAACAGTTGGTGAACCGTGTCTCAGTATTCCCACTTCTTTTCCAGCAGTTGCCTTATTGTGAACATCTGGTCGCCTGTTGACCGGTTCCGACGGAATCCGCATTGGTAGTCTCCCAATATTTCTTCTACGTACGGTGTGATTCTTGCCAGTATGACATTTGTTAATATTTTGTATGTGGTTGGGAGCAATGATATTTGTCTGTAATTTTCGCAGTCAGATCTGTCGCCTTTTTTGAAAATGGGGATGGCTATTGCGGTTTTCCATTCTTCCGGAGTGACTTCTTTATCCCATATTGTTTGGATGAGCTGGTGGATCTTTCGAGCGGTTGCCCCTCCTCCATTCTTCACAAGCTCTCCCGGTATGCAGTCGACTTCGGGAGCTTTGTTGTTTTTCAATCGATTTATTGCGTCTACCACTTCGTCGAAGGAGGGCTCTGGGATCTGAGGCTCGGCTGTATGTACGTCCGGTGTGTTTATTTGTGGTTGATGGGTACGTACATTGAGCAGGTTTTCAAAGTACTGCGTCCATCTTGTCACGATATTGTTAGTTTCTGTGACCAGACAGCTGTTTGTGTTTCGGATTATTTTGGCTCTCCCTCGGTAGCCATTTCTAATTGAATTTATGTCGGAATACATTCTTCTGATATTCTTGGCTCGAGCATTTTCTATGATTTTTTTGATCCTAGTCTTCTCCCATTCGCGTTTTTTGAGTTTGAAAAGTCTTATTGTCTCTTTCCGAATTGTCGCGTATCTTACTGCGTTGACTTCATCAAATTTTTCTATGTGGATCATTCTGAGGCGTTTACGTTGTTCGATCTTCGCCCTGCGCTCATCGTCAAACTAAGGTTTGGACTTAATTGTTTCCTTAAATCCTAATAGCCTTTGGGCTGTTTGTTTCATATTGTCTCTGATCGATGCTGATATAGTGTCCACACTATTGGTTTTCTCTTCCTCACTACTCCCATTCTCTAGGATGCTAAATCTATTCGTTAGTTCCTCTTGATATTCAGCCCTTTTGCGCAGGTCTTTTAGTTTATCAATCTCGAACTTTTTGCTCGTCTCCCTTGACTGTCCATGTGGGTTTGCTGCGAGCCGACTTCTAATTTTGCCCATCACTAGAAGGTGATCGGAGTCGCAATCTGCTCCCCTATATGATCTTACGTCAAGGATATTCGAGTGGTGTCTTTTGTTTATGAGAAACTGGTCTATTTGGTTACGCGTTACGCCGTCGGGTGATATCCACGTGGCTTTATGGATTTGCTTGTGCTTGAACATCGTGCTTTTCACTAACAGATCTTTTGACGCTGCGAACGTGATAATTCAAATTCCATTATCATTTGGAACGTCATGTAGGCTCTCTTTACCTATAGTTGGTTGGAAGATGCCTTTCTTTCCAATTTTCGCATTGAGGTCCGCGAGGAGGATTTTAACACCGAATGATGAGATGCCATCGAATACTTCCTCTAGGGTCTCGTAGAACGTGTCCTTCGTTTTGTCGTTGGTAGATTCTGTTGGGGCGTGGTCATTTGTAAATACATAATTGTACCATGGGCCCTGTATTTTTAGCACCGACATTCGGTCATTAATAAATTTCACATCTTTTACATGGGGCGTAATCTTCTTACTTATGATGAAGCCGGTTCCGAGGTTATGTGTATCGGTACCTCCACACACCAGTGTAAACCCGTTGGTTTCGATTACTTGATGTGGACGTCGGACTCCCTGAAGCGCAACGATGTCCATTTTATATTGTTTCGTGTGTTCTACGACCGTCAGTATCGCGCCTGGTTTATATAACATTCGAACATTCCAGGTCCCGACGCGTATATCCCGCTTTTTCCGTTCGCCTACGTCTTCTTTTTGCCGAGACGGTGTTTTCTTGATGATTTGTTCCCTTATGGTAGTGTCGGCTCATCACACCTACGCCTACCGGGTTTTTCGTGGGATTGTTTTTTGTGCATTTATTAGTGTTATACTCGACAACGGCCTGGGCTTCAAGGAACACCTGAGGAAAACGAGTGAAAAAACGGCAAGAGTATGCAAAGTTTTGACGAGACTACTATGCAATGTTGGTGGGCCCCGGCTCAACGTAAGGAAACTCATAACCAGTCTCAACACCTCCATTATAATGTATGCAGCTCACATATCGGCAGGATCCGCACAGTATAAGTCGTACATGAGGCGAATGAACTGAGCACATATGCTGGCATCACTGTGAGTTCAATCATCTAATATCGGGACATGGATGCTTTCGGCAATACTTGCACAAATATGAGCATGTGAATCACCCATACTGCTTGTATTGCGAACGCAAAATAGAAAATGCGGAACACTTATTTGTGGGGTGGTGGTGTATGCGCCGGACATGGACGCTGGTTTCCTCCTGTCCTCAACAAATACTGGGTTAACCCTGCACAACAATTACGAAAGAAATAAAACACACCTTGTAGTTTTTGTCCATGAACATTTTTTATTGCGGCGGCACTCGTTCACAACGCTTAATTCGAAATTACAAAGGTAACATTGATTGTATCATTAATGGTTCATTTCTCAGACACAGGTCCGGATCACAATGTGTTCACTAATTCTAGGCTACTGAAGGTAATTGACGCACTGTCATTAATTGTTTGTGCCTTGGAAGTTGATTACACTATAGTCACTTATTATGCTAACTGGAAGTCCGATAAAATGTTGCTTCCTATATTTAAACAATAAGTACTGATATTAAAGGACATGTAAAACAAATTAACCGCGAAGACACAACGTGCCACACAAAGTGTATCGTAAATTAACAGAAATTACAGACAGTCGTATGGCAAGAAATGATTCGTATGTAAACGCACTTCGACGTGTACCCGACAGGGGCTGTAATCTGACTCCTCGGTGTCTGTTCTCGCCAACATCCACCAACCGTGATCGTGATGACTTCTGATCGAAGGGTAGCCAATCAGCGATCGAATCGGGATTTGACGGGAGGATTTTCCGTATGACCGTACAGTCAAGTGTAATGCCCTTTCGCTCGAAAAAAATCGACAACGAACGATCCTGCACTTGTTCAAACAAGGAACAAGCATAAGGGCTGCAGGCAATGTTGCTGTCAATCTGGTGATGTTCGCCTGAGACGAAATATGTCTCTGCGTCCTAAGTGAACAGAAACGGAATTTCGAGGGACGTACATTAGATGCGCTTTGTTTGGTTCAGCCATATGATTCTGGTGCACGATGGAGGAAATTCTTTTGTTGACACTAAGTCAACAGAAACCTCGCCAATGGTGGCAAAGGGTCAGGCTGGATGGCTGTATGTTTAGATTAATGTGGTGGTACATGGATATCATGATGAGGAATTTGGTTTGCAGATGTGCAAGCATGCGTCTCACCCAGGGGCCATGGACCAGCGGTTGGTAAGTAGAATAAACACAGTGAGGTACTGTGTGTTTAATTTGGTTTTCAGAAGGGTCATCATAGGGCATGATTATGGGTATGATTGTCTAAACAACAATCATAATCATGCCCACATCCCATGACCGGTTGATGACTGATAATAGGGAATTGGTCGTAACTGTTGCGAACCTAAGGGTATGGGAGCCGCTGTGTCAACAAGTACGCTGGCCAGCGTGTGTTTATCGATTATACTTGCTGACGAGCTGAGCCGATAGGGGGTATGGAATGGTTCATGTATTATGGATCAAAGAAATTGATTGATATGCAGGCCAGGTTTGCTTTCAGGTGGAAGATGATGAAGGGCTGCTCATTTGCAGGTAAGTAGAAAGACTTTGCATGATAAGTGGAAGACAGGTAATTTACGGAAATGGGTGGTTCTTAAGGAATACTTAAAGAACTCCCACATACTCACAGAGTGCGTTAGATTCGAGACCGCGCGAACGATTTTGGAGAGACATATGAGACGGACAGTTACTACGGGAGGAGTAATAGAATACATGCTTAGTTCAAAACAGGCATGGTCCGTAACAAACGGTATTCTCTGTGAAATGATGCAGGAGTTGCGACGCGACGAGCGAAGTAACAGGTAAACTCGGTCCCGCCCCGCGATGGAATATCTATAAGAAAATTCCGCGGGGATGAACGGGAATATGAGCATGGCGGGAGGTGGTTTTAGTCGGTAAAAACCCGGCATGCCTCTGGATCGGTCCAGAGGTATCTTTTGAAGATTTCCACCTTGCAACCGAAACCAAAAAAAAAAAGCGCGCCCCCCCCCGTCTGAACTCTTCCTCGGTGTAACAATGAGCGATTTTTTCTACGTAATCTTTTATGTAGGTTCGGTTTTTTATTTGTTAATAGTGAAACTCAATTCTTTACTTTGCTTGAATTTGTACATTTTTTTTTTCAAAATATTCAATTGCCACAAAAAGTCAAATTGAAATGAGTACGATTAGTTTGCTTATTTGACTCATATACGTTTTTGAAGTAAATTGTTGACAATTGTTGTTTCAGGCGTTCCATGACTTTTACGAAATTTTGCCTTTCAGTTCGATTTTTACCGCCACTCTTGGAAATTTGACAATTTACAAGGGGAAGTAAGGGAACAGACTTAATATTGGTGCGTCTGAAATGTCTTTTTCGACTGCAGAGTTTAAAACTTTATTATCGTATGTTATGTAGGAACTGAATGATTATCGAGCATCAGTCGTATACCGTGTGGACAAATTCGATCAGCCTCTTCTTCGGAGTAAAATCGTGATTCAATTAATTCCAACTCGTTCTCGTCTACCACCTGTCCATTACCAATTTTTGTTAATATTATTGAAAAAGTTCGATTGTCTTGTCGCATTACTTCGCTCAGTTCGAAAAGTTTAGTCCCTCGCCACAGTGTTCAACATGCCATTCGCCGCTTTATTTGCTTCTAAATCGGAGTAGCGCGATGCGGCGGTAGTTGACGTAGATCACCAACCAAACTGCAATCGAATCCTCCAAAATTTACTTGAAAATTACGGGTGATTTACTTTAATCTCGAATCTATTTGAGATAACAACTCGGCTTCAGTCATATTCATTCCATCGATAATTAATACGAGAACGTATTTAAACAGTGATCTATCTCGCTGTGTTACTTCAATTGACAAAGGAAGCGGCTTTGAAAGATATATCTCTAGTGCAGTGTGTATCGTTGTTCCATCAATAGTCACCGCAGCTTACCAGTTGAAGCGCAAGTAATATAAGCGTTGCATAATTCATCGCTTTTAAAATATCGATATAAATTTCCATTAATCGTCTAATCACAAACGTTTTATCGCGTCTGATAGGGCCGTGAAAAAAATTTGCAACGGAGAGGAATTTCCAAACTGAAGATTGTGAATAACATTGATCAAAGTACCCTTTTGTTTTTAATTTGCCATTTTCAATAGCTCATTATATTGTTCATTAGGCATCAGATTATCCTTCCGTTTGGCAATGGCAAGTTTAATTAGTGTCGCAAAGCGCTAATCAGTGTTTACGTTCGAATTTGGATTGGTGCACACTCACCTGTAGTGCACTGTAGATACTATGTGCACTACTCAACGCCTTTTTTACGAGGTAATAAGAAACACGGTATAATGTATTCTATCTCGTCCTATCTCTCAGCCTAAATCCTATACTTATATATAGGGTTTTCCAATAGGGACTTGACAACTTTTTTTCGGTAGTAAATTTTTATAATTTGCAGACGTTGTTCGTTCGTGTACTTAACCACGATGAAAATGTTGAGTTTACTGAATAAATTGACAGTGACAGTTCGATGATTAGTGAAAGGGTGGGTTCACAATAGTATATGCGTTTGTTTCTTTTTATTGTCGTTTTTAGTTTCACCGAGTTTCAAATCACAACGTTGGTAAAGAAGTTTACAATTCAAAAAAATAAATATTTTTAAGAAACTAAAATGTTGTAAACTATGTTGTGTAGTGGTGAGGGGGCCAGTTGTTGGGCCCTGAGGCGGCGGCGTCGTGAATTTGTCTCGCCTCTTTATAGGAAGTTCCCCTCTCTTTCTAGCTCCTGACGGAAGTCCATGTAATCAACCCTTATTGCTGACCAAGGTGTGTTTCCAGCGGCTCATTCATCCAGTCAGTTCCTTTTCGGCAGTTAATTTCCTTATGCAGATTCTGCGAGCGCTTCAGGTGATCTGCAGTAGTCGAACCTTGTATCCACGTTCAGGAGAAAAGGGGCGTTATCCAGATACACCACTGTAGAAGTCATGGAAACCCCGAGGCCAAGTTAACTCGAGGAACGGTGAACGAATCCGGAGACACCAAAGACAAAAAAACAACTTTAGCTTTACTATGAACTGTTTCTACTTTATTTCTTGTGATTTGGTTTTATGCTAAGCACGGCCAGGGCTCCGGCCTTTGAAATTCAACTAATTAATTAGATTTACCTTTCGTTGGCCATAGGTTCGGCCTCTGGTGATCTACTGATCCCGATATTGAAATTCACTGCCCTTTTATAAATTTTTTAGTTGCGAATTATCAACTATTTTATGGTCAAAATTCCTAGAAGCACACATAAGACTTTGCGTGTTTCAATTTGAGTTGTGTTCTGGGAATTTGTTAGAAGTTTGGTTGGATGGGTTCTAGGAATGGGAATCATGAAATGCGTTTTGAATTAAGCATTTCATGATGTCAAAGTTTTGGGAATTGAGTCAATATACGACGAATTAACTTTTGGTTAAATTCGTTGTTCATGTGACTTAATATGGAATTTAATGTGGAATTGAATCAATGAGCGATAAATTAACTTTGAGTTAATTTATTGCTCATATGATTCAATATGGAATTGGGATTTGCGTTATTAGTGGTATTGTGGATTGGTTTGGGGTTATGTGGTAATATTGGGGATTTGGATAGGAGTAGCGATTTAAGATCGCTACAACTATATGTACGGCTAAAAATAGGATTTATAATACAATTTAGCTAAATAAATAGCAGATAATGCTGAATTCAAATGTGGCATGACTATAGATTAGTGACATTAGATATGCATCTAATACCTATCCAAATAGAACTGTTTGAATGTTCAGTTAGTTCATTACAAAACCGCTTATAAATTCCAGTGTTACCTTAGCAGATATTTTGAACAACTGGATTCAAAGACTACTAATGTTTTTAGTAAGTGGTATCCGAGTTGAGGTTTCCGAGGTATAGGTAAGCAGAGTGGTGTTATGGTCCGGGACGCCGTGCTTCCTCGGTTGAGGGAAGAGCGTGGACCTTTTATTTTTCCTTTACTTCTTTTAAGGAACTTCTGTACGCTTTGGAATCAGATAACGCGTATCCAGAAGGCCTTTTCCAAATCAAACTTTCTTTTCAGTATTTAATCAAAGATCGGTCTTTGATATTTGAAAGCGTTGTTTCCGATTAAGTGGTTGTTCTTAATAAGTATTTTCCACTGAGCTCATATTACCAGCCATTTTAAACATTTGTTTATATTATCGTTTATAGATTTTTTAGTTATGTTTATTTTTGAAGTAAAGTTAGTCGCCACAATCTGTAGGTTGTTACTTTAATATCACAATTCAAACTAAACTCAATCTAAACTTAAACTTCTTCAACTCTCAAATTCAAACTGAACTACTCAACCTCAATCTCCAAACTTACAACTCAAACTGATTTTACTATTAAAATTTCTCTCTTCTTATGCTACTTATTGTTCTAATTGGTTGGAAATTATAATGTGAACAACACCAATTTTCACAAAGTATTCCTTTGTCTCTGTGACTTTTAAATTGAATAAACTTTGAACGAAAATCAGAGTGCTATGTTTTGAATGAAAAAAGGTGCATGTTATGAAATGTGCTGTAACAGGCTTCATATAGAATATTGTGAAAGTTTATTAATGTTATGTATTAGGTGAGAATTAGATATGAACAGAGGTAGTTTCAAAGATGTGTTAGAAAAGTAATGAGATTCAGTGTTAAATCTAATAAGGGTAGTATTCTGGAATACAACAGAGGGATACACATCGGATCATAGTTTGCAATTGACGAATTGAAAAATTTAGATTAAAGTTTTGGTTTTTTTTATATATACTTCTCTCAGGAGAGGCGAGTCTATAGGGCGGACACGGCGCCCGAGGTGGAACCAAATAACTGTTGCAGTTTTTCTTGAGTAGTAGAAAGTTGGAACGCTCCGGAAATACTTGCGCGGGGAGTGAATTCCACAGCTTTCCCACTATGTAACGGTACGAATTCTGATGCAGAGATGTTCGGGTCCTCGGAAGATGAACCGCAAATTGGTACAATCCATTGGAACGTCTTGTGAAGCGAAAAAAAAAACCGAATAGCGCGGAACAATACAACGACACTCCGAGGAACAGTCTCCATAATAATATTTGTAAAACAGATAAAGGTCCGCTACGCACCTTCGATATGATAGCCCTGTCCCCGATCAAGCGAATCGTTGGTCTCTGTATGCTTAGTATCGAGGGTATGCTTAGGAGCAGAGCTCTAAACATGAGAACAATATTCGGGTGCGGGTGTAATTTGGGATTTATGCAGGAGAAGAAGTTGGGCCGGAGTATAATATTTCTTGTCTCTAAAAATATAGCACCGTTTTCCTGAGGCTGACTTGGCGATGTTCGACACGTGTTTATGCTACGCCACGATGCGCCCCCCCAGATCGTGACGTCGAGTAATTTCATGCTTTTCCCAGTTTGCTCAGCACTACCGCGTGCCAGACGCGATCAAAAGCCTTGGAGATATTCAATGCGACTGCCCTTCACTCACCATGCCTCTCAATTGATGTCCATATATCTGTTCTAAGGGTCAAAAGGTCTCCCGTGAACCGCCTGCTACGGAATCCGTATTGACGATCATTCAGAAGTCCCTTGTAATCCAAATACTTAATGAACTTGATATTGATGACCTTTTCCATCACCTTAGATAACATAGATAGTAATGCTATCCGTCGGTAATTTTGTGGGAGACAGTGTTCCCCTCTTTGGGATTGGTTGAGCTCGAGCCACCTTCCAGCAAGTGCGAAATGTCCTCCGTGGAAGGAGTGTGCCAAGAAACGGTACCAGTTCTAGAGCACAGTCCTTAAGAACTGCTGTTGGTATTCCGTCCGAGCTGGTTTCCTTGTTAAGGTCCAGTCCACGTAGCATGCATTGAATAATCGCGGCCGGAACCTCGCAACACAGATCGAAAACCCTGCTGGCGCGTTCACAGGTGGCTCAAAAACATCGGAATAGAGATTTGAATTCGCGGAAAATAAATTCGCGAACACATTAGCTTCATCCTTTGAATTTGTGACGAACGTCCCGTTGTCTATCACCAACGGATGAAAAAGGGGAGGAAGCGAAGTTATTGCTGACAGCTTTTAAAATTGACCAGAAGGAGCGCGAACCAGTCCGACACCGAAGGAGTATATTGGTCACTCTGTCGTTGTGAGCTTTCTTCGCGGTATCAATTGCCAGGTTACACGCGTATCTGATTCTAACAGTATTCGTTCTGTAACCTGGTTGGGATTGAGGCGCCATTGTTTAAAAGCTCTATTTTTTGCCGCTGTAATCTGGTCGCATTTTTTATCAAACCAAGTCTTATCAGATAAATTTCGTTTGATGGAATGCGGAATGTAAATCACCATTCCGAGAATAATGATCTAGAGGCCGGTTTTGCACATGCGGTAACATCAGAGTCTCCAAAGCACGCCACCAACCACGGACAGGATGCGAAGAAATCTCGCAAATCGTCCAAGTTAGCAGTTCCATACCTCCATATATGGCGAAGTTGCTTAGTTATCGGTTATTCGCTTGAAATGCAAGTAGTTGCGCAACCAATACCAAGTAGTGATTCGAGTTTCCCAGTGGCGCAGCAACCTCCACGGTATAGATGCTCGGCTCGAATGTCAAAAATAGATCCAGCTTGTTCCCATAAACGTCTCGGGGATCCGGCACACGCGTAGGTTCCTCCAAGAGTTGAATCAAATTACGACTAACAGTGAACACCTCCGCCAACCTCCCAGCCTCGTCAGTTCTGTTAGAATACACCAGTCAACCGGAGTTGTGTACATTAAAATCACCAAGGACGACCGTTTTAGAAGTCGGGTGGTTGATCTGTATCTAGTCGACGGTACGTGAAAGAAGTGCGAAAAATATCGGTCAGTCGGGGAGCGGTAAAGATAACAAAGAAATTTAACAGAGCACGACCCTCTACCAGATGACGTCCAAATTCTTAAATTCGAATGCCTCTATTCTTTCGCACGCCAGATCGGACCGCATGAAGACTCAGACTCCACCGTTAAAACGGAATAACGGAAACTCGAAAGCAAGTCGTATCCTGCGCAACGGAGATACGTCGAATCAGTTGACGAATCGACCTGGGTTTCGGTTAGGACAAGGATATCAGGTTTCGTTGTTTGCAAATATTGGTGGACGGCATTTACATTCGTATTGGTGAAACCGATGCCCCTGAAGTAACAAAATGTCGTTATCAGTCGAACGTCGCCAGAGTTTCGAAAACGAACCCGATTAAGTGATGACGAATTTCTTAAAGTTCGGTTATTTATCAAAATATTTGCATGTTGTTCTCCCTGACATAGTCGCCCTCGGAGATCCGAATGGGAAACTAGTTTACCTCCGGAATTTTCAGAAGGTACCATCATGATTTACATCCGTTTCAATCTGGGCCATCAGCCATACATCAGAAACATAGTCGAAAATTTCCCTCGATGAAATCGCGGAATGTACAGCGTGGCGGGGGTATCTCACCTTGGGACCGATTTACCACCTAAACCAACCTTTTCTCGAACCGGTCCATCGGCCATGCTCTGAAAGATGGTCAGAGGTTCTCCCGACCATTTCACGAAGCCTGTGTCTTGGTGGGCCGGTATTTCAACGGGCGACAGGGCGTTGGGACCACAACCACCACTCACCCTTTAATCCCCTCTTACGACAAGCCGTCCTGGCCTTGAGTATATTCTAATGCCCTGCTCACAAGGCTAAATGCATGTGTGGGGAGGAAGTATGGTGTGCGGGCCTACTGCACCGGGTTACCTTCCTCCTCCATCATAATTAATGTTTAGCCACGGGAAAGCAAGTCAAAGACAAAACCGCTGAAATAACACACTCGGATTCCACAAGGCGCAAACACTCTCAGGAACAGCAACACGGCAAATTGAAACACCGGTTTATTGTTTATTTTTATTTACTTTGCGGTTACAAACATTATTTGGATTGTTACTTATTTTACTAAATCAAAATTTTACACACACGGATTGAACATGCAAGGGTCTTTAACTTTATTTTGCGTTTACAAACATTATTTGGATTGTTACTTATTTTATTAAATCAAAATTTTACACACACGGATTGTACATGAATGTTTTAACCCGCCGTACCGACTCCGGTACGGTGGAGGACGAGCGACCCGACCGCACTGGAGATTGAATTGCGACTCCACGATCGTCATCTCATGCAGAGATGATTTCGCTAACGAAAAAAGGAAGAGAGAGAAAAACTCCTCTCTTAAGGGTGTGAATATATCCTTGCCAAGGATATGTTTTATCTCCCACAAGTGTAACGTAGAGTCTCTCTTGTGGGAACAAGAAAACCAGATCTCGTAATAAAGGTCATGGTGGTATGTGTGGGATCGTTCAGATAGATGCGATTCACACGTGCAGTGGCACGACGAAACAGGCAGGCAGCAAAGACAATAGGGAAAAATGACTAAATGCGCCGTTGGTAATGCGGGTCATTGTTTACACGATGCCTCGTCGCTATTTTCGACGTTAGGAGAAAAAGGTGCTAAAAGCAAATTGGATTTTTATGGCATCTCTGGCTGCAGTAGAAACCGGGTTCATATTTGCATTAGGAAATGTTGGAGAATTTGGTTTCGGCGTCTATTGCGCTAATTATATGCAGCTGCTTGGGTTGTTTATTCATAAGACAAACCAAAAAGGTTGCCAGGCAATGTGTATGAAAAGGTATATGACGCGGCTGAGAAAATAGACGGCGCGATATTTATGGTCCCTGTCATGACGGTTACATTGAATGCAATCCGAATTATTTTGTTCACAGGAATTCATCTAAGGAAATTTGACTGGCGACATAGATGCCGAAATTGATTGGAAATTCCTGGTAAGTTAATAAAGAAATCTTAAGGAGCAATGGTATGCGAAGAGAATGCATGAAGGTAAGTTTTCTTTACATGGACTTAAAGATCATAGATTTGATCTCTTAAATGCGTGCAGCATTTTTAGGTGCCGAATGCGAATGCATTGGCAAGGACTTGAGCGTCTTGGGTGATGTTTATGGGGGTTTTTTAGGGAGGTAAACCGTGGGATTTGGCGGAACCGCCACACATGTCCTATTTTACAAGCTGTTTGAAAGTACTCTAAATTATACTTGATATCGTATAATTTCGAGTGTTTGCAAAGGCCAGTAAGTTAACATAAAGACAATAGTTATAAAAAAGTACATGCAATTAGTCCTACATAAAGAAAAATGCGTAATTTGATTCTGAACAAAATAACTCCGGACTTCAAAAAAATCAAAAAAGGTTATGAAAATCGACTGTCACCTTTTTTTGCCAATAGGGACGAGGGTTTTTTTTTTTTATCAGAGGACCTTAACGAAATTACTTTAGAAATACCAACAAGTTATTGAACAAAGCATATTTGACTAAAAATCGATCATTCTAAATGTGGTAAATAAAGCCAACAAGTTCTTGGAAAAATAGTGGATACCTTTTTCTTTTTACTACAACCAATATTATTCTGATGAAAAAGAAATGCATTAAATGTATCGCTAACTGTTAGGATGATATCTATCTCGTAAAGTATGGATCAAATAAATTCAGACTTATACCCACTGGAAAAGTGAAATTACATGCTAAAAATAGATTCATTGACAGCTTTTTTTGACTTCTCGATTTAGTTGTTAGTTAGAGAGGGTAAAATATGCAAATTACAAAATTCTATTGTTTTACAATTTCACTTTGGTGAAGGAAAACATGAATGCTAGGGGTCGCAATTCTGTCCCAACCAATTACGAGCAATTCTGCACCCATATTGTTGATGTTTAAAGCGCATTTAAGTCACGTCGCCTTCAAGGACGCAAATTAATACATTGCAATGTTATGTTGTGTTGAATTTATTTAATAATTTATACTTCCATTTAAACACGCGTTGACGGTCCACTCGAAAACAGCAAAACTGGTGACCGCTGTACACTCGAAAACAAAAAAAATATGAAGAATTAGATCATCTGATTTTTGGCCCTCTGCCCCGACAGAATTTTCCATTAAAGTGTAAATTTAGAGAACAATAAAACTAGAATACTGGACTAAGTAAATGAAATGGAATGTATGTTTTTCTATTAATAGGTGTGCAAGTAGAAACTCGTCTCTGAAATTGCTTCCATTAAAAACATACTTGATTATATACAATTCGCTCGTCATTTTGGATATATGTGTGGGGGTTCTTTAAAGCCTTTCCTAAGAACCACCCACTTCCCTAAATCAATCTGCCTTTCCCTCACTCCACAAGCTACTATACTTACCTGCAATTGAGCGGCGTAAGCTTTCTTTCAGTAGCTTGCACCTGAAAGATAGCTTACGCTGCTCGATTTCAGGTATGTAGGAAGCCTTGCCAGGTAAGTGGGAGACTGTTAATTCACAGGGACTGGGTGGTTCTTTGGGAATGCCTTACAGAACCCCCACATATGTATTGTAGCTTAGTCGTAGCTGTTTTCGTGACTAAGTTTTAGTCATTTACCAGCTGTCATTACGTGTACATCAGTTGTATAAGAGATGGATGTCGATAACAAACTTTTACGCCATCGTATTCTACTCTATTTTCAAATGTAAAAAAATGTTGCTCAAGCTACGGATTTGATTAGTTCTACTTTGGGTGAACATTCTGTGAGTCATTCAACAGTAAAAAAGTGATTTGCAAGATTTCGTGAAGGAAATTTTTATCTTGAGGACGCTCTACGTCCAGGTGCAGGAAAAAAAAATTGACGACAAAGAAATTCAAGTTGTACTAGATGAAAATACATATCAAACTCAAGAAGAGCTTGCAAACGAGTTAGGAGTTTAGCAACAAGCAATATCACTTCGATGTCTATACGTATCCTTTCCAATAAAGTTTTATTTGACAAAAAAAAAAGCCGAGTTCGTACTTGAACACTGATATAACAGTAATATTACTGTCCACATAAGGACAGTTTGCTGCGTCTGATATAAAATTCGAAAAGATCGAAAAAAACTGACGGAACAAGTGACTCGAACGGACATTATCTATTCGACCCTGTTTTCAGATGAACCCGCACTTTAATCATAACGTTCACTGTGGCTGAATTAACTCTAAAAATTATTGCTGTGTTATTTCACTAATCCGCATGGAAAGAAGGGATAATCTGAGCAATCAGCTGGAAGTTGAACGCCCAGATGTGCTTTTGGCTAGCGAAACTAAGCTAAACCAAGGCCACACATTGGGCTACCCAAATTATAAAGTTCTACAACTGCACTGACTGCGAAGTACCGCTCCTCGCTGTAGCTCTCAGATGACCTTACTAACACATGCACTTACATATCAATCTGTGCTCATGCGCGCCACACTATACTACATATTGTGTAATATAAACTTATACATTTTCTCAACATAAAGTAATTAGACGAGATCGTCTAAATTCCACTCACGGGGGTGGGGTCGCTGTCTTAGTCCTTTACAGCAGAGATGTATACAAGTTCCAGGTGCTAGAAGCCTGCGTTATAGATATTCCTTTAAAAAGTCAAAGGCATCTATATGTGATCTCTGCTTATACTCCCGAAGCTCCACAGTGTATACAGTTTATCAATGAACATGAGACGCCTTTCGAAGTCTTAAGTTAGACTAGGAAAATAATTATTTCTTTATAGCGGGAGATCTCAATTCCAAGCATAGTGCTTGGGGTAACCTGATCACAAACACAAGAGGGAATGTGATGTTCGACTGGTGGCAAATAAACGCTATCGAACAAACTCGAATTGTACGCTACAAGTACTCCGTCATATCGAAGAGGATATTCCTTCTTGGATTTACTATTGCTGGACGAGCGAATACAATTATTAGATACGGATCTAACTACTAGAAATTGTCTCCGTACAAGCAAGTACGATAGCGATCATTATGGACTTGGTACTGTAATACATGTCCCAAACGAACACTCACTACTTGGGCAGTATAAACAGATACATTCTTTTAATTCCGGAAAAGCACACTTGTGGCGGTTCCGTTGAACGCCACTGCTTACCTTCCCACTAGTAATTCAGAAACTGCTCCCTAAAGCACTAAAAACCTGGAAAGCATTTTACTTACCTTTCCACCGTTGCGCAAGCTATTACCTGAAATGCTGTAAAACTATAATTTTCGCTGATACAAAACCCATCATCAACAAATAGGTATTTTCCACAAGGGCATGGACGCATGAAACGCACCATGTCCCTTAAAAGCAAATTGGTTGCACCACCAAGCAACCAACATGTCTGCGAACGAATTCCGCCGCACACGTGCAGGAGATATGCCTTCTTTCATTTTCACCTACAAGCACATCGGTCGGTAAACCGATCGACAAGCATCAGCATCCTATAAGGATTACCCACAGAGGCATGCCTGCATACAACGCAGCATATTCCTATAATCCAATTCGGCATGAATCCTCGAACCTGTCCATGCACACAAGAAGAAAATATTTTTCCCCCACACGTGCATGACAAGTCATATCAGCAAGCGCCAGCGATACGTGCGCGATCACCGTAAATGTGGTACGCAGTGCTGATCGGGTAAGCACCCCAAGTATCGCTCTTCATGATACTTGCCATGTTGCAGCCACTTCATGTGATATTCCTTTTGTTTCCCGTGTGTGTTTACGTTTGGGATGTCTACCGGTCGTTCGATCGAAATAGTCATACAAACCACGGACGACGTGAGTATTGCGCACCAGCTGCAACCCTTTCGAATGTTTCCCCCAGTACGAAGATCTTAACAGTACACTGTTCGCATGCCCATGGACCATAACATGAGCATGTGAAACAACCCAATCAGGGTCTGTGTACACATCATCGATGGGACGAATATAGGATATCGTGATCCTCTGGTGTTTGTGGGTAGAGGGATGAAATATACATTGGAAAAATACATTGGATTGGTATAACACTCTTGTATCCAATGGATACCTTATCAAACTAATTCATACAGTTTCAAATAAAGTAATTTTTGTTCAGACCATTTAATATAGTGCCTATACCTAATTCGACTATTGTTTATGGTAATCATTAAGTTTATATAAATAAATTAAGAAACAGATGAAGAGGCGCAGTTTTTACTGAACATTACAAGGTAGACTCGAAAGAGACCAATAGAATCCCCACACACTGGTCGCGCTTTGATCGAATAATAAAAAAAGAATTACGCTCCAATGGCATAGATCCATCAACTGACAGAAATCTTCATAATGATGAAATTGACCAATATCTGTCGACGATGAACAACATTGTTACTAATACAATGAATCGTTCTATCCCAAAAGTGTCTCACATGGAGAGCCATACAAACCGATACCGAAACTCAACGATCGACGAGCTGTATAGGCAAAAGAGTATTCTGCTCTCTAAGTTAAAAGTGCTCTACAGACAGTTCATCGATCCAAATAGCCTGGAAATAAAAACAATTAAGTCACTAATTAAAAATCTTCAAAAACTGATCCGTGACAACTATAGATCAGTAATTCATGAAGACTGGAAGAATTGAATTCAAGCCATCAAAGCTAGTGGACCGAATCATCATCATCATCGGCACTACAACCGGGAACCAGTCTTGGCCTTATTTAGCAAGTCCTGAGGCTTGTCAAATTTTCCATAATGATTTGTTTTTTTTTCGGGCAAGGTCATTAGTCTTGCGCCAGAGGCTCCCCGACGGGGAATCGAACCCCGGTCTCCCGCGTGACAGGCGGGTATACTAACCATTATACTATCGAGAAGCCCAGTGGACCGAATATGTTCCCTCAAATAAATAAAGTCTTTCGAAGGAAAGATTATAATGGCATTCCATGTCTGCGGACTCCCGAGAATTGTCAAAATCTGCTGAACGGAGGACTTACCCTGGAACACATTAACTCTAACGAAGAGTTCGAGGATCCGCAAGACAAAGCGAACTCAAATGGTGCTTGTTTCGAAGCCGTGTATAGATTGAACGAATCGGCTCATTCTAACATTGACATGGAAAATATGGCTCTCCAAAAACATATTTAGCTACGCAAGGAACTTAAAAATTGGTGTCTCTTAAGTCGAAGTTTCACTATCTTTCGTGAAAATAATAGAGCGAATTCCCCACTTAGAAATCTAAACATTCTTAGATCCATTAAGAACAAAAAATCTTCTGGAAAGATAGTATTCCAAATATTGTTCTAAAGTATTTACCTCTTGAAGTAGTGAATGGAAATCTGCAGTAGTCCATTCCATCTCCTAAAATGCCAAGGACAGGAGCAATCCGGCCAATCTTTGCTCTATTAGTTTGCTTCCGAACATCAGCAAGGTTTTCGAGAAAATTATAAATAAAGCATTGACTAACTGGTGTGCAGATAATGGTATTATTCCGAACAACCACTTTGGTTTCCGAACGCAACATGACACAGTTCATGCTGCGACAAAACTTGTTTCCGACATACAGTGGAACAAGGCGAAGCGACAATGCGCAGGGGTCTGTTTGGTTGACTATGAAAAGGCTTTCGACACCTTGTATATAAGTTATCAAATCTAGGTATGCTCAAATATTTATTATACATTATCTACGATATGATAATGGGTAAACAATTTGTAGTGAAATGTGGAGATGCAATCTCTAACAAGACCTTCCACATCAAAAACGGTCTACAACAGGGAGCAGTGAATTCTCCCATTTTATTTAACATTTACACTAGTGATCTAGTGGGTTCTCTCAACCATGCAATTGCGTATGCCGATGACATTGTGGTGTAAAGATCTGGAGAAAAGATTGATGTCATCAACAGACTTCTGCAAAATGATTTAAACAAAATCAAACGTTTTTGCGAGGACTGGAAATTAAAAATAAATTTCCAAAAACAGAGACTATCCTTTTTAGAACGCCCCTGTCCAGTGCATCAAGGGATACAAAACGGAATTGGAAAAAATTTTCCATTGCAGGAAGTAATAATCTTCTCCTTCAAGTAAAAACTGTAGTCAGATACTTTGGAATTTGGCTTGATCAGTATCTTTACTTTGATAAGCATACAGCAGCTAAAAACGCGTATGCAATGACACGAAGTCTCTTCAGTAGTAGTCTTCTGGACCGCAAGGTGAAAATAATTTCATACTCGGCAATCATCCGACCAGTGTTAGTGTATGGTTGCCCGGTATGATATAACATATCGCCATTCTACACGGAGAAGTTTCGGGTGTTCGAGAGGCAGTGTTTGCGTTCCTGCATTGGAATGTACAGAACCCCAGAGTCGCAATAAAATAAATTACTATCCCAATAAAGTCCTGTATGACAAATCAGCACTAACCGGAATAGATAAGTTCATTATCAAGATTATCCGTGGTCACAGACCTAGGGCAATGTGCAGTGAAAATGATATCATTTCGGGAGTATTCTATCCCAATGATATGCATATGGAGAGTACTCTTCAGAACGGGTCCATTCCCACAGAAGCGTTCCCTTTCTTGGATAAAAAAGGACTTATCCAAGCCAAACATTGAGTCCCTATTAGTTACCACGTTCTCTGTGGTGTTGGGGATGTTGAGAATATACATTTATATTGCCTAATGTGTGGCGCATGAGCACGCTCTTATGAATGCATGCGTGAAAGCAGAGAGAGAGAGCGGCTTGTGTGAAACGAGACATGCGAGGAGAATCGACAGGAGAGAGTATCATAAGACGCCGTGATGAATACATGTGCCATAAGCGTCGCGCGCAGTTATCCAGTTTGCAAAGTTATCATTTAATAACTCCTGTATTTTATATTGAATAAATGAAATCTCCGTTCTTATATTTTATATCCACCGACTCAACAGGGGATAAACGAATTCTCCATGATAACGATATATATAATATTCCAGATCGCCTGCGTTTTAGTAGGGTGATCGGTGAAAGAGATAAATTAATGAAAGGTTGATCTCATCCCAACTGGTGGTAGATCAGTGACGAAGAAAGGACCATACGTCCCGAAACATTATATGCCTCTCAGGCGCACCGCTTTCCTTCCCCCAATTACGAATTTTTTTATTTTTTTTATTTTTATTTGTATTCCTTGTTTATGTTTGTCCGTTTCGTTTCGTTTTTTTTTATTTTGCTTGTAATAAAAAAAAATAAAAAAATTAATAAATAATACACGATATAGAAAGAATAGAATACATTTTAAAAAGAAAACATTTTAATTATTGTGACATGTTATAAAAACATTAGTTATTGTACGCCGAAAGGCATAAGAAAAATGATAATGTATAATTTACAGTGCTGGCGAAGAGCCAGTAAGTTAATGTAAGAATGATATTTATAAAAGAAGAGTTAACATGTAGTCTTAAGTAAAATCTGTAATTGAATTGTTAAATTATGTGGAGATAAAGCAAAACAAAAAACATGCATTCTTTTGTTTGCATGGCCCTTTTGCCACCCGCCATTCATTTACTTTATCTTTTTCGGATTAGGATCGAAACAGGAAAAACAAAAAGGAACAATCAACAAAGGATCTTGCGTATGAGCATTTTAGATTCTCGATGTTGGGGGGACGCTTAAACGAACATGTGGTACGTTTTGGGCGCAAGTTGTTTGTTTTTAATTGGGTTCATTGAAAAAGGAAGATGATGTTGATTGTGGGAATGGGCTTGCGCAAACAAATTTTTAGAGGATCATAAAATTGCATGCGCGCATTTATGATTCTCAACAATATTTGTTTGAGAGTGGGTCATCTGGTCCGCACATTCAGATCCAGGGAATTTTGCATGTAGGCGAACCAATTGAACATTCGGTTCGTTTATCACCTATTGGATTTTATAAATTGAATTCAATGCGAGACAATTGAACGTTTAGTTCAATTTGTTGGATGTTGAGTTCAATATTGATTTGGGAATATGTTAAGTATGGGGCAATGCTAGGTCTTGCAGAGTGCTTCATCTTTTAAGTGGATGGTTGTGTGTATCGCGATAACGGTGGAGGTTGGCTCCAAAGAGGTAAGTATTAAGGGGTAGAAGGCTTTGCGTGCAACAGCAACAATAAAAATAAAACAACAAATAAACAAACATTAATATATTAATAATGTTAAAAGTACCAGCGTCAAGGAAAAAGTAAAGTAAATTATAAACAATAAAGTTAGAAAAAAACGAATAACATATCCTGAACTAAAAACAAAAACAACAAATAAATAAATAACAAAAAAATAACATCTGTTGACATTCCTTTTTGTGGTGGTTGTAAATGCCACCTATCAAAATATAGCAGGATATTACAACTTATTTTATAAAGATTCGACGCAACCGAAATCACAACAAGAGAGATCAGCGAAACCCACATTTTATGAAATCATGCCATTATCCCATAGGATTGAAGATTTTGACTTCGAATTTGAACGGTCCACTCCCTAAGCGAGTTCCACACGAGAGCAAATGTGTCCCACAAAACCAAAAGGAAGAAGAACCACCCATAATTTCAGTTTAACTTCCCATCCGCAAACCTGCAAATATTCCTCCTCAAGGCCATCATCATTTCCCTGCATTAAGCAACACCGTGTTTCTTCTAAAAGCATTTCGGTTCACATCCAACATGAACCATTAAAGATCTTATCGATTTTCCTCGCCAGCAATCTCTGTCCCACATGTGCACAGTAATTTTCCTGCATGCACATGTCCAGCCAATCTTTTGCCCAACGACAAAAGCAATGGCAAGTAGCTTGCTTACACAGCTGCAATATCAATTACTACGATCCATTCGTCCAATCGACAAACAATCACCGCATAGATACGATATACAATTCCCATTGTGTAAAGTATCCAAATCCACTAGCACCGAATGTTGCTCTAATGAGCACAGAGTATTTACTCAGGTGCTTTACCCTTGATGCCTTTGGTTCGTTTTCCTTTTGTTCTTCGTCCCTGGTGCAATTTCGTTTATCCTTCGTTCCACCGCATGGATAAACAATGTGATCTACACGATCAATTCACACACACCACTAGGATCTTCACTGAGAGAGCCGGTTCCCTAATTCACCAGAGAGAGACATTTTCTCTCGCCACCACCGAACTCACCCCGAACTGAGGGTTGAATCAAAGTTAGAATTCAACCCTCGATGATTCTTATCCCAACCACCGGTCGGTCGCTTGGGCCATCCACCGTACGGTGCACGATACGGTGCGTACACCCCGGAGTCGTGTTTGCTTTTTTATTATATAAGCGTCTAAACCAGACTAGTTTGGTTAACGAACGATAGTTAAAGTAGAGGTTTAAAATGTGTGCTGCTTACCCTAACTGGTCTCCTTTTACTTGCACAATTATGTATTAAGCGAATTTTTGTACCCAGTTTCGAAGTAGATATATATATTTTTACATAAAATAGAACAATAACCAACAACTAACAACCAAAACCGTGTTCCAGTGTTTCGTTTTCTTACTTGGAGCAGTGGTATTTAGCATTGGACATCTGAGTGCAGTAAGTATTATTTACTGTCAAAAAGTGGAGCACTGCAAATCGTGACAAATAGGTGGAAAAGTGCTTCAGGATCTGATATACAGCAATATACCTGTTTATAATTTGCTGAGTTTACTTGTGAAGAGATATATAATACACCAAAGGAGAAAAGAACATTAGGAGTAATTGAATTAAGTATGCTACGAATGTACCCATCTAGTTAGTTCGGTTGGCGACGTAATCACACATGAACTTGTTAGGAAATCTTAGTTGAACCTTTGGCGGTTTTTGATCGTCGGCTGCGGTGTTCCGCCGAACACCGTTCACACAAGAAAAACGAACCAGGAGCAGACACTGTACCAAATCAAACACGGGTTCTACTTTTCGGAAACACTCCTTTTATTTTTATTGTTTTATTTATTTAGTTTGTACCCTTAGTCGTCTAGGACACGATTTTAGTTTTTCTCATAAATTCTTAATTGCAATACTGTTTCCGCACAAGGATTTTTGCTGTGGGTTTTTTCACAAATATTTCGTTTTATATTCTCGCACATATCACGTTTGCTAATTAACTGATTTCTCACCTAACATACGCGCGACGTCGTGTCGTTTCCTTCCCGGTATGCGTCGTGAGCTCTGATTGTCGACTGTGTATCTCAACTGTTCGTGTTGCGCGGATTCTGTATCTCGACTGCGTACTCAAGGAATAACCTCGAGGGACTCGTGGTAAGTTTTCTTTCCCCGAGAGAAACGTGAAGTTTCTCTTTGTCGTGGTGAATTGGCGAGGATCTCTCCGGTTCGATTTTAGCACGTGTGCTAATAGATCCATTGTTTTCTCATGCAACGAAGCTCGTGGGAAAACGAAATTAAGAAAAGAGGAAGGAACAAGGGGCAGCATAGGACACATTGTGCAGCTGCTTAAATAGCCTGCAACGCAATTAGGACAATGTGCTAAAAGGGATTCCGGTATACGATGGTAATTGCGAACCGTATCTTAGCTGGCGGCAAGGACCGGATTCTGTCTGCACGATTGTATGGTGAAAAATTCGATTAGTGGCGGCTAGACGCAAGATGCGTAGATTGCTTTTGTAGATAGGGCAAAAGGCTGCCAAGGCCATGGATAACCTAGGAAAACGTGCTGTACATGTGTGCAGGGAACGCTGACTAACAGGGGCGCCGATAAGGTTTTCGAATTTACGATGCCTGCAGGAATTTAGGACGATGCGTTGAATGCATGATTGTTAGAGAAATTGTGGGGAGGAGAAGTATGTGCCAAGCACGGGCACTCGTTTCACTTCACTCCCCATCACGAAACGAAGTCCACAATTGTCACTTCACTAAATGGAACCGAATACTATCGAATGTTCGCCGAGGGAAGATTAAAAACACCAGGATATCACTGCACAGAAAGTAAAACACACGGGGTTATTTCATTTTATTGTTTTAATTTGCTGTATTTAAACTATTGTTCCGCGGGGATGTTTACAATGGTTGTGATAATAACTTTTACTTTTATTTACTCTTAGACTACACTTGACTTTGGGATAAATGTTATTCGCGTCCCCGTGCGCACCGGGGAGCGGGAGCAAAACGACCGATTAGGTCGGTGCATGGTAAAAGACTCACGGATTCAACCCTCGTTTGGGGTGAGTTTGGTGGTTTGGTGATAGATATCCTCTCCACTAAGGATATGTTTTACTTACCACAAGAGAGACGTAAAGTCTCTCTCTGTGGAACAGAAAACCAGATCTCTTAATAAAGATCACGGTGGTACACATGTATGTGTGTACATTGGTTTATTCATGGGACAAAGCCATGAGAATGAAACTAAAACAAAGGAAGGGAAAATGTGCATTCATGAAATGTGAGTTCGGCTAAGCACACAAGCCGAATCTCATTGGATGCTAATTGGGTTTGTGTTTGCCTTTGTGCGAAGGGCAATGGTAAACGGATCCAGGAATATGTAAGACAAAGGGATTGTTGATGATCGTTGTCTACAATATGCAAAGCAGCTGTATTGACAGCCTCAATGCATCATGAACATTGTGCTAATTGGTTTTAGCTTGTTTACCGGGAAATGGGGTTTATGGCATCGCTGGTACGGGTAGGTACTCAATTCCTATTTGTATTTGCCTGTGCTGTAGGATTTAATTGATGCCTTAAGACGCGAGATGCGTATATTTGTTTTGGTCCCTTGGGTGTACGTCGCCAGCCAATGTGTGTGTATGGTGATTTATTATGCACTTGGTGAAGACGGGAAACAGGCGACGCAATGTTTATGTTCCCTGTTATGATGGTTACATTGTGTGTAAACCAAATCATTTTGTTTTCAGGAATTTGTCCAGGGGTATTTGCCTGGCACCGAAGGTGCCGAATTGGTTTTGGGATTCCTGATAAGTTAGGAAAGAATTCTTACAGGGTATTTGTATGCGAAGAGATGCATGAAAGGTAAGGATTCTTTTACAGGGACTTTTAGGTTATAAATTTGATCTATTTGATGCGTGAAGCATTTACAGGTGCTTAATGCGATTGCATTAGCAAAAACTTATGCAGATTGGCGGGGTTTGGCGGAACCGCCACAAATTCAGGGAATTTGGGTGATGCATTAAATGTCCTTGGTGAGGCAATGTTTGCCTGTTTGTTGTGTCCTTCGATCGCCGTGCAGGCGTAGGACCATTGGTCGGACTTGTGACACACGTGTATATGGCTACGTGGGGTTGTTGCCTCCCAGATGTATGTTACCTTTGTTTTAGGTGGAAAGGAGGACTTTTGAGGACACGTGTCTGTGGGCACGTGTAATTTATCTATAGGTGAGTGTGTTCCTTGGTGGACCGACGACATCTCGACCAATAGTGGTTTGTGTGATGCGTAGAACCGCCACAAACCCGTGCACCTGTCGCCACATAACTAAGATAATTCCTACACATCAATAACAAGTACAGAGTCCGTATCAGGTGTGTGGATTTCAGTCGTAAATGCCGCGAAGGCATCTGTTGTTTCTGTACAATATATGGTAAATAAATTTATAAACATAACGCAACAACATTCAGCATATGATAAATAAATAGTACACAACATACAACACATGTTGCAAAAATTTAAAATTAAGTGCAACAATTTGAATTGATTCTTCCGTCTTTTTAGTCAAGGAATAAGAATTTTTCAAGAGTGACCCAATAAATTCTTAAATGAATTCATGCAGACCGGTTTTTGATGGAAGCATTAGCAATTAGCGAACAAAATGACAACACTTCCTTACCATCAAATGTATTTTAAATCAGACAATCTAAACGAATTCCAATGCTGAATTGTTAAACCAGTACTTAAAACATATTCATTGCTTAGGCCCATACGATGTCGTCATCACATTAAAAATGGAACTCAATAAATTTCGTTTAGCAAGGCTAATGTGCAGCATAAAACGAAATCAATTAAACTCACCGCACTTACGAATAATGTATTCAATTAAAACCGACAGTAAAATATTAAATGGTAATCAAGCATAGCTGTCGGTACCTCAATTGATTTTTAAAATTATATTGAAACCCAAAACCGTAAAATGCAATAAATTCATGGCCGCCTATAATCTGATCAGAATGATTGAAAAAAAGTAATCCTATAAACCGGTAGGTTATAAATTAAGCACTAATGATAACGCGAATCATATACTAGTTCTTGCAGAAAGAATTTAAATTAGTTTTCGTTGCTGGAAACGAATGCTTAATTATATTTGGGGCGGACCTTATTAAAGTTACACCAGTTATCTATCTGTTTCCTTCAATTTATGGTATCAAACTTGATCAAGTTGGTCAGAATTATGGTGAACATCCGATAAAAAGTATCATACCCACTATGGCGGTAGATGCATATTTAATTAACGGCTTTAGGTTCCATCGACCACAACACCTGTCATATTATCTATCATCGTTTTATCTGAATAGTGAAGCTAACAAGAGTAAATATTTTTAATACTGATTAAGAAGACCCATTTTACTGTCACGATAAAAAACGCCGACATGTAGAATAGAATAATTTTATAACAAAATTATAGGCCAAGCTATAGCTTTAACAGCTACAAAAATTGAATAAGATATGTGTCGTATTCATCGGATAACATTTAGCTTGTTATCTGTATAATATATATTTCGAAACCTGCAAAAAAATCTGTTTTTTCACTTTCGCCTTCTTCCGTTGGATTGTGCGTTCGTATAAAAATAACCCGGTAAACCGTATAAACGTTTTCTACAAAATTCCCTTCGTACCGACTAAAAAAAGGAAAAAAAACCCCTAAGTTCAAGTATACATCAGTTTAAGAGAACGAGTTTGAAAATAATATGGGTCATTTAGATGATGCGACTATCACAATGATAATTCATATCCTAGCGAACTTAAGGAGAGGCTTGTAATGAGCATTAAGGTTCCTGACGAACTAGGTAGATATTTCGACAACATACAAACTACGAAAGCCTTTTACATACACATACCGACAAAATGTGTATTTTATTATAAATCATCATCATCACCGGCACTACAACCGGGAACCGGTTTGGCCGTATTTAGCAAGTCCTGAGGCTTGTTAAATTTTCCATAATGATTTATTTGTTCTGGGCAAGGTCATTAGTCTTGTGCCAGAGGCTCTCCGACGGGGAATCGAACCCCGGTCTCCCGAATGACAGGCGGGTATACTAACCACTATACTATCGAGGAGCATTTCATTATAAATAATTCCCATTAAATGATTAACAACTCCATATTATAATTCTGATTTAGATTTTTAAAATTATCTATTAAACTATCAATGCAACTTTGTAACGAACACCAAAACATCACACACTCGTTCTGATAACATTTGAGTCTTTAAAAGTTAGATACGCGACTCCTGCGCTGTCGATTGAGGACTCACTATCTTCCAACTTTTTTTGCCAGAGGGAACTTACTTCTTAAAGCATGCTGTCCTTGTAGCCTGATAAGGTGTGGCGTTTCTATTTAGGAACAATTTTCCGAGGTGTAATTTATGGTCCATGATAACCTCTCTTCGTTGCCATTGCTTGTTTTACCGTCGGGGCGAAAAATACATTATAGGCTATATACTACAATATAAGAACTCCAAGGGTTTTTTAAATATCGGTCCTATTGACAAAATGTCCATGAAGGAAAAGCCAGTGTGTGTGTTTTGTTTTGTTTAGGATTTTGGAAAGTAATGGTTAATGATTTCAGCTGTTTGTAGTGTAGAGGATATCTCGCTCACATCAAATGCAATATTGACAGTTGCAGCTGCAACTAGGGGTGACAAGAAAATATTTGTTATAAATATGTTCTTGTATAACATGTTGTGGATCCGCCCTAAGCTGCGTGCTCTATGCGATTGCAGCACCGGACCGGGCGTTACGAGTAAAAGGCAAATGAATTCACGCCATAATGCGCTCGCTCTACTTCTGATAGTTGCACCAGACCGAGTCCGCCTTTTGCTACACGCGTCTTTTTCATATTGCCGCGTCAGACTAATACATATTTATTAAAACCAACCAAGTTGAATAAATAATATCTTTTGTACGAGGAGTCGCCCGTTTATTTCATATCTTGCTACAACATAACAGCCTACACTCAATTGTTGCTACAACCTTAGAACTAACAACAACTTAGTTCTTTTACGTTTCGTTGGGATACAAAACTGAAAAAAAAGCGAGACAGATCAATAGAACAGTACTAACGTACTGATCTTTATCAAAAATAAGAAGAACAAGGAGGATCAATAACAAGAGGACAAAGTGATTCACTTCATAATTGAACAGAAGAAGAAGGAGGTCTGAAAAATGACGAAGGCACTCAGTTCGACTCGTTCGTATTTCGTGACATTCTGGACTTATAGTGCATTTATCAGTGATCAATTAAGTAGAACCGACTCAACGAAAACACAAAGAATTCAACCACCATGAGGAGGAATTTTCGCCGACCCAACACGGAATCGATTCATGGAGTTTGATATGAAGGAGGCGAACAAAATCATCAAACGAAGAAGGGCATTAACAAAGAAAAGTCTAATGGATTCATTTCTGTGGCGATAGAGTTAAGGTCAATCAACTAATGTTCCAAGTGAAATATTATAGCTGTGTCGGAAAACAAAATAATAATAATAATAGTAATGCTTCTGGAGTTACATCGAGAACAAGTTAGCTGACGTGTTCCCCACACAACACATGCAAAAACAATGACACACCACAATGGCCAACAATTCAATTGCATGACGATATTCATATTCATACACCAGAAGTACTTTTCTAAATGGAATGCACATTAACTGGCAAATTGTGTATCCTAAGACGTATTGCTGAATGCATAAACTTAGATGAGAAGAAACAGCTTTTCATTTAATCATTTTTTATAATGTGCCAACATTATTGAAGACTTCAAGAGGAACATCTTGATAATGTTTATGGCACACCTCTCCTTTGTCGGTGAGTGGATAACTATGCTGTTGAGTCAGCGTAACAATTTCTTCTGATTAAATTATTAAACGAATGATTTTAATGATTAATGAGCTGACAAATAACATAAACTAACAGCTCAATTAAGAAATGAAGCCACAATTACATACTCTAACATTTTCCGCTGCGTTATTTTAAGCGCCATTCTAAAACCCCTAAAAATCGCACAGGGGGAGTCAGAATAATTTTACATAACAATTTTAATATTGCGCACACACTGAAGTAGGGATGTGTTCAAAATGCAAAGAAAATTGTATAATTGTCTGGGAAATGACTCAGGTCGACGATCAAAAGCTACAAAGTCTGCCTTGTGAGTAGGGCGCTAGAATATACTCACAGCTAGGCCGGCTTATCGTAAGAGACGATTAAAGGCTGAGTGGAAGGTGGGGTCTCAACGTCCTAGTGCGGTGGAATACCCCCCCGTCAAGCTATAGGCCCTGTGAAGTGGTCGGGAGAAATTCTTGGCCGTCTTTCGGAGCTTGGCTAATGGACCGGCTCGTGAAAAGGTTGGTTTAGTTAGTAAGTCCGACCCAAGGTGACATACCACCCCGTCACGCTGTATATTTCGCGATACCATCGGGAGACATTTTCGACAATGTTTCGGATGTATGGCTGATGGCCCGGACTGAAACGGAGATAAGTCATGATGATACTGTGGGGGTTCTTTATATCACAAGGAGAACCAATCCACAATTCCTACCTAACTCCGACCGCCAACAGCGCGTCACCATACCCCAAATCTGCAATAGCACACACTTCCTAATATACAACAGCATCCGCCTCCAAATCTGCAATAGCATACATCCCCAGTCCTACCAAGAATCCATTTCCCAAGCCGTAATAAAATGCATATTCAAACCTACAACGGAATATTAATCATCACCATCAACTACACCGAACCGCATACATTTATCCAAAAACCGCTTCGGTTAATTTCCTATTAAAATTATATTTCTTGCTTGCGACCAAGCAGTTCTAATTTCCCCCGAAAATCCGTTCGGCTCCCATCCTACCCAATACCAATTCCCCTTACTGGTAAGCCACCAACAGCGTTGCATTTCCGCGAAACAACCATCGCAACGACCAAGACCCATATTCCCTTGTCTAACCGACAACTCATGCCCATACTTGGTCGTGTTTCCAAAACTGATTTCTCAGTACACATAGCGACAGAGGAATCTAACTCAGCCTATACGGCAGTAATTCGCTGGAACTGAATTCCCTATGCAAGCATAGCAACCCCTTTCAAGTTCCTAGTAAGTGGCAGTGAGATTATTTAGCTATGACTCCTCTGCCACGACGCGATGAACTTTTTCTTGCCCTTAACGTGTTAGTCGAGATTCATCCACCACTGCGTCCGCACACAGCCAGTCAGATTACAACCACCGTGGAGTGCGCACAGTCGCGTGTTATCCTTCTTGCCCAAGTCGAGTCTATGGGGAGTCCGCGTTAGTTATTAATCCGTAAATCGCTGCAAGACGGGAAGGGACAGTTTCAAATTTCCGCCGAGACTAAAACGAACAACCGGCCCCCAAAAGAAAACGCGAAAACAAGGTATTCATACTATTCGACTGAACAAACCCCCGTCTCGTATCGCGCGGCCATTGCGTAGCAGACACGTAACCGAAGGAATAGGTAAAGCACTTCGCTCGGCGCCTGAAACAGGAGCAACGGCCAATGGAGAACAATCAAATGATCGCGTAAAATGCAACCGAGTGTTTGTCAAATCCCAAAGCGGACCTTAGACGTTTAGTAATAAAATGGATGAACACCGAAACATGTGTTAACATTTTTTTATTTTTTTATAACTCACTGTTAACTTTTCTTTCTGTAAATAACTGTATCTCCCTATTGTTCACCGAGTTGCACATCACCCCTGTGAAACAAAGACACCGACGAATAAATAAACATATAAAAAAAAACATCAACGAATAAAACAAGTGTTTTCACCCCTTGGATATTTATGCGGGCGATTGTCGGCGGAACTCAGCGTAGTGGGAAGTTGAGTGAACTAGTGCCATACGTTGGCACATCTACGTCGCATCCCCACAATACCTTCTGAGATAAAGAATACCAGAGGTAAACTAGTTTCAGATTCGGATGTCCCAGTGGGAGTATGTCAGGGAGAACATCATGCAACTATTTTGATAAATAACCGTACTTTAAGAAATTCGTCATCGAGTAATCGGGCTCGTTCTCGAGGCTCTGTCGACGCTCGACTGGTGACGGCATTTTGTAACATCAGGGGCATCGGTTTCACCAATGCGTAAACGCCGCCCACCAATATGTGCAAACAGCGAAACCTGATATCCTTTCCCTAAATAAGAGCCAGACCGATTCGTCAACTGATTCGACATATCTTCGTTACTCAGGATACGACTTACATTCAAGATTACGTTCTAAGGCTGGAGTCTGCATCTTCACGTGGTCCGATCTGGCTTGCCAAAGGATGGAGGCGTTAGAACCCAATAACTTGGACATCATGTGGTTGAAAGTCGTGCTGAGGAATTCTGTCAAACTTCTTTGTTGTCTCGGTGGTTCCGCGAATGGCGAAACCCCAGCGACAATTTTCGAACATCTTTGATGTGCTGTAGGCTGGATATAGATCAATCACCCGGTTTCTGAAATTGTCGTCCTTGGGGATTTTAATGTACCCAACTCCGGCTGGTTGGTGTATTCCAACAGAACCGACGAGCTAGCGGAAATGTTCGCTGTTAGTCGCAATGTAACTCAACTCGTGGAGGAACGTAGGCGAGTGCCGGATACCCGAGGTGATTATGTGAACACCCTGGATTTATTTTTGACATCTGAACTGAGCATTTATACTGTGGAAGTTACTAAACTACTGTCAAATGTTGATCACTGCGTGGTATTCGTCGCGCAGCCACTTGTATTTCAAACGAATAACTGATCTAAGAAGCTTCGCAATGTGTGGAGGTATGCGCCGCTAAGTAGGACGATTTGCGAGATTTCTTCGATCCTTTGCGTGGTTGGTGGCGTGCTTTGGAGACTCTGATGTTAACTGATGCGCAAAATCGGCCACTAAGATCTCATTATTCCCGGAATGTTGATTTACATTCTGCATCTGATCAACCTTGGTTTGATAAAAAATCCCAACGAGGTTTCAGAACGAATATTGTTAGGTTCTGATACGTGTGCAACCTGGCGATTGATACCGCAAAGAAGACTTACAACCACAGACTGACCAATAAACTCCTTGAGTGCCGAAATGGTTCGAGTCCCTTCTGGTCAACGGCACGGGCTGCCATCTATAACTTTGCCCCCCCCCCCCCCCCCCCCCTTTACAACGACAGAGTGACCAATAAACTCCTTGAGTGCCCAAATGGTTCGACTCCCTTCTGGTCCACGGCACGGGCTGCCATCTATAACTTTGCCTCCCCCCCCTTTACAACGACAGAGTGACCAATAAACTCCTTGAGTGCCCAAATGGTCCGAGTCCCGTCTGATCAACGGCACGGGCTGCCATCTATAACTTTGCTCCCCCCCCCCCCCCCCCCCCCCCTTCCGGGGTTAGTAACGGACGGCGGGACACTAGTCACAATTTCAAAAGATAAGTTAAGATTTTCGCGAATTTATTTTCCGCGAATTCGAACCTCGATGCCGGTCTTTTGGTGCAATCTGTGGTCGCGTTGGTACCGTCTTCGATGTGGGATGTGAGGTTCCGCCCGCGTACAATTCAAAGCATTATACGTGGATTGGACTGTAGTAAGGAACCGGCCCGAATGGAATACCAGCAATAGTCCTTAAGAACTGTGCTCTAGAGCTGTCGCCGATTCTTGGTAGACTCTTCCGCTTATCTTTTGCTCCGAGAACTTTTCCTACGTGCTGGAAAATCGCTCAAGTTCAGCCAATCCCAAAGAATGGAAAAAAGTGTCTCCCACAAAAGGCCGATAGCATTACTGTCTATGTTGTCTTAGGTGATGGAAAGGGTCATCAACGCCGAGTTACTTAACTATTTGGAGTGAAACGGACTTTTGTATGATCGTCAATACGGATTCCATGGCGGGCGGTCCACGGGAGACCCTTTGACCCTTATAACCGATATATAGACATCTGAGATTGAGGGGCATCGTGAGTCAAGAGTGGTCGCATTGGATAACTCCAAGACTTTTGTCGCATCTGTCACGGAGCATTGCTGAGCAAACTTCATGCATACGGACTTGCCCAGTAGCTTTACAACTAGACGAACAGTTTCCTTGAAAACCGATCGACCTGTGTTGTTGTAGATGAAGTGTCTTTGGACCTATATTCTGTTTATTCTGGGGTGTCTCAAAGTTCTATTTTGGCTCCAACCTTGTTTTTGCTTCACGTAAATGATTTATTGGTATCAATGAATAACAAGATGTCCCGTTTTGCGGATGATAGTACGCTGTTGCGGTTTTGTTGCAATTCAACTGCGATTCGCAGACGGAAATTCGGTCTATGAGGTTTTTTGCGTTAACTTGTGTGGCAACCATACATCGACCTTCTTTTTGTGTACAACCTTATTTAAGTAGTTTCTAATGGTTTTTTATGTTTTGATTGCTTACATGATGGTCACACTCGACGATTCCCATGATTTTATCGACATTTTTGACAATTGGCCTTCTAGACCGCCGTTCATCATTACATTTATTGGCCTGTAGGAACCCGGAAGTTCATGACCTCGCCGACTCAACTCCACCATCGTTCCCTGTCCTGTGCGCTCTCCTTCCACGTTTGACCATCCGATCCGATCTCCTCGAGGTCAAACCTAACATTGTCTTCCCATCTCCATCGCGGCCGTCCTGTCAGTTATTTCCCGATGATCTACCGTCAAGAATTCTACACACGGTCCTATCGTTTCCCATTGGCAGCACATATCAGGCCCATCTTAATCTTCGCGAACTGATAACTCTCACTATTGTCGGTTTGCGGTATAGCTCTTCCAATTCATGGTTGTCGAGTTTCCTCCATTGTCCGGCCTCCTCGTCATATTTACCGCCAAAGATACCCCTCAAAACTTTATTCTCGAATAAGCGGAATTTGTTTTCTTCCCATTTTCTGAGACCCCATGTTTCGCTACGGTGTAGAGCAATCGGCATGATTATGGTTCTATATACTCGGAGCTTTATATTCCGTTATTGCAGCTTGGATTTCAGGAGTTTATTGACTGCGTGCCAACTAACGTTGCCGGAGTGTAGTCTTTTGTTAATTTCCTTCGACATTTCGTTACCGTCCGTCAGTGTTGTTCCCAGATATTTAAATTCTTTAACTGTTTCAAATATCTTGCCTCTGCCGTTTATGTGTGTTGCCTGAGGTCTACCTGCTCTAGCCATAATCATATATTTTGTGTTGTCTTCATTTATTTCTAGGCCCACCTCTTCTGCCGCTTGCATGATGATTTCACAGTTTTTACTTACAGTTTCTAGGTTATCCCCCAGAACGGGGATGTCATCCGGATATTTGTGTGACCCCGTTAAGGGATAATCCGGCCATGCTGTCGTCTTGTACCTCTCTGATGACATACTCGAGCACAAGGTTAAAAAGAGATGGTGAGAGGTCTTCCCCCTGTTTTACTCCCCCCCCCCCCCCCCCCCCCCCCCCCCGCCCCCTCGACTTCAAATGTTTCTGAGAGGTGGTTTTCTATTCTACCTCGCCCTTTGTTTTCGTTCATGCAAATTTGAATGCATATTTTTTCGGGTCTCCCAGCTCAACTACAATATGGTAAAGTCTTTGCCTTCTGACTGAGTCGTCGTCTTCTTTGGAGTCAACAAACAGTTGGTGAACCGCCTCTGCGTGTTCTCACTTATTTTCCAGCAATAGCCTTACTGTGAACATATGGTCGCTTGTTAACCGGTTCCTACGGAATCCGCACTGATAATCTCCCAGTATTTCTTCTGCGTACGGTGTGATTCTCGCCAGTATGACATTTGTTAGTATTTTGTATGTGGTCGGGAGCAATGATATTCCTCTGTAGTTTTCGCAGTCAGATTTGTCGCCTTTTTTGAAAACGGAATTATTTTGGCTCTCCCTCGGTAGCCATTTCTAATTGAGTTTATGTCGGCATACATACCTCTGCTGTTCTTTGCTCTGCCATTTTCTAGGATTTTTTTTATATCCGAATCGTCTCCTATTCGCGTTTTTTGCGTTTGAAAAGTGTCACAGTCTCTTCATGATTGCCGCGTATCTTTCTGCGTTGACTTCATCATATCCTTCTAAGTGGGTCACCCTGAGGCGGTTACGTTGTTCGATCATCACCCGGCACTCATCGTCAAACCAAACCTCCTGAAGCGCGACGATGTCCATTTAATATTGTTTCGCCTTTTCTACGACCGTCTGCATCGCGCCTGGTTTATATAACGTTCGAACATTCCACGTGCTGATCCGTATATCCCGCTTTTTCCGTTTTTCCCTACATCTTCTTTTTGCCGAGTCGGTGTTTTCTTGATGATTTGTTCCCTTATGGTAGTGTCGGCTCAGCACACCTACGCCTGCCGGGTTTTTCGTGAGATTGTTTTTTGTGTATTGATTATTCATTTTTGTTCCCACGAGTCTTTGGATTTCACACAGTTCGCCATATCAGAGTCCCTCTTTGACATGGTAAGGTCTGCTTACTGCTCTGATTCGCCCCGGTGTCAGAGAGGAGCTCTTATAATACAGCCGATAGACCCCTGGGTGCGAACCGTCCAATGGGCACGGTGACGCCTAACTCCCTGGATTAGGGGTGGTAGATCTTTTTGTGTTACTCCTCCTTACCCTGTCTGATATGGGTGGCCCTACTGGAAGCGTATGCTTCTGTCAGCATAGCCTGAGTGATTCATTGTAGTATAAGCCCCCGCACCAAGTCAATGTTTCTACCAAGCGGCGGTGGTGCATATTTGACATCAAAATTACCGGAAGCGAATCGACGAAACCAAAATAGCGCGTGATTGGTTGTTACAGGAACATACACATCATTCACATTTTCAGCAGTCTGGCTTGCGTTTACGCCTTTATAGAAGAAAAATTGTAAAATATCGCGTATCTTTGTTGGTGTCCATATTTGACGCTCTCTCATACAAAACTGAGTCAATCGATCACAAAACTGTCTGAAACGTTTTTTTAGCACGACATCTTATCTTTCTATCGCCATCTAGCGAAACCTGATCGGACTTACACGCGAGTTAGAGATTACTGTATAGCCTTCTATGGGAAAAATAATGGATTTCTTTCTAATACACCTTATAATATTTTCAAAATCGAAAGTTAGTCATTGATTCCTGAACAGAAGTTACTAATCCAGTCATGCGCCATTACGGATTGGATACATATTCCGGATTATATATTTTAATAGGACAGATGGAAAGTATCCACGCTGGTGAAGAAAACACCTTGTGGGTTCCTAATCTCCCAGGTATGGTGCCTCACGGGCACAGGTTCACCAAGTTTCCCAACGAATCGTTTGGATCGCAACGCCTGCCACGTCGCACTGCTACTACCCACCGGCACGCTCCGTATCTGACTCCAAACAATGCGATGTTTCCTTCACCAACCAAAATGCAATAGTCTTTCAAAGTCAATGGCTCTTTATTGGTAGCATGTCTGTTCAGCAAATGACACAACTTACATTACACCAACTTAAAGGCCCCACTCTCAAGTGCCGATAGAAACAAATAAACTGATTACAAAACTAATTTTTTCGTAAAGTTCAGGATTTAATTTCACAAGGTTTTAATTTTAATTTTGCTGTCAATCGAAATTAAAGTTAAGAAGGATGCACTTGTTTTACACAGCGTGTACAGGCTTTAATTTTACACGGATTTACTTTCAACAAATATACAGTGTTCAACCTTACACGGATTTACTTTCAACAAATGTACAGTGTTCAACGTTACACGGATTTACCTCCAACAAATGTACAGTGTTTAATTTTACACGGATTCACCCTCAACAAATGTACAGTGTTTAATTAAAACTAAATAAACTGACTTTACTTTAAAGAATTTAATTTTCAACAACCAAACCGATTTAATCCCCATGTTAACGGAAACACTCCGGGAGCTCGTCCACCGATTGTTGATAATATTCGACTGGAATTATTTAACGTGAAGGCACGTAATACGTATTGCGATTAAAGCTTCTTTCACCGAAGACGACAGCACAGCAAATTTCGTACATTCCTTCGGTGCCCGACAAGGGATGATTTTACTTGCATTGGTCCAGCAAAAAGGGGTGAAACACACACACGATGATCGTTTCTGCTGTTCATGGCGTGTGTCCACGAGTATTCGGACCGTGGATCACTGAATCCACAAGGTGAACATTAGCTGGCATGGTTGCAGCTGGGGCACAGATATTTTGTGTTTACACGATCAGCAACTGCGTACAGCATTTATGCTGATAGTGCACATCTTGGCGGCATCTCCAACCAGTCCAATTCTCGCTGGGAATTTTCCATTTTTGAGGACTCGACTTTCTTGGGCGGTCGGCCGTATGCCGTAATGTATTTGTTGATCGGATGACCGACCGATGTGAGCATGGATAAAAAGGAAAAGAAGAAACATCTCCTGCTCCTGTGCGGCAGACTCGTTTGGAGATATCTCATTGATGTGGTTTGGTTAATGTTGGTTGCTTGATGGTGCAACCAAATTGCTTTTAAGGCATATGATGCGTTTAATGCGACCATGCCCTTGTAGAAAAACACCTATTTGTTGCTGATGGATTTTGCATCAGCGGAATTATAGTTCTAAAGCATTTCTGAAGATATTGGTACAACTATGGAAGGTAAGTACATGTTTTTATGTGTTTTAGAAAACTGTTTCTTCATCATAGGTTGTAATGTAAGCAGTGGCGTTCAATGGAACTGCCACAATAATTGTTTTATATGGTTTTTGAATGCACTAGGGGGAAGTTAGGTGTTGTACCATTGAAACCGCCACAACCTTTTCAAAGGAATTGGAGGATCCCTGTTAACGAACGTTAAGTACCTTGAGTATTCGAGGGTAACGGAGTGTATGAATTTGAAAGCTGCTGATGGTTGAGTCGAGGCGGGCATGGTATGATATCAGGTGTCTTTTATTTTGCTGTTAAATGCGTAGAAATAAGGTTCGGTTTCTCTACTGCGTTGATGACGGAATTGTTATCAACTATGGACAATAGGATGGATGATGAGATAATTTTTCCTCACAAATATCCAGATATTTCTACTACCTGTGGGTCGGTGTATTATTTGTTCTCTTACTTTCTGGTTGTGTAAGAACTTGGCAATCGTTCGATGAATCTGGTGTGATTGTCTTTTGAAGTATTCGTTTTATGCAGCATGAATCTTAGCTCATTACCTCTAATGGGTTCCATGCAACCTGAATCAAATACCATATTCGGCATAGAATTGATTTTTACTGCGTACTATATGTCAATAATTGCTGTGTCAGCTATAGCATAATCAAATAATCAACGACTAATTCACTTTCCAAAAACTAACGACTAATTCACTTTCCAAAAACTAACGACTAATTCACTTTCCAACAATTACCGACTAATTCACTTCCCAAAGATGGTTTATAGACTGTCCCAATTGACTTTTCGTAGAGTCATTTCGTAGGTAAGCCTTGTTTAAGCCTGGCTTTCGGTTTGTAAGATTATTTCGATGTTGTACCCAAGAGGTAGGGACCTTGAAGTGCGAGACTTCGCAATGTCTTATCTGAGAAAGTAATCCTCTAAGAATCGAAATCTCCGATGAGTTCAGATTTTGAATTTGACATTGGTGGGGCTGACGCTCCATTTATTTGCTTAGTTAATGCTTACCAGTACAAAAGTGCAAAAATTGCAACAAAAAAAAAAAAAAAAACAATAGACAGTCTCGAGAGAAGTGTGAAATCAAGTTTATCCGTGACAAAAGCCAAAACTATTCATACAACCTCCGCTGTGGTTCATTGAACCCCTTGACCATATCCTCCGAGATTATGTGAAGCCGTAAATCATGAAATCACCTACGTTGCGTTTCCCAGGGTCCGTTGAACTTTCCTATCCTGTCCTATAAATAACATCAAAATATTTTGCAATGGTACAAAAACAGAAGATCAAGTTGCCTTTTGTCACCTGTAGCATTGAAGCGTGAGATAGACACTCGATTCCAAGCATTCCACCTGAAGCGATTTTGTGAATTCGAACTCATCAATCCAATTCATTTGTCTCTGGTGGGAAGTACCAATGGTCAAACTACAAAGGAAGCCACGAATTCTATTAGTAAACCTATAGCGTGCGAAGGTCATTACACTATGCGATATGTTATATCGGATCAATTCATTCAGCTTGAATGAATACTTATTAAAGCGATCGCAGATTGTTAGCAGTGTGTTCAAGGTGTTGGCGCTCGCTATAATATGAAAGTTTTCGTAAAACCCCCTGAACTCAATGTAAACATAATTAATATTGATTGTAGAACTATTCCGGCTAGAGACGGTGGCATTGACAGACAGTCCCGAGTTGACATTGCCCCAAAAACAAAAGAAATGTTAAGGTGGTGAATGGTGAGTAATGTATTGCGGTTAGGGATTTTTAATATAGGCCGGAATTTTTGCCGACGCCGTTAGATCACGAGTATTTCAAGGGTGGTACAATTTGCAACAGTTTATTCGAAAAACCACTAGCAGTTACTCATTCGCGCTTGCTTAGTTATAACACTAGGCTCTCATTCGCTAAGAGAAGTATTGTCAAAAATTGACTGCCGTACTCGCAGATTCAATTACAATACGTAGTATGAAAAACTAGTTCGATTCTCTGAGGCGCGATTTGCAACATGCATGTCATAAACATCACTTACAAGATAGGTTAGATGTTACATGGTATTGATTCGGGATACGGACGAGGAAAGTGTTTTCTACTGATTGTAATTAATACCCAAGATTTTCATAGTTGGTGTAACGAGGGTCGCCTTTTATATTTCGGGATTAGAGAACAAAACCAAATATTGATCATCGAAAATCACTTTATTGTTTTTCAAAATATTCCCCATGAAGATCTATACACTTTTGCATGCGTTTTAACCAATTGTCGAAGCACTTTTGCCACTCTGATTGAGGTATCTCCAACACATGCATTCTGAATGTAGCAACCGCTTCTTAAGATGTCGAAAAACGTTGACCTCTCAGTTTGTTTTTTACGTACGGGAATAAAAAGAAGTCATTCGGTGCCAAGTCAGGACTATACGGCGGATGACCCATCAAATCGATGTTTTGGGTGTTCAAAAATGCAGTTGTCGCAGCCGATGTGTGAGAGCTCGCATTGTCGTGGTGAAGAGTGATCCGTCTTCGGCGGTTGGTTTTCCTGATTTCTTGGAAGACAACTGGCAAACAAATGGTTGTGTACCACTCAGAACTGACTGTTCTGCGTTGTTCTAGTGGTGCGGTTGCGACATGTCCAGTTTTTCCGAAAAAACAGGCGACCATTTGCTTGGAAGTGCTTCGTGCGCGAACAACTTTTGTTAGATTTGGCTCATCTTGAAACACCCAGACAGTCGACTGCTATTTACTTTCGGGCTCATACGCGTAAATCCACAATTCATCACCTGTCACGATGTCATAGACGTGTTTTGAAGCACCGCGACCGTATTTTTTGAGCATTTCTTTCGACCAATTGACACGAACCTTTTTTTGGGCGATTGACAAATTGTGTGGGATCCAACGCGAACAAATTTTTTTGACAGTCAAATGTTTATACAATATTGAATGTATGCTGGTCCCACTAACGCCTAAGGTTGTCTCAATCTCACGATAGGTCACATGACGATCTTCCAATATCAGTTCGCGCACAGCATCAATGGTTTTCGGAACGACAACTTATTTTGGACGACCTTCACGAAATTCATCTTGGAGTGAACTACGACCACGATTGAATTCACCATACCATCGATAAACACTGGTCCTTGATGGAGCTTCATCGCCAAAAATTGAATTAAGTTCATCCATGCACTCTTGCTGAGTTAATCCACACCGAAAGTTGTAAAAAATAATCGCACGAAAATGTTGACGATTTAATTCCATTTTTGGGCCGAGATGAATCTTTTAAGTTACTGTAAACAACACAAATAGCGCTCGTATGTCAAAACGTTCTGAGTGCGTATAACCTCAAAAATGTCCAACTTTACGACAGAGCTGTCAATTGCCGGATTGCAACGCTAGGGTTGCCAAATCCCGAAACATAAAAGGCAACCCTCGTACGAGCGATTGGAAATAATGATTAAGACACGAAATGTTTTATTATACGACAGTTTATTTTTGCTTTGAGGCAATCGAAAACGAACATATTATGCACATGCAAATTAGCATATGTGCCACGACACGAAATACAAAAACTCGAACTTAGCAAATCGACTGCTAATCTTGCGAGCGACGAACGAAGAAGTGACCGAGTTGTGGAAGAATCTTCGCCATTGAAATCCTTAATGTCCGCCATCTTAACGAAAGTCCTTTGATGAACGGAAGTAGGCGGGGCTATGCCTTACAGAACGATAACTGGACGAAACGGGAACGTACGACTTATGACAGTTAAGGTGTCAATACAACTTTCGATGGTCGTCGTCTTTCGATTGATGTTGGCTATGCTATTTTGTTAAGCGAGATGCGACAGTTGGATTGGCAACCTCTTTGTAGGCGGTAAGTTTTTTATGACCCTCTATATAGTGGAGACTGCTGGGTTATTGGAAAACCGTTTTGTCAGAGACAGCTTTTCAGCATGTAGGGTTCAGGTAATCTTAGTGATTTGCTCCTGGCATTCTTTAATGCTATCGCCTCCACGAAACAGTATCAGAATTGTCGAAACATTTGTTGCATGTCATTGTTGTATTGCCTGGTGGATAATGTCGAACATATGACACTGCAATTTCGGACCTTGGTGGATGAGCTAATTTAGTGAAATCCCTTTCCCTGATGGCGCGCTGGCGTTAAAAATGTTCATCAACTTGATTGTTATAGCATCTTTTCTGATGATGCTGATATATGGGATATAATAGGCGTTTCCCACTGTTTTTCACCAGGTACTGGGGACATGTGTTTGACGAGAGATAGTCCTGTGGCGGTTCCGCCAAACCCCATGGTTCGCTTACCTAAAAAACCCCCATAACTTCCACCCAATCTCATAATTTCGCTAATGCAATCGCTTTGGCACCTTAAATGCTCCACGCATTAAAGAGATCGAAGCTTTAATCTAAAAGTCCCTGGAAAAGAAAACTTACCTTTCATGCATTTCTTCGCATACAATTCCCTGTAAGAATCCTTTCCTACCTTATCAGGAATCCCAATCTCACCAAGTGCATTTCCGCCTAGACGAATTCCTGCAAACAAGATGATTTGGCTTACATACAATGTAACCAACATAACAGGGATCATACACATTGCGTCGCCAATTTCCCGTCCTCACCAAGTGTATCATAAATCACCATACATACACATTGGCTGGCGACCTACACCTAAGAAACCAAAACAAATATACGCATCTCGCGTCTCTTGGCACCAATTAAATCCTATGGCATAAGCAAATGCAAATAGGCATGGTATACTTACCCTTGGCAGCGATGCAATAAACACCAATTCACGGTAATCTAGCTAAAACCCATTAGCACATTTCCACATTGCATTGCCGCCTATTTATTTAGCAGTAATGCACATCTCAGACAAAGACCCAAACGTTCCCTTAGTCTTTTCATATTTCTGGATCTGCTTCTCATCAGCAGCAGTATAAGCAAACATAAACCCAATTAGCATCCAATGAGGTTCGGCTTGTTTGCTTAGCTGAATTCACTTCTCATGGGTGCACATTTTCCCTTTCTTTGTTTAGATTCGTTCTCATGGTGTGTCCCATGAAAGAACCCATGTACACACATACATGTGTACTACCAACGATCTTCACCCCAATCAATTGAATATCGTCGAGTCCGTTTCCGTCAGTAGATCAGGGCGATCGCGCGATCTCCCGCTGTCCGTAGCGCTGCGGACACGCGAACAGTCAACCGCGAGTCACGTAATTAACATTTATCACAAAATCGTGAATTGTGTACGTTGAACGATTCAACGAGTGCGCTTAAATTAAGATAGGTGTAAGATGGCAGTGATATTTAATTCATGTTTTGTTTATTTAATTAATCCAAAAAAGTAACTACCAGTGAGTAACAATAAAAAAAGGAACCTCTCCAGAATAAACAAAAGTGTGTTTTAATTGCTATCTGGTGGCCAGTGTTTTTCCTTTGCATTCGGTTGTGGACAAACGTGGCGGTGTCGCTAAATTTGTTTCGTTCTTTTGATCAATGGTGGACCGAACTCGGTGGAACATTTAGTGGAAGTAGTGGGTGGATGGTAGAATCAGCGTCCATGCCGACGCACAGACCATTCGTACCCCACAGTCCTCCATAGAGTCGTTTGCATTTTCTTATGGATCTCGTTTTTCTCCCAACGTCTTTCTTGTCATACATGCATTGCATTCCGATAGGAATTGCTTAATGTTGGTACGTCGACTTTCCAAGGTATTGGGACGATATAGCGACCGTCTTTGGTTCGAGAGTGTTTTTCGATAAATAAGTTTTCACAGTATGAACTCTCGGCTTCACTGATATCTTCTCCTGTGACGGACAGGTCCCAGAATTTTACTAGGTTCGCCCCGAACTCTGAATGTTGCAAAAGCTGAGGTCCGTTTTCAAATTTTTCTATTTTCTGGGTGTCGCAAACGCAACATGAAAATATTTAGGCGTAACTTTAATGCATGAAAATACTTAGACATAACTTTAATTGCCGTTCGAAAATGCGTGTTCTATGTATAACTAGGTGGAATCCAAAAAGATGTGTGAAGCAACATGTGAAAGTCGCATATGCAAAATGCTATGTTCGAATTAATAACTTAAAAAAGTTATTAATTCGAAGTGGGTTGTGTTTTGTTCTGTGCATTAGCACAAGTGAGTTAGCATACGTTCTGAATGTTCATTGAATTTTTTGCTAGTTTCATCTCGGAGCACTGTGCTTCCAAACACGATCCAATTACGAAGGTAGGAATTTTAAAGTAACAACCCATCATTCTACTCCAGTCTTGGACGTATTACCGTAGCATATATTGGGCCACCTAATAATAGAGGAATGTGGGGTGGTATGTTGAAGTGTATCTGGCGCAAGGCTAATAACCTTGCCCAGAAAAACAAATTATTATGGAAAATTTAACAAGCCTCATACTTGTTAAATAAGGCCAAGACCGGATCCCGGTTGTAGTGCCGATGATGATGTTGAAGTCTGCGTCTGCAGGTGGCTTGTCGAAGGAGGATTTCTAGGCGATGTAACTGGACATACTTGGGAGTGATCCGGTAACTCGTTTGACTACCAATGCTTTTATTGGTAGGTCTGTGTGGTCCAGCTTTAGTTTAATATTGACAATGGAAGGCACTGTTCCAATCTCTCTCTCCCCCTACTCTGGTGATTTTGGTATGTGTCCGTTTTTTTTTGTTTTTTTTTTTTTTCGTAATCGTAGCTTCTGGACCAGGCCTTCGGATATATAGTTAGCTTGGCGTTTCTGATTTGGTAAATTACGGACTGGAACGTTGCAATTATTACCTACGAACGTTGCAATAGCTGTAGCACACCAGAAGACGCGTCGGACCCATTTTGGCATAGGTAGGTGCTGCTCGTTGATGAAGGCTCAGTCCTGATCGAAGTGGATTCAGGATGCATTTCCGTAAAGTGAGGTCCTTGACAGGTTTTGGATATAAGATACTGCCTTGATCAGCAATTCTAACGATAATCGAATCGATGCTTTACCCAATAGATACAAATCTTGTGATCACGTAGCAAGGCTTCTCGATTCGAGGCACTCAGGAACTTCGGACAGTCTATTACTGGATGTTGTTCTGTGTAAATAAAACTTTTTTTCCAATTTTGCTTCCGCTTCATTAGGTTGGAGAGTAACATGTACTCTGACCTGTGGGATGTTGGAATCTATCTTAGACATTCTTCGAGGTAGCTGAATAAGTCGAAGGTTGTCGTCTTGATCTAGATGGTGCTGATATTCCTTGAACAGGAAATCTTCTATATCCTCTAAGGTAGGAAGTCTGGTCTTCAGTTTACACAATCGTCCATTCTGCCCCGTGTGATAGGATCAAAGCCTCGAAGGATTAAATAGACCATGATCTGCATCCATGACCGGACATCCCGGCGAGATTTTGCAAAACATACCCAACTCCTTGAGCGTACGTAAATATCTGCTGAGCTGACATGTCGTAAATTTGGGCAGGTCCATGAAGACGATGTTGCTCATGGATATCCGTTGTTAAATTTGTGGGGCTTGTAGGTGTTGTTTGGAACCCCAACTCTGATAAGATTCCCATTGCAGTTATCGCCAAATGTGAAAGAATCGGTTGTCTTGGATTTATGCGATGGGTCCAGATGGGGATGCCCTGGCGCATAGATCGTCTTAAGTTGTTCCGGTTTCATACCTGTAGCTGCCGGTGCTTCGTAAGTATAACTGGTGTCCTGATCAGCTTGTTCAGATGTAACGCCGGAATCCTCAGCTTGAAGTGTATCCTCGTCTAACATATTCGGGGAATTTTTCTTGATGAACTCCCTAATTTTAGACAAACATGTTTTTCCAGCTTTGTATTTTGGCAGGAATTCGGCGACAGTTTTTCCGCTAAGTTTTTTTCATGAAGTTGAAGTAAACCTCGGTGGAGGTCTATAGGTTCTTTACTATATCGTATTACCTGGAAAGTATTTCCTGGGTACGTCTCTGCACTGCGCAAAGGTAAACGACCTGCACAAAGGGGCTGAAGATCAAGACGAACTAACGAATAGATTTAGCATCCTAGAGAATGGGAGCAGTGCGGAAGAGGAAGCCAATAGTGTGGACACTAAATGGACATTGATCAGAGACACAAACAAACAAACCCAAAAGGTATTAGGATTTAAGAAAACAACTAAGATCAAACCTTGGTTTGACGATGAATGCAGGGCGAAGACCCAACGTAAACGCCTCAGAGTGATCCACTTAGAAAAATATGATGAAGTCAACGCAGAAAGATACGCAACGCTTCCGAAAGAGACAATGAGACTCTTCAAATGCAAAAACTCAAATAGGATCGAAAAAATCCAAGAAAATGCCAGAGCAAAGAACATCGGAGGTATGTATTTCAATTAGAAATGGCTACCGAGGGCGAGCCAAAATAATTCGAAATACAAACGCTTGTCTGGTCACAGAAACAAACAATATCGTGACAAGATGGAAGCAGTACTTTGAAAACTTGCTCAATGTACGCACCCATGAACCACCAATAAGCACACCAGACATACACACAGCCTAGCCTCAGATTCCAGAGCCCTCTTTCGACGAAGTTGTAGACGCAATAAATCGATTGAAAAACAACAAGGCTGCCGGAGTCGATTGCATACCTGCAGAGCTTGTGAAGCATGTTAAACATAATTTAACAATTATTTTAAGGATTTGTATTTTTACGCAAAACTTACCCCTTTTTTAATTTTTGAGTGTTATGGTGTATTCCTGGCTGGTAATCCTGTGTGGGTCCCAATGCGGCTCTGTCTTCCCTTCACACATTATCCATTTTCATCACCAAAAAGTTCTTTTTCAGGATTTAAACTAGGTTCACTCACTCAGAATTCAAAACACATTTGAGTCTTCAATATTTAACAATATTTAAAAGTATTTATTTATTGGTTACGTATTTAACTGTATTTATAAGTATTTAAAGGTATTTACAAATAACTTCCGCACAGTTACTCAATATGCAAATTTTTCTGATACAATAGGACGAACCTCGCACGCACACACGACTCGATTCGAAAATTTGTTAATTTAATTTTTTTTTCTTCGGAGCGACGACCACACGCTTTCATTAACTGATTCAGAAGGAGGAAGTCTCGTGTCGTTCCATTCAATATCCTTTTAGGCGATTGTTATTTTGTGGAAACGGAATTAGGGAGACTATTAGGGATACTATGGCTGTCCGCAGTATGTTAGTGATTTTGAAATAGGGGTTTTAATTTATTTTAATTATTTATCTATTGTGTGTGGGAATATTCTATTTTATTTGTATGTGATGTATTGGTATTGATAGAGGATATTCATGTACCGACACGAGATCGAAATAGGGAGGGTGATAATTAAATGAACTTAATTCTATAACAAGCATGTGGGAGGGGCAACCGCTTGAAAGATCCTCCAACTGATTAAAACAATATGGGGTAAGGAAGTCACTCCGAAAGAATGGAAAACCTCAATAGTCATCCCCATATACAAAAAGGGCGACAGATCTGACTGCGAAAACTACAGACAAATATCATTGCTCCCAACCCCATACAAAATACTAACAAATGTCATACTGGCGAGAATCACACCGTACGCAGAAGAAATACTGGGAGACTACCAATGCAGATTCCGTAGGAACCGGTCAACAAGCGACCAAATGTTTACAATAAGGCGATTGTTGGAAAAGAAATGGGAATACTGAGAGACGCTTCACCAACTATTCGTTATCTTCAAAAAAGCCTACGACTCAGTCGCAAGGGAAAGACTCTACCATATTATAGTTAAGCTGGGAATCCAAAAAAAAATATGCCGCCCTCATTCAAATTTGTATGAACGAAAATAAAGGCAGAGTTAGAATAAAAAACCACCTCTCAGAACCATTTGAAATCCGGGATGGACTAAAACAGGGGGATGACCTGGATGACCTTGTAGCATCTCTAACAGATACACACATAATACACAAGAAAATAGTGAAGAACACCGAACAAAAATCGAATAGGAGAATGCACCAGAGCCGTATACCATAGCGATAACATAACAATTCATATCAGTTGAATATACTTGAGTTTAAAAATCGAATTCTAAACACGGGCAGTAGCCTGATGGGTTGCGCTTTGGTTCAATATTTGATGATTCTAACTCTCATAGCGTCAGTTCGAATCACACTTTCTTCACTATCATTTTAAACGCAATAACTTTGGGGGGGTACGAAGTCGTGACGCCGCACGGGCGCGAGTTTTACCTCGTCCCCACAACTTCCACTAAGTTTCACCAAGTAAAACCTCCAAAGAAAAGGACAAAACGCCGCCACGTTTGTCCCCAACCGGGAGTAAGGGGAAAACACAGTCCGCCGATGGTGCTCGAACTTCACAAAAAACCGTCCACCAGAAGGAAAGTAAATGAAACTCACTGTTTATAGTTTTGAATAACTGGGTTTATTGCTGGTGATCACCGTTTTTAATTTAATTTAGTTCTTATGTGAAAATATTTATTTAACGAACGTGGTAAAAAACTTTCCATCTTAGCTTAGCGTACGTAGCACGACTCGACTCGACTTATTACTGAGGGGTTGAAAATGCACTTTACTTAATGACACTCTCTGGTGCACTCTGCCGTGACGAAAGGATGTTGTCGGCGCGATGGTTGGAAGAAGACTCAACGATATCTTGCTCGTTCAGAACTTACTCGCTCATCGTGATCATGGTGGTATGTGTGCCTAGAAAGAAGAAAGACATAAAGTGCATTCCTAGGATACGATTTCGGTAAAGCAAAGGAAACCGAAATCGTCGGATGCCAATGGAATCTTTGTTGGAACATGTGCGGCTAAACAAAGAGACGATGATCCGACGTGAAAATGTGCTAATTGGTTTTAGCTAGGTTACTGGGAAATGGTGTTTATGGCATCGCTAGTAAGGGTACGTATTGAATACCCATTTGCATTGTTTATGCTTGGATTTCAATTGATGCCGAGGGACGCGGAATGCGTATTTGCTTTGGGTTGCACATTGTGCGAGTCAGGGAATTTTATTGCTGGGGGAAAAACGTCGCCAGCCAATGTATACATTAAGAAATTTATCGTATACATGAATGAAGGTGGAATAGGCGACGCCTTGATAATTATCTCTGGCTGGAATGGTTACATGATATGTGAACCGAGGGTTTTTCTTTTCAGGAAATTTATGATGAGGAAAGTAAGAACTCTTACATGGGATTTGTAAGCGAAGGAATGCTTGAAAAGGTAAGAATTCTTTTGCAGGTACTTTTGGGTTATAATAATTGGATCTATTTGATGCGTGAAGCATTTAACATGGTAATGCGATTTGCATTAGCGAATGTTTATGCAGACTGGGTTGTGGTTATGGGGGTTTTTTTTAGGAAGGCGAGCCGTGGGATCTGGCGGAACCGCCACAACCTCTCACCATGTCTTTCTAACCGTGTGCTCGAATATGTCATCAGGAAGGTACAAGACGACAACGTGGCCGGATCATCGCTGAACGGGGTCACACAAGTGCTCGCATATGTGGATGACATGGCCGTTCCGGGCAATAATCTAGAAACTGTAAGTAAAAACAGGAAATCATCAGCCGAGCGGCAGAAGAGGTGAGCCTGGAAATAAATGAAGACAACACAAAATGTATGATTATGGCGAGAGCAGGTAGACCTCAGGCAACACACATAAACGTCAGAGGCAAGATATTTGAAAAAGTTAGAGAATTTAAATATCCGGGTACGATACTGACGGCCAGTAACGAAATGTCGAAGGAAATTGACAACAGACTGCATTCCCGCAACGTTAGTTGGCACGTAGTCAGTAAACTACTGATATCCAAACTGCTGTCACGTAACATAAAGCTCCGTGTCTATAGAACCATAATCATGCCGACTGCTCTATACGGATGCGAAACATGGGGTCTCACAAAACGGGAACAAAACAAATTCCGGGTATTCGAGAATAAAGTTTTAAGGGGTATCTTTGGCGGTAAATATGACAAGGAGGCAAGACAATGGAGGAAACTACACAACCCCGAATTGGAAGAGCTATACCGCAAACCACAATAGTGAGAGTAATCAGATCGCGAAGATTAAGGTGGGACGGACATGTAGCGCGAATGGGCAACGATAGGACCGTGCGTAGAATTCATGACGGTAGACCAACGGGAAAGAGACCGGCATGACGGCCGCGACGGAGATGGGAGGACAATGGTAGGGCTAAAGAAGGTTCGGCTAAAGAATGACTCTTTATGTTTATTTGGGCGCCTGATGTCGAGTTTCAACGTGAACTGATGCACGTTCTCAGATTGGCGGCCATTGCGGTAAAATGTCTAAAGAGGCGGCCCACATTCAAAAGTTCAGTTGAGCAACGACCGGTTTGTTTCCTTCTAGTTCTCGTGCTAGGGCTGTCGCATTGTGAGCTATGTCGGACAAAACAGATCGGTTGATTTACCTTTCCGGAACCCAAACTATTATCCAGAAACTCTCGGTGCGCCCTCGGTGAAATGTTCCAGACAAGTGGCAATTATTAAGTCGAGCAGTTTCTATGTGGTGTTGAGCATTCCTCATGACGGTGCTTCTGCTTCTTTGGCTTCTTTTGGTATAGGCATAAGCCGCTATTTTTTCAGTTATTGAGGAATATGTCCTGTTTGGAGGCAGTTGATGAAGACGCTGCTGAAGACTTCCAACTTTTTAGCTAAAATAGAGTTCCCCACAGTTTTGGGAATTTCATCCAGTCTTGATCTCTTATTGTTCTTAATAAGCCCTCCTTTAATGGTCACTGGGGGCATTGGTCTTTCAGTGATGTTCTATTCCTCTTCTGCTCTCGAGTTTTCACAGAGTTGATCAACACCCATTCTGGACTGGTCACTTTGCTCCTTCCATTTGACTACTGCTGTTGTGTGCACTTTTCGTAACCATCCTGAAGGCAATGTCCAATGGGTTATTATTTAATTCACGTCTTAGGGTACAGAACGCGTCATATTTACTTTTGCGGATCATATTCCTCAACTCCTACCGTTTGTTGTTCCATGTAGCGGTGGGTAGGTTTTACGGTATCTTGCTTTTTGTTTTAAGCGCCGTTACCTGTTGCAGTCCGCTCGCACATGGGCGATTTCTGGGTTCCACCAATACACCGGTTTGGTAGGCGATGTTGGTTTTCTTCGTGGTGGTATAGGAGTACCGCATGGATTAGTCAGCCACTTCATGACTCTTCCGGAATGCCTGTTCGTATCAGGGTCTTTGTCGAGTTGTTGAATTTGGCCTTCCAGCATATAATCACTTTTTCAGCATATCCGCACTTTTTCAGCAAGTTTTCTAGGCGCTCTTTAACAGATTGTCTGTGACATATCTCTTTGTGTGATAATATTTGATACAACACACCTTGGTGGTCAATGTGAGTGCAGGTGTCTGGTTGGCAAGGGTGATGTTGATTTTGAACCGCCCTCTCTCGGTTATCCCGCTGCCGTCAACACCATCACTAAGTAGCACTCGATCTATGACTGCGAGGTCTTATAGCAGTTTTTACGCTATACTGTTGCTTTGCTGTTTCTCTGCTACTGTTTCTCTTATCTACCACCCAAGCCTTGAAGTCTCTAGCATTTATAAGGGCGCTCTTTGCTGTGGCTTCTTCAATTACCTGGTCTAAAAAGTATTTGAATTCTTCTTTTACTCATCGTGATGGAGCGTAACAACTGTAGAAATGAATTCCCCTAACCTAAGCAAAGGGGGTATGTTCCTTCCACTGCTCAATTCTGCTTTCTATAGAGGAACTTTCGGTTGTCTGGATGCCTACAGTTCCACTTCCTTCTTATTTCTATGTACTTGTTCTGCTGTCAGGAATCTTGTACTGCTCGTTGATGAGTACCACGTCTGCATCATATTCTTCAGATATTTGGGAAAAGCGATTTTGTGCCGATGCACAATGGTTAGGGTTAATTTGTATATACCTGAACCTGCCCATTTTTGTTTAGAAGATTATGTCTCACGTTTTTTAATGCTCGGTAACTGTTACTTCCTGATGGGTGTGCGTTGCTGCCTTCGCATACTGATTCATAGAACATTCGTTTGGGTTGTTCTTGACAGCCATTTGCTTAGTGGTAGCCTCTTCAAGGTCTCGACACTGAACCATTGTTTCTTTCGTCATTGCTATGGCATTTCTTGAATTTTTCTTCAAGGAGGCTTCTATTGGGCATTTCACTTCTAGGAGCAATTTACTTTTTGCTGTCTTTCGAACTTTATTCGTGCTGATTTTGAGTTCGCTTAGTTCAGATTTGGCATTCGTGAAGTGATGTGGCCCGTAAAGTGATGAGTCCCGTGATGGTTTGATTTATTGCTAATTTTGGAAAAGGACATGTAACAATACTTTCCCCTTTCGAAAACAACTATTATTCTTTGAAGAGGAATAGTGCTTTGGAGTAGTTTGCTGTAGTGATTGCTGTATGGCGATTCCTTTACAATTTTTTGAATGTATTTTTTTTCTGAACCGGAGGCTGATTTGAAGTAACTGGTTTTTTTCTTTTTTCTCTCTCAATAATTAATAAATCTGCCGTCAGACACGCTCTACATACGTTTTTCTTCTTTTATTATTATTAATTTACATATTTTAACCTAATAATTTTAACTAAATTTCATATAGACTTTATATAAAGGGTTTTCTTATAAATTCCCCTCTGACGAAATTATTTGCTTACTTTTATGTATTAAAATACAGTAAACAAATTATATTCTATAAGCTCTGACCTTCAATGTGTTTTTTTTTTCACTGACATTTTATATTCAATTCAATTCAATTCAATTTTTATTTGGTAGATAATATGGTACATTTATATTTTACAACTAGTATTTAAGAGATTTAGGACAGCAATTCCTTTACAACTATAATCTTAAATCTATATAATGAAAATAGCACAATTTTAATGAATAATAAATAATAATGTAAGGGAAAACTACAAGAAAAACCCCTTATTTGAATCTTAAGACTAATATTGCACGTGTTTCCGGTTATTTTATGTAATAATAACCTCGATATAATTTTCATAGACAGAGTACATATGTAGTGATTTAGGATAACGCAAGACGGGAAACAAGAACATTGTCAGAAAAAGAACAATTGACGAAGAAGTTTCGATTGATTTTGTCAATAAGGAACTCTGTGGCGGTTCCGCCAAACCCCACGGTACGCTTTCCTTAAAAACCCCCATAACACCCATCTTCCCATATAATTTCACCAATGCGATCGCATTCGGCACACAAAAACGCTGCACGCATTTAAGAGATCAAATCCATGATCTTAAATTCCCTGTTAAGAAAACTTACCTTCATGCATCTCTTCGCATACAATTTTCTGTAAGAATTCTTCATGACCTTTTTAGGAATTCCATAACTCCCTTTGTTCCCCCCAATGCATTTGCATTTGCCCCAGAAAACATTTCCTTTTCCAAGGACATGTAATGCTTTCAAGCATTATCTAAAATTCCTAAAATTGTTCCTTAATGTGCATATGCACCATAAATACCAAACATTCGGCACCCTTTGTCTGAGTTAAAATACTATGTCGGTCAGCTTGTTTTTACAGCTGCAGCAAGCCGACCGGCGATTCACCACCAATAGACAAACAATCTTCAATTTTGTTCGTCGCCACAAAACGAACGAACCGAACATACAAAGACATGCAAGGGAACCGTTTCTGCCACCGACCCAGGATACGATATACAATTTCTATTGTATAAAGTATCGCATCCCATTTTAGCACCTTTTTCCTTTTCCTAACGTCTATCATAGCGACGTTGCACAGCATAGACATAGATCAGGAATCACCTTTGTCTTTGCCGCCCGCCTGTTTCGTTGTTCCACTGCTGTTGAGCACGTGTAATTAACATCGATCCGAACGATCGCACACATACCACCATGACCTTTATTACAAGATCTGGTTTCCTATACCACCAAGAGAGGCTTTACGTTTCTCTGGTGGTAGGTAAAAACGATATCCTTATTGGAGAGGATATCAGTGAGTCCTATTACAACCACCGTTCGCGACGGTTGGTTCACTCCTGTTCTCCGCCGGCAGCGGAGATGCGTAAATAAAATTTCCGGGGTCGAGTGGGTAGTTGTGTATGTATAAAATACCACTTTCGTTTTTTGTGCGTATTGACCCCGTAAAATCTGTGTGAATCAAAATACTTGGATACCTCCAAACCAAATGAAACTATTAAGGAATACAAATTTAACAATAAACAAAATCCGCGTGTTTAATTTTCCGGCTGCAGTTCCTGAAGTGTCTGTGTGTATTTCCGTCTTCTCCTGTTGAACAGTATTCTTTTGTTGCTGCGGTGGAACAATCTAGATCGGAGTGTTAATGAAGAGTTTGTGGGGACGAGGTAGAACTCTCGCCCGTTCGGCGTCGTGACTTCGTACCCCCACAGTGGTGATCCCAAGTGTAAAAAACACTGCAACCTTTCGAAGATTCGTCCAAAAACGGTTACAAGTGACACGCGGTGGGCAATTGTGGCGGCAATTGCCGAAAAATAATCAATGGGTAAATCATCGCCCCAACGCAGCCAACAACATCAGGCGACACGACATCACCAGGCAATCTCTAAAAAATCATTAAATAGTCCGTGGTGACATCGGACGTACCACCTGTATGGAATCTCATGCCAACAGCTTCCTCGAAGAGGGCTACAACTTTGATATTATCGGATGGCTAGAAACAAATCGAAAGGCGCATTACTAGCAGCTGGAACAAAATTTTTAAGCGCAGAAGGGAAACGAAGTACATTTGTCTGTCTTACCAAATGACTGGAACGGAAATTTGGAGCAACAAACGTAGACGACAATGAACCGGGGAGCATCGCTCCAACGTCACAGCGACACCACCTGACTCAACACTTCATCCAACAACATCACAGGTTTGCAATTTTTTCACCTTTTTTTAAAATGTTTCATTTTTATTGTAAGCTCCTTCTGAGTAATATATACTGTTAAATAATATCATTGAAACAACCCAACCCCAACGTTCTCAACCTGGATATCTTGGGATACATCAGGAGCCTGGAGACACTACTACCAACCTTAAAACACAGTTCCGAATTGGAAAAAAAAGGTCAGATCTTAAATTTAATAACTTCCCACATCCTTTCCCTTAACGTATAACTTAACCCTTATCTGCCTCAACTCAGAGTCCATTTATTCCCACACCCGTAGACAACACCTCCGACTGTTTGTTGAAAAGTTCTCCCCAGATATTCTTCTGCTTTCAGAAACTTGGCTGAAATCCACTTCTCGAGTCTACATACCTAATTACACTTTTGTGTCCAACCCACGAACCTCTGGCCCTCATGGAGGTACGGGAATCTTAATACATAAAAAATTCCAATTTACTGAGATTAGATTTGCTAATATAACTAGTGTCGAATACACGGCTGTTAAACTTTTCTGCCGAAATAATAAAGTACTGGTCTTGTCCTCCATATACATTCACCCTTCTCGTGAACCAAACTTCCCTAGTGCAGACATCTCACAAATAATCCAACAGTCTCTGCCAGCACCTTTCATAATAGGAGGAGACTGGAACGCACGACATACTGCATTTAATGACATCAAATGCAACAAATACGGCTGTCAACTCCTTGATCTCCTCCGACTTCATCCATATGTCTACGCAGACTGCCCGTTGCAACCTACTCGAATTTGCAGCTCAACCAAGTCAACAATCGATTTCTTCCTAAAGTCTACAGATAGCTATTCATCTAATCCTCCCACAGTGTCATTCACATTCCCTTCGGATCATGGCTCTGTCCACACCTCGGTTCAAATCCCCTCGCTTGAACCACTCTACACTCTGAATCCTATTCCAAATTTCACCAAAACAAACTGGAAAAAAGTCAATAAGGAAATTGCTGCTAGCTTTTCAAAATTTTCTTTACCGGAATCTTGTAACCTGCCCCCTACACAAATTGACCAAGCAGCGGCCCAAATAGAGCAAATACTGGGAAATGCTCTCTTCAGCCATACTCCCACTATCGTTCCTCATAATCACTTAGGAAAACCCCTACCCAACCTACTCACAAAATTATTACGTATAAAAAAACAACTCCGACGAAAATTGCACACTAGCTACTCACCTTTTATTAAACAACAGATCCAGCTATTGACCTCCCTGATAAATGGACAACTAAAAGTTTTCACTAATCAGACCTACACATCCACCTTAAACAGTATCAAACCAAATCGCGATCTATTTAAAAACATAAACAGACTAACGGGTCGCAAACTCAAGCCTCGAACAGATTATCTTATTCACCCAACTAATAATAACATCGTCCAGTCGGACACTGATATAGCAAACTGTCTCGCTGAACATTTCTGCAAAGTCCATAAGCAAAACGATACCCTCCCAGTAACAAATTTCCACGATACCGTGAACGATTACATTCCACGCTCACTGGAGCCATCCCTCACACCATTTATTACTGAATTCACCGAAAGCAATAAAGCATCACACCCCGTAGGAATCGACACATTCCTAAGCCTTGAAGAACTATCCGAAGTCATTACTTCACGTAACAATAAAAAATCGACTGGCCTAGATGGAATCCCTAACCTCCTATTCAAAAGACTCCACCCAGGCAACTTGCTCCCGATTCTCGTTCTTCTCAACCACATAATAAACGCTTCACATTTCCCTAAAAGTTGGAAAACAGCGGTGATCGTCCCTATTAGCAAATCTGGGCCCTCCAAGTACCCGGATAACTTCCGTCCGATATCGCAGCTAAACTCGCTTAGCAAGATTCTTGAATGTAAAATCTACAAAAATCTTCTCTCATTTGCCAGGGATAACTCCCTCATTCAGAACTCTCAATTTGGCTTCCGCTCACAACACTCCATTTGTCATGCTCTCTTAAAACTGACACATGATGTGACGACCCACCTCCAAAACCAATCCCCAACGGTATGTGTCTCCCTAGACATAGCTAAAGCATTCGACTGTGTCTGGATCGCAGGACTGTTATACAAACTTCATTCAATGTATGGATTAAACATCCACTCCACAAAACTTCTCGCTTCTTACCTCTCTGATAGAAAGTTCATGGTGAAAATAAACTCAACTCTCTCGACACCTTATAGCATAACCGCAGGAGTTCCTCAAGGATCCATCCTCGGCCCACTACTATACCTTCTTTATACATCAGACGCACCGCAGCCACTGTTACCCAATACAACAATGCTCAACTATGCCGACGACACCTTAATTTATTCAAGCAACAAGCTTGTCAAGGAGGCAAGAAACTGTATTAACAGATATCTCCCAATCCTGTCAGCCTACTTTACCAAGTGGAGAATTCAACTAAATCCAACCAAAACTCAGCTCATAGTTTTTAAAGGCAGAAACGCGAGTTGTACAAACAACACTATTCGCTGCCATAATAAAATCAGAATTAAAATAAATAACAATATAATTAAACCCTCCAAAACCTTAAAGTATCTAGGTATAACCTTTACCAACAATCTGTCATTCTCCGCCCACATTAAAAATACGATTCGTAAAGCCACAACCCAACTGAACCTCTGCAGAAAAGTCATGTACAAACCGAATGGTCTCTCTCCCAAAGTCAAATCACTTATCTACAAACAAATAATCAGACCCACTCTCACATATGCATGCCCGATATGGTACCATATCACACCCGCCCAAATGGAGAAGCTACGCATTTTCGAAAGGAAATGCTTCAGACTTATCACTGGCCTCAACCGACATCCTAACTCCCACAAATATTACAACAGTAGTTCGCTCTACTATGCCGCTAATATTGAACGTATAGATCGACGCTTCCTCGAGCTGTCCATCAAATTTATCGAAAATCTTCCCAATAATCCCAATCCGATAATAAATGCGCTCACATCGACTCCGTCAGACAACCTAACTGCCTACCCGAACTGTCTCCACACCAGAACCCTCTTCACCTCTGGCAGGTTGGTCAACAACTCCAATGAGATCGTATACCACAATACTGAACTCTCACCTCACCAGTTTAAATATTGTAATATACAACCCTTCTCTAATATCTTGCGTTTCAACGACCAATCGGAAAGTGTTCCCCCAACCCATATCCCCGACTCATAGTACCCACCCTAACCCAAATTCCACCCATCAACCACTATACCTCCCGCCCCACCCTATTCTAACTTATTGTAATAATAATAGATTTAATAATTAGATAAGCTAGGCTAAGCAAAGTTAAGTTAAGTTAAGCAAATTAGTTATAGGTTAAGTAAATAATTATATCCTGGTTTTCTGACCTTTTCCAGGAAGCCCCACCTACTCCTATCTTGTCCACCCATGAAATATATAACTTTATAATAATGTTTGAAAAATGTACTAGCAAGTATGTGTAAACGATTAAAGCTAAGATAATTATAAGTTATCTGTATTACTTATTGTAACAAATCATTTATGGTCAATAAATACAGAAATGTAAAAAAAAAAAAAAAAAATATCATTGACTTACAACCACCAAAAAAAAGCAAAATATTTTCGAACTCAAAATTTTCAATAATATTTAGAAAAATTAATTAGTAGGTCATAGCCAATACATGCAATCATAGAACCAATTATTAAGCTTGTATTTTATGCAAAAATTAATTAGTGATTTTAAGTGCAAATTTCCACACACGGTTCTCATTTGTAAAACGATTTTCCAGTTTAAGAAAAGAGTATAACTGGTGTAACGATAAAAATGCTCAATTCAGCAACCGGTGTTTTCCTTTTTTTTCTCTGCCTAACGACAAAATCAGAAAGTTATACGATATATTCCTAGAAAGTTAAGTGTTGACTTTAATTGTCATTACATTGCACCGCCTTAAAATCTCTTAGTTTTTCCTATTAATACATAAACATATATAGATACAATTAATTAAAGGTAATATAATGCATTTATAAAAGAAATCGATAGTTATACAGATGCATATATGTTTTTTTTTTTTTTTTTTTTTTTTTTTTTTAATTAGACTTCTCTCGGGAGAGGCGAACCTATAGCGTCGAGTGGGCGCCCCGAGATGCCATCAAATAACTGTTGCAGTTCTTTTTGAACAGTTGCAGGTTGTAACGCTCCGGGAACACTCGCGTGGGAAGGGAGTTCCACAGCTTCCCCGCTCTGTAACGGAACGAGTTCTGATACAGGGATCTTCGCGCCGTCGGGAGATGAACCACAAACGGGTGCGATCCGTCGGATTGTCTTGTGGAGCGCATATAGACCGAATTGCGTGGAACAATGCCAAGAATTTCCGAAGAACAGCTCCCGTGATAATATCTGTAAAACAGACAGAGGTCGGCCACGCGCCTTCGATGTGATAGCGACTGTGGTCCCGACGTCAGCGCCGAGTCCCCGATCAGGCGGATCGCTCGTCTTTGTACGCTCTCAAGTAGGTCGAGGGTATGTTTAGGAGCCGAGCTCCAAACATGAGAGCAATATTCGAGCGCGGGTCTAATTTGAGATTTATATAGGAGAAGAAGTTGGGCCGGAGTAAAGTATTTCTTGGCTCTAAAAATATAACTCAGTTTTCCTGAGGCTGATCTGGCGATACCCGATACGTGTTTATGCCACGATACATTCCCACAGACCGTGACGCCGAGCAATTTCAAACTTTCCCCAGCCTCGAGGGCCCGGCCATTCATCATCAGCTGTGGAACCGATGATCCAGTTTTCTTTGTGAATGTTGTATACTGGGTCTTCGTTGCGTTGAAGTCGACAAGATTAGCCTTTCCCCACTGCAGGACTTTATCTAGATCCTGGTTCAGAGAGTCAATCTGTCTACATCTCAGCTGGTGCGACGTTGATGCACCAATCGGCCGATCACTCGAAAAGGAGGAAACAAGTGTATTATCATCCGCAAAACTGAACACTTTGTTATCCGTTGTCTCCAACAAATCATTTATGTGAAGCAAGAACAACGTTGGAGCCAAAATAGAACCCTGGGGCACCCCCGAATTAACAGGATACAGATCCGAACACTCGCCGTCCACAACAACCCGGATCGATCGATTATCGAGGAAGCTCCTCGTCCAGTCGCAAAGCTGTTGGGAAAGTCCATATGAACGAAGTTTGCTCAGCAATGCCCCGTGCCAGACGCGGTCAAAAGCCTTGGAGATATCTAATGCGACCGCCCTTGACTCACCGTGCCGTTCAATCGCAGATGTCCATATATCGGTTATAAGTGTCAAAAGGTCTCCTGTGGACCGCCTGCCAAGGAATCCGTATTGACGATCATTCAAAAGACCGTTGCACTCCAAATACTTAACCAACTCTGTATTGATGACTTTTTCCATTACCTTAGATAAAATAGACAGTAATGCTATTGGACGGTAATTTTGTGGGAGACACTTTTTTCCCGTCTTTGGGATTGGCTGAACTCGAGCGATTTTCCAGCAGGCAGGAAAGGTTCCCGTGCATAAGATAAGCGGAAGAGTCTGCCAAGAACCGGCGATAGTTCTGGAGCACAGTTCTTAAGGACTATTGCTGGTATTCCGTCCGGGCCGGTTGCCTTCCTATAATCCAGTTCACGTAGAATGCATTGAATAGTGTGCGGACGAAATCTCACATCCCGCATTGAAGACTGTACCGGCGAGATCACAGGTGGCTCCAAAAGGCCGGGATCGAGGTTTGAATTCGCGGAAAATAAATTCGCGAACACATTAGCTTTATCCTTTGGATTCGTGACTAACGTCCCGCTGTCTGTCACCAACGGAGGGAATGAGGAGGAAGCAAAGTTACTGCTGACAACCTTTGCCATTGACCAGAAGGAGCGCGAACCAGTTGGGCACCGAAGGAACTTATTGATCACCCTGACGTTGTGAGCCTTCTTCGCGGTATCAATCGCCTGGTTGCACGCGTTTCTGATTCTAACAAAATTCGTTCTGTTAACATCGGTGGGATAGGAGCGCCATTACTTAAAAGCTCTTTTTTTGCCGCTGTAATCAGCTCGCATTTTTTGTCAAACCAAGGTTTATCAGACGAACTTCGTTTGATGGAATGTGGAATATACATCTCCATCCCCAGGAGAATAATCTCTGATACCGACTCCGCGCAATCGTTAACATCGGAGTTTCAGAAGCACACCTCCGACCATGGAAAGGATGCGAAGAAATCTCGCATATCGTCCCAGTTAGCGGCCCCATACTTCCATACATGGCGAAGCTGCCTAGGCCGGTTATTCGCTTGGTATGCAAGTGCTTGCGCGACAGATACCAAACAGTGATCAGTGATCCCAGTGGCGCAGAAACCTCTACGGTATAAATACTCGGTTCGGATGTCAAAAACAGATCCAGGGTGTTCGCATAATCGCCTCGGGCATCCGATAGTCGCGTTGGCTCCCCCACGAGTTGAGTCAAGTTGTGGCTTACAGCAAACATCTCCGCCAGCCTCCCAGCTTCGTCGGTTCTGTTAGAACGTAGCAACCAGTCGGAATTGTACACATTAAAATCGCCGACAACAATAATTTCAGAAGCTGGGTGGTTGATCTGTATCCAGTCGACGGTATATGAAAGATGTTCGAAAAATGTCGCCGGTCGATCGTCATTCGGGGAGCGGTAAAGACAACAAAGAAATTTAACGGAATTCCTCAGCACGACCCTCAACCATGTGATGTCCATATTATTGGGTTCCAACGCCTCCATCCTCTGACAAGCCAGATTGGACCGCGCGAAAACGCGGACTCCGCCCTTAAAACGGAATCTCGAATGTAAGTCGTATCCTGAGCAACGAAGATATGTCGAATCAGTTGACGAATCGACCTGGGTCTCAGTTAGAGCAAGGATATCAGGTTTCGTTGTTTGCAAATATTGGTGGACGGCGTTTACATTGGTATTGGTGAAACCGATGCCCCTGATGTTACAAAATGCCGTATTCAGTCGAGCGTGGGCCGAGCCTCGGGAGCGAGCCCGATTATGCGATGACGAACCTCTCAAAGTTCCATTATTTATCATGATATCTGCATGATGTTCCCCCTGACATAGTCCCCCCCGGAGATCCGAATGGGAGACTAGTTTACCTCCGGAATTCTTAATATCAGAAGACACCATCATGACTTATCCCCGTGTCAGTCCGGGCCATCAGCCACACGTCCGAAACACCGTTGAAGATTTCTCTCGGCGATATCGCGGAATGTACAGCATGACGGGGTGGTATCTCACCTTGGGACCGACTACCACCTAACCAACCTTTTCTCGAACCGGTCCATCAGCCAAGCCCCGAAAGATGGCCAGGGATTTCTCCAGACCATTTCACGGAGCCTAAAGCTTGATGGGGTGGTATTTCACCGGGTGCACAGGGCGTTGGGACCCCGACTACCACTCGCCCTTTAGTCGCCTCTTACGACAAGCTGGCCTAGCTGTGAGTATATTCTAACGCCCTACTCACAGGGCCAAATATATGCATTTGTGTAGGTGCGTTTCTTTTTTTTTTCTTTTATTTATTAATCTATAAACGACGAAAAACGTTCGTCATCTTTTATGACATATTTTATTGTGCATCGTATTCTAAGACGGTGCTTGTGCAAAAGTAAAACCCTTTTAATATATTGATATAGAATATTAAGATGATGCGATTCATCTCAATTTTTTTTTGTGTTTGAATATTTAAGAGAGAAATAACCAATTACCCATGGCATTTTTCGAAGACATCTTGTATTAGACCTCCTAAAACTTCTAACGCCTTAAGATAAAGTCATTTAATTAATAAAGTATGTACGTGTTTCTCTGCAACCACGAGAATTCAAAATACCTAGTTAATACAGCAAGTAATTTGTAAACCTCAGCAATTGCAAATAAACAAATTACTTGCCATAACATTAGCACAAACAAACAAAATACAATAAATCTATTTCAACGTAGGTACAAACTTAATGGAGTTAATTAAATCCCACAAAACGAAAAAGAACAATTCAATAAATAAAATAACCACTATACCTCATATCGGCTCGGCTCGTCAGCAATTATAATCGATAAACACTCGCTGGCCAGCGTAATTGTCGACACAGCTGTAGCCGATATTCATACAATAATAAATTAAAAAACTATATAATTATAATAATTAAATTAGAACACCATGAATGTACAAGGATTCAACAAGATATTCCTTTATTTACGGGTTTCTCTTAATTAACCCAGAAACTTAATTAAAACAGTTTTTATTATTAAGAGGTCGATTAAACTAACGATTTTAAGAAGAAGCAACTTCAAGAATATTTTTAATAACCGTCCTAAATGTATCATACCCGAAATTGGTACCATTTTACTCTAATAATTATTCCAATTGTAACGTACTTGCTCTTAATCCCTGTCACACGTAGCACTTATTGCAAAGGGAATTCCTATTTTCTTAAATTGCCAAATAAACAAAAACGTGCAAACAAACGTAATCAAAATTGTAAATCACAAAATCAAATTCAAAAATATGTTAAGATAGTAAATATAGAAAGTAGTATCAAAACATAAATTACATACATACAATCAATTCTTAGACAACTTAACCAAGTTAAAAGAAATCATAAACAATTGAGGGGAAGTATATATTAAAATACCACCTTGCTTAGTTTTAATATAATATACCTGGAATCTTACATATGTACCCACATATACATAATTATTCATCTAAATGAGTAACATAAGACTAAGAGTTATGTACTGATTAATTTTTGATTTCACCTGAGGGTACTTTATATTCTAATTACGCAGCATTATGTTCTTCTCTGTCTTTAACATAATTTTCACTTTGTATTAGCATTAACAATGATATAAAACAAAAATAAACAATGTACCCCTATGACGCAAAAAAAAAAAAAAAAAAAAAAAAAACTATTGTAAACCCCTTCTGGGTACAAACCGGTGTACAACCGCGTTCGCCTCGCTTGTGACTCTAACCAATCCCATACGACTCGAACTCAACACACTCGACTCTTCGACTCCATCAACTTCACTCCTTTCAACTCGCTCGACTTTTTTTCGACTTCACATGACTTCACGTCACCCACATTTGACGTCTTTTGACTCCGCTCAACTCCATTATTCGACTCCTCCTTTTCGACGTTTTTCGGCTACACGCCACCCACACCCAACTCCACTTGACTCCCCGTGACACATTCAAACCTTTCGACTCGACTAACCTTTTGTCTCCATTCACCACACGCGACTCCACTCGACCACCTTAGACTCCATACAACTGTTTCGACATTTTTCACCCCACCGACCCCATTGGAATCATTTTCAACCCTTTTGACTTCATTCGACTCCTCCTATTCGACGTCATCAAACTCCTTCGACTCATTTTCAACGTCCTTCGGCTTCACGCCACCTCACACCCGACTTCTTTTCACCCGTTTCGACTTCGCTCGGGTTTATTCAATCCCGATGGCCTCTCAACATATTGGCGCACATGCCTGCCAAGCGCAGTCTTCGTGCGACTTCGCTCGCCTCTATGCGACCCTGTCCGCTTACTCTCGTCTATATACAATTTCTGCACACCGGCTCCTTATGTAACAACAGCTACTACGCATAACATATAATCTATAGGACGCCCGGTTTTTTCTCGCGCGAAACATCTCAACCTTTTCTATCTCTTTTCTGAAGGTTGGCGCTCACGCTCACCAACCATAGCCTCACGCAACCCCATGCAACCCTTCTCGACTCTGCTTGACCGCTAACAACTTTTTCTGTCCCTGTTCAAATATTGGCGCCCATGGACGCCAAAGACAGTTATCACGCGACACCGTTCATCAATGCTCGACCTTTCTACCCGATTTCAGCAAGCCAGCTCCCCTCGTTACCACAGCTACTACGCGTAGCAGCACCCAGCAGGACACCTGGCTTTGCCTCTTTATTTAAACTTCAGTACCTTCGTCCTTAGGTTCCTGAAAATTTCCCATGCATCTCACGAGCACCGTTCGGAAAATCGAACCGATTCCACCGGCCGGAGCCCTATTTAGAACACCTTATACAGGTGTCCCTACCCAACCCCATCCTGGATACACCTCATACAGGCATTCCAGTCAGTAGGCCCCTCCAAGGACCGATATTAGCGGCAACTAAAGGCAATACGCGCCCCCCTACGACGCCTCACATTTACCAGGTGCATAATACTTCGGAGCACGCATCTTGTAACCCTAGGGCGCCCTGGGGTTGGACAAAATCAACCACCCACAAGGAGATCGCTAAGCAAAGTCGCCTATCTTTTAACAAGCGCGACCGGCCGGCACCTCACCACAAGTTCCCGTTCGGTCGAGGTCGCAGCTACCGCTACATAGGCACCATCGTACCGGTCCTCCCTCGATCGGTAAAACGTGCAACTGATGGCCCGCCCTCCTCTACCAGTCCCAGCGACAAACAATTCCCCATACAAACGTATGGACGAAAGACACAGGCTCTGGACTTGGCCCCTTTCCATCCCGTACACGGCAACCCGTCACTGCGGATGCGAATTACCCTGGGATAAGTTCCCCTCCATCTCGCACACGCCATTTCGTCACTGCGGATGCGAGCGGACTTCCGATGGGTTCCGACCTATTCGGACAATAAGCCTGTCGGTCCATGCGACCCATAACAGGCCTATGGACCACGGCGCACACCTTTGCCCCTGATGGCATCAATCGGTACCACTGCGTCCATCTTCTAGTCACCACGACAGTTCCCCCGATTTAATTACAGCGCCTCCCGAAGTACGCAGGGCCACCTTGTTCGTCAAGTGTCTAGCCCTCCGTCCAGCATAGCACCATTCATTCGAGCATCCCTGCAGCCCTGTCTCCTTTATTTCGTGACTACGTCACAGGGGGGGGGGGGGGGGGCTGTACCGTGGCGGTGCCGCCAAACCCCACGGTACGCTTTCTTTGAAAACCCCCATAACACCCATCTTCCCATATAATTTCGTCAATGCGATCGCATTCGGTTCACAAAAACACTGCACGCATTTAAGAGATCAAACCCATGATCTTAAATTCCCTGTTAAGAAAACTTACCTTCATGCATCTCTTCGCATATAATTTTCTGTAAGAATTCTTCATGACATTTTTAGGAATACCATAACTCCCTTTGTTTCCCGCCAATGCATTTGCCCCAGAAAACATTTCCAATCAATATCAACTGCACACATACTGAGTTTAGTGCCATTTGGTAGGTAGCAGAGTTTCCTACATCTCGAAAACCAGACAGCTTGTGTTTTATTACCATTTATTTTTATTTTCAATTTCTTGTAATACACTGCTAGTTTGTCAAGACCTGCTTGCAAAGAGTTGTAGACATTAGTGAATAAGGCACCCGAAGAGAAAATGGGCGTATCATCGGCAAACATCGCTACTTGAATGTTTTCACCTAGACATGGTAAATCTGCGACAAACAATGTGAATAATATGTGACCAAGGACCGAGCCTTGGGGTACACCATAGTGGATTTGGTGAGTAGAGGATATGTCGGTTCCTATACTCACAACATATTTTCTCGAACGAAGAAAGCTCTGGATAATTTTGATAAGCGGCATTGGCAGCTTAAGCTTCAGTAGCTTATAAATCAAGGCATCGTGCCATACCGTATCAAAGGCTTTTTCGATGTCTAGAAGAACCAGTCCCGTTGACTCCTTGTCGATGAATTTACCAGCTATGTGGTTTTTAATACGTAAGACTTGGTGGATTGTGCTGTGACCACTACTGAAACCGAACTGAAAGTTTGGTAAGATGTTATTGGCTTCCACAAAACGATCAATCTTTTCCTAAATGATTTTTTCTAAGAGCTTACTCAGACAGCTAAGAAGACTAATAGGTCTGTAGCTTTCGGGGCTGTTCTTCGGTTTGCCGGGTTTCGGGATAGGTATTACTTTTGCTGTTTTCCAACAGTCCGGAAAATAACAATTCTTAAGACAAGCGTTGAAAATGAACGTTAAATAGTTACTTGCAGCAGGTGGAAGTGTAGGGGTACGGAGTCGTGGCACCGGCATGGGTGCGAGTTCTACTTCGTCCCACTACTTAACTGAATGTTCCGCCGATTAATAAGTTGCAAATTATTAAAGAGACAACGCAAGAGTCACTGAGGTGATTGTATGATTTTTATTTTTAATTAAACAGAAAAAAACATGTATTTTAATTCTAGTTTTATTTATGAACGGAGAACTGGTGAGAAAATATTTTAATACACACGTAATAAGTCTTATACCTTGTAAATTATTTAATATAATTTATTAGGACTCGACACAAACGATTATCCTCCATTATCGCTTTCCTGTGCGCACCAGGGTAGCGATGGGGCCGCGACCCGCTCGGGTCGAAGGATGGAATGAGACTCAGCGATCGTCATCTCATGCAGAGATGATTTCGCTAAGGAAAAAAAGGAAGAGAGAGAAAATCTTTTCTCTTAAGGGTGTGACCACTAAGAAAATGCGATCTTTTTGGTGCAGTGGTATATGTGCGCGATCGAACAGATTCAATGTAATTGCACGTGTTCGAAAGCAGTGGAACGACGAAACAGGCAGGCGGCAAAGACAAAAGGGAAAAATGACCAAATGCGCCGTTGGTAATGCGGGTCATTGTTTACGCGATGCCTCATCGCTATTTTCGACGTTAGGAGAAAAAGGTGCTAAAAGCAAATTATATGTTTATGGCATCTCTGGCTGCAGTAGAAACCGAGTTCATGTTTGCATTAGGAAATGTTGGAGAATTTGGTTTCAGCATCTATTGCGCTAATTATATGCAGATGCTTGGGTTGTTTGTTGATAAGACAAACAAAAAGGTTGCCAGGCAATGTGTATGAAAAGATACATGACGCGGCTGGGGAAATAGACGGCGCAATGTTTATGGTCCCTGTCATGACGGTTACAATGAATGCAATCCGAATTATTTTGTTTACAGGAATTTGTCTAAGGAAATTTGACTGGCGACGTAGATGCCGAAATTGATTGGAAATTCCTGGTAAGCTAATAAAGAAATCTTAAGGAGCAGTGGAATGCCAAGAGAATGCATGAAGGTAAGTTTTCTTTACATGGACTTAAAGATCATAGATTTGATCTCTTAAATGCGTGCAGCATTTTTAGGTACTAATACTGTTGCATTAGCAAACTAAAGGGAGTTGGGTAGTAGTTATGGGGGTTTTTCAGGTAAGTAGGCCGTAGGGTTTGGCGGAACCTCTACAGAAGTGCTTTAATTAATTTGTTGTTAATATTATCAAGACCAGCAGCCGTTTTTGATTTCGATTTTTTTATCAATTCTTTAACTTTGCTAATATTAGTTGCGTAGGTACTTTCAGCTGGTGATTGAGAAAGTACATAGATAGTGTTAGCAACTTCAGCCTCAGTATAACGTCGCTTAGAGGCATAGATATGGAGTGGTTCTTACTAAACGTGTTAGCAAGTAGGTTCGATTTCTCCACTGAAGAAATAAACAATTTGTCGTGAACTTTAAACGGAGGAATACTTGACCCTTCAGTCGTTACCAACACGTCAAAGAGATAAGACGTATACCTGACAACAGAAGAAAGCAAAAGAAAGGAAAAAAAAAATAATAAATAAATAAATTCGTCGCGCGAGTGTAAGTGAACAAGTGTGGATTACGCAGTGTGGCCGCCACTGAGAGCGGTTGTTTAAAAAATATAAAAAAATAAAAAAATAAAAAATTATGGAAACAAACAAATTGCTAAAGAGCTCGTCGCCTTTCATGAAAAGGGGCCAGGCAGACCTGAAAGCAATGACACGGAGCCGATTCGAGCGACAGCCGAGTATTATAACAAAGCGACACAAGCCAAATTCGGACGGCGAAAAAAATGCAAAAGGAAAGAAAAACGAATACACAGGCGCAGGTAACCAATTCAACGAATTGGTTGACATTGACCCAAGTGAAATCGAATTACCCGCTGAGGAAGAAAACAATATCACAGGTACTGCAACAGATCCGGCGGAATTAAAAAAACTCCTTGCGGATATTGACACAAAAAAAGAGGAACTAAATAAACAAAGAGAAGCAATCCTCAAATTAAAACACCTGGTGCAGCAACAACAAAACCAAGAAAATAGAACAGCACAACGGAAAAATCAGGAACAACATCAGGAAGCAAACAAAAGGCAGCAAACAAGGGAGATGCAGTAGCAGCAAACAAACCAGCACATCGTAACCAACAAAAAGGAAAAGGCACCGCCTATAATACTTACGTCCATGGAAACAAAGGACGTTATAAAATTAGGTGAGTTAACTTGCAAAAATTTCAAAACAAAAAAAAATTAATAATTCTAAAATAAAATTAATGTGCGATGATATTGAAGGTTATCGCAAAGTAATGACTGCTTTGGGTAGGACAAAAAGCGAGTACTACACGTACACCCCGAAATCGGAGAAAATAATCCCCATGCTCCTAAAAGGAGTTGACCCATGTTTTTCCCCTGAGGAGGTGTTAGAGGATTTAAAAAATGTCGAAACCGACAATTTAAAATTTACAGGTGTGAAACCCTGCTCTACCGCCAACTCCAGAAAACGCAAATGCAAATTGCCTTTCTTTATTGTATCACTGAGTCCCAACAGTAAAGTTGATGCTCTCCGATACATCAAACACCTCAACCACCAAACAATAAGTTGGAAAAAAATAAGAAAAATCGATTGCGTATTGCAGTGCATGCGTTGTCAACGCTTCGGGCACGCGGCATCAAACTGCCACATGCAATTCAGGTGCGTAAAGTGCCTCTCCGACAATATCATTGGTGAATGCCCCTTGGGCAAGGAACAGCTTCCAGATAGGAAAACACTGTCCTGTGTCCTCTGTAAAAATACAGGTCACACTGCTAATTTTAGAGGATGTCCTAAATTTCAACAAATGAAATTAAAATTGGAATCCAAAAAGAAACAAGGTGAAGAAGAGAAAAAAATGAAAACTCGTTCTTACAACAATTTCGTGGCTCCTTGTGTGTCATATGCACAAATGGCCGGTGCTCCTAAGCAACCAGCATCCATGTAACATACATATAGTAATGGGAAAATGCCTGCACCAGAGGCACATTCAGAAATAATAACAATGTTATTAACCATGCAAGGACAATTTGCCGAATTTCAAAGAACACTGACTGAACAAAGAGCACGAATAGATATTCTCTATTTAACCCTGTTCTCAAATAACTCTCCACATCAAAATCTTCAACCCTCCGTCTGAATTAAACCTAAAAATTATAACTGTGAATGTAAATTCACTAATCCACATCGAAAGAAGGGATAATTTAGGCAATCTGCTCCAAGTCGAATGCCCAGATGTGCTCTTGGCTAGCGAAACTAAGCTAAACCAAAGGCACAAAATGGGCTACAAAAATTATAACATAATTAGACGAGATCGACCACACTCTACTGGAGGGGGCGGGTCGCTATCTTAGTTAAGAAAGGTCTTCACCATAAGGTCGTTTACAGCACGGAAGTACACAAATTCCAGGTGCTAGAGGCATGCATTATAGACATTCCGCTAAAAAGTCAAAGGCATCTATATATAGTCGGTGCTTACGCTCCTGAATCTGTTCAAGGTACCCAATTTATCAGTGAAATCGATACGCTTTTCCGAAGTCTCAAGTTAGATTTGGAAAACAATTACTTTTTAATGGCAGGTGATTTTAACGCCAAGCACAGTGCCTGGGGCAATCTGACCTCGAACACCAGAGGCAATGCCTTGTTTGACTGGTGGCAAACAAATGCGATCGAGCATAAACTAGAATTGTACGCTACAAGTACACCGTCTTATCCAAGAGGTAACTCCTTCCTGGATTTACTTATGACAGATGATCGAATTCAGTTACCAGATACCGAGGTAACTACTCGAAATTGTCTTCGCACAATTGAGTACGATAGTGATCATTACGGACTTGGAGCCGTAATACACGTGCCAAACGAGTACCATCTACTTGAGCAGTAGGTCCAGGTACACGATTTCGATTCCGAAAAGCACATTGGTCGCGTTTCGATCACATAGTAAAAAGAGAAATACGCAACATTGGCATAGACCCACCGACTAATAGAAACCTCCGTAATGATGAAATCGATCATTACCTCCTAACTATGAACGATATTGTTACTAACACAATGAATCGTTCCATCCCCAAAGTAGCTCGTATGGATGGCTATACCCACCGATAAATGCAACTATCGATGCTTTGTATAGGCAAAAGAGCACACTGCTCTCAAAGCTGAAATTGTGCTATAGGCATTTCAGTGACCCAAATAGCAATGAAATCAAAACAATCAAGTCCTTGATTAAAAATCTTCAAAAACTGATCCGGGATAATTACCGAGCAGTAATAAATGAGGAGTGGAGCAACAGAATTCGAGCTGTCCAAGCAAACGGACCGTACATGTTTTCACAAATCAAGAAAATATGTCGAAGAAAAGATCACAATGACATTCCCTGTCTCCGAATTCCACGGACTCCCGAGAATTGTCAGATAATGCTGAACGCAGGACTCACCTTAGAGCACATCAACTCCAATGATGAAGTAATAGTAGTCGAAGATCCGCAAAAGAAAGCGAATTCAATTGGAGCCTGTTTCGAAGCAGTGTACAGAGTTAACGAATCAGTTCATGCTAACACTGAAATTGAAAGCAATGCCCGTCAAAGACATTGCTCGCTGCGCAATCAACCTCACACCTGGCGATCCGAAAACCGTAGTTTCATCACATTCGGCGAAAATAATAGGGCGGGTTCTCCCGTCAGAAATGAAAATACAAATATGTTTGTGCGCAAGGATGAACTTAGAAACATACTTAGCTCAATAAAAAATAAGAAATCATCTGGAATAGATAGCATTCCAAATGTGGTTCTAAGGCATTTGCCTCGCGAAGCAGTGAACATATACACTACTTTGTTTAACAACGCTCTAAACAATGCACACTATCCAACCCATTGGAAGACTGCAGTAGTCCACCCTATCCCCAAAAAGGGTAAGGATAAGAGCAATCCAGCTAATCTGCGCTCGATCAGCCTGCGTCCAATATCAGCAAGGTATTCGAAAAAATTATAAACAAAGCACTTATAGGTTGGTGTGATGAAAACGATATCATCCCCAACAACCAGTTTGGCTTTCGAGCGCGACATGATACAGTTCATGCAGCGACGAAACTTGTTTCCGATATACAGTGGAACAAGGCAAAGCGACAATGTACAGGCGCCTGCTTGGTTGACTTTGAAAAGGCTTTCGACACCGTATGGTTAGAAGGACTTGTCTATAAGTTAACAAACCTGGGTATGCCGCAATATCTGTTATACATCATTTATGATATGATAATGGACAAACATTTTGTGGTGAAATTCGGGGACATACTCTCCAACAAGACCTTCCAAATTAAAAATGGCTTACAGCAGGGAGCTGTGAATTCTCCCATTCTATTCAATATTTACACTAGTGATCTAGTGAGTTCTCTCGAAAACGCCATTGCGTACGCCGATGACATGGTGCTGTACAGAACAGGAGGAAAAATAGACGACACCAATAGGCACCTTCAAGATGACTTCAACAAAATAAAACAATTTTGCGACCACTGGAAATTAAAGATTCATTTCCAGAAGACCAAGACTATCCTTTTCAGAACGCCCCTATCCAGGGCCTCGAGGGATACAAAATACAACTGGAAACACTTTTCTATTGTAGGTAACAATAACCTTCCACTGCAAGTGAAAACTGTACTTAGATACCTTGGTATCTGGCTAGACCAGTATTTATATTTTGACAAGCACGTAGCAGTGTGCCTCTCCGCAGCTAAAAGCGCATATTCTATGACAAGAAGTCTATTCCGGAGTAGTGTTCTTGACCCCAGAGTCAAAATAATTTCGTACTCGGCATTCATCCGACCAGTTTTGATTTATGGCTGTCGAGTATGGTATAATATATATCCACTTTATATGGAGAAGTTTCGTGTGTTCGAACGGCAGTGTTTGCGTTCCTGCCTCGGACTTTATAGAACACCAGAGTCGCAATACAAAAAATTCTATCCCAACAAAATCCTGTATAACAAATCAGGGTTAAATAGGATAGACAATTTCATAATTAAAATGATTCGTGGTCACACAGCAAGGGCAATGTGCAGTGACAATAATCTTATCTCGGGAGCATTCTATCCCAATGAGATGTATCTGGAGAATACCCTCCAGAATGGGTTTATTCCCCCAGAAGCGTTCCCTTTCTTGGATCAAAAAGGCCTTATCCAAGACGTGCATGGAGTCCCGATTATTTACCACGCTTTCCGTGGTGCCAGGGACAAACGAATTCTCCATGATAGTGATATCTCCAATGCCCCAGAACGCATGCGCTTTAGCACGGCGATCAGTGAAAGAGATAAATCAGCCAAAGATCGAACATCTCCAAAATGGTGGTGGCTTCTCAACGAGGAGAGGACTTCACGTCCTCAGATATAGTATGCCTCTCAAGAGCAACGCTCTCCTTCCTCTTGTCCCCCCTCCCCCTGTCCTCCTTTCCACATTACTTTTATTTTTATTTTATTTTTTATTTCTTATTTTATGTTTTATTCGTTTTGTTTTGAAGTTTTTGTTTGTTATAATTAAAAAAAAAAAAAAAAAAAGAAAAAGAAAAAAAACAAAAAAAAAATTGTAATAATAATGTATACATATAGATGTAAACGAGGAGTACCTCTAATATATGACTTATTTCATATATATGTATATATATATATATATATATATATATATATATATATATATATATATATATATATATAAGAAACAAAAAAAAAAGGATGTACGCCGAAAGGCATATATCAAATCAAGTTGTAATGTGTAATTTAGAGAGCTCGCATAGAGCCAGTAAGTTAATTTAAGGACTGTGATTGTAGAAAAGGGTTTAACATTTACCCCTAATATTATACATGTAAAAAGAATTAGGAAAATAAATGTGGTTTAAAAACTAAAAAAAAAAAAAAAAAAAAAAAATACTTGACCCTTTCTTTTTCATAATTTTTGATATTTTCCAGAACGGTTTGCTTGCTTTGTCAAGAGAGCAAAGGGGTTTATTCCAACACTTGTTCCTATACGCTGAGATTTCTTTTTTAATGATATTATATAAGACTTTAACATTAACTAGAAAGCAATCGATTCTATAACGAAGCCATTTTCTTCTTTCAGAGTTTCGTAGCCTAATCAGATGTAAGATATTTTCAGGAAGCGGTCCCTTATCAACTGGAGCTGTGGAACATTTAGGTATCGCAAGATCGGCCGCTCTATTGATAACAGAAACAAAATTGTTACATAGGATATCAATGTGCTCGCTGCAGGTTATAGAATTTAGGCTGGTATCACCTAGAACCAAGTTCGTGTTTATATATGATTTATAACAATTCCAGTTGGCGGCGGGATAGTTGTGGTATAAACTGGTACGATTTACATCTACTGTATGATTCACTGTGAGACTGATCGGAAGGTGGTCTGAACTTAACGCATTTAGAATTAATGGTACTGTGCAGTAATTTGGAATATTAGTGATATATAGATCGAGAGTTGAGGGGTTCTTGTTAGCACTCGCTGGGATATAGGTGGGGAGAAGTGGATAAAGTATAGAAAAACTTGGGCTGGATTCAGTAAGATCTAGTAAAATGTTACCCCAGCAGTTTGCCCTAAGACAATTCCATGACTGATGTCTGCAGTTTAGATCACCACCAATACACCTTGTTTCGAGTGTTGACTCTATACGATTTTTGCAGATCCCGCTTAAAGTAAGTAGATTTCTCAATGTTTCCACATCCTCCAGGGAAATAGACCGAAAAAAGACTCACCTTGGAGTTATCGCTTAATGTTACATCTATACTAATTTCCTCAATTAACTTAAGGTGCAATGAAGGACGCAAGGAATGTTCTATACATTTTTTCACAACAATGGCGACACCTCCACCACTAGCATGTACCCTGTCTAGGCGTTAACATATGTAATTTTGATGTGAGAAGGAAATGTCTTGTTTGAGCCAGGTTCTGAAACAAGTGCAATATCAATATGAAAATTTTGCGTGTCATCCTTGCGCAGGGGCCATGCTAATCTTCTCTGTATCGTTCCAATTTTAGTATATGTTCTGCCGAAGCAAGAACATTATTAGTATGCTGAAGAATTATTGGTTCTGCTGATGGTGGGGTTCGTAGTTAAGCTTTGTAAAATTATTTAGTGCCACATGCAATCTTTGTTCAGTTAACCGAGTTGATTACATAACAGCACATGATTTCGCTGCCAGTTGAATCATATATGTAGTTTAAAATAAATTTAGCCAGCGGTGAAGGTAATCTCTATTGCGTGTCACTCTAATTGATAAGCAACAAAATGGAATAAGAAATTAATGATTATTCACTATTGGGGATTCCTCACAAGTTTTGATGCAATAAATGAAAATGAGTAAAGCTGACGATCATAATACTGTGGATCTAAATATCGCTCATGAATGTTAGTTTCTGTGCCACTTAAAATTCGCAATCACACCATAAAAAATGTTAATTGAATTTTAATCATTCCGCGGGCAAAAACGAAGAAACTTGGCAACCATTCGATTGCCGTCAAATTGTCTACATCTACCGACTTTCCGACTTCTCGAATGGCTGCGGGTTTACCTGTTAACATATTAATAAGATTCCTTCCCTATTATCTAAGCATGCAAATTTCACATTAAGAAAATCCGAAAAGCGATTTAACTAGAAGCAGTGTGTATTAGAAATGGTTGCCATTAATCATTTTCCTCGTCATCCGACGAGACCATCGGAACCCCATGTGCATTCGAGTTGACACATTTGCCGGTTCTTTAGATCGGATCAAACCAGCTTAGCAATGGAGTTGAATCGCGGAATATCGCCCATACAAGGTTGAATAGATCACTTCCTGCCTTCAAAGGTTGTTAACTATCAACTGTGTGATACTCATCTTGAACGAGTTATTCAATCAAGATCATTGATTCGCAAATTTGTTATCTCATTGTGTTGATAATTATACGAGAGAAATGCGTCGTGAGGTTTTATCAGAAGACCTTTCAAAATGTTTGCTGCTGCTAATAAACGAGATTCGGTGTTAGGTAAAAGGGAAAAACGGTGAAAAAGGTGAACGCATCTGATTTGCAGATTTATTGATTTATAAATAATTTATTTTGCGAATAGTTATATACAATCGTGTTTGTTGTTGTTGTTTTGTTTTTTAGGTTTTTTAGTTTCTTGTTTTTGTTTTGTTGGGGGAATGATTATAGGGGGCTCCTAACAACATAAACAGTTACTTAGTTTATCACACGACAAGACATATGATCAGTGAATGAGTATCTTGTCTACATAGACGTATGAGTATTGCCGGAAGAGGTTCTCCTCATTGTTTAGTAGTAGACGCGATAGTAACGTTTAATTGGGCGCTTGTAATGATATCCGCTGGATGTGAGGACATGGGCTGGTGGTGCTTCAACGGCAGCCGCCCTTGGAGCTGGTCTTGGTGGTTCTGGTAGATCGATATCGATATATTCTGGTTCAGGTGTGGCGATATCTTGTGGATTTGGTCCTTGGGTAGCAGAGTCTGGTACAGAACGCAAATGCGGCACATCAGCGGCTACAAATCCAATTAGGGCGACAGCGAAAACCAACACAAATTTCTATAAAATGCGAAAAACCATTGTCACTTAAATTCTTTAACACAAATTATATTTTTATTTATATATAATGTTGAAAGTATCACTTCACTGTTTGGTTCGTCACCTACCATTTTGTATATTGTTTTAGTATATCTTTTTTTAAATAATATCTTTTAATGACAACGGAGTATTTAGTAGTAGATCACTTGGCGGAGTTCAAAGACGAATGATGCTGTTTACCCAAAAAACTATCATATTTATATGTGGACCATCTGTTGGATTGAGCATCCGACGTAACCGGCAATCAATAGTGCCAAGATGAGACATGTGAATCTCTTCGGGAAGGTGGCCAATTGTTAGCCATAGCTCTCCGAGACAAGAACAAGGGACGCAGGTTTATCCAAAAAAAAAAGAGGAAAAAAAGTGCCTCTGAGAAGAGAGCTGTTTAGTTATGGTAATAATACGCGTGCGGTTCCATGTGCTAACGCCATCAACACCGTCGTCAATAAAGAGTTGAATGAAGAGAAAAATAACATTGATAAAAATTGTATTGAATTAATTCAAAAAAAAGAAGGCACAAAAAAGCTTTAAGAAACATAACTAAAGTTAAAAAAGGAAAGCAAAAACAAAAAGCATAACGAGACGACAACCTCGATAATATGAATTTTAAAGAAGTCATTACAGATCATTTGAATAACATTTTCTTTATCATTTTATTCTGATATTGAATATTGAATCAATGAAGACGCTTCAGGAAGGTTCTGAAATTATTAGGTGGTCAGGTGTGTAGATCTGTCGATAGTTTGTTCGATGGTTCGGTCGTTCGGTCGTTCGTTCAATCGATCACATTCACTTTTCGTTGCTAAACACTCATAGTCTAGCATGTGGATAGACGCGCACGCAGATGCGCTAGAGTTGTAGGTATTCCGAGATTATTTACCGGCATGAATGATCATCTTGGGTAACATTAGCATTACCATTAGCATCAGCATTTGTTGTTTTGGTTGTCAAGGTTAAGTAACAATCTTGTATCCAATGTAGGTGAGGAGCTGTTAAGGAAGATGTTAACAACTCTCTCGTTGGTCATATTTTCATTCAAAGACTGAAGTTTCGTTACTTTTGTTTTTCATTTCACGTTTGAATGCTTATCAAATATCTTCTGTGTTTCGTGATGTGTTTTATATTATTTTGGTTTTCTCAATCCATCATTCAAACATCAGACATTCTTAAAGGCCACTATTTCACATGATTACCCGATGGGAAGTGGAATTAACATTAGGGGTACAGATGTTTGATGAAATTTAGATTTATTGAGTGGGCAATCAGAAAGGCAGGAAATAAATATGAAGACCATCAGAAATGAAGACGACACTATTTGATTAACCGTTATTTGATGGTTTGATGAATAGAGAAGGGTCTTTTACGCATGCCGAATAGGTGTGCGTGTTTATTATGATGAGAGGCATTAATTATGTCCGGGCTTAAAAACGTAGCTACTATTCTTCAGTACGTTTGGCGGTAAAAATTGAAAATTCAGATTCGATGTTTTCTTCGTTCGTTGTTCTTGTTTGAAAACTTAATGAATCACGCCAGTGATCTATAATGCCTTCGTCTTGCACTGTACAGATCGAGTTCAGATCAACAATAAGTAAAGCGGTTACATGTGATTATGCAAGCGTTCAATTAACAACTCAATGATTTTAAGTTATTACACTATGATGTCTGCACAATTGCAGTAATGCGGGTATTTGGAATCAGTTGAATTTGACTCTGCTTGACGTATAAAAATTCGATTTTCTGAATATCCAGAATACTTGTTGGGCTTGACAGACTTGTGCTATCCTAGTAAATATTATTTAATAGTGATTTGCGGAAAAGGAAATCCATCATATTTTCGCTAGATTGTTGAAGCGGTACATATTGCATGGTCAAACAAATTTAGACTTGGGCCAAAGGAAAAATTCACATTCACCAAAAAATATTGCTTGATCGTTTTTTTAATTGGATAATCCAGTTTTCAGTCATAGGGTGTAAAGTATGGAACATTTTGTGTGTTTCACAATTTTACTTTCATAAGTGGGAAAATGCAAGCAAGGCGGCTGAAATAGTGAATGGTTTTTATTGCCCCAATGTTACAGCCAACACATACTTGGCTCTGTGAGTAGGGTGTTAGAATATACTCACAGCTAGGCCGACTTGTCCGTAAGAGGCGACTAAAGGCCGAGTGATAGATGGGGTCTCAACACCCTGTCGCCCGGTGAAATACCACCTCATCAAGCTATTGGCTCCGTGAAATGGTCGGGAGAAATCCCTGGCCCACTTTCGGAGCATGGCCGATGGATCGGTTCGAGAAAGGGTTAGTTGAGGTGGTAGTCGGTACAAAGGTGAAATACCACCCCGTCACGCTGTACATTCCGCAATATCGTCGGGAGAAATTTTCGACTATGTTTCTGATGTATGACTGATGGCCCGGACTGACACTGAGATTAGTCATAATGATACCTTCTCTCACGTAGCCACAGATCCTAACTCGAGGCCGCCCCTCGCACCACCCTCTCCCACACGTGGTTCTCGCCCCCGTCCACCTCGCCCCCCCTCTAGACCTTTAATCGACCCACTGATAACCCCATCTGTCAAACTCACTCACCAAACCATTCATTCTTCTGACAACCGGTATGTCTTGTCTAAATTTAGGAACAAAGTGACCTACGAGAATGCCCGCGTCTATCTTTCATACCCCCACGACAAATCTGACTCTGTCTGTTATGAAGGTAAAACGACAACCAGCGTAACGGCCTCCATCCAACAGGAAGGTCTACTCGTCGACTTTCCTAGCCTCCGCAGCCTGTTCGTTAAATTCCATAAAAATCTCGATATGCTCCCTAATAAGGTGCTAAAAGATCACTCGGTATTTCGCCAATATATCGACAACAAAATGACCTATCCCAATAACGGCAAGCATGTTTGACCCTAATCAGTCGCCACCTCACCCCCCCCCCCCCTATCATATCAATACCCCCAATACGCTCCCCCTAACCGTCTACTATCAGAATGTTGGAGGTCTCCGCTCCAAAACACGTTCGACTCTAGAAAAGGCACATTCCCTCCCCTTCGACATATACGCTCTGACTGAGACCAACCTTATCCCTAGTATTAATAGTCTTGAACTATTCCCCCCGTCCTTCAATGTTTTTCGCGATGATAAGGCTCATCGAGAAGATCCCAACTCCCCATGTCGTGTCGCAATAAAAATCGACACCCTAAATCTCTTTTTATTCTCTGTTTCTATATATCTCCTTCGCAACCCAGCGTGTCATACGAACTCGCAATAGAAGCGGTAGATAACCTAACCAAGTTAAGTACCTCAATAGACGATATCGTCGTTCTTGGCGATTTTAACCTCCCCCATCTCCAATGGAGGTTGCCTGGCAAAACAGCCTTCTACGTCTCAAACCCCACTAGCTCCATGGAACGTAACATGGTCTCACCGACTCATGCCTCCATCAAGTAAGCAATGTCCCAAATCATATGGGGAGAAAACTGGACCTCGTGTTCACAACGGACCCACACAAGTCCTCAGTTACCCTTAGTCCACACGCCCTCTCCATCATTGATAATTACCACCCCTCGCGGCTCTTATCCATATATCCCGATCATGAAACCCAGCCTTCTCCACCTTACGACAGCTTTTTCTACAACTTCCACAAAGCTAACTTCCGCCTTTTAAATGAGCATCTTAGCAACAGCATTTTGCTTTGATCATTTGGGGGTAGAAGAAGCTACTGCCACTCTCTATAAGGAGATCTACTATGCCGTCGCCTTATATGTCCCCTATTCTCGTCACAGGTCATCGGTTTCATCGCCGCCATGGTACAACCGCACACACTGCGCTCTCAGGAACAAGAGAAATAACTTGTGGAACATTTTCCTCAAAACGCGTTCCTTCCAAAACTACTCCAACTATCTCGCTTCCTTTTATAAATTTTCCGAGCTCTACAACTCCCTCTACACCAACTACCTTACAAAAACACAATCTAATTTGATCAATGATCCCAAATCGTTTTTCCACTTCATAAACTACAAACGTAAATCCGACGCCTATCCTAACTCCCTTTCTTATTGCGCGACTACTTCAGCCGACCCTCTAATTACTGCCAATCTATTCGCTTCGTTTGTCAATAAATCCTTCACAGACATCTCCTTCGAGCCCAATCCCTCTAACTTCAAAGACTTGCCCGAATTCTCCCTCGGCCCCTTCACCTATCAAATTATTCAGCGTCACGTAGTTGAGGAGAAATTAAACTTACTCAAAGACGAGTTCAGCCCTGGGCCTGATGGACTCCCGACTGTATTTTTAAAGAAATGTTCCACTTCTCTTTCCCTGCCGATATCAATGATATTCAATATATACCTTTCACAAGGGATCTTCCCTAGTATTTGGAAATCCTCCTATGTCACCCTTATACATAAAAAGGGACCTAAAAACCATATAAGCAACTACCGTCCCATCGACAAACTGTCTCATATCTCCAAACTGTTCGAAGGAATTCTTTACAACGCGTTATCTTTCCGTTGTAAATCCATCATCTCATTCAACCAGCATGGTTTCCTTTCGGGCAGGTCGACCACAACGAATCTGATCGAGTTCTCATCTCATACTCCCCGTGCCTTAGAGAATGGCAACGAAGTCGATGTAATCACCACAGATTTCAGCAAGGCCTTTGACAAAATCTCCCATAATCTCATCCTTTTTAAGCTGTCCTCCCTAGGTTTCGAACCCCTATTGATCAAGTGGTTATCTTCTTATCTGAAAGATCGATCCTACCGTGTCAAATTCAGATGGTCGCTGTCCAATCCTTTTCTTACCGCGTCAAGGGTTCCGCAAGGCATCCATCTAGGTCCCCTCCTATTTATCCTTACCATTAATGATGTTGACTCCATTATTAAATACTCATCCATCTCCCTCTATGCGGACGACGCCAAACTCTACAAAACGATCATCTCTCCTCTCGACTCCTCACTTCTCCAAACCGACCTCGACAGCTTCTCAACTTGGTGCCGTAATAAATGCCTTGAACTCAACGTTGTCAAATGCCACTCCATTACCTTATCCCGCAAACACCCCCCTGCCCCCCCCCGCACGCTCCTACTTCCTGCTAAACCAGGATATATCATCTGTACCCTCGATACGCGACCTTGGGATCTTATTTGACAGGGAGCTTGCCTTCATCCCGCATATTGATGATATTGTTCTTAAGGCCAACCCTGTCCTTGGGTTTGTGAAACGCTGGTCTAAAGAATTCTCTAATCCATACGTTTCCCGTTCTCTCTACATAGCCTCCGTACGCCCCCTTCTTGAATACGCCAGTCGTGTCTGGCCCCCACACAGAATCGAAAGCGTGCAACGTCGCTTTCTGCGTTTTGCCCTCCGCGGACTGAACTGGGCGTATCTTCGGATTCTCCCCCAATACACAAGCCGGCTCCAACTGAACTTCAACACATTTGAGGAGCGCAGAACTCATGCCGATATCCTTTTTGTCCACCGTCTCTTTTCAGGCACAACTGCCCAATTTTGCTCTAAAACTAAACTAAACTAAACTAAACTGAGATAAAGAATTCCGGAAGTAAACTAGTTTCCCGTTCGGATCTTCGGGGGGCGTACTATGTCAGGTAGACATCACGCATATATTTTGATAAATAACAGAACTTTAAGAAATTTGTCATCGCGTAATCGGGTTCGTTCTTGAAACTCTGTCGACGTTCGACTGATAACGCCATTTTGTTACTTCAGGGGCATCGGTTTCACCAATAGGCCCGTAAACACCGTTCGGCAATATTTACAACCAGCGAAACCTGATATCCTTGCCCTAACTGAGACCCGGGTCGATTTGTCAACTGATTCGACATATCTTCGTTGCTCAGAATACGACTTGCATTCGAGATTCGTTTGTAACGGTAGAGTCTGCGTTTTCAGGCGGTCCTATCTGGCTTCCCAAAGAATAGGGGCGTTAGAACCCAATAGCTTGGACATGATGTGGTTGAAGGCCGTGTTGAGGAATTCTGTTAAATTTCTTTGTTGTCTTAACCGCTCCCCGAATGACCATCGACCAGCGACATTTTTCAAACATCTTTCACGTACCGGTGACCGGATACAGATCAACAACATGGCTTCTGAAATGTCGTCCTTGGCGATTTTAAGGTACGAAATTCCGGCTGGTTGATACATTCTAACAGAACTGACGAGGCTGGGAGGCTAGTGGAGATGCTCGTCGTTAGCTGCAGTTGGACTCAACTCATGGAGGAACCTACGCTAGTACCGAACACCTGAGGTGATTGTGCGAACACCCGGGATCGGTTTTTGACATCCGAGCCGAGCGTTTATACCGTGCAAGTGACTGCGCAATTGGGAAGCTCAGATCACTGCTCGGTATCGGTCGCGCAACCTTTACATTTCAGGCAAATGGCAGACTTAAGCGGTTTCGCCATGTGTAGAGGCATGGTATAGCGTTTGCGACGATAATGACGAACGTGCGACTCGACCTGGCGCTATGATGGTTAGAATCACTAAAAATTGAACCAATTCTCAACACATCAGGCCACTACCGCATATACGAATTCGATTTCTAAATTCAAATACACTATATTATTGCTTGGTATACGGCTGATGCTTTTTCTTATTCGCTTTTCTTCCGGTGTTTTTCACTATTTGCTTGTGTATTGTGGGTGTATCTGTTAGAAACGTCACAATGGGACTGCTAACTGGGACGATTTGTGGGATTTATTTGCATCTTTTCCATGGCCGAAGGTGTGCTTTGGAGACTCTGATGTTAACGCATACGTACAACTACACTCATATGGTTTATGAAAATTCTTCGTTTATTGATTTTTGATAATTATTGCAGGTGCTAGAATGACCAACAGTAAAGTACTTTTTCTGAGACGGCTCAAACCAGAACCAGGGCTATGGGCTAGTACAATATGGCCAAAAACTAAATTCAGACCTCTTCTGTGAACAATTGAACCTTTCTATGCCACATATTGACCAGAAGCGACCAGAATTGTATGGTATTCGATCAGGCCAAAACTCTGCAAGCTCGATTGGGACCTTTTAAATCATTTACCTTAGAGTCCAAAGGCATATTCCCTAAGGGAGAACTATTGCAGTGCTCAATTCTCGGAGTGCTCCTGGGCTATGTGATATGTAGAGATCAAAATTTGGGAATATGCAGTGCCTACAGAACGATAGAAATAGAAACGAGAGTGGCGGCGGAGATATACAAACTGTACCAATTGAATGAACCAAACTCAAGTGCATACTAAGCCGCATCGATGGCTATTTGACAACGTGGCCTTTGCCAATGGTAACAGAAATCTAGCACAGGAAGATGAAATGATGACGAACATGAAAGAGTGGACGACTGGACCAAACAGCGAGGTACTCTTTTACATGTCCAATGCCTGACATGACACGCGCAAAGGATGTGTGGGAAATGTGAGACGCATTCTCATCGAATGTAGGAGTTTCCAGGAATAATACTCTATCGGGTTTTCCAATAGCGACTTGAATTTAATTTGTGAACGCACCCTTTCACTAACCATCAAACTGTTACTTTCAATTTATTCGGTAAACTCAACATTTTCATCATGGTTAAGTACACGAACAAACAATGTCTGCAATTGATAAAAATTTACTACCGAAATTTGGAGTCGGTGACCGGAACTTTAAGAGCGTTAACTCCAATTTTCAGTCGTAATTCTCGCCCGACTAGGCAGGCAATATCAAGTTTAGTGCAAAAATTTGAGTCTACATATTCGTAGTGTGATGTTGCCGTGCCATTGAGACAACGGGTTGGTCGAAGTGTCGAAAATATCGCTGCCGTTCAGGCGTCCGTAGCAAACGATCCAAATCAGTCAATTCCACAGCGTTCTCAAGAATTGGGCATCGCCCAGACCACTTTATGGCGAATTTTGCGTACGGATCTTGGTTTACACCCATACAAGATCAAGCTTACTCAAGAATTGAAGCCGATGGTCCATTTGAAGCGACGTACGTTCGCCGATTGGGCTCTGGAAAAGATGATGAATTTCATCGCAAAACAATTTCAGTGACAGTGCTTATTTTTGGCTCAATGGGTTCATCAATAAGTAAAACCACTTCCTCCACAACAGCAGTGGCAGTGGCTAAATGTTTATATAGTTAAATTGACGACTATCTTGTATTTATATTTTTTTCTTTGAAATAAAGGGTGGGCCATACATTTTTGCACATTTGAAACATGAATAGAAATAAAACTACGAATATTATTTTGTTGATCATTTATTTAACGTAACAAACGTTATCGATATTAATTTTTTTTAAATGACATCGTCGAGATGCGCCCCGTATCGTCGTTGGCAATCCTGCAATCGACTACGCAAACTTTGGAAAACTCGCTGACACATGCTGATTTTGGATCGTCCCTTACGGATATTTCAACCTCCCGAATGTTCTCACGGCTTCTTCTTGGACGTGACTGCTCTGTTTGTTTAATATTCGTTGTCGGTTCCGTTTGCTCGAACTTCTTGACCCAAGCTTTAATTAAATTAACACTTGGACACTCACCTACACGGCGTAATCCGTATTCAATTATAAATAGGCGTCGTCCAGTAACGTAGGACTCATGGTTCTTGTAAAATTGTTTTACACAAAAACCACGCTGTTGTTCCGTGAAGTGCTCCACCGGGACTAAAATTGCATGAAGCGACGCACAATTCACCGCACCCCCCCCCCCCCTCGCCACCACTCTAACGTTTTTTAAGAAATCAAGTGTACCCATTTGCAAACATGTATAGCCCACCCTATATTTCACATACTAAACTTTTTAGTTCAAAGTTAGCAGTCAAACTACGTATACAGATTTGTGAAGTTTTGGTTTTGGCTAGAATTTTTTTTTTTATTATTTATTGGCTTGTAGGATCCCGGAAGTTCATGACCTCGCCGACTCGACTCCACCATCGCTCCCTGTCCTGTGCGCTCTCCTTCCACGCTTGACCATCCGATCCGATCTCCTCAAGGTCGATCCTCTCATCTCCGTCGCGGTCGCCCTACCAGTCTCTTTTCCGTTGGTCTGTGAGGTCCGACGTATTGTTGTCAACGTATGGCACGGTTTCACTTGCATCCCCGACACTTGTTCCGCCGAACACACTTCACAAAAATATTATTGATCTTTATTGTTCGCTGGTGATTTTGAATTTACACTGTTAAAGGTACACGTAAGTTGATATTTTTACTTGGTATTTGGCACCCAAACACAAGCGATCGAGAATCGATGCCAAATTTACGCTTTGTTTTAGTTCATTTAATTACATTGGTTTTTCCACTGTTCAGTGACAATTTACCACAACGAATTTTTAATTTCCTTATGTACCGTCTAGATGTTAAAGAATTTCCGAAATAATATTTGTTGGAATTGTAAACTCCGGTGGTATGCGCGACTCGAAAGTTATTGATTGGTGCGACGTGACCGACACTGGTAGTGGTTGGATCGCGACTGGTGAATCAGGGATGAAAAATCTGGATTCTACTTTTGCACAGCTATTAGCCAACCATCATTGCGCTCTTTTCATGAATCTTCTCATTTGTATGTCTCGGCGAGGTGAATAATACGCGTGCATCATTCGACAGTCGCTGGACACGCGAAGGATGAAAAGAACAAGAGAAAGAGCGAAATAACTTCGGGGTTGGCTTAGCTTGTGCGCTGGTATCAAATGCAGTTTCTGAGAATGACCTACTGCCCTAATGTTGCGGCAGTGGTGATCTCAGAGTGCATTGAACCGTACGGAGACAGAATTATAGAGGAAAGAAAATGTGGCCGGTGCTATTCACCTGCGAAAAGAGATCATTGATCACAAGCGAATGGATGATCTGCAGAAAAGCCGAAGTGACGCTAAATTTGCTATGGTAATTTATCATGAGAACTAATTAAATATTTTGATAAATTCCTCAGCGGTTGCATGAATATGCAACAGTGTAGTCTGCTTCGACTTGTTGTTGCTAAACGACATGATGTGATTTCCGATGGAAATCTCATGGGTTAGCAAAAATGGAGTTGCCGTATGGCAAAAAGCTAGCTGAATTCAATTATGCATTATCTCCATAGAAGAATGAATTCAGCTATGCGTCCATTTGGGAAATATGATATTTCAGGCGTATGAACGGTGAGATAGGAGTTGATATGACGCGGTTCTAGCGGTCGAAATAAGGCGGAATTGTGAGTAGATTCTCCATGTAGTATAGAGAACCCCCACAGGTCTACCGTCAAAAAATCTACGCACGGTTCTATAGTTGTCCATTCGCGCCCATTCGCGCCCATATCAGGCCCATTTTAATATTCGCGAACTGATTACTCTCACTATTGTAGTTTTGCGGTATAGCTCTTCGAATTCGGGGTTGTGGAGTTTCCTCGATTGCCCTGCATCCTCGTCATAGATACCCCTTACAACTTTATTCTCGAATACGCCGAATTTGTTATCTACCCGTTTTCTGAGAACCCACGTTCCGCTACGATATAAAACAAGCGGCATGGTTATGGTTCTACAGACGAACAGCTTTATATTACGCGATAGCAATTTAGATATCAGTAGTTTACTGACTGTGTACCAGCTATCGTTGCCGAAGTGTAGTCTTTTGTTAATTTCCTTCGACATTTCATTACTGGCCGTCAGTATTGTTCCCAGATATTTAAGCTCTTTAACTTTTTCAAATATTTTGCCCCTGCCATTTATGTGTGTTGCCTGAGGTCCACCTGCTCTCGCCATAATCGAATATTTTGTGTTGTCTTAATTTATTTCTAGGCCGACCTCTTCTGCCGCTTGCATGATGAAATCACTGTTTTTATTTACGGTTTCTAGATTATCGCCCAGAACGGCGCTGTCATCCGCATATGCGAGAAGTTGTGTTACCATATAGCGTTTGGGAGGATAGTGAGGAACGTGTGATTCGAGTGTGATGACGCTATGACAGTTAGAATCACCAAAAATAGAACCAACGCGCAACCCATCAGGCCACCGCCGTGTGTACGAATTCGATTTCTAAACTCAAGTACATTCGACTGATGTAGATTTTGTTATGTTATCGCTATGGTATATGGCTCTGATGTATTTTATTCTTCGATTTTCGTTCGGTGTTCTTCACTATTTGCTTGTGTATTGTGTGTGTATCTGTTAGAATCGCCACAGATCTCCATCCCGAGCAGAATAATCTTTGTGACTGACTCCGCGTATGCATTAACACCGGAGTCTCCAAAGCACACCCCAGACAGAAGCACAAAAAGGACGCAAAGAAATATTTCAAATCGTCCCAGTTAGTAGCCCCATACCTCCATACATGGTGAAGCTGCTCAGGTCGGTTATTCGCTTGAAGTGTAAGTGGTTGCGCGACCGATAACAAGCAGTGATCAGATTTTCCCAGTGACGCAGCAATCTGCACGGTATAAATGCCCGGGTCGGTTGCCAAAAATAGATCCAGTGTGTTCGCGTAAACACCTCCGGCATTCGGAACTCGTGTAGGTTCCTCCACGAGTTGAATCAAATTGCGATTAACAGCGAACATCTCCGCCACCCCCCAGCCTCGTCTGTTCTGTTAGAATGTGCCAACCAGCCGGAATTGTGTACATTAAAATTGGCAATTAAAATCGGATTGTGTATGTCTAGTCGCCGGTATGTGAACATTTTTCGAAGTGTCGCTGGTTGATGGTCGTTCGGGGAGCGGTAAATTTAACAGAATTCCTCAGCATCACCCTCAACCACATGATGCTCAAGTTATGGGGTTCTAACGTCTCTATTCTTTGGCAAGCCAGATCGGACCGCCTGAAAACGCAGACTCCACTCCTAAAATGGAATCTCGAATCGTATTCTGAGCAACGATGATATGTCAAATCAATCGATGAATCGACCTGGGTCTTAGTTAGGCCAAGGATATCAGGTTTCGTTGTTTGTAGGTATTGGTGGGGGGCGTTTAGATTCGTGTCGGTGAAAGCGATGTCCCTGATGTTACAAAATCATCATATGTCGAGGCTCGACAGCCATATCTATCAGAATATTTGCATGATTTTCCCCTGACTTAGCCCCCTCTTCGGGAGTTTCGAATGGGAAACTAGTTTACCTCCGGAATTCTTTATCTCAGAAGGTACCATTATGATTTGTTTCCGTCTTATTCCGGGCCATCAGCCACACATCCAAAACATAATCGAAGATGACGGAGTAGTATTTGGGACCGACTACGACCTAAACCAACCTTTTCTCGAACCGGTCCCTCAGCCAAGCCCCGAAAGATGACCAATAATTTGTCCCGACCATTTCACGGCGGCAATAAGCTTCGTGGGATGGTATGTCACTGGGCGACAGGACGTTGAGACCCCACTTACCGCTCGACCTTTAGTTGCCTCTTACCACAAGCCGGCCTGGCTGTGAGTATATTCGACCGCCCTACTCACTGGGCAATTTGTAGACTGTAGTTCACGTATTTTGGTTTCATTAAAAATGTTTGAAACCTGTTGTATCTTCGGTTCATTATTAGTAGCACCGTTGAAAACTGTACGATTGTACAAACCGAAACGACATTTTTTAATTTTTTAGCTTATGTTTTTTTTTTCAACACTTTCAATTCAGATGCACTTAGATTTATATAAACATTTCTTATTACTATTCCGTTTATTCTTATTGTTGCCGTTTAATATTATTTTAACCACCGACTAGACTCATTCAACCGACGAATGATTGATCACTCTGGGTCGTCGCGCGAACTTCAAAAAATCAAGAGCCCATGACGGTTTTAAGAAGATCAGTCGCTTGGCAAAATTTTGATCAAAAACCAGCGTGAGAGTGGTTCATTCACGTCATTTTATATGAGGACAAAAAATTACCCCAACCTTTCCATGTACCGATTCATTGAATTTGGTTTCGGCTTTCATTGGCCTGCACCCACTTCAATGAATTTTCAGGTGCATAAGTGTGTGAGTTGATTATTCATGGCCCTCCTCTAAATAATTTTGTAATTCTTGTAGGGAAAGAATTACGACATTTGCGTCATGGGGAATGAAAGGGGTGAACAATGTTTTATGTACATTTTCCAATAAAGTTGTGACTATTCAAAATAGAATAGAGTGTAGATGCTATATATAACGGAATGTTTGGGATGTAATTGTATTTTGTTAGAAACTATTGATTGTTAATTATGTAACAGGAGGGCTCTTCGTAAACGCGCCAAGTTTTGCACATTCGTGAAACCATATGCTGCCTCGTCAAACGCCATTTTAAATGTCAGCCGTTTTTACCGGCATCGTTGTAATGTGTCTACATCGCTCCAACTATTCCAATTTTCAGCATAGCCCAAGCACCACTGTTGCGGATTCGCACTGGACACCACCAGCGAATTCGCAACTGAATGTTACCCGTGGCAACGGAATAACAGATGTTAGCAAGTAGCTGACAGAATCAATGATTATTCTGGTTGTCAAGCAAGCAATATCAACATTTATTGGGCACGCTAGGAGCAGTTCCGTGATCCTGACGTCCTTTCCCCGGCCCACCAACAGATCCAGTTGTTGGTGGAAGTTGCGTTCAACGCCCGAACGCAAATATTGGTCCTTCGAGCGGGTTCCAGTCGGCGGACATCTTAACTTCTTCCTCACCAGGCATGAGTATGCCTCCTGGCCCTCTATCAGGATTGCCATCACGGATGATGCACCCGGAAAACCACATAAAGACAACAAAGGCTTGACGAGAGACAACGAAAAGCCAACTAAGACAGGTGCTCCCGGAAGCAAGATAGCCAAAGGAGGAAAGGTCGAGAAAACAACTTATCCAAAGCCTGCAACTAACGACACCAAGGACATCAAGAAGGGTTCAGAGGCAGCGAAAGAAGTGAAAACTACTGCAGCAGCAACACCCAGTGCTAAAGCGACACTCCAAAAGAAGGCTGATTTCAGCAATAAGGCACCAGCATCAGCGAAGAAAGATACCAAGTCATCCGAAGCAGCCCAAGACGGAAGGAAGCCTGCTGCAGAGAAACCCGCCGGGCAAGGCAAGGATATCAAATCAACGACACTGCTCGGGGCTCAGGTTGCGCCCGACCCAGTCTCCTCAATTACGGCAAACCGTGCCAAGGCAATGGTGCCCAACGACCGTCCCCTGTGACATCAGCGGTCCTCAGTCCGACAGCACCTAGCAGAGAACCGCATACACTCCCAATGTCCCAATGAGTATGCACCAGCAGGCCGCCGACCAGAGTGCCGCCTGCCCCAAGCTCAACCCGACCCCTGTTCCGATGCTCGGAACTTACAACTCCGATGGTCAAAAACCGCTACCATATGTAGCCACCCTCATGGAGATAAGAGAGAGCAATGCCCCGCTTGGCAGCCGGCGCGCATTCAAGAATGCCATGGAAGAAGCCGCACCAGACGCAGCATTGCGACCTTACAGGCCATAGGCCGCATCCCATCGGTAGATACCTTCCAGCGACGGAATTCACGTCGTGACCATTTCAGGGCGGACGACTCTCTCCAGACCTCCGCATCACTAGAAGACCGCGGCCTTGCGCCTCCGTCCACTGGAACAAAAGGGTTCGCCAATGATTGGTGAAGACGGGCGGAATGTTGTGGATTCCCACTGGACACCACCAGCGAATTCGCAACAGAATGTTACCCGTGCCAACGGAATAATAAATGTGAGCAACTAGCTGACAGAAAACAATTCTTATTCTGGTTGTCAAGCAAGCAACATCAACATTTATTGGGCACGCCAGGAGCAGTTCCGTGATCCTGATGTCCTTCACCCGGCCCTCCAACAGATCCAGTTGTTGGTGGAAGTTGCGTTCAACGGTCCAATAACCACCTTTGTCAGTGTTGCGGATTCGCCCTTGACCATCCGGCGAATTCGCAATTAAATTAATTGTGGCACCACCTGAATTAGATATGTGGCATCACCTAAACATTGAATTAATTCTGTTGGTTGTCAAATGACAACCACTTTTTGTTATGTTATGCTAATTTCTCTCTTTGTTTAACCGTCGACCAAACCAGTTGAGTTCTTTTCTCAATCAGGAAAATTCCAATCAATCTTGTAAATAAAGGTCATTATTACTAGAAGAAAGCAACTTCAGGGGGAACATCATGCAGATATCATGATAAATAATGGAACTTTGAGAGGTTCGTCATCGCATAACCGGGCTAGCTCTCGAGGCTCGGCCCACGCTCGACTGGTGACGGCATTTTGTAACATCAGGGGCATCGGTTTCACCAATACTAATGTAAACGCCGTCCACCAATATTTGCAAACAACGAAACCTGATATCCTTGCCCTAACTGAGACCCAGGTCGATTCGTCAACTAATTCGACATATCTTCGTTGCTCAGGATACGACTTACATTCGAGGTTCCGTTTTAAGGGCGGAGTCTGCGTCTTCGCACGGTCCGATCTGGCTTGCCAGAGGATGGAGGCGTTGGAGCCTAATAATATGGACATCATATGGTTGAGGGTCGTGCTGAGGAATTCCGTTAAATTTCTTTGTTGTCTTTACCGCTCCCCGAATGACGATCGACCGGCGACATTTTTCGAACATCTTTCATATACCATCGACTGGATACAGATCAACGACCCACCTTCTGAAATTATTGTCCTTGGCGATTTTAATGTGCACAATTCCGACTGGTTGTTACATTCTAACAGAACCGACGAGGCTGGGAGGCTGGCGGAGATGTTTGCTGTAAGCCACAACTTGGCTAAACTCGTGGGGGAGCCAACGCGACTACCGGATGCCCGAGGCGATTATGCGAACACCCTGGATCTGTTTTTGACATCCGAACCGAGTATTTATACCGTAGAGGTTTCTGCGCCACTGGGAAACTCAGATCACTGCTTGGTATCTGTCGCGCAACCACTTGCATACCAAGCGAATAACCGCCCTAGGCAGCTTCGCCATCTATGGAAGTATGGGGCTGCTAACTGGGACGATATGCGAGATTTCTTCCCATCCTTTCCATGGTCGGAGGTGTGCTTCGGAAACTCCGACGTTAACGCTTGCGCGGAGTCGGTATCAGAGATTATTCTTCTGGGGATGGAGATGTATATTCCACATTCCATCAAACGAAGTTCGTCTGATAAACCTTGGTTTGACAAAAAATGCGAGCTGATTACAGCGGCAAAAAATAGAGCTTTTAAGCAATGGCGCTCCAATCCCACCGATGTTAACAGAACGAATTTTGTTAGAATCAGAAACGCGTGCAACCAGGCGATTGATACCGCGAAGAAGACTCACAACGACAGGGTGATCAATAAGCTCGTTCGGTGTCCAACTGGTTCGCGCTCCTTCTGGTCAATGGCAAAGGCTGTCAGCAGTAACTTTGCTTCCTCCTCTTTCCCTCCGTTGGTGACAGACAGCGGGACGTTAGTCTCGAATCCAAAGGATAAAGCTAATGTGTTCGCGAATTTATTTTCCGCGAATTCAAACCTCGATCCCGGCCTTTTGGAGCCACCTGTGATCTCGCCGGTACAGTCTTCCATGCGGGATGTGAGATTTCGTCCGCGCACTATTCAACGCATTCTACGTGAACTGGATTGTAGGAAGGCAACCGGCCCGGACGGAATACCAACAATAGTCCTTAAGAACTGTGCTCCAGAACTATCGCCGGTTCTTGGCAGACTCTTCCGCTTATCTTATGCACGGAGGACCTTTCCAGCCTGCTGGAAAATCGCTCGAGTTCAGCCAATCCCAAAGACGGGAAAAAAGTGTCTCCCACAAAATTACCGTCCGATAGCATTACTGTCTATTTTATCTAAGGTAATGGAAAAAGTCATCAATACAGAGTTGGTTAAATATTTGGAGTGCAACGGTCTTCTGAATGATCGTCAATACGGATTCCGTGGCAGGCGGTCCACAGGAGACCTTTTGACACTTATAACCGATATATGGACATCTGTGATTGAACGGGATGGTGAGTCAAGGGCGGTCGCATTAGATATCTCCAAGGCTTTTGACCGCGTCTGGCACGGGGCATTGCTGAGCAAACTTCGTTCATATGGACTTTCCCAACAGCTTTGCGTCTGGACGAGGAGCTTCCTCGAGAATCGATCGATCCGGGTTGTTGTGGACGGCGAGTGTTCGGATCTGTATCCTGTTAATTCGGGGGTGCCCCAGGGTTCTATTTTAGCTCCAACCTTGTTCTTGCTTCACATAAATGATTTGTTGGAGACAACGGATAACAAAGTGTTCAGTTTTGCGGATGATAGTACGCTTGTTTCCTCCTTTTCGAGTGATCGGCCGATTGGTGCATCAACGTCGCACCAGCTGAGATGTAGACAGATTGACTCTCTGAACCAGGATCTGGATAAAGTCCTGCAGTGGGGAAAGGCTAATCTTGTCGACTTCAACGCAACGAAGACCCAGTATACAACATTCACAAAGAAAACTGGATCATCGGTTCCACAGCTGATGATGAATGGCCGGGCCCTCGAGGCTGGGGAAAGTTTGAAATTGCTCGGCGTCACGGTCTGTGGGAATGTATCGTGGCATAAACACGTATCGGGTATCGCCAGATCAGCCTCAGGAAAACTGAGTTATATTTTTAGAGCCAAGAAATACTTTACTCCGGCCCAACTTCTTCTCCTATATAAATCTCAAATTAGACCCGCGCTCGAATATTGCTCTCATGTTTGGAGCTCGGCTCCTAAACATACCCTCGACCTACTTGAGAGCGTACGAAGACGAGCGATCCGCCTGATCGAGGACTCGGCGCTGACGTCGGGACTACAGTCGCTATCACATCGAAGGCGCGTGGCCGAACTCTGTCTGTTTTACTGATATTATCACGGGTGCTGTTCTTCGGAGATTCTTGGCATTGTTCCACGCAATTCGGTCTATATGCGCTCCATAAGACAATCCGACGGATCGCACCGTTTGTGGTTCATCTCCCGACAGCGCGAACATCCCTGTATCAGAACTCGTTCCGTTACAGAGCGGGGTAGCTGTGGAACTCCCTTCCCACGCGAGTGTTCCCGGAGCGTTACAACCTGCAACTGTTCAAAAAGAACTGCAACAGTTATTTGATGGCATCTCGGGGCGCCCACTCGACGCTATAGGTTCGCCTCTCCCGAGAGAAGTCTAATAAAAAAAAAAAAAAAAAAAAAAAAAAACCGGCGTGTAATCTATTTATTTTGAGTAGGATGATTTCTGCATAAAGGTAATCTTTTGTCCATAGACAACAAATTTAGCATTTGATTCCAGCCACGGAAGCAACGTCGCTGTCCACCAAAGGAGCACCGTGTTCTCAACGCAACCACGCCAGGAGACCCCACCCTGTTCAAAACGCGTACGTTCAGCGCTTGTCTGACACAGATATCTTTTTGGCCAGGAGACACCATCGTGTTCCTGACCGCGTGTATTCAACGCTTGTTGGATACAACCAGCTTTACCTTCTCTTCAACTATGTCTAGGTTTCCACCTGGCGACCATCATTGCAGCTTTAGCCTAACTTCTTTTCCCAGATGATTGGTCTGAGCGTGTGTCGAGTTTTCCCGTTGGTTCTACATCGATCCCCGCGTGGGGGATATACGATCCCTTCTCTTCGGCCGTGTGGCGCAAGACAGGAAAAAAAACGACATGTGTGTGGAAATGTATGAACATTTCAGGAAAACAATGACATGTGCGTGGAAAACTTTAACTTAACTCCAGCCCACATCCTCTTTTTATTTGTACTTCATAAGCAGTATAATAGTAATTCGACATAAAACTATATCTTAGTTTCCGATTAAATATCAATATATTATATTATTATAGTCAATTATGCGTTTAAATTTATTTCTTATCTTGTAAAATGCATTATATAAATTTATTTAGTAAAACAAAAAAAACAAAAATACAGTTAATTCATTTGTGTATTCCGGTATTTAATCCATGGGCTCAGTGGGCCTAGATGGTAAGTCATGCATAATGGTAAAAAAAAACTCGATCAGTGAATCAGGAATAGCGTAACCGATTTTAGTTTCTGACTTGTGATTAAAAAAGATAATATTTTTTTTCACTATATTCATTCATATGGACGTTCTGATTGATCATGTGTTTCGTCGTTGCCCCAGTGGTTGACTTGGTAGATTGCGCATAGGTAGCTTTGTGCACGACGCACCATGCGAACATACACCTATAATGAAGAACACACAACATTTGTCCTCGTTACAATCAGTTTGCTTATCATTATAGTGATTTTTAGCTACCTCCGGGAAGATTTCTTTCTATTGTATAACCTATAATTGGATACAAATACCGTTAGCGACACATAATCCGGCACTTTTTATACTACCAGATACTAAATACATGTTATCAGGCTCCAGTTCAAAGCATAAACCGAAAAATATTGTTCATAGATACACGGATGTTTTCAACATCAAAAAAATTAATGCAAAATCTTCTTTTAAATGGCCACCTAATTACATTTGAAAATGATCGAAGACTCGGAAGCCAAAAGACGATCGTTACCATAAAACTGACAATTTATCGCTACCTTGCCATTGAAGTCTTCGCCAGGTAGTATGCGCTGGATCTTCTCGCCTTACAGTGTAGGCGTTACGATCATGACATTCGATGAATAAATACTAGTCGAACCACTTACCTTACAAATGGGTTTCCTTACTTTGTGATATGCAAGCGAATCATGTCATAGGCCTTACATAAAGTGAACGGATGTGTAAGAGTCAATTTTAAAGAAAAACAACAAGATAACCAATCAATGAAATAATATTCATTAGCTTAAGAGGCTGTCCATGGCATCATTCCATGACATCAAGAAGAATAATATCATCTCTTAAAAAACAATGCGTCGGTCTTCCCATTTAGATTTGAGCAAAGCATACGACTGTCAGATAGAATTAATCCCCAATGAAGTTCGCATAAAAACAACAAGCTTTACGCCCGATGCCGGGTCATACTAAAGACTCGTGGGATGAATTGACAATATGAATCAAACAGTCAAGCAAGCAAGGCGGGAAAAGGAAGAATAAGAAGTCTACTATAATTTAATCAAATATTCTTAGAGAAATTACACACCAGATTTCAAATTGTTTGAGAAGGGGCTTACCTTGAAATGATCTTCTTGTTCAGAAAAGTAAAATAGTTAAGGAAGCAACAGATGAGCATATGCTATATATTTACAAAGACACCAACAAATAAAAAAATAAAAACATTTCAGGCCAAACTTCTTTACATATAACTGCGATAAATTGACCCATCAGGAATTATAGTGTTTCGAGTATTTGTTGAAAAATATTTAGTGGAACGTCATACTTATATGTTCCGCAGTCATTGATTTACTTCCAGCACGCTTGCTATGCCCTCGATAGAATATATATTTTATCTGCCTAATGACTCAAGTTCATAACCAACCACAGATGAGCGGCACGTGTGGTTCTGGTTAAAACATTTTTATTTTCACATTAAACATCTGAACAAACCGAAGACGATAATCACTTGCATATATTTCTTGTCGTTATCGAGTCTGAGGAAGAGAACTTCTCCATTCATGTGCATTTGATAATGAGTATGTTTGCCAAATACAGAGTGACAGTCTACGCACTGCGAGACGAGTGCCATATTTTTCCTTATCTCCTTAAATAGCATTGATGTCGAACTATAATTTTATAGAATGTGGTGTAGCATTGGTATCTATTATGGTTGTAGGCTCTTCAAGAATCGTATGCTATACGGACGCAGCGGTCGTTTTTCGTCTTCCAGTGTGGGCATGAAAACACTTTATACTTCAACGAGGAATTGCTCTTTTGTCTCGACTCATTGCAATGACACAAAAGTTTCGCTTCGAACAGTGCAACATTCGTGATTTAAGGTGCAGTTTCCTTGACACATTCATCCATGGACCAGCAATTCTTTAACTAAAGGAAACCTAGATAATCACTGAGACCGGTCAAAGGAAATTATTACCCAAAAACACAAGGCGTCCTAGGAAAAGACTCGACGGCGAATGTGCTCGACTCCGTCAGATAACCGAACTGCCTACCCGAACTGTCTCCACACCAGAACCCTCTTCACCTCTGGCAGGTTGGTCAACGACTCCAATGAGATTGTATACCACAATACTGAACTCTCACCTCACCAGTTTAAATATTGTAATATACAACCCTTCTCTAATATCTTGCGTTTCAACGACCAATCGGAAAGTGTTCGCCCAACCCATATCCCCGACTGATAGTACCCACCCTAACCCAAATCCTACCCATCGACCACTATACCTCCCGCCCCACCCTACTCTAACTTATTGTAATAATAATAGATTTAATAATTACATAAGCTAGGCTAAGCTAAGTTAAGTTAAGTTAAGCAAATTAGTTATAGGTTAAGTAAATAATTATATCCTGGTTTTCTGACCTTTTCCAGGAAGCCCCACTTACTCCTATCTTGTCCACCCATGAAATATGTAACTTTACGAGTATAATAATGTTTGAAAAATGTACTAGCAAGTATGTGTAAACGATTAAAGCTAAGCTAATTATAAGTTATCTGTATTACTTATTGTTACAAATCATTTATGGTCAATAAATACAGAAATGTAAAAAAAAAAAGGCGAATGTGCGTTACAGCGTTCCTCACTCCAGGGTGGTGAGTAAGCTACGCGTAACAAAAATTCGATACGTGGTATTCTCAAATCGATCTATTACCATTATATTCGCAGCAACATTCGTTTCAGTGTGCTCAATTCAGATTACAAAGTTTCTCGGTCCCCCTCTTTATTTATGCAGATCAATCCAATTTAGCGACAAGAAACATGTCTCCATAGTAATCCCTAGTAACTATCAGAGCTTTCGTTCTTGATTCTCAAAGAAATATGGCCCAATATTGCCGTCAGGGCAAATGACCCTTTGGCGAATTATTTTTATAGTTCCTTTACTTTGACGGGGTAAGCGGTCCCACAATGTCGATGTGTACATGGGCGAATCGTGCCTCGGGGAGCTTAAACTATGCTGGTTGTAGCACGTTGTGTCGATCGACTTTGCAACGCTGACATTGCAAACAATTGCGTGCTCATTTTGTTATGTCTTTGGCCATATGTGGCCAGACGAATTTACGCCAATTATAGCGTTTAGCAAGGATAGTGAAAGAACGTGTGATTTGAACTGACGCTATGACAGTTAGAATCACCAAAAATTGAACCGAAGCGTAACACATCAGGCTACTGACCGATTTTAGAATTCGATTTTAAAACTCAAGTATATTCCACTGATGTGAATTGTTTTGTTATCGCTATGGTATACGGCTCTGATGTATTTTCTTATTCGATTTCCGTTCGGTTTCTTCACTATTTGCTTTGTGTTCTGTGTGTGTATCTGTTAGAGCCGCCACACCACTCCCTCTCAGTAACTTCGTCACGATCAGCTTCTGTGCGAACCACGGATCGAGGAACGAGCGAGTGAGAGATCGTCGGAGCAGGCGAGTATGCCGGGTGCTCTATGCGGAAGTCATGATCGTCTGTGAAGTCCTGTTTACTACGAGAAAGTGTGTGCTGTGTGTACAGATCACGTCGGGGTCACAAATTTGGCGAATTATTTTTATAGTTCCTTTACTTTAACGGGTATTGTTCACTTTGGTGGATTTGGTATGTTGTTCGAATGTCAAACGTTCCCAACAGTGGTCCGCCGAACACTGTCCACACACAAAAGGAACAACCTGGGACAACGAGCGAATGCACAAAACACAAAACAGAGAGAAATAGTTTCTTACAATTTTACTTTTATTGACACTTTTCCTTTTTTTTTTTGCCTTACAGTCACGACACAAGATTTGTTATTGATTTCACATGCAGTTGCGTATATATATATTTCAAGATGTCATATGTATCTACAACAGTTATTATACGAAGACACGTAGCACTGACGATGCACACAATATCTCCCCGTTGGGGTTCCTCGGATGACCTTTCTTCTGCGACCTTTCGATATGTCGTCTCCCCGATTTAAATCTTCTAAAAACTGGCTTCTTAATCCCGACTGTTAACGACTCGATAGACTTTCGATTGACTGTTCCATCTGGAACTTCAATGTAGACTAACAGTCTGCCCAAAAAGATATCCCGATTCAGATCTCCGATCTGTATCGAGGAGATCTGAATCGACAAAGAACGAATTTTCCACAGTATCTGTTAGCAGCATGCCATCCTCCTTTTCATCTCACAAGGAGAATTTTCCACCGGACCTGGAAGGAGAATCTTGCTCATGATCATTACATCATTATCACCGCGGTGTTGATTGAAATTCGGTTCCACGGCTGTCGATTGTGTGCCGCCTTTATTTGCACAGCACATCTGGCGCTGAGGCCGAGGGATATCGTGCAATTTGAATGGACGTACGGTCCATGGGTTTTGTTTAACTTCTTTCAGTTAAAACTAACAATCCATTAGGTCTTTCTAGTGGGTGGGAAATACAAAAAGGAACCGTGGGACTGGAGTAGTTCCTTTTGTTGGTTTTACTCTCATAAATATTCACGAACTATCTCGTTGAGGTATTTATGGTTGCCTAGAATTTGGCAGCGGATAAGCGATATGCATTATTGTATGAGGTGGCCGCTGTCTTTGTTTGCGCGACGGATTTGGGTGCTCTTTATGGTAGACTACCCGCACGTACATCCGTTGGTCGGCTAATTTTCCGACGATAGTAATTCCTTGTAACATCGTGTAGATGTTCAGGATTGCCGATTGTGCAGTGCTCGAAAGCGGCGCATTTCAGTCTTTGGGATTGTTTTTGGGCATATGATGAGTGAATGTTTTAACTTTGTTTCAGGTATGCTATATTCAAACTATTGAGCCTGACATTAAAAGCATTGGGGCGTTCAGTTCCTTGCTTTTTGGTGTCGGGCTCAACGTTGGCTAAATGTTTCCGGTCCCTAGCAGGACTTAGCGGCACGCGTCTGTGGTCGCGTGCAGTGCTTTCCGGTAAGTATGTTCCTTGAAGGGTAGGAACCTTACCTGTGGTGAATTGTACGGTTTGTAGAACGCTACAACCCCCCTACAATTTATGACAGTGCGGTGGGCTTTGCTTGTCAGTTGAGGGTGTTCGGTATCCCAATAGCAGCAACTATGTTTATATATAAAGATAACCAAGTCGAAATTTGCAAGGCCGCTCATAGTAGAAATAAGTCAAGTAAGGATTGAAGGATTATTCAAATAAACTGTTTTAATAATTTGTCGCGAAATCATCTGCTCCACAATAAATTGTTACCGACTACTCTCTACGACTGCCAAATGCTAACTGACAAATGTAATCCAATTCGAAATCGCGCCCATACAAAATCGAGCTGGACCAAAAAATGCACACAAAATATCCGGTACTTTTCAAATTCCTTTGATTTCGCTTAGCAAATTAATTTTTTTACAAAATAAGACTTTCTCTACACGATGGCCTCAACTCCCCAAGGTTTATACGGCCCGTTGAAATGGGACCTTTGTTCGAGGATAACTCATCTCTACATTCCGATCGTCACACATACTTGCGCCCGCGTCCCTCCTCAGGTAGCTGACAAATAATGAGGAGCACTTCGGGATTTCACGGTTTGCGCTGTGCGATTTATGATCGCTGAAACTTTTTGGCTTATATTGTTTTTTTTTCAACCAAGACCAGAAGTTGTTCAAACAAGCAAGCTCTCCATTTAGCTTGTTGTGGAAAGCTAAATATAAGGCCTTTTGGGGAAGAAGCGTTGTGCACCGGCGTACGGCCCTGATTCTCTTCTTGCTCCAGCATAAATTGAAGGTTCAGCCGCAGCAATTGATCCGTCGACACTATCCGCCAAGCAAGAGAAACTCCAAAACGACCGAGCATAAAGGGGTAATTAAACGCACGATTTAGTTCATTCCAATTCGGTTTATTTTTTGTTCTGTTTTACATTTTGTAAGGAGCCACTTAAGGGGACAAACTATTCTTTCTACCAAAAAAAAAAAAAAAACAACAACATAACCTGAAGTTACATTTATTGAGTCTTACTACATCAAGATATTTTGTTAACCCGGAGTTCAATAGATCCCGAAGATCTTGATAACATTTTATTATATATGGTAACATTTTAACGTGCACTTTAACTATTTGTTCACGCTGATGACTCGCACTCGATTTTTCGCGTACACACCGTACCGGCGCCGGTACGGTGGATGGCACACAACCCGACCGCTTTTAAGATTGAATTACGACTCAATGACACAACCCTCATTTGGGGTGAGTTTGGTGGTATGGTGAAAAAGACAATGGAATTTTCCTGCTGGCTTGACCAATAGGAGTGGATCTCCAGTACATAGATGCCAACGAGGGTGTGTCCATTTGCGCGCGGATCACTTTATTTGCTCGTGATGCGAGCTCATGGGTGCACGAACCGTGGGAATGCAAATTCAGAAGATAGAACGTCTTTTAGGAGAAATATGTGCATCTGTTCAAATATCGCGCTGGGGATTAGGATGCGTTTGGGATGATTACACAATGTTGGTTGTGTTTACATCCATGCCAATTGCGCATTGCGTTCATAGGGAGTCACGGGTCGAATTCCAGTGTGAGATTTACACTGGCAATGAATTCGGCTCTTGGCATAAAAGCCGCCCTGGGTACGGGTACAACATGAAAATCTGTCGCGCACGTGTGGGACAGACAACGCAGGCAGCGGGGGCTCCGCTGATTATTTCGTTGTTCATTTCGGTTATCTAGTATGGCAACCAAAATATTTTCTTTAGAGCAATGCTGAGAGGCATTGATGTATGCGGTACTGGCGTACCGAATTTTTCCAGGGAAAACGATATTACGCATTGAATGCGTGAATATCCATGGTGAGGAAAATGCTTGCGGTGTTGGATGCGATTGCATAATCGAAGAACTATGGTGTCGGCGGGAGAATGCTTGGGGGTGTTAATGCGCTTGCATAAGCGAAAAAGGCAGGGAGATTTGGAGGTAAGTGGAAAAGGTAGCAGTGGCGTCAGTAGAACCGCCACAGCCTCTGTGTCGAACATCATTTAATTACACTCACTGGTATTCTTCGGGCGATTTTCCAGAAGGGGAAATTCAGTGGCGCAAGGCCAATAATCTTGCCCGTAAAAACAAATTATTATGGAAAATGTAACAAGCCTCAAGACTTGCTAAATTGGCCAAGGCCGGATCCCGGTTGTGGTGCCGATGATGATGATGATGATGAAATCCAACTGATGCGGTATTCATACGATTATCATCATCATCGGCACTACAACCGGGATCCGGTCTTGGCCTTATTTAACAAGTCTCTCCATCGGCATTCGGACCTTATCCGCGACTTGTTAAATTGTCCATAATAGTTTGTTTTTCCAGGCAAGGTTATTATTATTATCATAAAAATGAAGATTACAAACGAGCATATTTTCATATTTCAATTGAACCATCATATTACAATGAACTCATCACGTCACGGGTGTATGTGCCCTGGCGAACTATCGGCCGAGGTATCGACATTCAACAGAGGAAGGTCAAAAGAGGCTTTTCCTCTATAATACAAAACAAATTCGTTTTTACGGGCATGGTTATTAGCCTTGCTCCAACCTTTCTCAGAATGTCGCTGCATGCATTGGTTCACCACTTGGCGGGTGCCAAAGTAGCTATCCAAGTGTGTCACGTGGAGACTGCATGCCAACTTGGATTGAACAGGGACAAGGATCATCCTGGCCATCACCGGGTTGAAAGCAAAGACTTTGCTCTGTATGTTTGTGGGTATTTTTGTTCTATTGTCTTTAGTGGTAAGGTGCCCCAGGGGCACAGGTTCACCGCTATACCCAGTCGCTGCTTTCCATTCAAATAAGTAAAACTCCGTGTTGATCGTTTTTTTCTTTATTATTTGATAAGAACACAAACTAGAGCTTACATAAAGCAGATCTGATGTCTGTCGACTAAACTTATAATTAAAGTAACAAAATTTCTTAGCCGATCTTTAAAGCTAATGGGCACAACCAGGTTTGAGTTAAAATATTGGAAAATCCAAAAACTTGGTATGATTATTCACAACAGAAACTAAATCACGATTGTTCAAATTATTTGATTTAATCTGAATACTTTACATAACCGTTTGAATTAAAATATTGGAGAATTCAAAAAAAAAAAAAAAACGATCCGTTGCGGCTTTAACACGGTTAATTTAAATGAAGGAGGACCCTTTTAATCAACGTACACTAGCTGATACTCGACTCGACTGTAATTATTTAACGTGGAGGCACAACTTGCCTCCACGGAATCCGTATCGCGATTGACTATATTAACCGAAGCGACAGAACGCCAACATGTTCATCCATCGTCCCGATGACCATATAAGGGATGATCTTAGAAGGATGATCACCGAAGGATGTGCACACACACAGATGCGGTTACTTCGCACTCTCATGCTCTGCATGAGCAAGCGGACCGTGGATACAATAATTCCATAAGAGGAACATTAGCTGGCATGGTTGCAGCTGGTGCCATTATCTCGACATATAGATTTAGGTGTTTACACGGTCAGCGACTGCGTAAAGTACTTATGCTGATCATGCACATCTTGGCAGCATCCCACATAGTCGAATTCTCGATGGTAATTTTCCATTTATGAGAACCCGAATTCCTTGGGCGGTCAGCCGTATGTCTTGATGTATTTGTCGGTCGGATGACCGACCGATGTGGGCATGTATGAAAAAGAAAAGATGAAACATCTCCTGCACGCGCGTGGCTGACGCGTAAGGGTATATCTTGGTGATATGGTTCGGACAATGTTGGTTACTTGATGGTGCAACCAAATTGCTCTTACTTCTGGAAGATACCTACAATTGCTGATGGAATTCGATTCGAGACATGTGTACCGAATTGGTCCGGTTCATGTTGGTTGCTTGGTGTATGCCGCATGTTATACTTTCTAGCATATGATGCCCGCGAGGAAAATGTCTCTTGTGGTTCGTGCTATTGAATTAGCGAAAATATAGTTTAGGAGACACTTTAGGTGGGTGACAAAAAGCAATCGGTACTTGTTTATATGGGTTTTCGGCCGCTCTAGGTGGAAGTTTTTACATGGCTAATGGGAAGATGAGTAGTGACGTTCAAGGGAGCCACCACAAGTTCACCCCCCCCCCCCCTCCCACCCACCTATCGCTTTCGCTTGATGATTTGTAATTATCATACATTCATATCGCCGAGAGATTCTTTGGTGTCTGACATCTCAGCCATCGTTTTTAGCTAACGCAATGTTTTTCCGAAATATAGGAATCTAAGCTCTAAGATTTCCTTGGTTGTTTGTGCATTTTAGGTTTTATGCATGTTTAAATGTACCCAGAAATAAAGTGGTGTGCTGATTAAACGTAACTTAATATATCTTCTTATAAAGTTTTGGGAAGGTCATTTGACGTCGATCCACTTTACTTTACTATAAATGTCCCAACTACCCAATTCACTATTAATTCATTGATTTAGTTGCTGTCCAATAACCAACCTAACGAAGCGGTATTACTCGAATTTTTACGTACCCTCGGGTTGATATTAAAGTAGCTCCTCTACAGATATACGAGTACAACATGCATAACACTATAAACAATTCCTCCCGAATGTATTGAAACTCTTGAAGGCATTGCCATTTCGCATCCACAATTCAAATGTTACTTATAAAAGTTAGTTAGTTAGTTTTTACTTCAATAAGTAAAATAAGATCTTTCTCCATTTGAGGGAAAAGGCAAGAGTCACGTAATGCAATTAAATTTCTTCGCATAAATATAAACTGTTAATACTTAAGCAAGATGTTGGTGTAAAAGATACGCAGATATGCGACACCAAACCCAAATGATTTGTGTAACACGGTTAATTCATAAATTTGATGTAAATTTGATCGACTCTCAAGACAATGGCATGATTATTGCCACAAATTTATGGAATGACGCCCCACGAATTGTCAACATGGATCCCCTGCTTACAACCGTTCGAATGGTCAATTTCCATACGACAAATCATTTCACAAGTTTTTAATACAACGGTCGATGTAGGTTGTCTACGTCACTGTAGAGTGCATCTTGTGAAAGCCATCAATCAATAAATGAATGAGCGGATTTTGATAGGCTCAGTTAAAACGCCTCAATCAACCAATCCATCAGTTTGCTTAATATGCACTCAATTCATTTAAATGTGATGGCATTGGTCTGATTAGAGTGCGCTCGTGTACTTCGCTTGGAGAACAATTCCTTGTATTTATCTACTTGTCAAAATGATCTTTAATCAAATTGAATCAAAGGGGATCATCACATTATCCGCTTCGCTCGTAAATAGCTGAGGAGGGCGAACGCAAGATCTCAAATCCCTTGAGCAACATATGTTTCATATAATCTGTCGAATAGGCACATGAAAATATTAAATGTTTATCACCTGAGTCACGTAGAATTGGCATTGTTTGGGATCACGTACGTCTGAAGCTCATAACCTAATATGGTAATCAATTTCTAGTTTTGAACTAATATATAGCTCATTAATTACAGGATATCTATCGTCATACATGCAAGCTTAGCATTTCCATGCATTCTGTGGGCTTTCCAATAAATCCATGTTACTGTGTGTGTTAAGGCGGTATTCTGGTCCAGAAATTTGAAAAAATCATTTTTTTTTCATATTTTCAAAGCTTAACCCTCTAAGAATATGCCTTTAAGAGGATTTTAGAAAATTCAAATTATTTTCGGAGGTATGGCTGTTTTGCTGACGCACCGTCTAAGCCGGTTCGGCCGGAACGAATCGAACTAAAGAAGAGATACGAGCGTCTAACGCATCAAAGGAGGCCAGAACCGCTCGGTTGGAAGGGAGAAGCGCGAAAGATGCTTACTTCGAAGTCGAGGAAGGGCCAATGTATGCAGCAGAAATGGCAGGTTGAATAAACGTAAGCCTAAAATATTATTTCATGACTTAGACCGCGAGAAACTTTATGTGAAACTTTAAACGGGTTTTACTCGAAACTGTCTTTTTTAAAACAATACCCACGATTTTTCAAGTTCTACTGAACCGATTTACTTCAAATTTAGTATATGTCTTCTTTATAGGCTTTTCTATTGCATGAACTATCCTCATCCCCAAATATTTTCGTTACTCAGGATACGATTTAGATTCGAGATTACGTCTTAAGGATGGAGTGTGCGTCTTCACGCGGTCCGATCTGGCATCTCTGAGCATGGAGGCCTTGGAACCCAATAACTTGGATATCATCTGGTTGAGGTTCGTGCTGAGGAATTCTGTTAAATTTCTTTGTTGCCTTCACCGCACCCCGAATGGCGATCGACCAATTTGCTCCCCAAATGACGATGGACCTGCGAGATTTTTCGAAGATCTTTCGCGTACCGTCGACTGTATATAGATCAACCACCCGGCTTTTGAAATTATCGTGTGGCGGTTCTTTAAAGCCTTCCTAAAGAAACATCCATTTCTTTAAAACATCCTACCTTTCCCTCACCCCATAAACCACTATACTTACCTGCATTCGAGCAGTGTAGGCTTTCTTTCAAATAACTTTCACCTGGAAGTTAAACCTTATCAAGGCATGCATCACATTGAATTATTATATGAACCGTACCATATCTCCGTCGGCTCGGCTTGTCAGCAATTATAATAGATAAAGACTCGCTGGTCAGCGTGATTGTTGATACAGTTGTAGCCGATGGGTTTTGCTACGGTTCATAACCATTTACTGCCCCAGTCCCGAGGTTCGCAACACTTGCTACCAATTTCCTTTATCGGTTATCTACCGATCATGGGATTTGGACATTAATATGATTGACGTTAGACAATCATACCCCAGATCATGCCTAACGATGCTCTGGCCTGTTAAACAAACAAACACACAGTAGCATCACTGTGTTTATCCTATTAATCGACCGCTGGTCCATGGCTACCCTGGGCGAGATGTACGCTTGCACATCTGCATGGCTAATTCCTCGCCATTATACTCATGTACCGGCACCGTCTTGTAAACAAGACCCAAATTTTCGGCTGACCTATCGTCACCAGAATGTTAGCCTACAATGGCATTAGCATGGACGCTTGAGTAAACACGATGTGCATATCATCATGACCCTCGAAATAGCGCTTCTGTTTATTTAAGATACAGAAACTAATTCCTCCTTTCGGCGAGCTTCGCTATCGCGTATCTCTATAATACCTACAATTCATTACACCAGCCCATGTTTATTCAGGTGCATTTTCGTCGTTGCCGATATGCAGGCTGAAGGGCAACGTACTTGTCATATACGGACACATATAGCATCCTCCCCTATCGATGCAATTCGCGTCCATTGAATCTGATAGGTGTGAGTTGCATCGTGGAGTCAGATTCCTATTACCGCAGTGGACAGTCGCACCCACTTAGAGTTCCGCCTTTTACCAGCCCCGCTACTAAGTAGCCAATTTCGTTTTTCCTCCGTTTAAATATTCGAGTTGGAGTGCCGTTTTTCCTTGCTGTCAACTAGTCGCGTAATTCGTTTTGTCCGGTAAAGTGAACTTCGTCACTGCGATCCTGAAGAAGGAGGATCATATTGTTAACTCCTAGTTACCAGTTTAGTGAACTAAGTTGTGAACGTCCTGTTGTATTCCAGAATACTACCCTTATTCGCTTAAACACTAATCTAATGTCCTTTCTAACACCACATTTAAAACTACATCCTCACATACTTACATTCTCATTTAATACAATTCATAAATAAACAGACACAATATTCTAAATCCAGTCACTTACAGCACATTTAAATACATGCCCCTTTTCATAACAAGCACATGTTTCATTTCAAAACATAGCACTTTGATTTTCGTTCAAAGTTTATTCAAAATTATAAGACAGAAACTTCTGGAATAACTTGATGAAATTTGTTTTGTTCATTTAATACGACACAGTTAGTTGGAACAAAATGTTCTATAATAACAGGAAAATTTATATTGTAAAAGGAGTTCAAGTTAGAGCTCAGCTTGAGATAGTTGAGTTCAAGTTAGAGTTAGAAGTTCAGTTGAGCTTCAGCGAGTTGAGAGTTTAGTTTAGTTTTAAGAGTTGAGTTTGAATAAATCAAATATAAAAATAAAACAATAATTATTTTAAAGAGGAATTATTATAAAGAGGAGGTATTATAACCTCCACGCTCTTCCCTCGATAAAAAGAGGAAGCACGGCGCTGGAGTCGTAACAGTCCCAACACACAACCAAATACACCCCGAGATCATCATACATCGTGTTTCTGTTCTCTCATTGTCCCATATTCGTCGATTATCAATTAACCGATTATCCACCACACATCGACGGACGTGGCAATGAGAGAGCAGAAGTATGTTCTCTTTTAGTTGTCAAGCGTGAAACTTAAATTACCCAACTTCATCCCTTTTCCAAACAGTCGATTAACAACCTTCACCAGGAGTAAGTCGTTACGCCAACGACCGCAACGTGTACATGCGGATGCACACGCTCTCGCGCGAAGTAGTCCCCTGTTACCCAACTGAATAAGAATTCATTATTCGTAAACGACATTTGTCTTTTGAAAAAAAAAAAAAAGAGCTACTCGAAAGATACTACGGTTACTACACAAATACTACCATCTGTTCTCTACTGAAATCGGATTTTCATAATGTGCACCGCGGTTAAAATATCCGAACTCAATTCGGCTTCCTTTACCCAACTCGTGTCGGATAGGTCGGCGTTTAGTAAGGAAGTTGGGTGTTTGATTGGCGGTGAGGAAACAGAATAAAGATAGTGAACATAAAGTTTGTTTCGGGAGCGGTTGAAATACGAGTGAGGAAGTATAATTGAATTCGAGGGAGTCGTTTGAAATCAAGGGAGATCGTGACCAAAATTAAGTAAACAAGGAAGTAAATGTAAAAAGAAGAAAAGCTAGTTGAAAAGTCGTGATTGAAGGTCAGAAGATTTGTGGTAAACACCGAAACGAAATGAAGTGCTTTTTGTACGAAACAAGTAAAACGAAATCATTAAATAATATAAGACATTGCAAAGACAACAAAAAGAAGAAAAACAGTCAATGAAAAAGGTGATAATAAATATTGTATAAAAGTGCCGAATAATACTAATTGAAATTTCCAAAACGAACTCGATGTAAACTATAGATTAAGTGATGTATAAAAGTGCCGAATAATACTCGAACTCGATGTAAACTATAGATTAAGTGATGTATTATCGTACAGAATAAAATAAAGTGTAAAGAACGAAGAGAAAAAAAAAGGAAAGGAGTTAATAAAGAAAGTAAAAGAAAAGATAAGTGGTGCAAATTTGTTTTCTTCCATGCGGCGAGAAACCTGGTGCGGAGAAATAAACTCTAAAACCATAACTCGCGCGTACGGATTAAACTCACCAATAATAATAAGAAGACATAACTTAAGTGAATTTAAATACAAACAAGAAAATATCTTAATAATATTTAATCATAAGACATAAGTTAAGCGAATTTAAATTCAAACAAAAATACCCTTAACAATAAAAAAACATTTTACAAACAATATACCAGTGCCTTTTTTATTGGATATTCGTCGAGCAACATCGTGGGGAAGAAAGTGAACTAGTGCCCATGATCGGCACAATACTTCTCTTTACCCCGAAAAAAAGGGGAAGAACAGCAGAAGAGTTGTCCCGTATCGTGAACAAATAATTGTTAAAGTGATTAATTAAATTAAAATTGAAAAAAGAGAGAACTGATTTTAAATTGTTAAATGAATTAAAATAAAGTTGTAACCAATAAACACGAAAACAACTAGAAGCTGGAGTTTTCATTACGATCACATTAGGGGCAAGCAGTGGATCACTTGGCTCATGGGTCGATGAAGAACGCAGCAAACTATGCGTCATCGTGTGAGCTGCAGGACACATGAGCATCGACATTTTGAACGCATATTGCAGTCCATGCTGAGGAGAGATCGGGACTTTGGAGATTGTCCAAATGGATTAATAAAAGGTAACCCCATTAGTATTAACATCAACATTTTTGTGGGTTTTTACACCACACGCAGAGTCGGTCACAGGGATTATTCTTCTCGGGATGGAGATTTACATTCCGCATTCCATCAAACGAAGTTCATCTCATAACCTTGGTTTGCTAAAAATCCAAGCAGTTTGCAGGGGCAAAAAATGTAGGGTTTAGGTGATGGCGCTCCAATCCCACCGATGTTAAGAGAACGAATTTTGTTAAAATAAGAAGCGCGAGTTACGTTTTTTCTAAATTACACTTAAGTGAAATAATAAAAAAAAACGTTTTTTATTTTATAAAAATTTATATTTTTATTTTAATTTATATTGAAGTCAAAAAATCGTCTGCTCTTCAGAGAGACACTTCTAAAACTGAATTTTTTTTTACATCAAGATCTTTTCCTAGGCTTGTCTTTCTACAGAATATATATTGTATTGCAATTTGCTTAATTGCCTATTTCGTGATTCCACGAAGTCTTGTTAATTACTTTTTAATTACTTCTTAATAGGTTTTATTTTCTATCATATGTTGCAATAGACATTACATCACAATTTTTATATTTTAATGTTTCTACGAAATGTGTAATTAAGTTACACATTTCGATAGATAGGTTTTTTGTATCGTCGAAGGATTCTTTGACGTAACAGGCGTGCAATCAGGCTGATACCGCGAAGAAGGCTTGTGGCGTTTCTAAAAGATACACACACAATATACAAGCAAATAGTGAAAAACATCCATAGAAATTCGAATAACAAAATGCATCAGCCATATATCAAGCAATAACATAGCAATTCCACATCAGTTGAGTGTACTCGAATTTAGAAATCGAATTCGTACACGCGGCGTTAGCCTGATACTTCAATGCTTCGCTTTTCACCCGTTTCATCGTGTGTTCAAATCACCATCTTCACTATCTTTGTTTAACGCTATAATTGGTGACCCCGGCGTGATCTGTACACACAGCAATCACACTTTTCCATAGTAAATAGGACTTTACTACTGCGATCACGACTTCTGCACAGAGCACCGCTTCACTCGCCTGATCCGACGTTCTCTCGCTCGCTTGTTCCTCGCTCCGTCGTTCGCACACGAAGTTGATCGTAGCAAAGTTACCGAGGAGGGAGTAGTGTGGCGTTTCTTAGTTTAGTTTAGTATACGAAGCATAGCATAGTAATTCCACATCAGTTGAGTGTACTTGAGTTTAGAAATCCCATTCGTACACACGGCAGCGGCCTGCTGTGTTGAGCCTTGGTTTAATTTTTAGTGATTCTAACTGTCATACCGTTATTTCGAATCATACGGCTTTCAGTATCGTCGCAAACGCTATAGGCTTACTGTCAGACCTGTCGCTACGAAAGCCATATTGGCGATCACTGAAGAGGTCATTGGATTCCAGATGTTACGAAACTTGACGGTTAATCAGTAATTCCATTACCTTCGAGAGAATAGAAGTTAGTGCTATGGGTCGATAAGAAGAGGGGGATGATTTGTTATCCTTTTTTGGAATTGGCTGAATGTTCGCTGACTTCCATCTATATGGGAAACGCCCAGTAGAATAACACAAATAGAAGAGTTTCCGCTGTGGTTTAGCGAGTGTAGAGGAACACTACCTCAAGAGAATTGGGGGAGTGCCATACGAACCAGCGGATTTGTTCGCGTTTAGCTACTGGAGTACGCGGGCTACAGTACGCGTTCGGAAGTGAATCTGGCTCATGGTGTGCTGCTTATGCTCAAGTTGAGGCGGGAATGATGGGATATCAGGCAGCGACGAGTAAGCTGCAGAATGTGCAGCAAGTATATTCGCTTCGTCTATTACACTAGTAACGGGTCTGTCATCGACTATAAGCGAAGATATGGGTGACGAGACCGTGTTTTGAATGTTTTTCACGAATGCCCAGAAATTTCTACTACCTGGGAGAGTGTAGTATTTTTGTCTCACTCTCTGGTCATGCGAGAACTTTGTTATATCTAGCTCTCTTAAATCTTCTCCGGTTTTCCTTCGTATTGTTTGATTTATACAATCGGAAGCTCAAGTGTGTAGCATTAATGGCTTCTCTGCACCCAGAATCGAAATACATATTCCTCTTGGGTTTGATACTCTTTACCCAGTGTGGATAAAGGTTCGCATGTCAAGCGGAATCGTGCCTGTCAATGTGTCCGCTATAAAGCCAACGTCGTTATTAAGGAAAAGTAACGACCAATTTAACCTCCCAAAAAAAGTCGTTCAGAATCCTATCAGTTCGCTTTCTCGTAGAACCATATTGTTCTTTTGGGAGTTTTCTCGTTAGCGTTGCTGTTAGTTAGAGCAAACGTAACTCACACGACACAGTGGTCTGCAGTGCCTAAGGTCGAAGAAACTTCAATTGTGTATTTGTTCCGGTGGGAGAAGGAAAACAGGTTCAATGTGTTGGCGGAATGACGATCTATGTCTGGTTGCCGTGTTGGCTCATTGACGAGTTGAGTTAAGCTATTTCAATCAGCAAGGAGCTGGACGTAATGACCCTCAGGTGTTGTATGTCCCGAGTGGCGAATCCACTGAGAGTTATGCACATTGAAATCACGCGCAATAACGATTTCAGTGTGCGGATATAGGCTCAAGATCCTATCGATAGAATCAGATAGAGCATCACATTCATTAAAGGATGCGTTTCTATTCAAGTTTGGGCTTCTATGAAGAATGCAGTAATGTATGACATGCCTACGAATGTGAAGTTTTAGTCACGAGAAATTAAATTCTGGATTGGAGCAGAGCCCATAATGTGGCATAAGCTAAAACCCAATATAACTTCGTATGTATGTGGCTATACCAAGATCCGGAAAGAATAAATGCACTAAGTTATGACCGGGTATAGTATAATCAGACTACTCCGGAGACGCTACAACCATAGGTTGTACACAATCTACCTTGAACCGATGACAATGATGATGATAGTATAATCAGAAATATCTGCATCATTTATTATCTGGATCTGGCTAAGTGAAAGGATAGTTGGTTTCTGGTAAGAAACGTGGACAGACACAGAGGAGAAATCGAAATTTTCTGCCGCGAATGTAACAAAGATCAACGCGAAATTCCACAGAAAACCAATCACGCCTCGGGAAAGGACGCAAGTCAGGACCAGCGATAGATAAGCGAAAGCAACCACTACAGGTGTTATGCCCTGGTAGAAGGTGCCTCACTAGATCCATGCCGAAATCCTGGTTAGATATCTTCCGTCACGAACATTATACCACTCAGACACCAAAAACTTTTCAACGATTAGAGATCAATCGAAACTATCGATCCCCGAGGAAAGCAAACACAGGTGTAGCGACTCTAACAGATACACACACAATTCACAAGCAAAATAGTGAAGAAGCACCGAACGAAAAATCGAATAAGAAAATACATCAGAACCGTATACCTTAGCGGATAACAAAAATAATTCACATCAGTGGAGTATAGTCGAGTTTAAAAATCAAATTCAAAACACGGTCAGTAGCCTGATGTGTAACGCTTAGGTAAACATTTTTTCGTGATTCGAGCTGTCATGGCGTCAGTTCGAATCACACGATCTTCTTCACTATTATTTCAAACGCTATACAGGTATGAAAAAGCGGAAAACAGACACAAGGAATGGAAAGGGTAGAAGGTTTTACCGCACTGCACATCACTTGTATGTATATACTCTCACTTTTCACAGCACTAAGACGCGTGTGGAGATCCGTTTATTAGCTTAGGACCACACAGATAACTTTGCACTGCATTCGGACGCGTGGTTGGAGATCCGTATGTTTGCTTAGGGCCCCACAGTAAGATTTGTAGCGCGGATCGATAGTGTAATTGTTTTAAACTGTTTATTTAAGATACCCAAAACGGATCGTATAACTGATCCGAAGGTACAGATCACGAGGCAGAAGCGCACGTGCTATCTCGTCTGCGGTCAGAACCCAAAAGGGGACTTAAGCTCAAAGCCTTACGAGGGTCGTTAAATAAGTTCATAGAAAATCCCAAAGGTGACACTCGTTTCTTTTTTTGGCAGGAAGGCGGAAACCTTCAAATGATACAAACCGTCAGCATATATTCCCGGTGTTCCCCGCAGAATTTTCTAATTAGTATGAAGGAATGAATAGAGCGCAGAACCCTCAGTCTATTTCGCTTAGTACAAGTCGTATAAACATATAAACTTATAAATAGATTTACGAACTAACTTTAAAACTAAGGCATGCGGGTTGGGGGTGGGGACTAACTTTAAAGTAACTTAAAAATGGAATGGGGCAGAGCGAGGCGGAGTTTTTTGCAACTCCGTTTGACACGACTGCATTATGTCACAAAGAATATCATTTGTGTGACTGCTCTCGCAAACACCACTGCTTACTTCCTCATCTCCGATCCAAAAATTCCCACCAAGTCTACAAAACATCCGATGCAACAAGTATGGTAGTGGTCCAAACCGCTGAGCGCCATTACTTACCTGGAAGGTGGGCTTACCGAATCTTCATTCACTGCAATTATATGCAGACATTTCAACCTTTACGAGTTTCCCTTACAACATGCATTCAATGCATCTTCGAAAACTCCCTGAAGGGAAAATAGTATTCGGGCTTTTACGAATCACCGCCGGGCGCCATCAATATTATTAAGGCCATGATTTCATACAACGTATCATCTTCGTAAGGAAGATAATCGGTCGCATCATCAACAAACACAGTGCAGGCCTGATTCAATTCGGCGCGCATATCTCCGGTCGAGTGCCGCCGCACACACACCCAGGATACACTTCTGCTTTTCTGTATCATCTCTCGTATATCCGTCGCCTCACCGATCGACAGGCGATGCAAGGAATTATGCCTGGATGTCCAACAAACCAAACAAAAAAAGCGGCACCAACGAAATACCAACTCGGGATATGCGAGCGGCAAAAATGCTATGCGGTCGACGATCGTATAAACATCCATCGTCCAAGCAGAGAGTGTTGTCCAGCTGCAACCCTTTTCAGTTGTATCCTCAGTGAAAAGGGTAAAGTAAACATTAAGCGTGATGTAACGATGTGTTCGCATCAGCCGCAATCATGCCAACAACACACACGCGGTCAGCAATAATGTTCCTTTATGGTCGCTGATCGTGTAGGCACACGCAACCCCTTTCACGATAATGTGCCCCAGCTGCGAGCGTAGTTCATTTTCATTTTGATCATAGGTCCATGGTTCGTATGCTGGGCGACACACGCGATGATCACCATAAGGGATCATTGTGTGTGTGTTTTTCAGCCCTTTCTACGTGATCACCATACAGGGGATCATGACAAAATATGGTCATCGAAGCGATGACAGACTTCTTGATGTTCTATCGCTCCGAGGAAAATATTGAGTTCGTTTTTGATAGCCAGCCAGTGCGGTCGCGTGCCAACAGTTAAATCAACAATATTGAATTGGAGCTAATAAAGCTAAGCTAAAGTAACAATATTAAATTAGTGTTAACGTAAACCCAGTCGACATTAAAGCTACGTTAAAGTAACCATATTATAGCACTGTCGAAAGTAGCCATGTCTTGATATCAGTTGAGTTAGGTCGTGATTCAGCTCGCCATAATTTTTTTTCACCCACGTTTCTATATATGTTAAAGTGTCATGGCGTGGACCCATTTTCTACTCTCTTAGTACAATTATCTCATATTCTTTACCATTCTTTTTGTTTAGAGTCTTCGATTTGTATCTGCACTTGTAAACTTGGCTTCTCTTGTGAAGTCTATTCGTCAACCTCTCGCAAAGGCGACCTAAACGAGATATATCAATGGGGATAGTCTTACCGAGTAGAATTCCATGCCTTAAACATTCAGTGCTGCCTCTTGTCGTCGAAGGCGAACCCCAAAGTACATATCTGGCGTTAAGTTTCGGCTCGGTTATTGTGTGTATTAAAGTTTGTCGGATGTTGTTCTTCCTTCGGTTGAAGGTCCTGGTTGCAGCGTTCCGCCAAACACTGCTAGGACACAAAGAATCCACCGAGCGAACAGCACAAAATGAAACATGAAGATCGTTTCTGGATTTACTTTTTTTTATTTAATCACACTAACTGTTTATAAATGACGGATTCGAATTACACAAGCTCTCAACAATATTTTATAAGAACCCAGCTAGCCACTCGAACGAAACACATGTTAACTCCCTTAGGATATATTAAAAGCAATTAGTATACGATACTAAAAACGCGTTACATTTAGCTTCTCACTACCTCCTCGACGTGAGAATTGTCGTCCCGTTGAAATCTGACTAACTGTCTGCCCAAAAAGATATCCCGATTCAAAACTGGTATCTGTATCCGTACAGGAGAAATTTCCCTATTCGATCTGCCAACATAATTCCCAAAATCTCTGTTAACAGCATGCTATTTTATATCAGGGATAATTTCCTATTTTCCTGAAAGGGAGAAACTCGGTCATCATCATACATCATTATCACCCTCGGTGGTATTTCGACGGCCGTCGATAGAGTGCCTCCTCTATTTGCATAGCACATCTGGCGCGCAGGCCCACGGATATCGTGCAATTTGAATGGACGTACGGTCCATGGGTTTTGTTTAACTTCTTTCGGTTAAAACTAACAATCCATTAGGTCTTTCTAATGGGTGTGAAATACAAAAAAGGAACCGTGGGATCGGAATAGTTCCTTTGTAGGTTTTAAACCTCAAAAATTTCCGAATTATCTCGTTGAGATAATTACGGTTGCCTACAATTTGGTAGCGGATAGGCGATATGCTTATTGCATGAAGTTGCCGTTTCTTTTGTTTGCCGATGGATTTGGTGGTCTTGGTGGCAGACCACCCGCACGTGTATCCGTTGGTCGGCTAATTTGCTGACGATAACAAATCCTTGTAATATCGTGTAGATGTTGAGGATTTCCGATTGTGCAGTGCTGGAGTGCGGCGCATTTCAGTCTTTGGGGATAGGATGAATGAATGTTTTCCTTTGCTTCAGGTATGCCATATTCGAATTGTTGAGCTTGACATTGAAAGATTTGGGACGTTCAGTTCCTTGCTTTTTTGTGTCGGGTTCAACGTTGGCCAAATGTTTCAACGCCCTAGCGGACTTTGTAGCACGCGTCTGTGGGCGCGTGTAACGTTTTCAGGGTAGGTATGTTCCTTGAAGGGTAGGAACCCTACCTGGGTGGAATTGTGCGTTCGTAGAACGCTACACATATACTGATGAACAGCACAGCAAATAAGCTATCAATCTTCGGCACTCGAATTAAATCGACTCCTAACTGGAATGATCACATTTTTGATGCTGCGAAAAGTGCGACCCAATGCATGCCGTTCCTTAAGAGATGGAAAAACCACTTCACTCCATTCCACCTGGCCACTGCCTACAACACACACGTTCGTCCTAAATCGGAGTTCATCTTCTCTACTTGATGGGGTGGATGCACAACTGCGTGAGACGTACTCGATAGGTTACACAAACGAGCAGTGAAACTTATTGAAGACCCAACCGTAAGTCGTTCAATATCGTTGTTAAAAAACAAGCACAAGCGATTATTCCTATCTCTTTTCTATAGGTATTGTTAGGGTCGTTGCTCAACTGAACTAGTTGAATGTATTCCACCTCTCCAGACATTTTCCCACGATACCCGTCAATCTGAGAATGCGCGTCAGTTCACGTTGAAAGGCAGCTTCAGACGCACAAATAAACATAGAGAGTCACTATTTAGTTACTTCGACAGGAGTAATAGAATACATTTTAAGTTCCAAACAAGCATGGTCCGTAACAAATGATATTCTATACGACATGATGCCACAGTTGCGACGAGACGAGCGGAGTAACAAGTAAACTCTGTCCTGCCCTGCGATGGAATATCTACAAGAAAGTTCAGGATCAATGGGAATATCTGCCTGACGGGAGGCGGTTTTAGTCGGTAAAAATCCCGCATGCCTCTGGATCGATTCAGAGGTATTTATTGAAGAGTGCCATCTCCTTACCGAAACCAAAAAAAAAGTCATTCTTTAGCCAGACTACACGAATGTGGGTGTTCTACCTGATCATGTGTTTTCTCGTCGTTGTAATCTCCAGGCATTTAAAACCAATGTATGTCGACACCCCGTTTTCTTATCCATTTCCTCTCCTTCCGCTTGCACTGTGCTCTCACATATAACGGTACTTCAAAATCCCCTTTTGTGTGCGATAGTGTAAATAAAAATAGATATTGCTAATGTGAACTAGGAACTCAGAATTGAATTATAGTTTTTGCGGTATATGGAAGGCCTTAAGTTAAGTCTGATTAATTAATGAATTGAGAATGACTGTAACTCAGACGTGCCATATCCATTCGGGCCCATGCATAAAACTACTCTCAACATAGGTGCGACGTTAATTATCAATTAGAGAATGCGCCTTAGTTGAATGTACAAACCGTTCTTAAATTTGGTATGTGGTGGCGAGCGAACTGCCACCAATGAATGCAATGAGCTTCGGCGACCAGAGGAATGACGTCTGGGACGATCTGGTAGCGCTTCTTGTCAGATGCCCTTTGGTCCGTTGCCTAAAGTCAACGAAATGGTTACACAATAGAGAAAATTACCTATGGGCCAGTGGGACGAAGGACACAGTATCCGGCAACAACTCCACCGATGTCAATAATGGTATCGCCGGTGTGAAAGATACACATGTACTGCATCTGAGACTACTGCAGAAGTATTGTTTAGATATGATAATATAATTAACACTCTTAAACGTTTTCTATAATTCACTCTTTATTTTATTGTAAGGCTATGGTCGCTATGATGTTGGCAGACAGACTGCACCGTGCAGACGCTGATGCACAACTAACTGAAAATATGTTAGTCACACATTCAACTTTGTGTCAGTTCGCTGGCGATGAAGCACTGTCAGCTGGTTGCTGATAGGTGTGTCATGTGTGGTACTAGGGGAGTGTACTAGACGATAAACGTACTAGATTCTCTCCGCTGTATTTAATTGCGAATCCGCAACAGTATGGAAGTAAATGTATTTCCTTAAATTAAACTTTAAAAAATGCCTGAATAGATACATCCAAACATTCTAAGACCAGAAATTCATATCCTTCTTCTTACAATCTGCTTAACTATACTTGGCGATCCTCGACAATCAAATAATGTGCACCAGCCCACTTTAGAAGTTAACGTCAGTCACATGAATAGATACGGACAATCATTCTTCAGTCGAGACACACAGGGCAGATGTTGGATTTTCTCGTCATTATAATCTTCAAGATACCAAGCCCAAGATACTCGTTATTGTGCTTTGTGTTTTGACATTTAAGGATATCATAAACTTCATTCTGTATAATAAAGAAATTCCGCGGAATATAATGTTATCCACATTGCACACAGTAGTAGCGTAAAAAATAACGTCACGAACCGAGAAAATGATTTGTGGGATGTTTTAAAAATGATTGCAGTCTTTCATCACCCGTAGACGAAGGCGAACCAGCCATGTGATTAAAGATACATGTAACCTATTTAATGAGTCAATCTGTCTCTTTCGACTTCAACACGGCACCGCTTAATAAGGCCTGGGTAAGATTTACACAGTATGGTAACCTCAAATAATGGTTTTCGAAAATCATCGCAGTCTTTCAACTTGTGAAGGGGAACCAGCTATATGACCCCGCTATAAAGAGTTAGATAAGTGATCCATTTAATATAGTCGATAAGTCGATAGGCAACTTTCAATCGGATTGCCGCCGTATGATAAAGAGTCTGAAAACTTACACACTCTGGTGACCTTGAAGCCACTTTTAGGGTAAGAATCCTATCAAAGTTCAGAGTCCACATAAAGATGGTTAATCACAAGTTGTTGAATTTTATCATTTTATTGTTGAATCTTCTTTAATAGTGGGATTATTTTTCAACGATTGAAATCTCGATATCCCATGGTTCGCTCAATATCCCATGCGGCTACACAAAGTCTAGTCACAAATTATGACATATTTTGCTGCTGATTTCGTGAAGTAACTAGCATGAGAAATTTGTATTCAAAAAGCAGTCGACATAAATTTTGCATTTACGCATTTCTAATTCCAAATCGACTTTAGAAGCCGATATAAAATATTTGTACAGACGTCACAATAAATATATATGGAAGTAGATAGGGTGGTTATTAAAATAAAAAATAAATGATAATCTTATTGCTCAATCTATTCAATGACCAGGAAGTCGTTTAAGCCTACGCATCTCTGCGCATGCCTACACGGAGCGATGTGTATTAGCACGGCAGAAGTTGACATAAATAGTTCTAAAGAACAACGAGGCATCCCTTCACATAGCCTTCACATAACAGTCCTGATACAAACGTAAAATAAGATGCTGTTTAATGTTAAATAACAAGTTAAACCTTTCACTACGAGCTAGTCGCGTACCAGCGTTTTTCGCCCTAAAATCGAATCACTCTAAATTCATTGTTTGTTTTATAACGAGCTCTGTAACTATTCACATTACTGATGCTAACAAACTGGCTCTTCGGTATGATTAAGCTTTATTTCTGGTCATTATACCTTAGAAAGCTATTCGAATGATTGGCTCAATGTGGAAGACGTATCACCTCCGAAACGGTCTTCGCGTATAATTTTAAAGTGGAATACTAGACATAAATGCGACTAATTTGCACGTGATTGACACAAGATCTCATTTGTAGAAAAGGCCGCGACGGGGTGCCTAAAAATAGCTGGCTCGAGTTTTTATTTGCTTGATGTTTTTTTTTTGTGTATTTAACTGATAATGTTGAACTGGTTTTCCTGTTGTTTTGGTTTTGGTTTCAGTAAGTAGTCGAAGGTGTCATCAAGTTGAGTAGTACACATCTGAACATTCGAACATTTGTCTTTTCGATGGCGGAATTTTAATTTTTGTTTTAATTTTAATGGAAACTCAAATCTAATATATGTACAAGTGACGATGAGACAAAGTGAGGAGTTCTTAGTTATTCTTGGAATTCACACAGACTCTGATTCCATAAACAGTTATCATGATTAAAGATTCAAGGTTAAAATTTTAGGTTTGGGAGAAAAAAGTCGTATATGCTCATTAAGACATTTGGAGCGAGTAGCCAACCATAGGCCCAACTAGATTGCGTAGCAGGCGAAATTTTGGAGATATGCGAAAAAATGAGGGTATGGGAAAAACGCCGGAGTTGTCGCAATTTTTGGGGCGGGGTTTGTTGTTAGGATACTTGGGTTGTGATTGCTTAGAAAGCAAAGCTTAGCTAGTGGAGTTTACTACTAATTCGTATTTGAAAATAGAGCAATAAAAAAATTGTAATCAAATTTGAAAAGATGATGCTTATATCTTTAAGCAAAAAGTAAAACACCTTTTATTTATTTGCATTTATAAATCAATAAAATATTAAAGCCCTAAATAATTTCCCGTTGTTTTCCACCAGGTGGTACTGTGGGGCTTTTCAGGGCCAGAAGAACCTCGCATCATATTTAACCCCATAAAAGTCCTATAAACCCCATATCTACCCTTAAGTCGAATCCCTAGCAAGATCACACAACCTTGCCATAGCATTCACCACTGTCCTAAAATAGCTGAAAACAATTCGGTTGTCCCCTTGGGTAACCGTCATAAATATGCCAACATAGCCGAGGAGCTTTTCCTCTACACGCGGCAATGACATACTTACCTTTTATCTGCAGACCCATCGACCAGATGGGATGTTACAGTCTGAGCAGAGCAAAGGGTATACAAACACCGTCTCCATGCTGTGGTGTATTATCTTGCCACAGAATATTTGGTATAAATATATATATATAAAAGCCTACCTGTCTTTAAGGTGACTTTTTATTCAACCTTCCCAGCTCGGCTCAGGTCCGTGCGGCAGTCTTCCTTCACGAAAAGGCAAGCGTCTTACGGGAGCGAAATGTAGCGCTGATTAACAACGTTTTCATTCCACCTCTTAATTTAAGTATTTGTATTATCTGATAATTTAAGTATTTGTATTATCTGTTAATTTAAGTATTTGCATCATTTTGTTTATCGAGTCATAGGATAAGTTTCATTTCGTGTGTCATTACAAACATCGTACATCAAGTATCTTTTCACAGAATACCAATTTTTATGACGGTTCCCTTTTCTACGGCAATTATCTTAGCAGATAATTCCTGTCTCATGAAACGACCTCGATGCGCACATTTTGTATGACGCAGGCAAAGGGATTTCCATTAAGGGTTTTCCCAGATGCAGCCGCGGCGGTATCGGTTTGTATTGATACACGAAATGAAAAAGGGACTTAGGTAATTAAGAAAATGTGCGACCCGTCACTTGACGTAGTAAAACAAAAAGTGTATCTTTTGATATTTGGTCGTCGCCATATGATTATATGACTGGTTTGTATTTTTATTGTAGGTACATTGGAAAAAATCTTGTTTTCCAACTGTACCAGAATTATTAGGTAGTAAGTTTATTCTTAGATTTTGTATATAAGGCGAAATATTTTTAGAATAAACGGATACTTTAACAAATGAAAAATTCGCCTCAACCCAACCAAAACCCAGCTAACAGTGTTTAAGGGCAAAAACGCTCACTGCACAAACAACACTAAACGTTGCCACAACAAAATTAAACTAAATCTTAATAACACCCTCATAAAACCTTCCAAAACCCTAAAATATTTGGGAGTAACCCTTTCCAACAACTGGTCATTCTCAACCCACATCAAAAATTCTCTTCAAAAAGCCTTAATACAGCTTAACCTGTGCAGACGAGTGTTATGGAAGCCTAAAGGCCTCTCTCTTAAGGTCAAACAGCTCATCTACAAACAGATAATCAGACCTACTCTTATATACGCCTGCCCATTATGGTACCACATCTCACCCTCCCAAATGGAGAAATTACGAGTGTTTGAACGAAAATGTTTCCGGTTTATCACTGGCTTACACCGCAAACCCAACTCATATAGATACCATTGTAACAACGACCTTTACAACACCGCAGGCATCGAACGACTGGATAGACGGATCCTAGAACTGTCGATAAATTTCATAGAAAACCTTCCTAACAATCCCAACCCGATAATAACGGACCTACCATCACCCTCCTCCAATACGGGAGCTCACTACCGTAATTGTCTCCAAATCAGGACCCTCTTTGCCGCATGCAGACTGGTTAACGATCTAAATGAGATCGTGTACAACAACAGCGAACTGGCACCCAATCATTTCAAATACAGCAACATCCAACCATTCTCCAAGATCCTTACTTTTAACACAGAACCGAATGGCTCTCCCCTCCTTCAAGAACTTACCTGATCCTATCCCTTAGTATCCTCAATACCAACGAGAAATCCCACATCCATAACTAAAAATTGTAAATATTATTTTTAAGTCAAATTCGAATTGTCACTATCATTGCAATATCAAATATTGTAAATTGTATATAAGATTAGACTAAGTTAGATTAAGTTATGTTAAGTAATTTTAAGTAGGCTAAGTTAAAATAAACAGAGTTCCTGGTTTGTCTTCTGACCTTTTCCAGGAAAAACAAAATTAACAATATATATAATCACATTAAATCTTAAGCACATCTAAAAAGAATTCTTTGAAAAATGTTAACAAATAGCATGTAAACACTTATTATGTAACCAATCTATTATAAGTTAGCTGTATTACTTATTGTAACTATTAATTTTTGGTCAAATAAATGCAGTATATTAAAAAAACGTAAACGTCTACTTCATTTGCATTAGAGAATTATCCGCTTCTTATTTTCAGATGGTTGGAATTATTGATGGACGGTTGGATCACCAACGAATATAAGGACGCATAGGTAAAAGAGCCTAGGCGTCAATAACAAAAAATTACGTCACGGGTTTATGTGCCCTGACGAAGTCAGTATAGGAGTACTTATATCCAAAAGAGGAAGTTCAAAAGAGGCCTTATACCTCTATAAGTAATAAACACCACCTTTACAACAAGCAACATCTCACACATCCTGTTTTTCCTCCTGTCGTTAACGCTTCTCTCTCTCTCTCCATCAACATCCACTCCGAAAACAGAATTCGAACTTGCACACGATCCACACTCGAACAGGGGTATGTCCGCACACTCAACATGTGGATCGTGTGCCTTTCCCACCACCTTACCATCAAATTATATTAAAACCAAATTATATTAAAACAACTAAATGATGGGTGGTGGAAGCCGCACGCTACAATGCCCATTAGCGTCCAAAAATACATGCCGGTCTATTTGCCGGCTTCCACATCTGCAAGCCAGATTTCTAATAGCCCTGCAATAGGACATAATGAGCAGGATAATAAAAAGACAGTAAAGTATTTGAAAAAACCATTAACAAAGCTCTGGTAAAATGGGTAGACGACAACAGCATTATTCCAAATAACCAGTTTGGCTATAAGGCGGGTCATGAAACCACACATGCCGCAGCTAAACTGGTCTCCGACATACAATGGAATAAATATAGGAACCAATGCAATCCTTTGATACCGTCTGGATCGAAGGGTTATATTACAAACTGGTCAGACATGGCATACATAAGGCTTTACTATATGTACTTTACGATACCTTAAAGGACACGAGGTTCGTGGTCAAAAGTGGTAATGTGACCTCTAATAATACGTATAATATCAAGAATGGCTTGCAACAGGGAGCGGTACTCTCTCCGATTCTTTTTAACATTTACATTAGCGACTTATTAGATGCACTTCCGCAGGCTATTGCGTACGCAGACGATCTCATAATTTACAGAACAGCTCCGAAAGTTGAGATCATAAATAGTTTACTACAGCGAGACTTCAACAACGTGCAGCGCTATTGCGATGACTGGCAACTTAGGATCAACTTCCAGAAATGTGAAGCCATCCTATTTAGAACTCCATTATGTAAAGCCACGAACGACACAAGGAAAAACTGGCGAAAGCTAGTTATCGTGGGACCGCATGGAGATAGACGGGAAACCAAGAGTTTACTTAAATACCTTGGCATCTGGCTAGACCAATATCTGTATTTCAACAGACATGTAGAGGCTGCTTTGGTCAAGGCTAAATAAACGTTTGCTATGACAAGGAGGCTATTTCACAGTAGCCAACTTGACAGCAGGCTGAAAGTCATATGCTACATGACGCTAATCAGGCTAATGCTCATATATGGTTCTCCAGTATGGTTTAACATAGGTCCAAATTTGATGGAAAAGATTCGGGTGTTCGAAAGGAAGTGTCTCAGAAGTTGTCTCAGATTATATCGGACACCGGAATCGGACTATAAAAAGTATTATTCAAATGAGACTTTATATAATGAAGCGTACATAAATAGGGTGGATAATTTTATGATTTAATTAATCAGAGGACATATTGCGAGAGCAATAAGCTCGTCTAATGACCTAATTTTCGGGGCCTATTATCCAAACACCTTGTACTATGAGAGCGTGCGTCGCAACGGCTTTGTTCCACCAGAGGCGTTCCTTGACTTGGATATGAAAGGGCTTATACAGGATAGATCCGGAATTCCGCTGATCTATCATGTAAGTAGATCATCTGTAGACGGGCGATTGTGCTACGACCGGGAAATAGCGCGCACCGAAGAAGAGCTCCTGCGCTTCAGTAGGGCTATCTCCCACAGAGACCGGGACGATAGTATTAGACAGCGTCAACAGTTCTGGTGGTTGAATGGCATATAAAGACCTGGGTACCAAAGTCGGTAAAAAATCATACTATCATCAGCTAGCTTACATAGACGTAGCTTTTCTAGAATTAGGGTAGTATAAGAGTTAAGTTAGGTTAGGTTAAGTGCTTTTACATAAAAAAAAAAAAAGTAGGTAAGTTAAGTAAGTTAAATTTTAAGAAAAACAAAACAAAAAAAATTGACAAAGTTTTTCAAATTTTTCTTTGTATTTCAACTAATTATCAGTACTGCCACAAAGTTCTGTCGCCGAAAGGCAAATTATACAAATGTTAAGTAATGTTTAGCTTAGAGCGTCTGCGAAGGGCCGGTAAGTTATTATATAAGATAATTAAGCTAGAATTAAAGCATTTTTTGTCTAGCCTTTAATTTAGAAATTAAGAATATAAAAAGAAAAATAAAAAAATGTTTTATAAATGAAAATGAAAAATGAAGGAACTCTGAACTCTTAGCCGCGATCGAGAGGAAGGTCTTAAGGAGAATTGTTGGTTCCGTATGAGAGGGAAGACGATTCCGGAAACGCTACAACCATGAGTTTTACGCAATCTACCTTGAAGCTAATGTTGTAAGAAAAATCAAGCTCGGTGGACTCCGGTGGGGGGGACACCTAGCTCGAATGAGCGAAGAGGACCCTGCCCGGAAAGTCCTTTGTGGCAGGATGTATGGAAGGAGACAGCGCGGCAGACCTTGTCTGCGATGGAGGGATGGCGTAGACCAAGACGCCTAGAGCCTGGGAGTGCCTGGATGACATCAACTCGAAATCGGGACCGGTGGAGGGATTTGTTAAATAAAGCCAAGACCGGATCCCGGTTGTAGTGCTGATGATGATGATGATATTTGAAAGATAGTGCTTTGTTATACATAATTTCTTGGAATATGTAAATAGTGTGGTAGCTTCTCCTCTTTAATTGATATACAATAAAATTCTATCTAAGCCAGCGGTTTCCAACCTGGGAGGCCCGCCTCCCAAGGGGGGGCGCGGACTATTGCCAGGGGAGGCCCCAACATTTTTTAATAAATCAATTTTTATACCATGATATGTACAAATAAATAAAACTTCGTATCTTAACGTAACAGTGAAAATGCAGTGCATGAATGTTTATTTTTTTTTTTTTACATTTACATATATTTAATTCCTATTAAAAAAATTATCTGGAGCGGAGAAATTTAAAAATGGCGCGTTTGCAAACGCTCTGTTTCGTTAATGCACAAAACGACCGCTAGTTGCATGAAAACAATAACCTCAAATTTAAATGTCACTCGTAGCTAAAGTGTCAACTGAAGCGTGTCGGCGGGGTGTTGTTTTTTGAAATTGTTTTTGACGTGATTTCTTTCTCAAAATAATCGTTAGTATATTTTAAACCATTTTATTTTTTTTATTTAAACTATTATTTATTTTAATTTATATCAATAAAATATTTTTTAGACGAATGGATACATTGTTGAGTGGTTGCAGAATGAGTTGGACATGTTTTCACTGTCAAAAGATTTCTGGGCCACAGACAATATTGAAGCAAGTAAGAATCTTTTTATTGAACACTTGGACGGATTAGTGCTGCATTTTTCAAATTATTTTAAAGACCTTGATTTCTCAAAGTTTTTGTGGGTATAGAATGCATTTATCGACAATGAAGATGACGAATTTAAGCTGACAACCATTGAAAAGGAACAACTGATAGTATTATCATGCGATAGCCTACTAAAGCAAAAGTTTCAAAATGAAACCTTAATTCAGTTTTGGATGAATCTTAGCGGAGAGTATGAATCTTTGTATTGAAAAGCAATGCAAGTGCTTCTGGGGCGGTTCCACTACTTACCTTTTCAATCACCCCAATAACTTCCTCCCAAAGCTCCATAAATCACATAGTTTTTCGCTTATGCAATGGCATTAGCACCCTCAAACATTCCTCCCATCAAGGTCATTCACGCATTTAATACATTATTCACTTTCCCTGAAAGAAATTGGTACACCATTCTCACATGCATCAAGGCATCTCGGCATTTTTCTGAAAAGAAAAACATTTCGGTTGCCGTACTAGATAACCGCAATAAGCTATGGAAACAATCAACGGAACCCTGCCTGCCTACGTTTTCTGTCACACACGTGCGCGGCAGATTTTTCTAGTTTATCTGTATCCACGGCGGGTTTTTCTAAGCAACAAAGCATAGCGCATCTCGCGCCTAGCTGCCAAGAACCGAATTCTCTAGTAGGGTAAATATTCACACTGGAATCTGACCCTTGAGTCGCCATAGATGCCATATACAATCGGCATAGATGATATACACAACCGTCATTTTGTAACCATCTAAATTGCTTCTCAATGAGTTGCAACTATTGATTCAGCTGCAAGCACTTCTCCCAGAAATGCTCCTTTGTTTGAATCTTCAAACAATCACCAACTTCGCGTTTAGCCACCGGATTCGAATTCAATAGCATAAACAAATGCAAATAAAGAATCCGATGCTTACAGCGACCAAAGATACGATATACAAATTGTATGATATATTCCAAACCTATTAGCACCTAATGAGTGGCAGCGCATTTATTTAGCTGATCCCTCATTACAGAACGATGACTTAGGTCGCTTCTCCCTTTGTTCTTTTTCCATTGTTTTAGGTTTCGTTTATCCTTTGCCGAACGCATAGATAAACACTATGATCTACACGATCGCACATACACATACATTACCAACTCCTTCGTCCTTGTTTTCACCACGAGAGAATGACTTTCTCTCTCGAGGAAACTCACCCCAGTTGCGAAGTGGCTCTGCATCGAGCAGAGCAACGCGGAGTCTCATTTTAACCACCAACGATCGCACATCGCTGGTTCGCGTTTCCCCCTTAGTAGAGTGAGTATGGGGTGCGTACCAGAGTGCACCCCAGAGTCGAAGTCGGACACAGACAATTACGTTATCCTTGAAACTGTACAACTCAATTTAACAATAGTTTGGGAAAACCAATAAACCATTTGTAAATTGCATTAACTGTTCTAGTGTCAAAATTTAGTGGTAAATCAAAATAAACAACATTCATACGAAACAATCATTTCATTTCATTTTACATTTTTTATTTTTATTTTTATATTCTTAATTTCTAAATTAAAGGCAAGACAAATAATGCTTAAATTCTAGCTTAATTATCTTATATAATAACTTACTGGTCCTTCGCAGACGCTCTAAGCTAAACATTACTTAACATTTGTATAATTTGCCTTTCGGCGACAGAACTTTGTGGCAGTACTGATAATTAGTTGAAATACAAAGAAAAATTTGAAAAACTTTGTCAATTTTTTTTTTGTTTTTTTTTCTTAAAATTTAACTTACTTAACTTACCTACTTTTTTTTTTTTTTTTTTTATGTACAAGCGCTTAACCTAACTTAACTTAAATCTTATACTACCCTAATTCTAGAAAAGCTAAGCCTATGTAAGCTAGCTGATGATAGTATGATTTTTTACCGACTTTGGTACCCAGGTCTTTATATGCCATTCAACCACCAGAACTGTTGACGCTGTCTAATACTATCGTCCCGGTCTCTGTGGGAGATAGCCCTACTGAAGCGCAGGAGCTCTTCTTCGGTGCGCGCTATTTCCCGGTCGTAGCACAATCGCCCGTCTACAGATGATCTACTTACATGATAGATCAGCGGAATTCCGGATCTATCCTGTATAAGCCCTTTCATATCCAAGTCAAGGAACGCCTCTGGTGGAACAAAGCCGTTGCGACGCACGCTCTCATAGTACAAGGTGTTTGGATAATAGGCCCCGAAAATTAGGTCATTGGACGAGCTTATTGCTCTGGCAATATGTCCTTTGATTAATTTAATCATAAAATTATCCACCCTATTTATGTACGCTTCATTATATAAAGTCTCATTTGAATAATACTTTTTATAGTCCGATTCCGGTGTCCGATATAATCTGAGACAACTTCTGAGACACTTTCTTTCGAACACCCGAATCTTTTCTATCAAATTTGGACCTATGTTGAACCATACTGAGCAACCATATATGAGCATTGGCCTGATTAGCGTCATGTAGCATATGACTTTTACCCTGCTGTCAAGTTGGCTACTATGAAATAGCCTCCTTGTCATAGCAAAAGTTTTCCTCGCTTTGAGCAAAGCAGCCTCTACATGTCTGTTGAAATACAGATATTGGTCTAGCCAGATGCCCAGGTATTTAACTAAACTCTTGGTTTCCAGTTTATCTCCATGCGGTCCCACGATAACTACCTTTCGCCAGTTTTTCCTTGTGTCGTACGTGGCTTTATATAATGGAGTTCTAAATAGGGTGGCTTCACATTTCTGGAAGTTGATGTTAAGTTTCCAGTCATCGCAATAGCGCTGCACTTTGTTGAAGTCTCGCTGTATTAACCTATTTATGATCGCAACTTTCGGAGCTGTTCTGTAAATTATGAGATCGTCTGCGTACGCAATAGCCTGCGGAAGTGCATCTAATAAGTCGCTAATGTAAATGTTAAAAAGAATCGGAGAGAGTACCGCACCCTGTTGCAAGCCATTCTTGATATTATACGTTTGATTAGAGGTCACATTACCACTTTTGACCACGAACCTCCTGTCCTTTAACATATCGTAAAGTACATATAGTAAAGGCTTATGTATGCCATGTCTGACCAGTTTGTAATACAACCCTTCGATCCAGACGGTATCAAAGGCTTTCTCCAAGTCGATCAGACAGGCCCCTGTGCATTGGTTCCTACATTTATTCCATTGTATGTCGGAAACCAGTTTAGCTGCGGCATGTGTGGTTTCATGACCCGCCCTAAAGCCAAACTGGTTGTTTGGAATAATGCTATTGTCGTCTACCCATTTTAGCAGAGCTTTGTTAATGATTTTTTCAAATACTTTACTGATGCTTGGGAGTAAACTTATCGAACGCATGTTCATTGGGTTTGTACAGTCTTTGCCCTTTTTTGCGATGGGCTGAATGATAGCCGTTTTCCAACGCGCGGGATAATATGCATTATTCAACGCGTTGTTAAACAGGACCGTGTATATATCTATTGCCATTGGGGGCAGGTTCTTGAGTACGATGTTAGGTACTCCATCTATTCCCACTGACTTTTTGCTTCTTAATGAGTCGAAGATACTCTAGATTCCTGCCCTTGTTATTAGAAGGCCATTAGCCACTACACCATTGGCATTAATGTCAATTGACAGATTATCTTCACTGAATTCGGTAAAACCCGGATTCTCCGATTGCCAAAGTAAAATTTCATTCCGGAGGTGCAGGTGATTGAGTAGAACTCTGTCCTCCAGGTCGTGATTTCGGTGAATGCTTTCATTCACCTTGTACATTTCCTGAAAGAGAGCTCCCACAGCGTTCACCTTTTCCAAAGGATCTTCGATCACGAAGAGCTCACTATTGAGGATAGCGTTCTCCGCATCTATGCCAATGTTGGTTAGCAGCTGCTTGTTTACCTCAGTACGTGGAATTTGGAGACACTGAGTCTCATTTTGATTATTTCTCCTGAATATTTTATTTATTTGAGGGAACATATTCGGGTTATTAGTTTTTATAGCTCGAATTCTGTTGTTCCAATACAAATTTGTTGCTATTCTATAATTAGCTTTAAGTAATTGTTGGAAGTTTTTTAATCGGGATTTCAGTGATATTATCTCCTGGTCTTGTCTGTCTGTAAACTGTCTGTGTAATTGTTTTAATTTCGATAGCAGTCTGCTCTTTTTCTTCTGTAGTGCGTTTATTGTTGCGTTTCTGTACATGTTAATGTGATCTGTAACTGTTGTTTTGGGAATTGTTTTGTCCATTGTTCGTTTTACGGTTTCGTCCATTTGTTGAATGTATTTGTCATACGAAACAATACCACCGTGCGTTTTATTTCTTGCTTGGTGAACGATTGTCCGAGGTATTCCGTTGAGTTTCTTTTCTCATTGTATTGAAGAGTGAACTTTCGATCGTTGGAAAATAGGTGGAGTATTTCATGACCGTGACAATGAGTTAAAAGTGCATCTCACACATGAACATGATAGGAAATCTTTGTGAACCTGTGCCAAAGCCGGCACATGACGAAGACATTTCCTACACTTCTACCATTTGGAACGTCGTATTTATGCGAAACGGGCTTTTCGGCATTGGCTGCAATAAAAACCAAATATCGAGCCAGGTTAGTAGTCGAAAAAGAGATACGAATGTCGCTCTCCACATTGCCCCCAAGATTTGATAATCTTTGTGCCAGTAAACAACAACAACCCTCGCATTAAATTTTTATGCGATAGATGTAGTTGGTTTAAATGTTTAAAAATAATTGTATATAAAAATAAATATACACGTATATGTATGTTATAGCTAAACCTTGTTATTATTCTGTTGATTGTAGTTTTCAGTTTTTTTTGTAATAAAGTTTTTATTAATTAAAACGTGTCTATATTATTTAATCTATTAAAACAATAAAAGGTAGGGGAGGCGCGGAAAAAAAATTTCTTTTCGGGGAGGCGTGGTAGCATAAAGTTTGGAAACCGCTGCTCTAAGCGAATGTGAAAAAAAATTAATGCCAAAAAGGGCGACTTTTCGTTTTTTTTGCATTTGCCATTTTTTTTTGTCCCACATCCCTTTCCTGATTACGTTCAATTGTATAAATAAAAAATCGGATACAATCGTCAGTTGTAAAGAATGGAGTAGCATTGTAAGGGAGTTCAACGTTCGCGCCCAAAATAAAATACAGCCTCACAACAAGATCATATTTAATTCCACTGATAAAAAGTGTTCATGGTCAACAGAACTCATGCGTCACTAAGCACAAGTTAATGAAGGCTTGTATTTTCCCATATTACCGATTATAAATAAAATAGTCCCATGTTTCCATCCATATTACTATTTGGAAGTTTTTAGATTTCGTCAAGTTCAAATGCCAACAAAGAATTCTCTAATCAGGGTTCCGATACTTTTCCCACGATTTACCTGTCCATTCTATTCTAACAAATTCTATCACGACACCGCGCCGTCACATGAATTAGTTTACAAGGTGACCAAGAAACGTAAGATATAAAGCCGACAATCATTTCTACTATCTATGTATACGTTAACCTTTCGCTAAATTTGATATTCATAAATCTGATTACCAAATCAGATATAACGGAAGTTGTCTTCTAGGCAAATTCGAACAACAGGCCATATAAGTGTTTTCAAACTAATTACTCATTCAACTGTGGGTAAGCAAGCTCCTCATATGTGAGGGCACCCTACACGCCACAAATCTATGCTCATCATGAATACACAATCCCCAAACAACTATGAGCTTCATATAATTATAGTATTTCCTTTGTCAATTCCAAAACTCTTCCGCTTCTTCGCACGAAAACGGCTGCCGAGTACCACTTGCCGCCAACCCAAGATCTGTCCAAATGTCTATTATACAAATGTATCTACCAAATTCATAAGTGATTCGTTTCGCTTTGATTACTCTTCCTTAACTCTATTGATTAGGTGTGTAATGTCGATCCTACATAACCAACAAAACAACAAATTGTGTTTTCGAGTAAACAGTCTACAAGAACACTCGATATAATTCAAACACTAAGGAAGCGTCTTAAAACATGACTTTCTAAGAGCGAACTTCTGCACCGGATGCGTTTCTGTCAGCACCTAATCAAATGAAAACATATAAAACTGAAATGTATATTAAGTGAATTCCTTGAAAAGCAGGGAAATCAATACTACAAGGAACATAGTATTCACTGGCTCGGAGTGGCTTTTGAACGAAACCATAAACGTAGTATGTAATCGTATAATTTACACAGATTTTCCTTGTGGCATAAGAATTAAATAAACACCGTTCAGTAGCCGAAATAAATGTGTCCTACAAGATTATTGTCGTCTATTTACATAGTCGTTAAAAGAGAGTAAATAAAAATCGTTGACGCTTCGCTAATTAACGAGAAGCACTTAACAATAGTGTTCAAAAATCCGTTCCTCATTATTTTTTCTAAAGCAACCAGTTAAGTTAATACATGAAATTCGAGGTCACTATTTGGTTCGGTTTGGCGGCAGGAATGACGCGTACTGCTAACAGATCGCTTACCACCTCTCTGAAGATCATCAATCATTTAGTATCTCACTCATAACTCATATTGTACCGCGACATTTTTAAAGGCATCAGCAATTTGTTTAGCGTATGAATTGTGTACCAAACACGAAAATAAGTCATTCCTAGTTATGAAAAGCTTCAAAACTGAATCTCTGTAGGTATATGCTGATAAAATAGTTCGTCTGTTTAGTAGTTAGATACACATTAAGTTATCAGACAATTTCTTCATATAAATGGACATAAGACATATCTACTATAAACATTTTGATTATTCTACGTTAATTTGTTATTCCACAACGAAATATCACACTTGGACCCACCTGGTTGAAATGCATATTTGCCAGAATGTATATTCAGGAAGAAAACTCTTATGCCATATTTTTCACGAAACCAGTAAAATCTCCTTAATAACCCCGCCCCGAATTAAATCACAGTCTAGGATTCTTTCTTAAGGACTGGGAGCACAAAGGACATTTCAAGATGATCTTAAATGTTAAAGAACTCCGCAGATAGGAAGAGGAGGTGACTAAGGAAAATGGTATCGACTTTTACTGATCTTCAACTTGCAAATTACAATGATGAATAAACTCACATTAGTGTGAATAATCCATATTTGTGTGGTTCGACGAAAAAACGATTGTGTTTGGCTATTCTTGTCTTCAGTGTTTATCTCAATTTGTGCAGTAAACTTTTAACGTCAAGTGGATTCTCTAAAATAGATATATCGTTGAAAATATATAATGAAGCGGAATGTAGCTGTGGGGAGGAAAAGATTTTTAGTTTAGTTTTAAACCACATTTAACATTTATTTTTTATTTCATTTATATTTATTTATGTTATTTTCCTAATTCTTTTTACATGTATAATATTAGGGGTAAATGTTAAACCCTTTTCTACAATCACAGTCCTTAAATTAACTTACTGGCTCTATGCGAGGTCTCTAAATTACACATTACAACTTGATTTTTATATATGCCTTTCGGCGTACATCTTTTTTTTTCATATATATATATATATATATATATATATATATATATATATATATATATATATATATTTATATATATATATATATGAAATAGGTCATATATTGGAGGGACTCCACGTTTACCTCTATATGTATACATTATTATTACTTTTTTTTTTTTTATAACAAACAAAAACTTCAAAACGAAATGAATAATAAATAAAATAAGAAATAAAAAATAAAACGGAATAGCTACAAAAAAGTAATGTGGGAAGGAGGACAGGGGGAAGGGGGACAAAAGGAAGGAGACCGTTGCTCCTGAGAGGCATATTATATCTGAGGAAGTGAAGTCCTCTCCTCGTTGAGAAGCCACCACCATTTTGGAGATGTTCGATCTTTGGCTGATTTATCTCTTTCACTGATCGCCGTGCTAAAGCGCATGCGTTCTGGGGCATTGGAGATATCACTATCATGGAGAATTCGTTTCTCCGTGGCACCACGGAAAGCGTGGTAAATAATCGGGACTCCATGCACGTCTTGGATAAGGCCTTTTTGATCCAAGAAAGGGAACGCTTCTGGGGGAATAAACCCATTCTGGAGGGTATTCTCCAGATACATATCGTCGGGATAGAATGCTCCCGAGATAAAATTATTGTCACTGCACATTGCCCTTGCTGTGTGACAACGAATAATTTTAATTATGAAATTGTCTATCCTATTTAACCCTGATTTGTTATACGAGGGTTGCCTTTTATGTTTCGGGATTTGGCAACCCTAGTGTTGCAATCCGGCAATTGACAGCTCTGTCGTAAAGTTGGACATTTTTGAGGTTATACGCACTCAGAACGTTTTGACATACGAGCGCTATTTGTGTTGTTTACAGTAACTTAAAAGATTCATCTCGGCCCAAAAATGGAATTAAATCGTCAACATTTTCGTGCGATTATTTTTTACAACTTTCGGCGTGGATTAACTCAGCAACAGTGCATGGATGAACTTAATTCAATTTTTGGCGATGAAGCTCCATCAAGGACCAGTGTTGATCGATGGTATGGTGAATTCAATCGTGGTCGTAGTTCACTCCAAGATGAATTTCGTGAAGGTCGTCCAAAATCAGTTGTTGTTCTGAAAACCATTGATGATGTGCGCGAACTGATATTGGAAGATCGTCATGTGACCTATCGTGAGATTGAGACAACCTTAGGCGTTAGTGGGACCAGCATACATTCAATATTGCATAAACATTTGACTGTCAAAAAAATTTGTTCGCGTTGGATCCCACACAATTTGTCAATCGCCCAAAAACAGGCCCGTGTCAATTGGTCGAAAGAAATGCTCAAAAAATACGGTCGTGGTGCTTCGAAACACGTCTATGACATCGTGACAGGTGATGAATCGTGGATTTACGCGTATGAGACCGAAAGTAAACAGCAGTCGACTGTCTGGGTGTTTCAAGATGAACCAAATCCAACAAAATTTGTTCGTGCACGAAGCACTTCCAAGCAATTGGTCTCCTGTTTTTTCGGAAAAACTGGACGTGTCGCAACCGTACCACTAGAACAATGCAGAACAGTCAATTCTGAGTGGTACACAACCATTTGTTTGCCAGTTGTCTTCCAAGAAATCAGGAAAACCAACCGCCGAAGACGGATCACTCTTCACCACGACAATGCGAGCTCTCACACATCGGCTGCGACAACTGCATTTTTGAGCACCCAAAACATCGATTCAACATCAACAAACATCCGCCGTATAGTCCTGACTTGGCACCGAATGACTTCTTTTTATTCCCGTACGTAAAAAACAAACTGAGAGGTCAACGTTTTTCGACACCTGAAGAAGCGGTTGCTGCATTCAGAATGCATGTGTTGGAGATGTAGTGCTCCAAAAAGCCCTACCATCTTTTTCTCCCATTCCTAATCCAAAATCCTATCAAAACCTGAAAAAACCCAAACATTATCCAAAATTCGCAATAAACGAATCAAACATTCGTTTATCGCATAACATTTACCCCCACGGCATAATTAAATCCAGAATCAAAATTAAAATTAAAATTCACAATAAACGAATCGTTTATTGTTCTATATTTGCTCCACAGCATCACCCAAATCCAAAATTCAGAGATTGTTATCTCTATCCTAAAAATTCCATTGAGTTAAACAAACAAAAACTCAAAAGCAGATACATTCACACATCTGCGTAATGGTTTCGTAAGAATTCAAGAAATTGATTTCTTATCTTGTGTAAACACAACATCTCGCTCGAAATATCCAAAAGATCGAGATTGTTGCACGAAAATGTGTATCTTTGAGAACAATTTTCGATTCCTTTTCCTTTATAAAGGAATGGTTTCGTGATCTCCGGGCGACAGTATCTAGATCCTCCTGCCACAGAGCAGTTTTTTTACAAATAAAATCAATAAAACTAAATCCAAAATAAATAAAACTGCTTTCATTACTTTTGAAATTTTGTGCTGGCACCCAACGTTGGATGATTCTTTATATATATATATATATATATATACCAGGACGACTCCAAAGAAATCAGTACAGGAACCAGGTTGCAGGGTATAAGGACACTATCCCCTAGGTTACGTCCCACGAACAATCAGGACGTTGCTCTTCCCTCTGGGTCAGAGGAAGCACGGCAACGAACCCTTGCTGAAGTGTGTTGTTCCAGGAGCAATCAAATAAAGAGATCCAACGTCCTTTTCAGGACAAGAAAACGCGCTTCCTGAGGAACAACCCCCACAACGGCAAAACAAAATTTTGGTGGCAGCGCGTGGGATACCCAAAATCCGCTCACCACAGAAGGAGGATCAGAACAAACAAAATTCTGGTGGCAGCAGTGAATCGGACTGATTCCCAATATCCCCTACCAGTAAAAGTATAGAGCACATAAGGTTACAGAGAACCACCGGCAACAAAATAACAAAAAGCGCTTCAGTGAAAATAATAATAAACAAATTTTGATAAAAACAGCGTGCCCGGGGCTAAACACCGGCAAAGTGACTTAAAATTTTAGAATTTCTAAAAGCGTCGCCTGGGGCTTAAACACCGGCAGAGTGAAAAGCAAACCAAGGTAATAAAAGTGACAAGCAGAGACGACCACATCTAGCAGCGACGACATCACTGGAGGCACCACAAATAATATATGCAGTGGAGCAGCCAAAGATAGACCGATTCCTGATGCAGCGGCAACACCCAGAGTAAGCAGCGTACTCCACGATTTCCACAGGTACTTATATTTTATTTTATTTAGTGATTTATAATTATTAAAAGTGAAATCAATTGTGTTGATAAAATAGAGAGTGAAATTTGTAATTTGGTCATTTTTGCGACCCCCCAAAATAATTTTTTTTTTAAATTCAAAACCGTTAATTACAAGGACGTGCCAAGAATGAATCGAATTGTTCTTTTTACACGGGGATAAAGAATAATCCCTCAAGCTTAATAATAATTTGTTAACTTGTTTTTCTAATGATAATAAACAAAGTTTGTTCTCATTTTCCAAGCCATAAATCCAATTAATAAAAGAAAATGTTTCACAAGTACGCACTTATTTTTCCAAAACTATTTTGACTTATAGAAAAATTTTTAAATACATTTTCCTTAATAAACGTATATTTTTAAACGCACCTTTTTTAAAAAATTTCAAAACCGTTTTCACACATATATACATATACACATTTATTTTTCCTAAATTTTTTCCAAGAAATAACAAATAAAGACTAATCAAATAAAATCAAATTTTTCCATTTATAAGGGGATAAAGAAAAACCCCCATTTTATTAAATATCCTGACAAGTTTTAAATATATTTATAGAAGGGAACAAATAAAAACCCCAAAATTTTAACAAATTCGTTTTTAAAACTTTTACTTATCATAAGGGGACAAAAGAACAACCCCAAGAATTTGATTTCAGCTAAATTTTCACATACACATACATATATACATATTTTTCCATTAATTTAAATTTCTTTGGTGAAGATTTTCTCATAAGCATATTTTTCTATTTGATTTAAACTTCTTTGGGAAGATTCCATCTCATATTTATGTGGTTAGCTGAACATAAACAGGAAAGCTAAGTTTTTGATGCTTGCCTTACCGTCGTCTGGACTCTTTTGTGTGTTGGATTTTTCCTTTTGTAACATTAGCATCCTTTGGAAACTATTTTGAACATCTTTTCACCTCTCTACCTTCGACACTTTAAACATTTCTTCGAAAGGGTTGTATCTCTCACCTTAGGAATAAAATACACTTTCCCCATAGCTTTGAAGGTATTTTTCTTATTTTCGCTCTTATCTTTTCTCTTGGCCATCTTATCCGACAATAATGAAGATCTCCTCTTTGAGTTCTCTGCCTTTTCTTACCCTTATTTGGGAAGGTCTGTTCCATAAATACGTCGTTAGCGACAAAAATAAACCGGGTACGCGTTCGCAGAGACCTGAGCCCGAGCTCATACAAAATCGCGAGGACGAAACTTCGGAAACGTTACGAACGGAAACACGCGAACAGAGTTCAAGAATGAACTTACCAATAGGATTAAGCGACGTACTGGGATTCGTGCCGGTATTTAACGGCGACCCAAACGAACTTGAGGGTTTCGTCTCTTGTGGAGACATTTTGTTCTCACAAGCACAAGATGACAACCAGAAATCTTTTATTCTAAGGGTGGTCAAAACCAGATTGCAGGGACCGGCGCGTGATTGTATCAGGCATAAAATCATATCTACCTGGGGAGATCTTGTTTCAGAATTAGAGGGAGAATTTAAAGCTCTCATCTCTAGGTCTGCTGCCCAAAATAACTTAGTGGTAACAAAACAAGATAGCAAGGAGGGTGTGAAAGAATTTTCAAATAGACTCACACATTACCTGCATGAATTGGACAGCGCCACATACGCTAGTTCACCTGAGCCTGCAGTCAGAAGTTATCTTCTGGCTGAGAATCAGAGACTCGCGTTGAATACGTTTGAGGATGGGATACGAAATTCCAGCCTCAGAAGCTTGGTGAAGTCTCACAACGCCCCAAATTTAAAAGCAGCCATTAGCTACGCTTTAGAACAATCTCGAAGATTAGGTAACGATAACTCAATGCTAACTTCCAATAACAATTTTAGGAGAAATATCCAACCAATTGTTTGTCAAACATGCAACAAGAGGGGACATACTTCTGCGACTTGCTATCGCAACACTAATTTTCCTAATTTCGTCCCCCAACGCATTAAGACTGAGGCTGAACGTCTCCAATGCACATACTGTCCGAAGTATAATCACACTCAGGCAGAGTGCAGAACCAGGTTAGCTCATATGCGAAACCAGGACCAACCTTCAACGAGTCGAAATCCTTTCAGAACTCAGCCCAATCAATCTCAAAATAGGACAATAACAAACTCGTCCCGCATTGAAAATCGAAATACACGACAAAATCAAAATATTAACAGGGTATCCAATTCACAACAGGGAAACGAACTCACTCGGGCAGCGAGCAACGGCAATCCTTCTCGAGTACAGACAATCGCCGATATACACCCCACCCCGATGTAAATTTTGAAATGCGCGTATTTTTCTGCCCTGAATTTAAGGAGCCAGTAATACGTGTAAAATTTAATCCATCGGATAAACAATACTCGACTTTCCTTATCGATACAGGCGCCGACATCAGCCTGATCAAATTAGATAATCTTTATATTGAACAATCTGTAGACAATTCAGACCCAGTGACTATATCCACCATTGCTGGAAAAACGGTCAGCACATGCGGAAAGGTATTGGGGGAGTTCGAATTCAGAACTGATAGGCACTCCATACCCTTTAAGCATAATCTATTTGTAGTGGGAAGCAATGTAGACTTCCAACACGATGGCATACTGGGAAGCGATTTCCTCACGAAGCACCAGTGCCACATTAACTTTGAAAAGGGATTCCTTAAATTCGCTGTGAAGAAGAGAACTATGGTAGAACTCGAGCAGTTTTTAGGGAACAAAAATGAGGTCAAGGAAAATATTCAGAATGTCACACCTTACGAGGCGTCTTCCACGGAAAATACAGGCATTCTTGAAAAATTGGATAACACCGTTCGTGAGTCAACATCCGAATCCGTTTGTCTACGGGCCGGATCTGATGCTGTGACAAACACAACGAAACCAACCACCCTTGAATCTTCCTCTTCCCATTTAAATAAAGTTTGTGGTAACGAAAAAGTTAAGGACACTGCTGAAAAACTGAGTTCAGGAAAACATGAACCTGAAACTCCAATATCCCCAGTAAATTTAAAACGAAATGCCAAAATCGATTTCATAAAATTGCATTCACGATCTCAACAAATAATGGAGATTCCCTTTAAAGAAAAATCCAGTCAAGAACTGATTATAAAAAAATCCGAGATCATGCCAGGGATATATCTGGGTAATAGTTTGACAACACCACAGGACAACAAAATAAAGGTATTACTAATGAACACATTAGACACCGATCAAGAAGTAAGCACCAACGACATAGAAGTCGAATGGGAAGATCTGGATGACTACAATGTGTTACAGGCGGATGAAACTAAGAACTTTCTAAAAAATAGGCTTGAACGGCTAGAATCACTCCTAGAGTTGCGTCATTGTAACCAGGAGGAAAAGATATCTATCCTAGACATCTGCCGCAGATTTAACGATCTCTTTTACTTAGAGGGCGACCATCTCACACACACTGACGCCATAGAGCATCAGATCATCACTGAAGAAGGAAAGCCCCCACTTTACATAAGACCATATCGCCTCCCAGATAGCTCGAAGCAAGAAATCCACAAACAAGTGAATGAAATGCTTCAGGATGGCGTGGTACAACCAAGTTTCAGTCCTTGGAATTCCCCCCTCTTACTAGTACCCAAGAAGGCAGGACCTGATGGGACAAAACGGTGGAGAGTGGTTGTCGACTTTAGAGCCTTAAATAAAATAACAGTCGGAGATGCATATCCATTGCCCAATATTACGGATATTTTGGACCAGCTAGGAAAAGCTAAATATTTTAGCACTTTGGATCTAGCAAATGGGTTTCACCAAATACGCATGGACAATAGAGACAAGGCAAAAACAGCGTTTAGCACACCCTTCGGACATTACGAATATAATCGAATGCCCTTCGGACTTAAAAACGCACCCGCCACATTCCAAAGGCTTATGAATAATGTACTCATGGGTCTCCAAGGAATAGAATGTTTCGTCTATGTAGATGATATCGTAATTTACGGATACGATGTGAACGATCACAATTCCCGACTTACCAGAATTTTCGAGCGATTACAAAGACACAATCTGAAAATACAACCAAAAAAGTGTCACTTCATAAGGAAGGAGCTCACCTACTTGGGGCATGTTATTTCAAAGGAAGGTATAAAACCAGATCCAGAAAAAACTAAAGCGGTGAAAACGTTTCCAACGCCCAAGAAACAAAAAGACGTAAAATCTTTTCTCGGTTTTGTAGGCTACTACAGAAAATTTATCCCAAATTTCGCCGAACTGGCAAAACCTTTAAGCAGATTGCTCAGGAAGAATGTTCCATTTTATTGGGATGCCTTTTGTGACGAGGCATTCACAACTCTAAAAAGAAAGGTTATTACCCCACCAATACTGGCTTATCCAGACTTTAACCGGGAGTTTATAATAACTACGGATGCTAGCAATGTTGCGTTAGAAGCAGTGCTATCTCAAGGTACAATAGGACAAGATAAACCTATTGCTTTCGCTAGCCGAACTTTAAACGACGCAGAAACTCGATATACAACATCCGAAAAGGAATTACTAGCAATCGTTTTTGCACTAGCCCAGTTCCGACCATACGTTTACGGACGAAAATTTACTATAGTCACTGACCATAGCTCTCTACAGTGGCTTATAGGACGAAAGGATCCTACATCCAGACTTATGCGATGGAGAATTCTACTCGAAGAGTATGAGTACACAATCGTCCATAAAAAAGGAAAGCAAAATGCAAATGCTGATGCTCTCAGCCGTATAACAACGACTACCCCAGTCAATCCCATTAAAAATAATATCCTCGTCACCACACGAAGTAAAGCCAAACTCGAAGAAGATGTGGCTGCACAATCATACAAAGATATTACCAATCTTGTATGGCAAGAACAAACAGGGTCCATCTATACCAAGAAGAAACTTGGACTACGTATCATAATCCTCCCATTGATAGACTCTGCTGAGGAAGAAAATCTGGCAGGAAGAATTCCAAACTTCACCAAGCCAGACGTAGGTAAAATTACGTTTCATGAGCAAGATGGGTTATGCGCCATCACATTGCCATTGCCTTTCAGAAACCTAAGCGACCAGGAAACCGCTAAGAGTTCCCTTATTGATCTGAAGAAGATTTGCGAAGACCGGAATTTCAATTCCATTGGAATTTTAGTGCCCTTCATAGAAAACGAATCAAAAGTAGCACTCAATAACTTGCTAAAAGAAACTTTTGCTCACCTCAACGTGACAATGTACGTTTTCTCCAATAAAAAGAAGCTTTTAACAGATCCTAACGAAATACAAAAGTTACTCGCGGAATACCATAACTCACCTTTCGGAGGACACCAAGGAGCCACCCGAACAATCAATAGATTGAAGCAAAAATATTACTGGCGCACAATGACCGCTGACGTCGCGGCGTATATTCGAAAATGTGCTTCCTGCCAGATAAACAAAAGTGGAAGGAATCCTAGAATTCCTATGAAGATAACCACAACAAGCTCAAAACCTTTCGAAAGAATTGCTTTAGATATAGTAGGACCATTACCAGTCAGCTATAATGGAAATAAATACCTACTAACGTTTCAAGACGATTTGACTAAATTCTCAGGAGCTTACGCACTGGCCAGCGCCGAAACCAAGGACGTGGGCAGAATTTTCGTTGAAAATATCGTCTGCCAGCACGGCATACCATCTTCTCTATTAACTGACCGAGGTGCTAATTTTCTCAGCGCACTTTTTAAGGACATTTGTTCCTTACTTAAAATGAGAAAACTCAATACAGCACCCTACCATCCACAAACGAATGGAGCACTAGAACGGAGCCATAGAACTCTGGTGGAATACCTCCGCCACTATGTAAACCAGGATCCTCTCACTTGGGACACCTGGATACCTTACGCAATGTTTGTGTACAATACTACACCCCACAGTAATACAGGCTACACGCCGCATGAATTACTATATGGTTTCCCAGCCGAAATACCCAGTTCTCTCAGACAAAACCCCGAAAGCACTTATAACTACGACCATTACGCAAATGAATTAAAAATGCGATTACAACATGGTTATCGTACAGCTAAGGAAATACTGATAGAGAAAAAACAAAAATCTAAGGCATACTACGACCAAAAAGTAGGCCGTAAGAAATTTAATGTTGCCGACAAGGTTCTATTAAAGAATCACTCAAGACCTAACAAACTAACCTCCCTGTGGAAAGGCCCCTACGAAATTGTAAAGATCCTATCCGAAGAAAATTCAATCCTCAGAATAGGAAAAGGAACCCGAATAGTCCACAACAATAATATAAAACCATTCAATCACAAATAAGAAACCCAAAATAAATAAAATAAAGGGTGAAGGAAAGTAAATGTATAGATGTATTTATAACCTTACAAAAACAAAAAAAGAAAAATAAATGTATATACGTAAAAAAAAAAAAAACCTTAGAAAAATCATAAAGTAACACTGTACGAAAATACCACGATAATGTATTTAAAATTTGCCTGCAAAATTTTTCTTTTCAAATACTGTTACACGAATAATTAATCTTGTAAATATTATACAATATTTTAAATAACCGAAATAAACAAACAAAACAAAAAATATATCTATAAAGAAAAATATATATACAACTAATAATGTTAAATTCACCTCTTAACAAATTATTGTTCAAAAACGAAATAGATAGATAGAATAAACAAAGAAAATTTATAAATTCAGGAGATAACAAATAAAATATAACAAGAAATTGAATCTCCACATAACTCATATGTTTCAAAAATAGAAGTTTCAAAACTATACTATAAACAAATATTGACTATCGAAAAATGTATTATACAAATATTTTAATCAACCATCACTAACTTAAATAAATAAACAAACAAACATTTTTGTAATAATAAATAAAACAAAACTTACGATACGAAATAATGTTAGAATAAGAATTTATATAAGTACAAAACATTTTGCAATGAATAAATTCTAATAAAATTTTAGTATAACTCAAAACAAATTTTAAAAATGTCTAGAATTTAATTTTACGTACAAACTACATGACAAATTATATAAATAAATAAGGACAATGAAAAGTCCTCAAACAAAATACTCTGTAAATAATATGTAATACTCAAAATTGTAATAGTAAGCCTTAATAATCTTACGCAACACTTATATATATATATATATTGTACCACAAATTGGAAAATCTATAATAGTACTTTATAAACAAAAACAAAAAAAAACTTCTTATATAAAAAGAAGAAAAAACATATGTATATATTACTCACAATTGTTACTAAACGTAATGAAAAAAAAATAAGATAAACACTGTAAATAACACTTTTAATATATGTAATTACAACTTAATCATTGATCACTTTAAATATCAAAACAAAAAAAATTGTACTGTAAGCTAAGAAAATAAATATTGCATACATAGAACTAAAATGAAAAAAAAATCAGGCATATGTAACGGAATCACGATACTATCATCTTTATTCCCAATCACACCATTTTCCAGAAAATTAATCTCATAAAGATCAATTTTCTTTTTTTCAAGGAGGGGAGGATGTAGTGCTCCAAAAAGCCCTACCATCTTTTTCTCCCATTCCTAATCCAAAATCCTATCAAAACCTGAAAAAACCCAAACATTATCCAAAATTCGCAATAAACGAATCAAACATTCGTTTATCGCATAACATTTACCCCCACGGCATAATTAAATCCAGAATCAAAATTAAAATTAAAATTCACAATAAACGAATCCAATATTCGTTTATTGTTCTATATTTGCTCCACAGCATCACCCAAATCCAAAATTCAGCGATTGTTATCTCTATCCTAAAAATTCCATTGAGTTAAACAAACAAAAACTCAAAAGCAGATACATTCACACATCTGCGTAATGGTTTCGTAAGAATTCAAGAAATTGATTTCTTATCTTGTGTAAACACAACATCTCGCTCGAAATATCCAAAAGATCGAGATTGTTGCACGAAAATGTGTATCTTTGAGATACAATTTTCGATTCCTTTTCCTTTATAAAGGAATGGTTTCGTGATCTCCGGGCGACAGTATCTAGATCCTCCTGCCACAGAGCAGTTATTTTACAAATAAAATCAATAAAACTAAATCCAAAATAAATAAAACTGCTTTCATTACTTTTGAAATTTTGTGCTGGCACCCAACGTTGGATGATTCTTTTTATATATATATATATATATACCAGGACGACTCCAAAGAAATCGGTACAGGAACCAGTACTGAGGTTGCAGGGTATAAGGACACTATCCCCTAGGTTACGTCCCACGAACAATCAGGACGTTGCTCTTCCCTCTGGATCAGAGGAAGCACGGCAACGAACCCTTGCTGAAGTGTGTTGTTCCAGGAGCAATCAAATAAAGAGATCCAACGTCCTTTTCAGGACAAGAAAACGCGCTTCCTGAGGAACAACCCCCACAGCGGCAAAACAGAGATACCTCAATCAGAGTGGCAAAAGTGCTTCGACAATTGGTTCAAACGCATGCAAAAGTGCATAGATCTTCATGGGGAATATTTTGAAAAACAATAAAGTGATTTTCGATGATCAATATTTGTTTTTGTTCTCTAATCCCAGAATATAAAAGGCAACCCTCGTACAGGATTTTGTTGGGATAGAATTTTTGTATTGCGACTCTTGTGTTCTATAAAGTCCGAGGCAGGAACGCAAACACTGCCGTTCAAATACACGAAACCTCCATATAAAGTGGAGATATATTATAGCATACTGGACAGCCATAAACCAAAACTGGTCGGATGAATGCCGAGTACGAAATTGTTTTCACTCTGGGGTCAAGAAAACTATTCCGGAATAGACTTCTTGTCATAGAATATGCGCTTTTAGCTGCGGAGAGGCACACTGCTACGTGCTTGTCAAAATATAAATACTGGTCTAGCCAGATACCAAGGTATCTAACTACAGTTTTCACTTGCAGTGGAAGGTTATTGTTACCTACTATAGAAAAGTGTTTCCAGTTGTATTTTGTATCCCTCGAGGCCCTGGATAGGGGCGTTCTGAAAAGGATAGTCTCGGTTTTCTGGAAATTAATCCTTAATTTCCAGTGGTCGCAAAATTGTTTTATTTTGTTGAAGTCATCTTGAAGGTGCCTATTGATGACGTCTATTTTTTCTCCTGCTCTGTACACCACTATGTCATCGGCGTACGCAATGGCGTTTTCGAGAGAACTCACTAGATCACTAGTGTAAATATTGAATAGAATGGGAGAATTCACAGCTCCCTGCTGTAAGCCATTTTTAATTTGGAAGGGGTTGTTGGAGAGTATGTCCCGCATTTCACCACAAAATGTTTGTTCATTATCATATCATAAATGAAGTATAACAGATATTGCGGCATACCCAGGTTTGTTAACTTATAGACAACTCCTTCTAACCATACGGTGTCGAAAGCCTTTTCAAAGTCAACCAAGCAGGCGCCTGTACATTGTCGCTTTGCCTTGTTCCACTGTATATCGGAAACAAGTTTCGTCGCTGCGTGAACTGTATCATGTCGCGCTCGAAAGCCAAACTGGTTGTTGGGGATGATATCGTTTTCATCACACCAACCTATAAGTGCTTTGTTTATAATTTTTTCGAATACCTTGCTGATGTTGGGGCGCAGGCTGATCGAGCGCAGATTACCTGGATTGCTCTTATCCTTACCCTTTTCGGGGATAGGGTGGACTACTGCTGTCTTCCAATGGGTTGGATAGTGTGCATTGTTTAGAGCGTTGTTAAACAAAGTGGTGTATATGTTCACTGCTTCGGGAAGCAAGAGCCTTAGAACGACATTTGGAATGCTATCTATTCCAAATGATTTTTTATTTTTTATTGAGCTAAGTATGTTTCTATCTTAAGTTCATCCTTGCACACAAACATATTTGTATTTTTATTTCTGACGGGAGAATCCGCCCTATTATTTTCGCCGAATGTGATGAAACTATGGTTTTCGGATCGCCAGTTATGAAGTTGATTGCGCAGCGAGCAATGTCTTTGACGGGCATTGCTTTCAATTTCAGTGTTAGCATGAACTGATTCGTTAACTCTGTACACTGCTTCGAAACAGGCTCCAATTGAATTCGCTTTCTTTTGCGGATCTTCGACTACTATTACTTCATCATTGGAGTTGATGTGCTCTAAGGTGAGTCCTGCGTTCAGCATTATCTGGCAATTCTCGGGAGTCCGTGGAATTCGGAGACAGGGAATGTCATTGTGATCTTTTCTTCGACATATTTTCTTGATTTGTGAAAACATGTTCGGTCCGTTTGCTTGGACAGCTCGAATTCTGTTGCTCCACTCCTCATTTATTACTGCTCGGTAATTATCCCGGATCAGTTTTTGAAGATTTTTAATCAAGGACTTGATTGTTTTGATTTCATTGCTATTTGGGTCACTGAACTGCCTATAGCACAATTTCAGCTTTGAGAGCAGGGTGCTCTTTTGCCTATACAAAGCATCGATAGTTGCATTTCTGTGTCGGTGGGTATAGCTATCCATATGAGCTACTTTGGGGATGGAACGATTCATTGTGTTAGTAACAATATCGTTCATAGTTAGGAGGTAATGGTCGATTTCATCATTACGGAGGTTTCTATTCGTCGGTGGGTCTATGCCAATGTTGCGTATTTCTCTTTTTACTATGCGATCGAAACGCGACCAATGTGCTTTTCGGAAATCGAAATCGTGTACCTGATCCTACTGCTCAAGTAAATGGTACTCGTTTGGCACGTGTATTACGGCTCCAAGTCCGTAATGATCGCTATCGTACTCAATTGTGCGAAGACAATTTCGAGTAGTTACCTCGGTATCTGGTAACTGAATTCGATCATCTGTCATAAGTAAATCCAGGAAGGAGTTACCTCTTGGATAAGACGGTGTACTTGTAGCGTACAACTCTAGTTTATGCTCGATCGCATTTGTTTGCCACCAATCAAACAAGGCATTGCCTCTGGTGTTCGAGGTCAGATTGCCCCAGGCACTGTGCTTGGCGTTAAAATCACCTGCCATTAAAAAGTAATTGTTTTCCAAATCTAACTTGAGACTTCGGAAAAGCGTATCGATTTCACTGATAAATTGGGTACCTTGAACAGATTCAGGAGCGTAAGCAGCGACTATATATAGATGCCTTTGACTTTTTAGCGGAATGTCTATAATGCATGCCTCTAGCACCTGAAATTTGTGTACTTCCGTGCTGTAAACGACCTTATGGTGAAGACCTTTCTTAACTAAGATAGCGACCCGCCCCCTCCAGTAGAGTGTGGTCGATCTCGTCTAATTATGTTATAATTTTTGTAGCCTATTTTGTGCCTTTGGCTTAGCTTAGTTTCGCTAGCCAAGAGCACATCTGGGCATTCGACTTGGAGCAGATTGCCTAAATTATCCCTTCTTTCGATGTGGATTAGTGAATTTACATTCACAGCTATAATTTTTAGGTTAAGTTCAGACGGAGGGTTGAAGATTTTGATGTGGAGAGTTATTTGAGAACAGAGTTGAATAGAGAGTATCTATTCGTGCTCTTTGTTCAGTGTTCTTTGAAATTCGGCAAATTATCCTTGCATGGTTAATAACATTGTTATTATTTCTGATTGTGCCTCTGGTGCGGGCATTTTCCCATTACTATATGTATGTTCCATGGATGCTGGTTGCTTAGGAGCACCGGCCATTTGTGCATATGACACACAAGGAGCCACGAAATTGTTGTAAGAACGAATTTTCATTTTTTTTCTTTTCTTCAACTTGTTTCTTTTTGGATTCCAATTTTAATTTCATTTGTTGAAATTTAGGACATCGTCTAAAATTAGCAGTGTGACCTGTATTTTTACAGAGAACACAGGACAGTGTTTTCCTATCTGGAAGCTGTTCCTTGCCCAAGGGGCATTCACCAATGATATGGTCGGAGAGGCACTTTACGCACCTGAATTGCATGTGGCAGTTTGATGCCGCGTGCCCGAAGCGTTGACAACGCATACACTGCAATACGCGATCGATTTTTCTTATTTTTTCCCAACTTATTGTTTGGTGGTTGAGGTGTTTGATGTATCGGAGAGCATCAACTTTACTGTTGGGACTCAGTGATACAATAAAGAAAGGCAATTTGCAATTGCGTTTTCTGGAGTTGGCGGTAGAGAAGGGTTTCACACCTGTAAATTTTGAATTGTCGGTTTCGACATTTTTTAAATCCTCGAATACCTCCTCAGGGGAAAAACATGGGTCAACTCCTTTTAGGAGCATGGGGATTATTTTCTCCGATTTCGGGGTGTACGTGTAGTACTCGCTTTTTGTCCTACCCAAAGCAGTCATTACTTTGCGATAACCTTCAATATCATCACACATTAATTTTATTTTAGAGTTATTAATTTTTTTCGTTTTGAAACTTTTGCAAGTTAACTCACCACTTTCCATGGACGTAAGTATTATAGGCGGCGCCTTTTCCTTTTTGTTGGTTACGATGTGCTGGTTTTTTTGCTGCTTCTGCATCTCCTTTGTTGCTGCCTTTTGTTTGCTTCCTGATGTTGTTATTCCTGTTTTTTCTGTTGTGCTGTTGTATTTTCTTGGCTTTGTTGTTGCTGCACCAGGTCTTTTAATTTGAGGATTGCTTCTCTTTGTTTATTGAGTTCCTCTTTTTTTGTGTCAATATCCGCACGGAGTTTTTCTAGTTCCTCCGGATCTGTTGCAGTACCTGTGATATTGTTTTCTTCCTCAGCAGGTAATTCGATTTCACTTGGGTCAAGGTCAACCAATTCGTTGAATTGGTTGCCTGCGCCTGTGTATTCGTTTTTCCTCCCTTTTGCATTTTTTTCGCCGTCTGTATTTGGCTTGCGCTGCTTTGTTATAATACTCGGCTGTCGCTCGAGTCGGCTCCGTGACGTCATCAGTTCAATCATCATCAGTCAGTCGACAGTGAGAGCTGATAGAAGACACATACATAGTCAACATTAAACATTTGTTTTTAACAAAATAAATAAATAAAAAATTTAATATTTAAATTAAAAAAAAAAAGTTAGGAAAAAAAAGTTTGAAAAAAAAAAAAAAAAAACTTTGTGAGTGTGAACCCGAAACAACTTGTGGTTTGAATATTTTTAATTTAATTTATGTTTTCTAAATTTATATTTTACTATTTGTTTTAATTTTATTCATTTAGAAGAATCTTTTAATTCCCCAATATAGGTTGATTACGTCTGTTTGTTTCCCTTCTTGGTTTTTGTTTGTTCCTCTCTTCTTTTCCTTACGCCCCACGGGTTTCTTGTTTCTTTTTCGTGCTCGATGTTTACGTACTCGAAATAGATGGACACCTGCTCTTGTCGTGGTGTGGGCCATCAGCCCGATTAGGGCATGATGGCTCTCATAAAGAGATTAAGGGGGGTCCTCGAGCCTCTCAAGGCAGAGAAGGCTGTCTTGAAAGATAAATTGTCGCGACTGGAACCCGCACCACCCGCATCCCCGTCCAGTGCCAGTTCGGAGGCTTCTGATTCGGAATCGGAGCTCGAGCCCGAGTTGGAGAGTGTCACTGAGAGTTCTGACGACTCAATGGACGACGGTGACTCGCGTACCCCCGCCCCAAACTCAGTTAGGGCCCCAAAACGGAAAACACCATTCCCAATAATAAGCTACGAAGGAGGACCCTCCAATAAGCGTATGGCCACCGGCTGCCCGCCAACATCACCCCTACCATGATCATCAGCTGTCCCCAAACAGTTGTCGAACTCCGCGATAACTCCAATTCATGTAAAAGTCGTACCTCCGCAGGAGCCTTGCCCACCGAGGCCAACTCCGGTAATTAACCCAAAACCAAAGGCTGCTTGTGTTCCCAACACTGTTCAGCCAGAGGTCGGGGACCGCCCACCTGTTTCTAAGTAGAAACAGCAACCCGGGGTCTTTGCACGAGACCTCAATTTAAAAAATTTCATCGGTGACATGAACCGGCTAGGGATTTCCAACTTCAAGGCAAAGACCTTAAGCCCATCCCTAAACAAAATCGTGACCTACCACAAGGTTAACGACAACCTCAAGGCCAAGGAGGTAAATTATTACACCTTCACCCCGGCCGACGAAAAGTTGAGGACAATCCTCTTAAAACGAGTCGCTGCCTCTTGGGAAAAGGACGACATCGTAACTGCTCTTGAGGCAACATTTCCTAACGTCAAATTCATTGACGTCAAAAAATTCTCTTCCCCACAACGGTTTGTGAACATTAGACCGCAAAAATAAAGCAAGCTGAACATATGGCAGCTTCACCTTGCCCCAGGAACCGGCATAGATTCCATAATACGGACAAAATCGCTTTCAATCTTGCATCAGCAAGTTGTCTTCGAGGTATTTCATAACAGAGAAATGCCTTAATGCAGACGTTGCCAACGTTTCGGGCATGTCTCCCGAAACTGCAACATGAGTCGCCGTTGCGTTCGTTGCGGAAAATCCCACGATATTGGCAAGTGCGAACTACCGCTAGCAAAATACGATCCCGCAACAAATGTGCAGGATGAATAACACTGCCAACTTGCTGCAACTGCGGCAACAAAGGGCATCCGGCTAGTTATAGAAATTGTCCTAAATATAAGGAAATTATACAAAGATCCAAAGAGACTCAAGCTAAGCAAACAGCCAAGTCGGACTTTGGAAAACAGGCCACACAAAACCTCATCCAAAATGGATTTACATTTGCCGACATGCTTAGGGGACAGCAGGCAAAGAATATAAAAACTCTCCCAATTCCTCCCCCTCAAAAACATATTCAAATCCCTGAGCGAGCCCCGGTAAAGGCCAACACGACGCCTCAAATTCAAGCGGCGGTTCAAAAGCCTCCGAGGGGGCAATCTTCAATGCTTGAGAAACTACTTAGTTTCTCCCGCTTGATTGAAGATATTCGACCCCGATATGAGAAACTATCAACCGAGGCTGAGAGGGAGGCACTCCTTTTCACTGCATATGCAAGACATACTCTCCACAATGGATTCCAAAATTAAAGTTATCCTCATAAATGTCAACTCCCTTGTTTCGCATTCCCAGCGTATGATAGTCTCTGACTTCATAAAGGAAAACCGGGCAGACGTGCTACTTGTACCCGAAACTAGGTTGCACCCATGTCACCGTCCCGTATTCCCAAACTTCTCCATGATTCGAAGAGATTGAACCCTCAGCGACGGTCCCACCATCAATGGAGGTGGCACTTGTATACTGATTAATAGCGGACTTCGCCATGAAGCTATTGACCTCCCACACTTTGAGTCCATAGGTGTCTGGGGCTGAACTGCATCTGGCTAATAATGGTAGAGTGAATATATACTCCGTATACCACTCGCATAAAACCAATAATGGCCCCATTAATCCCTTCATCATAGGCGGCGATTTTAACTCCAGACATCCCCACTGGAACAACTCTGTCTCTTGCCCAAATGGCACGAAACTGTACCAATGGTGCACCGAAAACACCTATGACCTCTACTTCGAAATAGTCGCACCTACGGTTGGTAGTCGAGGTAACTCAATTCTGGACATATTTTTTGTGTCCAAAGACTTACTTCCCCAAATCACTCCTCCTCAAGTTTTAGCGGGTGTATCTGACCACAACGCTGTGGCCACATTCATTCGCGGCTATTGAGCATCCCGGGCTCATATCAGATACATACCCGACTATGGGCGGACAAATTGGGACAACTTCAATATTACATTGAACGATAAACTCCACCATTTCTCTCTTCCCACTGACAGGAACCTAACGACGGTTGAGATAAACAACGTTGCGAAACGACTTCACGAGATTCTAGTTGAAACTTCGGAGACTCATGTCCCGAAGTATAAAATTGAAAAGACCTATCATATTCCCCATGACGACCTCACTCTTCGTCTCATCCGGGAGCGTAAAAAGCTCTGCAGAATGAGATATCGTCACCGCTTTACGTAAAGGGAGCCATTATTGCGATCCATTATTCACAATATTGGTACACTGATAAAACAGAGAATCTAAAACAATCGTACCCGACTATTGGAAGACAAACTGAAGGGTATTCAGATGGACCAGAACGTTTATAAAAATGTTAAAAAGATATGTGGCACTTCCCGTATCATTGGGCCAATTATACACAATGGTGTTGTTGTTAGTAACGACACCAATAAAGCAAATATCATCGGAGAGAACTTTGAAAACAATCACAAAGTTACTCTCCAAGATGGCGACCCGGATACTAATGCGATCATTAGTTCAGACGTCCACAGTAAGTTGGACGACTTCAACGAGTCAATTGTTGTCTTTAACCCAACTAACAGTGCATACTTCGATGACACACGTGATAATGGTCACGATTTCTATATATACCCTACAGAGCCCGGTTAAATCTCGAAACCCTAAGAAGTCACCCGGTATCGACAACATGTCATACCACTCGTTGCGAAGGCTTTCTGCCTTATTCTCTATAAAGCTCTCCATTCTGTTCAACCATGCTTACAACATGGGGTACTTCCCCCAAGCTTGGAGGCACGCTATTATTTGTCCAATAGAAAAAGTTTGGAAACCAACGTATCACCCCTCAAGCTTTCGCCCTATGTCACTTCTCACTTGCATCAGCAAAATATATGAAAAATTCATATACGAGAAACTAATTAACTTTGTCAGTGCCAGGCACCTAATACCTGATTTCCAATTTGGATTTCGAAGAGAGTACAACACCACTATGCCTCTCAGCATATTTCAAAACCACGTCTGCGTGCGGCTTTTTAATACGGAAGCCACCGTTGCGATGAGCCTGGACATTGAAAAAGCTTTTGACACGACTTGGATCGAAGGTCTCGCTTTTAAATTATTGAATACTGGCCTCAGTACAACGCTATGTAGTATCATCTACCAGTTCGTTCGAAACAGAACCTTCCAAGTTAGAGTGAATGGAAAGCTTTCCCGAACTTTTCACGCCGCTGCAGGCATACCACAGGGCTCTATTCTAGACCCCATCTTATTTATTATCTACACCTCAGATATTCCTCGCCCTGTGGATGGTAGAGTAAACCAAATTTGCTATGCGGATGACGTCCTAGTGTACGAGGGTTGCCTCTTATGTTTCGGGATTTGGCAACCCTAGTGTTGCAATCCGGCAATTGACAGCTCTGTCGTAAAGTTGGACATTTTTGAGGTTATACGCACTCAGAACGTTTTGACATACGAGCGCTATTTGTGTTGTTTACAGTAACTTAAAAGATTCATCTCGGCCCAAAAATGGAATTAAATCGTCAACATTTTCGTGCGATTATTTTTTACAACTTTCGGCGTGGATTAACTAAGCAACAGTGCATGGATGAACTTAATTCAATTTTTGGCGATGAAGCTCCATCAAGGACCAGTGTTTATCGATGATATGGTGAATTCAATCGTGGTCGTAGTTCACTCCAAGATGAATTTCGTGAAGGTCGTCCAAAATCAGTTGTTTTTCCGAAAACCATTGATGCTGTGCGCGAACTGATATTGGGAAATCGTCATGTGACCTATCGTGAGATTGAGACAACCTTAGGCGTTAGTGGGACCAGCATACATTCAATATTGCATAAACATTTGACTGTCAAAAAAATTTGTTCGCGTTGGATCCCACACAATTTGTCAATCGCCCAAAAAAGGCTCGTGTCAATTGGTCGAAAAAAATGCTCAACAAATACGGTCGCGGTGCTTCGAAACACGTCTATGACATCGTGACAGGTGATGAATCGTGGATTTACGCGTATGAGCCCGAAAGTAAACAGCAGTCGACTGTCTGGGTGTTTCAAGATGAGCCAAATCCAACAAAAGTTGTTCGCGCACGAAGCACTTCCAAGCAAATGGTCGCCTGTTTTTTCGGAAAAACTGGACATGTCGCAACCGCACCACTAGAACAACGCAGAACAGTCAATTCTGAGTGGTACACAACCATTTGTTTGCCAGTTGTCTTCCAAGAAATCAGGAAAACCAACCCCCGAAGACGGATCACTCTTCACCACGACAATGCGAGCTCTCACACATCGGCTGCGACAACTGCATTTTTGAGCACCCAAAACATCGATTTGATGGGTCATCCGCCGTATAGTCCTGACTTGGCACCGAATGACTTCTTTTTATTCCCGTACGTAAAAAACAAACTGAGAGGTCAACGTTTTTCGACACCTGAAGAAGCGGTTGCTGCATTCAGAATGCATGTGTTGGAGATACCTCAATCAGAGTGGCAAAAGTGCTTCGACAATTGGTTCAAACGCATGCAAAAGTGTATAGATCTTCATGGGGAATATTTTGAAAAACAATAAAGCGATTTTCGATGATCAATATTTGTTTTTGTTCTCTAATCCCGAAATATAAAAGGCAACCCTCGTACACGTCATCCAAAAGCCCAAAACTCGCAACAAACCGACTCAACCGTCATCTGGACGAACTGTATCAGTATTACAGTCGATGGAAAATTCGACATAACCCATCCAAAGCAGTAGCTATAATTCTTCCAACCTACTTCTCGATATTCACAGGATTTTCGAATAAAAATGGGAGATACTACGATTAGACCACAGGACAGGATGAAATATCTGGGGGCACTTATACCCCAAAAATGAATTTCATCAAACATGTGACCCACATTCTTCAAATGGGGCTTCGGTCGGTCTAAGCAACTGCACAACATCTTGAAGTGGAGCAACAAAGTTGACACCAAAGTTAAGCTTCTCTTCTATGAGCAGCTAATCCGATCTGGAATATCGTACGCCTTTCCCATATGGTCCTGCATATCTTCGGCTCAAATGGAAAGACTTCGGGTCTTCGAAAGGAAACTCCTCAGAAGATGCACCAATCATTCTAGAAGGCCTGACGGTCCCCATTACCCCAACTCTCACCTATACGAAGGCGCCTCCATTACCCCTATCGACGAGTACTTGCTTCAATTAGCATATAAGTACCCCGAAAACATTCAGAACAGCGAGAACCTACTTGTACGGGACTCTTGCGTTCTTGACCCTGCCCTCTCTCGATCTCTTCGGATCAAACCCCCACAATTTCTTCTTCAGTACAAAACTGAAGAATGCACCCTTCCCAACCACATTCCCCTCTATAATAGAGGATTCCTGGATCCATCCCATAGGGTCTACTCCTAACAAACCACACACACACGGACGCACAGTACAAGACGGCATTAACACACATACACCGACTAAAGCGCAGATCATTAGACGCCAAAGACGTGATCTGCGTTTACTACCGCACCCAAGACCTGCCGGTCTTGTATGATTTCTTTCCCACCATCCCTCTATAAAAGTAGTTAGAGAACACCTGGACTAACACTGTCCACACTATCCTTGGATACCCCCCCCCACCCCCCCCCCCCCCCCCTTTTTTTTTTCTTTTCTTTTCAAATATCGCGAGACCGAGCCCAACATCCTCACGGATGTGGGTGATTCTGGTTATCGCAAGATGACCAGAAGTCAGAGACAAGATGAAGGACACATCTGTCCTTGTCTCGCTAAAGTCGGCCCTCTCGCCAACAATTTTTTTTTTTTTTTAGTCGGCTCCGTGTCATCGTTTTCAGGTCTGCCTGGCTTCTTTTCATGAAAGGTGACGAGCTCTTTGTTTGTTTCCACAATTTTTTTTTTTTAAACAACCGCTCTCAGTGGCGGCCACACTGTGTAATTCACACTTGCACACTTACAGCCGCGCGACGAATTTTTTTTCTTTTCTTTTGCTTTCTCCTGTTGCCAGATATACGTCTTTACTCTTTGACGTGCCGCTGACGAATGTTTACCCATTGTATTGAGGTACGTGATCTATTTCACATCCTTAGTCATTATCTCTATAAGAAATTGCAAGTGGAAATTTGATCTAAAAATGTTGGTCGCGTCAATTTGTGTAGCACCTAAACTTTTTCAATCAATGTACATAAAACATGGTTTAAATCTGTTTTGTGATCGACCTTTAGTTTTAAGGTGACACTACCACTGCTACCGTGTAGGTCTACTTCTATCGTCTCAACGATTTTATCGATATTATTGGTGATAGGCACACTTACGTGTGGTGCATCGAAAATGTAGGAACGGAATCAGCGAAGTCAAAGTTGCACATACCTGGCAGCAACCATTTCGGATCTATATATAAACACCATTCACATTTTAGACAAGTCAAACGCACTTTCGCATTCATCAAAGTAAAATTGTAAAAAATGCCGAGTTATCTCTTCGTTAAAAAACTGTCAAGGATTTTTTTTGTTGAGTGGAATGCCACTTTTCCAAAGATCTCAAGCCTCAATATTTTACGAGATATGTACTACAAACGTCTGGCGAAAAGTTAATAGAATTATTTTTCCCCAAACTTATCATACATGTCACAAGTTCATCTCAACTGTGTGGAAGAAAACGTCGTTATTATCTTTGTGTAGGTGGAGGTCTGTTTATAATTCAAACACGATTGTAATTAAAATGGTATATTGCTTAAAAACTATATTATCGAACCTGTTAACGATATGCAGTGTGGAAAGTTACAATTCGTTGACCACATAATCTCTCTATCCTTTCCCCACATCATTAGCTGGCTTGCCGTAAATTTGGTGATTGGCATCAAATTATATTACTTTCGAACGTTGGTGCCATATAATAAGGCTGCTCTCAGACATAACACGTTCAAATACCACCATCTTTCTATGGAACTTCCGATTTTAATTGCCTTCCGATTTTAGCTAATCTTATTCGAATATTAAATAGTTAGGTAATTGTGCAATCTCAATGAAATTATAAGTGTCACTGTTGAATTGGAAATGGGGTTTATTTAAATGAAAGATCAATAAATCACGAGTGGCAAAATATGAAACGTTCAAAAATGTTTCCTTCAAGCGGATATGCGCAAACGTCTTTTGTGAAACGAAAAGCAAATTCCAGGGAAATTCTACTCACCCAGTCCGAGTGAGGTTTCTCTTCCTCCCTGCATAACACGACGTCTTATTTAACTAAATTCAATACATTTAAAATACATGCGGAGTTTTGCAACGAGTACCACTTAAACATGGTCAAAAAGATGAGGGAAACGAAATAAACCAACGAAATAATCGCATCTCATGAATGAACGTTCAACATTTACCCCAGAGTAAATCCTTGTGGTTTGTTTGGTAAATTCAAAGCCGACGGAGGTGGTCAATAAATCAACTTCCTGCCTTGACAAAGATCCATCACAGACAAAAAGTATATAATTGAAGTATTATCGTTACAAAGCATTTTTTAATTTTTACACATTATCTCTGTAGCCGCTTAATGTCGATCCTAATGAACGTGCATTCATCGATCATTCGCCAATTATAATTTTTCTTCTTGGTAGATTGTGTGACGAGTGTGGCCGTATCCGATCCGGCGCGTTTGGCTTCGTTGAATAATTAATCACAATATTATTTACTTAACCTTAACAATCATCGGTCATCAGTTTGGGCCTTTCAAAAATTTCAAAATTACACAAATTAAAATGATTTCGTCACGGCATCACGGCGGCCGGTTATAGCAGCGATTTTGTTTGGTTAAATGTTCCCAATGTACGAAGGGAACTTCTATGAGTGCAGTAGGAATGGTCTGGCAGTCGGTGCTGTGGAAAATTCAATCCCACCTAACCTTGACCTTAGACTGCAGTGCTTAGAAGACTGGATTTTCATCATGAAAACATTTCAAAATCGTACAGTTATTGAAAAGATGTTTTGAAGTATATGGCACATTGAAATTCAAATTAGTTGAATTTTTTCGTAATTTCGTTTCGCCTGTCCTACGCTGCGGAGTGTTTCATGAGCTTTGTTGGGGTTTGGATAGTTTTTTCCATAACTAGTGGCCTATTTATGAGAGTGGCCATTCGTTTAAATGGTTACATGTTTATCAATTTATTTGTTCGGTTATGAGCTAATATGCTTGGGCATTTAGTTGAGGTTTGTTTATTTATGAATTCGAAATAATGTAGTTGCACAAGTTACATAGGGCTATGCCCTTGTATTGCGCCTATGCGCCTATCTAATAAAACTAATTTGGTCCCATTTAACTCCATATCAGGTTTTGCAACCCGCGGTCTTCCACTTAAATAAAATGTCAAAATGTTGCTCATACCTGACTCCGTTTATTGTAGGTGCAGAAGGTCGGCTTCTCATTGCAAGCAAGGGTGATCTGAATACTTTTCCTTTTATATTTTGAACATGCTAAAGGGAATATTAATGTGCTGACGTATAAAGTGACATTGGACGGTTCGCGATCTACACCCGAGTTCATTGTACTTACTGCCTGAAATTTTGTTCGTTAAATCGTTCTAAAGGTAACATAGGTATCACTTTCTGTATCCGCTTCCTGGCATTTTGAATCATGTATAAGCTTTCAGGTGGGAGATGTTTTGCTGGCGGAAATGTTCGCTGTGGTCACAATTTGACTGAACTCGTGCAAGAACCTATGCGAATGCTGGACGCCCGGTGTGATTATGTAAACACCCTGGATCTGTTTTTGACATCCAAGCCGAGCATTAATACCCTGGAGATTGCTGCGCCACTGGGAAACTCAGATCAGATGGTACCGATGGCACACAACCGACCTAATCACCTTCGCCACGTATGGAGGTATGGGGCTGCTAACTGGGATGATTTGCGACATTTCTTTGCATCTTGGGAGAGATTTCTTTGTGTGCTTGGGAGACTCCGATGTGAACGCATGCGCGGAGTCGGTCACAGATATTATTCTTCTCGGGGTGGAGATCTACATTCCACATTCCATCAAACGAAGTTCATCTAATAAACCTTGGTGTGATAAAAACTTCGAGCAGTTTACAACGGCAAATAATAGAGCTTTTAATCAATGGCGCTCCAATCCCACCAAGGGACGAATTTTGTTAGAATCAGAAACGCGTGCAACCAGGCGATTGATACCCCGACGAAGGCCTACAACGACAGAGTAACCAATACACTCCTTGAGTGCTCTATGGATATTTATGGTCTTGGTAGGGTGCCGGCCCGACACAGGTTCACCAAGACGTCCCAACCCGGTATCGTCCATCTAAGCTTGTTCACCAATGTCTTGGAGTTCAGGAAAAACAATCGGTCTCCTCGTTTAATATTTTTATTTTTAACTAAAACTTATTCAATATTGTACAAAGTATGTTTCTTCTCGAGTGAAACTTAGTTATTATTAAACGTAGTATTTTAACCCTTGGATGAACTTGTTTTATATAGTACAGGCAGCTTGTTTTAATTTAATCATAGTATTGTAATTCTAGAATTAATTTTATTTTATCTAGTACGTAGTAATAACAGTATAAGCAAAACTTATTTCATATAGCACATAGTATCGTAATTCTAGAATTTATTTTATTTTATCTCGTACAAAGTATAAACAGTATACACAAAACTTATCTTGTATAGTACGTAGTATGGTAATTCCTGAGTTAATTTTATTTTATCTAGTACGTAGTAATAACAGTATAAGCAAAACTTATTTCATATAGCACATAGTATCGTAATTCTAGAATTTATTTTATTTTATCTCGTACAAAGTATAAACAGTATACACAAAACTTATCTTGTATAGTACGTAGTATGGTAATTCCTGAGTTAATTTTATTTTATCTAGTACGTAGTAATAACAGTATAAGCAAAACTTATTTCATATAGCACATAGTATCGTAATTCTAGAATTTATTTTATTTTATCTCGTACAGAGTATAAACAGTATACACAAAACTTATCTTGTATAGTACGTAGTATGGTAATTCCAGGGTTAATTTTATTTTATATAGTACGTAGTAATAACAGTATTAACACAACTTATTTTATATAAACGAAACTTACTTTATGTCTGCATAGTAATTCATATTACACATAGTATTTCAACGCGTAATTATTCTTATTTTATCTTGACGTAGTGTAAACAGTATAAATCAAATTTATTTTATATAAACGAAACTTACTTTAAGTCCGCAATGTAATTTATGAGGGAAGATCGGTGTAACCGTCGTAGATTTATTTCAAACCATTGGAACCGCACACGTTCACGGGGTAAAAAAATTATAGCACTGTGTTAAGCACTAGCTTTATTTTTGTGCTTGAAGTAAGTATCTTTTACTTGCGCGGTTGTAATGTTTACTTCTTCTAATTTGGGATTGCGTGGTAGTAACATTTACTTCTTATAATTGGCACTGTAAAACAGAACTAACGCACTGAGATTAGCACCAGCTTTATCGTTTGTCATTGAAGTAAGTATATTTTTCCTTTACTTGCGCGGTAGTAACATTTACTTCGTATGGTTGGCCGTGTAATTGGCACTGTAAAACAGAACTCGTATAATTGGCAACCGAAAAACATAACACCCTAAACGGAACCAAATCGCTCGTCGTGGTCGCTAGCTAACTTCTTATTTATTAATTAATCCAAGACGCGATTAAAGATCGCCATCGAAGCAACAGAATTACGAAATATTCATTTATTGCCTCGATGACCATATATGGTAAGATATCCCTTTTGCGTTTTGTTCAACACAAAAGGGTTGAAATACACACACGATGATTGCTTTTGCTGCTCATCGTGTGTATCCGCAAATATGCAGACACAGCATATATCTCATTTAAAGTTCGCAGCAGGTGCGAGTATCTCTGCTACGAAAAGGGTTGAAGTATTTACACGATCAACGTGTGCGTAAGGCATTATTGCTGATCGTGTACTTTCCTCTTCCATAAATGGATATGTTTCCTCGACATCACTGTGTGGGCTTCACGCTGCTTGGGCGCGCTTTTCCGGCGTCCCCTGGTATAAATCGCCATGCGCGTGTGTGCGAAAATGCTTCCGTCTTATGCGCATGGATTATGTAAGGGAATCATATCGGACACGCGATGTTGTATCGATCCGTGTTTTCAAGGGCATTTGGCTGGTGCCAACAATTTCGTTTGTCGGATGGGTGGTCGATCGATCGTTTGTATAGATGACCGCAAAAAGGAAGAAATATCGCCTGTAGTATGTGGTAAACACATTAGGAGGTATTTCTTTGATACTTTTGGGCAGTGTTGATTGCTGCATATGCAACCGGATTTGCCTTTGGTGTACATGGTGCGTTTCGCACAACTATGCCCTTGTAGGAAATGTCTGTTGTTGCTGATGTATTTTTCGTATCAGCAGACATTGTGCTCCACAGGTTTTTGGTGGTTATTGGTATGACCAATGCAGGTAAGTACACGCTTTTTATGAGTTAGGACGCTCGTGGAAATGATTACCTGGTGGTAGCTGAGCAGGTAAGTAGTGGCGTTTGCAAGAACCACCACAGCTCAACTGGTTCACGTCCCTTCTGGTCAATGGCAAGGGCTAGCAGCAGTAACTTCACCATCTCCTATCTTCCTCCGTTGGCGACGGGCAATGAGACACAAGTCACAAATTCAAAGGATGAAGCTAATGTGTCCGCGAATTTATTTTCCGCGATTCAATCCTAGATTCTGGTATTTTGGAGCCACCTGTGATCGCACAGGCACGGTCTTCGATGCGGGATGTAAGGTTCTGCCCGCGTACTATTCAACGCATTCTATGTGAACTTGATTGGAGAAAGGCAACCGGCCCAGACGGAATACCAGCAATAGTCCTTAAGAACTGCGCTCCAGAACTATCGCCGGTTCTTGGCAGACTCTTCCGCTTATCTTATGCACGCGCGACATTTCCTAGCCGCTAGTGTTAAGCCAATCCCAAACAGGGGAAAAAGTGTCTCCCACAAAATTACCGGTCAATAGATATACTGTCTATGTTATCTAAGGTGATGGCAAAGGTCATCGACTCCGAGTTAATTAAGTATTTGGAGTGCAACGAACTTCTGTATGAATACGGATTGGGTGGCGGGTGGCCAACGGGACCCCTTCTGACCATTATAACCGATATATGTACATCTGCGATTGAGGAGCATGATGAGCCAAGAGCGGTTGCATTGGATATCTTCCAAGGCTTCTGACCGCGTCTAGCATGGGGCATTGCTGAGCAAACTTCGTTCATTCGGACTATCTCTGCATCTTTGCGACTGGACGAAGAGGTTCCTCGAGAATCGATCGATCCGGGTTGTTTCGACGGCAAGACTTCGGATCTGTATCCTGTTAATTTCGGAGTGCCTCAAGGTTCTATTTAGACTTTAGCCTTGTTTTTGCCTCACATAAATGATTTGCTGGAGTCAACGGAAAACTAGGTGTTTGGATAAGGTTCTGCAGTGGGGAAAGACCAATTTCATCGAGTTCAATGCAACGAAGACACAGTATACAACACAGAACAAGAAACCATAACACCTACCCACAGTTGTATGGGGAATTCCTTAACAAACGGAAAGAGTTGAGGCATGTAATCCGCAAAAGTAAATATGACGCGTTCTGCTCGCTAAGGGATGAATTAAATAACAACCCATGGGGCAGCGCCTACAGGATAGTCATGAAAAGACTACACAATCCAACAGTAGTCAAATGCAAAAAAGGAAAACTGACATGGCCCAAAATCGTTGCTGTCCTCTTCCCACAGTGTGATGAGGTTATGAGAGTGCAAGACGATTGAAGTATCACTGAAGTAGAGATCCCTCCCATGACCACCGAAGAGGTGCTCTAGGCTGCAAGGGTTGTCAAAAAAAAAACAAGACCCCGGGGCTGGATGGTATTCCTAACATTGTAGTGAAGAGTGCTCTAACAAAAAAGCCGGAAGTCTTCAGCGGTCTTTTCACAACCTGCCTTCAAACAATTTCCTAAACGATGGAAAAAACAGCGGCTTGTGCTTATACCAAAAGGAGTCAAGAATCCAGAAGCGCCGCCGTCTTATCGCCCGTTCTACATGCTGGACACAACAGGAAAACTGCTTGAGCGAGTAATTGCCACTCGCCTGGAAGAATTCACTGAATTCACTCTGAATGGCAGTGCGGGTTCCGGAAAGGTAGATCAACCGGTAAGGCACCATCTGTGGTGTGCGACATCGCTCGCAATGCGATAGGTGGAGCAAGATGGCTAGGTGGTACCAACAAATATTTGGCGATGGTGACGCTAAATGTTAAAAATGCGTTTAACTCGGTGAATTCGAATCGGATTCTAGAAGCGTTGCGTGATCTACAAGTCTCACCCTACTTGGTGCGTATCATCATCATAATCGGCGCTACAACCGGGAACCGGCCTTGGCCTTATTTAGCAAGTCCTGGGGCTTGTTAAATTTTCCATAATGATTTGTTTTCCCGGGCGAGGTCATTAGTCTTGCGACAGAGGCTCCCCGACGGGCATCGAACCCTGGTCTCCCGTGTGACAGGCGGGTATACTAACCACTATACTATCGAGGAGCCGCTTGGTGCGTATACTAGCAAACTATCTCTCGGATAGAAGACTGCTGTATGATACAGTTTGAGGGACCACAGGAATATAAAATAACAGCGGGTGTACCTCAGGGATCTGTATTAGGTCCGCTGTTATGGAATACCAAGTATGATGGTGTGCTCAGGGTCAATGTATCTGAAGGGGTTAGAATCATTAGGTACGCAGATGACTTGGCAATAGTGGCCGTAGCTAAACATCTAGATGACCTGGAGAATATTTGCTCACAAGCAATCCAGAGCATTAAATGCTGGTTAGATATGGCCGGACTGAAACTAACTGGACATAAGACGGAAGCAGTTTTAATAAGCAGTCGCAAGAAAGTTGAACACCTTGATTTGGAAATAGAAGGTCAAATAATCAGATCCAGTCTCTATATTAAATATCTTGGTGTTATACTCGATAGCGGCTCCTCGATAGTATAGTGCATGTCACGCGGGAGACCCGGGTTCGATTCCCCGTCGGGGAGCCTCTGGCGAAAGACTAATGACCTTGCCCGGAAAAAACAAATCATTATGGAAAATTTAACACGCCTCAGGACTTGCTAAATAAGGCCAAGACCGGTTCCCGGTTGTAGTACCGATGATGATGATGATACTCGACAGCAGGCTGAGCTTCAAGGAACACCTAAGGAAAACGAGTGAAAAAATGGCAAGAGTAGGCAAAGTTTTGGCGAGACTACTACCCAATGTTGGAGGACTCCAGCCTCACATACGGAAACCCATAACTAGTGTCAACTCCTCGATTATAATGTATGCAGCTCACATATAGGCAGGAGCCGCACAGTATAAGTCGTACATGGGAGGGGTGACCTCAGCACATAGGCTGGCATCACTAAGAGTATGCTATGCATTCCGAAAGGTATCCGAAGATGACATAAATGGTTGGCTGGGAGGACACCACTTGACATTGCAACTAAAGAAAACGCCGCATTGCATGAGGTCTCCCAAGACAATCGTCGGAGAATGCGGTCACAGTTGGAGCTCTCAAGCTTAAGAGAATGGCAACGAAGATGGTATTCTTACACTAAAGGAAGATGGACCCACACCATGATATCTGATATAGAAACATGGGTGAAAGGGAAATATGGCGAGCTGAATTACTACTTGACTCAGCTAATATCAGGACATGGATGTGTGGGGGTTAGGAAGTATATGTGCCAGCGTATGGCACTAGTTCACTACTATCCCACTAAAGAGTTCACTGAATGAGACACTGCAAACCGTTCACTGACGTGGTCAAGCCCTACGTAGACGGTATGGTGGTCGGTCCTCGATACGGAGCGAAAACAGCGGAGAAATAAACACATCGGGTTTGTTTGTTATAAACGGTTTTTATTGTATCGGGCTGGTTTTATTTTGGTTAGGATTAATCGGTTTTTACAAAGGTGTTGAACAGTATCGTGTGACTTAGAGCGATTTACATTAACGCAACAATTGCACGATTAATAGGTTTTTATAAAGGTGTTGAACAGTGTTGTATGACTTAAAGCGGTTTACATTAACGAGACCATTGCATATAAAACTCGCGCTGCACTATAGACTTTCGAGTCACGGTATTCTCCTTTAAATTTGGGTGGAGCAACTAGTTGATGGTCCCGATTAGTACACTGTACGGTGTCGGTGCGTAGCACTAGATCTGTAACTGGAGCGACAACACAAGCGTCGGATTAACTAGTCGAACTATTTGGACACGACGTTAGAACCGACATTAGAAAACGATCTTAGGACACGATAGACTCCGACAAGGTACCACTGGCCGGTACTGCAACTCTCGTACGCACTCGCTGGAGGGCGAAACTCGACTTCTGTGTTGTGGGCCCGGTGGCGGTTGAATCTCGACTGGCTAGTGAAATGAAAAGTTTATCGCTTCGTGGCAGTGGACACATAGCTGGATTAAACTTGCTGCCACTTACGAGGAATTTCGAGTAGAATTGCTATGGTTGCATAAGAATTCAATTCCAGCGAATCCTCGCCGTATAAGCTGAGTTGGATTCGTTGGTTGTGTGTACCAGGAAATTGGCTTTGGGAGTTGGAATTGCTTGGGTGCAAGCAAGGAATATCGTTTAGATAAGATATTAACCGAAGTAATTTCGGGGAAACGTATGCGGCTCGGTATAGTTGGTGGTGATGGTTAATGTTCCGTTATGGATTTGAATATGCGTTTCATGACAGCATATGGATTTCGGGGAAATTAAGATAACTTGGTCGCAAGGAAAGAATATAACTTAAGTAGAGAGTTGACCGAAGCAATTTTCGGAAAATATATGTGGGGTGATGTAATTGAGGGAGATGATTGGTATTCCATTGTAGGTTGGAATATGCATTTATTTCGGCTTGGGAAATGGGTTCCGGGTGAATTGGGGGATGTATGCTATTGCGGATTGGGGACGGATGCTGTGGCATATTGGGGTGGGTGCGCTTGCAGGTTTGGCATGGTTGCGAATGAGTGTATATTTCAGGTTTGAATGGGGAGTTGGGTTGAGGTTACGCGCTGTTAGCGGTCAAGATTGGTGGGCATTGTGGGTTGGTTCTCCATGTGGTATAGAGAACCCACACAGATGCTTTCGGTAATACTTGCACAAGTATAAGCATCTAAATCACCCATTTTGCTTGTATTGCGAAGGTAAAATAGAAAATGCGGAACGCGTACTCACAGAGTGCTTCAGGTTCGAGACCGCACAAACGATTTTGGAGAGACATTTGAGACGGACAGTTACTCCGGGAGGAGTAATAGAATACATGCTGAGTTCAAAACAGGCATGGTCCGTAACAAATGATGTTCTATGTGACATGATGCAGCAGCTGCGACGCGACGAGAAAGTTATGCGGGGATCAACGGGAATATATGCCTGGCGGGAGGTCGTTTTAGTCGGTAAAAACCCGGCATGCCTCTGGATCGGTCCAGAGGTATCTTTTGAAGATTTCCGCCTTCCTACGGAAACCACAAAAAAAACAGTATAGAACATTCAGAAAGAAAAGTGGTTTGTCGTTTCTGTTATATAATTAAGTTCATTTAATTATCACTCCCCCTTTGAATTATTCACATCTTGTGTCTTCACACACGTATCCTTCCCTTCCCTCCAAATCACTAATTTCCCTTTCCCGAAAGACACGAGATTCAGCCTTCTTGTGAATCTAGTGGTTTGAACGGACGGTCGCGTGTGGACATTGGTCCGGTTAAATTAGAATAAATGTAAATTTGTTAATATTAACATAAAAAAGTAAAAGAAATAAAAGGTTTAAAATTAGAATTTGCTCGTGTAATATGATTAACATAAAAAAGGAAAAGAAATAAAACAAAGACAGTTAAAATTAGAATTTGTTCGTTCCTTAAGTTTGAGTGAGTGCAAATTCGCCATATGGAGGCAATATCAACTGATGCAGTAAGCAGATTTAGATCCAGCCGTTAAAAAAGGATATCCCCGTAAGAGTGCTGTATAAGAACGGGGTAAGTTTTGGAGTATACCCGCCTGTCACCCGGGAGACCGGGGTTCGATTCCCCGTCGGGGAGCCTCTGGCGCAAGACTAATGACCTTGCCCAGAAAAAATAAATCATTATGGAAAATTTAACAAGCCTTAGGACTTGCTAAATAAGGCCAAGACCGGCCCCCGGTTGTAGTGCCGATGATGATGATGATGATGATGAAGTTTTGTGGCAAAACAAAATCAAAATTTAATTGTGAAATTATTATTGAACATTTCCACAACTGATGATGAATGGCCAGGCCCTCGCATCTGGGGAAAGCATGAAATTCTTCGGGGCATGGTCTGCGGGAATGTATCGTAGTATAAACATGTGTCTAACATGGCTGGGTCTGCCTCTGGATAATTGAGTTCTTTTTTTAGAGCCCAGAAATATTTTACTCCGGTCCAACTTTTCCTTCTGTATAAATCGCAAACTAGACCTGCACTCACAGTCACTATCACATCGAAGGCGCGTAGCCGGCCACTGCATGTTTTACAGATATTATCACGGGTACTGTTCTTTGGAGATGCGTGGTATTGTTTCGCGCAATTTATTTTATATGCGCTCCACAAGACAATCCGACGGATCGTATCAATTTACGGTTTATCTCCCGACCGCGCCACCATCTCTGCATCAGCAATCGTTCGCTTACAGAGCGGAAGAGCTGTGAAATTCTCTCCACGTGTGAGTTTTCCAAGGAGCGTTACAACCTGCAATTGCAACAGTTATTTGGTGGCATTTCAGGGAGCGTGTCGGCGCTATAGGTTCGCCTCTCCTGAGAGAAAGATATAAAAAAAAAAAGATGGGACGCCACAAATACTCACAACCTTACTATAATACAAAGGCACGTCAATAAGTCCTTAGAAAATGAGAACGATTTTATTTTATTTATTTATTTATAATAATGACGCATAATACTGTCCAGGTATCGTCTGTCCTTTTTCCATATAGTCAACGAAGATACGAGGGTTGCCTCTTATGTTTCGGGATTTGGCAACCCTAGTGTTGCAATCCGGCAATTGACAGCTCTGTCGTAAAGTTGGACATTTTTGAGGTTATACGCACTCAGAACGTTTTGACATACGAGCGCTATTTTTGTTGTTTACAGTAACTTAAAAGATTCATCTCGGCCCAAAAATGGAATTAAATCGTCAACATTTTCGTGCGATTATTTTTTACAACTTTCGCCGTGGATTAACTCAGCAACAGTGCATGGATGAACTTAATTCAATTTTTGGCGATGAAGCTCCATCAAGGACCAGTGTTTATCGATGGTATGGTGAATTCAATCGTGGTCGTAGTTCACTCCAAGATGAATTTCGTGAAGGTCGTCCAAAATCAGTTGTTGTTCCGAAAACCATTGATGCTGTGCGCGAACTGATATTGGAAGATCGTCATGTGACCTATCGTGAGATTGAGACAACCTTAGGCGTTAGTGGGACCAGCATACATTCAATATTGCATAAACATTTGACTGTCGAAAAATTTTGTTCGCTTTGAATCCCACACAATTTGTCAATCGCCCAAAAAAGGGCTCGTGCCAATTGGTCGAAAGAAATGCTCAAAAAATACGGTCGCGGTGCTTCGAAACACGTCTATGACATCGTGACAGGTGATGAATCGTGGATTTACGCGTATGAGCCCGAAAGTAAACAGCAGTCGACTGTCTGGGTGTTTCAAGATGAGCCAAATCTAACAAAAGTTGTTCGCGCACGAAGCACTTCCAAGCAAATGGTCGCCTGTTTTTTCGGAAAAACTGGATAGTCGCAACCGTACCACTAGAACAACGCAGAACAGTCAATTCTGAGTGGTACACAACCATTAGTTTGCCAGTTGTCTTCCAAGAAATCAGGAAAACCAACCGCCGAAGACGGATCACTCTTCACCACGACAATGCGAGCTCTCACACATCGGCTGCGACAACTGCATTTTTGAGGACCCAAAACATCGATTTGATAGGTCATCCGCCGTATAGTCCTGACTTGGCACCGAATGACTTCTTTTTATTCCCGTACGTAAAAAACAAACTGAGAGGTCAACGTTTTTCGACACCTGAAGAAGCTGTTGCTGCATTCAGAATGCATGTGTTAGAGATACCTCAATCAGAGTGGCAAAAGTGCTTCGACAATTGGTTCAAACGCATGCAAAAGTATATAGATCTTCATGGGGAATATTTTGAAAAACAATAAAGTGATTTTCGATGATCAATATTTGTTTTTGTTCTCTAATCCCGAAATATAAAAGGCAACCCTCGTAATACCACTTGCATCCCAAAACACAATGGCCATAACTTTTTCAGATGATTCCACCGTCTTTACCTTCTTTGGAGCCCATTCGCCTTTAACAATCCACTGTTTTGACTGTTCTTTCGTCTCGGAAGTGTAGGAGTGTATCCATGGTTCATCTACAGTTTCTAATCTGCGCAGAAATTCACCTGGGTTGCGACGCATGCGCTCTAAAAGTTCTCAGCTGAGAGAAAATACGTCACCCATCTGAAAATATATTATATATATATTTTTATATCCAATTTATTATGCACAATTGAAACATGAAACAAATTGAAAATAGACAGATACCTACTCAGGAATGATGCAGATACCTACCGAGGAATGATGCACCTACACTCGTAAGTTTAAAACGCCAGCACGGGGATGCCTTGGTTTACCCAAGATCACCATGATACAGTTTTCCCCTATGCTCATTCCAGATGCTTAATTCGTATGTAGTTATTTTTTATTTCAATAAAACTTTCTACTTACTTATTTATCTGTCTCTATGGATAGAATCTAATCATGGCCTCCAATGTTGTGAATGCACCAATACAACGGGCTCCACTGTTACTATTTCAATTATCTAACTATTTAATATTCGAACGAAATTAGCTAAAATCGGAAAGCAATTGAAATCGGAAGTTCCATAGGAAGATTCCATGCACTGGTGGTATTTGAACGTGTTATGTCTGAGAGCAGCCTTATTATGTGCCACCAACGTTCGAAAGTAATATGATTTGATGCCAATCACCAAATTTACGGCAAGCCAGCTAATGATGTGTGGAAAGGATAGAGAGATTATGTGGTCAACGAATTGTAACTTTCCACACTGCATATCGTTAACAGGTTCGATAATATAGTGTTAAAGCAAGATACCATTTTAATTTTAATCGTGTTTGAATTATAAACAGACCTCCGCCCACACAAAGTTAATAACGACGTTTTCTTCCACACAGTTGAGATGAACTTGTGACATGTATGATTAGTTTGGGGAAACATAATTCTATTAACTTTTCGCCAGACGATTGTAGTAATATACATCTCTTAAAATATTGAGGCTTGTGATCTTTGGAAAAGTGACATTCCACTTAAAAAAAAAAGTCCTTGGCAGTTTTTTGACTGCTCTATCACTGTGGAGGTTAACAAAGAGATAATTCGTCATTTTTTACAATTTTACTTTGATGAAAGCGAAAATGCGTTTGACTTGTCTAAAATGTGAATGCTGTTTATATGTAGTCCCGCAATGATTGCTGCCAATTATGTGCAACTTTGACTTCCCTGATTCCGAGTCTACCATCAATAATGTTCATAAAATCATTGAAATGATCGAAGTAGACCTACATGGTAGCAGTAAAACTAAAGGTCGATCACAAAACAGATTTAAACCATGTTTTATGTACATTGATTGAAAAAGTTTAGGTGCTACACAAATTGACGCGATCAAACATTTTTAGATCGAATTTCCATTTGTAATTTCTTATAGGGATAATAGCTAAGGATGTGAAATAGATCACGTACCTCAATACAATGGGTAAACGATCGTTTTAAAAATACGGTAAAATAGCTCGAAAAGTTTATACGACTTGGAGAACTAACCCACTATTTCCGCCTTATTTCGACCGCTAACAGCGTGTCATATCATTCCCCAATTCCTTCTACCAACATAATTCACCTGTAAATCATATTTCAAAAACGGACGCATAGCTGAATTCATTATTCTATTCAACTAATGCATAATTGAATTCGGCTACCTTTTTGCCATACGGCAACTCCATTCCTCTAACCCATGCGATTTCGAACGCTGTCGTTCGAGGTATGCCGTCGTTGCTGTTGTTGATATTTTTTGATAATTGAAATGTTGGTTTGATGGTAAGTCCGTACGTGGAGTATGAGTATCCTGGACGTAGTCCCCATTTGGATCGTAAATCCATTAGTAGAGTGTGAGTATCTTAGACGTAGTCCCTATTGTATCGTGAATCCATAAGTAGAACATAAATATGTTGTTGAATTACAAACTGGCACTTGATTAAGCCAGAGAGGTTGCGCATCCAGGTTGTTATCAGGAAGAATAATCTGCTGTGCCGCAAGATGAAATAGTCCCAAAGTCAGGCACCGTTCTTCTTTGACTGGTGGCTGGACCATGTGTCCACAATTCGTTTTTCGTTGGTATGAATTCTCGAAGGGTGCCGGCATCTTTCCCATTCTTCATCTTCTATGCCCCCTAACCTTGTTACCGAAAGTCCAACTTAGACACCCACTCCGTGAGAGTGGTGCCCCCAGACACGTGATTCGTGGTGCCTGGGCGGTATTAAGGGGGTATTACTTAGATAAAACTGGTGAGACTTCTGACTGAACCATTTGCGGTAAAAAAAGGACAGTTGGTGAAGCCATGCCAGACAATCCGCTGTTCTGGGCTGGCATAGCAGTTGCAGTTGTCGATATTTGCAAACCTCCGACATGTTGTGGAGGAGGTGCCTGAAAAGCGATAATTGCCGCATCAGTTGCGGCAATTGCTTGATGAATGTCTGTGTTAGTCCACCGTTCAAGATTGATATTCTGGTTGCAATAATTCAATCCTATTAAGCTCCGCTGTGACTGCGCTGGCCTTTGTAAAACGATCGGGCCATTGAGACCATTTGCATGTGTATTTGAGAGATGTGGTCGTCAATACGTTGAAGTGGTGATTGTGCAACCATACCTTGGTTTGGAATGCGACCGTTTAGCAAGTGCTGAGATCGATATGCCCCAGATGAAGCTGCTGATTCAGCGTGACGTCCACTTGGTTGGGTTACATCCGGTCGTGTAATGTTATTGACCGCTTGTGTGCTACCCATTTTCTGCGGACGGTTAGCCTGTGTTGAAGCCCGACATGTTGAAGTACTCACCAGCTAATGCCACTGGCTGGCCTTGGGCGAATTTCTCTATGGGAACTGACATTTGTGTTGCCAACATTGCCTGACGGTGAATTCCATCCATTTACAGAGTGATGGAGTCCAGAATGATCACTTCGGTGTTTCCTATGATGACAGCTATATGGATAACCTTGTTGGCCTTGATGACCCGACGAAGTCGCTTCGTTTTTTGAATTGCTAGAATTCGCTGAATTTCCTTTCAGTCCAGAATTCTTTGATCTGTTTCCTTGATACTGAATCGTAGAAGTCGGTCGTCCAGTATTAGTGGTCACTCTAGAATTTGACTTATGGTTTCCATCACTTGATTCGTAATTCCGCCTTCGACGTCGTTGAACCCAACCTTTGTTTGATGAAGGTGTAATGCCACCATGAGTTGTAGTCGTTATTTGAGAACCGCCATCATCTTCATGATGGTTTTCCATAAAATGTATTTGATGCTGCATATTCTGTGGCGGCGCCTGGTGCCCCTCAGAAACTGCATTGTGGGTCTCAATGGTTGTATGCAGCGATGTTACTGTTGGTGGGACCTTGAAATTGACTCCGCCCGAAAGCACCCAGCCAAGTTCTGTTTGCTGGGCCATGGGGGTTCCTGGTGGTCCCTTGATAATCCCTTCTTGTAGAATAGCTGGATATACATCGCTACCAAGTAACATGTTGACCTCACCTGGTTTACTAAACCGCAAGCTGAATATTTTGGATGTGACTCCAGTTGTCACACGATATATTCTGTGTCGAGAGCATAGACGTAAGCTTGGGTAAGACCAATGCCCTCAACTGAATGTTAAAATCCTTATTCACATTCGAATATATCGTTACTGACACCGCATGCCTGGATACACTCGTATTGTCTTCTCCAACGCCTCGGATGTTAGTGAGATTCCTTTCCATTTTCAGTTTTAGCAGTTGTGCAGCAGACTCCGAGATGAACGAAGCCTCTGCTCCAGGATCGAGTAATGCTCTCAGCAGCACAGGTTGTCCAATATTGGGGCAGACCTTGACTAAAGCAGTAGCCAGAAGAACTGATTGTACCTTATGGTTTTCGGCTACGTACGTATTATGAGCCGAAGTAGTCCTGGAGGGGGGTATACAATTCTGGGCCTGGTTCGACGGTGTATGTTGAGTGGAAGAAGAAGTGGATGGAGACTGTGACTGGCTATCCAACGTTGAACGGGGTTCATTAGCATGCATTTCGTTGTGATCAGTTGTGTGCAGCAACGAATGGTGCTTCCTTTTGCATGTACAACACGTGAACATGCGAGTGCAATTTCGCACAGTATGTGCATCCGACAGGCAGTTGAAACACAGTTTGTTCCTTCGAACGACCTCTTGCCTTTTGTTCGGGTTCAACGCCTTGAACTTGTAACAGTTCTTGATGAGATGCGATCCTTGACACATGTAACAGTCGCCAATTGTTAAATTAAATGCGCGAACTGTGCCTGGTGTGTGGCCGTTTGGTCTTCGTTGCGATGACTCTGTTGCGGATGGGCCCATCACTTCCAAGGCTCTTGCCCTCGTCATCAAGAACTCCTGTAGCGGCCCTCGCGAGCGACACTACGCACCTGCTAGCCACCCACCAGGTAAACCCTCGTTTTTAAGCCTTCGGCGACAATAAAGCATGTACTTACCTGCACTAGCATATAGAACAACAGCAATGTCTGCTGATACATAAAGTGTATCAGCAATAACAGGCATGTCCCCTAATAGAAACTTTGTAATAACATTTATAAGAATCCAACAGGGGCATAATAAGACCGGAAAGGTACAACCTACCTGCCCTTACGACTAACCACCAGCTGCAATACTTAACTGCGCTGTTCAAAGATAGCAAAACCCAAACACGCTATAAGAAGTACAAATTGGTCGCACATTTAGCAACCAACATGGCATTATTCCCTATCAAGAAAGCGATCATAAGAAACGGCGACTATGCAACGAGAAATGTTTATATTTTCTCGTGATACGTACCCGAAATGCCACACACGGGCAATAGAGAACTTGCCAGCGTAAATACACGCACGCCGGCGCGACTGTGTAAATGCCAACGGCTGCAATGTGCAAGAACGGCAATAATGCTACAATGTAGGCGCTGATCATGCAAATACATTAACCACAGAACAACTCGCCCCAGCTGCGAAAGTGTTGTTTCGTATGTTTACCCAATGTATTGGTCCGCATACTGGGCGACACAAACTATGAGCACCAGAGGCTGTGTGTTCAACCCTTAGCGAATGGGGAATCACCAAGGAAGAAAAAATGACCAAATATGGTCATCGAGGCGATAGATAGGTTTTTGGTATCCTGTCGCCTCGAGAGAAAAACCAGAACGTTTTCGGACACAGTGTGTGAGGGTCGAGTGCGAAATCCAGCAGATTGATCATAATAATCAAATACAACGTGTACAACATCAGTAAGCGTGAATACTTTAAATTAAACTCATGTGTATCACACCGTTTAGCTTGATCATTTATATCAAATACAACGTGTACAACATCAGTAAGCGTGAATATTTTAAATTAAACTCATGTGTATCACACCGTTTAGCTTGATCATTTATATCAAATACAACGTGTACAACATCAGTAAGCGTGAATATTTTAAATTAAACTCATGTGTATCACACCGTTTAGCTTGATCATTTATATCAAATACAACGTGTACAACATCAGTAAGCGTGAATACTTTAAATTAAACTCATGTGTATCACACCGTTTAGCTTGATCATTTATATCAAATACAACGTGTACAACATCAGTAAGCGTGAATATTTTAAATTAAACTCATGTGTATCACACCGTTTAGCTTGATCATTTATATCAAATACAACGTGTACAACATCAGTAAGCGTGAATATTTTAAATTAAACTCATGTGTATCACACCGTTTAGCTTGATCATTTATATCAAATACAACGTGTACAACATCAGTAATCTCTGTGTGAATTAATTTTAGAAATACAATCATTAATCTATGTGTGAATTAATCTTAGAAATACAATTATTAAACTATATGTGAAATACCAATTACCTTCTATGTTTCATTGGATAAATCAAATTAGTATTAGAAATACAATTATTAATCTATGTGTGAATTAATATTAGAAATACAATTATTAATCTATGTGTGAATTAATATTAGAAATACAATTATTAATCCATGTGTGAATTAATTTTAGAAATACAATTATTAATCTATATGTGAAATACCAATTACCTTCTATGTTTCATTGGACAACTAGAATTAATTTTAGAAATACAATTATTAATCTATGTGTGAATTAATTTTAGAAATACAATTGTTATACCAATTACCTTCTATGTTTCATTGGATAAATCAAATTAGTATTAGAAATACAATTATTAATCTATGTGTGAATTAATATTAGAAATACAATTATTAATCTATGTGTGAATTAATATTAGAAATACAATTATTAATCTATATGTGAAATACCAATTACCTTCTATGTTTCATTGGATAAATCAAATTAGTATTAGAAATACAATTATTAATCTATGTGTGAATTAATTTTAGAAATACAATTATTAATCAATGTGTAAAATACAAATAAAAGATAGAGCTAAGAAAACACCCGTGGTTTGTATTGAGCATCGCCGTACGACCAAACCGGGCAAGCAGTTGGGGACGTCTCGGTGAACCTGTGTCGGACGGACACCCTATCGAGACGAGGCGTGGGCTAAAATTAAGAATACTATACCCACACTCCTCCAACACGTCATAAGCTGGATAGTCCACGTACGATGCAATGTGCGATTCCCACAAACGCGCGTATTGGGGGGAAGCTTTTGGACCTTGTTTTTTTTATTTTTTTATTAGACTTCTCTCGGGAGAGGCGAACCTACAGCGCCGAGTGGGCGCTCCGAGATGCCATCAAATAACTGTTGCAGTTCTTTTTGAACAGTTGCAGGTTGTAACGTTCCGGGAACACTCGCGTGGGAACGGAGTTCCACAGCTTCCCCGCTCTGTAGCGGAACGAGGGATGTAGTAGGGATGTTCGCGCCGTCGGGAGATGAACCACAAACGGGTGCGATCCGTCGGATTGTCTTGTGGAGCGCATATAAGCCGAATTACGCGGAACAATACCACGAATCTCCGAAGAACAGCACCCGTGATAACATCTGTAAAACAGACAGAGGTCGGCTACGCGCCTTCGATGTGATAGCGACTGTATTCCCGACGTCAGCGCCGAGTCCCCGATCAGGCGGATCGCTCGTCTCTGTACGCTCTCAAGTAGGTCGAGGGTATATTTAGGAGCCGAGCTCCAAACATGAGAGCAATATTCGAGCGCGGGTCTAATTGTGTGGTATATTAGAACGTCTTTCCATGAGGCAACCGAGACTCCAAGATTTTGCAGGGATTGCTTGGCCTCGTTGGTAGTGTCTACTAGTTCCTTGATTCCTTCAGCCGACTCATGTGTGAGTGCAGACTGATGGAACAGCAGACTGAACTGGTTATCTTTGAGCAACCGCAGGTTTTGATACCTTTTGACCAGGGTTGCCCATGCTGACTCGAAATTGCCGTCGATTATCGCCGTGTTTCTTAGCAGACGTTCTGCTTCTCCACTCAAGTTCGCCTTGAGGTAGTGCAGCCGGTGTACATCGGAGATGGAGTTGTTCCTGATGACCAGCCTCTCAAACAAGCCCTTGAACTCCGGCCAAGTCTGATAGGAGCCTGAGAAGGTTGGTATCTTGATGGGGGAAGCTTTAATTCCGCCGTTGGCGTCTTTGTTCCTCTCATTGAGCTGTCAAAAGAATGGTGTCCTATTGTATTCATCTCGAACTGTTCCAACTGTGACCTGAGCTCTGATGAATATGTATAATACAGCTACTTCAGCTTGTGGAATACTAGTTCTTCCATATATTTCGATTTGGCGTCAGCAGTTGGAGCTGCAATAATCTTTTGGTGCAGTCCTTTCGCTTCCCCGAACGAGTGCTCCAAGTTTTTCAGACGAGCCTCGTTCATGTGTCGTGACTTAAATGACTGCTCCAAAGCCGCATATGATTTATAATCGGCTGTCAATTCGATGCAGGCATTTTGTATGCCATCAGTTAGCATCGAGATCTTCGTCTTGCTCATCTTGCCTTGTAAAGAACCGGCACCGCGAATATCTATATGATGCTGGTACGTGTGATGAGATGCAGCCCGGATGACCTGCGTAGAAAATTACCGTGAATTGTTCTGTGACGACTCAACTTCTAAAATAAACCACGTGTGTCGTAAAGTATCGGCAACGCCGTTAACAAATTGAATAGAGGGATGTCAGCAGCCAAAAATGCTGAGATCGCTGGAACGATTTCCTGAAATTTATTTTGTAGATTGTAGACTAATAAACAGCCTTGGATTGACAAATGAATAACTTCGAATTTTGAAAAGTGGACTGTATTCGATAAATTGATTACTGGTAGAATTCTTATCCTTTCGAACGAAATTGTTTAGCTTGTCGTTATAATTGTGCAATTTAGGAAATGAAACATAGAAACTATTTCGTGTTATTATTTATTTCGCTGATTACTAAAAACAATTAATTAACTGAAGAAGAGAAATAAAAGTTCTGTTCTGGATCTCAATTGTACGCTTTCTTCTGCTTCTTTAATGTTATAGCTTAATCAGCTATATTGGTTGTCCACTGTTCCCAGTACCTCACCCTCGTTTGTGCCTGGATTGTTCGTTGTTTGTGAAGTCCTTGGTAATGCAGATTTGTTTTTAGCGCTTCGTACCTCCGAAGCCAGACTCAGCTCCGGATTAAAGGGGCAAGATGTGTTGCCCAGTACGATCGTGAATAGGTTATTGTACAAATTTATTTCATTTTATTAAAAAAAGAATGTTTTGTCCTATGTATACTATTATTTAACACATCCAACTACACTCCGAAGTTAAAAATTGAAATTAATAAATGATGAAATGTTACGACCACAACCACCCATCCCATAAAAATTACCCTTTTGGAGCTAGTCTGCACCACTAACGGCGATACAGGCCAAAAACATCCACTTAAAGGATGTGACATAATGCTAAATCAAAGCATTACCCCACACACCTCGTCCCGCATAAATTGATAGCAAGCAAATCGAACTAAACGTTAATTTGCACTAATCAATTAAACTCCAAGCAAATTGAACTAAACGTTCAATTTGCTCACATAAAAAAAACTTGAAAATATAATCAGTGAACCAAGGGTTCACCCAACAAAAACTCCTAAAAGGCAAACGTGCGGACCAGATGCCGTATTTCAAACAAAACCACTGAGTATCGTAAAAAATTGCGCGCCAGCAATTTTACGAGACCTCAGAAAAATGGTTATCTAAAACAATGAAAACAACCAACGCCAGTTTCCGTTTTAACAAAATTAAGTTAAAACAAGCAAAAGGCAAATATTCGCCTTTGTATCGATTCCCCACGGAAAAGATTCTTGCCCATTCGGCTACAATAAACAACAGAGAATCAGAAATGCTCATTAGCACAATTCTCTATTTGTATTCTCTATCGTATTCTTACAAAAGGGATCCTTTCCGAGTCGGCTAGAACAAACAATAGGCCTCATAAAACGAATTACACATTCGTTTAGCGCATATCAACATAGAGGATTATAAATGTGCATTCGCACGATCCTCTGTTGATTTTTCCCTTTGTGTTTCCGCGTTTGATCCCAAGCCGGGAAAGATAAAGAAAGAAATGCCATATCCTTCGATCTTCAGAATGAAAAAAAAACAGGTCTTCGTTTGAGAGTTTGGTTTTTTGAATCTGGACCGAGACAGCGAGACTTTTGAGAGTTGTGTTTTGTGTAAAGTCCAGAACGGACGTGAGTTGGGTTTTGAGAGTTGGTTTTTGAGGATTGATCGAGACGGTCATCGAATGAGGGTACCTTTTATTCGTCTAAGGGTAGTGCGGTTGTGTTCTCTGGAAAAGGGTATAATTTGTTAAGATACTCTGTAGAACTTTTACCGAAAAAGGTGGTGTTAAACTTAAACTAAGATTTGATTTTGGCAATTGGCTGTTGAGACCGAGGAATGTGTGTGATGGAGACTAGGAACAAATTTAAGTATTTTTTGGATTGATCATCTAATTGGATTAACAATAAAAACTAGTGTATTAATGAAACAAAGAAATGTGTTCAAATGTGTCTCAAAATGTGTGCTAAGTGTGTGGTATTAAACAAATATAACCAGAATACGGAATAATTTGTGACTTTAAAAGAGTTTGACCCCAAATAAACTTAACATTACATATATATTGTTTAAAAATATTAAACCAAGACAGTGTTTTACGAGGGTTGCCTTTTATATTTCGGGATTAGAGAACAAACACAAATATTGATCATCGAAAATCACTTTATTGTTTTTCAAAATATTCCCCATGAAGATCTATACACTTTTGCATGCGTTTGAACCAATTGTCGAAGCACTTTTGCCACTCTGATTGAGGTATCTCCAACACATGCATTCTGAATACAGCAACCGCTTCTTCAGGTGTCGAAAAACGTTGACCTCTCAGTTTGTTTTTTACGTACGGGAATAAAAAGAAGTCGTTCTGTCCCAAGTCAGGACTATACGGTGGATGACCCATCAAATCGATGTTTTGGGTGCTCAAAAATGCAGTTGTCGCAGCCGATGTGTGAGAGCTCGCACTGTCGTGGTGAAGAGTGATCCGTCTTCGGCGGTTGGTTTTCCCGATTTCTTGGAAGACAACTGGCAAACAAATGGTTGTGTACCACTCAGAATTGACTGTTCTGCGTTGTTCTAGTGGTACGGTTGCGACATGTCCAGTTTTTCCGAAAAAACAGGCGACCATTAGCTTGGAAGTGCTTCATGCGCGAACAACTTTTGTTGGATTTGGCTCATCTTGAAACACCCAGACAGTCGACTGCTGTTTACTTCCGGGCTCATACGCGTAAATCCACGATTCATCACCTGTCACGATGTCATAGACGTGTTTCGAAGCACCGCGACTGTATTTTTTGAGCATTTCTTTCGACCAATTGACACGAGCCTTTTTTGGGCGATTGACAAATTGTGTGGGATCCAACGCGAACAAATTTTTTTGACAGTCAAATGTTTATGCAATATTGAATGTATGCTGGTCCCACTAATGCCTAAGGTTGTCTCAATCTCACGATAGGTCACATGACGATCTTCCAATATCAGTTCGCGCACAGCATCAATGGTTTTCGGAACAACAACTGATTTTGGACGACCTTCACGAAATTCATCTTGGAGTGAACTACGACCATGATTGAATTCACCATACCATCGATAAACACTGGTCCTTGATGGAGCTTCATCGCAAAATATTGAATTAAGTTCATCCATGCACTGTTGCTGAGTTAATCCACGCCGAAAGTTGTAAAAAATAATCGCACGAAAATGTTGACGATTTAATTCCATTTTTGGGCCGAGATGAATCTTTTAAGTTACTGTAAACAACACAAATAGCGCTCGTATGTCAAAACGTTCTGAGTGCGTATAACCTCAAAAATGTCCAACTTTACGACAGCGCTGTCAATTTCCGGATTGCAACACTAGGGTTGCCAAATCCCGAAACATAAGAGGCAACCCTCGTATTTAAAAGGGTGGAAATAAAATATTACAGAAATAGAAATTAATAAAGATGATGTCTGCAGAGTATCGCATCCACCGATACTAGCTCGTATATCGCAGCGATTAAAAACTCCGTTCTGCCAATTGTGACGCGAAAGTATTTACAAAAAGACACTCTATTTCATTCTCCGCTTCAACGATTATCTGAACACAACACCGTATTCTTGTATATCCGTGATAGCACCCAGCAACGTTGCAAAGTGTCCACCGATAACACTTGTATATTGCGGATTCCGACCGCCGCGGTAGTCTGTAGCGTTCTACGAACGCACAATTCCGCGCAGGTAAGGTTCCCACCTTCAAAGAACTTACTTACCTGAGAGCGTTGCACGCGCCCACAGACGCGTGCCCCAAAGTCCCACCATAGGGCCTGCAACTCGCAGCCAACGTTGAGACCGACACCAAAAAGCAAGGAACTGAACGTCCCCAAAGCTTTTAATGCCAAGCTCAACATTCGTAAGTCATCATACCTGAAACAAAAAAGAAACATTCAATCCGCCTGCGCCCAGGAACATTCCATTGAATCGGCAATTTCAAACGTCTATGCAATGCAAATTAGCCGACCAACGATGCACGTGCGGGTAGCTGCCATAAAGAACACCAAATCTATCGGCAAAACAAAAAAACGGCAACCGTAATTATCTCAACGAGAAAATTCAAATTGTATGAGGTTGAAAACCTACAAGGAAACTACTCCGATCCCACGGTGTCTGTTTGTATTTCACACCCATTAGAAAGACCTAATGGATTTCGGGTGTATTGACAAAAGTCAAACAAAACCCATGAACCATGCATCCATGCAAATTGCAGGATATCTTTCGGCCTTCGCGCCAGATGTGTTATGTAAATAAGGCGGCATACAATTGGCAACCGTCGAACTGAATTTCGACCACCACCACGGATGGTGATAATGATGTTCGATGATGAGCGAGTTTCTTCTTTCAGGAATGAAAAATCACCCCTGGGACGTGATAACATGCTGCTAACAGAAATTCGGAAGTTCTGTTAGCAGAGCAAGTAGGAAAATTTTTCCATGTAGGTACAGATACCAGTTTGGAATCTGGATATCTGTGTGGGCAGACAGACAGTCTGATTTCGATAGCCATATCGGGTGGTATATTTCGAGCAACGAAGTGAGATTTTGATCGTCGAGGTGAAGAGATAAGGAGAAACGTCGAGGAGGTAGACTACCGTATCCGATTTATAGTTAATTGGATCCAAGGGTGTAACGTGTGTGTCGTGCGTGTGTTTCGCTGCACTTTTTAATAAAATATTGTACGGGACATTGTTCGAGTATTAAAGAAATAAAAAAGATTAAATCCGTAAAGGATCTGTTCGTGTTTATTGTGCTGATTCGCTCCGTGTTCTGGTTGCTTGTATTTTTTCTCTGGTGCGAACAGTGTTCGGCGGAACATTGTACCAACCCGCTGTTATAAAAAAACATCCTAATCCGCCAAATTGGTGACCGCGAACGTGAGTTAAAGTGAACACGCACGTACAATTTAAAACGGTAAACCGCGTAAACACAATTTTAAAAAAGTGAATACGCGCTGTAAGATAGAGAACACGCGAAAATAAAAATAAAAACAGTTCCGGAAACTTAGCGCAAAAGTGCCGAAAAACAGACAAACACAGACGGTGCCAGTGACATCCAGTGCAGGTGAACCGTGAGTTCCAGTGAAGTGAAGCGCCCATGCACCGCAGCCACCAGGACAAGGACTCATCACGGACGCCCAACAGCAGATCAACGCAGGACCAAGCCGCAAGTTTTTAAAAAAGCAATTTTCTCTTTCATATATTCTTTTTTTCTTTATTTTCTGTATTGGTTAAATAAAATTTAAAATCTATTTTTCTGTAATTTCTTGTGCGAGCTCCCTCTGACCGGAAAAGCGTAAATGACATAAAGCTCCTTCCGAGCAAAACTTAAAACGATAATATTCATAAATTTACAAAAGAAAGCAATAATTCATTTTTCATTTTTTTTTTCTCTTTTCTAAATTTATTAAGCTCCTGTCGAGCACAAAATTGAAAAACCTGTAAGCTCCTTCAGAGCAGAATTTAAAACACAAACAAAACAAACTAACTCGATACAATTAGTTAAATAACAAATTAAGTAGATACACTTTCAAGTTTATTGTTCACGTAAAATTTTTCAAACACAAAACCAAGTTGTTAACCTCAGAGTGGGGGTAATTTTGAATGTGACAGATAGTGTGTAGTAAAGATAAGTAACATTACATTGTAAATAGTATTGTGATAACATTGTGTGTAAAACAAAAAAAAAAAGTGCAACACATATTTAACCAAATGAACACCTTCCGAAATAACCTGTTACATATTTCACTATGAGAAAAAGTAGATAAATGAAGAACCACCCCAAAGCAAACGGCATTAGAAAGTAAAACGATAAAGAATTAATCCGGTCTGATTTTTACTTGACATTAAAAATGGTTAACGATGTAAAGATAGATGTACTGTAAAGACAAAATAGAAATATTACGCTCGAAAAAGATATACAAAAATTGTAAGCTCCTTCAGAGCCAGAGACACACCCGCGAACCGACGACACACACTCTCGACAACTTTTTTTTTCCCTATTCTCCTTTCTTAACGACCGCGAAAACAGGCAAAATTAGACTCCGTTAGAAAAGGCAACGAAAAAACAGTTACATATTCGTAAAATAGTTCTCACCTCGTCGTTCTCCTCGTCCTCCTCAGAACTGGAAAGCTTCTCACCTTTCTGCTTCCAGCCCGTCGAATCACACGAAGTATCCTCTGGAGTATGCCCATCACTGGTCCACCTTTAGAAATCGAATATATTCTTTCTGGTGCTAGGCCCGTCCCTGTTAATCCTTTGGAATCAGCAGGTCGTTTTACCGCGTTCCACTCGAAAAACTTCTCGAAAAAAGTAAACGCGAACCTCTCGTTAACAAGCGATCCGCGCACCGAGCGACGGATTTACGACGCGAAATTTCAAAGTAGATGCCAATCACGAGGTCGCAATCTTCGGTCGAAACAGCGACAATGGCAACTAACAGGGACACTTCCCCGACTGCATCTCAACCAACTCCCTTACGGGAAGCCGACATACCCCCCTATACGGACCAACGTCCACGAAGGCCGAACGTAATATTACCGGACTTCACGTCTGACGACCCAGAGTACTGGTTCGGTTACGCCGAAAAAGCTTTCAGCGTGGAAGGAATCACCGACGAGGAAGTGAAATTCCTCGTGGTAACACGGGTACAAGACCCAAAATTGCTTCCATATGCGAAATGCTTAATAAAAACCCCATCTCCGCAACCGTACACGGCGTTTAAAGAGATGGTAACTAACGCCTATAGCGAAACGCCGCAAAATCGATTGCGACGTTTATTACGGTCGACCGACACCTCTGGGATGCGACCATCCCAACGCGCCGCCTATTTGCGTGCACAAGCCGGCACGGACATGTCCGAAACAGCCTTAACGGCTATATTTAGAGAGTCTTTGCCAGAATACGTTCAGGCAATCGTCGCGCCTTTAGCCGAACCTGGTCTCGATGAGCTAGCGCGACACGCCGAGGCAGTAATGGCCACGGACAGATCCCGAACGGATCTCCAATTCCTTCCGGCAACGAACCCCGCGCAAAATCCACCTCTGCCCCAACCACGAACCTCCACGGTAACGTGCACTCATGCAACACAGACGAGCAATGAGATAGGACGTTTAGGCAGGCAGGTCCAGCAGTTGCAAGCGCAACTGAATAACCTCAGCGTGGGGAACAATTCATGGCCTAGCCGTGACAGATCGCGACGCCGAAGCAGGTCGCGTGAAAACTTTAGACGCGGGCGTGGCAGATCGCGCACGCCAACCAACGAAAACAACTTGGGCAGGTGTTACTTTCACCATCGTTTTGGGGCACAAGCCCGGAGGTGCAGGCAACCTTGCAACTGGATTCAGTCTAGTTCTTTAAACTAGAACTGCCGACCGTAGAAAAAGCGCAAACGGCCGGCAAGCCCCAATTAAGTCGCTTGTCAATATACGATTCGAAGTTAAATATGGACTTCATTATTGACACAGGTGCGGATATTTCCGTTCTTCCGCGCTCATACGCACCTGCAAATCGGTTGCCGGGTAAATTGAGATTGTTCGCTGCGAACAATAGTCCAATTAAAACCTACGGACGAAAATTAATAACACTAAAAATAGGCCTACGTCGACCAATTCGATGGTACTTCGTAGTGGCCGATGTGACCGAACCTCTAATAGGATCGGACCTGCTGCGACACTACAAACTAGTAGTGGACGTAGCCAGCAATAGACTGATGGACCCGTTAACGTCTCTTTCTCAGCCAGTAAACGCCAAGGCGGGAGAGGCATTGACGTTAACGTGCACTGTCGCAAACGGACCATTCAGCGATCTGTTGCGAGAATTTGCGGATATAACAGTTCCGCTTAGCAATCCCCGACGCGCAAAAGCCGGCGTTTTTCATCACATTGAAACGCGCGGCCCCCCAGTGAGCCAACGCCGGCGCCGATTGGCTCCCGAAAAATTGCGCGAGGCTCGTGCAGAATTCGAGTATATGCTCGACTTAGGAATCTGCCAGCCGTCCGACAGCCCATGGGCGAGCCCACTTCATCTCGTCAAAAAGAGTAACGGCGAGTGGCGTCCATGTGGCGATTATCGAATGCTGAACGCAGTTACGACACCCGACCGATATCCAATAGCAAACCTGCACGACTTTTCTTATAAGCTGCAGGGGTGCGAAGTTTTCTCGACCCTCGACCTCACGAGGGCGTACCACCAAATTCCGGTGGCTCCCGAAGATATACCGAAAACCGCGGTAACCACACCTTTTGGACTATTCGAGTTCAAGGTGATGACATTCGGTCTCCGAAATGCAGCGCAAACGTTCCAGCGCTACATAGACTCAGCTCTCCGCGGACTTGACTTCTGCTATGCGTATATCGATGATATACTCATAGCATCGAAAAACATGACCGAACATCGGTCCCATTTGAAGCAAGTGTTCGAGCGCCTCCGCGATTTCGGCCTGGTAATCAATCCAGACAAGTGCCACCTCGGAAAATCGGAAGTCAAGTACCTTGGCTATTGCATAAATGGCCAAGGCGTCCGCCCATTACAAGACAGGGTGGATGCACTAATGCAGTTTCCTCGCCCCAAGAATGTGCGAGAACTTAGGCGTTATCTGGGCATGTTAAACTTTTATCGCCCAACGCTTCGAAACGCCGCACAGGTCCAGGCTCCTCTGAACGAATACCTAGTAGGAGCCAAACGAAACGACAAACGACCGATTCAATGGACCGAGTCAGCTGACCAAGCTTTTCGCTTATCGAAAGAGCAGCTGGCGAATGCAACTTTACTTCGACATCCCATCGAAGGAGCCCCATTGTCCATACAGTGTGACGCTTCCGACACTGCAATTGGGGCCGTACTCGAACAAGAGTGCGATGGTAAATGGGAACCGCTGGGCTTCTTCTCAAAAAAATTGAACCCGACCCAGCGACGATACAGTGCCTAAGACAGGGAGTTACTAGCGATTTACTTCGCAGTAAAGTACTTCCGGCACATGGTCGAAGGACGCCAGTTGACGATCAAAACTGATCACAAACCACTGGTATATGCTTTCCGAAAGAAAGCGGAAAGTTCAACTCCACGACAGGAACGGTACCTGGATTTCATCGGGCAATTTAGCACCCGAATTGAATATGTTCCAGGTGCAGACAACGTAATTGCAGACGCATTTTCGCGTATCGATGCAATTAAACTCCGAGCACAAATCGATGATGCCGACTTGGCACAAGCGCAAGGAGAGGACCATCAACTCGAGTCCCTATTGAAAGCGAAGACAGCACTAGTTTTGCGTAAACTCCCTTTCAACGACTCAAACGATGAAGTCTGGTGTGATGTATCGACAGGGACAGCTCGCCCCTACATCCCAGAAAAGTTTCGAAGGAATGTGTACGAAACATTCCATAACCCAGCCCACCCAAGCGGACGCGCAACCGCTGCAGCCGTCCGACGTAAATTCGTCTGGCCACATATGGCAAAAGACATAACAAGTTGGGCACGCAATTGTTTGCAATGTCAGCGTTGCAAATTCGATCGACACAACGTGCTACAACCAGCACAGTTTAAGCTCCCCGAGGCACGATTCGCCCATGTACACATCGACATTGTGGGACCGCTTACGCCGTCGAGAGGTTACATGTACCTCCTGACAATGATCGATCGCTTCACTCGGTGGCCAGAAGCAGTGCCACTACGAACAGTGACCGCAGAGAATGTGGCCAAAGCATTCTATTCGACTTGGGTCACACGTTTCGGCGTCCCAGCTACTCTCACAGCCGATCGAGGACCACAGTTCGAGGCAGCGATTTTCAGGCAGCTTACCGATCTACTCGGCTGCCAACAAAGCCACACGACAGCTTATCACCCCCAGTCCAATGGGATGATTGAACGATGGCATCGCTCCCTTAAAGCCTCACTGATGTGTCACGACGATAATCAATGGCTGGACGTACTACCAACAGTTCTTTTAGGCTCGCGCACAAGCATAAAAGAAGACCTGGGAGCCTCAGCTGCAGATCTGACTTACGGAACCAATCTGCGCCTCCCAGGAGAGTTCTTCGCCGATGGAGAACCACCGCTCGAACAGTTGCCAAATTTGGAAAACCTACGCAAACTCATGCGTAAGGTCAGGGCAACACCAGTCGCCAGACACGGTTCCATGAGGATATTTGTTCACCCAGAGATGGACAGCTGCACGCACGTCTTCATCAGGGTGGACAAAGTTAGGAAACCTCTAGAACCGCCCTACGAAGGGCCATATAAGGTGCTGGATCGAATAAACGACCGAGTTTTCTCCGTTGACATCGACGGCAAGCCGTACACCGTCAGTGTCGAAAGACTGAAACCGTGCCACCTGGAACTACCACCAGATACCGTACTGGGAGAAGTGCATCAACAACCAGCGGCGGCAGCCGAAACCTGCCCCGTACGCCACCCAGCAGACTCCCACGAAACGCCAGGCACGTCAATTGTTGAGAATCAACCAAACCCTCGCGAAATGGTCGCGCGCGGGGCGTCGGACATCCTACACGGACCGATAACGCGGCAGCGCGCCCGAGATCTGCGCGCACAAGAAGACGCTGCGAAGATTCTCAATGTACGGCAACCTGAAACCCCAACTTCTGACAAGCGAAAAAGAACGACGAACGCGATAACTTTCGCTCCTCTACCACCCAAACACCGCCCAATACGGAAGGGAGCACGCCCATAAAACTCAACTACACCCCCCAAGCAACTAACTACATCATATCGTGACTACGTCACTAGGGGGGGAGTGATGTAGCGTTCTACGAACGCACAATTCCGCGCAGGTAAGGTTCCCACCTTCAAAGAACTTACTTACCTGAGAGCGTTGCACGCGCCCACAGACGCGTGCCCCAAAGTCCCACCATAGGGCCTGCAACTCGCAGCCAACGTTGAGACCGACACCAAAAAGCAAGGAACTGAACGTCCCCAAAGCTTTTAATGCCAAGCTCAACATTCGTAAGTCATCATACCTGAAACAAAAAAGAAACATTCAATCCGCCTGCGCCCAGGAACATTCCATTGAATCGGCAATTTCAAACGTCTATGCAATGCAAATTAGCCGACCAACGATGCACGTGCGGGTAGCTGCCATAAAGAACACCAAATCTATCGGCAAAACAAAAAAACGGCAACCGTAATTATCTCAACGAGATAATTCAAATTGTATGAGGTTGAAAACCTACAAGGAAACTACTCCGATCCCACGGTGTCTGTTTGTATTTCACACCCATTAGAAAGATCTAATGGATTTCGGGTGTATTGACAAAAGTCAAACAAAACCCATGAACCATGCATCCATGCAAATTGCAGGATATCTTTCGGCCTTCGCGCCAGATGTGTTATGTAAATAAGGCGGCATACAATTGGCAACCGTCGAACTGAATTTCGACCACCACCACGGATGGTGATAATGATGTTCGATGATGAGCGAGTTTCTTCTTTCAGGAATGAAAAATCACCCCTGGGACGTGATAACATGCTGCTAACAGAAATTCGGAAGTTCTGTTAGCAGAGCAAGTAGGAAAATTTTTCCATGTAGGTACAGATACCAGTTTGGAATCTGGATATCTGTGTGGGCAGACAGACAGTCTGATTTCGATAGCCATATCGGGTGGTATATTTCGAGCAACGAAGTGAGATTTTGATCGTCAAGGTGAAGAGATAAGGAGAAACGTCGAGGAGGTAGACTACCGTATCCGATTTATAGTTAATTGGATCCAAGGGTGTAACGTGTGTGTCGTGCGTGTGTTTCGCTGCACTTTTTAATAAAATATTGTACGGGACATTGTTCGAGTATTAAAGAAATAAAAAAGATTAAATCCGTAAAGGATCTGTTCGTGTTTATTGTGCTGATTCGCTCCGTGTTCTGGTTGCTTGTATTTTTTCTCTGGTGCGAACAGTGTTCGGCGGAACATTGTACCAACCCGCTGTTATAAAAAAACATCCTAATCCGCCAAAAGTCACTTGTAAACACACCACACAACATTTTCTTATATTACGATCCAATTCGGATCAAGAATAATTGATAATAAATTATAAATAGATGCACCCTACCTTGATAACACCATTCGGTGATTCGGTGTGTTGCTCCAAATGTAGTATATCGCCCGCTTACAGGAATCCAACAAGATCAGCTTCCACTTCGCACTGATATGCTTACAGGTATCCAACAAGATCAGCTTCCACTTCGTACTGATATGCTTACAGGTATCCAACAAGATCAGCTTCCACTTCGTTCTGATATGCTTACAAGTATCCAACAAGATCAGCTTCCACTTCGTACTGATCTGCGTACAGATATTCAACAAGATCAGCTTCCACTTCGTACTGATATGCTTACAGGTATCCAACAAGATCAGCTTCCACTTCGTACTGATATGCTTACAGGTATCCAACAAGATCAGCTTCCACTTCGCACTGATCGGCTTACAGGTATCCAACAAGATCAGCTTCCACTTCGTTCTGATATCCTTACAGGTATCCAACAAGATCAGCTTCCACTTCGTACTGATATGCTTACAGGTATCCAACGAGATCAGCTTCCACTTCGCACTGATCGGCTTACAGGTATCCAACAAGATCAGCTTCCACTTCGTTCTGATATGCTTACAGGTATCCAACAAGATCAGCTTCCACTTCGTACTGATCTGCGTACAGATATTCAACAAGATCAGCTTCCACTTCGTACTGATATGCTTACAGGTATCCAACAAGATCAGCTTCCACTTCGTACTGATATGCTTACAGGTATCCAACAAGATCAGCTTCCACTTCGCACTGATATGCTTACAGGTATCCAACAAGATCAGCTTCCACTTCGTACTGATATGTTTACAGGTATCCAACAAGATCAGCTTCCACTTCGCACTGATATGCTTACATTATCCAACAAGATCAGCTTCCACTTCGTACTGATCTGCGTACAGGTATTCAACAAGATCACCAATAATCTTCGGATAAATTTCAGAATCGCTGGACTTGGGATCCGGCTCGAAGGACCATGTCATATCGCCAATTGTGGTTCGCCAACTGGGATTAGCCAATATTGTCGCCGGGAGTGCCTCAGAAAATCTAACACCAGCGATCGTAGTTGAACAACAAAAAACAAACACTTGCGTAAAAATGCTAAGGTTTAATTCGTTTTTATTTACTGATACTGTACTTGCACAATTTTAACTTGAAATTCTAATTTGAACCGTTGAACGCAAACAAAATAATGTTAACTGCACAAGATCACTCCAATATACTAACAAACGAATTTTTTGACATTGTGCTCCTATTTGTATGCACTCATCCAAGGTCTTTTTCTTCGCCGTTGGAATCATCCGATCAAAGGCCCATATCATAGCACAGTAATTCCCGCAAAAACTGTTCTATGCTTCAATGCTGTTTGCCAATCTCCATTGGTCGGTCGATCACGCCATGTCCACTGTACTTGAATGCTATTGTGAACTCAGCACACACGACAACCTATGGTGCGATCTCTTATGCATACCTTTAAGGTGTAGCACCTCCGAAGTTGTAAGATGCGTTGTTTTGTTGTTTGTTCTCCTTATCCTTTGTCGGTGATAAATCGATTCACCCTTGTTGTGATTGTTTGTTGCTTGTGCTGCAACAACAATCTAATAAAGTGTAAATTAATGTGACATTGATTAATCCTAAGTGCAATTAAATAAATGTTAGAACTGAATTAAAACAAAGTGTGTTTCTATTAACATTAAGCCTGTGTGGTGTAAAAAAAAAGGTGATTACATGATCTACAAAAGAATCCGACGAATTCCAACAATTGCGGTGTATCTCCCGATGACATGCACCTCTCCGTACCAAAACTCGTTCCGTTACAGAGGGGACACCTGTGGAGTTCCCTTCCCGTGTGAGTATTTGCGGTGCTTTACAATCTGTAAGTGTTTAAGAAGAACTCCAACAGTCTTTAATGGTACCTCGGGACGCTGACTCGGCACTATAATTTCAACAACAAACAAATAACAATAAAGATTAATAAAGCAACCCTACACGAAAATATTGTTCATGCGCTCGATGGTCACATGACAATTGTCAACCCTGTCGTAGAGTATAGCAATTTTTCTACATGGTTATGTTTGATTTATTTGTGCCCCAATGACAAGCCACCCGGTGAAATACCATTCCATTAAGTAGCTGGTTCCTTGAAATGGTTGGGATAAAAATCGTCATCATCTTTTGAAGTTTCTCTGAAGAGACCCCTCGAGAAAAAAGTAACTTCTCACAACGCCCACTCAGCGGTATAGATAAGCTTTTCCTGAGAAAACTAAATTAAAAAAAAAAGTACTGCATTCCACTAAAATAAAATGGTGTATGTCATTTGAAAAAACCATCACGTTTATACATTATATAGTGTTTGCCATCTAGGCGTCACATGCGCTTTTTCTGGGTGACCCTATAGGTATTTATGTCGGAAAAAAAGGGAAACTATTACTGTATTAGTATTTCTTTAGTTTTTTATTCTAATGAGAAAAAATTTGTGTTTATAATTACTCCCAACTATTTCGACTGGTGATTTTAATTTTTATCTCTTATGGCTGGTTGTTTGCTTTTTATGTATCTACTACTTTTCCTACTTTGACAAGCTTGTGATCACACGCTTAAGAGCACACACAATTAACTGAGCATCTGTGAAGTTAATGCTACGCATGGGGGCTTTCTCATCAGGCTTGAGGTGTTTGGTATCTACTTTTTGGCGTCACAGGTAAGCGACAAAAGTCTTTAATTTCTTCATTTCTAGCACGAGAGATCTTTTTCTCTCATGTTACGTTTTGAAAATAGTTACCTTTTGAATGGAAAATTAGAAATATTTTTTTTTGTATGTACAGTGGAACCACCATTGCTTAGTTTCCGAGGTCAGCCTTATTATATTCTCATATTCAATACTCAAAACGTATTGATAAACGCAATTTTAATTAAATTAACTGATCATATAATGTTTATTTTAAAAGGGTTTCCCTTTTCGGGATTCAAACGTGTGGTATAGCTCCATAATTTTGACAGCTGTCAAATTTGTATGTCATCCATCTTGGCATTTGTTCCGTGTAAGATGTGTCAATTCAGAGTATGGATCACACAACTGTAAAAAGATTTTAGGATAGCATGCTGCACTTATGGTTCGTCGATAAATGCCATCGTTGATAGAGATATCGGAACAGTTCCGCACAATTTAATAATCGGATCATAGGGCCCTTAACTGGTGATTCGGCGATTCTGGAGTGACGGTGATAGGAAAAACAGCAAGCTTATTGCCACCAGAAAGTTTTCCGTGCACCATTCCCCGGAAACGTAAGTTCTGAAATATCTGGGCTCAAACCTGTAACCCAAATTAACTGTAAACGTTAAATTTGTTTGTGGTCTTTGCCGTTGACTGAAAACAATGGCAAATCCGAATGTGGTTGAAACTGAAAGGAATTACCTCAATTGGTTGGATCGAACAACTCTTCCTTCGATCGTAGTCCCTCAGTTCTTGGACTGTCTGGGGTTTCCTGGTATTGCTCGACTCACGAGGAAAGGCTCTTACGTTGCTAACCAAAGGACCGACCATTAATAACAACCACAAGAGTGAGAAACAAACACCGATCAAATATTAATTAATGGTTTGGTTATTATTTACGGTACACACGACAAGTAGAAACGGGTTTGCAAATGACAGCTCATTTAAATATAATTGAAATGTCAGCTGTTTGCTGACATTTGTTTGTCATGACAGCATTTCAGTGGTGCCTGCACCAGTGTTGCCATCGAGTGCTGCTCCGTCTCCAACATTCCGCCCACCTTGAACTGTCGGTTCAACCGTCTCATCTTCTGCAACCATCTCCTTAATGCTGCCAGGAAAGTTTCACTGGACAGCTCGCTGATAGGACCCCCATAATCCACGTCGGTGTTACTAATTGGCCTTGCGGGATTAATCCGACTGGCTGGTAATGCCGCCATTTGTTGAGCTAGCACCCGTCCCTTGTGACGGCCGCAAATCGTGCATTCAGCGATGACCCCCTGGACAAGTCTTCGACTCCCTATGATCCAGTGCCGGGTGTTCACTGCGGATAGCAGTAACCGGCTTCCAGCGTGCATCAGTCTCAAGTGCAAATCTCTAACGATAATCCTTGCCAAGTGATGTTGCCGATGTAAGATTGGTGGATGTCGGCGTTCGTATTCCATCTTTGCTGCTTCTAGTCTTCCGCCCACCCTGAGCGTACCTTGGTCATCGATGAATGGGTTGAGCGCAATCAGTTCGCTTTGTCTTGGTACTTGCCTTCCGGCTCTCATGGCCGTTAGGTCCGCCTTCCGCCACGCTAATGTTCGTACCGTTCGAGTGAGGCTGGAGACTCTTCTTGTTATAGACAGCCCCTCTTGCTGTATTACGAAATACGATGCCCTTCGTTTCTCGAGGTCTACCGGTGTTCCGGTGTCCGCCTCTCGGACTTGATGAGTGGGCGTCAGGGGCAACTTCAGCTCCTTGTCTCGCTAAAAGCCCGGCCCTCGCCACCACAGCTCTGCTCCGGCGAGCTCCTTTTCCTTCAGCCCCCTTCATAGGTAATCCGCTGGATTGGGCTTAGTCGGTACATGATGCCACTGGCCTTTTGGCAGCCTTTCCAAAATGTACGACGTAGGATTTGCGATGAATGTCTTCCACCGCCCGGGATGATCCGATAGCCATTGTAGCACTACCGTGGAATCGGTATATGCGAAACATTGAACCTCGCTAAGTTGAAGCGCCTTCCTCACGAACAAAAAAAGCCGCGCCAAGAGCTGAGCGCCACATAACTCGTATTTTGGAAGTGACACCTGCTTGACTGGGGCCACCTTTGCCTTTGCCATGATGATACGTACTTGAGAAGCACCGTCCTCCTCAAATCTGACGTAGAGGACCGCTCCATACGCCTTCTCGCTGCTGTGATATAGGTTGTATCGGATCAGATTGCTGTGGCATAGATTGCTGCGCCACAGATTGTTGCGGCAGAGACTGTTGGGGCATTGGTTGCTGTTTTAAAGGCTGTTGCGTCATGGACTGCTGCTGAATATTTTGTGGTTGCAACGATTGCGGCTGTTGCAAAGGTTGATGCTGTTGCAGTGGTGGTGGTTGTGGTTGCTGCATTCGCCCATCATTGGCGAAGCCGTTTGTTCCAGGGGACGGAGGCCCAGGGCCTTGGACTTCTATTGATGTGGAGGCATGGAGAGAGCCGCCCACCCTGAATTGGTGATGGATGTATTGATGATGACGAGTGATCCGTCGCTGGACAGTATTGTCCGATGGGATGCTGCCTATGGCATGTGAGGCCGCAACTTTTAGTGAATAACTGGTGCGGATCCAGTGCTGCATTTGCCCACTCGTCGGAGTCCCTGAATTTGAATAAGGTTGTGAAGATACCTGATAAGAACTCTGTGGTTCATTTGTTACTTGAGAGTTTATGTACGTAGTGCCCGTCATTGTGTTTGTGACACCAGAGGAATAGGATTGCTGTGTTATATTAGAAGCAGGTGGTGAATTATAATTTTGGAAGTTTTGCTGCTGCGGTTGTGCGGAAGATAATGGAGAAACACCGAGTTCATTTCCACCTTGATACCCCGATGTCGGAACATAAGGAGCTTGCTGATAATTCGTATTCGCAGCTTTACCGTTGCCGATATCGTTATATGTAGGAATATTTATTGGCAGTGTAGAACTTTGCGTTGGCTCTTGTTGTTGCAACGCCTGTAAAGTTGTCGGAACACTGCAGGTCTCCCAGCCATTACTGGTCAGAGAAGTAGTCATTTGATTTACAATGAAGTTTGTTGGCTGAGACGGGCTAGTGTAGTGTGGTTCAGTGCCGTTCATTTGCGATTGGCCTTGTTGCTGGTAGTCCTCGAAGGTAGGCACGTCGATATGCCTCAACTTGACCGGTCGGGTTGTCGGTCCACTCGTGGAATCCGTTGCTGTCGGTTCCGTTGACCGCGTAACCAATTCCACCAAGCTGTTTATGAGCTTCTGGCTGGCGTTCATGGCGTCAAGCAGCCTCTTCATTCCTGGTTGCTCCGCTGTTAACGTTGTAGTAGTTGCCGTTCCCAGGGTGTCTCCTGACGTATCTAATGCCATGGAACCTGTGCCTGTTGCCATGGTCAACCGCTGGTTGAGCTTGCTTTGCAGCGAAAAGTATCGCTCCTCGAATTCTGCTCGCTCTTCGATCTCCCTGTCGATGTTCAGTTCCGGGTTGTTCTCTTCGATACATTCCTGAAGGTTCTCAAAAGATTTGAATGAGTCCTCCAGTTTGCGCAGTCTGCTTGCGACTTCCTTCCTGGTCACCTCCTTTGACTTGTCCGCGAACTCCTCCAACCGCATGAGGAATCCCTTGATGACTCCTCGTCTCCGTTTCATTGTCGGAACAGTCATGTCGCCGGTAGCCATTGCAACTTAGTTTGCCCCTTATTTCGATGCTTGTGGATCGAAGTGCCACTAGCTACTTGATTCCGATTCTTGTGGATCGGCTGTAGGTTGGCCTTAGGCTTCTACGTAACTGAGTCCGCTGCTGGTTGAGGCTAGCTTTAATCAGCTGGATGGCCGTCTGTCTTGTTTCTTTGCGTTGCGGTTGAAACGCTTGGGTCACACGTTGCACTGCAGGAGAGGTTGTCCAGTCGGCAGTTGCTGTGTTTACCTCGGATCGTGAATCCTCTAATATCATCATCATCGGCACTACAACCGGGAACCGGCCTTGACCTTATTTAGCAAGTCCTGAGGCTTGTTAAATTTTTCATAATGATTTATTTTGTCTGGGCAAGGTCGTTAGTCTTGCGCCAGGGGCTCCCCGACGGGGAAACGAACCCCGATCTCCCGGGTGGCAGGCGGGTATACTAACCACTATACTATCGAGGAGCCCTCTAATATGCCGTGACGTAAGAATCTGCAACTCGTTTGTCCACTGCGAACTGGCAGCAGTGGATTGGATCCACAGACTGGATCCGGCTCAAAGGACCAATTCGTAAACGTTAAATTTGTTTGTGGTCTTTGCCGTTGACTGAAAACAATGGCAAATCCGAATGTGGTTGAAACTGAAAGGAATTACCTCAGTTGGTTGGATCGAACAACTCTTCTTTCGATCGTAGTCCCTCAGTTCTTGGACTCTCTGGGGTTTCCTGGTGTTGCTCGACTCACGAGGAAAGGCTCTTACGTTGCTAACCAAAGGACCGACCCTTAATAACAACCACAAGAGTGAGAAACAAACACCGATCGAATATTAATTAATGGTTTGTTTATCATTTACGCTACACACGTAAAGTAGAAACGGGTTTGCAAATGACAGCTCATTTAAATATAATTGAAATGTCAGCTGTTTGCTGACATTTTCCCTTACATGTGCATGACATGTTCATTCTCATCACCAAGTCATCGGTCGAATGTACAAAGAACAACCTACAATGCAGCCATTGCTGGCCGCCTATAGACATTTCCAGTGTTGTTTTAACGCAAACAACACACCCGACACATCGACCGATGGGACGTTCGCAATCTGCGTACAAGCTAATTGATGCTGCACGCAATGGCCAATGAATAAACATGCGTTCCTCCTATCCCCTAAGGTTCGCTACAGTTGGGACCAACTGCTTGTTATCGGCATTCAACCGAGCATGGGATTTGGGCATGGATATGATATGTTCATGCCCTATGATGACCCATCAACAAATCCAAACAAATAGCCATATAGACATCGTCGTTGAGGCTTCTGCAGACTTAACGTCCATGAACAAGTTCCCCCCATGTGCTACAGAGCCATCGGCTAAAGCAAACAATAACCCAAATCTCTGGTTGGATTATCGCCACCAGTAGATATCGCCCACAACGGCATTTCCCTTGGACTCTTAGGTAAATACATGACGACCCTATGCAACATAGGCAGATCTTGAACGATTTACATCCCATCATTTGACCCTTAAAATAGCGTTTTTGTTTACCTTAAAGCAAAAACCTATTTTGTTCTCAGGCGTGGGTCATCGAGGATTTATGACCACATTGCCTGCAGTCCCTTATGCTCGTTCCTTTGTTTATTCAGGTGCAGTATCGTTCGTTGTCGATACTTCGAGCGAAAGGGACATCATACTTGACCGTACGGTTATACGGAAAACCCTCCCACGAAATTCCTATTCGATCGCCGATTGGCTACACCGAGATCGGGAAATCCATCACGATCACCACTAGTGCATGTCGACGGCAAAATCGAGTAGAGTCAAAATTCATCCGTCGAGGAAAGACGTCGAGTCTCCGCTGTCGTGCTATTCGTTCTGTTGTAAATTCAATAATAACTGGAGTCAGATTTATGTTGCTTAAGCGTACACACGCTAGTTCTCGTTTTAATATTTTATAGGAATAAATTTACTTAAATAATGATTGCCAAATACGGATGTAACGTTGATTCATGGACTTCGTATAGCACACCGTAAATAACAAGTGCACAGTGAAAATTAAAATCGAGTCTACAGAACAAATAAAGGAACAATAACATTAAAATTAACTTGCTGTGTTTTCTTTCCCTTTTGGAGTGGTGTTCCGTTTCTCTCGAAGAACAATTCTCAGGGATCAATCCGTGGTGTTTTGCTCAACCTGCGTCCGTGCCGACGGCCCTAGCAAAACCATACCCACAACTCTCTATTGTGTTTTGACGTCACTTGGAAAGGTATTAATGTTTGTTCTTTTAGAACGAGATCTCATTATGAAACCTTCGCAAGTTCGCCCGTTGCGGTCGCCGCCGTGCCCCCTGAGACCTGAGGGAAGAACAGCGACCGATCCTTCGAGGTACGTTGTGTAACTAATAGCGTCCTTGAGCCGAGCCATCGAGCGGTTTCCGTAGTGAAGGTGGTGATTGTGCGCGGCAAAACTGAAGATATGTTTAATGGGTTTGTACCCTGACTCTACTCACCAGTTTACTGTAGTGTGAAAGTCTTGCACACCACATACACTTTGCACACCACTTGAAATGAAACACTTATTTGTTTTTATTAAACTTCTAGTCTTTATTTAGAAATCACTGTTCCTTTATTTCTATCCATGAACACAACTTGAACTTAGAACAACCCATTTTCTTTATTAAAAATTCTAGTTTACTGTTTCTTTATTCCCATCAATTGGCACAACTTTAGCTTATTAATTTTGTTCTGGACACTATTCAACTTACTTCTACATCAACTCCACGCACCACTCTCAGACCGGTCTCGGTCAAAATTCTCAAAACAACCAACAACTGACCGTCCCGGTCAACTATCTTGGATCAACTCCATCCTTTTTTTCTTATTCTCCCCGAATGAAGACTTTTTCTTACATCCTGCAGATCAAAGGATATGTCCTTTTGTCTGTCTGGCCCTTTTGCCAGCCGCTATTTCCTTTCTTTATCTTTCCCGGCTTAGGACCAAAAGAGGAAACACATAGGAAAAATCAACAGAGGATCGTGCTAATGCACATTTACGATCCTCTACGTTGGTGGGCGGTAAAACGAACGTGTGGTTCGTTTATGGCGCAAGTTGTTTATTTAAAAAAAATGGAAAATGATATTCTCCATGGGAAATGGTCTGGGTAAACAAACCTTTAAATGATCATAAAACTGTAGACGTGCATTTTATGAGTCTCAACAACTTTACTTGAAAGTTGGTCATCTGGTCCGCAGATTTGGGTCCAAGGGATTTTGGGTGTTGAACATATGGTTCGTTTATCACGTCTTGGGTTTAAATTTTGATATTTTTAAATTTGATATTGAATTGATATCGCGATATTTAACATATGCGCGATTAATGGTGGAGACTAGCTCCAAAGAAGTACGTGTTAATCGGTTGAGGGTTTTGTACGTAACAGTGGACTTTGCAGTCAAAACTCAAGGAAAACGATCCAAGTATCCACTGAACTCTTTGTATACGTTTTATTAAACTCTTGAGATACTGTCTCGTGAGACTCCCTTGTGATACTCCCTCTCGAGATCACCATGCATCCCCTTTTTAAACCAAAACAAATCGGGATTTTGTATCTCGAAATGATCGAATTGAACAGAAGATCCCGATTTGTGTGTGGTGCCTAGTGTTTGTTTTCGAGATAAGAATTCGGTTTGGTGAATTCTCATAAAAACTAGGATATGTGGTGCATATGCGGGTATGCACTGAGATTAGGATTTTGTTTACGTATGGTAAGTGAACATCTGGTTCAATTTGCCATGCGTTTGATTTTATCTAATGATTATAGGGTATTTGACTGTGAGGCGGATAAACGAATATTCGATTCGTTTATCAGGAATTTTTCTATGTAAGGAGGATAGGGTTTTGTATTTATGTTAAGGGTTATGAGGAATTTGGTGCAAGGGTGATAAACAAATATTTGATTCGTTTATTGAAAATGTTGTTGTATTTGATTAGTGGGTTTGTGGGTATAAGTTTAAGGTGTATGGATGTGGGGGAAAGAGATGGAAAGACAATCGTCTCGAGGGCGTTGTTACGCGTAAAACATTCCACCCCTTGACACCTACCTCTTTGGAGCCAGCATCCACCATTTATCACCGTACACACAAAACCATCCACATAAAGGATGAAACGCTCTGCAAGCCCTAACATTGCTCCCATACATAAAATATCCTCAGATCAGTATTGGATTCAATATGAAACAAATTCAACTACACGTTCAATTTTCTCACAATGAATTCAACCTAAGAAATCTAATACGTGATAAACGAACTGAATGTTCAATTGGTTCGCCTACACGCAAAACTCCCTGTATACCAATACCCGCACCAGATGACCAACTACCAAATATTGTTGAGAATTAAAAAATGCGTGTATGCAATTTTATGATCCTCTAAAAATTTGTTTACCCATCCATCCCGCAATCAACATAATTTTCCGTTTCCAATAAACAAAGTTCAAACAAACAACTTGTCCCATAAAACGAACCACATGTTTGTTTTATCGCCCACCAACATCGAGGATCATAAATGCTCATCAACAAGATCCTTTGTTGATTGTTCCTTTTTGTTTTTCCTCTTTTGATCCCAATCCGGGAGAGACAAAGTAAATGAATTGCGGGTGGGAAATGGGCCATGGAAACAGAGTGTATCCTTCGATTTGCAGATATATATATATATATATATATATATTATATATATATATATATATATATATATATATATATATATATATATATATATATATATATATATATATATATGTATATATATTAGGATCCTCTCGATAGTATAGTGGTTAGTATACCCGCCTGTCATGCCGGGGACCGAGGTTCGATTCCCCGTCGGGGAGCCTCTGGCGCAAGACTTAATGACCTTGCCCGGAAAAAGCAAATCATTATGGAAAATTTTACAAGCCTCAGGACTTGCTAAATAAGGCCAAGGCCTTGTAGTGTCGATGATGATGATATATATATATATATATATATATATATATATATATATATATATATATATATAAGGGTGGACTGAAAAGTTTCCAACCTAACGAAGATACAAGACCTTTTTTCTAAAAATTTATTTTTATTTTCTACATAGTCTCCTCGTAACTATACACACTTTTCCCAGCGATGCTCTCATCTCGCTAACCCGTCCAAATAGTACTCGGCGTTTTTCTCCGAAAAATAACTGTTCACGAAGGTGGTTGCCTCCTCATCTGAAAATCTCTGTCCTGCGAGCGCAACTTTTAGATTAGGAAACAAAAAGAATTCGCTTGGGGCTAGATCTGGTGAGTAAGGCGGATGGTCAAGCTATTCAAACCGTAATTCATGGATTTTCGCCATTGCAACCGATGAGGTGCGAGACGGCGCGTTGTCTTGGTGATACATGATCTTCTTTTTCTGCAAATGTGGCCCGTTTTCCACAATTTCTGCCTTCAGTTGGTCAAGTAATGATGCGCAGTATGCTCCTGTAATGGTTTTGCCTTCTTGAAGATAATCGATTGAGATAACTCCATGACTATCCCAAAAACCAGTCGCCATCACTTTCCCACCCGAAAAAAAAAACAGTTTTTGCTTTTTTTTTGGAGCCGTTTCCCAATTTGCAATCCACTGTTTTGACTGTATTTTTGTTTCGGGCGTATAATGCTGTATCCAAGTTTCATCGACAGTAATTAATCGTCGCCAAAACTCGGATTTATTACGACTAAACTGCGTCAACAGAGCGTTGGAAATCTTCATTCGAACACGTTTTTGGTCTAACGTGAGCAAACGCGGCACCCAACGTGCGGATAGCTTTCTCACGCCTAAATCTTAATTTAGTTTGTGGCAAACACGCTTTTTGGACATGTTCATAGCCTCTGCTATCTCTCACTTAAATTCGGCGGTCGTCTACCACCATTTGGTGAACTTTAGCGATGTTATCGTCAGTTGTTGCAGGTTTTGGACGTCCCGAACGTTCATCGTCTCCCAAGCTCTGACGGCCACGTTTCAATGCAGCTGCCTAAAATTTCACTGTGGTAAATGATGGTGCAGAGCCCCATACACAGAGTTCAACATATCTTTGATTTGCGTAGGCGTATTGCCTTTCAAAAACAAAAATGTAATGACAGCTCGAGAGCTCAATTTTGTCCAATTTGACAAAAACACTCACAACGACTCACTCAAACGATTGTCAAATAAAAACTACGCGTCCAAAATGGCTGAAATTGGTGAGTAACTATCAAAAGATGCACAACTATATTCACTAGGTTGTATAGACGAGTGCTGCTATCTTCAGTCCACCCTCGTATATATATACATATACATATATATATATATATGTATATATATATATATATATATATATATATATATATATATATGCTTCATTTTTATAACATTTTTTTAGTTTCTTCTTTTATTTTTGTTCGATTACATGCTAAACAAAAAATGCTTAAATTCTAGCTTAATTATCTTATATTATAACTTACTGGACCTACGCAGACGCTCTAAGCCAAGCATTACATAACTATTTTATAATTTGCCTTTCGGCGACAGAACTTTGTTTGTGGCAGTTCTTATAATTATTTAAATGACAAAGAAAAACTTTGTTTGCCCCGCTCATCCAATTCTGGCACTAAGAAGTCCTTTATCATGGCCCTGTACGGTTCACCAGTAACAGTGGCCGTATTCACTTCTCCTACGTGAATGCCTCACCACACAGTGGATGTAATGGCTCTTTGAGTGGATGTGATGGCTCTTCGTGCATCACACGTGGATTGTCAGTGGACCAGAAACGAAGATGCTGCTTATTGACGTAACCGCTTAAGTGGAAATGCGCCTCGCCGCTCATGTTCATTTTCGACACAAAATTGTCCTCTTCGTTGTTGAGATTAAGGATGACTTGAGAGTAATGTGGCGATTCTAACAGACTGACAACTGAGATGTAGACAGATTGACTCTCTGAACCAGGATCTAGATAAAGTCCTGCAGTGGGGAAAGGCCAATCTTGTCGACTTCAACGCAACGAAGACCCAGTATACAACATTCACAAAGAAAACCGGATCATCGGTTCCACAGCTGATGATGAATGGCCGGGCCCTCGAGGCTGGGGAAAGTTTGAGATTGCTCGGCGTCACGGTCTGTGGGAATGTATCATGGCATAAACACGTATCGGGTATCGCCAGATCAGCCTCAGGAAAACTGAATTATCTTTTTAGAGCCAAGAAATATTTTACTTCGGCCCAAGTTCTTCTCCTATATAAATCTCAAATTAGACCCGGGCTCGAATATTGCTCTCATGTTTGGAGCTCGGCTCCTAAACATACCCTCGACCTACTTGAGAGCGTACAAAGACGAGCGATCCGCCTGATCGGGGACTCGGCGCTGACGTCGGGACTACAGTCGCTATCACATCGAAGGCGCGTGGCCGACCTCTGTCTGTTCTACAGATATTATCACGGGTGCTGTTCTTCGGAGATTCTTGGCATTGTTCCACGCAATTCGGTCTATATGCGCTCCACAAGACAATCCGACGGATCGCACCCGTTTGTGGTTCATCTCCCGACAGCGCGAACATCCCTGTATCAGAACTCGTTCCGTTACAGAGCGGGGAAGCTGTGGAACTCCCTTCCCACGCGAGTGTTCCCGGAGCGTTACAACCTGCAACTGTTCAAAAAGAACTGCAACAGTTATTTGATGGCATCTTGGGGCGCCCACTATAGGTTCGCCTCTCCCGAGAGAAGTCTAATAAAAAAAAAAAAAAAAAAAAAAAAAAAAGACACAAATTCACAAGCAAAAATAGTGAAGAACACGAACGAAAAAATCGAATAAGAAAAATACATCAGAACCGTATTCCAAGCGATAAAATAGAAATAATTCACACCAGTGGAATATAGTCGAGTTTGGAAATCAAATTCTAAACACGGCCAGTAGCCTGGTGTGTAACGCTTAGGTAAAATTTTTTTCGTGATTCGAGCTGTCATAGCGTTAGTTCGAATCACACGATCTTCTTCACTATTATTTCAAACGCTATAGTAATTCACACGCGACCGACGGTCTGCAAGCATTAACAGATGCACTGTTTGCACTTTGTATGGAAACATTTGTAAGTATTTCACTCAAATTCGCTGTAGGGTCCATCTGGTCCGCCTGCCCAATTGGGTGGTTCGTCGCCTGGTTGATGTTTCTCTGTTCTCAGCTACATCGGCAGCTACAGCCGAGATATTTTTGGCCGAACGACCAGTCTGGTGGCAGCCACGCGCGGCACGGTCTCCTGTGGTTTCAGTCTATTCGAGTCGAGTAGCTAAGCGCCGGAATGTTTGCCCAGTTGGCGCGACACGATTAGGAAATCGACGTCGAAATTCACGCTGCGTTAACACCACCGACCAAAAAAAAAAAATTCGACACTATTATTCCACGCTCTTGCGGAGTATAGCGCATTGCTTGTCTGTTTGTATACTGCTGGTGTCTAGTTCGCAAATGTCAAATATGATTGACGTACGGCGCCATTTGCAAAAATTATAACATCTTCCGATAGGGTGATTAATTTTTCGCCACTCGGTATATAAATATTTATTTATTAGTCCTTATTCAAATAAAAAAATTGTGATATATGATCGTACTTTTAAGCTATTATCAAGATATTGATACAAATATCAACAAGCAGGGTCTGATGTACATGTGGCAAGTGTTGACCTTCATCTGAATTACCGCCCGTTGAAAACAGCGAAAACCTGAATTTATGGACGGCGCTTTTAGACGCGGCTCCTCGATAGTATAGTGGTTAGTATCCCCGCCTGTCACGCGGGAGACCGGGGTTCGAATCCCCGTCAGGGAGCCTCTAGCGTAAGACTAATGACCTTGCCCGGAAAAACAAATTATCATGGAAAATATAACAAGCCTCAGGACTTGCTAAATAAGGCCAAGACCGGTTCCCGGTTGTAGTGCCGATGATGATGAGGCTTTTAGACTCTGAGATTATTCTAATGTATTCCGCACTTGAATTTTCATTTCTATCCTTATAAAGTTCTGTTCACACAAGAATTGAAAAAAATTAGCGGGATCTAAAATTTTCATGCGAGCATATGAACAACATTTTCGACCGCTGGTAATTGCCTTTATTTATTGCAGATTAGAATCCTTACAGCCATGGTGGTGTTTGTCTTTTTTCTGCAGTTAGTGCGGAAGTAAGAATTTAATAAGCAACTGTCGAAATAAACGGGAATAAATTACGAAAGTATGAAAGCGATCACAACTAATGCGGTATGTAGGACCAGAATACAGGAGTGAGCTTTGTAAATTCAGACCTCCACATCAATTGCAAAAACATGCAAACATTTTAATACTCATAACCCCTATCCACCGCCTATCGAATTTTATAAAGTTTTGTTCAGTTGCATTACTCCGCTCAGCAATATGTTAACATCATGTAGCACTGAATGAAGCAGTGCTGTATACCTTTTGGCACGCCTTAAAATTCCTCGAAGTGCCTCAAATTATGTTAAAAGTCATTAAAGAAAAGTTATGAAAGCTTTTAAAATGGTGATTTCGAACTGCGACGTTATATTAGAAAATAAATATTTAGAGCATAATAAAAAGAACGAAAGACTGGTTTTCCTCTAAAATTTAACACAGTAATATTATTATTGTTAGTATTCCATTTATGGTCAGGCGAGCTCTCAATCGGAGTGATATTTTACGTCGACCGCATATTGTTCGCGGGGATATCACATGTTTAACTTCTTTTCCGGTTATTTTCCTTTTATGATAGACCTCTATATGAAAACAGACATAATTCACCATCGAAATATTTGATTAGATGTGTTAATCATACACGATGGGAGCAATTAATTTGTGCAAAACTGTATTATTCGCAACCTGAACTTGTTATTGAACGTGGAAGACATGGCACTATTCATGTGAAGTATAATATGTACGTTGATGAATATCCATTAACCACGATGATTAGCAGCAATTATGTCTAATTTCATCTTAGTGAACAAGTGGAATTTCAATTTCGTGATAATAAAGAATGGTAATGATGTCCCATAAATTATTGCTTCAGACGTTGGGAGACCGGCTTCAACATATTCGTCAGTGATTAATAGCCGTTTCAATATCTAATCTATTGGAAAGATTATTATAACGTCTTTTTAACCAATTTATTATAATGTTTTGAAATGTTTGTCCCAGAGAGGAATATTTTGAGCCTTCTCATCACTGGTCTGGCTGGAGTTTATAATGGATTGATAGAGAAATTCGAGATCCCAGTACCATATTTAATTATAATATTTTGCTAAATTTATTGCAAGATAATTGACATAATAAGTGAAGCTCTGATTGTCGCTTAGATGTAATAGTTAAGTAATATTCTCAGTGGCATGCTGCCAATTGATGCATCTTTTCAATTTGCGACACTATACACAAGAGTTAAGGGATTACCTCCAGGAGAAACCTGCCTTTTTATTTTAAGGTACTAGGAGAAGTTCACCTAATAACAATAAGGGGTACGATTTCACATTTATATGTTATGGCTTCAGACTGCAAACCGCTGTAGATTGCGTATTTGGTTTTTGGTATCAGTAACATCGATATATTCATCATCATCATCGGCACTCCAACCGGGACGTTTCGGGCATGTCTCCCGGAACTGCAACATGGGCCGCCGTTGCGTCCGTTGTCGAAAATTCCACAACGTTGGGAAGTGCGAACTCCCGTCAGCAAAATACGATCCCACAACAAATGTACAGGATGAAATTACGTTGCAAATTTGCTGCAACTGCGGTAATAAAGGACATCCGGCCAGCTACAGGAACTGTACCAAATATAAAGAGATAGTCCACAGAACCAAGGAGACTCGAGCTAAACAAGTAGCCAAGTCAAACTTCGGAAAACAGGCCACACAAAATTTCATTCAAAATTGATTTACATTCGCTGATAAGGTTAAAGGGAACCAAACAAAGAATATGAAAACCGCACCACCTCTCCCCCAAAAACATATTCAAGTTCCTAAGCGATCCGCTATACAGGCCAACACAATGCCACAAATCCAAGCGGCGGCACAAAAGCCTCCAAAGGGGCAACCCTCAATGCTAGAGAAACTACTTAGTCTCTCTCGCATGATTGAGGATATTCGACCCCGATATGAAAAACTAACAACTGAGGCTGAGACTGCACTCCTTTTCACGGCATATGTAAGACATACGCTTCGAAATGGATCCCAAAACTAAAGTTATCCTTATAAATGTCAACTCCCTTGTTTCGCTATCAAAGCGTGCGATAGTCTCTGACTTCATGAAGGATAACCGGGCGGACGTGGTTCTTGTAACCGAAACTAGGTTGCATCCATGTCACCGTCCCACCTTCCCAAACTTTTCAATGATTCAAAGAGATCGAAGCCCCACTGGCGGCCCCACCATCAACGGAGGTGGCACCTGTATTCTAGTTAATAGCGAACTTCGTCATAAAGCTATTGACCTCCCACGTTTTGAGTCCATAGAGGTCTCCGGGGTTGAACTGCATCTAGCTAATAATGGTAGAGTGAACATATACTCCGTCTACCACTCACATAAAACCAATAACGGCCCCATTAATCCCGAAGATATCGGCCAATTAATAACGTCCTCGGGGCATACATCCTTCATCATAGGCGGCGATTTCAACTCCAGGCATCCCCACTGGAACAACTCCGTCTCTTATCCAAACGGCACAAAGTTGTTCCAATGGTACAGCGAAAACGGTCATGCCCTCAACTTCGAAATAGTCGCACCTACGGGGGGTACTCGAGGTAACTCCACCCTGGGCAGCTTTATTGTTTCCAAAGACTTACTTCCCCAAATCACTCCTCCCCAAGTATCGCCGGGTGTATCTGACCACAACGCTGTGACCATGTTCATCCGCGGCTATCGAGCACACCGGGCTCATGTCAAATACATACCCGATTATGGGCGCACAAATTGGGACAACTTCAATATTACATTGAACGAAAAACTCCACCAACTCTCTCTCCCCACTGACAGGAACCTCACGACGGTTGAGATAAATAACGCTGGAACTTGACTTCACGAGATTCTAGTTGAAACGTCTGAGACTCATGTCCCGAAGTACAAACTTGAAAAGACTTATCAGATTCCCCTTGACGACCTCACTCTTCGTCTCATCCGGGAGCGTAAAAAGCCCTGCAGAATGAGATATCGTCACCGCTTTACGCAAAGGGAGCCATTATTGCGAGCCATTATTCACAATATTGGCACACTGATAAAACAAAGAATCCAAAACAATCGCAACCGACAATTGGAAGACAAACTGAAAGGTATTCAGATGGACCAGAACATTTATAAAAATGTTAAAAAGATATGTGGCACTTCTCGTATCACTGGACCAATCATGCACAACGGTCTTGTTGTCAATAATGACGCCAATAAAGCAAACATCATCGGAGAGACCTTTGAAAATAATCACAAGCTCACTCTCGAGGATGGCGACCCGGAAACGAATGCAATCATTGGTTCAGAGGTTCACAATAAATTAGACAACTTTAACGAGCCAATAGTTGTCTTTAACTCAGCTAACAGTGCATACTTCGACGACACACGTGATAATAGTCAAGGCTTCGTCACACCAAATACCCTACAGAACCTAGTTAAATCTCGAAACCCCAAGAAGTCACCCGGTCTCGACAATATGTCCTACCACTCGTTGCGAAGGCTTTCTGCTTTATTCTTTATAAAGCTCCCCATTCTGCTCAACCATGCCTACAACATGGAGTATTTTCCCCAAGCTTGGAAGCATGCTGTTGTCTGCCCAATAGCAAAAGTTGGGAAACCAAATTATCACCCCTCAAGCTTTCGTCCTATTTCGCTCCTCACCTGCATCAGCAAAATATATGAACAGTTCATATACGAGAAGCTAAATAAATTTATCAGTCTCAGGAACCTAATACCTGACTTCCAATTTGGATTTAGAAGAGCGCACAGCACCACTATGGCTCTCAACATATTTCAAAACCACGTTTGCGTGCGCCTCTTTAATAAGGAACCCACCATTGCGGTGAGCTTGAACCTGGATCGAAGGTCTCGTTTTTAAATTACTGAATACTGGCCTCAGTAAAACGCTGTGTAGTATCATCTACCAGTTCGTTTTAAACAGAACCTTCCAAGTTCGAGTGAATGGAAAGCTCTCCCGAACTTTCAACGCCGCTGCAGGCGTACCACAGGGCTCCATTCTAGGCCCCATCTTATTTAATATCTACACCTCAGATATTCCTCGCCCTGTGGTTGGTAGAGTAAACCAGATTTGCTATGCGGATGACGTCCTAGTGTACACGTCATCTAAAAGCCCAAAACTCGCAACAAACCGACTCAACCGTCATCTGGATGAACTGTATCAGTATTACAGTCGATGGAAAATTCGACTTAACCCATCTAAAGCAGTGGCAATAATTCTGAGTAGTAAACACTCCCAACCTACTTCTCGATATTCACAGAATATTCGAATAAAAATGGGAGGTACTACGATTAGACTACAAGACTGGATGAAATATCTTGGGGTCATTTATACCCCAAAAATGAATTTCATCAAACATGTGACCCACATTCTCCAAAGGGGCCTCGGTCGGTCTAAGCAACTGCACAACATCTTGAAGTGGAGCAACAAAGTTGACACCAAAGTTAAGCTTCTCTGCTATAAGCAGCTAATCCAATCTGGAATATCGTACGCCTTTCCGATATGGTCCTGCATATCTTCGGTCCAAATGGAAAGACTTCGAGTTTTCAAAAGAAAGCTCCTCAGAAGATGCATCAACCACTTTAGAAGGCCTGACGGCCGCCACTACCCGAACTCTCACCTATATGAAGGTGCCTCGATTGTCCCTATCGACGAGTACTTGCTAGAACTAGCATATAAGTACCTCGAAAGCATTCAGAACAGCGAGAACCCACTTGTACGGCAATCTTGCGTTCTTGACCCTTCTCTCTCTCAATCTCTTCGGATCAGACCACCACAATTTCTTCTTCAGTACAAAACTGAAGAAAGCACCCTTCCCAACAACATTCTGCTCTATAATAGAGGATTCCTGGACCCATCCCATAGGGTCTACTGCTGACACACTACAAACACGTACTCCAACCGGGATCCGGTCTTGTCCTTATTTAGCAAGTCTCTACACCGGTATTCGGTCCATATCCGAGATTTGTTAAACTGTCCATAATAATTCGTTTTTCTGGGCAAGGTTATTAGCCTTGCGCCAACCTTTCTCAGGATGTCGCCGCATGCATTGGTTCACTACTTGGAGGGCGCCAAAGGAGCTATCCAGGGGTGTCACGTGGAGACTGCATGCCAACTTGGATTGAACAGGGATAATAATCGTTCTGGACTTCGCCGGGTTCAAAGCAGAGACTTTACCGTGCACGTTCGCCCCGTTTGTGTCGTGAATCTGGTGTCGGTGATCCTTTCACATTTATTGCACTGCCCGTTGATTTATGTCTGGTGCGCAGACTTAGGGATTTACAGACCGATTTAAGTAGATTATTTAATGCTTCAAAAACACCACGCGAGCCTCTTGGCGTTTTGTTTCTTACCAGCTTGAAGATCTTTAGCCTGAATGCCTTCTCTGCACCCGGAATCGAACCACATACTTCTTCTGGGTTTGAAACTCTTTACTCTGTGTGGAATGAAGGTCCGCATGCCAAGTAGAATCGTGTCGGTCAATGTGTCCGCTATAGAGTCATCATCGTTATTGAGGAAAAATAACGACCAATTTAACCTCACAAACAAGTCATTCAGACCTTCCCAGTTGGCTTTCTCGTAAAATCATACTGTTGTTTTGAGAGCTTTCTCATTAACATTACTGTTGGTTAGAGGACATTTAGCTGACACGACACAGTGGTATGAAGTGTCCAAGGGCGAAGAAACTTCAATTGTGTATTTGTTTCGGTAGGAGGTGAGAAACTGGTCCAGTGTGTTGGCGAAATGACCATATACGTCTGGTACCCGTGTTGGCTAATTGACAAGTTGAGTTAAACTATTTGAATGAGCAATAAGCTGGACATATTGACCTTTAGGTGTTCTGTGCCCGGGGTGACGAAGCCACTGAGAGTTATGTACATTAAAATCACCAACAATAACAATTTCAGTGTGCGGATATAGGGTCAAGATCTTATCAATAGAATCAGACAGAGCATCAAATTCGTTAAATTATGTACGAAGGTTACACAAATCAACTCTAAATTCCCACTCCATTTAAAATGCCCTACACAGAAAACCAATACCGCCTCGGGAAAGGATGTGTGGGGGTTCTCCATACCACACGGAGAACATGTGGCGGTTCTTTGGAGTCTTCTCCAAGAACCACCCACTTCCTCAACTAAACCGTCTTTTCGCTCACCCACAACACACCATACCCACCTGCAATTTTGGGCAGCGTAAGCTCCCAGCTGCATTTTTCATACCTGATAGGAAATCTCTCCGACGGCATACGTAATTCTAAACTTTTCTGGTTCATATCCATGAACCGGCTTACATCTCCTATCGGCTCAGCTTGTCATCAATTAACGACAAACACACGCTGACCAGCGGATCTGTTGACACAGCTGCAGCGGATTTTTCCGACCATTGATCGCCCAAGCGACACCCGATCATCGATTAGGACATGACGCGATCGTTGTACAAATAATCATCCTAATGATCATGTCCTATGATGCAGTTTTCCGAAAACTATTATAACATCCATTGCATCGGACACGATCATGATTGCTATTTAAACAATCATGCCAATGATCGTGTCCCACGTACAGTTTTCATTACCAAACAATAGCCACCCTAGCCTTTGCCATACGTGAACAAATCTGCGGTTGGCTTATCGTCACAGAGAAATTTATTGCCTGCAACGGTATGATTCTGGGCGACTATGTAAACAGCCGACGTTCCCATGCAGCATTGGTTAAACCGAACAAATGTGCATCTCAGCGCATGACCCTCCGAAATTATTATTATTATTTATTGGCCTGTAGGAACCCGGAAGTTCATGACCTCACCGACTCGGCTTCGCCATCATTCCCTGTCCTGGGCACTCTCCTTCCACGCTTGACCATTCGATCCGATCCCCACAAGGTCAAACCTAACATTGTCCTCCCATCTCCGTCGCAGCCGTCCTACCAGTCTCTTTCCCGTTGGTCTACCGTCAAGAATTCTATGCACGGTCCTATCGTTTCCCATTCGCGTTACGTGTGCGGCCCATCTTAATCTTCGCGACTTGATTACTCTCACTATTGTAGGTTTGCGATATAGCTCTTCCAATTCGTGGTTATGGAGTTTCCTCCATTGTCCTGCCTCCTCGTCAGATTTACCTCCAAAGATGCCCCTCAAAACTTTATTCTCGAATACGCGGAATTTGTGTTCTTCCCGTTTTGTGAGAGCCCATGTTTCGCATCCATATAGAACAATCGGCATGATTATGGTTCTATAGACACGGAGCTTTATGTTACGTGATAGCAGTCTGGATTTCGGCAGTTTACTGACTGCGTGCCAACTAGCGTTGCCGGAATGTAGTCTCTTGTTAATTTCCTTCGACATTTCGTTACTGGCCGTCAGTATCGTTCCCAGATATTTAAATTCTTTAACTTTTTAAAATATCTTACCTCTGACGTTTATATGTGTTCTCTGAGGTCCACCTGCTCTCGTCGTAATCATGTATTTTGTTTTGTCTTCATTCATTTCTAGGCCCACCTCTTCTACCGCTTGCATGCTGATTTCACAGTTTTTACTAACAGTTTCTAGATTATCGCCCAGAACGGCGATGTCATCCGCATATGCGAGCACTTGTGTGACCCCGTTCAGGGATGATCCGGCCATGTTGTCGTCTTGTACCTTTCTGATAACGTACTCGAGGACAAGGTTAAAAAGACACGCTGATAGACCATGTCCCTACTTTAGTCCGTCCCGGATTTCAAATGGTCCTGAGAGGTGGTTTTCTATTCTGACTCGCCCTTTGTTTTCGTTCATGCAAATTTGAATGAGGGCCGCATATTTTTTTGGGACTCCCACCTCAACTAGAATATGGTACATTCTTTGCCTTGCGACTGAGTTGTCGGCTTTTTTGAAGTCAACGAACAGTTGGTGCACCGTCTCCCCGTATTCCCACTTCTTTTCCAGCAGTTGTCTTATTGTGATTGGTCGCTTGTTCACCGGTTCCTATGGAATCCACATTGGTGGTTTCCCAGTACTTCTGCGTACGGTGTGATTCTCGCCAGAATGACATTTGTTAATATTTTGTATGCGGTTGAGAGCAATATTCCTCTGTAGTTTTCATGACCCTCCGAAATAGGGTTTCTATTTACAGAACATACAGAAACCTATTTCTTCCTTCGGCGATTTTTCGCCATCGCTTATCTCAACGATGCCTGTAGCTCCTAATACCAATTTCCTTTCATCGGTTATCAACCGATCATGGAATTTGGGCATGGATATGATCATTGTTTAGACAATCTTACCCATGCCATGCCCTATGATGACCCACCAGTAAATCAAAGCAAACACACAGTACCTCACTGCGTTTGTTTTGTTTACTAACCACTGGTCCATGGTTCCCCTGGGCGAGACGTTAACCTGCACATTTGCAGGTCAAACCCCTCACGACCTGAAAGGATATATGAAAAATCTATCTTTATGGCGGCTGGTGGAAGTTGATCTCGACGAACATCATTGAGTCAGATTCCTATTGCCGCAGCGGACAGACGCACCCGCTTGGAGTTCCGCCTTTTACCAGCCCCACTGAGTAGCCAATTTCGTTTTTCCACGTTTAAATATTCGAGTTGGAGTGCCGCATTTCCTTGCTGTCAACTAGTCGCGGAATTCGTTTTGTTCGATAAAGAGATCTTCGTCACCACGATCCTGAAGGAGTGCAAGCGCCCACCAGCTAATGGATTAAAGCATCATATTGTTAACTCCTAGATCAGATTAGTGAATTAAGTTGTGAACGTCCCGTGTTATGCGCATGTGCCGATGCCATAACGCAAATTTAAATAAAGAACACTTGCTAAGAAATACTTGCGTGACTATTTATTACCTTCGCTTGTTTGGAGTTGATTTGTTTCGTGGCAAAATTTCAGAGAAACCAATGGTGAGTGATTGCGTGTTGAGTCGAACTAGTTCCCATGTCTGGTACAATAACCAACATCCACAAACCTACCCACAATCCCAACCAATTTTGACCGCTAACAGCGCGTCATCATAACCCAATCCGTAATCCATTTCCAACCATGCAAAAACACATCCCAATATGCAACAGCATTCGTCCCCCAAATCTGCAATTGCATACATCCCCAAGCTTACCAAGAATCATTTCCAGCTGTAGTAAAATGCTTATTCAAATTTACAACGGAATACTCACCATCTCCACCAACTACATCGAGACGTATACATTTTTCCAAAAACCACTTCGGTTAATATCTTACCCAAATTATATCCCTTGCTTGCAACCAAGCAATTCCAATTTCCCTCGAAAATCATCCCGGCTCACTTCACTATTTCCTCGCTTGTAACCAAGCAACATTTCATCATCATCATCGGCACTATAACCGGGAACCGGACTTGGCCTTATTTAGCCTTATTTGTTTTTTCCGGGCAAGGTCATTAGTCTTGCGCCAGAGGCTCCCCAACAGGGAATCAAACCCCGGCCTTCCGCGTGACAAGCGGGTATACTACCCCTATACTACCGAGAAGCCCAAGCAACATTTAGTTCCCCCGAAAATCATTTCAGCTCGAATCTTAACCAATACCAATTCCCCTTACTGGCAAGTCACCAGCACGATGCTTTGCATTTACACATTCCGTTGTCTAACCGACAACTCATGCCCATATTCGGTCGTATTTCCAAATAAATTTCCTCGTATACATAGCGCCAGAGCAATTTGACTCAGTCTGTACGGCAATGATTCTCCGAAACTAAATCCCCTATGCAAGCATAGCGACCCTTTTCAAAGTTCCTAGTAAATAGCAGTGAGTTGATTCGGCTATGACTCCACCGCCACGACGCGACGAACTTTTCCTCGCTAGCAAACAGTCAGTCGAGTCACAACCACCGTCGAGCGCGCATCACCCGTTTATTACCCCGACTCGGGCTTCAGGAAATTGATGTGAAGTAGGCAGAAAGTAAAGTCGTGAGTCGGCGTGGTAATAATTTGCATTGCCTTTTCAACTTAATGGTAACTTGAGAGATTTCCGTCAAAAATATTGAAAAGCGTTAGTGAAGAAAGATTTCCAATAAAGTGTTAATAATTAAGTAAACTGTTCATTGAAGATTTGTATTGACTCAAACTGAAGAAACATTTCCAATAAAGTATTTTGAATTAACTAAACTGTTCATCGAAGATTTGTATTGACTCAAACTGAAGAAAGATTTCCAATAAAGTGTTAATAACTAACTAAACTGTTCACCGAAGATTTTTATTGATTCGAATTGACACTTTTTATTTACCGTCGCCGTCTGTGATGCTATTTGGTGCACCTATTAGTGAATTCATCTCTCGTAGTAAAAGTGTATGAAAGTCCGGTGGGATATTGGTCAACCCGTTCCCGTGCTGGCACACCCACTTGATAATCCCCACAGATGCAAGTCGGGACCAGAAAAAGATGAGCGAAAGTAACGACTACAGGTGTTATGCCCTTGTAGTAGGTGCTCCACTAGGTCCGTGTCGAAATCCAGATCACATCCCTTCCATGACGAACATAACGCCACTCAGACACCAAAAACTCTCCAAAGATTAAAAATCAATCGGGAGTATTGTGAGGTTAAGGTATTTTAGTCAACGTATGACTCGGATTCACTTTAATCCCCAGCACTCACGTCGTCAAAAATTGTTCACCAAAGAAGAGTAAATAATGAAAACGCGCTGGGGTTGATCTTATGTTAATGGTTTTTTTTTTTTTTTTATAACTATCTATATTTATTTACATAAAAAAAACGTGTAAATGTGATTTACAAAAGTTCATTTCACCGGCTTCTCCTTTAGTACTTGGGTTATATTTTCATTTGTTTTTTTTTTATTGATAAGTCTTTTGTTTTTCTAAAGGAAACAACTGGTGTTACAACACACACTGTTTCAATCTCGATTATACCACAACGATTTTGTTCCTATGTACGACACTAGGATTTTTAATTTTGGATTTATACTAAGTGATTTCGCGACTCTGGTATGTGCACCGGGGATGATATTCGACTTATTAAACGGCGACGTGTCTGACCGCGATGATTATTGAATAGCGACTCTGGATGCAGCGTAAGGTGTGTACGCTGCTGTGGTTGGATAGTGACTCATCTCACTTGTGCACCGTATGGTGGATGATTAGTGACTGGTAAATAATCAGCGAATTTAATTTGGGCCCGAGCGGCGGCGTGACTACCCGCGATGATGAGCGACAAGCGACTGCTCTAATTAGGGGTGAAATTCTGTGTTCTATCTTTGCACACAGGACAACCACCAGAGATCACGCCTCTGCTCTCTCATTGTTACGCCCGTCGAAGTGTGGTGGATAATAGGTGAATTGGTAATCGACGAACATGGGAAAATGAAAGAACAGAAACACGATGTATGATGATCTCGGGGTGGGTTTGGTTGTGCGTGCATGAATCAATGCACCTTGAGGATAACCCATTGACCCAATTCGGTGAATATGGTGATCCCAGAGTACATTGAACTGTAGGAAGACAGAACTGTGAAGGAGAGGAAAATATATCGGGTGCTATTCACCTGTGAAAAGAGATCATTGATCCCAAGCGAATGGATGTTCTGCGGAAAATCGATAGGACGCTACATAAGCTAGGGAAATATTACCGTGGGGAAAACGCTAAGGAATGCGGTAATTACCCAAGCCATTGGATGATGATGCAACCGCGTCGTTTGATCCGACTAGGTTGTTGCTAACCAACATGAATGGAATTTCCGGTGGAAATCTCATGGGTTAATCTTTATTAGAAAATGGATCCCTCATAAAATTATATATAGTGGAGAAGTGCTTACAATTGCACCTGGGCAAAAATTACTTTATTCTACGGGGAGATATGAACGCCAAGCATAGAAATTGGGGAAATTATATATCTAATGCCAGAGGAAATCAGTTGGCTGGTTGGTTAGATCAGTATCATATTGAATATAGAACTGACCTGCTAGCTACGAAATATCCATCGTTCCCCAGAGGTAGATCGTTCTTAGATATCTTGCTAATCGACTCACGACTGAGATTATTTAACACCAACAGACGAAACACAAACTGTTTACGGACAATTGAATACGACAGCGACCACTGTGCATTCACGGCAGTAATAGAGCTTCCGAACGAGCTCGCAGATCTGGAGGAATTCGTGATCCCGCAACCCTATAACTACAGGGCAATGCGATGGCCGCGGTTCACCAGATCATTAACAAGAGAACTTTGTTCGAATGACTTTAATCTGCCAGTAAACAGAAACCTGACAAATGACGAAATCGACAAATACATTCAACAAATGGACGAAATCGTAAAACGAACAATGGACAAAACAATTCCCAAAACAATAGTTACAGATCACATTAACATGTACAGAAACGCAACAATAAACGCACTCCACAAGAAAAAGAGCAGACTGCTATCGAAATTAAAACAATTACACAGACAGTTTACAGACAGACAAGACCAGGAGATAATATCACTGAAATCCCGATTAAAAAACTTCCAACAATTACTTAAAGCTAATTATAGATTAGCAACAAATTTGTATTGTAACAACAGAATTTTAGCTATAAAAACTAATAACCCGAATATGTTCCCATAACCCGGATATGTTCCCACAAATAAATATATTCAGGAGAAATAATCAAAACGAGATTCAGTGTCTCCAAATTCCACGTACTGAGGTAAACAAGCAGCTGCTAACCAACATTGGCATAGATGCAGAGAACGCTATCCTCAATAGTGAGCTCTTCGTGATCGAAGATCCTTTGGAAAAGGTGAATGCTGTGGGAGCTGTCTTTCAGGAAATGTACAAGGTGAATGAAAGCATTCACCGAAATCACGACCTGGAGGACAGAGTTCTACTCAATCACCTGCACCTCCGGAATGAAATTTCACTTTGGCAATCGGAGAATCCGGGTTTTACCGAATTCAGTGATGATAATCTGTCAATTGACATTAATGCCAATGGTGTAGTGGCTAATAGCCTTCTAATAACAAGGGAAGGAATCCAGAGTATCTTCGAGTCATTAAGAAGCAAAAAGTCAGTGGGAATAGATGGAGTACCTAACATCGTACTCAAGAACCTGCCCCCAATGGCAATAGATATATACACGGTCCTGTTTAATAACACGTTGAATAATGCATATTATCCCGCGCGTTGGAAAACGGCTATCATTCAGCCCATCGCAAAAAAGGGCAAAGACTGCACAAACCCAATGAACATGCGTTCGATAAGTTTCAGTAAAGTATTTGAAAAAACCATTAACAAAGCTCTGGTAAAATGGGTAGACGACAACAGCATTATTCCAAATAACCAGTTTGGCTTTAGGGCGGGTCATGAAACCACACATGCCGCAGCTAAACTGGTCTCCGACATACAATGGAATAAATGTAGGAACCAATGCACAGGTGCCTGTCTGATCGACTTGGAAAAAGCCTTTGATACCGTCTGGCGAAGGGTTGTATTACAAACTGGTCAGACATGGCATACATAAGCCTTTACTATATGTACTTTACGATATGTCAAAGGACAGGAGGTTCGTGGTCAAAAGTGGTAATGTGACCTCTAATAAAACGTATAATATCAAGAATGGCTTGCAACAGGGTGCGGTACTCTCTCCGATTCTTTTTAACATTTACATTAGCGACTTATTAGATGCATTTCCGCAGGCTATTGCGTACGCAGACGATCTCATAATTTACAGAACAGCTCCGAAAGTTGAGATCATAAATAGTTTAATACAGCGAGATTTCAACAACGTGCAGCGCTATTGCGATGACTGGAAACTTAACATCAACTTCCAGAAATGTGAAGCCATACTATTTAGAACCTCATTATATAAAGCCACGAACGACACAAGGAAAAACTGGCGAAAGCTAGTTATCGTGGGACCGCATGGAGATAAACTGGAAACCAAGAGTTTAGTTAAATACCTTGGCATCTGGCTAGACCAATATCTGTATTTCAACAGGCATGTAGAGGCTGCTCTGGTCAAGGCTAGAAAAACGTTTGCTATGACAAGGAGGCTATTTCACAGTAGCCAACTTGACAGCAGGGTAAAAGTCATATGCTACATGACGCTAATCAGGCCAATGCTCATATATGGTTGTCCAGTATGGTTTAACATAGGTCCAAATTTGATGGAAAAGATTCGGGTGTTCGAAAGGAAGTGTCTGAGAACCTGTCTCAGATTATATCGAACACCGGAATCGGAATACAATAAGTACTACTCAAATGAGACTTTATATAATGAAGCCTGCATAAATAGGGTGGATAATTTTATGATTATATTAATCAGAGGACATATTGCGAGAGCAATAAGCTCGTCCAATCACCTAATTTTCGGGGCTTATTATCCAAATACCCTGTACTATGAGAACGTGCGTCGCAACGGTTTTGTTCCACCAGAGGCGTTCCTTGATTTGGACATGAAAGGGCTTATACAGGATAGATCCGGAATTCCGCTGATAGTAGTAGATCATCTGTAGACGGGCGATTGTGCTACGACCGGGAAGTAACACGCACCGAAGAAGAGCTTCTGCGCTTCAGTAGGGCTATCTCCCACAGAGACCGGGACGATAGTATTAGACAGCGTCAACAGTTCCGGTGGTTGAATGGCATATAAAGACCTGGATACCAAAGTCGGTATAGAATCACACTATCATCAGCTAGCTTACATAGACTTAGCTTTTCTAGAATTAGGGTAGTATAAGATTTAAGTTAAGTTAAGCTAAGTGATTTTACATAAAATTAAAAAAAAAAAAAAAAAAAGAAAATAGGTAAGTAAGTAAGTAAGTTAAATTTTAAGAAAAAAAAAAACAAAAAAAAATTGACAAAGTTTTTCAAATTTTTCTTTGTCTTTCAAATAGCTATAAGTATTGCCACAAAGTTTTGTCGCCGAAAGGCAAATTATACAAATATTAAGTAATGTTTAGCTTAGAGCGTCTGCGAAGGACCAGTAAGTTATTAAATAAGATATTTAAGCTAGAATTTAAGCATTTTTTGTCTAGCCTTTAATTTAGAAACTATTCTTAGTTAGAAAGAAAATAAAAAAATGTTTAAAAATGAAATGAATGAACTGTGGGTTGGTTCTTCATGTATTATAGAGAACCCCCACAGTATCAATGCCTGAAGGACGCAAACAGAGGTGCAAAAAAAAGAAAAACAGACACAAGGGATGGAAAGGATAGAGGATTTTCCCGCACTGCCTATCACTCGCGTGTATATTCTCACACTTTTCACAGCACTAAGACGCGTGTGTGGAGATCCGTTTGTTTGCATAGGATCGCACAGAAAACTTTGCATTGCACTCGGACGCGTGTGTGAAGATCCGTTTGTTTTTTTAGGACCTCACTGAGTTGGTGACAATAGTCCCTCTAGTTGTAACGCCAGAGTCACGGATTGTTTTCTCCAACGCTATGTTGAAGAGGAGGCAGGCCAGGCAGCCCCTTGTGGGAATCCATTAAAGATGTTTATGCGTTTGGACACCAATCCCGCTATTTCTACTTGACTAGTTACGTTGGTCATGGTCATAGGCGGCCGTAAAGTCTATAAATAGATGATGTAATGGAATACGAGGGTTGCCTCTTATGTTTCGGGATTTGGCAACCCTAGTGTTGCAATCCGGCAATTGACAGCTCTGTCGTAAAGTTGGACATGTTTGAGGTTATACGCACTCAGAACGTTTTGACATACGAGCGCTATTTGTGTGGTTTACAGTAACTTAAAAGATTCATCTCGGCCCAAAAATGGAATTAAATCGTCAACATTTTCGTGCGATTATTTTTTACAACTTTCGGCGTGGATTGACTCAGCAACAGTGCATGGATGAACTTAATTCAATTTTTGGCGATGAAGCTCCATCAAGGACCAGTGTTTATCGATGGTATGGTGAATTCAATCGTGGTCGTAGTTCACTCCAAGATGAATTTCGTGAAGGTCGTCCAAAATCAGTTGTTGTTCCGAAAACCATTGATGCTGTGCGCGAACTGATATTGGAAGATCGTCATGTGACCTATCGTGAGATTGAGACAACCTTAGGCGTTAGTGGGACCAGCATACAATCAATATTGCATAAACATTTGACTGTCAAAAAAATTTGTTCGCGTTGGATCCCACACAATTTGTCAATCGCCCAAAAAAAGGCTCGTGTCAATTGGTGGAAAGAAATGCTCAAAAAATACGGTTGCGGTGCTTCGAAACACGTCTATGACATCGTGACAGGTGATGAGTCGTGGATTTACGCGTATGAGTACGAAAGTAAACAGCAGTCGACTGTCTGGGTGTTTCAAGATGAGCCAAATCCAACAACAGTTGTTCGCGCACCAAGCATTTCCAAGCAAATGGTCGCCTGTTTTTTCGGAAAAACTGGACATGTCGCAACCGTACCACTAGAACAACGCAGAACAGTCAATTCTGAGTGGTACACAACCATTTGTTTGCCAGTTGTCTTCCAAGAAATCGGGAAAAACAACCGCCGAAGACGGGTCACTCTTCACCACTACAATGCGAGCTCTCACACACTTCGCTGCGACAACTGCATTTTTGAGCACCCAAAACATCGATTTGATGGGTCATCCGCCGTATAGTCCTGACTTGGCACCGAATGACTTCTTTTTATTCCCGTACGTAAAAAACAAACTGAGAGGTCAACGTTTTTCGACACCTGAAGAAGCGGTTGCTGCATTCAGAATGCATGTGTTGGAGATACCTCAATCAGAATGGCAAAAGTGCTTCGACAATTGGTTCAAACGCATGCAAAAGTGTATAGATCTTCATGGGGAATATTTTGAAAAACAGTAAAGTGATTTTCGATGATCAATATTTGTTTTTGTTCTCTAATCAAAATATAAAAGGCAACCCTCGTAGTAAATTCCAGACAGTTTTCCATCGCCTTCTAAGGGTGAGTATCTGATCAATCGATGATTTGCCTGAGATGAAGCCACACTGATAGTGAGCAATGATGTCTTTAGCGTATGGGGCTATCCGATCTTGTAGGATAGAGGAGAGTATCTTATAGGCGGTACTCAGTAATGTTATACCCCTATAGTGCCTGTACAGTGTGATATCTCCCTTCTTATGTATGGGGCAAATTATTCCACTACGCCAATCTTCCGGCATCTCTTCTTGCTCCCGTACGTGTACAACGATCTCAATTGATTAATTCAACTTTGGGTGAACTTTCTGTGAGTCATTCAATAATAAAAAAGTCGTTTGCATGATTTTGTGAAGGAAATTTTGTCTTGAGGGCGCTCCACATCTAGGCGCAGTAAAAAACGAAGAACTTCAAGTTTTACTGAATGAAAGTCCATGTCAAACTCAAGAAGAGCTTGCAGAATTGCAGAACAGTTAGGAGTTTTTCACTAAGCAATATCGCTCCGATTGCTATAAGTAAATATAGCCCCAATAAAGTTGAATTTGACAAATTAAAAAAACTCGGGTTTCAACATGCTATTATTATTACATTCCCAGAATTGTTTCTTAGTCGTATGATGGACCAAATTACTTTTAACTTGTGTTTCGGAAAGTGTTACTTCATTTTGGATTTCATTATGAATAACCATTGTCTTCCAAAATTGCATAATATTTAAAATTTATTTTGTGTTGCGTACTCGATCTGGTTACATTCAGTATTGAATTTTTCCGAATTGGGGGAACACAAACTCGATGGTACTAAGTTAAACCAAATGTGAAAAAATTCTTTTTTTTTCTTTTTCTTACTAAACATAGTTACCGCATAAATTATGCGTACGAGATTGCGAGGGAGTTCATCTCTGTAATAATCAATTTTGATACGACGTTTCAACATAATGGATTTGCAAATACCCCACTGATTAATTAAATACGTCATTGGCCGAGTTAACCTGCTTTTTATTATTTTTCGGTTCGATCGCTGTATCTAAGCCGTTGCTAAAAAACTTATCACGGACTACAACAGCCAACGCTGTTGGCAAATGTCATCTGGGTTGAATTACTGCCTTCGTCGTTGTTACGGCCACCAACAGTAAACATTTAGTCACCTTTTTCGGCAAGTTGGCCTACTGGTATTTTATGGAGCGAGTAATTTAATCAATACGATTAGGTGTGTTCTTTGATCAAACCCCGTACAGTTCTAGCAAATGGCGGCACCTATAAAGGTATCGAGAAATCGTGCTTCCACATAGGATTTGATTTCTAGATTCTAACGCAAAATACGTCTATAACAACTTTCCAGGCATTTTTAGTCTATGCCACTTTGCATAACACCCACAACGGGTTGCTTTTGTACTTTCTTTTTTAATAATCGATTCAAAACGTCCAGTTCATGGACGTATTGATTAGCCACAAGTTTAAACGTTTGTTGGTCAACGACGGTGAACTTGCACAATGAATTCTCTTCCAAGCAAATAGTTTTGATAGCGAAAAGAAAAAAAAAATGATATTTTTATTTTCTTGATCGACTTGCTAGTGTCAATTGAAAAGATTAGAAAGGTAATGAAATTTATGATCACACTCAAGAGAAAATGTTCAACAAAACTGTTATTATTCACCCAACCCACAAGAGGGTGTTTTGAACATTGCAATGCCATAGTCCATTGTCGGATAATAACATTGGCTTAAAATCCATTTATCATCTCCGTGTATACTGGCAATAAATTTCCTTTCCATTGGTGGATCAGCTTTACGTAACTCCAACGATAGAAGTCGGATCAATTATTTCTTCTAAGGTAATTAAAAAGTGAATTCCAAATCGGCTTAGGAGCTGGCCATACAATAAACTAAATAACCTCAAGGTGATGCCATTCCTTATGCATACGATGACCCCAAAAATCGTGTGCCAACGCTCAGAGGAAACGAAAAATTAAAGACAATGACATCTAAACTCGTATATCAGAAGATGTAATTCGAGTGAATTAATTAAGCCCGAAAAATGTATGCGAAACGTTTTGTCTTCAATGATCATTGGGGAGTTGAAGAAATGTCTTTAAATAGACAGCGAGATGAGTGTCTGGATGGTTTAGAAGACAACATTGCGTCACGTGTGGCACAGTTTTGTGGCTAACAGAATGTGACGCTCGCAGCAGGCCTTCACGCATGAAAGTAATTTGCTTAATGTGTTGAATTGATGTCAAACTGTTGATTTTGTATTTCCAAACAGGCGGCATAAATTTGATCGCATAAGATAAGCCTATTTAACAAGTCATTTTTGTTGTCAATGCTTTTTTCTAATCGAACCATCGCTGCCTATGGAACGCTATACGCTTAATTTTTGTTTCTGCTTCCGTAGTGTGATTTGATCAGTCTGCTACTGGATGAGATCAGTCTGCTTCATGAAGGCCCGGCAATGGTCTCGGGATCAAGCTGATTTCCTTTAACTTTGACTATTATATCCCCAGATATACGCATCCAGTACGTGTCAAGAAATCAGTTTCTCTAAGGGTAATCACTAAATCACCATTGACTAAAAATTGTTATGAATAACAATGATGAATTATAGGTTTTGATTTTTTGTTTTTGAGATTCCATTATTTACTAAATTTCTCAATTTTTTTTTTTGTCTTTTCTTAACAACAGAATTAGCTCTTCTTTCCTCAAGCGTCTATAATTTAAGAAATGACAACATTTTTATGTTTAGATTCAAATATTTTTCATTAGTATATCAATTATTACAATTAACCAAACAAGAGTACTATAGAACATACAACACATAATTTTCTAGTATTTGGATGGTTAAATTTATTTCCGAGAGTAGCAAAAACAGTCAGAGTACCAGAGATATATGTACATACTTAGGTGTATGTATTTATTATTCTTGAGCGTGCAAGGGATTCGACAGTTCTTCTTCGGAAGAGTATTTAATATTTTGGTGGGAGGAGGCAGCGAAGAAAAGTTTGGGCAATATGTTTCATTTGTCAAACTCGTGCCTAGCAATTGATAATTATTCATGTTGAGGAATTATTATTAATTTATCTATTAATAATTTCAATAGGAAAATAAGAAGGTTTTGGTATGTGACAACGTTTACCTTTATCTCTTTTCAACACAAGTATTATTTTTCGAAGAGGAATAATACTCGTAAAGGGTGGGCGTTGGCTATTTATACTATATTGATTTCTGTATATGCTCCTCGATAGTATAGTGGTTAGTATACCCGTCTGTCACCCGGGAGACCGGGGTTCGATTCCCCGTCGGGGAGCTTCTGGCGGAAGACTAATGACCTTGCTCAGGAAAAATAAATCATTATGGAAAATTAAAACAAGCCTCAGGACTTGCTAAATAAGGCCAAGACCGGTTCCCGGTTGTAGTGCCAATGATGATGATGATGATGATGATTTCTGTATTAAGTGTACTTATATCTGTTAATTTTTCTAAATATTGGATTTCGGGTTTGCTCTTTTTTCAAAACACTGGCGCTATTTACAATAGAGTGGCTCAAGATCAGCGGATGACAGAAGGTAGAGATGGAGATTTGAATGGTGGCGTAGTGATCATATTTTACAATGCAAAACATTTAATCTCTATTTTCATGGCAGTCAGTCCTTCACTAAAATTGTACTTCCAAAGTAAACTTCGATAGCAAGAAATAATTTATCTTATGAGCGCTAAGGCTTGCTATGAAAATGAACATAATATGTTTCATTCAGTTTTCAAATTCCACAAGAGGAAGTATACGATGGAAAACATTTAATATTTTCAAGAGGATTCATCTTAAAGATAATTATCTAGAAGTTGAAGCCGACAATCTTAAAAAAAAAACAAATAAATAAAATAAAATAAGATTTCTAAAGCTAAAATGAAATAAATAAGCTAAACATTTTAAATAATTTTATTTACAAAAGAATTCTCCGACTATTACCTTTAAATCGGAATTTAAAAAGCAAGAAGAAAAAATAATTTAAATGAAAGAAACGGTCATAGCAAGTTTTCGACCTATGCCAGACGTTTGATAGCGTACCTTTTGCTATTACATAGGTCCTTTTGTTCGTTGTTTTTAATGTGGCCAGGCTATTCAGAGAGTACATCCAGAGAGAAATCATAAAGAAACTCCCTCGGGGTTAATTTGGTACGATCATTAATGCTATTGCAGTATGATCCACAAAAGTTACCGATTTAAAATATTGGTGCAAATGTTCGGACTCTCATTGACCACTGAATGTGAGTATTCACTCCAGTTGGTATGCTGATGTGTGTAGTTTCTTTATCCGAATAAGATTTACGAGTGTTTGAACAGATATCTAAGGAAAATTGTTCCTTGAATTGTCATAATCCCTCCCCCTGCTTGGCAAAAACCTTGCCGCTGTTGAGGTGCTATATTTTGAATTAAAAGGCTTAGCTTACCACCTTATGTTTGTGTCGTTCGGTCAGCTCCTGATATTGGTGATCTACTGGGGGCCGTTTATTGGTTGGGGTGGGCGGCGTGAAGAGGGGTGCCCTCGTAACTCCCTTCGGTCGGGCGTGGGGCTTCCGGACGTAGGGCTCGGTCTTCGTATGCTCCGTGGCAGGGAATGGCGGAGTCTCCTGTTATGGCACCAATGGGCACTCCTCTGGTTTGAGTATATTGTTCTCCCTTGGTTGTCGGGCGCCGCTTTCTCTGTCGTTGGGGGTTCCCGTACTAGGGTCCGCAATAACGTGTTAAGACCTCTTTACTTTGTAGCTTCCCACCGGTTGAATGTTCCGCGGAAATGAAAAGATTCGGCTTTAGTTTCGAGTTAGATTTTCTTTTTATTTTGCCTTTATAGATTAAGCTTATTTCAGTTCGCTACATTGAATTTCGTGACTGAACATCCGACCATAGGTTCAGCCTTCTAGAACTTAACTCATTTTAGGATGTTCGACGACCAGCGTTTCGGTCTCTGGAACCTTGAGTGATTTTAGGATGTTCGACGACCAGCGGTTCGGTCTCTGGAACCTTGACTGATCACGAAATTGAAATGCGCCGTCCTTTTATACTTCTTTATCGTTGAGATTTGTCAACGTTTTTATTGTCAAAATTCCAAGAAGCGTACACAAGGTTTTGTGTGCTTCAATTGGAATTGGGTTCTGGGAAGTGACTAGGGATTTAGTTGAATAAGTTCCTGGAAGGGAAATCATGAAATGCATTTTGAGTTAAGCATTTCATGATGTCAGGATTATTGGGAATTGAATCAATGTGCGACAAATTAACTTTCGGTTTAACTTATCGCTCATATGATGCAATATGGAATTTGGATTGGGTCTATAGGAAGTATTGGGGATTTGGATGGGATTGTAGGTAATATTGCGGATTTGGATGGGAGTAGCGATTTAGGATCGCTACACCGCCCATGAATGAACGACCTTGTGGGCACGAAGCCATTAAGATATCTTTGGCACTCTAGGATATAAACAGTCTGTGACCATTCTTTAAAACGTAAAATACTTGAAATGATGTTCAGTAATTTGCAGCATGTACAATCAAAAGTAAAACAAACAAACCAAATGTTCAAACATTGCTGGCTCATAAAGCAAATCCCAAAAACTGAAGATATCATGTTAGAAAAGATTTAAGTAAAAGGCGAGCTGACAAGTAATTAAAAATTGATTGAGAAGATGCGATTAAAGACCACCATACTAAGCGGTCCCACCAAAAGAAGGGGTCAGAATGTTGTATTGAGAAAGGGTCGTTTGTGAGTTAGAAAAGGGTCTGTGTACTCGAGTAATGTGCATCGGACCCGAGACTAACAAATTTTATTATATAACCAAATGAAGATTGAAATTGTTAAAAAAAATACAAATACTCTTTCTAGGTTTGCTTTCATCGTTGTTGCTTTAAATATTAAAAATTGGTTAATAAAGTGAGACAAAAAATTTAGTAAACGTGTTCGGCACGGTGCTTTTACCGTGCAATGCGAATATAAAGCACGAAATGGTTTATTGTGCAAAACGGCACTTTATTATTAACGATACAAAAACGAAACGAATCAATGCAAAACGAAAATCTTTTATTACAAGAAAAACGATGATTCATATCACAAAACGAACTCCTTTTAACGAAAAACGATTCAATAATAATATCTAACGAAAAAACTCATTAACATAATGTCAAAAATGACAAAATAACAACAACCAACAACACCACGACAACAATAACTAATAACAAACGATGAATAATAAAAAGGGCAAGTCCTGCCAAACATACAAATTAATTACAAATTATAACAACTGAATAACAAAAACTAATACTAAAAGTAAATATAACTGTACTAATTAAAACCAAATGTAATAAATAATGTCTTGAACTGATTGGTTCAAGCACGACGCGACATACAGCCCGCCTTGAAGCGTCAGGTTCAAACTGCTTGGAGAGCCTTCGTCTTCGGCAGGACAATTGATGGGAAGAAACTTTGTTTACATCGCTAGCTCGCTTTGATAAAGCATGTGACGTCAATAAAATTGAATTAGGATGAACTGGACTAACTGATTTGTCATCATGTAATTTTTCCATACGCAGTTTTGATACTTAGGTCCCATGGACGAAACTATGCAGTGAACGTACATGATGATGTGGACGAACGAATACTACATTGTGTACAACTATGATCTTCTGTAGCTTGTAAGATTTCCATTGGGCCAAATAAGCAGGACCAATTTCTAAACTGAGCACCACTGCTTCTTCATTCAGTCGAACCTCGGGGGGTCGGGCGCAACAGACTCGAGTCAGCTGTTCTCGGGATTTCTTGCGTCTACGCTTCCAGATATGTTGCTTCGTCAATATTTCCTTCCGTTCGATACCATATCTCCTTCCGTTCGATACCATATTGCTTAGATTTGAAAAATAGTCCCATGGGGAATTTGTCTCGTACATTAGCACAATACAAAGAAAATATCGTTCAAAGTAATTTCATAATATCGGTGGCCTCGAAACAAGGTGCACAACTATATATATATAATGAATTAATTGTTCAGAAATCGTTAAAAACACTTTTCGCTCCACAAACATTTTTCGTTGGATCTTTTTGTGAGAAACTTGCATCTCACAGAGATCAATTAATCGATTATCGCAATGAGTGTATTATCCAGAACAAGTACAATAGCTGTTCTAAAATTTCGTGTCGAACCTTCTATATTAAAGAAAGGCAACATCCCAACAAAGTTCGGTGGAAGGTTTACGCAGCGGAGTACGTTAGCATTACGAAGACGGTTCATTTAGAACTAGTCGGTGGATTCGCCACCGAGTATTTTATCGCAAGCCTAAAGCGCCTCTTTTCAGGACAGAAAAGGTCAGTCGAGATCCACTATGATAATGGTCATGGAATTGATTGGCACAGTATTCCGCCAAGAGCGTCTCCATTGCTTATTTATGAGCAATTAGTAAGGTATATTATCGAATTGAAAGCAATATTTAATAATTCTCTTCCCATATCACCCATGTCCTCCTCCTATCCAATTAATCTTGAACCTCTCACTCCTGCCTACTTCCACTTCCTAGTGAGTAGCCCTTTAGCTTCTTTCCAGCAATTCGACTTCGCCTGTAAGCCAGTTAATCGTATATCCGACTGGCGTCGCGCGCAACAATTGAAGCAACATATTTGGAAGCGTAGGCGCAAGAAAGCACGACAACAGCTGATTCGATTCAGTCGCTCCAGACCCCCAGAAGTTCGACTGAAGGAAGGAGCATTGGTGCTCATTTTTGAATTTGGTACTGCGCATATAGCCCAATGGAAGCCTTACAATCTACAGAAGATCAGAGTTGTACAGAACGGCTTTCAATTTATACGTTCAACTCACTTAACGTATATATCATCAAATGGAATCACAATATTTTCCCGCTTAAGGTCGAAACGATGTGACATTCTAAGGAGCAGACCGGAAACGTTGCAGCTGTATTCTGAACCATGGATTTATTTATTCTCCAAAGGCATCGAGCGTACAAATACAAATTCATCGTCGCTCGTTCCTGGTAAGGTCACGTGAATTCAACATGCTCCCGATCTTACAAACATAAACTTCGGTTTTCTGCGAAAGGAGGAGAAGCAAATGTCAGCCTTACATGTATGTCCGCGTACAACTACAGCATTGTTTTCGTTTGGCTATCCTAAATATGCGCCTGGTGAACAAGGTGTCACCCTCGGCATCTTGGCCTTCCTTCGTCCAAATCCCCTCATGTACGTCTACTGCGTGGTTTCTTCAATGGGACCAAATCATCAACAGTGCTGCACAATTCGAGGTGATACGAGATTAGTAGCTGCGAAAGATTGCAATTGCCTGCGTTGTCAAAGGCGAGCGAGGCAAACAAAATTTACTCCCAGCAAATATCCTGCCGAAGACGAAGGCTCCACAATCAGGTGGAACCTGATGCTTCAAGGCGGGCTGTATGTCGCGTCGTGCATGAAGAAACCTTTGTTATTAATTAGCATATTAAGATTTATTCTCATTAGTTAGATTTATTCGTATTGTTAGTATTTTCTGTTATCACATTTGTTATTAGTTAGTATAATTATATTTATTCGTATTGTTAGTTATTCATTGTTGTTATAATTTATAATTTATTTATAATTATAATTTATTTATAATTATAATTTATAATTTGCATGTTTGGCAGCACTTGCCTTTTTTGTTATCGTTTGTTATTTTTGTTTTTGTGTTGTCATAGTTTCTGTTATTATTATTGTGAGTTTGCATTATGCAAATGATATAGAATTTTGTTTGAGTTTTTCGTTTCTGTATTGATTTGATTTGTTCGAACGTTCATTGTCTTTTGTTAGAGTTTTGGTTGATATCCATTGAAATAAAAGGTCGATTTAGTTGTAAATGAACAATATCGTTTGTCGTGTAATTGTACTTAATCGTCTTCTTTCGTGCACGGTAAATGCACCGTGCGTAAACAATGTTCGTTCGATTTCGGTAAACGAACCGGAATTAAACAAAACGTATTTTTAAAAATGTTGTAAAAGCAAATAACGATTCAAAAAGTAAAAACTCAAAAAGGTGAATTCTATGGAAACATGAAAGAGGAAAGGAATCAAATAGGCATGCCTGTCACAAAAGGAGAGATAACTGGTCTACTTATCAATATCATTCTTTATTATCCTGTACAGAAGCCCAGACTTATGTCGAAACGCATGCTTTAAGCATTCTATATGACTCTATTGATAGCATATCAACACTGTACTCGTGCATCGAATCAAATACTTTTCATGATCATTCGAAATTCCTCCGAGGCGCACGACATTGTTAGGTCTTTCACGGATTCTTAAACTTTTTTTTTTTCGATGACCCCAATCCCTTCTCTATTACAAAACTGAGGAAAACCCCCTTTCCAACAACACTCCTCTCTGTAATAGGGGATTCCTGAACCCATCCCCTGGACCCTACTGTTGACTCACGACATATACACATGGACTACACGAGACAACACAAATACACATCTAAACAGACGAAAGCGAGGATTATCAGATGCCATGTAGTTACAGTCCACAAGCACCAGATACTATCATTAGATAGTCCCCGCCTCCCCCAATTTAAGCTCTTTATATATCCTGAGACCGACCCTAACAATCTCACTAATTTGTGGTTGATACATGACACCTGGCAAGTGACAGTGAAGAAAAGACTTACTTATCCTTGTCTCGTTGAAGTCGTCGTTCCATTCGCATTTATTTTACAAAACAAAAATACGGTTTTCACTTAAGACTAAATGCTGTCCTATTTACAGTCATTTTTCTTAATTAAGTTACCGGCTCCTCACAAGCCGCCAACTTGGTAGAAACCTTGACGGGGGTTGAATTACAATGAATGACTCAGGCTATGCTGACAGAAGCATACGCTTCCAATAGGGCCACCCATGTCAGACAGGCTAGCGAGAAGTAACACACAAAGATCCGCCACTCCTAATCTAGGGTGTTAGACATCACCGTGTCCATTGGATGGCAAGCAGCCAGGGATATATCGGCTGTATTATAAGGGCGCCGCGCCGGACTAATTGAAACCTCAAGCCTCGTGGGAACTAAAACGAATAATCAATATACACAAACCAATCCCACAAAAAAAAAAAAAAAAAAAAAAAAACCGGAAGGCATAGGTGTGACGACATAAAGGAACAAATCATCAACAAAACACCGACTCGGCAAAACGAAGACGTGGGGAAAAATGGAAAAAGTGGGATATACATGTCGGTGCGTGGAATGTTCGAACATTATATAAACCAGTCGCGTTACAGACGGTCGTAGGAAATGCGAAACAATATAAAATGGACATCGTCGCGCTTGAGAAAATCCCAATTCCCACATAAACTAATCGAAACCAACGGATTCACACTGGCGTGTGGAGGTATCGACTTCATCATAAGAAGATTACGCCCCATGGAAAGATGTGAAATTTATTAATGACCGAATGTCGGTGCTAACAATACAGGGTCCGTGATACAAATATGTACAAATATGGGGGTGAGGAAGTATATGCGCCAGGACACGGGCACCTGGTTCACTTCTTTCCCACTTTTCTATTTCCGGCACCTCGCGTGGCGCCACGCGGCGCTACCGACGCGGTGGCGGCGGAACGACGCTGGGTGCATGTGCCCGCGGCGGTGGTTGCGAAGTGACTAATAATGATGAAGGCGAAAATCTGTTCAGGGTGTCGTGGCAGTTGAGTCATGGCGAAGTAAGCTCACTGCCAATTACTAAGAACACGAAGAAGGGTTGCTATGTCTACATAGGGAGTTTGTTTCCGGGAATTCCTGCCGTAATGGCTGGGCTAGATTCCTCGGTTGCTATGTGTAGCAAGAAATCGGTTTTGGGAACACGACCAAGTATGGGCATGAGTTTTCGGGGAAACTGAATGTCGCTTGGTTGCGAGCGAGAAATATAGTTTAAGGAGGAAATGAACTGAAGTGGTTTTTGGGGAAATGCCATGCGGCTCGGTATAGTTGGTGGTGATGATTAATATTCCCTCGTAGGTTTGAATATGCGTTTTATTACAGCATATGGATTTTCGGGGAAATTAAGATTGCTTGGTCGCAAGGAAAGAATATGACTTAAGTAAAGAATTGACCGAAGGGGTTTTGGGAAAATTATATGTGGGTGGATGTAATTGAGGGAGATGTTTTAGAATGTATTCTATTGAATTTTATTCTGTTGTCGGTCTTGGGACACGCCTTTCATTAAAGATTTTGCATGGGGTTTTGGATTAAGGTGACGCGCTGTTGGCGGTCGAGGTTGGTTGGAATTGTGAGTTGGTTCTCCATGTGGTGTAGAGAACCCCCACGTACTTATATCATTTTGTGGTAATGGGCAAAATTGGGAGTCGCCTCGCAGCAAAAAGTTCGACATCGATAATCTAAACGACCTGTGCAAAAGGGCTGAATATCAAGACGAACTAACGAATAAGTTTAGCACCCTAGAGAATGGGAGCAGTGAAAAAAAGGAAGTCTATAGTGTGTACATTAAATGGACATCGATCAGAGACGTAATCAAACATACAGCCCAAAAGGTATTAGGATTTACGAAAACAATTAAGTCCAAACCTTGGTTTGACGATGAGTGCAAAGCGAAGATCGAAGAACGTAAACGCCCCAGAGTGATCCAGATGGAAAGATATGATGAAGTCAACGCGCCGATTCGGAAAGAGACGACGAGACTTTTCGAAAATCCTAGAAAATGCCAGAGCAAAGAACATCACAGGTATGCATGCCGGCATAAACTCTATTAGAAATGGCTACCACGAGAGAGCTAAAATAATTCGAGATGCAAACGGGTGTCTGGTCACAGAAACAAACAATATCGTTACAAGATGGAAGCAGTACTTTGATAACCCGCTTAACGAGCGCACTTATCAACCACAAATACGCGCACCAGCCGTACATACAGCCGAGCCTCAGATCCCAGAACCCTCTTTCGACGAAGTTGTAGACCCAATAAACCGATTGAAAAACAACAAGGCTCCCGGAGTTGACTGCATACGAAAGAGATTGTGAAGCATGGAGGAGAGGCAACCGTTCGAAAGATCCTCGAAGTGATTAGAACAATATGGGATAAGGAAGTCGTTCCGGAAGAATGGAAAACCTCAATAGTTGTCCCCATTTTCAAAAAAGGTGACATATCTGACTGCGAAGATTACAGAGGAATATCATTGCTCCCAACCACATACAAAATATTAACAAATGTCATACTGGCGAGAATGACACCAAACGCAGAAGAAATATTGGAAGACTACCAGTGGAGAGTCCGTAGTAACCGGTCAACAAGCGACCAAATGTTCACGGTAAGGCAATTGCTGGAAAAGAAGTGGGAATACGGAGAGACGGTTCACAAGTTCGTGGAGTTCAAAAAAGCCGACGACTCAGTCGTAAGGCAAAGACTTTACCATATTGTAGTTGATCTGGGGGTCCCGAAAAAATACGCCGCCCTCATTCAAATTTGCATGAACGAAAACAAAGGGCGAGTTAGAATAGAAAACCGCCTCTCAGAACCATTTGAAACTCGCGACGGACTAAAACAGGGCGATGGCCCCTTATCATGTCTTTTTAACCTTGCGCCGAGTATCTCATCAGAAAGGTACAAGACGACAAAAAGGCCGGATTATCCCTGAACGGGTTCACACAAGTGCTTGCATATGTGGATGACATTGCCCTTTGGGCGATAATCTAGAAACTGTAAGTAAAAACAGTGAAATAATCATGTGAGTGATAACATAAAGCTCCGTGTCTTTAGAACCATAATCATGCCGGTTGTTCTATATGGATGCGAAACATGGGTTCTTACAAAACGGGGAGAAAACAAATTTCGTGTATTCGAGAATAAAGTTTTAAGGCGTATCTCTGGCGGTAAACCTGACGAGCAGGCAGGACTATGTAGGAAACTCCGCAACCACCAATTGCAAGAGCTATACCGCAAACCTACAATTGTGAGAGTAATCAGGTAGCGAAAATGAAGATGTGCCAGACATGTGACGTGAACGGGCAACGATACGACCGTGCGTAGAATTCCTGACCGTAGACCAACGGGAAAAGGAGCGATAGGAAGGCCGCGATGGGGATGGGAGGACGATGTTAGGTTTGGACTTGAGGAAATCGGATCGGATGGTTAAGCGTGGGCGGAGAGTGCGCAGGACAGGGAATGATGGCGCACCCGAGGTGAGGTTTGAACTCCCGGATTCCGATAAGCCAATAAATAGTAATAGTAATAGTAATAAACATTTTGACATTCGCAGCTCCTGAAAAATATTCAAGCATGCGTTAGAGTTAAAAAACAAACTGTTATGTCCCTTTTGGAAAACCCAGTGTTATATCCTGTTTGGTACGGATTGTCGATTCACGATTATCAAGTTGAGAGTCGATTTCTTTTCTATTTAGTTAAGATAGATCTCGCATGAACATCCACTTTACTTAGTTCGAACGTGCACCAGGTAGTGTAAGCTGCATTCAAATTGGAAAAAAAATAGAATGTATAGTCGCTTCAAGGAACGTCAACGAACTTGTTCTTAATGGCAACACCAGCAGCAGCAATCGCCACAAATTTCACACCAGAAATGAAAAAACCGAATTTTTTATCACCAAAGAAAAAATAAGAACGATGAACGGTACTTTTGATAAATCTTTATTGAACTCACCCACAATCCTTTTTTCGTACGATGGTGGTAAAATCAGTTATTTGTTCTTTCTTTCATCTGATGACGAGTTCAGTTCTTGGTTCTGATCTTTGCTTATTTTTTGATTCGTCGCTCACCACCCGAAATTGTTAGTAGCTGATTATTTGTAGATGGTATTGTATTGCCCGATGCAATTCTCAACCGATTTTATTGTGAATATGCATCATATACTTTTTGAAAAATTCGTAAATATATACACCGAAATATGTAAATACATCTCTGAGACTTCCACTAATTTTGCTTTGAAAACTACAAACCACATTCCTTGAAGGAAAAATAATACTGGTAATGTGCGTAACCCGCCCCAAATGTTCGGAAGACAAGTTGAGGAACCGACGCAGCAAATAATGTAGGCGGCCAGCAAAGATGTACCTATTTCCAATAATATACATAATTCCGCTATACATATTTCCGAAGATTGAAAATCGCCACCGTGGGTACGCGAATATAAAAGGGAACTGGTCGCTGAGACAGGTAAAACAGGTCAAGGGTACTGGTTTGTGATGATGCCTCTTAAATTAAAATCTGAATTTATTCATAAAGAATATTGAAAATTAAATGCACAAATGTCCAGAATGTTGTCGTTTTTTAAATTATAAATTTGATGAAGAACGAGTTGTAAATCAAATTTAAATAAAGTTGAGAAGTTCTCAACCGTAAACAAAGGTATTTAGAAACAATTAACAAGTAAAAACTATAGTTCTTCCTTCTATTCATAACACATTATACAGTGTGGACGGAAGGGGGGGCAAAGGAAGGCATAGTTACTGTCGCTTATTTGTCTTGTAAGGCCGAATATTCAAATCACGAGAAACACATTATCAAGTAGATCGATTCACAGTCGCAACGTTCTATTGAAGAATGGTTTGCTGCGTTTATTAGTCTATTTAAAATTGATTGCCCTTTAGTGTGGTTAGGAGCACTATGTGATGGTTCCTTTTTTTACCTATATCGCAGCGTCAATGCCCTGAGATGATATTAGACAGACGGCTTCAATGGAGCTAATCCAAATCAAAAATGTCATTCAAATCTTCCAATCCATATTGATTGATATGTCGACGAGAACCTAGTGAATTGTTCTTTGGTTGATTGTGGGTCTTGGGATAATCGTTGTGCACAAGTGATATGAGATATTTGCATAAAAAACGCGCATGGGTATTACATCATGCGATTGCGTTGCTCTCTGCAGATCTCTCTCTCTCTCTCTGACTACACCATAGCCGTACCACTGGGTCAGTAGGTCGTGTCAGTAGCTGCATCTGATACCAACACACACAACCAAAGCTACCCCGAGATCACAGCAATCATGTTTCTGTTCTCTCATTCTCCATGTTCGTCAATTTCCCTATTAACAAAAGTTACCCACACTTCGACGGGCGTGGGGTTGAGAGAGCAGAGGCGTGGTCTCTTTTGGTTGTCCTGTGTGTGGGATGAAATACGAATTTCACCCCTGATTCAAGTTAGTCAGATCTCAACCACCATCACGGTTAGTTACGCCATTTAATGGGTCGAAATTCACCAACGCAGTCAGGTCGCGTTTCATTACCTCCTTCAAGTGTTAACCTGCATCAAAAGTCGTCAAAAGTAGCGCGGAAAGAATTCGTGGAGTTAGTACCTCTGTAGAAATATATTAAGCAATATATGCGAACTACTGTGCAGCATAATTCTTGTGTGGATAGCAAATTCGCGTAAATTAACAAATGTTTTATGAAATAAAAGAACGGGCAGATAGTTTTGACCCTATTGTTTGTTTCCTTTTTTGGACAAAATTTGTATTGTTATTAGACACAAGTGAATCATACTGATGTTAAACAATTCTAACCGAATAGGGTGTTAAATGTAAATGAACTTCAAGACTGAACTCATTCGATTGTCGAAGTGCCCACTACAATGTTAATTAGTGTTTTATTAAACAACGCGCGAAAGTAACAATATAATATCAATCCATTTGTTAAAACCAAATTTCACCAGTCCTTAAGTTAACAATAAATAAACAAATCACCGAAAAAATAATAGTGTTTTATTTTCCTTTCGTGATCGGCTTTCGGCGGAACAAGTGTCGGGGAGTAAAGTGAACACGTGCCATACGTTGGCATACGAACTTCTACCCTCACAAAACCATTACCCAACCTCCTCACAAAGTTATTGCGCATAAAAAAACAACTCCGATCTAAATTGCATATTAGCTACTCACCCTTATTAAACAACAGATACAGCTTTTGACCACCCTGATAAATGAACAACTTAAAAATTTCACCGATCAGACCTACACGTCTATTCTAAACAGTATCAAACCAAACCGTGACCTATTTAAAAATATAAATCGACTAACTGGTCGTAAATTCAAGCCTCGAAAAGACGATCTCATCCAACCATCTAACAGTAACATCGCCCAATCGGACACTGATATAGCAAACTGTCTCGCTGAACACTTCTGTAAAACTCAAAAACAAAACGATTCCCCCCCAGTCACTAATTTCCACGACACTGTGAATGAATTCATCTCACGCACACTGGAGGCATCCTTCCCACCATTCATTACTGAATTCAACGAAACCAATAAAGCGTCACATCCCATGGGAACCGACGCATTCCTAAGCTTTACAGCATTATCTGAATTGATTACTTCGCATAACAATAAAAAATCTACAGGCTTGGATAGAATCCCTAACCTTCTATTTAAAAGGCTTCTTCTCAACCACATAATAAACGCTTCACATTTCCCAAAATGTTGGAAACCAGCGGTGATAGTCCCTATTAGTAAATCCGGTTCTTCCAACAACCCGGCTAATTTCCGTCCCATATCACAGCTAATTTCGCTTAGTAAGGTTTTGGAATGTAAGATATACAAAAATCTTCTCTCATTTGCTAGAGACAACTCCCTTGTCTTGAATTCTCAATTTGACTTTCGCCCACAACACTCAACTTGTCATGCTCTGCTAAAACTGGCACATGATGTGACAATGAACCTTCAAAACCAAACCCTAACAATATGCGTCTCTCTCGACATAGCAAAAGCATTCGATTGCGTTTGGATTGCAGGACTGCTATACAAGCTACATTCAATGTTCGGATTAAACACCAACACCATAAAACTTTTCGCTTCCTTCCTTTCTGATAGAAAGTTCATGGTGAAAATAAATTCAACTCTTTCGACACCATACAGTATAACCGCGGGTGTTCCTCAAGGTTCCATTCTCGGACCATTATTATACCTCCTTTATACTTCAGACACCCCGCAGCCATTGTCACCTAATACAGTAATGCTGAATTATGCCGATGACACTTTAATTTATTCAAGCAACAAGTTTGTCAAGGAGGCAAGAAACTGTATTAACAGCTATCTCCCGAATCTCTCAGCATATTTTACTAAGTGGAAAATCCGACTCAACCCAGCCAGAACTCAACTCATAATGTTTAAAGGCAGAAATGCGAATTGTACTAACAACACCATACGCTGCTTTGGCGGTTTTATACGTTCTTCAAGTGTTCCGCCGAACACTGGTAGCCGGATAGAAAACATAAACAACAGAGCGAACGCGGTTAAAAAGGAAACATCAAGTAAATTGCTCTCGAACTTTACTTTATTGTTAGGGTTTGTTATTGTTCTCACTAATTAAATAGTTCCAATATATAGTTTTACAAAATAATACTCGCTTTCACAAAATAATCTAAACCGATCAAAAATGAAAAAGACTTCGTGCGCACTCCACACAAACCCAGACTAGACTTTTCTTTTTTTTTCTTCTCGGGCTATCTTAACGCGTATCACCTCCTCGTGGTGTTCTCGTATTCCTCCTCGCGTGACGATCAGAATCTCTCCTCGTTGCTCGAAATATACCACCCGATATGGCTATCGAAATCAGACTGTCTGTCTGCCCACACAGATATCCAGATTCCAAACTGGTATCTGTATCTACATGGAAAAATTTTCCTACTTGCTCTGCTAACAGAACTTCCGAATTTCTGTTAGCAGCATGTTATCACGTCCCAGGGGTGATTTTTCATTCCTGAAAGAAGAAACTCGCTCATCATCGAACATCATTATCACCATCCGAGGTGGTGGTCGAAATTCAGTTCGACGGTTGACAATTGTATGCCGCCTTATTTACATAACACATCTGGCGCGAAGGCCGAAAGATATCCTGCAATTTGCATGGATGCATGGTTCATGGGTTTTGTTTGACTTTTGTCAATACACCCGAAATCCATTAGATCTTTCTAATGGGTGTGAAATACAAACAGACACCGTGGGATCGGAGTAGTTTCCTTGTAGGTTTTCAACCTCATACAATTTGAATTATCTCGTTGAGATAATTACGGTTGCCGTTTTTTTTGTTTGCCGATAGATTTGGTGGTCTTTATGGCAGCTACCCGCACGTGCATCGTTGGTCGGCTAATTTGCATTGCATAGACGTTTGAAATTGCCGATTCAATGGAACGTTCCTGGGCGCAGGCGGATTGAATATTTCTTTTTTGTTTCAGGTATGATGACTTACGAATGTTGAGCTTGGCATTAAAAGCTTTGGGGACTTTCAGTTCCTTGCTTTTTGGTGTCGGTCTCAACGTTGGCTGGGAGTTGCAGGCCCTATGGTGAGACTTTGGGGCACGCGTCTGTGGGCGCGTGCAACGCTCTCAGGTAAGTAAGTTCTTTGAAGGTGGGAACCTTACCTGCGCGGAATTGTGCGTTCGTAGAACGCTACACTGCCATAACAAAATCAGAATCAAGTTAAATAACAATATAATTAAACCCTCCAAAACCTTAAAGTACCTGGGAATAACCTTCACCAACAATCTGTCCTTCTCCGCCCACACCAAAAACTCGATTCGCAAAGCCGCAATTCAACTTAATCTCTGCAGAAAAGTGATGTACAAGCCGAATGGTCTCTCTCCCAAAGTTAAATCACTTATCTACAAACAGATAATCAGACCCACTCTCACATATGCATGCCCGATATGGTACCATATCACACCCGCCCAAATGGAGAAGCTACGCATTTTTGAAAGGAAATGCTTCAGACTTATCACTGGCCTCAACCGACATCTCAACTCCCACAAATATTACAACAGTAGTTCGCTCTACTATGCCGCTAATAGTGAACGTATAGATCGACGCTTCCTCGAGCTGTCCATCAAATTTATCGAAAATCTTCCCAATAATAACCCGATAATAAACGCGCTCACATCGACTCCGTCAGGTAACCGAACTGCCTACCCGAACTGTCTCCACATCAGAACGTTCTTCACCTCTGGCAGGTTGGTTAATAACTCTGATGAGATCGTATATCACAATACAGAGCATTCACCTCACCAATTTAAATATAGTAATATTCAACCCTTCTCCAATATTTTGCGTTTCAATGAACAAACGGAAAGTAGTTCCCCAACCCACATACTTGACTGACAATATCCTCACTAACCCATAACCTACCTATTGATCACTATGCTTCCCCCTTCCACGCCACACTAACTTATTTCAATAATAATTAGGTAACTAGACTAAGTTAAGATAAGTTAAGTTAAGTTAAGCAAATTAGCATAGGTTAAGTAAATAACTATATCCTGGTTTTCTGACCTTTTCCAGGAAGCTCTACCCACTACAATCTTAATCCATAATCAATATATAACTTTTATCATATTGTTTGAAAAATGTACTAGTAAGTATATGTAAACAATTATAGCTAAAGTATCATAAGTTATCTGTATTGCTTATTGTAAAAATTATTGATGGTCAATAAATAAATGTAAATGTAAAAAAAAAACCAGCCGGAAGCCGATACTAAACCCTTAAGACGGACCATCATGAACAGCAGTATATAACCCACGTAACTTTCTGGGAAAAGCTCTTCAAAATTGTGCATTATGTAGTTCAACCTTCAAGCCCTGATCACTTTTAATCATTCCTTCCTTTGAAAAAAAAACTCACAAAGAAGCATTCAAATCAGACTGGTAATATCTATATATATACACCACAGCCAATCTATACTCAACAAACTGTATTTCTTGTTGAAGGATTATCCTCACAGAATGAACAGAAAACCTACCAGCTGGTGGGGGTTTGCGGGTAAACTGCTCAGGGGACTGCACATTAGAACGCCTTATCATGTCACTGCTTCAGAGTAACTTTGTTGTTCTGAAGTCGAGCATTGTTTTCATCACATCACAATTTCCCTGAAGTTATTAACCCATGAAGCAATTGACTGACGACTAGGCACGACCGGTGATTATAAAATGTGTAAGGAATGCAGCTCGAGCGACATTCATTGAGCGACCATAACCTAAGGCTCCGCCATAATCCACTCCATAATGACGACTGAACCACGGGGAACGAGAGCCTTTTGCATTACAATCTCGATTCTGTCTATCCCTCCCACCTTCGGAGCAATCTTCCCCTTAAGGCATCTAATTCCAACCAAGAAGTTCCTCAGTTCCATGCCGTAAATGTATTTAGCCACAGCGTAGAAGCTGTACTTATAAATGTTGCACTGGTCTACGCCGAACTCTCGTGTCATCGCAACATACTTGACAGTGTGGAACAATTATTTTGTAAATTACGAGGTCGTTTACCTGCGCAATATCATGGTGAAGAGTGCACAGAAAATCGTTGGTGTTGTCATTAAATGGGAACGGAGAAAGTCCCGCTCACTATTTCTGCTTTTAAAATATGTGTTGGAAACCACGTTGTCGTTTTTGAGGGCACTCGCTAAAAGAAAATCCTCAAGTTTAGACCTCGTAAAAGTATGATCATATCCTTATAGCGCTTGTGGAGTAGTAAAGACCGTGATTCGAACCCACGCTATGAAAAGTTCAGAACCAAAGCCCAGATGCACCAGACCGCATGTACATGCTGATGTATATGTTAATGCTCTGGTAAACGGCGCTTATATAATTTGTTTATCCTCTTTTGAAGCACTTTTTTTCACTAAGGTTGCATGTGTGTACCCTCTTGAAATCGACACAAGGATAAACTAGCCCCAACATGATATCCGAAGCAGTTCATACATCTAAGGTATAGAACTAGAAGATACTCTACTGTTATCGGTTGTTATGTTTAAAGAAAACAATTTTATTTAACTCTCAACTTTTGGTCATAAAATAAAAGCGAGCTAAACAATAATGACAGGATGAAGTAAGACAAGATGCATTCTCTTAGAAACGGAACTTCTTCAATGGCTCGTCGTAGCTGTAACCTTCGTGTTTTGGTTCAGGTGGGGGTGGTAGGTATTCTGGTTGTGGAGCAGCAGGTGCCGGTAGCGGTGGTAAATATTCGGGAGCCGGTTGTGAAATTGGTGGCGGCAAATATTCTGGAGCTGGAGCAATAGGATTGGCAACACTGATTGGTGGCAGGTATTCTTCATGAGGGACTTCAGGAATTGCAGGTGGAGATGGTGGTAAGTACTCTGGGGCTGGTGGCGCAGGTTCAGGCAATTCGAATTTAGGTTCTGGAACATTGTACGTATATCCATAGCCTGGGCCACTCAAGTGTGATACATCGGCATATGTGGCCACAACAAAACAAACTAGTGTCAAAAATAATTTCTGCAATAAGAAAAAAAAAAGGTAAACCATACAAGTAAACACAACACAAACCCTGCGGGTAAGCATGTCAACAAATAAATGACGAGATATATCTGTATTTTTAATTTAAGTTATGGGTATGAATTAATTCGGTCGCATCTTACCATTGTATATTGGTTGGGTTGCGAAGATGCTTGATGTGAGTTGGAATACTGAAGATTGATACTGATGCTCTGCTCGCGACGATATTTATAGCGAAAAAATTCGGTAAAGGGGAAAACTAGTCAAGGCTTACTGTTTACTTTCTTGTCGTATTCGCAAACCTTCGTCTTACACATTGGAACGATAAAGATTTTGTTACTCTTTAACTGCAATTTATAATTATATTAGGTCACATATACCATAAGCAAGTCTTAGGTGAACTCAATTCACAAATAGTCAAATGTGTCGAGATATTGTCGTCCAGACATGATCTAGACGAAATCTATTGAATGATGTCTGCAGAACTATTTCACAAGTTATTGGTACTCTTATCGAATTAGTGCACCAAGGATTCACTATAATTTCTTTTCTTTTGCTTTTTCTTATACTTCAGTTCATTAATATAGTTAACTTTTGTTGTGGGAAATATGCAAAAGACCGGGGGACGGTACATCCATTGATATGATGGATATCTCATTTGAAAGCCGATGGATTAATCTGGCCTCTGGCTACTGGGTTAATAATATTGGCTGCCTTATGCCGCATATAATATGGCTCGTCTAATAATAGGGTATTTTATGTTTATTATTTGACATTTGAAGTACAGGAATTAACTGAATAAAGATAAAGCAGACACCTGGGTACAAAATTAACAATTTACTCTATCCAACGAGATACGTTTCGAAGATTGTTATTTTTGAAACATGCTATTTAGGTGTGAGATCAATTGTAATTTCGCATACCGCGAGGTAACATGATAGAATAATATATTTTACTGTTAACTGATGTTAGTAATTCTCCGCTGCGCACAGGATAATCCTTTCGCTTTTTCAAATTGAATTAAATTCTGTTGCGGGGTCGCCGCCACTATTAATCAGTTTGAGGTGAGCTTAACTTTAAAGTAACCTTAAAAACCAATAAATCTGAATTTCATTTATTATCAGATAAGCTTAAATAAAGATTTGTGACAAAAGACGGGTAAGCTTTGTCATAGTAACGATTTCATAACGATTTTCGTAGGAGATTATGGTAATAAAAGATGTAGAATTAGACTATTCTGCTAAAGTTTTTACTCAAAGTAAAAGGTTTCCCAAACGTGGCTTTTATTTTGCTTTAACACTAGATTTACCATACCAGTCAAAATGACTGGTTTTACCTTTTATTTCATAAATATTTACTATGTATATTTATTTTTTTTCGAAACTATTATATGACTTTTATAACAACAATTAAATACAAATAATTTGATAAGTTAATTTGATTTTGTGTTCATAACAAAAATTTTTTTTTTGTTTTTGGTACTTATACCGAAACCAGTCATTTTGACCTGGTACACGTTTTTGTAGTTCTATGTGCAAATGCTTTATATTCTTCACTTTTAGGAAATTCCCTTGTTTGGAAAATGGCGTGTAAAGAAAAATGTTTGCACATCCCTGGTAAAATAGTATTGTATATCAGCATATTTTTCAAATTTCATATTTTTCAGGGAATCTCCCTATTTATTTTTTTTATCAAGAATTTCGTAGGAAACTGTTATAAACCATTATTTATTCATTGAGTTCTGTTCTGTTCAGTAAGAAATAATTTTATTACTTTTGCTACATACAAATTGCTCATAATGGAAAAACGAAAAATTTTGAAATTGGAAGAAATACAAGATATACTTTCGGATCTATCAGACGTTGATGGTGGTGATAGCGAATATGAGTTTTTGGGATGCGACAGTGATACGGATGATGATGGTAATCAAAGTGTTCATATTGAAAGCAGTGATAACGAGGAATTTGATGAAAATGTTGGAGGCGGATCGAGTGACGAAGAAGACAACATAAGACAACAGCATAATACGCAAAAACGAAGATGTATGCGGCTTTCCTCGAGTTCTGAAAAGGAAAACACACAAAATATGCAAATTGAAGTTTCTGCTGATGGAACAATTTGGAAAAAAATACAAGAAGGGGGTGCCGTTGGAAGGTTACCAAGTCATCGCATTTTCAAAGATTTACCTGGGCCTACAGCACATGCTAGAAGAAATATTATGGAAGAAGAGATAAGCAGTGCCTTCTTACTATTGATTGATCATCATATATTAGAACATATTAGAAATTGCACTGAAATAGAAGCCTCTCGAGTTTTAGGTAAGAAGTGGACCCTTTCGCAGGAAAAACTGAAGGCTTTTATTGGAATATTGTATGGCCGTGGTGCATACGAAGCAAAAGGTTTGAAATTATCATATTTATGGAACAAAAAGTGGGGTCCTGATTTTTTTTCCGAAAATATGAGCAGGAATGACTTTACGGAAATTTTACGTTTTATTCGCTTTGATAAAAGAAATGAGAGGAGTCAGCGCTTGCAAACGGATAAATTTGCGCTGGTATCAACTGTTTGGGATAAATTTATCGAGAATAGTCAAAACGCTTTCAAACCAGGAGCATTTATCACAGTAGATGAGCAACTGTTTCCAACGAAGGCTAGATGTCGATTTACCCAGTATATGCCAAACAAACCAGACAAATTTGGGATAAAATTCTGGCTGGCTTCTGATGTTGAAACGAAGTATGTTATAAATGGCTTTCCCTATTTAGGAAAAGACGAAAAACGAAATTCGTCAACTCCTCTCAGTGAATTTGTTGTAACAAGACTACTAGAACCTTATATCATGAAAGGAAGGTGTGTGACAACCGACAATTTTTTTACCAGCCTCCCCCTGGCTTCAAAATTATTAGCTAAAAATACTGCATTGGTTGGTACAGTACGTTGCAACAAACGGGAGCTTCCAAAAATTTGCAGAGAAAAAAAAGATGGTATGGAACGTTTTTCAACGCATCTATATGAAACAAATGAATGCACACTTACTGTTTATAAGAGTAAGCCTAACAAAAAGGTTGTTTTATTGAGTACTAAACACAAAGGCGTCAAAATTGATACCAGTTCCAAGAAACTACCCGAAACTATATCTTTTTACAATAAAACCAAATTCGGTGTTGATGTAACTGATCAAATGGCAAGAAAGTATAGTGTGAAATCAGGATCCAGAAGGTGGCCACTTCAAGTATTTTTCAATATTTTAGATTTGGCCGGCATCAATTCCTGGATTTTGTATAGAAGTATAACAGGAAAGAATATTTCTAGGAAAGACTTTTTGTTTCGATTAGCTGAAGAGCTCACATCTGAATATAAGTCATCAAGCCAAGGGAGGGCAAGTGAAATTCTCCGTCCAGCAACCCAGAATCCCCGGCCAGTACGTAAATGGTGCCAAATAGGACTTTGTAATAACAACAAGACAACTACAAATTGTGACATCTGTAAGAAATATGTGTGCGGAAAATGCGTGGAAAAAAAAGTTAGTATTTGTAAAGCATGTAAACATGATCATTCTGAATAAAACTGGAATATAATTGATGAGTTTTTATATTTTTATTTTTTATGGGGGTACGAACTTATGCCTCAAACTGAAACGGAAGTTATGCCCCAATTTTTTTTTGACATTACTTATTTGCCCTGTGACATAAATTGATTTTTGGGATATAATTTCATATTTTTTTGGGCATATTTCATAAATAACCGAGATATTAAATCCCTAAATTTTTAATTTCAATGTTATCAATGCGGGGGGCCTTGCCCCTCACACCCCCCGCTTATTGGAAAAACAACCCTTGCTTCGCCTTAGAACCAATTTTTATATATCTCATCAATTCTCTCAAACGATAAAGCATTATAATATAAATGAATAGAACTTGTCATATACAGTCAAATTGACTGGTTTTGGTATAAATAGGTATGTAAATTTGTTGGTATATCTAGTGTTAAGCACTGTGCAGGTATGTAATCGCTGGTATAGGCGCACGACGTATGACGATAACTAGCATCTTCTTCTGTGGCGTTTTTCATCGGGAGCGGCGCATACATCATGTGTATGCGAGTTTTAGAAATTTGATAATCCTACTGTTGTCGTGCAGCAAAAATTGTGTTATCTGTACCAAATTAACCACATTACAATTTGAACCGAGTTCCAGATCGCTAAAAAAATGAATACATATATATATATATATATATATATATATATATATATATATATATATATATTTAAGAAATGGTGAGAATTTGTAACGTCGACTAGCTAAATCAACAAAAGCATGTAAAAACCTCCGATGAGTCTGCTGCTCATATGAGATCGTAGAGAGCAGGAATCTCCCAAATTATCTCTCTCTCTCTACATATATATATATATATATATATATATATATATATATATATATATATATATATATATATATATATATCTATATGTATATATATATATATATATATCCATATATATATATGTTGCGGATTCGCACTGGACACAAGCAGCGAATTCGCAACTGAATGCTAACCGTGTTGTGCTCTTGGTTTCAGGAAGCGTGTTTCTTAATCCTTAAAAGGACTAAGAGATCTCTTATAAAAGTTCCCGAAAACCTGTCGCACAACAGGGTTCGTTGCCGTGCTTCCTTTGAGTCCAAAGGGAAGAGCAACGTCCTTTGATATGGGTCGAATGTCCTTGTTCTTCTTTAGGTCTTCCAGGTCAGGTGAAATGAAAAACCGGGTTGTCTTCGTTTTCAAATTTTATTTCTTCTCCCACTGGGGTATCTCCTCCAGGGACAAGATACGAATTTAAACTGCGGCCCGGAGATCACGAAACCATTCCTTTATAAAGGAAAAGGAATCGAAAATTGTATCTCAAAGATACACATTTTCGTGCAACAATCTCGATCTTTTGGATATTTCGAGCGAGATGTTGTGTTTACACAAGATAAGAAATCAATTTCTTGAGATCTTACGAAACCATTACGCAGATGTGTGAATGTATCTGCTTTTGAGTTTTTGTTTGTTTAACTCAATGGAATTTTTAGGATAGAGATAACAATCTCTGAATTTTGGATTTGGGTGATGCTGTGGAGCAAATATAGAACAATAAACGAATATTGGATTCGTTTATTGTGAATTTTAATTTTAATTTTGATTTTGGATTTAATTATGCCGTGGGGGCAAATGTTATGCGATAAACGAATGTTTGATTCGTTTATTGCGAATTTTGGATAATGTTTGGGTTTTTTCAGGTTTTGATAGGATTTTGGATTAGGAATGGGAGAAAAAGATGGTAGGGCTTTTTGGAGCACTACAACCGTAACACCAACGTAACAACTGTCACCAATCAGCTGACATATTAAAATTAAATTCTGTTGGTTGTCAAAACAAAAAACATTTTTTCTCTCTCTTCGTTAACTACTTGGAACAATCAGATGTGCAACCGGAGCGAATCCTTGAATATCCGACCGATCAATTAAAATAAAAGTATTTTAAAAGAATAATCAATCATCAAAACAACTAGTTTTCATATTTGGAGGATTATTTATGGAGATTCTGCCGATAATTGGTTAAGAAGGAGCCTAAGGACCGACCGCCGCCAAGCTTGTGGCGCATCATTCGAGCTACCCACAGCGCAGTTACCTTAACGTAGAAGGCCAGCCTAACGACCGACCGCCGCCATGCTTGTTACGCAACACGAAGCTGCCCCCAGCGCAGATACAACATAACCACCAACGTCCTCAGCCCGCTCAACGCTTGTTGAACACACATTTTGGTCCTGATACACCTCAACTCACAGATAATCTGTGGCGGCGCCGCCAAACCCCACAGTACACTTACCTAAAAACCCCCATTACCTCATCCCAAGACGCATAAGTTTTCGCCAATGCAATCACATTAGGCACCTGAAAATGCTTCACGCATTAAAGAGATCAAATCTATGATCTTTAAGTCCCTGTAAAGAAAACTTACCTTTCATGCATTCTCTTTGCATACCAATCCTCTGTAAGATTTCTTTATTGGGTTATCAGGAATTCCAAACCAATTTCGGCATCTACGTTGCCAGACAAATATCCCTAGACGAATTCCTGTAAACAAATGATTTGAATTACATACTTTGTAACCTTCACCAGGGATCATAAATATTGTGCCTTCTATTTTCCAACTTCGCCATGTGCACGATAAATTTCTTTACGTACACATTGGCCGGCGACGTTTTTCTCCCAGCAATAAAATTCTCTAACTCGCACAATGTGCAAACCAAAGCAAATACGCATTCCGCGTCTCTTGGCATCAATTGAATTCAAAGCATAAACAATGCAAATATAGAATCCGTTTCCCACAAACGGATTTCCCTGCATATACAAATGCAAACAAGGGATTTGTTTCGTCTACCAACCAATTAGCACATTTCCACATCGCATCGTCGTCTCTTTGTTTAGCCGCACATATGCCAACAAAGATCCTATCAGCATCCGACGATTTCGGTTCTATTTGCTTTACCGAAATCGTATCCTAGGAATCCACTTTATGCCTTTCTTTGTTCTAGGTACACACACCACTGCACTGAAAGAGTGCATCTCTGTGGTGGCCACACCCTTAAGAGAAAAGTTTTTCTCTCTCTTCCCATTCCTTAACCCTAACCTAGGATGGAATTCATGTCAGAGTTCTATCATCGGGGAGTCCTTTTACATCCACCGATCGAGCAAGTCGTGGCCATGTCACTCCCGCTCCCGGGTGCACACGAGGACGCGAACTTCAACCACGAGTCGTGTGAGTAAAGTTGTAATATACAAGTCGGTTCATTACAGCGGATGTGTACGCGTGGTTTCAGTTTCTAATTAGATTAAGTTACGATTTCAACCTTTCAATTATTCTTCTCAATTTTAAAGATAATAACCAGTGGAAACAATAAAATATTTTACGCCAAATCAGTGTGTTTTCTTTGACTTGCTCCGGGTGTTGCAAAGTTTTCTTTTGGTGCTCGGCGGAAGATTACTTAGTGAACAATAGTGATGATGGGGAAGAAGTGAACCGTGTGCCCATGTCCGGCATAATACTTCTCCTCCCCACAAATCCATTGTCCACCTTCAATGCAAATATTAGCAGTTGATTTCAGTACACGGAATCCACGTAGCGCACGGCAGGAGACCACACTGGTTCACCCGACATTCCTCGCGACCACATTGTGAATAGTGCGCGATATTCCCCGAAGACATTCCTCGGTCGGCGGAAATCCCAGTACGTGTTGGCCGCTCGATTGCCAACACAAACATTTTGAGTTGTGTTCAACGCTTGTTGATCACACAAGATATATATATATATATATATATATATATATATATATATATATATATATATATATATATGTGTGTGTGTGTATATATATAGAGTAACTTCGGGTAATGTGATATAGGTATTTGTTTTCTAACAATTATTCGTAATTTTTATTACATAGCTTTTGCCGCACTATTCATTATAGCTCTTTGATACATTGCGAATTATATTTCGTTTTCAGAACCCTGCAGCGTAAGCCAATCTGCAGCTATTTACAACAAAATAAAAAAATCTCTGTAACCCCCCTTATTAAAATTGGCGGATAATGTGATATACCATATCACTTTTCCCGAATAGTCTCCAACCGAATAAAAATACTTGTAAGCCGATAGATTATGAATTCATTTATTAATTTAACAAAAGTAGGAACATTAGCTACTACATAGTACATAAGAAAAACAAGAGAAAACTTAAATTAAAATTAAAATTAAATTAACAACTCCAATATTTGGCAGAAAAATAGTACTTTCTCTACGTTCTATTTAAAGCGATTTACATGACTCACATACAAAAACTGCTTGCCGCGTTGGAAGACATTCATTGTGAGCCCAAACTAAATCTCACTGCAAGCATGGTACTGTGGCGTTTCTACTAACACCACTGCTACCTTTTTCAACCTACCTCCAAATCTTCCTTCCTAAAGCTCCACTAATTTCATCATTTTTACCATGCAAGCGCAATAACTTCCCCAAGCATTTTCCCACCGATTGCATTACCTTTCGATTATGCAAATCGCATCCATCAAGCATCCAACATCAAGCATCTGCCCATCAAGGACATCATCATCATCGGCACTACAACCGGGGACCGGTCTTGGCCTTATTTAGCAAGTCCTAAGGCTTGTTAAATTTTCCATAATGATTTATTTTTTCTGGGCAAGGTCATTAATCTTGCGCCAACCCATCAAGGACATTCACGCAATTAACGCGGTATATCAATTTTTCCTAGAAGAAATTCGGTACGCCAGTACCGCATACATCAATGCATCTCAGCATTGTTCTAAAAGGAAAACATTTCGGTTGCCATACTAGATAACCGAAGTGGATTATGAAAACAATCAGCAGAACCCCTGTCTGCCTGCATTTACTGTCCCACACGTGCGCAACAGATTTTCATGCGCACCAGTACTCACGGCGGCTTTTATGGAATCTTCAAAGCACCGGCGCAATTCGCGCCTAGCTGCCAAGAGCCGAATTTAATGCCAGTGTAAATACTCACACTGGAATTCGACCCATGACTCCATAGGAATGCAATACGCAATTAATACGGTTGTAAACACAACCATTATTGTGTAATTATCCCAAATGCATCCTAATCCCAAAGATGCTTTTTAATGAATTTTTATTCCCACGGTTCGACCACCCATGAGCTCGCATCACGAGCCAACAAGGTGATCCGCGCGCAAAAGTAGTACAGTCGATGAAACAGTAGCAAAGGAGTCGAGTCTCCTGGAGTGCGTGCTAAGACGAGTTTGATATACGGTGGAGTTCACCTTTGCAAGTGCGTCGAGAGTGTTCGGAGGTTGTCAATATACTTACGTAGTGTCAAGTTAAGTACGAAACCACAGATAAATAATAGTCGCGGGTTTATTGAAATAAAGCGAGCGTGCGGAATGTATAATTTCATGTGGATCAAATTTGTGAAACTTGTGATAAAATATTTAAGTCAGAATAAAAAAGAACATTAAAACACAAACCCCAGTGTGTTTTTCTTTCCACTGTCGAACAGCGTGCTAGTGAACTCGGTTTTACGTAACTCTATCGAACTATTATGTTAGGACACTTGATGAACCTTATTAAGGCCGGCATATAATCAAGTGATTATCCTACAGTACCCATATCTTTGCCTTATTATCCATATGGGAAGATGTGTTACAAAAGACACAGACACTGTCCTTGTTAGGTGGAGTTTCGCCCCAAGGATCTTCGTCTGAGCTCGGTAAATGCAAACTTTCATCTGAATCGCTCGAAGAACTTTCTTTTGTTTTCTTTGCCCGTTTGCTTTTTACTACCATAGGTCTTTTCGGGCTATTCTTGCGTCTTTCAATGTTCTTAATGCTCTCTTCCAAAGATGTTTTGTACAGTTGCAACTGATCTTTTACCTCTGGAGCTGATAACCCGTTAAAATTTGGTGGTGAGATATCCCAAGGAGTTACGATCTTTTCCAAAGCTGCCCTGCTAGTACTAGCAACCGGTTCTTCAGCTGCACTACTTGTGCGGGCAACTGGTTCTTCTACTTCTCGTCCTGAAAGAGCAGATTCTTCATCCGGATGAAACATATTTTTGTCGAATGGATAAATGCCACTGCATTTGAATCCATTTATTGCGATTTGTGCTGTTTGGACTTTAAGGTAGGCCTTCGAAAAAAGTTCAATAACATCAAAGTGTGTTATTTTTCGGCCCTGGTCTCGATAAATCGCCTAATTTCATCGTTACGAGGGTTGCCTCTTATGTTTCGGGATTAAACCCTAGTGTTGCAATCCGGCAATTGACAGTTCTGTCGTAAAGTTGAATATTTTTGAGGTTATACGCACTCAGAACGTTTTGACATACGAGCGCTATTTGTGTTGTTTACAGTAACTTAAAAGATTCATCTCGGCCCAAAAATGGAATTAAATCGTCAACATTTTCGTGCGATTATTTTTTACAACTTTCGGCGTGGATTAACTAAGCAACAGTGCATGGATGAACTTAATTCAATTTTTGGCGATGAAGCTCCATCAAGGACCAGTGTTTATCGATGGTATGGTGAATTCAATCGTGGTCGTAGTTCACTCCAAGATGAATTTCGTGAAGGTCGTCCAAAATCAGTTGTTGTTCCGAAAACCATTGATGCTGTGCGCGAACTGATATTGGAAGATCGTCATGTGAACTATCGTGAGATTGAGACAACCTTAGGCGTTAGTGGGACCAGCATACATTCAATATTGCATAAACATTTGACTGTCAAAAAAATTTGTTCGCGTTGGATCCCACACAATTTGTCAATCGCCCAAAAAAAGGCTCGTGTCAATTGGTCGAAAGAAATGCTCAAAAAATACGGTCGCGGTGCTTCGAAACACGTCTATGACATCGTGACAGGTGATGAATCGTGGATTTACGCGTATGAGGCCGAAAATAAACAGCAGTCGACTGTCTGGGTGTTTCAAGATGAGCCAAATCCCACAAAAGTTGTTCGCGCACGAAGCACTTCCAAGCAAATAGTCGCCTGTTTTTTCGGAAAAACTGGACATGTCGCAACCGTACCACTAGAACAACGCAGAACAGTCAATTCTGAGTGGTACACAACCATTTGTTTGCCGGTTGTCTTCCAAGAAATCAGGAACACCAACCGCCGAAGACGGATCACTCTTCACCACGACAATGCGAACTCTCACACATCGGCTGCGACAACTGCATTTTTGAGCACCCAAAACATCGATTTGATGGGTCATCCGCCGTATAGTCCTGACTTGGCACCGAATGAGTTCTTTTTATTCCCGTACGTAAACAACAAACTGAGAGGTCAACGTTTTTCGACACCTGAAGAAGCGGTTGCTGCATTCAGAATGCATGTGTTGGAGATACCTCAATCAGAGTGGCAAAAGTGCTTCGACAATTGGTACAAACGCATGCAAAAGTGTATAGATCTTCATGGGGAATATTTTGGAAAACAATAAAGTGATTTTCGATGATCAATATTTGTTTTTGTTCTCTAATCCTGAAATATAAAAGGCAACCCTCGTATAACACGTCTTCAGAGGTCCCATAAATGTTCTATCGAGCGGTTGCATTTTGTGAGTACAGTGCGGTGGCAAAGATATAATAATAACACCATTTTTGCGAGCCTTTTCCAGAACTTCAATATTTCGGGTATGACTGTAATGACCGTCTAAAATGAGTAGCGAAGGGTTCTCCTTTGAAGGGTTTGTGAACCGCAAGAAATGGTCAAACCACTTCGTAAATATCGGGATTTGTATCCAAGCCGAAATGTGGCAGGCAGAATCCGAGCCAGGAGGAGCATGTTTCATTAAAACCGGAGAATGGTTCTTTCTGGGAAAAATAAAGTATGGCGGAACAAATGAACCGCCTGCGCTCATGCAGCTGACAACCGTTATAAGAGAGCCTCTCTCTGCAGACGTCATACAACCTATTTGCCTTTTTCCTTTCGCTGCTAAAATTTTGGGTTGCCTACTTTGTGCAATGGACACTCCTGTCTCATCTACGTTCCAAATACTAGTTGGGGAAAATTTATGTTTTTCGTACTCTTGCTCGAGTAAGCTATAAAATGTGCTCACATTTTCAGCATAAAAGCCTTTTGCCCTATCGATTGAGGTTCCGGTTGGAGTCCTGATACTAATCTCTGATTTGTGCGTTTTAAGAAATGCATACAACCAATCTTTTCCTGCGCATTCTTTCATTACTGAAAATGGGCAAGCTATGTTGTTTCTTTTTGCCACTTGGAATGCTAGTGATCGAATGTCACCGCGAGTTAGACCCCAAAAGCGTGATTCCATTTCTCGGATGTATCTTACCAGCTCCAATTCCATTTCCAGGCTAAAAACAGGCTTACGTCCCAAAAGCGGGGCTAAAATATCGCTAATAGATTTATCACTGCGAGTGGATATTTGTCGTGTTGCAAATGGAACTCCAAATGTCTTCGACGCCAAAAGTATACCCATTTCTCCTCATCGGACTGCTAGAATAGCCTTTCTCATTCCTTCCGCATCCCATTTACGAATCTCCCCTTTTTTTGGCATGATCTGAAATAAATTATAATAATATTTAGTGATTGATAATTTGGTGGGTAATGTGATATGGTATATCACTTTACCCAATTTCAACTATATCACATTAGCCGCATTTGGCTTTTAAAACAATCAAGAGATTTTTTTAAAAATGCACTTCACTGAATTAAAAACTCACCCAATATACTGTCAGCTCTATTCACACACAAACAAGATGTATTACTTCAGTTTTTAATTTTGCTTCAATTTTTGCTGCAATATAACATAAAGCTCACACAAAAAAACTGTCGACTGTACACCTTAAACAATTTCAATGCACTGACATACAACGCAATGAGCGCGAGCGCGCCTAAAACTGCAGCACGTGTTCTTTTCCATGGCCGTCATGTTGACAAGAAAATTCTTGTCGAGAATTGATTATTTCGGAAAATATGGTAGTATATCACATTTCCCAACCATATCACAATACCCGAAGTTACTCTATATGTATATATATATATATATATATATATATATATATATAGTGAGAGAGAGAGAGAGAGAGAGAGAGGGAGAGCATGCAGCAATAATTTCGGGAGATTTCTACTCTCTACGATCTCAAATGGGCAACAGAGTCTTCGGAACTTTTTACTTCCTTGCGCTTAGCGAAACCGAGGTAATTACTAATACAGATATTTTCGATTTTAATCTACCTGGATATAACTTAGTGCCGCTGTTCTTTCCACATCGTGGTATTGTGGGGTTTCTCTAAATACATGGAGAACCAACCCACTATTTCCGCCTAATTTCGACCGCCGACAGCGTGTCAAACCAACCCCAATTTCTCCTACTTACCTTTTCACCTGAAAAGCATGTTGCAATAACGGACGCATAGTTGAATTCATTATTCTATGCAAGTAATGTATAGTTGAATGTATGCCGTTTGACAATATCTTGTAAATTCGTTGGCTGTGAATGCTGTACCTCTTTCGGTGATTAGGCGCTTGGGCATACCCAAGATCTCACTAACTCGATTGAGCACGGTTATCACTCCTTTTATATTAGTTGTCCTTACGGATTTCGAAACCGTGTATTTGGTAAAGTTGTTCACCAGTGCTATCAGGTGTTTAGCTCCTCCTCTTCCAGTAGTATAAAGGGTATAACCACCCTCTTCCCATAGTGCAGCTCTCACTCTGTAGTTCCACCCTTTTTCTTTGTATATGCACACCTCATACATCGCTCGACATAGCCCTTGACAAAACTTCGTATCCTTGGTAACCAGTACATCCTCCTAGGTCTTGCAAGTGTTTTGTCGAAGTCTATGTGGCACACCGCCTCATCGTGGCACACCCGGAGAACTTGTCATCGAATTCGTTTCGGCACGACCCACTTTCTTTGGTTGCCGTCACGCCTAAAGAGTCTTCCTCCGTCTAGCTGGTATTTCTTATGGAGGTTACTTTCATTTGTGCAGTTCGCCGCTCCTTTAAGTTGGTTTATGATGTCGTGTAGCTTCTCGTCTTGCCATTGCATGGTAGCCAACCAATCCTCGTCGTCAATGCATATGTTGAGTATATTGGCGGATGCCTCCTCCATATCCCGTTCCTTTTCTACTGGCCGACGACTCATGGCATACACATATCCTGCTTTCCTCCCAGGTTGATGAACTGTTGTAAACTCAAATTCCTTGGAGTTTGAGCCACCACCTTGCGACACGTGGTATGATTCTTGGTTTGTTCTGAGTTGCTATTATGCCTTCACAATCTGTGATGACCTTGAATGGATTTCCCAATATATATATATTCGGAACCTGTCCAAGCTTTCCACTATCGCTGAGACATCCAATCCGTAGCTATGATATTTTGTGTGCACCTCCGTACCTTTCTACTAAAGTATGCCAGCGGCCTCAGTGTGTCATCGCTCTTTCACGCTGCATCAATATACCGGCATGTCCTAGTGCTGACCCGTCCACGTGGATCTCGTGATTACAATCTTCATCGTACAATGACGAGCGTTAATCAGTGCGGACTTGAGGTCTTCAAATGTCGCTCATGCTCCATATCCACGCATGCGAAGGGATTTCCCTCTTTTATCAGATTGGTCAAGGGCGCTGCTATTTGTGCATACCTCGATACAAACTTCCGAAAATAACCGGTAAGGCCCACGAGCTGCCTAACGTGGTGCATAATTGTTGGTTCAGGAAACTCCTTAACCGCCGCTATCATCCACTCGCCAACGGGAAAGAGACCGAGAGGACGACCGCGACGGAAATGAGAGGACAATGTTAGGTTTGACCACGAGGTGATCGTATCGGATGGTCGAACGTGGAAGGAGAGCGCACAGGACAGGGAACAATGGCGGAGTCGAGTCGGTTAGGTCATGAACTTCCGGGTTCCCACAGGCCAATAAATAAAAAAAAAATATATAATATATTTATATATATATATATCTTCCGCTCGCCTGATCTTATTCCGTTCCCGTCTAGTTGAGGTCCAAGAAACTCAATATTGGTTTTCAGGACTGCACATTTTGTGATATCGACACCGACTCCTTCAGAACCACCAACAATTTTTGTGGACCTTCCGCTACTTAATCTCATCCGATGATGATGTCATCAAAATAAACCGCTATATCTACGGGGTCCATGTGTGCTATTGTCTGATTCATGCACATTTGGAAGTATGCTGGGGTATTCACTAAGCCGAACGGGATGCGAACGAATTCATACAACCCGTTTTCCAAAGCAAAAGAGGTATACTTCCTAGTTTGTTTCGCTATGGGTATCTGGTGATATACGGACTTGAGGTCCAACGTCGTGAAGCACTTTTTGCGGCTAATGTTGCAAGGGCCTCCTCCACAGTAGGCATAGGGAACTTCTACTTGGCCGTTACTTTTTTTAGCCCCAGTAGTCGATATACATGCTGTCTCTGCCATCTTTCTTCGTCATAACGACTATTGGTGCACAAAAACTGGAGGTTGACGGTTGGATAACTGCCCGTTGCAGCATTTCATCGACTTTTCCTTCTATTATCTTCCGTTTGGCGAGGGGTATGCGATCAGGTTGAACGCACACTGGCGGTGTGGTGTTAAGTTCTATTGTGCATTCCCCTCTAGTTATACTGACCTAGTTTGTTAGCACTGCGAGCGGAGCAATCTCGGGAGCGTTTACTAATTGACTTAGTTTCCCCTTCCCCTCTTTTCCAATTTCCCCCGTATCCAAGTCGTGACTCCCGATGCCGGTCCACTCCTGTTTGGCCGATTCTTCCCTGACGGTCAAAACTTTCATTTGACTGCTCGCAGTACAATCGCTCATTTTGAGTTCGTTGTGGCTCTTCTCGATTCGAACTTGAGCTTGATCCAGTAAAAGTTGCCCAATGATTATTTGGTATGGTTGTATGTCATCCGGACAATTAGTACTTCGCACCAACTTCGTAGGGAGTTTATTTGAATGTCCGCTTATAATTTTCTTATCGTTCGGCACTCTCCTTCGTCTAACCCAGTTGGTTTTCTGGCATCCTCTTCATAGCAAAAGTTGAAGGCGTTTGCGATCGACTCATGCATCACGACGCAATCGCTCCCCAGGTCTACTAACATATACTGTCTTGGGGTACACACTGCCATCTTCTATACCCATAGCTGGCTTGCTATGTTCTCTTGGTAATGCCCACTGGAGCTCTAACCTACTGGGCACCCACCTGCTATGCAGTTACTGGGTATGTGTCTGTCCTCATTGGACTTGAAGCACTTGATTCGGGCTGCCGTCTGTTGTTCTGCGTCTGTCCTGCCCTGAGTGGTCTTCGTTAATCCACTTGTAGTTGTTTCTCTACCACGCATGTTTGCTGGAGAATTTCGTCCGACGTGTCCAATCACCTGAAGCATCTGATCATGGATAACGTTGGACTTCCTGCATTTGACCCTGACGTTCCGACTGCGTTCACATTATTGAACATCGCTGGAAAAAGTGTATCCAGCTAAAAGCAAACTATGTTGAAAAATAAATAAAGTTTCAGTTCCTGGCTGACTTTCAAACAGACAACCTGTCTCACAGTTTTGCTCGTGCTATTTATCCTAATCAACCGTTATTTTCACAATAATGTTCACAATATAATTATGATTATCTTGTTTTCTTTGCCTCGTTTTCCGCATACAAAAAGTTGAACAAGTTAAGTTATGGCCCCTGGGCCGCGTGTGTTAAACAAAATTAAGCGCAAACGGTTGCGTTAGGACCCCGTTATTGGAGACAAACTCCTCCGGATAAACTTTCAAAAGTGAACAATAAAGAGCTAGAAAAATCTAAAATGTGTTCAAACACTAACTTTTTTCAACCACTTCAAAGTCTGATGGAAGACTCTCCTGAAATGGATCCGACCAATGACGAACAGTGCGCAGAACTTCCTAAAGAAACCGTTCCGCCAATTGTGGTGTTAAAAACAACTAGTGCTAAAGTGCGTGATATTTTGAGCAACATTAAGATAGGCAAATACCTAATTAAAAACATTTCACTTGGACAAAAAATATGTGCCCCAACAATGGACATATATAACAAAATCAGAACCGAACTCTTACGGATAAATGTGATTTTTTCACCCACTCGCGTAAGGAAAATCGTCCATTAAAAGTAGTGTTATCCGGATTAGACCTGATAAGCAACGATATAGTGAAAAATGAACTAATTGCAGTCGGGATAAAGTGCCTAGATGTTAAAACCATCACATTAAATTCATCAACTAAAGCCCTGTACAAACACTACTTGTACATCGTCTATATTCAACGCGGTACTGTTAAATTAAACGAACTAAAACGGAACTACTCAACCTTGTTCAAAACCATCGTTTGCTGGGACTTTAAAAAACATAATCCAGGTAAGGTCACACAATGTCATAATTGCCAGCTTTACGGTCACGGCTCGATGCATTGTCATATAAATAGCTTCTGTGCAATCTGTTCGGGAAACCATAAAACATCCGACTGCAAAACAAATGAGGTCGTCAAGTGTGCACATTGTAGTGGGCCACATAAATCCACCGATCCAGAATGCATAACCCGAAAGCAGTACATAGACATTCGCCGCAAATTATCCCCACGCGGACGTGATACAGGAAATACAACGTTCCTACAGCCTCCGAGTGGCAAACAGCAGCCAGTGCCCGACCGATTATCCATTGATAATTTTCCTCCACTACCCCGATCTGTGCGTCATGTTAAGAAACTCTCTTAACATCATAACTTGGAATGCGAGAAGCATCAAAAACAAAAAGCATGAATTTTTAGTTTCTTGATAAATTTTAATATTGACATTGCACTTGATTCAGAAACCTGGCTCAAACAAGACATTTCTTTCTCACATCAAAATTACATATGTTATCGCCTAGACAGGGTACATGCTAGTGGTGGAGGTGTCGCCATTGTTGTGAGAAAATGTATAGAACATTCCTTGCGTCCTTCATTGCACCTTAAGTTAATTGAGGAAATTAGTATAGATGTAACATTAAGTGATAACTCCAAGGTGAGTCTTTTTTCAGTCTATTTCCCTGGTGGAAATTGAAACATTGAGAAATCTACTTACTTTAAGTGGGATCTGCAAAAAGTGTATAGAGTCGACACTCGACACAAGGTAATTATTGGTGGTGATCTAAACTGCAGACATCAGTCGTGGAATTGTCTTAGGGCAAACTGCTGGGGTAACATTTTACTAGATGTTACTGAATCCAGCCCAAGTTTTTTCATACTTTATCCACTTATCCCCACCTATATCCCAGCGAGTGCTAACAAGAACCCCTCAACTCTTGATCTATATATCACTAAAATTCCAAATTACTGCACAGTACCATTAACTCTAAATGCGTTAAGTTCAGACCACCTTCCGATCAGCCTCACAGTGAATCATACAGTAGCTGTAAATCGTACCAGGTTATACGACAACTATTCCGCCGCCAACTGGATTTGTTATAAATCATATATAAACACGAACTTGGTTCTAGGTGATACCAGCCTAAATTCTATAACCTGCAGCGAGCACATTGATATCCTATGTAACAATTTTGTTTCTGTTATCAATAGAGCGGCCGATCTTGCGATACCTAAATGTTCCACTGCTCCAGTTGATAAGGCACCGCTTCCTGAAAATATGCGTTATAGAATCGATTGTGTTCTAGTTAATGTTAAAGTCTTAAATAATATCATTCAAAAAGAAATCTCAACATATAGGAACAAGTGTTGGAATAAACACCTTTCCTCTCTTGACAAAGCTAGCAAACCGTTCTGGAAAATATCAAAAATTATGAAAAAGAGAGGATCAAGTATTCCTCCGCTTAAAGTTCACGACAAGTTGTTTATTTCTTCAGTGGAGAAATCGAACCTAGTTGCTAACACGTTTAGTAAGAACCACTCCATATCTATGCATCTAAGCAACGCGTATACTGAAGCTGAACTTGCTAACACTATCCATGTACTTTCTCAAACAGCAGCTGAAAGTACTTACGCAACTAATATCACCAAAGTTACAAAATTGATAAAAAAATCGAAATCAAAAAAGGCTGCGGGTCTCGATAATATTAACAACAAATTAATCAAAGCACTTCCACCTGCTGCAAGTAACTATTTAGCGTTCATTTTCAACGCTTGTCTTAAGAATTGTTATTTTCCGGACTGTTGGAAAACAGCAAAAGTAAGACCTATCCCGAAACCCGGCAAACCGAAGAACATCCCCGAAAGCTACAGACCTATTAGTCTACTTAGCTGTCTAAGTAAGCTCTTAGAAAAAATCATTAAGGAAAGGATTGATCGTTTTGTGGAAGACAATAACATCTTACCAAACTTTCAGTTCGGTTTCCGTAGTGGTCACAACACAATCCACCAAGTCTTACGCATTAAAAACCACATAGCTGGTAAATTCATCGACAAGGAGTCAACGGGACTGGTTCTTCTAGACATCGAAAAAGCCTTTGATACTGTATGGACGATGCCTTGATTTATAAGCTACTGAAGCTTAAGCTGCCAATGCCGCTTATCAAAATTATCCAGAGCTTTCTTCGTTCGAGAACATATGTTGTGAGTATAGGAACCGACATATCCTCTACTCACCAAATCAACTATGGTGTACCCCAAGGCTGGGTCCTTGGTCCCATATTATTCACATTGTTTATGGCAGATTTACCATGTCTAGGTGAAAACATTCTGGTAGCTATGTTTGCCGATGATACGCCCATTTTCTCTTCGGGTGCCTTATTCACTAATGTCTACAACTCTTTGCAAGCAGCTCTTGACAAACTAGCTGTGTATTATAGGAAATGGAAAATATAAATAAATGGTAATAAAACACAGGCTGTCTGGTTTTCGAGATGTAGGAAACACTGTTACCTACCAAATGGCACTAAACTCAATATGTGTGCAGTTGATATTGATTGGTCCGAAGACTGTAGATATCTAGGTATTATTCTAGATAAAAAACTCATCTTTCAAAACCACATCACTACCACAATTGACAAAATAAACAAAGTCGTAAGAGTTATGTATCCATTAGTGTGTAGAAAATCAAAGCTTAGCATCAAAAATAAAATTATATTATTCAAAACCATTTTTCAAGCTATACTCCTGTACGGGGCCCCTGTATGGTGTAATTGTGCTCGCACACACAAAATAAAATATTGAGAATGTTGCTGAATTTGCCATGGCATTATTTGACACATGAACTACATGAAAACGTTAACGTTAAACCGGTAGAGTTCCTTATTGACAAAATCAATCGAAACTTCTTCGTCAATTGTTCTTTTTCTGACAATGTTCTCGTTTCCCGTCTTGCGTTATCCTAAATCACTACATACGTACTCTGTCTATGAAAATTATATCGAGGTCATTACTATATAAAATAACCGGGAGCCAGTGCAATATTAGTCTTAAGATTCAAATAAGGGTTTTTTTCTTGTAGTTTTCCCTTAATTTATTATTTGTTATTCATTAAAGTTGTGCTATTGTCATTATATAGATTTAAGATTATAGTTGTAAAGGAATTGCTATCCTAAATCTCTTAAGTCCTAGTTGTAAAATATACCATAAATGTAATTATCTACCAAATAAAATTGAATTGAATAAATAAAGTTTTTGCCAAATATTTTGTGTTTCCTTTGTCTGGCCGATTAATTCTGGGACTGCCAATTTACAATTGTTGTTTAGCCAAATATGATTGTAAAACTATATATATTAGTCCAAATTAGTGCATCCCTCTGTAGTGTTCCAAGAAGACCAACCATTTTCCTTCCAGAGACATATTATCCCTTAATTCATATACAAACCATATCCTGTCGAACAAAGCTCCATATGTCCAAATCAACGTTAAATTCAATGTCAAATAAATTGAACCAAACGTTCATCTGTCGAACAGTGAATTCAATTCCCTGAATCCAAACATCACAGTGCATATCTCCAAACGCATCGTATGTACAAACAAACACGTTTTAAACCAACGAAATGTCCATATGGTTCGCATGCACAAAATTTCGAAAATATTGTCTTCACAATGGATATCTTCATATGCATCCTATGTCCAATCAAACACACGTCAAACGAACCAAATAACCATTTGGTTCGCATATCTCCATAGGCATTGTAACCATGTGTTTTATGGTAGGCAAATGAACCCAAAGTCCCATATAGATTCCCATCCAATTCTCATCCAAATCACATATAAACTCTTGTTTTATACACACAAACAAACCACAGAAAAGCATCTGTACTAATGCGTCCGGATCTTTGACAAGGGATAAAAAGAGATATAGATCGGCAGTCAATTGGTAGTGCTAAGGAAGTGAAGATCGAACAATAAATAGTATACTAACATAATTAGTTTGTTTTTCTTTTTGACTACGGTCACGGTGTGATTCAAAGTTATTTGGTCGCTGCGTTGGTGTTTCGAATCTCCTAGTGAAATCGTTATTTGGTCCTACCGCTCCCCCTTTTTGATGAGTGCCATCGATAGATTTCTATATATTATTTTGGAGTGCATTGACATATATTATCGTGTGATTCACCTCTTCACGGACAGCCCTTCCTGTGGATTAAAGATACATGTCCACGTACCCATCAGTATCTACACGGTGCCCCACTCTTCCCGGAAGCACGGTGGTGCACCAGGAATATATTACATTTCCACTATATTCTGGCTCTTCTTCTATGAAACTTTGATCCAGCGATTTTTTTGCCTTGGATGTTTTTTGTCGGGGCCATTGAAATATTTCTGAGATAGTAGTTTGTGTTTCCTGTATCCTTATTTGGTCCATTTTTTTCATGTTTTATGAATATTTTCACTGGCTCAATCCCCAGACATCCAAATTGCAGTACCGGGCACTGTTCAAAAGTTGTTTTTGGAACCCTTGCCCAAATTGCTTCGCTCAGGCTCTCATTTGGATTCTGTGTTTTTGTATGGAGGCCCTTTTTTAGTAATTCGGGTTGTCCAGATCTCTGAATATGGGTTTTATTTGTTCCATAACTGGCGGAAGCAAATGAAAATGCCCCCCCCCCCCCCCTGCCCATTTTTCAGTTCTTCTGAAAAGTTGCGTTTTCGGACACGTTTTACCCGTTATCTCAACAATGGCTGAACGTAGGCACCTCATTGCTTTTTTATCTTGTTCGTCGTATTATATATAAAACTACATAAGACGTCTATCTTCATTTTCCGGAAAAACCACATTCAAATCTGCTGGATGGTTTTCGAGAAAACGGGGTCCAAGGCGTCAACTTTTATACAGGGATAATATGACCCCATCATACCCCTTAACATCATCTAACTTCCGTCTAGCGGTTGCCATCCGCCCCATTTCATCCTGTTATGTACACAATTAGCGGCTACGCCTCAAAATATGGACAACAATAACAAATCGACAACCCATTCCGGAAATTCGATTAGATAGAAAAACATAAATCTACATGAACAGCAATCATAATACATCTGGTAATGATCGATCATGTTTACTTCGACGGAAAAACGACTCTAATAGAAGGAATTAGATGTTTCACAGTCTAGTTATTACCGAACCGGTCGTGGTCGCGCCAAACGTTGATCGATAGTGATGTCGATATAATTGTTCTCGTGAGAGGTCGCAGCGCTTTAGAGTTTGTTCTTCGTAGAATTTATACGATATTCCGAAATTTGTTTGGTAGCCTTCGGTTGCATTGAAATACAGCTTAGTTTTTAAATGCTGAAGACCAAGAACTATTCAGGCCGAACAATCGTGGAGGACTTCGCGATTGAATGCTTCAAGGTGTTTTGAGTTATATTGTTTCTTTGAGATGATGAAGTCAACGCAGAAAGATACACGACAATTCGGAAAGAAACAACGAGACTTTTCAACCGCAAAAAACGCGAATGGGAGGACACTCGGATCGAAAAATCCTGGAAAATGCCAGAGCAAAGAATATCAGAGGTATGTGTGCCGGCATAAATTCAATTAGAATTGCTACCGAGGGAATCCGAGACACAAACGGCTGTCTGGTGACAGAAACAAACAAAATCGTGTCAAGATGGAAGCTGTACTTTGAAAACCTGCTCAATGTGCGCACCCATCAACCACAAATAAACGCTCCAGACGTACATACAGCTGGGCCTCAGATCCCAGAGCCCTCTTTCGACGAAGTTGTAAACGCAATAAACCGATTGAAAAACAACAAGGCTCCTGGAGTCGACTGGATAGCGGCAGAGCTTGTGAAGCATGGAGGAGAGGCAACCGATCGAAAGATCCTCCAACTGATTAAAACAATATGGGATAAGGAAGTCATTCCGGAAGAATGGAAAACCTCAATAGTCGTCCCCACTTTGAAAAAAGGTGACAGATTTGACTGCGTAAATTACAGAGGAATATCATTGCTCCCAACCACATACAATATACTAAAAAATGCCATACTGGCGAAAATCACACCATACGCAGAAGAAATATTGGGAGACTACCAATGCGGATTCCATAGGAACCGGTCAACAAGCGACCAAATGTTCACAATAAGGCAACTACTGGAAAAGAAGTGGGAATACGGAGGGGCGGTGCGGGGGGCTAAGTAGGAGTGCCAACGTATAGCACTGCTTCACTAAGGTTCCACCGTCTGCTCTCGTTCACCACCACGATAGTTCACTAAACAAATGAAACTGATTTCCACAGCGAGCCTTGCACGAGAGGGAAAATGAAACACACTGTGATCGATTGGTTGTAAATTTTTTCTTTGTATTGTTATGTTTTTAAATGAAATTTGTTATTTTGTATATATTGTTTGAAAATATTTTACAGTTTTTATTTGATAAATCTCCGAAGGATTCGAAGACAACACATCCAAATACCTCTCGTGCGAGGGCGGTCGTCCCTGTTTAATTTTAATCCAGCGAATCACTATTTGGGTCCACGCCTTGTTTGTTTGCAAACTGTTATCTATTTCGTTACAACTTTCCGGAAGTATTCGCTATTTGTTTCGTTACAATTTGCCGAAAGCACTCGCTATTTAATTCGTTACGACTTTGCGAAAGCACTCGTTATTTATTTCGTTACGTCTTTCCGAAAAATGTAGCGGTTGGAACGCGACTAACTCGGTGTGTGTGCCTTGGCGGTTGCGACTCGACTGTATATGTCCGGCCCCGGTGGCGGTTGAATCTCGACTGACTAATTACTGGCGAGGAAAAGTTCGTCGCGTCGTGGCAGTGGAGTCATAGCTAGAATCAACTCACTGCCATTTACTAGGTACTTTGAAAAGGGTTGCTATGCCTGTATAGGGGATTTAGTTCCGGGGAATCATCGCCGTATAGGCTGAGTTGGATTCTTTGGTTGTGTGTACCGGGAAATTGGTTTCGGTGGCATAGCCAAGTATGGTCAAGGGTCTTGATCGTTGCGATGGTCGTTTCGTGGAAAGGCGACGCTTCATGCTGTTGGCTTGCCAGTAAGAGGGAATTGGTGTGGTTCAAGATGGTTTAGATGGAATGGGAAGCGAAATGGTTTTTGGGGGAACTAAATGTTGCTTGGTTACAAGCGAGGAGATAATTTAAGGAAGAAGTGAACCGACGTGATTTTCGGGGGAAATTGGAATTGCTTGGTTGCAAGCAAGGGATATAATTTAGATGGGATATAAGCCGAAGCGGTTTTTGGATTAATGTGTGCGGGTCGATGTAGCTGATACAGTTGGTGAGTATTCGGTTGTAAATTTGAATATGCGTTTATTACAGGGTATGATTTTCGGGGGAAATTAAGATTGCTTGGTCGCAAGCAAGGAGTAAAATTTAGATAGAGAATTAACCAAAGCAATTTTGGAATAATGTATGCGGCTCGGTGTAGTTGATGGTGAGTGTTCCTTTGTAAATTGGATATGCGTTTATTAGAGCTTGGGAAATGGATTCTTGGCAGGTTGAGGATGTATGCAATTGCAGATTTGGGGACGGATGCTGTTGCATATTAGGATGTGTTTTTGCATGTTTGGAAATGGGTTATAGGTTGGGTTATGGTGACGCGCCGTTGGCGGTCAAAATTGGTTGGGATTGTGGGTTGGTTCTCCATGTGATATAGAGAACCCCCACAACGGTTCACCAACTGTTCGTTGACTTCAAAAAAGCCGACGACTGAGTAGCAAGGCAAAGACTCTACCATATTGTAGTAGAGCTGGGAATTCTGAAAAAATAGGCCCCCCTCATTCAAATCTGCATAACCGAAAACAAAGGGCGAGTTAGAATAGAAAACCACTTCTCAGAACCATTTAAAATCCGGGACGAACTAAAATAGGTCGATGGCCTCTCACCATGTCTCTTTAACCTTGTCCTCGAGTATTTCGTCAGAAAGGTACAAGACGACAACATGGCCGGATCATCCCTGAACGGGGTCACACAAGTGCTCGAATATGCGGATGACGTCGCCGTTTTGGGCGATAATCTAGAAACTGTAAGTAAAAACAATGAAATCATCATGCAAGCGGCAGAAGAGGTGGGCCTAGAAATAAATGAAGACAAAACAAAATACATTATTATGGCGAGAGCAGGTGGACCTCAGAGCACACACATAAACATCAGGGGCAAGATATTTGAAAAAGTTAAAGAGCTTAAATATCTGGGAACAATACTGACAGTAACGAACTGTGGAAGGAAATTAACAAAAGACTACACTCCGGCAACGCTAGTTGGTCTCCAGTCAGTAAACTACTGAAATCCAAACTGTTATCACGTAATATAAAGCTCCGTGTCTATAGAACGATAATCATGCTGATTGTTCTATACGGATGCGGAACATGGGCTCTCACAAAACACAAAGAAAACAAATTCCGTGTATTCGAGAAGAAAGTTCTAAGGGGTATCTTTGGCGGCAAATATAACGAGAAGGCAGGACAATGTAGGAAACTCCACAACCACGAATTGGAAGAGCTATACCGCAAACCTACAATAGTGAGAGTAATCAAGTCGTGAAGATTAAGATGGGCCGGATAAGTGGCTCGAATGGGCAACGATAGGACCGTGCGTGGAATTCTTGACGGTAGACCGTGTGTCTTGTACTGTGCGTGCGTGTTTGTAGTATGTCAACATGACCCTATGGGATGGGTCCAGGAATCCTCTATTATAGGGGAGAATGTTGTTGGGAAGGGTGCTTTCTTCAGTTTTGTACTGAGGAAAAAATTGTGGTGGGCTGATCCGAAAAGATCGAGAGAGAGAGAGAAGGGTCAAGAACGCAAGAATTCCGTACAAGTGGGTTCTCGCTGTTCTGAATACTTTCGAGGTACTTATACGCTAATTGTAGCACGTGCTCCTTGATTGGGATAATGGAGGCGCCTTCGTATAGGTGAGAGTTTGGGAGAGCGATGTGTTTCTTTTGGTCGGTTGCTTTTATACGTTGTATGTGGTGATAAGTCTGTGTCCGGAGTCCAGCCCTTGTTTTGTTGGCAATGTACTCCCCGTCGATAAGTCTCTTTGACAAGATGTATAGCTGGGAGGAGTCGTATGTGCATGTATTTTTGGTGATACTGTTTGTTTTTAGCTTTTGATTATTAGTTCGGATGATTTGAGATGTACAGTATTTGGGGTGTATCAAAGGTTGATCAGTATTTGATATTTCAGATATATCAATGTACACAGTGTTTTAGATTACAATTTTTAAGATGATAGAGAAATCTTTGGGCTTAATGAGATTTATAATACAAAGGTAATAGTACAAAGGTTAATGTATATTTATATTACAATGGAGATGATATAATGTTAGGGATTACATAGGTTAACGTATATAGAGGCACATAATATAATATTTAGGAACATTAGAGTTGCCTATGTCTCGTTTAGGAGGGTGTCTATGCTAAAGACACGGTCAGTCGGTAGGGACAAACATTTCTCGAATCTACTGTTCAAGATCCTTTGACGGTTGCTATTTTATATCAGTGCATTCATATTGGTATTGATCTAGATGAGGTCATCGTGATCGGGTGTACCTTTAATTACTTTGAGGATGCTGCCAAGAAAATGAATGCCTCTTTTGTTTCTGGTCTGATATGGCATCAATTGGCATCAGCGAAGCTATTCGTTTGACTGTTGCTATCAGGGATGCCATGGCCTTTGGATCTGATGTTACGATAAGTTCCTTTGCATTCCTGTAGGGTTCCAGTATTGTAATCAAGTTAAAGGTATGAAATAAAGTATTCCGTTTTATCTAAAAGCTATGCTGGGTCTGTTTTCAATAAAACGTATTTCTTATTCTTTAGATTCTTAATCTCGATTGGATGGACTAGGTATGTCAATGCTATGAGGATTAGGATGGTTAAAGTATGGATCCTGGCAAAATATGATTCTTGAACGTAATTACGAGGGTGGTCTGAAAAGGTTCCTACCCAACAAATACATAAGCCATTTTTTATTAAAATTAATTTTTATATTTATACATAGTCTCTTCGTAATTCTACACACTTCTTGCAGCGATGCTCCCATCTCTCTAACCCGTCCAAATGGTAGTCGTCGTTTTTCTCTGCAAAATAACTGCTCACGAAGGTGTTTGCCTCCTCATTTCACGAAAATCTCTGCCTTCCGAGCGCAATTTTTAGATTAGGAAGCGAAAACAAGTCGCTTAGGGCTAGATCTGGTAAGTAACGCGTATGGTCAAGCAGTTCAAACCCTAATTCATAGATTTTCGCCATGGCAACCGCTAGGGTGTGAGACGGTGCGTTGTTTTGGCGAAACAGCTGTCATGCAAAACACCATGTGCTCGGGGTGGGCTTTCTAGTCAGCCAAAAACTGAAGCCTGCCATTATCGGCTTTAATGCAATAAACGAAAGGCTATGCACTGTTCCCGTGCGCGGCAAGTTTAAAAACATAAGCCTCATAAATTTTCACGGACCTACAGAGGAGTCTGTGGCGGTTCGCCAAACCCCAGTACCTACTTACCTGAAGAACCCCCATCCATACAACCCAGTCTGCATAAGCTTTCTCTAATGCAATCGCATTAGCACCTTAAATGCTTCACGCATCAAATAAATCAAATTTATTACCTAAAGGTCCCTGTAAAGAAACCTTACCGTTTCTTGCATCTCTTCGCATACAATTCCTGTAAGAGTTCTTTCTTACCTTATCATAAATTCCCTGTAATAAAATTCATCGGTTCCTACATCACACGACCGCATATCAGTGAATCTTACCCTTGAGTTGGCTAATCCCAGCCTCAATATGTGTACATAAAAACGATCTATGCACACATCGCCTGTCGACCCTTTTTAGCCAGCGATAAATAGTTCTTTAATGAGCATATGCACCATAAATACAAACCATTCGGCACCCATTGTTGTCAATTGAAGCGCAATGTCGAACGGCCTGTTTTTACAGCTGTAACAAGCCGACCAGCGAATCCGTCGTTCAATAGACAAACAAGCATCCATGTCGTACGTCGCCACAAACTAATTACCCGGCATATACAAATGCAAGCAAGGGATTCGTTTTGGCCACCGACCTAAGATACGATATACAATTCTCATTGTATAAAGTATTGTAATACATTAGCACCTCATGGCATTATATAGTTCTGCCCTGGCTATGCTGTCGTAAGCGGCCTTAAAGTCTATAAACAGATGATACAATGGAATCTTAAATTCCTGACATTTTTCCATCGCCTGCCTAAGGGTGAATATCTGATTAATTGCTGATTTGCCTGGGATGAAGCCACACTGATATTGACCAATGATGGCTTTAGCGTATGGGGATATCCGGTCTTGTAGGATAGTGGAGAGTATCTTATAGGCGGTACTCAGCAATGTTATACACCTATAGTTGCTGCACAGTGTGATATCTCCTTTCTTATGTATGGGGCAAATTATACCACGACGCCAATCTTCCGGCATCTCCTCTTGCTCCCATACGTGCGCCACGATCTCATGAATTGCGTGATGTAACGCTGCCCCCCCCCCCCCCCTGTTTGATCAACACACCTGGTATGCCATTTGATATGGCTTTTAATGTTTCCTCAATGCTTGGTGACGGCAGCATTTGGTCTTGATCTTGCATTGATGGAGCCTCCAATTCTTCTGTGAGCTGACCATTTAGCAATTTATTGAAGTGCACACTTCTCATCGCTCCAGAATGCCTTCAGGATCGGTGATCAGGTTACCCTCTTTATCCTTGCGGTAAGTGCAGCGTGGTGTATACCGCGTCATACTGCGGATTATTTGGTAGAACTTCTGCGCCTGGTGAGGACTTTGCTCTCTACTTTTCTCTATTTTACAGACAAGGTTTTTTTTCCCAGGCATTTTTCTTTGGTCTGTGAAGTCTTTTTTCGAATCTTCTGAGCTCTTTGTATTTCTCCTCGCGTACCTGCGTACTATGAGACTGCTGCATTACCAGGTATGCAGCATTCTTACGTTCAGTCGCTAGTTTCCACTCATCATCAAACCAGTCGCTCCGATCTCTACGACTACTGCCTAAGATGGAGTTAGCCATACTAATGACAGTATTCTTAAGGCGTGTCCATTTCTCATCTATGCCCGCCATTCTGGCACCAGGACTTACTCTCCCTCCGTCGAGCTCTTCGAGGGCGAGTCATGACCAAAAATGTTACTGGTATTCTCACTGCGTAAGGCAGCCGCGTTGTTTCGAATCTAACCCGCGGATGAAATACGTCTCCGTAAAGCAGTGGCGAGTGGTTCTGTGGGGAAGAAGTATGTACCTAACAAGGGCACGAGATTCCCTTCTTCCTCCATCATAGTTGTTCCACCGATACAATTTCACGATTGTTAGGAAGTCCGCCGAAAATAACAATCACAATCTTCAAACACACTGACAACAATAGACGCCCAGAAACGAAAAGTACGATGCAGCAAAATGTCACTGAGGTTCCGCGGGAAAGAAAGTCAAATGCACTGTCCACCAAAAGAAACAAAACAAGTTCATCGTCTCAGCATACCGTCCACCAGAGGTAAAACCAACTGAAAACACTTGCGGCTTGTCGTTTGTAATTTAAAACTTTTATTTTATCGGTCATTAAAGCACGGACTTAGTTTTAATTAATTTTAATATGGATCAAGCACTTCGACACGACTCTTAGAAACCACACCGTACTGGCGCCGGTACGGTGATGGCGGTGACCCGACCGCCGTGAAGGTTGGAAAACGACTCAACCGATATCCTCTTCGATAAGGATATCGTTTTTACCTTACACCACAGACACGTAAAGTCTCTCTTGGTGGTATAGGAAACCAGATCTTGTGATAAAGGCCATGGTAATATGTGTGGTGATCGTTTAGATCGATGCTATTCACACGTGCAGTGGAACAACGAAACAGGCAGGCGGCAAAGACAATAGGGAAAATGACCAAATGCGCCGTTGGTAATGCGGGTCATTGTTTACGCGATGCCTCGTCGATATTATCGACGTTGGGAGAAAAAAGGTGCTAAAAGCAAATTGGATGTTTATGGCATCTCTGGCTGCAGTAGAAACCGGGTTCATATTTGCATTAGGAAATGCTGGAGAATTTGGTTTCAGCGTCTATTGCGCTAATTATATGCAGCTGCTTGGGTTGTTTATTGATAAGACAAACAAAAAAGGTTGCCAGGCAATGTGTATGAAAAGGTACATGACGCGGCTGGGAAAATAGACGGCGCAATATTTATGGTCCCTGTCATGACGGTTACATTGAATGCAATCCGAATTATTTTATTTACAGGAATTCATCTAAGGGAATTTGACTGGCGACATAGATGCCGAAATTGAGTGGAAATTCCTGGTAAGCTAATAAAGAAATCTTAAGGAGCAGTGGTATGCGAAGAGAATGCATGAAGGTAAGTTTTCTTTACAGGAACTTAAAGATCATAGATTTGATCTCTTAATGCGTGCAGCATATACAGGTACTAATACTGTTGCATTATCAAACTTAAGGGAGTAGGGTAGTAGTTATGGGGGTTTTTCAGGTAAGTAGACCGTAGGGTTTGGCGGAACCGCTACAGCTCCATCACGTGATACCCAGGTGGCTTTGTGGATATCATTACGCGGAAACCTGGTACTTGCAACGACCAAGTTTTTTGATGCTGCCAGGTCGATGACTCGTAGTCCATTGTCATTAGTGTTCTTATGCAAACTATGGTGGGAACCTACGTAGTGCCTGAAAACCGGCTCCCGGCCTATTTTCGCATTCAAATCACCAAGAACGATTTTCACATCGTAACTTGGGCAGGCACATCGTATCCTGGCCCCGTTCGACGTTCTCGTAGAATTCTTCCTTTTTATCACCAGGGAACTTGTGGGAAGGAAGTCGTGGCACCGGAATGGGTGCGAATTCTACTTCATCCTCCATCAAAATTAATTGTTCCGACGGACACCAAAGGGAAACGGCATTCCAAACAAATTGATACGGCTTTGTAGGTTGACCATGACCAACGTAACTAGTCAAGTAAAAATAGCGGGATTGCTGTCCAAACCAATAAACATCTATAATGGACTCCGACAAGGGGACGGTCTGGCCTGCCTCCTCTTCAACCAGGCGTTGGAGAAAGCAATCCGTGAGTCTGGTGTCACAACTAGAGGGACTATTGTCACCAAGTCCAGCCAGATACTTGCCTACACCGATGACATTGACATCATCGATAGAACCGAATCGGCGGTACAGGAATCCTTCACCCAGATCGAGCAGGCGACACAAAAACTGGGACTGCACATTAATGAGGGAAAAACTAAATACATGGTGGCAACTTCTGCGAAGAGAAGACCTAACGTTGGTCAAACTATCAGGGTAGTGGAGCACGAATTTGAAGTAGTGCAATCCTTTAACTACCTTGGGTCAATAGTATCAGCCAATAACAAAATGGAAGAGGAAATACGGTAACGGCTGATCAAATCCAACAAAACCTACTATGGTCTATCAAGGCTCTTTAAATCCCGAAATTTATCCAGAACATCCAAGCTACTACTGTACAAGACCATGGTCTTACCAGTACTCATGTATGGATCCATGACCTGGGTGCTCAATAAAAGCCACTCTGAGCTCTTAGCCGCATTCAAGAGGAAGGTCTTAAGGAGGATTGTTGGCCCCGAATGTGAGGGAGGACGATTCCGGAGACGCTACAACCATGAGTTGTACGCGATCTGCCTTGATGTTGTAAGAAAAATCAAGTCGGCTCGACTTCGGTAGACGGGCTCGAATGAGTGAAGAGGAGCCTGCCTGGAACGTACTTTGTGGCAGGAGGTATGGAAGGAGACAGCGCGGCAGACCTTGTCTGAGATGGAGTGATGACGTGGACCAGGACGCCCAGAGCCCGAGAGTGCCAAACTGGATGACATCGGCTCGAAATCGGGACTGGTGGAGAGACTTGTTAAATAAGGAAGCCGGTTGTAGTGCCGATGATGATGATGTTGATGATGGATCTGTCGATGTTTTATTTACTTTATGTGGCCAATTCTCCGTATTTATATCCTACCCCTGAGTAGTGAACATCATTATTCATTGCGATGTCAACTTCACACGCATGACTTCCCTTTCCCGAGGAATTGTCGGTTAGACGTCGTTTTGCTGAACACAGATTTGTGTCATCCATTCTTCTAATATTATTGTTTTTTGTTTTAGTTTTAATTTTTATTGTTTTTAAGTTTTTATGTGTTTCGCGAGTGATTCACGAAAGTGCACATCTGTGCGTACAAGCACTTACTATATTTCTTTACCGCTGAATTCACTATATCACGTGTGCCTGGAACACACACTAGTTCATTTGAGCGTGGATAGATCTTCCGCATTTTACTGTTAATTCCTTTGTGAGGAGGACACACACCCACCCGCGCGAATTATGTTTTCTTAAACTCCACTTGAGTGAAATGAAGGAAAACACTTTTAAATAAAATTTATATTTTATTCAATTTCGAATTTAACAAACGTCTGCTCTTCTGAGTGCCGTTTTGTAATCTAAACTTACTCTAACATAAAATCTTATATCTAGGTTTGTTTCTCTACGTTGCAATATAATATCTTTATCACAATGGATGTTATATTGCAATTAGTGTAATATTCATTTTCGTGTTTCCACGAGTTCTTGCTAATTATCTTTGAGTTTGTTCATCTGGATGAAATGTGCAATTAGGTAACATATGTTGTGATATATATTATATTCTAATTTGGTTATTCCATATTTTACGTTTCTTTGAATTTTTGCAGTTAGTAACATTTTGAGTTTTGTTCTTAATAATATTTCTGTCTAGACAAAATGTGTAATTAGGTTACACATTTTGGTTGATGGGTTTTTGTGTCGTCAAAGATTCTTTGACGTAACACGCGCGTGTACGCGAAATATACTTTTAATATTATGTTGTTGATGGGCGACGATTGATGTGTTCCGTTTAATGACATGTCAGGTACTCTATTTCGTCACCATCCCATCGGCTAATGATCCATGAAGTGTGTAATCGCTCAACACTGATCATTCATCCAGTCGTCGTTGATCCATTATTTTGATTATTCCTTGTGGATCGTCTTTCGTGAGTATGAGTTGAGTAATTCTCATTTTTTTTTTATGGGATTCGAATATACACTGTTCGCATGCTCATGGACACACAGCATGAGCGTGCAAAGCAACCATATCTGTGTGCGTGCACATCCTCCCTATACCAATGCATCACATTAAAAATACAATAGCACATTCCCATCAAGCAATAGACAAATTTTAAAATAATACACATCCCTAGAAATACATGATCCCTATCCCAATATATTAATATTTGGTTAGCCATAAGGTCCAAAATATCATCCACTAAAAACAACAACACTTCCCCCAAAAAGTTTCCCTTGTGGATGTACCGTTGTAAAATAACCCCCCGTATGGTATAAGGACAGTCAAAAGTACTTATGATCATTGCATAGGGGCGCACATAACGGTATATTGAGAGAAGGAAACCAAGAAAAGAATGATGGATTGGTGGGAACCAAAAAATCAAGGGTTAACTCCATGTGGAGTAAGCACCAGTAAGTTTCTACTGGGAGGGTGACTTTTGATTTTGATGGCAGTTGAAATTTGTCCGGCGAAGAAAATGGTTGTGCCTAAAGTAAAGTAAAAAATGAATAGAACGTTTGGTGCCGAAAAGAAATAAGTTCGATTTAAAGTACAATAGAAAATTAATAGAACTTTTGGTGCTGAAAAGAAATAAGTTCGATTTGGATTAAAATAAAGACAATAAAAAACAAAACCAGGTGTTTCATTTGGAAATAAGCAACCGCCCACGACTCACCTATCAAGACCATTCCGGAGTGAGTTTTGTGACTTAAAGTCTAACAACAATTGTTATATTAATATACATAACATACGTTATTAGTATACGTAACATACTGAACAAAAATACCACGACTGTTTGACAGCTTGATTTGTGATAAAAGTACAAAAATACCTCCAAATGAAATACATGATATTTGTTGCATATGTTGAAAAATCGGCTACTGGCTGCACTTTTCGCAGTTTCATTCCAATTGAGTGTCAAATTAATTCGAGTGGCAGGATTTCATCGTTCTTTAGTGAATGTTAGGTTAGCACAACATAAGTAAACTGACGTCCGAATATATTCACAAATGTTATAAATGCTTTCTTTATTGAGATTACGAAACGCAAGAAAGAAATTCTTTTGTTAAATTAATATCTATCTTTTTCTTTTCGGCTTGTACAACTTAACTTCAACTGAGCGAAATTGAACTGACTCGACGAAAATTTCCCAGGCAACTTTGACACCGAAAAATTATAAACGCTATCCGGCGTCGGGGCTTACTCTTACCGTTGATGGAAGGTGATTTCACAGTAGGCGAATCACCGTCTACTGTTGCGAATAGTAAGTCGTATTGCCGACACGGTTTCATTGTTTCGACGATATAAGTGCCGTTAATTAAGAGAGTTTTCTGATTCGTCTTGACAACATGAGATGGATTAAAGAGGCCAGCCATTATAATCGTCATCATCATCATCGGCACTACAACCGGGATCCGGTCTTGGCCTTATTTAGCAAGTCTCGAGACTTGTTAAATTTTCCATAATAATTTATTTTTACAAGCAAGGTTATTAGCCTTTGAAACAATTATTCAGTATTTTGACATGTCCCAATGAATCGATTCACACCGAAACAACACGCCGAAATAGTGACGCTGTACACTGAAAATAGCCGTGCATATTGTCGCATCGTGTCCAACAAGCACAGTCCGACAACACTAATTCGTGTTTGGTGTCGAATTTTTTTTTGAGCACGACAGTGAAAGATCGTCGAAATGCCGTCCCCCAACCCCCAAGAAGTTCCAATGACCCCCTTGTAGCGGTAACAGGCAGTGTTGCCGAGAAACCACATGTGTCGTATCGTCACCGCGCTCATCATTTGACGTCAGTGGAACTGTGGCGTTTCCCATTAACGCCACAGCTTGCCTTTTCCAGGTAGGACACAAAGACGGCTAACAAAAACACATAAACCCTGGAAAACATTTACTCACCTTTCCATTGTCTACACAAAGGTGTCTTCTAACCACATAAAACAATCACCATTCGCTAATGCGATTGCATTAGCATCAACAAACATTTCCCCCAAGGGCATGCTTGCATTCAACGCATCATGTTCCTGAAATCCAATTCGGTGACGACATCACGTAACCGACATAAGTCCCCGAACATGCCAATGCACATAACGAACAACGTTTTTTGCCGCACACCTGCAAGGCATGTTTGTGGGGGTTCTCTCTACCACATGGAGAACCAACCCACAATGCCAACCAATCTTGATCGCTAACAGCGTGTCACCCTAACCTAACCTGTAACCTATTTCAAAACATGCAAAACACATCCCAATCTGCAAGCGCATCCATCCCGAACTTGCAAGAATCCATCTCCCAATCTGCAATGAAGGGCATTTCCCAAAACTCCCAACAGAATACAATTCAATAGAATACATTCTAAATCATCTCCCTCAATTACAGCGAGCCGCAAACATTTTTCCAAAAACTACTTCGGTTAATTTCCTACTTAAATTATATTTCTTGATTGCAACCAAGCAGTTCTAATTTCCCCCGAAAATCATTCCGGCTCACCTCCTGCTTAAACTATCTCCTCGCTTGTAACCCAGCAACATTTAGTTTCCCCGCAAATCATTTAACTCAGCATATACGGTAGTAATTCGCAGGAACTGAATTCTCCATAGCACCCCCCCCCCCCCCCCCCCCACACCATCCCCCCAAGTTCCCAGTAAGCGGCAGTGAACTTACTTCGCTATGACTCAATCGCCACGCCACGATGAATGAATTCTTGCCCCTTTTACAATCAGTCGCTTTCCAAAGACCAAGGGAGTCGGTCGTGTCCACCAAGAATCTACGCGAGTCCCCCTAACCCGTTAATCCAGTACTGGTGAATTCCCCACCTGTCGATTCTCCACTCCACATAAATCTACTGTTAAACGCGCATCAAGAGTACTCTTAACAAACATTAACACTAGCGTCGTGCAATTGTTCCTTAATGAAAGATCAATGTGAAACTCGCGGTAACAACAGAAATGTATTCAGTGTCTGTGATTAGTTTCATGCCATAATGCTTAATTCCACTGTAAAATGGCTTGACAATTTACACCGAATCCAACTTAGTAAACATAACAAACAGTATTGCGAAATGAATTCTCGAAGTTTTAAGTTTCTTTTATAAATCACCAATTGTGAACTCTCAAAATATTTGGCTTAAGATACATTAAAATAAAAATCATTTGGATGGAGAGTAACAGCGTGTTTTATTTCTACTATTTTCACCGGTGCGTTCGGTGTATTGTCCTTCACTGGCATTGGGTAAACAGTGCCCGAATGAACATAAAGACGCTGGGGATAGGAGTGAACCTAGTGTCCGTGCGACACACCTACTCCTACCCCACATGTTCACCCGTGTTTTACTCCACAGACCCATCGGTCGATCTTTCGAACGACAATGCACAGGATACCACACCATTGGCTACAGAAGGGAATCGAGTGTTGCATAATGTAAATGATAAACAGACCTGTGGGGAACGAAGTCATGGCGCCGGCATGGGCGCAGGGTTGTACTTCGTCCTCACAACTCAGGCATTTCGCCGCCAACTCCGAGAGAAGAAATTTGTTCAAGAAAAACAAAACAAAACTAAATTCTGCAACACACCGTCCACAAGAAGCAAGTAAGAGGAAACACTTATTGCTAATGTATTTTATTTTCACGTGGAGATTTACAATTTGTGAGGAGCGGCTTGATGAGGAAATTATTGTTAGTAACAAGTACTTAAACTGAAATTACATTTAAGAGCCGCTGATAAATTAGGATGATTTTTTGTCTTCACGGGTGAAGTGATTCGTTGCGAATTGTTTGTTTAATTAGATTGTTTCACATCTGACACTCCACCGACACCGTATACCTTTTGGTTATTAATTGTTCGTTTCACGGTATGTTTAACTTTAAGGATTGAAAATTCGCGGAACTGTATAACACGCACGACTGGTATCGGAAAAAAAGAAACTCGCTAGGGTGTGCATTACGAGCACACCCTACAAGGGATGATGAACCGCTCGACCACTCTGTTTAGTGGCTGGGATAAGACTCCAACGATATCCTCTCCAATAAGGATATCGTTTTTTACCTACCACCAGGGAAACGTAAAGTCTCTCTTGGTGGTATAGGAAACCAGATCTTGTAATACAGGTCATGGTGGTATGTGTGGGATCGTTGAGATCAATGCTATTCACACGTGCAGTGGAACAGCGAAACAGGCAGGCGGCAAGGACAAAAGAAAAGGCGACCAAATGCGCCGTTGGTAATGCGGGTCATTGTTTACACGATGCCTCGTCGCTATTTTCGACGTTTGGAGAAAAAGGTGCTAAAAGCAAATTGGATGTTTATGGCATCTCTGGCTGCAATAGAAACCAGGTTCATATTTGCATTAGGAAATGCTGGAGAATTTGGTTTCAGCGTCTATTGCGCTAATTATATGCAGCTGCTTGGGTTGTTTGTTGGTAAGACAAACAAAAAAGGTTGCCAGGCAATGTGTATGTAAAGGTATATGACGCGGCTGGGAAAATAGACGGCGCGATATTTATGGTCCCTGTCATGACGGTTACATTGATTGCAATCCGAATTATTTTGTTTACAGGAATTTGTCTGGTGCCGAATTGGTTCAGAATACCAAATAGGAAAACAAAGAAATCTTATGAAAAATTGTATGCGAAGGGATGCATGAAGGTAAGTTTTCTTTATAGGGATTTTAGGGTTATAATAATTGGGTCTGTTTGATGCGTGAAGCATCTAAGATGCTAATGCGAATTGCATTAGCGAAAGCTGGTGCAGACCCGGGTTATGGTTATGGGGGTTTTTTCCAGGAAGGCGAGCCGTGGGATCTGGCGGAATCGCCACAGACCCTTTGAAGACGCCAGCGACATCTACACGATCAGTGTAAATGCTGTATGCAGTTGCTGATCGGGTAAATACCCCAAGTATCTTCTTCAAGATACTTGTCCAGCTGCAAACACGTTGTCTAACATTTCCTTTTATGGAATTAGAATATCCACGGTTCGCATGCTCATGGACACACGGCATGAGCGTGCAAAGCAACCATATCTGTGCGCGTGCACGTCCTCATCGTGACCAATCTATGGAAGATCATCCCCTATTTGTCACCGAAACGATGGATGAAAATTGGTATTCTGTCGTTTCGAAGGCATTTTTTCAAGCTCGGTTTAGATTCCGTGGAGGCAAGTAAAGTAAGTAAAATTAACGGAGTCGGAAATGGAGTAGAGTCGGGTTTCATCCACCAGTAAGTACGCACGAGCCTAGTGTCAACGGAATCGGATTTAGAGGTGTCGTTTAAGCTGTAATCTATTTTGACTAAATATAAATGATCCTGAATGTGTTGTTTAAGTTATAATCTATTTTGACTAAATATAAACGAACCTGAGTGTGTTGTTTAAGCTGTAGTCCATCACATCTAAATATAAGTGAAACTGAAGGTGTTGTTAAAGATGTAATCTATTCTACCTAAATATAAATGAACCTGAATGTGTTGTGTAAGCTATAAACTATTTTAATTAAATATAAATGAATTTAGACATTGTGCATAAGTTGTGAACTATTTCATGTGTAACACAGTATACCCAATAAAAGCCAGAAATAAGAATTGGAGTCGTTTTTTTGTAAATCTAGTTGGGACGAGCGGGGACCAACCACAGTGTCTTAGTTTCGGTACCGTGATCAATGACTAGCATGTTAGGGTGTCTTAGTGAACCAGTGCACCTGCCTGCACATAACGAGGACCCCACAGAACCACGAAGCGGCCCATTTTGAAGGATGTGTTGCATTTGATTCCGTATAAAGTGCAATTGACTCAAGGAATATTGCCGACAGCAAACAAAGGAATTGGCTTGTGATTAATGAGTAAGAGCCAAACATGAAAAAACTTGTAGGGGAGAGTATTCACCATCGAGGATCATTAGTATTAAGGGGGTATTCTGGTCTAGAATTTTGAAAACATTTCTCTTTATATTTTCTTATAGTTTATACTTTTAAGAATATGCTGTCCAAAGGAAATTATAAAATTCCAATAATTGGCGAAGTTGCAGCTGCTTTAGCAATATTATGTCGCTTGAACCTGCTATGCCCTTAAATTTTTAAACGCGTTTTTCTCGAAACTGTCTTTTTTAAAACAATACCCACGATTGTTCGAGTTCCACTAAACCGATTTACTTAAAATTTAGTATATGTCTTCTTTATAGGCTTTTCTATTGCATGAACTATCCTCATCTCCAAATTTCAATGTTAACTATTTTTAAAAAATTCGAAAAACAAAAAAAAAGCGGTACAAAAATAATTTTTTTTTTCAAGCAGTCATAAAAAGCATAAAAAAAATTTTCAAGCATAAAAAAATTTTTTTCTTTAACCTTTTTTAGTTCCAACGATAGGGGCATTTCTGTGAATTAATAATCCTTCTTTTTTTTCAGATTGCTAGGAGGGTTGAATCGTGGGTATGGTCGCGTGCCAACTTTTTGAGATCCCCCACTTCATCAGCTACTAACTTTTTGAATTTTGAATTTTTTACTTTCAATTTTTTTACTGTATTCTTGAAATATTAATAAACATCCTATAAAAAAAATGAATAGTAAAAATATTGATTGCTTTTTTTTACAGCTCTTCAAAAATTGCGTTAAATTCGTACGTCTAGCCCAGAATACCCCCTTAATTTGACGACATGCCGACTTGCCTCCTTCCAGAACTGGTTGGATTGAGCGAATGTGAATCAGTTCAATAGAAATACCACTTCGGCAACAAGGCTGGATGACAAACTCTGTTGAATGTATTCGAAATATCTATAGTGATTCGCTAGGCACTGAGAAGAATGAGTCGAACCCATGCTGATAAGGTTATATTCATCGGTGCTTTGATGCGTCAGACCATGATCCCGTGATGGACGAGAATATCTTCCTTCACAACGCTACAGCTACAATAGGTAGGTTGTTGTGTCTAATTATTTCAAAAATTTAGGGGTAATCAGTGAATGCATACGCTTCTACGTAACGAACATGTTAAGGGGCTAAATCACACCGGCTTTAAATTCTAACTTTACGTCACAAAAGAATCTTAGAGATTTCACTCTAAACTGCGACACTTTCGTAGTTTCTTGACAGTTTTCGAAAATCATTGGCCTCTCTACATTTATGCACCCATGTTCAACTGAAGTATAACTTTACTCCCCAACTTTGTTTGAAATAGAGGTCCTCATCATCATCATCACCATCATCGGCACTACAACCGGGATCCGGTCTTGGCTTTATTTAGCAAGTCTCTCCATCGGTATCCGGTTCATATCAGAGACTTGTTAAATTGTCCATAATAATTGGTTTTTCCGGGCAAGGTTATTATACTAGGTCCCCATACCTAGTAAAAACTTTGGGGTTTGGAATAGTCTAACAAAAATAACACAGGTACTTGAAATTTGGAAAGGATTTTGATCCACTCCGTTTTATCTTTTATTGGGGACTATGCATAGAATTACAAGTTTTAAATCGATGGGTTTGTCAATCTTAAATGGACAAAGCACAGCACCCTTTTTGGACGTGTCAAGTTAACACCTTTCATTTTTGATATTGTTATCATTTTCCATGGCTCGAGGACATCATAAGTAGCCGCCTTAGAAAACAGTATCCTGAAAGTGATGAACATTATAAGTGGCAAGAAAAATCGTAAAATTCGAATCTGCCTAATGATAAATATCCAAATAGATAAAAAAATGAACATCTGCAAAAGAGGGCCTCAAGGTTATGCTTAGGCACCATTACTATTTAATATTTATGAATTTGTACTATAAACGCCGAATCCATATACGAACACGTTCCATAATTAGTGGATTGATAACGAATAACCTGAAACGATCCTAAATATATTTCTCGAGGAAAGAAAAACATGACCACGATGAATAAACTAATATGTAAAATAATCGATACATACAACTTCTTGTTGTGAGTTAATATACCCAAGACCAAGTTCGTGGTAACTTTAAAAAGGTAATCAAAACAAAAGCATGAAAAATCAGCAATTCAAATTCAAAGGGGATTACTAGATTTAAATACCTTGACTAAACTCTAAGTTGCTTGGAATAGTGGACTATAAGACTTAGCTGGCAACGTTGGCACAATATAAATACAGGCAAAGATTGTAAAAAAATTAACTATATCAAGCTTAGTGACAGAACAAGGTTGACAAACATTAATTGACCTGCTATAAATTACGTTTATAATCATGTAAAGATATGCAAAATCTAGGCAACCGCACTGTTTTATCCTCAGACGCAGCTGAAAATGATTACATTTCTGTCCTACGTTTTTTTAAATGCCCACATATATAAAAGAGAGTAATGGTTGTCAACTCGGAACACGAATTGTGGATTATTGAAAGTACAGATGATAGGTACTTATAGCGGAGATAAATAGTCAGCTATAATCGTACCGTATAGCCAAGTGGAATGTAATATCCGAGGAGGGTCACCTTAATAGTGTGGGCGATGTGTCGTGGAATCCATCCATCAAAAAGAAATCTAGGGCAATAAAACAATAGTGTCCAGACAACACTTAGATGGAAAACTATGTGGTGGCATTGCTCTCAGTAAATCCTGTTCCAGAAAACATATACCGAGTTGAATAAGCGGCTCCGCTCAAGAATAAGGATATTTCTGTTAACAAAGGAGAATGCACAAAATACTGTTGGCACCATTGACCACCGATCCATCTACCAAATAGAAGAACCACAGCAAAAAAATAATAATAGGGTCCAGATAAAGAACCGGGAAGAAAACTCTATAGTGGTACCGCTTCCATGAAACCCAGTCCCAAACGGAACAAACCACACTGCCTACGTATAAGCCCCTGATTTATAATTACCCAGGATAAAATTCCCCTGTTGAAAATTACTTGAAAGCTCAAGAAAAGTTCAGCGAATCCTCACATTGACGATGCGAAATAAAATAAGCATATCGAAGGATATATATACATTGCCGACATAACAAAGAAGAAAAAAAAATTTTTTTTTGCGTGCGATACACGAGAAGAACAAGAACAGTGCGAGGTGATACCGAGATGTTGATGTCCAAAACGTAGAAGACAAGCAAAAAAAAAAAACGAGTTGGATTGAATTGAAGAAGCTGTGTTTTGTGCGTCATACAGCATTGTACCATCTTTGTTGAGAAGGGAGTCGAATAGCGAGCAACACGGCCGAATTCGAAAAACTCCCCCATCCTCGGTCAATAATGGACTCTCCAGGCAAATCCCTCACAGAGGTAAGGACGATAATTTACGTATACCCCCTAACATGCCACTTTCAACGTTTTATAAGAAGCCTTGAAATATTGAGGGTTAGAGAATCTTCAAGAATTATTCATGATAATTGCCCGGGGAAGGCGGCAAATGTCGGCTACAACACCGTTGGCAAAATGAAAGCCAAAACTGCTCTAGCTCTGCTAGTTCCGAGTCCCCGAAGACTCAAACGCAGACCCGAGTAGACGCGACTAAGGGCGAAAACTCCAGATGCCCTGTTCACAACACCGTCCGCCTACGACAGTCGAAAGCCACTCTAGTTCTGTGTCTACTAAGGCTCAAAGGCAGAGCAAAGGTGCAAACACGGACTTGAAAAATCGGAAGCACCGACCCCAACACCGTCAGCCCAAGGCAGGCCGAGGCCGGTCTACCTCTCCTATATCGGAGTCTACCGAGATTGCAAAGCAGAGCGATAAGTCACAAAAGGGTGGCCAACGGTGCGATCAACACACACACACGGAGGCAGCCTGTCGACAAAAAGTAAAGTGGGAGCGATCGGTAAATTCCCAGAGGTCGGGTCGGGAAACTGTGGTAAGTCTATAGGGTTTGAAATAATAGTGAAGAAGATCGTGTGATTCGAACTAACGCTATGACAGCTCGAATCACGAAAAAAAATTTTACCTAAGCGTTACACACCAGGCTACTGACCGTGTTTAGAATTTGATTTCCAAACTCGACTATATTCCACTGGTGTGAATTATTATTATTTATCGCTTGGTATACGGTTCTGATGTATTTTTCTTATTCGATTTTTCGTTCGGTGTTCTTCACTATTTTTCCTTGTGAATTGTGTGTGTATCTGTTAGAATCGCTACAAGTCGGTATTGTGCCAAGACACGGGCACCTGTTTAACTAACTGATCAACGTCTGGGAGAGAAAAGTCACAACGCACACTGACGAAATTGTTCACAGGAGATCGTTCACCCACGGAGAATGAAAATAGAACCCTGGAGTTGTAGTTTGAAATTCATTTATTGTTCACTATTGGTTTTTTATTATGTTTGTATGGCGAATTCGGTTTTTATAAAATAACTCTCGAACATTTCCGTACGAGCTTAATATTATTTCCCATCAAAGGGTCTATTGCTTCTGGTAGTTGTACACGGCACTATATGTCTCGGTAATGTCAATTAGGATATGTACTTAATTATTCTATTCCGTAGGTTTACGGCTAGATTAACGCAAGGAACAAAAAAAAACTAAACTTCCTCGAGTTAGAAAAATACGACACTCACAACGCGCTTGACGTTACTCCGGTATAAAGCCTGACTCTGATACGTGCGTTCATCATCATCATCGGCACTAGAACCGGGAACCGGCTTGTTAAATTTTCCATAATGATTTATTTTTTCTGGGCAAGGTCATTAGTCTTGCGCCAGGGGCTCCTCAACGGGGAATCGAACCCCGGTCTCCCGGGTGACAGGCGGGTGTACTAACCACTATACTATCGAGGAGCCCGATACGTGCGTTCGCTTACACGATTAAGCACAAGTGCTCGCGACAAGGGATGCAATCTGTCGACGATGCAACTCACATTCATCAGTTCGATGGCCGCGAATTGCATAGATAACGGAGGATACTATATGTGTCCATATAGGACAAGTACAATGTCCTGCGATGAGGACGATGATCGGTGGACACATGATTACACAAACACATCGATGTAGGCAATATCTAATCTAGCCGTATGGCTCCAGTGCCCGAGAAGGCAAATTATTTTGTTGACATAAGTCAGCAGAAACCTCGTCGACGGCGGCAAAGGGTCAGGCTGGATGGCTATATGTTTAGATTAATATGCGGGTAAGTAAAACGCACACAGTGGGATACTGTATGTTTAATTTAGGTTTTCAGGCGGGTCATCATATGCATGGCATGGGTAAGGTTACCTAAATAATGATCTTGTCCATGCCCAAATTCCAGGATCGGTTGGTAACCGATGAAAGGGAATTGTCGCAAGTGTTGCGGACCTAAGGGTATAGGCGCGATATACAATTGTGACTATGGAAAGTATATCGGCTACAGCTATGTCAACAATGCGCTGGCCAGCGTTTGTTTATCGTAATTGAAGACAGGCTGAGCCGATAAGAGATGAACTGGTTCATGGAGTATGAACCAGGGGCATTCGGAATGTGTGGATGCCGTCGGGTAGGTTCTTTCTTTCAGGTATAATGCTGCAGGCGAACTTACGCTGCCCCTAATTGCAGGTAAGTACTATGGGCTTGGAAGGTGGTTAGGTTAAGGGGGTGGGCGGTTCTTCGGGAATGTATTAAAGAACCGCCCTAAAACCTCAACCCGAGCGCAGTAAACTCGCAACTCAGCAAAGGCTGTTCTCAGCTTTCGCCAACCAAAGACCCTATTATACAACTCCCTTTGGACATTGGCCGTAGAAACAGTACGCACCTAATAGTCTACACCGGCGCTAAGATCAGCCTCTTAAAATTTAAGGCACTGCACCCGACACATGTTGTGTATGCCCATCCGTTTTCGTATAGTCGGTCGTCTGTTCAATCAACACAAGCTTCAAGGTTGGCACAACTATACGAGGAACTCCACTTAAGAGAAAACCTAAGTCATCAAGAGTGCCAATGGATAATGGATAATGTCAGAAGGTTCACCTTCCTCCTCCATCAAAAAACGTTCGCCACTAAAACCCCGAACGAAAACAGCACGTCACCGGTGACCAGGAAAACACATTAGAAACACACAGGCACTGCAGCCGGCATATTAAAACACTGATGATGTTGTTGAAGTAAATGTTCTTTTTATTGGTGGCGTTTTGTTTAGTATTATTCTTTACATAAAAACCACTACTTTAGTTAACAATATCGAACGTGATGCCGACCAGTATTAACACAAACTTATATAACGTATTTCTTTTTGTACCGTCGATGAAATGTATACTTTAACATAATCCTTCGGAATCAAATACCCGACAAACTAGCGCTCAACTTAATGGATGATGACTAAAATTTACTACGCCAACGACTCTGTATATTATCGCGTCCCCGTGCGCATCGGGGTAGCGAGAGCGGCACGACCAGCACGGTCGGCGGATGTAATAGGATTCCATGATTCAACCCTCGTTTGGGGTGAGTTTGTGGTGTGGTGGTAGATATCCTCTTCACTAAGGATATGTTTTTACTTACCACCAGAGAAACGTAAAGTCTCTCTTGGTGGAATAGAAAACCAGATCTCGTAATGAAGATCATGGTGGTATGTATGTGATCGTTTAGATCTGTGTTGTTTACTCATCCGCGAAGGCAATGGCAAAACAAAGCAGGCAGGCGGCAACGACAACGGGATCGAGAAGATCGTTTTCTATGAAGTGCATCGCGGCTAAATAAATAGACGACGATGCATCGAAGAAATGTGGTAAAAGAAAAGATGAGACGAGGGCATCATAAAAGTCTTAGATGAGTGATACCCTTGTGCAAATATACGAATAGACATTGGGAAAGGTGGTAAAGTTGCGAGACTTTATACAATGAAAATTGTATATCGTATCTTGAGTCGGTGGCCGAAACAAATTTGCTTGCATTTGTATATGCTGGATAATTCGTTTGGTGGCTAAGCACGAAGTTGTGATTGTTTGTTCGTTGGAAAACAAATGATGGGTGAATCTATTGCAGCTGGGTAAATAGCCGTGGTGCTATTATGCTGGTGATGCTAAAGCAATTTAGGTATACGATGATTTTTATGCATGTTTACATGCGAAGGAATTCGGTTTATGACACTCGACGCTAGTGTTTGATCCCTTGGACAGAAAGCTGCCTAGGCCGTGGAATTGCCAGGGACATGCGGTGTGCACGTTGACAGCGGAATTGCTTGGCATACCAGAGTGCCGGATGGTTTAGGGATTCATGATTAGTTAGGAAATAATTGTTATAGGGAATTTGTATGCGAAAAGATGCATGAAAGGTAAGGATCCTTTTACAGGGACTTTTAGATTATAAATTTGATCTATTTGATGCGTGCAGCATTTACAGGTGCTAATGCGATTTCATTGGCGAACTTATAAGATTGGGTCGTAGGGATGGGGGTGTGGGGGTTCTCTACACCACATGAAGAACCAACCCCCAATTCCAACCAACCTCGACGGCTAACAGCGCGTCAACCTGCAATCCACACATTCGCAACCATGCAAAATCTGCAAACGCATCCATCCCGAACTTGCAAGAATCCATCTCCCAATCTGCAATGAAAGGCATTTCCCAAAACTTACAACAGTATACATTCTAAATCATCTCCCTCAATTACATCACCCCACATATAATTTTTCCCGAAACCCCTTCAGTCAACTCTTTACTTAAGTCATCTCTTTCCTTGCGACCAAGCAATCTTAATTTTCCCGGAAACCCATATGCTGTAATAAAACGCATATTCAAACCTACAACGGAATATTAATCATCACCACCAACTATACCGACCCGAATATATTTTTCCTAAAAACCACATCGGTTAACTACCTAAAAGATGTAAAACCACTTCAATTCCCTACAATCAAACCGCATGCATTTTCCCCAAAAACCACTTCGGTTCATTTCCTCCTTAAACTATACTTCTCGCTTGCAACCAAGCGGCAGCTAATTTTCCGCGAAACAACCATCGCAACGACCAAGACCCGCATTCCGTTGTCTAACCGACAACTCATGCCCATATTCGGTCGCATTTCCAAACAAATTTCCTCGTATACATAGCGCCAGAGGAATTTGACTCAGCCTGTACGGCAATAATTCTCCGAAACTAAATCCACTATGCAAGCATAGCGACCCCTTTCAAAGTTCCTAGAAAATGGCAGTGTGTTGGCTTAGCTATGACGCCACTACCACGACGTGACGAACTTTTCCTCGCCAGCAATTAGACAGTCGTCGTTCAACTACCAACGCGCGCACATCAACCCGAATTTCAACCGCTGCAGGAGTCAAGTCGAGGTCGTCAGGTTGCCAAGGTCGGGAGAGTACATCAAGTTACGTGCTAGATTCACGCGTTAATACATCTTTTGTGAGGGCTCCATACTCAACATTACGCATTCTTTCGGAAAGTATCGTTTTTCGCCCGTTATTGTCCGCCGGGTCATTTTGCCGAACCCGATCAAAACGCAAACCGGTCGCGTCATCGGTAAAGGAATACCTATTGCAACCAGAGACCAGAGTTATAAAAAGGGAAATTGTCCTCCTACGCTTGTGGTTTTTGTCCTTTTTACGTTTGTGTAGTATTATTGTAGTACGGAGGTTTCCTCTTACAATGTAAAAGTTAATTGGTAAAAGGAATAAGTAACGAAACTTAAAATAAAAAGAACGCTTTAACAGCATTATACAGAACGAAGTCGTGTGTCTTTTTTCCCCCTTTCTACAAGTGCACGGTGTGTGGCGGCCCTTCTAATTTCGGAACAAGTCTCTGTGAACAACCTCCGGTGGCGCAATTCAGTGGGAGTGTAGTGAATCCGTGCCATACGTTGGCATCAAACTATCAAACCCCCACAGGGGTTCTTTAGGTAAGTAACAGTGGGGTTTGGCGGAAACGCCACAGATGTACCAGCTCCCGAGCGAGGTAACAGTCATATAGATTCCTGCAAAAGGAAGTCGTCTACCTGTGACTAGGTGGTTCAGATAAAAGAGCTTGGCGGATTTTTATTTGTTCGAATGTTGGTGTGCTCTGTCGAATTCTGTTCCAAATGAAAAGCGACACACGGAGCGAAGACAGCGATAATTAAAACACAAACTCTTTACTATTTTTGAAACGCTCTTTTTATTTTTATCGCTATTGTTTTTATTTTCCGTTATCATACATAAATTAAAACGGATACAAAGAAAAATATTGAATTGGAATCGATGTAATGTGTCACTACCGTTCCCTTAAAAAAAAAGTACAAAAATCGAACCACTTGATATCCGGCACACATTCACTTTGGACGCCACGAAAAGTATTAAATATTTTTTTGCTTGTTATGTATTGTTTGCATTCGAGATAGGTTCTCTTAAGTGCCAAGTTATTGATTTCAATTAATTGCGCGGTGCGGACCGACCTCCTCGTAGGGCTCTCTAACTGGACTGAGGTAACTTCTCTGGGGATGATTCCATTCACACCACAGTTTTCCTTTCCCTTTCGCTGGTGGTGACTTTCTCTCGATCGAAAATCTCTCCATCAGTGCAGATCGTGCCATAGATCTTCTGACGTCTGTTACCGCGAAGTACAACGCTTTTATTCTTTGGTTCGCTGACAGAAAAATAGCAGCACTAACTTTCTCAAAAGGGGTCGATCGAGTTTGACACGCCCTAGCCCAATTGGTGTTGGCGACGCATTGATCCATTCCAAATGGTTTTTCTTCTCTTTTCTATATTCTGTATTACCTCAACGTTGCTCAACCAAACTTCGTGAACTTTCGCGATATCCGCTTATCAGAGAATTTGTATATATTCACGTTGAAAGTCAACTTCAGATGTAGGAAAAAACACAACCAATTGTTCTTTGGCCGAATCACATGTTTCACCTAACCTGTTTTTTCATCATTGTAATATTCAAACATTTAATACCAATGTACATCGGTAGTTTCTGTTCTTATCCTCTCCGACTTTTTCCATTTACACTGCGCTTCGACATACAAGGTTATACCCAAAATCCCTTTTTGCGCGAGTTAACACCCAAAACCATCCTTATCTATAATGAGTCAATCCACAATATACATTACGGATGACTCAACCCACAATCTACAAAATGAAACATTACGGATGACTCAACGCCCACAGACGCGTGCAACGCTCTCAGGTAAGTAAGTTCTTTGAAGGTAGGAACCTTACCTGCGCGGAATTGTGCGTTCGTAGAACGCTACAGACTCACTAACATTTATTAGCTACAGAATACTCATTTCTTATCTACACTAGCATCCTTATCTATACAACTGAAAATGTATATAAATGAAATATTCACAACTAGAATAAGCATTACTCTAAGTCACGACCATAGGTTCGGACATTGTTTTCGAAAATCTTTTCTGTAAATAGCTGTATAAGTAAAGGAACAAATAAAATTCCGTCAAGCAAGACCTAAACCTCTTCTTGACAAAGAAAAAATATTTTTTTTCTTTCTGTGGCGACAGAGAGAATAACTTGCGATCCTGCCCATCGTGTTCGAAGATCCAGGAAAAAAGGAAATACAGCGAAAGGCTCCAAAATTGTCGCAGCAGTTTTAAAAGGAGGACTGGAAACCAATAAGGATCTCCCACACGGATGGACCAAAAACAAAAACCAAGACGAACCTCAGGAGCAGCAAAAGCAGCGATATATCTAGGTGAGTCAGAGTAGTGTCAGTGCAGAAAAAATCATATAGTGGTGAAAGTGACTGAGCTACACAAGCAACGAGCTTCATAGAAACTCCATATCAAGCGACGCATGAAAACCGGAAGGACAAAAAAACATCGTTGGAACCCAATAAAAACCAAAACCAGTGAAAGTGAAAGTGAAAACAACAAATATAGTGGAACTCAAACAACCAGGAACATGGCACAACTCGCAGAATTACAAGCCCAGATGACAGTAATTCTGAACAATCAGAAAGCGCTAGACGAGCAGAACAAAATATTGGAAGCCCAAAACAAAGAACTAGAGGAGGAAATGATGACCTTAAAAACTCTAGGACATACAACACCCATCAGAACCCAAAAACTAGAACCAATAAAACTAACGATCACGAGGCCAGAACAGATAGACATCAAGGTATTCGAAGGCCTACCCACATTCCAAGGAAAGCACGAGGAATATAGAGCCTGGAGAAGTATAGCATGGCGAGGTATGGAAAACATAAAACAATTCCAAACCACAACACAATACTACACATGCCGTTCGCTACTCAGAGGGAAAATTCAAGGAGCAGCTTCAAACCTCTTGGTCACATACAACACAGTATTCAACTTCTATGCAATAGTAGACCGATTAGACTACGCATATGCTGATAAAAGACCATTATATGTCCTACAGGAACAACTTAAGAGAATCAGGCAAGGAAGACAAAATCTACCAGAATACTACAACGAAATCAACAAAGCCCTGAAATTAGTGCTAACAAAAATTGAGATGGACGGAGGACAAAACACAGAACCATTAGTACAAAATGCTTTGGAAGAAGGAGTAAGGACTTTTATACAAGGACTACGGTGCGAATACACCCGAGGAACACTATATGCACACCGCCCAGAAGACCTAGAGAACGCCTACGCTATAGCAAGCACAATAATCCACGACAACGAAGGCTACCGAATTGGCCACCAACGACAGTACAGGTACAACGAACAGAATACCTACCAAAGAAGATGGCCACAACACCAAACGGGAAATTATAACAGACCCTTACAACTACAAGGAAACTACAACAACCAGCATTTTACACCAAGATACCCTGAAAATAGAAACTGGGAACCAAGCAAAAACTTCAGGAACTACAACAACACCAGATCCCAGCCAAATGTCCAAGTACAACATTTGCAACAACGGAGTGGAAATTTCAAAACCAACCCCAGATACCAAACAAATGGTCAACAAATACAACAACATCCAAAAATGGAACCAGATCCAGAACCGATGGACATAGATGCCTCAACAACTTCCAGACAAAGAGTGAACCCCTTCAGAGAACCTCGTGGAAACCAGCACTTCAACAACCTAGCTGAAGAAAACAACGAATCCATAGAAAATAATGTAAGTGAAACCAAAAATTTTATTATAAAGGATTTTTTAGCATAGAGAGTGGGTTGCCTATAATTTTACTAAAAAACTTAAGAAATAATAAAGAACATAACATTTTATTAGACACTGGGGCAACTCACAATGACTGTAAAAAAAACATTGATATAAGCACAAGAATATCTATAAAACAAAAAATAACAAATACCATTCACGGGTCTAGTGCTATAAAATACAAACGACAAATTTTTGTATATAATAAGGAACTCGAATTTTTTGAATTAGAAGTATTAAAAGATTATGACCTCATATTAGGTATAAAAAGTTTAGAGAAATTAAGAGCAGTTATAGAGATATATAAGCAGGAGGGAATTGACAATCGGAACACAAAAACAAAAATTAAACTACATAGTAGGTAATAGCGGATATCAGGAGGAAATTGAAGAATTAGTTAGGGAAAATAAAAAAACCAACAAAAATTTACCTTATACCACAAATATCCAAGCTACGATACGGACGAAAGACAATGACCCTGTATGGTCAAAACAGTATCCTTATCGTATCGCTGATCATGAGTTTGTAAACTCAGAAATTGGAAACCTGCTGGATAAAGGAATAATACGACCCTCGCAGTCGCCCTATTCCAGCCCAATTTGGATAGTAGCAAAGAAAGGTATAGACGAAAATGGGAAACCCAAGCGACGCTTAGTAATAGACTTTAGGAAATTAAACAATAATACGATCCCAGATAGATATCCAATGCCAAATATACAACATACGTATATAAGCGAAATTTTTTTCGACGATAGATTTAGAATCCGGATTTCATCAAATTTTAATGAACGAAAAAGATAGGAAAAAAACAGCATTCGCTGTTAACGGTGCTCTCTATGAATTTAATAGAATGCCATTCGGATTAAAAGATGCTCCCGCGATCTTCCAACGCTGTGTGGACGATATACTACGCCCCTACATAAGCAAATTTGCATACGTCTATATAGACGATGTAATCGTGTTTTCCAAAACGGAAGAAGAGCATATCGAATATTTAAAGACTATAATGAAAGCACTAGCAGACGCTAGACTAACAATCTCAGACGAAAAATCACATTTTTTTAAAACATATGTTAGATTCTTAGGATACATAATAAGTCATGAAACAATAAAAACAGACCCTGAGAAAGTAGAGATTATAAGAAAATACCCAGAACCAAGCAATTTAAAAGAATTATGCGCATTTTTAGGATTAGCAGGCTTTTATAGAAAATTTGTCAAGAGTTATGCAACTCTGGCTCGACCTCTCACAGAACTGCTAAAAACAGAAGAACTAGTAACAAAACGAAATAGTGAGAAATACAAAATAACCCTAAATAAAGAACAAAAAGAGAGTTTTGAAATACTAAAAAGAAATTTAGAAGAATGCATGGAATTAACACAACCGGACTACTGTAAACCTTTTGAATTAACAACCGACGCTTCAAACATAGCAATTGGCGCAGTTCTGTCACAGCAAAATAAGCCCATTACCTTCGTCTCACGAAGTTTAACAGCTACAGAACAAAACTACGCCACGAATGAAAGGGAATTACTCGCGATTATATTTGCACTACAGAAACTTAGACTGTATATCCAAGGAATCTCTAAATTAACGATCTATACAGATCATCAGTCATTGATTTATGCGCTATCAGAAAAAAACACAAATAGCAAAATTCAAAGATGGAAAAACATCATAGAAGAATATGGGGCACAAATTAAATATAAACCTGGCAAACAAAATATGGTCGCCGACGCTCTTAGTCGCCAAAAATTCAATACATACACTTTAGAAAGTGCACACTCAATTAGTAGCTCCCCAGAAGACAAGATAAAAAGCGTACCTAAAGCAGTCAATTGGTACAAAAATCAAATCTACATAGAATTCTCAACCGAAACAAGTTTAACCACAGAAATAATTTTTTCTAACTATAAAAGACACCATATAAAAACAGATAATGTTCACAATAAGACAACTGCTGGAAAAGAAGTGGGAATACGGAGAGACGGTTCACCAACTGTTCGATGACTTCAAAAAAGCCTACGACTCAGTCGCAAGGTAGAGACTCTACCATATTCTAGTTGAGCTGGGAGTCCCAAAAAAATATGCCGCCCTCACTCAAATTTGCATGAACGGAAACAAAGGGCGAGTCAGAATAGAAAACCACCTCTCAGAACCATTTGAAATCCGGGACGGACTATAGCAGGGAGATGGTCTATCACCGTGTCTTTTTAACCTTGTGCTCGAGTATGTCATCAGAAAGGTACAAGACGACAACATGGCCGGATCATCCCTTAACGGGGTCACACGGGTGCTCGCATATGCGGATGACATCGCCGTTTTGGGCGATAATCTAGAAACTGTTAGTAAAAACTGTGAAATCATCATGCAAGCGGCAGAAGAGTGGGCCTAGAAATAAATGAAGACAAAACAAAATACATGATTACGGCGAGAGTAGGTGGACCTCAGAGAACACATATAAACGTCAGAGGTAAGATATTTGAAAAAGTTAAAGAATTTAAATATCTGGGAACGATACTGACGGCCAGTAACGAAATGTCGAAGGATATTAACAAGAGACTACATTCTGGCTCCTCGATAGTATAGTAGTTAGTATACCCGCCTGTCACCCGGGAGACCGGGGTTCGATTCCCCGCCGGGGAGCCTCTGGCGCAAGACTAATGACCTTGCCCAGAAAAAATAAATCATTATGGAAAATTTAACAAGGCTCAGGACTTGCTAAATAAGGCCAAGACCGGCTCCCGATTGTAGTGCCGATGATGATGATGATGATGACATTCCGGCAACGCTAGTTGGCACGCAGTCAGGAAACTGCTGAAATCCAGACTGCTATCACGCAACATAAAGCTCCGTGTCTATAGAACCATAATCATGCCGATTGTTCTATATGGATGCGAAACATGGGCTCTCACAAAACGGGAAGAAAACAAATTCCGCGTATTCGAGAATAAAGTTTTGAGAAGCATCTTTGGAGGTGAATATGACGAGGAGGCAGGACAATGGAGGAAACTCCACAACCACGAATTGGAACAGCTATATCGCAAACCTACAATAGTGAGAGTAATCAAGTCGCGAAGATTAAGATGGGCCGGACACGTGGCGCGAATGGGGAACGATAGGACCGTGCATAGAATTCTTGACGGTAGACCAACGGGAAAGAGACCGGTAGGAAGGCCGCGACGGAGATGGGAGGACAATCTTAGGTTTGACCTTGAGGAGATCGGATCGAATGGTCAAGCGTGGAAGGAGAGTGCCCAGGACAGGGAACGGTGGCGAAGCCGAGTCGGTGAGGTCATGAACTTCCGGGTTCCTACAGGCCAATAAATAATAATAATAATAAAATAATACAAAAACAGATAATTTGGAAGACATTACCCCTATATTAAAAGAAATCATAAATCCAAAAACCTTAAATGACATACATTGTGACGAGATCACCCTCTACAATATCAGACCCCAAATCGAACAAACATTCCAATGCGAAAAGATAATCCACACCCCAAACTCCGTAAAAGACATTCAAGATAAAGAACAACAATTAGAAATAATACTGAAAACCCATCAAAGAGCACATAGATTCTGGAAAAACAATTTTAAAGAAATAACAGAGAACTACTTTTGGCCAAAAATGGAAAAGGAAATAAAGAAAATAGCTCTGAAATGTCAAAACTGCCTTACGAACAAATATGAAAGACACCCCAAGGAACAAATCATTAAGCCACATAATCTACCGAATCTACCCGGAAAAGAAATTCAAATGGATGTATTTTTCTGCGAAAAAAGAAAGTATATCACAGCAGTTGATACGTACAGTAAATATTTATATATACGAGAAATAAATAATGAAACCCAATGCTACAGAATCATAGACGAAATCTTATCACTAATATTCCCATTCGCAGAAACATTACTCACTGATAACGAAAGTATGTTTACAAGTACCCACACAGAATACATATTAAGCCCCAGAAATATGAAACATATATTAACACCAACCCAACACTCGACTACAAACGGAAACGTGGAACGAACACATTCGACATTATTGGAAATTAGTCGAACTTTAGCAAGCGACCATGCAAGTAGTTTAACAGACGAAGTATTTATAAGTATATCTTATACAATAAGACAATCCATTCAAGCATTAACGAAATACCAGTAGAAATATTTTTCGGAATAAAAAATACAAATATAAAAAAACGGCTAGAAGAAACACAAAGTAAACAAAACAAATTCCAAAACAAATCTCGAGTAGACAAACAGTTTAAAAAAGGTGACATCATATTTATAAAAAACGACAGAAGAGGAAAAGAAACTCCAAGATATATCAAACACATCGTAAAAGAAGATAACGGCACCACTGTAACAACAAATAAAAATGCCAGAATTCACAAAGATAAAATACGTAACATTCCTAATTTTAACAACAGTGATAACAATAATAAAGAGGACTCATGTGATAACACCACTTAATAATAAAAGAATAATAACAATCCGGACATCCGACCGCTACGCATTTAATTCTACAGATATACTGATACACGAATTCAACATAACAAGCATTATGGAACCTTACAGGAAAATTATGGAGATATCAGAGGTAAATATGGCGACAAAACAGACTATCATCATCATCATCGGCACTACAACCGGGATCCGGTCTTGGCCTTATTTAACAAATCTCTCCACCGGTCCCGATTTCGAGCCGATGTCATCCAGTTTAGCACTCCCAGGCTCCGGGCGTCCTGGTCTACGCCATCCCTCCATCGCAGACAAGGTCTGCCGCGCTGTCTCCTTCCATACATCCTGCCACAAAGGACTTTCCGGGCAGGGTCCTCTTCGCTCATTCGAGCTAGGTGTCCCGCCCACCGGAGTCTACCGAGCTTGATTTTTCTTACAATATGAGCTTCAAGGTAGATTGCGTACAACTCATGGTTGTAGCGTCTCCGGAATCGTCCTCCCTCACATACGGGGCCAACAATTCTCCTTAAGACCTTTCTCTCGATCGCGGCCAAGAGTTCAGGGTGCCTTTTATTAAGCACCCACGTCTCGGATCCATACATGAGTACTGGTAAGACCATGGTCTTGTACAGTAGTAGCTTGGATGTTCTGGATAAATTTCGGGATTTAAAGAGCCTTGATAGACCATAGTAGGCTTTGTTGGATTTAATCAGCCGTTCGCGTATTTCTTCTTCCATATTGTTATCGGCTGATACTATTGACCCAAGGTAGTTAAAGGATTGCACTACTTCAAATTCGTGCTCCACTACCCTGATAGTTTGACCAACGTTAGGTCTTCTCTTCGCAGAAGTTGCCACCATGTACTTATTTTTTCCCTCATTAATGCGCAGTCCCAGTTTTTGTGCCGCCTGCTCGATCTGGGTGAAGGATTCCTGTACCGCCGATTCGGTTCTACCGATGATGTCGATGTCATCTGCGTAGGCAAGTATCTGGCTGGACTTGGTGACAATAGTCCCTCTAGTTGTAACGCCAGGGTCACGGATTGCTTTCTCCAACGCCAGGTTGAAGAGGAGGCAGGCCAGACCGTCCCCTTGTCGGAGTCCATTATAGATGTTTATTGGTTTGGACAGCAACCCCGCTACTTTTACTTGACTAGTTACGTTGGTCATGGTCAACCTACAAAGTCGTATCAATTTATTTGGAATGCCGAATTCTCTCATGGCATTATATAGTTTCATTTTTTTTTTAAACATTTTTTTATTTTCTTTCTATATTCTTAGTTTCTAAATTAAAGGCTAGACAAAAAATGCTTAAATTCTAGCTTAAATAGCTTATATAATAACTTACTGGTCCTTCGCAGACGCTCTAAGCTAAACATTACTTAATATTTGTATAATTTGCCTTTCGGCTGTGCATTATATAGTTCTACCCTGGCTATGCTGTCGTAGGCGGCCTTGAAGTCTATAAACAGATGATATAGTGGAATCTTAAATTCCAGACATTTTTCCATTGCCTGCCTAAGGGTGAATATCTGATCAATTGCTGATTTGCCTGGGATGAAGCCACACTGATATTGACCAATGATGGCTTTAGCGTATGGGGATATCCGGTCTTGTAGGATAGTGGAGAGTATCTTATAGGCGGTACTCAGCAATGTTATACCCCTATAGTTGCTGCACAGTGTGATATCTCCCTTCTTATGTATGGGGCAAATTATTGCACGACGCCAAACTTCCGGCATCTCCTCTTGCTCCCATACGTGCACCACGATCTCGTGAATTGCGTGATGTAACGCTGTCCCTCCTTGTTTGATCAGCTCAGCTGGTATGCCATCAGCTCCAGGGGCTTTATTTGATTTTAGCTGTCTAATGGCTTTTAGTGTTTCCTCAATGCTTGGTGGCGGCAGCATTTGGTCCTGGTCTTGCATTGGTGGAGCCTCCAATTCTTCTGTGAGCTGACCATTTAGCAATTCATTAAAGTGCACTTCCCATCGCTCCAGAATGCCTTCAGGATCGGTGATCAGGTTACCCTCTTTATCCTTGCGGTAAGTGCAGCGTGGTGTATACCGCGTCATACTGCGGATTATTTGGTAGAACTTCTGCGCTTGGTGAGGACTTTGCTCTCTACTTTTCTCTATTTCACAGACAAGGTTTTTTTCCCAGGCATTTTTCTTTGGTCTGTGAAGTCTTTTTTCGAATCTTCCGAACTCTTTGTATTTCTCCTCGCGTACCTGCGTACTATGAGACTGCTGCATTACCAGGTATGCAGCATTCTTACGTTCAGTCGCTAGTTTCCACTCATCATCAAACCAGTCGCTCCGATCTCTACGACTACTGCCTAAGATGGAGTTGGCCATACTAATGACAGTATTCTTAAGGCGTGTCCATTTCTCATCTATGCCCGCCATTCTGGCACCAGGACTTACTCTCCCTCCGTCGAGCTTTTCGAGGGCGAGTCTTAGCGTATGACCAAAGGTGTTACTGGTATTCTCACTGCGTAAGGCAGCCGCGTTGTTTCGAATCTAACCCGCGGATGAAATACGTCTCCGTAAAGCAGTGGTATCCAGAATTCACAAAGATAAAATACGTAACATTCCTAATTTTAACAACAGTGATAACAATAATAAAGAGCACTCATGTGATAACACCACTTAATAATAAAAGAATAAAAACAATCCGGACATCCGACAGCTACGCATTCAATTCTACAGATATACTGATACACGAATTCAACATAACAAGGATTATGGAACCCTACAGGAAAATTATGTAGATATCAGAGGTAAATATGGCAACAAAACAAACTATACTTCAACATAAAATTGAAAACTTATATTCACAATTAGAAGACATGCATTACAGAAATAAAAGAGGAATAAAATTCTTAGGGAAAATTATTAAATTCATTACTGAAATGCCAGATAATGCCGACTTAGTACAAATTCAAGAAAAATTAAATCAATTAACAGACAATAACAATAAACAAAAGGTTATAAACAAAAACATGTACAAAATCTTAGAAAACTTAGAACTAGAAAAAATCACAAAACATTCATTTTAGAAGAAACTGCTCATATGTTAGAAATTATTATAGACACTATTGCAGCAAGTAAATTAGGAACCTTTCACACAGGAGCGTAAACTTAAACGAAGTTCGAGAAATTATATTACACGAAACATACCTATCATAAATATTTTAACCAAATCTAAGATCCATATTTGCAGAAATAAAGAAAGCATTTTTATAATCTATCAATACCCCATAATTATCCATAAATGTGAAACCTACGAAAATATAGCACTGGACACAGAAAATGGACTAGTACAAATAGAGAGAAACATTTTTAAATGTAATGAAACAAACTATAATGCAAAAGAATGCTCTGAAACACTAAATGTAAATATCTGTAAAATAACACATATTGATAATTGTACAAAAAACCTACTCGAAAACAAAAAAGCATTTTGTAACATAATAAAAAAAAAACCCCCAGACATTACGAGGATATCCGATGATACAATTATACTATCCGGAGAACATAGACTAAATAATGAAAAGATAAAAGGAATAAATCTAATAAATATAATTGATGATGTTGTAATAGAGGACAAAAAGTATGTAAACATGGGAAAATTAATATTAGAATATGTAATTCATAAGAAAGGAGAAGAAATGGAAATAAACAAAATAATATACGAGTCATCATATCAAATTAAACTGTTAGAATTAAGAATTTTGGTAGGAACCAAAAATTTAACGGAGGGGGGAGTTAACACAAAAAATCATCCTTATCTATAATGAGTCAATCCACAATGTCGCGTCGTGCGTGAACTAATAAGTTCAAGCCATTATTATTATCTTTGTTTTCTTGTTTTATTGTTATTCAGTACCTTTGTTATTAATTAGTATAGTTATATTCATTCTTATTAATATGTTTTGTTGTTCATTGTTATAATTTATAATTAATTTGCCCTTTTCGTTATTTGCTTGTTATTAGTTTTTGTGTTGTCATAGTTTCTGTGTTATTATTGTCAGTTTTGCATTATGCAAATTAGATAGATTTTTCGTTTTTGTGAAATACAATCGTTTTGTTGTCGTTGAATAAAGTTTGTTCGTTTCGAAGTGGAAATGAGTTTTCATTGTTTTTATATATTCTGTCGTTCGCCTTTTCCGACAAACGAGTCGGAAAGTAAACATGGTCTGTGGGGGTACGAAGTCGCGACGCCTCACGGGCGAGAGTTCTACCTCGTCCCCACAAACTGTTCACTGGACACAAAAGAGGAATTATTCACCACGGAAATGGAAATGCAACACAACAAACTCGCCGACATACCGTCCACAAGGAGAAAAAGTTAAACGCACTGCAAGCTGTTTGATTTTGAGTTGTTCTTTATTATTTTCACTCGGCACTGTATCTACGGAAATTTATTTAAAATCCTTGTTCACATGTAATCTAATAAAATTGCGATCGTTTTATTTTTATTTTATTTCTTTGATTTGATTAAAATAGTGGCGGGGAGTTTCGACACGACTCGACTTCGAGATATATACGCGTTGGAGGCGTGTGCAATCCGATGCACACGCTTAAGGGGGTGTACAACGACCGCTCTGATTAGTGGTTTTGTTAAGACTCTAGTTATTATTGCTCCCGTCCGCGGAACGGAAGCGGAAGTCCGCACGACTGTTGTCGTCGGCAGATGGAAAAGGACTTGGCGATTTAATTTGCTGACTAGGGAATTCGGTCAGTGAAGCTGGCTCTCTTAAATTAAGGATGTATTTCCTGTTCCAAGAGAGACGTAAAGTCTCTCTTTAAGCTAACCAACAGATCTCATACGGAAGATCGCCACAGTACACATATATGTGTGTAAACTGGTTTTTTTATGGATCAAAACAATGGGAAGGAATATAAACAAAGAAAGGAAGAGGTGCATTCATGGGATGCGAGTCTGGTAAAACAAACAAAACCGAAACTCGTCGGATGCTAGTTGCATTTTTGTTTGAGATGTGCGTCGCGGCTAAATAAATAGACACGGCGCAATGAAAAATGGTATTAATAGGTTTTGGCTAGATTACCAGGAAATGGTGTTTATGGCATCACTGGTAAGGGTAAGTATTGAATTCCTATTCGCATTTGCTTATGCTGTAGGATTAATTGGTGCCAAGAGATGTGTGTATTTGTTCTAGTCCCTTGGGTTTAGGTCGCCAGCCAATGTGTTTGTCTGGTGATTCATGATGCACATGATGAAGCTGGGATAAACCACCTCAAGGGTAAGGTTTCCTGATTATACGGTTGTACTCGTATTATATATGAATCGATGAATTTCCTTTCAGGTAATTTAGGATAAGATAAAGAACTCTTATAGGGGGTTTTACATGTGAAGGTATGCTTGCAGGTAAGAATTATTTTGCAGAAGCTTGAAAATAAATATATTCGGTAAGCTTAATGCGTGCAGCATTTACAGGTGCTAATGCTGTTGTATTAGCGGAAACTGATGTAGATTGGGTCGTAATAATGGGGGTTCTGCCTGATAAGGTAAAGAAAGGATTCTTACGGGAAATTATATGCGAAGAGCATGAACCAAAGGTAAGTTTTCTTTGACAGGGACTTTAATATCATTGACTTGATCTATATGATGCGTGAAGCATTTTCAGGTACTAATGCGATTGTATTAGTGAAGTTAGGAAATTGGATGGCAATAATGGGGGTTTTCTCAGGTAAGTGGACCGTAGGGTGTGGCGGAACCGCTACAGGTCCTTCGAGCCGGATGGATTTTTTAATCTAAAGAATGGCATCGCGGCGAGACTTCGACGCGGGCATGCCAAATAACTTTCTTCGGTATATACTAGTGTACTTAAATCCAAAAGTATTGAGAAGGATTGTGGAGAAAGTGTGGTTATTACAGTACCAAATACCACAGACGAAAATGATTCGCATCTACAATTCAAAGGTGTTACGCGAAAGATGCCGTTGGCCGTATCGGAAATACGTATGGTTCCATTAGCGAAAAAGTTGAAATCGGATAATTTATCGCCAGCCTCAGACGACATAGGTAAAATTAGCTTCGAGCCTGGAACACCAAAACAGAAAGCACCTTCTCACATTCCGCCACATGCATCAGCACGGACGATTCTTCGAGATTGCTTGCATTTGCAAAATATTCCCAAGGGGACTTTCCCTCGTGCATTGGCACAATACAAAGAAAATATCGATGAAAGTAATTTCATAATATCGATGGCCTTGAAACAAGGCGCACAACTATATATATATAATGAACTAATTGTTCATAGATCGTTAAAAACACTTTTCGTTGGATCTTTTTGTGAGAAACTTGCAGTTCACAGAGGTCAATTAAACGATTATCGCAATAAGTGTATTACCCAGAACGTGTACAATAGCTGTTCTAAAATTTCGTGTCGAACCTTCTATATTAAAGAAAGGCAACATCGCAACAAAGTTCGGTGGAAGGTTTACGAAGCGGAGTACGTTAGCCTTACGTAGACAGTTCATTTAGAACTAGTCGGTGAATTCGCCACCGAGTATTTTATTGCAAGCCCAAAGCGCTTCTTTTCGGGACGGAAAAGGTCAGTCGAGATCCACTATGATAATGGAGCTTTGCTCAAAGGGCATCAAAAATCCGTAGTTAGTTTTTTTATTGGTCAAGGAATTGATTGGCACATTATTCCGCCAAGAGCGCCTCCCATGCTTACTTATGAGCAATTAGTAACGTATATTATCGAATTGGAAGCAGTATTTAATTCCCTTCCCATATCACCCATGTCCCCCTCCTATCCAAATAATCTTGAACCTCTCACTCCTGTCCACTTCCACTTCCTAGTGAGTAGCCCTTTAGCTTCTTTCCAGCAATTAGATTTCGCAGGTACTCCAGTTAATCGTATATCCGGCCGGCGCCACGTGCAACAATTGAAGCAACATATTTGGAAGCGTAGTCGCAAGAAATCCCGACAACAGCTGATTCGATCCGGTGGCGCCCGACCCCCAGTGGTTTGACTGAATGAAGGAGCATTGGTGTTCATTTTCGAAATTGGTCCTGCTTATATGGCCCAATGGATACCTTATAATCTACAGAAGATCATGGTTGTACACAAGGGCTTTCAATTGATCAGCTCAATGCCGAAACGATGTGAAATTCTAAGGAACAGACAGGAAACGTTGCAACTGTATTCTGAAACATGGTCGTATTTATTCTCCAAAATCATCGATCTTACAAATACAAATTTATCGTCGCTCGTTCCTGCTAAGTTCACAGGGATACAACATATTCCCGATCGTACAAATACAATTTTCGTCTTTCTGCGAAAAGAGGAGAATCAAATATCATCCTCACACATATGTCAGCATACAACTACACCATTGTGTTCATTTGGTTATCGTCCAAAACCTCATGTACGTTTACTGCGTGGTTTCTTCAATGGGACCAAATTATCAACAGTGCAGCATAATTCGAGGTTATATGATCTTAATAACCACGAAAGATTGCAATTTGATTAGCAATCTATCGGAAAACGTATAACAAAATTAAGACGTCACCTGATTTATCAAAGCGAGATAGCGATGTAAAAATTGTCTTCCCATCAATTATCCTGCCAAAGACGAAGGCTCCACAATCAAGTTGAACCTGATGCTTCAAGGCGGGCTGTATGTCGCGTCGTTCGTGAACTAATAAGTTCAAGCCATTATTATTATCTTTGTTTTCTTGTTTTATTGTTATTCAGTACCTTTGTTATTAATTAGTATAGTTATATTCATTCTTATTAATATGTTTTGTTATTCATTGTTATAATTTATAATTAATTTGCATGTTTGGCAGCACTTGCCCTTTTCGTTATTTGCTTGTTATTAGTTTTTGTGTTGACATAGTTTCTGTGTTATTATTGTCAGTTTTGCATTATGCAAATTAGATAGATTTTTCGTTTTTGTGAAATACAATCGTTTTGTTGTCGTTGAATAAAGTTTGTTCGTTTCGAAGTGGAAAGGAGTTTTCATTGTTTTTATATATTCTGTCGTTCGCCTTTTCCGGCAAACGAGTCGGAAAGTAAACATGGTCCTTCGAGCCGGATTGATTTCGAATCGAATCAGTGCGCGTGATGATTAATCGGTCCGAAAAAACAATTTTTGACTCTTCGAACATTTGAAGAGATGTGTCGTTATTGCTAAGATAATTGAAGTTAGCGAATTCCAATTCCCTATCAAGTGCTAAATGATAGAAAATTCAAAAAATTTCGATTGAAGTGACGCCGTTTAGGACATTAACATTATCATCACTATCGCTCTCGTAGTCGCTGCAACTGTCGTTATCATCGCCAACGCGCTTGTCGTCGTAGCTGCTGTCGTTGTCGTTGCCGTCAGTCATCCAATAATTTTGATTTTGAAATCATTCGGCATTGGTCTATTTCGAACTAAACTAAACTCAATCGGATTGGCGACATATAGAATAAGAAGGAACAATAGAAGAAAAATATCAACTAGAGAAAAAGGAGTGACGCTCATCCAGAGACACCCACTAGAAGGTTAGTGGTGATAACCAGCTCCAACCTGAGAGAGTGGTTAAGGGCAGTGGCAGCCAGCGGAGAACCCGGGGAACTGCAGGTGAGTCGTGTTTTAGTTGTTAAGAAGTTTAAATTCTTCCCGATTTCCCTATTACATTCCTTTCAAGTGCCCATATATTTCAGCCCCTTCAATATCTCCTTCCGTTCGTTAATACAATCGTTTTGTTGTCGTTGAATAAAGTTTGTTCGTTTCGAAGTGAAAAGGAGTTTTCATTGTTTTTATATATTCTGTCGTTCGCCTTTTCCGACAAACGAGTTGGAAAGTAAACACACAATATACATTACGGATGACTCAACTCACAATCTACAAAATGAAACATTACGGATGACTCAACTCACAATCTATAAAATGAAAATATTACAGATGACTCACTAACATTTATTAGCTAAGGGATACTCATTTCCATCTACACTAGCATCCCTATCTATACAATTGAAAATGTATATAAATGAAATATTCACAACTAGAATAAGCATTACTCTAAGTGACGACCATAGGTTCGGACACTGTTTTCGAAAATCTTTTCTGTAAATAGCTGTATAAGTAAAGGAACAAATAAAATTCCGTCAAGCAAGACCTAAACCTCTTCTTGACAAAAAAAAAAAAAAGAATTTTTCCTTTCTGTGGAGACAGAGAGAATAACTCGCGCACATTTATGGGTTTTTCACATTACAATTAAAATTTCATCGTCGTTGTTGTGCTACCTCTGCTTAAAAAAAATGTTATCATTATGAAAGTACTTGTAGAGACTCAATACTAACGCTATCGTTTTCTGACATATGCCACAACTAAAAGGCATGAAAATGGACTCCACCTTCAGCCGCACACTTTGAACAATTTCACAAAAAAAAGAAAAAAATTGGGGTAATAAATTAATATAGCTATTAAATTCCATGAAATAGTCCGATCCTGAATTTGACACTATCTCGAATTTGAGTGTGTTAATTGTTTTAATCTTTATCTCTTGATTTCGATTCACTTTCAGTTGCATACGACAGCCGCCAGCCCCAATTTACCAATTCATGTCCATTATCTTGTGCAAAATCTTTTAGTATAATACCATATATCCTATTTCACAATAATTATATGGCCGACTCTAGGCACTTCGCCTAGAGGTAAATTTAAGAAATTTGAACACTCAATCCGTGGCTTGAATCACTTGAGTCAGCAACAAGTTGTTATCTTACCAGTTACCACATCATTAAACTTTGTTACCCATTTCCCGTCGATTCAGCAGAAAGCTGCCTCCTATCTATTGATTGTACAACCTCTGACCCTGAACGGACATATTACAGACAGGTATATTGGAATCATTTTCATATTTGCCTCGTTAAAAATGCTGTCAACGTGCGGGCGTACAGAAAAACACTCAGTCCGGGCCATAATCAACGACCAAAGGCTCCGCCAGTTAAACGATTCAAGAGCTCATCGATATGGGCCGACCGGCGGCCTTTTCCATTTGGCGATATAAGCTGCAATAATTTATGGTGGGCAGATGGGCCGGAAGGTGTGAATAGCACAAGCCATCAATAATGACTAACACCTGGTGTGTTGCCATGAACGTGAAGTGTGCTTCACTAAAATGCATCTGGGGTCGTTGACTATTGAATGCCAGTGTTCGATTAACTCACTTTTGTTGTCGCACAAAGGATGCTCTTGCAAAAGTCGAACGCGAACACTGGTAGAACTGGCAGTATTCATATCATAGTATCGATTAATCTACTTACCTGTTTGGGTTTTATTGGAGAATAAAACAGAACAATATTTAATGTGTGCTATCAAGGAGCATTTTCGAACAGTCTAGTGCATAAACTGTAGATTGAGTGTGGGTCGCTTATATTGTTTGTATTTATTTGTATTTAATTTAATAACATGGATTAGTTTTAACGTTGTTTAAGGAGAAATTTGCTTTGAAACAAACAATTTCGATATACATGGTCCTAAATAAAATGAGTCTACGTATTTCTTATTGTTTACTAGATTCGTATGAGCTAAATTATAAAAATAGTAAAATAAAGTTATTAAAATAATTATTTAATTTGACTTATTAAAAATAAGTTGATGTTACAATTATTAGAAACAACAGAAAACTAGCTTCTGATAAAGTTTTTAGGTAAACACTGCTTAACTAGTGCCATATTACTATTGCCTGCCTTAATATTAGTTTACCAAGGATTCCGAATATTGAACAGTCAGAGGTGGTAAAAAAATGTTGTTTTAAAAAACATAATTTTTTTAATTTTTATTAACTTTAGTACTTCCTTTTTCTTAATTATTTTTATTGTACATGGATAGTACTGGCCTTTATAACGCGGAGGAATACTTTCTTTATGCACAGTGTTTTGGTACCCCTTATGTTAATGTAGAGTGTGAAAAGAAAAGACACATGTTTGGGAATAGTGGAGCTGATGTATTTTGGTGTCGAATGCCTCGAATTTGTAACACGGAAGTGAATTTTTCCTTAACAACATGTGCGCGCAAAAGGAATTTTTTTGACACTCTTAATTGTTAATGTACAACAGCTGAGAAGAAGAAGCATATATTTAGCAATGGACGAGCCTATGTGTATTAGGTTTGAATACCTGAAATTTGTTACATTGGGGAACACTTTTTTGGTCGATTATAAGGGCATACAATTCGCATTTTTTGTCAAACCTCAGCGAAAGAAGAGGTATATGACTGGGGAAGGAGGTATCAAATTGGTGTATATTGGATTTTGGATGACAAATTTACAACTGTTTGAAACTCATGACTAGATGTAGTGTTCCACGCCTTCACGTTTGGCTGAAGAACTTTTACCTCTATTATTACTTTCGGTACCATGTCAAGCCTATAAATCTGTAGTCAAATCTGTCATGTAAAACTCTGTTTCACTTAATTGTTTCGCTGGCGTGTTGTAGAAATATTTTATTAAATGATACCAATTATGCTGTAAATTGTTACACATTTCTAGAGATCAAATGGATTTATAAAGTTATCCAAGAATATGCTGTCAAACACGAAAGACGCCTACATAATCATACCAACGTAGAAGCTATTCAGCTCTTGGATATTACCCATGAATTGAGACGACTAAAACGGACGAATCCTCATGAATTAATATGTTAAAATCTAACATACTAAAATCGAGTTGGGAGCTGAACACTGGTCCAGTAAACCCTTACACGTTTTACTTAATTAAACTAAATTAAGTACAATTTAAACCTAGTATTAAATTAAATTGTTAAGATTGTACTATTCATATCCAATAAAGGATGTTATTAAAAAAAAATTGTTACACGTTGTTGCGGAATCGCAATGAAATCTATTGAGACTTGCTTCGGGCAATTCTACTACAATTACATCGATTTGCTAGCTGCGAACAAGTTCGGCTGGTCGGTGACGGTTGCGGATGCACACGAGTGGAGAATCCGCAATTATAACAAAAGAATTGTCTTAATTCTATTACCATCACTCTTGCCACCTGTGGGGCAGACAACCTTTGTCAACCAAATAAAATAAGGGCTGATAGAGATCAGTACCTGGCTGACTTTCAAACAGACAACCTGTCTCACAGTTTTGCTCGTGCTATTATTCTTAATTACATAAACCGTTATATTAACAATAATTATCACAAGCCATTATCTTGTTATCTTGTTTTCTTTGCCTCGCTACTGTAAACTCATAAGTTGATCAAGTGTGAAAACCGTTAAGTTATGGCCCCTGGGCCACGTGTGTTAAACAAAATTAAGCGCAAACGGTTGCGTTACGACCCCGTTATTGGAGGCCAACCTCCTCCCGATAAACTTTCAAAAGTGAATAATAAAGCGCTAGAAAAACCTAAAATGTGTTCCAACACTAATTTTTTTCAACCACTTCAAAGTCTAATGGAGGACTCACCTGAAATGGATTCGACCAACGTCGATCAGTGTGCAGAAGTTACTAAAGAAACAGTTCCACCAATTGTGGTTTTAAAATCAACCAGTGCTAAGGTGCAAAATATATTGAATAACATTAAAATAGGCAACTACTTAATGAAAAACAAAGTATTTTAAATAGCATTAAACTAGACAATTACCTCATAAAAAACATATCACTTGGGCAAAAAATATGTTCCCCAACAATGGACATATACAACAAAATTATAACCGAACTCTTGCGGTTAAAATGTGAGTTTTTTACCCACTCGCGAAAAGACATCGCACACTAAAGGTAGTGTTATCCGGTTTAGATCTAATTAGCAATGACATAATAAAAAATGAGCTAATTACAGTCGGGATTAACTGCCTAGATGTTAAAACCATCATCTTAAATGCATCAACAAAAGCCACGCACAAACACTACTTGTACATCGTCTACATTCAACGCGGTACTATTAAATTAAACGTACCTATTCTACTTTGTTCAAAACCATCGTTCATTGGGCCTTCAAAAAAAAATCATCGAGGTAAGGTCACACAATGTCATAATTGCCAATTTTATGGCCACGGCTTGATGCATTGTCGCATAAATAGCTTCTGTGCAATCTGTTCTGGAAACCACAAAACATCCGACTGCAAAACGAATGAGGGCATCAAGTGTGCAAATTGCAGTGGGCCTCATAAATCCACCGATCCTGAATGCATTAGCCGAAGGCAGTACATAGACATTCGCCGCAAGTTATCCCCACGTGGACGTGGTACTGGAAATACAACGTTCCTACAGCCTCCGAGTGGCAAACAGCAGCCACTGCCCGACCGATTATCCATTGATAATTTTCCTCCACTACCCCGATCTGTGCGTCAACCTTCACCTCCTTCATCCACCTGGGCTTCTGGCCTCCATCAAACCCAGCAACCTTCAACCTCCAACAGTGATACGACACACACGAAGAAAAATCCGTCTGAAACTATAACTAATGATAACTTGTTCTCATTTAGCGAGATAAACTCTCTTCTTAATGAAGTTGTAACCAAGCTTAGTGCTTGTCAAACTAAAGCTGACCAATTTAACGTCATTACTTCATTAGCTATTAAGTACATATACTCGGAAAAAACATGTTAAGAAACTCTCTTAACATCATAACTTGGAATGCGAGAAGCATCAAAAACAAAAAGCATACATTTTTTAATTTCTTGATAAATTTTAATATTGACATTGCACTTGTTTCAGAAACCTGGCTCAGATATTTCTTTCGCACATCAAAATTACATATGTTATCCATTCTTATCGAGTACTTCAGAGCGAACAGACGTTCGCTCATAGCATAGCTGAAACTCGTGTTTGTGAAACACGTGTTTGTGAAACACGTGTTTGTGAAAGTCTGTAACACACGTGGGTGAAGTGCACGTGTAAAAATACTTTTAGTAATACTTGTAGTAATAAAACAGTGAAAACAGTGAAAACTAACAGTAACGCATGCCGGGCGACGGCCCCAGTGATGACCAACAATTCATGATAGAGCGTAAAAGAAGAGCCACACACGATTTACTGAGCGCAACAAAAAAACCAACAACCATGGAGACACAAGCTATGGACTATCAAAAAAAGTATCTGGAAGCCGTGGATTATATCAACACACTTCGACTCCAGATGAAATAACTCCACGAGGAAATTCGCTCCCTAAAAACAACCAATAAAATCAGAGATGACGTCTGCATGGAAGAAACGCCTGCTCAACACCCCGGACTAGCTCCATCACCTCCAAACCAACAATTGTTGTCCCCCGAAACACCATCCCCCCAACAAAAGAAGACAACCAGGAATCAAATGCCTAACACGCACGACAAAAATACAAGACCACCACCCATCTATATTAAAAATATAACAAGCATCAAAAAACTAATTAGAATGCTTGAAAGTACCTTAGGCCACCGCAACTTCACCACAAATACAAGGGGAGCTTCGACTTCCATCACAACAACAACTTTAACGGATCACAACAAGGCGGTAGAAAAACTTGCGCAACATAAGCTTGCATTTTTTACTTTTCAACATGGACAGTTGAAACCAGCAACTTTCATCTTAAGGCATATCGATCCAGCATGGACTAATGAGGAACTTGCAGCAGAAATAGTCAGGATCTGTCCGGAGCTGAAAATAAACAGGTTGGACTACTACCAAACACCATACATGCGGACTAACAAGAATCTCACGTATCATACAAATTCCTCCAACCGATGTCACCAGGCTCAAACAAATAAAATATCTGTTCACGCATAAAATTGCGATTGAGGAACCACATAAACAAAACGTCCTTCATTGCAAAAGATGCCAAGGTTCAGGACACTTGGCGGCCGCATGTCATCTAAGCGTACGATGCGTAAAGTGTGCAGAGCAACATCAACCTGGAGAATGTAAGGTCAGCCCGCCTGGGATGGAACCAGGAACAATCCAAACAACAAACCCCGATGGATCCATTACAACGAATAAAATCACAGTGACATGCTGTAACTGTGGAGAACCCCACCCTGCCAACTTCTCGTAATGTCCTCATAAGCTGAGGATTCTAGAAAGGCGAACAACACCCATGGCAACGAGCAAACCTTCACCAACCAAAACAACATCACATCAATCAATAAATCCTACAAGTCCAGGAATGTCATACGCTAAGGTTGTCAAGGATTCCCTTAACATGACAAGAAATCACCAATCCAACAGTAACGATCTGAAACTGGACATCTCAGGATACATAAGTAGCTTACAGAAGATGCTGCCCACGTTGAAGCACAGCTCAGAAATAAAAAAAAAAGGTCAGATTTTATCTCTTATAACTTCACATATCCTCTCCCTTAATGGCTAATTTAACCATAACTTCCCTCAACGCAGAGTCCATATATTCCAATATTCGCAGACAACACCTCCGATTGTTCGTTGAAAAGTTTTCTCCAGATATCCTCCTCCTCTCAGAAACTTGGCTTAAACCAAACTCCCGAGTATCTATTCCGAATTATACACTTGTTTCTAATCCACGAACCACTGGACCTCGTGGAGGTACTGGAATTCTAATACACAAGAAATTCCAATTTTCCGAAATTAGGTTCACCAATATAAATAATATTGAGTACACGGCAATTAAAATCTTTTGCAAAAGCAACAAAGTGCTTGTACTGTAGTCCGTATACATTCACCCTTCTCGGGAACCAAACTTCCTTAGTTCCGACATCACTGAGATAATCCAAGAGTCTCTAACTGCACCTTTCATAATAGGAGGAGACTGGAATGCTCGGCATATTTCATTTAACGACACTAATTGCAATAAATACGGTTGTCAACTTCTAGCACTCATTCAACTCCATCCATATATCTATGCGGACTGTCCATTACAGCCAACACGTATATCCAATACTACTAAATCAACAATCGATTTTTTCCTAAAATCCGTAGACGTCTACTCACCTAACCTCCCTACAGTATCCTTCGAATTTCTTTCCGATCATGGGTCCGTCCACACCACTGTCCAAATCCCAGCCCTCGAACCATGTTACTCATTCAATCCGATCCCGAATTTCTCCAGGACAAACTGGAAAAGAGTCAATAGGGACATTGCTGCCAGTTTTACAGACTATACTTTGCCAGAGACTTCCCTGCTGAAATTGATCAAGCAGCCTTAAGAATAGAGCAAATACTAAAAAATGCCCTCTTCAGCCACACACCTACATCCATCCCTCATAATCACGTAGGAAAACCTTTACCCAACATCCTTACAAAACTGTTACGCGTAAAAAAACAGCTTAGACGAAAACTACATAGCAGTTACTCCCCTATTATTAAAAATCAAATCCAACTCTTGACTACCCTGATAAATTGACAACTAAAACAATTTGCCGAGCAGGCTTACACGTCTATACTGAAAAATATTAAACCCAATCGTGATTTATTCAAAAATATCAACAGACTAACGGCTCGAAAATACAAACCTCTAATCGATTATATTATCAACCCTACTAACAATCACCCAGTCCAATCAGATATTGACATAGCAAACTGTCTAGCTAATCATTTTTATAAAGTCCATCAACAAAACGACTCCCTCTCAATCTCCAATTTTCAAGATACTGTAAACAACCACATCGCACGCACAATGATCCCATCCTTCACCCCTTTCATCGCGGAATTCAATGAAACAAACAAAGCGTCTCATCCTCTGGATAATGCGACCTTCCTAACAGCAGGCGAATTATCTGAATTTATAACATCACGCAATAACAAGAAGTCGACAGGTTTAGATGGAATTCCAAGCCTTCTTTACAAAAGACTTCTCCCGTCCCTATTCTCGTTCTTCTCAACCACATAATTAACTGATCACATTTCCCAGATAACTGGAAAACCACGGTTATAGTCCCTATCAGTAAGTCCAGTCCTTCCAATAACCTCAGCAACTATCGTCCGATTTCGTTATTAAACACATTAAGCAAGATATTGGAATGCAAGATATATCGAAATCTCCTTTCATTTGCTAATGACAACGCTATTATCCCAAATTCGCAGTTTGGCTTTCGCTCACAACACTCCACCTGTCATGCTCTGTTAAATCTAACGCACGATCTCACAACTAATCTTCAAAACCAAAGTCCGACGGTCTGTATCTCTCTCGACATATCTAAAGCATTCGACTGTGTTTGGATCTCAGGACTGCTGTACAAGCTGCACTACATATTTGGATTAAACACCCATACTACCAAACTTCTTACTTCCTACCTCTCTGGTAGAAAATTCATGGTCAAAATAAATTCTTCTATCTCCCAATCGTATAATATAACCGCAGGGGTTCCGCAGGGTTCAATTCTTGGACCACTATTATACCTCCTTTATACTTCAGACATACCGCAGCCTCAATTACCCAATACCGTAATGTTGAATTATGCTGATGACACCATAGTCTACTCCAGCAGCAAGTTTGTAAAAGAGGCAAGAAACTGCATTAATAACTTCCTCCCAAATCTATCAACATACTTCAATAAATGGAAAATTCGCCTAAATCCTGATAAAACCCAGGTTATAGTGTTTAAGGGTAAAAATGAGCACTGCACAAACAACACAAGGCGCACCCACAACAAAATTAGACTCAAACTAAATAACACCCAGATAAAACCTTCTAAAACTTTAAAATATCTGGGAATAACCTTTTCCAATGACCTTTCATTCTCCACCCACATTAAAAATACTTTACGTAAAGCCACAATACAACTGAATCTCTGTAGAAGAGTGATGCGGAAACCCAACGGTCTCTCTCACCATGTCAAACTGCTCATCTATAAACAAATAATCAGACGTACACTGACATATGCGTGTCCACTGTGGTATTGTGGGTAGTGTTGGTCTATGCACCAAGCACGGGCGCTGATTCAGCCAACACCCACCGATAACTGAGAAATTGTCACATAAGCAAAACCGAATGAATAAAACGCACGGTGTTTATTTAAAACTTCTTTTATTAATTTTCCGCAACACTGGTGATACACTGGCTGGAACAATATTTATTTAAACAATCAGTTTGTTTTGTCTTAGGGAGAGTGATTAATCCAAAAAAAAAAAAATAATATCTCGCTTTCTGCAGCCAAAGAGGGGGCGACTCGATTCACAGCATTCACCATTAGGCACCATCAACAACACCAAAATCCCGACGATCTTGCGAACTAGTTAATATTAAGGCAAAATATAATGAACGCACTAAATGACGAAAGTCCACTGAAAACGGTTTTAATTGAATGTTCCCTTTAAAAATAACTTAAGCGTTACGGCGTGATTAGATATAATAGAAAACTAATAAATAAACTGCCGACGGGAATAAAATGTCAAGACTCGCCACACACAAGTTGACTCCAAGGAAAAAGGCTGACTCACTAACTGGTGCTCACCAAAGAAAAAGGGAACCTCAAAGAAACTGAAAAAGAGGAGGAGCCACACGATTAACTCGAGGTAGTTAATCGTGATTGGACCGGGTGAAATAGGCATACATGATGCGTATGTGTGTACGCCTCGCATCCGATCGTCCGGCGACCCTGGATGGATGCCAACATCGCTGCAGCATCTTACACGAATGCAATAATAACATCTGGTCATCCTATGGGAGGCCATAAATCAACATTTCGGTTGATGATGTTTAAATATTGCAACGAATATAGGGTGCAGCCGTTGCCAGATGTTGAAAGTAAACATTTTCTGGCTGCATCCAGTTCGTTGCTCGTTTGCGGTCCCTGCTTGGTGGGGACCGATAATAGGAAACCAGCGATTGCTGGTAATTAGGGAAATGCTTGGTTTGCCTCAGCCGAAACCTTGTCGGCGGTGGCAAAACAATGGGACCAAATAGCCGCATGCAAGAAGTGCCATGGGCAAACAAATAAAACGAGTCAACAAGGAACTCTTTGTTGATGTTGTTTCCATAGCATAAGGCTATGGAAACAAGATGCCCTGAATAGAATGTATGCCTAAGGATAGGATTTCAAATGCCACGGCAATGTGATAATCTTGCCGTGGACTTATGCTTTTTTTAGGAAATAATGCCTGCCCGGGGGTGAATTTTCGATGCCACGGCAAGGTGATAAGCTTTGCCGTGGACTTAATGTTTTTTAGGAATTAATGCCTGCCCGAGGGTGAGTTCTCGATGCCACGGCAAGGTGATAAGCTTTGCCGTGGACTTAATGTTTTTCGGGGGTGGTGTTGGAGAAAAAGGGGTTTGGAAGGAAAACCCCCCACAGAATAGGTAAGCTGCCTAACGGATACTCAAAACAGTTATCCGATTGGGTAACCGTATTAATTCCAGCGATTTGGCTGGGGGTAAATGCCGTAGCAAGGTTACGCAACCTTGCTGAAGTTCGACCGAGAGGTAAGTCGTTCGCCTGGAATAGTGGGGATCGAGCGATGCATGGCTCTTCGGGCCCTGAAAAGCCCCACATCACTCCCTCCCCAGTGACGTAGTCACGAAACAGGTAAGGCAGGTTAGGGGGTGGTTAGTTGGTTATGAGCGCGCGCTTGAGCGCGAGTACGTGGAGGTTGTGCCGGTGGTGTAGGAGTGGTATTTGAAGATGGAGATGATTCTGGAGCGGAAGCTTCCAGAAAACAGGGCTTAAGCCTTTCGACGCTGACCGCGGATCGCTTGCCTCTAATGTCGATCTCGAAGACGCGGTCACTGATGCGGCGGAAGACTTTGAATGGGCCATCATAAGGTGGGTCGAGGGGTTTTTTGACCTTATCCACCCTGACAAAGACGTGCGTGCAGCTGTGCAGTTCAGGGTGGACGAAAAGTTTTTTGGAGCCGTGCCTGGTTACAGGGGTTGCCCTAACCTTACGTAGCAGGTCACGGAGATGTCCCAATTCGTGAAGTTGATCACGCGGTGTTTCGCCATTCAGGAAAAGTTCTCCTGGAAGAAGGAGGTTGGTACCCAGGTCCTCCTTAATGCTTGTCCTCAGGCCGATGAGGACGGTTGGAAGGGCGTCAAACCATTGTGTGTCATTATGACACATGAGTGAGTCTTTAAGAGATCTGTGCCAGCGCTCTATCATCCCATTTGATTGCGGGTGGTAGGCGGTGGTACGACTTCTTTGGCAGCCGAGAAGATTTGTTAGCTGCCTAAAAATTGTCGCCTCAAATTGTGGACCTCGGTCCGAAGTTATGGTGGTTGGTACACCGAAACGTGTGACCCAAGTTGAATAAAAGGCCTTGGCGACTGATTCGGCAGTAACTGCCCGGAGGGGTGTCGCCTCTGGCCATCGCGTGCAGCGATCCATCATAGTGAGGATATAAGAAAATCCTCTTGATGGAGTAAGCGGTCCCACTATGTCTATGTGGACATGGGCGAAGCGTGCCGTGGGAAGCTTGAATTGCGCTGGCTCCAGTACATTATGTCGCGCTACCTTGCAGTGCTGGCACTGGAGACAAGCACGGGCCCAACCGGTGAGGTCTTTGTTCATCCGGGGCCAAATGAATTTGCGACGGACAGCAGCGGCTGTTGCTCGGCCGCTGGGGTGGGCTGGGTTGTGGTAAACCTGGAACACGCCCTTACGTAGTTTCTCGGGAATGTAAGGTCTAGCGGTTCCAGTGGAGACATCACACCAGATTTCGCCCAAAGGGTCGCGAAGGGTAATTTTCTTGAGCTCTAGTGCCGTATCGGCAGTTAGGAGGGACTTGAGCTGTTCGTCCTCCTCTTGAGCTAGGGCAAGGTCAGTGTTATTCAAGGCGGTACGCAAATGAATCGTATCGATTCGAGAAAGAGCGTCCGCCGTGACATTCTGTTTACCGGAGATATGCCTTATCTCCGTGGAATATTGCCCAATGAGGTCTAATTGACGCTCTTGTCGGGGGGAGGCATTTCCCGACTTCTTCCGGAACGCATAGACCAATGGCTTATGGTCTGTTAAGATGGAGAGTGAGCGACCTTCTATCATATGACGGAAGTACTTAACAGCGCTGTAGATCGCGAGCAATTCACGGTCGTAGGCGCTGTAACGTCGCTCAGTGGGACTCAGCTTCCTTGAAAAGAAACCAAGTGGTTCCGGGCGGCCTTCAATGTCCTGTTCAAGGACGGCTCCGATTGCGGTATCCGATGCGTCGCATTGGATAGAAAGTGCCGCTCCCTCGAGGGGGTATCGGAGTAAGGTGGCATTTGCCAATTGCTCTTTGGACAGTTGGAATGCTCTATCAGAGACTTCTGTCCAATTAATGGGGCGCTTATCATTGCGCTTAGCCCCTTTTAAGAATTCATTTAAGGGAGCTTGAATTTGGGCAGCGTTCTTCAGTGTTGGGCGGTAAAAGTTAAGCATGCCCAAAAATCGACGAAGCTCACTCACGTTAGTAGGCCGGGGATACTTCATGAGGGCCTCCACACGGTCTGGTAGTGGGCGAATGCCCTGGTTGTCAACGACATAACCCAGATAGGTGATTTGCTCCTTGGCGTATTGACACTTATCTGGGTTGATGACAAGACCGAATTGACGGAGGCGCTCTAGGACCTGACGTAAGTGGCGTTTATGTTCGGCGTGGTCTTTGGAGGCGATGAGAATGTCATCAAGGTATGCATGGCAGCAATTAAGACCTCGTAAAGCCGTGTCGATATAACGTTGGAATGTCTGTGCGGCATTCCTGAGGCCGAAAGTCATCACTTTGAACTCGAAGAGTCCGAAAGGTGTAATGACTGCGGTCTTGGGGATGTCTTCTGGTGCCACCGAAATTTGATGGTATGCCCTGGTGAGATCCAGGGTAGTGAAGACATTGCACCCTCGTAACTTGTACGAAAAATCGTAGAGGTGTGCAATTGGGTATCTGTCCGGGACAGTTGCTGCGTTCAACAGCCTGTAATCGCCACATGGGCGCCACTCACCAGAACGTTTCTTCACTAAGTGGAGTGGGCTTGCCCAGGGACTGTCCGACGGTTGGCAGATACCTAGTTCGATCATATGCTCGAACTCCGCGCGCGCCGCACGTAATTTTTCCGGAGCCAGTCGACGTGGACGCTGGCTCACCGGGGGACCACGTGTTTCTATATGATGAAACACCGTGGCTTTATGTCGGCGTTGGTTAGGTAGAGGAATTGTCGTACTAACAAATTCTTGTACCATAACCTGAAATGGGTCTATGCACTCTGTGGCCCGTGAAGTTGCCGCTGTTGATGCCGTCATGGGCAAGGGGGGTGCGGTTGGAGCCACAAGTCTGTTATGGGTCGAATCGACCAACAGATTATGTGCACCTAATAGGTCGGAACCTATCAGGGGTTCATTTACGTCCGCAATGACGAAACGCCAAGTGATCGGACGACAAAGACCCAATTGAAGTGTCAGCTTTTTACGTCCGTACGTAAGTATCGGCGTATTATTTGCAGCTGACAATTTAAGTGCGGCTGGCACGCGGTTACGCGGAGCAAACGATCGCGGGAGGACTGAAATATCGGCGCCGGTATCGACAGTAAAAGCGATATTCAGCTTAGAATCCCGGATGGTTAGGCGACTTATCGTATGGGTGCCGGCCGATTGCGCGAAGGTGTGGGTCGGCAAAATTAGTTTAAAGAGCGCCTTTGGTTGGTGGAAGGTTGCGTCCAACCACAAGGCGCCTTGCAGTTAAATGCGCGATCACCATATCGTTGGTGATTGGCGCACCAAGGCAGAGTAACGGCATTATCAGGTATATTCTGCCTGGTGCTATTGCCATTACGGGGAGGTCGAGCCGGAGCTCGCTGAGAGTTGGCCCGGTGAGGGCCATTTTGAGAGGAATTGGCCCTCTGTGGGGCATTTTGAGGGATATAGGCCTGTAGGGAGGAAGTAATGTGCACCGGCGTACGGCGCTGATTAACTTCCTCCTCCATCATGTATTGTTCCACCGACGAGCACTAAACAATTCCGCTGAAGCAGAGGAACGAAACGACGCCACGTTTGGAAACAACCAACAAAACGAACACCAAAAGTAAACACGTAAAACACAGGAAGGAAAGTTAATGTTCTTTTATTTTATTGGATGTATTGGTTCGTTGACGGTGACACAAATACACAAAAAAAAACGATTTGATATAACTTTAATGGTGTTGTTTAAATAATATTTGAAAAGTGAAACACCGAATACATTTTGTGATTAACCGCACGCGACTCTCGACTCACACGATTATCGCTTATTATCGCTTATTATCGCTTCCCTGTGCGCACCAGGGAAGCGATAGGAGACACGACCTGCTCCGGTCGAAGGATGGTATAAGACTCAGCGATCGTCGTCTCATGCAGAGATGATTTCGCTAAGGAAAAAAATGAAGAGAGAGAAAAACTCTTCTCTTAAGGGTGTGAATATATCCTTGCCAAGGATATGTTTTATCTCCCACAAGTGTAACGTAGAGTCTCTCTTATGGGAACAAGAAAACCAGATCTCGTAATAAAGGTCGTGGTGGTATGTGTGGGATCGTTCAGATAGATGCGTTTCACACGTGCAGTGGAACGACGAAACAGGCAGACGGCAAAGACAATAGGGAAAAATGACCAAATGCCCGTTGGTAATGCGGGTCATTGTTTACACGATGCCTCGTCGCTATTTTCGACGTTAGGAGAAAAAGGTGCTAAAAGCAAATTGAATGTTTATGGCATCTCTGGCTGCAATAGAAACCGGGTTCATATTTGCATTAGGAAATGCTGGAGAATTTGGTTTCAGCGTCTATTGCGCTAATTATATGCAGCTGCTTGGGTTGTTTGCTGGTAAGACAAACAAAAAAGGTTGCCAGGCAATGTATATGAAAAGGTATATGGCGCGACTGGGAAAATAGACGGCGCGATATTTATGGTATTTGTCTGGTACCGAATTGGTTCAGAATACCAAATAAGAAAACAAAGAAATCTTATGAAAAATTGTATGCGAAGGGATGCATGAAGGTAAGTTTTCTTTATAGGGATTTTAGGGTTATAATAATTGGGTCTGTTTGATGCGTGAAGCATCTAAGATGCTAATGCGAATTGCATTAGCGAAAGCTGGTCCAGACCCGGGTTATGGTTATGGGGGTTTTTTCAGGAAGGCGAGCCGTGGGATCTGGCGGAATCGCCACAGGCCCTCTGAGGGGCAGTTTGGGAGTAATTTTGCCGATTAATAGGACGGCTCGGCATGGCTCGATTCTGGGCGCTTCGAGGATTGTTCCTCACCTCCGCACGCAATTGAGTTATCTCGCGGAGGAGTGAGGTTTGGAGCGCCCGAAGGTCAGCAGGGGTTAATTGTGGTGGCGGACTTCTTTGCTTAAATACGTTGGGGCCTGCCTCTGGATTCCCCTGAGGGAAATTGGTTGAGGCGGGCCTTCTATGAGGTAATTGGGTTTGAGGAGGATGGAGAGTTGGGACCAATTGAGGGGCTGAGAAAGGCAGACGAGGGTGCCGTGCAGGCTGGGCGGCGTGTTGAGAAACCGCCGCTACCTGGTACGCTGGAGGCTCAGAATACTGATCTGAGCTTTCCATGATTGCGTCCGCAATTTTGGATAAATAGCCCAAACTCTGATTGGGTTGGGCTATAAGTGCCGAACGGGCATGCTGGGGAAGACACCTCAAAAAGTGAGGCCTTATCAGGTCGTCCCCAATCCTGGTCCCCGCTATAGAGCGTAAATGGGTCAGGAAAAGAGATGGTCGCATCCCAGAAAGGTTGGTTACAGCGGCTAAACGTTGTTGCCGCACACTTCCAGGCTCGTCCAAAGCGTCGAGCAGGGCTTCACGCATGTTGCTATACGGGTTGCGGCCGGCCGACCTTATTATGTGTGCAACATGCGGTCGCTGAGTGCGGTCAAGCACTTTCAACAGCTCGACTGCACGAAGTTGTTCGTCGTGCAAGGCTGAGGCCTGGAAGATGCGGTCTGCCACTGCAAACCACAGGTCTGGGTCCTCCTCATCGAAGGGGGGAAGCCCTATATTAGAAGGATGAGTCCCATTCCCGAGGCTGGAAGCATCGCGGAATTCTTGGGACTCTGGTTGCCTATGGGCTTGTTTGGAAGTACCGGCACTAGTTGTGGGCATTAAAATGCCGGAATTTACCAAAGGGCCGGTACTAGAGGCGTTAGGAGCAGTCGGGGGTGTGTCTATGTAAGTAGTCTGGGGTCGGTTCACGACGCTGGGGGCAACCGGTGGTGCCAGAGGAGTAGATTGTGCCGGCAAGTCTTGGTCAGCATTGACTTGCTCAGCGGGGAAATCGACGCTGGAGGCGTCGTGAAATTCAAGGGGCTCGGGTTGTTCCTGAGCCTTTTTGGCCATGGTGTTTCTCGTGTTGACCATTATAGGTTGTAACGTGAAACGGGAGTCGAGGGCGTAAGAGGACGCGAAGAAAGGTGAAAGGAGGCCAATGGGTGAAAAGGAGTCGCAGCAAGTTGATAGTGGTTGGTTGGTCGCGAATAAACGGAAAGCACTGTATTGATATACCGCTTAATTCTGCGATAATTGACCTTTATCTATATCTTTGAAACCTAAAGAGCAGAGTTGAGTCGTGGTTTCTACGGAAGAAGTAGAAATAGGTCGCAATAGGACGCGAGGAGTAGAGAATTGGAGAAGATCGAGGGTACACCGCCAGGAATAAAAACGATTCAGTATTGAATTAAGGGTTCTACGAAGGAAGTAGTAGTCGATCGCCAGAGGACGCGAGGCGTGGGGAAAAGGCCAATGAGGCTAAAAGAAGTCGCAGGAGGTTGCGAGAACCGACCAACGTCCCGAAACAATGGTTCTCACAAGTCGAGACAGGTCGTGCGAAGGTTGGAAGTGAAGTCACGTGGAGTGATGGAATCTTGAATTCCCCCGAAACGGGTTTATTAATTAAAATGCGTCGAGCGTAGTCATTAACACGGACGTGCAGGGTTGGAGTATTGCCTACCCGAACTTCAAAATTAAAGCTTGTCAATATGGATAATTAAAACGACGATTAAAATTCCAAAAGGGAGGGAAAACAAGAATTCAATGTGTGCCGGGGTGTGTGCCTGAAAAATGTTTAGAAGCTATGAAGTCGTGTCGTAAGTACTGCAGAACGAGAATATATGTTATTTGATACCCTGAAGGGGTTTACAATATTTATTATTTTTAATTGTAGCAGGAAAACAAAAAGAATAGTTGTTGTGTCCTTATATGCGTTATTAGTTTTCAGCCCAACAGATATATTTTTATGTATTTTTGGGATAGCTTAATTTTCGCTTATAGATGTAATAAATCAATAGGATGAAGTCAATAGTTAACTGATAAAAAAAAGACTTCAATTGAGTAAACTAACAAGGATGTACCATTTCAAATATTTTATCCTTGAACACCATAAATTTGCTTATTGAATATTACTAAAAAAAAAAAAAAAAACTTAAAAATTCGCATTGTAACAATTGTTTCAATCGTTTTTGACTTAAATTTTAATGTTTACAAGAAAAACAATTATTGATTAAATTTGCAACGGATTAAATAATGAGGAAATTTATTTGAAGGAGAAAAAAAAAATTTTTGTCAGTTATTATTTTCTTGTTTGCGATGTACTTCTATGTAATTGGTCCATTACTTCTATTCGATATGGTGTATACGATTGTGAATTATTACAATTTTTGGTTTTTATCACATTACAATTGTATATATAAAAAAATTACCATAAAATGTAGAGGACATAAAACTTAAGAAGAAAGAAACTCTAGTTGCTTGCACAAGTTTTAACATGTAACACCATAATTGAATTATTAAATACAACACGAATTATATTATTGAAAGTAAGTTTCACTAACTTGCTAATGGGTTGGTTTGACTATTGAAAAAAACGAAAGGATACTTAGCTGAAATCCCTGGCAGCTGTTCCTGATGGCAAATGGGGCTGTTGTTGCTGAGGTGATTGTGGAAATGTTAGAGATGTTCCTATCTAGTGGCGTTGACAAACCCAGGATCTTTGGGGGCTGGGGTAGCGCAGCGAACTGATGGGGTGGGGCTCTACTTGCCCTTTACCGGGTTCTTCTCAAACCGCAGCACTGGTCACTGGCACCAAAGTCATCATACAAATTTCGACACTCGGAAGTTGTGCGATTTTAATTTTCACCATAAAGTCACTGTTAACAGGGTGTAAACTATTCCTGGACCAGAAGGTTACGTTTGTTCAATTCACCGTGGGTCACCAATGTGGGTTGTTAAGTACTTGCGTCAACAAGGACGCGGATTCAGTACTAACACCACGTACAACACGCCGCGAAAAGTTCTCCGAAAGAGGAAAATAAATAAAACTCACGAACGTATTGTTTCAAATAAAGTTTTCTTTATTGCAATAATTTAGATTCACTTCCTTTATATATTTACGTAAATTCACATGAAAATGTTTTTCCACTTATTTTCGATATTTTTTACTTATGCGCATAGTCAATCCGTACGATCGAACGTTTTGCTTAAAATACATCACCGGCTCTCATTAGGCACCATCAACAACAACAAAATCCCGATAGTCTTGTGAATTAGTTAATATTAAGGCAAAATATAATGAACGCACTAAATGACGAAAGTCCACTGAAAACGGTTTTAATTGAATGTTCCCTTTAAAAATAACTTAAGCGTTACGGCGTGATTAGATATAATAGAAAACTAATAAATAAACTGCCGACGGGAATAAAATGTCAAGACTCGCCACACACAAGTTGACTCCAAGGAAAAAGGCTGACTCACTAACTGGTGCTCACCAAAGAAAAAGGGAACCTCAAAGAAACTGAAAAAGAGGAGGAGCCACACGATTAACTCGAGGTAGTTAATCGTGATTGGACCGGGTGAAATAGGCATACATGATGCGTATGTGTGTACGCCTCGCATCCGATCGTCCGGCGACCCTGGATGGATGCCAACATCGCTGCAGCATCTTACACGAATGCAATAATAACATCTGGTCATCCTATGGGAGGCCATAAATCAACATTTCGGTTGATGATGTTTAAATATTGCAACGAATATAGGGTGCAGCCGTTGCCAGATGTTGAAAGTAAACATTTTCTGGCTGCATCCAGTTCGTTGCTCGTTTGCGGTCCCTGCTTGGTGGGGACCGATAATAGCAAACCAGCGATTGCTGGTAATTAGGGAAATGCTTGGTTTGCCTCAGCCGAAACCTTGTCGGCGGTGGCAAAACAATGGGACCAAATAGCCGCATGCAAGAAGTGCCATGGGCAAACAAATAAAACGAGTCAACAAGGAACTCTTTGTTGATGTTGTTTCCATAGCATAAGGCTATGGAAACAAGATGCCCTGAATAGAATGTATGCCTAAGGATAGGATTTCAAATGCCACGGCAATGTGATAATCTTGCCGTGGACTTATGCTTTTTTTAGGAAATAATGCCTGCCCGGGGGTGAATTTTCGATGCCACGGCAAGGTGATAAGCTTTGCCGTGGACTTAATGTTTTTTAGGAATTAATGCCTGCCCGAGGGTGAGTTCTCGATGCCACGGCAAGGTGATAAGCTTTGCCGTGGACTTAATGTTTTTCGGGGGTGGTGTTGGAGAAAAAGGGGTTTGGAAGGAAAACCCCCCACAGAATAGGTAAGCTGCCTAACGGATACTCAAAACAGTTATCCGATTGGGTAACCGTATTAATTCCAGCGATTTGGCTGGGGGTAAATGCCGTAGCAAGGTTACGCAACCTTGCTGAAGTTCGACCGAGAGGTAAGTCGTTCGCCTGGAATAGTGGGGATCGAGCGATGCATGGCTCTTCGGGCCCTGAAAAGCCCCACAGTATCATATAACACCAGCCCAAATGGAGAAGCTACGCACTTTCGAAAGGAAATGCTTCAGGCTGGTCACTGGCCTCAACAGACAACCCAACTCTTACAAGTATTGCAATAACAGCTTGCTATACAATGCCGCTAATATTGACCGTCTCGACAGACGCTTCCTAGAGCTGTCTATCAAATTTATTGAAAACCTCCCAAATAATCCCAACCCCATAATAACTTCACTACTACCAACTCCTCTAGATAACAGGGCTCACTATCTGAATTGTCTCCATACTAGAAGTCTCCTCACCTCTGGAAGATTGGTTAATGACTCCAACGAGGTAGTGTACCATAACACCGAGCTGGCACCCAATCAGTTCAAATACTGTAACATACAACCATTCTCCAACATTCTGCGTTTTAACGAACAACCGGAAAGTGTTACCGCACCTGAGGCCACTAACTGGCCATATCCCACGCCAACCTACTTCCTTAACCATCAATCCCTATATTCCCCAATTCACATTATATATTTAACTTATTATAAAATAAATTTGGTTAAGCTAGAATAAGTTAGAGTTAAGTTTAGATTAAATTAAAAAAATAAAAATCCTGGTTTTCTGACCTTTTCCAGGAAAACTGTTAATATTAAAACCTATAATACTCGAATAGTTATTCACACATTCAGTTATGTTTGAAAAATGTGTAATGTATGCATGTAAACTGTTGTATCACTAGAATTATAAGTCAGCTGTAGTACTTAATGTAAACATTGATTATTGGTCAAATAAATACAGTATGTTAAAAAAAAAAAAAAACATATGTTATCGCATAGACAGGGTACATGCTAGTGGTGGAGGTGTCGCCATTGTTGTGAAAAAATGTATAGAACATTCCTTGCGTCCTTCATTGAGGAAATTAGTATAGATGTAACATTAAGTGATAACTCCAAGGTGAGTCTTTTTTCGGTCTATTTCCCTGGTGGAAATGGAAACATTGCGAAATCTACTTACTTTAAGCGGGATCTGCAAAAATTGTATAGAGTTAACACTCGAAACAAGGTAATTATTGGTGGTGATCTAAACTGCAGACATCAGTCGTGGAATTGTCTTAGGGCAAACTGCTGGTGTAACATTTTACTAGATGTTGCTGAATCCAGCCCTAGTTTTTCTATACTTTATCCACTTATCCCCACCTATATCCCAGCGAGTGGTAACAAGAACCCCTCAATTCTTGATCTATATATCACTAAAATTTCAAATTACTGCACAGTACCATTAACTCTAAATGCGTTAAGTTCAGACCACCTTCCGATCAGCCTCACAGTGAATCATACAGTAGCTGTAAATCGTACCAGTTTATACCACCACTATTCCGCAGCCAACTTGGTTCTAGGTGATTCCAGCCTAAATTCTATAACCTGCAGCGAGCACATTGATATCCTATGTAACAATTTTGTTTCTATTATCAATAGAGCGGCCGATCTTGCGATACCTAAATGTTCCGCTGCTCCAGTTGATAAGGCACCGCTTCCTGAAAATATCTTACATCTGATTAGGCTACGAAACTCTGAAAGAAGAAAATGGCTTCGTTATAGAATCGATTGTTTTCTAGTTAATGTTAAAGACTTAAATAATATCATTAAAAACGAAATCTCAACATATAGGAACAAGTGTTGGAACAAACACCTTTCCTCTCTTGACAAAGCAAGCAAACCGTTCTGGAAAATATCAAAAATTATGAATAAGAGAGGGTCAAGTATACTTCCGCTTAAAGTTCACGACATGTTGTTTATTTCTTCAGTGGAGAAATCGAACCCACTTGCTAACACGTTTAGTAAGAACCACTCCATATCTATGCATCTAAGCGACGCGTATACTGAGGCTGAAGTTGCTAACACTATCCATGTACTTTCTCAAACAGCAGCTGAAAGTACTTACGCAACTAATATCAGCAAAGTTAAAGAATTGATAAAAAAATCGAAATCAAAAAAGGCTGCGGGTCTCGATAATATTAACAACAAATTAATCAAAGCACTTCCACCTGCTGCAAGTAACTATTTAACGTTTATTTTCAACGCTTGTCTTAAGAATTGTTATTTTCCGGACTATTGGAAAACAGCAAAAGTAATACCTATCCCGAAACCCGGCAAACCGAAGAACAGCCCCGAAAGCTACAGACCTATTAGTCTACTTAGCTGTCTAAGTAAGCTCTTAGAAAAAATCATTAAGGAAAGGATTGATCGTTTTGTGGAAGACAATAACATCTTACCAAACTTTCAGTTCCGTTTCCGTAGTGGTCACAACACAATCCACCAAGTCTAACGCATTAAAAATCACATAGCTGGTAAATTCATCGACAATGAGTCAACGGGACTGGTTCTTCTAGACATCGAAAAAGCCTTTGATACTGTATGGACGGTGCCTTGATTTATAAGCTACTGAAGCTTAAGCTGCCAATACCGCTTATCAAAATTATCCAGAGCTTTCATCGTTCGAGAACATATGTTGTGAGTATAGGAACTGACATATCCTGTACTCACCAAATCCACTATGGTGTACCCCAAGGCTCGGTCCTTGGTCCTATGGGTAGAAGGCGTACTGCACTGGTTCACTTCTAACTCCATCCTCTGTAAACTGTATAAGTGTACTTGCCACGCACTTGGTCAACGCTCTATATGTTCTTCGTATAGTAGATCACCACACAGCGAATAAAAAGGAAACACAGGAACTTAAATGTTTTTGTTTTATTGTCACTTAAAGAATCCATGTAATAAAACATATATACAACTTAACATAAAACACTAATTGATAATTGGCTGTACAATGCTGGTAATTTACACATAAAATTACGTTGACACTTCTTGTCTCTTACAATTCAAGTAAACTTAGAATCAATTAGGTTGACACTTCTTGTCGGTTAATTTATATAGGCACACGAAACTTTACGAATGGTAAATATTAATTCTCTGTACACTCTAAGTTAATGAATAATCAAATGTATTGTCACTTTTTGTCTTTTACAATTCAAGTAAATTGGTCCATTTGCCTTCAGGACACGACCGCACATCAAGGCCACCACAACGCAACTCACTCGACACTTGTGTGTTTATTTACCGTGGAGGCCCGACTTACCTCCACGGAATCCAAGACGCGATTAAATAAGCTCATCGAAGCGACAGAATACCACATATTCCATCATCGCTTCGATGACCATATTTGGTAATTTACCCGTTTGCGTTTTGTTCAACACAAAAGGGGTTGAAATACACACACGATGATTGCTTTTGCTGTTCATCGTGTGTATACGCAAATATGGAGACACAGCATACTTCTCATTTAAAGTTCGCAGCAGGTGCGAGTATCTCTGCTACGAAAAGGGTTGAAGTATTTGCACGATCAACGTGTGCGTAAGGCATTATTGCTGATCGTGTACTTTCCTCTTCCATAAATGGATATGTTCCCCCGACGTCATTGTGCGGGCTTCACGCTGCTTGGGCGCGCTTTTCCGGCGTCCCCTGGTATAAATCGCCTCGCGCGTGTGTGCGAAAATGCTTTCGTCTTATGCGCATGGATTATGTAAGGGAATCATATCGAACACGCGATGTTGTATCGATCCGTGTTTTCAAGGGCATTTGGCTGGTGCCAACAATTTCGCTTGTCGGACGGGTGGTCGATCGATCGTTTGTATAGATGACCGCAAAAAGGAAGAAATATCGCCTGTAGTATGTGGTAAACACATTAGGAGGTATTTCTTTGATACTTTTGGGCAGTGTTGATTGCTGCATATGCAACCGGATTTGCCTTTGGTGTACATGGTGCCATTCGCACAACTATGTCCTTGTAGGAAATGTCTGTTGTTGCTGATGTATTTTTCGTATCAGCGGACATTATGTTTCACAGGTTTTTCTGTGATTATAGTTTTACTAAGGCTGGTAAGTACGTGCTTTTTATAGAATAGGACACGCGTGAAAATGGTTACCTGGTGATAGATGAACAGGTAAGTAGTGGCGTTTGCAAGAACCGCCACAGTCCCATATTATTCACATTATTTGTCGCAGATTTACCATGTCTAGGTGAAAACATTCAGGTAGCTATGTTTGCCGATGATACGGCCATTTTCTCTTCGGGTGCCTTATTCACTAATGTCTACAACTCTTTGCAAGCAGCTCTTGTCAAACTAGCAGTGTATTATAGGAAATGGAAAATAAAAATAAATGGTAATAAATCACAAGCTGTCTGGTTTTCGAGATGTAGGAAACTCTGCTACCTACCAAATGGCACTAAACTCAGTATGTGTGCAGTTGATATTGATTGGTCCGAAGACTGTAGATATCTAGGTATTATTCTAGATAAAAAACGTATCTTTCAAAAACACATCACTACCACAATAGACAAAATAAACAATGTCGTAAGAGTTATGTATCCATTAGTGTGTAGAAAGTCAAAGCTTAGCATCAAAAATAAAATTATATTATTCAAAACCATTTTTCAAGCTATACTCCTGTACGGGGCCCCTGTATGGTGTAATTGTGCTCGCACACACAAAATAAAATTGCAAAGGTGTCAAAATAAAATATTGAGAATGTTGCTGAATTTGCCATGGCATTATTCGACACATGAACTACATGAAAACGCCAACGTTAAACCGGTAGAGTTCCTTATTGACAAAATCAATCGAAACTTCTTCGTCAATTGTTCTTTTTCTGACAATGTTCTCGTTTCCCGTCTTGCGTTATCCTAAATCACTACATATGTACTCTGTCTATGAAAATTATATCGAGGTCATTACTATATAAAATAACCGGAAGCCAGTGCAATATTAGTCTTAAGATTCAAATAAGGATTTTTTTCTTGTAGTTTTCCCTTAATTTATTATTTGTTATTCATTAAAATTGTGCTATTGTCATTATATAGATTTAAGATTATAGTTGTAAAGGAATTCCTATCCTAAATCTTTGAAATACTAGTTGTAAAATATACCATAAATGTAATTATCTACCAAATAAAAATTGAATTGAATTGAAAAGGGGTGATAGAGGACGCCTGGGAACAATATGTTCTTATTCACTTCGTAGCCAAATTTGAAAAATGAAAAGTCGGCATATAAAGTAACGAGTTTTCTTTGTGTTTGAGAGTTCTTCACTTACTGGAAACAAAAGCGGACGTACTGCATACGTTCCAGCTTTATCATTGCACCTGGATCCAAGGCTATTCGGAGAAAAGATCAAGACGTCTGGGACAATAAGCAAGGGTCAGTAGCCGTGAGTACATCAGCTCAACCGCAGCAACAGCAGTAGCAGCATTCTTAATAGCAGATAGTTAGCGGAAAGGCACTAGTTAAACAATCCGGACCATCATCAGGAAAGCGTCTTTCAATTAAAATCTAATTTCTGGATCAATCTCGACTCCAGATTTGTCATCTATTCGCTAACTATCACTGTTAAAATGTGAACAAAGAATTGACTGATGTGTTAAGATAAGGATCTGAAACGAAAAAGGGAATGATCATTGGAGCGCTGTGATTTTTGTGGAGAAATGAGTAGATTGGTGGAAAAACTGTTAATAAGGGGTCATAAATGCATATTTCTAGAAAAAGAAAAGTTTCAGGGAATTTTCATACAAAATAGCGGATGTACTCATAACAATCAAAAGAAAAATCGAGGAGGGTTCAGATCGGGAAACGTAACTGGAACAATTTTTGACCTGGAAACAAAAACCTAGGTGTTTTTTTAAGCTTAGGACCAAAGTATTGGTTTGTAGCACATGCAATGTCCGATTTTATAGTAAAAATTTAATAGCCACTATTATTTTTCCGAAAATTTCTATTCATTCAAAATAGGATCCGTTGGTATCTATGACATTCTTCCAACGTGATACAAGATCAAATATTCCATTTTCGTAGAAGTGCTGACTTTTTAAGGCAATGAAATCTTCAAAGGCAAGACTGTGCGGTTCCGCCAAACCCCACGGTACACTTACCTAAAAAACCCCCCATAACTCCCATTCAACCTCTTAACTTCGCAAATGCAATTGCATTAGCACCTATGAATGCTGCACGCATCAAGCTTACCGAAGTTATTTATTTCAAAGTGTTGATCGTTCCGATCCAGCAAAAAATGAGAAACACAAATTAACAATCTTATAACTCTTATATTTTATTAATGGTGGACAAGTTAATCCACCTGACAGTCTTGCAATTCTTAATCATTCAACTAACAATTCACAGGATGGTTTTATATAAAATATTTAAACTCCGCTTGTTTCTTCAGTTGATTTTCCGTTTTTGTGGCCGAGTTTCACCGTCCAAAAACCGTGCTCCAAGTTGAACTTAGAATTGTTCTGGTGCCAACTGTCCCTCCTGACCTCTCCTTGCTGTATTTCCCGTTGCAAAGATTTCTGAGATCGCTCTTGACTCTCACAATTGTTGACTGTATGGAAAGCTCAGCTCTAATCGCAATTTTACAGAACAAGCCTTCCATTGCCTACCTTTAAGCGCGGGATAACTCTTGCGCCGTCAATTGAGCTTTTGAATTACGCGATTAAAATATGTAATCGATTATGTGGTTTATATCGTTGCCTGTGTTCTGATGAATTGTTGGCTTGAATTATTCTGTTGCATTTGCAACATCTTGCCGGGGCAGCGATGATGCATCAGCAGGTGGTCGTCATTACCCTTCCGTTAAATTCGACGTATCAGCCCAGATGAATTCTTATTTGAGGATGAAGTAAGCTTAGTCTTGTTTCGACGTGACAAGGTGGGGGGCGGTAATGAATTATATTGATTACTAAATCAATTGTTAATTTGGTTATGGTACAGTGGCATATTCATCTTATGGGTGTGTGTGTGTGTGTGGGGGGGGGGGGGGGGGGGGTGTTTCTATTTGACCATGGGCAAAAGACAGAGTTTAGCTATTGGGCTTTTCAATGTTGTAGTAGCTGCTTTCACTGTGACAACATGAATTCTTGGATCGGCTCTTGGGTGGCAAACACGAGCACTGTACAAACAACACTAGACGCTGCCACAACAAAATTAAACTTAACCTAAACAACACTCTAATAAAACCCTCCAAAACCCTAAAATATCTGGGAATCACTTTTTCTAATAACTGGTCTTTTTCCTCCCACATTAAAAATTCCCTTCAAAAAGCCACAATTCAGCTTAATCTCTGTAGAAGAGTAATGTGGAAACCTAATAGTCTCTCTCCGTCGGGGAGCCCCTGGCGCAAGACTAATGACCTTGCCCAGAAAAAATAAATCATTATGGAAAATTTAACAAGCCCCAGGACTTGCTAAACAAGGCCAAGACCGGTTCCTGGTTGTAGTGCCGATGATGATGATGAATAGTCTCTCTCACATAGTCAAACTGCTCATTTACAAACAAATTATCAGGCCCACACTCACGTACGCGTGCCCATTGTGGTACCATATCACTCCCTCCCAAATGGAGAAATTACGAGTATTCGAAAGAAAATGCTTTAGGTATGTCTCTGGGTTACATCGTCGTCCTAACTCCTATAAGTACTATAGTAACGTCGAACTCTACAATACCGCTGGTATTGAGCGCCTCGATAGACGATTCCTCGAACTGTCTATCAAATTTATCGAAAACCTACAAAATAATCCCAATCCCATAATAACCTCGCTGTTAGAGAACCCTCTAGATATCAGAACTAACTACCCCAACTGTCTCCACACCAGAGCTATCTTCGTCTCAGGCAGACTGGTAAATGATTCAAACGAGATCATATACCACAACACCGAAGTTACCCCTAACCAGTTCAAATATTCTAACGTCCAACCATTTTCCAACATCCTACGTTTTTCCAACGAACAACCGGAAAGAAATACTCTTCCTCAAACCTATAACTGACCTCATTCCGCATCCTTTAATTCATAAATCCCATTAATTATAAAACTTTGTTTTGTTTATAGCTCATTTTATAATAATCAGACTAAGTTAGCTTAAGTGATATTTATTTTTATATTTAGGGTTAAGTTTAGATTAAGTAAAGTAAAAATAAGAAATTCCTGGTTTTCTGACCTTTTCCAGGAAGACGAAACCCTACTAAATGTATGAACACACATATAGCCTATAACTCTTAAAACATTGTTTGGAAAATGTATTATAATAATAATTACATGTAAGCAATTGTCACGAATTTAATTTTAAGTCACTGTATTACTTAAATGTACAAATTTATATTATGGTTAATAAATACAGTTTAAAAAAAAAAAAAAAAAAAAATCTTCATCTAAACCTATCCAGCCGGAGAGTGCGGATCGCACGATGTTCTGCTTGACATTCGGTTTTTTTTTTTTGTTTGTGAATAAATAATTTCGAAGGAGAAAAAATAGAGAAACCAAGCCAGTAAGCATAAACCAATTCAGTGAATGAAAATCAAAAACCTAAATTCTGAATGAGATCAACACCGACATCGGACAGGCCATTAACCAGCGAACCCGAAACTAAAAACGAAGCCACAATGACAGCAGAAATAGCATCACTCAAAGCCGACATAACCCACTTAATACAACAAATGCAGAACATGGCCGGTGCCATAAGTACATTGCAGGAACAAGCCAGGCAAAACAGAGAAACTCCACTACAACGCATACAGCTCACAGAACACAAAGACATACCGTTCACATTCCAGAGACCCGAGGACATAGATCTGGAAGGATTCAAAAACCTAAACAGATTCAATGGAAACCCAGACGAATACCCATCATGGAGGGAAAACGCTCGCCAATTGATGACAGCATGTGAGGCACATAAAGGACACTCAAAATATGCCACCGCCTTGTCAATAATAAAAAATAAAATAGTCGGGGAAGCAGCACGTCTACTAACAAACTGTCAGACAAGAATTTGTTTCGAGGCAATTCTTGACAGATTGGACTCAGCCTATAGCGATAACCGACCACTTTACGTATTAAAAGAAGACATGACAAGCATAAAACAAGAGAAAAGCCCCCTAGGCAAATATTACGACGAAATAAATAGAGCGTTAAATGCAGTAACATCAAAAATCCAATATGAGAACAAACATCCAGAGGTAGAAAAAGCACTCTTCAAAGAAGCAGAAAGGGAAGCTACAAGAGTATTCCTGAACGGACTCAACAACATTATGATGAAACAGACGCTCTACGCCCACAAATGCGAATCACTCTCAGAAGCATATGGAATCGCACTTGCAGTACACCACGACACCAGAAATCACGTCCTGGCACCGAACTTTAGAAGGCCAGACAGAGGCTTTTACAGGCAAAATACCCAAAACTACGAGTTCCAAACCAGAAGAAACCAAGACCAACAATCGTAGCAGCACCCACCAAACTTTGACAGACAACAAGGGTACAACAGAGATAGAGAATCCCGACAATACTTCAGACCAACAGGAAGAAACCAGTTCACAAACTAAGCTGAACCAGAACCAATGGATGTAGACAGATCAATTGTAAACCACTCCAGATTCAACAACCCATCCAGAAGACCAACATACCAGAGCTATCAGCAAACCAACAACAGGCACGAACAACAACGGATGAACAACCTCGAATCAGCCTCACGAACCAGCTCAATGACGAACAACGTAAGTCAAAATAAATATAAAGAATCTTTTCTTAGCATAAGGAAAGGGTTACCAATACTAACATTAAAAAACGAAGAAACTATCAAAACATATGAAATTTTAATAGACTCGGGGCAACCCAGAATTATTGTTCTAAGTCAATAGATTTAAGTTACTCAATACCCATAGCTCAGACATACTCCAAAACAATCCATGGAAAAAGTGTCATTAACAAACAACGAAACATTCACATATTAGGGAAAAGGTTAAAATTCTTTGAACTTCCAGAATTAAACGAATTCGACTTAATAATAGGAATAGAGGGACTACGCGAACTGAACGCCCACTTAGACTTTTCAAAAATGACCCTAACAACCCATACAACACAAAATAAAACAGAACAAAAAATAAATTACACGACAGAGGACCAAACATTTATGAACGAAATAGACAAATTAATGAATAGAAACAAAAGAATAGACAAAAACCTACCATAGACTACTAACATAATTGCAACAATTAAAACTAAAACCGACGAGCCTGTGTGGTCAAAACATTACCCATACAGGATTGCAGACCAGGACTTTGTAAACCAAGAAATAGAAGGACTGTTAAAACGAGGCATAATTAGACCCTAACAATCGCCATATTGCTCACCAATATGGATAGTACCAAAAAAAAAGGTCCAAACGCGGATGGAACACCCAAGAAACGTCTCGTAAATGACTATAGGAAATTAAACGAAACCACAATAAACGATATATACCCAATGCCTAACAACATCCATACAATTCAGAACTTAGGCGAAGCAAAGATATTCTCGACAATAGATTTAGAATCCGGCTTCCACCAAATTTTAATTGACGAAAAAGACAAAGAAAAGACGGCATTCGCGGTCAACGGAGCTTTGTACGAATACAACAGATTAGCCTTCGGACTTAAAAACGCTCCAGCAATTTTTCAACGCTGCGTTGACGATATCATAAGACCCTTTATCACAAAGTTTTGTTACGTCTACATTGACGACATAATAGTTTTTTTCCAAATCCAAAAAAGAACACATGAGTCATCTAAGACAAGTATTCGATGCCCTATATAAGGCAAATCTAACAATTTCAGAAGAAAAATCCCATTTCTTCAAAAACTACGTCAAATTTCTAGGCCACGTGATAAGTCATAAAATAATACGAACATATCCTGACAAAATCGAAACCATTCGAAAATACCCACAGCCTACGAATTTGAAAGAGTTACGAGCTTTCCTCGGTTTGGCTGGATTTTACCGTAAGTTCGTCAAAAACTACGCCACAGTTGCGAAGCTCCTAACGAACTTGCTTAATACTGATCAAATGGTTTCCCAAAAACAGAGTTCGAATTATAAAATAAAACTGAACGACGAAGAAAAACAAAGTTTCTCGGATCTCAAAAGACACCTCGAAGAATGTCTTGAACTATCCCAACCCGACTATTCGAAACCATTCGAACTAACGACTGACGCCTCAAATTTTGCAATAGGAGCAGTCCTATCACAGGGAAAAATACCCATTACATTCGTTTCCAAAATGCTAAGTGAAACAGAAAAAAAGTATGCCACCAACGAAAAGGAATTGTACGCCATAGTTTTTACTTTAAAAAAAAACTAAGATTATACATACAAGGTATATCAGACTTAACAATATATACCGATCATCAATCCCTAACCTATGCAATATTAGATAAAAATACAAACACAAATATCAAACGATGGAAAAACTTCATAGAGGAATTTTGTGCCAAGGTAGTTTACAAACCAGGCAAAGAGAAAGTAGTAGCCGACGCCCTAAGTCGCCGACAAATAAATAACTCTAGTACATCTTCCATACACTCAGAAGATAGTTCACCCGTTTATAAAATAAAATCAACACCAAAACCAGTCAATCAATTCAAAAGACAAATTTACATAGAATTTGCCGAGACAAACGAATTAGACGGTAAAACTATATTCGAAGGATACAAAAGGTTCCATCTAAAGCTAAAAGACTTATCAGAAGTAGTAACAATATTAAAAACAATCATAGACCCAAATCATACAAACGCTATACACTGCGATGAGATAACACTTTTCGAAATTAGACAAATAATAGAGGAAAATTTCGAGAACATAAAAATGGTACATTCAGTAAAAGATATAACGAACGAAGATGAACAAATGAGAATAACCCAAGAAATACACAAACGTGCACACAGGAACCACAAAAACAACAATAAAGAAATAGCTGAGAACTTCTTTTGGCCAACATACAAACAACTATGTAAAAAAATAGCCCAAAACTGCGAAACCTGCCTCACGTGTAAGTACGACAGACATCCGGTAAAGCAAATAATAAAGAACACACCAGTACCGACAGATGTAGGAAAGAACTTACAGTTAGATACATTTTACGCAAAAAAAAAATATACATAACAGTCATAGACACATATAGCAAATATCTATATATACGGAATATTCCAAACGAATTAGGCATAGCTGAAGTGATAGACGAAATACTATCACAAGTATTTCCATTTACAGAAACTCTCATGACAGATAACGCACCAGCACTGAAAGGAGCAAAAGTATCAAAGGTAAAGTAAATCAAAGGAAAGTAACGCATATTTTTACACCAGCACAACACTCGATAACAAACGCAAATATAGAACGAGCCCACTCCACACTCCTAGAGATTAGCCGCAGTCTAGCATTCGATCGTAGCAGTACAATCTCAGACGTTATATTCGACGCGGTTAGGCAATATAATAGAACAATACACTCAGGGACGGGACAAAAACCCATAGAAATATTTTTTAAAATAACAGAAACAGACATTACACAAAATTTAGCGAACGCACAAAAGAAGCAAAATAAAAAACGTAAAGGCAAACAATTCAAACCAGGCGATATAATATACGTGAAAAAAAATCGACGCGGTAAAGAAACAACACGATACATAAAACACATTGTGGCTGAAGACAAAGGAACAACAGTGACAAGTAACAATGGAACAATTATTCACAAAGACCGTATACGGCTTAACATTAATCCAGATAGCTGTAACAATGACTAACCTAACCATAATACCATTACAAAACAAGAAGTTTGTATCAACAAGACTACAAGACGTCTACGTTTACAAAGACACAGCCATACTCATTCACCCGTTTAACCTAACAAGGATATTAGACCCACTCACGAACAACAAACAGAAAACATATTAAACACCCTAGCAGCAGCCAAGGCAGGAACATGCTTTACAGGATCCTTAGACATGGACGAACTAAAAGATGTCATGACGAAAGAACGAATACAAATACCTTTAATTAATATCCTGATTTACGCCGAGACATTTGTATAAAGAAAACATGAAATTATTTTTGTAAATTATAAATATCCAAAGAACATTAACGAATGTGAATGTTTCGGATTCATGATTATGTGCTCGGGGAAAATCTAGTACATCGTCTAGTACTCTCCCCGACACATATTCACCACACATGCCAGCAACACGATGACAGCGGAGAAACTGTCAAGTCATGCATTGTTTACTGTTGTTGGTGCTCAAATAATCTGTCACTGACTTGTGTTTTGGTGCTCGACATGAGCAATGTACATTTTAAAATTTGTAAGAACTGTTAGCAATAAATGAAGAACTTTTTCTATATACTCGAGCGTTGTCTGGTGTACACTGAATCCTTTTCAGTCGTGAACTTATAAACCTGGTGAATTGAACAATTGTTTAAACATAAATAATTTAACTTTGGGTGACAACAACATAAGGAACACAAACACATTCGTCTAATACATCCGTTCAGCGCGGATGTCTGGATTCGCTGCTAAAACCCAGGAACAACAAGTTCAGCTTGAGATCAACAGGTATTGCTGTGCCCTTCATTTGAATACAAATTTAGTTTCAGGCAACGTGCTCACCTTCGAAATTCCACGAATGACATTCTTCGTTCGGCGGACCAACATCATAAAGGATCTCGGCTGACGACATTCCTCGTCAGGGTCGAGATATACAACAGTGAAAGATACACAAATTTGGCACTAAACACATTCCATGGGTTACGGAAATTTTGTCAAACACAGTAGTATGTAAGAAAGAAATATTTGGCATACAAAATTATAACAACAAATTAACACACCATATTTGTAAAAAAATTAAAGCCAACGAATGTACAATAAATATATTAAGCGGGAAGTCAGCTAAATGTAATGAAATCTATGAAAAAAAAAAATAAAGAAGTAACTAAATTCTCACAAGACACAATTGTAATATCAGGTAAACACAACGTTTATAAGGAAATATATACCGGAATATACCTAATCGAGTTTTATACGAAGTTGAAATAGATAATATTAAATAGGTTAACTTAGATGAACAAATAAATGAATTTGTAGTACATATTAACGTCATAGGGCTCCTCGATAGTACAGTGGTTAGTATACCCGCTTGTCATACGGGAGACCGGGGTTCGATACCCCGTCGGGGAGCCTCCGACGCAAGACTAATGACCTTGCCCGGGAAATAAAAACAAATCATTATGGACAATTTAACAAGCCTTAGGACTTGCTAAATAAGGCCAAGACCGATTCCCGGTTGTAGTGCCGATGATGATGATGATGATGATTAACGACATAGACATAAAAATAAGTAACATATTAGATTCTAAGTCATTCCTAATCCCATTTGAGGAAAACATAGCTCTAAGCATAACCATCATTATAAGCATTATAATACTATGTATAATTTTCATATGTCTAAGTAATAACGGATGTAAACGTTATAACGTATATAAAGCCAATAGAAATAATCAAAGAAACCAAGAAATATTTAACACTAGGTTATCAGAATTAAGGGAATTTTCCGGTGAGGACACCGTAGTTTAACGGGGGGCGGAGAGTTAACACAATCCGAACCCATGACCCTTACAACATACGAAACCTAGAGACAACATGACCTAATTCATAAACAATAACTTACGCATCTCATATTTTAGACCAATTAACATAACCCGACATGTATACGTCGTTATAATGTAATTATATTTCCCTTAATTACCTATTAACATATACACAGGTAGATATTTTGTGACTACCTGAGGTAGATTCTGTTATCTTTAGAAATAATAGATTTTAAGTAAAAACAACAAATGTATATAAATAACAGATGTAGACAAAAATCTTCATCTAAACCTATCCAGCCGGAGAGTGCGGATCGAACGATGTTCTGCTTGACATCCGTTTTTTTTATTGTGAATAAATAATAAAAAAAGGAGCCAGACTTCGAAAAAAAATTTTTTAATTATTTCTCGAATTATTAACTCACAAAAATAACTCGCGCACTACAAGTTGATGGCCGACTGACTAAAATACTATAGTCACATTTAAATCTAGGTGACAGCTCGATGGCGTCCCTAGGTAATGACGCATTGTCAGTTGGCGGTTGACAGGCGTGGTGAGTATGGTCGTCGGGGAGTGTACTAGACGATGAACGTACTAGATTCTCCCCGCTGCATTCAGTTGCGAATCCGCAACATTATGTGAATATGTTTAATTCATTTTGTAAATATTTTTATTTATTATATGTGTTAATCATAATGAACGTTTTGTTTTGTATTCATTTAATTTGAGTCTAATTAAATTTAGGTTCAGATTAAAATTGTTTAACAGGTCATGTATGTCTGTTAATCTCCATACATTTCTCGCCGAGACAAGGACGCCGTAACCACGTAACAAACCTCCCCCCTCACAAGCATGTGTGTCATCTTTAGGAGAGGAATGACATCCCCAAGAGTAAACGGAGGGAATCCACAGTAATGCCACCGACGGTGTTGCTGGCCCCCGGTGTGAATATATAGCAATAAAAGTTAATAATAAAAGATAATAATAAGAGATAATAATAAATGTTAATAACAAGAGTTAATAATAAAAGATAATAATAAATGTTATTATAAAACTAATAATAAAAGATAATAATAAATGTTATTAATTAAATAATAACAACATTAATAATAAACGTTTTTTTTTTAATAACACCCTTTATTGGATATGAATAGTACAATCTTAACAATTTAATTCAATACTAGGTTTTAATTTAGTTTAATTAAGTAAAACGTGTAGGAGTTTACTGGACCAGTGTTCAGCTCCCAACAATAATAAAAGTTGATAATAAAAGATAATAATAAATGTTATTAATAAAATTAATAATAAAAGTATAAAATAAAAGTTAATAATAAAAGATAATAATAATAGTAGATAATGATAAATGTTAATAACAAAAGTTAATAGGAAATATTAATAATACAAGTTAAAAATAATAGTTAATAATAGAGGTTAATAATAAAAGATGATAATAAAAGTTAATAATAAAAGATAATAATAAAAGATAATAATACAAGATAATAATAAATGTTAATAACAAATGTTAATAATAGAAGTTAATAATAAAAGATAATAATAAATGTTATTAATTAAATAATAACAAAATTAATAATAAAGGTTAATAATAAAAGATGATAATAAAAATTAATAATAGAAGTTCATAATAAATGTTAATAATCAAAGTTAATATTAAAAGTTGATAATAAAAGACAATAATAAATCTTATTAATAAAATTAATAATTAGAGATAATAATAATAGATAATGATAAATGTTAATAACAAAAGTTAATAGTAAATATTAATAATAAAAGTTAAAAATAATAGTTAATAATAAATGTTAATAATCAAAGTTAATATTAAAAGTTCATAATAAAAGATAAAAAGAAATGTTATTGATAAAATTAATAATAAAAGTTAATAATAAAATTTAATAATGAAAGTTAATATTAAAATTTAATAATAAATGTCATTAATAAAATTAATAATAATAGTTAATAATAAAAGTTAATAATAAATGTTAATAATAAAAGTTAAAAATAATAGTTAATAATAAGGTTAATAATAAAAGATGATAATAAAAGTTAATAATAAAAGTTAATAATAAAACATAATAATAAAAGATAATAACAAATGTTAATAACAAATGCTAGTAATAAAAGTTAATAATAAAAGATATAATAAATGTCAATAATAAACGTTAAGAATAAATGTTAATAATAAAAGTTATTAATAAGAGTTAGTAATAAAAGTTAGTATTAAAAGTTAATAATAAATGATAATAAGAAACTTTAATAATAGAAGTTTATAATAAAAGATAATAATAAATGTTAATAATAAAAGTTAATAATAATACTTAATAATGAATGTTAGTAATACAAGATGATAATAAAAGTTAATACTTAAAGTTCATAATAAATGTTAATAATCAAACTTAATATTACAAGTTAGTAATAAAAGATAATAAATGATAATAATAAATGTTAATAATAAAAGTTAACACTAAAAGTTCGTAATAAAAGTCATTAATAAATGATAATAATAAACGTTAATAATAATAGTTAATAATAAAAGTTCACAATAAAAGTTAATAATAAGAGTTAATAATAAAATATAATAATAAAGTGTCAGTTCGCTTCACACCACTTAATCCCAAATTTATCTTCTTCGTGATTCCTCTCTGTCGTGTAAACATCAATGAAATACAAAACATCACATACACAAATATAAAACGATCGTTCAACCGAGCATGCTCGTTACTAGGACACTCTATTATCAAGCATGGATTTCATATTTTGAAAACGTTCGCAGATTCTCCGCACTTGAAAAACACTTTCCATTAATTTAAGGTTGAGTTATATGAGATATAGAAATATGAGGTTGCATATGCATATGAAAAAACTAGTCTTTAACTACAAAAAAAACATGTTTTATTTTAATTTTACCATCCAAAGTGGCGAAAAATCGATTTAAAAAAAGGCGTTAATTTGAATTTTTTTCTTGATTTTTTGAAAAATTCGGCCAAAAATCGACTATAAATATTATGAAAATCAATTTATAAAAAAAATCCGACGTTGACTAGAAAATATTGTTTTAAAGTTGCGGGTTAAACTTGAAGTCAATGGGATAATAATTGAGGGAGCTACTGGTACGTTTAGTTTGACCATCATGGATCCGAGATATTTGAAGTTAAAGTTTTGAGTAGTGAAATTTTATTGAAAATTCTTCCGTTGCCTGGTCCCTACAATTGGACTTCTAATTTAAGGTTTTCGCCCTCCTTATACTTTCTGGTCGAAATTGCGTCCCTGTGAACAGTTTTACCTTCTTCTGTGCGCGATCGCTCAGAAAGCGAGATGAACGTCGCATTTGGTTCGGTACAGAAGTTATAGCAATTTAATCCAGTATTCAAGCCCAATAGATCCATGACTTGCATTACCCCGGTATAAACATCATTGAAGTATACAACACCAATATAAACTGTTGTATCAAGAACTGATTTACCAATGGAAGTGTTCCTTGGTGCCATAGACCACATAAGGGAATTCAAGCTTTCGTTGGAGGCCTGCGTTTACCTACCTAAACAATGGGTGAGAAGATTGTCGCTGCTCAATTTTTCATAAATTGCTCTTACGGCTTCGAATACCATCACTGGCATGGCAGGTTCATGCTCAAAAATAGCCATGTTACCACCACCTCCCTTCTCTGTTTGGCGATAGTACCACGATGTTTGCCCTTCTGGACACAAGTGATGTGTGGCTTCTTGTCGGTTGATATTTTGTGGTACAAAGTCCCCCAAATAGCATTTCTCATATCACTGACAGAGTTAGAGTGACAGAGCTGTTTATTTTATAATGTAAACACCACGATTTTTAGCGGAGCACTGACATGCACCTGGAGAAGCCAAACACTAACAAATGCTCGTTTTAACGGACTTTCTACAATCAGCTGTTTGCTCAGCCTTAAAATCGGGGTAGGAAAGGTACTAGTCAAAAATTAAAATCTGGAAACTGATATGTGTCAAAATAATTCATATAAAAAATAATAAAGGCCCCAAACGCATGCTTCTTCGCGGGTTCGAAAAATCGCTAATTTTGTTCACCTGGCATGGGACACTGTCGTTGTCTCCAAAAACAATTGTCGGACGCCGGTGTCATGATACCGTTTAACGGAATTTATGTCGAACTGCTGAGCTCTGCGAAAGGCAGGCATACGCATAACGACGAAACGACAATCAATTAAATGATACCAATTGCTTTAACGAGGGCTATTGTACTTTAAATGGATCGACCAAGTGTGAATGCCAATTAAGCGATACAATTGCTTAAGCTAAAGCCGCTGCACTTTAAGTGTATCAATGAAGTGGCGATAGTAATTAAGCAATGTGCCGGACAGTTGCGCTCAATATTCGTCAAACCCGAATAAGTAAAATTGCAGCAGGGTAAATGACGTGAGTTTGAGCTCACGTTGAAAGGATAAGAAATGAATACATCGTTTGCAATTCTTCCTCATTGATTGTGGTATAAAAGGAGTAGTTGTAAAAGGAATTAGTTAGAGTTAAGTTATCAAGCGAAAGGTTGCAGCCTTGCGACGGAACAGTATGCCTTCTCCTTGAGTATTAACGAGTTAAACAGAGACCTGACAACGAAATATGGAATTAAGTACTAAATTAATCTATCAAAGAGTTAATTAGTAACCCCTTAAGAAAGGTTACAGTTTTAAGTATTAAATTAAATAACAAAGTTCGCCTATAAACAAGAATAAATAAATTAAAATTTAAAAACGTAATATATTAGGTGTACAACTTTGCTTCCGCTGTTTGTTGTTATTGTTGTTGTTGTTGTTGAAATAAATAGATCATAGATGTCGTACAATAAGCTCAGGTATTTGTAAACATAACGCCATCGAAATATTAGTCGATTTGTGTCTGCATCATAAAGTTATTCTCGATTAAACATGTCAGCTTACGAGCCAAATTCTCGTCATTTGCGGGAGGATTCAAAATATCACTAGTTTTTTTTTTTAACGCGGGATTCGTATGCTGCCCGAAAGATGGGAGAAAGTAGTGGCCAGCGATGGACAATACTTTGAGTCATAAATGTATAACCAGTTTTTTTACAATAAAGCCTCGAATTTCGGAAAAAAGACGGCGGAAGCAAAGTTGTACACCTAATACTATTAATTTTTTAGCTTACCGTTTACTCGCCCTTCCTATACTATTGAAGAAGCACGGCGAGCGGGGTCGTAACACACTTGAAAAACTGATTTCTTAACCGACTTACAAGTTTCTCCCGCTCATAATCGACTTGTTTTTATCACTCTTGGATACTTTAAAGAGTGTGTAAGCGAATAAAAAGAAATACGTGAAAAAAGTCACAAAGTGATAGTACCCCTTTAGTGCAGCAGTTCGGATTAGGTAGAGAGCACACAACTTCCCGACAAGATCCAATTGGTAAGGGTGTCAATTTAAAGTATTCCTGAAACGTGTATCCCAGTTCTGCAATTTGTGAACACTAGCACAGTAAGTATGATTTCAATTTAATTTGTTCGTAACGAACTTCACTCATCTCACAAACGGTTGTCTGGTGACAGAAATAAAAAATATCGTGACAAGATGGAAGCAGTACTTTGAAAACCTGCTCAATGTGCGCACCCATCAACCACAAATAAAAGCACCAGACGTACATACAGCCAAGCCTCAGATCCCAGAGCCCTCTTTCAACGAAGTTGTAGACGCAATAAATCGATTGAAAAACAACAAGGCTCCGGAATCGACAGCATACCGGCAGAGTTTGTGAAGCAAGGAGGAGAGGCAACCCCTCGAAAGATCTACCAACTCATCAAAACAATGTGGGATAAGGAAGTCACTCCGGAAGAATGGGAAACCTCAATAGTCAAACAGGCGACAGATCTGACTGCGAAAATTACAGAGGAATATCATTGCTCCCAACCACATACAAAATATTAACAAATGTCATACTGGCAAGAATCACACCGTACGCAGAAGACATACTGGGAGACTACCAGTGAAGGTTCCGTAGGAACCGGTCAACAAGCGACCAAATGTTCACAGTAAGGCAATTGCTGGAAAAGAAGTGGTAATACGGAGAGACGGTTCAACAACTGTTCGTTGACTTTAAACAAGCCTACGGCTCAGTCGCGAGGCAAAGACTCTACCATATTATAGTTGAGCTGGGAGCCCAATATGCCATCCTCACTCAAATCTGCTTGAACAAAAATTAAGGGTGAGTTAGAATAGAAGACCATCTCTCGGAACCATTTGAAACCCGGGTCGGACTAAAACAGGGGGATGGCCTCTCACCATGTCTTTTTAACCTTGTGCTCGAGTATGTCATTAGAAAAGTACAAGACGACAACCTGCACGGATCATCCCTAAACGGGGTCACACAAGTCCTCGCATTTGCGGATGACATCGCCGTTCTGGGCGGCAACCTAGAAACTGTAAGTAAAAACTGTGAAATCAAAAACCAAATGAAGACAAAACAAAATACATGATTACGCCGAGTGCAGGTGGACATCAGGGGACATACGTAAACGTCAGAGGCAAGATATTTGAAAAAGTTCAATAATTTAAATATCTGGGAACAATACTGACGGCCAGTAACGAAATGTCGAAAGAAATTAACAAAACACTACACTCCGGTAACGCTAGTTGGCATGCAGTCAGTAAACTGTTGAAATCCAAACTGCTATCACGTAATATAAAGCTCCGTGTCTATAGAACAATAATCATGCCGATTGTTCTATACGGATGCGAAACATGGGCTCTCACAAAACGGAAACAAATTCCACGTATTCGGGAATAACGTTTTAAGAAGTATCTTTGGCGGCAAATATGACGAGAAAGTAGGACAATGGAGGAAACTCCACAACCACGAATTGGAAGAGTTATACCACAAACCTACAATGGTGAGAGTAATTAAGTCGCGAAGGTTAAGATGAGCCGGACACGTGGCGCGAATGGGCAACGATAGGACCATGCATAGAATTCTTGACGGTAAACCAACGGGAAAGAGACTGACAGGACGGCCGCGACAGAGATGGAGGGATAGTGTTAGGTTTGACCTCGAGGAGATCGGAATGGATGGTCAAGCGTGGAAGCAGAGCGCAAAGGACAGGGAACAATGGCGGAGTCGAGTCGGGGAGGTCATGAACTTCCGGGTTCCTACAGGCCAATAAATAGAACGTCACTCATCTCCTTGGAGCTGCCCTCATCCTCGTAGACGTTCTTGATATCAGAGGTGATCACCCCATTTCTTTGGTAATTGCCGGTTTTTCGGGGATCATCATTTGACCTTACTCGGCTTTTTGTATAAAATTCAACTTTTTCGGAAAAGATATAATACTTATGGCAATCAAAGTGATATTGCTTAGTGAGAAACTCCTACCTGTTCTGCAGGTTGTTCTTTAATTTTGCATGGATTTTCATCCAGTAACACTTGAAGTCCTTTTGTTTTACTGTCGAATTGTTTTACTACACTTGGACGTGGAGCGGCCTCAAGATTAGAATTTCCTCTACGAAATCTTGCAAACCACTTTTTTACTGTTGAATGACACAGAATGTCCGTTCAAAGTCGAATTAATCAATTCCTTGAGCAGATTTTTTTTTATTTAAAAAAAATATAGCATGCATTGGCGTAAATGCTGCTTATCGACATCCATCTCTTATACAACTGATGATGATGATAATATACCCCTTAATTACTGTCCCGCCTCACGATGGAATATCTGAAAGAAAGTTCCGCGGGGATCAACGGGGTATGTGCTTGGCGGGAGGTGGTTTTAGTCGGTAAAGATCCCGCATGTCTCTGGATCGGCCCAAAGGTATCTTTTGAATATTTCCATCTTCCTACCGAAACCAAAAAAAAAAAAAAAAAAAATACATATACAAAATGGTGAGATACTGTATTCCGGCAACGCTAGTTGGCATGCAGTCAGTAAACTGCTGAAATCGAAACTGCTATCACGTAATATAACTGCTATCACGTAATATACTCCGTGTCTATAGAACCATTATCATGCCGATTGTTCTATACGGATGCGAAACATGGGCTCTCACAAAACCGGAAGAAAACAAATTCCGCGTATTCGAGAATAAAGTTTTAAGAAGTATCTTTGGCGGCAAATATGACGAAGAGGCAGGACAATGGAGGAAACTGCACAACCATGAATTGGAAGAGGTATACCTACAATATTGAGAGTAATCAAGTCGCGAAGATTAAGATGGGTCGGACACGTGGAGCGAATGGGCAACGATAGGACCGTGCATAGAATTGTTGACGGTAAACCAACGGGAAAGAGACCAACAGGGCGGACGCGACGGAGATGGGAGGACAATGTTAGGTTGGACCTCGAGGAGATCGGATCGGATGGTCGAACGTGGAAGGAGAGCGCACGGGACAGGGAACAATGGCGGAGTCGAGTCGATGAGGTCATGAACTTTCGGTTTCCTACAGGCCAATAAATAGTAGTAGTAGTAGTAATATACAAAATGGTGAGCGAATTGAATGTGTCCAAGTATGTTTTTAATGCGACCAAATTCAGAGCCGAGTTTCTACTTGCACCCGCAGTACTATTTAAATCCGATGGTATGGATCTCAAGGTAGAAGCACACGTGCAATCTAGTCGGCGGTTTGACTATGACGGAATTGTTCCTGGAAAGTATGCGGCAGTTTGCTGATGTAAAGTGTTACTAAATTGTCCTTGTAGACTGATATTTAATTGAACTTAGGTCGAATCTGACCTCTAAAATGTTACAGATCACTTAGATAACATGTTGCCAAATCCACTTTGTAGAATGATTATAACGTGTTCCATAAAGCTTTACCGAATCGCCCTTGAAAAGTGTTACTAATTTGTGTCTTGGTCAATTCGTCCTATTAAAATTTCAAATCGTTATTGCTGAATTGCACCCACACAACGATCTAAAATCGATTATGAAAAACGTTGCAAAATTAACCGTATACTCCTTAATTACTCCTTTAAAGTGTTCCCAGATTGTTACTCTTAGAATACCGCTGACATGATTCTGTAGAATGTTGTTGAATCAATTCTGTAAAATGTTGTCAGATGATCATTGTCAAATCGATCCTGTAAAATGTTATCACGTCCGCTTCAGACAAACTGCTCACAATAATGTTGCCACAGTATTCTCGTAAAGTGTTACCAAATTGTTACTCTAGAATATTGCTGACGCGGTTCTGTAAAATGGATGCTGTAGAATAGATCAGCTTCGTGGAATATTGCTCACTGTCATGTTCCTTCATTATTCTCGTAAACTGTTACCAAATTGTTCCGGTAGAAGATTGCTGATTTGAATTTGAATTTAAATCGATCCTGTAGAACATTGCCAAACCTGTACTATAAAATGTTGTAAAATCCACTTTATAGAATGATTCCGAAGGGCTCCTGTAAGAGTTTATCGCCACTGTAAAGTATTACCAAATTGTGTTTGTAGAATATACCCAAATTGCTCCTGTTAAATGTTACCGGATTATTACCGCGGAATATCACTGATCACCGTTCGTGTAAAATGTTGTCAACCGCTACAGTAAAGTGTTACACCATTGTTATTGCTGAATATGGGTGAAAAGGCTCTGTAAAAGTGATCCTGTTGTTACACTGATCCTATAGACTTTTACAACAGCAGTTTTTGAAAAAGTTGTCGAATTGGTTTTGTAAAATGTTGCTGAATTGCTCGGGTAAAATGTTGTCCAATAGTGGGCTGAGAGGTTAATGTGGCTGTTTATCGGGGACGTATGTCCTCTAGTTTTCACTTCTGTTAATGGGTCGTTGTTTATCCTAGCTTCTTATAGATCTATCTCTGTAGGCAGATGCCTAGCTAGTTTAGTGGTTTTCAGTCAGTCTTTGTCGTCTGTCGCCACAAATAAAAAGTGAATTATCAGAAGTGTTTTAAGCTCAAAATTGGCTTATGATGACTGAACTGATCGCACGGCTGCTAATAAAAGATCATCTAAAATAGCTTGTGTGGGGAAGAAGAAACCAAGTGAGTCTGCTCTGGGGCGCCATTGTACACCTGCAGAACGGCAGCTTTAAGCTCAAAAGGTTCGACACTAAACTTGGCACAGCTTTTGTGTTTATACATATATATATATATTTATTAAATAGCTACAATAGGAAAACAAAAAATAATTACAATGCATCATTGCCAACAGTACAGGAATTAAATTAAATTACAAATTGAACGCTGCTTGGGGCTTTCTGTATTTGTATCCAGTGATTGCCGGGGAGAGTAGGTGGTTGGTTTGTAGGGGTATTTGTGTTGTGAGGGGAAGGTCTGTGATAGCTGGACTTGGAGTAGGTGTTACGATTTCCGGGCTGTACCGCACGAAAGGCTGAATGAGGTTTAGAGATTCACCTGGTGGGGGAGGTATAAAGTGAGCTTTTTCCGAAACCGTTTTAAAAAGCGGGATGGGCTGTGACTGAATAACTGGGTGGGGGGTCGTGGTAATTTGAGTTGAAGTTATTACTGGTGATATGATTGGAGCTGGTAATGTTATTCTTTCAGGGTGAAGCACTGATTGTGGTAGTGAAGCGGGAATTTTACTTAATGGTAGTTGGGGTAAATTAAAAGGAGTTGGAATTGGCTTAGGTAGCGAAGCCGTATCTTGACCTGGGATTGGCCTTGGCTGTGCTAATGGGATCAATTCTTGTTTAATAATTGGCTCCACTAGGCCAAATGCCGCGGGGCTGGAGAAAGGAAATAGGTCTTCTCTATAAAGTGGCTTTGGTGATGGCAGTGATATAAGTTCTGGTTGTTGTAGTGAGAATGGAACAATTTCTTTTTGCAGAATTGACCTGATCGGTGCTTCGGACACTATTGATCTCGCTGAATCAAAGATTGCTGGTAGAATTCTGAAGCTTGGCGGACTTGGTGTCACAAATTCTGGGAGTACTATTGGCTGCTGGCTTGTAATGACTGGTTGTGCAGTTGTAATCAGAGGGCGTGAGGTTGTGACAATTGGATGATGGGTAGTGACGTGAGAAGGGGTTACTGATACGGGTGGTAGGGTGGTGCCTAAAGAAGGAAATGGTGTCGGATGGGAAATTGGCCGGAGAGTTGTAAAGAGTGATTCCACCGGATGGCGTAGATGTGTAGTAGTGATGAGAGGTCTAGAGGTTGAGATCGGTCTTGCCGATGTCAAGATGGGTTGTGCACTTGGAATGGCAGAAAATCGAGTGGTCGCGAAAGGACTGTTAGTTGTGACGAATGGTCTAGGCGTGGTTAGGAGAGGTTGTGCGCTTGATACAGTTGGGAAAAAGGTAGACAGCAAAGACTGTGGAGTTGGGATGATGGGCCTAGGAGTTGTCAAAAGGGGCTCCGCGCTTGGAACTGCGGACACATAGGTGTTCAATAAAGGCTGTGAACTGGTGATTAGTGGTCTGTGGGTTGTTATAAGCGGTTCTGCAGTTGAAATTGTGGGTAAATGCGTGGTTGTGACGAACGGTCTATGGGTGGTTAGAAGGGATGCCACACTTGGAACCGCAGAGAAATGGGTGTTGAACAAAGGCTGGGGATATGCGACGAGAGGTCTGCGGGTTGTTAGAAGAGGCGCGGGAGTTGGACCGACAGACAGGTGTGTGTTTAGCGAATCCTGTAAAGATGGGACGAGCGGTAAGTGTGTTGTTGGAAGTGGTTCTGCACTCGAGATTGAGGAGAAATGTGGGGTTGTGACGAGAGGCCTACGCGTTGTCAAAAAGGGCTCCGCACTTGAAGACAAGTGAGAGTTCAGTAAAAGTTGTGGATTTGTGACGAGGGGCCTACGCGTTGTCAGAAGGGGCTCTACACTTGAAGACAAGTGAGAGTTCAGTAAAAGTTGTGGAGTTGTGACGAGGGGCCTACGCGTTGTCAAAAGGGGCTCCACACTTGAAGACAAGTGAGAGTTCAGCAAAAGTTGTGAGTTTGTGACGAGTGGTAAATGGGTTGTTGGAAGAGGTTCTGCACTTGAAATTGTGGATAAATGTGGAGTTGTGACGAGGGGCCTACGAGTTGTCAGAAGGGGTTCCGCACTTGAAATTGCTGGGAAGTGACTGGTCAGGAAAGGACGTGGAGTTGAGATAAAATTTGGGATGCGTTCAGGCAAAAATGGATGAGCACTTGAGACTAGTGGCCTAAGAGTTGTTAGGAGAGGTTCTACACTTGTAAGAGAGGACACGGCAGGTTCCTCACTTGTGAAAATCGGACTAGGAGTCGTAATAAACTGTGGTCCGGCTGGAATGATTGATTGAGGTGTGGTAATGAATGTATGTGGGCCTGAAACGTGTGGGATTAAGCTTGCAAATGTAGGCTGAGGAGTTGTTAGGAGTTGCGGCTCAACAGAGATCAAAGGCTGGGGTGTTGAAATGATCGGCTGAGCGGTTGTAATGAAAGGCTGTGGACTTGAAATAATTGGATGCGCAGTTGTAATGATTGGTCGCGGTGTTGTGATAATTGGTTCTGATCTTGTAATGATAGGCTGCGGGGTTGTATAAATGGGCGTTGTAGTGGTAATGGTTGAAATGAATGGCCGTGAAGTGGTTACTGTTACCGGTCTTCGAGTTGATGTAATAACGGGAACGACTGGTGATATTACTCGTTTTGGTTGAGGTGGTAAATATTGCTGGGCTGGAAAAACTGATTCACGGAAAGAGAGAGACGGCCGTGGTGTTGTGGATATTAGAACAGGTGCTGGTCTCGAAATCGATTGTATAGTAGGGGCTGGTGAAAGAACTGATACGGGTCGTGGTATTCTGTTAATTACATTTCCTCCGAAGTGTAATGCTGCTGCTGTTGGAGCAGATGTAGTGATTGCAAAGGGTCTTGGTGTAGGTGCAGGTGAATAGATAGTGGCAGGTCTAGAAACTAAAACTGGTCTTCCTGATATAGTTTGTTTAACTGGCAGGGGAGCTGGACGAATAGAAGCACCCTGTCTTATGTTAAGTGCCTGTGCCAATACTGGACGGGCTGTTGTAAATGACACGGGCCTTATTGTACTATACACAGGACTGGTTGCAGTGATTGCCACTGGTCCAGGGGGAGACAATGATGTATATCTTGTTTCTGCAACTGATACAGGACTTGGGGTAGAGGTAATGAAAGGTATTGGTCTAGGAGACGATGCATATTTTGGGCGGGAAGGTCTAACAGTATAAGGAGCTGGGGAAAGAATTGATCCCAAAGTAGGCACTGGCCTTATGGATGAAACTAACGGACTAGCTGTAACAGTTGACGAGGGTCTGTAGGTCGGCACAGGCCTTGGAGCTCGAGTTGTGGTATATATTGGACGGTTGGGTAAAATGGGAACGATTCTTTGGGGTAGGATAGGTGCTAAGGTAGGTAGAGGTCTTGGAGATGGAACTGGGGTATATGTTGGCACTGGTCTATAATCCTGAGTTGTGTAAGAAACAGGTCTTGAAACTGGTACCAAAGTTGATGGAAATACTGGTGCCGGAGTTGTTGGGTAAATCGTATTGGCTGGGAGTAGGGTTACGGGTCTAGCGGTTGGAATCGCGGTTGGAATCGCGGTTGGAATCACGGTTGGAAACACAGTTGGAATCACGGTTGAAATTGGTGAATATCTCGGTGGAAATGTAGTAACAGGTCTGATAGTTGGTATCGGTGCGAAAGTTTGGGGTGGGGTGGATGCATAAATTGGACTAGATGGCAATATGGTAACAGGTGGTGCTGTCGGGTATATAGTTGTGGGATATACAGGTCTAGGTGTTGGACTATACAGTGGATTAATTGTTCGTGAAATCGGTCTAGGAGTAGAGGGGGCTTTGTATGGACCAAAGGTCGATTGGCCGAGTCTTGTAGGGTGTGGCGTTGATGAATACACCGTCGTTAGTCGACGTTGTGCATTTCCTGATGATACTGCTGTTGTTGGATAAATCGGAGAGGTTTCCAAAAGTGTCACAGTTGAGGCTGGAGGTGTTGTATAAATCGTGGGTCGAACTGTTTGTGTTGCTCTCAAGACATTTCTTACACCCTCCAATTGACTAGATCTGAAGACAGACGCTGCTGGTGTAACTGGCCTTGGTATACGTGGTCGACTTGTCCGGCGAACGTCTTGTGCTCGGAGTGAACTACGTGTCGATGCTTTGCGAATGGCAGATGCTATTCTATGTGCTGGCACAGGCGCTATTACCGGTAATTCTTTTGATATAATTGTCACTGATTGTTTAATTGGCTCAATAGGCCTTTTTCGTGGACGAATTGTCGTCGTCGGAGCAAAAGTGGGTTTAACTGTCACTGTTCGCACTGGTTGAACTGGTGGCAAATATTCATTATTTACTCTTGGTCGATATGTTGGTACAGGCACCGGTGTCGGTATCACTATTGGTTGCCGTGGTGGAAACGGTTTACTAGGTCTGCTATAGGTATATCCATCCTCTAAGGCACTGACCACACATAAAACCGCGAGATATATTAAGAATTTCTAAAATGAAAAAAAAAACAACAGTATTGCAATGCACTATTTTACTATGGACACAAATAATATTTAAACTTTCTCTACAAAACGATCCGATTACCATTTTCTTAACTATTCGCTAAACAGAAATGTGATGTGTTCTTCGCTCTAATATCCAAAAGAATGACACTAACTTAATCAATCGCAATATTTATAAGATAAGCTCAAACGGCGACAAGCAACAGTTCAAGATGTGTAACTTGATTCACTTCGCCTAATATTCGTTCCTCTATCACCGAAAAATCTGTCTCTACCAGCACAAACACTTTTAACATTGAATAACCACAAAACCAGAAGGTGATCAAAATCCCTGCATCTGTATGTTTCACATTCCGAAGAGACGTTAAATTTAAAGTGTGAAGGTTACTCTTAGCCAGATATAAACATATTTATTGTAAATTGATTTTAAAAGTGAAATTAAATAATCGGACTAATGGGGAAGGTCAAGCGAAGAGTTCATTGATTTCTTATGTTAAACGTGATTTAATTTACATGGATGGCCGTTCTATCCACCCGTTGAAGACCTATATAGGTGTCTTCTTTAAACATACACCAAACAAAAGTGAAAACTTGGACAGTAGCCGAAGATTTGTATGAGCAATAAAACACGAGTTGGAGATGAAATTCATTGACAGGGAGTGACTGTTTTTTGGCCACCAATACCAACATATGCACGGTCACATTTAATTATCTGTGATACAACAGGTCCGTTTGAAGTTTGAAATTTTTCTTTCCCTATTGTTTTTTTCTTTTAATTCTTTTTGTTTGTTGTGCTTTTGTGTATTTTTTTGAATAATTTAGCAAACCGCTGAAACTAGATCATTTGCTTTTGTTCTTTGTTTATAAATTTCCTGTATTTTGAATTTTTTAAGCATATAACATTTGTGCAGAGTGCATCGCCAATTAAGAATGTGAACAAGTTTTCCGTTTGTTGTTGTTGCCATTTTCGATTAATGCTGATGTTTGAAACCCAAGACGAGCAATTAAAACTCGAGACACTAGTAGGAATTTGCGTTTAATTGCGAGACATCGGTAATTTTTTCCTTTCAGGATTCAGGCAAAATTACTTGGTGTATAAAATGGGCTCTGTATGGCGAATATTTGTGGTAGTCTTGCTCTTTGTTAAAGATTGAATCATTTAACATTTATTTAGTCATTTCCGCTTCGAAGTAACATGTATTTCCGGGTCAAAACTGATTTACTTCCGAATTTGGTTAATTTGATACTACAGAAAACCGAAACTACAGCAATTGAAGAACATAATATCAGATTGGAATTCCACAAACCCTGGAAATTGAATATATAACAACAGGTGGGGGGGTTGTATGTCCAGTGTATCCGGAACTCTCCGGTGTAAGATTAACATGAATGTACTGTAATGTTATACATTACATATACATTATGTATGCATCTTTGATGGTCGACTTACTATTTACTAATTTGCCGTCTACTTGTGTAAAATCAGGTGAAACCAAAGAGTCATTGAATATGGTGCCATGATGCATCGACAAGGTTGAATGTGCCATTATCTGTTTGAAGTAATTGCGTTATCGTGGTGACAACACTATCGACCTAGTAAGTGTGGGAATAATAGATTCAAATACGAAACAAACCTGTTATACTATAAACGGGAATCAATCAATTAAATATTTACCTAACTCATGTTACAAATAACGTATACTCTGTCGAATCTGGATTTCCCAATATATAGCGGTTCGTTGAATAATCATTATGTTTTAATTCATCAAATGCAGACAAAGAGTGACCGCAACCCATCGCCTTGAGACTCCGCGATTGCACTAATTCACCCATTATGATATCAGACAGTTCTTTAAAGAACTTTTCAGGAACGAATATTACATTTCCTGTACCACAAAACAACAGCAGCCCGATGAAATACCACCCTATTTATCTATATGCTTAGTGAAATAGTTGGGAGAAATGCTTCAGACATCCTTCAAAGCTTGGCTGAATGATCCGGCCGAAAAAAGTTGGAATGTGTAGTGGGTAAGATACCAACATTTTAGGGTGTTCGTTCCACAATATGGTCCGCGAGAAACCTGTGGTTTGGCCGTTGGCTGATGGCCCCAGAAGTTAAGAATACATTGTGTCTTATTGAAAACTACTTCTCCCTTGGGATCCGAAAGAAGTTGTGAAGTCGGTGAGGGAGGGGGGGCACTGTACAAAAAATGTGAATAATTTTGGTATTAAGCCCTGACACGCTATTTCTATCCCAACTACTGGTCTGCAGAAACCCGGCAATTTAAGACAAAACTATTTTTTTCCTCTTCTCTCAGGAGAGGCAAACCTAAAGCATCGAGTCGGCGCCCGAGATACCACTAATTAACTGTTGCAGTTCTTTTTGCCGGTTGTAACGCTCCGGGAACACTCGCGCGGTGAGAATTCCACATCTTCCCCGCTCTGTAACGGAACAAGTTCTGATTAGCGCCAATCAAGATATGAACCGCAAACTGGTGCCATCCGCCGGATTGTATTGTGGGCGCATATAAACCGAATTGCGTGAAACAATACTACGAATCCCCGAGGACCAGTCTCCGTGATAATATCTGTGAAACAGACAAAGGTCCGCTACGCACCCTTGTGGCGACTCTAACAGATACACACAATTCACAAGCAAAATAGTGAAGAGCACCGAACGAAAAATCGAATAAGAAAATACATCGGAGCCGTATACCAAGCGATAACATAACAATTCACATCAGTGGAGTATAGTCGAGTTTAAAAATCAGATTCTAAAATCGGCCAGTAGCCTGTTGGGTAACGCTTAGGTACCATTTTTGGTGATTCAAACTGTCATAGCGTTAGTTCGAATCACACGTTCTTCTTCACTATTATTTCAAACGCTATACCCTCGATGTAATAGCGGCTGCAGTCCAGACGGCAGCGCCGTGTCGTCTATGAGGCGGATCGCTCGTCTCTGCATGCTCTCAAGTAGGTCGAGGGTATGGTTAGGAGCAGACTTCCAAACAAGGGAGCAATATTCGCGCCCATGTCTAATTTGAGATTTATACAGGAGAAAAAGTTGAACCGGAGTGAAATATTCCTCGCCTCTAAAAAGAGAACTCACTTTTCGAGAAGAGGAGCTGGCGATGTTCGACACATGTTTATGCCACGATACGTTCTCACAGATCGTGACGCCGAGCAATTTCAAGGTTTCGATCAATTCGAGGGCTTGGTTGTTCATCATCAGCTGTGGAACTGAAGATACATTTTTCCTTGTGAATGTTGTATATAGTGTCTTTGCTTCATTGAAGAGGACGAGATTGATCTTTCCCCAAAGCAACACCTTAACCAGACCTCTATTCAGAGAGCGGATCTGGTTACATCTCACTGGAGCGACGCTGATGCATTAATCGGTCGATTATTCGAAAAAGAGGAAACAGGGTATATCATCCACAAAACTGAACACTTTGATATTCAATGGTTACAACAAATCATTTATGTGAAGCAAAAACAAAGTTGGAGCTGAAATAGAACCCTCGGACATCACGCAATTAATAAAATACAGGTCCAAAGACACTTGGCGCAAGACTAATCACCTTGCCCGGAATAAACAAATCATTATGGAAAATTTAACAAGCCTCAGGACTTGCCAAATATGGCCAAGACCGGTTCCCGGTTGTAGTGCCGATGATGATGATGAGGTCCAAAGACATGCCATCTACAACAACGCGGCTCGATAGATTTTCGGGGAAGCTCTTTGTCCAGTCGCCAAGCTACTGGAAAAGTCCGTATGAACGAAACCTGCTCAGAAATGCCCCGTGCCAAACGCTTGAAATGCGACCGCTCTTGATTCATCAACTTCCCTCAATTGCAGATGTCCATATATCAGTTATAAGTGCTTAAGTGTTTAGTGAGGGCAGAACCCTCATATATTCAGCTTAGTACAAGCGATAAAACTTAACAACTATTTTAAAACTATTTTTATATATATATGTATATATATATATATATATATTTATATATATATATATATATATATATATATATATATATATATATATATATATAAACTATGATTAAAAAGAAAGAAAAAAAAGAGGGGGGGGAGGGGGATTTTCGTTTTATCAATCAATTATCACTCATTCATTCACCTCGCTTAGCACAGGATGTAAGAGTGTAGGGGAGTGGGCGTGGTCAGGAGGGGAAAGAAAGGAAATGAAGTTGGAGAGCAGTAGAGGTAAAGTTGAAATCGAAGGATGTAGGGTAGGAGTTTGCCCGCCGCAGCATTCGCGAAATGGGTTCATTAGAGCCGTAAGAAGTGTGGTGGGTGGGCTGATAGAAGAGATGAGGGTTTCGCAGGTTACGGGGGTTAGTGTGAAGTGGAATGATGGAGAGCAAACTTGGACAGTTGATTGTGCCTGAAAGGAGACGGTGGACGAAAAGGATATCGGCATGAGTTCTGCGGCCCTCAAGTGTGTTGAAGTTGAATAGATGGAGCCGCCCAGTTCAGTCCGCGGAGGGCAAAACGCAGAAAACGACGTTGCATGATTTCGATTCTGCGTACATGGGACGAGTAGTGTAGTGACCAGTCGTGACTGGCGTATTCAAGAAGGGGGCGGACGAAGGCTATGTAGAGAGAACGGGAGACGTAAGGATTAAAGAACCAGCGTTTCACAAACCCAAGGACAGAGTTGGCCTTAAGAATAATATTATCAATTCACAGTTTACCCGGAGCTTTCGACTGCGTTTGACATGTTCATCTCGGTCGCGAGTTCTCATTACAAACATTCCCAAACGCGATAGATCGCCTGATACCGGGGACAATTGCTTGTCCTCGGATAAAAAACTTCGTTCCACTATGTATCCAACAAGTGGGCTTGGTAAAAACCCTTACTTTAATAAATTCACTCCCCTACAATGCCAATGATACAGATAATTCTGAAATGGACGAAACTGATTCGCCAATAATCAGAAAAGTGTATGTGCCACCAATCAAAGTGCTGCAAAAATCACCAGAATATGTGCATAGCCTCATGAAAAAGCTTAATATATCCAGTTATTCAATAAAAAAATTAACAATTGGTATAAAAATAATGTTCGGAACTATTGAATCATTTAATATTGTGTTAGAAAAACTAAAAGAGGATAATTGTCAATATTTTTCTCATGATATTCATCATCATCATCGGCACTACAACCGGGAACCGGTCTTGGCCTTATTTAGCAAGTCCTAAGGCTTAATAATGATTTGTTTTTATTTTCCGGGCAAGGTCATCTCATGATATTAAAAGTGCTAAAACTTTCAAAGTTATTTTGTATGGAATGGATGATATAAACACTAATGAACTCAAAGCTGAACTCATTTCGCTTGGCTTAAAATGTTCTGAAGTTAACAATATTTCAAAAAAAAAAAGATCAATTTACTGATTTTTTTTATCTCATTCACTTTGGAAATGGAACAATTAAATTAAGTGAACTTAAAAAAAATTATCGCTCAATTTTTCATACCCAAGTGAATTGGAACTTCCAAAGGAAAATCAAAGGTAAGGTGACACAATGCTTTAATTGTCAAATGTTTGGACATGGTGAGAGAAATTGTCACATAAAAATATATTGTGCTACTTGCGCTGGTTCACACAAAACAAGCGAATGTAATAACGCTTCGGTAAATAAATGTGCCAACTGCAACGGCAATCATAAAGCTACTGACGTCACATGCACCAGTAGATCTAAATACTTAGAAATAAAAGAAAGATCATCTGGAAGATCCAAGATCCATCCAAGAACTCATTTCGCTGCACCAACTCAAATTTCTAATCATCAAGCTTGCCAAAAACCGATTTCGTTTGCCTCTATGAGTGATTTTCCTACACTTCCACAGCCACAGCGACGACTGGGACTGACCAATGCTCCGAGCAAAGACTTTCCAAATTCAAGCCCGCAAATTCAAAGTTTACCACCAACAATTAATGCATGGGAAAATGACTCACGCGGCGCTTCTTCATCAAACAATAACAATAATTTACCCAACAACAAATCACCACTCTTCACAATCGAGGAACTAAATTCCTTGTGCATGGAAATGATCTCAAATTTATCAGTTCGTAAAACGAAAATAGAACAATTTAATGTGATCGCGCATTTAGCCACTAAGTTTTTATACACTAATAATGTTAAGTAAAATAGCAGATACACAAATAGAAATAAATACTTGGAATGCTAAAGGCATACGCAATAAATTTCATGACTTTTTAAACTTCTTAAATAGCTACGAGTATAAAGTTGATGTTGCTCTAGTAACAGAAACTTGGCTTAATTTTGATATAAAACTCCCATCATCTGACTTTAACTGCTATCGCATTGATAGAGTAGACCAAGGGGGTGGGGGAGTGGCGATTCTTATCAGGAAGTCCATTCAACATTCGCTTTTACATGTAATTCCAACTAGGCTTGTGGAGAATGTAGGTGTAATGATTAAGTTAAGAAACCATAAGACAGTAAAAATCTATTCTGTTTATTTCCCTGGTGGATTTTCGTCGGATATTAAAAGAAAATGGCTCAAGCAAGATTTAAAAAAGTTATTCACAATGAATGGTGAACTTCTATTAGGTGGTGATTTCAACTGCCGGCATAGAGATTGGGGGTGTGTAAGAGCAAATGCTTGGGGCAATATATTGGCTGCCCTTCCATTGGCACTGATGTTGTATTCCAGAATACTACCCTTTATTAAATTAAACACTGAATCTCCTTACACATCCTTAAAAACTTCCCTTAACATATATTACTTTCTCACTTAATACATACCATTCATAAACATTCACAATATTGCGAGTTACAGCACATTTAATAACCTGCACCGTTTTATTCATTCAAAACATAGTAACTTTGATTTTCGTTCAAATTTTATTCAATTTAATAGTCACAGAGGCTTTGATAAATTTTGTGTTTTGTTCATGTTATAATTTCCAGTAAATTAGAACACAATGATCTATAAGTAGAGAAAAAATTCCTTTGTAAAGTCAGTTGAGTATCAGAAACAGTAGAGTTAAGTACTAGTTGAGATTAAAAAGTTGAGTTAGAAAGTTTTAAGAGTTAAGTTATCAAGTAGAAGTTTAGTTCAAATCAAGTAGCAATTGAGTTAAGTAATTAGTTCAGTTCAGTTTGAAGAGTAACACTAAATAAATAAAATAAATCTTGTAAAAATAAATACTTTGAATTATCCCTAATTTAATGAAATAAAAGCAATTTATGAGCAGACAATAATAATAAAAGGTCCTCGCTCTTCCCTCATCCGAGGAAGCACGGCGCCGGACGTCAACACTACCAATTAATATTTTTTATCCACCTTGTCCAACTTATTTTCCCGCAGGTTCTCGTGGCATCCCCTCTGTCCTTGACTTGTTTGTGTCAAATGTCCCTGGTCTTATAATAGAACCCGTTTCGTTAAGTGCTCTCAGTTCAGATCATAATCCTGTTCTTTGTAACCTTTCTTGGTTGGGTGAAGGAAATATTCAATATTTCCTGGACATGAAGAATGCTAATTGGAATTCATTCAAATCAAAGATTAAAATGAGCCTTCAAAATAGTACTACAAATCTTGAAAGAGTGTCTTCTAAAGATGATGTTGACCTTATTGTACAAAACTTTACACAAGCTATAATTTCTTCGGTTGATGAAAGTATTCCCAAAAGAGTAAAAAAAGATATTTTTAAAAAACTTCCAATCCATATCTTAGAGCTTATTAAAGTGAGAAACATTCATCGAAGAAACTGGCAGAATTACCGTCAGCCCTTTTCTCGATCAATGGTTTCCCATTTTAATGAGCGCATTACTGACCAGATACAAATCTATCGTAATAGAGAATGGAACAAAAAACAGAGCGTTATGGATAAAAATGCTACACCGTTCTGGAATATGGTGAAGTTAATCAGAAATAAAAACCGTAAAATACCATTTCTGAAGGATTCTTCTACTACTTTTTTTACAGGTTTTAAAAAAGCAAACCTATTTGGAACAAGTTTTTCAAAAAATCACTTGGTTTCTCAGCATTTGGGTGAATTTGAAACTAATGAACTTGTCGGTAACAGAATCGAAAGATTCGACACCACAATCGAATTAACTCCTCTAAATGCATTTATAGAAGAAGAAAACGTAAGAAATGTAATCAAGTGCTTGCAAACACGAAAAATAGGAGGACTAGACAAAGTTAAGAATACCTATCTAAAACAATTGCCTCATATTGGAATTAAATACTTAACATTTATAATCAATGCATGCTTTAAATGTCAATACTTTCCTCAATGTTGGAAAAAAGCAATGGTTGTACCTATCCTTAAGGCTGGAAAAGCCCCAGATAAACCTGAAAGTTACAGGCCAATTAGTTTACTTAGCAACATAAGTAAAGTTTTTGAAAAAATCCTGAAATAACATATTTTAAAAGTTGTTTCAGATAAAGATATTTTCCCCGATATCCAATTTGGATTTCGACGCTTTCACAGCACCTCGCACCAGGTTAAACGAATTTGCAGCCATGTTCTAGACCATCGTTCACGTGGTCAATCAACGGGCATGATATTGTTAGACATTGAAAAAGCTTTTGATTCCATATGGCACAATGGGATAATATATAAAATGATACAGTTCGACTTTCCTTTGTATTTGTGTAAGGTCGTCCAGAGTTTCTTATCCAATAGATGTTTTCAGGTTCATGTCAATTGTGATGTTTCTAGATTGATATTTTTTGATTGTGGCGTCCTCCAAGGCTCAGTACTTGGTCCAGCTTTGTACAATATCTACACTTCGGATTTTCCAAATCTACCGCAGTGTGAATCAGCTATCTTCGCTGACGACACTGCAGTATTTGCGTCGCATGAATTTTCTCTCAACGTTGAGACAAATCTAAAGCATGCGATCGAGATTCTTGAAAAATATTATATGAAATGGAAAATCAAGCTAAATGTTGGGAAGACACAAGCCATCTTTTTTACACGAAAGAGAAAAGCTTGCCATCTTCCCAGCAGTCACCTGCATATAAATGGTACCACGATTGCAAGGGAGCAATCCGTAAAGTATCTCGGAGTTCATCTCAATACAAAACTCACATTTAAACAACATATTCAAAGTACTCTTAATAAAAGGAGTATTGCTATTAAGATGCTTTACCCTTTTATTAATCGCAAGTCTTTACTCACAAATGAAAATAAGATTATTATTCATAAAGTTATTTTCCAAGCTATACTGTTATATGGGTGTCCAGTATGGGGTAACGCAGCAAGGTGCCATTTAAAGAAGTTACAGGTATCACAAAACAAAGTTTTGAAAATGATGCTAGACCTCCCTTGGCACTATTCAACCTTAAGTCTCCACGGAATGGCGGATGTTGAATTGATTTCTGAAAGAATTCGTAAAGTCGTATATAACTTTAACATCAGCTGTGAAAGTTCTGAAAATTCTCTCATAACCCAGCTTCTTGCTTAATTTGTCATAATTTCATGTAAATATTTACATTTTATATTATTTATTATTATTTTTTTTTTTTTATTATTATTTTTTTTTTAATGAAGGTGTTTTCTTTTCGTATTTTCCTTCGATTTATTCTTTTAATTATTAATTATACATATTTTTCTTTTCTTTATCCAAGATAATGTCTCAGTTGTAAGATATAACTTATCAAATCTCTGAATTGTAAAATGTGCGGTCACAGACTTTTTTTGTTGAAAATATTATAACGAAATAAAAAACAATTGCTACAACTAGTGCTTGCTACAATATTATCAATATGCGGGATGAAGCTAAACTCCCTGTCAAATAAAATCCCGAGGTCGCGTATCGAGGGTACAGATGATATCTGCTGGTTTAGCAGGAAGTAGAAGCGTGGGGGGGGGGGGGGGGGCACGGGGACGTTTGCGGGAGAAGGTGATGGAGTGACATTTGACAACGTTGAGTTCAAGGCAGTTATTACGGCACCAAGTTGAGAAGCTGTCGAGGTCCGTTTGGAGAAGTGAGGAGTCGAGAGTAGAGATAATCGTTTTGTAGAGTTTGACGTCGTCCGCATAGAGGGAGACGGATGAGTATTTAATAATGGAGTCAACATCATTGATGGTAAGGATAAATAGGAGGGGACCTAGATGCCTGCCTTGCGAAACCGCTGACGTGGGAAGAAAAGGATTGGACAGGGAGGATCTGAATTTGACTCGGTAGGATCGATATTTCAGATAAGAAGATAACCACTTGATCAATAGTGGTTCGAAACCTAAGGAAGACAGCTTAAAAAGGATGAGATTATGGGAGATTTTGTCAAAGGCCTTGCTGAAATCAGTGGTGATTACATCGATTTCGTTGCCATTCCCTAAGGCACAGATGGTGTGGGATGAGAACTCGATCAGATTCGTTGTGGTCGACCTGCCCGAAAGGAAACCGTGCTGGTTGGATGAGATGATGGTTCTACAACGGAAAGATAACGCGTTGTAAAGAATTCCTTCGAACAGTTTGGAGATATGAGACAGTTTGTCGATGGGACGGTAGTTGCTTATGTCGGTTTTAGGTCCCTTTTTAAGTATGGGGGTGACATAGGAGGATTTCCAAATACTAGGGAAGATCCCTTGTGAAAGGGATATATTGAATATCATTGATATCGAGAGGGAAAGAGAAGTGGAACAATTCTTTAAAATATATAAAAGGTCTCCCTTTGGTCGCCTGCCATGGGGCCCATACTGGCAATCATTCACGTCATTCATTCAGTTGATCCTCTCAGTGGGACGGGTCATCAACGGGTCTAATATTATAGGCGTTTATATTTCTGGATGTCTCACAAAAACCTAAACTAAACTTTTATAATTGAAGGCGAGACGGTCTTTTAAATTTTATTCTACTTGGTGTTCCCGTGTATTGGAAACCAGCCTGGATATTGTGCACCGAAACAAAAACAAGGACAGGGAAGGTCTATACATGTAGTTTTAGATTTAGTGTTATTTCCTCCCAGTCAGTTTTATTTTCATACGTAACGAAATTTCGTTTGGTTCTAAAATTCTTGTGTTCGGACAAAAAAAGATGAAACAAATAAAAAAACAAATTTAAACAAGTTAAAAAAAAAAGTTAAGAGATGTATAAGAGGAAGGACCCTTGTATATATATATTATATATATATATATATTATATATATATGTATATATATATATTTGTATGTATATTAATGAATAACGGCAGCAGAGGTGGGCCTAGAAATAAATGAAGACAAAACAAAATACATGATTACGGCGAGAGCAGGTGGACTTCAGTGAACACATGTAAACGTGAGAGGCAAGATATTCGAAAAAGTTAAAGAATTTAAATGTCTGGGAACAATACTTGCGGCCAGTAACGAAATGTCGAAGAAAATTAACAAAATACTGCATTCCGGTAACGCTAGTTGGCCCGTGGTCAGTAAACTGCTGAAATCCAAACTGCTATCACGTAACATAAAACTCCGTGTCTATAGAACTACAATCATGCCGAATGTTCTATACGGATGCGAAACATGGTCTCTCACAAAACAGGAAGAAACCAAATTCCGCGTATTCCAGAATAAAGTCCTAAGGGGTATCTTTGGCGGCAAATATGACGAGGAGGGCGGATAATGGAGGAAACTTCACAACCACGAATTGGAAGAGCTATACCCCACACCTACAATAGTGAGAGTAATCAAGTCGCAAAGATTAAGATGGGCCGGACACGTGGAGCGAATGGGCAACGATAGTACCGTGCGTAGAATTCTTGACGGTAGACCAACGGGAAAGAGACCGGTAGGGCGGCCGCGACGGTGATGGGAGGACAATGTTAGGTTTGACATTGAGGAAATCGGATCAGATAGTCAAGCGTGTGGTGTTACACATAACATGGCACTTTTCTGTACGCAAAATGCCAATACCCTCCATATCAATCTGTTAAACATGACATTGCATTTCGCTGCACGCAAACTGCCAATACCCACATCCAAATCTAACAAATAACCCTATCATTTATTCTGCAAAGAACCATAAAAATTACATGCATTAATTAAAGTTAACACCGAAGGTGTTCTCTCAGTGTAGCATACAAGAAATTCTTGCTACAACCCATAGAATCCTTTCAGTGTAGCATGTGAAACCTTATCACAGGTCTACACATTGCTAAACACACTCCATACTCCATACTTGAAAATGCAATCTTGCATTTTCCCACGTTTTCCCTAACCTTGGAATGCATTTATTTTCATACTCACACCTGAATTGCAATTCTGCAATTCCCAACGTAGTCATCACCTGAACGAACGCACCCGACACCCCATCAGCGCCCAGGTAATTCTACCTGCACACTATGAGAAAATCAGATTCACGTCACCGTGAATCGAAATGTTCTCATGGCCTTGCGACTGGCGTCGGGTGGCTGCCTGGAGGACAGCTATGATCGTGGGAAGGTATGTAGTTTTTGATTGAGGTTTTTACTATAAATAAAGAGTTCCGTTTTAGATGAATTTAATTAGGATCCGACAGCCAAGTGTGGCACACCACCTTCTAATAAATTAAATAAAATAGAAGGTTAATAAAAAATAAAGATACACCAAAGGAAAAACCAAATAGTCGGCCTTTTTCTTTAATACACCATCAGCTCAACGGGGTCTCCACAAGACGTCCCAAAGAAGGAGACCCCATTAAACAACCTGAAGCAACAGGAAGACACCCCTGGCCACCGAAGCTCCAACAGAGGACCAGGATCTAAACCGAGAACCTGAAGCGACAGGAAGATACCCCTGGCCGCAGAAGCTCCACCAGAGAACCAGGACCTCAACCGAGGACCTGAAGCGACAGGAAGACACCCCTGGCCACAGAAGTTCCAACAAAGGGCCTCAACCGAGGATCTACAACTGGGACACCGTCCAACCAACTCCCAGCTGATTAAACCACACGAAGAAAGTCCTCGGCATCCAGTCAACCTCCAGTCAACCAGTGGAAGATCACCAACGCGAAGGAAGTCCCGGGTCAATAGTCAAGCCGAAAGATTACCTCTCACGAAGGTAGACCCCAGCATCTCCACCAACCGGTCAAGAATTCAGCGCCAGGTCGAAAGCCGCACCAGCACCCTCAGCAGGGACCGGTACGAGTCGGAAGCCGCTGGACAAACTTCCAGCGAAGAGGACGGACCCTACAAAGCCGGAAGCCGAAGAACACAGGCTAGAAAGCCGGAAGCTGGCAAGTTGTGTGTGTGTTTAAATGTTAATACAACACGTGGAAGGAGAGTGCACAGGACAGGAAATGATGGCGGACTCGAGTCGGCGAGGTCATGAACTTCTGGCTTCCTACAGGCCAATAAATAATAATAATAATACTTATATATGTATATTACATGTTAATTGAGAAAATATTGTATATATATATATATATATATATATATATATATTGTATATATATATATATATATATATATATATATATAATTCACAAAATAGTCCAAGTCCCACAGTCATATGACCCATAGGAAATATTTGCTTGATCTACAAATTGTCCCCTAGTATAATCCATAAGATACAAAGTAGCTTATACAGAAATATAAACCCCATGGGAGCCCCTAACAAACGTTTTTGCATGATCGACAAAAAGCAATGCGATCACGGGCAGCCGGCGAGGCAGGTAAGATTGGGAAATGAAGTGAGTTCGTCTGGAATCTTTAGAGAAGCCGGTAGTTGCAGTCTCGTCCTTCCGCTCTTGAAAAGTAAAAACTAGAAGAAATTAAAATTAACAAAGTGTATGAAGCGCAAGTAAAAAGCTATAGGACCACATTGTGTAAATATTGTGACTTAAAATTATTGTAACTTAGAAATAAAATAAAAAATAAGATTTGAAAATTAAGATTGAAAATTAAGATTGAAAATTTACTTGAAAATTTATTAAATATTGTAACTTGTAACTTAGAAATAAAATAAAAAATAAGATTTGCAAATTAAGATTGAAAATTTACTAAATATTGTATCTTAAATTGTGTGAATATTGTAGCTTAAAATTGTGTAATTATTGTAACTTAGAAATAACATCTAAAAAATAAGATTGAAAATGTATTAAATATTGTAACTTAAAAATAAGATTGAAAATATTGTAACTGTAAATAAGATTGAAAGTAATTAGAGATTGTAACTAAGAGGAAAATCAAGATTGTAATTGTAGTTAATAAAGTTAAGTTAAGGTGAAAATAAGCGTCTTTTTAAAAAAAAGGTGAATCCACGCGGTAACATCTTCCTTGGTTTCAGCATCCGCTCCCTAGTCCAACGGAAAAGCCGGAGATTCCTCCCACGAACCGTATCTGGTCTGCGGACTTAGTTGGTGCAAAACATACTACTTGGTATGCAGCCTATCCAGGCATAACAATATATATATATACACTCCCAATCACTAGGATGAATCCACAAATTTTGCAATTGATTTTCGCTCTTTTTACCTGATGGAAATTTTGTACCCCGAAACATACACTACCTTTGAATATGTACGTATTTTCCCAAAAGAAATTCATAAAATTAAGGGATAATTAAGAAATCACAGTTGGAATTTCCCAAGATCAAATGATAAACTACTTAAAAAAGGTATAAAAAAAGTGCGTCACTAGGATGAGACCACATGAAAAATTTTAGAAAAGAAGACAAAAATTAATGAAATGTTTACATTTTATGGTGTTAAAACATTTATTTATAACGTTTTATTACATTAGTAATGAGTATGCCCGCAGTTTTTGGATATGACCTCTATAAGACGGTTTGGAATAGAATCAACCGCTTTTCTCGTGATGTTGTTGCTTCAGATGTGCGTCATTTTTATTTTTCCCATATTTTTGTGGATCCGCAAGATAACTGATAACAGATCCTACTTCTGTTAAGCCTCCTTGCTATTCCTCGGCCTGAGAGTCCTAAATCCTTGAAAGCATCTATTTGTCCTCTTTCTGTCGCTGTCAACGTCTTTCCGGAACCCATTTGTGTTTCAAATTAAAAAAAAAAAACATTTATTCTCAACACTTTTTTAAATATTCTAAAGAAACGTTTTAAAAAAAATGCTCATGTGCACTCCTGCAACGAAATAATCACAATGGCCTCAACCAAGTGACGCACTATTTTATACCATTTTTAAATAGTTTATTATTTGATCTCGGGAAATTCCAACGGTTGTTTCTAATCCTTTAATTTTATGAATTTCTTTTGGGAAAATACGTACCTATTCACAGGCAGTATATGTTTCCGGGTACAAAATTTCCAACAGGTAAAAAGAGCGAAAATCAATTGCAAAATGTGTGGCCTCATCCTAGTGGTTGGGAGTATATATATATATATATATATATATATATATATATATATATATATATATATATATATGTATATATATATATATATATATATATATATATATATATATATATATATACATATAATGTGATGGATTTTTCCCGTGGTGCAATTGATAATAGTGTTTCTCTATAGTAACAAAGAAACAACATTCATTGTTATTAATTGCACTAATTGAAATAAAATTTCACAAACACGTTTTTTGGTCGTCGTCTTTTTTGTGACATGTGCCCTTCGTGGTTTACATCGAGGTTTTATGTGGGTTTACATTACAGAGTTTACTTGTACGAGGTTTACATCATTGTTTACATTGTGGGTTTACATTGCTAAATTTAATTATACTGAGGATACTTTTGTACACAATTGTGCGCTATATTTGTCCATGCATATCTTTGATTTTCTTCATTTACGGCACATCTAATTTTATTTCCTAGGGTGTGATTGAGTCTTTCGTTTAAACCATTCGAAAATGGTGCATTAGCCGCTGTAAAAATCATAGTGGTGTTTTTGTTTTCTAAAAAATATTTGAAGTCTTTGGTATTTATCCCTGTGTATTGGTCTGTTAGGATTATATCTATATTGGGTTCTTTGAGTACGTTTTCTGTTAGCTTAATGAAGTCATTTGCATTTTGTGTGTTTGATGTTAATATATAAGCAAATCTTGTGAAGTGATCTACTAGGCGATGTAAGTATTTCTTTGTGGATCGTGAACCACCGAATCCAGCTATTGTATCTATAGAAACTATTTCGAACGGTTTTTTTGCGGGACCGAGATGTGAAATTAGACAAAGTTTGTCTAGTCCCCTTGATTTATTTTTTATGCATATTTCACAATTTTTGCAAGTTTTTTGTATATTTTCTGATATTTTTTTGTTGTATAATATGGCAGCATTTTGTTTTGCATTTGTTTTATTCCCATGTGGAAAAAATTCTTGTGTGTATTTTCTATTAAATTCTTACAAAATTGTTCTGACAATATGATTTTTTTCTTTCTTTCTAAATTTTTTATAATACAAATTATCTTTAATAGTTAGTTTATCTTTGCTCGATTCTATATCTTAGTTCTTTTTTTGGTCTTTTAAAGTAACTTCTATTTTTATATAATTTACGACTTTTAATTGATCTTCTTTGTCTTCTTGGGACTCTAATACTGGATTTCTACTTAAACAGTCTGCTTCTAAGTTATCTTTACATGGGCGGTATGCTATTTGAAATCATATTGTGATAAGTAGTAGGCTAGATCACCTACTTCTTCGTCTGTTTTAGCTTTTCTCGAATGGTTTATGATCTGAGAATATTTTGAAATGTCTGCCTATAAGCCCATGTTGCAAGTACTTTACTGCTTCTTTTATTGCTAGGCCTTCTGAGTAAATAGCTTTTTTCCTTTTTTGTGATTGATTCAGTTTCTTTGAAAAATATGCTACCGGCTTTTCAGTTTTTGAATTGTCATTTAGTTGTGGCTGTTTTAATACGGCAAGCTTGCATCTGTATATATAACATGTCAATTGAAAAGTCCCCGGCCTTCCATAGTAAAACACATTTTTTTGGCAAAATTCGTTTTTTTTATTCAACATAATTCCCTTCGAGGATGATACACTGATTATAGCGACCCTCCAACGTTTCGATACCTTTTTTGTAGTACGATTTGTCCTTTGCTTCAAAATAGGCCTCAGTTTCGGCGATCACCTCTTCATTCGACGAAAATTTCCTCCCAGCGAGCATTCTTTCGAGATCTGAGAACAGGAAATAGTCGCTGGGGGCCAGATCTGGAGAATACGGTGGATGCGGAAGCGATTCGAAGCCCAATTCATGGATTTTTGACATCGTTTTCACTGACTTGTGACACGGTGCATTGTCTTGGTGAAGCAGCACTTTCTTTTTCTTCAAATGCGGCCCTTTTTCGGCGATTTCGTCCTTCAAACGGCCCAATAACGCTGTGTAATAGTCGCTGTTGATGGTCCTTCCTTTTTCAAGATAGTCAATGAAAATTATTCCGCGCGCATCCCAAAATACAGACGCCATAACCTTGCCAGCCGACTGTTGCGTTTTTCCACGCTTTGGGGCGGGTTCATCGTGTGCAGTCCACTCGGATGACTGTCGATTGGACTTCTGAGTGAAATGATGGAGCGCCATGTTTCATCCATTGTCACATATCGACGCAAAAACTCGGGTGTATTACGCTTGATCATATCCAAACACTGCTCCGAATCATCAAGTCGTCGTTGTTTTTGGTCAAAAGTGAGCTCGCGCGGCACCCACTTTGCACAGAGCTTTTTCATACCCAAATATTCGTGAATGATATGATGTACACGTTCAGTTGATATCTTTAGAGTGCCTGCTATTTCATTCAATTTCAATTTACGGTCGTTCAAAATCATTTTGTGGTTTTTTCTAATGTTTTCGTCGGTAACAACCTCTTTTGGGCGTCCACTGCGTTCACCGTCTTCGGTGCTCATTTCACCACGTCTAAACTTAGCATACCAATCCTTGATGGTTGATTTTCCTGGGGCGGCGTCTGAAAACTCGTCATCAAGCCAAGTTTTTGCTTCAACTGTATTTTTCGTTTCAAAAAGCAACATTTTATCAACACGCGAAATTCCTTTTTATCCATTTTTTTTCACAATAACAGAAGTTGCTTCACTCAAAATACTATAATTCACAAACTACTGATCCGATATCTGTCAAATTTATACACGCGTCTTTTGATGGTTAGGCCTAACTAGAAATCATATGGATTTAATTCTAGTGCCGCCATCTATGTGCGAGGCCGGGGACTTTTCAATTGATCCGTTATGTATTGGTAGATCTGGGTCGAAAATTGCTAATACTGGTTGGGTACACAGGAAATTTTTCATGTATTCAAAGGCTTTTTGACATTCCTCAGACCATATGAAATTTTGTCCTTCTCTTAATAGGTTGTGTAGGGGTTCTAGGATTAGTGAAATTTTCGGAACGTTTTCATTGTAAAAGTTAATTTTCCTTAGGAACTGTCTGATGTTTGGCGGATTTTTGTGAGTCGAATGTCAACGTGTTCCGCCGAGCAGCGTTCACGAACCAAAACAACCTAGAACACGGAGAACACGTCACAAAAGGAATACGACGAAGCGAATACTGCCGCAAATGACAATTTTGCTTTGTTTTAATTTTTTATTTTTTTTTTAGAGTTCGGTCTCCACTTACATCTAGAACACACTTTTGATTTTTGCTTATACTAGTAGTTCGGGTAGTAGATTAACACATGAACAACAACTTCCACTACGACCTTAATCGCATTAATAATTAACAATACTCTCATTTATTTCAGTTTATCTCACATAACCATTCACACACGAAAGCGTAACCGCCTCAGTCTTCGTATTTACTGTCCACCTTCCTTAATTATTTTACAGCGCCATTTAATTGCCCGATACACACGTTTCAAAAATGTCCCTAGTGAGGATCACAGGGCTGAGCGCGTTGTGTTGCTGCGCGTGAACGTCGAATATTTACGTTTTTTTTATTAATTATATTACGCGCGCGGACCGACCTCCTCGTAGGGTTTCTCTGTGACGACTGTGGGTACTTTCTCTGGGGATGATTCCATTCACCCCAGAGTTTTCCTTTCCCTTTTTCTGGTGGTGACTTTCTCTCGATCAAGAATCTATTTACCAGAGAGAATTGCGCCCACATATACAGGCGCGGAGGTTATTGCCTGGTTGCTGTGGATCACTCTGTGATCGTCAAAATGTTCACACCTCTGATGAATTGCTTACGTAAACAATCGAGCGTGTGGTTTACAGTAGTCGATCATGGGATAATGTAATTATCGTTGTTTACATATCCGTATGGGAACAGAATCGGTTTATTGCTGGTGCTCGCATTGGTCTTTGTTTGGACGAAGTATATTGCGGCAGATACAAAGGTTTGGTCGGCGGATTGGATTTCCGACATATCGCTTATCGCCGGAAAAGTGATGTCTGTTGACATCTGGCGCTGCTGAGCCAACCGTTAGTATATATCCAGTTAATGGATTGCTACACAATGTCTATGCTGTGTCGTGTCCTTCGATCGCTGTGCAGGCGTAGGACAATTGGTCGGACTTGTGACTCACGTATCTGTGGATATGTGGGGTTGTTGCCTCCCAGATGCATCTTACCTTTGTTTCAGGTGGAAAGGAGGACTTTTGAGGACACGTGTCTGTGGGCGTGTGTAATTTGGATATAGGTGAGTCTTTCCTTGGTGGAACGACGATATCTTAACCTATAGTGGATTGTGTGGTTCGTAGAACCGCCACAGATGTTCTTCTGATTTTTTGGTACGCGAACATTTTTTATTGAAATTAGATTATCTTCTATTGGAGAAATTGAGTTGTGCTTTATAATGTGGCCCAAATATTGTACAGAGTCTAGTGCAAATGTGCATTTGTAAAGTTTTAATCTGAGCCCTTCTTTCGTTATTGCTTCTAGTAATAGTGAAAGGTGGTCTATATGTTCTTCGAAAGATTTTGAAAATATTAATATGTCATCGATGCAGTTTACTGTGAAATCTGACAGCTTATGTTTTCTTATTATATTGCTTAATATTCTTTGAAAGATAGCCGGCGACGTCTTTAAACCGAAAGGGAGACATGCCCATTGGAAATGACCTTCTTGGGTTACAAATCTCGTTTTCCTTCTATCTGGGATTCGTAATGGGATAGTTTTAGGGAGAGTTTATGTCAAGTTTTGAGAAATATTTGCAATTTCAGGTTTTTATTACCAATTCTTCAATTAACGGAAATGGTTGTGATTGAGGGACTTTTATCTTATTTAAGTCTCTAAAATCTATGCATAGTCTTGATCTTTTATTTTCATCTCTTTTTATATGCTAATGTAACTGGAGCAGCAAAAGGTCTGTATGACTCTTCTATTGGGTTTCTTTTAAGTAATTCTGATATTTGTTCTTCTATTTCTTTTTTATCTTCAAATGTGCATCGATAAGGCCTGTTGCTAAAATATTTATGTACTATGAGATCTATTCGGGCTTCGTAATCTTTTACTACGCCCATATCATATTTGTCTTTTACAAATATATTTTTATATTTATCTATGAGATTTTTTATTATATCTTCTTTATATTGACTCAAGTGGTTTGTTAAGAATTTGAAGTTGTCTAAATCTACGTGTTCATTGAAGTTCATTCGATATTTTTGTTTTTCTGTGGGATCACAGTTTCTCTGTTCTATCTGTAGTTTTTCATTTTGTATTAGCTTGCATTTTTTTATACAATCTAATCCTATTAGAAAATCATATTCAAAGTTTTCATTATTAAATACGAATACGTTTACGTATTCTTCTATATTTAATATTTTTGCTTTTACTTTTATCAATTCTTCTGATTTATACACACCATTAATCGTTTTTAATTTAACTCTTTAACCAGTCTCGAGGCTTGTTAAATTTTCCATAATAATTTATTTTTACGGGCAAAGTTATTGTTTGCTTTTACCTCACTTTTTAAACAAATTTTTAATATATAAAGCAACAACGATGAAAGTAAACATAGAAAGAGTGATTCTCTTGTTGTTTTAACAATTTCAATCTTCACTTCGGTTGATTGAATAATACATTTTGTTGGTTTCGGGTGCGATCCACACTCCCCGAGTACACAGACTCTTTTCTAACTCACGCGCAACCCTTTGTCCACACCATATCCCAAGCTCTTTTTTTCGGCGGAATCGTTCAGAATGGAGGTCTGTAATCGTATCTCCTCAACCAATTTCTAATTATTTGTCATGAGTACGCCTTTTAGTTGCATCTTTTCTAACGTTATATCCTCCGTTTTTGGGATTTGATTTATGAGCTAGCAATGTTCGAACATTTGGTTTGTTTGTTTTACCTTCGATTGTACATGCTGCAAATTACTGAACATAATTTCAAGCATTTTGCAAAAAAAAAATAAATAATGGTCACAGAGTGTTGATATCCTAGAGTGCTAAAGATAATTTTGTATATCTTAATGGCTTCGTACCGACAAGGTCGTTTATTCATGGGCGGCTCCGTTTAATCCGGATACGACATATTTCTTGTGACAGGATATAGTGGAAGCGATGCCACAATAGCGTTTTTCTTTGAAATGTTTGCCTGCCCTCTATGGTTTTATTGCCCTAGAATTTCTATTCAATCAATTGATTAATTTTTCATTAATCAACCGAAACGAATTTACGTTAAGTGATTTCTAGCATGATGGGGCTTTGTTCCAGTAAATAAATGTGTTAGGATGGATGAAGCTGGTGTGTGACAATATGCTTAGGAATGTCGAATTTTACACACGCGAAGCTAAGTTCTAGCTTGAAATAGAGGTTACAATGTACGAGAAGTTGATAAACATTATAAATTCATATGTTTAAGCTAAGGATTATGTATAAATATGTGAGCAGACAGAAAAAATAAGATTATAAACCACGAATGTTAAACTGTTGGGCGCCGAATTTGAAACTCGTTGTGAGGGCCTGACAAATAAAACCAATACCGCTTCCCAATAACTACCAAATTAATTACATGGACAAATGAAAAAAGAAGACTAAGAAAAAGAGAGCCTAATCTCTATACTCCAACCAATTCAATGTAAACGGCCACCAATAAAATAGGAGTAGATAGTAAAGTATTTAGGGATAAATCCTGATACCAAATACTTACTTTTAAGGAATGCATTTCAAAGACTTTACATAAAATAAACATTGCACTATCAAGTGAAGATCTCGTTAATCGCTCAGTCGAGTTTTTCGCCAAATGGGGTCAGGACTTCTTCGAGAGGGGCATTAAGCAGATACCTTTAATATAGCGACAAGTTTGAGAACAAACCGGTGCATATTTAACCCAAATTGGACAATCCATATTGTATTAAATAACGTCTTAAAGTAGACGTAAAATCGAATCATATATTAAAGGTTGAGCTTGTTTGTCTGTCCTAAATCGTCTCTATGCTTTGTTCTGACACATGTCAACACTTTCACAAATTCATTCAATCATAGATATCTGAACCGAATTAAATCAAATGAAGTTATGCATTCCTGGTGATATTGTCCCTTCCGTAACGCAGATTTTGTTCAAGATATGAAGTTATAAAAACCATGACGCAAACACTAGTAAAGAGTTCCGCTCAATTTATTGGCATGTGCAAATATTTATTGGAAAATGATACCAACGCCTTTTTGTCTTCGTTTAAGATTATTATAGTACGAGTACATATACGCAAACCTCCCTTGAGAGGGGATTAAAAGCTGTGCAGCAAATCTTTGGTACAAAACATTAGGTGTTTCTTTCTTTTGACTCGTGATACTGTAACCGGTTTACCAAGAAGCTCCCCAAAGCAAATGTCCACACATACAGTGAAATAAAGAAACAAGCACGAAATCGCCAAACAAGAAGAAAAACAAAAGCGTATTTATTTGGATTATACTAATTCATTGGACTGTTTTTAGTATTCTGTTAGGAATTTGGTTTGGCGTCGACTAGCTAACATCCGTGACATCCAAAATTACCATTTAAGTTCTTAAATTATTTGGTTGTTGGTGGCAATATGTCATAAATATAATGTAAGCCTATGATCCCCTAGACACTGATAACGAAAAGATCAGATTATAGATTCATTTAGCGAGGGTTTGTTAAGGTAGTTAATTCGCTTTCACGCGGGAATATGCTTGGAATATTTAAAATGTGTAAAATCAAAGGGAAATGCCAACATCTTCGCCAGTGGATGTCCTTCCAAATAGAATTGTAATACGTTTCTAAGTCAATACGATGAACGATCATAACTACTTCAAAATGGATCGGAATACAAGGTGTTTGTTAACACGTTTAACGAGTCTGCATGGTCACATGATTAAGGTGGAGCGGTCTAGATTCAACCATGGCATACACATGTCACATTTTTGGCCAATCACCTATAAACCGGTGTGGCTACTTAGTTTAGGATAGTTTTGGATATTTGCAACACTTCCTTACGGTATTAACGTTACGAGCTGATAATGCATTATGCCATCATCATGTTCACGATCACCATCTGGGTAGGAAAACATTGGTCACTTCCTTGACAATTCTTGAATTTCCCGGAAGTCCAATTTGTGAGACCTTTAGCAGTAAGTATTCTCTTTGTGCAACATTTGAATATAAAATGAAACCAAATGCTCAAAATAGATCTGATGTATTATTTCCAGATGTTCTGGTCTACTTTTGTGGTGTCTGGTTTATATAATATAATAACACACCTTTGATTTTCAAGGGAAAGATACATCTTGATTTTTATGTAGTTTGTTATATATGTATAATTTGCTAATTAAAATTATGGAAAACTTATGTAAATGACTGCCTAATGATGAACCTACAAGATTTATCCCTGAGAAAACTTGTCTTACAGGAAGCAACCGCCTTCATATTGTTGTTAAATCATACGATGTTTAAGGTAACGAAATTCATTTTCAGCTAGACGAGAATGCGAACCACATTTATTAAATTAGTATTCAATAAATTGGCTTAATCGTTGATTCCATTAACTGTTGAAGGGTAACCTTTAAAAGGAGACTAACAATAACCGACAAAGATGTCTTATCAACGTGACGGATTTATATAATACACGTCGCTTTGTATTTCTCATTTACACACTGTTACTCACATCATACCGGCCACTCAATCTTACTTACTTTGTGAAGCAAAATAAAATCTTGTTTTACATAATTTAAACGAATGGTGCTATTGCAATTTTTTATTATTTTTTTTGCAATCCACCCCATAAATGAACATAGCCTGGCCTCTGTCTGTTTTGTTTTATCTACTGAATTCTTCCTACCCATCTTACTATAGTATATTTTAACTTGTGTAACAAGTTCTAGCCAGTAATGATCGAATTGAAATGAGTTTCTCGAGAGATTAAGCTGAGACTTGTGTTTGTCTCCGTAGCTCAGAAATACTGTATTACTCACTAATCTTAAGTAAGGGAAATCTATTATTGTCTCTTATTATTAGTTTTGCGGGGATATTGATTGGGCAAATAGATTCAAACCAGGGCAGAATGAAAAATATGGTATAGCTTTGATTTTTGAGCTGGATTTATTTCCGTAAGAACTTTTTAACTGCGGAACCGACTGTTAGACTTTTCAACATTTCCTACCATCTTCTTTTTCTCCTTCAATAGTTCTTTCCGCAGTCCTATCGTCCCCATTCTTTCTTTATTTTCCATCTCTCTTTTTTCTTTCTTTTTTTTTACACTAACGCGCGCACAAAAGGGGATTTCGAGGTGCCCTTAAATGTCAAAGCACAGTGCGAACGGAAGGAGAGGAAGTGGATAAGGAAATGAGGTGTCGATGTATATTGGTCTTGAATTTTTGGAAATCGCACCGACCATGAAACACATGATCAGGCAGAACATTCCACATTCGTGTGGTTCGGCTAAAGAATGACTCTCTATGTTTATTTGTGTGCCTGAAGTCCACTTTCAAGGTGAACTGATGCGCATTCATAGATTGATGGGTATCGCGGGAAAATGTCTGAAGGGGCGGAACACATTCAGCAACTTCAGTTGAGCAACGACCGTGATAATACCTATAGAAAAGAGATAGGCATGATACGTTACGCCTGTGTTCTAAGGGCGGAATTGATCGACTTACGGCTAAGTCCCCAATAAGTTACACTGCCCGGTATTGCATCCTGTCGAGCATGTGTAGTGCAGTTTTGGAATATACGCCTTGTAAATAGTGTCCAGGTTGGATGGAGTGAAGTATCTTTTGCATCTCTTAAGGAACCCCATACATTTGGCTGCACTTTTCGCAGCTTCAAATATGTGGTCATTCCAGTTAAGAGTCGAATTAATTCGACTGCCGAGGATTGATAGTTCCTTGGCTTCGTCGATACATGTGCCGTTCATAGACAGTATATTTACTTTGGGGTTCGTCTATCACGACAAGAGGCAGCACTGACATTTTAGGGCATTGAATTCTACTCCCCACTGATAAATCTTGTTGAGGGCTGAATTCAATGTATCAAGCATAAGTTTCTGGTTGGTAATGACATTCGAAGAGTTTGGACGGGAGTGTTCGTATGATTATGAGAAACTCAAAGTGCTATCATCAGTAAACGAGTGAGGGTTGACAAGAGATCATTTATAAAGATCAGGAAAAGAGTGGGTGAGAGTACCGAACCCTGGGGAACACCTGCACTCAATTGATGGGAGACAGATTTGACACCATCAAGAACCACTTGAATTGAACAGCCAGAGAGATAGTCTCTTGTCCATTGGATCAGGGAATTCTCCACTCTATATCCAATTTTGACAAAAGGGCTTGTGGGGGTTCTCTATACCTGTTACGGCCACAACCGCCCAGCCCATAAAACTTCCTATTTGGAGCCAGTCTCCACCGCTAGCGGCGATACACGCCAAGAACATCCACTTAAAGGATGTGACGTCAACTAAGCCAAAAAACAGGCAGCATATATTGAACTGCACGTTCGCCTAAAACAAACAAAGCATTACCCCATACACCCACTCGTCCCGCATAAATTGATAGCAAGCAAATCGAGCTAAAACGTGCAATTTGCGCTAATCAATTAAATGCCAAGTAAATTGAGCTGAACGCTAAATTTACTCACATAAAAGCTGAAAGATAATCATTGAACCAAGGATTCACCCAACAAAAACTCCTAAAAGGCAAATGTGCGGACCAGATGCCGTCATCCGAACCAAAATCGATGGGAATCATAAAAAAGAAATGCACGCCAGCAATTTTTATGACCCCTTCTGCAAAATGGTTACTTAAAACCATTAAGACAACCAGCGCCAGTTTTCGTTCTAACCGAATTAAGTTAGAACAAACGAAAAGGCAATAAAGCAAAATAAACATGCACCTCGGCACAATTGATCCTCCTTCATGAGTTTCCCACGGGAAAAATTCATTAGGCAAAAGAAAAACAATAGGCGAAATAAACGCGCTATTGATTTTTCTTTGAGTTTAACACAAAAAAAGGGGGCATTCCCTTTCCAACCGTCGTCGAGTTTACATCGTCGCGAATTGTGTTCCGTACGTGTAACATAAGTCCTACGTTACAAAATTATATTACATCCCCTTTGTGTAATAGTGCAGTGAAAAAAAAAACAAAACCCAAAAACAAAAAAACAAAAACAGACCAAACCCTTGTGCAGTGTGCTGTGTTTATAAAACAAAAGAGTAGTGTAAAAGAATTGCAACGAAATGGCCTGCGGGCCAAATGTGAATAGAAACCGGTTTAGCGATCTTACGGAAGATACAAATAGCGATATTCGACCAAACAAAATGAAAAGGACAATTATGAAAACAGAGGCATTTTTTCCTAGCTTACCAACAATGAACAATACAAGAGATCCAAAATTTCTAATTATTTCATTCAAGGAGAATGGTAAGCCTATTTCATATCTAAGCCCATTTTTAATTAAAAAAGTGATAGACGATGTTAGCAAAGATTATGAACAAATCACGGTTCTACAAGACGGACAATTATTAGTAAAAGCTAATTCTCAGAAGATCGCAGTCCGTTTTCTTAAAATAACAAATTTTGGCAACGTGTGGCCCGTTTCTGTAAAATTACACGAAAAATTAAATGAATGCAAAGGCATAGTGTACGCCCCTTGTCTCATAAACATCTCGGAAGCGGAAATAATAGCCGAAATGGGTCAACAAAAAGTCACAGATGTGTACAAATTTACCAAAGTAGATGACTGTAAAGTGCGAAGACCCTCCGGACTTATGTTATTTACTTTTAACCTATTCCAACCACCAAATTCGGTTGACATCGGTTTTTATAAAGCTAAGGTCAGCGAATATATCCCCAACCGCAACGACTCGGCCATACCACAAAACGCTCCACCAATACCACAATGTGCGAAAAGTGTAATCTGCCACCTCATAGCCCCGTAAATTGCAGTCGCACTATGTGCGCAAACTGCTCGCTCCCTCACTCGGCCGCGGATAAAACCTGTCCCTTGTATATCCAAGCGAAAGAAGTTTTAACAATAAAAACCACAAGCAAATGTTCAATGGGAGAAGCCAAACGAATTTATAAGGAAAAAAATATCCACAAACCTGATCAACTTTCAGGAAGCTTTGTAGATACACTAAAATCGAGCCAATTACAAGGACCCTCAACGGAACAAAACAAACAAAAAACTACACCCAAGGAATCCCTTCCAACCAGCTCCTCCTCATCTGCGACAATCAACAGTATTCAAATTGCATTGCCCCACAAGCCAAAAAAGTCAATAACACATAACCCAACCAAACCAATTTCGTCTATAACACCACTAATCCAACGAAAACCATAAATTCAATTAACGCCATCAACTCAACTAACCACATTCGAACCCTCACAACTACAAACAAGTTCGCCAACAAACAACCAAACTGAAACCATTCCACAAACCACGACAAGCTGCTCTGCTAATAGCCATTCGCAATGCACCCCTTCACCCAAATCAAAGGTAAAAAGTAAACCGTCTCTCACTAATATAAATATTAATAAAAATGTACACACCTTAGTAGATGATGATATTACAATGTAACTATAAAACTAACAACCAAGCCCCTGACTCTGCTGTTCCTGAAGTTGGACACTTGAACTCAATCCAGAGTTCAAGTGCCCAACATCCGGAACAGCGGAGTCTTGATCCTAACAACATACATCCCGCCCACCATACCTTCCAACACCTTAAAACATTTAAGAATATACAACCCCATCCCGCTGCAAAATCAAGATCTAAGCACACTAGCACGGCTGAACGCCCAAAACTCACTCCAAAACAAACCCCATTCACCATTCTACAATGGAACATGAACGGTTATACCAATAACTTTGACGAACTAAACATTCTAATTAAGGACCATAACCCACATATAATATCACTACAAGAAACGCATTGCCCAGTCAACACCACACCATTCATCCCTAAATCCTATGTAGGCTACTTCTACAATTCACCTGCAAACACATCACACAAGCAAGGAGTAGGGTTACTAATCAAGAAAGGTACTTCCCACAAAATCCTCCCCATCATTACAAATATCCAAGCTCTCATTGTAGAAATACAACACCCTTTAAATTTTACCTACATTACCTTATATATCCCCCCAAATCAACCATTAAATAAAAATGATGTTCAGGCTATACTCAACCAAACAAATGAGCCCAGAATACTTGGAGGCGACATAAATGCTTGGAGTACACTCTGGGGTTCACCTTCCACAAACAAAAGAGGGGAAGTAATTGAAAACCTCCTCCTCACCTCCAATCTGATCCTACTGAATGGCGGTTCTCCTACTCACCTTTCTACACACAATACCCTCACTCATATAGACATCACTTGTTGCTCCTCAGAATTGGTTCCGAAAACTTCATGGCAAGTTCTAAACGACCTCTACAATAGTGACCATTTCCCCGTTTTAAGCATAATAAATAATCAGCAGCCGATAACCCATCACAACAGATCTCCAAAATACAAAACCGATTCCGCCAACTGGGCACTTTTTGAAAGAAAAGTAGACGAATTTCTTTCAAGCAATTCCCCCACACCTGACACGAATCACGAAGCGGCGCTAATCAGTAAAGCAATTAGATCCGCTGCCAATCTCTGAATACCCCAAACAAATATCACAACCAAATCAGAAACCAGGCAACATGTACCTTGGTGGAACTCCGACCTAACGCATCTCAGAAAAAGCAAAATGTCAGCCCTCTCTGAATTTAAAAAAAGACCAACGCAGGTTAATTTTGTTGCATACAAAAAAGCGAATGCACAATTTCGTAGGAAGATGAAAGAAAGCAAAGCAAAAAGCTTTCTTCAATTCACTTCCTCAATCAATCCAACATCCTCCACAACCACAATATGGCATAAAATACGCAGCTTAAGTGGTAATCACAATCCGACAATTATCTCATCCCTTAATTCCGGAAATACTACAATCTCAGACACAGTGGAAATAAGCCAACTCTTCGCCAAAACCTGGTCGCAATTCTCAGACAACAATAATTTTCACCCCGAATTCAATCGCAAAAAAATTTAATCCGTTAACAATCCACTATCTTTGCGAATTCCTAACTCTGCAGCTCTACGCATAGAACAACCCATCTCATTTATCGAATTCGAGTCAGCACTTAGTATAACTAAGGGAAAAACTCCAGGGCGAGATCGAATATCTTACCCAATGTTAAAAAACCTTTCGCATTATGCAAAACAATGAATTATAAAGTTATACAATAAAATACTTGAAACATCACACATTCCACAAATATGGAAAACCGCGGTCCTAATACCTATTCCCAAACCGAATAAAGATAAAGATACGGTGGATGGCTACCGCCCTATATCCTTAATTCCTTGTCCCGCAAAGGTATTAGAAAAAATTGTAGCCAAACATCTACTCTGGCTTATGGAAACAAAGAAATTGACATCCATCAACCAAGTAGCTTTCAAATCCAACAGAGGTTGCACAGACGCCTTACTCCACATTGACCACTACACCTCAAAGGCTCTATCCTCCAAAAATCACGTCACAATACACAATTTTGAGAAAGCATTCGACAGAATAGGCGCTCACACCGTATTTAATAAATTGTTAAAATGGAGAATTGGCAACAATATATATAGGTACGTTAAATCATTTCTAAGCAATAGAAAATTCTAATGTAAAGTCAACCACGTTTACTCCAATACATTTCCATTACACAACGGAATCCCTCAAGGATCCCCACTGTCAGTTGTACTATTTATGATCGCCTTTGACGACATAAGTACAATAATACACAAACAGAAACATCTAGATCATTGCATTTACGCCGATGATATATACATCTTAAGTAAATCCAGTGATCTAACTTTCTGCAAAAACATTTTAACTGAAACAGTGAAAGATATCTTAGAATGGTCAAATTCTTCAGGTGCCAAACTCTCAGTAGATAAATGTAAATTATTTCATGTGTGCCGACGACGACTTTGTCCCCAAATACACCTCAACATAAACAACAAAACAATCCAAAATGTCCCCAACCTCAAAATCCTAGGAATAACATTTAACAATAAGTATACCTGGAAACAACATTGTTCAGAACTCAAAGTATCATTAGCAGCTAGGCTCAATATTATCAAATGCTTAAGCAACATGAAAAGTAACGTACACATTAACACTCTATGTAAAATTACTAAAGCTCTAATTTTAAGTAAAATAGACTACGGGATCTATATCTATGGCAATAGTCCAAAAACGACTCTAAATATAATAAAGCCCATCTATCACCAAGACGCTAGAAGAAGCACCTTTGCATTCAGAACGACACCAATAAAAAATATACTGGCTGAAGCTGGGCTTCCAACAATCGAGGACCGGATGGAAATCATATCATTAAAACTAATAGCTAAAATAGCGTTTACGCGAAATTCCATAATTGACAAACACATCAAACTAACAATAGGATACAAAAACACCAACCGAATCCCATCTGCAATCAGTCGCATTTTAGATAAAGCCAAGCAATTGGAATTGGATATTAAACAAACTTTCAAATACTCCGCAACTTACCCACCATGGCTTCTAAATAATAATAATTTCATAACAACACTCTCAATATTTAAAAAACCAAACACAAACAAAGAAATATACGGTGCACTATTCTGGTCAGTCGCCTCAAAATATAAATCCAACGGATGGCGCTTTCTGTACACAGATGGATCCAAAACAACCAACTATACTTCCTTTGCGGTCACATCCGAAGAAGTTGCAGTAAAGAAAATCGGACTATTACCCGAATTTTGCTCCATTTTCACGGCGGAAGCCTTCGCGATTTTACAAGCCGTAACATTCGCCACCAACCACAGAGAAAAATATGTCATCTGCACCGACAGCCTGTCAGTACTCAACTCAATAAAAAACACCAACAACACTGATGATATTATTTCCAATATTCGGAATAATATCATTAAACACTGCAATAAAATAAAACTAATGTGGACTCCCAGTCACGTCGCCATCAGCGGTAACGAGAATGCAGACGCCGCAGCCAACTCAGCCAAAAGAGCTCCAGTCCATAAATTCAACATATACACAAGAGCCGATCTACTGTCAATTATCAGCAATCAACAAAAACAAATAAACCAAACAAACTGGGATACTCACCACCATGCCTATAAAATGGTAAACCGTTTCAAAACTCACCCTTCTTACCCAAATCCAAAATCACAAACACGATGCTAGGCTCATTAGGTTAAGTTATTGATATGTACTTTTACATTACTAATTGATAATAAATAAATAAATAAATAAATAAATAAAAAAGGGGACCAGGCAAAAAGGAAAGATCCTTTGATCTCGTGAAAGAAACCAGGTTTCACACCTAGGAAAAAGTAGAATGGAAAACGAACAACGATAGTGGGATGAGAGTTGTTGTTCGGGCCATTGTTGAAGACGAGGCTGGTTTTGGGATCAAGTCCAAAAAAGGACAAGAGAGTTGGTTTTTGAATCTCGACCGAGACGGCGAGACTTGACAGAGTTGGGTTTTCGAATTTGGACGAGAACGGTCCGTGGAGATTTCGGTCACGACGGTCAGTGATCAGGGTGTCGATGTAGAAAATTAAAAGGACATGACTAGTATATGTCATACAATAACTTAAAAGAAATATTAATGTTGTTCGAATTAAAGTGGTACAGTGTGTCATCTGAGTAAATTCAAACAATGAGTAAAATATGTTCCAGTTAGGTAAAAATAAAGATTAATGAAGGAAGGAATAGACAACAAATGAGTGTTATATTTAAAGTGTGTGGTATTTAAAGTGAGTGACAAAAAGTTCCTTACATACCACATGGAGAACCAACCCACAACGCCAACCAATCTTGACCGCTAACAGCGCGTCACCTCAACCGAACTCCCCATCCCAAACCTGCAATACACATATTCGCAACCATGCAAAACCTGCAAGCGCACCCATCCCAATATGCAACAGTATCCGTCCCCAATTCGCAATTGCATACATTCCCCAATTTACCAGGAACCCATTTCCCAAGCTGAAATAATTGCATATTCCAATTTACAACGGAATATTAATCATTTCCTTCAATTATATCACCCCACATACGTTTTCCCAAAATTGCTTCGGTCAATTTTCTACTTAAGTTATATTTTCTCTTTGCGACCAAGCAATCCTAATTCCCCGAAATTCATATGCTGTAACGAAACGCATATTCAAATCCATAACGGAGCATCAACCATCGCCACCAATTATACTAAGCCGCGCACGTTTCCCCGAAATTACTTCGGTTAATATTTTACCCAAATGATATTCCTTGCTTGCACCCAAGCAATTCCAATTTCCCCCGAAAATGCATGCCCATACTTGCTCGCGTTCCCAAAGCCAATTTCCCTGTATACACAACCAATGAATCCAACTAGGCTTTACGGCCAGGATTCGCTGGAACTGAATTGCTATGCAAGCATAGCAATTCTATTTGAAATTAGGATACATCTTTTCCTTCATCAGTCGTCCTCCAACTACCAACATGCGCGTATCGAGTCTCCTATAACCCCCCCCCCCCCCCCGCGTGCCAAATAAAATCCGTTCAAACGTTCCCCTTTCCATACGCCATACGCTGGTACATCTACATTGTACCCCACAGGGTGGATGCCAAACTCTGTCGAAGGCCTTTGAAATTTCCAATGCGAATATTTTGCTTTCACCGAGGTAGTTCATGGAATGGCTCCATTTTTCGGTAAGGTACGCCATCAGATCTCCTGTGGACCTGATACTACGAAAGCCATATTGGCGGTCATTGGGGGGGTTATTAGGTTCCAAACATATCGAAAGTTGACGGCTGAAAGTGATTCTGTGGGGGTTCTTTAAGTATTCCCTAAGAACCACCCATTTCCGTAAATTACCTGTCTTCTACTTACCTCCAAATGAGCAGCGTAAGCTACTCCGCATTACCTCCCATCAGAAAACATAAGTCCACGGCAAGACTGTGGGGCTTTTCAGGGCCCGAAGAGCCTCGCATCATTTTACCCCCATTAATATCCATAAACCCCATACCCGTAAGTTGAATCCTTGGCAAGATTACACAACCTTACCATGGCATTAATTCCCGACCTAATTGTTGAAAACAATTCGGTTATCTCTAGGAATAACCGACATGAATATCCCATCATAGCCGAGGAGCTTTTCTCTACACCCGGCATGTCATTCTTACCGTTTAACTCCAGACCCATCGGCTGATTGTCCTATCGACGATATTCAGTGTAGCCATTATTGGCTATCTACAACCGATCGGGCACCATTCAAAATAACACTCACTCGATACATCGATTGACGGAATGTTATTGTTCAGCAGAACAAACGGTATACAAACACAGCGTCCATAATATATGCCGGGCTATTTGCTGGCTTGCACATCTGCAAACAGACTCCTAATAGCCCTGCAATACGAAATACCGAGCGGGATCATAAAACTAAACAATAAACCTTTCCGACTTAGGTCCTATGGCGAGCGACCTTCTGTGAATTTCACATCACAGAGGAGCCAATTCCGTAGCCGCATTATTATTTTATTCATACTTCTGTTGCCAAACATAAACAGAGGACAACATTCTCGCCACTATCGGCACCATATTTACCAACTACCGTCTGAAATAACCATGCTCTCAGCCTTGTGTTTCGGTCGATATTATATCACCATCATGGGAAAACCATTCTCATGATTTATGGCCATATTTTCTGCCAGCCTAAATTTCCGTCCCTCTAATTGAACAGATGTGCATTCGGATTTTCTTTACGCATCAACGGATATCGGCATAGTCACCGCTTCCAGCGAGGGGCGTGTCATCCTGGCCCGTACCACTGAAGGGATTTCACGGTTGGAATTTTCCAGTTCGATCGCCATTGTAATCACCAATGAAGCGATCGGATTGGCTCTTCGATGGTACAGCATCTCATCCTCTACCCTTCAAGGAATGTTGAGGACGAATTCTCGAGGATTCAGATAGTATCCGCACAACAACGCACGCGTGTCGCTGCCGTTGCGTACAAGTGAGTCGAGTTTTCACTTCCCCCGTCAAGCGTACCAGTTAATGAGACCTGAACAATATATCTGGTAATTTATAAACGTATTCGAATGTGCCAGTTAATGAAACGGTGAACAATAAATAAATTTCAAACTGCAACCACGGCGTTTTATTTTCATTCTCTTTGGGCGCAAGTTCCCTGTACAATTAGTGTTCTTGTTCCCTTTATTCAGTGGAATTTTTTTTATTGAACCAGTATCCTTGCTGATGCAAAATAAATACTACCACAAGACTATCATCTAGCCGTGACATCAAACTTTCACCTCGGGGCAGGCTTGCATCCAACGCATCATGTCCCCGAAACCTAATTTGGTTACCTCAAGAGGTAACCAGCATTTATCCATGAGCATGTCAATGCGCAATGCTAAAAAGCATTTTCTCATACATGTGCATGACATGTTCATCCTCAACACTGCTGAACCATCGGTCGATCGCCCAATCAACAACCTACAGCCAAGCCCATAGCTGGCCGCCTACAGGAATTTCAAGTGTTGTTTTAATACAAACACACACCCGACACATCGGCCGACGAGACGTTGGCAATCTGCGTTCAAGCTAAGTGATGCTGTACGCAGTGGCCAATGAGTAAACATGCATTGCTCCTATACTCTTAGGTTCGCAACATTTGCGACCAATTCCCTATTATCGGCTATCAACCGATCATGGGATTTGGGCATGAATATGATCGTTGTCTAGGCAATCATACCCACGTTCATGCTCTATGAAGACCCTTCTGAAAATCAAAGTAAACACACAGTACCCCACTGTGTTTGTTTTGGTTACCAACGCTGGTCCATGGCTTCCCTGGGTGGCAAATTCTTCACCACCATATCCATGTACCAGCATATTAATCCAAATAGATAACCATCCACCCTGACCCTTTGCCACCGTCGGCAAGATTTCTGTTGACTTAATGTCAACAAAATATCTTCCCTACTTGTGCACCAGAGCCATACGGCTAAATCAAACAAGCGCATCTGGTGCACGTCCCTCGAAATAGCGTTTCTGTTTACTTGGGATGCAGACGCCTATTTCGTCTCTCAGACGATCACCAGCGATGACTGACAGCAACGCTGCCGCTGCTTATGCTTGTTCCTTGTTTGAACAGGTGCGGTATCGTTCGTTGTCGATATTGGAGCGAAAGGGGCCTTACACCTCGTTCTCGATCGCCATTGGCCGTCGCCAAGTTGATCCTGTTCGCTCCTTCCACATCGATGTGATCCACCACCGTTGAATCTGACGGATGTGTATTGCATCGATGAGTCAAAATTCATCCTTCGAGGAGAGACATCTAGTCTCTGCTGTCGTGCTATTCGTTTTGTTGTCAATTCTAAATTAATAGAGTCAGATGCTACACGCGAGGAGAGTAGTCAAGAACCGTAACTTTAAGCGCTAAATGTTTTAACACCCTTATACAATTGTCCCTCTGACAAAAGTGGTTTTGTTCGTGAAACGTAGTATAACTAATAACTAACGTGTCGCTGTGGAAGATCATCGTCTCACCAGCAGGAAAAAATAGTTAATTTGTAAGACCAGTGTAAGGTTCAGAACCAAAAACTAAGTGATGTCACAGTTTAATGTTAATGAATAGTATCAATAAAGTGCAACAATAAATACAACTAAATAACAGTGTGTTTCTTTACTTTCGGAATACGAGTACGTCTGAGTGTTTGCTGGAGGATCTATTCCGTGTGCACAACAGAGTTGTACGGTATTGCGCTAAACCTGCGTCCATGTCGACGCCATAGACCAAATCCTCACAATTCCACTACCTTGGAGAAAATAGAAGTTAGTGCTATGGGTCGATAAGAAGAAACGTATGATTTGTCACCCTTTTTGGTAATTGGCTGAATCTTCGCTGACTTCCATCTATTTGGGAAACGGCCAGTATAAGACAAATGGAAGAGTTTCCGCAGTTGTTTAGAGAGTGAAGAGGAAAATCTCTTCAAGAGGATTGGTGGAATGCCATCCAGACCAGCGGATTTGTTAGGGTTTAGCTCTTTGAGTGCGCGAGCAACAGTACGCGTTCGGAAGCGAATCTGGCTCATGGTCTGCTGCTTATGCTCGAGTTGAGGTGGAACGGATGTGGTATCAGGCAGCGTTGAGTTAGCTGCAAAATATGTAGCAAGTAGATTTGTGGCGGTTCCGCCAAATCCCACGGTTTACCTTCCAAAAAAACCCAATAATCATCACCCAAGACACCTCGCCAATGCATTCGCATTCGGCACCTAAAAATGCTGCACGCATTAAAGAGATCAAATCTATGAACTTTAAGTTCCTGTAAAGAAAACTTACCTTCATGCATTCTCTTCGCATACCATTGCTCCTTAAGATTTCTTTATTAACTTACCAGGAATTTCCAATCAATTTCGGCATCTATGTCGCCAGTCAAATTCCCTTAGATGAATTCCTGTAAACAAAATAATTCGGATTGCATTCAATGTAACCGTCATGACAGGGACCATAAATATCGCACCGTCTATTTTCTCAGCCGCGTCATATACCTTTTCATACACATTGCCTGGCAACCTTTTTGGTTTGTCTTATCAATAAACAACCCAAGCAGCTGCATATAATTAGCGCAATAGACGCCGAAACCAAATTCTCCAGCATTTCCTAATGCAAATATGAACCCGGTTTCTACTGCAGCCAGAGATGCCATAAAAATCCAATTTGCTTTAGCACCTTTTTCTCCTAACGTCGAAAATGGCGACGAGGCATCGTGTAAACAATGACCCGCATTACCAACGGCGCATTTGGTCATTTTTCCCTATTGTCTTTGCCGCCTGCCTGTTTCGTCGTTCCACTGCACGTGTGAATCGCATCTATCTGAACGATCCCACACATACCACCATGACCTTTATTACGAGATCTGGTTTTCTTGTTCCCATAAGAGAGACTCTACGTTACACTTGTGGGAGATAAAACATATCCTTGGCAAGGATATATTCACACCCTTAAGAGAAGAGTTTTTCTCTCTCTTCCTTTTTTCTTAGCGAAATCATCTCTGCATGAGATGACGATCGTTGAGTCTTATTCCAACCTTCAAGGCGATCGGGTCGTCTGCCTTCCACCGTACCGCGCGACGGTACGGTGTGTCAACACCAAAAAGGGTGTTTAAGTCCTGCGAGTCGTCTGCGCGTTTATTGTAAGAAGTAAATATTTCGTGTCGAGTGTTAAGTAAAATAGAATAGAACAATATGTAAACGCTATTCACCACCAATAAACAACAATTAACAATAAAAAAAACCGTGTTCTAGTTTGTTTCCTTTCTCAGGTGTTTGATGTTTTCTTGACTGCTATGGCGATCGTTTTGCGGCGAACACAGTCCTTTCATAAACGGAGAAACCTTTAGTGATTGGTGGGGACGAGGTAGAACTCCCGCCCATGCTGGCGTCGCGATCTCGTACCCCCACAGATTCGATTTTCCTATTGCAGGGGTGACTGGTTTGTTATCGACTATAAACGATGGAATGGATGAAGTGACTGAGTTTTGAATGTTTTTCACGAATGCCCAGAAGTTTATACTACCTGTGGGAGAGTGTAGTGTTTTTTGTCTCACTCTCTGGTCATGCAAGAACTTTGCACGTTGAATATACGCATTACAATCATCCCAAGCTCTCTTAAATATTTTCCGGGTTTCCTCGGTATTGTTTGTTTTATACAACCGGAAGCCCAACTCTTTAGCCTTGATGGCTTCTCTCCACCCGGAATCGAACCACAGATTTCCCTTGGGTTTGATACTCTTTTCTCTGTGTAGAATAAAGGTCCGCATGCCAAGTAGAATTGTGTTTGTCAATGTGTCAGCTATAGAGTCAACATCGTTATTGAGGACAAATAATGACCAATTTAACCTCCCAAAAAAGTCGTTGGCTTCCTTGTAGAACCATACTGTTATATTGTTTGAAATAATAGTGAAGAAGATCGTGTGATTCGAACTGACGCTATGACCGCTTGAATCACGAAAAAAATTGAAGCTATGCGTTACCCATCAGGCTACTGACCGTGTTTAGAATTTGATTTCTAAACTCATCTATACTCCACTGATGTGATGTTATCGCTAAGGTATACGGTTCTGCTGTATTTTCTTTATTCGATTTTTCGTTCGGTGTCCTTCACTATTTTGCTTGTGAATTGTGTGTATCTGTTAGAGATGCCACACTGTTCTTTTGAGAGCTTTGTCATTAACGTTACTGTTGGTTAGAGGAAATTTAGCTGACACGACACAGTGGTATGAAGTGCCCAAGGGCGAAGAAAATTCAATTTGTTTGGGTGGGAGGTGAGCAACAGACCCAGTGTGTGGGCGAAATGACCAAATATGTGTGGTACCCGTGTTGGCTCATTGACAAGTTGAGTTAAACTATTTGAATGAGCAAAAAGCTGGACATATTGACCTTCAGGTGTTGTGTGTCCGAAGTGACTAAGCCACTGAGAGTTATGCACATTAAAATCAGCCGCAATAACAATTCCAGTGTGCGGATATACGGTCAGGATCCTATCAATAGAATCAGATAGAGCATCAAATTCCTTAAAGGGTGCGTTTCTATCCAAGTTTGGGCCTCTGTAAAGAAAGTAGTAATGTATGATATGCTTACGAACGTGCAGTTTTAGCCAAGAGAAATTAAATTCTGGGTTGGAACACAGCCCATATTATGGCAGAAGCTGATAAGCAATATCATTTTGTATGTAGGTGGCTATACCACGATGTGGAAAGAACAGTGGCACTAAGTTATATCCAGGTAGATTAAAATCGGAAATATCTGTATTAGTAATTACCTGGGTTTCAGTAAGTGCCAGTATAGTTGGTTTCTGGTTACCGACGTGGGCAGACACAGAAGAAAAATTGCATCTCAAGCCGCGAATGTTACACAAATCAACGCGAAATTCCCACTACATAGACAAAGGACTTGGGTAATTAGGAAAATGTTATGTCTATTGTAAGGATGATGCCCACACCATATGGTCGTCTGAACAGTTGTATAGTTTTATTGTAGGAAGGAATTTTTGTACAAAAAATAACGAATATTTGTTAGGTAGTAATGTGGTCGTTTTTAGGAGTGTGTGGTGTGTCAGTCACGGACACTTATTTTCTCCTAATCCCAACGAATGCGAAGCTTACCTCTCCCGACGATCAAGAACGGAATAATAAAATACTGAGGATTTAGTTTAAGAGTTTTATTTATTGGACTGGTGAACATCTATTTAACAATTACATGGTTCATGGATAACACTTGTTTAACTATTATTAGGGACAACGCATATTTAACGATTACCAGGTTCGTGGATAACACTTGTTTAACTATTACAAGGGACGACACTTATTTAACGGCTTCATTAACTAACTGAAAGCACTCGACGGCACGTGCACACACCATGAATAATCAAATTGGACTCCTCGTAGCAATCGTCCTCCACATTCCTTGTAGAATCGAGGATGAGATGGTATGCCGTCGAAGAACCAATCCGATCGTTGAATTAGGGATAACAATGGCGATTGCCCTGGAAAATTCCAACTGAAAAATTCTTATAGAGACCATACCGGTTAGGAAGACACGCCCACGCGGTGGAAGTGGTGACGATGCCAATAATTACAGCTGCACGCGGAAAATACTAATGCACATCTGGTCGACTAGAGGTACGAGTGTTGCGGCTGGCAGTAATGGCGGTCATAAATCATAGAAGTAGTTTCCTATGATGTTAACAGACACTCAAGGGTACTCTATTGTATGTGTATCTTTTCGGCCACATAATTTGTGTAGAAATTGCCGCCCGGATGAAAATCATATCTTCTAAATCATAGACAGAAACGTTTTATGGGTGGTGTGTAAGGGATAATAAGGCGATGGTGTTAGATTCTTCTGTGATGTTAAATTGGCAGAAGATCGCCCGCCATCGAGACTGATCTTTTATTATCCCACTCGTTATGTCCCATTACAGACTATTAGACATCTGGTTTGCAGACGTGCAAGCCGGCCAATAGCCCAGCCATTGTTTTGGAAGATGATGGACATTGAGACAGTGTTTGGGTACACGTTGTTCCGATCATTAGAACATCCTATCGGTCGATGTGGTGACATGTGTGTTGTTTAAAATAACACAAGGTCATTTGCAGGAAACCTATTATGGCTACGCTGCACTAGAAAATAGAAAGATCGACCGATGGATCTATGGCCAAAAGGTAAACACATCCTGCCGACTCTGGGGGAAAAGCTCCTCAGCTATTACGGATATTTATGTCAGTTGTCCTGGGGGACAGCCGAATTGTTATTAGGATTTTAGGGTGGTGCGGTTATGTCATTTTGCCACGGATTCGAATTAAGGGTAGCTAAGGAGTTTGTAGAATTTTTATGGGGGTTAAGATGATGCGAGGGTCTTCGGGCCCTGAAAACCCCCACAGTAAGTTGTATTGATTGGGTATATAAGGCGAGACAATTTTGAAATAAACGTGATTCTACTTTTACTGGCCGACAAGTGAAAAGTAACGCAATTTTGTTGTTTGAATCATCATTTTCTTTTCAGCATCAACGTTGGATATTCGATAGTTGTTGGATCACCAATTGATCTTCTCTCAGGACGCATAGGTAAAAGAGCCTAGGCACCAATTAAAAAAATCACTTCACGGGTTTATGTGCCCTGACGAATTACCGACCACAAGGTATTAATATTCAACAGAGGAAGGTCAAAAGAGGCCTTTCATCTATAAATCATAAACAACTACCTTTAGTGAAAATAATGGAGCGGATTCCCCGCGTAGACATCTAAACACTAGTATGTTTGTACAGAAGGAGGAACTGACGGACATTCTTAGATCCATTAAGAACAAAAAATCTTCTGGAATAAATAGTATTCCAAACATTGTTCTAAAGCATTTACCTCTTGAAGTAGTGAAGGCTTACACTATTTTGTTCAATAACTCTCTAAATAATGTATATTATCCAACCCAATGGAAATATTGCAGTAGTCCATCCCATCCCCAAAAATGCCAAGGAGAGGAACGATCCAGCCAATCTTCACTCGATTAGTTTGCTTCCGAATGTATTCGAGAAAATTATAAATAAAGTATTGACTAACTGGTGTGAGGAAAATGGTATTATTCCGAGCAACCAGTTTGGTTTCCGATCGCAACATGACACAGTTCATGCTGCGAAAAAAACTTGTTTTTCAACGTACAGTGGAACAGGGCGAAGCGACAATGCACAGGGGCCTGTTTGGTTGACTTTGAAAAGGCTTTCCACACCGTATGGCTAGAAGGGCTGGTATGTAAGTTATCAAATTAGGTATGCCCGAATATTTATTATACATTATCTACGATATGATAATGGGTAAACAATTTGTAGTGAAATGTGGAGATATAATCTCTAACAAGACTTTCCACATCAAAAACGGCTCACAACAGGGAGCAGTGAATTCTCCCATTTTATTTAACATTTACACTAATGATCTATTGGGTTCTCTCAACTATGCAATTGCGTACGCCGAGGACATTGTGGTGTATAGATCTGGAGAAAAGATTGATGTGATCAACAGACGTCTGCAAGATGATTTCAACAAAATCAAAGGTTTTTGTGAGGACTGGAAATTAACAATGAATTTCAAAAAAGCAGAGACTATACGTTTCAGAACGCCCGTGTCCAGTGCATCAAGGGGTACAGAACGGAATTGGAAAAAAAAATGTCCATTGCAGGAAGTAATAATATTCCTCTACAAGTAAAAACTGTAGTCAGATTGGAATCATTGGAATCTGGCTTGATCAGTATCTTTACTTTGATAAGCATACAGCAGTTGCTCTTACAGCAGCTAAAAACGGATGTGCAATGACACGAAGTCTCTTCCGTAGTAGTTTTCTGGACCCCAAGGTGAAAATAATTTCATACTCGGCATTCATCCGACCAATATTAGTTTATGGCTGCCCAGTATGGTACAATATATCCCCATTTTACATGGAGAAATTTCGGGTGTTCGAGAGCCAGTGTTTTCCTTTGCTCCTGCCTCGGAATGTACAGAACCGCAGAGTCGCAATACAAAAAATACGATCCCAATAAAGTCCTGTATGACAAATCAGGACTAAACAGATTAGATAACTTCATTATCAAGATTATCCGCGGTCACATAACTAGGGCAATGTGCAGTGAAAATGATCTCATATTGGGAGCATTCTATCCCGATGGTATGTATATGGAGAGTACTCTCCAGAATGGGTTCATTCCCCCAGAAGTGTTCCCTTTCTTCGATAAAAAACGACTTATCTAAGACAAACATGGAGTCCCTATTATTTACCACGCTTTCCGTGGTGCCAGGGATAAACGAATTCTCCGTGTTAACGATATCTCCAATATTCCAGATCACCTGCGTTTTAGTATGGTGATCGGTGAAAGAGATAAGTCAATAAAAGGTCGATCCCATCCCAACTGGTGGTGGATCAGTGATGAAGAAAGGACTATCCGTCCCCAAACATAATAAACCTCTCAGGCGCCCCCCCCCCCCCCCCCCCCCTACCGGCAATTCCCAATTTTTTGGATTAATTGTATTTTGATTTTTTATTTTTTTTAATTTTATTTTTATTCGTTGTTTATGTCTGTACGTTTTGTTTCATTTTTTTTTTTGTATTTTGCTTGTCAACCCCCTATATATGTTATTTTGAAAAGATAAAAAAACAAAAACCCAATTAATAAATAATACATGATATAGAAAGAAAAGAATAAATTTTAAAAAGAAAACATATCATTAAAATAGAAGTTAACATTTAGTCTTAAGTAAAACCTGTAATTGAATTGTTAAATAAATGTGGAGATAAAACAAAAAAAAAGCGTCTGCGTAGGACCACTAAGTTATAATATAAGATAATTAAACTAGAATTTAAACATTTTTTGTCTGCCATATAATTTCAAAATTAAGAATATAAAACGAAAATAAAAAATGTTGCAAAAATGAAATCACCCATCTCGTGACATCGCACCACCTTGCACATCAAAAGACAAGTGGGTCCTTGTCAAGATACTTTCGACGAAAGTTCATTCAGCGGGGAGTGTAATGGAATGTCTATGAGTTATCCTACTAATGGGCCTGGTGTACTTATTGACCAGACTCAGCATAGCAACACATGCACCCCAAGTTGCAATAAACGGTTTGTAAGCATGGACAAGCTCATACAGGGCAATAAAAACCCGATGGATCCCAGCGAATAGAGAGAAGGTCCCGTCACCATCGGCCCCGGCGGCCATCCCAGAGATCTACGGAACACACCTCCACCGATCACCTGACACCAAACGTCCGCCGGGTATATCCCTACTGCGGCAAGTAATCATAAGGGCGAAGGGTGATCCCAGACCACCGAAAACCTCACAACATCGTCGGAGTCAACTATCATCGCAGGGAAAATTATCGAACAAAACTGAAGTTTTCAGCGCTCCTCGTGGTGGGTGGCCTCCTCCAGTAACTTCCCACCCACCTCATGGAAGCGTCCTCACCCAACAACACCCTTCGACAACCACCAGCAGATCACCTCACCGACACCAATCACAGCATCGGCCTCGGGGCCCTTCCCCGTCAACGAGGATGATTCACCAACAGTTGGCAAAGCCAGGCGGAATGTTGGGGATTCACAATGAGTGTACTGGAGAAATCTAGTACGTTCATATCTGCTTGCTGTGTGCCAACTGTCACCCGGCAGCGGACTACGCGTCAAGGAAAAAAGGGACGCCGCTTAAGCGTCACTCGATTTGAATGAACTCAACGGTTGCTTCGCCAGTTCCTACTCATATTTCATGATATGTGCACCAGCCCTTTTTTACTTACTGAGATTGTATCGAAAAAAAAACGCGTTTATCACTCTCATAGTTTACCATCCGTTTTAACTAAAATAATAAACTTACAACTTTCATTAAAGACATTGCAGAAACACACCGATTAAAAAGAATTGATAAGACTTCCACTAAGAAATACAGCGGTACTTTAAGTATACTATTAGAGATACCATCAAGTCCACATGAATTCGAATTTGGTAAGTACAAAAACTCTCTGCTTTCAAAAGGAATAAAGGGCTGAAAAGCAAAACCACTACTCTGCAACGGTTCGGGTTGTGCGGAAATGTTACGACAAGTACCAAAAGGCAAGTGGACAAGACTCGGTTGCAGATAATAGCCGATATTGACAAAATAATTATTAAATGTGTCAGCAATAGGTAATTTATCATATACTTCAGAGTTTTCAACATGTACAGTCGGTATTCTAAAAGCAGAGGATTATTTATTATAGTATTCACTACATGCGACCTATTCCACAAATTACCCTGAGCTGATCTGAACCTAGCTTGACAGTACATATCGCGGCAAATGGATATCCCGGTTTTTTTTTTTTTTTTTTGAGTTCAGCACATAGTTTTATATACCTTCTTTTTAGTATCTGGTTATCGAGGTATTTCTTGGATCTTGCGTTGAGTTTGTTCTCACGTGGAATTTTGTTTAACAGCGCTCTCAATATCCAAGGCTAGTCTTTTAGGAAACAACTTAGACGGCAGAAATAAAAAACAGAACGAGATATGCCTGACAAGAGTAGCGATGAACGTTGAGTAACCATTAGCTGAATCACCAGATACATAAACATCTTTCCACAATTCATAGCAGAATCTTCAATTAAGACCATCGAAAACAAATTTCGATCCTTCTAGAATGAATGAGAAGAATTGCAAGTTCTACATTTGGGTATGGGAACCAAGAGCCCGGTCATTCAGTATTCAAAGATTTGCAAATCAAAGACACATTTTGCGCACTCGTTAAGAGCAACATAAATAAGGCGCCCATAAATATGATCAGGACAGCTTCCGGAAGCGGGTTAACAAAGCATACAACACTAACTAACTACATACAGATTCATCGTCACACAAGATGTTGCTATTTAAATCACCCTATTTACTATTACTATTATTTATTGGCCTGCAGGAACCCGGAAGTTCATCATCTTATGGGGTACGAGATCGTGACGCCAGCATGGGTGAGAGTTCTACCTCGTCTCCACCAGTTCGAAAAGTGTCTGCCGGAGACCGAAAGAAAAACTCAAGCCAAAGAAATCAACGCACCCAGGAACTGCTGTCGGAAAATTGAAACACACGATTTGTTTACTAATTAAATGATTATTTTATTGGGTTACAGAAGACCGATTCTAATTACACTCAATTAGAGGCAATGGACTTCAATTACACTAATCGATTATAATTAATACTACTAGCCACGACTTGGGGTACAACACGAACACGACTCCGACTGACGGATGGCGGGAGCGGCATGACCATCGTGGTCAGCGGATGGTAAATGACTCAACGATATTCAATCGGTGTCGAAAGAAATTCAGCCAGTAAAACTGGCTCTCTTAAATTAAGGATGAATTTCCTGTTCCAAGAGAGACTTAAAGTCTCTCTTTGGGGTAACCAACAGATCTCATACAGAAGATCGCCACAGTACACATGTATGTGTGTACACTGGTTCTTCTATGGATCAAAGCCATGCGAAGGAATCTAAACAAAGAAAGGGAAGATGTGCATTCATGGGATGCGAGACTGGTAAAGCAAACAAAACAGAAACTCGTCGGATGCTAATTGAATCTTTGTTTGAGATGTGCGTCGCGGCTAAATAAATAGACGCGGCGCAACGAAGAAAAGGTGTTAATATTTTTGGCTAGATTACCAGGAAATGGTGTTTATGGCACGACTGGTAAGGATAAGTATTGAATTCCTATTTGCCTTTGCTTATGCTGTAGGATTTAAATGGTGCCAAGAGATTCGTGTATTTGTTTTAGCCCCTTGGGTGTAGGTCGCCAGCCAATGTGTTCGTCTAATAATTTATGATACACATGATGAAGCTGGGATAAGCCCACTCAAGGGTAAGGTTTCCTGATTATGTGGTTGTATTATATATGAACCGATGAATTTTCTTTCAGGGACTTTATGATAAGCTTGGAGAGAAATCTTATAGGGGATTTTAAATGCGAAGTCATGCATGCAGGTAAGAATTCTCTTTTTCAGGGGCTTTTTCGATTACAACCTTGTTCTCTTTAATTCGAGAAGCATTTAAGATGCTAATGCTATGGCATGAGCGAAAGCTTATGCAGACTGGGTGAACGTTATGGGGGTATTTTAGGAAAGCGAACCGTGGGGTTTGGCGCAACCGCCACAATCTAATCGACTGGACTCCGCTATGGTTCCCTGTCCTATACACCTTCCTTCCACGCTTGACCAGCCGTGTTGTGTGGTCCTTCTCTCAGGTAGCGTGTCTCGTCCTGAAAAGGGCGAAAGATCTCTTTAGACCGCTCCTGAGGGGACCCGTTGTGGTTGATACCGTGCTTCCGGGGCCTCCGGGAAGAGTAGCAACCGATTGCTGCAAAAGGAGACTTGAAATTCGGCCGGATCCAATAGTAAAAAACTGCTTTCATTTGCGATTTAATAATTTATTCCAATTTATTTTAACTGACTGGTGTCCTTAAACGTCGAACACCAACCTAGAGACTGATCCTTGAATACAAAATTCATCGCCGTTTTATACAAATCTTCATTGAGATTTGCATGTGAGAAACTGGAGAAAAGGAATGGGATATCTATTTTTGATATGAGAAGGAAATGAATATATTTTAATACGAGGGTAGCCTCTTATGTTTCGGGATTTGGCAACCCTAGCGTTGCAATCCGGCAATTGACAGCTCTGTCGTAAAGTTAGACATTTTTGAGGTTATACGCACTCAGAACGTTTTGACATACGAGCGCTATTTGTGTTGTTTACAGTAACTTAAAAAATTCATCTCGGCCCAAAAATGGAATTAAATCGTCAACATTTTCGTGCGAATATTTTTTACAACTTTCGGCGTGGATTAACTCAGCAACAGTGCATGGATGAACTTAATTCAATTTTTGGCGATGAAGCTCCATCAAGGACCAGTGTTTATCGATGGTATGGTGAATTCAATCGTGGTCGTAGTTCACTCCAAGATGAATTTCGTGAAGGTCGTCCAAAATCAGTTGTTGTTCCGAAAACCATTGATGCTGTGCGCGAACTGATATTGGAAGATCGTCATGTGACCTATCGTGAGATTGAGACAACCTTAGGCGTTAGTGGGACCAGCATACATTCAATATTGCATAAACATTTGACTGTCAAAAAAATTTGTTCGCGTTGGATCCCACACAATTTGTCAATCGCCCAAAAAAAGGCTCGTGTCAATTGGTCGAAAGAAATGCTCAAAACATACGGTCGCGGTGCTTCGAAACACGTCTATGACATCGTGACAGGTGATGAATCGTGGATTTACGCGTATGAGCCCGAAAGTAAACAGCAGTCGACTGTCTGGGTGTTTCAAGATGAGCCAAATACAATAAAAGCTGCGTTCAGAATGCATGTGTTGGAGATACCTCAATCAGAGTGGCAAAAGTGCTTCGACAATTGGTTCAAACGCATGCAAACTGTGTATAGATCTTCATGGGGAATATTTTGAAAAACAATAAAGTGATTTTCGATGATCAATATTTATTTTTGTTCTCTAATCCCGAAATATAAAAGGCAACCCTCGTATGGGATTGTTTGCATATGAAGAAATGCATTGGGATTCGGGTTTTGTTTACGGATGGTAATTGAACATCTGGTTCAATTTGCCATGCGTTTGATTTTGTTTTATAATTATGGGGAATTGGATGTAAGAGTGATAAACGAATATTTGATTCGATTATCGCGAATTTGGTTGGATCGGGGTAATGGATTTTGTAAATATGAGTTTGAGTATAGGGATTTGGATATGTGAGTGGGGAAAGGAGATGGAAGGGCTTTTCAGGGCACTACAGACGACCCGATTTCCTCAAAGTTAAACCTTACATTGTAATCCCATCTTCGTCGCGGCTTCCTGTCGGTCTCTTTCCCGTTGGTCTACCGTCAAGAATTCTACGCACAGTCCTACCGTTGCCCATTCGAGCTACATGTCCGGCCCAACTTAATCTTCGCAATTTCTCTCACTCTGTAGTTTTCACAGTCAGATCTGTCGCCTTTTTTGAAAATGGGGGCGACTATTGAGGTTTTCTATTCATCCGGAGTAACTTCCTTATCCCATATTTTTTTGATGAGTTGGCGGATCTTTCGATCGGTTGCCTCTCCTCCATGCTTCACAAGCTCTACCGGTATGCAGTCGACTCCGTGAGCCTTGTTGTTTTTCAATCGATTTATTGCGTCTACATCTTCGTTGAAAGAGGGTTCTGGGATCTGAGGCTCGGATGTATGTACGTCTTGTGCGTTTATATGTGGTTGATGGGTGCGCACATTGAACAGGTTTTCAAAGCACTGCTTTCCTCTTGTCACGATATTGTTTGTTCCGGCGACCAGACAGCCGTTTGCGTCTCGAATTATTTTGGCTCCCCTTGGCAGCAATATCTAATTGAATTTATCCCGGCATACATACCTCTGCTGTTCTTTGCTCTGGCATTTTCTATGATTTTTTCGATCCGAGACTTATCCCATTCGCGTTTTTTTGCATTTGAAAAGTTTCATTGTTTCTTTCTGAATTGTCGCGTTTCTTTCTGCGTTGACTTCATCATATCATTGTGAGTGGATCACTCTGAGGCGTTTACATTCTTCGATCTTCGACCTGCACTCATCGTCAAACAAAGGTTTGGACTTAATTGTTTTCTTAAATCCCAATACCTATTGAGCCGTTTGTTTGATTGTGTCTCTGATCGATGTCCATTTCTTGTCCACACTATTGGCTTCCTCTTCATCACTGCTCCCATTCTCTAGGATGCTAAATCTATTCGTTACTTCATTTTGATTTTTAGCCCTCTTGTGTAGGTCTTTTCGTTTATCAATGTGGAACTTTTTGCTCGTCTCCCGGGACTGCTCCCGTGGGTTTGCTGCGAGTCGACTTCTAATTTTGCCCATCACTATAAGATGATCGGAGTCGCAATCTACTCCTCTATATGATCTTACGTCAAGGATATTCGAGTGGTGTCTTTTGTCTATGAGGAGGTGCTCTATTTGGTTACACGTTACGTCGTCGAATGGTATTCGTGTGGCGTTATGAATCACCCACAATAATTAAATATTTAGATTTATCTCTAGGTAAGAAAACAGAAAATTCACGAATAAAACAGACGTCCTTAAAACGTCAGTACTTGACATCTCATCACAAGAGAAATCAAGAATCTTGTAGTGTTCTTTCGCGAAACAACCGCGTATACGCTTCGATCGTCCTAATGACAAACTTCAAACCTGGGAAGATATAATCACCTGTCTCGAAGTCATAAATTCAAATTTTTGAAACAGATACTATATCAGGAAGACTAGTTGTGGACCGAGATGGGGAATTTTTGGTCATACTTCTAACATGCTGGGGTATAATAAAAAGTTTATCGTTACAAAATGATCTTTTTGAATAAAACATAGTCACTAAAATTGGAGGAGGAAAAGTCATCAATCAAAACTATATCATTTATTTCAAAACGTGTATATCGTAACTGCGCTAAATCAAGATTATTAAAGGATTTTATTGCAATGGCTTTTCTCCCACAAACATCCATCCTCATACATTTACCGCATTTCCGTTTCCTCGTGTCTTTCGTCTTCTTAAGTAAATCGTGACCTTGATGCCAATCGCCTGTGTGTCGAGTTTTTTTTTGTTTTTCTCTTTTGGACTTATTATCCCTTGTTTAGTAGCCATGCTGCTGAAACCTTTGCAAATAATCGGCTTCGTATGGCATGAAGAGAACTGGGCTTTAGTTTTGCATAACAATGTCCTTATCGGAAACTACGATGGGCAGAGCTTTTGAAAAGATCTTCTGGACCATCCTTAAGGCATCAGTTTCGAATTTGGATCGATAAGTAATTTCCAACGAATTTTTTAGAAGGCGTTGTTGTTTCCAGTTCACCTTGCTCTCCAAACTATCAGTTTTCGACTTAAGTTCGGCGTTTCCGTGGATAACTCGCTTATTAATAACAAGAACTGCTGGTTAATCTCCGCCTGTTATACTAGTTGGTCATAAATTGGTTTTCGCTGCTGTGCGTGGGTTATCCGCTTTTAAATTTGTAGTTTCATTCACCTCGAGAGTTTTGTTGTTCACAGCTCTGGATTCATTTACTTGTGACTTATAAATAAATTCCATTCGCCGGCATGAAGCGAACGACGCTTCGTCGATTAACATCCGTCACATCTGTTCAGCGATCCATTACTTTTAAAATACTTCCCAACCTCTACATCCATGTTGACACAAGTGAAATAGTAGAAGCGTTTGCATCCACTTAATTTGTTTGCTGTACTTAATCTTAGATACGTAACTCCCGTCGATTTTGAATTTACACCCAGAACAATTCATATCGTATTTGCGATTATTTGCTTGTAACTCTATTTATAAAACTACGAGTCTTCAAGTAATAATTAAAAAAATCTTTTTTTTTTTTGTCCTATCCTACGATCTTCCATGAGAGAGCAATGTATATACAATCTATGATTTACATGGGGGACACAACTTGCCCCCACGGAATCTCACTTAAGACTAAAGTACAACAACTGAAGTACCTATCTCCTAACTTAAATGAGCTTACTTAGCTAAAAATGTATACTGACGAAATATATACACAAAAAAAAAAGGAAAAATGGATCAAAAATCAAATGACCGAAAACGTGAAATATGATCCGAGCACCGGATACGGGCAAACGAACGAATCCATGGATCATTGAAAGCACGTTGGTGATCACGAAAAGGCTGATCAAGGACCTCCACCGTCGTCGCATGTACGCTGCATCGTTCCGTGCGATTCGTAACATCAGCCGAAAAATTTGTTACATTTGACGAAATGTATTGCTTAAAATATTATTACTTTATGTTTTGAAATATAAGATATTACATCAGCATGTTGACATGATAACTACTTCTCACTGAAGCGCATCATACGATAGTCAACTGAAAACTGAATCTGTCCATAAAAAACAGGAGGTTCAAAAAATAAGCAAAAAAAAAAAAAATACTCCATGACCCAGAGATGGAGCATGCCTAACATCCAACATCAAGAAATTTGTTAAATTGCGGCGCTTTTAACAGATATATATGAATACACAAACCATAGTGAAAAAACAGCACCAAAAGTAAAATCGAAATATAAACCATCAGAGCCGTATACTGCAGCAATAAGTATAGCATCCCACTACTGTAACGAGTAGTTGAGAATAATAATTTTTCTACGTGCGGCCATTAGTCTGGTCACGACTCATCGCTCTGCATAAAGGAACATAGAGTTATCATCTCATCTCAACAAGCAAATGTGAGGCTGATAAAGAATTCCCACAAGTACATAACATACGTTGTATCAAGTAACTGTGAGTTATATAAATGAATTAAAACGGCTGACTACTGAGCATTTAGTAATATTTGAAGACGACCATTTTTTCATTATTTATTTACATCGTAATAGTTTACGTGTGGCTGCAATAGTTCGTTCCTGCAGATGGTGTAGAGCTAGGAATTTATAATATCTATAACTGCCGAATTAAATGGGATCAATTTTCGAACGTTCGAACGGAATCAAAATGTAGTATGTAGTAATAAAATAGGGAATTGAGTGTGCCTCTGTTGCAACCTTTATTATATACGAGGGCAGGTCAATAAGTCCTTAGAAAATGAGGACGATGTTATTTTATTTTCTCATTTAGCTGACCTAATAATGACGCATAATACTGTCCAGTTATCATCTGTCCCTTTTCCAAATAGTCAATGGAGATAACACCACTTGTGTTCCAAAACACAGTAGCCATAACCATTGCAGGCGACTTCACCGTCTTTGCTTACTTTGGAGACCGATCGCCTTTAACAATCTACTGTTTCGACTGTTTTTACGTCTCCGGAGTGTAGTGGTGTACCAATGTTTCATCCAATCTGCGGAGAAACTCATATAGGCTGTGACGCATGCGCTCCAAAAGTTCTCAGCTGAGAGCAAATGCGGCACCCATCTAGCAGATATTTTTTCATACCCAATTTATCATGCAAAATTGAAACATGAAACAAACTGAAAATTGACAGATACCTAGTGAGGAATGATTATTATTATTATTATTATTTATTGGGCTGTAGGAACCCGAAAGTTCACGAACCCACCGACTCGACTCCGCCATCGCTCCCTGTCCCGTGCACTCTCATTCCACGCTCGACCATCCGATCCGAACTCCCCAAGATCAAACTTAACACTGTTCTCCCATCTCCGTTGCGGCCGTCCTACCCGTCTCTTTCCCGTTGGTCTTAAGCCAAGAATTCTACGCACTGTCCTGTCATTGCCCATTCGCGCTACATGTCCGGCCCATCTTAAACTTCGAGACTTGATTACTCTCACTGTAGGTGCGCGGTATAGCTCTTCTAATTCGTGGTTGTGAAGTTTCCTCCATTGTCCTGCCTCCTCGTCATATTTACCTCCAGAGATACCCCTTAAAACTTTATTCTCGAATACACGGAATTTGTTTTCTCTCCGTTTTGTGAAAGCCCATGTTTCGCATCCGTATAGAGCAATCGGCATGCTAATGGCTCTATAGACGCGGAGCTTTATGTTACGTGATAGCAGTCTGGATTTCAGCAGTTTACTGACTGCGTGCCAACTAGCGTTGCCGTAATGCAGTCTATTGTTAATTTCCTTCGACATTTCGTTACTGGTCGTCAGTATCGTTCCCAGATATTTAAATTCTTTAACTTTTTCAAATATCTTATCTCTGACGTTTATATGTGTTCTCTGAGGTCCACCTGCTCTCGTCGTAATCATGTATTTTGTTTTCTCTTCATTTATTTCTAGGCCCACCTTTTCTGCCGCTTGCATGATGATTTCACTGTTTTTACTTACAGTTTCTAGATTATCGCCCAGAACGGCGATGTCATCAGCATATGTGAGAACTTGTGTGATACCGTTCAGGGATGATCCGGCGACGTTGTCGTCTTGTACCTTTCTGATGACATACTCGAGCACAAGGTTAAAAAGACACGGTGATAGACCATCCCGCCTGTCACGTAGGAGACCGGGGTTCGATTCCCCGTCGGGGAGCCTCTGGCGCAAGACTTAATGACCTTGCCCGGAAAAAAGAGATCATTATGGAAAATTTAACAAGCCCTCAGGACTTGCTAAATAAGGCCAAGACCGGTTCCCGGTTGTAGTGCCGATGATGATGATGATGATGATGATGATGATGATGATGATGATGATAGACCATATTCCTGTTTTAGTCCGTACCGGATTTCAAATGGTTCTGAGAGGTGGTTTTCTATTCTAACTCGCCCTTTGTTTTCGTTCATGCAAATTTGAATGAGAGCGGCATATATTTTCGGGATTCGGAGCTCCACTACAATATGGTAGAGTCTTTGCCTTGCGACTGAGTCGTAGGCTTTTTTGAAGTCCACGAACAGTTGGTGAACCGTCTCTCCGTATTCCCACTCTTTTCCCAGTAGTTGCCTTATTGTGAACATTTGGTCGCTTGTTGACCGGTTCCTACGGAATCCGCATTGGTGGTCTCCCAGTATTTCTTCATCGTATGGTGTGATTCTCGCCAGTATGACGTTTGTTAGTATTTTGTATGTGGTTGGGAGCAATGGTATTCCTCTGTAATCCTCGCAGTCAGATATGTCGCCATTTTGAAAATGGGGACGACTATTGAGGTTTTCTATTCATCCGGCGTGACTTCCTCATACCATATTGGTTTGATGAGTTGGTGGATCTCTCGAGCGCTTGCCTCTACTCCATGCTTCATAAGCTGTGCCGGCATACAATCGACTCCGGGAGCCTTGTTGTTTTTCAATCGATTTATTGCATCTACAACTTCATTGAAAGAGGGCTCTGGCTGTATGTACGTCTTGTGCCGTTATATGTGGTTCATGGGTGCGCACATTGAACAAAATTTCAAAGTACTGATTCCATCTTGTCACGATATTGTTTGTTTCGGTGACCAGACAGCCGTTTGTGTCTCGGATTATTTTGGCTCTCACTCGGAAGCCATTTCTAATTGAATTTATGCCGGCATACACACCTCTGATATTCTTTGCTCTGGCATCTTCTATGATTTTTTTGATCCGAGTCTTCTCCCATTCGCGTTTTTGCGTTTGAAAAGTCTAGTTGTTTCTTTCCGAATTGTCGCGTATCTTACTGCGTTGACTTCATCATATGCTTCTAAGTGAATCATTCTGAGACCTTTGCCCTGCACTCATCGTCAAACCAAGGTTTGGGCTTAGTTGTTTTCTTAAATCCTAATACCTTTTGGGCTGTTTGTTTTATTGTGTCTCTGATCGATGCCCATTTAGTGTCCACACAATCTCGTCGACTTCAATGTAACGAAAAAAAATTGGCCTTCAGTTCCACAACTGATTATGAATGGCCAGCCCTTGAATCTAGGGAAAGCATACATTTCTTCAGTGTCACGGGTATCAATCTCGTCGACTTCAATGTAACAAAAAAAAATTGGCCATCAGTTCCACAACTGATTATGAATGGCCAGCCCTTGAATCTAGGGAAAGCAGAAATTTCTTCAGTGTCACGGTCTGTGGGAATGTATCGTAGCAACAACAGGTAAACCGAGTTATCTTTTTAGAGCCAAGAAATATTTTACTCCGTCCCAACTTCTTCTGCTGCATAAATATCAAATAAGATTCGCGCTCGAATAGTGCTCCCATTTTCGAAACTTTCTCCTAAGCATACCTTCGACATAGTTGAGAGCATACAAGGAAGCCCGATCGAAGACACAGCGCTGACGTTGGGGCTGCTGCCCCTATCACATCGAGGGTGCGGGCCGACCCTTTGTCTGTTTTACAGTTATTATCACGGAGACTGTTCCTCGGAGATTCGTGGTATTATGTCGCGGAATTCGGTTTATATAGGCTCCACAAGACAATCCCATGGATCACACCAATTTGTGTTTCGTCTCCCGACGAGGGGACATCTCTGCATCAGAACTCGTTTCGCTATAGAACGGAACAGCTGTATAATTCCCTCTCCGCGCGAGGGATATATATATATATATACATATATATATATATATATATATATATATATATATATATATATATATATATATATATATATATACATATATATATATATATGTATATATATATATATATATGTATATATATATAAATATATATATATATATATATATGTATATATATATATATATATATATATATATATATATATGTATATATATATATATATATATATATATATATATATATATATATATATATATATATATAGCGTTTGCGACGATAGTGAGGAGCCTGTGATTCGAACCGGCGCTATCACGGTTAGAATCACTAGAAGATAGAACCGAAGCTCCACACATCAGGCTACTGCTGCGTGTACGACTTCGATTTCTAAACTCAAGTACACTCAACTGATGTGGAAATGCTATGTATGTTGTTCCTATGGTATACGGCTTTAATCGATGTGCTGTGATTGTTCGACTTGTCTTTTAGGTGGTGCACTCTTCCCGGTGGTGTTGTTCTTCACCATTAGTCTTGTGCGCATCTGCTAGAAACGTTATATATATATATATATATATATATATATATATAGAGAGAGAGAGAGAGAGAGAGAGAGACAGAGGGGGAGGGGGGGTGAGAGAGAGAGAGAGGGAGAACTTACGCCCGCCAAACTCCTGGTGTCGCTACAGTCTCTTGGTCTAATGTCGTTTATAAAATCTTATTTCTACATCATTTTTGAGTATTTCATCTCAAAGTGTCAAATTAAACTAAATTAAACTCCGCTTAATTATTCGAAGTGCAAACGAGTTATATATGTTCGCATATTTCGCTTCTAGCCATAAGTTTCTACTATATGTTTCAAAATGTTTCAAAATGTTTTATAATTCGCTGTTAGTTGATACAGTGTCTGACAAATCTCTCAAAGATGCCTCTCTTCAATTCTGCCGTAGGATTTAGACTTTTTTATCGCCCGGAGAATCATTCAATCACTGATAATAAGTATGAATCTGATAAAATTCGAGTGAATGAAGGGTCAGTGCCAAATTGAATTGCGTAAGAATATTATTTCCGATTCTGGTTCGTAGTCATCTAAATGTGAAATTAAAATAAATGTGGCATTACAAATCGAATTCTCTGATCAACGACCCTGAGATGTAGTAAAACAGTGATTCTAGATCAAGTTATTTCGTATAGCCATTTTAAGATCATAGCTTTATCGTTAAAAACGAGCTTGATGAATATGATTCCCAGTCGCACCTTCGAATGGATAAAGTCTATAGCTGTTTGTAGCGGTTTGTTTATAAGTTATATAACCATGAAATTTCAGATAGCAGAGCTATAAACGTAAAGGAATACCAAGGTCGTATTGAGACTCGAAACCTTCCCCAAATCAAATAACACATAAGAATGCTAGCTTTAGATCATTTTAACCAATTAGTCATAAGGTGGCATGGATAGTCATGAGGGCGAAGGTTTACGTTGATTTTTTATTGTTAAAAAACAGTTGAATGTGTTCATTTAAAAACATCTGTATAATACTTATTATCATTTGAAGGTTTATTTAAAAAAGTGGGTAACATTTTAGAAAGATCAGTTCAATATTATTTGAGATATCATGCCCAACGACTTTTAAAATGCTAAGATGACAATAAGGATAGGAGCCGGTTGGAGGAAGGGCAGTTAAAAATGCTCCATCTCATTCAATTTTCTTCTAATCGACCCGAAATATCCGAAGCACATTTCTGAAATATTGCTCTATCATAAAAAACTTAAAAACATTGATTTTTGGAAAATGATAACTATATAATTTTTTTTTTCTTCCTATTATTATGATTTACTTACTCGCTAGACAAAAATGATTAAACTCTAGCTTATGTTATCTTATTTCTTAACTTACTGGTCCCTTGCGGACTCTCTAAATTACATTCATACACTTAAAGCATGAAAATTTGTCATTCGACATTATGATTATTTTGTTACATGAATTTTTATGGAACTTAATTAGATACAAAGAAAATGAAGAACAGAAAAAGGTTTGTTTTTGTTATTTTTTTTACTTTATGTCTAAGTTAAACTAATTTTTTTACCTTAACTCTACCCTAAACCTAATATCAAGCCTTCGAAATGCTAAACCTATGTAAGCTTTCCGTTGTTTGTTGGGGTTTTTCTTATTATTATTATTATTATTACTTCCCTTTTTTTGCCAGTTTTATAAGGAAACAGGTTTTTAATTGCCACTCAGCCACCAAAATCTCTGGTGTTGCTTATTCGTGTCTTTTCGGTGTTTCTGTGCTACTGCCCTACTGAACTGCAGGCGCTCTTCATCTGTGTGCGCGACCTCTCGATTATAACATATTCGTTTATCTATACACGACCGACGCACGTGATAAATCAATGGTATAGCGGGTTCATTTTGTATAAGGCCGTTCATGTCAAGACTAAGGAATGCTTCTGGTGGAATAAAGCCATTGCGACGTACCCCCTCATAATACATATTGTTTGGGTAATACGCACCAAAAATCAAATCGTTCTGTGAGCTCATTGATCTCGCAATATGGCCTCGGATCAGCTTGATCATAAAATTATCCACTCTGTTTATATTGGCCCCATTGTACAACGCTTCACTGGGATAGTATTTTTGGTGATCTGATTCAGGAGTCCGATGTAAGTTGAGACACGTCCTCAGGCATTGTCTCTCAAAAATCCGAATCTTTTCCATTAAGCTAGGTCCTACATTAAACCACACTGGATATCCATATATGATCATCGGTCTGATGAGAGTCATGTAGAATATAACTTTAACTCTGCTGTCAAGTTGATTACTATGAAACAGTCTTCTTGTCATAGCATAAGCTTTGTTAAAATATTGATACTGATCCAGCCAGGTGCCTAAGTATTTAACTACATTTTTGGTTTCCAGTGTTTGTTGGTGTGGTCCTGTGGCGGTTCTTGCAAACGGCACTACTTACCTGGTCAGCTACCACCAGGTAACCATTTCTACGCGTGTTCTAATTCACAAAAAGCGTGTACTTACCTCCATTGGTCATTCCTATAACCACGAAAAACCCGTGAAGCATAATGTCTGCTGATAAGAAAAATATATCAGCAACAACAGACATTCCCTACAAGGGCATATAGAAACCTGAAAAGCATGACTTACCAGCTCATAACGACCAACCACCGCTGCAATGCTTAACCGCACTGAGGTAAAACACCATCAGCAACACAAGCGTTTCTACACCAAGGGCAAATTGGTCGCACATCTAGCAACCAACATTACATTAGTTCCTACCAACGAAATGTCTCCTAAAGAATTCGGCTACAATGCCACAGGAGATATTTCTTCCTTTTGGTTCTTTAATGCATGCCCACATCGGTTGGACACACGAACGACAAATACATCGTGGTAATCACTCGTCAACTGACTGTTTGTTTTTACATGAAGGCACTACCTGCCCTCATGGAATCCGAAATACGATTGACTAAGTTCATCGAAGCGACAGAATACCACGTACTCAATCATCGCTTCGATGTCGCTAGTGTAAATATTAAAAAGGATCGGAGATAACACCGCTCCCTGTTGCAGACCGTTTTTTATTTGGTAAGTAATGTTGGAGGTCACATTGCCACTTTTGAGAACGAATTTCCTTTCATTCAACATGTCGTATAGTATATACAGTAGTGGTTTATGAATGCCTAGTCTCACCTTCTAGACAAACGTTGTCGAAGGCCCTCTCCAAGTCAATCAAACAGGCACCTGTGCACTGTTTCAGATTTTTATTCCACTGAATGTCTGAAACCAGTTTAGCTGCGGCATGTGTGGTTTCATGACCAGCTTTAAAACCAAACTGGTTATTTGGAATAATATTATTGTCCTCAACCCATTTAAGTAGGGCATTGTTTAGAACCTTTTCGAATACTTTACTGATACTCGGTAACAAACTGATCGATCGCAGATTTTTGGGGTTTGTTCTGTCTTTCCCTCTTTTTCGTAACGGTTGGATGATGGCCGTTTTCCAACGTACTGGATAGTGTGCGTTGTTCAGAGCGTTGTTAAACAAGACTGCATATATGTCAATTGCGATTGGAGGAAGATGTTTGAGTACGACATTGGGTACTCCATCGATTCCAACTGATTTTTTGTTTCTTAATGATGCAAAGATGCCATGGATGTCTTCGCTAGTGATCAAAAGGCTGTTAGTGCTTTCAACAGTGATCTCGGCGTTTGCCGTATTTTCATTACTGAATTCGATAAAACCATGGTTTTCTGATCGCCACTGTGAAATGTCATTTCAAAGATGACGATCATTCCGTAGAACTTTATCCTCCAAGTCATGGTTGCGGCGAATTACTTCATTTGCCTTGTACAGTTCTTGAAAGACGGCCCCTACAACATTCACTTTTTCCAATGGATCTTCAAACACAAAAACTTCGTCATTTAGGTCAGTATTCATTGGTTTTCGTCAGTTCGTGGTATTTGGAGACACTGAATCTCGTTTTCATTACTCCGTCTAAATATTTTATTAATTTGCGGGAACATACTGGGGTTGTTGGATTTTACCGCCCAAACTTTGTTGTTCCAATACAAATTTGCTGATAGCCTATAGTTGGTTTTTATCCGCTATTGGAGATTTTTTAATCTGGACTTCAGTGTCTGTACCGTAGTTTTAGTTGCGACAGAAGTCTACTTTTTTTTCTGTGGAGTGCGTTGATTGTGACGTTTCGGTTCATGTTCATGTTGTCCGTAGGTGTGGTTTTTAGTATTGTTTTGTCCATAGTTTGTTTTATGGTTTCGTCCATTTTTTGTATGTATTTGTCGATATCATCGTTGGGTATGTTTCTGTTGGTAGGAGGGTTAATATCTTTTAAGCGAATTTCTCTTGTTAAGGTTCTCGTGAAACGCGTCCATCGCATACCTCCATAGTTATAGGGTTGCGGTATCATCCATTCACCGAGTTCCACAGCTTCGCTTGGTGTTTTTATCACGATCGATAATGCACAATGGTCGCTGTCATATTCAATTCTGCGTAGGCAGTTTATATTTTGTCTGTTAGTATGTGTATGTTTAAGTCGTGTGTCAATAAGCATAATATCGAGGAACGATCCCCCTCTGGGGAAAGAAGGATATTCTGTAGCTAGCAGGTCAGCCTTATATTCAATGTGATGTTGATCTAGCCAACCAGCTAGTTGATTTCCTCTCATGTTGGATATGCTATTTCCCCAATTTGGGTGTTTAGCATTCAAATCGCCACTTACGAGTGAGTCTCTAGCTCCACTATAAATTGATTTTGTTGATGTGCTTCTGGTGCGTAGGCAGATATCACATACATCCCCCTACCTTGTCGAAGGGGTATGCGGATGATGCACGCTTCAAGCACCTGAAATCTGCGCATCTCACCAGTTTATATTACCTTGTTGAAGTTCTTTTTTAACAAAGATTGCCACCCCTCCTCCTTGCGTGAAGTTGAGTCGGTCTCTTCGTATAATGTCGTAGTTTGTGTGACATAGTTTATGCCTCTGATTCAGCTAGCCAGAAGCACGTCAGGACTTTCGTCTTGCAACAGTTTAAAGAGAGCGGCTCTTCTCTCGATTCTGATAAGTGAATTTACATTCACGACTAATGCCTTAATAGTGCTTTCTGTTGGGGGTTTATATTGACGGCTGACTAGACAACTGCGAGTAGACCCATTCTAGTCTAGTGTCCTGGTCTTTTATTTGTTTTTGCATTTGTGTCATCCGCGTCTGAATAGCGAGCAAGGTTGTAAGCACAGTTTCTGGGCGCACAGTATGTTGCGGCGGTGCCCGTGTGTTGGGTTGTGGCATATTTCTCCTACCAGCTTTTACTTGAGCATACGGGAACTGTGGTGTTACATTTAGTGCTGGTCGGCCTTAAACTATCGGGCGTTCTAATTTTCGTTACTGTGAAAACTTTTTGTCCTGTAGTTCGCGGAACTTAGGACAGCCTCGATAATTAGCGGGGTGTCCCTCACTCTTACAAACGGAACACTTTAGAAGAGATCTTTCGTCTACCCTTTCTTTACCTAACGTGCATTGTTCTGCGTTGTGGTCCTGTCCGCATCTTACGCATCGATACTGCATTTCGCAGTTTGCTGCCGAGTGCCCGAACCTTTGGCAGCGAAGACATTGGATTATATCTCTGCCTTTTTTCAATTTGTCCCATGTGATAATTTGATGGTTCAGGATAGTGATTTTCCTAAGTCCACCAATTTTGCTACCGGGGCCCAGCTGCACCGGGAAGAATGGTAATTTTCGATTCTCCCGTCTAGCCCTAGCTGTATTGAAAGGTTTTACCGCGATAAACTCAATATCATTACAGTTAAGCTCTCGTAGCGTTTGTAATAGAACTTCTGGTTCTTTTACTAGAACCGTTATATTCTTTATTTCTCTCGGAGTGTAGTTGTAGAATTCCGTGGTGGCCCTTTTTAGCACATTTTTCATTTTTTCGAAGTCCTCAACCGAATTTGTCTGTATGGTAAGCCTGTTACCTGTCAGTCTTTTAATTGAAAAATCTTCCCCAATAAAAAGCTTACATAGACTTACCAGTTCGTCACAGTCCATATCTGTAATGTTGATGGGAGGCATCTTCGCTTTCCTTTTTGCTGCCTGTTGCTCTTGTTGTGGTTGTTGTTGTGTAATCTCTTGCGGTGGACATCTTTTTTGTTGGAGCTGGCGCTATTCCCTTGTGATTTTTGTAATATTATATTTTGTGTAATCTTTAAATTATAATCGAAAGAACCATAAGTGGTTGACTTGTGGGGAGGAGGTATGGTGCGTCGGCGGACAGCGCTGATTCACTTCCTTCCTCCATGGTAAATTGTTCCACGACACCATTTCACAACTGCTAAAAGGTCCGCCGATGATAGTTCGCAAAATACCCAAAGGAAGAGATAGACACAACCAGGATACCACAGCGCAGGCATTAAACACACTGGATTAATGTTGTAAAAGGTCCTTTTTATTTTTAAACTTTCAGTATTAACAAACACAAAGATGGCACTTGATTTGGTGATCGTTTTTATTGTTCGTTTTTATTCACAACGGGTCATTTGGCATTTAGTTGGATTACAAAAACAGATTTGAATTACTTATAAGTGATTATTGTTACAACTACTTTATATTACACAACACTAACTCGGGGTATGTACGCGTCTCCGCAGTGCTACGGAGAGCGGGGGGCGGACCGATCGGCTCGGTCGGGTGATGATAAACGACTCAGCGATATCAATTCGCTGGCAACGGAAATTCGGCCGGTGGTACTGGCTATCTTAATTTAGGAATGCATTTCCTATCCCAAGAGAAACGTGAAGTCTCTCTTTGGGGGTAGGTAACCGGATCTCATAGAAAAGATCATAGTGGTACGCATGTATGTGTGCACATTGGTTTTCCATGGGACAAGGCCATGAGAACAAACTGAAAAATCAAAAGGAATAATGAGCATCACTGGAATGTGAGGTCGAGTAAGTAAACAAGCCGTATGCCATTGGGTGTTGATGGATTCCTGTTTACTCGTGCCGCGAGGTCGTGAGAAGCGGTTCCAGAAATTAAAAGACATAAAGGAATTTATGAGCTGAGGGTTCAACTGAGTAAACAAGTTGCAACTCATTAGCTGCTAGATGCATTTGGGATACTTCAAACCATTTGAATCGTTTGTCGTATCGCCGGAATGCCTGCTGAAGAACAGCTTTCTTTTGTTTGCACATGGTGCGTGCTAAGGAAAATGGTTTTAGCGTCTATTGCGCTAATTGTATGCAGCTGCGTTGGATTGTTTATCGTTGGGTGAAAAGGTCGCCAGCCATTGTGTATGTAAGGGAATTTATTGTACACGTGGTGAGGCTGGGAATAGGTGACGCAATGTTTATTCTCCCTAGTTATGATGGTTACATTATGTGTGAACCAAATTGTTTCGTTTACAGGAATTTATCTAGGGAAAATGCATATGGTAAGATTGGGATTTGCCTGCCAACCGAAGGTGCCGAATTGGGCTTTGGATTTATGGTCCGACAAGTTTGGACAGAATTCTTGTAGGGAATTTTGAATGCGAATTAATGCATGAAGGTAAGAATTCTCTTCCAGGAGCTTTCAGATAAATACATTAGATAAACTTGATGCGCGAAGCATTTACGGGTGCTAATGCGATTGCATTAGCGGGAACCATGGAAGTTGGGTTGTAGTTATGGGGTGTTCTTCAGGTAAGCTAAAAAGAACCTCCACAGAATCATCGCTAAATTATTTCATTGTGTCGTTTGTTGAACCTGTAGGTGTTTTTCGCTAGAGGCGTTAGCACGAACGCAGGTTGGACGAAAACACCACAACACTAAATAGCACCTTAAGTTGTTCCGCAAAGAAAACGAAGAAAAACCAAATAAAACACTTAATCTTAGATATTTGTAGATGTATAAAGTAACATTTTTATTTTACGGTAGGAATGGTGAGGCCGACTCTCTTTACAAATGAATTAGTGTTAGTACATTTACTAAGGCAGTGATCACTCAGTTCAAAATACTTTCTAACAGTTCTTCATAAGCGTGTTAACAATTTTTCACACTATTAAATATTACTTAAATGTATCGCAAAATAATCCGATTCCGTGAGGGCAGGTTGCGCCCTCACGTTAATTTACATCCCTCGTGGGGCGTCCCAAGGGATATATTTGAACAGTCGGTCTGGAATTGCAGTTGATTGGGACGGGTGAAGACCCAATAGCGCCTGGTTATCATATGGTGTGTTAAATTATTTACATTGTGTACCGAATCTGAACTACCAATAGAATGGGACCGTTTAATTTAAATTATTTACATTGTGTACCGAATCTGAACTACCAATAGAATTTGAACGTTTAACTTAAATTATTTACATTGTGTACCGAATCAACACAAACAAATCAGATGTGAACATTTAGTGTAATAAGTTAATATAGTGAATAAAAGTGAGGACAAATAGAAAACAGTCGGAGTTTTAATTCAAGGAGTCAGAGGACAAAAAAGGCGGTTGGACAAGCGTGGTGAACCTGTGCCCCCGTGGCACCCAGTATTCTGTCATACCACGTTACCACCACAGGACATTGTAGTGCTCCAAAAAGCCCTACTACCTTTTTCCCCCATTCCTACATCCAAATCCTAGCTATAATACGCTAAGACGTATAATCTTATCAAAACCCACAATAACCCAAACATGAACCAAAATTCGCAATAAACGAATCAAACATTCGTTTATTGCCTAACATGTGCCCCCACGGCATTATTAACCCCAAAATCCAAATTAAAATTAAAAGTTACAATAAACGAATCTAATATTCGTTTATTGTTCTACATTGGTCCACAGCATCACCCAAATCCAAAATTCAGAGATCGTTATCTCTATCCCAAAAAATTCCATTGAGTTAAACAAACAAAAACTCAAAAGCAGATACATTCACACATCTGCGTAATAGTTTCGTAAGAATTCAAGAAATTGATTTCTTATCTTATGTAAATACAACATCTCGCTCGAGATATCCAACAAAATCGAGATTGTTGTACGAAAATGTGTATCTTTGGGATACAATTTTCGATTCCTTTTCCTTTATAAAGGAATAGTTTAGTGATCTCCGGGCCGCAGTCTAAATTCACAGTCCCTGGAGGAAATACCCCAGGAAAATCCTGAATAATATAATAAAATCATATTCATAAAGGAAACAAGACGTGTTTTCATTTTTTATGGACGACGGATAGCTAAGCATCACCTGGCACACAAATGGAAAATTCGCCTCAACCCAACCAAAACCCAGCTAACAGTGTTTAAGGGCAAAAACGCTCACTGCACAAACAACACTAAACGTTGCCACAACAAAATTAAACTAAATCTTAATAACACCCTCATAAAACCTTCCAAAACACTAAAATATTTGGGAGTAACCCTTTCCAACAACTGGTCATTCTCAACCCACATCAAAAATTCTCTTCAAAAAGCCTCAATACAGCTTAACCTGTGCAGACGAGTGTTATGGAAACCTAAAGGCCTCTCTCTTAAGGTCAAACAGCTCATCTACAAACAGATAATCAGACCTACTCTTACATACGCCTGCCCATTATGGTACCACATCTCACCCTCCCAAATGGAGAAATTACGAGTGTTTGAACGAAAATGTTTCCGGTTTATCACTGGCTTACACCGCAAAACCAACTCGTATAGATACCATTGTAACAACGACCTTTACAACACCGCAGGCATCGAACGACTGGATAGACGGATCCTAGAACTGTCGATGAATTTCATAGAAAACCTTCCTAACAATCCCAACCCGATAATAACGGACCTACCATCACCCTCCTCCAATACGGGAGCTCACTACCGTAATTGTCTCCAAATCAGGACCCTCTTCGCCGCAGGCAGACTGGTTAACGATATAAACGAGATCGTGTACCACAACACCGAACTGGCACCCAATCATTTCAAATACAGCAACATCCAACCATTCTCCAAGATCCTTACCTTTAACACAGAACCGAATGACTCTCCCCTCCTTCAAGAACTTACCTGATCCTATCCCTTAGTATCCTCAATCCCAACGAGAAATCCCACATCCATAACTAAAAATTGTAAATATTATTTTTAAGTCAAATGCGAATTGTCACTATCATTGCAATATCAAATATTGTAAATTGTATATAAGATTAGACTAAGTTAGATTAAATTATGTTAAGTAATTTTAAGTAGGCTAAGTTAAAATAAACAGAGTTCCTGGTTTTTCTTCTGACCTTTTCCAGGAAAAACAAAATTAACAATATATATAAATCACATTAAATCTTAAGCACATCTAAAAAGAATTGTTTGAAAAATGTTAACAAATAGCATGTAAACACTTATTATGTAACCAATCTATTATAAGTTAGCTGTATTACTTATTGTAACTATTAATTTTTGGTCAAATAAATGCAGTATATTAAAAAAAAAAAAAAAAAAAATGATCTCCGGGCCGCAGTCTAAATTCACAGTCCCTGGAGGAAGTACCCCAGAAAAATCCTGAATAATATAATAAAATCATATTCATAAAGGAAACAAGACGTGTTTTCATTTTTTATGGACGACGGATATCTAAGTATCACCTGCCCTCCACGGAAGACCAAGTGAAGACATAAGGACGGAGGCCGAATCAAAGGACGTTGCTCTTCCCTTTGAACTCACAGGAAGCACGGCAACGACCCCTTTTGTAGGACAAGTTTTCAGGAGCGGTCAAATTTTAAGAGATCGCCTTGTCCTTTTAAGGATCAGGAGACACGCTTCCTGAAAATAAAAACCCCTACAAGAAACACAACAGCATGCCGTTGAAAATCTGGCTTGCAGATGTGTAAGCCAGCAAGCAGCCCGAAATGTCTTCTCGGACAATGGATGGGTACAAAGATAACGCACGGAAAGGTTAGCGTCTGTTGGTGGACATGTGCCATCCATTGTTCGGTCAACTCATAGCGGATGCACCGAGGTAGCTCGGTTGATGCAATGGTCATGGCAAGATGATAATCTTGTCATGAATTTTAATTTTTCAGATATGACCGCTCGAAGGGGCTTGGAACAGCCCATAAAAAGGTAAGCTATATTTGATGAATATGGTGGGGTTCGAGCGATGCGTGGCTTTCCGGGCCCTGAAAAGCCTCACAAACCTCCGGTTTTTTTGTGGTTATTTCAATCATTCCTCATAATGCTTGCGCAAAATATGTGACTATCACACCGCCTCTTATGGTCACTTGGCCTTTCACACCTTTATTTTCTCTCCTTTCTCTTAATTCATTTCCGTTTTTATCTATAATTTAAAACGAAACTTGATATGAATTCTTACTTCCGACGACGATTACAAAGAAGGCCCCCCAGTTATCTCTTTTCTATATGTCCTGTCGTGAAAACGTTCTTTTTCGCCCACCGTAATTAACATCTCGTTGACATGTTATTTATTTTTCTCTGTTATCACAGATCATGATCATTAATTCCGTGCTTGGCTCTTGATCTGTCCTTAGTTTTTCATGTGTCACAACAAAACGTAGTAGAACGATGTTGTTGATAGTTCTAGGGTTGTGACACAAGGTGAGCAAACCAAGTGTTATACAAGAAAGTGTTATGAGGAACACTTTATTCTCACCTCTGCTTGGAATTGCAAGAACTTCTTTGGCCTACACCATCCATAAGCAGGATACGCTTATTTCATTGAATTCTGAGCTCATCAGGATCAAAGATTATCTACGGAGTCGAATTCAATGCCTCAAAAATCCAGTGCCGCTTCTTGTCATCAAAGACAAGCCCCTAAATGTAGATGTCCTTGCCAAGTAACTATAAATTCTTGGTATTTGAATTAACTTAATTATTAATTACGACGACCAGAAATGACCGAATGTGTGGGGTTTCTTAACATATGCATAAAATACTTAACCCCAATTTACCAGGCATATTTTCGTCCTAACTTGGAAATCGATTCCAATATTTATTCAGACACTCAATAGAAAAACGAGCAGTGAAACTCATTGGGGAGCCAAGCGTAAGTGGTCAACTCCGTAGTTAGAAATCGGACGCAACTGCGAACCTCTTTTGTATAGGTGTTACTACGGCCATTTTTCACGTGAACTTGATTAATGATACCCGTCGATCGGAAAGTGCACTTGAGATCACGTTGCAAGTTGACTTCAGACGAACAAGTACACACAAAGAATCGTTCTTTAGCCGAAGCACACAAATGTGAAATGCTCTCTCCGATCGCGTGTTTCCTCGCCGTTGTATTGTAATATCCAGACTTTAAACCAATGTCCTTCGGTATCTCTTTTCCTTATCTTCTACTCCACTTTAAGGTACGTTTAAGCCCTCTCTTATATAAACATAAAAAAATTATGTGTAAAATGAAATTGGATATTAAGAACTTTTCCAATTCAAACCAATACAAAGAGACATTACGATGTCCGCTGGTCATTAATAAAGCCGATACATTTATCCGGTGACTGCAGCAATTGTGGTGGACCGAATAGAGATTAAGCAATAAAGCCATATTCAGTTAAATCCGGGATATCTTGATAATACAAAATGTTCAAACAAAAGAATCGTACCTGACTCATGACTTTATAACGTCGTTATTAATGTGTCCAAGTAGATACTACAAACACCAGGCGGTTGGAACAAGCGTCATTGTATCTGATTTTGTTTTGATTGGCTGTTCAAAAGCTGAAGAAATCTAATTTACATATTCTGTTACTGTTGGGAATATTTTTTCTTTGTTTTGTTTCCCTATTATTGTTGTTTGTTGGGTATATTGTGGGTGTAGTGTCGGCAACTCTCGTTCGTTGGTAGCGTTGACTGTTTCCATTTTCTGAAGTTTGAAGTTTGTGTACTTCCAGTGAGGGCCCGTTTGTATTATGTAGTGTTTTTGATCTTCTCCTGCTTTGCATTTTGAGATTCTTCCTCTCTTCTTTCGAATTTCTGTCAAGAGAGTACTGTCATTAGCTACCGTCATGAAAGCTTCGATTTCCTCATGCTTTTTTTTTTTTAGGGTGGTGAGAGTAACAATGTTTGGGCGCATTAGAGTGGCACCCCTTGTTTGCTCATTCACATATATGTTTTTTATTATTTTTAATTTAATATAATTTTTAAAGCACAGAGAAAACACTAAATTTTTTGAGCCACAATTCGAACTTTTAAATAAATTACTACAAAAAAAAAAGATCGATGCAACTGAATGTGAAATCGATGAAGATCTTTTTGAGGAAGATGATGAAAAGATTAAATACATGTGACTACCATTTTGGTATAAGCGATATGATTTCGATTAATTAATCTAAGTGATTCTTAAAAGTACTCTTCACAACTTTATAACTTGTTGCCCATATGATAGCAATAAATTTAAATTAAAATATAATGCAGTCCATGTACAACGATGATACTCGATAAAGTCTTAATCGAGCTGGAAAACTTAAACTAAGATTGCTGTGCCTTTAGTGGAACAGGAATGGAATATTCTACTATGAGTCACTTCCATATGACAAAGCACCAAATTCGAACTTCTACTTAATCTTCCGTCAACCGGAAAAGGATACCATTACGAAACGAAGTAGAAGAAATTCAACTTACTGATCACTTTCTCCAACTCCAAATCCAAACAACTGTTACGATACAGAGGAAGAACTGTTGTGGTGAATAGCGATTATTGTTTTATTTGGAATTGTATTAAACAGTATTTGTCGCATACAGAGAGGAGGAACTGCTGCGGTGAATTGCCCAAAGTACGGTTAAACCGAGAGGAGCAGAATTGTTGCCGAACTGTTGAATATAAACCACAAAACGAGAGAAGCAGAACTTCTGCTGAATTGTTGAATCGAAAAACATCGTTGAAAGCGCTTTTAAATTGTGACGCTTAAGTGGTGTCCCTTTTTTCTCACCGACGCTTTGTCAGCTGGCGGGTGACAGTTGGCAAGTAGCAGGCAGACGTCAACTTACTAGATTTCGCCAGTACATTTATGGTATTTGTGTATCCACAACAGATACGATTATAAATAAATAAATTTATTTAAGGTATTTTATAGTACTCGTATAACAAAAGCATACTTGAATATAATAATAGAATGTATTAATACTTTATAAATCATTAAACACATGGTTATTATTATTATTATTCTGCACATTAAGAACTATTAAGAAGAGAATGTTCTCCACAAATAAATTTTTCGCAGTACAGATATGCCGTCCTTGTTTCTCTGTCGCAAGCGGTTTTGGGGCGTTTCTCGAAACGCTGTTGTTACCATTTCTTTAAATGCGGCATAGGGTCACGGCGGAGGAGACTTAACGAGGTGTTTCGTATATGGGAGGAGTATCGGATCGATGTCTCGTGTGAGCAACAGGAATCGCTTTCGATCATCGGTGATCCCATCCAGTTCAAAAGTCTGCTCTACGTAACAGAACCAAAAATCGGGGTCGTCTGAAGTGAAATTCAGGAATTTTATATTTCGCCCCTGTGGACGTCTGTCCGAATTAGGGACATTGTCGACCTCTGTGTGGTTGAGGTGGTCTTGTGCTGCTTCCTCGGACGAAGCTTGCGCTCTGGTTGTCGGCATCGTTGCGCTGATTTCTAAAATTTGTCCGCACGGTTCACGGTAATTGTCGAAATACTGAGGGTGGCGTTCACTTTTTCCCGGAGAACGTTTTCAATGGTGGAACGCGGCGAAACGACCCGCTGGTTCCAAAGATTTAACAGGGAAAAGGGGCCTAGCACCAGAAGATACTATCTAGTTTCCTACGATGATACAAGGATGGGCCTGCACCAGAGGATCCTATGTGTAATTCGACGTGCTGGGAGCAAAAAGGAGAGAAGGACGAGAAAACGAGGAGGTACGACTGTCGAGGTATTTTCTTTTTTTTTTGTATTATTCTTTTCTGTTGAATGCGCGATTTAATAAAAACAACTTGGTGTTATTTCTAACTTATTTTATTTATTATTTAATAATAAACGACGATGAGTGTGCTCCTCCACGGCTGGGAAATCAATCCCCTCGGTTCCTCTTCGGTGGCGGTATTTATGCCTCGAATTGTGATAAGGTTGAGTGTGGGGTTCAGCCTATTTGTTGGTGTGTCTGTTGTGGAAAAGTTTGAGTTTTTCTGTACTGGGGCCGTGTGTTGATTTATGATAGGTTTGGATTGATTATCATCGGTATGCTTTTGGCTATGTTTTGATAGTGCGAGTTTGTACAATATTTATACAGTATTTATATTACAAAGATTGATAATAGAAATCGTACTGAGGTTAATTATAATAGATAGAGTTTGTATAATATTTATACAGTTACAAAGATTGATAATAGAAATGGTACTAAGGTTAATTACAATAGATAGAGTTTGTATAATATTTATACAGTTACAAAGATTGATAATAAAAATGGTACTAACGTTAATTACAATAGATATTTTAAAATACAAGGGTTAGTGTATATAGAGATTTGTTTGGAGTTTTAATTATAGTAATAGGTATGCGGATACATTATGTGGGAGGTGTTAACTCGCGCTGTAATGGAAAAGAACGAGACGTCGCGCGAGTGTGCGTCGTGGCTCAGAGGGAGCTTTATAAATTTTTCTAAATATTCTACTGCAAGTTTATTGCATATACGTGGTGGTTCAGAGGGAACTTGTGGCGGTTTCCCCCGACGCCACTGCCCGCCTCACATTTTCAACGGGAGCACCCCATAAGGGGGGCATGAACCCAGGCGACGGTGCATTGTCCGAATTTATCGGGGATGCGGTTGATACGCTATGGAGCGTGGTTTTCGTGCCACACCATTGGGGGCGGAAACAACAAAAACCTGGTCGTCGAAAAGCATCAAATTCTATTGGGAATAAGAGCAAAATTTCCCGTAAGGAAGAATCGCTTGTTTGTGCGTAGCACAACATGAAGACCCGATGGAATTTGCCCACCAGCAGCACCACCGGGGAATTTCCAACCGACGCCGACGGCCAACGGAAATATTCCAATTTTGGTTCCCGCCAACATGCACCCCTTCTCGAGTGAAGAAAACGGTCGCATCCTCAACCAACGGATCAATCGAGATATGCGGACAAGAATATCTTCGACCCAGCACCGTCACACACAAGCAGCCTGCCCCCTTTTCATCGGCGAAACACGGCAGGCATTTCGGTAGTAAAAACCAACCTACAGGCAAGTAATAACATGCTTGCCTACAAGAGAAACCAACACAAGGAATAGCCACCTGTACCAATTGCACAACGATCGATATGCGATCTACGGCGATCCTAAGTGTGATCGCGATCGTATAAACGTTCGTCGTTCATATGTAAGATTCACCAAGCGAAATGTGCACGATCAGCAATAATGCTTTACGCAGCCGTGATCGTGTACACATTTCAACCCCTGTATGAACTTGCAATCATGTAAATTCATGTCCCATGTCTGCATGCTAGGGTATACACACGTAAGCGGCAGACGCGATTATCGTGTGTATGTTTCCACCCTTTCCTTTTTTTCTTGTTCTCCTGGCCAAAGCTAAAAGCGCACCATATATGGTAGTCGAGGCAATGGTCGGGATTTGTTTTGGGCTCTAGCGCTGTGTGTACCAAGTGAGGGAAAAAGAAGAAAGGATTGCATATGAGGTAACCCTTGTGAATTAGTATGAATTAAGAAATTAGTCGTTGAGAAGATTTGAAAAGAGTCAGTAAAACCGTTCGGGCTAAGACTAAAGTGGTGCGCCATATTGTGAATATAACTTATATCTACACAGTGTTATTTTTTATCCGAAGTACATTGTCTGCCTAAGTTACATGTGAATAAGAATTACGAACATATGATATATAGTTACCTTGTTTTTTTATCCGAAGTATATTGTCTTCCTAAGTTACATGTAAATAAGCATTACGAACATCTAATGGATATCTACAGTGTTTTTGAAGTATATTGTGTTCCTAAGTTACAGTATATTGTTTTCCTAAGTTATATTTACATGAATAAATAAATTTCGAATAAGAAGGCGTTTTAATTTTTGGAGTCGGATACGAACTGAACCAGTGGGGTGACGTGGTTAACCTGTGCCCCTGTGGCACCCTGATTGACACGCCACGTAACATTAAACTACAAAGACCCATAAACTTACCCGATTTGAGTTTCTACGCGTTTTGGCCGTAAAGGGAAGGAAATTACCAAAAAATTGTATTTTTTTCTTTTTTGTTTTTAAATAAAGTAAAATAAAATGAAATAGAAATCCTGCGTCCTGTGTTGTTGGGCGGCCGTGGGCGTCGTGATGAGTCCTTGTATCCTGTCCGAAGGTGGGCTGCGTCAAGTGGTGTCGTCAGCTGTGGTGATTTTCACCTTCGCTTTCCACTGGTTTAGTGTTAAGTCTGTTATTGTTTTAAATGTTCACTTGCACTAGCACTGCCTGTTTTCTCTTCGGCGCTTTTGTCACCGGCAGCGTTTGTGTCTTTTTTGTTTTTCGCGGATTCACCATTGTAATGTAATTGAACGAAAATCCAAGTCTTTCCTTATCTAATATATAGTTACTAGAAATTTATTCTCTTCAAGGATAATTTTCTTTCTCGAAGAAGGGTGGGATGTTGTATTCCAGAATACTACCCTTTATTAAATTTAACACTGAATCTCCTTACACATCCTTAAAAACTTCGCTTAACATATAATACATTCTCACTTAATACATTCCATTCATAAACATTCACAATATTCTATATCATTTAATAACATGCACATTTAATAACCTGCACCTTTTTATTCATTCAAAACATAGTAACTTTGATTTTCTTCCAAATTTTATTCAAGTTAAAAGTCACAGAGACTTTGTTAAAATTTGTTTTGTTCATGTTATAATTTCCAGTTAATTAGAACACTATGTTCTATAAGTAGAGAAAAAATTCATTTTTGAGAGATAGAAGTGTTTTAAATATAGTTTGAGTTGTAAGTTTGGAGATTGAGGTTGAGTAGTTCAGTTAGTTTGAGATTGGAAGCGAGTCAGTGGAGAAGAAACAGATTTTAAATTAAATAGCTGAGTAAACAGTCAGCTGAGTTTTGAAAGTTAGTTTTGAGTTTGAATTCGGAAGCAGTTAAAATGGCTGGTAATATGAGCTCAGTGGAAAATACTTATTAAGAACAAGCCCTTAATCGGAAACAACGCTTTCAAATATCAAAGACCGATCTTTGATTAAATACTGGAAAGAAAGTTTGATTTGGAAAAAGCCTTCTGGATATGCGTTATCTGATTCCAAAGACATCACAACAAATCTAGAATCAAGATATCTAATAAGATTGTTGCGCGTACAGAAGTTTCTTAAAAGAAGTAAGAGAAATAAATAAAAGGTCCCCGCTCTTCCCTCAACCGAAGAAGCACGGCGCCGGACGTCAACACACTGTACAAATCAAACACGGTGAAATTGTTTTTAAGAATTGTTTATATTTTTTTAACAATTTGTTTAGTTTACAATTGATTCTTCTCTTTTCGTCTATTACACTTTATGTTAACACTTGGACGCACGGTAATCTTTTATTAAAATTAGAATGCACGGATGAATAAACTAACAAAACTATTTTTGAAAACAAAAATCGCGCTCGTATTTATTTCATTGAGCCGTTACTTTGACACACGCGATGTACTGACTGGATTATATTTGCACGTTTGCAGGTAACGCTGGCTAACAGGGGCGCCGATCAGATTTTCGAATTTACGATGCCTGTATGATGTATAGAATTATTTTCAGGAATTTAAGACGATGCGTTAAATGTCCTTGGTAAGTCAATGCTTGTCAGTTTGTTGTGTACTTCGATCGCCGTGCGGGCGTAGGACGATGGGTCGGACTTGTGACCCACGTGTCTGTGGGCTCGTGGGGTAGTTGCCTCCCAGATGTATGTTACCTTCGTTTCAGGTGTGGTGGAGGACTTTTGAACACATGTGTCTGTGGGCACGTGTAATTTATCTATAGGTGAGTGTGTTCCTTGGTGGAACGACGATACCTCGACCAATATTGGATTGCGTGTTTAGGTCGGAAACTTTTCAGCCCACCCTCGTATATATATATATATACATATATATATATATATATATATATATATATATATATATATATATATATATATAGGTGTTTTCGATGGCGCAATATATTCCGTAAAGGATTTGAAAGCTTTGTGGAACTGTGTAACACAATGCTATAGGGGATTATTGGCCAGGTCGTGTATCACCGGTCAAGTTTGTTTTACATCTAATTGGTTGCGCTAATCGATGTATTATTGATCAACAATTGATCGGGGTACCACTGTGTTTGACAGCCATTGAAAGCAGACAACCTGGTAAATTTAGAGTGTTTAAGCTGTGGATTGTGTAAATGCCTTACATAATTACTTACATAAATACAAATTATTTTAGCAATAATCAATCGCCGATTAAAACGGTCATACTTATTATTAAACTAGAAAATGTGTCATCTAGATCGCTCATACGGATCGAGGCGGACGTGTTTTCGGATCGATACCGATAAATGATGACAGTGACATATATTTAAAACTACATACATGTGTAAATATTACCGGGTCATACTGCTTTGCCGTTTTAATTTAACAGTTAATAAGTAACTCAAAGCTGAATAGGCCACAAACAAAAACAAAAGACACAAGTGTCGTGTAAGTGCCGACAGGTGTGCACAACAATAATAATCATATAACTATTACGGCTAATCGCAAAGAAGTGAAGTGTGTGATTATCATAAGTATTTGTGTTTGTTTTTCGCAACGGTGTAGCCAAGGCAGTAACTATGGACTACAATGAAATGGAAAAACAAATAACCCAAACAAAAAATAGTAAGGACAAAATATTAAAAGGCAAACTAGCCATAATAAAAAGCATAACTTCAACGTCGAAATTAAGGACGGCTTCAAAAGCACAAGGCCATTTAAAAAACATGATCATGACTCGTAAGAAAGCCGCCAAATTGATATTGGTGAAGGAACACCAAATGGAGGAGAAGAGTGAGCTCCCCTCCCCCTCCAACAATGACATGCATCGGGCAAATAATACTTTCGCTTGTCTTGTCTAATCTGCATCTGAAGATGAGAAAGACTACATAAATGAGTTGGAAGCAAAGCTATCGTTTGTATGCCGAAAGCCATAAGAAAAACAAAATTAATAATGCATAATTTAGAATGCTTGCGAAGAGCAAGTAAATTAATGTAAGAATAATATTTGTAAAATATAATTTAACATATAGTCTTAAGTCTAAAGAGACAACGAGACTTTTCAAACGCAAAAAACGAGAATGCGAGAAGACTCGGATCGAAAAAATCATAGAAAATGCCAGAGCAAAGAACAGCAGAGGTATGTATGCCGGCATAAATTCAATTAGAAATGGTTATCGAGGGAGAGCCAAAACAATCCGAGACATAAACGGATGTCTGGTGACAGAAACAAAAAATATCGTGACAAGATGGAAGCAGTAATTTGAAAACCTGCTCAATGTTCGCACCCATCAACCACAAATAAACGCACCAGACGTACATACAGCCGAGCCCCAGATCCCAGAGCCCTCTCTTGACGAAGTTGTAGACGCGATAAATCGACTGAAAAACAACAAGGCTCCCGCAATCGATAGCATACCGGCAGAGCTTGTGAAGCATGGAGGAGGAGCAACCGCTCGAAAGATCCACCAACTGGTTAAAATAATATGGGACAAGGAAGTCATTCCGGAAGAATGGGAAACCGCAATAGTCATCCCCATTTTCAAAAAAGGCGACAGATCTGACTGCGAAAATTACAGAGGAATATCATTACTCCCAATCACATACAAAATATTAACAAATGTCATACTGGCAAGAATCACACCGTACACAAAAGAAATATTGGGGGACTACCAATGCGGATTCCGTCGGAACCGGTCAACAAGCGACCAAATGTTCATAATTAGACAACTGCTGGAAAAGAAATGGGAATACGGAGAGACGGTTCACCAACTGTTCGTGGACTTCAAAAAAGCCTACGACTCAGTAGCAAGGCAAAGACTCTACCATATTGTGGTTGAGCTGGGGATCCCGAAAAACTATACCGTCCTCATTTAAATTTCCATGAACGAAAACAAAGGCCGAATTAGATTATAATACCACCTCTCAGAACCATTTGAAATCCGGAACGGACTAAAACAAGAGGATAGCCTCTCACCATGCCTTTTTAACCTTGTCCTCGAGTATGTTATCAGAAAGGTACAAGACGACAACACGGCCGGATCATCCCTGAACGGGGTCACACAAGTGCTCGGGTATGGGGATGACATCGTCGTTCTGGACGATAATCTCGAAACTATAAGTAAAAACTGTGAAATCATCATGCAAGCAGCAGAAGAGGTGGGCCTAGAAATAAATGAAGACAAAACAAAATATATGATTACGACGAGAGCAGGTGGACCTCAGAGAACACATATAAACGTCAGGGGCAAGATATTTGAAAATGTCAAAGAATTTAAATATCTAGGAACGATACTGATGACCAGAAACGAAACGTCAAAGGAAATTAACAAAAGACTACACTCCGGGAACGCTAGTTGGCATGCAGTCAGTAAACTATTAACATCCAAACTGCTATCACGTAATATAAAGCTCCGTGTCTATAGAACCATAATAATGCCGATTGCTCTATGCGGATGCGAAACATGGACTCTCACAAAACGGGAAGAGAATAAATTCCGCGTATTCGAGAATAAAGTTTTAAGGGGTATATTTGGCGATAAATATGACGAGGGTTCAGGACAATGGAGGAAACTTCACAACCACGAATTGGAAGAGCTATACACGCAAACCTACAATAGTGAGAGTGATCAAGTCGCGAAGATTAAGATGGGCCGGGCACGTAGCACGAATGGGCAACGATAGGACCGTGCATAGAATTCTTGACGGTAGACCAACGGGGAAGAGACCGACAGGACGCCCGCGACGGCGATGGGAGGACAATGTTAGATTAGACCTCGAGGAGATCGGATCGGATGGTCGAACGTGGAAGGAGAGCGCACAGGACAGGGAACAGTGGCGGAGCCGAGTCGGTGAGGTCATGAGCTTCCGGGTTCCTACAGGCCAGTAAATAATAATAATAATAATATAGTCTTAAGTAAAATCTGTGACTGAATTGTCAATAAATGTGGAGAAAAAACAAAACAAAAATAGCAAAGCTGGCAATGGGAAGAGCACGGCTAGACGAGAGACGAGAAAAAAAAGAATAGCCGCGCTCGAATAACAAAAGCCACAGCCAGAAGTCGACCAACAACAACAAAAGCATCAGCAAAAAATAAAACAACAGCAACAGCAAGCAGCAAAACAGCCATCAGCACAATAACCAACAGCATCAGATCAACAACAACAAAAAAAAAAAAATAGATGACACCAACCAACACTTTCGTTATCGATTGTAAGGAGTTGGAAAGTCTTTATAAGCTATCTGTAGACAATAACGTATGCCACTTATACCTATACGGGCGCAGACCATAATAATAAATATGTTAAAAAGGGCCAATTCTTCTCCTACACGCCGAAACAAACAAAGAGCATAACAATTCTATTAAAGGCCGTTGCCCCAGAGAAAGAACCGGAGGTTCTTCTAGAAATGCTCCGACCTTGAATTTCTCGCGGTAAACCTGGTGACCTTGAATTTATCGTGGAAACCATTCACCTCCTTTTGTCATTTGCACAAATTATAGCACATTCGCATTACGACATTACTTAATTTTGCTTTTGGCTCACCCCGTATAGGGATTGTTTCTATAAAACTAGTTATACATTTGGGATTCAAATTGTGTATTGTCCACCGTTGACCACTAGTTTCTCCACATTTTTTTGCAGCTTACGAATCCAGCATATATAAAACTGATAATCTGGATATCACGAATCGATCCGATTTTTTTCCTAAGAACAGCAGTGCTTACCAGCTAACCGTGCGCCACTAATCGAACCAAGTGATAGTCAGGCTAACTAACATTTGGAGAATACGGCGGGTAAGGTAGAACTTCCCACTACAACATTTTGAAGTATGCCTTGAAGACTTTTGCAATATGAGGTTTGTCTTTCAATGAACTGTTCAAATACATTGGTTGCATTCGAAACGATCCCCTGTGATTGTTTCAGTCGATTTAAACAACTAATGATAAATTACGTCAAGCTGGTCCCACTATGTAGAAAGCTTCCCTTTAGAGCCACGAATATTCGATTTGGCCGTTGACGTGCAAGCATGGACGGAAACTCCCTACGTTTTTCTGAGGTTGCGGTTATTGTAATAAACCCATTTTCCATTCCCGGATACAATGATTTTGTCTCTAATCTTCGTTAAATAAAGTCTCCAATTCTGTATCTTCAAAAGTTGTCCCTCTTCATCCGGTATGCCAGTTTTTGAAGTGCAAGTCACCGTTCTTGAGCCATTGCAACCACTCACGTCATATTGTTTCACTAATAATGATCCTGTGGCGTTCGCGCCGAACCCCACTGAGTGATCCTACACCTCAGCTTCACCTCCGGAAAAGGAAGTTACCAAAAGACAGGGAAGAGTACTCAGGTGTAACCCTTAAGGGATAAGCGCACTCCTAACCTGTGAAAAGGTCACATAAACGGGTACGTGCTGTGAAACATTTCGATGGTCGCCTGGCGCAGTTTTCCGTGCAAGTAATTGCAAACCTGTTGAGGAGGAAAGCTCAGCAACATATAATAATGCAGGTGACATCGCTAAAATTTAAAAGCTTGACATCGATTTCAAGCGGCAACGTAGTTGCAAACGTGTGAAACTCGATGCCATGGGCCAGCGCAGGACACCTGCACAACACCAATAGCAAAAACAACAGCAGCGATCTGACAATTCAGAACCGCCAACGAGAATATCGGTCTGTCGCACAAGCGTGCGACACATCTCCGAAATAATACAATCACAAGAGATACAACGCATGCCCTTAAAAGGACACATCTCCGATATAATACAAACACGAGAGATACAACGCATGCCCGTAAAAGGACACATCAAGTCGCACGCAAGGGCTATACGGGTGATCGCTGATAAAGTCAAGTATCTATGTGCGAACCACACACATAGCGCGCCCCACAGTAAACATGATACGAAAGGCACACACAGGGCAGCGGTGCGATCATCCTTGGCTGTGTGGGACACATCCACCCACGAAATGATCTCCGCGTGAACTGGCCGTCGGGCCGCTGTCTGTTGATGTACGAGGGTTGCCTTTTATATTTCGGGATTAGAGAACAAAAACAAATATTGATCATCAAAAATCACTTTATTGTTTTTCAAAATATTCCCCATGAAGATCTATTCACTTTTGCATGCGTTTGAACCAATTGTCGAAGCACTTTTGCCACTCTGATTGAGATATCTCAAACACATGCATTCTGAATGCAACAACCGCTTCTTCAGGTGTCGAAAAACGTTGACCTCTCAGTTTGTTTTTTACGTACGGGAATAAAAAGAAGTCATTCGGTGCCAAGTCAGGACTATACGGCGGATGACCCATCAAATCGATATTTTGGGTGCTCAAAAATGCAGTTGTCGCAGCCGATGTGTGAGAGCTCGCATTGTCGTGGTGAAGAGTGATCCGCCTTCGGCGGTTGGTTTTCCTGATTTCTTGGAAGACAACTGGCAAACAAATGGTTGTGTACCACTCAGAATTGACTGTTCTGCGTTGTTCTAGTGGCACGGTTGCGACATGTCCAGTTTTTCCGAAAAAACAGGCGACCATTTGCTTGGAAGTGCTTCATGCGCGAACAACTTTTGTTGGATTTGGCTCATCTTGAAACACCCAGACAGTCGACTGCTGTTTACTTTCGGGCTCATACGCGTAAATCCACGATTCATCACCTGTCACGATGTCATAGACGTGTTTCGAAGCACTGCGACCGTATTTTTTGAGCATTTCTTTCGACCAATTGACACGAGCTTTTTTGGGCGATTGACAAATTGTGTGGGATCCAACGCGAACAAATTTTTTTGACAGTCAAATGTTTATGTAATATTGAATGTATGCTGGTCCCACTATCGCCTTAGGTTGTCTCAATCTCACTATAGGTCACATGACGATCTTCCAATATCAGTTCGCGCACAGCATCAATGGTTTTCGGAACAACAACTGATTTTGGACGACCTTCACGAAATTCATCTTGGAGTGAACTACGACCACAATTGAATTCACCATACCATCGATATACACTGGTCCTTGATGGAGCTTCATCGCCAAAAATTGAATTAAGTTCATCCATGCACTGTTGCTGAGTTAATCCACGCCGAAAGTTGTAAAAAATAATCGCACGAAAATGTTGACGATTTAATTCCATTTTTGGGCCGAGATGAATCTTTTAAGTTACTGTAAACAACACAAATAGCGCTCGTATGTCAAAACGTTCTGAGTGCGTATAACCTCAAAAATGTCCAACTTTACGACAGAGCTGTCAATTGCCGGATTGCAATGCTAGGGTTGCCAAATCCCGAAACATAAGAGGCAACCCTCGTATTGGTGTGTGCACTAATCAACCCTTAATGGATAAGTGCACAGCGAGCGAGAAGGAGAGCAGTTGATTGTTGGAGTTTAGTTGGATTGTGAGCATTAACTGTATAAAGTGTGATACAAAATTTAACGAATTGTACAAAACCCTACTTAGTGCAGTACGTCCTAAAAACAGTTTTCATCAGATTAATTGTAATTAATTAAACGTGTACACTGTGCCATTTATTATCAGTTTGATTGTAATTAATTAAACGTGTACACTGTGACATTTTTATTCAGTTTGATTGTAATTGATTAAATGTGTACACAATGACATTTTGACCTGTTTGATACAAGATATTAACGAATTGTTACAAACCTTACTTAGTGCAGTATACGTCCTAAAAACAGTTTTTTTTTGGTCAATGTAATTGTAAATCATTAACTTTGTAATAGTGTTTTTGTTACTGCCGTTGCTTGTTATACTTCAATAAAAAAACCCAATAAATAGAACGAAGAGGAACCGGTGGTGTTTCCATTTTTTTTAACGAGGAAGGACACCACACAAATAGAATTGAGCGAGCACAACCGTCCCCGTACAACGGATCAGTGAGGAACTTGGGGGAGTCGTGGTGAACCAGTGTCAGGCGCACACTTACCAAGATCCATACCTCTATAATCCCACCAACGCGACGTCATTCGATGAGCCTCAGCCATCGATTTCTTCATATTGAAAATTAAAACCTCTCACAAATATAACCTAATAAATATTTGTTCATACACTGACATTTTCAGTATCTTCATTTTCCAGCCACAAATCGACTAATGTTTCTATGCCATTATGTTGGCAAATGATCAAATTTATTGTATGCGACCTGTGATATATATGGTATATATGTTATGTTTTGGGGGATACCACACACTTATTATTTGTTGTTGGCACTGTGGGGAAGAAGTATGGTGTGTAGGCGCACTGCACCTGGTTCGTTTCTTTCCTCCATCATAATTGTTCCGCCGAATACAACACTGAGCAACGCCGCAAAACGTTCACCAGGAACGGAGTATGAAACACATAGGTGGGATGTAACTGGGTCTTTAATTTTTAATTTAATTTTAGTATAAGCTTCAACACATAGTTCGGCGGAAATATCCAAAAATAAAATCCCTGATTAGAAGTTTTGGCGCAAGCCTAATGACTTTGCCCGGAAAAAACAATTCATTATGGAAAATTTAACAAGCCTCTGGACTTGCTAAATAAGGCCAAGACCAGTTCTCGGTTGTAGTGCCGATGATGATGATTAGAAGTTAACTTTATTTTAAATCGGTACAGAAGGCACATTTAACAACGTTCGTTTTATGGTTCGTATAATTCTTTCTTAATTTTAACAAATTCGTGGTAGCAAACTGAGGAGGCAATTTTATTTGTACAACGAATACATTTTTGAAGTTGTAGGATGCGACTCTCGACTTTTGAGTATATGAACGCGACTCCCGACTTTGAAATATCTGCATCCCCATGCGCACCGGGTAGCGGGAGTGATCACGACCGGCTCCGTCGGTAGATGGTAAAGGACTCTGCGATACTAATTTGCTGGCGAAGGAAATTCGGCCAGTGAAACTGGCTCTCTTACTTTAAGGGTGCATTTTCTATCCTAAGAGAAACGTGAAGTCTCTCTTTGGGGGTAGGGAACCAGATCTGCTAGCGAAGATCTATAATGGTACACATGTATTTGTGAACATTGGTTCTTTCATGGGACAAAGCCATGGGAACGAATCTGAAAACAAACAAAAAGGGGGAGTAATGTGCATCATGAGAGGTGAGTTCGGCTAAGTAAACAAGACGAATCTCATTGGGTGCTAATTGGGTTTCTGTTTGTTCATGCCGCTAGGACATGAGAAGCAGATCCAAAACTATGGAAAGACAAAGAGATCGTATAGATCATTGTCTAAACTATGCATTGCAGCTGTAATGCTAGCCGCCAGGCACCATGCGCATGGTGCTAATTGATTTTAGCTTATTTACAGGGAAGTGGTGTCTGTTGCATCGCTGCCAAGGGTAAATATATCAGACCTATTTGCATTTGCCTATGATGTAGGATTTAATTCATGCCTTAAGACGCAAGATGCGTATATTTGCTTTTGTCCCTTGGGTATAGGTCGCCAGCCAATGTGTATGCAAAGAAATTTATTATACACATGGCGAGGCTGGGAATAGGTGACGCAATGTTTATGATCCCTGTTATGATGGTTACATTGTATGTAAACCAAATTGTTTTGTTTTCAGGAATTCGACTAGGGAAAATGTGTGTGTAAGATTGAGATTTGCCTGGCAACCGATGGTGCCGAATTGGGCTTGGGATTAATGCAGTTTGGAACAGAATTCTTATAGGGAATTTCGAATTCGAATAAATGAATAAAGGTACGAATTTTCTTCCAGGAACTTTTAGCTAAATACATCTGATAAATTTGTTGCATAAAGCATTTGCAGGCGCTAATGCGGTCGCATTAGCAGAAACTTATGAAGCTGGGTTGTTGTTGTGGGGATTCTTCGGGTAAGTAGACTGTGGGGTTTGGCGGAACCGCCACAACACCACACACTTCTTCACACTTTCTTTTTAATACCTGGATGTTACGATAACAAAGAAATACATAACTAGGCAGTGTATTCTCTTACAATTACTTAAGTAACATTAAACTATATCACACATTAAACACTTTATGCACACACTGTAGTTCATAAAAGACACGATGTTTAGAATAGTTTCAATACTCTATTCTATTAAATTTATTTTAAATCTAGAGTGACCATTTAACAACTTTCCCAAAATATACACTTTATATAATTATAAATTACACACACATTCACTTTACAAGCGGTGCAACTAAACACAACATTCCCTGACGGTCTCTGTCAATCGTCTCACACGAACTCCCCGCACCACTATCAGACCGTCGCGGTCAAAATTCTCAAAACAACTCCACCTTTTTTTTTCTTAGTCCCTCCGAACAAAGGCTTTTTCTTACATCCTGCAGATCGAAGGATATGTCCTGTTGTCTGCCTGGCCCTTTTGCCAGCCGCCATTTCCTTTCTTATTTTTCCCGGCTTATGATCAATCCCGCGTCAGCTCCTTTTTCCCTATCACCGTTGTCCCGGAGAAGAAACCCGCCCATGACTGTCCCGAAACTGATCGAAAACCTTATTGGGGGTATTTTGTTTTATGCTGGTTTGTGGACAGCTGTTTTCGTTTTTTTATATTTTATATGCGTAATGTACATTATTTAATTGGGCATGTCTATTTTATTTGGTTAATCATATATTTATTCAATCTTAATTTAATTGTATTTAGGCTTTAGTTTAAGGTTGAAATATGTAGTTTCGTTTTCGCTCGCCGAGACAAGGCGGGGGGAGGGGGTAGTTACCACGAAATATCATCTTCGGAGATTTTAATCTTCCACAACGCAATTGGGTTATATCTGACGACCATTCAGCTCCTTCGTCCTTACATCTATAGAGCTCCACCACACCCCTTTTCTCGTGACCTTTTTCCGAGTCTACTTGCCACCATCCATCCTACCCCCCAAATACTACGCATACGATTTCCATAAGGCTAATTTTCGCCTCATCAACGACTACATAGGCCGCCTTTCGTTCAACTACGATCACCTATCCGTTGAAGATGCCATTACCCACTTATATACCGAAATCCCTTACTCTATGTCGCCGTTCGTTCTCTACTCTAGACAAATAAAATCAACCTCTTCCCCTCCATGATACAATCACAAGCTTCGCTTCCCGCGTATTACAAGGAATAAGTTATGGATCGTCTTCTCTCAGAACCGAACTATACCTGACTAGTCCAAATTCCTTGGCTGTTACCTCTAATTCACGGAACTTTTCAACATCCAACCCAGACCAGTTTCAAATACGACCCCAAAACTTTCTTCTAGTTCATCAATCATAAACGTAGATCCGACGGTTACCCCATATCGCTTACCTGAAACTCTCATACCTCATCCGATCCTGTTACTATTGCTAACCTGTTCCCCACTCACTTCCATAAGTCATTCACTAATAGATCCTTTGTTCCCGATCCCTCATACTTCAACTACGTGCCTAACCTTCCACCCGGACCCTTCTCCACAACTCCTTTGATCCGACCTTAATTGAATCCAGACTACTGAAACTCAAAAACGTGTTTACCCAGGGCCCTGATTGTATACCTGCAATCCTCCTCAAGAAATGCTCATCCATTCTCTCTGCTCCCCTCTCACTGATCTTCAATCTCTCACTCACTCAATGCGCATTCGCCCACATTTGGAAAAATCTCCTTTATCACCCCCAGCCACAAGAAGGGTCCCAAAAACGATGTCGCGAACCACTGCTCCATCGCCAAACTGTCCCACTTACCCAAGATTCTCGAAAGCATTCTATATGAATCTCTTAGTTTTCGTTGCAAATCTTTTATTTCACCAAGGCAACAAGGTTTTCACAATGACCGATCAACTACAGCCCACCTCGTTGAGTTCACTTCCTTTACACTCTCAGCAAAAGAGGACGGATACGAGGTCGATATTGTCTCGGCCGACCTCAGTAAAGCATTCGACAAAATCTTCCACAATCTACTCCTAGCCAAATTATCCGCCCTCGGCTTCGAACCTGGATTTGCTGAAATGGATTTCTTCCTATCTAAAGGGCCGACTTTATTCTATTCGGTTCACGTCCACGATATCCAGCCCCTTCTTTGCCGCATCTGGGGTCCCCCGAGGAAGACACGGGGGTCCTCTGCTATTTATACTTGCCACTTATGACATTGATAAGGTCATTAAGAATTCCAGCTTGTCCCTATACGCTGATAATACCAAGTCATACAAGATCATCGAGTCACCACTTGATTCTTCACCGCTGCAATCTGACCTGGACAGCTTCTCGACTTGGTGTGACAAAAATTACTTTGTATTTAACATTGCCAAATGCCAATCTATAACCTTTTCCCGTAAGCGTATTCACACACGTCCCTATTCCCTTCATAACCAAACCCTGACCATTGTCCAATCTATTCGAGTTCTTGAGATCCTTTCCGACAGAGAGCTTAACTGCCTCTCTTACATTGATGAGACGATCCGGACAGCCAATTTTGCCTTCGGATTCAGGAAATGATGGTCTAAGGAATGCTCCGACCCTTACGTTACTCGATTCATTTACCTTACCTTCGCCCTCCACTGCTTGAATATGTTTGCCGGATATGGTCTCCTTATCACAAGATCCATATCTGTAGAATCGAAAGTATTCAATGTCGTTTCCTTCGGTTCGCTCTCCGAGGACTGGGATGGAAAAACCCCTTAATCCTTCTCCCGTATGTTAACCGGATCAAATTAATCAACCTCAGAAGCCTTGAGGAGCGTATGGTCGTGGCTGACATAATGTTCATTCATCGGGTCCTCTCCACCTCCGTCGACTGCACTCTCTACTTTCTCCCTGAGCGGACCTCTTATGGTCTCAACGAACCCCTTTCGCGGATGCTGAAAAATGTCAACTCCAATGTCAACTCCAATTCCACCTTGTTCGCCTTCGACCTCTCCACCCATACTCTCAAGCACCGCCTCTTAAACCATTCTCGCCACCAATCTTAAGCGGCGCTTCTACACTTTACTATAACCTGCCCCCACCTCTCGCCCCTTCGCCTACATTCTTAATTTGTCCTGGTTACCTTAGGTTAAAACTAGTTTAGATAGGCCTTAAGCCCTCTAGTATGTAACTTATATATACTTTACATGTAGATAATTATGTTGCTTGAATTATGTCAATAAATGGGGTGGTACCCCCAATAAACTAGGAAAAATATTTTGAATTACGTATTAAATGAAAATAAAAATGTGCTATTGGGGGGGTGGGAAATGTTGTTTTCTGGTATGATTGATATTTGTGAAGGTATAAGGACCCGAATTTGCGATAACTGATTAGCTAGGAAGGTGGGGTGGAAATCAACATTGTTAATTATGTTACAGTTATTAACCATTTTAGTACTAATTCCTGTGAAGAATTTATGAGTAATTATCTTACGAGAAAAATCAAAGGGTTTACGTACGAGGGTGGGCTAAAAAGTTTCCAACCTAACAAAGATACAAGACATTTTTTCTTAAAATTAAAATTCTTAAAATTTTTATTTTTCTACATAGTCCCCTTGTAACTCTACACACTTCTCCCGGCGCTGCTCCCATCGCCCTAAGCCGTCCATATAGTACTCGGCGGTTTTCTCAGCAAAATAACTGTACACGAAGGTGATTGCCTCCTCATTTGACGAAAATCTCTATCCTCCGAGCCCAATTTGTAGATTAGGGAACAAAAAGAAGTCACTTGGGGATAGATCTGGTGAGTAAGGCGGATGGTCAAGCAGTTCAAACCGTAATTCGTGGATTTTCGCCGTGGCAACCGCTGAGGTGTGAGACGGCACGTTGTCTTGGTGAAACAGGATTTTTTTTTTTGCAAATGTGGCCGTTTTTCCGCAATTTCTGCCTTCAGTTGGTCACGTAATGATGCGTAGTATGCTCCTGTAACGACTTTTTCCTTTTTGAAGACAATCGATTAAGATAACTCCATGACTATCCGGAAAAACACTCGCCATTACTTTCTCGGCCGAAAAAAGAAGTTTTTGCTTTTTTTTGAGCCGATTCCTCCTTTGCAGTCCACTGTTTTGACTGTATCTGCGTTTCCGGCGTATAATGCTCTATCCAAGTTTCATCGACAGTAATTAATCGGCGCCAAGACTCGGATTTATTGTGCCTAAACCGCGCCAACAGAGCGTTAGAAATGTTCATTCGAACACGTTTTTGGTCTAACGTAGGCAAACGCGGCACCCAACGCGCGGACAGTTTTCTCATGCCTAAATCTTGATTTTGGACATGTTCATAGACTCTGCTATCTTTCACTTTAATTCGGCGATCGTCTAGCACTATTTGGTGAACTTTAGCGATGTTATCGTCAGTTGTTGCAAGTTTTAGACGTCTCGAATGTTCATCGTCTCCCAAGCTCGCACGGCCACGTTTAAATTCAGCTGCCCAAAATTTCACCGTGGTAAATGATGGTGCAGATTCCCTATACACAGAGCCCAACTCATCTTTGATTTGCGTGGGCGTATTGCCTTTAAAAACTAAAATTTAATGACAGGTCGATACTCAATTTTGTCAATTTTCGCAAAAACACTCACATCGACTCACTGAAATGACTGTCAAAAAAAAAACTACGCGTCTCAAATAGCTGAAATGGTGAGTAACTGTCAAAAGGGGATCAACTACATTCATTCACTTTTACTGACGAATACTGCTATCTTCATCTGGAGGCCCGAAAGTGTTCATCCCACCCTCGTATGTAACAGAAAATATTTTCCAAAAGGCTTACGGCAACAAGGTAACGAAGATTTTCAGATGGTGTTCTTGTATATGCTTAAAACAGATATACTTCTTATTCAAACTTAGAAACCCACGTAACCTCTTAAGTTAAGTTCAAGAAATACGATGTGGGCCGCATGCTATAAGTATATCAACAAAAGCGAAAATGGCGATGATAAACAATTCCGCGCATCTGTGATTAAATGTAGTATACCGTTGCGGTTCTACGATGTCCTTTCCGCCAAGGAACATACTTACCTTTATTCATTACACGTGCCCACAGACACGTGTCCTAAGAGTCCTGGCCATTCCTGAAACAAGCAACAACGTTGAACCCGATACCAAAAAGCAAGGAACTCAACGTCCCAAAAGCTTCCAATATCGAGTTCAACGTTTCATACATCATACCTGAAACAAAGGTTAAGTGAGGATTGCAACGCATTCATCCATCATATTCAAAAACAATTGAAAAGGCAGAAATGCATCGCATCCCAGCAATGCACAATCTTCAACCCTGAACATCTGCACGATGTTTCCACGAAATACAATGTCGGTAAGTAAACCGAACAAGGCATACATTCTCGGGTAGCTAAATGCAATTAGCACCTAAATCCCTCGCATGATCTAATGCTAAGGCACACTTGTTCAAAAAAAATGATTCGTTGCGTCGCTGATTAGCAGCCATAGAGCCATAAACTCTAAACACTATCCCAGATAGATGTTTATGAGTGAAAGGCACACAAAATAATTACATTCCACGCTTCCTATCCCATCTGAATTGCATAGGACCCTTTTTTTCATGCCAGATGTGTTCGATAACCAGCGACCTGTTGCGAGAATTTGCGGACATAACTGTTCCACTCAGTAATCCCTGACGCGCAAATGCCGGTGTTTTCCACCCATTTTCTTGAGTCGACACGTTTTGTTTTTAATTGAAAGGTTGTGCGCGGAAAGTTATATTCCCTTGTAACTAGAAATAAGTGTATAACGAACAGTCAACAACTAAGGCCTGCTCCGCAGAGTGAACTGTGCACGGAAAGTTCTATTCTCTTGTAACAAATTTTACTCCTTGTTTAACAACAAAGAACTGTGTGACTGGAATTAAGAAAATAGCTGTAATAAATGCACAAAAAAACCAAAATGTTTCATTTCCTTTTTCCGCTTGGGACGTCGTCGCAGAATTGCAAGTGATTCCAGAGGACCAGCAGTCGTGAAGTAGTGGGAGTTAGTGAATCCCGCGGTCGTGTCGACGCACTGACTAAACCTCGCTACAGGCGTACCACCAAATTCCGGTGGCTCCCGAAGATATACCGAAAACCGCGGTAACCACACCTTTCGGACTATTCGAGTTCAAGGTGATGACGTTCGGTCTTCGAAATGCAGGGCGAACTTTCCAGCGCTACATAGTTTCAGCTCTCCGCGGACTTGACTTCTGCTATGCGTATATCGATGATATACTCATAGCATCGAACGACATGACCGAACATCGCTCCCATTTGAAGCAAGTGTTCGAGCGACTCCGAGATTTCGGCTCGGTAATTAATCCAGACAAGGGCCACCTCGGACAATCAGAAGTCAAGTACCTTGGCTATTGCATAAACCGCCAAGACGTCCGCCCATTACAAGACAGGGTGGACGCATTAATGCAGTTTTCTCGCCCCACGAATGTGCGAGAACTTAGGCGTTATCTGGGCATGCTAAACTTATATCGCCCAATTCTCCGAAACGCCGCACAGATCCAGGCTCCTCTACACGAATACCTAGTAGGAGCCAAACGAAACGACAAACGACCGATTCAATGGACCGAGTCAGCCGATCAAGCATTTCGCTTATCGAAAGAACAGTTGGCGAATGCAACTTTGCTTCGACATCCCATCAAAGGAGCCCCATTGTCCAAACAGTGTGACGCTTCCGACACTGCAATTGGGGCCGTACTCGAACAAGAGTGCAACGGTAAATGAGAACCGCTGGGCTTCTTCTCAAAGAAATTGAACCCGACCCAGCGACGTTACAGTGCCTACCACAGGGAGTTACTAGCGATTTACTGCGCAGTAAAGTACTTCCGGCACATGGTTGTAGACTGATCACAAACCATTGGTGTATGCCTTCCAAAAGAAATCGGGAAACTCATCCCCACAACAAGAACGGCACCTGGACTTCATCGAGCAATTTAGCACCCGAATTGTATATGTTCCAGGAGCACACAACGTAATTGCAGACGCTTTCTCGCGTATCGATGCAATTAAACTCCGTGCGCAAATCGACGGTGCCGACTTGGCACAAGCGCAAGGAGAGGACCGTCAACTCGAGTCCCTACTGAAAGCGGAGACAGCACTAGTTTTACGTAAACTCCCTTTCAATGACTGAAAAGACGAAGTCTGGTGCGATTTTTCGACAGGGGTATCTCGCCCCTACATCCCAGAAAAACTTCGAAGGAATATGTACGAGACATTCCATAACCCAGCCCATCCAGGCGGACGCGCAACCGCAGCAGCCGTCCGACCCAAATTCGTCTGGCCCCATCTGGCCAAAGACATTACGAAATGGGCACGCAATTGTTTGCAGTGTCAACGTTACAAAGTCGATCGACACAACGTGCTACAACCAGCACTGTTCAAGCTCCCCGAGGCGCGTTTCGCCCATGTACACATCGACATTGTGGGACCGCTTAGTCCGTCAAGAGATTACATGTACCTCCTGACGATGATCGATCGTTTCACGCGGTAGCCAGAAGCAATGCCACTACGAACAGTGGCCGCAAAGAATGTAGCCAAAGCATTCTATTCGACCTGGGTCACACGTTTCGGCGTCCCGGCTACCATCACAGCCGACGGAGGACCTCAGCTCGAGGCAGCGATCTTCAAGCAGCTGACCGATCTACTTGGCTGCCAACAAAGCCACACAACAGCTTAAAACCCCCAGTCCAATGGGATGATAGAACGATGGCGTCGCTCACTCAAAGCCTCACTGATGTGTCATGACGACAATCAATGGCTCGACGCCCTACCAACGGTACTTTTAGTCTTGCGCACAAGCATAAAAGAAGACCTGGGAGCCTCAGCAGCAGATCTGACTTACGGAATCAATCTACGTCTCCCAGGAGAGTTCTTCGCCGATGGAGAACCGCCACTCGAACATTTACCTAACTTGGAAAACCTACGCAAACTCCAGCGTAAGGTCAGGGCAACAGCGGTCGCCAGACACGGTTCCAAGAGGATATTTGTTCACCCAGATATGAACAGCTGCACGCACGTCTTTATCAGTGTGGACACAGTTAGGAGACCTCTAGATCCCCCTACGAAGGGCCATACAAGGTGCTGGATCGAATAAACGACCGAGTTTTCTCCGTTGACATCGACGGAAAACCATACACCGTCAGTGTCGAAAGACTGAAACCGTGCCACTTAGAACAACCTCCCGATGTGGTACCAGGAGAAGCAAGAGATACATTCTCGGGTAGCTAAATGCAATTAGCACCTAAATCCATCGCATGATCTAATGATAAGTCACACTTGTTCAAACAAAACGATTCGTTGCGTCGCTGATTAGCAGCCATTGAGCCATAAACTCTAAACACTATCCCAGATAGATGTTTATGGGTGAAAGGCAAACAAAAGAATTACATTCCCTGGTTCCTATCCCATCTGAATTGCATGGGACCCTTTTCTTCGTGCCAGATGTGTTGGATAAACTAAACCAGCGAAAGATCGGAGAATAAGCGGCGACATCCGATCTGTAACGAAAAGAAGAAAAAAAAAGATACCGACCACCAGCAGCGAATGTAATGATAATGATCACGCGGAAGATTTATCGTTTTTCAGATACCATGGGAAATTCTCCTTTTGAGATGCAAAGGGAAATTTTATGCTGCTAACAGATACGATGGGAAAGTTTGTTGACAGACAGGATGAAAGATTTTCTTTTGCAGAGGCGAGGAATGACTTAGAATAGGATATTTTTTGGATGGGGACAATTAGTCTAGGAAAGATACTCGAACCGGAAAGTCTATATCGAGGAGTCTAGGAGAGAATACTGTGGAGTAGTTTTTAACTGTGCACCTGCATGGGCGCGGATTCAGAAGACACCCACTGACTGTCACTGAAAACTGTTTGTACAATAAAACACTCAACGCTCCTTTATTCATGCATCATTTTTTTATTTGTCCGAACGGTTAGCTAGTATTTCACTTTAGTACATGTATTTCATGAAATGGTTTTCACGGTTGACTATTAATAAATGTAAGTTAACTGAGTTAAACGGCTTGGATAGATGATCGCACGCCGGGAAAAATTTAACATAACTTGTATATCTTATAAGACTTCACAGCGTTTTCTCTGTTGTTGTTTTCGGCACGCCACTATCACACAATTCAAGTTCTTTGTCGTTTACACAGATTAATTATTTATTCGATACGGTGTACACGACTGGGTGATTAAACGCAACTCTCGGTTATTAGACCACGACCGTACTCCACTGGTGTTACTTATTGTATTATTATATCTTTACCGCCGTTCGATTAAAAAAAATTCCACTTCGACTCAATGATGCACGTCTACACTTCAGAAGGCGAAACCTGACTCTTGTTCGGGTGTGTACACGACGAGGGTTGAATTTCGACTCTACCAGCAACCTCCTCGAAAACGTGTGTCTGGTACTACGGGTAATTTCTGACTGACTTCCATTCGCCACCATCAGAATGACATCGCAAAGAAAAGCCATAAAAAGGGGAGGAGCTACACGATCAACTCGAGGCAGTCAATCGTGATTGGATTGGGAAATATGGCATACATTTCGCATGTATGAGTATGCGTCGCATACGATCGTCCGGTGAACGAGGATAGATGCGAGCGTCGTAATTGCATCTCCTGGTAATGATCATTAATCAAGGGATAGGTCTCTGCGATCCTATGTCAACAGAGACGTTATTTCCATGATCGGGTAATGGGTATGCACACATTGCATGGGTCTGCGGCTGTGTACACAATTGATTGTGTAATGCTTGCCGGAAACAGACCCTTCTGGTGTGAAAAACAAACCGAAGATCTGCTCGCCCTAGGGGAGGCCATAAATCAACATTTGGTTGATGGACATACAATTTCCCAGGTCCGCTGACGGTTGGCGGCCGTTAATAGGAAATTCCGATATACCATAAACAATCCGGCAGATATGAATGCGATGTTTAGGTATTGCAAACGAATATAGGGTGCAGCCATTGCCAGTTGTTAAAAGTAAACACTTGATGGCCACATCCAATTCGTTGCCTGTTTGCGGTCCATGATCGGTGGAAACCAATAATGGAAAACCAGCTATTGCTGAAAATGCGGGAAATGTTTGCTTTGCGCCGGCCGAAACCTTGTCGACGGTGGCAAACTGGTGAGACTTGGTAGCCGCACGCTTAGGGGTGATATGGACAAACAAAAACGAGTACATTTGGAACTCTGTATTGATTTTGTTTCCATGGCATAACGTGGGTAGAATAAAGTAATAGCGACGTGATGCACTGCGTGCAATGCATGCCCGAGGGTGAACTTTTTATGCCACGGCTAGGTGATAATCCTTGCCGTGGACTTAATGTTTTCAGACATGATAGTGGAGAAAGGGGTTTGGAAAAACCCCCCCAAAGAAAGGTTAGCTGCCTATAAGGTATTTATGCCGGTTATCCTTTGGGATAACCGAATTAATCCCTGCAAATTGGTTGGCGGTTAAGGCCGTAGCAAGGTTGTATTATCTTGCTGAAGATTCGACTTCCAGGTAAGTCGCAATGCTGGGAATGGTGGGGATCGAGCGATGCATGGCTCTTCGGGCCCAGTAAAGCCCCACAATACCGTCGAACTAAAAGTTTTGTATGAAGGAGAAGGTGCGCAAGACGCGAGCAATTATTTGTAAACCCGTGGCTTTGAAAGTGTGCGTTGAACGAGCATTTATTTGTAAACCAGATTAATTGATTTGCCAGAATATATAATCAGTGCTAGAGTGTTGTTCATAATTACCTTTTTTTATTGAAGTGACTTGATATAAAAGTACAAATTTGTAACCATTTCTAAACAGTCGAAATAAAACCATAACGTATCAAAAACAAAGACAATTTCTCTCAGTGTTTCGTTTGTGGCCGATTCGCTCCGTGCTCTGGTTGTTTTTATTTTCTCCGGTGCGAACAGTGTTCGGCGGAACATTGTATTAACATACCACTTAGAAGACAAAACATCCACCAAACTACTGCGGTATTTCCCCTAATAAATGTAAATAAAAAAAAAGTTCATCCACTTGCGAATAACTCACAAACAAGGCCATCAAATCGAAGGACGCGTTGGAGGTAATTTAAAAAATTTTTTGCAACATCTAAATAAACACAAACCCCGGATACATCCTACAAAATACAATAATAAACGAACAGGCACTCTCTGTTATTTATGCATATCTCAGTTACTTCTATCGGTTAGTCGGTATTAATCACAGGCTTTCGACAACAAAAGTCTCTGGAAAAAAGTTCCTGATCGATGTAGATGAATCATTGCATTTACTACTCAATAGCCTAAATCTGCGGTGGATGGTGCAAAAACAAAAAGTTTCTATAACTAAATCACCTAACTGTTCTTTCATCAGTTAAAATTAAACAATGGCGTCATTAAATAAGCGTCTTATTAGTACAACTGACATCGAAATTTCATTAAGGAATGTCAAGTCCACCCATACTTGAGGGTGATGGATAGTTCAATTTATACTCCAGTTTGCAACACCTTATACGAGTAAGTTGTCAAACAGCTGAAAGAAACTCTGAGTCGTAAATAAAATGACTGAAATCCAGCTCGGTCTCTGTCACCGTTTCAAAACACTCTGGATGCGGATGACCATCACATCCACATGTAATGTCGTAAATACATCACTTAATTTATTCAGTATGAATGAGCGGATGACTGACCTAAATCAGGTAGTGTCTAAAGCTATAAAGTTCTATGCCACCAATTTGTCCAAGATGCGAAGATGAGTGGTTTAATCACCTCCCTTCATCCGCCATTCATTGTTCCACAAGCCGAACTCGAAAAACAAGAAAACAATACCTACCTTTGTTGGAATTCACTTTAATTATTCAATACAGTTTTTTTTATCAGCTGCCATGGAATCGTGGTATACCACTTTCAATCTAATTGGTTAGTACAATTACAAAGTGAAACCTAATGCTTACATTGAAGTGAAACCCAATGCTTTCATTGATCAATGGATCAAACAACAAGGAGTTGCAAGAAATGCAATTCGTAATGTCCAATTATATTCGATTAGGTCGAATTTCAATGCAACGGCTTAATCTAATAGCGCAATGCATGATTGCTATTAAATCAAAGTAATAATCAATCCATCTCCAGTTGGACATTAAGAAAGTCACATTGTCAAGTTGGGTCACCCCTGAAAGTTGAGTCAAAAAAATTTACCCAGGACTCCCATCATTTAATCATCTACATCAATCCATTGAAGTGTGCTGCCCACACTCTCTGAATTGAATAGAAGCCTAATCCGATTAGGTAAGCACCTGACTCCTGACGATAAAAAGCCCCTGTGCCCATATATCAAATTGAGTTCATTTGAAATTGAATTAAACGAGTTTATAAATTGAAATTGTTTTTAACGATTTTGAAGACAACGAAACGAGTTTTATTCGATTTGACTTTTTTTGACGGAATCTTTATTAAGCCTAACTAACTATTTTTATTTTAGTTGGGGTGGGAGAACACGTCAGTCGTCAATTTACAAAATATTTTCCTCTTCTCTATACATTTCGTTATTCAGGTAATGGAAATAGAGTTGACGCGACAAACAAAGAAAATTGAAAGAATGGTAAACCACCTGGGAAAACTATTAATTGAGTTCTTTAGAAAAAAAAAAGTGTAATGAAGCGCGAACCGACTAACTTAACTTCCTAGATAGACGATAGTAATATTGGTTAGAACATAGTTCAAATAAAAAGGCACTAATTGCTTGCTTTGAAAATAAGAGTAATGGTCACTTTACTGATGTGGCAAATTTGATATCTTCTGATCGAATTTCGAGCAACATCAAGGGACACAAACACCGACTCTGTAGCTCATATCTCTCTTGTGTCACACTTGCTACGTAGTAACTCCCCCACCACCTTTGTTCCACCAAGAAAACATCATTTTCGAACACACAAAAATATTAGACATAAACATAAAAAAAATTTAGATTTTTAAATGAAACAAATAAAATGCTAAACATAAACGCATTACATACGAAACATTTATTACACACATAAAATATTAAATTAACGCATAAAGCACACAAAACGTTTAACATTACACAAATTAAAACATTAAGCATAAACTTACACTGGCGCATACAAATGCCCGTTTATTACACCGGCGATGATATCTCAGGTAAACCCGAGATCGAACGATGTTCGTCAATTGTCAATTTTGATATAAAGCATTCATAAAAAAAACATGAAATAAAGTTGTGGAAATTTATTTACCATATTAGAACAAACTTATACCAGGGAGCCGGTTACAAAAGGTACAGACTTTTCGAATGATAAACAAGAAGAAACCATCTATATAGGTATGTGGCGGTGCCGCCAAACCCCACGGTACACTTACCTAAAAACCCCCATACCCTCATCCCAAGTCGAATAAGTTTTGCTAATGCAATCGCATTCAATTCAATTCAATTTTTATTTGGTAGATAATTACATTTATGGTATATTTTACAACTAGTACTTAAAGGATTTAGGATAGCAATTCCTTTACAACTATAATCTTAAATCTATATAACGACAATAGCACAATTTTAAAGAATAACAAATAATAAATTAAGGGAAAACTACAATAAAAAACCATTATTTGAATCTTAAGGCTAATATTGCACGGGTTCCCAGTTATTTTATATAGTAATGACCTCGATATAATTTTCATAGACAGAGTACATATGTAGTGATTTAGGATAACGCAAGACGGGAAACGAGAACATTGTCAGAAAAAGAACAATTGACGAAGAAGTTTCGATTAATTTTGTCAACAAGGAACTCTACCGGTTTAACGTTAGCGTTTTCATGTAGTTCATGTGTCGAATAATGCCATGGCAAATTCAGCAACATTCTCAATATTTTATTTTGACACCTTTGCAATTTTATTTTGTGTGTGCGAGCACAGTTACACCATACAGGGGCCCCGTACAGGAGTATAGCTTGAAAAATGGTTTTAAATAATATAATTTTATTTTTGATGATAAGCTTTGACTTTCTACACACTAATGGATACATAACTCTTACGACTTTGTTTATTTTGTCAATTGTGGTAGTGATGTGTTTTTGAAAGATGAGTTTTTTATCTAGAATAATACCTAGATATCTACAGTCTTCGGACCAATCAATATCAACTGCACACATACTGAGTTTAGTGCCATTTGGTAGGTAGCAGTGTTTCCTACTTCTCGAAAACCAGACAGCTTGTGTTTTATTACCATTTATTTTTATTTTCCATTTCCTGTAATATACTGCTAGTTTGTCAAGAGCTGCTTGCAAAGAGTTGTAGACATTAGTGAATAAGGCACCCGAAGAGAAAATGGCCGTATCATCGGCAAACATAGCTACCTGAATGTTTTCACCTAGACATGGTAAATCTGCGACAAACAATGTGAATAATATGGGACCAAGGACCCAGCCTTGGGGTACACCATAGTGGATTTGGTGAGTAGAGGATATGTCGGTTCCTATACTCACAACATATGTTCGAGAACGAAGAAAGCTCTGGATAATTTTGATAAGCGGTATTGGCAGCTTAAGCTTCAGTAGCTTATAAATCAAGGCATCGTCCATACAGTATCAAAGGCTTTTTCGATGTCTAGAAGAACCAGTCCCGTTGACTCCTTGTCGATGAATTTACTAGCTATGTGGTTTTTAATGCGTTAGACTTGGTGGATTGTGTTGTGACCACTACGGAAACCGAACTGAAAGTTTGGTAAGATGTTATTGTCTTCCACAAAACGATCAATCCTTTCCTTAATGATTTTTTCTAAGAGCTTACTTAGACAGCTAAGTAGACTAATAGGTCTGTAGCTTTCGGGGATGTTCTTCGGTTTGCCGGGTTTCGGGATAGGTATTAGTTTTGCTGTTTTCCAACAGTCCGGAAAATAACAATTCTTAAGACAAGCGTTGAAAATGAACGTTAAATAGTTACTTGCAGCAGGTGGAAGTGCTTTGATTAATTTGTTGTTAATATTATCGAGACCCGCAGCCGTTTTTGATTTCGATTTTTTTATCAATTCTTTAACTTTGCTGATATTAGTTGCGTAAGTAGTTTCAGCTGGTGTTTGAGAAAGTACGTGGATAGTGTTAGCAACTTCAGCTTCAGTATACGCGTCGCTTAGATGCATAGATATGGAGTGGTTCTTACTAAACGTGTTAGCAAGTAGGTTCGATTTCTCCACTGAAGAAATAAACAACTTGTCGTGAACTTTAAGCGGAGGAATACTTGACCCTCTCTTTTTCATTATTTTTGATATTTTCCAGAACGGTTTGTTTGCTTTGTCAAGAGAGGAAAGGTGTTTATTCCAACACTTGCTCCTATATGTTGAGATTTCGTTTTTCATGATAGTATTTAAGACTTTAACATTAACTAGAAAACAATCGATTCTATAACGCAGCCATTTTCTTCTTTCAGAGTTTCGTAGCCTAATCAGATGTAAGATATTTTCAGGAAGCGGTGCCTTATCAACTGGAGCAGTGGAACATTTAGGTATCGCAAGATCGGCCGCTCTATTGATAACAGAAACAAAATTGTTGCATAGGATATCAATGTGCTCGCTGCAGGTTATAGAATTTAGGCTGGTATCACCTAGAACCAAGTTCGTGTTTATATATGATTTATAACAATTCCAGTTGGCGGCGGAATAGTTGTGGTATAAACTGGTACGATTTACAGCTACTATATGATTCACTGTGAGGCTAATCGGAAGGTGGTCTGAACTTAACGCATTTAGAGTTAATGGTACTGTGCAGTAATTTGGAATATTAGTGATATATAGATCAAGAGTTGAGGGGTTCTTGTTAGCACTCGCTGGGATATAGGTGGGGAGAAGTGGATAAAGTATGGAAAAACTTGGGCTGGATTCAGCAACATCTAGTAAAATGTTACCCCAGCAGTTTGCCCTAAAACAATTCCACGACTGATGTCTGCAGTTTAGATCACCACCAATAATTACGTTGTGTCGAGTGTTGACTCTATACAATTTTTGCAGATCCCGCTTAAAGTATGTAGATTTCTCAATGTTTCTATTTCCACCAGGGAAATAGACCGAAAAATTAAGTTATCACTTAATGTTACATCTATACTAATTTCCTCAATTAACTTAAGGTGCAATGAAGGACGCAAGGAAGGTTCTATACATTTCTTCACAACAATGGCGACACCTCCACCACTAGCATGTACCCTGTCTAGGCGATAACATATGTAATTTTGATGTGAGAAAGAAATGTCTGAGCCAGGTTTCTGAAACAAGTGCAATGTCAATATTAAAATTTATCAAGAAACTAAAAAATTCATGCTTTTTGTTTTTGATGCTTCTCGCATTCCAAGTTACGATGTTAAGAGAGTTTCTTAACATGTTTTTTCCGAGTATATGTGTGGGGGTTCTAAGTTGTATGCCAAGACACGGGCACGGTTTCATTTAACTTCCCGACTTGAAGATCCACCGCGAGAATTGTTCACCAAAGATAGGAGAGGGTATTTAAAACGCACTGTCTTTTTTATTTTGTCTGTTAACGTCTTCTTTATTTAAACTCGTAACTACGTTTTTGGGCGTTTGGTTCTGCTTGTTGTCTTCGGCCATTAAGGGTTTTGGCACAGGGGATTTAAGATTGAATAGTTGGATATCACTTGGTTCACATAGGTCTCTGTCGTTTGTATACATATGTTTATATTTGTTTCCCTAGATTTTCGACACTCCGGTTCCGGACAAAACCGCACCACGTCATTACAGCTTTATTGTTCCTTCAGTTATTTTGGGGCACAATTTAATAGGCGACTTATCGAATTACTAAATTACTTGGTGGCTTTGAACTCCGATGGAGACTTGACTCTGAAAACCGCACACTACGGGGCAAGTAAGAGGGAACGAAGCGCACTCTGTGGTGGTTGGACAACGATTTTTGGCTCTGGACGCCACGGCGGATAAATTGCGACTGGTTATGGATGAAAATAATTCATTCATTGCGTCGTGGTGGTGCGTCATAGCAAGGTTAGGCTCGCTGCGAATTACGAGGAATTGTGGATGAGTTGCTATGCTTGCATAAGAACTCTGTTCCAACGAATTCTGGCCGTACAGGCTGGGTTGACTTCGTTGGTTGGGTGTACCGGGAAATTGGCTTTGGCGACGCGAGCGAGTATGGGCTTGCATTTTCGGAGGAAATTGGAATGGCTTGGGTGCAAGCAAGGGATATCGTTTAGATAGAAATGTTAACCGAAATAATTTCGGGGGAAATGTGCGCGATTTAGTTGGTTGGTAATATTCCGTTGGGGATTTGGGTATACGCTTTGTTAAGGCATATGAGCTTCGGGGAAATGTGTGCGGCTTGGTATATTTGCTAATGTTCCGTTGAGGATTTGAATATGCGTTTGCTATGGCATATGAATTTCGGGGAAATGTGGATTGCTTGGTTGCGTTGAGGAAATATAGATGATTGACTGACGCAGTTTTGGGGAAATGCATGTGGTGGTGATTAGAATATATTCGGTTGAATTATATTCTCTTGTAGGTTTGGGAAAATATGCTATTGGGTAATGTTCCGTTGAGGATTTGATTTTTGCATGTTTGCAGGTTAGGGTTGTGGGTTGGTTCTCCGTGTGATGTAGAGAACCCCCACATATGTACTTAATAGCTAATGAAGTAATTACGTTAAATTGGTCAGCTTTAGTTTGACAAGCACTAAGCTTGGTTACAACTTCATTAAGAAGAGAGTTTATCTCGCTAAATGAGAACAGGTTATCATTAGTTAAAGTTTCTGACGGATTTTTCTTCGTGTGTGTCGTATCACTGTTGGGAGGTTGCTGGGTTTGATGGAGGCCAGAAGCCCAGGTGGGTGAAGGAAGTGAAGGTTGACGCACAGATCGCGGTAGTGGAGAAAAATTATCAATGGATAATCGGCCGGGCAGTGGCTGCTGTTTGTCACTCGGAGGCTGTAGGAACGTTGTATTTCCTGTACCACGGCCACGTGGGGATACTTTGCGGCGAATGTCTATGTACTGTTTTCGGCTAATGCATTCTGGATCGGTGGATTTATGAGGCCCACTACAATTTGCACACTTGATGACCTCATTCGTTTTGCAGTCGGATGTTTTATGGTATCCCGAACATATTGCACAGAAGCTATTTATATGACAATGCATCGAGACGTGACCGTAAAGCTGGCAATTGTGACATTGTGTGACCTTACCTGGATTATGTTTTTTAAAGTCCCAGCGAACGATGGTTTTGAACAAGGTGGAGTAGTTCCGTTTTAATTCGTTTAATTTAACAGTACCGCGTTGAATATAAACGATGTACAAGTAGTGTTTGTACAGGGCTTTTGTTGACGGATTTAATGTGATGGTTTTAACATCTAGGCACTTTACCCCGAGTGCAATTAGTGCATTTTTCACTACATCGTTGCTAATTAAGTCTAGTCCGGATAACACTACCTTTAATGGACGATTTTCCTTACGCGAGTGGGTGAAGAACTCACATTTTAACCGTAAGAGTTCGGTTCTGATTTTGTTGTATATGTCCATTGTTGGGGCACATTACATATATATTATATATAAATTACACATATTTGTCTATCTTAATGTTGCTCAAAATATCACGCACTTGAGCACCAGCTGTTTTTAATACCACAATTGGCGGAACGGTTTCTTTAGGAGGTTCTTCGCACTGTTCGTCATTGAGCGGATCCATTTCAGGAGAGTCTTCCATCAGACTTTGAAGTGGTTGGAAAAAGTTAGTGTTTGAACACATTTTAGATTTTTCTAGAACTTTATTGTTCACTTTTGAAAGTTTATCGGGAGGTGTTTGGCCTCCAATAACGGGGTCGTAACGCAACCGCTTGCGCTTAATTTTATTTAACACACGTGGCCCAGGGGCCATAACTTAACGGTTATAACACTTGTTCAAATTTTTGTATGCGGAAAACGAGGCAAAGAAAACAAGATAATGATAAGTAAATTGTGAAAATTATTGTGAAAATAACGGTTGATTAAGATAAATAGCACGAACAAAACTGCGAGACAAGTTGTCTGTTTGAAAGTCAGTTTGTGTGCCCTTTATATTAAGTTATGTATTATTTATCGTCGGTGGAGGGTACTTACGTGGCTGCTGCTGTTGAGTTTGCTGGACCAGTGTTGGTCGCTGCTGCTATCGCTTCCGTTTCGATCACGGTAGATCGTCTTGGTTTTTCCCCCCGTGGATTTTTCTAAATATCGTCAACCACCAAATTCAAAAACTCTGTCTTTATGGTTACATATGTTTAATCAAATTCTTTTTTTTTATACTTACTGTATAATGAGTCCCGGCGCGTTTGTGGCGGTGCCGCCAAACGCCACGGTACACCTACCTAAAATCCCCATAACCTCACCCCAAGTCGCATAAGTTTTGCTAATGCAATCGCATTAAGCACCTGAAAATGCTTCACGCATTAATTAGATCAAATCTATAATCTTAAACCCCCTTTAAAGAAAACTTACCTTTTCATCCATCTCTTCGCATACAATTCCTGTAAGATTTCTTTCTTACCTTATCAGGAATCTCAAACAAATTCAGCACCTTCGGTATCAAGCAAATCTCCCTAGACGAATTCCGGTAAACAAAAGGATTTGAATTAGATATAATGTAACCTTCACCAGGGGCCATAAACATTGTGCTGTCTATTTTTCAGCTATGCCATGTGTATAATAAATCTCTTAACGTACACATTGCCCGGAGACCTTTTTCTCCCAGCACTAAAATACCAGCAGCTGCATTCAATTAGCGCAATCGACGCTGAAGCCTCTTTCTCTAACTCACACCATGAGTAAACAAAAGACCGCTGTCCTTCATCAGGTATTCTGTCGATACGCAAATAATTCAATACCTACATAAACATCATTTCCCAGTAACCTAGCTAAAACCAATTAGCACATTTCCATTTAGCCGCGACGCACATGTTCCAACAAAGATCCCATTAGCATCCGACGATTTCGGTTTTATTTGCTTTACCGAAATCGTATCCTATGAATGCACTTTATGCCCTTTCTTTGTTCTAGGTTCGTTCTCACCCATGAAAGAACCATGCACATACACCATTGCACTGAAAGAGTGCATTTCCTACAGCGGCCGCACCCTAAAGAGAAACGTTTTTCTCTCTCTTCTCTTGTTTCTTAGCCCTAACCTAGGATGGAATTCATGTCAGAGTTCCATCCTCGGGGAGTCTTAATCCAACCCTCCCAGGAGTCAGTCGTGTGCCGCAGCTTCCGTGTGTTTTATCTCCTTTTCCCTGGTGATCGTACTTTTCATCCTTCCCGGTTGTGGACGAACGTGGCGCCGTTTCTTTATTAACAGCCGTTAATTATATAACATCTCCATTCAGGAAGGTCTACCACCGACATCCTCAGTTTCCATAACCTCTTTATGAAATTCCACGAGAATTTAATCATGCTATCCCAAATAGTAGTCACCGATCTTTCGGCTTTCGCACAATACGTACGTAGTAGAGCCAACCATGGTAAGTTTTTCGACCCCAACCTATCTTCAGTATATCCCCACTAAGCCTCTCCATACTCTCTCTCTCTCTCTCTCTTTACCCTTCTACTGTCAAAATGTTAGAGAACTTTGCTATAGAACCTAACCAATCCAGAAATATCTATTATCTTCCTTTTGATATATATATTCTAACCGAAACTAACTTTATCTCCAGTATCAAAAATCAGCAATTGTTCCCTTCCTCCCGTAACGTTTTTCGTGATGACATCGATATTGTACTGATTCCCCCTGCCATGGTGTGCTCACAGTCATCTAAAATAGACTAGTCCCATTCATTATTGCTCTATAATAATACATATATTGTAGCGAGCTTAGGGTTCGCTGGATTAATTATTTCTAGTAAATAAGAGCCGTTAAATCGATTTTTAATTAATATAACACTTTATTAATTCGTTAATAACAACCGTACTTATCCCGTACACTCAACGATTTTCTTTTTTTATCGCTTGCTTCGCTTTCTCTTTTTCGTATGTCACCATCAGCTGTCTTGACGTCTTTTTATCGTTTCTCACATTCTCATTTCGTTTCCGTCCGTTCCATAATCTTGGATGTTCTAGTCTCCAGTTTTCCAGTACTTTCTAGAATATTACAGTGCTTGTTTTGGTCTTTCCCGAATATTCCAGTACTGATTGTCATATGCGTCACACTACCCTCCGCCTAGATTAGTTCGTCCCGAACTAAGTTCACTGGTCTTCTGGGTTAACAAAAATCGCCAGTCCGTCACGATGTACCACTTTCGTTTTGGCGTTCGATCTTCGCTGAATCCTATAGACAACGTCGTTAATTCTTGCGAGGACCTTATACGTTCCTTCCCAATGTTACTGCAACTTCGGGGATCTTCCTCTTTGCCGGTGAGGGTTGTAGAGTCACACGTTATCGCCTGCATTAAATCCGAATGCGTTGGCTCGAACGTCGTACCTTGTTTTCATCCTGTCACTTGATATCTTGATTTGCTTTCGAACCAAATGATGAATCTCGTCGAGGCGATTTATCCATTCGGCTACGTAGTCTTCGGTCTTATCTATGGCGTCTGGAGGTATTCCGAATCGCAGATCGGCTGGTAATCGTATCTCTCGTCCAAATATGATTCTTGCTGGAGAATGGCCTGTCGTCTCGTGATTATCCGATCTATAACTCATGAGAAAGGTTTGTACACATTTGTCCCAGTCTCGTTGGTGATCACTGACGACCTTCGATAAGTGTTCTTTCATTGTTCGGTTGAACCGTTCGACCATTCCGTCTGACTGCGGATGTAAGGGTGTGGTCCTGGTTTTCCTTACGCCCAGTGCCGCACAGATGCCTTGAAATATCTGTGATTCGAAATTTCGGCCTTGATCGGAATGCAGCCCACAGGGAATTCCATATCTGCTGATCCAATTATTGATAAGCAGCTCAATGACGGTTGTTGCTTCTTGGTTTGGAATTGGAAGGGTTCCACCCACTTGCTGAAGTAATCCATGATGACCAACATGTATTTGTTGTTGTCGTTGGTTTTTGGAAATGGTCCTGAGATGTCGATCGCAATTCGCTCGAAAGGGTCACCCACGTTGTACTGCTTCATAGCGCTCCTTGGTTTTGCTGTTGGTCCTTTGGTCGCAGTGCAAGTTGTACACTTCCTACACCAAGACTCGCCGTCATCTCTCGTGTGAAGCCAGTAAAATCGAAATCGTAATTTTGAAAGTGTCTTATTAACTCCCAGATGTCCACCGGAGACCCCGTCGTGCATTTCTGTTAGAACATCTTTCACTTTTGATGGTGGGACTAGAATCTGCATTCGATGGGATTTTCCGTCCGCGGCTTCAAATTTACGCTTAAGAATACCATCTTCCACCAGCAAGGAATTCCATTGTGCCCAATATGCCTTAAATGTTCCACTCTTGTCGGAAATATTGTTCCAAGTTAGCCGCTCGTTCTTTTCTTTGTATTTCAGGATTAGCGACATATCTTCATCCTAAAGTTGAGCTGCGCGTATAGCATCACTCGTCCACCCATCTAGTACTTCTACTTGTACATTTCGCAGGTCGTACGCCTCTTCTTTCTCTTCCGCTCTATGACAATGTTTACATGGTCTTCTTGATAGAGCGTCAGCGTTATTATGCACCTTCCCTTGACGGCGTAATGAAGTTTTTATCACTCACTTTAAATGAAACACTCTTTCTCTATTTAATTAACTTTTATTTAAAGCGTACTTATTAGTGCTATGGTCCTTCACTTAATTAAAGTTATCCTCAAAAACTATATTTTATTAAAATCTTTTCCTCCTTACAATATACTTATTTTCAAACTTTATATTATTAAAAGGTTTTTTAGTTTCATACACTACCGTTCATTACACTCTATTCGATGTGAAACTTTATTTTCTTAAGACGTTTTAGTATATTACATTGAAGAATTATTCCACTATACTTATCGGCAAAACTTTATATTATTAAACGGTTTAGTAGTTTCATACACTATCGTTCATTACACTCTATTCGATGGGAAACTTTATTCCCTTAAGACGTTTTAGTATATTACATTGAAGAATTATTCCACTATACTTATTGGCAAAACTGTATATTATTAAACGGTTTAGTAGCTTATTCCACTTTTGACCAACACTCTCTATTTTAAATCAAAACCCCGTGACCACCTTGAACAAGGGACTCGAACCAACTCTCATGTCCTTTTTTTGGACTTGATCCCAAAACCAGCCTCGTCTTCAACAATGGCCCGAACAACAACTCTCATCCCACTATCGTTGTTCGTTTTCCATTGTACTTTTTCCTAGGTGTGAAACCTGGTTTTTTTTTCACGAGATCAAAGGATCTTTCCTTTTTGCCTGGTCCCCTTGTTTTTTGTGTTAAACTCAAAGAAAAATCAATAGCGCGTTTATTTCGCCTATTGTTTTTCTTTTGCCTAATGAAATTTTCCCGTGGGAAACTCATGAAGGAGGATCAATGGTGCCGAGGCGCATGTTTATTTTGCTTTATTGCCTTTTCGTTTGTTCTAACTTAATTTGGTTAGAACGAAAACTGGACGACGGCATCTGGTCCGCACATTTGCCTTTTAGGAGTTTTTGTTGGGTGAATCCTTGGTTCAATGATTATCTTTCAGCTTTTTATGTGAGCAAATTGAACGTTTAGTTCAATTTGCTTGGAGTTTAATTGATTAGCGCAAATCGAACGTTTAGTTCGATTTGCTTGCTATCAATTTATGCGGGACGAGGTGTATGGGGTAATGCTTTGATTTAGCATTATGTCACATCCTTTAAGTGGATGTTTTTGGCGTGTATCGCCGTTAGTGGTGGAGACTAGCTCCAAAAAGGGTAATTTTTATGGGATGGGTGGTTGTGGTCGTAACAACGGTGGGAAATTTGGAAATCGTACGTTTGAAGTCGTTCGATCCATCGAGCTATCTGTCCTTTCGGATTCTTAAAATTTAACAACCATTTGGGGGCGGCATGGTCCGTTCGAAGGTGGAATCGACGTCCGTAGAGGTACTTGTGGAAATTCTTAACGGCTTCTACGACAGCCAGCAGTTCCTTTCTTGTTGCGCAGTAGTTTCTCTCTGGCTTAGATAGAACTCGACTATAATATGCGACAACTCTCTCTTTACCATCGACTTCCTGTGACAGCACTGCGCCGATTCCTGTGTTACTTCCATCAGTATCCAATATAAATGGGCGATCCGAACTTGGGAATGCCAATGTTGGAGTCTTACATAACTCGGCCTTCAATGTGTTGAATGCTGCCTCACAGTTGTCTGTCCAATTGAATTTTTTGTCTTTACCCGTTAGTTCGTGTAGGGTTTTAGCCACGTTAGCAAAACCTTTAACAAACCGTCGGTAGTATGTGGCTAGTCCCATAAAGCTTCTTAACTGTTGTTTATCTTCTGGAGTAGGCCACTCTTGGACAGCTGCTATCTTATCAGGATCCGTTTGGACTCCTGCAGATGAAACGATGTGTCCCAGGAATTTTACTCTCCTTTGGAAGAGTTCACATTTCTTCGAATTGAGCTTTAAGTTGGCCTGTCTTAGTCGTTCCAAGACGGAGCGCAGATTATTGATGCGTTCTGGTAAATTCCTTCCGACAACGATGATATCGTCCAAGTATACGAGACACGTCATCCATGTAAGTCCCCGTAGAACACTTTCCATTAATCGTTCAAACGTTGCTGGAGCATTACATAATCCAGAAGGCATCACGTTGAATTGATAAAGTCCGTTTCCGGTAGTAAACGCAGTCTTCTCCGTGTCTTCCTCCTTCACTTTCACTTGCCAGTAACCGCTTTTTAGGTCCAATGTTGAAAACCACTGAGCTCCAGAAAGGGTATCCAGTGTGTCGTCGATTCGAGGAAGTGGGTAACTGTCTTTCTTCGTAACGTCGTTTAACCGGCGGTAGTCGACACAAAATCTAGTTGTCCCATCCTTCTTCTTGACGAGCACTACCGGCGAAGCCCATGGGCTCGATGATTTCTCGACGACTCCTTGCTCTTCCATATCTCGAATCATGTTGCCTACTTCTGATTGTTTGGCCAACGGTAGTCGACGAGGTGGCTGTCTTATAGTGTGACAGTTTTCGTCTTTGCCACAGAAAATCAATTCTAATTTAATTTTACCTGTAATCTTGGTGTCAGGAATGGTCAGGAATGTACCGTGTTTCCGCTCTCGGCCAGATTAGTCCTTTCAATGGTGAATGATTTAGTTAGAATCCATAGATCATATATTGAAGCTCCTCTGTAATCTTGGTGTCAGGAATGGTCAGGAATGTACCGTGTTTCCGCTCTCGGCCAGATTAGTCCTTTCAATGGTGAATGATTTAGTTAGAATCCATAGATCATATATTGAAGGCTCTCTATTTCCATGGGCACCATTAAAACAATTTGGTATTTTAGAAACACCTCTCCAGGTCAGTGATCAGCATTTTGTTGCAAATAGATGTTCGTGACACTGTACAAAAAATTACAGTTTGCTGTTTTTGCACGTTCACACTCGGGTCATATCTGAGTTAGGATTTATATGAAGGGTAAATTTTGGCAACCGAATCATTTGAAAGAATCTGACACTGAGAATTTCAATTAATTATGAGATATATTTAAAATGCATCAAACAATTTTAACACTTTTGGGAATCTAGTGTATTTTTGAAAACACTCTTATTACTTAGTTAATTTTCTAGATTTACTTTTAATTTTAAACCAAAAAAGGCACGGGCTTCTTTTTTTTTTCTTTCCTCCAAAAAAATCTCCAGTATTTTTTCTGCCTTTTACAATCAACTGCCAAAAACGGAAATCCCAAAACCGTATCCTCAAAAACATTGACCTGTTCTCTCTCTCGCTCCCCATTAACGTCCACTTCGAAAACCGAATTCGAACTCGAAGAGCTGCACGATCCACACCCGAATCGGGGCGTGTTTGAAAACTCACTTGTGGATCGCGCAACTCCTCCACCACCTTACCATCACACCATCTTAAAACAAATTATATTAAAATTACAAATTATCGAACGATGGTGGTGGCGGAAACTGCACGTAACAATAGGTCTTGACTCACCCGTGTCAATGCGATGTTTAACTATACCGGTGCGTCCGAATTTATCATTTCCTGTCACAAAAATATCAGAAAAATCGTTCAGCAGTGATTCAACGCTTGTCTTTTCTCCGTTTGTTAATGCGATTTTCTGGGGCATCAGCCTATTAACCACAGCCGGTGCACCAGACGGCTGTTGAATTGAATGGTCCTCTCCCCTTGTCTGAATTGAGCTTATCACTGACACGGGTGCACATTCTGCGATTACCTCTCCTTTTCTTATTGCGATCGGCTCCTTGGACGCATTTAGTACTCTGACGGGTACGATGTGCTTCTTCGCATCGATAAGGGCTTTCCCAACAAGGATGTTCCCCTCACGCTGATTTTGTACGGCCTCGGTGATGTAAAATCGATTGTCACCGGGATCACTCTCGAGACTGGTCCAAATTACCGAATCCGAACGAGCTGGGATCCCATCCGCCTCACGCACATAACATTTCAATCTTCGCAAATGTTCGTCCTGCAATGTAATAGCAACCTCCAAGTTACCAGTTCGCAGTGTTCTTTGCCCGATATCTAGAATAACTTGGTGCTCCTTCATGAAATCCATTCCAAGAATGCATTCGTCCGTAATATCGGCGACCAAAAATTTGTGGGAGATGGAAATATTACCCAGCACTATTATGCTCACCACTTCTCCGTAGACTGTAGAGCATTCCCCTGTACCAGTCCTCAAAGCGTATCTTCTATTTTTATTAATGTCTATGCGATGTCTTATTTCTCTCAACACACTCAAGTCTCTTTTCGATTCACGTTATTTCTTCCTTAAAGTGTTGAAAATTACATTTCATCCATTCAGTTTGGGCATCCAATTTTTCATTCAGATCTGCAGCTTGTGCGTCGAATTTTGAATTTTGGGTTTCCAATTTTGCATTAACATCTGCAGCATGCGCGTCCAATTTTGTGTTAATGTCTGTAGCTTGTGCTTCCAATTTTATTATCATCATCCTGAGCATCTCCGAAATGTCCAACTGTGGCGAACTCTTCTCCGTTACATTGGCACCATCTTGACTCGGTGTTTCTTCTCCAACCGGACAGTCTGGCGCAATCACAAAAACATATGTGTCAACATTAATATCCTCTTCCTCCATTGCTGCTTGTAGGCGCTGTCGAAGAATTTGCTTGTGTCCTCTGCTATCCAGATTCCGGTCCTCAAGTTCCTTCTTCAACTCAAGAATGCGAAGATCCTCCAAATGTCGATCTGACATTCTCACAACACGCTTTCACAGCTTATTTACTTCACCAATAATCAATCCCACTTCTGACACCAATTGTAGCGAGCTTAGGGTTCGCTGGATTAATTATTTCTAGTAAATAAGAGCCGTTAAATCGATTTTTAATTAATATAACATTTATTAATTCGTAAATAACAACCGTACTTATCCCGTACACTCAACGATTTTCTTTTTTTATCGCTTGCTTCGCTTTCGCTTTTTTGTCTGTCACCATCAGCTGTCTCGACGTCTTTTTATCGTTTCTCACATTCACATTTCGTTTCCGTCCGTTCCATAATCTTGGATGTTCTAGTCTCCAGTTTTCCAGTACTTTATAGTGCTTGTTTTGGACTTTCCCGAATATTCCAGTACTGACTGTCATATGCGTCACAATATAATATATAACTGCAATATAATAAATTACTGCAATCGACCACTTAATCGAGATGAGTACTTCCCAAAGCGATATCGTATTCCACGGAGACTTTACCCTGCCTCAATTCCAATGGAAATTATCAGACGATCAACCATTTTACATCTCATACCCCACAACTGCCAAGGAATGTTTGTTTATAGATCGCATCACCAACTCAAGTTTCTATCAAGTAAGTAATGTCCCAAATCATAAAGGCAAGTAACACGGCTTTGCCTTCACAACTGACCAATACATTCTGACAATAATTCCTCAGTTCTCATCTGAGAGCCTCAAAAAACGGTCATTTTCCCGAAGTTTTTTCTCATAGACGGAAATAATTCTAAAGTACTATAACATTTTTATTTTTTTATTTAAAAATATGTGGGGGCTCTTCCAAAATACGCGAAGAACCACCCACAATTCCAACGCCAACTCCCGTCACCAACCCGCAGTCACCTGAAAACATTTTCTCCCCAAGGGGATTGTTTCATGCAATAATGCATCGCACCAATTTTCGTGAAAATAATTCGGTTAACATACAAAGTAACCGTCATAAATCAGGAAACCTTATCGACGCCCCTGTCAGCCAGCGTATCTTGCCACACAAATTCCTAGCTATTCCCGATGCAATTTCACACAACACATTTCTGTCTAGACAGCTTTTATCCAGATCCGATAAATGTATGAATTGAGCCATGAGTTCTTTCGTCTCTGAAAAGTTTCCGACCACAACGTGAAGATAGCAGTACTTGTCAATAAAAGCTAGTGAATGTTGTTGTGCATTTTTTAACAGTTACTCATCAAAATGTCAATCATTTTGGAGGCGTGGTTTTTATTTGACAGTCGTTTGAGTGAGTCGATGTGAGTGTTTTTGTGAAAATGGACAAATTGAGTATCGAGCGGTCATTCAATTTCGGTTTTTGAAAGGCAATACGCCAACGCAAATTAAAGATTAGTTGGACTATGAGTATGGGAACTCTGCACTATCATGTACCACAGTGAAATTTTGGGCAGCTGAATTTAAACGTGCCCGTGAGAGCTTGGGATGCGATGAACACATGTACATTACTCCACCAACTGAAGGCAGAAATTGCAGAAAAGCTTCCACATTTGCAGAAAAAGAAAATCCTGTTTCACCAAGACAACGTGCCGTCTCACACCTCAGCGGTTGCTCTGGCGAAAATCAACGAATTACGGTTGAACTGCTTGACCATTCGCTTTACTCACCAGCTGTAGCCCCAAGCGACTTCTTTTTGTTCCCTAATCTAAAAATTGCGCTCGGAGGACAGATACGAGGGTTTCCTCTTATGTTTCGGGATTTGGCAACCCTAGTGTTGCAATCCGGCAATTGACAGCTCTGTCGTAAAGTTGGACATTTTTGAGGTTATACGCACTCAGAACGTTTTGACATACGAGCGCTATTTGTGTTGTTTACAGTAACTTAAAAGATTCATCTCGGCCCAAAAATGGAATTAAATCGTCAACATTTCCGTGCGACTATTTTTTACAACTTTCGACGTGGTTAACTCAGCAACAGTGCATGGATGAACTTAATTCAATTTTTGGCGATGAAGCTCCATCAAGGACCAGAGTTTATCGATGGTATGGTGAATTCAATTGTGGTCGTAGTTCACTCCAAGATGAATTTCGTGAAGGTCGTCCAAAATCAGTTGTTGTTCCGAAAACCATTGATGCTGCGCGCGAACTGATATTGGAAGATCGTCATGTGACCTATCGTGAGATTGAGACAACCTTAGGCGTTAGTGGGACCAGCATACATTCAATATTCCATAAACATTTGACTGTCAAAAAACTTTGTTCGCGTTGGATCCCACACAATTTGTCAATCGCCCAAAAAAAGGCTTGTGTCAATTGGTCGAAAGAAATGCTCAAAAAATACGGTCGCGGTGCTTCGAAACACGTCTATGACATCGTGACAGGTGATGAATCGTGGATTTACGCGTATGAGCCCGAAAGTAAACAGCAGTCGACTGTCTGGGTGTTTCAAGATGAGCCAAATCCAACAAAAGTTGTTCGCGCACGAAACACTTCCAAGCAAATGGTCGCCTGTTTTTTCGGAAAAACGGGACATGTCGCAACCGTACCACTAGAACAACGCAGAACAGTCAATTCTGAGTGGTACACAACCATTTGTTTGCCAGTTGTCTTCCAAGAAATCAGGAAAACCAACCGCCGAAGACGGATCACTCTTCACCACGACAATGCGAGCTCTCACACATCGGCTGCGACAACAGTATTTTTGAGCACCCAAAACATCGATTTGATGGGTCATGCGCCGTATAGTCCTGACTTGGCACCGAATGACTTCTTTTTATTCCCGTACGTAAAAAAACAAACTGAGAGGTCAACGTTTTTCGACACCTGAAGAAGCGGTTGCTGCATTCAGAATGCACGTGTTGGAGATACCTCAATCAGAGTGGGCAAAGTGCTTCGACAATTGGTGCAAACGCATGCAAAGGTGTATAGATCTTCATGGGGAATATTTTGAAAAACAATAAAGTGATTTTCGATGATCAATATTTGTTTTTGTTCTCTAATCCCGAAATATAAAAGGCAACCCTCGTACAAAGATCCATATTCCCATATAACATACACATTTCCTATATTATAAATATATTTCATCTTTACCTAATAACATTGTTAAAAATTCCATATCTTCATATAACATATATCTACATAACAAATTAATTCAAACGATTCCTTGTATAATAATACATAGTACCTAACCCAAGCATTCATCACTTTTCCCTAAACGATTTCCAAAAATCGTTATCCTAAACACATAAGCAGCTGCAATAGTTTTTGCTTAACATGATGAACCCTGAATCATCCCCATGTACATAGAGTAAATAAATATAATCTCACAAGCGAAAACGACATAAGACAAGTAACGGGAACAGCTTGGTTTCGTTCATGAAAACAGAAACTTCTAGAAGAAGAAAATGTAATAGGAAAGTTTGTACTTTTGTACAAGGAGTTGCATTTGGAATTTTGACTAGGAAGCATGTGTTGCTTGACTTAAAAGAAAATTATTAAAATATAAAATAAAGAGAGTTGGAGTTACAAAATTTGAAAGTGAAAGGAAGATGATTAAATCTTGCCATTCTATTCAGTCAAAACAAGAATAATAAATTGTGTGTTTTTAAAATTGTAATTGATTGTTTCATTTAAGTGAATTCGATAAAGTGTTGTTAATTAATAGACATGGCGTTCGTTTTACTATACAATCAGTTTACGGGTCGGTACGAAAAACCTGCACGCTCTTCCCTCGGTCGTGTCGAGGAAGCACGGCGTTTGGATTAGAACATTATTCATTACTAGAGGGTTTCACCCTTTGCGAGGTATTGCTCGCCAACCCCCTTGCAGTGATGTCGCTCCTATTCGCCGTGGTCGGTACGAGGGTTGCCTCTTATGTTTCGGGATTTGGCACCCCTAGTGTTGCAACCCGGCAATTGACAGCTCTGTCGTAAAGTTGGACATTTTTGAGGCTATACGCACTCAGAACGTTTTGACATACGAGCGCTATTTGTGTTGTTTACAGTAACTTAAAAGATTCATCTCGGCCCAAAAATGGAATTAAATCGTCAACATTTTCGTGCGATTATTTTTTACAACTTTCGGTGTGGATTAACTCAGCAATAGTGCATGGATGAACTTAATTCAATTTTTGGCGATGGAGCTCCATCAAGGACCAGTGTTTATCGATGGTATGGTGAATTCAATCGTGGTCGTAGTTCACTCCAAGATGAATTTCGTGAAGGTCGTCCAAAATCAGTTGTTGTTCCGAAAACCATTGATGCTGTGCGCGAACTGATATTGGAAGATCGTCATGTGACCTATCGTGAGATTGAGACAACCTTAGGCGTTAGTGGGACCAGCGCATACATTCAATATTTCATAAACATTTGACTCTCAAAAAAATTTGTTCGCGTTGGATCCCACACAATTTGTTAATCGCCCAAAAAAAGGCTCGTGTCAATTGGTCGAAAGAAATGCTCAAAAAATACGGTCGCGGTGCTTCGAAACACGTCTATGACATCGTGACAGGTGATGAATCGTGGATTTATGCGTATGAGCCCGAAAGTAAACAGCAGTCGACTGTCTGGGTGTTTCAAGATGAGCCAAATCCAACAAAAGTTGTTCGCGCACGAAGCACTTCCAAGCAAATGGTCGCCTGTTTTTTCGGAAAAACTGGACATGTCGCAACCGTACCACTAGAACAACGCAGAACAGTCAATTCTGAGTGGTACACAACCATTTGTTTGCCAGTTGTCTTCCAAGAAATCAGGAAAACCAACCGCCGAAGGCGGATCACTCTTCACCACGACAATGCGAGCTCTCACACATCGGCTGCGACAACTGCATTTTTGAGCACCCAAAACATCGATTTGATGGGTCATCCGCCGTGTAGTCCTGACTTGGCACCGAATGACTTCTTTTTATTCCCGTACGTTAAAAACAAACTCAGGGGTCAACGTTTTTCGACACCTGAAGAAGCGGTTGCTGCATTCAGAATGCATGTGTTTGAGATATCTCAATCAGCGTGGCAAAAGTGCTTCGACAATTGGTTCAAACGCATGCAAAAGTGTATAGATCTTCATGGGGAATATTTTGAAAAACAATAAAGTGATTTTCGATGATCAGTATTTGTTTTTGTTCTCTAATCCCGAAATATAAAAGGCAACCCTCGTATAACTTATAAAAGGTTTTTCTGAAATCAAAATATCGAAATAATGTTCGTTACTAAATAAGAACAGCTTGTCTTTGAATGAAGAATAAAACCGAAAAGAATTGAAATTAATATTTTTGGTAGAGCTATACGCAAAAAATATGGGGATGGGAACGAACATACGGGGTAAAATCTCTGCCTTCAACCCGGCGAAGGCCAGGACGATCCTAGACTCTGTTCAATTCCAGTTGACATGCAGTCCCCACGTGACACCCCTGGATAGCTACTTTGGAAGCCGGCAACTAGTGAACCAATGCATGCGGCGACATCCTGAGGAAGGTTGACGCAAGGCTAATAACCTTGCCCAGAAACACAAATTATTATGGACAATTTAACAAGTCTCGGATAAGGACCGGATACCTGTGGAGAGACTTGCTAAATAAGGCTAAGACCGGATCCCGGTCGTAGTGCCGATGATGATGATGATACGCAAAAAATAAAGTTTCTAATACATTCACAACATGTGAAGTAAGTTGTTATCAAATCATCAAAAACAACAAACTCCTAAAACAGGCACTCGGGCCTCTCCACATGGTTTTGCCGAAGAGCTAAACGTTAATAAAAAAGCTGACTAAGTACCAGTTCAATTGGAAAGTTGATTATTTACTTTGCAATCTATATTCATGATATTCTTGTCAAAATGGTCACAAAGTGGCCAATAAGCACACGGCGAAACCAAACCTCATACATATTTGACTTGCGAGACGAAAATTTGTTAAATACTCTTATTAATTCAATTTTAATCCTATGCTTAACATACTTCCAAGTGATTGAATCCGACGGAATTAGATTAGTTAAGATAACTGATAAAACTCTATGTGACTTGCCAACACTCGATGTTCAAATAAAAAATTCAACTCCACTTGAGGAACAACTTTCAGAAGCTGTGTAGATACAAATATGTATGAAGAAAACACACATGTGCCGGTGTGTGAACTGCGACATTTGATTTTCTGTATAACATCTTAAGTTGAGTTAATTACTCGCATGAGAAAAGGTTGTAGTCAAGGTTGTGACAAATGTTTGCCGGAATTAACATAAAATTAGTACATTTTATGGCATGGTTTTGAAGACGTTTTGATGTTCATTGCATAAATTATTATGCTCTATTGGATATTCTACAAATGATGCAGAGTATTTCTTGTCTTGTATATCATTTGACGTCACACCCGTCACACAATTTTCTTAAAGTTCTGTGAAAGCACCGATAAACGACATCTGAAGAAAAATGTTGAATTTCAAGTTTTTATGAATGGTGCCGCCGTCCTTGCTATGATATGAGGGAGTATAATATATGTCGGGTACAGTCTGAAGCTGAGAGAACTGGTCGGAAATCGATTTTAACGAGAACCGATCAGAAAGGCCGGTCACGTTGAGGATGTGAATTTGAGGGGAGCAAAACCCTCACATATTAAACTTAATAAACAAGTCAAGACTATCTTGAATCTAAAAACTGAGACGTTTAAAGCTAGTTTCAGTATCAGTATGTAAATGGTGGGTAAATAGCCCGAATTATTTAAAAGATGGTGTTTTAGAGTGGATGTGCTGAGGTTAACGTCGAGAAAGGTTATATTAAGGTTCGTTAGATCCATAGAGCCATGATATGGATATGTAGGATAGCTAAGGATTCCGTATGTTGTGAGTGTCTATTTCGGCAGATATAGTTGAGACGACGGTGTATAAAGAGTATGTCTGTTAGATACCTACATAGAGAATATTTAAGCTAATTATTGGCACCTTGCATAAGTTAATGCTGTTTCCAACAGATGGTGTTACCAAAACTGCCTGTGTAGTTTAACTACTGTTCGAGTATGTTAGATACCCTATTTATGGTTTGGTTTTGTCTGAAATTTCAGAATCCAATCTGGTTGGAATTTGTTGTTGTTAAAATGACTTCGGTTCACTGTGAGCTGGTTTTGGCCTCGCATAAGGAACAGTCTTGTTCTACAGTCTGCCGGAGAGTGGTTGAATTCTCGGCAGTCTGTTCATTGGATGGGCTTAGCCTCTGTCTTCATGTATTGGGGGACGAAATTCGGGTAACTTGTGTTGCTATAACAGGTCACAGAAGTATATCCCCTTTTGCTACACGTCTGGCGTATAATTGATTGATTATTTCTAGGGGTGTTAGTAGGAGTTAGCATTTTGATATCGCTGCCCAATCTTCGGGATTGTGCCAGAGTGAAATTGATAGCTGTGTAATAAGGTTTACCGCAGGATCGCCATATGATAAGTATGAAAGGTATGAGGCAAGATCTAAATTTTATTCTAAAATAATCTAAACTCTGACTTCCGTATTGTTGCTGTATAAAGCGCAGCCCACTAAAAGATGATGGCGATGTCGCCGCAGTGATTGTGTTACGGCCACAGCAACCCATCCCAAAAAATCTACCTCTTTGGAGCTAAGCTCCATCATTAATCGCGCATACAGTAAATATCGCGATATCAATTCAATATCAAACAAATTGAACTTCACGTTCAATTTGCTCATATTGAATTTAAGTTGAATCCAAGACGTGAAAGAACGAACCATATGTTCAGCACGCAGAATCCCCTGGATCCAAATCTGTGGACCAGATGACCAACTTTGAAGTAAAGTTATTGGGAATCATAAATTGCACGTCTGCAATTTTATGATCCTTCAAAGGTTTGTTTACCCAAACCATTTCCCGCAAGGAACATCCTTGCCCATTCACCTAGTACAAATAACAGGCACCATAAAATGAACTGCCCGTTCGCCTAAACAATAACAACATAGATAATCACAAAGGTGCATTAGCATGATTCACTATTGATTTCTTTGTGTATTTCCTATCGATTCCCCACGGAAGAGATCCTTGCCCATTCGGTTAAAGAAAACAACAGGAACCATAAAATGAACTTCACGTTCGCCTAAACCACAACAACACAAAAAAAGGGAATCAGAAATGTGCATTAAGACGATGCACTATTGATTTTTCTTTTGTGTTTAATCTACCGAAAAATGGATCAGGCGGGAAAAAGGAGAGGTGCTTTTTTTCTGCCAGAGGAAACAAAAGATTTCCATCCAAAGAAAAAACTGAGAAAACCACTAGAGATGGTTGGTTTTGGAGATTTTGGCCGAAACGACGAGTTGTGAGTTGTGTTTGGAATTTTGACGGGAACGTTGCGTTCAGGAGTGCTTGCCTGGGTGTAAGGAACCACAGTGTATATATTTGTAAAATAGTAGCAAAAGCAAAAAGTTAAATAAGATAAACGTGAACGAACTAAAGTACATATATTTGTAAGTGAATATCAAAATCACGAACTGACGAAAACCAACGAATGCTGGCAAATATAGGCATAGACACAAACAACGCCATCCTAAATGACGAAGTTTTTGTGTTTGAAGATCCCTTGGAAAAAGTGAATGTTGTAGGGGCCGTCTTTCAAGAACTGTACAAGGCAAATGAAGTAATTCATCGCAACCATGGCTTGGAAGATAGAGTTTTACTGAATTATGGTCATCTTCGAAATGATATTTCACAGTGGCGATCAGAAAACCATGGTTTTAACGAATTCAGTAATGAAAATACGGCAAACGCCGAGATTACTGTCGAAAGAAAGAAAACAGTCTTTTGATCACTAGTGAAGACATTCATGGCGTCTTTGCGTCATTAAGAAACAAAAAATCAGTTGGAATCGATGGAGTACCCAATATCGTACTAAAACATCTTCCTCCAATCGCAATGGACATATATGCAGTATTGTTTAACAACGCTCTGAACAACGCACACTATCCAGTACGTTGGAAAACGGCCATCATCCAACCGTTACCAAAAAGAGGGAAAGACAGAACAAACCCCAAAAATTTGCGATCGATCAGTTTGTTATCGAGTATCAGTAAAGTATTCGAAAAGGTTCTAAACAAGGCCCTACTTAAATGGGTTGAGGACAATAATATTATTCCAAATAACCAGTTTGGTTTTAAAGCTGGTCATGAAACCACACATGCCGCAGCTAAACTGGCTTCAGACATTCAGTGGAATAAAAATCTGAAACAGTGTACAGGTGCCTGTTTGATTGACTTGGAGAGGGCCTTCGACACCGTTTGGTTAGAAGGGTTATATTACAAGCTAATGAGACTAGGCATTCATAGACCACTACTGTATATACTATACGACATGTTGAATGAAAGGAAATTCATCGTCAAAAGTGGCAATGTGACCTCCAACATTACTTACAATATAGAAAACGGTCTGCAACAGGGAGCGGTGTTATATCCGATCCTTTTTAATATTTACACTAGCGACCTGGTAAGGTCTCTTCATCAGGCTATTGCGTATGCAGACGATCTGATAATATATAGAACAGCACCAAAAATTGAAATCATTAACGGATTATTACAAGGGGATTTCAATGATGTTCAGCGATACTGCAACAACTGGAAACTCAAAATCAATATCCAGAAGTGTGAAACCATCCTCTTTAGAACACCACTGGCTCAAGCTACCAGAGACACCAGGATAAACTGGCGAAAGCTAGCTATTACGGGACCACACCAACAAACACTGGAAACCAAAACCGTAGTCAAATACTTAGGCATCTGGCTGGATCAGTATCTATATTTTAACAAACAAAGAAAGCTTACGCTATGACAAGAAGACTGTTTCATAGTAGTCAACTTGACAGCAGAGTTAAAGTTATATGCTACATGGCTCTCATCAGACCGATGATCATATATGGATGCCCAGTGTGGTTTAATGTGGGACCTAGCTTAATGGAAAAGATTCGGATTTTTGAGAGGCAATGCCTCAGGACGTGCCTTAAGTTACATCGGACTCCTGAATCCGATCACAAAAAATATTATCCCAATGAAGCGTTGTACAGTGGGGCCAATATAAACAGAGTGGATAACTTTATGATCAAGCTGATCCGAGGGCATATTGCGAGATCAATGAGCTCACAGAAGGATTTGATTTTTGGTGCATATTACCCAAACAATATGTATTATGAGGTGGTACGTCGCAATGGCTTTATTCCACCAGAAGCATTCCTTAGTCTTGACATGAACGGCCTCATACAAAATGAATCCGCTATACCGTTGATTTATCACGTGCGTCGGTCGGGTATAGATAAACGAATATGTTTTAATCGAGAGGTTGCGCACACTAATGAAGAGATCCTGCAGTTCAGTACGGCAGTAGCACAGAGAGACCGAAAAGACGCGAATAAGCAACACCAGAGATTTTGGTGGCTGAGTGGCAATTAAAACCCTGTTTCCTTATAAAACTAAAGAAATAATAATAATAATAATTAAAAAAAAAAAAAAAAAAACCCGACAAACAACGGAAAGCTTACATAGATTTAGCATTTCGAAAATTTAATTTTGATGTTAGGTTTAGAATAGAGTTAAGTTTAAAAAAAAAAAAAAAAAAAAAAATCTATAGATAGTTTAGTATTTAAGTTAGATATAAGGTAAAAACAATAACAAGAGCAAAGTTTTTTCTTTTCTTCAAAAAGAATATCAAAATCAAAAAAGTTAAAGAGTATAAGCTTGAACGAGTTAAAGTGCATATATTTGTGATTTCATATTAAAACCCTACAGTTAAACAGTATAAGCTTGACTAAATAAGATTCATATCACCGTTAATCAATATTGACTTAAATAAAGTTGCAGAAATAAAGATTTGTGTGTGATTGAATGCAGTCACCTGCTGGCCCCTGTAGTCTGGTCTTGACTAGCCTTAAAAAGAAGGACTTCTGGTTGTCGTCCCATGCCTGTGGGAACAGAATATCTCCACAGGAGACCAATCCATCTAATTCGTCTGGGTTACCGTTGAATGTCGGTACGAATCCTAATACGTCCCCTAGTCTGATGGTGAAGTTCATTCCGGAACTCTATTCGCATGTCTCGGTGGGCTGGCTCTCCGAAGGCTCAACCTTAGCTCTCTGTAATCGAGTACCCGATTTTGAGTTATCGCTCACGACGTATTTGGAACACAGTCCTTCCCAAATGAAGGTGTAGCGTTTCTAACAGATACATATACAATACACAAGCAAATAGTGAAGAACACTGAACCAAAATCGAATAAGAAAACGCACCAGAGCCGTATACCGTAGCGATAGCATAACAAATCCACATCAGTTGTGTGTGCTTGAGTTTAGAAATCGAATTCGTACACGTGGCTAGTAGCCTGATGTGTTAAGCATTGGTTCAATTTTTGGTTATTCTCACAGTCATAGCGCCAGTTCGAATCACACGTTCTTTACTATCATCGCAAGCGCTATAATTGGTGACCCCGACGTGATCTGTGCACACAGCACACACTTTCCCATAGTAAACAGAACTTCACGACACGATCACGACTACCGCATAGAGCACCGCCACGCTCGCCTGCTCCGACGTTCTCTCGCTCGCTCGTTCCTTGCTCCGTCGTCCCCACACGAAGCGGATCGCAACAAAGTTACTGAGGAGGGAGTAGTGTGGCATTTCTAACAGATACACACACAATACACAAGCAAACAGTGAAGAACACCGAGCGAAAATCGAACAAGAAAATGCATCAGATCCGTATACTATAGCGATGACATAACAATTCCACATCAGTTGAGTGTACTTGAGTTTAGAAGTCGAATTCGTACACGCGGCCAGTAGCTTGATGTGTTAAGCATTGGTTCAATTTTTGGTGATTCTAAGTGTCAGCGTCATTTCGAATCACGCGTTCTTCACTATCATCGCAAACGCTGTAAAGGTGAAAAAAGGCGGAGAGCAAAAAGAGGAGATCTTTATTGTTCCTGAAATAGAGTGGAAATATCCTGGCTAAATGAAAAATATCTTATGAATGCTGTAAGCACCCAAAAGCGAAAAGGCCAGCAAGCAAAGAGAAACTCCTAAACAGAGTGAACAAATTTTCTTTCTTATCCCTCTCAACTACGGTATTATATTGTCTCAAATGAAACAGACTTAAGAGGAAAAGAGGACCTAAGACCAACAAAACAAAAACAATTGAGCTATCAAAAAAATTCAAACTCAAAAGAACTTATTAAGCAGACAGTATGATAAATCTTCCCAAGTAATTTGTATTATGATATTAAAAACTTCTTTTAAAATGTGCACTTTATATTTAAAACCCATAAACGATCAGTACCAAATTGACCACCATCCGCTGTAGACGTGTTGACAATCGGCAGATGATAGTTGATGATCCGTTCGACGGAACGGCCTAAAAAGTGATGTGTATGCAAAATTATTATTAAATTATTGTTAAATTATTACTTGGGACTTCTCTGCACCCAAAATAATAAAAAAAACGATCGCCCGAACCAATTAATAAAAATCTGGTGTATTGTCTTTATTGAAGTTGTTCACGCAAAAACTATCATCCACATTTATGTTGTCCCAACACAATGGGATTCACTCGAGTTGAATTATTAGTAAATTAAGTTAGAAACATTTATAATGAATTTATATATAATTAAGTAGTTTATAACAGCGACGCAGAAATAAAATCTACATACCGCAATAAGCCTACTGCCCGAAAAAGGCCACATGCTACAGCGTGTCAATTCCTTAAAAATTCCACTGGGGACAGAGAGAACTTGTGACAACTTTAAATTATGCCGCCTTTGAATAGCAAAGTCTTATATTGTACCATCATTTCATCATCATCATCATAGGCACTACAACCGGGATCCGGTCTTGGCCTTATTTAGCAAGTCGTGAGGCTTGTTAAATTGTCCATAATAATTTGTTTTACCAGTCAAGGTTATTAGCCTTGCGCCATTACTTCATTCCACCGCAAATTGTAAAAGTTCTTTTTCAACTGAGCCACTTGCAATTTTTTACATTACATTAAATTCCGCATTTATTAAAAAAAAAAATATTTGTAATGTAGTTTGATGGGCCCACGTTGGGGATGAATTGTAGCTCGGCCTCACGGGGTGATGCCAATTATAATATGTTTGGCTCCACGCTGGGCGCCAATTGTAGAATATATGCCCTGTGTTTGGAGCATGTGCAATGATTTCAACTGTAGCTCAGAATCAAGAGTCACTTATGAAGAAATGGGGAAAAAATGGAAATGGGGAAAAAACCCGTCGTATAACGTGTCTTTCATTCGTCATTCCAATTAGGGGGTTATGTGACTTCCTGGAGAGGGTACAGTGGCGTGGGTTGGAGATCATAGCGTCGAGGAGTTAGACCTTTTTGTTTTTTTTTTATCCGATCACACAATAATTTTAGAGCCAAACAAAACATAATTAGGTATTAAAATAAAACCGAATGGACGGAAATAATACTAAAACTGAAACTACATGTAGGGAAGAGAAAAGGGAGCGTTGCGCCTGAGCGGCATATGTAACATCAAAGTTCAAATTGACATTTAATATTTTGTTATCGGGCAGCTAAATGGCCAAGATATTGTATTATTTATTAATTGGTTGGATTTATTAGGCCCCACGTTGGGTGCGAAAATGGAACACCTGAGCGTAACTGTTACATATCATAATAACATAGCCATAACAAAAACATAACATAAGCATAACATAGTCATAACAGAAACATGACATGAACATAATGTAAGCGTAACAGAATGAATACATCTTTATAACGTCGTTAGAATGTAATTATATTTTAAGTGCTTAATTACCTATTAATAGGTAGACATTTTGTAGCTACCTGAGGTACATTATATTATTATTGTTATGTTAGATTTTAAGTAAAAATATAAAGATAAATCAGATTCCGAAGCGGCAAGTGCCTCTCGTAAAACAAATAAATATTACAAGAGTCTTAAGATAGATTCGAACAGAAGTAGTCATAAGATTGATGCTTCCCAAAATAAAGTGTTATAAATAAAAGGTCGTGTTCTTTTATTTATTGTAACAAGATCGTGTTCTCTTATTTTATTTTGTAACTCGTAACCCCAGGTATTAACATTTATTATTTTATGTTATCTCTCAGGGGATACTCGTCCGAGGTTATTAATTTGTTATATTCACCGGTTTGTGTTGCGTTGCTCCTTTGGCAGTCCGTAAGGGGGTTTGTTCTCGAGATGGCTGGCTTCTGGTCCTACGAGCCGTGTAACCCCCGTTTGTGTTAAGTTCATCCTATGTCGTGTTGGATAAAAAGACTTCTTCCTTCTTTGTGACTTTAACTTTATTCAATTGGGTATAACCATCCCTTGTTTATTTACACTTTACAAAAGCAAGAGTAATTTACTTTATTTAAAAACAACAAGACCCGCTGTACAGTTTCGATGGCCGCAGCCTTTTGGTTTATTACTTTACACTGCGCCGCAACTCACTTGCACACATCTTTTTATACCCAATTATTGGTAAGTTAATGCAGATGATGCATTTTCTTCACCTGGAACGTGTAACCTATTCGGAGGTTATTCGCCTGTCATAGGTCATTCGCAATATTCCTTAATCATTGCTCTGCAAAAAAATGCAACGACAGAGAATTGAGCAATTACTTAATTGCTTTCAATGCGGAGAACCAATTATAGGACATTGCCCGCGAGTGCCAATCGTATCATACGATTAGTTGTGCCTCGCTGTTGTGTTCACTACTTCGTCGAACTCAGCACTTTTCCGACGCTCATTTATTTCGTCGTCGGTGGCCTTTGGCGACACCGCCCGTGATCGTATATCGTGTATCACACTTGTAAACATGTGTATTTGTAAAATGAGACCATATAGGTCTGCGGACAGGTGCTTGCTTGGTTTTTGCAATACGATGCAGAATGCAGTGCCCTTGGGGAGTGGGTCAAGTGTATGACTGATATATGACAATTGGCTTTGGAAGGTGGGCATGGATGGGTACTTATCGCAACATATGCGATATGAATTAATTGACCGTGGAGAAGGCTTTGCTTCTGAATGAATGCAAAATGTAATTCTATGCATTGTATTGCTTGTGGGAAAAGCAAGTATTGCATTGTATGCAGAATATTTTCAGGATTGATCATATAGATGGAATCATAGGATGATGGATCATAGGATGATGGAATCAAATTAATAACATATTATATCGATTAGGAAGGGGTGTAAAGCGAGGTGTAACACATATTATATTTGGGGACGTAAAGTCCTTTCTTCATACACACCCGCCAGCAGTTAGGATGAGATGTCTTTTATATTTATCTCTTTCACTGATCACCATACCGAAACGTAGGCGATCTGGAATATTAGAGATATCGCTATCATGGAGAATTCGTTTATCGTTGGTACCATGGAAAGCGTGGTAAATAATAGGGACTCCATGTTTGTTTTCGATAACACATATTTTATCCAAAAGAGGAACGCTTCTGGGGAAGTAAACCCATTCTGGAGAGTACTCTCCATATACATATCATTGGGATAGACTGCTCCCGTAATTAGACTGTTTTCACTGCACATGCCCTTGCTGTGTGACTACGAATAATTTTGATTACGAAGTTATCTATTCTGTTTAGTCCTGATTTGTAATACAGGATTTTATTGGGGTGGAACTTCTTATGTTGCGATTCGGAGGCTCTGTCCATTCCTAGGCTGGAACGCAGACATTGCTTCTTCAACACCCGAAACTTCTCCATGTAGAATGGGGATATGTTACACCATACCGGACAAGCATACACCAATACTGGTCGGATGAATGCCGAGTATGAGATTATTTTGACTTTGGTATGTAGAAAACTGCTACGAAAGAGACTTCTTGTCATAACATATGTGTTTTTAGCAGCGATAAGAGCTGCTGTTATGTGCTTATCAAAGTAAAGATACTGATCAAGCCAGATACCAAGATATCTAACTACAGTTTTTACTTGTAGGGGAAGATTATGACTTCCTACAATGGAGAATTTCTTCCAATTCCACTTTGTATCCCTCGATGCCATGGACAGGGGCGTTCTGAAAATTATAGTTTCTGTTTTCTGAAAATTGATCTTTACTTTCCGGTCGTCGCAAAAACGTTTGATTCTATTGAAGTTATCTTGCAGAAGTCTGTTGATGACATCAATGTTTTCTCCAGCTCTATACACCGCAATTCCGGAGACGCTACAACCATGAGTTGTACGCTATCTCCCTTGAAGCTAATGTTGTAAGAAAAATCAAGCTCGGTAAACTCCGGTGGGGGGACACATATCTCGAATGAGGGAAGAGGAGCCTGTCCGGAAGTCCTTTGTGGCAGGATGTATGGAAGGAGACAGCGCGGCAGACCTTGTCTGCGATGGGGGATGGCGTAGACTAGGACGCCCAGAGCCTGGAGATGCCAAACTGGATGACATCGGCTGGAAATCGGAACCCGTGGAGAGATTTATAAATAAGGCCAAGACCGGTTCCCGGTTGTAGTGCCGATGATGATGATAATACACCGCAATCTCATTGGCGTATGCCATGTCATGGTTGAGAGAACCCACTAGATCATTACGTAAATGTCAAAAAAAAAAAAAAAAAAATGGGAGAATTCACTGCTCCCTGCTGTAAGCTGTTTTTGATGTGAAAGGTCTTGTTGGATGTTATATCTCCACATTTCACCACAAATTGTTTACACATTATCATATCGTAGATAATGTATTCGGGCATACCTAGATTTGATAACTTATATACAAGCCCTTCTAACTATACGGTATCGAGGGTCTTTTCAAAGTCAACCAAACAGCCCCCTGTGCTTTGTGACTTTGCCTTGTTTCACTGTATGTCTGGAACAAGTTTTGTTGCGGCATGAACGGTGTCGTGTCTCGTTCTGAAACCGAACTGGTCTTCCGAATAATACCATCTTCATCACACCAATTCATCAGTGCGTTATTTATAATTTTCTCGAATACCTTGCTGATGTGTGGAAGCAAACTAATCGAGCGAAGGGTGGCGGGGTTGCTTCTGTCCTTTCCCTTTTTAGGGAAAGGATGGACTACTGCAGTTTTCCATTGGGTTGGATAATATGCATTATTTAGACCGTTGTTGAATTAAACAGTATATACCTTCACTACTTCAAGGGGCAAGTGCTTTAGAACAATGTTTGGAATACTATCTATTCCAGAAGATTTCTTGTACTTAATAGATCTAAAGAAGTCCGTCAGTTCATCCTTGTGCGCAAATATACTCGTGTTTGGGTTTCTAAGGGGGAATCCGCTCTATTGTTTACACTAAATGTAGTGAAACTTCCCCTTTCAAGACGCCAATTGTTAAGTTCATGATGGATCGAAATACGATTTTGCAGAGACCTATTTTCTACGTCGCGGTTAGAATGAACGGATTCGTTTACTCAATACATTGTCTGGAAACAGTACCCATATTTATGGGTTTTGTTCTTGAGGATCCTCGATTATGATTAACTCTTCATTTGAGTTGATTTGTTCCAAGGTAAGTCCGGCGTTTAGCAGAGTTTGACAATTCTCCGGTGTAGGCGGAACTCGCAGACCGAATGTTATTATAATCTTTCCTTCTAAATACTTTATTTATTTGTGGGAACGTATTCGGTCCACTAGCTTTAATGGCTGGAATTTTGTTGTTCCACTCTTCATTATTTAATGATCTATAATTGTGGCGAGAATTTCCTCTTGGACAAGACGGCGTACTTGCATCGTGCAATTCTAGTTTGTGTTCGATGGCGTTTGTCGAACAACGCATTGCCTCTTGCGTTCGAGATAAAATCACCCCAAACACTGTGCTTGCCATTGAAATCTCCCGTCATAAAGAAGTAATTATTTTCCGAGTCTAACTTGAGACTTCGCAAAAAGACATCAAGTTCATTGATAAACTGTGTGTACTGGAGAGCTTTAGCAGTGTAAGCAGAGAGCACATACAGATGGGTCTGACCTTTCAAAGGAATATTTATAATGCAGGTTTCCAGCACCTGAAACTTGACTTGTGGTACATTTGCGCTGTACAGACTTTGTGTTACAGACCATTTTTGTTTAGGACGGCGACTCCTAGCTCTTGACTGGAGCTTGGAGGATATCGTTTTATAACTTTATAATTTGTGTACCCCAAGCTGTGCCTTTGGTTTAGCTTTATTTCGCTAGTCAAAAGCCCATCTGGGCGTTCAGTTTCCAGTTTCCAGATTATCCCTTCTTTTCATGCGGATTAGTGAATTTACATTCACAGCAATAATTTTAAGTCTAAACTCAGCCGAAATGAAGATTGTGACTGGTGTATTGACTTATCTGGAAACTGGGTTGAGTAGATATTATCTATTCGGCCCGCCTGATACGTCATTTTTTTTGAATTATTTCGATTTTTTCTCAAGTGCAGTGTTACATAATTAAGAAGGTTAATTATGCCTTTCCATTTAAATCAGTGTCGAAAATTCGTGTCCTTATCCCATAAAATACACATCATATCCAAAAATAACATGTCAGTAGCACTTTTCAAATCACATATTCACCATCCCTTACAACACATAATCCTATCCCAACGACGATAATTCATGTCAAAACTTTCCATCGTATATAACATACAAACATTTTCCACTCTTTTCATCCCTATCTCACGTTTTCATAATTCTTAAATCAAAACGAATTACAAAATTTTCTAAACGAAGGCCTTTCTGGATATTTTTACTCACAACCCAGCACAGTGACCCTTTCCCAGCAAATTTATCGCTATCCTACCCCTATACACTTGACGATTCGATGAAAGGGGTCAGGTTCGTGGGAGCAAAACCAATAAACGTTAATGTAGGGGGAAATTTGTACTCCTCATATAAAAGGGACAAGAACTAGCGATTTGCTCTCTTATGTTAAAACTCGGTGTCGTGGTTTGTCGCGCCTGGTGCGAAATAAAGCAACAACAAAATAAATAAAATATAATAGTCGCTTAAAAGTGTCGAGTTTTTTTTTTCTATACTCCCGAACTTACAGGTACAAACGGTCTACCAATTGAGTGTGCTCGGTGTTAAAAAATTTACGGAGAAGTTTTGCTCAGTCTTCATGTGACTCTCAATGAGCGGATGTACTTTCTAGGAGAACAAACCTTCGGCTTGTTGTTTCTGTTGCTGTTTTTCCTGCGGCTGCTGTTGTGGTTGTTTTTTTTCACAGAAGTGCAAATCCGCATATTCTTTTTTTTTCAGAGCTGCTTTTACTTATTTGTAATACCTCATCCCTTTTTTTGATAAACTCGGCGATTATCTTGTTGAGGTTATAGCGTTTGGGATGATAGTGAAGAACGTGTGATTCGAACTGATGCTATGGCAGTTAGAATCACCAAAAATTGAACCAAAGCGCAACCCATCAGGCCACCGCCGTGTGTACGAATTCGATTTCTAAACTCAAGTACATTCGACTGGTGTGGATTTTGTTATGTTACCGCTATTGTATACGGGTCTGGTGCATTTTCTTATTCGATTTCCGTTCGGTGTCCTTCACTATTTGCTTGTGTATTGTGTGTGTATCTGTTACAAACGTCACAAGATCTTTATCAGACTTTTTTTCCACTGGGTCCTTAACGGTTACGCCTTTGTATTTGTTCCCTGTCCAAAGTAATGAACATCACTGGGATACAAATTTTCATAATTTTTACGTATACGTATACGGCTGATCAAATAGATGATCGAATATGGAGGCTGGCTGCCCTGGCATCATAAGCGATAGGGAATACGTTTTTCTGTTGATGTTATGTCAAAAGAACTTCGCCTACGATGGCTAGGCTGGGATGCATGGGGTGCATATTTGTTTTAGGGAAAACGTATCGTGGAACATGATCAATGGTATGATTGTTCAAATAACGATCATGATCGTGTCTAGTTCCATGGTCGGTTGGTGGCCGATAATGGGAAATTGGTTGCAGCTGTTAAAAACCTTCGCATCTGATTTTTGGCTTTTGGTGGATAAATTCGGTTGAGGATTCCACCTCCTCCTTGTCTTTTTACCTATGACCTGACCTTCGTTCATAGTCTCACTTTAATTTTTTTGTTATTTAGTGATTTTGGCGGATAAATTATTTTAAATTGTTGTTTGTTTAATGACATACGAGATCGAACCATTAAACATTTGTTTATTAAATACGTGCCCTCGCGCACTCTCTAATACACTTGTGGGGTTTTTTTTAAGGCGTGTGAAGAACCACCCATCGTCCTAACCCAACTCCCCTCTCCCTACCTGCAATCCTATTACCTATCATAAGCAGCTTACCTACAGATGAGCAGTCAAGCTCACCTGCAACAATATTTACCTGAAAACATAAGCCCACGGCAAAATCACCTAGAATGATTGCCGTTTGCTATTTTGCGGTCGCATTGGCATCTACAGACTTTCACCCAGGGGCATGCTTGCATCCAACCATCATGTCCTGAAATCTAATTCGGTTTTCTTATCATGTAACCGACATTAACACCCGAACATGTCAATACGCATAGCTGAGAAGCATTTTTCCATATGCGTGCATGACATGTTCACCCTTGCCTTATCGGCAGATCCATCGGTCGATCGTTCGATCGACAAAATACAGCACAGCCCATGGCGGGCTATCTACAAAAGAATTCAAGTGTTGTTTAATGTAAACACACGCTCGACCCATCGACCGATGAGATGTTACCATTTTGAGCATAATCAAAGTGATGCCACATGCGATGGCAAAGTAGTAAACAAATATTGCCCCCATGTCCATTAGGTTTTTAACAGCTGCAACCAATTTCCCATTATCGGCCACCAACTGATCATGGAACTAGACACGATCATGATCGTTATTTGAACAATCATACCATTGATCATGTCCCACGATACGTTTTCCCTAAAACAAATATGCACCCCATGCATCCCAGCCTAGCCATCGTAGGCGAAGTTCTTTTGACATAACATCAACAGAAAAACGTATTCCCTATCGCTTATGATTCCAGGGCAGCCAGCCTCCATATTCGATCATCTATTTGATCAGCCGTATATTCGGATTTTCTTTTGCGCACCCTTCGCTTCTGCGTCGTCGTGGCTTCCAACGAATGGATTTTCATCCAGGCCTGTACGGCCACAGGGGAAATGCTTCGATCAAAAACTCCAAGGAAAAGATCGGATTGGCTACTCCCAGATCGATGGAAATCCATCGCCATCGCGGCTAGTGGATGTTGACACCAACAGACACTAGCAGAGTCAAATTTTATCCCTCAAAGAGTCAAGTTTGTCCCCAGGCGAATACACATGTGAAGTGCGGTCGCGTCGAATTAAGATACTTAATTGAAATTGTTTAACCAGAAAAACTGCGTTACTGGTAGGTTTTGAAAACTAGTACGGATTCCATCGTAGAGTGTGGACATGTAAAGTACCTACAATAGTTATTAATAAGGAGAATTCATAGATCGGTGATGTTCAATAATCCTTGGAAGTTTAAAAAAAAAAACTAATAAACAACAATCCTCCAGTGTTTTTAATTTGCGTCATAGTTGTGGAGAAGGAGTAACATTTTTGTTCGTGGTGTGTTGGTGATTCGACTTTTCAGCGTTGGGAAGTTAGTGAAACGAGTGCCTGTGTCTTGGCACAATACGACGAAGACCTATAGCCTTTGGGATGATAGTGAAGAACGTGTGATTCGAACTGACGCTCTGACAGTTAGAATCACCAAAAATTGAACCAAAGCGCAACCCATCAGGCCACCGCCGTGTGTACGAATTCGATTTCTAAACTCAAGTACATTCGATTGATGTGGATTTGTTACGTTATCGCTATGGTATACGGCTCTGATGCATTTCCTTATTCGATTTTCGTTCGGTGTTCTTCACTATTTGCTTGTGTATTGTGTGTATCTGTTACAAATGCCACAGACCCACACACTCACTTTTTTTTTTGTAACGTGTATACAACGCCCACAGGTTACTGTTATTTCCTCTGGGAGGAGGATACACACACATACACTTGTATTCAAACTATACTTTTAATATTTTTTTGATGACGAGCGACGACGGTGTAGTTCGTTCAACGACTTTACGGATACCATAAGAGTTAACGCCTGACTCATACATAAGATAGAAATATATTGTACTACTCGAGAACAAAGAAATATCTTAATCATGCACAAGAAGTATTCGCCATTACTGAAGGTGACTCCTTATCTTCCCCGTCCCCTTTGTTCCCCGATAAGCGAGCCCTTACAAGTAGTATACATAGACGTACAAATCTCAAGAAAATACAAAAAAAAATTTGTTTGGGTTATAATTGGACCACAGCTCCTCAATAGTATACTGGTTAGTATACCCGCCTGTCACGCGGGAGACCGGGGTTCGATTCCTCGTCGGGGAGCCTCTGGCGCAAGACTAATGACCTTGCCCGGAAAAAAAAAAAAAAAAAACAAATCATTATGGAAAATTTAACAAGCCTCAGGACTTGCTAAATAAGGCCAAGACCGGTTCTAGGTTATAGTGCCGATGATGATGATGATGATAATTGGACCACAGCAATAACTTGAGGCACTTGTAAGCCTCAACAATTATGAACACACACAACTAAAATGCATAACTAAAGAAAATAACAATCATTTAGTATTTTTGATGGCGTCGGATTTTGTTGGTGTTCTTGGTATAAGAGTCAGTGTTCTTCGGCTTCTCTCGCGAGTTTTAGGTTTCCATTGTCAGTCAATGCGGCAAATAGATCTAAAATTATGTTATATTGAAAAAATAGTATATAAAAGATTTGGCTTATCGGTTGGTATTTAATTCGTGTAATATTATATGTCCACGAAAGGTTGAATCAAACAACGCTTACCTGAATCGCCGCTGATCGTTGGCTTGCTCTAGTCTAGGAACTGCGGAATTGCCTCGTAGAGTTTCTTTTATGTGCGAAGAACAAAATGACTTTGTGTCAAGTGATATTAGGACAGTTTCCCAGTTAGTCTTGGGTTTGATTAAGTGAGAGAGTCTTGATCAGTAATTGTTGCAGTTGAATTAACGATGATGATAAACCAAACAGCACCAATTCAATTGCGTCCTTCATAGAATCGATAACCCCAACAATAATAGTTCACCTTTGATCTTGATTTTTCTTTCCTTGATTATCGATGAGCTGTCAAAAATAATTTGATAAGTTTCCCATTTGACTGATCAGGCCGATTAGGATGATCCCGAGAAGGAATCACGGAATCTGATCGGTTCATTTTTGCTGTCACCGACCATAAGCTGGCAGATGGCAATTCGCGTATATACTAGAATTGCCCGAGCCTGTGGGTTAAGTTTTATGTGAGGTGTTCACTATTGTTCCCGAAAGTCTTCCGTTTTGTTCAATAATGAAAACACTTTCCATCCAACTTAATCAATTCTTTATTTATTTATTTAAACAAAAATATCATAAACTAAACAAACAACAAAATTTACAAAACTTCTTCTCCGCTTAATAAACTACGGTGACTTCAATGTTCAACTGGTTCACTACCAAATACTTCGGCAATTCCAGTGCCTGGCTGATCGTTATGAATTACAACAAGATTTTACAATAAATTGTCAATGAGGTACGTATTTAAGTTTAAAGAATAGTAATCAATAACACTGACTTAAACTGTGTAGGATTAACTGTCCAGGATCACTGTGGCCTGTATGTAGTTTAAATAATTAATAAATTTAGGTAGTAAACGGTAAAGACTTCACGGTCGTTTGGGTTATCATACATACCTTAAAATGGCACTGGTTTGCTTATGAATTTTAACGATTTTAACAAAACGCAACTGGAGGTACACTTCCACCGACGGTAGCTGTTGAAAGACTAATTAATTCATTCGAAACAACAGAATACCGAATTCCATCGTTTCGCCGACCAATAGGGGATGATTCTCCACATTGGTCACAGTAAAAGGGCGCGAAACACACACACGATGACCAAATCGTTGTTCATCCAGTGTGTCGCCCAGCGTGCGAGCCATGGACATGCAATTGAATAAACAACCGAAAAGAGCACCCGCGGCTGGGCAAGTCATCGGTAAAAGGGTATCTGTGTGTTTACACGATCAGCAACCGCGTACGTCATTTACGCTGATCGTGCATATACCGGTGGCGCAAGGGTCGAACTCTCGTGTGTATATTTACATTGACGAGAATTCGATTTGCTTCGGCAGCCAGTGGTGAAGTATGCTATTGCAGATTGAACGTTCGACGTACGTGTGTGCGAAAAATACTTTCCTCTGTGTGCATGGGCAAGTTCAAGGATTTATCTCGGTTACGTATTGTCGTAACCGAATTGAATTTCAGGATCATGCTTATCGGATGCTAGTGGCTTTGCTTGTCGATCGGTTCACCGACCGATATGCCTGTAGGTAAGAATGAAAGAAGGCATATCTCCTGCATGTGTGCGGCGGAATTCGTTTCGAGACATGTGTAACGAAATGGTTCGAGTCATGTTGGTTGCTTGGTGGTGCAACCAAATTGCTTTTAAGGAACATGGTGCGTTTCATGCGACCATGCCCTTGTGGAAAATACTTATTTGTTGCTGATGGATTTTGCATCAGCGAAAATTAGAGATTTAAAGCATTTCAGGTGATAGTCTGCGCAAACGATGGAAAGGTAAGTAAATGCTCTCCAGGTTTTTGGTGCTGTAGCAGTGTAGCGATTCTAACAGATACACACGATTCACAAGCGAAATAGTGAAGAACACAAACGAAAAATCGAATAAGAAAAATACATCAGAACCGTATACCAAGCGATAAATAACAAAAAAAAAAATAATTCACACCAGTGGAATATAGTCGAGTTTGGAAATCAAATTCTAAACACGGTCAGTAGCCTGGTGTGTAACGCTTAGGTAAAAATTTTTTCGTGATTCGAGCTGTCATAGCGTCAGTTCGAATCACACGATCTTCTTCACTATTATTTCAAACGCTATAATTGGTGACTACGACGTGATCTGTACACACAACATAGCATACACTTCCCATAGTAAAGCAGAACTTCACACACGGTCACGACTTCCGCATAGAGCACAGCCTCCGACGTTTTCTCGTTTCTCTCTCTCGTTCGTCCGTCGTCCGCATACGAATTTGATCGTAACGAAGTTACTGCGGCGGGAGTGGTGTAGCGATTCTAACAGATACACACGATTCACAAGCGAAATAGTGAAGAACACGAACGAAAAATCGAATAAGAAAAATACATCAGAACCGTATACCAAGCGATAAATAACAAAAAAAAAATAATTCACACCAGTGGAATATAGTCGAGTTTGGAAATCAAATTCTAAACACGGTCAGTAGCCTGGTGTGTAACGCTTAGGTAAAATTTTTTTCGTGATTCGAGCTGTAATAGCGTCAGTTCGAATCACACGATCTTCTTCACTATTATTTCAAACGCTATAGCAGTTTGTTCAGGGAGCGTGTCTCCTTGTCAAGAAAAGGATGAGGGATCTCTATAGACCGCTCCTGAAAAACGTTCTACAAAGGGATCGTCGCCGTGCTTCCTCAGAGCCTGCGGGAAGAGCAACGTCCTGTTGTTGGTCCAGCCGCTTTTTCGGCTTTCAGGCTTGCAGTCTTCCGCGGGGGCAGGTGGTACTCTGAATCTAAAAAGGAGTGTTTTTGTGGGGGTACCACAGCTCTACTTACCAGTTGTCAGCTCAACAAAACTATTAAAAGTCTCGCTTTTCTTCGGTATATAAAATGTGTTTTATTTAGTTAAACTCTTTGCATCTATAAGGTTTTTCTCCTGGGGCAATTCCTCCAGAGACAAATAAACGACAATCTACTGTGGCCGCGAGATCACTCTATTGTTCCTTAATAAAGGGAAACAAATCGAGATTTGTATCTCAAAAATGCACAATTTCGTACAAAACTCCCGATTTTGGTATCCTGAGTGAGATGCTCAGTGTTTACTTAAGATAAGAATTCAGTTTCCTGAATTCTTATGAAACTATTAGGCAGATGTGGATGTGTAAAAGGGATTCGGGTTTTTGTTTGTTCAATTTGATGGCATTTTTCTAGATTGAGATAATGTATCTCTGGATTTTGAATTTTGATGATGCCGTGGGGCAAATGTAAAACGATAAACGAATATTTGATTCGTTTATTGTGAATTTTGATTTTGATTAGGATTTTGGATTAAATTAAGCCGTGGGGGCAAATGTTAAGCGATAAACGGATGTTTGATTCGTTTATTGCGAATTTTGGATCTAGTTTGGGTTTTGATTGGATTTTAGGTTTTAGAGTATTATTGCTGGGATTTGGATGTAGGAATGGGGGAAAAAGGTGGTAGGGCTTTTTAGAGCACTACAGTGCTCTAGGGAGCAGTTTTTGAATAATTGGTGGAAAGGTAAGTAGTGGCGTTCAAAGGAAGCACCACAAGCCGATTGTTAGTCAGTATAATTTGCGAATTTGCAACATTATGAAATAGCTTTTTATTATTGTCAATAAATTTATTCCAACAATATCAAGTCATCGAATCCAAACGACTATTAAATAATATAACCAAAGTTATGACCGAAAAACTTTGGGTTACAAGTTGCGAAGATGAGGAGCAATTTCTCGGCTGATATGTACTCGGCTAATGGAAAATTCGGTGCGAATTCCCCGAAAGTGGTGACCCTGATATGTTCTACGCACAGTAAAATACTCTACCATAGTAAGCCATGCACATACTCCTTCCACTCACTAATCCGCACGAGTTAAGTGTGCTCCGTGGAAGTTGATCATAATATTATGGCTGGCGAGGGTGTAATGTGGCAATTCACACACACAGCCGTATTAAGAACACAAGAGCAAACTAGACACGACAAAGATATTATAAGCGTTACCAGAGCATTGATGTACCAATCGTAGCGTGTAGCAAGTTGAGTCAATCTCGGTTACACGTGAGCATGGTCTGATGGGTCGGCGTTTAGCTCTATTTTTTTTTCTAGTGTGAATTCGAATCACGTTCTCAGTACTTCGCAATCTCCTATAAAATATAATAATATAATATAATAATAAAATATATAACTATAAAATGTTTCAACATTTCAAATTTTTGCGTAATAGATAAAAGTACATGTATTTTAAATTTAATGTTGGTGCGCTAGCGGTGGAACAATTAATAGTCCACAATAGGTAAAGGCAAGCTGGCGCCACGTTACACCGTAAGACGTAGTCAGCAAATATTGAACTTTTATAATTTTTATTTTTTAATTCGGTTTTATTTTATTTGTTTATTTATTTATTTATTTTTGTTAATAAACGCATAGATAAACAAATAGTTTCCTTGTACCATGTTCAATGTTTGCTGAAGTGTTTGCTTATTAAGCTTCTCCGGTGAATCAGCCCAAAGTTTATTTTACAGTGCTTTGGAAGAATGCTAATGTTATCTGCATCGTTCCACTTTTAGCATACATTCCGATTCAACAAGAATGTATAAATAAAAACAGACAATAGTAAATAAATTTGTAAAACACAAGCACAACAAATTTAAATTGCTGGGCTCATTATTTTTAGTTTACCTTATTTATATGTAACTTTAAACTATTCCCAAATAATTGATAATAATAACGATTATTTTAGAATTAACTGTCAACACCTTTAACAGCGATTTTGTTTTTTGCTATGCTTTTTCACTTGCCCTTTTCAAAACTCAAACTGGTTTACTCTACATTGGGTATGTTTACGGATACAGAAACAAGGCCCACGTTGATGTGATTGACGTCTCCGGTGAATTTGTTTAAAACATTTTTGACGCCTTTGAAGGTAGGCAAGGTTGTACGTGATTGTTTGGTTAAACAACAACTTATTTTGTGGTGAAGTGGTAGATGATAGACTAAATAAATTGCACAAAATCGGTACGCTAAATGATTTGTAAATGTTAGATAATAGGCAAACTAACAGTCCTATAACCTCATGTTAAAATACCTTTCAGACGCAGCTCATCCAACATATATGCTACGCGGTCTAAGCCGAGAAGGATGTAAATATATTCTATTTTGTAAATATTTCTCTGCACACGAAGTCCAAAAACAAAAAATGGGAAAAACAATTGCCATGCCTCCAATACTATTAGAGAGCATTCTACTGAAATAAACACTTTCATTTCTGTGCGTACTTACCAATTTCTACTACATACCTGAATCCATTTAAGATTCCTCTTTTTCCCGTATCATATTCTCTTCACCCTTCTGTATATTTATCTCGAAATCAAATCCATCACTAAAAACAAAAATCATCCCACGTAACATTCGCTTCTTTTATCATCTACTTCTATCAGAAGCTTCAATCAATTTGCCAATGATCCAATTTGGAATTCTATGAGGAGCAAATCAAGACTCCTTAAGAAAACGAAAGAACTTATTTCAGGCTACAAGAACCACCTGGCACTCACATTTAGGCAATTTAATGGACCGTATTTTGAATACTGGTTCGATTAGTTTGAACGATAGACTTCGTTCGTTACTATGCACCGTTTTTTGATACTAATACTCTCAATTTCCCTTTCCATATGTAAATTTGGATTCAGTCTTATCTTTCAGTCAATCCGCTTAATCTCATTAAGGCCTACAATATGTATTTGTTAAAAGCGCCTGTCGAGTCCAATTAATTTTATAATGATTTCTAGAAATCAATACCAAATGAGTTAGCACTTTCACGTAAATCACAAGCAGAATGCTTTAAATGACCACCTTTACGGAGAAGTATGATATGGTCAAACACTTATCAATCACCACAAAATGTGGCGTCTTCTCAAAAAGCAGACCGGTATGAAGTTAGATGAATTATTCATTTTCATAACGAATTTGCTGGTATTCCAATTCGAAGGCATACTATATTTTTTGAGCTATCTGCTAGAGTCAAATGTTGTCATGTAAGGTAATTAGTGAACACATAATATTTTACCGCTTGAAAAGAACTTGTCGAAACAAACACATAAAAGGGAAGTGTCCTTCATAATTATATCGGAGCATGTATTGCATATTAATCACTAAAATCAACTAAATAAAATTCAGCCGGGCTAACCGAGGCCAATGCCATCTGGTGGAAAGACAATGACATTAGCAAATGTAGTCCCATTATCCAATTTCCCATATATTTAAGAATTCCCAAGAAGGAAACATTTATTATCATTTACTAGAAAGATCTCTAAACTAGGAAAGTAAACAGACATGGACGCCAACGATGTTTTAGATCCGTGTCAGTCGGCTGTAGAATGGTTCTTGCTGTTAGCTGCGTTCGCCTCCAAGAACAGAGTGAGAACAAAACTTAGAACGATGATGATGAATTGGTTATAACATCCAAATTTGATTTTAACTATTTTCACTATATCAAAACTGTCGAAATGTGACAAGAACGAAGCCAAAATATTTTGGTATACTGGGAGCCTAAATGCTAAAATATTGAGGAACATATAAATAGAAACATATTCCCGGGCGATCAGCTCGCCAAAAAATATGTTTTGAGAAACGTTGATATGAATACCATTAGGTGAAGATATAACGGATTATACTTCTGGGTAGAGAGTTGAGGTTAATCTATTCTGAACATCCGTTTACAAACATTTTTCAAATATATATTCTTTGAAGTTTTCGGTTTTCTAGTGTTCTAGGTTTTTTGCTTTAGGTTTTTTTTTTAATTTGAAATTCACATTTCTTTCTAATCAGCATCATCATCGGCACCACAACCGGGATCCGGTCTTGGCCTTATTTAACAAGTCTCTCCACCGGTATCCCGTCCATATCCGAGACTTGTTAAATTGTCCATAATAGTTTGTTTTTCCGGGCAAGGTTATTAGCCTTGCGCTAACCTTTCTCAGGATGTCGCTGCTGGTTCACTACTTGGCGGGTGCCAAAGTAGCTTGTGGCGGTTCCCTTGAACGCCAGCAATCATCTTACGATTACCTAGGTAAAAACCCCCATCTAGGGCATGCTAAATGCAGAAAAATACAAGTATTGTGGAACGTCACTACTTACCTTACAGCTATGATAAAGTAATAGTTGCCTAAAACACATAAAGAACGTGTACTTATTTTCCATAGTTGTACCTGTAATATTAAAAATACTTAGAATCAATAATTCTAGCTGACATAAATTCCATGAGCATCAAATATCAATTCTCTGAAAGCAAATCACCGGTTGTATGTTGCATCATCAAATTCCTGGTAAAAAAATTATAAACGCAGCATAAACCCAGGAAACCCATCTTTTATTCATTTGTGTGCCAATTTCGATTTCTTAAATATTAAATCAACCTAAATATCCAGTGTTTAGTACAATAAAACTTAAACGAAATTGTATATCTTTTATTCATTTGTGTGCCAAGTTCAATTCAATATATTAAGTCAACCTAAACATCCAGGGTTTAGTGCAATAGAATATAACTACATTGTATATCTTTTATTCATTGGTGTGCCAATTTCGATTTCTAAAATATCAAATCAACCTAAACATCCAGTGTTTAGTACAATACGAGGGTTGCCTTTTATATTTCGGGATTAGAGAACAAAAACTAATACTGATCATCGAAAATCACTTTATTGTTTTTCAAAATATTCCCCATGAAGATCTATACACTTTTGCATGCGTTTGAACCAATTGTCGAAGCACTTTTGCCACTCTGATGGAGGTATCTCCAACACATGCATTCTGAATGCAGCAACCGCTTCTTCAGGTGTCGAAAAACGTTGACCTCTCAGTTTGTTTTTTACGTACGGGAATAAAAAGAAGTCATTCAGTGCCAAGTCAGGACTATACGGCGGATGACCCACCAAATCGATGTTTTGGGTGCTCAAAAATGCGGTTGTCGCAGCCGATGTGTGAGAGCTCGCATTGTCGTGGTGAAGAGTGATCCGTCTTCAGCGGTTGGTTTTCCTGATTTCTTGGAAGACAACTGGCAAAAAAATGGTTGTGTATCACTCAGAATTGACTGTTCTGCGTTGTTCTAGTGGTACGGTTGCGACATGTCTAGTTTTTCCGAAAAAACAGGCGACCATTTGCTTGGAAGTGCTTCGTGCGCGAACAACTTTTGTTGGATTTGGCTCATCTTGAAACACCCAGACAGTCGACTGTTGTTTACTTTCGGGCTCATACGCGTAAATCCACGATTCGTCACCTGTCACGATGTCATAGACGTGTTTAGAAGCACCGCGACCGTATTTTTTGAGCATTTCTTTCGACCAATTGACACGAGCCTTTTTTTGGGCGATTGACAAATTGTGTGGGATCCAACGCGAACAAATTTTTTTGACAATCAAATGTTTATGCAATATTGAATGTATGCTGGTCCCACTAACGCCTAAGGTTGTCTCAATCTCACGATAGGTCACATGACGATCTTCCAATATCAGTTCGCGCACAGCATCAATGGTTTTCAGAACAACAACTGATTTTGGACGACCTTCACGAAATTCATCTTGGAGTGAACTACGACCACGATTAAATTCACCATACCATCGATAAACACTGGTCCTTGATGGAGTTTCATCGCCAAAAATTGAATTAAGTTCATCCATGCACTGTTGCTGAGTTAATCCACGCCGAAAGTTGTAAAAAATAATCGCACGAAAATGTTGACGATTTAATTCCATTTTTGGGCCGAGATGAATCTTTTAAGTTACTGTAAACAACACAAATAGCGCTCGTATGTCAAAACGTTCTGAGGGCGTATAACCTCAAAAATGTCCAACTTTACGACAGAGCTGTCAATTGCCGGATTGCAACGCTAGGGTTGCCAAATCCCGAAACATAAGAGTGTTACGGACCGACATTGAGTCCAGCGGACCGACATTGAGTCCAGGTCCCCCCAGAATCCACTAATCCCCCTTTGATTCCCCTCTTTACCTGTAAAAGGAAAATAACGCGCCAAGTAGCTAATTTGCATAAACTAATTTATGCAAATTCTACTTGGCGGAGAAAAAAATAATAAAATAAAACATAATACACCGGAAATAAATTCGCAAAAATGACAATTGATCGTCAATCTCCGAGCTGTAATAACGCAAAAAAAAAAGATATATAACACTAGATTTTAAAAAGGAACTTGCGAACTGGACGAATATTTCTTGGTATACAATAAAATATTCAATACCGCAACAAGCCTTACCTTGGAAAACAAGAGGATGAGAATAAAAGGAATCAAAACTAAAACCCAAATATCGACGGAACAGCGATTGGAGCAAGCTGAACAGGGGAGCACGACGTTCAACGCCCCCTGCAACCTGTCGCAGACAACCAACAGCTACAACGACCGCTCAACTTAATCACAGTAAGTCCCCTTCTCACCCTTATTATATTATAATATTGTTATACAAAAAACATAACAAGAGGCAACCCTCGTAGAACATAAACGAAATTGTATATCTCTTATCCATTTATGACTAAAGGAATCGAGGTGTTTTATTCAATCGGAGTTGGTGCATTGGCAGTCAAGTTGGGTTATTTGAGTCAACCTGTTCCCCTGAGGCACCTTACAACGAGAAGTATCAATAACAAACCACAAGCTATTCAGGGGTGTCACGTGGAGACTGCATGTCAACTTGGATTGAACAGGGACAAGGAACAGTCCTGGCCTTCGCCAGGTTGAAAGCAAAGACTTTTCCCTGTATGTTTGCCCCCCTCCCCCCGCGCCCCCCGCGCCCTTACCTACCTCTGATATTCTTTGCTCTGGCCTTTTCTAGGATTTTTTCGATCCTAGTCTTCTCCCGTTCGCGTTTTTTTGCGTTTCTCGGCGTCTCTTTCCGAATCGTCGCGTACCTTTCTGCGTTGACTTCATCATATCCTTCTAAGTGGACCACTCTGAGGCGGTTACGTTGTTCGATCTTTGCCCTGCACTCATCGTCAAACCAAGGCTTGAACTTAATTGTTTTCTCAAGTCCTAATACCTTTTGGGATGTTTGTTTGATTGTGTCTCTGATCGATGCCCATTTACTGCCCAGATTACTGGTTTCCTCTTCCTCACTGCTCCCATTCTCCAGGATGCTAAATCTATTCGTTAGTTCGTCTTGATATTCAGCCCTTTTGCGTAGGTCTTTTAGTTTATCAATGTCGAACTTTTTGCTCGTCTCCCGTGAGCGCCCATGTGAGTTTGCTGCGAACCGACTTCTAATTTTGCCCATCGGAGTATGATCGGAGTCGCAATCTGCTTCTCTATATAATCTTACGTCAAGGATATTCGTGTGGTGTCTTTTGTTTATGAGGAAGTGGTCTGTAGAGGACGAGTCTTGGCACCAGGCAAGGGTGCAAGTTCTACGTCGTCCTCAACCGTCACGAATGTTCCACCGTAGATTTTCAGGATCACAAATTGCAGGAGCGAAACAAAACAAAACCTCCGCAACACAATGTCCACCATAGGAGAGCGAAAACAGACGCTGGAGGAAAAGTTGAACGCACTGTTTTACAAGTAAATGTTCTTTTATTGCACCGATGTATTTTAATTTTAGTAATCTATTGGTCCGCAAATCCAATCGTTCTTAATTGTATCAACAAACTAAATAATTGCACCGAATATAAAAAGACGCACAGAAACAACATATGAGGCACTAAACTTATTTTCATTAAAACGCGCTTACTCGACTAGCAGTACATTATCGCATCTCCGCATCCGGCGGGGAGCGGAAGTCGGCACGACCGTGTTGGTCTGCGGATGGTAAAGGACTCAGCGATCGTCATCTCATGCAGAGATGATTTCGCTAAGGAAAAAAGGAAGAGAGAGAAAAACTTTTCTCTTAAGGGTGTGAATATATTCTTGCCAAGGATATGTTTTATCTCCCACAAGTGTAACGTAGAGTCTCTCTTGTGGGAACAAGAAAACCAGATCTTGTAGTCGCGATCATGGTTTGTGTGTGTGGACGTTCAGTTCCGATGTTGTTGCACGTGTTCGAAAGCAGTGGAACGACGAGAAGGGCAGTCGGCGAGGACAAAGGAAAAGGCGACCAAATGGTTCACGCCGTAATGAAGGTCATGTTTATGCAACGTCGCTACGACGGACGTTGGTAAAAAGGTGTTAATGGGATACGATAGTAAGGGTAGGTATTGAGTTCCTATTTGCATTTGAATATGCTGTAGGATTTAATTGATGCAAGAGACGCGGAATGCGTATTTGCTTTGGTACCTAGGGTGTAAGTCGCCGGCCAATGTGTATATAGGAAACATTGTTGTACACATGGCGCGGCTGGGAAAAATAGACGACGCAGTATTTATGATCCCTGTCATGAAGGTTACAATGTATGTAAATCTAATTCTTTTGTTTACCGGAATTCATGTAAGGAAATTTGACTGGCGACGTAGATGTCGAAATTGATTGGAAATTCCTGGTAAACTAATAAAGAAATCTTAAGGAGCAGTGGTATGCGAAGAGAATGCATGAAGGTAAGTTTTCTTTACAGGGACTTAAAGATCATAGATTTGGTATCTTAAATGCGTGCAGCATTTTTAGGTGCCGAATGCGAATGCATTGGCTAGGACTTGAGCGTCTTGGGTGATGATTATAGGGGTTTTTCAGGAAGGTAAACCGTGGGATTTGGCGGAACCGCCACAGGTCTAATTGGTTACGCGTTACGCCGTCGGGTGATATCCACAAACCATTTCCCACAAGGAACATCCTTGTCCATCCGCCTAGAACAAAGAACTTGCGCAATAAAACGAATCGCACGTTCGTCTTAGCGCCCGACAACATAGAGGATCATAAACGTGCATTAGCACGATCCTCTGTTGATTTTTCCTTTATATTTCCTCATCATTTTCCACAGAAGACACCCTTGCCCATTCGCCTAGAGCAAATAACTGGCGTCATAAACCGAATCGCACGTTCGTTTTAGCGCCTCACAACATAGAGGATCATAAATGTGCATTAGCACGAGCCTCTGTTGATTTTTCCTTTGTTTCCTTTTTTGATCCCAAGCCGGGAGAGATAAAGAAAGGAAATAGCGGCTGGCAAAAGGGCCAAGCAGAAAAAAGGACATATCCTTCGATCTGCAGGATGGAAGAAAAAAGTCTTCGTTAAACGAGTTGATATTAGGTTATTGACCGAGACGGTCGTCCGCGAATGGGGTTGGTGCGAGATTTTTGAAGTCCGTTGCGCGTAAAATTATATCGAGAATATTACGAGTCAAAAAGATGGATGTGTTGTGATTTTGTGGGCGTGGAGTTATCGTGTGTGTGTGTCTAATTTATAATCTGGTGAGGTGTAAATTAATGTAACATTAACTAGTTCTAAGTGAAATTTAATAAAAATTAGAACTGAAATAAAACAAAGTGTGTTTCTGTTAACATTAAGTGTGTGTAGTGTGCAAAGTGTGTGGTGTAATAAAGTTAATAACATACACAACACCGTTCTTTCTTTTTTTTTGTAATCTGTGTGAAGTGATTGTAACATTTAAAACAATCGTACTGGCTCTGTGAAAAGGTTCAGTGGATTTAATGGAAGTTTCATTAACCCAGAGGAGTTTTCTGCTCATTGACTGACATTGCAACAGATGAATGGAAAACAATAAAAACCACTTATCGACTTAAAAAGTTGACGGAATTAAATTGATTGCAGTTGGAGCGGTAGAAAGCGAAAACGGATATGATCTGTCTTACGGTGTTGGCGCTTGGTGATCATCGATCGACTTGCAAGAAACAAAGGAAGGTATTTGCGTGGGATTTATAGATACCACATTTACACCAAGTTGATACCCCCAGTAAGTACAACATCAGCAATACAAACACTGTTACAATAAATATGTTGAAATCTACAATACAATGAAATACAATAATAAATGATTCTATCTAAATAAAGTAAAAAGTTAATATCTAAAACAGCCAGTGGATCCAGATCAATATGTTATACAACAAGTGGCAGTTCCTCGAAATACCATTAAAATCAAATTTCATACATTTTATTACCTAAAATACACAATTGCACAATTTGTCGTCTATACCTCATTTTGTAACATCAAAACCCAAATACCTATTTCATTTTGTAACGTTTTGACGCATACATATTATTACATTTTGTTATGTATCTCGACCCTGACGAGGAATGTCGTCAGGCGAGATCTTATTTGTTCCGCCGAACGAGGAATGTCGTTCGGGGAGTTGCGACGGTGAGCACGCTGCTTGAAACCAAAAGTTGCATTAAAGAAAAAGGAACAGCAATACCTTTTGATAACTCCTGCTGAAATTGTTGTCCCTCCGTAAAAGTTAGGATTTGCGTTTAAGTAGGAAAGTTTGTGTAAAACCAAGCCGTTGTTGGCCTGGAATAAGCACAAATCCAATGGTCTACTTGGTGTCCTGTTAGTTTCTGGGTTGGTTGATCGTGAAACTCAAAATAATACCGCCAATGTCCAATTGCTTTATTGCCCGGAACTCTCATTCAATCACACACAAGATGAATAAATAATAACTTAAACAATTTAGCTCAAAACCAGCATGTCTGTAAAAAATTAACTGCCAGATTTCTTTTCTTTGTTCACCGATCATCGACACCAAAACAGTATGTTATGACAGTAAATTGCCAGTCGAGCACCAACAACAGTTAACAATGCATGACTTGACAGTTTCTCCACTGTCATCGTGTTGCTGGCATGTGTGGTGAATATGTGTCGGGGAGAGTACTAGGCGATGTAATAGATTCTCCCCGAGTATATAATCATGAATCCGAAACATTCCGCCCGCCTTCGCCAAGCAGTGGCGAAACATCTGGCTCCATAGGATGGTGGCCCAAAGGCGGGGAGTGCGGCCCGCTGCTGGTCGTGGTCTGCTGTCCGCTTTCACGTGGATGGCCCGGTCTGGGGGGGGGGGGGCGCCCGCCCTGAGGAGCGCTGACGGTTGGAGGGTCGATGACGACGTGATGGTATTTTCCATCGCGGGAGTCCGCTAAACTTTGAGGTCACGGAATCGGCCAACTGATCTGGGTCGGAGTCGTAAAGTCCCAACCCACGATCAATAACCACGTGATGACTTGTGATGGGTCTCATTGCATCGAGACCGGTGGTGGTGCCATGTACTGCGCACGTTGGCGCCCGTCTGGAGTGAGTGGACGGCGGGATGCGACCGTTTGGGGGTGTGTGCTGTAGCGTGGGGTCGGGTGCGGTGTCGTCCCTGGCACTGTCCGCGTGTCCGGGCGGAATGGCAGTCGCGGGGCAAGTGCCTCCCTGGGCTGTTGGATGTACTGAGAGGCGTGCTGGATCGCTGGGATTCTGTTTATCCCTGCATGCTGGGAAGCGCCGCCCACCAGGCGGGGCATTGCACGCTCCTGTCTCTATTCTGATGTGGTGCCTTGAATCCCTTAGGTGGGCAGGCTGCTGGTTCTTTGGTTGCTTGTCGCCCTTGCGATGGTTCAGCGGGCGAGGGGCAAGTCTGGTAGCTGGGCTACGCAAATGGTCGGTGGCTGGTGGTTTCATGGTTCTCGTAGGTTGCCCCTGGGGCCGTGGCCGACGAGACTTCCTTTTCGGTCGTTGACGGGAGCAGCGATTGTGAGTCGTAAGTTCGACCAGTTCCTCTGGGTCGGAGTTGTAAATTCGCAACCCACGAGGAATGGCCACGTGATGGCAGGTGACAATCCTTGTCATCTTTAGGCTGGATGATATGTTGGGTGCTGCGCCTGTTAGCACCCATCCCAGTTCACTGGCCTGCGCGACGAGGCCGGTACGTGGGTCCTTCCTTAGACCCCCCAGAATGATAGTGGGGTACATGTCTGCCCCAAGGATGATGTCCACCTCGTCGGCGGAGGTGATGTTTGGATCGGCAAGCTCCAGATCCCCCATGAACGAGAGATCCCTCGTAGCCGATTGTGATGGTGGTTCATACGCTGATAGCACTGACAAGAAGAAGGGCCTCAGTGTCCATTGTCTCGAGCCGTGGAGGCGAGAAGAGATGCTGATGGTAGCGTGAGTTCTGGTGGCAAGGCCACGAGTGCCCCCAACAATGAAAGTGCCGCTTGAGCAGGGGTCCAGCAGAGCACGGACTTCAATCCTTCGTTCGTTCTCCGACGTCACGGCGACTCTGGCTGTTGGCAGCAACGCGGAATACTGTAAAGGTGTGCTGATTGTATGTGCGAAGGCCCCTTCATCACGGTCGATTCCTTTGGCTCGTGGCGGCGGTGATGTTGTCCCGCCGATGGCGGTAGTCAGGACATGCAGCAGAGTGTTATGTCTCCGCTGGCATCGACAGCACGTCTTGCTGGAGTGGCAGTCGCGTAGGCGGTGGCGACCCAAACAGTTGATGCATATGTTTCTTTTGTGTGCGAAGGACTTCCGACGGCCAGGTGTTAGTGATCGGAAGCCCTCGCAAGCGTAGATCGTGTGTGCGGCCCTGCAGAGTGTGCAAGGGCCCTGTTGCCTTACGGGTGCCGGCGGTGTTTTGTGCATCGGAACACAGGCCTGGCTAGTCATCGGCCCGGCTACTGTTGCTGGAACAGTCGTAGGCGCCTTCGTGGGAGGCATTGGCGCCGTACCCACTGCTTGCTCTGGAGTCCGTGTGAAGGTAACCAGTTCCTCTGGGTCGGAGTTGTAAGTTCGCAACCCACGAGGAACGGCCATGTCATGTTGTGCCCCACAATGCGTGCGCGGCATCGACTTCTGTGGGGGCTTCGGCATTGGGTTGATCATCGGGGCCTTGGTCGGATCGAGCTTTGGGCAGACGGTACTTTGGTCGGCGGCCTGCTGACTCTTACCCACTGTTCTGAGGTGCGGTTCCTTTTCCGCTGGTTTGATGTCGACCATTGGCAGCTGCACTGGGGGCACCTCGCTAGGGTGGAGGCGATTGACGCTGTTTTGCCATGGTTGGGGAGGGTGAACCAAGCGCGTACTGGGCCTCGAGGAGCTTCGTCTGTTCCTCGAGGTATATTTTTTTCGTCTCGCCGAAAAAATCCTCCGGGAAGCACGCGTGTTGTAGATATTCCGGTGCCGCGTGGAGAAAACTTCCCATTCGGCGCGGAGTGCGCATTTGGTTGCTTCGATTCTTGTTGGAGTTAGTTGTCCCTTGTCCTGTGCGCTGAGGAAGGAGCCAGAGATGCGTTATTGTGCCGCAAACTGAGCGGCGATGAGTTCCTCAATCGTCAATGGTTGTTGTGTTGGAGCAGATGTCAAAGGCACGTTGGTTTGAACTATCGTTGTAGAAAGTTCGTCATCCGATTCTTCATCTTCGAGGAAGAATGTAGTTTTAACTTTAGTAGACTCAGGTATGTGGTGAAAACCTGTATGATCTTTTCCGACCGAGGAATGTCGTCGGTCGAGATCTTTGGTGTTCCGCCGCCCGAGGAATGTCGTCGGGGAACCGTTGTGAAAGTTGTCGCCGTCGCCGCTGCCACCACTGTCGTTACCATTGTCGGCTCCATTACGCATAGTATGATGGTATGTATGATCTCTTCCGAGCGAGGAATGTCGCCGGTCGAGATCTTTGGTGTTCCGCCGACCGAGGATTGTCGTCGGGGAACCGTTGAGGTGTTTTTACGATGTCTTTGCCACCATTCGCTTCTGCACTGGGCTTGGCTTCGGGAGATCGTCTTCTCCCTTTACTATAGAGGGATCGGGTCGGCGATTCTTTCTTTTGGCTAGTTGTAGCGGTGCGGCATCTTCTGCATCAGTGTCCAGATCCGACATATCGATTGGATTAGGTGCTGGGCCCGGTGACACACCAGGCGTCTTCACTTCCTTAGCTTTTGTCGGTTTCTTTTCAGCATCTTCGCGTTCAAGCTCTTTTTCTTCTTTGTGCCTGTTTGCTTCCTCAATGGCTTGACGCAAACGTTCCTCTTCGGCCACTTGACGTTTAAGCGCTAAACGTTCTGCTTCTGCTCTCGCACGTCATCGGCGTTCGGCCAATGCAGCCTTTGTGATTTTCGCCTTGGTGACCGCTGATGCCGGCATTTCGTTTTAGTTTCGGTATCTAATTCTGATGGTGCACTATCTTTATGATTTTCGCAAATGAAATTCGATTAATTGTGTATCGTTTGATGAAATGCTGTACAATTAAGTGAAATAATTGATCCTATTACGGGCAGAATTGCATAATGGGCAAACATTTCGATAAACTTCACTCCAAACAAATTGCAGTAGATTACAAATACAATAATTTCGTTATGCCACGAAAGACTAATCTCGTTTAATTTTTCGTAAGTCGGCATCACATCCAATTATTTATAAATTTGCACTTTCGAAATTGATCGAACGCTTTTATTTGGAAACTCTTTTTCACTTTGTTTTTGAAAACAAATATTCCTAATATTATTTCTGCTGCTGCGTATTTTCAACTTGATAATTGCAGCATTCGTTGCTATTGCAATTATTGTTGTGCCGCGAACCAAGCGGCGATGAGACGATCCAATGGTTGTTGGATCCGGCTCGAAGGACCATATTTTAACCCAGAAAATACATTTTAAAGAGTTTGTTGCAAAAACCTTTGTACACAAAACATTACATTTGGCGCATCCTTGTAAGGTAGGAAAACGTCACATTCCAAACGTTACACACCTTCTTACAAACGTTACATTGGCGCAGCCGGTATGATGCATGAATGCGGATTCATTATTTTGAAATTCTTTCAATTAGGTCTCAAGTCCGAATTTCCGTGTCTAATTCGGGAGCGGAACAGTATGGTTTAACATTTTGCATAATTGAAGCTAAGTTTCCAATCGGCAGACAACTCCTGGAACCTGTCGAATTTGTTCTGGAGTTTTCTTTGAATCTCCTCGATGTTTGTACCACTTACGTACTACGTAACAGTCAGCCAAAGGTATTGAATTTTCCAATTCTCTTAGCACATCAGACGTGTAAATATTAAAAAGATATGGTGCAGTTACTGTGCCCTACAGGAGACCATTTATGACATTAAAAACTCTTGTCGCTGTAGATTTCCTATCTGTTACGATGATTTTTTGTCGTACATCATTGACGTGATCATCTTTATTGGATGTGGGGGAAATTCATGTTGTATGAGTTTATACATTACTCCGTCCATCTAAACTGTGTTGAAAGCTTTCTCCATATCTATTGTAGGCAGCTGCACTTTCTTTTGCGTTTAAATTCCAATTTATGTCCGAGACCAATTTCGTGACAGCATGAACTGCCGAATGGTTTCCTTTAAACCCGACGATCTTCCCGATATTAGGCAGGACTCTAATAGGCCTATAGCCAGAAGGGTCAGAAGGGTCTTTCTTTTTTTTTTTTTATTGGATATACCTTCTCTATTTTCCAATGATTCGGGAAGTAGTATAGGGTGGTCCATACATTTTTGCAGATTTGAAACATGAATAGAAATAAAACCAGTAATGCTATTTTGTTTATCATTTATTTAACGTAATAATCGTCTCGTCATTGGCACTCCTGCAATCGACTACGCAAACTTTGGAAAACTCGCTGACACATGCTGCGAGGTACGGAAATTTGAACCTCCCGAATGTTATCATCGCTTCTTCTTGAACGTGGCCGCCCTGTTTGTTTAATATTCGTTGTCGATCCCATTTGCTCGAACTTCTTGACCCAAGCTTTGATTAAATTAACAGTTGGACACTCAGTTACAGTGTGTAATCTGTATTCAATTCTAAATAGTCGTTGTACAGTAACGTAGCAATCGTTGTTTTGGTAAAATTGTTTTACACAAAAAGCACGCTGTTGTCCCGTGAAGCGCTCCACCGTGACGCACAATTCCCTATCAATCGCGCGCCCCTCCCTCTAACGGTTTTTAAGAAATCAAGTGTTGCGATTTGCAAAAGTTTGTGGCCACCCTATAGTTATTTAAGCGATTATTGAAGATTATACAGTACGCTCGTATGAGTTAAATCGGGATTGCTTGAGTACGATGTTCAGAATGTTATCCAAACCGCTTGACTTCTTGTTATTTAACTTTCTAAATATGTATGTCAGATCGTCTATTGTCGTAAAGTAATTGTTGAATCCTCCGTTTTTAATCCCTCATCAAATCTTAGGATGGTTGGTATTTCGATACGAGGATGGGCCGAAAAGTTTCCGACCTAACAAAGATACAAGACATTTATTCTTAAAATCTATTTTTATTTTTCTACATAGTCGTCTTGTAACTCTACACAGTTCTCCCATCTCTCTAATCCGTCCAAATAGTACTCGGCGTTTTTCTCTGCAAAATAACTGTTCACGAAGGTGATTGCCTTCTCATTTGCCGAAAATCTCTGTCCTCCGAGCGCAATTTTTAGATTAGGGAACAGAAAGAATTCACTTGGGACTAGATCCGGTGAGTAAGGCGCATGGTCAAACAGTTCAAACCTAATTTGTGGATTTTCGCCATGGCAACTGCTGAGGTGCGAGACGGTGCGTTGTCTTGCTGAAACAGGATTTTCTTTTTTCTGCAAACGTGGCCGTTCTTCCGTAATTTCTGCCTTCAGTTGGTCAAGTAATGATGCGTAGTATGCTCCTGTAATGGTTTTATCTTTTGGAAGATAAACGATTCAGATAACTCCATGACTATCCCAAAAAAACAGTCGCCATCACTTTCCTAGCTGAAAAAAAAAACAGTTTTTGCTTGTTGCTAGAATTTAAGCATTTTTTGTCTAGCATGTAGTTTAGTACACGCGCCTATCACGCGGGAGACCGGGGTTCGATTCCCCGTCGGGGAGCCTCTGGCCTAAGACTTATGACCTTGCCCGGAAAAAAATAAATCATTATGTAAAATTTAACAAGCCTCAGGACTTGCTAAAGAAGGCCAAAACCGGTTCCCGGTTGTAGTGCCGATGAAGATGATGATGATGTACTTTAGAAACTGAGAAGATAAAAAGAAAATAAAAAAATGTTATAAAAATGAAAATGAAATGATTCTAGTCTCCTCCTATTATGAAAGGTGCAAGTTGGATTATCTCAGTGAGGACGGAACTAGGGAGGTTTAGTTCCCGAGAAGGGTGAATGTATACGGACGACAGTACAAACACTTTGTTCCTTTTGCAAAAGATTTTAATTGCCGTGTACTCAATATTATTTATATTGGTGAGCCTAATTCCGGAAAATTGGAATTTCTTATGTATTCGAATTCCAGTACCTCCACGAGGTCCAGTGGTTCGTGGATTAGAAACAAGTGTATAATAAGGTATACATACTCGGGAGTTCGGTATAAGCCACATTTCTGAAAGGAGGAGGATATCTGGAGAAAACTTGTCAACGAACAATCGGAGGTGTTGTCTGCGAATATTGGAATGTATGGACTCTGCATTGAGGGAAATTATGGTTAAATTAGCCATTAAGGGAAAGGATATGTGAAGTTATAAGAGATAAAATATGGCCTTTCTTTCTATTTCTGAACAGTGCTTCAGCGTGGACAGCATCTTCTGTAAGCTACTTATGTATCCTGTGATATCCTGATTAAGATCGTTACAGTTGAATTGGTGATTTTTTTTCATGTTATGGCCTTGGCAACCTTAGCGTATGACATTCCTGGATATGTAGGATATGTTGATTGAAGTGATGTTGTTTTGATTGGTGAAGGTTTGCTCTTTGCCATGGGTGTTGTGTTCTACTGTTGTGGGGGTTGTTCCTCAGGAAGCGCGTTTTCTTATCCTGAAAAGGACGTTAGATCTCTTTGGCGATCGCTCCTGAAGCAACACCCTTCAGCAAGGGGTCGTTGCCGTGCTTCCTCTGACCCAGAGGGAAGAGCAACGTCCTGATTGTTCGTAGAACGTAACTTAGGGGATAGCGTCCCTATACTCTGCAACCTGAGTACCGGTTCCTGTACCAATTTTTGGAGTCGTCCTAGTACACGAAAGAATTATCCAACGTTGGTGACAACACACAATTTTCAAAATATTAAAAGAAGTTTCAATTTTTGTTTAAGTTTTATTGTTGATTTAATATTTGAGTATTACTGCAGATGTAAAACTTGAATTGGAAAAATTACTGCTCGGTGGCAGGAGGATTTAGATACTGCGGCCCGGAGATCATTTTACTATTCCTTTATAAAGGAAAGCAAACCGAAAATTGTATCCCAAAGATACACATTTTCGTACAACAATCTCGATTTTTGGATATTTCGAGTGAGATGTTGTGTTTACATAATATCAGAATTCAATTTCTTGAATTCTTACGAAACTTTTGCGGAGATGTGGGAATGTGTCTGCTTTTGGTTTTTTGTTTGTTTTCCTGAATGGAAAATTTTCAGATAGAGATAATGATCTCTGAATTTTTGGATTTCGGTGATGCCGTGGGGCAAATGTGAAACGTAGATTCGTTTATTGTGACTATTAATTTTAATTCGAATTTTGGGTTAATAATGCCGTGGGGCCAAATGTTAGGCTCTAAACGAATGTTTGATTACAGCGAGACTTCAACAAAGTGCAGCGCTATTGAGATGACTGGAAACTTAAGATCAACTTCCAGAAATGTGAAGCCATCCTATTTAGAACTCCATTATATAAAGCCACGTACGACACAAGGAAAAACTGGCGAAAGCTAGTTATCGTGGGACCGCATGGAGATAAACTGGAAACCAAGAGTTTAGTTAAATACCTGGGCATCTGGCTAGACCAATATCTGTATTTCAACAGACATGTAGATGCTGCTTTGCTCAAAGCGAGGAAAACTTTTGCTATGACAAGGAGGCTATTTCACAGTAGCCAACTTGACAGCAAGGTAAAAGTCATATGCTACATGACACTACCTTCAGGCCAATGCTCATATATGGTTGCCCAATATGGTTCAACATAGGTCCAAATTTGATGGAAAAGATTCGGGTGTTCGAAAGAAAGTGTCTCAGAAGTTGTCTCAGATTATATCGGACACCGGAATCGGATTATAAAAAGTATTACTCAAATGAGACTTTATATAATGAAGCGTACATAAATAGGGTGGATAATTTTATGATTAAATTAATCAGAGGACATATTGCGAGAGCAATAAGCTCGTCCAATGACCTAATTTTCGGGGCCTATTATCCAAACACTCTGTACTATGAGAGCGTGCGTCGCAACGGCTTTGTTCCACCAGAGGCGTTCCTTGACTTGGATATGAAAGGGCTTATACAGGATAGATCCGGAATTCCGCTGATATATCATGTAAGTAGATCATCTGTAGACGGGCGATTGTGCTACGACCGGGAAGTAGCGCGCACCGAAGAAGAGCTCCTGCGCTTCAGTAGGGCTATCTCCCACAGAGACCGGGACGATAGTATTAGACAGCGTCAACAGTTCTGGTGGTTGAATGGCATATAAAGACCTGGGTACCAAAGTCGGTAAAGAATCATACTATCATCAGCTAGCTTACATAGACTTAGCTTTTCTAGAATTAGGGTAGTATAAGATTTAAGTTAAGTTAGGTTAAGTGCTTTTACATAAAAAAAAAAAAAAAAAAAAAAAAAAAAAATTGACAAAGAACGAATGTTTGATTCGTTTATTGCGAATTTTGGATTGTCGCGGTTCCCTTGAACCAACCATCTTCCCATAACCTAAGTAAAAACCCCCATCTAGGGCATACAACCAAAAATAAAAACAAGTACCGTGGCAGTTCCATTGAACGCCACTACTTACCTTACAGGTACAAAAGGTAACAGTTTCCTAAAATATACAAAAAGCGTGTACTTACCTTCCATGCCGTACCTATAACATTAGAAAAACCTGTGAAATTTTAAGTCGCGCTGATATGAAATTTTAGCGGCATCAAATGCTATATTCTTAAAGCAATTCGGTTTAACAACCAAGCAACCAATATTGCCGTGCAATATCTACACGATAGTCTTTTGCGCGCCAGCTGCACACCTGCAGGAAAAGCGTATCTTGCCTTGGCACAGCATGCCCACCTCGATCGATCACCCGACCGACCGATACATGACGGCATTCGGCTGGCGCCCAAGCGGTCGAGTTCGTAAATGGAAATTTACCATTGGAATTCGATTGCGAGGATATATCAGCGAAATGTACACGATCGGCAATAGTGCTTTATGCAGTCGTTGATCGTGTAAACATTTCAACCCCTTTTTGCCGTTGAGATACTCGCACCTGCTGCGAACTTTAAATGGGATGTATGCCGTGTCTGCATATTTGCAGATACACGCGATGAACAGCAGAGCAATCATCGTGTGTGTGTTTCAACCCCTTTGTGTTGAACCAAACGCAAAAGGGCAAATTACCAAATATGGTCATCGAAGCGATGATGGGATTGTGGTGTTCTTCGCTTCGATGAACTTAGTTAATCGCGTTTAAGATTCCGTGGAGACGAGTCGCGTCTCCACGTAAAACAAACATTTTCAGTCGAGAGTTAACCGTCGTGGAATGCGTTAGATACGATGGGGGAAATACCGCAAGGAGCCGTGCTCGCACCGCAAATAGTCCATCTTTTCACTTTGTATATATCTTAATCGTTTGTGTTCATTCAACTCAGTGTTCTCTAATAGTACATAAGAACTGCAGTGACTTTTCACTTTGTATATATATCTTAACCGTTTGGATTAGCATTAATATTCATTCAACTCAGTGTTCTCTAATAGTACATAAGAACCGTAGTGACAGTTTCCTTTGTAATTATTAAGTGTTGTGCTAGACATTAATCGAATTCGCAGTATTGCCTTATTTTTTTGTATCTAGTTAAGCATTCCACCAATAATAACATAAGAACTACTGTCAAGTTTCATTTTATTTTGCTACGTAATATTGGAGTCAGAACTATTTTTTTTATCTTCAGTGGAGTGTGACTTTTGTCTAAGTTTAAATAAAAAACAAAACCGAAGAATGAGACGTGTTTTCTTGCATTTGGTGGTGACGTTCCGGAATCAATCACAGTTATGTATTCTGAAAAATACACAACCCCACATTAGTGACAATCTAAGGGAACATTTAATGGTGGTGGGAGTAGAACCAGTGCAGTACGCTTGCACAAAAGCCTCCACCCCCATAGGATCATGTTTGGGTTTTTGTGGGTTTTGATAGGTTTTTTGGATTTAGCTTAAGATAGTTAGGATTTGGATGTAGGAATGGGGGAAAAGGGTAGTAGGGCTTTTTGGAGCACTACAGTTGTTCGCCTTTGGAGAATCCTCGCCTTATGAGGACATTGCGAGAAGTTAGCAGGGTGGGGTCCTCCGCAGTTAGAGCATGTCACTGTGATTTTCTTCGTTGTAATGGATCCATCGGGGTTTGTTGTTTGGATTGTTCCTGGTTCCATCCCAGGCGGGCTGACCTTAAATTCTCCAGGTTGATGTTGCTCTGCACACATGCTTAGATGACATGCGGCCGTCAAGTGTCCTGAGCTTTGACATCTTTTGCAATGAAGGACGTTTTGTTTATGTGGTTCCTCAATCGCAGTTTTATGCGTGAATAGATATTTTATTTGTTTGAGCCGGGTGACATCAGTTAGTGGAATTTGTATAATACGTAGATGCAGAGTCTTGTTAGTCCGCATGTATGGCGTTTCAAAGTAGTCCAACATATTTATTTTCAGTTTCGGACAGATCCTGAATATTTCTGCTGCAAGTTCCTCATTGGTCCACGCTGGATCAATATGTCTTATAATGAAAGTCGCTGGTTTGTAATAAAAAAAAACCAGTAAGTTATCATAAGAACAATATTTGTAGACTAGGACATGCACCTAGTGCTACATAAAGAAAAATGTATAATTTGATTTTGAATTATAATAAATGCACTTCAAATCAAAAAACAAAAAAAAAACAAAAATATATATATATTTATATATATATAAGCCACCAATCTATGCTGGACTCACTAAATATTAATTAAATATGCCAAGGAACAATCTGTATGTGGCACTCGAATAGATACCTCTTTTATCTGCATACATATTTGAAGCCACGAAAAATGCAAATGCACATCTATTCTGCCCGATGTCTTCATATGTAATAAGTATACTCCTGTATAGGCGTATTATTACTGTATTATCATTTATTGTTGTTATAATAAAATAAAATGTTATACTAAAAAAATCAAATAATCTATAATGAAAAAACTGAAATGACAAAACAGATTGAAGAACTAGGTTAGTGGAGAACGAGTTTTCGTACAATACAGAGAGTTAAATAATACTGAAGCATAAACAAATGTTTCTGAGCAACTTCCAATGCCTTATTTCAATTAACAATGAACCCATCTTTTTTTTCGTTTTTCAGTTTTGATTCCATCTAGGCTTAAAGTAAGCCACTGTTACAACAAAAAAAAACTCACAACGTCCAGCAGAATCAAATATAAAACATTATCCAAATAGTTACTCTTTGAACACTGCTTCTTTGGATGCATTCAATTCCATCCACCAACGCTGATATCTGAAGAATGGAGCTAACATTAAATAAACTTTTTTTCTAAATAAAAGTTTAGCCAGATACGACAGATGTAAAAATACTATTGCATATGTTGAGGCCTTTCATTTATCTACAGTCCCTCTACCAACGTCGGTATTCAGATGTTAAGGAGATGATAAGCTCACTGTTGAGCTTTAGTGGTCACTGCCAATTCTTAAGTTAAGGCGATGACTTCAAAAAGTAAGGGTTCCGACATTTGGACTAGACGTGGTTATAGCTACGGGTTCGCAGCCTAGTGAATAGAGAAATAGAGATTTGTGTCAATCAGTCTGCCATGGAACTACAGACTTATAGTATAGTGTATACTTCGGCTATAAAATTAAAAACAATAATGTTGTGTTTCCGATTTTGAAACTAAGTATTTTGCGTTGCCTGCCTAAAGGGGAGATTTGGGTTGGTCGCTATTTCACAGTGACGGTAAACCAAAAATATCCTCGGAGTAGATTTAGTTGCCTTCAAAAAGGCAAAAATAGAAAACAAAACCCAAACATGTAACTCAAGACCAGCTAATGATGCGGCGAAGGTTGACATCTGACGTGAAACATCTCTCTATCCCACAATACCTAGAAAAGTCTGCAAACTGTAAATCCGTGGAAGCTAAGCGTAAACAGAGCAAACCGTAGTAACACGTAAACCAGCGGAACGAAAAGATCCAAGAGAATATAAACCTAAAGAATAACAACTCAGCAATGAATAAGTTTGAGAAATAGAGAGTTTCAACAAAGAAAAACCCTGAAAATCCCAGCAAAACATAATCCTACACACATAATCATCATCGGCACTACAACCGGGATCCGGTCTTACCGCCGGTCCCGATTTCGAGCCGATGTCATCCAGTTTGAAAATCCCAGGCTCTGGGCATCCTGGTCTACGCCCTCCCTTAATCACAGACACGGTTTACCCCGCCAGTAGTACATCAGGGTTTTTATCTTGCAACAGGTTGAAAAGCGAAGCTCTTCTCTCAGTTCTTATAAGTGGATTGACATTGACAAGAGCGTTGATCGATGTTTTGGTTAGAGGGCTTTTATTGACTTTTTATGTAGACTGGGCAAGTGCAAGTATATATCGTTTATTTGACTTTGCAGCTGTGTCCTCTTGAAATTTAGCTCGAGATGTGTGTCACTGAAGATTGAGCAGGATTGTGAACAGGTCTGCTTGCGATGTTGTTTCAGTCTATGTGGGAGTATTTGTGGTTACCAGTGTAGTAACCTGTTTGGTTATTTTCCTCCCCGCCTACGACCGCTGTGACGTTGCGGAAGTTATTGTTCGGTCTCGGGACAGAATTTTTAAATTAATTTTTTTGGAGGCGATGCCAACATGTGCTGATGCTATGAACAACTTTTTAGATTGACTTAAGGCTATTTGTTGTAGCCTTTCTCTCAGGGAGCGTGTCTCTTCGTCCTTAAAAGGACGGGTGATCTCCTTAATACGGCTCCTCGACAGTACTATAGTGATTAGTATACCCGCCTGTCACGCGGGAGACCGGGGTTCGATTCCCCGCCGGGGAGCTTCTGCCGCCAGACTAATTGCCTTGCCCGGAAAAAACAAAGCATTATGGAAAATTTAACAAGCCTCTGGACTTGCTAAATAAGGCCAAGACCGGTTCCTGGTTGTAGTACCGATGATGATGATGATCTCCTTAATATACCGCTCCTGCGGTCGCCAGCGTGTTTCCGGGGCCTCCGGGAAGAGTGACGATCGATTGCTGAATGAAAGAGACCTGAAATTCGGCCGAATCCAATAAAAATGAGGGTTTTGGAATCTGAAAATACTTTTATTAATTTATTTTAATTGAATGGCGTCCTTAAACGTCAGACGCCAACCTAGAGACTGAACCTCGAATAAAAAAAAAAAGGGTTGGCGGGAGGGCCGACTTTAGCGAGACAAGGACAGATGTGTCCTTCTTCTTGTCTCTGGCTTCTGGTCATCTTGCGATAACCGGAATCACCCACATCCGTGAGGATGTTGGGCTCGGTCTCGAGATATCTGAAAAGAAAAGAAAAAAGGGGGTATCCAAGGATAGTGTGGACAGTGTTAGTGCGGGTGTTCTCTAACTACTTGTATAGAGGGATGGTGGGAAAGAAATCATACAAGACCGGTAGGTCTTGGGTGCGGTAGTAAACGCAGATCACGTGTTTGGCGTATGATGATCTGCGCTTTGGTCGGTGTGTGTATGTTTGTGCCGTCTTGCACTGTGCCGTGTGTGTGTGGCTTGTTAACAGTAGACCCTATGGGATGGATCCAGGAATCCTTTACTATAGAGGGGAATGTTGTCGGGAAGGGTGATTTCTTCAGTTTTATACTGAAGAAGAAACTGTGGTGGTCTGATCCGAAGAGATCGAGAGAGAGAAGGGTCAAGAACGCAAGAGTCCCGTACAAGTAGGTTCTCGCTGTTCTGAATGCTTTCGAGGTACTTGTATGCTAATTGAAGCAAGTACTCGTCGATAGGGGTAATGGAGGCGCCTTCGTAAAGGTGAGAGTTGGGGTAATGACGACCGCCAGGTCTTCTAGAGTGATTGATGCATCTTCTGAGGAGTTTCCTTTCGAAAAGTCGAAGTCTTTCCATTTGAGCCGAAGATATGCAGGACCATATGGGAAAGGCGTACGATATTCCAGATCGGATTAGCTGCTTATAGCAGAGAAGCTTAACTTTGGTGTCAACTTTGTTGCTCCACTTCAAGATGTTGTGCAGTTGCTTAGACCGAACGAGGCGCTTTGGAGAATGTGGGTCACATGTTTGATGAAATTCATTTTTGGGGTATAAGTGACCCCAAGATATTTCATCCTGTCCTGTGGTCTAATCGTAGTATTGTGGCGATTCCGCCAGATCCCACGGCTCGCCTTCCTGAAAAAACCCCCATAACCATAACCCGGGTCTGCACCAGCTTTCGCTAATGCAATTCGCATTAGCATCTTAGATGCTTCACGCATCAAACAGACCCAATTATTTTAACCCTAAAATCCCTATAAAGAAAACTTACCTTCATGCATCCCTTCGCATACAATTTTTCATAAGATTTCTTTGTTTGCTTATTTGGTATTCTGAACCAATTCGGTACCAGACAAATACCATAAATATCGCGCCGTCTATTTTTCCCAGCCGCGCCATATACCTTTTCATATACATTGCCTGGCAACCTTTTTTGTTTGTCTTACCAACAAACAACCCAAGCAGCTGCATATAATTAGCGCAATAGACGCTGAAACCAAATTCTCCAGCATTTCCTAATGCAAATATGAACCCGGTTTCTATTGCAGCCAGAGATGCCATAAACATTCAATTTGCTTTTAGCACCTTTTTCTCCTAACGTCGAAAATAGCGACGAGGCATCGTGTAAACAATGACCCGCATTACCAACGGGCATTGGGTCATTTTTCCCTATTGTCTTTGCCGCCTGCCTGTTTCGTCGTTCCACTGCACGTGTGAAACGCATCTATCTGAACGATCCCACACATACCACCATGACCTTTATTACGAGATCTGGTTTTCTTGTTCCCATAAGAGAGACTCTACGTTACACTTGTGGGAGATAAAACATATCCTTGGCAAGGATATATTCACACCCTTAAGAGAAGAGTTTTTCTCTCTCTTCATTTTTTTCCTTAGCGAAATCATCTCTGCATGAGATGACGATCGCTGAGTCTTATTCCATCCTCCGACCACGCTGGTCGCACGGTGAAACTCCCGCTCTCCGCGCCACCAGCGGAGAAGCGTAAACAGTAACGCGCGAATATATATCCGGAGTCGTGTGTGTTTTATTTTTCAACTCTAGGAAGTTTTAGTTTATTTTTCCACGTAAATTTATCCGTGAATCTATGAAATAACGTAAATTTATTGCTCCCAAATTGTTTATTATCGAAAACATATAGTGCGGCAAAAATCGGTATACAATAGTCTCTTTAATAAAACAATATCCTTAAGTTCATACGAAAGTGTTCAATAGTTTTTGTGAAAACAAATAAATCATACAAAGATGTAAAAGACAAACAATAAACAATTTATCAATTTTCTATACAATTAACTATAAATTTGCAACTTTGATCATGTTTTAATAATTGCTCTAAATTAATTGTATCCATAATTGGCTTCATTACGTTCATGTATTGCTAAATCAAAACAACAAACAAACCAAATTACAACAAGTGAACAATAAAAATAATTCAGAAACTATGTGCAGTGTGATTCCTTTCATCGGTATTTAATTTTCCTCCTGGAGGGCGGTGCGTTGCTGAGGTTCGTGTTTGTGCGTTGTATTCGGTGGAACATTTAGTGAATGATGGGGATGTGAAGTGAACCAGTGCAGTACGCCCGCACAACCTACTTCTACCCCACATTGGTGACTCCGAGTCGGAGCAATCGCGCCTTCTGACCAATGGACAGTGACTTCATGGCGGTAATCGGTTTTTTTTTTTCTTTTTTTATTTAAACGGTGCAAAAGTGCAAAAAATTAAAAAAACAACATCACCGGGAGCAGCCGTTTAAACACCATCACACACCGGCGGCAGACACCACCTGGCTAGGAACAACAGCCAAGGACTCCAGATAAGTATCCTTCCTTCTTTTTTTTTCTATTCACCAGCCTTTCAAGTGAAAGAGTTGTCGGGACTAAGCCAATCAGATGCCTTCGAATTAATACACAATTAACAGAAGACAATTAAAAGGATACCCACTACCCAACACCGCTTTGCCAACGACGTCCCAGCGATGCAGCGTAGCCACCTGTATCACCGAACAGCAGCACAGGACACATGCTCAACATCACCAACGTAAACAAGACACGCCACTAACGACACACAGACTAAACGCGTGTATAATACCCCTTGGTGACATTTTGACCAGTATGGAATTTTATGCCAACAGCTTCCTCGAAGAAGGCTACAACGTTAATATTACCGGATGGCTGGAAACAAAACCGAAAGGCGCATTACCAGCAACTGGAGCAAAATTTTACTTTGTCCGTCTTACCAAATGACTGGAACGGAAATTTGGAGCAACAAATGTAGACGACAATGAACCGGAAAGCATCGCTCCAACGTCCCAGCGACACCACCTGACTCAACACTTTATCCAACAACATCGCATCACAGGTTTGCCTTTTTTTTTGTTCATTAGTTTCATTTTTATTGTAAGCTCCTTCTGAGCGAAATCAAAATTTAAAAATTTCAATAATACTTTTAAAAATTAAATAGTGGGTTATATCCAATACAAGGAAACATAGATATAATTATTAAGCTTGTTTTTTATGCAGAAATTAATTAGTGATTTGAAGTGCAAATTTTCACATACAGTTCTCGTTGGTTAAAACCTCTTTAATTTATTTATAAAAGATATCGGCATTCGTATAGATGGATATATGTCCGGAAATATATTCGTTTGTATGAGTGCGTTTCTTTTATTTTCTTTTGAAATGTACAAACCAACATGAACAATTGGAAATATCCAACAGCACGTATTCCACATAGATCTTCCTTATAATAAATATGCAAAGGAACTTCTATAATTATTATCATTTTTTTGTTCTTCTACTAAACATATACATCACTTATATAAAGATACATACATACAATCAATTCTTAGACAACTTAACCAAGTTAAAAGAAATCATAAACAATTGAGGGGAAGTATATATTAAAATACCACCTTGTTTAGTTTTAATATAAAAATGGAATCTTACATATGTACCCACATATACATAATTATTCATCTAAATGAGTAACATAAGACCAAGAGTTATGTACTGATTAATTTTTGATTTCCCCTGAGAGTACCTTATATTCTAATTACGCAGCATTATGTTCTTCTCCGTCTTTAACATAATTTTTACTTTGTATTAACATTAACAAAGAAATAAAACAAAAAAACAATGTACCCCTACCACGAAAAAAATTATAATAATAATAATAATAATTATTATTGTAAACCCCTTCTGGGTACAGCGCAATATGTAATAATAATAATTATTGTAAACCCCTTCTGGGTACAGCGCAATATACAACCCTTTCCAGTACGCACACGACTTCCTTCAACTCGGTCGACATTATTTTTTTTTTTTTTCCTCAACACTACTCGACCTTTTTGGACTCCATTTCGACTACACACGACTCCGCTTCCTACTTCTCTCGACTACTCGCGACAATACCCGACCCCTTTTCAACCTCTTCCTACAGTTGCTTTCTTTTTCGACTTCACGTCGCCCACACTCAACTCCACTTGACTCCCCGTGACACATTCGAACCTTTCGACTCGACATTACGCGACCCACCTCACACCCGACTTCTTTTCACCCTTTTCGATTTCGCTCGCCATTATCAACGCCCATTTTTTGCAAACCGGCCCCTTAGCTAACAACAGCTACTACGCGTAGCATATAATCAATAGGACGCCCGGTTTTGTCTCGCGTGAAACACCTCACTCTTTTCTGTCTCCTTTCTGAAGGTCGGCGCTCACGCTCACCAACCATAGCCGTCACGCAACCCCATGCATCCCTTCTCGACTCTGCTTGACCTCTAACACCCTTTTCTGTCTCTGTTCATATATTGGCGCCCATCTACGCCAAAAACAGTTATCACGCGAAACTGTTCATCAATGCTCGACCTTCTACCCGATTTCAGCAAGCCAGCTTCCCTCGTTACCACAGCTACTACGCGTAGCATCTATCAGAGCACCTGGTTTTGCCCCTTTATTTAAATTTCAGGACATTCGTCCTTAGATCTCCTACGTCTCCCAAATGTCTCAGCAACACCGGCCCACAAATCAAACCGATACCATCGGGCTGAGACAACATACCTGTTTCCCCAATCCTTTAGCCACCATGGCTTCCCTTTAGCGGCAACTAAAGGCTATACACGCCCCTCTACGCCGCCTCAAATACCTAGGTGCATAATACTTCGGAGAGTGCAGCAGTTACTCTAGGCCGCCTTGTGGTTAGACACAACCAACCATACCCCAGGAGCCCCGTAATCTAAGTCGCCCAACTTAAACGAGCGCGATTGGCCGGCCCTCCCAACAAAGCGCCGCTTGGTCGAGGTTGCGGTCTCCGTTTATCAAGCTCAGGGGTCGACACCGGAGCCGATATATCGGACCTCCCTCGATCGGTAAGCCGCGCAACTGGAGCGCCCGCCCCCTTTTTATCAGTCACAGCGGCAAACAATTTGCCATACAAACGTATGGACAAAAGACACCCGCTCTGGACTTGGTCCCTTTCCATTCCGCACACGGCAACCCGTCACTGCGGATGGGAATTACCCTGGGATAAGTTCCCCTCCTTCTCGCACACACTATTTCGTCACTGCGGATGTGAGCGGATTTCCGATAGGTTCCGACCTATTCGGGCGATAAGCCTGTTGGTCCATGAGACCCATAACAGGCCGATGGACCACGCCGCACACATTTGCCCTTGATGGCATCAAGCGGTAACAACTGTGTCCATCTTATCGATAAAGGCCCAAGCAATAACCAGGAACTGGTCACCACGACAGTCCCTTAACATTACCACAGCGCATTTCCGAAGCAACCTCCCTATCATCACAGCACCCACCATCGAGCATTCCCTCGCCCCTACCTTTTTTTCGTGACTACGTCACTGGGAGGGGAGTACTGTGGCGATTCCGCCAGATCCCACGGCTCGCCTTCCTGAAAAAACCCCCATAACCATAACCCGGGTCTGCACCAGCTTTCGCTAATGCAATTCGCATTAGCATCTTAGATGCTTCACGCATCAAACAGACCCAATTATTATAACCCTGAAATCCCTATAAAGAAAACTTACCTTCATGCATCCCTTCGCATACAATTTTTCATAAGATTTCTTTGTTTGCTTATTTGGTATTCTGAACCAATTCGGTACCAGACAAATACCATAAATATCGCGCCGTCTATTTTCCCAGCCGCGCCATATACCTTTTCATATACATTGCCTGGCAACCTTTTTTGTTTGTCTTACCAACAAACAACCCAAGCAGCTGCATATAATTAGCGCAATAGACGCTGAAACCAAATTCTCCAGCATTTCCTAATGCAAATATGAACCCGGTTTCTATTGCAGCCAGAGATGCCATAAACATTCAATTTGCTTTTAGCACCTTTTTCTCCTAACGTCGAAAATAGCGACGAGGCATCGTGTAAACAATGACCCGCATTACCAACGGGCATTTGGTCATTTTTCCCTATTGTCTTTGCCGCCTGCCTGTTTCGTCGTTCCACTGCACGTGTGAAACGCATCTATCTGAACGATCCCACACATACCACCATGACCTTTATTACGAGATCTGGTTTTCTTGTTCCCATAAGAGAGACTCTACGTTACACTTGTGGGAGATAAAACATATCCTTGGCAAGGATATATTCACACCCTTAAGAGAAGAGTTTTTCTCTCTCTTCATTTTTTTCCTTAGCGAAATCATCTCTGCATGAGATGACGATCGCTGAGTCTTATTCCATCCTCCGACCACGCTGGTCGCACGGTGAAACTCCCGCTCTCCGCGCCACCAGCGGAGAAGCGTAAACAGTAACGCGCGAATATATATCCGGAGTCGTGTGTGTTTTATTTTTCAACTCTAGGAAGTTTTAGTTTATTTTTCCACGTAAATTTATCCGTGAATCTATGAAATAACGTAAATTTATTGCTCCCAAATTGTTTATTATCGAAAACATATAGTGCGGCAAAAATCGGTATACAATAGTCTCTTTGATAAAACAATATCCTTAAGTTCCTACGAAAGTGTTCAATAGTTTTTGTGAAAACAAATAAATCATACAAAGATGTAAAAGACAAACAATAAACAATTTATAAATTTCATTAACTGTTTGATTTTCAAAATTTAAAAGTAAATTAAATTCAAAACTAGACACATTTCATTGTTAAAGCGCGTTTCCTGTACCTGCTGCGATATTCGGCCAAACTTAAATAATACATGATGGAGGAGGAAGTTAATCAGCGCCGTACGCCGGTGCACTTACTTTCTACCCCACAGTATCTCCCAGTTTTATTCGAATATTCTGTGAATATCGAGAAGTAGTTTGGGAGTGTTTACTACTCTGAATTATAGCTACTGCTTTCGATGGGTTAAGTCGAATTTTCCATCGACTGTAATACTGATACAGTTCGTCCAAGTGACGGTTGAGTCGATTTGTTGCGAGTTTGGGGCCTTTGGATGACATGTACACTAGGACGCCACCCGCATAGCATATCTGATTTACTCTCCCGTCCACGGGGCGAGGAATATCGGAGGTGTAAATATTGAATAAGATGGGGCCTAGAATGGAGCTGTGGGGGTTTCTCTATACTACGTGGAGATCCACCCACCATTTCCGGCCAATTCCATCCAATTTCGACCGCCTTACAGCGCGTCAAACCAACTCCATTCCCCCCTACTTACCTGTTCACCTGTAAAGCATGTTACCACCAAGGACACATAGCTTAACTCATTTTTCCAATTGGACAACGCATAAAAGAGTTTAGCTTCCCTTTTTCGCCATATGGCAACTCTTATTCATGTCGATTAGCGACAACCAAATCCAGCTGGACGAAGTTGTCGCATCATTGCAGAACCGCTTGGGAAAAATATCAAAACATTCGATTGAATCACACGATAATATTTCCCTAGCGTTACTTGGCCTTTTCCCACTTCCTCCATTCGTTGGGGATCAAACATCTCTTTACCCAGGTGAATAGCGTAAAACACAATTTCCTCTCCTCCGCATTTCTTCCTTTCTATAGCCATGCGCCTCCGGGATAATCACCACACCACACTACCCCAGTGTGGAACACCTCGGAGGCCACATTACCACACGCACACTAAGCCAGATCAACCCGAGTTATTGCGCTCCTCGCTTTGTGTTTTTCGTCGACTCTGCGCACATCGGCGTGCAACGAATACGCCAGCACTTAACCAGCCCGACGCGCTTGGGGAAATGAAGAGAGCACAAGAGAGAGCGCAATCACATCGGCTGGCTAGTGCGCAAAAGCAATAAATTTCTTTTTATTACTTCTCGTCCCCCTTTTGAACCGGAGTCATTCAGTCAGATTTTAACACCCGAATACCGCACATGTGCCGTGTCTTTGCGTGTGAGACCAAAGTTGTGAGAAAACCATCGCTTAGTTAACGTCAATTCAAACGTCCACATAATCTATTCCGCATCGTTCACATTCCTTTTAATAACTATTTCACACCATCGAACTGTTCGTGACATAGGATATTGTGCAAGAAAATAATTAAAACTTATCATAAGCCAACAAACAATAGTACACAGAAGCAAAATAATATACAACCTACGCCCAAAATTAAGTGTTTTATTTGGCTTCGTCTGGTGTTCCTTCTTTTTACCCTTCCGTGCTAAATAGGATAATAGTTAAATTATTTTATCTCGTCCTTACGGCAACGAAACGAATTTCATAAAAAATCTACTTCAAACAATTCAACGGTTACTGTGAGACACACTCGTCAACCTAACCAGGCATCCGCAGCCCCCAAGACGTCGAAGAAGAGTTCAATTATTCCGTGGAGGTGTTACCGGATCCGCGCCCGTGCAGGTGCAAGAGGACACTACCCCCACAGAGCCCGGTGGTACACATACAGCGGCGTGAAAAGTTCGAGAAAGCTTTCCATTCACTCTAACTTGGAAGGTTCTGTTTCGAACGAACTGGTAGATGATTGAGCCTCGTATACAAAATTCATCGCACGTTTATACAAACCTTCATACATATTTGTATGTGAGAAACTGAAGAAGTTTGGTGGGCGCTGGCGTTGACGTGTAGTCTTGGTCTTGCGAGTTTGCGTTGGAGTGGGTGTTAATGAGGGATTTCTGGTTTTTATTCCCCTTACCCTTTTTCCACATTTGTCCCACGTGTGGCCCGTATGTCCAATTTGACCGCTAGCCACTCGGATGGTTCATATGGGGGAGCAGAGGTTTGGTGTAGTCCCGGATGTGCTTTCCTCTGGGACTGCCTCTGTTGGTGCGGTGACCTATTTTGTGGGAGTTGGGTATGGTGCGCACGGCATTCTACAATGTCGTGGCCATACTGCCAGCACTCCCGGCAGAAAGGTGTGTTTTGGCCTCTTTTATGGCAGAATCTGCACATGAAGCATGCAGTCACCGAGTACGCCCGACGGGCGCCTTGGTCCCTTGTGGTTTGATCCACTGGTGTGGTATTGTGAGGGGGCGAAGGTCGACCTACCCGTTGGGTATGCGCGTTTCGATGGGCGCGTCCAACCTCCGCGCGAATTTGGTTTAATTCGCGGCGGAGTGAGGCGTGTAATGCGAGGAAGTCGGATATAATGACTTATGTGGGGGAGTGGTCTGAGGGAGACTCACTGCGCCTGCGGTCTTGGGCCCGCTGGGGAAATTGAGTTGCGTGAAAGGGGGCGGGCCTTCTGGGGGGTATGGGTGGCTGTGAGGATGGCGTTACCGGAGAGACCCTGGGTGCTGCTGGAGGAACTGAAGGGTGCCCTGTAGGCGGGGCTATGAGTTGGTTAACCGCCGCGATTTGGTACGCCGGGAGCTCAGACCGCTGATCTGAGTTTTCCATAATCGCGTCGGCGATTTTGGATAGGTAGTCCGAGCTCTGGTTCGGTTGGGCAATTAGTACCGACCGGGCATGCTGTGGGAGGCATCTCAGGAAATGAGGCCTGATGAAATCGTCCGAGATCCGGGTCCCCGCTATTAAGCGTAAATGGGTCAGGAAAAGGGACGGTTTTATTCCCGAAAGGTTGGTCTTGCTTGCCAAGCGTTGTTGTCGACTGCGGTGGGGGGCTCTTTTTGCCCTTTTGCCCCTATGAATTCTTGTATGTATAGTTGAGCCACTTGTTGCGTATAAGGATTGCATACGCCGTAATTCCCCGGTGGCGGTAACGGGGCGACCGCGGTAAACCTCCTGGTCGAATTCCTGGAATCACTTTGGCCTCGTTAATTACTTACTCCAACAAGGGGACACCTCCTCTTTCACTCGTGCTGCATGCGCCTCCTTTTCCAGCAAAGATCACAAAGGAAAACAAACGGGATATTCATCTAACAAGGGAGTCTCGCTTAGACGTATTTATTTGAACACTTCGAACATTATCATTAAACATTAACTTCAACTTTCAATCTTAAATAAACTTTTTCTTTTTAAGGGAGCACAACACATTTTCAACAAGTCAGACGAAAGAACAAAAGAAAAACGTGAAAAAATAAAATAATTCGTTTCATGCGAATGAACTTAACATGCTCTTTCTTCGAGGAGATCAGATCTTATCTCTTTTTCCGCTGTCAAAACGTCAACAACGGAATTCCGAACAAAAGGTTAACCCTCCATCTCTCTCGCTCTCCACTCACGTCCACTTCGAAAAACAAATTCGAACTCGAAGAACTGCACGATCCACACCCGAATCAGGGTGGGTTCAGAAACTCACTTCAGGATCGTACAATTCTTCCACCACCTTACCATCATACTATGTTAAAACAAAAGTATTAAATTCAATTATTATTATATTTACTAAATGCAAATTATTAAATGATGGTGGTGGCCGACGTACGTAACACACCTCCCCCCCCACAAGACTGCGTGGCATTCTTAGGAGAGGAATGTCACGACGGAGAGTGGACGGCGGAGAGCAAACAAACAAACAATTAACAAACCAACCAATAAACAAATAGATAAATAAATAAACATGCTTAGGTGTTAAGGTTAGTAAGGATTTTCTATATATTTAGTACTACTTATACATTAGGGTTAGTGACAATAAATAAATAAATAGTTAAATAACATTTAATAGGGGAACACTAACTACACAGATTCCCATCTATCGCGGCGGGCCCGACACTGAAACGATGGTCCGACCGAAAGCTCGACCGCCCACACGATCCGGTTAGGACTCCCCCGCCAAGGCGAGGCGATCCCCTCTCGTTCAACCATTCCAAAATGTCACCCGGCCGGCGAAAACGTCCCGCTCTTATATATTTCATCTAATCCTCCTCTTCTGGACTCAGTACTTGCCCCGGTCCATGGGTTGGTAGATCGGGGGGGTTTCCCGTTTCGGCGGCAAAACCTACCATCACCCGACATTATAGTGCGCTTTCGCACTTTCATATATGCGATCCAACCCCCAGCACTGGGGTTTGCCTCTGCAGTCTTCGCTGGGACTGCGCCTGCAGCATTAGGCCTGGCCTTAAAGACTTTTCGTCAGACTCTCAAGTTGGTATCCCTCGACGAAGGTCCTTTACAAGGACGAAGATTCCGGAGGGTAACCAGAGTCTGGCCAGCTAGGATCAGGGGCTCCAAGTTATAGGAAGGCTTATCCTTTCCATAATTGTTCTTTTATATAAAACGCTGTCTATAACTATATGTTACTAACGTCCACTGTTTGGGGTTCATCCGGATGACCACGTGGATAGCACGTGGTTGAACAGCTTTTCGCAGCCCTCCCCTGTATGGGTAGGGTCTCCGGGCGAGTACCTGCCGCAGTATCGACCTTAACAGGTCCCTTTGGCACGTCTCCCCGTTTGGCTGCCACACGCTCAACCCTTCCCGTCCCATAGTTGACAAATTGAATGGAGAATGGCACGGGATTTACGGTCGTTCGGGGAAAAACCAAACAACCACCCGGCCCGTCTACCTTACAATTCCGAGACAGGAAGTCGTACCCCAACAATCCGTCTTCCTCCAAACCCGGCAAGGAGTCTACTATTTGGAAACTGCAGGGAATCTCATGGTGCAACTTGAAATTCCCAGTGCAGCAACCCCTCGACTTACCTTTGACAAACAGCGCTTGGAGCGTTGTAGATTTATGCACATCCATGCCATATCTAGGATGGAGTGCCTTCAGCTTCAACAGGCTGATCTCAGCGCCGGTGTCCACGATTAGGCGCGTAGGGTTCCTACGGCCAATGTCTAGAGGGAGAGCGACAATCGGGACTCGAGTCGGCGAAAACTGAGAACAGCTGGAGCTGGGTTTCGTTTTTAGTGCGGTCGGGTAGGATCTTGCCGACCCGACCTTGGGGAGTTTCCCGAACTCTCCCATTTCGCCTTATGTCGACACTCTGCCGCCTTGTGAGTGTGTCGACCGCAAAACTCGCACAATGTTCCGCTCGTCCGTTCAGGAATATTCCGCTCGGGAGTCCCACTGGACTCCGAGCTAGCGGAACTGGAGCTATTCTTTCTGCCCACTTTGGGCCCAATGCGCCGGGGCTGCCATTCCCGGCTCCCCGCGCTGCCTGATGCGGCATCATGTCTCGCATCCGTCTTTGAGGATTTTGAGTCCATGGAGTCGGGTCGCCTACCGCCACCGCTCGACACGGACAGTCGTCGCCCATCATCTCCGCCTGCTTTCCGGGAATCCTTACTCTCCGCGCTACCATTACCGGTGCTTCGATTTCGCCGACGCTGCCTCCGACGCCCTCTGCGCCTATTACTCGCGCTTGCCCCAGTCTCCACACGGGTGTCTTGCTCTCGGCTCGCAGCAGGTGCTGTTCCGGCGTGCCGCTTATGGGGAGAACCCTGGGAATGCTGTTGTTTTTCCCACCTTTGCCTGTATTCGCACCCGCGCAAGCTATGACCCTGTCGGCCACAAAACTCGCAACAGCACCGGACGCTGAATACTCTGGGGCCTGATGTCGCCGGCCCGCCGCCCGTAGACGGGGGCTGCGGCTCTGGTAGGGCTCTCCGCTGATACTGCGGTCGCTGATGAGGCGGTTCCCGCCGTGCGAATCCGCCCTGCTGACCTCTACCCCTGTATGTGGTCTGGGGACCGCGCGTCCTCGTCGGACGATCCGGGCAGTCCACTATATCGTGGCCATACCGCCAACACTCGCGACAGAAGGGAGTGTTTCGTCTTTGTAGACACTCGTCGTACACGTGACCCCTCAGATGGCAAAAATTGCATATTGTCTGGGATTCCAGGGGGTGCGCCGATCGACCAACCAGATCCCTGAACGGATTGTCCCGACCCGATCGATCCTGTGGCACATACGTCCCCTGAGCCAAGCTCTGCGACTCTCCACTCTGGCTCGGCATGGTATTTGACCACGCTCCCTCGCCAGAGGAGGCCGGAGCATAGGCACCAGCATCCCGTCTATAATTGAGAGGCCCGCACGACTGCTCCCGAACGAAATCACCCCCTCCCCGCCGACGACTATCAGGCTCTTCGGCCGGCAACACGAATGACACCGCCCGGGGATTTAAATTCGACAACACCGGCGCCGGCGCCGCGGCGTAATCCCTAGAAGTGGAGGATGTGTTTTCAAAAGGGGTCGAGCAACTTCCCGGTCCCGACTCCAATGTTTCCGACGCTCGCTCGGCGATTCCGTGCCGCGCATCCACAAACAGGTCGTCCTGCCTCAGCATTTCCCTTCGAGCTCGCTCGAATCCGGTTAGGTGGTCCACCAGGCTACGAAAAGGGACATTACCCAACGTGAGGAGGAAGTGTTTTAGTCCTTCCTCCCTCAGACCCCTCACCAACACCGGTTTGGCCATGCCCTCAAGCTGGCTGGCGAAGACGGACCTACCCTGGCGACCATAAAAGCGCTCAGCTGCCTCCTCGCACCGTACCACGGCCCGCTTCACTCGGGAAACAAAGCCTGTGGCATCCTCGGAAGGAAGTTGTCGCATTTTGGAAAGTTGTGCGCACAACTCCTCATACGACACCCGGGGTTCGTAGGCCTCTTTAAGACGCTGTTCCGCTTCAAGGAATGTCGTGGGTGGTCTCTCCTCGAACATCCGATAGGCCTCGCCGCTCAGCCTAGAGGGCAGCCACCGGAGGAAGGTATGTTCCTCCTCCACCGCCAGCCCATCCAAGGTCCTTCTACAGCCTTTGAGAAACGAAGAGAGTCTCTCGGCCGTATCCGGTCCTTCCTGTCCCGAAAACATGGGGACTGCCTTCGACACCAGGTCGAAAACCATATCTGTGCCCAACATGGTCCGTACAGGACATGGTTGTGGGCCCAGTTTAAAATACGAGGGCATTGGCGTGTCCTCCATGCTCCCGACAGGCTGTTTACCGACGGTGGGAGGGGGGCGTGTTGGCGATCGGTCGTCCACAAATTCGTCCCTCGAATCATGGAACGCCTCCGGATCCACCTCGTCAACCGGCGGCTCGGGAAATGCCTCGGGTCGTGCCCGGGCAGGAGTGCCCTCTCGGACATCTCTCTGACGTTGCCTTGTTTGCATTGCTAGGCCGTCTAACAAACTCAAAATTTCACGCTGTTAAACCCGGAACTCCGACAAGACCTGTGGCCAACAGTAAACCCGGGGAAAAACAACGGTCCAACAAAAACACAACAACAAACACAACTCGTCCAACGAGAGAACCAACCCGAACGCGACAGAACTAATCCGCACACGAGCCGACCGTATATCGGATACAAGCCCACAACGTCCGAGCAGATCAGTGCTTCACCCCGAAATCTCCGATCGTTAAAGGTCACACACGGAACGAGGGGGCGCGAAAAACGACAATGGACACAACCCCCACAACAGACAAACAACCACTCCTATAGGGGACAACCACTCCTCTCGCAGCTACAAAACTACAGACCGCGCAAAGAACCTCACAACACAAACAGCAACCACACTCACCGAGAAGAGAGAGAGAGAAAGGGGGAAGGAAATAAAATTTAGGCACAAGAAGAGAAGAAAAAAAAAATCAAACGTGTCTCTTGTCGTGTACAAGAACAAAATCTAAACGCGCAGTCCAAAAAGAAAGAAGAAAAGCTCAATCACAATTCCAAAAAAAAATATACCAGATTAAGCCAGTGCTACAAATAAATGGTTATCACATACATAAATAAATAAATAAATAAATAAATAAATAAATAAATAAATAATAGCACCAATCAATTTTCAAAAATAAAGAAAAGAGAGAAAAAAAAAATTAAATGCATATATATACATATATGTTTCTGCTCTGCCTGCAACTTCGCAAGTTCACTCCAACTGATACGTTGGCTGTCTCTTCCGTTCCAAAAATGAACAAAACCATAACCTTTGGAGACGCACTCTTCATCTACCGCGACCTCGCAGCTCAATATTTTCCCAATGCGATGGGGCACCTGTATCGACTATTCTGTGTAGACAAAATAACTCCGATCGCCTCACTGAGCCGCAAAGCCAAATCAGCAACCCTGCCGCGGTCCGTCCGGAAGGTCTGTCCAGTCTTTAACATTAACTCCAGTTTGTGACGTGTTTTGCGACTTGAGATGCACAGGTTTCTCCTGGATTTGGGCTTTTCAAGCACTTACGAGTTTGACTCAGGCTTCCTCAAATCCTGTCCGCAGCGCCAGTGTAATGTAATGTATGAATTCTTGTATGTATAGTTGAGCCACTTGTTGCGTATAAGGATTGCATACGCCGTAATTCCCCGGTGGCGGTAACGGGGCGACCGCGGTAAACCTCCTGGTCGAATTCCTGGAATCACTTTGGCCTCGTTAATTACTTACTCCAACAAGGGGACACCTCCTCTTTCACTCGTGCTGCATGCGCCTCCTTTTCCAGCAAAGATCACAAAGGAAAACAAACGGGATATTCATCTAACAAGGGAGTCTCGCTTAGACGTATTTATTTGAACACTTCGAACATTATCATTAAACATTAACTTCAACTTTCAATCTTAAATAAACTTTTTCTTTTTAAGGGAGCACAACACATTTTCAACAAGTCAGACGAAAGAACAAAAGAAAAACGTGAAAAAATAAAATAATTCGTTTCATGCGAATGAACTTAACATGCTCTTTCTTCGAGGAGATCAGATCTTATCTCTTTTTCCGCTGTCAAAACGTCAACAACGGAATTCCGAACAAAAGGTTAACCCTCCATCTCTCTCGCTCTCCACTCACGTCCACTTCGAAAAACAAATTCGAACTCGAAGAACTGCACGATCCACACCCGAATCAGGGTGGGTTCAGAAACTCACTTCAGGATCGTACAATTCTTCCACCACCTTACCATCATACTATGTTAAAACAAAAGTATTAAATTCAATTATTATTATATTTACTAAATGCAAATTATTAAATGATGGTGGTGGCCGACGTACGTAACAATATGCAGTTTTTCTCAAGTATTTGGCTGTTGAGGGAAAGCACTGCCGCTGTCCAATTGTCAACGAAATGCGCTGTACCGTCTTAAAATGTTTGCACTATCACCTTTGCTGTCACTTGGTCGCTGTTTCTAGGTGTAAAAGGTGGCATGTTCATTTTTTTTTACACTATACAAAAAGAAACCGTCGCGGTCACCAATGTGGGGCTGGTAAAGTTGGTGTTTAATGGCGCGTGTTCGTTCTCGGGGACACCACTGTGGGGGTTGAAAGTATGGGTGCCGACGTACGGCACGGTTTCACTCTCACCCACCGACAAAAATCCAGGGATCGGCATATAGTTGCAGGTAATAGCACCGGTAATGGTAAGCTCGTTCGCACTGTGTTTTTTATTTTATTTTTTTTTCTCATCCGGAACTTAAGGCCAAGGGACAGTCACCGCTGAGTCAGCCTAGATCGTTTGCAACTATTTTAAAGGTTCGATTAGTCAGATCGTATCTTGTAGTCATTCGCCGGTAGCCGTTCACTAGAAGATCGCACTTCGGGCACGTTGCAAGCACTTGAAGTTCTGATGCGAAACTGTCATCCGAGAAGAGGAGACACCACAAGGTAAAAGATGAATGAAAGGCACTGAACGATTTCCACGTTAATGTTTTTTATTTCTTCAATATTTTTTAAACAGCACGAAATATTGCGCCATTACCACAATTTACAATTTCCTAGCCCTTAGGCACATGGGGTACAAAGAGTAGTTTTATGCACAAGCCTCCGCGGAGGAAGTTATCGATCTCCGCTAATTCCCGACTTTACTTTATCCACTGAGTTACGAGGCTGCAGCGACGCATTATATTGTGTATTAGGTTCTCTGTGGTCGCGATAATTTATTTTATAACTACGGCTCGCGTGTACACTACCGAGGTTCAATTCGTTCTTTTTATTCTCATCCCGGATTTCCTGGGCGATTCGATGTGTGTGTGCTCCGCGGCGTACCAAACTCCACAGACTCATTAAAGGCAAGAAAAAGTTCATCGCGTCGTGGCAGTGGAGTCATACCTAAATAAACTTACTGCCACTTACTGGGAACTTGAATAGGGTTGCTATGCTGGCATAGGGAATTTAGTTCCAGAGAATCACTGCCGTACAGGCTAAGTTAAATTCCTCGATCGCTATGTATACGGGGAAATTGGTTTGGAAACACGACCAAGTATGGGCATGAGTTGTCGGTTAGACAAAAAAATATGGGTGTTGGTCGTTGCGATGGTTGTTTCGCGGGAATGCAACGTATGGTAAGGAGAATTGTTATCGAGTAGGATGGGAGCCGAAATGATTTTCGGGGAAACTAAATGTTGCTTGGTTACAGGCGAGAAAATAGTTTAAGCAGGAAGTGAGCCGGAATGATTTTCGGGGAAAATTAGAGCTGCTTGGTTGAAAGCGAGGAATATAATTTAAATAGGAAATTAACCTAAGTGGTTTTTGGGAAAAATTGTATGCGGTTTGATGTAATTGGCGGAGATGATTAGTATTCCGCTGTAAATTTGAATATGCATTTTATTACAGCTTGGGAAATGGATTCTTGGTAAGTTTTGGGATGTATGCAATTGCAGATTTGGGGACGGATGCTGTTGCATATTGGGGGGTTTGTGCTATTGCCGTTTTGGGTTATGGTGATGCGCTGTTAGCTGTCAAAATTGGTTGGAATTGTAGGTTGGTTCTCCATGTGGTATAGGGAACTCCTATAGATCTCCTGTGGACCTGTTGCTACGAAAGCCATATTGGCGATCATTGTGGGGGTCATTTGATTCCAGATAATGAGAAGTGATTCCATTATCTTGGAGAGAATAGAAGTTAGTGCTATGGGTCGATAAGAAGAAAGGGATGATTTGTCACCGTCTTTAGGAATTGGCTGAATGTTCGCTGACTTCCATCTATTTGGGAAACGGCCAGTAGAATAAGACAAATGGAAGAGTTTCCACAGTGGTTTAGCAAGTGAAGATGGACATCTCTTCAAGAGGAATTGGGGAATGCCATTCGGACCAACGTATTTGTAAGCGTTTAGCTCTTTGCGTGCGCGGGCAACAGGACGCGTTCGGTCGTGAAGCTGGCTCATGGTGTGCTGGTTATGCTCAAGTTGAGGTAGAACTGTTGTGGTATCAGGCAGCGTTAAGTTGGCTGCAAAATGTGCAGCAAGTAGATTCGCCTTCTCTGTTGCAGTGGTGACTGGTTTGTCATCGACTGTAAGCGATGGAATGGATGAAGAGACTGAGTTTTGAACGTTTTTCACGAATGCCCAGAAGTTTCTACTACCGCTGGGAGAGTGTAGTATTTTTTGTCAGACTCTCTGGTCATGCAAGAACTTGGCGCGTTGAATATTCGCATTGCAGTCTTTTCTAGCTCTCTTGAACCTTTTCCGGTTTTCCTCAGTATTGTTTGATTTATACAACTGGAAGCTCAACTTTTTAGCCTTAATGGCTTCTCTCCACCCGGAATCGAACCACATATTTCCCTTGGGTTTGATACACTTTTTTTTGTGGATTAAAGGTTTGCATGCCAAGTAAAATCGTGTCCGTCAATGTGTCCACTATAGAGTCAACATCGTTATTGAGGAAAAATAACGACCAATGTAACCTCCCAAAAAAGTCGTTCAGACCTTCCCAGTTGGCTTTCTCGTAGAACCATACTGTTCTTTTGGGAGTTTTCTCGTAAGCGTTGGTGTTCGTTAGAGGAAATTTAGCTGACACGACACAGTGGTCTGAAGTGCCCAAGGGCGAAGAAACTTCAATTGTGTATTTGTTTGGGTGGGAGGTGAGAAACAGGTCCAGTGTGTTGGCGAAATGACCATATATATCTGGTACCCGTGTTGGCTCATTGACAAGTTGAGTTAAATTATTTGAATCAGCAAACAGCTGGACGTATTGACCTTCAGGTGTTGTGTGTCTGGAGTAAGAGTTATGCAAATTAAAATCACCCGCAATAACGATCTCAGTGTGGGGATATAGGGTCAAGATCATATCGATAGAATCAGACAGAGCATCAAATTCGTTAAAGGATGCGTTTCTATCCAAGTGTGCGCTTCTGTAAAGAAAGTAGTAATGTATGATATGCTTACGAACGTGAAGTTATAGCCAAGAGAAATTAAATTCTGGGTTGGAGCAGAGCCCGTATTGAGCTGATAATCAATATCATTTAGTATGTATGTGGCTATACCACGATGTAGAAAGAATAGAGTCACTAAGTTATATCCACGTAGATTAAAATCGGGAATATCTGTATTAGTTATTACCTCGGTTTTGCTAAGTGCAAGGATAGTTGGTTTCTGGTTAGAAAGGTGGGCAGACACAGAAGAGAAGTTGCATCTCAAGCCCCGAATGTTACACAAATCAACGCAAAATTCCCGCTCCATTGAAATGGTCCTAGACAAAAAACCAATACCGCCCCGGGAAAGGATGCAAGTCGGGACCAGGAATAGATAAGAGAAAGCAACCAGTACAGATGTTATGCCCTTGTAGTAGGTGCCCCATTAGATCCGTGCCGAAATCCAGGTCACATCCCTTCCACGATGAACATTATGCCCCTAAGACAGTAAAAACTCTCCAAAGATTATAAATAAATCGAGATTATCGATGCCTGAGGAACGCAAACAGAGGTGCAAAAAAAGGAAAAACAGTCACAAGGAATGCAAAGGGTAGAAGGTTTTCCCGCACTGCACATCACTCGCGTGTATATTCGCGCACTATTCACAGCACTATGCCGCGTGTGTGGAGATCCGTTTATTTGCATAGGATCGCACAGAAAACTTTGCACTGCAATCAGACGCGTGTGTGAAGATCCGTTTGTTTGCTTAGGATCCCACAATAAGACTTCTCGTCTGAACCGATAGTTCAATTGGGTATCTTAAGTGTGACTAAGATTCCCAAAACGGAATGCACAATTGATCCGATTGTACGGCTCACGAGGCAGAAGCGTACGTGCTGTCTCGTTGGCGGTTTTAAATCGACTAATCAGGCCAATGCTCATATATGGTTGTCTAGTACGGTGTTGTATTATTTGTTGTGCTACAACGGTTAGTTTCCGTGCTTCTCGTTTTACCGAGGAAGAGAAACGAACAATGGAATCCTGTGTGGATTCCTGATGATTGTTGGTCCTGTGGGGGTAGATTTAGTTGATGTGCCGTCACAGGTTTACCATTATCACCAACGCGTTCACTAAATACGCCCGGAGAGGACGGTACAACAGATGAGTAACGGGACCAGTGTTGCTACTCGAAGGAAGTTAAACGTTAAAAGGAAAAAACAGTTAATGTTCCATAGAACTTGGACTTTATTGTATTTCACTTTGAATAATTGTGGTTATCTTATAATTAATTTTTACAGTCTGAAATATGTTCTTATTTGCGCACGGAATTATGTTTTAAAGACGATACCATCTCCGCTGAATACTTAATCCCTACTTCTTTGAAGTGTCTTCTTAATTACAGACTGAAATACGTTTTAAGGACGTACCTTCTCCGCTGAACCGCGACTCTTCAAGTGCTCTTTCAAAAGTGACTCCAGTCAAATCACCTTCTCACTTCGAAAATTTAAATCCTCATCTCTTTATCTTCTTTCGAAGGCCAAGACGCATCGCCACTTATCGCTTGATCCTTTGTTGGGGTTTTTGTTTGTGTTAGCCATCTGGCTAATGCAAACAACAGTTTTCGTGCATTTCAAATGGGTAGCACAAGATCCGTGGGAATTGGTTGTTAGTTTTAAAATTGATGAATTTGCAAGTCATAAAACATCTGGCATGTGAAAATATGCGTTAGGATGTTTATGCTTGCAAGAATTGGGTGTCGGCGGATCGAATAAATATGCCTTTGTTTGCATACGTGCACTTTTAGGTTTTGGATCTTGTGGGAAATTTAGGTGTTAATTGCTTATAGCATATATGGGAAAATATCCATTATGCTGTTTGATTTTAGGAAATTGAATCGAACAAATGAATTGAATTGAATAAATGAATTGAATACAATAAATGAAAATTTGAACTTTTAGTTCGGTTTGGTTTGACATTGAATTCAATGTTATGTTGGGGATATGAAATGGACTTTGTTATAGGTAGGATTTGTGTATATGTGAGAGGACACATTATCACAACTAAAGCCACATATAAAGTCCTGTCGCCGAAAGCAAAATTGCACAATAGTCGTATTATGTTTAGCTTAGAGCGTCTGCGTAGGAGCAGTAAGTTATAATATCGGCTAATTAACCTAGAATTGGAGCATTTTTGGTCTATAAATTAGAAACTAAGAATATAAAACGCGATAAAAAATGTTGTAAAAATGAAAAAGAAAATATCGTATACATTACAATTGGTAGAAAAAATTAAAAAAAACCAAAAATAGCTGGTGCACAAACCTGCATAAGCTAAATTCGGCAATGGCGTTTTCGACCAGTTTCGGGACAGTCATGGCCAAGTTTCTTCGCCGACGCAACGGTGCCAGGCTATTGAACGGAGAAATTGATATTCCGGTAGCTTGTTCAATTTACTCCTCTTAGCCCGAAGGGTCTTAACATCTGAACCTTTGCCTTTGTTTCATATCGATTGGCATCGACCTGATTTTGATTTGAATGAGTTGACTCACAAATGTTGCGTAAATGCGTTGAATCAATGCGAATATTGGACTTCCACAACTTCAACGTCTCACTTAAAACAACCTTCTTATATCGCTAAACCTTGTCAAAACCACATAATATGGATTATCATGTAATAAATATAAAATTACAAGTAAGACTAGACCGAGATTTATTAAGGTATACACCGCGTTAGATATATACATAATCAAACAAATCCGTTTAGTGTAGGCATGAAGTAAAAAAGCAGTAAACCTCTCAAATATTATTGGAAAATGTCAGCTTCAGTTGGAGCAGTCAGTTGAAGGGACTATTATCGATGCAATAAGCGAAGATCTGAAAGTATCTAATTTGCAAGTAACCGGGGTGATCATTGATGTTATTTATCTCATATTATTTTCCACAATAATGCCAAAACATATTTTATCCTACTAAATAGAGTTCATCTTTCATAAGAAGACGTATTTTTCATAAAATGAAAATGAAACCTCTCATTAGAAAACGCTTTATTATGTTAAAATCAAAACGCTAAGCTCATTTCGTCGCACAAACAAAACCTTTATATGATACATCGTTCGTCTATGGTTGGTCATGAAAAATGGTAATTGTAATTAACATACTGTAAAATATGTTGTATGATTTTAATCTCAAGTCAGTGTCATTATTCAAGTCTTGGTCTTAAAATACATTCGCAAACTGAAACAATCGTCATTTAGTTTGAATACCTCACGATCGATTTTTGAATTTCAAATTAACTGAAATCATCTTGAGGTTAAGGTCGATCATAGTACGCAGCTGAGAAAAACACATAGCGATTTTGAGAAATCCGTAAACATAGCTGGTATCGGCAATAAGGAAGAGGACCCGATCTTCCGCTAATTAAAAAAAATACTAAATTTTATTTATATTTAACACAATAGTTTATGTTCACTTCGATAAATTCGACAATTTTTTTGTTGATTTCTCTTCTTAAAATACAATACTTCTGATTATGAATTTGTGTTTGCATTGTGAACGTAACTACGTTATTATGATCACTAATTAATTTCGCTACACTATCACGAGGTGATCATATTGTGATAGACCACTAGTCATAAATGAAATGCAACCTATTTAGGGTCGAAACCCACCAAAAGCCAAAATGATTATACATGAGACATGTGATATATACTAATAAAGTTAGCCAACACGAACATCTAAAAACTATAATGAACAGGCAAGAAAAATCGATTATACTTAATACTAATTCAAAACAACTCATGAATTATTTAAAAGAAAAGCTATAGTCACAAAGTTCAATGGTGTATTTTAAAACCCTGCCTATTAGATGTCGCAATAGGCGTGTAACAAGCATTTCATTAATAATAATGTGACTCAACGCTTGATCAATATTTATTGGATGAACATCAAACCGCACCTTAATTTAAGTTAGGCCACAAGAAGAAGTGTGATTATTCGGAAGTTACCCCCAAGTTATGGAATTGGCCTTCGATATGCGCAAGATTTGCAGGCGCCTACTATGCAAAGAACTCTTTGGAACCTCTGGCCACAGGTTTTCTTACCAATTCATTATTAACCTGCATATAAAATTAACGAAAACCTGTGATGGTAAACAAGAAGAAGAATTCCCTTGTTTGCATATCTTATAAACATTAGTTTTGCCTTTGTGAAGTGGTAAATCGGGTGGAAATGTTAACGAGCTAGTTAGTTTGCGATTCAACATATGGTTGATGAGACTTCATGCTACGCAGTTATAGGCTTATCTGACTGACGTAACTGATGCGTAGGTTTTAGGTTGGCGTCATTAAGCTTCACAATAAAGACAGCTCATAGGTTAGAATCTATTTTAATGGACCTTTCCTTCAAAGCAGATAACCAGTTTTAAATATCGTGGTCTGCAAAAAATAAAAACTTGATTAGAATATTGATTATATATTATAGGTCTCTTTAAGTAATTGATTGTCGATTAATTGTTCATTTATAATGCCCTCTCTAGTCCGCCTTTTTTTTTTTTTTTTTTTTTTTTTTAAACATTTTTTATTTTTCTTTTCATATTCTTAATTTCTAAATTAAAGGCTAGACAAAAAATGCTTAAATTCTAGCTTAATTATCTTATATAATAACTTACTGGTCCTTCGCAGACGCTCTAAGCTAAACATTACTAAACATTTGTATAATTTGCCTTTCGGCGACAGAAGTTTGTGGCAGTACTTATAATTATTTGAAAGACAAAGAAAATTTGAAAAACTTTGTCAATTTTTTTTTTTTTTTTTTTTTTCTTAAAATTTAACTTACTTAACTTACCTATTTTTTTTTTTTTTTTTTAATTTTTTATTTTATGTAAAAGCACTTAACCTAACTTAACTTAAATCTTATACTACCCTAATTATAGAAAAGCTAAGTCTATGTAAGCTAGCTGATGATAGTGTGATTCTATACCGACTTTGGTATCCAGGTCTTTATATGCCATTAAACCACCAGAACTGTTGACGCTGTCAAATACTATCGTCTCGCTCTCTGTGGGAGATAGCCCTACTGAAGCGCAGGAGCTCTTCTTCGGTGCGCGTTACTTCCCGGTCGTAGCACAATCGCCCGTCTACAGATGATCTACTTACATGATAGATCAGCGGAATTCCGGATCTATCCTGTATAAGCCCTTTCATGTCCAAGTCAAGGAACGCCTCTGGTGGAACAAAGCCGTTGCGACGCACGCTCTCATAGTACAGAGTGTTTGAATAGTAGGCCCCGAAAATTAGGTCATTGGACGAGCTTATTGCTCTCGCAATATGTCCTCTGATTAATTTAATCATAAAATTATCCACCCTATTTATGTAGGCTTCATTATATAACGTCTCATTTGAGTAATACTTTTTATAGTCCGATTCCGGTGTCCGATATAATCTGAGACAACTTCTGAGACACTTCCTTTCGAACACCCGAATCTTTTCCATCAAATTTGGACCTATGTTAAACCATACTGGACAACCATATATGAGCATTGGCCTGATTAGAGTCATGTAGCATATGACTTTTACCCTGCTGTCAAGTTGGCTACTGTGAAATAGCCTCCTTGTCATAGCAAACGTTTTTCTAGCCTTGACCAGAGCAGCCTCCACATGTCTATTGAAATACAGATATTGGTCTAGCCAGATGCCCAGGTATTTAACTAAACTCTTGGTTTCCAGTTTATCTCCATCCGGTCCCACGATAACTAGCTTTCGCCAGTCTTTCCTTGTGTCGTTCGTGGCTTTATATAATGGAGTTCTAAATAGGATGGCTTCACATTTCTGGAAGTTGATCTTAAGTTTACAGTCATCGCTTCTTAATGCACTGAGAGATACTGATTTGTCACTTTTAACTTTCGTTTTTGTTGTTTTATTGATTTATTGTAATTTGTTTTTATATTTATCTTTAAAACTCAGTACAGACAGTCTTGATTTATTAAATTAAAAACACTGGGTTGTCCGTTTGACGGCATTTCTAAACTTGGCAAGGGGTACTTAATTCATTTATGATATCGGAATACACGACAAGGGTAGCTTATTCGAGAATTCACAAGGTTGCCTGCTTTCAATGGCTGTCAAACACAAACTGTAGTCCGCCCTTTATTGGGACGAATGATCAAAATATAGTTGAGACGGCTTATCGATGAACTTGCCCGAAGCTTTTTTTTCATTTCTATATCATTTTTTATTTCTTCCTCTTATTATGATTGACTTACTCGCTAGACAAAAATGATTAAACTCTAGCTTATGTTACCTTATTTCCTAACTTACTGGTCCCTTGCGGACTCACTAAGTTACATGCATACGCTTAAAGCCTGAAAATGCGTCTTTCGACATTATGATCATTTTGTTTACATGAATTTTAAAGAAATTAATTAGATACAAAGAAAATGAAGAACAGAAAAAACGTTGGTTTTGTTATTGTTTTTACCTTATATCTAACTTAAATACTAAACAAAAGATTTTTAATTTTTTTATTTTTTTTTTAACTAACTTTTTTTTTTAAATTAACTAACTTAACTCTATCTTAAACCTAACATCAAAACTAAATCTTTGAAATGCTAAATCTATGAAAGCTTGTTTGTTGCGGTTTTTATTATTATTATCATTACTTCCCTTTTTTTTCAGTTTTATATGGAAACAGGTTTTTAATTCCCACTGAGCCACCAAAATCTCTGGTGTTGCTTATTCGTGTCTTTTCGGTCTTTCTGTGCTGCTGCCCTACTGAACTACAGGCGCTCTTCATCTGTGTGCGCGACCTCTCGATTATAATATTGTGACGCATATGACAATCAGTACTGGAATCTTCGAGAAAGTCCGAAACAAAGTACTAGATTATTTTAGGAAGTACTGGAAAACTGGAATAGAACAATCAAGACTATGGAACGGACGGAAACGATACACCAAATCAGAATGAGGAAAAACGGTATAAATACGCCGGACGCAGATCGGGAGTAGAGTTATAAGTAAGACAGTGAAGCATGACGATAAGTGCGGAAGTAATAAGTAATGAGTAAGAAGTAGAACGTGAAACAAGCGATAAGTCTCGAGCGAGAAGTAAGCAGTAAAAGACGCGGTAAGTACGGAAGCGATAAGTAAAGAAATCGTTAAGTGTACCGTATAAGTAACGGTTGTATTACGGACTAATAAAGTGTTACACTAATTCAAAATCGATTTAACGGCTCTTATTTATTTTAAAATAATTAATCCAGCGAACCCTAAGCTCGCTACAATATATTCGTTTATCTATACCCGACCGACGCACGTGATAAATCAACGGAATAGTGGATTCATTTTGTATGAGGGCGTTTATGTCAAGACTAAGGAATGCTTCTGGTGGAATAAAGCCATTGGGACGCACCCCGTCATAATAACTGAACAATTTGAAAAGTCCCCGGCCTTCCATAGTAAGACACGTTTTTTTGGCAAAATTCGTTTTTTTTATTCAACATAATTCCCTTCGAGGGTGATACACTGATTATAGCGACCCTCAAACTTTTCGATACCTTTTTTGAAGTACGATTTGTCCTTTGCTTCAAAATAGGCCTCAGTTTCGGCGATCACCTCTTCATTCGACGAAAATTTCCTTCCAGCGAGCATTCTTTTGAGATCTGAGAACAGGAAATAGTCGCTGGGGGCCAGATCTGGAGAATACGGTGGATGGGGAAGCGATTCGAAGCCCAATTCATGGATTTTTGCCATCGTTTTCACTGACTTGTGACCCGGTGCGTTGTCTTGGTGAAGCAGCACTTTCTTTTTCTTCAAATGCGGTCGTTTTTCGGCGATTTCGTCCTTCAAACGGCCCAATAACGGTCCTTCCTTTTTCAAGATAGTCAATGGAAATTATTCTGCGCGCATCCCAAAATACAGACGCCATAACCTTGCCAGTCGACTGTTGCGTTTTTCCACGCTTTGGGGCGGGTTCATCGTGTGCAGTCCACTTGGATGACTATCGATTGGACTTCGGAGTGAAATGATGGAGCCATGTTTCATCCATTGTCACATATCGACGCAAAAACTCGGGTTTATTACGCTTGATCATCTCCAAACACTGCTCCGAAGCATCAACTCGTCGTTGTTTTTGGTCAAAAGTGATCTCGCGCGGCACCCACTTTGCACAGAGCTTTCTCATACCCAAATATTCGTGAATGATATGATGTACACGTTCAGTTGATATCTTTAGAGTGCCTGCTATTTCATTCAATTTCAATTTACGGTCATTCAAAATCATTTTGTGGTTTTTTCTAATGTTTTCTTCGGTAACAACCTCTTTTGGGCGTCCACTGCGTTCACCGTCTTCGGTGCTCATTTCACCACGTCTAAACTTAGCATACCAATCCTTGATGGTTGATTTTCCTGGGGCGCCGTCTGGAAACTCGTCATCAAGCCAAGTTTTTGCTTCAACTGTATTTTTTCCCTTCAAAAAGCAATATTTTATCAACACGCGAAATGCCTTTTTATCCATTTTTTTCACAATAACAGAAGCTGCTTCACTCAAAATACTATAATTCACAAACTAATGATCCGACATCTGTCAAATTTATACACGCGTCTTTTGAAGGTTATTATTAACTAAAAATCATATGGATTTAATTCTAGTGCCGCCAGCTATGTGCCAGACCGGGGACTTTTCAATTGACTTCTTATATATTGTTTGGATAATATGCACCAAAAATTAAATCGTTCGGCGAGGTCATTGATCTCGCAAGATGCCCTTGTGGGGAACGAGATCGCGACACCAGCATGGGGGAGAGTTCTACATCGTCTCCACTAGTTCTAAGTGTCTGCCGTAGACCGAAAGAAAAAGGAAGTACGCACAAACACTCAGGGAAAACTGTTCACCATACAAAAGGACTTGGTTCTATGAGCGGAAAAGACTGAACGAAAATCATCCGGGAACTGCAGCAGAGAAGACGAAAGTACAATAAAACACACTGGTTACACAGCACAGGAAACGAAATGAAACGCACTGATTAGATGTTGTGACAAATGTGTTTTTTTATTTTTAATTAATTGAGCTATTGTTTTATATAACATTTTTAAATTATGAAATCGAATAGACCACTGTTTTAAGGTTATTGAATCTTTATTGTGAACTTCTGATTTTTACACTATTTACTCGACACGACTTCGCTATTAGGACGCTTCTCCACCGGGCGACGAAGAGCGCGAGCGACCACGACCACGACCAACTTGGTCGGTGGACGTAAAAGGACTCCACGATATTCGTTCGTTGGCAAAGGAAATTCGGCCAGTGAAACTGGCTCTCTTAATTAAGGGGTGGATTTTCCGATTCCAAGAGAGCCGTAAAGTCTCTCTTTGGGGTAACCAAACAGATCTCATACAGAAGATCGTCGCGGTACGCATGTATGTGTGTACATTGGTTCTTTTATGGATCAAAGCCATGGGAACGAATCTAAAATAAAGAAAGGAAAAGGGCATCGGGGGATCTTTGTTTATGTGAGAAGGTTACTGGGAAACGAATCCAGAACTATGTAGGATAAAGGGAATTTATTACCTCAGAGTTCAAGTGAGTAAACAAGTTGGAACTCATTAGATGGTAGGTGGATTTGGAATATTAGAATGATTGAATTGTTTGCGTATCGCCAGAATGCCTGATGAAGGACAGCGGTCTTTTGTTTACTCATGGTGCGAGTTAATGAAATAGTCTCAAGGTGGATGGTGCTAATTACATGCAGCTGGTGTTGGACTATTTATCGCTGGCTAAAAGGGTCGACAGCCGATGTGTGCATAGATAGTTTTTATGTACACATATTGAGGCTGGGATTAGCCAACTCAAGGGTAAGATTCCCCGATATGCGGTCGTATGATATGCGAACCGATGAACTTTATTACAGGGAATTTATCATAAGGTAAGAAAGAACTCTTACATGAATTTGTACACGAGGAGGTGCAAGAAAAGGTAAGAATTCTTTACTGAAGCTTTTTAGATTATACCTTAGATAATCCTAGAAGCGTAAAGCATTTAAGGTGCTAATGCGATTGCATTAGCGAAATTATGTGATTAGATAGGAGTTATGGGGGTTTTTTAGGTAAGTGGACCGTGGGGTTTGGCGGAACCGCCCCACCCTCGGACCAACTTGATCATAAAGTTATCCACTCTGTTTATATTGGCCCCGCTGTACAACGCTTTATTGGGATCGTATTTTTTGTGATCGGATTCAGGAGTCCGGTGTAAGTTAAGTCCTGAGGCATTGTCTCTCAAAAATCCGAATCTTTTCCATTAAGCTAGGTCCCACATTAAACCACACTGGACATCCATATATGATCATCGGTCTCATGAGAGCCATGTAGCATATAACTTTAACTCTGCTGTCAAGTTGACTATTATGAAACAGTCATCTTGTCATACCATAAGCTTTCTTTGCCCTGGCCAGCGCAGCCTCCACATGTTTGTTAAAATATTGATACTGATCCAGCCAGATGCCTAAGTATTTGACTACATTTTTGGTTTCCAGTGTTTGTTGGTGTGGTCCCATAATAGCTAGCTGCCAGTTTTTCCTGGTGTCTCTGGTAGCTGCAGCCAGTGGCGTTCTAAAGAGGATGGTTTCACACTTCTGGATATTGATTTTGAGTTTCCAGTTGTCGCAGTATCGCTGAACATCATTGAAATCCCCTTGTAATAAGCCGTTAATGATTTAAAATATTGGTGCTGTTCTATATATTATCAGATCGTCTGCATACGCAATAGCCTGATGAAGAGACCTTATCAGGTCGCTAGTGTAAATATTAAAAAGGATCGGATATAACACCTCTCTCTGTTGCAGACCGTGTTTTATTGGTAAGTAATGTTGGAGGTCACATTGCCACTTTTGACGACGAATTTCGTATAGTATATACAGTAGTGGTTTATGAATGCCTAGTCTCATTAGCTTGTAGTATAACCCTTCTAGCCAAGCGGTGTCGAAGGCCCTCTCCAAGTCAATCAAACAGACATATGTGCACTGTTTCAGACTTTTATTCCACTGACTGTCTGAAACCAGTTTAGCTGCGGCATGTGTGGTTTCATGACGAGCTTTAAAACCAATCTGGTTATTTGGAATAATATTGTTGTCCGCAACCCATTTAAGTAGGGCCTTGTTTAGAACCTTTTCGAATACTTTACTGATACTCGGTAACAAACTGATCGATCGCACATTTTTGGGGTTTGTTCTGTCTTTCCCTCTTTTTGGTAACGGTTGGATGATGGCCGTTTTCCAACGTACTGGATAGTGTGCGTTGTTCAGAGCGTTGTTAAACAAGAGTGCATATATGTCCATTGCCATTGCAGGAAGATGTTTTAGTACGATATTGGGTACTCCATCGATTCCAACTGATTTTTGTTTCTTAATTGTAGTATTCCAGAATACTACCCTTATTAGCTTTAACACTGAATCTCATTACTTATCTAATCTCATTACTTATCTAACAAATCGTTAAAACTTCCTCTTAACATATCTTACATTCTCACTTAATACATACCATTAATAAACATTCACAATATTCTATATCAAGCCAGTTACAGCACATTTAATAACATGCCCCTTTTCATAACATAGCACTTTGATTTTCGTTCAAAGTTTATTCAAAATTTAAAAGTCACAGAGACTAAAGGAATACTTTGATAAAATTTGTTTTGTTCAAATTATAATTTACAACCAATTAGAACAATAAGTAGCATAAGAAGAGAGAAATTTTGATTGTAAAATCAGTTTTAGTTTTAGTTTTGAGTTAGAAGTTGAAGAGTTTAGAAAAGAAGTTGAGTAAAGCAGTTTGGAAGTTAAGTTTAGAAAAGAGGTTGAGTTGAGTTTTAATAAGTTGAGTTTCAGTTGTTTTTAGCAGCAGAAAAATCAAAGAGAAAATTTAGAGAAATGGATCCCATAAAGAAATAAAAACAAAATAAGGAGAAACAAAAAATAAAACATTAAAAAAAAAAAAAATATTTTATATAAGAAGAAAAAAATTAAAAAAAAAAAAAAAGAAAAAAAAAGTAATGTAAGCAGCCAAGACCAGGATATTCAACTTCTAGGGCGTGAAGTCTGCCTGGCGATAATCAAAAAAAATAGATAAATTTTAAAAAAGTGAAAGAAAAAAAAAAGAACTCAACGACACAACAAAGACACAAGAAGGACAACAATAAGAAACTCAACAAGACTTCTATCAACTTCTAGAGTAGTAGTAAGAAATTTTTTCAAAATATTGATTTTTCTCTCTTCCTTTTTTAGGAAGATATTCAACTTGGAAGCTTTCCTTTTTACAAACAAAATTTTTTTTCCGATAGAAATTTTTCTTTGAAAGTTCTCTTTTCAGTTTTTTTCGACGACATTTCCGTTTTTTTTTTGCTTTCTCTTCGAAAATTTTCTTTCTTTACAGCTTTTGGGTCCAATTTATTTTTCGTTTCCTGCATATGTATTGAATAACAAAATAAGGGCCTTTCATAACCATGTTTTTAAGAAGTGATAACAAATTTTCGCCATACATTATTTCAAATTTTCACTATTACGAGTCCTTACTACACGAGACAGGCGGCTAGGCAGGAGGAAGAACAAATCCACTCACAACAGATACACAATAAACCCCGTGAAATGGCTCTCTCTGTCGGAATTTCTGATGTTTTCAGAATCGTCCCCACCTTTGACGGGAAACCCTGCGACCTAGATAAATTTATTTCCGGGGGAGATGTTTTATTTAGATCCATAAAAAAGGCAGACCCGGATATATATGAAACTTTTTTAGAGCTAGTCAAGAATAGACTAGAGGATCCTGCATACGATCTTATTACGTATAGCAAAATCGCTAAGTGGCAAGATTTAAAGGAAAAACTAGAATCGGAATATAAAGAGGAGCAATCTCGGTCAACGGCACACAATGAGTTGATTTCTCTGAAACAACACTTCAGAGAAACCATTCGGGAATATGGAGATAGAGTTGCGAATGCTCTGAGGACTCTGAACTCTGCCACTTGTGAAATAACAGCAGACGCGGTGGTTAGGGAATTCTTAATGGAAGAAAACACAAAATTGGCCGTGCAAATATTTGAGGATGGACTACAGAACGAACAACTGAAAATGCTAGCTAAGGTCCATGGGGGAAACAGATTAAAACAGTAGATTGCCCATGTAGTAGCGCATGCTGCTCGAATGGACAACTCTCCCAGGCCATATCACTATAATGAAAATCCCAGATTTAATTGAATAGTCTGCCAAACCTGTGATAAGCCAGGGAATACACAGGACACATGTTATCGGAACATGCAGTCCAACACTTTTCCGAATAGACAACCCATAAAAAGAGAATACAACATTTTATGCAATTTCTGTGGAAGGAATAATCACTCAGATAACGAGTGTAGATACAAGTTATCTAGGAATGGATCGTCTTCCTCCCCACATATTTATTAATCATTTTATATCACACCGTACTAGCAAAAAAAGAAAACTTTACCGATACTTCACTTAAACTACTTTTCCACGAGCACTTGATTTTGTTTTCCCCCGCTTGGTAGAAACCTTGACGTGGTGCGGGGGCTTAAATTACAATGAATCACTCAGGCTATGCTGACGGAAGCATATGCTTCCAGTAGGGCCACCCATGTCAGACAGGCTAGCGAGGAGTAACACCCAAAATCTACCACCCCTAATCCAGGGTGTTACGCGTCACCGTGCCCATTAAATGGTTTGCAACCAGGGGTATACCGACTGTATTGTAACGGTGCCTCTCTGACACCAGGTCGAATCAGACCAATAAGCAGACCCTACCATATCAAAACGGGGGTTTGATGTGGCGGACTATTTGAAACCCCAAGACTCGTGGGATCAAAAATGAATAACCAATATAAAAAAAAAGAATCCCACGAAAAACCCGGTAGACATAGGTTTGATGAGCCGACACTACCATAAGGGAACAAATCATCAAGAAAACACCGACTCGGCAAAAGGAAGACGTATGGAAAAACGGAAAAAGCGGGATATACGCATCGGCAAGTGGAATGTTCGAACGTTATATAAACCAGGCGCGATACAGACGGTCGTAGAAAACGCGAAACAATATAAAATGGACATCGTCGCGCTTCAGGAAGTTCGACTCCCACATCAAGTAATCGAAACCAACGGGTTTACACTGGTGTGTGGAGGTACCTATACACATAACCTCGGAACTGGCTTCATCATAAGCAAGAAGATTACGCCGCATGTAAAAGATGTGCAATTTATTAATGACCGAATGTCGGTGCTAAAAATACAGGGCCCATGGTACAATTATGTATTTATAAACGTACACGCCCCAACAGAATCTACCGACGAAGAAACGAAGGACACATTCTACGAGACCCTAGAGGAAGTATTTGATGGGATCTCATCATTCGATGTTAAAACCCTCCTCGGCGACCTCAATGCGAAAATTGGAAAGGAATATATCTTCCAACCAACAATGGGTAAAGAAAGCCTACATGACGTTTCAAATGATAATGGTATTAGAATTATCACGTTCGCAGCGTCAAAAGATCTGGTAGTGAAAAGCACGATGTTCAAGCACAAGGAAATCCATAAAGCCACATGGATATCACCCGACGGCGTAACGCGTAACCAAATAAACCACTTCCTCATAGACAAAAGACATCACCCGAATGTCCTTGACGTAAGATCATATAGAGGACCAGATTGCGACTCCGATCACCTTCTAGTGATAGGCAAAATTAGAAGTCGACTTGCAGCAAACCCACATGTACAGTCACGGGAGACGAGCAAAAAGTTCGAGATTGATAAACTAAAAGACCTGCACAAAAGGGCTGAATATCAAGACGAACTAACGAATAGATTTAGCATCCTAGAGAATAACAGCAGTGAGAAAGAGGAAGTCAATAGTGTGGACACTAAATGGACATCGATCAGAGACACAATCAAACAAACAGCACAAGAGGTATTAGGATTTAAGAAAACAACTAAGTCCAAACCTTGGTTTGACGATGAGTGCATGGCAAAGATCGAAGAACGTAAACGCCTCAGAATGATCCACTTAGAAGCATATGATGAAGTCAACGCAATAAAATACGCGACAATTCGGAAAGAACCAACTAGACTTTTCAAACGCGAATGGAAGAAGACTCGGATCGAAAAAATCATAGAAAATGCCAGAGCAAAGAACAGCAGAGGTATGTATGCCGGCATAAATTAAATTAGAAATGGCTACCGAGGGAGAGCCAAAATAATCCGAGACACAAACGGCTGTCTGGTGACAGAACAAAAGATATCGTGACAAGATGGAAGCAGTACTTTGAAAACCTGCTCAATGTGCGCAGCCATCAACCACAAATAAACGCACCAGACGTACATACAGCCGAGCCTCAGATCCCAGAGCCCTCGTTCGACGAAGTTGTAGACGCGATAAATCGACTGAAAATCAACAAGGCTCCCGGAATCGATTGCATACCGGCAGAGCTTGTGAAGCATGGAGGAGGGGCAACCGCTCGAAAGATCCACCAACTGGTTCAAATAATATGGGACAAGGAAGTCATTCCGGAAGAATGGGAAACCTCAATAGCCATCCCCATTTTCAAAAAAGACGACAGATCTGACTGCGAAAATTACAGAGGAATATCATTGCTCCCAATCACATACAAAATATTAACAAATGTCATATTGGCGAGAATCACACCGTACGCAGAAGAAATATTGGGAGACTACCAATGAGGATTCCGTCGGAACTGCTGGAAAATAAGTGGGAATACGGAGAGACGGTTCACCAACTGTTCCTTGACTTCAAAAAAGCCTACGACTCAGTCGCAAGGCAAAGACTCTACCATATTGTGGTTGAGCTGGGAATCCCGAAAAACTATGCCGCCCTCATTCAAATCTGCATGAACGAAAACAAAGGGCGAGTTAGAATAGAAAACCACCTCTCAGAACCATTTGAAATCCGGGACGGACTAAAACAAGGGGATGGCCTCTCGCCATGCCTTTTTAACCTTGTCCTCGAGTTTGTTATCAGAAAGGTACAAGACGACAACACGGCCGGATCATCCCTGAATGGGGTCACACAAGTGCTAGCGTATGCGGATGACATCGCCGTTCTGGGCGATAATCTCGAAACTATAAGTAAAAACTGTGAAATCATAATGCAAGCAGCAGAAGCGGTGGGCCTAGAAATAAACGAAGACAAAACGAAATACATGATTATGACGAGAGCAGGTGTACCTCAGAGAACACATATAAACGTCAGGAGCAAGATATTTGAAAATGTCAAAGAATTTAAATATCTGGGAACGATACTGACGACCAGAAACAAAACGTCAAAGGAAATTAACAAAAGACTACACTTCGGCAACGCTAGTTGGCATGCAGCCAGTAAACTATTAAAATCCAAACTGCTATCACGTAATATAAAGTTCCGTGTCTATAGAACCATAATCATGCCGATTGCTCTATACGGATGTGAAACATGGGCTCTCACAAAACGGGAAGAGAACAAATTCCGCGTATTCGAAAATAAAGTTTTAAGGGGTATATTTGGCGGTAAATATGACGAGGAGTCAGGACAATGGAGGAAACTCCCCAACCACGAATTGGAAGAGGTATACCACAAACCTACAATAGTGAGTGTGATAAAGTCGCGAAGATTAAGATGGGCCGGACACGTAGCGCGAATAGGCAACGATAGGACCGCGCATAGAATTCTTGACGGTAGACTAACGGGGAAGAGACCGACAGGACGGCCGCGACGGAGATGGGAGGACAATGTTAGATTGGACCTCGAGGAGATCGGATCGGATGGTCAAACGTGGAAGGAGAGCGCACAGGACCGGGAACAATGGCGGAGCCGAGTCGGTGAGGTCATGAACTTCCGGGTTCCTACAGGCCAGTAAATAATAATAATAATAATAACTTGATTTTGCTTTGATTTCCAAAGGGGAATTTCACAAATCAATTTCAATTAAAACGAATGAGGACATTTGAAAATTACGTCTCAAGACACTTTGCGACTCGACTGTGTATATCTACGCTCCTCCGCCGGAGCTCGGGCGTTCAACGTGGTCGGCAGATGAAATTCGACTCAATCGAGGGGTAGAATCTGGTTCTTGATTCACCCTCGTTTCGGTGGTGGTGGATATCCTCTCCACTAAGGATATGTTTTATGCCAAAAACGTGATCTGCGTTTACCACCGCACTTAAGACCTACCGGTCTTGTATGATTTCTTTCCCACTATCCCTCCATCCAAGTAGTTAGAGAACACCCGAAGTAACACTGTCCACACAATCCTTGGATACCCCCTTTTTTTCTTTTCTTTTCAGATATCTCGATGACATCCTCACGGATGTGGGTGATTCTGGTTATTGCAAGATGACCAGAAGCCAGAGACAAGATGAGGGACACATCTGTCCTTGTCTCGCTAAAATCGGCCATCTCGCCAACCGATTTTTTTTTGATCGCCCAGAGCAGTTGATAGATGTACATGGTCCCCGGCGGAAGTGCTGCAGGAGACCAACAGGATAGTAAATCTTGAACAAAGCAGAACGAAAAGAATAAAGAAGACCTGTACGGTTTAGAAATAAAACGGAGTTTTATTCTGATATGGTGAGTAGAGCTGTGGCTCTCGCCCCGTTCGTTTTTCTTCACAGATTGTCGCTGATGCTAAATATCACTTGCCCCACGGAAGCCAGCAGAAGCCGCTGGCGGTTGCCCTCAGAAGTTTGTGGCTCTAGAATCGACAACGATCGGTCGCTACTCTGCCTCGGGTTTGAGGAAGCACGGCGGTGACCGCAACGGGTCCCCTCAGGAGTGGTCAATAGAGATCCGCCATCCTATTCAGGACCAGGAGACACGCTACCTGGAGCGAGGCCAATAACTAATAACAACAGGAGCACACCAGGATATGGGGAATCAGGACAAGATAGATGAACATCATCACGAAAAACGTTAAAGAGGAAGGGAACAGTTCTTAAAGTTGGATTTTACTTCGATTTTTTTACCAAAATATCATGAGCAAGCAGAGATGTGAAAGTAAATGTAAAAAATCGCTGAACTCATCAAACGCGCATAACTTTCTCGACTGTCAAAAATAAACTAGACGTGTAAATATCAACTCACGTCAGGAAAATGCAAACGTTCCTTTGTTCGAAATTTGTTTGTGAAGAATTCAGTGCAGAAATATTGTAACTCAATTTAAACAGACATCAAAGCAAAGATGTAATTCGAACCATTTAACAAGTAAATGAAAGAATGCTAATTTTTAACGGATAATGTATGCAAGATAAATACAAGCATAACGTTCTTACATAGAATGGCTGGCATGTGGACAGATATTACTCAATCGGGCAGAAACCATTTTAGAAGATAAAATGTATTATATAGCCACTGTCATCATCCTAAGGTCTAATCTTGTCTCGACGGCCAAAAGTTGTAAATGCGAAATTATGTATTAAATTTAAATCGCTAAATAACTCTTTCTTCAAAACAGAGTGACATATATGCTTTCTTGGTACCAGTTCCTTTTTAATCATCATCTTGTCGTTATTTTCAATAAAAACAAATTCCAAATTAACAAATTCCAAATTAACGACGATTTCCAGCTGTTATTTGTCCTAAAGAGGAAACTGATTTGGTTTTATGGTAGCGGAAAGTTATCACATCGAATTATAAATATCCAAACACGATAAGGCTCTTTTCCGTTTTATCTTCACAGTCGCATAATAATTATGCTAATTTAACAGACTTTCGACAAATTTTTTCCAAGGACAAATGTCTGCGATGTTAATAGCGGCTGTATAGAACCTTAAGATAAAATGAACCACATAAGAGTCGTGCTATTAACGTGCTCTTTATTGAAAACATCATTTTATGTCATTAATGTTTAAACATAATTGAAGAAGTCACAAGCGGGAAGCCCAATTTTCATCCACGTTTCCAAGCAAGTGAGAGCTGAATTGTTTCTTTTTTTTTTGATTTCAGGTCCGCATATCTTTTAATTCAAAATCAAATTACAGATGTTTCTTCATGTAGCACTAAATGCATGTCTGACTCCTATGGTAACTTACTGGCTCTTGGCAAGCACTCTAAATTATACATTATCTAGTTTTTTGTTTATGCCTTTCCGTGTACAATGAATTCTGTAGGTTTGTTTACTATGACAGTCAATATATAAGAGCGCTTCCTCATTTACAATTTTTGCTAGCCTAATATACATATATGTTTTCTATTTATTTTTAACGTATATATATATATAAGTATATGTATATATATATATATATATATATATATATATATATATATATATATATATATATATATATATATATATATATATATATATCTATGTATATATTAACATTTTCTGGTGGGGCCATCTTATGTCAATCGGCGGCAACTTATTTGCAGACCTAATACATACATATATATTTCAATTTTTTTTAAATTTTTTTGTAATTTTTCTTTCCTAATCAAACAAACATTTGAAAGAAAATGTTTTAAAATGTAAACAATAATCCAAAAATTAAAACCATTAAATTAATTAAACTAATCTAAATATGAAGGAAGAGAACGGGAGGGCGGGGGGGGGGGGGCGTTGCAACTAAAAGGCTTACTATTTTTGGGGACGTGTATGCCTCTCTCTGTCACCCACCAATCACCAGTTGGGATGAGATCGGTTTCTTTTAGATTTATCACTTTCACTTATCACCATACTGAAACGTAGACGATCTAGAGTATTAGAGATGTCCTTATCATGGATAATTCGTGTACCCCTGGCACCTCGAAAAGCGTGGTAAATAATATGCACTCCATGCTTGTCTTGGATAAGTCCTTTTCTATCCAAAAAGGAGAACGCTTCTGAGGTTATAAAATCCATTCCGGAGACTACCCTCCAGATACAGATCACCGGGATAGAATGTTCCCGAAATAGGATTATATTCCTTTGCCCTTATTATTATTAAGAATATGTGCCGTCCGGTGTGACTACGAATAATTTTGATAATGACGTTATCTATCCTATTTAGTCCTGATTTGTCATACAGGAGTTGGTTGGGGTAGAACTTCTTCTGTTTCGACTCTGGGGTTCTGTACATTCCGAGGCAGGAACGCAGCCACTGCCTCTCGAACACCCGAAACCTCTCCCTGTGGAATAGGGATATGTTATAACATACCGGGCTGTCATACACCAAAGCTTGTCGGATGAATGCCGAGTATGAATTTAATTTGACCTTGGGGTCCAGAAGACGACTACGGAAGAGACTTCGTGTCATTGCATATGCGTTTTTAGCTACTGTATGCTTATTAAAGTAAAGATACTGATCAAGCCAGATACCAAGGTATCTAACTACAATTTCTCCTTGTGCGGGAAAATTATTACTTCCTTCAATGAAAATTTCTTTCCACTTCCGTTTTGTATCCCTCGATGATATGGATAATGGCTTTCTGAAAAGCATAGTTTCTGTTTTCTGGAAATTTATCTTTAATTTCCAGTCGTCGCAAAAACGTTTGTTTCTATTGTAGTCATCTTGCAGAAGCCTGTTGATTACATCAATATTTTTTCCAGATCCATACACCACAATGTCATCGGCGTATGCAATTGAATGGTTAAGAGAACCTACTAGGTCACTAGTGTAAATGTTAAACAAAATGGGAGAATTCACTGTTCCCTGCTGTAAGCATGAACTTACATATGAAATTTTTTAATGTGAAAGCTCTTGTTGGGTGTTATATCCCCACATTTCACCACAAATTGTCTATCCGTTATCATATCGTATATAATATATAACAAACATTCGAGCATACTAAGATTTGATAACTTATATACAAGTCCTTCTAACCATAAGGTGTCGAAGGCCTTTTCAAAGTCACCCAAACAGACCCCTGCGTATTGTCGCTTTCCGTTGCGTAAAATGCGGAAAGGACCATATGGCAGAAGAATGCCCTCTGAGAAAAGAAAGGGTAGAACACAAAGCCTTTCTAAAGTGCGCAGTGTGTCGGAATGAGGGACATCCCGCTAATTATCGAGGTTGTCCTAAATTGCGAGAAATAATGGCAAGAAGTGTGAATCGGCAAAAAAACAAAGAGCCAGCTCGTACAACAACAACACCCGTAACAGCACAGCAGTCGTACGCACAAGTTGCTTCGGGTGGGAGAACACCAAATCAGACTACATCACAGGTAGCCACAAATACTCCCACACGGACTGAAACAATACCGCAAGCAGATGTGTTCGCAATCCTGCTCAATCTGCAGAGACAGATGACACAGCTACAAAGTCAAATAAACGAGATCTACTCGCATTTGCCCAGTCTAAATAACAAGTCGATATAAACCCTCTAACCACAACATCAATAAAAGCTCTTGTCGTGAATGTAAACTCACTAATAAGAACTGAGAGAAGAGCCAATCTTTTTAACCTGTTGCAAGAGGAACAACCTGATGTACTTCTGGCGGGGGAAACAAAGTTAAGCCAGAGACATAAGATAGGACATAAAAACTACGATATTATACGAAGAGATCGACCTAACTCCTCTCAAGGGGGGGGGGGGGGGGGGGGGGGTCGCAATCTTTATTAGAAAAGGGATCAATCATAAAGTAATATATAGTGGAGAAGTGCGCAGGTTCCGGGTGCTGGAAGCCTGTATCGTCCGCATACCCCTTCAGCAAGGAAGGGGTTTGTATGCGATTGCGGTCTACGCACCTGAAGAGCACCAACAAAACCTATTTATAGCTGAGCTCGAGACACTCTTTCGATGCTTACAATAGCACCTGGGCAAAAATTACTTTATCCTAGGGGGAGATATGAACGCCAAGCATAGAAATTGGGAAAATTATATATCTAATGCCAGAGGAAATCAGTTGGCTAGTTGGTTAGATCAGTTTCATATTGAATATAGAACTGACCTGCTAGCTACGAAATATCCATCGTTCCCCAGAGGTAGATCGTTCTTAGATATCTTGCTAATCGACTCACGACTGAGATTATTCAACACCAACAGACGAAACACAAACTGTTTACGGACGATTGAATTCGACAGTGACCACTGTGCATTCACGGCAGTAATAGAGCTTCCGAGCGATCTCGCAGATCTGGAAGAATTCGTGATCGCGCAACCCTACAACTACAGGGCAATGCGATGGCCACGGTTCACCAGATCATTAACAAGAGAACTCCGTTCGAATGACTTAAATCTGCCAGTAAACAGAAACCTGACAAATGACGAAATCGACAAATACATTCAACAAATGGACGAAACCGTAAAACGAACAATGGACAAAACAGTTCCCAAAACAACAGTTACAGATCACATTAACATGTACAGAAACGCAACAATAAACACACTCCACAAGAAAAAGAGCAGACTGCTATCGAAACTAAAACAATTACACAGACAGTTTACAGACAGACAAGACCAGGAGATAATATCACTGAAATCCCGATTAAAAAATCTCCAACAATTACTTAAAGCTAACTATAGATTAGCAACAAATTTGTATTGGAACAACAGAATTCGAGCTATAAAAACTAATAACCCGAATATGTTCCCACAAATAAATAAAATATTCAGGAGAAATAATCAAAACGAGATTCAGTGTCTCCAAATTCCACGTACTGAGGTAAACAAGCAGCTGCTAACCAACATTGGCATAGATACAGAGAACGCTAGCCCCAATAGTGAGCTCTTCGTGATCGAAGATCCTTTGGAGAAGGCGAACGCTGTGGGAGTTGTCTTTCAGGAAATGTACAAGGTGAATGAAAGCATTCAACGAAATCACGACCTGGAGAACAGAGTCTTACTGAATCACCTGCACCTCCGGAATGAAATTTCACTTTGGCAATCGGAGAATCCGGGTTTTACCGAATTCAGTGAGGATAGTCTGTCAATTGACATTAATGCCAATGGTGAGGCTAATAGCCTTTTAATCACAAGGGAAGGAATCCAGAGTATCTTCGACTCATTAAGAAACAAAAAGTCAGTGGGAATAGATGGAGTACCTAACATCGTACTCAAGAACCTGCCCCCAATGACAAAAGATATATACACGGTCCTGTTTAACAACGCGTTGAATAATGCATATTATCCCGCGCGTTGGAAAACGGCTATCATTCAGCCCATCCCAAAAAAGGGCAAAGACTGTACAAACCCAATGAACATGCGTTCGATAAGTTTAATCCCAAGCAATAAAGTATTTGAAAAGACCATTAACAAAGCTCTGCTAAAATGGGTAGACGACAACAGCATTATTCCAAATAACCAGTTTGGCTTTAGGGCGGGTCATGAAACCACACATGCCGCAGCTAAACTGGTCTCCGACATACAATGGAATAAATGTAGGAACCAATGCACATGTGCCTGTCTGATCGACTTGGAAAAAGCCTTTGATACCGTCTGGATCGAAGGGTTGTATTACAAACTGGTCAGATATGGCATACATAAGCCTTTACTATATGTACTTTACGATATGTCAAAGGACAGGAGGTTCGTGGTCAAAAGTGGTAATGTGACCTCTAATAAAACGTATAATATCAAGAATGGCTTGCAACAGGGCGCGGTACTCTCTCTGATTCTTTTTAACATTTACATTAGCGACTTATTAGATGCACTTCCGCAGGCTATTGCGTACGCAGACGATCTCATAATTTACAGAACAGCTCCGAAAGTTGAGATCATAAATAGCTTAATACAGCGAGACTTCAACAACGTGCAGCGCTATTGCGACGACTGGAAACTTAAGATCAACTTCCAGAAATGTGAAGCCATCCTATTTAGAACTCCATTATATAAAGCCACGAACGACACAAGGAAAAACTGGCGAAAGTTAATTATCGTGGGACCGCATGGAGATAAACTGGAAACCAAGAGTTTGGTTAAATCCCTTGGCATCTGGCTAGACCAATATCTGTATTTCAACAGACATGTAGAAGCTGCTCTGGTCAAAGCTAGAAAAACGTTTGCTATGACAAGGAGGCTATTTCACAGTAGCCAACTTGACAGCAGGGTAAAAGTCATATGCTACATGACGCTAATCAGGCCAATGCTCATATATGGTTGTCCAGTATGGTTCAACATAGGTCCAAATTTGATGGAAAAGATTCGGGTGTTCGAAAGGAAGTGTCTCAGAAGTTGTCTCAGATTATATCGGACACCGGAATCGGACTATAAAAACTATTATTCAAATGAGACTTTATATAATGAAGCGTACATAAATAGGGTGGATAATTTTATCATTAAATTAATCAGAGGACATATTGCGAGAGCAATAAGCTCGTCCAATGACCTAATTTTCGGGGCCTATTATCCAAACACTCTGTACTATGAGAGCGTGCGTTTGTTTGTTTGTTTGCAGACGCATTTATTCACAAAGTCTTTTTTATATTTTACAATTTTAGTCTAAATGCTAAACCTATCTTAATAATTTTACTACATAATGTAATTTACTGACTTTTCACAAGCACTCCAAATTATACAAAATTATATGCTTAATTTATGCCTTTCAGCTTACATTTTCTTTTATTTATTCTTAATATAATACACATACATTACAAAAGAAATAAACTATTATCTTAGAGGTCTACCTCTTCTTCTTTTCGAGGCATTATGACAAAAAAAAGTAAAGATTTTTTTTTTTGAGGATGCAAACATTTTAAAAACAAAACAATATGTGCTTAATGAAAACAAAAAAGATAAAATAACAGAAGTTAACGGGAAGGAGGGCAAAGGAAAAGTAAGGGAGGAAGCTGCGCCAGAGCTGAATATTATATCTGATGACGTGAAGTCCTTTCTTCGTTTTGGAGCCACCACCACTTGGGGTTGGTTCGGTCTTTTATTGATTTATGTCTTTCACTGATCACCATACTGAATCGAAGTCGGTCTGGCCTATTAGAGATATCGCTATTGTGGACAATTCGTTTATCCCTAGCACCACGGAAAGCGTGGTATATAATAGGTATTCCACCCTCATCTTAGATTAGACCTTTTCCGTCCAAGAAGAGGAACGCCTCTGGGGGAATGAACCCGTTCTGGAGGGTACTCTCCAGATACATGTCGTTCGGATAATATGCTCCCGCGATAAGATTATTTACACTGCACTTTGCCCTTGCAATGTGGCCACGAATAATTTTTATAATGAAGTTGTCTATCCCAGTTAGTCCTGATTTATCAAACAGGGTTAATGAGAGCGTGCGTCGCAATGGCTTTGTTCCACCAGAAGCGTTCCTTGGCTTGGACATGAAAGGGCTTATACAGGATAGATCCGGAATTCCGCTGATCTATCATGTAAGTAGATCATCCGTAGACGGGCGATTGTGCTACGACCGGGAAGTACCGCGCACCGAAGAAGAGCTCCTGCGCTTCAGTAGGTCTATCTCCCACAGAGACCGGGACGATAGTATTAGACAGCGTCAACAGTTCTGGTGGTTGAATGGCATATAAAGACCTGGATACCAAAGTCGGTATAGAATCACACTATCATCAGCTAGCTTACATAGAATTAGCTTTTCTAGAATTAGGGTAATATAAGATTTAAGTTAAGTTAAGTTAAGTGCTTTTACATAAAATTAAAAAAAAAAAAAAAAAAAAGTAAGTTAAGTAAGTTAAATTTTAAGAAAACAAAAAAACAAAAAAAATTGACAAAGTTTTTCAAATTTTTCTTTGTCTTTCAAATAATTATAAGTATTGCCACAAAGTTCTGTCGCCGAAAGGCGAATTATACAAATATTAAGTAATGTTTAGCTTAGAGCGTCTGCGAAGGACCAGTAAGTTATTATATAAGATATTTAAGCTAGAAATTAAGCATTTTTTGTCTAGCCTTAAATTTAGAAACTAAGAATATAGAAAGAAAATAAAAAAATTTAAAAAAAAAAATGTATTGTCGCTTTCCTTTGTTCCACTGTATGTCTGAAACATGTTTTGTCGCAGCATGAATCGTGCCGTGTTGCGACTTAAACCCAAACTTGTTGTTCGGAATGGTACAATTTTCGTCACAGCAGTTTATCAATGCTCTATTTATAATTTTCTCGTATACTTTGCTGATATGTGGAAGCAAGCTAATCGAACTAAGATTGGGTGGATTGCTCCCGTCTTTGCGAGCTTGGATGACGCAACGTCCACGAGATGATGAGAGATTGTATGACGCAGCGTCCGCGAGATGAGAGCTTGCATAATGCAACGTCCACGAGGCGACGAGATCTTGGATGACGCACTATCCACGGGGTGATGAGAGCTTGGATGACGCAACGCCCACGAGATGATGAGAGAATGAAGGATGCAGCGTCCATGAGATGGTAACAGCTTGGATAACGCAACGTTCACGAAATAAGAGCGATGCGTCCAGGGAACTGATAACGCAGCGAACCACCATCCCCGGGCGATCTCGAAATGGTTTAAAACTCTTGAGAAGATTTTGAATTTTGACGCTTAAGTGGCGTCCTTTTTTTCACTGACGCGTAGTCAGCTGGCTGTTGACAGTTGTCATGACAAGCAGATGTGAACGTACTTGATTTCTCCAGTACATTCATTTGTAAATGCGCAACAGATGGACTACTGCAGTTTGGATAATATGCATTATTTCGAGCGTTGTTGAACAAAATTGTGTAAGCCTTCAGTACTTCAAGAGGCAAAAGCTTCAGATCAATTTTCGGGATACTATCTATTCGAGAGGAATTCTTATTCTTAATGGATTTGAGAATATTCGTAAGTTCATCCTTGGTCACAAATATACTCGTGTTTGTATTTCCAGCAGGGGAATCCGTACTATTGTTTTCACTAAAGGTCGTGAAACTTCGACTTTCGACACTCCAACTGTTAAGTTCATTGCGTAGAAAAATATGGTTTCGAGGTTTTCCAGGTCTAGATTAGAATGAATGGATTTATTCACTCTATATACTGCCTAGAAACAAACACCAATTTAGTTCGTTTTTTTTGCGGATTCTCAAGTATTAAGAATTCTTCGTTGGAGTTGATTTGTTCCAAGTAAGTCCTGCCCTCAGCAGAGTTTGACAATTCTCGGAACTTCGTGGGACTTGCAGACATGGAATTCCTTATAACCTTTCCTTCGAAAGACTTTATTTATTTGCGGGAAGATATTCGATCCACTGCCTTTAATGGATTGAATTCTGTTATTCCAGTCTTCGTTAATTCCTGATCTATAATTGTCACGGTTCAGTTTTTGAAGATTTTTGAAGATTGACTTAATTGTTTTTATTTTCTGGCTATTTGGATAGCTGAACTGTCTATACAGCAGTCTTAATTTAGAGAGCAGAATGCTGTTTTGCTTATACAGAGCGTCGATCATTGAGTTTCTGTATCGGTTTGTATGGCTCTCCATGTGAGACACTTTCGGAATAGAACAATAGTGTTCATCGTCAAGAGATAATGATCAATTTCATCAAATGAAGATTCCTGTCATTCGGTGCATCTACATCATTGGAGCGTAATTGTTTTTTTATTCTCCGATCAAAGCGTGACCAGTGTGCTTTTCGGAAATTAAAAGAATGTATTGGGTCATATGCTGAAGTAGTGAGTGTTCGTTTGGAACATGAATTACGGCGCCTGGTCCGTAATAATTACTTCCGTACTCGATTGTACGAAATCAATTCCGAGAAGTTATATCCGTATCGAGTAATGGTATTTGCTCGTCTAACAAAACTAACTCCAAGAGGGAATTACCCCTTGGTTGAGACGGCGAACTTGTGGCGTACAATTCTAGTTTATATTAATCTTGTTTTACACTAACATGTGCACAAAAGGGGATTTTGAAGAACCCTTAAATATCAGGAAGTAGATAAGAAATAGAGGTGTCGATGTATATTGGTCTTGAATGTCTGGGCATCACAGAGGCCAGGAAACACATGATCAGGCAGAACATTCCACATTCGTGTGATTCGGCTAAAGAATGACTCTCTATGTTTATTTGTGCGCCTAAAGTCCACTTTCAACGTGAACTGATGCGCATTCACAGATTGATGGGTATCGCCGGAAATTGTCTGAAGGGGCGGAACACATTCAACAAGTTCAGTTGAGCAACGACCGTGGTAATACCTATAGGAAAGAGATAGTCATGATACGTTGCGTCTGTGTTCTAACGACGGAATTGATCGACTTACGGCTGGGTCCCCAATAAGTTTCACTGCTCGTTTTTGCATCCTGTTCCTACTCAGTCACCAAAATCTCTGGTGTTGCTTATTCGTGTCTTTTCGATCTTTCTGTGCTACTGCCCTACTGAACTACAGGCGCTCTTCATCTGTGTGTGCGACCTCTCGATTATAATATATTCGTTTATCTATACCCGACCGACGCACGTGATAAATCAACGGTATAGTGGATTCATTTTGTATGAGGGCGTTTATCTTCTGGTGGAATAAAGCCATTGCGACGCACCCCGTCATAATATATATTGTTTGGATAATATGCACAAAAAATTAAATCGTTCGGCGAGGTCATTGATCTCGCAAGATGCCCTTGTGGGGAACGAGATCGCGACACCAGCATGGGGGAGAGTTCTACCTCGTCTCCACTAGTTCTAAGTGTCTGCCGTAGACCGAAAGAAAAAGGAAGTAGGCACAAACACTCAGGGAAAACTGTTCACCATACAAAAGGACTTGGTTCTATGAGCGGAAAAGACTGAACGAAAATCATCCGGGACGAAAGTACAATAAAACACACTAGTTACACAGCACAGGAAACGAAATGAAACGCGCTGATTAGATGTTGTGACAAATGTGTTTTTTTATTTTTAATTAATTGAGCTATTGTTTTAATTTTTTATTAATTGAGCTATTGTTTTATATAACATTTTTAAATTATGAAATCGAATAGACCACTGTTTTATGGTTATTGAATCTTTATTGTGAACTTCTGATTTTTACACTATTTACTCGACACGACTTCGCTATTGGGACGCTTCTCCACCGGGCGACGGAGAGCGGTAGCGACCACGACCACGACCAGCTTGGTCGGTTGACGTAAAAGGACTCCATGATAATCGTTCGTTGGCAAAGGAAATTCGGCCAGTGAAACTGGCTCTCTTAATTAAGGGGTGGATTTTCCGATTCCAAGAGAGACGTAAAGTCTCTCTTTGGGGTAACCAAACAGATCTCATACAGAAGATCGTCGCGGTACGCATGTATGTGTGTACATTGGTTCTTTTATGGATCAAAGCCATGGGAACGAATCTAAAATAAAGAAAGGAAAAGCGGATCGGGGGATCTTTGTTTATGTGAGAAGGTTACTGGGAAACGAATCCAGAACTATGTAGGATAAAGGGAATTTATTACCTCAGAGTTCAAGTGAGTAAACAAGTTGGAACTCATTAGATGGTAGGTGGATTTGGAATATTAGAATGATTGAATTGTTTGCGTATCGCCAGAATGCCTGATGAAGGACAGCGGTCTTTTGTTTACTCATGGTGCGAGTTAGTGAAATAGTCTCAACGTGGATGATGCTAATTACATGCAGTTGGTGTTGGACTATTTATCGCTGGCTAAAAGGGTCGACAGCCGATGTGTGCATAGATAGTTTTTATGTACACATATTGAGGCTGGGATTAGCCAACTCAAGGGTAAGATTCCCCGATATGCGGTCGTATGATATGTGAACCGCTGAATTTTATTACAGGGAATTTATCATAAGGTAAGAAAGAACTCTTACATGAATTTGTACACGAGGAGATGCAAGAAAAGGTAAGAATTCTTTACTGCAGCTTTTTAGATTATACCTTAGATAATCCTAGAAGCGTAAAGCATTTAAGGTGCTAATGCGATTGCATTAGCGAAATTATGTGATTAGATAGGAGTTATGGGGGTTTTTTAGGTAAGTGGACCGTGGGGTTTGGCGGAACCGTCACACCCTCGGACCAACTTGATCATAAAGTTATCCACTCTGTTTAAATTGGTCCCATTGTACAACGCTTCATTGGGATAGTATTTTTTGTGATCAGATTCAGGAGTCCGATGTAAGTTAAGACACGTCCTGAGGCATTGCCTCTCAAAAATCCGAATCTTTTCCATTAAGCTAGGTCCCACATTAAACCACACTGGGCATCCATATATGATCATCGGTCTGATGAGAGCCATGTAGCATATAACTTTAACTCTGCTGTCAAGTTGATTACTATGAAACAGTCTTCTTGTCATAGCGTAAGCTTTCTTTACCCTGGCCAGCGCGCTTCCACATGTTTGTTAAAATATAAATACTGATCCAACCAGATGCCTAAGTATTTGACTACATTTTTGGTCTCCAGTGTTTGTTGGTGTGGTCCCGTAATAGCTAGCTGTCGCCAGTATTTCCTTGTGTCTCTGGTAGCTTCAGCCAGTGGTGTTCTAAAGAGGATGGTTTCACACGTCTGGATATTGATTTTGAGTTTCCAGTTGTCGCAGTATCGCTGAACATCATTGAAATCCCCTTGTAATAAGCCGTTAATGATTTCAATTTTTGGTGCTGTTCTATGTATTATCAGATCGTCTGCATACGCACCAGCCTGATGAAGAGACCTTATCAGGTCGCTAGTGTAAATATTAAAAAGGATCGGATATAACACCTCTCTCTGTTGCAGACCGTGTTTTATTTGGTAAGTAATGTTGGAGGTCACATTGCCACTTTTGACGACGAATTTCCTTTCATTCAACATGTCGTATAGTATATACAGTAGTGGTTTATGAATGCCTAGTCTCATTAGCTTGTAGTATAACCCTTCTAGCCAAGCGGTGTCGAAGGCCCTCTCCAAGTCAATCAAACAGACACATGTGCACTGTTTCAGACTTTTATTCCACTGAATGTCTGAAACCAGTTTAGCTGCGGCATGTGTGGTTTCATGACGAGCTTTAAAACCAATCTCGTTATTTGGAATAATATTGTTGTCCGCAACCCATTTTTTTTACTTTACTGATACTCGGTAACAAACTGATCGATCGCAAATTTTTGGGGTTTGTTCTGTCTTTCCCTCTTTTTGGTAACGGTTGGATGATGGCCGTTTTCCAACGTACTGGATAGTGTGCGTTGTTCAGAGCGTTGTTAAACAAGAGTGCATATATGTCAATTGCGATTGGAGGAAGATGTTTGAGTACGATATTGGGTACTCCATCGATTCCAACTGATTTTTTGTTTCTTAATGATGGAAAGATGCCATGGATGTCTTCGCTAGTGATCAAAAGGCTGTTAGTGCTTTCAACAGTGATCTCGGCGTTTGCCGTATTTTCATTACTGAATTCGATAAAACCATGGTTTTCTGATCGCCACTGTGAAATGTCATTTCAAAGATGACGATAATTCCGTAGAACTATATCCTCCAAGTGATGGTTGCGGCGAATTACTTCATTTGCCTTGTACACTTCTTGAAAGACGGCCCCTACAACATTCACTTTTTCCAATGGATCTTCAAACACAAAAACTTCGTCATTTAGGTCAGTAATCATTGGTTTTCGTCAGTTCGTGGTATTTGGAGACACTGAATCTCGTTTTCATTACTCCGTCTAAATATTTTATTAATTTGCGGGAACATACTAGGGTTGCTGGATTTTACCGCCCAAACTTTGTTGTTCCAATACAAATTTGCTGATAGCCTATAGTTGGTTTTTATCCGATATTGGAGATTTTTTAATCTGGACTTCAGTGATATTATCTCCTGGTCGTGCCTATCAATAAATCGTCTGTATCGTAGTTTTAGTTGCGACAGAAGTCTACTTTTTTTTCTGTGGAGTGCGTTGATTCTGGCGTTTCGGTACATGTTCATGTTGTCCGTAGGTGTGATTTTTGGTATTGTTTTGTCCATAGTTTGTTTTATGGTTTCGTCCATTTTTTGTATGTATTTGTCAATGTCATCGTTGGATATGTTTCTGTTGGTAGGAGGGTTAATATCTTTTAAGCGAATTTCTCTTGTTAAGGTTCTCGTGAAACGCGTCCATCGCATACCTCCATAGTTATAGGGTTGCGGTATCATTCATTCACCGAGTTCCACAGCTTCGCTTGGTGTTTTTATCACGATCGATAATGCACAATGGTCGCTGTCATATTCAATTCTGCGTAGGCAGTTTATATTTTGTCTGTTAGTATGTGTATGTTTATGTCGTGTGCCAATAAGCATAATATCGAGGAACGATCCCCCTCTGGGGAAAGAAGGATATTCTGTAGCTAGCAGGTCAGCCTTATATTCAATGTGATGTTGATCTAGCCAACCAGCTAGTTGATTTCCTCTCATGTTGGATATGCTATTTCCCCAATTTGGGTGCTTAGCATTCAAATCGCCCCCTACGATGTAATAGTTCCCTTCCGAGTAAAGTTGTAAGCATTGGAAAAGAGTCTCTAGCTCCACTATAAATTGATTTTGTTGATGTGCTTCTGGTGCGTAGGCAGATATCACATACATCCCCCTACCTTGTCGAAGGGGTATGCGGATGATGCACGCTTCAAGCACCTGAAATCTGCGCATCTCACCAGTATATATTACCTTGTTGAAGTTCTTTTTTAACAAAGATTGCCACCCCTCCTCCTTGCGTGAAGTTGAGTCGGTCTCTTCGTATAATGTCGTAGTTTGTGTGACATAGCTTATGCCTCTGATTCAGCTTAGTTTCGCTAGCCAGAAGCACGTCAGGATTTTCGTCTTGCAACAGTTTAAAGAGAGCGGCTCTTCTCTCGATTCTGATAAGTGAATTTACATTCACGACTAGAGCCTTAATTGTGCTTTCTGTTGGGGGGTTTATATTGACGGCTGGCTAGACAATTGCGAATAGACCCAGTCTAGTCTAGTGTCCTGGTCCTTTATTTGTTTTTGCATTTGTGTCATCTGCGTCTGAATAGCGAGCAAGGTTGTGAGCACATATGCTAGTGTTATTGTTTCTGGAGGCCCAGTATGTTGCGACGGTACCCGTGTGGTGGGTTGTGGCGTGTTTCTCCTACCAGCTGTTACCTGAGCATACGAGAACTGGGGTGTTACATTTAGTGCTGGTCGGGCTTGAACTATCGGGCGTTCTATTTTTCGTTGCTGTGAAAACTTTTTTTCCTGCAGTTCGCGGAATTTAGGACAGCCTCGATAATTAGCTGGGTGTCCCTCACTCTTACAAACTGCACACTTTAGTAGAGATCTGTCGTCTACCCTTTCTTTACCTAACGTGCATTGTTCTGCGCTGTGGTCCTGTCCGCATCTTACGCATCGATACTGCATTTCGCAGTTTGCTGCTGATTGCCCGAACCTTTGGCAGCGAAGACATTGGATTATATCTCTGCCTTTTTTCAATTTGTCCAATGTGACAATTTGATGGAAAATCACTAAGTCCACCAATTTTGCTCCCAGGGCCTAGCTGCACCAGGAAGAGTGGTAATTTTCGATTCTCCCACCTAGCCCTAGCTGTATTGAAAGGTTTTACCGCGATAAACTCAGTATCATTGCAGTTAAGCTCTCGTAGCGTTTGTAATAGAACTTCTGGTTCTGTTTCAGGGTCGACGCCTTGTAGTAGAACCGTTATATTCTTTACTTCTTTCGGGGTGTAGGTGTAAAATTCCGCGGTGGCCCTTTTTAGCACATTTTTCATTTTTTCGAAATCCTCAACCGAATTTGTCTGTATGGCAAACCTGTTCCCTGTCAGTCTTTTAATTGAAAAATCCTCCCCAATAGAAAACTTACATAGACTTACCGGTTCGTTACAGTTCATATCTATAATGTTGATGGGTGGCATCTTCGCTTTCCTTTTTACTGCCTGTTGCTCTTGTTGTGGTTGTTGTTGTGTAATCTCTTGCGGTGGACATCTTTTTTGTTGGCTTGGCTTCTGTTGTGCACTTTGTTGCTGATTTTTCTGCTGCTATTGTTTTACTATTATCTGCTCCTTTTCAGCAAATTCGTTTTTCCTGCGACGCTTCTCTGCTAATTGCGCCCTTGCTCGGGCTAGCCTTATTTCAAGATCGCTGATTTCCTCTTCTTCGTCCTCAGTCTCGGTACTCGCTAAACATGCAAACATGTTATTGGTGACATGGCCGTCATTATATGGAACCGGGAGGATTGTATTGTCCTCTTCCATTTTTTGCGCCTTTTCGAGCAAGTCTGTTATTGCCTCGTTTGGCTTGTTTATTTTTGATGTCGCTCGTATTAGTGGAGAGCTCGCCGGGCGTTTTATTAACGCGGACTTCGGTTTCAATTTTTTAATTTTTTGTTTTTTGTCTGCCATTCTGCATGCTGAGGGTCGATACACCCAGCTTGTTGCATCCAAGATAGCAGGCCAGCCTTTGTTTTAAATCAGTTATTAGGTTGGCTTCACTTTGTAATTTCTGTATATTTTAGTTCCTTTTGTTTATTGTTATTTCTGTTTTGATTTCTTTTACTTCTTTGTTTTCCTTTTTTTTTTGCTAAACATGTGCTCACATACACTCTCACAGTTGGTCAGTATTAAACTGTGTTTGTTTTGACTGTCAAACCCGTTGCTTCGTTCTCTTTTATTTCATTATATTTATATATAATCACTTTGTTTTTACTGTTTTTATCAAGAGAATTTATTTATTTAATTGGTCTTTGTATGTTCACTGTCGCTGTCACTTTTCACACAACAAAACACGGCGCGAAAACAAAACTGTACTGTATTGTTCAGGTATTTGGTATACCTGCTAGTCACGTAATGTGGGAAGACAATTAGAATGTAAAACGTATGAAAGGCAGGACGAACCGTACCGTCTGAATGTTAGCTGATGAATGGGGGGGACTTCAGTGACTATCACACCGAATGCGCCTAGACGACTTCTGTCTGTTTTACAGATATAATCACGGGTACTGTTCTTCGGAGATTCGTGCTATTGTTCCGCGCAGTTCGGTTTATATGCGATTTACAAGACAATCCGACAGACCGCACCAGTTTGCGGTTGCTATCCCGACGGCGCGAATATCCCTGCATCAGAAGTCGTTCCGTTACAGAGTGGGGAAGCTGTGGAACTCCGTCCCCGCGGAAGTGTTCCCGAAGCGTTACAACCTGCAACTATTCAAAAAGAACTGCAACGGTAATTTGGTGGCAGATCGCCTCTCCCAAGAGAAGTATATTACAAAAAAAAAAAAAGGAAAAAAAGTCACATTTTAAAAATCCAAAGCAAGTTGAGTTGGCCATACAAAAGCTGCATCCAACTAATTAACCCAAACACACTTCAACAACGTAAAATTCATGCCGACATTTTGTTTATCCATCGTTTGCACTCAGGCCCAATCATTTGCCCAAGCCTGATCTCATCCATCCTATTTCATACCAACCCTTGTAATTTATGGAACTCTCGTCTCTCCTACTTCCCCGACCATCACACCTCTTATGGCTTTGACGAACCCATATCGCGAATGTTATGGAGTGCCAACTTTTACCTCACCTACTTCGACTACAATCTTGTGGCGTGTATAACAGATTTACACACAATACACAAGCAAATAGTGAAGAACACCGAACGAAAATCGAATAAGAAAATGCATCAGAACCGTATACCATAGCGATAACATAACAATTTCCACACCAGTCGAATGTACTTCAGTTTAGAAATCGAATTCGTACACATGGCGGTGGCCTAATGGGTTGCGCTTTGGTTCAATTTTTGGTGACTCTAACTGTCATAGCGTCATTTAGAATCACACGTTCTTCGCTATCCCAAACGCTATAATTGGTGACTACGGCGTGATCTGTGTACACACAGCACATACTTTCCCGTAGTAAAACAGTTCTTCGCGACACGATCACGACTTCCACATAGAGCACCGGCACACTCGCCTGCTCCGACGATCTCTCGGTCGCTCGTTCCTCGCTCCATCGTTCGCACACGAAGCTGATCGTAACAAAGTTACTGAGGAGGGAGTAGCGTGGCGTGCGTAACAGATACACACACAATACACAAGCAAATAGTGAAGAACACCAAACGAAAATCGAATAAGAAAATGCATCAGAGCCGTATACAATAGCGATAACATAACAAAATCCACACCAGTCGAATGTACTTGAGTTTAGAAATCGAATTCGTACACACGGTGGTGGCCTGATGGGTCGCGCTTTGGTTCAATTTTTGGTGATTCTAACTGTCATAGCGTCAGTTCGAATCACGCGTTCTTCACTATCATCCCAAACGCTATAATCTCAACTCTTCTGCTTTCAAAAGTCCATCTGCTTACTAGCCTCTCGGTTTTGGTAGAAGTGATCAGATGATGATTCGAATCTCCCAACGACGCAGACGTCTTTACTGAACAGTTGCTTGGTTCAGATGACAGAAACAGAGAACAATGTCTTTGCAAGATCACCCTGGTTATTCGGCATTTGCGAGTTTGCAGCTGAAAGGGAATGTTTCTGCTAGAATTCCTGTCTCGTCTGTTCTGCTAGAATATACTAACCAGAAGGTAAAAGTCACAAAGAACAATAGTTCTTGCGGTCGACTGGTATCCATCGACACTGTGTGAGACATTTTCGTGGAGTGTTACTGGTCAATCGCCATTTTGGGGCGATAAAGATAACAAAGAAATAAAGGAGTCACGTAAAATGATTTTCAGCTAAATGATGTTTGTTACACTGGCTGTAACACAACCCCGCACTTAAAAATATACATGCACACACACCTGTCCCCGCCAATGTTTACATTGCGTTTCGCGATTGATCGCCGCCATTTGTTTATTACCTGGTATGCCCTTTCGCGGATGCTGAGAAATGTCAACTCCAATTGCACCTTCTTCGAGTTTGACCTCTCTACCCAAACTCTTAAACACCCCACCCTAGACCATTCTCACCACAAATCTTAAGCGGCCCTGTCTACACTTTCCTCTCTAACCTCCCCCCCTCATACCTTCGTAATATGTCCTGTTTACCTTAGTTTAAGCTTAGTTAAGGTAGGTCTTACGTTCTTTAGTTTGTAAAGTTCTATATACTTTAGCTTATAAACACTTATATTGCTTGAATTAAGCCAATAAATGGGGTGGTACCCCCACTAAACTAAGGAACTCGTCTATCGCGTTCCCAACAGAACACACATCCATATAATTGAAAAATAAATCTTGTGAGCCGTATGCCATAGCAATTTGACATTATAATAACAATCCATCTCTTACACTGTTTCATCTCTGTAACTCTCAGTCCAATTCGTTAGTGCTTCGATTCGCAACATTTTTCTCGTGAGTTCGATTCCGCGATATTAGATGCCCTTTCGTGGTCAAAAATACCAAAGCTATGTAACTTTATATAATGGAGACGCCACATAGACGGGGTATATACGTTTCAGATCAAGCTGATGCGGTGATACATTGCGGTATCAATGAGATCTTCCAACTATCCAATTTTTGTAGCCCATTATCCAAATAGCCAAGACATTCCTTGCTATTAACATGACCGGGCTACACAACCGAATGTATTCGACGTCGTTTGATACATTTAGCTCTCCGTGATCCAAGATTGGAAAACTCTTTGATCCTGTCCCTTACATTAACCGCCTCAAATAAATCGACCTTAAGCCCCTTGAGGAGCGTAAAGGCCGTTCTGTTTATTCATTGGCTCCTCTCCGACTCGGTCGACTGCGCCGGCCTCCCGAATTCAATCCTTTTCAATACAAACCCTCATGACATAAGAATTTCCGCCGGTACTATTCAACGCGGTACTATTAAATTAAATGAACTCAAACGTAACTACTCTACTTTATTTAAAACGATCGTTCGATGGGACTTCAAAAAACATCATCCAGGTAAGGTCATAATTGCCAGCTTTACGGACACGGCTCGATGCATTGTCACATTAATAGTTTCTGTGCAATCTGTTCTGGAAACCACAAAACATCCGACTGCAAAACGAATGAGGTCATCAAGTGTGCTCGTAAATTCACCGATCCTGAATGCATTAGCCGAAGGCAGTACCTAGACATTCGCCGCAAGTTATCCCCATGTGGACGTGGTACAGGAAATAAAACGTTCCTTCAGCATCCCAGTGATAAACAGCAGCCACTGCCAGACCGATTCTCCCTTGATAATTTTCTTCCACTACCGCGATCTGTGCGTCAACCTTCACTTCCTTCACCCACCTGGGCTTCTGGCCTCGTTTCTTTCCGGGTGTTCGTTGGAAAAACATAGGATGTTGGAAAATGGTTGGACGTTACAGTATTTGAACTGGTTAGGGGTAACTTCGGTGTTGTGGAATATGATCTCGTTTGAATCATTTACCAATCTGCCTGAGGCGAAGATAGCTGTGGTGTGGAGACAGTTGGTGTTGGTGAAACGAAAAGAACCCGAAACCAACAAACGGCGCTTCTCTAGCGCTGCCTCAGTCTCTCCTCTAAGTGGACTGTATCTTCCGGCACTAGCCGGCCAACGATGATTTCCTTATTTCGAGGGATTGTACCTCCAGAGCCGGACTCTTCTCTGGAATGGCGGGCGATTGAGTCTTGCCCAGTACAAATCCTTAATCTACCAAAAGTGGAAACGACCAACGAAAGAAGACAAGCCAGAAAACAATACGATGACAATATAAAAAACGCGCCAATACGGTTAGAACGAGACTTTTCCTAATTCTTTATTGATCGGTGCTTAATGCTGTATTAATTGTTATTATTCGAATTTATTTCGATTATTTTTCTGTTTCTCTTTATATCATCTGGTCGTTAACAAGACCTTTTCCTTGGGACCTCTTTCGACAAATCCCGCTGTTTCAAAAAAAAAAAAAAAAAAAAAATGGGTGGCGAGAGGGCCGACTTTAGCGAGACAAGGACAGATGTGTCCTTCATCTTGTCTCTGGCTTCTGGTTATCTTGTGATAACCAAAATCACCCACATCCGTGAGGATGTTGGGCTCGGTCTCGTGATATCTGAAAAGAAAAGAAAAAAAAGGGGGTATCCAAGGATAGTGTGGACAGTGTTAGTCCAGGTGTTCTCTAACTACTTGAATAGAGGGATGGTGGGAAAGAAATAAAAATGGGAGATACTACGATTAGACCACAGGACAAGATGAAATATCTCGGGGTCACTTATACCCCAAAAATGAATTTCATCAAACATGTGACCCACATTCTCCAAAGGGGCTTCGGTCGGTCTAAGCAACTGCACAACATCTTGAAGTGGAGGAACAAAGTTGACACCAAAGTTAAACTTCTCTGCTATAAGCAGCTAATCTGATCTGGAATATCGTACGCCTTTCCCATATGGTCCTGCATATCTTCGGCTCAAATGGAAAGACTTCGGGTTTTCGAAAAGAAACTCCTCAGAAGATGCACCAATCATTCTAGAAGGCCTGACGGTCGTCATTACCCCAACTCTCACCTATACGAAGGCGCCTCCAGTACCCTCAAACCCATAACTGACCTCATTCCGCATCCTTTAATTCATACATCCCATTAATTATAAAACTTTGTTTATAGCTTTAAGAAAATCATACTGTAATCAGGCTAAATTAGGTTAAGTTATTTATATAATTAGGATTAAGTTTACATTAAGTAAAGTTGAAAAAACAAATTCCTGGTTTTCTGACCTTTTCCAGGAAGATAATACTACTAAATTTATAAACACACATCTATCTTGTATCTCATAAAATATTGTTTGGAAAATGTATATATTATTATAATAATTACATGCAAGCAATTGTTACGAAATTAATTTTAAGTCACTGTATTACTTAAATGTACAAATTATAATTATGGTTGATAAATACAGTTTTGAAAAAAAAAGAAAAAAATAAAGACCAGCTCTAAATAGACACAGAAATAAATAATTAAGAAATAAACGTTAGGAAATAAATAATCTAAGTGCATTCGAATAGTCTTGCTTGTCTCCATTTGTTTGTTTTCCGAATTTATTTTTCGCAGGTCGTAGTAAATTGTACTGGGCAAGACTCCAACGCCCGCCAATCCAGAGAAGAGTCCGGCTCTGGAGGTGCAATCCTACCGATTAACAAAGAATCATCGTTGGCCGGCCAGTGCCGGAGAATACAGTCCACTAAAAGCAAAAACTGTTGAGACGTCGCTGGAGAGAGCGCCGTCGCACAGTGGGACGAGTCTATGGGAAAAACGGCAAAATTAATATCTCTGGTTTTAGTAAGTAAAATATGAATATTTTGCATTTAATCTCTTTTTACATTTGATATCTATGCAACGACCTAAAAAAAAGGTATCCGCCTGCAAAGATGGCCTGTAGGGGTTTCTCTATCCTATAGGAGAAACAACCCACAATTCCAACCACAATACCTACCCATTTCCTTTATAAGTTACTAACCTGCAAAACATGTCAATGGGACGCATAGCTAAACTCATTATTCTATGCAGATAATGCATAATTGAGTTTAGCTACAATCTTCGCCATACGGCAACACTATTGCTCTAACCATGGGATTTCCACCGGAAATTCCATTCGTATTGGTTAGCAACAACCAAGTCAAACCAAGCGGCGCGGTTGCATCATAGTCCATAGGCTTGGGTATTTATCGAACATTACATAGAGTTTCCCCTTTGGTATTATATCCCCAGCCGACGCAGCGCCCTATTGACTTTTCCCAGATCACCCATTCGCTTGGGATCAATGATCTCTTTTTGCAGGTGAATAACCTTAGCTAGGTTTTCCTCTCTCTCGTATTTCTGTCTTGCTATAGTGCGATGACCTAAGAGATCATCACTAGGTCAGTAGACCAGCCGCATACACGGCACTGACGCACACACACTAAGCCAGATCAACCCTGGGTTATTGTGCTTTCCCTTTTGATTTCTCCATTCTGGCTACGCCCATCGACGTCGAACGAATATACAAGTACGTTTCGACCTCGGTGAGTGTGGTGAGTTGGGGAACGCACAGGAGAGCATGATTACCATTTGCGGATCAATGTGTAAAAAGCAGAAATCACGATTTCCACCCTAATTCAGATCAGTCACTATTCAATCACCATCGCGTGTAGTCACGCTGCCGCACGAGTCGCTTGTCATTTCCTATCGGAGTTAGTCAGATCTCAACTGCAATCGCCTGCAGTCACGCTGCACCGCGTTTAAAAAGTCACTTTCGAATAATCAATCTGGAAGGTCGCGCCGCTGCTCGTTTGTTAGAATAAAAGCAAAAACTGTAAAATTTCACCGCTATTGCCAAAAGTTTCTAAAGTGATAATAGAATTAAAATAAACAACAAAACTCTTCTTTCAGTTAAACAAATTAAAAGTGTTTTCCTGTCTCCTGAGGATTATTTTCACCCCGCAGCATTCTTGGGGACACAAGTGAATCCTGTGTCATACGTTGGCATACAACTTCTACCCCCACAGGCCTGTCCAGCTTCTTAAAAAAAAAAAAAGCGCTGAGCAGCGAACTTTATTTTTAAACTCAAAATTTATTTTCTAAGCTTGCGCATGTTTTTTCAATCTTTATTTAAAAATTTAAGTATGTTAACAATTTTATACTTTAATAAACTTCAAAACATTAATATAAAAGAATTATGTATAGGTATAATAATTTAATTTGAAATAACAAATATGTGCATATGTATGTAAATACGGTAAATACGACGAGGAGTCAGGGCAATGGAGGAAACTCCAGAACCACGAATTGGAAGAGTTATACCGCAAACCTACAATAGTGAGAGTGATCAAGTCGCGAAGATTAAGATGGGCCGGACACGTAGCGTGAATGGGCAATGATAGGACCGTGCATAGAATTCTTGACGGTAAACTAACGGGGAAGAGACCGGCAGGACGGCCGCGACGGAGATGGGAGGACAATGTTAGATTGGACCTCGAACGTGGAAGGAGAGCGCACAGGACAGGGAACAATGGCGGAACCGCGTCGGTGAGGTCATGAACTTCTGAGTTCCTACAGGCCAGTAAATTATTATTATTATGTATGTTAATTATTAATGGCTATCGCTCTCCGATGATGATGTTCCACCTATATCGGTCAAGTCTATTGGTAGCGTAAAACTTTCTGCACCATTTCTAAGTAGATAATGTTCAATATGTGGATCTATTTTAGGCATATATGAGCTTTTGAATCTTATATTTGAAATGAGAGGATCCGAAGTAATTAATAAGTGGTTCATTAAATCAGTTATTGAATCTATTCTAGAGCACTTTCGATTGTGATCTAGTCTGGCCTTTCGAATTTCCTTATGCCTAGCTTCTAAAGCTTCTTCTGAAAAGGCACCTATAGGCAAATCGAAAAATGAAATTATGTCCTTTGCATGAACAAGAAGCTTGTGAACGCTGCTAGGCATGTAGTACCAGCTGTATCTGGAAAGATACATAGTTTTAGTATCTTCCAATAGCTTCGCGAATCTTTCGACATTTATTTCACGACCAGTTGCAATCGTTCTTAATATTATTCCGAAATTGCTTATGAGTTCTTTGTCAATTCCTGTAATGTCTGAACTCAATTCAGGATTTGCGAAAAAGAGTCGAGCCGTGTTTCCGTCATTGCTGGTTCCGTATCCTGGTTTAGGGATATCGACAAGTAATCCCATTTTGAGCCTAAAATTTTCTTGAATCTCTTTTTTTCTATCTGCAAATGCAGTTTTATTTTCTTGACCACGTATTTGCCAAGTTTTAAAAGGCAATCTGTAGGAGATGTGCAGCAAGATTTGTAGTTAGCCCTAACCTTCAAAAGACGCGTGTATAAATTTGACAGATGTCGGATCATTAGTTTGTGAATTATAGTATTTTGAGTGAAACAACTCAAAATAGGCCTCAGTTTCGGCGATCACCTCTTCATTCGACGAAAATTTCCTCCCAGCGAGCATTCTTTTGAGATCTGAGAACAGGAAATAGTCGCTGGGGGGCCAGATCTGGAGAATACGGTGGATGCGGAAGCGATTCGAAGCCCAATTCATGGATTTTTGCCATCGTTTTCACTGACTTGTGACACAGTGCATTGTCTTGGTGAAGCAGCACTTTCTTTTTCTTCAAATGCGGTCGTTTTTCGGCGATTTCGTCCTTCAAACGGCCCAATAACGCTGTGTAATAGTCGCTGTTGATGGTCCTTCCTTTTTCAAGATAGTCAATGAAAATTATTCCGCGCGCATCCCAAAATACAGACGCCATAACCTTGCCAGCCGACTGTTGCGTTTTTCCACGCTTTGGGGTGGGTTCATCGTGTGCAGTCCACTCGGATGACTGTCGATTGGACTTCGGAGTGAAATGATGGAGCCATGTTTCATCCATTGTCACATATCGACGCAAAAACTCGGGTTTATTATGCTTGATTATCTCCAAACACTGATCCGAATCATCAACTCGTCGTTGTTTTTGGTCAAAAGTGAGCTCGCGCGGCACCCTCTTTTCACAGAGCTTTCTCATACCCAAATATTCGTGAATGATATGATGTACACGTTCAGTTGATATCTTTAGAGTACATGCTATTTCATTCAATTTCAATTTACGGTCATTCAAAATCATTTTGTGGATTTTTCTAATGTTTTCGTCGGTAACAACCTCTTTTGGGCGTCCACTGCGTTCACCGTCTTCGGTGCTCATTTCACCACGTCTAAACTTAGCATACCAATCCTTGATGGTTGATTTTCCTGGGGCGGTGTCTGGACACTCGTCATCAAGCCAAGTTTTTGCTTCAACTGTATTTTTTCCCTTCAAAAAGCAATATTTTATCAACACGCGAAATTCCTTTTTATCCATTTTTTTCACTCAAAATACTATAATTCACAAACTAATGATCCGACATCTGTCAAATTTATACACGCGTCTTTTGAAGGTTAGGACTAACTACAAATCATATGGATTTAATTCTAGTGCCGCCATCTATATGTCAGGCCGGGGACTTTTCAATTGGCCTGTTACATAAAAATACGAAACAAACACATTTTTCTATATACCAAAATACGATTTTCCATACCTTGATCACTATTATTTATCATGATATAGTTTTTATTTATACGTATAATTAAAACTGACAATAAATTTAATTTATATCAAAAAACACTTGTAATTCAAGATTGCGAAAAAAATTTACTTAGTCAAAGTTTACCGCTCTGTAACGTTTATACCAAATCACAATTCCAAATGATTTCTTTGGATTTATAAAATATATATATTTATGATGCCTTTCCAATCACTAAAAAGTACTTATTTATTGCTATGGGTCGTCCCACTGTGCGTCGGGATTTTCCTTTTTCATTTCACCAACAGTAGATATCTAGGTATTATTCTAGATGAAAACCTTGTCTTCCAAAAACACATCACTACACAATTGACAAAATAAACAAAGTCGTAAGAGTTATGTATCCATTAGTGTGTAGAAAGTCAAAGCTTAGTCTCGAAAATAAAATTCTAATTTTGAAAACCATTTTTCAAGCTATACTCCCGTACGGCGCTCCTGTATGGTGTAATTGTGCTCGCACACACAAAATAAAATTGCAAAGGTGGTAAAATAAAATATTGAAAATGTTGCTGAATTTGCCATGGCATTATTCGACACATGAACTACATGAAAACGCTAAAGTTAAACCGGTAGAATTTCTTATTAACAAAATCAATCGAAACTTCTTCGTCAATTGTTCTTTTTCTGACAATGTTCTCGTTTCCCGTCTTGCGTTATCCTAAATCACTACATATGTACTCTGTCAATGAAAATTATATCGAGGTCATTATTACATAAAATAACCGGAAACCTGTGCGATATTAGTCTTAAGATTCAAATAAGGGTTTTTTCTTGTAGTTTTTCCTTAATTTATTCTTTATTATTCATTAAAATTGTGCTATTGTCATTATATAGATTTAACATTATAGTTGTAAAGGAATTGTTGTCCTAAAACTCTTAAATACTAGTTGTAAAATATACCATAAATGTAATTATTTACCTAATAAAAATTGAATTGAATTGTAATTATCTTAGTAATTAATCAAATTAAAGTGATTGCTATTATTATTTTCACAAAACGGTTATAACCACCAATGGCGTTTCGTTTTACAGTCTACAATACTCGATTCCCATTAGTTGAAAATTTGCTTTCTGATCTAATATTCGATTCTTAAGACACCACTCTACACAGTGAATCCTATCCCAAATTTTTCCAAAACAAACTGGAAAAAAGTCAATAACGATATTGCTGCCAGTTTTTCAAATTATTCTTTACCGGAATCTTCAAACCTATTCCCTACTGAAATTGACCAGGCAGCTGTAAAAATAGAGCAAATACTGGGAAATGCTCTCTTCAGCCATACCCCTACGACCGTCCCTCATAACCACTTAGGAAAACCATTACCCAACCTCCTCACAAAATTATTGCGCATAAAAAAACAACTCTGACGTAAATTGCATATTAGCTACTCACCCTTTATTAAACAACAGATACAGCTTTTGACCACCCTGATAAATGGACAACTTAAAAATTTCACCGATCAGACCTACACGTCTACTCTAAACAGTATCAAACCAAACCGTGACCTATTCAAAAATATAAATCGACTAACTGGTCGTAAATTCAAGCCTCGAATAGACTATCTCATCCAACCATATAACAGTAACATCGCCCAATCGGACACTGATATAGCAAACAGTCTCGCTGAACACTTCTGTAAAACTTATAAACAAAACGATTCCCTCCCAGTCACTAATTTCCACGACACCGTGAATGAATTCATCTCAGGCACACTGGAGCCATCCTTCCCACCATTCATTACTGAATTCAACGAAACCAATAAAGCGTCACATCCCATGGGAACCGACACATTCCTAAGCTTTACAGAATTATCTGAATTGATTTCTTCGCGTAACAATAAAAAATGTACAGGCTTGGATAGAATCCCTAACCTTCTATTTGAAAGGCTTCACCCGGAAAACTTACTCCTCATTCTCGTTCTTCTCAACCACATAATAAACGCTTCACAATTCCCAAAATGTTGGAAAACAGCGGTGATAGTCCCTATTAGTAAATCCGGTTCTTCCAACAACCTGGCTAATTTCCGTCCCATATCACAGCTAAATTCGCTTAGTAAGGTTTTGGAATGTAAGATGTACAAAAATCTTCTCTCATTTGCTAGAGACAACGCCCTTATCCCGAATTCTCAATTTGGCTTTCGTCCACAACACTCAACTTGTCATCATCATCATCGGCACTACAACCGGGAACCGGTCTTGGCCTTATTTAGCAAGTCTTGAGGCTTGTTAAATTTTCCATAATGATTTACTCAACTTGTCATGCTCTGCTAAAACTGACACATGATGTGACAATGAATCTCCAAAACCAATCCCCTACAATATGCGTCTCTCTCGACATAGCAAAAGCATTCGATTGCGTTCGGATTGCAGGACTGCTCTATAAGCTACATTCAATGTTCGGATTAAACACCCACACCATAAAACTTCTCGCTTCCAACCTTTCTGATAGAAAGTTCATGGTGAAAATAAATTCAACTCTTTCGACACCATACAGTATAACCGCGGGTGTTCCTCAAGGTTCCATTCTCGGACCATTATTATACCACCTTTATACTTCAGACACCCCGCAGCCACTGTCACCTAATACAGTAATGCTGAATTATGCGGATGACACTTTAATTTATTCAAGCAACAAGTTTGTCAAGGAAGCAAGAAACTGTATTAACAGCTATCTCCCGAATCTCTCTGCATATTTTACTAAGTGGAAAATCCGACTCAACCCAGCCAAAACTCAACTCATAGTGTTTAAAGGCAGAAATGCGAATTGTACTAACAACACCATACGCTGCCAGAACAAAATCAGAATCAAGTTAAATAACAATATAATTAAACCCTCCAAAACCTTAAAGTACCTGGGAATAACCTTCACCAACAATCTGTCCTTCTCCGCTCACACCAAAAACTCGATTCGCAAAGCCGCAATTCAACTTAATCTCTGCAGAAAAGTGATGTACAAGCCGAATGGTCTCTTCCAAAGTTAAATCACTTATCTACAAACAGATAATCAGACCCACTCTCACATATGCATGCCCGATATGGTACCATATCACACCCGCCCAAATGGAGAAGCTACGCATCTTCGAAAGGAAATGCTTCAGACTCATCACTGGCCTCAACCGACATCCCAACTCCCACAAATATTACAACAGTAGTTCGCTCTACTATGCCGCTAATATTGAACGTATAGATCGACGCTTCCTCGAACTGTCCATCAAATTTATCGAAAATCTTCCCAATAATCCCAACCCGATAATAAATGCGCTCACATCGACTCCGTCAGATAACCGAACTGCCTACCCGAACTGTCTCCACATCAGAACATTCTTCACCTCTGGCAGATTGGTTAATAACTCTAATGAGATTTTATACCACAATACAGAGCTTTCACGTCACCAATTTAAATATAGTAATATTCAACCCTTCTCCAATATTTTGCGTTTCAACGAACAAACGGAAAGTAGTTCCCCAACCCACATCCCTGACTGACAATATCCTCACTAACCCATTGATCACTATGGTACCCCCTTCCACACCACACTAACTTATTTCAATAATAATTAGGTAACTAGACTAAGTTAAGATAAGTTAAGTTAAGTTAAGCAATTTAGCATAGGTTAAGTAAATAACTATATCCTGGTTTTCTGACCTTTTCCAGGAAGCTCTACCCACTAAAATCTTAATCCATAACCAATATATAACTTTTATCATATTGTTTGAAAAATGTACTAGTAAGTATATGAAAACAATTATAGCTAAGGTATCATAAGTTATCTGTATTGCTTATTGTAAACATTATTTATGGTCAATAAATACAGAAATGTAAAAAAAAAAAAAGATTCTTAAGACTACATGTATGCCAGTTCGCCGAGTACCACGAATTGATCATTTAAATATACATTCATATTGCATAGACTGAAATATTCTTATGGCGAAGATTAGCTGATAATTCCTCAATGTTCACACCCAAAATCCTCTTCATTAATATTTTGCAAACTGTCAATTGACGGCACTGACGGAAGACGGTATTTTTACTTAGGAACTAAATTCTAAGCCCCACATTGAATGTGCATTTCCGTTGGTACTCATCCACTCGCATCAAAACCGGTATCACCAACATTGGCACTGCTAATGATTAGCATTAATAAACCTTAACTTTATTATGTTTGAGTTGCAAATCAATAAGTCCAGTATAACTATGAATCGATGCAAAAGACCACAGTAAATTATCAAATATCAAATGCTGAAGGCTTCTACTTTCCAAACTATTTTCATATCTGCCAACATTGGATGAAATATCGAATCAAGTATTAATGAAATTAAGCAATTTGAAAGCCAATTCTTAATGATACTCAATCGTCTCACTAATCGTTCGTTGATTCATAAACAATTCACCTCCAAACAGGTAGCCGACAATAAAGTTTACCATAATTCCACTTTGAGACCATGACAAAGTACAAAAAAGTTATGATTAATCCTCATCCGCAACAAATTCCTACGATTCTAATGAGCTGCACAATAGACACCCTAAGAAGACCACTCATTGAACTCTAGTCGGGCCGACACGCTAATTACTCTCTGACCTTGCGAAGTTCCCTTTCATTAAACTTCAAATGCAGATGGCGATGTATTAACAATTATAATTCGGATTTGGTTGCTCTTAAATTAAAATAACCGAAGGCTGTGCTACGATCATACCCCGTTATAGGCTCTCAAAGTTGCTAGAATGGTTTACTCTTGCGTAGTTTTAAATTTAAGCAGATATGTGGGAAGAGAAACCCGTCTAAATTGGTATGTTTAATTAACTTAATATTCATGAAAAAAGTTATTCATGTTTAAGAAACTAGCAAAAAACAAAAGCCAAAAAAAAAAAAAAACAGGGGGAATGATGAAAAGCATTTTATAGGTATTCTCTAATTTTTTCTTTTTTCTTCCTTTTGTATCGAAACACTATGCTGGCAAACTTCTACGTACAATTCTTCAGACGTAAAACAAACCCAGCTTCAGCGCTATAAATATTTATGATCACTGCCAAACCATACCAGTTTTGAAACGAACTATTGACATAGTCCACTCTTATATATATGTAAACTAAGCAACATTTTTATGATCATTTGATTGTAATCGTCGATCAGAAAACTACAAAAAAATGGTAAGACGAAAAATTGAGTGAAAATATTATATTTTATGCTGTCAATAATATTTCAGCGTGTCCTGTTAGTCGGTTTGGCTTTAATCGGAGTCGTCTGTGGTGATGTTTCACATTTAGGATACAAATATCCTAGGCCAGCTCCTGCACCTGCACCAGTGAAACTTCAACCTCCTCCACCACCAATTGCTCCAGCACCACCAGCACCACAATATATTCCACCTGCGCCATCCTCCCATCCACCACCACCACCACCACCACCGGCACCAGCACAGGAATATATCCCTCCAGTTGAATCGCACCCTGCTCCAGTTTCAGCTATAGCTTCAGCACCAATCCTACCACCATTACCGGCTCCAGCACCTGAATACATTCCGCCACCACCACCACCAGCTGTTCATGCTGCTCCTCAACGGGGATACAATTATCCACCACCAGCACCTGTTGCAGCTGTTGCTTCTGAGCCAATCCTTCCAGCTGTTCCCGAACCAGCCCATGAGTTGGCTAGTGACGGATACCACTACAAGACCGTTCGTAGAATCCGATACCGCCACCGTGTTTAGATAAACAAAAATGTTCCTCCAACTTCGGTACAAAAATAGATGCACTCCTATAACGATTGATAGTTGGGTGGTGTTTTATTTCAGTTCTTCCTAGTGAATAGTGTAATTCCAGTGACCCACTCTACAATAATAATCCTTTTTTCATATCCTTCATGAGAAATCATGGATGAAACGGATGTTTCAGATATCGTGGTATGTCAAAGGTAATTGCGATTAGAAACACAAAAATAGGATAGGGGAAAAGGATCGGTCCTTATAAAACGCCATTTACCGAATATTGACAATCCTGTACGCTATCTGTGGTAATTGCGATTAGAAACACAAAAAAAGGATAGGGGAAAAGGATCGGTCCTTATTAAACGCCATTTACCGAATATTGATAATCCTGTACGCTATCTATTGTTTCTTTCCTTAAATAAGCTTTAAGCCCCTAGGTAGCTCAAGGTCTAATATAGAGATACAAGAGCATACTACAGATGACGGATGCACAGGAAGGATCATTTTGTATTAAAGTATTTAACCTATTAACGGTCCGATGGCTTTATCTACTTAAATCAGTTTTAAACTTTGGTATAATTCTTTTGCGACCACCAAATGACGTGTAAGACTGAAATCTGCTGGCAAAACAGCAAATAGTCGTCGCTCTGTTACCTTAGGGAGAACTAGTCGCAGTTTACTTAGCAAAGCGATGGATGCGCCATATCTAGACCCTACTTAACCTAGGTGTGCTTTATCTTGGAAATGGCCCACGGTGATTATTATACTCTAATTCAGGAAAATCCCGCCATTCAATAGGCGTTTAACCCTGCGATCGTTATCTCGGAAGCTGTTGCTATTCTATACGTGTTGTGCAACGCACACTTTATTTAATTATTATACAATAATTAAACACATTATTCGTTAAATAGTGAAGATTTGTATAATACATCTTTCATCTATAGTATTGACACAATGAATATTGAATTGCGTATAAAATCTTTTACGAGCAGGCTATAATTATAATATTAAACGGAAACATCAATCTCGGTAGTACCAGCTTTATCACATTACAATTTCGGGATACGAGGACAAGGTTTTGTCTTTTTTTTTTTTTTTTACATTTCTGTATTTATTGACCATAAATGATTTGTTACAATAAGTAATACAGATAACTTATAATTATCTTAGCTTTAATCGTTTACACATACTTGCTAGTACATTTTTCAAACATTATTATAAAGTTATATATTTCATGGGTGGACAAGATAGGAGTAGGTGGGGCTTCCTGGAAAAGGTCAGAAAACCAGGATATAATTATTTACTTAACCTATAACTAATTTGCTTAACTTAACTTAACTTAGCTTAGCCTAGCTTATCTAATTATTAAATCTATTATTATTACAATAAGTTAGAATAGGGTGGGGCGGGAGGTATAGTGGTTGATGGGTGGAATTTGGGTTAGGGTGGGTACTATGAGTCGGGGATATGGGTTGGGGGAACACTTTCCGATTGGTCGTTGAAACGCAAGATATTAGAGAAGGGTTGTATATTACAATATTTAAACTGGTGAGGTGAGAGTTCAGTATTGTGGTATACAATCTCATTGGAGTTGTTGACCAACCTGCCAGAGGTGAAGAGGGTTCTGGTGTGGAGACAGTTCGGGTAGGCAGTTCGGTTGTCTGACGGAGTCGATGTGAGCGCATTTATTATCGGATTGGGATTATTGGGAAGATTTTCGATAAATTTGATGGACAGCTCGAGGAAGCGTCGATCTATACGTTCAATATTAGCGGCATAGTAGAGCGAACTACTGTTGTAATATTTGTGGGAGTTAGGATGTCGGTTGAGGCCAGTGATAAGTCTGAAGCATTTCCTTTCGAAAATGCGTAGCTTCTCCATTTGGGCGGGTGTGATATGGTACCATATCGGGCATGCATATGTGAGAGTGGGTCTGATTATTTGTTTGTAGATAAGTGATTTGACTTTGGGAGAGAGACCATTCGGTTTGTACATGACTTTTCTGCAGAGGTTCAGTTGGGTTGTGGCTTTACGAATCGTATTTTTAATGTGGGCGGAGAATGACAGATTGTTGGTAAAGGTTATACCTAGATACTTTAAGGTTTTGGAGGGTTTAATTATATTGTTATTTATTTTAATTCTGATTTTATTATGGCAGCGAATAGTGTTGTTTGTACAACTTGCGTTTCTGCCTTTAAAAACTATGAGCTGAGTTTTGGTTGGATTTAGTTGAATTCTCCACTTGGTAAAGTAGGCTGACAGGATTGGGAGATATCTGTTAATACAGTTTCTTGCCTCCTTGACAAGCTTGTTGCTTGAATAAATTAAGGTGTCGTCGGCATAGTTGAGCATTGTTGTATTGGGTAACAGTGGCTGCGGTGCGTCTGATGTATAAAGAAGGTATAGTAGTGGGGCGAGGATGGATCCTTGAGGAACTCCTGCGGTTATGCTATAAGGTGTCGAGAGAGTTGAGTTTATTTTCACCATGAACTTTCTATCAGAGAGGTAAGAAGCGAGAAGTTTTGTGGAGTGGATGTTTAATCCATACATTGAATGAAGTTTGTATAACAGTCCTGCGATCCAGACACAGTCGAATGCTTTAGCTATGTCTAGGGAGACACATACCGTTGGGGATTGGTTTTGGAGGTGGGTCGTCACATCATGTGTCAGTTTTAAGAGAGCATGACAAGTGGAGTGTTGTGAGCGGAAGCCAAATTGAGAGTTCGGAATGAGGGAGTTATCCCTGGCAAATGAGAGAAGATTTTTGTAGATTTTACATTCAAGAATCTTGCTAAGCGAGTTTAGCTGCGATATCGGACGGAAGTTATCCGGGTACTTGGAGGGCCCAGATTTGCTAATAGGGACGATCACCGCTGTTTTCCAACTTTTAGGGAAATGTGAAGCGTTTATTATGTGGTTGAGAAGAACGAGAATCGGGAGCAAGTTGCCTGGGTGGAGTCTTTTGAATAGGAGGTTAGGGATTCCATCTAGGCCAGTCGAAGGTTTTGTCTGTGCATAGTTTTACATCATACATAATTATTAGCTGTTCACATGAGAACTTGATTTGCTTCCCGTCCCAGTAGATGAAATCCCACGCACTCATCAACTGTTTTTCCTTTCTCGTTGCTCGAACTCGAGTTCTTGTAAAAATATCATCGTCTATGTCGACGGTTTAATTCGGTCTCCGTTTATTCTCGACCGTGTAGGTCGACAGATAACTTTGAATTTGTTTTTCCCTTGATTTATGACTCATTTCAATCAAAGTAACATACATTGTCTGTGTATTTAATCGAAACATCCTTTAAGACGCATGCTTTGTATTTTGTAATTTACCTAAAATTTGGAAAGAATGTTTATATTGTGGTCCTTAACTGATCATCGACACTTGTTTATTACTTGGGATGTGCGTTTACATGAGTCATCGTTCGCAGTCAAACCATTGTGTATTTTCGCAATACAAGGTGTTAGTACTGTTTTGACAGTGCAGAAGTCACTCATACAATACGTCGTTTAATAGCTGACAGTTTGAACTTTATTCTTAAAGAAAAATTAAGCGATTTGGTTGAGTTTTAGAGTTTTTTCAAGTTGAAGGTGAAAGACCAAAAGCAATATTTTACTGTATTACTGTTTTAATTTCGTAAACCGTGACCATATTCTACGACAACATCAGAGCGAAAACTGGTTCACGAAAGTTTGCGCTGGTAATTCTGATAATAACCTGTTAATCGAGCATGACTTATATGTACGTAAAACGTAAACAGTATCATTTATGGGTGGGACATATAGAAACGTTTTCGAAAATTATGTTGTACCCTTAAATGGGCGGGACTGGTTTCTCGTTTAAAGAATGTGAGTCATCGGTACATTTTTGTTATTTTTTTATTTTTTTTTTATTTTTTTTTATTAGACTTCTCTCGGGAGAGGCGAACCTATAGCGCCGAGTGGGCGCCCCGAGATCCCATCAAATAACTGTTGCAGTTCTTTTTGAGCAGTTGCAGGTTGTAACGCTCCGGGAACACTCGCGCGGGAAGGGAGTTCCACAACTTCCCCGCTCTGTAACGGAACGAGTTCTAATGCAGGCATGTTTGCGCCGTCGGGAGATGAACCACAAACGGGTGCGATCCGTCGGATTGTCTTGTGGAGCGCATATAAGTCGAATTGCGTGGAACAATACCAAGTATCTCCGAAGAACAGTAGCCGTGGTAATATCTGTAAAACAGACAGAGGTCGGCTACGCGCCTTCGATGTGATAGCGACTGTAGTCCCGACGTCAGCGCCGAGTCCCCGATCAGGCGGATCGCTCGTCTCTGTATGCTCTCAAGTAGGTCGAGGGTATGTTTAGGTGCCGAACTCCAAACATGAGAGCAATATTCGAGCGCTGGTCTAATTTGGGATTTATATAGGAGAAGAAGTTGGGCCGAAGTAAAATATTTCTTGGCTCTAAGAAGATAGTTCAGTTTTCCTGAGGCTGACCTGGGGATGCTCGACACATGTTTATGCCATGATACATTCCCACATACCGTGACGCCGAGCAATTTCAAACATTCCCCAGCTTTGAGGTCCCGGCCATTCATCATCAGCTGTGGAACCGATGATCTACTTTTCTTTGTGAATGTTGTATATTGTGTCTTAGGTGCATTGAAGTCGACGAGATTGGCTCTTCCCCACTGCAGGACCCTATCTAGATCCTGATTCAGAGAGTCAATCTGTCTACATCTCAGCTGATGCGACGCAGATGCACCAATCGGTCGAACACTCGAAAAGGAGGAAACAACCGTACTATCATACGCAAAACTGAACACGTTGTTATCCGTTGTCTCCAACAAATCATTTATGTCAAGCAATAACACGGTTGGAGCCAAAATAGAACCTTGGGGTACCCCCGAATTAACAGGATACAGATCCGAACACTCGCCGTCCACAACAACCCGGATCGATCGATTCTCAAGGAAGCTTTTCGTCCAGTCGCAAAGCTGTTGGGAAAGTCCATATGAACGGAGTTTGCTCAGCAATGCCCCGTGCCAGACCCGGACAAAAGCTTTGGAGATATCCAATGCGACTGCCCTTGACTCACCATGCCGTTCAATCGCAGATGTCCATATATCGGTTATAAGTGTCAAAAGGCCTCCTGTGGACCGCCTGCCACGGAATCCGTATTGACGATCATTCAGAAGACCGTTGCACTCCAAATACTTAACCAACTCTGTATTGATGACTTTTTCCATTACCTTAGATAAAATAGACAGTAATGCTATCGGACGGTAATTTTGTGGGAGACACTTTTTTCCCGTCTTTGGGATTGGCTAAACTCGAGCGATTTTCGAGCAGGCAGGAAAGGTCCTCCGTGCATAAGATAAGCGAAAGAGTGTGCCAAGAACCGGCGATAGTTCTGGAGCACAGTTCTTAAGGACTATTGCTGGTATTCCGTCCGGAACGGTGGCCCTCCTACAATCCAGTTCACGTGGAATGCGTTGAATAGTGCGCGGACGAAATCTCACATCCCGCATCGAAGACCGTACCGGTGAGATCACAGGCGGCTCCAAAAGGCCGGGATCAAGGTTTGAATTCGCGGAAAGTAAATTCGGGAACACAATAGCTTTATCCTTTGAATTCATGACCAACGTCCCGCTGTCTGTCATCAATGGGGGGGGGGGGGGGGAGGATGCGAAGTTACCGCGGACTGCCTTTGCCATTGACCAGGAGGAGCGCGAACCAGTTGGGCACCGAAGGAGCTTATTGATCACCCGGTCGTTGTGAGCCTTCTTCGTGGTATCAATCGCCTGGTTGCACGCGTTTCTGATTCTAACAAAATTCGTTCTATTAACATCGGTGGAATTGGAGCGCCACTTCTTAAAAGCTATATTTTTTGCTGCTCTAATCAGCTCGCATTTTTTATCAAACCAAGGTTTATCAGACGAATTTCGTTTGATGGAATGTGGAATATACATCTCCATCCCCAGAAGAATAATCGCTGATACCGACTCCGAGGAAGCTTTAACATCGGAGTTTCCGAAGCACACCTCGGACCATGGAAAGGATGCGAAGAAATCTCGCAAATCGTCCCAGTTAGCGGCCCCATACTTCCATACATGACGAAGCTACCTAGGTCGGTTATTCGCTTGATGTGCAAGTGCTTGCGTGACAGATACCAAGCAGTGATCTGAGTTTCCCAATGGCGCAGAAACCTCTACGGTATAAATACTCGGTTCGGATGTCAAAAATAGATCCAGGGTGTTCGCATAATCGACTCAGGCATCCGTCACTCGCGTTGGCTCCCCCACGAGTTGAGTCAAGTTGTGGCTTACAGCAAACATCTCCGCCAGCCCCCCAGCCTCGTCGGTTCTGTTAGAATGTAACAACCAGCTGGAATTGTGCACATTAAAATCGCCAAGGACAACACTTTCAGAAGCTGGGTGGTTGATCTGTATCCAGTCGACGGTATGCGAAAGATGTTCCAAAAATGTCGCTGGTCGATCGTCATTTGGGCAGCGGTAAAGACAACAAAGAAATTTAACGGAATTCCTCAGCACGACCCTCAACCATATGATGTCTATATTATTGGGTTCCAACGCCTCCACCCTCTGGCAAGCCAGGTTGGACCGCGCGAAGACGCAGACTCCGCCCTTAAAACGGAATCTCGAATGTAAGTCGTATCCTGAGCAACGAAGATATGTCGAATCAGTTGACGAATCGACCTGGGCCTCAGTTAGGGCACGGATATCCGTTGCTTGCAAATATTGGTGGACGGCGTTTGCATTCGTATTGGTGAAACCGATGCCACTGATGTTACAAAATGCCGTCACCAGTCGAGCGCGGGCAGAGTCTAGAGAGCGAGCTCGGTTATGCCATGACGAACCTCTTGAAGTCCCATTATTTATCATGATATCTGCATGATGTTCCCCCTGACATAGCCCCCCCCCCCCCTCGGGCGGAGATCCAAATGGGAAACTGGTTTACCTCCGGAATTCTTTATATCAAAAGGCACCATCATGACTTATCTCCGTGTCAGTGCGGGCCATCAGCCACACATCCGAAACACCGTCGAAGATTTCTCTCGGCGATATCGCGGAATGTACAGCATGGCGGGGTGGTATCTCACCTTGGGACCGACTACCACCTAACCAACCTTTTCTCGAACTCGTCCATTAACCAAGCCCCGAAAGATGGCCAGGGATCACTCCCGACCATTTCACGGAGCATAAAGCTTGATGGGGTGGTATTTCACCGGGCGCACAGGGCGTTGGGACGCCGCCTACCACTCGGCCTTTAGTCGCCTCTTACGACAAGCCGGCCTAGCTGTGAGTATATTCTACCGCCCTACTCACAGGTTAATGTAAACGATTCATATAGTGTTTTCCAAAAGGTACACACCAATTTTATATTTTAATAAGCTTGCACCTTTAAACATTTTCCAATCAAGGTTCATATCTTTATTATGGTGAAAATCACGAACGAGCAACTTTGGGAAACGAGTCGGTGGTCGCAACTTTAAAAGCACTAACTCCTTATTTCGGCCTTAATAGTTGTCCGGGCAAAACCTCCGGGGACGGGGCCTTTTTCCGGTACTCGTCCGCAATGTAGCAACTCAAACAATGCTCTCTTCTCCTGAATGTACTGGCGCAATTCTGCTGACAGGCCATGGCAAGGTCGGCGAATTTTCGTCCTGGTTTAGCATAAGCGAGTCAATCGTCATGTTGGGTTCCTTGGCATCATGACAATGAGTGATGACGTTGTTGAGGTATTCCCTGTGCCAGCGCTAACAGGATTGCTGCGGCAGCCTTTGTGTGTTTCTTCTTCCACATGGGCAGGCGATTGGTGGGGAAGTTGGGAAAAAGGAAATGGCTAGCAGTTAACGGCATTAGGTCCTGTTGATCAGAGGACATGGGGGACAAGGGACGTGAGTTGAATCCTGCTTCTATCTCAATTACATAAGTTTGTAACTGCTCATATGTGAGTAAAGTATCATCAATTCTCTTAAATAAATATCGTTTACATGACTTAACTGCAGCCACCATGCAAATTTATACCGTGTGAGGGATAAAACGTCGGGGAATCTCTTCAAAGTTAGAAGAGTTTCCCGTCTCAGAACGGTATACCGCGGATCCGAATAGTGCTCGGATTTCTCAATAGGTCCCAATGTAACTCGAACTATTATCTGAATAAACCTCCAAAGGTGTTCTCTCGGTAAACAATCACTTGAGAATATCTATAAAAGGTATGTGGGGGTAAAGAAGTTTAAAGTGCCGACACGGGCACTGGCTTACTCCTGTCTCCATCATGAGTTCACAGTACACAAGGAATTTGCTCCTTAACCACTAGATTGATGTTCGCCTCCCTGCATATCACATCGGATTTGTTGCGTGAGCGATGCGCTTTTCCACTTAATTGTCACGGTTTAAACTACTCCATTTATCAACACACTAGATAATCCTTACCGAAACACAGGTCGCACAAATGAAAATAAAACACGGGGAAGTATGTTTTTTTTGTTCTTTTTATGTTTATTGTTGGATTTTATTACTATGTTTTTATAACTGCATGGAAGGCCTTCGCATGGTTAATTTATCTTCGCTTGATATTATTTCACATCCGCGATTTCAAGTGTCGTTGTTATTGATTATATGTTCTATTTTATGCAAAAATATCTATATTACCTTAACACTCGGTACAAACATTCACTGAATACATAATTATGCACACATTTTTAATCTTCACTTTAACTATTATTCGCGTAGTCGACTCACACGACTCGAACTCGACTTTATAACACTCGTGGGATTAAGTTCGCGACTCCGGGACGTATGCATTCCGTGCGTACGCTATGGGGAGCGGAAAACGACTTGCACTGTTCGATGGTTGGAATAAGGCTCAGCGAGGGTTGAATTCCGACTTTTGATTCAACCCTCAGTTCGGGGTGAGTTTGGTGGTGTAGTGAAGAGGAAATGAAATTTTCCTTTTTGCCAGTGACCAATGGGAAAAGATCTCCCCGGTTGATCTCAGCGTGAGTGCTAATAGCTCGTTGTGTACCCATGCGGCGAAGGTCATGGGAAACGAAATCGAGAAAGGAGAAGATAACAAAGGACATTACTTAGGACATAGATGCATGCTTCAGCTGCGTAAATAGACTACAACGTTATTAGAGAAAAGGTGCTAAAAGGTATTTAGATGCTTGTACAATTGCGATTGTGTATAGTATCTATGACGACTCGAAGGGTCGAACTCTTGTGTGAATAGTTACACTATAAAGAATTCGGTTCTTGCCGGCTAGTGGCGAGTTGCGATATGCTTTGTCGGTCGGACAAGAGTCCGCCGTGCATGCAGATAAACCAGGAAAATCTGCTATGCACGTGTGCGGCGGAATTCGATGACCGACAGGACCGCCGATATGTTTTCATGATTTATGGCGGTTACTTGGTACGGTAACCGAATTGTTTTTCTATTTTTTATTTCAGAAACATTATGCTTTGCCTGTAAAGAATTCTTTTCAAGGAATTTTAAAGATGCATTAAATGCATGAATGATGAGAATTCTTCACTGGGGATTTTGGGTGATGCATTGAGTATTCTTGGGAAGGGGATGTTTGCAAGTGCTAATGCAATTGCGTTAGCGAAAAACAATGGGGTTTCTGGAGCTTCAGGATAGGAGGCTTTGGGGTAATTGGGAAGGTAAGTAGTGGCGTTAGTAGAATCGCCACAGGCTCACTAGTAACGTCACTCACTACTTATAAATGAACAGCTTTAGCCACCATGCATACAGAAATTGTTATATATATACATGTATATATATATATATATATATATATATATATATATATATATATATATATACATTTTTTTTTGTTAATATACTTCTCTTGGGAGAGGCGAACCTACTATTGAAGGTTATAACGCTCCGGGAACACTCCCCGCTCTGTAACGGAACGAGCTCTGATACAGAGATGTACGGGCTGTCGGGAGATGAACCGCAAATTGGTGTGATCCGTCGGATTGTTTTGTGGTGCGCATATAAACTGAATTGCGCGGAGCAATAACACAAATCTTCGAAGAACAGTTCCCGTTATAATATCTGTAAAACAGACAGAGGTCGGCTACGCGCCTCCGATGTGATAGCGACAGTGGTCCCCGATCAGGGGAATCGCTCGTATCTGTATGCTCTCAAGTAGGTCGAACCGATGATCCACTTTTCTTTGTTGTTTAAGTGCTGTATATTGTGTTGTATTGAAGTCGACAATTGGCTTTTCCTCAGCTGGTGCGACGTTGTTACACTAATCGGTCCATCACTCGAAAAAGAGGAAACAAGCGTACCATCATCCGCGAAACTGAACACTCTGTTATCAGTCGACTCCGACAAATCATTTATGTGAAGCAACAGCAAGATTGGAATCAAAATATAACCTTGAAGCACCACGAAATTAACAGTATACAGATCCGAACACTCGCCGTCCACAACAACCCGGATCGATCGATTCTCGAGGAAGCTCTTCGTCCAGTCGTAAAGCTGGTGGGAAAGTCCATACGAGGGTTGCCTCTTATGTTTCGGGATTTGGCAACCCTAGTGTTGCAATCCGGCAATTGACAGCTCTGTCGTAAAGTTGGACATTTTTGGGGTTATACGCACTCAGAACGTTTTGACATACGAGCGCTATTTGTGTTGTTTACAGTAACTTAAAAGATTCATCTCGGCCCAAAAATGGAATTAAATCGTCAACATTTTCGTGCGATTATTTCTTACAACTTTCGGCGTGGATTAACTCAGCAACAGTGCATGGATGAACTTAATTCAATTTTTGGCGATGAAGCTCCATCAAGGACCAGTGTTTATCGATGGTATGGTGAATTCAATCGTGGTCGTACGTCACTCCAAGATGAATTTCGTGAAGGTCGTCCAAAATCAGTTGTTGTTCCGAAAACCATTGATGCTGTGCGCGAACTGATATTGGAAGATCGTCATGTGACCTATCGTGAGATTGAGACAACCTTTGGCGTTAGTGGGACCAGCATACATTCAATATTGCATAAACATTTGACTGTCAAAAAAATTTGTTCGCGTTGGACCCCACACAATTTGTCAATCGCCCAAAAAAAGGCTCATGTCAATTGGTCGAAAGAAATGCTCAAAAAATACGGTCGCGGTGCTTCGAAACACGTCTATGACATCGTGACAGGTGATGAATCGTGGATTTACGCGTATGAGCCCGAAAGTAAACAGCAGTCGACTGTCTGGGTGTTTCAAGATGAGCCAAATCCAACAAAAGTTGTTCGCGCAGGAAGCACTTCCAAGCAAATGGTCGCCTGTTTTTTCGGAAAAACTGGACATGTCGCAACCGTACCACTAGAACAACGCAGAACAGTCAATTCTGAGTGGTACACAACCATTTGTTTGCCAGTTGTCTTCCAAGAAATCAGGAAAACCAACCGCCGAAGACGGATCACTCTTCACCACGACAATGCGAGCTCTCACACATCGGCTGCGACAACTGCATTTTTGAGCACCCAAAACATCGATTTGATGGGTCATCCGCCGTATAGTCCTGACTTGCCACCGAATGACTTCTTTTTATTCCCGTACGTAAAAAACAAACTGAGAGGTCAACGTTTTTCGACACCTGAAGAAGCGGTTGCTGCATTCAAAGTGCATGTGCTGGAGATACCTCAATCAGAGTGGCAAAAGTGCTTCGACAATTGGTTCAAACGCATACAAAAGTGTATAGATCTACATGGGGAATATTTTGAAAAACAATAAAGTGATTTTCGATGATCAATATTTGTTTTTGTTCTCTAATCCCGAAATATAAAAGGCAACCCTCGTATAAAGGAAGTGTAAGACGTGGTCAAAAGCCTTGGAGATATCCAATACGACCGCCCTTGATTCACCATGCCCTTCAATCGCAGATGTCCATATATCGGTTATAAGGGTCAAAAGGGTTCCCGTAGACCGCCCGCCACGGAATCTGTATTGATGATCATTCAGAAGTATTTTGCACTGCAAATACTTAATTAATTCGGCGTTGATAACATTTTCCATTACCTTAGACAGTAATGCTATCGGTCGGTAATTTTGTGGGAGGACACTTTTTTCCCCTCTTTGAGATTGCCTGAACTCGAGTAACTTTCCAGTAGGCAAGAAAGGCGCCTCATGCATAAGATGCCCAAGAGGGTCTGCCAAGAACCGGCGACAGTTCCAGAGCTCAGTTCTTAAGGACTATTGCTGGTATACCGTTCGGGCTGGTTGCCTTCCTACCGCATCGAAGACCGGCATTAAGGTTTGAATTCGCGGAATATAAATTCGCGAACACATTATCTTTAGCAAACAAACAAACAAACAAACACATTATCTTTATCCTTTAAATTTGTGACTAACGTCTCGTTGCCCGTCCCGAACGGAGGAAAAGAGGAGGAACTGAAGTTATTGCTTACAGCTCTTGCCATTGACCAGAACCAGTCGGTCACTCAAATAGTTGATTGGTCACTCTGTCATTGTAGGCCTGTGGGTAAGGTTTTAAGTAGGTGCCTAGTATGACACGTATTCACTTAACCTTCCACCGTCTGCTGCATAAATTAATCGACCACCAAAAGACCAAACGAATAAAAAAATCACGGGTAGTTCAATTTAAATTGTTCGCCGAGGAAGAATAGAAAGGCAAAGACGCCGGAGTTAGAACACTGATCATCTGTGACACTCAAAGAATAAAATAAGTCGATTGATTTTAGTCATATAACATTGTTTTTATTTAAGTTCACTGTGGTATTGTTGATTGATTGTTTATTACTTTGCTTATTACTTTACACTGTTCTTTGTTTTTAAATGAATTTACACCAAGAAAACTGAACTTTACGCGCACGACTTTTTTTATTGAGAAAGGTGTATTGACTCCAATATAATGTAACATGAAAGGCAATCGAACTGCGCTCTCGAAAAGTCACACGACCGCGGTGATGGTAGAAATCTGACTCAAACCTACAATCCATATCTGCCAGATTCAACGATGTGGATTACATTGGTGTGGGAGGATTCTATATGTGTCCGTATGGGACAAGTACGTTGCCCTTCAGCCTGCATATCGGCAACGACGAAAAAAAAAACACATGAATACACATGTAATGAATAGCAGGCATTATGAGATACGCGATAGCGAAGTCGCCGAATGGAGCATAAACACTGTGATGCTACGGTGTTTGTTTGTTTTACAGGCCGGACCATCGTTGCATGATTTAGGGTATGATTGTCTAACGTCAATCATTTTCGTGCCCAAATCCCATGATCGGTAGATAACCGATAAGGAAAATTGGTCGCAAGTGTTGCGACCCTTGGGATTTGGGCAATATTCACTCATGAACCGTAGCAAGAATACCGGCTACAGCTATGTCAACAATTACGCTGGCCAGCGAGTATTTATCTTTTATAATTGCTGACAGGCCGAGCCGATTGTCTGGCACTGTCCATGTATGAATGAAGTAATTTGTTTGATGTGCATGCTTGCTGGGGTTTTGCTTTCAGGTGAAAGGAAATGAAGGGTAGCTTACGCGGCCCAAAATTGCAGGTAGGTATGGTGGGTTTGGAAGGTGGTTAATTTAAGAGGATGGGCGGTTCTTTGGGAATGTATTAAAGAACCACCACAGGCCTTCTTCGTGGTATCAATCACTTGGTTGCACGCGTTTCTGATTTTAACAAAATTCGTTTTGTTCACTTCGGTGGGATTAGATCGCCATTTTTAAGGGCTCTATTTGTCGCTGTAATCTGCTAGCCAGGAAGAAAAACTAAAACGCCAACAATCAACGCGGTAGACATCGATTATAAAGAATTGGCAAGTCTGTGTAAGTTAGCTGTAGGTAATAATAATATTGTGACGCATATGACAATCAGTACTAGAATATTCTAGAAAGTCCAAAAAAAGTACTAGAATATTCTAGAAAGTACTGGAAAACTGGAGACTATGAGCAGTAGAAAATTCGAGGCTATGGAACGGAACGAAACACCGAATCAGACCGAGGAAACGGTATAAATACGTCACATGCAGATCAAGGAAGTGAGAATTAAGCATTCAAAGAGGCGATAAGTACGGAAGTGATAAGTCAAGAAATCGTTAAGTGTACGGTAAAAGTAACGGTTGTTATAAACGGACTAATAAAGTGTTATATTAATTCAAAACCGATTTCACGGCTCTTATTTATTAAAAATAATTAATCCAGCGAGCCCTAAGCTCGCAACAATATTGTCATTAAAAGACTGGGAGATAATAGGCATGCCATTCAACCATTTAACATTGATGACCATATTAAAACTAAAAACGTCTTGAAAAGAGCCACCGCGGAATTCTTTTCTTACACCCCGAAAGAACTTAAAAATATTACAGTTATATTAAAGGGCGTCGACCCTGAAACTGAACCGGAAACTCTTTTGAAAATGCTGCGAGACCTAAAGAACGATTACATTGAATTTAATATGGCCAAACCCTTCACCACAGGCAGGTCTAAAAATAAGAACCAGGTATAAAAGGGAGAAGGCGGGATAGGTGCGAACATACAGGGCGAAGTCTCTGATTGCATTCAACCCGGCGAAGGCCAGGACGATCCTTGTCCCTGTTCAATCCAAGATGACATGCAGTCTCCACGTGACACCCGTGGATAGCTACTTTGACACCCGCCAAGTAGTAAACCAATGCATGCGGCGACATCCTGAAAAAATGAATTATTATGGCAAATTTAACAAGCCTCGGATATGGACCGGATACACGACGACGACCACGGAAACGAAAATGGCTAAACGATTTAAGAATTTTTTCATGGAACGTACGCTCACTATACAGAGCAGGAGCTGCACAGCAGCTAGCCGATGCCCTGTCCGAATATAAGGCTGACATAACAGCATTACAAGAAATAAGATGGACAGGGAGTGGTGTTTTTCAAAGAAAAGTGTATGATATTTATTACAGCTGTCATGGAAAACACCATGTGCTCGGGGTAGGTTTGGTTAGGCCTGCCATTATCGGCTTTAATGCAATAAATGAAAGGCTATGCATTCTTCGCGTGCGAGGCAAGTTTAAGAACATACGCCTCATAAACGTTCACGGACCTACAGAGGAGTCCCCTGACGACGAAAAACAAGAATACTATGAGAACGTCGAACGGGCCCTCAATGCCTGCCTAAGATACGATGTGAAAATCGTTCTTGGTTATGTGAATGCGAAAATAGGTCGGGGGCCGGTTTTCAGGCACTACACAGGTTCCCATAGTTTGCATGAGAACACTAATGACAATGGACTACGAGTCATCGAATTGGCAGCATCGAAAAACTTGGTCGTTGCGAGTACCAGGTTTCCGCGTAAAGATATCCACAAAGCCACCTCGGTATCACCTGATGGAGCCACTCGCAAGCAAATTGACCACGTGCTGATAGATCGCCGCCACTCCTCGAGCCTGATGACGGTACGAACGTACCGAGGTGCCAACGTCGACTCGGACCACTATTTTGTTGGTACAGTTTTCCGTGCGCGGATTGCCTTACGGAGACGTATTGCATCCGCGGATCAGGTTCGAATCAACACGGCTGCCATACGCAATGAGAATACCAGCAACACCTTTGGTCATGCGTTAAGACTCGCCCTCGAAGAACTCGACGGAGGGAGAGTAAGCCCTGGGGCCAGAATGCCGGGCGTAGAAGAGAAATGAACACGCCTTAAGAATACAGTCATTAGTACTGCCAACTCCATCTTAGGCAGTAGTCGTAGAGATCGGAACGACAGGTTTGATGATGAGTGCAAACTAGCGACTGAACGTAAGAATGCTGCATACCGGGCAATGCAGCAGTCTCATAGGACGTGGGTGCGCGACGAGAAATACAAAGAGCTCAGAAGATCTGAAAAAAGGCTTCACAGACAAAAGAAAAGCGCCTGGGAAAAAACGTTGTCTGTGAAATAGAGAAAAGTAAAGAGCGAGGCCCGCACCGGGCGCGGAAGTTCTACCAAATAATCCGCAGTATGACGCGGTACACACCACGCTGCACTTACTGCAAGGATAAAGAGAGTAATCTGATCACCGATCCTGAAGGCATTCTGGAGCGATGCGATGTGCACTTCAATGAATTGCTAAATGGTCAGCTCACAGAAGAATTGGAGGCTCCACCAATGCAAGACCAGGACCAAATGCTGCCGCCACCAAGCATTGAGGAAACACTAAAAGCCATTAGACAGCTAAAATCAAATAAAGCCCCTGGAGCTGATGGCATACCAGCTGAGCTGATCAAACACGGGGGGACAGCGTTACATCGCGCAATTCATGAGATCGTGGTGCACGTATGGGAGCAAGAGGAGATGCCGGAAGTTTGGCGTCGTGGTATAATTTGCCATACATAAGAAGGGAGACATCGGATACATAAGAAGGGAGACATTGGAGTGTGCAGCAACTATAGGGGTATAACATTGCTGAGTACCGCCTATAAGATACTCTCCACTATCCTACAAGATCGGATAGCCCCATACGTTAAAGCCATCATTGGTCAATATCAGTGTGTCTTCATTCCAGGCAAATCAGCAATTGATCAGATATTCACCCTTAGGCAGGCGATGGAAAAATGTCAGGAATTTAAGATTCCATTATACCATCTGTTTATAGACTTTAAGGCCGACGACAGCATAGCCAGGGTAGAACTATATAATGCCATGAGAGAATTCGGCATTCCAAACAAATTGATACGACTTTGTAGGTTGATCATGACCAAGGTAACTAGTCAAGTAAAAGTAGCGGGTTTGCTGTCCAAACCAATAAACATCTATAATGCACTCCGACAATGGGACGGTCTGGCCTGCCTCCTCTTCAACCTGGCGTTGGAGAAAGCAATCCGTGACTCTGGCATTACAACAAGAGGGACTATTGTCACCAAGTTCACCCAGATACTTGCCTCCGCAGCTGACATCGACATCATCGGTAGAACCGAATCGGCGGTACAGGAATCCTTCACCCAGATCGAGCAGGCGGCACAAAAACTGGGATTGCACATTAATGAGGGAAAAACTAAGTACATGGTGGCAACTTCTGCGAAGAGAAGATCTAACGTTGGTCAAACTATCAGGGTAGTGGAGCACGAATTCGAAGTAGTGGAATCCTTTAACTACCTTGGGTCAATAGTATCAGCCGATAACAATATGGAAGAAAAAATACGCGAACGGCTGATTAAATCCAACAAAGCCTACTATGGTCTATCAAGGCTCTTTAAATCCCGAAATTTATCCAGAACATCCAAGCTACTATCGTACAATACCATGGTCTTACCAGTACTCATGTATGGATCCGAGACCTGGGTGCTTAATAAAAGGCACTCTAAACTCTTGGCCGCGTTCGAGAGAAAGGTCGAAGGAGAATTGTTGGCCCCGTATGTGAGGGAGGAGGATTCCGGAGACGCTACAACCACGAGTTGAACGCAATCTGCCTTGAAGCTAATGTCCTAAGAAAAATCAAGCTCGGTAGACTCCGGTGGGCGGGACACCTAGCTCGAATGATCGAAGAGGAGCCTGCCCGGAAAGTCCTGTGTGGCAGGATGTTTGGAAGGAGACAGCGCGGGAGACCTTGTCTGCGATGGAGGGATGGCGTAGAGCAGGACGCCCAGAGCCTGGGAGTGTGAAACTGGATGACATCCGCTCGAAATCGGGACCGGTGGAGAGATTTGTTAAATAAGGCCAAGACCGGATCCCTGTTGTAGTGCCGATGATGATAATGATAAAAGGGAGAATAGTACAATTGGTAGTCTACGAAAAATAACAGTCCTGGACCACCAAAGTGTAACATGGGATAAACTAAAAAAAAATTAGAAATATACTTCAATGCGTCTGTTGCCAAAAGTTTGGGCATTCAGCGACGAACTGAGAAATGCAGCATTGTTGCATGTAATGCGCTCAGGATCGTAATGCAGAGGAGAGCCCTTTGGGTAAAGATAGGCTGGAAGGCAAACCCCTTTTAACATGATTATATCATAATGTTACGCAAAAAGCCGCCTACCTCTTAATAACTACCTCGTTGGAGCTAGCATCCACCATTAATCGCGGATACATTAAATATCATGATGTCAATTCAACATCAAACAAATTGAACTAAACGTTTAATTTGCTCATATTGAATTTAACTTAAATCCAAGACGTAATAAACGAACCATATGTTCAACATGCAAAATCCCCTGAACCCAAATCTGCGGACCAGATGAACAACTTTCAAGTAAAGTTGCTGAGACTCATAAAATGCACTTCTGCAATTTTATGATCCTTTAAAGGTTTGTTAACCCAAATCATTTCCCACAGGCAACATCCTGTACGCTTGTTTCCTCCTTTTCGAGTGATCGGCCGATTGGTGCATCAACGTCGCACCAGCTGAGATGTAGACAGATTGATTCTCTGAATCAGGATCTGGATAAAGTCCTTCAGTGGGGAAGGGCCAATCTTGTCGACTTCAACGCAACGAAGACCCAGTATACAACATTCACAAAGAAAACTGGATCATCGGTTCCACAGCTGATGATGAGTGGCCGGGTCCTCGAGGCTGGGGAAAGTTTGAAATTGCTCGGTGTCACGGTCTGTAGGAATGTATCATGGCATAAACACGTTTCGGGTATCGCCAGATCAGCCTCAGGAAAACTGAGTTATCTTTTTAGAGCCAAGAAATATTTTACTCCGGCCCAACTTCTTCTCCTATATAAATCCCAAATTAGACCCGCGCTCGAATATTGCTCTCATGTTTGGAGCTCGGCTCCTAAACATACCCTCGACCTACTTGAGAGCGTACAGAGACGAGCGATCCGCCTGATCGGGGATTCGTCGCTGACGTCGGGACTACAGTCGCTATCACATCGAAGGCGCGTAGCCGACCTCTGTCTGTTTTACAGATATTATCACGGGTACTGTTCTTCGGAGAATCTTGGCATTGTTCCACGCAATTCGGTTTATATGCGCTCCACAAGACAATCCGACGGATCGCACCCGTTTGTGGTTCATCTCCCGACGGCGCGAACATCCCTGTATCAGAACTCGTTCCGTTACAGAGCGGGGAAGCTGTGGAACTGCCTTCCCACGCGAGTGTTCCCGGAGCGTTACAACCTGCAACTGTTCAAAAAGAACTGCAACAGTTATTTGATGGCACCTCGGGGCGCCCACTCGACGCTATAGGTTCGCCTCTCCCGAGAGAAGTCTAATAAAAAAAAATAAAAAAAATCCATTTCCATTCTTCTTACCCAAGTTCAAGTTAAAACAAACAACTTGCGCCATAAAAAGAACCACACGCCATCCTCTGTTGATTGTTCCTTTGTGTTTCCTCTCTTGATCCTAAGCCGAGAAGGATAAAGAAAGGAAATGGCGGCTGGCAAAGGGCCATGCAGATAAAAGGACATATCCTTCGGTCTGCACGAAAACAGTCTTCGTTCGGGGAGACGAAGGAAAAAAAAAAGTTGGTTGGTTCTAGAATTTTGGCCGAGACGGTCTTGAAGTGGTAATAAATATCGTATAAAAGAAACTTCTAAGACGAACTCGATGTGAACTGTAGATTAAGTGATTTATTATCGTTTAGAATAAAATAAAGTGTAAAGAACAAAGAGGAAAAGAAAGGAGTTAATAAAGAAAGTAAAAGAAAATACAATTAGTGCAAATTTGTTTTCTTTCATTGCGGTGAGTACCCTAGTGCGGAGGAATAAACCCTTAAACCCTAACTGCCGGAGTCGGCATTCCTCTATTCCGTGGAACTAGAGGAAAGTGATCCGTCAAGCTCGATAAACATATAGTGGCAACAAAGTGAATCAAGGAAATATTTAGTGATTCATGCCGAAACCACTACCAAAACTAAAAGACAATAAAACTAAAAGGCAATAAAACTAAAAGGCAATAAAACTAAGATACAATAAATCTGAATAAAAAAACACTGAAAAATCACTAGGCAGAAACAACAGGAAGGACAACATTCAACATCAACGACGACAGTGGTCAAAACAACATAACAAATACATCGTAAGTCTATTATTATTATTTAGCAGTAGTGTAAATAAGCTATTAATCTAATTGTTAAGTATTTTTGGATAATGAATAGATATATCAAAAATCGTAATTACCGATGAAATTATTGCACTAGTGGCCGCCACTTTCGTTTAAAGAATAACAGCTAATATTATTACTAGTATAAAAAGACAAAGAACGCAACTGTGATGCGTATACGAGAGTTGCCTCTTATGTTTCGGGATTTGGCAACCCTAGCGTTGCAATCCGGAAATTGACAGCTCTGTCGTAAAGTTGGACATTTTTGAGGTTATACGCACTCAGAACGTTTTGACATACGACCGCTATTTGTGTTGTTTACAGTAACTTAAAAGATTCATCTCGGCCCAAAGATGGAATTAAATCGTCAACATTTTCGTGCGATTATTTTTTACAACTTTCGGCGTGGATTAACTCAGCAACAGTGCATGGATGAACGTAATTCAATTTTTGGCGACGAAGCTCCATCAAGGACCAGTGTTTATCGATGGTATGGTGAATTCAATCGTGGTCGTAGTTCACTCCAAGATGAATTTCGTGAAGGTCGTCCAAAATCAGTTGTTGTTCCGAAAACCATTTGTTGTATTCCAGAATACTACCCTTATTCGCTTTAACACTAACTCATGTCCTTTCAAATACAACCCTTAAAACTACATCCTCACATATCTTACATTCTCAGTTAATACAGCACATTTCATAAATAAACAGACACTATATTCTTTATCCAGTCACTTACAGCACATTTCATAAATATGCCCCTTTTCATAACAAGCACATTTTTCATTTCAAAACATGGCCACTTTGATTTTCGTTCAAAGTTTATTCAAAATTCTAAGTCACAGAGACTTCTAGATTGTTTTGTTCAGTTTATACGCCACAGTCAGTTAGAACAAAATGTTCTATATAAACAAGTAAATTTATATGAAAAAAATAGAAAGAAGAGAGCTCAGCTTGAGATAGCTGAGTTCAATAAAATAAACATAAAATATTTAAATAAAAGGGATCTTTTATTCTTTATTAAATAATAACCTCCACGCTCTTCCCTCGAAAGAGGAAGCACGGCGTTGGAGACGTAACACTGGTGGCAGCGGTGGGATCCACGAAGACTGGTGGACTCCCGACTAGTGGACTCCTCGAAGGAAGACCAATCCTCGAAGGAAGACCACTCCTCGAAGGAAGACCAATCCTCGAAGGAAGACCGATCCACGAAGGCTAGTGGAATCCTCGAAGGAAGACCACTCCTTGAAGGAAGACCAATCCTCGAAGGAAGACCGATCCACGAAGACGGGTGGACTCGCCGAAGGAAGACCAATCCCCGAAGGACGACTCAATCCCCGAAGGACGACTTAATCCTCGAAGGAGGACTCGATCCCAGAGGAAGATTAGTGCAAGATAAAACCCTAAAGAGGGAAGGAAGGTCCTCATTCTCGACTTGGATGGCGGAACATTCGATGTATCGAGTGCAAATAGCTTCGTAATTTCCTTTGCCGATGAGTTCCAGAGGAAATCTAAAGTAACCTCAGGGGCAGCAGATGAAAAAAAAAAACAAGAAGACAACACCTCAGAAAAAAAAGAACAAAACATTAATCAAAAAAAAAAATTATTATAAAAAAGGAGAACAAAACATCAATCAACATATATTAGTAGTAAGATTCGTTAGCGAAATATCAATTGTTCTGTTCATTTTTCCGTAGGAATATTTTTACCTTGGAACTTTTAACTTTTCCTTTTTACTAACAATTTTGTCCGATAGAAATTATTTCGAATATTCTCTTTCCAGTATTTCGACGACATTTCCGTTTTGTCTTTTTCGCCGAATTTTCTTTCTCTACAGCTTTGAAACCAAATTGACTTTCTTTTTCATATATATTGAATAACTAAAAGAAAGGCCATTTTTATATACCGTATTTTTAAGAAGTGATTTGCCATACATCGATTTCAGAGTTTTCAAGATTACGAGTCCGTATTACACGAGACAGGCGGCTAGGCAGGGGGAAGAACAAATCCACTCTCTACAAATACACCATAACCCCCTCGAAATGGCTCTTTCTGTCGGAATTTCTGATGTTTTCAGAATCGTCCCTACCTTTGACGGAAAACCCTGCGACCTAGATAAATTTATTTCCGGGGGAGACGTTTTATTTAGATGTATAAAAAGGGCAGTCCCGGAGATATATGAAACATTTTTGGAGCTAGTCAAAAATAGACTAGAGGGTCCTGCCTATGATGTAATTAGGTATAGCACAATTGCTAAATGGGAGGATTTAAAGGATAAACTTGAATCAGAATATAAAGAGGAGCAATCTCGGTCAACGGCACACAATGAGTTGATATCCCTGGAACAAAACTTCAGAGAAACCGTTCGGGAATACGGAGATAGAGTTGCGAATGCTCTGAGGACGCTGAACTCTGCTACGTGTGAAATAACAGCAGACGCGGTGGTTAGAGAATTCTTGATAGAAGAAAACTCAAAATTGGCAGTGCAAATATTTGAGGATGGTCTCAAGAATGAACAACTGAAAATCGTAGCCAAAGTCCATGGGGGAAGTAGTTTAAAACAGTCTATTGCACATGTAGTATCACATGCTGCTCGAATGGACAACTCTCCCAGGCCATATAACTATAATGACAGATTTAATCGAATAGTCTACCAAACCTGCGGTAAGCCAGGTCATTCTCAGGACACTTGTTATCGGAACATGCAGTCCGACAATTTTCCGAAAAGACAACCAATAAAAAGAGAATATAACATTATATGCAATTTCTGTGGACGGAATAATCACACAGAGAACGAGTGTAGATACAAGATATCTAGGAATGGACCATCCTTAACAAATTACCAACAAGGTACAACAACGCGTAATCCATTCCGAAATAATCCTGCAAACACCGAAAATCGTTTTAGTGAATATCCTAGAATCACCAATAGACAAAACGATAAGCAAAATGTTCACTTTTCTCGGGTGCAAGAGTCGGAAAACGAGGCCAGACGCCAACAGAATCATGCTGAACGGCACTCTTCAATCTATAGTATTCGGTCGGCTCAGATAGAGAGGAAACAAGGCAAATCGGAAGGAGACACACAGCCATTCCTTTCGAACGACTGTAATGATCAATATACACCAAATCTAAGATTCCACGTACCCTTTTGTCCCGAATTTAAAGAACCAGCGATACGTCTTAGAGTTAGTCCCGCAGACAATATGTACACGACTCTTCTAATTGATACCGGCGCCGACCTAAGCCTTTTAAAATCATCGTGCTTAAAGAATCAGAAAAAAGATGACAAGATCTACACAATATCCACACTAGCAGGTGATTCTTTGAAAACCCTGGGGACGGTAAGTGGTACCCTAGAAGTAAAAACCAAGGATCATACCATGCTCATGGATCATCCTTTCCACCTACTCACCGAACAAATAAATCTGCCTTATGACGGAATCATAGGAAACGATTTTTTATTCAAATATAGATGTGTAATCGATTTCAAGGAACACATCCCGAAGATTCCAATGTCAAAGGGTAATGATAGTGAGCATCGAAGAAAGCCATACGGCTCTACAAACGAGTCACCGAGCCTATTCCGTAATAAGCTAGTATGTGAATCACGAGCCACCTGTTCAGACCTTCAGTTCGAATCAAAACGAAAAAGTAATAACTCTAAACAGAATAGAAAGCGAAAACAGAGAAGATTGGGTGACAAAGTTTCAGCAGCAAAGACTGAAGTACAAAATGTTCCAGCAGCATATAAGACTGAAAGAGCAACTTTCACTTTAAAACCCAGAAGCCAACAAATTGTAGACTTTCCGTTAAATAGTAAACACCAGGACATGTCCGGCGATATAATCATTCAAAAAAAAACGAATCATGCCAGGAATATACGTGGGCGAAACCTTAACCAGCCCCAAGAGCTCCAAATTAAAGGTGTTAATGATGAACACTTCGAAAGCAGAACAAACGGTGAATACTAAAGACGTAGACTTCAAATGGGACAAGCTAAGTGATTTCAACCTAATCTCTAGTCAATCCGACGACCTAATCAAAGGCAGGTTAAATAAATTAACATCAATAATCAATCTCAGCCACTGTAATTGTGAAGAAAAACAATCTATCCTTCAAATATGTAGAGAATACAATGATTTATTTTTTCTCGAAGGTGACAACCTCTCATTCACAGAAGCGCTGAAACATAAAATCATTACTGATCCGAACAAGCCGCCCGTATTTACCAAACCCTACAGGCTCCCGGACACACAAAAAACCGAGATACACAAACAGGTGAATGACATGCTACAAAGTGGTATTATCCAACCCAGTGCTAGTCCTTGGAACTCCCCCTTGCTCTTGGTACCAAAAAAGGCTGACAGGGAAGGTAATAAGAGATGCAGAGTTGTGGTTGATTTCCGTAGGTTAAACGAAGTAACTGTTGCCGATGCATATCCGTTACCAAATATCACGGACATACTAGATCAACTAGGGAGGGCAACTTATTTTAGCACCCTCGACCTGGCAAGCGGATTTCATCAAATCCTAATGGACAATGAAGACAAGTGCAAAACCGGCTTCAGTACCCCTTATGGACATTATGAATATAACCGTATGCCGTTTGGTCTACGAAACGCGCCCGCAACTTTTCAACGTTTAATGAACAACGTTTTAATGGAATTACAAAGATTCGACTGCTTTGTATACATCGATGACATAGTCCTTTACGGATATAACCTGCAAGAACACAACTCAAAGCTTATACGAATATTTAATTGTTTACGTCAGAATAACCTTAAGCTTCAACCAGATAAATGTACTTTTCTGAAGAAGGAGCTAATGTATCTGGGTCATGTAATTTCCGAACACGGTCTTAAACCAGACCCCGAAAAGATTAAAGCTGCTAAAACATATCCCACACCCAAGAATGTCAAGGGAGTAAAATCATTCCTCGGATTCATAGGATATTACCGGCGATTCATAGACGATTTCTCAACCATAGCAAAGCCACTAACGAAGTTACTAACCCCTTCTGTGATGAAGCCTTCCATACGTTAAAAAATAAACTTATAGAACCTCCCATATTAGCTTACCCTGACTTCAATCAAGACTTTATAGTAACTACGGACGCTAGCGACGTTGGAATAGGCGCGGTCTTATCGCAGGGAGAAATTGGCCAGAACAAAGCTATCTGTTATGCTAGCCGTACCCTTAAAGACGCCGAATCCAGGTACAGCACTACAGAAAAGGAACTACTGGCAATCATCTACGCCGTCAAACAATTTCGCCCCTACATCTACGGACGAAGGTTCACAATATGTACATACCATAAACCACTACAGTGGCTCATGAATCTGAAGGACCCGACATCAAGATTGGCTCGTTGGAGAATATTGCTAGAAGAATATGAATACCAAATTATTTACAAGGCAGGAAAATACAACTCCAACGCAGATGCACTTAGCCGCCTCCCTATTAACATCCAAGACACACAAGAGGTAGGCAAGGTACTAGTTACCAGTAGAAGCAAAACGACAGGTCAAGGTACCGCTGAACCATTAGTAGCCGCAAGTAAGGAAATTACTCTCCGACATACCGAATGTAAGATAATCGAAATCTCTAAACCCATAGAGTATGCCAAAACCCGGTCACCCATTCAGATCTTTATATTACCCAATAAAGAAGGCCAAACCGAAAAGATACTTAAAACCATCCCTACCTATACACGTCCGAATCCAAACGAAATAAAATTATACCCAAACACGACTAAATCCCCTTCATATATTGTTACTACGTTGCCGCTAGACATAGGAACCGAACCCAGCTTTGAACAAAAACTCAGCAAAATTCATAACTATTGTAAAAAAGAAAAGGTAAACCATATCGACATTTCTATCCCAAAACAAGAGCCAATAAACTTCCGCCTTAAAAATGCCATAATACAAACATTCGCCCAAACCAAGATCACCGTGTATCTTTACTCTGACAAAAGAATCTATATCGAAGACCGACAGGATATCGCTCAAATCCTCCGTGACTTCCATAATTCACATTTTGGAGGGCACCAGGGAGTCGCCCGCACAATCAAACGGCTTAAAACAAGGTACTTTTGGCCAACCCTCATAAAAGATACGAAAGAATTCATCCGCAAATGCGACTCGTGTCAAAGAAACAAACTAACGCTAAACAGAAAAATCCCGATGAAAATCACAACAACAAGTACAACCCCCTTCGAACGAGTAGCTCTAGATATTGTTGGCCCGCTCCCAAATAGTTACGAAGGTAATAAATACATATTAACGTTCCAAGATGACTTAACAAAGTTCACTGAAGCTATACCGCTACCCAATGCGGAAGCACCCACCATAGCTCGTAGTTTTGTGGAGAAAATCATATGTCGTTTCGGAATACCCGACGCGGTATTAACGGACCAAGGCACCAATTTCCTAAGCCACCTTTTTAAAGAAATATGTAAGATTCTAAAAATCAAAAAGATACAAACAACACCTTATCATCCCCAAACAAATGGAGCCTTAGAACGTAGCCACCGAACGTTGGCCGAATATCTCAGACACTACGTTAACAAGGACCAACTCTCATGGGATACTTGGCTACCATATTCAATGTTTGTGTATAACACCACACCACACAGTAACACCGCATTTAGCCCTTTTGAATTACTCTATGGTTTTCCTGCACGAATACCGAATTCGATCAGCATAAATCCGCAAACATCATACAACTACGAGAACTACGCTAACGAACTAAAAGCCCGCCTACAGTACGGTTACAAGATTGCTAAAAACATATTGCAGGACAAAAAGGAAAAATCTAAAGCGTGTTATGACAAAGGGACAAGCCATAAAACATTCAAAGTTGGCGACAAGGTACTCATAAAAAACCATACCAGAAAAAATAAGCTCGCTTCCTTATGGGAGGGTCCCTACGAAATACACAACATAGTATCCGATGAAAACTCAGAAATCAAAATAGGAAATAAATTCAAAGTTTTACACAATAATAATATAAAACTATTTTCGGAATAAATAAATAACCCATACACACAACATAACCAAATTTTTAACAATTATCTTTAAATTAAACACGGTTAGAAAATTTTCCATAAATTTAAGGAAAAGATAGACAATTAACAAATGGCCTTTGTTTTTATTCAATATATAAAACAATTGTAAGAAATGACGGAAACGAAAAGAAAAAAAAAAAAAAAAAGGTAAAAAAGGGGAAGAAAGAAAGAAAATTTTAGAAAAAAAAAATTGTATTATATACTGGGATATAATACATTTTAAAATATATATTGGGATATAATTCGAACGAAAAAGAGAATTTTGAGAAATAATATTAATTATATATATGGAAAAAAAAAAAGTTGTTGGATAATAAAAGAAAAGGTTCCAAGTGGAAATATTAAGTTAGTTAGAAATATTTAAAGTTAGTTAAAAGATAATGTAAGTAGACTATAAGTAAACTTTTAGATTATTGTAACCTATTTTTCTAGTATTAAGAACTTTTGGATTTTTGTAACTTTTGATATAAGATTAACCTTGAACGCCATTGTAATTGAACGAAAATCCAAGTCGGTAATTAAACCTAATCTAAGCAATAGTTAACAGAAAATTATTCTCTTCAAGGATAATTTTCTTTCTCGAAGAAGGGTGGGATGTTGTATTCCAGAATACTACCCTTATTCGCTTTAACACTAACTCATGTCCTTTCAAATACAACCCTTAAAGCTACATCCTCACATATCTTACATTCTCAGTTAATACAGCACATTTCATAAATAAACAGACACTATATTCTTTATCCAGTCACTTACAGCACATTTCATAAATATGCCCCTTTTCATAACAAGCACATTTTTCATTTCAAAACATGGCCAGTTTGATTTTCGTTCAAAGTTTATTCAAAATTCTAAGTCACAGAGACTTCTAGATTGTTTTGTTCAGTTTATACGCCACAGTCAGTTGGAACAAAATGTTCTATATAAACAAGTAAATTTATATGAAAAAAATAGAAAGAAGAGAGCTCAGCTTGAGATAGCTGAGTTCAATAAAATAAAAATAAAATATTTAAATAAGAGGGATCTCTTATTCTTTATTAAATAATAACCTCCACGCTCTTCCCTCGAAAGAGGAAGCACGGCGTTGGAGACGTAACACATTGATGCTGTGCGCGAACTGATATTGGAAGATCGTCATGTGAACTATCGTGAGATTGAGACAACCTTAGGCGTTAGTGGGACCAGCATACATTCAATATTGCATAAACATTTGACTGTCAAACAAATTTGTTCGCGTTGGATCCCACACAATTTGTCAATCGCCCAAAAAAAGGCTCGTGTCAATTGGTCGAAAGAAATGCTCAAAAAATACGGTCGCGGTGCTTCGAAACACGTCTATGACATCGTGACAGGTGATGAATCGTGGATTTACGCGTATGAGCCCGAAAGTAAACAGCAGTCGACTGTCTGGGTGTTTCAAGATGAGCCAAATCCAACAAAAGTTGTTCGCGCACGAAGCACTTCCAAGCAAATGGTCGCCTGTTTTTTTCGGAAAAACTGGACATGTCGCAACCGTACCACTAGAACAACGCAGAACAGTCAATTCTGAGTGGTACACAACCATTTGTTTGCCAGTTGTCTTTCAAGAAATCAGGAAAACCAACCGCCGAATACGGATCACTATTCACCACGACAATGCGAGCTCTCACACATCGGCTGCGACAACTGCATTTTTGAGCACCCAAAACATCGATTTGATGGGTCATCCGCCGTATAGTCCTGACTTGGCACCGAATGACTTCTTTTTATTCCCGTACGTAAAAAACAAACTGAGAGGTCAACGTTTTTCGACACCTGAAGAAGCGGTTGCTGCATTCAGAATGCATGTGTTGGAGATACTTCAATCAGAGTGGCAAAAGTGCTACGACAATTGGTTCAAACGCATGCAAAAAGTGATCTTCATGGGGAATATTTTGAAAAACAATAAAGTGATTTTCGATGATCAATATTTGTTTTTGTTCTCTAATCCCGACATATAAAAGGCAACCCTCGTATTCAGATACAACCGGAATTTAAAATAAGTAGAGAGTTACAGCCTTATGTTCTTCCTTGCTAGATGATTCGTGATCGCGTTGCTAAAATGTACATGGTTTGAATTGGTATTTCGAGTTAATAGATCTTAGCTGATTATTCGATCGACAAAATTAGTCGAAAGACAGAGACCCAAATAAGCGCAATAAGTCGTGTCAGTTACTGAAGCTGGTTGAAAATCATCAATATCACCGATGTCAACAGTACAAATGTAAGAAAAACAAAAAGGAAAATAAGTGTTTAACTTAATATGTATATATATATTGTAGCGAGCTTAGGGTTCGCTGGAATAATTATTTTTAATAAATAAGAGCCGTTGAATCGATTTTGAATTAATCTAACACTTTATTAGCCCGTTAATAACAACCGTTACTTTTACCGTACACTTAACGATTTCTTTACTTATCGCTTCCGTACTTATAGCGTCTTTAACTGCTTACTTTTTACTTTTTACTCCTTTCCATGATCTGTGTGCGACATATTTATACCGTTTCCTCATTCTGATTCGACGTTTCGTTTCCGTCCGTTCCATAGCCTTGAATGTTCTACTGTTATAGTCTCCAGTTTTCTAGTACCTTTTAGAATATTCTAGTACTTTGTTTCTCGAATAATCTAGTACTGATTGTCATATGCGTCACACTACCCTCCGCCTAGATTAGTTCGTCCCGAACTAAGTTCACTGGTCTCCTGGGTTAACAAAAGTCGCCAGTCGGTCACGATGTACCACTTTCATCTTGGCGTTAGGTCTTCGCTGAATCCTATAGACAACGTCGTTAATTCTTGTGAGAATCTTATACGGTCCTTCCCAATGTTGCTGCAACTTCAGAGACCTTCCTTTTTGCCGGTGAGGGTTATAAAGCCACACGTTATCGTCTGCATTAAATCCGGATGCGTTGACTCGATCGTCGTACCTTGTTTTCATCCTGTCACTGGATACCTTGATTTTCTTTCGAACCAAGTGATGAATCTCATCGAGGCGATTTCTCCATTCGGCTACGTAGTCTTCGGTCTTATCTATGGCGCCTGGAGGTATTCCGAATCGCAGATCGGCTGGTAATCGTATCTCCCGTCCAAATATAATTCTTGCTGGAGAATGGCCTGCCGTATCGTGATTAGCCGATCTATAGTTTATGAGAAAGGTTTGTACATATTTGTCCCAATCTCATTGGTGATCACTAACGACCCTCGATAAATGCTCTTTTATTGTTCGGTTGAACCTTTCGACCATTCCGTCTGACTGCGGATGTAAGGGCGTGGTCCTGGTTTTCCTTGCGCCGAGTGCCGCACAGATGCCTTGAAATATATGTGATTCGAAGTTTCGGCCTTGATCGGTATGAAGCACACAGGGAACTCCATATCTGCTGATCCAATTATTAATAAGCTGCTCAATGACGGTTGTTGCTTCTTGGTTTGGAATTGGAAGGACTTCCACCCACTTGCTGAAGTAGTCCATGATGACCAACTTGTATTTGTTGTTGTCGTTGGTTTTTGGAAATGGTCCTGAGATGTCGATCGCAATTCGCTCGAAAGGGTCACCCACGTTGTACTGCTTCATAGCGCTCCTTGGTTTTGCTGTTAGTCCTTTGGTCACAGTGCAAGTTGCCCACTTCCTATACCAAGACTCGACGTCATCTCTCATGTGAAGCCGGTAGAATCAAGATCGTAATTTTGAAAGTGTCTTATTAACTCCCAGATGCCCCCCGGAGGCCCCGTTGTGCATTTCTGTTAGTACATTATTCACCTTTGATGGTGGGACTAGAATCTGCATTCGATGGTATTTTCCATCCGCGGCTTCCCATTTACGCTTTAGAATTCTATCTTCCACCAGCAAGGAATTCCATTGTGCCCAATATGCCTTAAATGTTCCACTCTTGTCAGAAATATTGTTCCAAGTTGGCCGCTCGTTCTTTTCTTTATGTTCCAGGATTACCGACATATCTTCATCCTGAAGTTGAGCTGCGCGTATAGCATCATTCGTCCCCATCTAGTACTTCTACTTGTACATTTCGCAGGTCGTACGCCTCTTCGTTCTCTTCCGCTCTATGACAATGTTTACAATCTGGCTTACATGGTCTTCTTGATAGAGCATCAGCGTTATTATGCACCTTCCCTTGCTGAATTGAGCTTATCATTGATACGGGTGCACATTCTGCGGTTAACTCTCCTTTTCTTATTGCGACCGGCTCCGCGGACGCATTTAGTACTCTGACAGGTACAATGGGCTTCTCCACCTCAGGTTGGTCCGTTGATTGTCTCCTCCTATGATTAGGGCATGAACAACAATTATCACTCGATGTTTCATTCATTGGTCGACGTTTCCTACAGTCAACAGAGATGTGGCCGAGTCCGCCGCATATCCAGCACTTCATAACAGGTCTCGGGGTTCTCCGTTGTACATGCCCGATTCTCGGACACTATATGTACTCCTGGTAGCCAGTTTAGCATATTCATATGCCAATGCGAACGCCAGTATTTCATTAGTCGTCTTCTTTCCTGCCCAACGAATGGCCTGTTGCAAGTACCAATCTTGGAGTGCGTTTATAAATGCATCCATTGCTACCTCGTTCAGAAATTTCTTAGTTATATTTGAATAAGACAAGTTTGCCAATCGCTCAATTTCTGCCTGCAACAGTTAAAGATTTTCTCCAGGTTTCTACGTTCTACTCCGCAGTTGCATGCAGTAGACCTGCTGCATATGGTTGTCTCCATACCTAGCTTCAAGGCCATCTCCTACCGCTTAGAAATCTCTGCTGGTATGGTTTGTAGCAATTCTGCAGCCGCCCCGCGGAGTGACAAGATTAGTGATGTTGACTTTTGCTCATCCGATCACTTATTGTAATTGGCCGCGGCGTCAAACTAAATATGGAGAAGGGTCCCGTTCCATCGAAGGTTGGCGGTTGTATCCTTGTGTCTTTGTAGTCATGTTGATTGCTAGGCGATGTCTTATTTCTCTCAATACACTCAAGCCTCTTTCCGATTCGCGTTATTTCATCGGTGACTTTTAGATCCAGAAGTTCTACTTCGTTTCGAATTTCTTCCATAAAGTGTTGAAAATTACATTTCATCCACTGGGTGTGGGCATCCAATTTTGCATTCAGATCTGCAGCCGGTGCGTCGAATTTTGAATTTTGGGCATCCAACTTTGCATTAACATCTGCAGCTTGCGCATCCAATTTTGAGTTAATATCTGTAGCTTGCGCGTCCAGTTTTGTATTAATATCTGTAGCTTGTGCGTCCAATTTTGTCATCATCATCCTAAACATCTTCGAAATGTCCAACTGTGGCGAACTCTTCTCCGTTACATTGGCACCATCTTGACTCGCTGTTTCTTCTCCATCCGGACAGTCTGGCCCATTCGTAAAAACATATGTGTCGACATCGATGCCCTCTTCCTCCAATGATGCAGACGCTGTCGAAGAATTTGCTTCCGTCCTTTGCTATCCAGATTCCGGTCCTGAAGTTCCTTCTTCAACTCAGGAACGCAAAGATTCTCCAAATGTCGATCTGACATCGTTACAACACACTTTCATAGACTTATTCACTTCACCAATAATTAACCCCACTTCTGATACCAATTGTAGCGAGCTTAGGGTTCGCTGGATTAATTATTTTTAATAAATAAGAGCCGTTGAATCGATTTTGAATTAATCTAACACTTCATTAGTCCGTTAATAACAACCGTTACTTTTACCGTACACAACGATTTCTTTACTTATCGCTTCCGTACTTATAGCGTCTTTAACTGCTTACTTTTTACTTTCCATGATCTGTGTGCGACGTATTTATACCGTTTCCTCATTCTGATTCGACGTTTCGTTTCCGTCCGTTCCATAGCCTTGGATGTTCTACTGTTCATAGTCTCCAGTTTTCTAGTCATCACCATCATCGGCACTACAACCGGGATCCGGTCTTGGCCATATTTAACGAATATTAACAAAAAATGGCCTTATTTAACAAATATCTCCACCGGTATACATATAGATATATATATAATAACAATAAAGACCTATCTACCAAAGACGGTAAACTAACCCCAACATCAACCAGCTTACACAGTTTTAACTTTTCTAGGATATGGGTAGAGTAAGATTTAAGTTATATTAAATTAGATTTTTAAGCAAATACAAAAAAAAAATTAAATATTGTATATATAGATGCATGTTAATGTTATATGTTTGTCCACCACACACATACGACACACATATTTGAAATAAAACACTCTTTGTTTGTTCTTTATTTAACTAAACTTTAATGTTACTGTCTTACTACTCGCTTCAACAAAGACACTCTTTAGTTTTTCTTTCGTTAATGGTTTAATTACAACAAAATCTTATTCAGTAACTTATACTTCGTTTTTCTCACTAAAACGCTCGTCACCGTGACTCAACAAATTATCCGTTTTAATCTCACTCACCCCACGCACCACTTCAAGACCGTCTCGGTCAAAATTCTAGAACCAACCAACTCCTGTTTTCCTTCGCCTTCCCGAACGAAGACTTTTTTCATGCAGATCGAAGGATATGTCCTTTTGCCAGCCGCCATTTCCTTTCTTTATCTTTCCCCGGTTAGAATAAAAAGAGGAAACACAAAGGAACAATCAACAGAGGATCTTGCTAATCCACATTTACGATCCTCAATGTTGGTGGGCGATAAAACGGGCGTGGGGTTCTTTTTATGGCGCAAGTTGTTTGTTTTAACTTGAACTTGGGTAAGGAGAATGGAAAAGGATGTTGCCTGTGGGAAATGATTTGGGTTAACAAACCTTTAAAGGATCATAAAATTGCAGACGTGCATTTTATGAGTCTCAACAACTTTACTTGAAAGTTGTTCATCTGGTCCGCAGCTTTGGGTTCAAGGAAATTTGCATGTTGAACATATGGTTCGTTTATCACGTCTTGGATTTAAGTTAAATTCAATATGAGCAAATTGAACGTTTAGTTCAATTTGTTTGATGTTGAATTGACATCATGATATTTAATGTATGCGCGATTAATGGTGGAGGCTAGCTCCAACGAGGTAGCTATTAACGGGTTGACGATTTTTTGTGTATCATTAATTTCAAATTAAAAAAAAAAAATCAAAACAAAATTGACACAAAGTTTTTTATAGTTTTTCTTTCTTATTAACATAAACATAATTAAAAAATAAACAAAGTTCTGTCGTCGAAAGGCAAATTGTACAATAGACACGTAACCAGTTAACCAGTTTTTGTCTAGCCTGTAATTTAGAATCTGAGAAAAAACGGAAATAAAAATGTTGAATAAAAAAACAGTAAAATCTCCGACTTAACTAGAATTTTAACAATTCAACATAGCACAACAACCACAGAAGAAATATTAACAGCAGTAGGTGAAATTAACAAAAGTATTCAATCCGTTATAAAGTTAAAACCATACGAAGTTCATTTTAATTTGACTCACGTTGGTCCTGAAACTATAAGTGAAAGACTAAGGCAAGCATTGGAACAAACTGTACACAAATTGAACAAAGGTACGAAGTTCAGAACGTTCCAAAAAGCCAAACAAATTTTAGCAAAAATTTCAGGATTAAGAAAGCAAAATAATGCTAGTTACAAGAAACACATAGGTGGAAAAGATTCCACGGACACAATCAAAACAAACAGCTGGACACGTATCCATAAAAATAATATTAAAAATTATACACTAAGTAAAGATGACGCCGAAAATCTGGTTCAAACATTTGAACCATACCCATATCCCAAATTTCCAGGAATTCGCTTAACCAAATTCCGAACACAACTTCCCAGTACTCTACTCCAGCCAAAGTACTTTTTCGAGATTTTGCATACATCTCGTTGCATCCGCGATGAAAAATCCCGATTTGATTTAGTTTATAAAGGGGCATGCATCGCGATATCGCGCAACAGTATATCAAGATGTATTATCCCTGGAGGAAGTATTCCAGGAGAACAATCTTATAAAGTAAATACAAGAGTTTAATTTAATAAAACCATTATATATCGGGTTTTCCAATAGGGACTTGACAACTTTTTTTTTAATAAAACGCAAACCATTTGAGATATTTCAAAAACTTTATTATCGGCTTGAAGTACAATCAAAACATTTATGAACGGAACTCGACTTCGTTCATATGGCCACCGCGAAAGGGTGCGTTCAGGAATTAAATTCAAAGTTGTCAAGTCCCTATTGGAAAACCCGATACTAAAGGAAGAGGATACTTTAATAGTTTTGTTGAGTTTTAGCTGATAACTGGTGAATAGAGCTGTGGCACGCCCACAAAAACAGCCCATTTTTAGCCTTGCTGTTCCCAAGCATCACCTCCCCCACGTAAGCCAGCGGAGGCCGCTGGGGTTGCTCTGAAAATGTTGACGTTAATTCCACGAACGATCGGTCGCTATTCTTCCCCGTTAACTCCGGAAGCACGTTGGGGACCACAACGAGCCTTCTCAGGAGCGGTCTATTAAAGAGACCTTCGTCCTTTTATGGACAAGGAGACGCGCTCCCTGAGAGCAAGGGTTTCTACAACACTAACATATTGAAGCAGTGGATGGATGAAAGTAAGGTAAAGGGATCGACTAACGTAAGGGTTGGAGAATTCCTTAGACCATCGTTTCACGAATCCGAGGGCAGAATTAGCTCTCCGGATAGTCTCAACAATGTGATACAGAAAGTTAAGCTCTCTGTCGGGAAGGATCTCAAGCTCTCGAATAGAGTGGACAATGGTCAGGGGTTGGTTATGAAGGGAATAAGAACGTGGAGATGAGTGAATGCGCTTACGGGAAAAGGTTATAGATTGGCATTTGGTGATGTTTTTGTCACACCAAGTGGAGAAGTTTTCAAGGTTTGATTGCAGCAATGTAGAATCATGTGGTGACTCGATGACCTTGTATATCTTCGTATCATCCGGGTATAGGGACAAGCTCGAATTCTTAATGACCTTATCAATGTGATTAGTGGCAAGTATGAATAGGAGAGGACCCAGGTGGCTACCTTGAGGGACCTCAGAAGCCGCAAGGAAGGGGTTGGATATCATGGAGCTGAACCGAACGGAATAAAGTGTATCTTTTACATTGGAAGAAATCCATTTCAGCCATCCAGGTTCGAAGCCGAGGGCGGATAATTTGAAGAGGATTAGATTGTGAGAGAATTTGCCGAATGCTTTACTGAGGTCGGTTGAGACCATATCGACCTCGTTACCGTGGCCTAATGCTGAGAGTGTGAACTTGTGGCGGTTTCCCCGAACGCCACCAGTAAAACATCTCCCTACCCTATATAGAGCTCCCCCGCAGGGCATATCAAACCTGGAAAATTGTACCTTGCCTATACGAAACATGCATTCTACCACCTTCGCTGAGTTTCTACTTTCATGTAAGATGCAATCAATCCGGGAAGCTGTTTAATTTTCGGGATAAATTAAGTGATTCGATGCGAAGCACCACCACTACAACTGCGAATAAAGCTATTCGAGATGTTGTGGTTCCAAGTATTCGAATCACCGACATAAATGATCACCAAGCGGCCAACAAGTGCTTAACTAATTCGTGATGCACGTTTCGGTTTGATACCGTGAAATTGGCTGGCACCCTCCACATTAAACGCAATTTGGTCGCACCAAGTAGCGACCAACATCGCTTGAAGTAATTCAAGAGATACAGTTTCACGCGCCAGCCGCACACATGAAAAATATTGTATCTTACCCTTGCCATGCATGCCACATCCAACGGCCATCTGACCGACAAGTACAGCAGGGTATCTGGCTGGTTACGTGGAGATGCCAACAACAACATACACACGATCAGCAGTCATGCTACAAGTAGTCGCTGATCGTGTACATATCCCGATCCTATACAGGATGACCAGCCCCAGCTGCGAACGCTTGTTTATTCAAACTCAAGTCTATGGTTCGCATGCTGGGCGACACACACGACGAGCAACAGAAGGGATCATCGTGAATGTGTGTGTGCAACCCTTTCTGCTTGCTCCAGATAATAGAGATCATTACCAAATATGGTCATCGAAACGATGACAGAGTTTTTGGTCTTCTATCGCTCCGATGGAAAAAAGGGAGTTGATTTTTGAGTGTCCTGGATTTCGGTCGCGTGCCTGAGGTCGTTTGTAACTATATATTAAACTGCCTATAATTAAGCGTGTGAAATAATTTCTATTGTTTTAAACTACATATAATTAATACTGTTTTAAACTACATGTAATTATTCGTTAATCAGTGTGACATAGAAACTATTATTTTAAACGGCATATGATTAAGCGTGTGAAATAATTTCTATTGTTTTAAACTACATATAATTAATATTGTTCTAAACTACATAAACTATTGTTTTAAACTACATATAATTAATATTGTTCTTAACTACATAAACTATTGTTTTAAACTACATATAATCGACCATTGAATTGTCTATAATTAAACGGCTGTATATAATCAACCAGGGTGAAGTATTTTTGTTATCGTTTGAGACTGTGGATAATTAATCGAATAAAGAGCTACGGAACGAGTCAAACGTTGTTATGTGTTTTTAGTACATAATTCATCGCGCTGCGATCGGAGCCACTTTTGGAGTCAGATCAAGGTCCTGAGGGTACCAAGGATAAGCTGCGCAGTGGGTGACACAGTGCGGCGAACAAAAACAGCTGGTGGCGGGTGTAGAACCGGTGCTAACCATAGTACAGCGACACCCAGCCATACCCACAAACTCAAGGTTGGTTGTAGTTGATCGGCCGTTGAGAAAACGTTGTTGTCTCAGTGAAATAAGAATATTGGGTAAGTGGGACAGTTTGGAGATGGGGTGGTACTTCGCGACATCGTTTTTGGGACCCTTCTTTTGGATGGGGGTGATAAAGGAGGTTCTCCAAATGTTGGGGAACAAGCCTTAAAAAAGTGAGAGATTAAAGATCAGTGAGAGGAGAGCAGAAAGAATAGATGCGCATTTCTTGAGGAGAATTGCAGTGATATCATCAGGGCCCTGTGTAAACTCGTCTTTGACTTGCAGTAGCTTGGATTCAATTAATGCCGGATCAAAAAAGGAGTTGTGGAGAAGAGGACCGGGGGTAGGTAGGTAGTTGAAGTATGATGGCTCAGGAACAAAGGAGTCGTTCCTAAATGACTGACTTCAAAAAGTGGCGAAGAGGTTAGCAATAGTAACAGGATCAGATGAGGTATGAGAGTTTAAAGTAAGCGATAGGTTTTGGAGTCATTTTTGAGATTGGTCTGAGATTTAGTGAGATAGTTGCGATAAAAGGTGTTGAAAAATTTCGTGAATTGGAGGTAACAGCCAAGAAATATTGAGTAGTTAGGCATAGTTCGATTCCGAGAGAAGATGACTCATAACTTATTCCTTTTGTTGCGCAGAGAACAAAGCTTGTGATTGTACCATGGAGGGGAAGTGGTTGATGTTCTGTGTCTAGAGTACGGAACGAATAGGGTAATAGAGTGAAGGATTCGGTATATAAGTGGGTGATAGTATCTTCAACAGATTGGTGATCGTAGTTGAACAAAAGGCGGCCTAGGTAGTCGTTGATGAGGTGAAAATTAGCTTTACGGAAATCGCAGGCGTAGTGATTCGGACGGGAGATGCGCGGTGGCGAGTGGACATGCAAGAATGTCACGTGAAGAGGGAGGTGGTGGTGGTCTATAGATGTAAGGACGAAGGGCCTGGGTGAGAAAGATGTATTGATAGGGCCTGTTGTAAGGGTGAGATCTAGCTGCCTACCCAAGAGGTTTCGACTGTTGCTGATCCGACAGAGGCGAGAATCATCTAGTAGATCAATGAAGAGGCATTTCTTAGCCGAGGGGGGAGGAGATAAAGTGTGATTGATCGTCAGATAAACCCCAATTGAGTTGTGGAAGATTAAAATCGCCGAAGATGATGATGTCGCCCTCGCAATTACTCAGCTCAGTTATATGGCATATAGCATTAAGAGCTATCTCGTAAACTTCAATAGGCTGGGATGGCAAGATATAGAAGCTCACGACAACGATAGATTTCCGAGGAAGAGAAATTCTCAAACAGAACAAATTGTCTTTACTCTATTTGTCAACCACGTTCTAGGAGACCCTAGAGGAAGTATTTGATGGGATCTCATCATTCGATGTTAAAATCCTTCTCGGAGACCTCAACGCGAAACTTGAAAAGGGAGATATCTTTCAACCGATTTTAGGTAAAGAAAGCCTACGCGACGTTTCAAATGATAATGGAATTCAAGTTATCACGTTCGCAGCGTCAAAAGATAGGTAGTGTAAAATACGACGTTCAAGCAGAAGCAAATTCATAAAGCCACATGGATATCACCCGACGGCGTAACGCGTAACCAAATAGACCACTTCCTCATAGACACAAGAACCACTCGAATATCCTTGAGGTAAGATCATATAGAGGAGCAGATTGCGAATCTGATCATTTCCTAGTCATGGTCCAAAATTAGGACTCGGCTCGCACCAAACCCACATGGGCAGTCACGCGAGACGAGCAAAAAGTTCGACATTGCTAAACTAAAATTCCTGCGCAAAAGGGCTGAATATCAAGACGAACTAACGAATAGATTTAGCTTCCTAGAGAATGGGAGTAGTGAGGAAGAGGAAACCAAGAATGTGGACACTAAATGGGCATTGATTAGATCAAACGCAATCAAACAAACAGCCCAAAAGGTATTAGGATTTAAGAAAACAATTAAGTCCAAACCTTGATTTGATCATGACTGCAGGGCGAAGATCAAAGAACGTAAACGCCTCAGAGTGTTCCACTTAGAAGGATATGATGAAGTCAACGCAGAAAGGTGTGCGACGATTCGGAAATGGACAATGAGACTCTTCAAACGCAAAAACGCGAATGGGGAAGACTCGGATCGAAGATATCCTAGAAAATGCCAGAGCAAAGAACATTATCCCGGCATAAATTCAATTATAAATGGCTACCGAGGGAGAGCCAAAATAATTCGAGACACCAACGGTTGTCTGGTCACAGAAACAAACAGTATCGTGACAAAATGGAAGCAGTACTTTGAAAACCTGCTCAATGTGCGCACCCATCAACCACAAATAAATGCACCAGACGTAAATACAGACGAGCCCCGGATCCCAGAGCCCTTTTTCAACAAAGTTGTAGACGCAATAAATCGATTGAAAGACAACAAGGCTCCGCATACCGACAGGGCTTATGAAGCAGGGAGAAGCGGCAACCGCTCGAAAGATCCACCAACTCATCAGAACAATATGGGATAAGGAAGTCAATCCGGAAGAATGGAAAAGCCTCAATAGTCGTCCCCATCCTCAAAAAAGGTGTAAGATCTGACTGCGAAAACTACAGAGGAATATCATTGTTCCCACCCACATACAAAACACTAGCAAATGTCATACTGGCGAGAACCACACCGTACGCAGAAGAAATACTGGGAGACTACCAGTGCGAATTCCATAGGAACCGGTCAAAGAGTGGCCAAATGTTCACAAAAAGGCCATTGCTGCAAGTCGGAATACGAAAAAAGGCAACGACTCAATCGCAATATAGTAGTTGAGCTGGGAGTCCCAAAAAAATATGCCGCCCTCATTCAAATTTGCATGAACGAAATTAAAGGGCGATTTAGAATAGAAAACCACTTCTCAGAACCATTTGAAATCCACGACGAACTAAAACTCACCATTTCTTTTTAACCTTGTGCTCGAGTATGTCATCGGAAAGGTACAAGATGACAACATGGCCGGATCATCCCTGAACGAAGTCACACAAGTGCTCGCACATCCGTTTGACATCGTGGTTTTGGGCGATAATCTAGAAACTGTAATTAAAAACAGTGAAATAATCTCGCAAGCGGCAGAAAAAGTGGGTCTAGAACTAAATGAAGACAAAACAAAATATATGATTACGGTGAGAGCAGGTGGACCTCAGAGAACACACAAAAACGTCGGAGGCAAGATATTTGAAAAAGTAAAAGAATTTTAATATCTGGGAACAATCCTGACGGCCAGTAACGAAATGTCGAAGGAAATTAACAAAAGACTGCATTCCGGCATCGCTAGTTGACACGCAGTCAGTAAACTGCTGAAATCCAATGTGCTGTCACGTAACATAAAGCTCCGTGTTTATAGAACCATAATCATGGTGATTGTTCTATACGGATGCGAAACATGGGCTCTCACAAACCGGGAATAAAACAAATTCCGCGTATTCGAGAATAGAGTTTTAAGGAGTATATTTTGTGGTGAATATGACGAGAGGCACGGCAATGGGGGAAACTCCACAACCACGAATTGGAAGAGCTATACCGTAAACATAGAATAGAGAGAGTAATCAGGTCGCGAAGATTAAGATTGGCCGGACATGTGGCAAGAATGGGCAAAAAATAGAGCTTTTAAGCAATGGCGCTCCAATCCCACTGATGCTAACAGAACGAATTTTGTTAGAATCAGAAACGCGTGCAACCAGGCGATTGATACCGCGAAGAAGACTCACAACGACAGGGTGATCGATAAGCTCCTTCGGTGCCCAACTGGTTCGCGCTCCTTCTGGTCAATGGCAAAGGCTGTCAGCACTAACTTTGCTTCCTCCTCTTTCCCTCTGTTGGTGACAGACTGCGGGACGTTAGTCACGAATCCAAAGGATAAAGCTAATGTGTTCGCGAATTTATTTTCGGCGAATTCAAACCTCGATCCCGTCCTTTTGGAGCCACCTGTGATCTCGCCGGTACAGTCTTCCATGCGGGATGTGAGATTTCGTCCGCGCACTATTCAACGCATTCTACGTGAACTGGGTTGTAGGAAGGCAGCCGGCCCGGACGGAATACCAGCAATAGTCCTTAAGAAGTGTGCTCCAGAACTATCGCCGGTTCTTGGCAGACTCTTCCGCTAATTTTATGCACGGAGGGCCTTTCCTGCCTGCTGGAAAATCGCTCGAGTTCAGCCAATCCCAAAGACGGGAAAAAAGTGTCTCCCACAAAATTACCGTCCGATAGCATTACTGCCTATTTTATCTAAGGTAATGGAAAAAGTCATCAATACAGAGTTGGTTAAGGATTTGGAGTGCAACGGTCTTCTGAATGATCGTTAATACGGATTCCGTGGCAGGCGGTCCACATGAGACCTTTTGACACTTATAACCGATATATGGACATCTGCGATTGAACGGCATGGTGAGTCGAGGGCGGTCGGATTGGATATCTCCAAAGCTTTTGACCGGGTCTGGCACGGGGCATTGCTGAGCAAACTTCGTTCATATGGACTTTCCCAATAGCTTTGCGACTGGACGAGGAGCTTCCTCGAGAATCGATCGATCCAGGTTGTTGTGGACGGCGAGTGTTCGGATCTGTATCCTGTTAATTTGGGGGTGCCCCAGGGTTCTATTTTAGCTCCAACCTTGTTTTTGCTTCACATAAACGATTTGTCGGAGACAACGGATAACAAAGTGTTCAGTTTTGCGGATGATAGTACGTTTGTTTCCTCCTTTTCGAGTGATCGGGCGATTGGTGCATAAACGTCGCACCAGCTGAGATGTAGACAGATTTACTCTCTGAACCAGGATCTAGATAAAGTCCTGCAGTGGGGAAAGGCCAATCTTGTCGACTTCAACGCAACGAAGACCCAGTATACAACATTCATAAAGAAAACTGGATCATCGGTTCCACAGCTGATGATGAGTGGCCGGGCCCTCGAGGCTGGGGAAAGTTTGAAATTGCTCGGCGTCACGGTCTGTTGGAATGTATCATGGCATAAACACGTATCGGGTATCGCCAGATCAGCCTCAGGAAAACTGAGTTATCTTTTTAGAGCCAAGAAATACTTTACTCCGGTCCAACTTTTTCTCCTATATAAATCTCAAATTAGACCCGCGCTCAAATATTGCTCTCATGTTTGGAGCTCGGCTCCTAAACATACCCTCGACCTACTTGAGAGCGTACAAAGACGAGCGATCCGCGTAATCGGGGACTCGGCGCTGACGTCGGGACTACAGTCGCTATCACATCGAAGACGCGTGGCCGACCTCTGTCTGTTTTACAGATATTATCACGGGTGCTGTTCTTCGGAGATTCTTGGCATTGTTCCACGCAATTCGGTCTATATGCGCTCCACAAGACATTCCGACGGATCGCACCCGTTTGTGGTTCATCTCCCGACGGCGCGAACATCCCTGTATCAGAACTCGTTCCGTTACAGAGCGGGGAAGCTGTGGAACTCCCTTCCCACACGAGTGTTCCCGGAGCATTACAACCTGCAACTGTTCAAAAAGAACTGCAACAGTTATTTGATGGGATCTTGGGACGCCCACTCGACGCTATAGGTTCGCCTCTCCCGAGAGAAGTCTAATAAAAAAAGAAAAAGAAAAAAAAGAAAAAAAAATTATAGGACTATGCATAGAATTCTTGACGATAGACCAACGGTAAAGGGACCAGAAGAACGCCCGCGACGGAGTTGGGAGGACAATGTTAGGTTTGACCTTGACGAAATCTTAGCTGATGGTCAAGCGTGGAACGAGGGTGCACAGGACAGGGAGCGATGGCGTAGCCGAGTTGGTGAGGTCATGAATTTCCGCGTTCCTATAGGCCAATAAATAGTACATAAAATAATAAATAGTATGTATGTTAGTTTAGCTCATTTATATTTGAGCAGCTGCTATGGTTACTCATGGGAATCGTTTAGATTCATCGTTCCCTGCGTTTTGCTGATGTTATTTTAGTTTGTTACCGATCGGCTGCCGTGGTTTCGGGTGCTTTTACGTTTCCTCATGGGAATCGCCTAGAATGGTTTAAATTATTTGGAGTGTGGGTAGGATATGGTGACTACACTCCACCGGCAAGCGCAAATATGAGATGTTCTGCATCCTAAGGGATGAAATAAATGATAACCTAATCGTAAATAAGAGAAAAATATGTCCATGTCCATGTGGTTGCTGATATCTTCCCACAGTAAGAAAACATAGTACTGCAACAGGAACGTCACCTCAGTGAAAATAAAAAAGAATAATTGACACATGTGTAGATCATGTCATTGTCAAGAGCAGTGATGTTGAATGTGGCCGCGGAACCACACTTTGAATATAATTTCCTTTTTACGAGTAAATGAGTTGTTCATCATATTTTTAAAAAAGATCGACCTCCAATTTGTAATATTACACTAAATACTAGGTAATCATCCTCCATTCAGGTTTGATATCAAAACCTTTTTTTATCAATGGATATATAAGAGTACATATCTTGAAATAAAGTTAGTCCCACTAATAAAGAAGATGAAAAAAAGACAACCTAATTATAATTTAATCTTTAAATTAAATTAGTATGTAGATACCATCAGAGACCATCTCTAGTTGTTAAATTTATGGATTTGTTATTGAAATTGTTTGTTAAAAAGAAACAAATAAATAATGATTTACGGTAAGCTACTTCGCTGTGAGAGTAACACTCCTCGTGACGCGTCCATTTAATGATCTGAAATCTCAATTTTAAAACCTAACTAAATGTTCAACATCAAAAGCCGAATGGTCAAAAGTGGATCGTCAAAAGTCCAATGAAATTTCAACGTAATTATGAGGCGTTCAGTAACAGCTGACCACAAACCGAAAGCAACAAAATTGCGTCCGAAGCTGTGACCTAAGTTGTTTTTGTTGACTCAATTGGTTGTAAACCCGTAATACCGTAAATAATATTAACAATGGCAGTATAAATCTCATCCACGATATTAACACATTTCCATTAGGGGGCACGGAATAGTTACAATTGAAAGTTTCTGTTGAAATGATCAGATTGGGATATTACGTTTGGAGTTTCCGTTCGCCATCTGTGCTGAGCTCCCACATACATATTTCATATTTACAGACACTACTTCGTTTTGTTGTGGTTCAAATATATAACGCTCTCCATTGGAAAAAGTTGTTAATGATGTATTACAGGTGCATGACTACACTATAAGGAATAAAAGTTATGCGAATAACTACACATAACCAATTCAATGAGAATGAATTTAGGCTATACGTTCGCACTTGACGTTTTCGGAGAGCAGTTTATGATCGCCTGGCATGTATATCGAAATGGCATTGAAGAACTCGACGACAGCTGTGTTGGCGTAGAAAGTTGGCCGTTTGGCATTGTCGTTGTTGTTAGGTGTTGAGCATTTGTCTTGACGGGTGTATGTTATAATCTCTCGTGTTTTTATTTATAATTAGGATGACTGTAAACTTAAGTTTCGTGAAATGGAATAGAAAAAATGGTTTTAAAAAAAACTGAAACAGATCTTACTAACGGAAGGCAAGTGGAGATTTTAAGGCACCTGTGTGACATCTCCCACACATCACCATTCCCGAATGATTTTTTTAACGAGTAAGGTTTTCTGTAAGATTTCGCCCATCGGAGTGGTTCCGGTGTCATTCATAATCCGACAATTGAATGAAGAACAACACTCCTCAGTGCAAATATTAGTAAATGCATGCCTTTATTGATATTTAAAAATATGAGATTGAAGTGTTCGTCGGCGGATCTGGGAGTGTATCATCATCATCATCATCATCGGCACTACAACCGGGATCCGGTCTTGGCCTTCTTTAACAAATCTCTCCACCGGAACCGATTTCGAGCCGATGTCATCCAGTTTGGCACTCCCAGGCTCTGGGCGTCCTGGTCTACGCCATCCCTCCATCGCAGACAAGGTCTGCCGCGCTGTCTCCTTCTAAACATCCCTCCACAAAGGACTTTCCGGGCAGGCTCCTCTTCCCTCATTCGAGATAGGTGTCTCGCCCACCGGAGTCTGTGACGGTTCTTTAATACATTCCCAAAGAACCACCCATCCTCTTAAATTAACCACCCTCCAAACCCATAATACTTACCTGCATTCGAGCAGCTTAAGCTGTCTTTCAAATAGCTTTCACCTGAAAGTTAAACCTCATTAAGGCATGCATCACATTGAATTTTTCCGTTTATGAACCGTACCATATCTCCATCGGCTCGGCTTGTCAGCAATTATAATAGATAAATACTAGCCGGCCAGTGTAATTGTTGACATAGCTGTAGCCGATGGTTTCTTGCTACGGTTCATATCCATTTATTGCCCCAGTCCCAAGGTTCGCAACACTTGCGACCAATTTCCTTTGTCGGTTATCTACCGATCATGGGATTTGGGCAGTAATATGATTGACGTTAGACAATCATACCCCAGATCATGCCTAACGATGCTCCGGCCTGTTAAATAAACAAACACGATGTTAAATAAACAAACACGATGTGCATCGCGACCCCTGAAATAGCGTCTTTGTGTATCTTAAAGCAAAAACCTATTTCGTTCTCAGGCGTAGGTCATCAAAGATTTATGAACCTTGAAATATCGTTTCTGTTTATTTAGGACACAGGAACCTATTCCTCCCTTCGGCGACTTCGCTATCGCGTATCTCATAATGCCTGCTATTCATTTCATGTGAATTCCCTCTTTGAGTCAGATTTCTATCGCCACAGCGGACAGCCGCACCCGCTTGTAGTAGTAGCCAATTTCGTTTTCCACCGATATACGGAAGTGAGTCGGAGTTCAGTGACTTTTTTGTCTCGGACGTGTACTAAACAATGTCGAACTAGTGTCGTGTTACGCCCTATTTTGCGCGAGTCCTTTGATATAGCGGCATATTTGCCATTGATTGAAAGAGACACAGTGTTAATGTAAAATCAACCTAACTGTAGTTCACCAGAATTAATTATTAATGGTAAAAGACACGGTGTAATGTGGAATTGAATTAAAAGAATATTATGTAACTAAAACCAATCGACTAGTTTTATTAATTGACCTTCACAGGTGATCAGTGTCAAACTCCGGTGTCTTTACTGGTTTATTCCTCCTCGGCGAACAATTTAAATTGAATTACCGGTGTGCTTTTATTCGTTTGGTCTTTTGGTGGTCAATCATTCGCTGCTGACTTACGTGGGGGAATAAGTGAACCCGTGTTACGACGACACCAACTTATTTTCCCACAAGTCTACGAGCTTGATTTTTCTTACAACATTAGCTTCAAGGTAGATCGCGTACAACTCATGGTTGTAGCGTCTCCGGAATCGTCCTCCCTCACATACGGGGCCAACAATTCTCCGTAAGACCTTCCTCTCGAACGCGGCTAAGAGTTCAGAGTGCCTTTCATTAAGCACCCAGGTCTCGGATCCATACATGAGTACTGGTAAGACCATGGTCTTGTACAGTAGTAGCTTGGATGTTCTGGATAAATTTCGGGATTTAAAGAGCCTTGATAGACCATAGTAGGCTTTGTTGGATTTGATCAGCCGTTCGCGCATTTTTTCTTCCATATTGTTATCGGCTGTTACTATTGACCCAAGGTAGTTAAAGGATTGCACTACTTCAAATTCGTACTCCACTACCCTCATAGTTTGACCAACGTTAGGTGAGGTCTCTTCGCAGAAGTTGCCACCATGTACTTAGTTTTTCCCTCATTAATGTGCAGTCCCAGTTTTTTGTGCCGCCTGCTCGATATGGGGGAAGGGTTCCTGTACCGCCGATTCGGTTCTACCGATGATGTCGATGTCATCTGCGTAGGCAAGTATCTGGGTGAACTTGATGACAATAGTCGCTCTAGTTCTAACGCCAGAGTCACCAATTGCTTTCTCCAACGCCAGGTTGAGGAAAAGGCAGGCCAGGCCGTCCCCTTGTCGGAGTCCATTAAATATGTTTATTGGTTTGGACAGCAATCCCTATATTTTTTGTATTTTTATTTCCTGCTTATTTTGCGGTTAGGCTTTTGATATTATCGTGTGGCTCAATTAGCGGACACTTGGGTGGCAGGTATGGTTGACATAACCCACGTGTACGCGAATAATAATTTTATTTATTTTTCGTTGGCGAGCGACAAACGATGTTGTTCGTTCAACGGTCACTGAAGTACTGCCGTAATTTCTGCCTTCAGCTAGTCAAGTAATAATGCGTAGTATACTCCTGTAATGGTTTTTCCTTTTTGAAGATGGTCGATGAAGATAATTCCACGATTATCCCAAAAAACAGTCGCCATCACTTTCCCAGCCGAATAAACAGTTTTTGGTTTTTTTTTGGAGCCGATTCCCCATTTGCAGTCCACTGTTTTGACTGTATTTTTGTTTCGGCCGTATAATGGTGTACCGAAGTTTTATCGACAGTAATTAACCGTCGACAGTAATTAATCATTCGAATATGTTTTTGGTGTAACGTGAGCAAACGCGCGGACAGCTTTCTCATGCCTATATCTTCATTTAATATGTAACAAACACGTTCTTTGAACATTTGCATAGCCCCTGCTATATCTCTCACTTTAATTCGCTAGACTACCGCCATTTGGTGAACTTTAGCGATATTATCGTCAGTTGTTCCAGGTTTTGGACGCCCCGAACGTCCATCGTCTCCCAAGCTCTCACGGCCACGTTTAAATTCAACTGCCCAAAATTTCAATGTGTTAAATGATGGTGCAGAGTCCCCATATACAGAGTCCAACACATCTTTGATTTGCGTAGGCATATTTCCTTTCAAAAACAAAAATTTAATGACAGGTCTATGCTTAATTTTGTCCATTTTCACAAAAACACTCACATCGACGCACTTAAATGACTTCCAAATACGATTTTGGGTCACATACGAAATGGAAACGCCTGTGTTGATCCAAGTTTAACAGCGATTGTTGTGATTATAATGACAAAAACCTATATTATCAAGTTTAGAAATGCCGTCAAACGTACAACCCAGTGTTAACAAATAGTACACATTAAATAAAAGTTATTAATAAATCAAGAAACAGTATCGTGCACAATTATGTATTCAGTGAATGTTTGTACTGAGTTTTAAAGATAAATATAAACTTATTATTATTATTATTATTATTATTTATTGGCCTGTAGGAACCCGGAAGTTCATGACCTCACCGACTCGGCTTCGCCATCGTTCCTTGTCCTGGGCACTCTCCTTCCACGCTTGACCATTCGATCCGATATCCTCAAGGTCAAACCTAACATTGTCCTCCCGTCTCCGTCGCGGCCGTCCGGCCGGTCTCTTTCCCGTTAGTCTACCGTCAAGAATTCTATGCACGGTCCTATCGTTCCCCCTTCGAGCTACGTGTCCGGCCCATCTTAATCTTCGCGACTTGATTACTCTCACTATTAGAGGTTTGCGATATAGCTCTTCCAATTCGTGGTTATGGATTTTTGTCCATTGTCCTGCCTCCTTGTCATATTTACCTCCAAAGATGCTCCTCAAAACTTTATTCTCGAATACGCGGAATTTGTTTTCTTCCCGTTTTGTGAGAGCCCATATAAACACAAATTACAATAAACATAGAGTACAGTAAATCAATAAAACAACAAAAACGAAAGCTAAACGTGACAAATCATTATCTCTCAGTGCATTAAATAAAATCAAAAAGAAGTGCACACAAAAACAGTCAGTGAGGTGCAAAAAGTGTTCGAGAGGCAATAAAAATAAAAACAACAAAAATATAACACTTCGGTCGCAAACGCGTTTGGCGTGAGTGCAAAGTTAGTGACTCTTAGCCTACGGTAGGCGAGTTCGACGCAGCTTGCGGGAGAAGTCGTCGTGGTTCATATAGCAGGTCGCCTTTGTTTTTTTTTCAATGAAAACAAACTGGGAAGAACCAGTATGAACACGGAGGACGACAAAAACGCGACAACACAAAAACGAAAAACAGTTCCGAAAAATCCCGTGACGCGCAGTAAAACCGCGAAATTGACAATGCAGAAAAGAGAACAGCAGATGGAGGAGGAAAGTGAGCCCCCCCCCCCCCCCCCTCCAACTTTAACATGTATGGGGCAAACAATTCATTCGCTTCTCTTGCATCGTCAGAGTCTGAGGATGAAGAAGAGGAGATGAGTGAATTGGAGGCGAAACATGCGATGGCAAGAGCCCGATTACAAGAGAGACTCCGAAAAAAAAATAGCGGCGCTCGAACAAGAAAAAAACCCGCAACAACAACAAAAGCTAAAGCCAAAAGTCGGCCAACAGCAACAATTTCACTATCAACAGCAACATCAACTTCAACATCAGCAGCATCAATAGCAACATCAACAGCAACTACCAACACAAAATCGATCAACGAAACAGCCAGCAACACAGCAGCAGCAAAGCAACAATAACAGCGGAAAAATAAAGATGCCACCAATTAACACCATAGATGTTGGCTGTAAGGAATTGGTAAGTCCTTGTAAGTTAGTTATAGGAAACAATTTTGCGGTTAAAAGACTGACAGGTAACAGGCATGCCATTCAAACATATACGGTGGCAGACCACGACAAAATTAAATAGGTCCTAAAAAGAGCGACCGCGGAATTTTACTCGTTCACGCCAAAACAAACGAAGAGCGTATCGGTTCTATTAAAGGGTGTCGACCCTGAAATGGAAGCGGAGGCTCTGCTCGAAATGCTTCAAAACCTGAAGCATGAAGATCTCGAGTTTACCGCGGTAAAACCATTCACCACAACCAAGGCAAGAAAGGAAAACCGCAAGCTACCCTTCTTTTTGGTTCAGTTAACACCCAACAGTAGAATTGGTGGCTGTATCCAACAAGCGTTGGATACACGCGGTCAGGAACACGATGGTGTCTCCTGGCCAAAGAGATTTGTGTGTGAGACAAGCGCTGAACACACGGGGTTTGAACACGGTGGGGTCTCCTGGTGGGTTAAGTGGAGAACAAACTTGATTGTGTCTCCTTGATTGATGAGTGCTGTAAACTAATTGGGATGTTAATGGGCAAATAACAACGAATACCTCTACAGTTGTAAACAATCCACAATCTAGCAAGACTTCTCTAAAGTTGTAAAATCCACAATCTAGCAGGACTTCTTAAATAAATGAAAGGCAAGTTCTTTAACGTTTAAATACTCAACTCTGAGTCACAATATTTATTTCAATTAATAAGATGGCTTTGATTTGATAGGATCAACTATTGGTCAAGCGCCAATCACAAGGAGAAAAAATAGAAGAAAAAAAGATGGTTGTCATGTGAACCAACAGAAAATTCACAAATGTCGCAATCTTTATTAGAAAAGGAATCCATCATAAAGTTATATATAGTGGAGAAGTGTGCAGGAGCACCAACATAACCTATTTATAGCAGAGCTCGAGACACTCTTTCGATGCCTACAATTGCACCTGGACAAAAACTACTTTATCCTAGGGGGAGATATGAAAGCCAAGCACAGAAATTGGGGAAATTACATATCTAATGCCAGAGGAAATCAGTTGGCTGGTTGGTTAGATCAGTTTCATATTGAATATACAGCTGATCTGCTAGCTAGGGAATATCCGTCGATCCGTAGAGGTAGATCGTTCTTAGATATCTTGCAAATCGACTCACGGCTGAGATTACTTAACACTAACAGACGAAACACAAACTGTTTACGGACGATTGAATTCGACAGTGAGCACTGTGCATTCACGGCAGTAATATAGCTTCCGAGCGATCTCACAGATCTGGAAGAATTCGTGATCGCGCAACCCTACAACTACGGGGCAATGCGATGGCCGCGGTTCACCAGATCATTAAGAAGAGAACTCCGTTCGAACGACTTTAATCTGCCAGTAAACAGAAACCAGACAAATGACGAAATCGACAAATACATTCAACAAATGGACGAAACCGTAAAACGAACAATGGACAAAACAATTCCCAAAACAACAGTTACAGATCACACTAAGATGTACAGAAACGCAACAATAAACGCACTACAGAAGAAAAAGAGCAGACTGCTATCGAAATTAAAACAATTACACAGACAGTTTACAGACAGACAAGACCAGGAGATAATATCACTGACATCTCAATTAAAAAACCTCCAACAATTACTTAAAGCTAATTATAGAATAGCAACAAATTTGTATTGGAACAACAGAATTTGAGCTATAAAAACTAATAACCCGAATATGTTCCCACAAATAAATAAAATATTCAGGAGAAATAATCAAAACGAGATTCAGTGTCTCCAAATTCCACGTACTGATGTAAACAAGCAGCTGTTAACCAACATTGGTATAGATACAGAGAACGCGATCCTCAATAGCAAGCTCTTCGTGATCGAAGATCCTTTGGAAAAGGTGAACGCTGTGGGAGTTGTCTTTCAGGAAATGTACAAGGTGAATGAAAGCATTCAACGAAATCATGAGCTGGAGGACAGAATTCTACTGAATCACCTGCACCTCCGAAATGAGATTTCACATTGGCAATCGGAGAATCCGGGTTTTACAGAATTCAGTGACGATAATCTGTCAATTGACATTAATGCCAATGGTGGGGCTAATAGCTTTTTAATTGCTAGGGAAGGAATCCAGAGTATCTTGGACTCAGTAAGAAGCAATAAGTCAGTGGGAATAGACGGAGTACCTCACAACGTACTCAAGAACCTGTCCTCAATGGCAATAGATATATACACGGTCCTGTTTAACAACGCGTTGAATAATGCATATTATCCCGCGCGTTGGAAAACGGCTATCATTCAGCCCATCCCAAAAAAGGGCAAAGACTGTACAAACCCAATAAACATGCGCTCGATAAGTTTACTCCCAAGCATCAGTAAAGTATTTGAAAAGACCATTAACAAAACTCTGGTAAAATGGGTAGACGACAACAACATTATTCCAAATAACCAATTTGGCTTTAAGGCGGGTCATGAAACCACACATGCCGCAGCTAAATTGGTCTCCGTCATACAGTGGAATAAATGTAAGAACCAATGCACAGGGACCTGTCTGATCGACTTGGAAAAAGCCTTTGATACCGTTTGGATCGAAGGGTTATATTACAAACTGGTCAGACATGGCATACATAAGCCTTTACTATATGTACTTTACAATATGTTAAAGGACAGGGGGTTCTGTGAGAGCGTGCGTCGCAACGGCTTTGTTCCACCAGAGGCGTTCCTTGATTTGGACATGAAAGGGCTTATACAGGATAGATCCGGAATTCCGCTGATCTATCATGTAAGTAGATCATCCGTAGACGGGCGATTGTGCTACGACCGGGAAGTAACGCGGACCGAAGAGAGTTCTTGCGCTTCAGTAGGGCTATCTCCCACAGAGACCGGGACGATAGTATTGGACAGCGTCAACAGTTCTGGTGGTTGAATGGCATATAAAGTCCTGGATACCAATGTCGGTATAGAATCACACGATCTTCAGCCAGCTTACATAGACTTAGCTTTTCTAGAATTAGGGTAGTATAAGATTTAAGTTAAGTTAAGTTAAGTGCTTTTAAATAAAATGAAAAATATAAAAAAAAAAAAAAATATAATAAATCATCATCATCATCATCGGCACTCCAACCAGGAACCGGTGTTGGCCTTATTTAACAAGTCCTAAGGCTTGTTAAATTTTCCATAATGATTGTTTTTTTTCTATTTTTTTTTAATTTTTTTTCTAGTCTTGCGCCAGAGGCTACCCGGAATCGAACCCCGGTCTCCCGCGTGACAGGCGGGTATACTAACCGCTATACTATCGAGGAGCCAAATATAATAAATAAGTAAGTTAAATTTTAGGTTAAAAAAAAAAAAAAAAAGTTTTCAAATTTTTCTTTGTCTTTCAAATAATCCTAAGTACTGCCACAAAGTTCTGTCGCCGAAAGGCAAATTATACAATTGTTAAGTAATGTTTAGCTTAGAGCGTCTGCGAACGACCAGTAAGTTATAATATAAGATAATTAAGCTAGAATTTAAGCATTTTTTATCTAGCATATAAATTAGAAAATAAGAATATAAAACGAAATAAAAAGTTTGTAAAAATGAAAAAAAAAACGACTGCCAAATAAAAACTACGTATCCAAAACGGCTGACATTTTGGTGAGCGACTGTCAGAAGAAGCACAACTACATTCACTAGCTTATATTGACCAGTTTTTTTTTCGTTGAGGTCGGAAACTTTTCACCCACCCCCCTACTAGTAAATTACTTAACCTCAAAGTTGCATGTAGTAATCTCACGGTTGATCTTGGCCGCCTGTATTTTACCCCTTTTCTTTGTTTTTTACAGTATTTTTGTTTTCTCATTGTGTAGTTTTATTTTATTTGATATAGAATTATACCACAATTGTTTTACAGCTCTCCGAAAGCTTTTTTTTCTATTTATACTGTCGACTTCCTTAGTGTTGTCCCGCATCCTTTGTTCTCTCGTATAGCTCCTTTATTATGCGTTTGTTGTTTTTATCAGCCATTTAATACTGTTCTCTTGCTTCATCTCCGTTTTTCATTGGTGTCACAACAATTATTTATTATTTATATTTAATGGCCTATATTAACCCGAAAGTTCATGACCTCACTGACTCGGCTGTGTCATCCTTTCCTGTCCTGTGGGCTCTCCTTCCATCTAATCCGATCTCCCCAAGGCCAAACGTTACACATGTGTCACAACAAACGTAGTAGAATGTTATCATTAGTTATAGATATATATCACAAGATAAGTCTTGAGTGTTAAACAAGATTATATTTACTATATATAAAACACATTCTCGTGACCCCTACTTGGAGCTGCTCTAGAGTTATTAACACAAACTTCCGACCAAGTAAATTGCCCTTCCGGTCGTTTGAGACGTAACTAATTACACGCCGGATACTATGTGATGGTCCGAAGGTGCCTATAGGGTTGGTTCAGATGCCAGCAACAGATCAACGGTTTTCACAAAATCACTTAAAATAACGTTCAAAAAAATACAAGTTCATTTTGCGGTTCGAAAGGAGGTGGGGGACCAGAGTTCACCATTTGCAATTTGGCACAGCACCTGAAACTAACTTATAGCTAAGATTATCAGATTACTTCTCCACCGTTTCAAATTCTCATCATTAATATTCTGCAAACCCTCGATTGAAGACAATGAAGAAGACAGGATTTTTAATTATAAATTCAATTTAAATGCATTTTTCTTCGCGATCATCAACTCTCATCAGAACCTGTATCACCAACATTGAAACTGATGTTGATTAACATCAATAAACCTTAGCATCGTTGTGTATGAATTGCAAATCAATAAATCCAGCATAAGTTCGAATCCATACAAAAGACCTTCTACTTTTCAAATGTGTATTTTCGTCTTAGCCATCGATGGATAAAAATCGAATTTATTTATAATTAAATTAAGCAATTTGAAAATTAATTCCTAATGACACTTAATAATTTTAATGATGATTCCTTGGTTGGTAAACTTAATTCATGTAGAAGCAGGAAGCAAACAATGAAATTTATCATAATCCCCCTTTGAAAACAAGACGGAGCATACAAATGTGTGAGTAATGAGCAATGGGCTTCTAAAGAATGGAACAGCTGGACCGTTCCGTTTAGCACTTAAATAAGAAAATATTCAAAACTTTCAAATTGCCATGAGCCAGATAGGCGGCTTGAATAAACGATTTTATTACTTCCACAAAATCATGTACTTTATTTCCCTTCTTTTCTTTAGAGCAAAATCTCTTATTGGATCACAGCATCAACTACGAAAGCAGGTATTCGTAACATGCCGCACTATTCCGTGTAGGTACTCCAGTAGACACAAATTTCCGTCTACCTATTAAACGAAAGCTCCTCAGTTGTCTATCAGGCAGTTCTGGCGTACGGGACTGTATATAGAACTCTTGACTTCATAAAGTATATTTGATCCATTTTCGTAGCGTGGGGATGTAATGCATAAGATTCAGTTACAGTTATAAACGCATTTATTACATACATTTAAATTTTTTTAAACAAAAATTAAAAAAAAAAAAAAACAAATTTCTGTCTTAAAGCTCTTCACAAGCTCGGTACACTCTATAGGAGCCATTTTTTTGTCCTTCGGCGGTAAATTTTAAATTAAAATTAAATTAAAATTAATTTACAATTAAATTAAAATCAAATTAAAATTAAATTAAAATTAAATTAAAATTAAATTAAAATTAAATTAAAATTAAATTAAAATTAAATTAAAATTAAATTAAAATTAAATTAAAATTAAATTAAAATTAAATTAAAATTAAATTAAAATTAAATTAAAATTAAATTAAAATTAAATTAAAATTAAATTAAAATTAAATTAAAATTAAATTAAAATTAAATTAAAATTAAATTAAAATTAAATTAAAATTAAATTAAAATTAAATTAAAATTAAATTAAAATTAAATTAAAATTAAATTAAAATTAAATTAAAATTAAATTAAAATTAAATTAAAATTAAATTAAAATTAAATTAAACTTAAATTAAAATTAAATTAAAATTAAATTAAAATTAAATTAAAATTAAATTAAAATTAAATTAAAATTGAATTGAAATTAAATTAAAATTAAATTAAAATTAAATTAAAATTAAATTAAAATTAAATTAAAATTAAATTAAAATTAAATTAAAATTAAATTAAAATTAAATTAAAATTAAATTAAAATTAAATTAAAATTAAATCAAAATTAAATTAAAATTGAATTGAAATTAAATTAAAATTGAATTAAAATTAAATTAAAATTAAATTAAAGTTAAATTAAAATTTAATTAAAATTAAATTAAAATTTAATTAAAATTAAATTAAAATTAAATTAAAATTAAATTAAAATTAAATGAAAATTAAATGAAAATTAAATTGAAATTAAATTAAAATTAACCTTTTCAGGTTTTGTCGATGTCAAATCGCCAATCAAGGTGTATGCGCTTATAACTATAGTAGATAAATTTGGGTTCAAAATATTCACTATTGGATGTGCCTGTGCCAGATGACTATGAATTGGATGAAGTACCGGTAAAACTGTATCGTTAAATACTTCAATTCAAAGTGAACCAAATCAGTCAATTCCATACCTCTCAGAAGAACTTCTTAAACTCCTCATTGTGGCGAATTTTGCGTAAATATATTCCATACTTTTTTGTTGTTGTAGAAAGTTGGAAGTCTTCAAAAAATGCATCTAGACCCTGGTGGAAGTATCTTCATTGTCATTCTCTTTGGCTGGAGATCTCTATTTGTATCTGCATTCGCCCGCGATCCTTTTGCAAAGCTAGTGCGTCAACCTCATAGAAAACAATGATTCCTTAAGCTGCACTGTCGAGTGGTGTCTATCCAGCCAAGCTATTTATGGTCTCCTCGGATACCGTTCTGAAACCGCGGCTTACTGTTAATGATAATAGCCCGTGTCCTGACTACATTCCTCTTATGTACGACCTATACTATGCGGATTCTGCTCATATGCGAGCTGAGTGCATTAGAATGGGGTTTTAGACGCTTGTTATTAACTTCCTTATGTTGGACGGGGTTCTCCAACATTGGATAGCAGTCTCGCTAACGCATAAAATCTCGCCGTTTTTTCAATCATTTTCTATAGGTGTTCCTTGAACGGCGAGCTCTTATCGATCAATATTTGATAAAGAGACTAGATATGATGATGTGTCCTTCTATTTCTATGTCTACGTGCTCAAATTTCTTGCGCATGCTTATTAAACCTGCCTCCGTCTTATGTGCGAATAGTTCCAGTTTGGCCATATCATTTAATCATCATCATCAGGACTACAACCGGGATCTTGGCCTTATTTAACAAATCTCTCCACCGGTCCCGATTTCGAGCCGATGTCATCCAGTTTCACACTCCCAGGCTCTGGGCGTCCTGCTCTACGCCATCCCTCCATCGCAGACAAGGTCTACCACGCTGTCTCCTTCCATACATCCAGCCACAAAGGACTTTCGGTGCAGGCTCCTCTTCGCTCATTCGAGCTAGGTGTCCCGCCCACCAGAGTCTACCGAGCTTGATTTTTCTTACAACATTAGCTTCAAGGTAGCTTGCTTACAACTCATGGTTGTAGCGTTTCCGGTATCGTCCTCCCTCACATACGGGGCCAACAATTCTCCTTAAGACCTTCCTCTCGAACGCGGCTAAGAGTTCAGAGTGCCTTTTATTGAGCACCCAGGTCTCAGATCCATACATGAGTACTAGTAAGAACATGGTCTTGTACAATAGTAGCTAGGATGTTCTGGATACATTTCGGGATTTAAAGATCCTTGATAGACCATAGCAGGTTTTGTTGGATTTCATCAGCCGTTCGCATATTTCTTCTTCCATATTGTTATCGGCTGATACTATTGACCCACGGTAGTTAAAGGATTGCACTACTTCAAATTCCTACTCCACTACCCTGATAGTTCGGCCAACGTTAGGTCTTCGTTTATTTAATGCTCTGAATTATGTGGACCCAAATATTCTCCAGGTCGTCTAGAAGTTTACCTACGGCCGCTATCGCCAAATCATCTACATACCAAATAATTCTTACTCCTTCTAGTAGATTGACTCCGACCATACACGACTTTCTAAACCAGCTCCCCCAGGACAGACCCCAGCGGTGCATGCGCTGTTATTTTATATTCTTGTGGTCCTCATTGGTGTTATAAAGTAATGTTCTATTAGAGAGATAGGACTAGGTAGGGTGCGACTTGTAGTCGACCGACATCGATTTTTGACCTCTAATGTCAGCACGGTGCAGTATCTTTTAGGTCTGTCGGGTTAGGAGTATTGTGCCAGACACGGGCACTCGGTTCACTCCTATCCCCATCCGTCTGTCACTAAAGTTCCAAAAATGTTCCGCCAAACACTGAAGGAAAACTGTTCACCGGGGAAGTAATCACCTGGACAAATAAAACACCGGCGTATGTTGTTCGAAGTCAGCTTTTTACTTTTATTATTTTTATTGGTCCATAAATCTTATTGCACTTAATTGGATTAAAGAAACAAAATAATTACACCAAGGATAGAAGGACGCACAGAAACAACATATAAGACATTAAACTTATTTTAATTAAAAGCGCGCTTTCACGGCTCGACGGTATTTACGTATCCCCGGCGATATGGGGAGCGGAAGACGAACCGTCCGGGTCGGCGGTTGAAGTACGACTCCGTGATTCAACCGTCGTTTGGGGTGAGTTTGGTGGTATGGTGAAAAGGAAATGAAATTTCCTTTGACCAGTGGCCAATGGAGGGCGATCTCTGGCACGCGGTGGTATGCATGTGTGACCGTACCCATCACCGTGTTTATCGATACATTTAGCAAAGGATAAACGAAACCTGAAACGAGGAAAAAAGACCAAGGGGATCGAATAGATCATTGTTTACGCTGTGCATTGTGGCTATCATAGACGGCAATTCATCGGAGAAATGGTGCTGAAAACAAATAAGGGCATCATTACAGTCGTGGATGAGTGGTGCGGATGCGTTAATAGATGCGTCGCCATTAGGAAAAGGTGCTAATGGGTTTTAATGTTTATGGCCTCTCAGACTGCAGTAGGAACCGAGTTCTTGTTTGTTCTAGGAAATGCTAGAGGATTCGGTTCCGATGATAATGCTTGCGATGCAGTAATTGTTTGTCGATTGGACAAACGAATCGCGGGTCGGTTTATTGCAGCTGTATAAACAAGCTGTCCGACATAGCATTTTACAATGACAAGGGTGTCGAATGGTTTGGGATTTATGATGCCGCATGATATGAAGAATTCTTTACAGCAAATTCGAATAACGCATTAAATGCGTGAATGCTGTAAGAATTATCTTTAGGGATTTTCAGATAATGCGTTGGATGCATTAAATGTCTTTGAGAAAGGAAATGTTTCAGGTATGCTGGTCATTGGGATGCAAATATGGTTTGCGAAAATGGGGATTCTTCAGGTGAGCTTTAAGAACCCCAACAGGTCCTCCTAGCATATGGGTATCGTCTACCGCACTGTGGCCGATGTTGCACAGCACAGATAGGGATTCATTTGTGGATCTACCTCTCCGGAACCCATACTGTCATTCAAAAAATTCCGGTGTAGTCTCAGTGAATCGTTCAATGCGAGTGGTGAGCAGTTCCCCTATTGTGCCAGTGTGCACAAAGGGCGATTGGATTACGGCGCTTCTGGTTCCTTGACTGCTTCTGGTATAAATATCGGGTTTTCCAATATGGACTTGACAACTTTAAATTTAATTTATGAACGCATTCTTTCAGCAATCATCGAACTGTCACTGTCAGTTTATTCCGTAAATTCAACATTTTCATTATGGTTAAGTGCATGAAAGAACAACTTTTTCAAATTATAAAAATTTACTACGGAAAAAAAGTTATCAAGTCCCTATTGAAGAACCCATTACAGGCCGCTGTTTTTCCCATCGTTGAGAAAAATATCCGGATTGGAGGCATGGAGGCAGGCAGTTAAGCGGCAGCCGAAGACTTCCGGCTAATTAGTTAAAGCAGTCTTCACCACAGCGCTGGGAATTCCATCCAGTTATGGGGTCTGATTGTTTCTAATGACCCTTGTAGCGATGAACAGTGCTTCGATGTTCACTGAAGGTATTGCCCCTTCACTGATGTTCCATTCCTCTTATAACTGTAAGTAAAACCTGTGAAATCATCATGCAGGCGACAGAAGAGGTGGGCCTAGAAATAATTGAAGACAAAACAAAATATATGATTACGGCGAGAGCAGGTGGACCTCAGAGAACACATATAAACGTCAGAGGCAAGATATTCGAAAAAGTTAAAGAATTATAATATCTGGGCACGATACTGACGGTCAGTAATGAAATGTCGAAGGAAATTAACAAAAGACTGTGTTGAGTCCTGGTACGTTTACCGGGAACGAGCGACGACGAAATATTTAAAAAATACTAGAAAAAACGAACGAAATCGACTTCCTTTCAAACTGATATATATATATTTTAGAACGAATAACGAATAAACGACAATTCAACTGACTTTCAATGAAATACCAAACTATTTTTACGAACGAAAACTAATGTTGGCTTCAACGAACGAAAAAACTAGACTTTTCATACACGAAACGAAAAACTAACTAATTTATATAACAATGACACTAAAAACTAAATAACAAAAATGGCAGTAACGAACACAACCAGTGCTGTCAAACATGCCGGCAATTTCAAAATTATAACGAATTAATAGTTAACAATTAATAACAAAAACAAATATAACGATTTAATACTAAAAGTATAAATTAAATTATCTATAAACTACAATAAATATGTTGAGTCAATCCAGGCTGCGATAGACTGCATTCCGGCAATGCTATTTGGCACGCAGTCCGTAAACTGCTGAAAACCAAACTGCTATCACAAAATACGAGGGTTGCCTCTTATGTTTCGGGATTTGGCAACCCTAGCGTTGCAATCCGGCAATTGAGAGCTCCGTCGTAAAGTTGGACATTTTTGAGGTTATACGCACTCAGAACGTTTTGACATACGAGCGCTATTTGTGTTGTTTACAGTAACTTAAATGATTCATCTCGGCCCAAAAATGGAATTAAATCGTCAACATTTTCGTGCGATTATTTTTTACAACTTTCGGCGTGGATTAACTCAGCAACAGTGCATGGATGAACTTAATTCAATTTTTGGCGATGAAGCTCCATCAAGGACCAGTGTTTATCGATGGTTTGGTGAATTCAATCGTGGTCGTAGTTCACTCCAAGATGAATTTCGTGAAGGTCGTCCAAAATCAGTTGTTGTTCCGAAAACCATTGATGCTGTGCGCGAACTGATATTGGAAGATCGTCATGTGACCTATCGTGAGATTGAGACAACCTTAGGCGTTAGTGGGACCAGCATACATTCAATATTGCATAAACATTTGACTGTCAAAAAAATTTGTTCGCGTTGGACCCCACACAATTTGTCAATCGCCCAAAAAAAGGCTCGTGTCAATTGGTCGAAAGAAATGCTCAAAAAATACGGTCGCGGTGCTTCGAAACACGTCTATGACATCGTGACAGGTGATGAATCGTGGATTTACGCGTATGAGCCCGAAAGTAAACAGCAGTCGACTGCCTGGGTGTTTCAAGATGAGCCAAATACAACAAAAGTTGTTCGCGCACGAAGCACTTCCAAGCAAATGGTCGCCTGTTTTTTCGGAAAAACTGGACATGTCGCAACCGTACCACTAGAACAACGCAGAACAGTCAATTCTGAGTGGTACACAACCATTTGTTTGCCAGTTGTCTTCCAAGAAATCAGGAAAACCAACCGCCGAAGACGGATCACTCTTCACCACGACAATGCGAGCTCTCACACATCGGCTGCGACAACCGCATTTTTGAGCACCCAAAACATCGATTTGATGGGTCATCCGCCGTATAGTCCTGACTTGGCACCGAATGACTTCTTTTTATTCCCGTACGTAAAAAACAAACTGATTGGTCAACGTTTTTCGACACCTGAAGAAGCGGTTGCTGCATTCAGAATGCATGTGTTGGAGATACCTCAATCAGAGTGGCAAAAGTGCTTCGACAATTGGTTCAAACGCATGCAAAAGTGTATAGATCTTCATGGGGAATATTTTGAAAAACAATAAAGTGATTTTCGATGATCAATATTTGTTTTTGTTCTCTAATCCCGAAATATAAAAGGCAACCCTCGTATAAACCTCCGTGTATATAGAACCATAATCATGTCAATTGCTCTATACGAATGCGAAACATGTATCTCACAAAACGGGAAGAAAACAAATTCCGCGTATTCAAGAATAAAGTTTTAAGGGGTATCTTTGGTGGTAAATATGACGAGGAGTCAGGACGATGGAGGAAACTTCACAACCACGAATTGGAAGAGCTATACCGCAAACCTACAATAGTGAGAGTAATCAGGTCGCGAAGATTAAGATGGGTCGGACATGTGGCAAGAACGGGTAACGATAGGACCATGCGTAGAATTCCTGACGGTAGACCAATGGCAAAGAGACCGGCCGGATGGCCGCGACGGAGATGGGAGGACAATGTAAGGTTTGACCTAGAGGAGATCTGATCAGAAGGTCAAGCGTGGAAGGAGAGTGCACAGGACAGGCAACGATTGCATAGTCGAATCGGTGAGGTCATGAACTTCCAGGTTCCTACAGGCCAATAAATAGTAAAAATAGTAGTAGTAATGTAATAAGTATGGGTTTTGCCTCAGGTTTAGTGAGTTAAAGTTGAAATAAAAAACAAACTGTAATAATAAGAAATTAAGAAAAAAAACGATAAAAAAATTATTAAACACAAAATTCTAACTTTGAACTATTCCAAAAAGGTGTTATGGTAGTTTGGTGTGTCTTGGTAGGGCGTCGGCCTGACACAGTTCACCAAGACGTCCCCAAACTCCGTAACAGTTTGTCCAAGCTCGTGTCCTTCAGTTCCGTGAGAAAAACAGTCGGTACCTTTTTTTTATCCTTACTCGAACCTTACTTTATTGTAAAATAAAAGTATACAGTGTCTTATTGAATATAGTATTGTTAATTCTTACACAGAAGTAGTATTTTATATTCTTGCTAATTTATCTTATTTGGTATACAGTATTTCATTGATTTTTCTTATTAACTTATTTTATATGTAAAACAAATGTATACAGTATTTCATTGATTTTTCTTATTAACTTATTTTATATGTAAAACAAATGTATACTGTATTTCATTGATTTTTCTGATTAACTTATTTTATATGTAAAACAAATGTATACAGTATTTCATTGATTTTTCTGATTAACTTATTTTATATGTAATACAAATGTATACTGTATTTCATTGATTTTTCTGATTAAGTTATTTTATATGTAAAACTAATGTATACAGTATTTCATTGATTTTTCTGATTAACTTATTTTATATGTAAAACTAATGTATACAGTATTTCATTGATTTTTCTGATTAACTTATTTTATATGTAAAACAAATGTATACTGTATTTCATTGATTTTTCTGATTAACTTATTTTATATGTAATACAAATGTATACTGTATTTCATTGATTTTTCTGATTAACTTATTTTATATGTAAAACAAATGTATACTGTATTTCATTGATTTTTCTGATTAACTTATTTTATATGTAATACAAATGTATACTGTATTTCATTGATTTTTCTGATTAAGTTATTTTATATGTAAAACTAATGTATACAGTATTTCATTGATTTTTCTGATTAACTTATTTTATATGTAAAACTAATGTATACAGTATTTCATTGATTTTTCTTATTAACTTAGTTTATATGTAAAACTAATGTATACAGTATTGCATTGATTTTTCTGATTAAGTGATTTTATATCTAAAACAAATGGTACTCTGTATCTTATTGAACATATTATTATTAATTCGTAAATGAAAGTAGTAGTTTATATTCTTACCACACTTGTAAGGAATTCTTACTAACTTCTTTTATTTATACGCCGTAGTTCATCGAATATCGGTGTCACTGTCGTGGTTTTATTTCAAACAATTGGAACCGCACTCGTTCACAGGGTAAAAAAAAACGATAGCACTGTGTTAAGCACTAGCTTTATTTTTGTGCCTGAAGTAAATATCTTTTACTTGCGCGGTAGTAATATTTACTTCGTATAATTGTCACTGTAAAACAGAACTACAGCACTGTGGCTAGCACCAGCTTTATCGTTTGATATTGAAGTAAGTATTTTTTACTAACGCGGTAGTAACATTTACTTCGAATAATTGGCACTGTGGAACAGAAGTCGTATAATTTGCAACCGTAAAACATAACACCTCCGAGGAACTATATCACTGCCTGGTCGCTAGCTAACTTCTTATTTATGAACTAACGTGAGGGCACGACATGCCCTCACGGAATCCAAGACGCGATTAAGTATCGCCACCGAAGCGACAGAATTACCAAAAATTCTTTCATCGCCTCGATGACCATATATGGTAATTTACCCATTCGGAGTTTGGTTCCACTAGCAGAAGCGTTGAAACGCACACACACGATGATCCCCTTTGGTTGCTCATCGCGTGTGTCGCCCAGCATGCGAACCATGAACATGAAATTAAAAAAAAATAAACAACCTTCGCAGCTGGGGCAAGTCATCCTGAAAAGGGTTAAAAGTGCTTACACGATCAGCGGTTATACGAAACATTGTCGCTGACCGTGTGTGTGTTGTTGGCATGGTTGCGGCCGGTGCGCATACATCATCGCATCACTCTTAATGTTTACACGATCAGTGCCAGCGTCCTGCATTTTTTGCTGATCATGTACTTATTGGCGGTAACCCCCAGCAAACGAATTCTTGCTGGTAAATTTCTATTTCAAGAAGTTCGACTTCGTGGGGTGATGATCGCCGTATCCCACCATGTGCATGTGTTTGTATGACCGACCGATGTGGGCATAAAGAAAATAACAAGAAATAGGGGATATCTCCCGGGGTATATGGCAGACACATTAGGAAGCACTTCTTGGGTACGGTTTAGGCAATGTTGTTTGTTCTATTTGCAACCGTATTGCCTTTGGTGTACATGGTGCGATTCGCACAACTATGCCCTTGTAGGAAATGTCTGTTGTTGCTGATGTATTTTTCGTATCAGCAGACATTGTGCTCCACAGGTTTGGTGGTTATTGGTATGACCAATACAGGTAAGTACACGCTTTTTATGAGTTAGGATGCTCGTGGAGGTGATTACCTGGTGGAGGCTGAGCAGGTAAGTAGTGGCGTTTGCAAGAACCGCCACCGTGTCTACTTACTAATTTTTGTCTTCCAGTCCATTTTTCTTTTATTACACCTGATCCATAATCAACGACTTCCCGCCGAAAGGAATTAATTAATGAATGCAATGTAAAATTCAAACCATTCAGTAAATTATACGAGGGTTGCCTTTTATATTTCGGGATTAGAGAACAAAAACCAATATTGATTATTGAAAATCACTTTATTGTTTTTCAAAATATTCCCCATGAAGATCTATACACTTTTGCATGCGTTTGAACCAATTGTCGAAGCACTTTTGCCACTCTGATTGAGGTATCTCCAACACATGCATTCTAAATGCAGCAACCGCTTCTTCAGGTGTCGAAAAACGTTGACCTCTCAGTTTGTTTTTTACGTACGGGAATAAAAAGAAGTCATTCGGTGCCAAGTCAGGACTATACGGCGGATGACCCATCAAATCGATGTTTTGGGTGCTCAAAAATGCGGTTGTCGCAGCCGATGTGTGAGAGCTCGCATTGTCGTGGTGAAGAGTGATCCGTCTTCGGCGGTTGGTTTTCCTGATTTCTTGGAAGACAACTGGCAAACAAATGGTTGTGTACCACTCAGAATTGACTGTTCTGCGTTGTTCTAGTGGTACGGTTGCGACATGTCCAGTTTTTCCGAAAAAAACAGGCGACCATTTGCTTGGAGGTGCTTCGTGCGCGAACAACTTTTGTTGTATTTGGCTCATCTTGAAACACCCAGGCAGTCGACTGCTGTTTACTTTCGGGCTCATACGCGTAAATCCACGATTCATCACCTGTCACGATGTCATAGACGTGTTTCGAAGCACCGCGACCGTATTTTTTGAGCATTTCTTTCGACCAATTGACACGAGCCTTTTTTTGGGCGATTGACAAATTGTGTGGGGTCCAACGCGAACAAATTTTTTTGACAGTCAAATGTTTATGCAATATTGAATGTATGCTGGTCCCACTAACGCCTAAGGTTGTCTCAATCTCACGATAGGTCACATGACGATCTTCCAATATCAGTTCGCGCACAGCATGAATGGTTTTCGGAACAACAACTGATTTTGGACGACCTTCACGAAATTCATCTTGGAGTGAACTACGACCACGATTGAATTCGCCATACCATCGATAAACACTGGTCCTTGATGGAGCTTCATCGCCAAAAATTGAATTAAGTTCATCCATGCACTATTGCTGAGTTAATCCACGCCGAAAGTTGTAAAAAATAATCGCAAGAAAATGTTGACGATTTAATTCCATTTTTGGGCCGAGATGAATCTTTTAAGTTACTGTAAACAACACAAATAGCGCTCGTATGTCAAAACGTTCTGAGGGCGTATAACCTCAAAAATGTCCAACTTTACGACAGAGCTGTCAATTGCCGGGTTGCAACACTAGGGGTGCCAAATCCCGAAACATAAGAGGCTACCCTCGTATAAGAAGAGCCGGTAATGGTTATTAGAAATATTACGGTTAAATTAAGTTTACAGATTTATCTAAACGTGTAAAATAATTTCAGTTTTTTTTTAAATTAATGTATGTTAAAAGAAGGATGCGCCTCCGCCTAATTGGTAACCAAATTAGTAGCATCAATAATGGACCATATATGTAGCATTGGAGATTTGGAATTTTAAAACTTGATAGTCGGGTTTACTTCTTCAGTGTGGCTAGCTTCCGTCTTAGGTAGGCCACAATCAATTCCGAAGACAGTAATATGTTGGTCGAATAAATTAGCGGTGAGCTCTTAGAATAACTTGCGGCATCGAATTAATATTCTATCTATCCGTTTGGGCATTTACCGGAATTTATCGTATATGTAGCAATCTTAGTAGCCGACCGCAGATACTCTCTAGCTGCAAAATGTCACCTCGATGTAAGATTTGCATAATTATTACGCGACTGTTTATATGAAACGGAAATAAGCAGGATTATGCTTGTGGATATGTATAATTAAATTAGATAACGCAAAGTTGCTAGCAAACCAGATCATTTAGGTCTTAAGGACAAATAATAGCGTCGTTTATTAATAGACTATAAAAATAGTGACAAATTATACTTGGGAGAGGGTTGGGTACATCATTTTGTATGTATGCGTTCTTGAGAGAGACAAGTCGGGATTAGGCTTTAAAATTGCGGCACACGGAAAATATGTGATTTATGATCTAAAATGGTACCCCTCCAATTCAGTCACATCTAATCAACTACAAGCCGTTTTATTTGAAAATATCCTATTCTACATGACTGATCTGTGTAGACATACAAGCTCTAAAAATATGTGATTTATTTAGGGTTTTAAGAATCGAGTTTTTCAAGTCTAGCAATATTAATTATCTTTGAATGATGTGTTATAAACTTGCTATATTTTATTTTTATAACAATTGTTATATAAATTTAGTTAAAATTATTGAATTTGGTCCTGGCAGACTTTGCTCCTTAAGACTTACCCAAATCTGACTTGATTGTTGAGAGCACGAATTAGATGCTCGTACAATGACGACTAGGCTAATTGAATTCGATAAAAGCAAACAAACGAATTCGATAGAAGCAAACAAATTCTTTTTTATTTTGTTAAATTTTTACTATTCACAATCATTTGATTTTGTTTATTATAATTTAATTAAAAACACTTTTCGTTAACACCATTTTTGTTATGATTTTGTTGTTTTAAATTCCCCTATTAATTAATGCCTGATCTCTTCATGAGTTACTTTCCCATAGACATATTGTGGCGGTGCCGCCAAACCCCACGGTTCGCTTACCTAAAACCCCCATAACTGCCATCCAATTTCCTAACTTCACTAATGCAATCACATTAGTACCTGAAAATGCTTCACGCATCATATAGATCAAATCAATGATCTTAAAGTCCCTGTCAAAGAAAACTTACCTGTTATGCATTCTCTTCGCATATAATTTCCCGTAAGAGACCTTTCTTTACCTTATCAGGCAGACCCCCATTATAACGACCCAATATAGATCAGTGTCCGCTAATGCAATAGCATTAGCACCTGTAAATGCTGCACGCATTAAGCTTACCGAATATATTTATTTTCAAGCTTCTGCAAAAGAATTCTTACCTGCAAGCATAACTTCGCATTTAAAACCCCCTATAAGAGTTCTTTCTTATCTTATCCTATTACCTGAAAGAAAATTCATCGGTTTATATATAATACAACCGCATAATCAGAAAACCTTACCCTTGAGTTGGCTTATCCCAGCTTCATCGTGTGTATCATAAATCACCAGCCATACACACTGGCTGGCGACCTACACCCAAGGGACTAAAACAAATACACGCATCTCTTAGCACCAATTAAATCCTACAGCATAAGCAAATGCAAATAGGAATTCAATACTTACCCTTACCCGTGATGCCATAAACACGATTTCCTGGTAATCTAGCCAAAACCTATTAACACAATTTCTTCGTTGCGCCGCGTCTATTTATTTAGCCGCGACGCACATCTCAAACAAATATCCAATTAGCATTCGACGAGTTTCGGTTTTGTTTGCTTTACCAGACTCGCATCCCATGAATGCACCTCGTCCCTTTCTTTGTTTAGATTAGTTCCCATGGCTTTGATCCATAAAAGAACCAGTGTACACACATATATATGCACTGTGGCGATCTTCTGTATGAGATCTGTTGGTTACCCCAAAGAGAGACTTTACGTCTGTCTTGGAACTGGAAATACATCCTTAATTTAAGAGAGCCAGTTTCACTGGCCGAATTTCTTTCGACAACGATTGAATATCGTTGAGTCTTATTACGACCACCGTTCGTGACGGTCGGTTCACTCCCGCTCTCCGCCGTCAGCGGAGATGCGTTTACAACGAGTCGTTGTGAAGTGCTGGGTAGACTTGATAGCTCGTAAACCTGTTCATCATGTAACCGATCGTGAAGTGTAATCGAAAACAATAAAAATTAATTAATAAGCCATGTGTTTCATTCGAACATTAAATCTGTGCGTTTTATTTGTGGTTTTTCCTCTTCCTGGTGATCGTTGTTTGGATATTCGGTGCCTCTCCAGTGTTTTATCCGTGAACAGTGTCTGAGTTCTGAGATTCATTTGGTGGAACCCTATAGTGACGATGGCGGAAGGAAGTGAATCAGCGTCGTACGCCGGGGCACCATACTTACCCGCCTCTATATCACGAATACTCTAATATTTCTTCATAAGTCACTCTCTCATAGGCATATTTTTAATCTCAAGAATTCAATTCTTCATGAGACTTTACACTTCCCATGGAAGCTTTTTTTTAATTATTATTTATTGGCCTGTAGGAACCCGGAAGTTCATGACCTCACCGACTCGGCTCCGCCACTCTTCCCTATCCTTTGCGCTCTCCTTCCACGTTCGACCATCCGATCCAATCTCCTCGAGGTCCAATCTAACATTGTCCTCCCATCTCCGTCGCGGCCGTCCTGTCGGCCTCTTTCCCGTTAGTTTAGCGTCAAGAATTCTATACACGGTCCTACAATCGCCCATTCGCTCTACGTGTCCGGCCCATCTTAATCTGCGCGACTTGATTACTCTCACTATTGTAGGTTTGCGGTATAGCTCTTCCAATTCGTGGTTGTGTAGTTTCCTCCATTGTTCTGACTCTTCGTCATATTTACCGCCAAAGATACCGCTCCAAACTTTATTTTCGAATACGCGGAATTTGTTTTCTTCCCGTTTTGTGAGAGCCCATGTTTCGCATCCGTATAAGACAATCGGCATGATTATGGTTCTATAGACACCGAGCTTTATATTCCGTGATAGCAGTTTGGATTTCAGCAGTTTACTGACTGCATGCCAACTAGTGTAGTCTTTTGTTAATTTCCTTCGACATTTCGTTACTGGCCGTCAGTGTTGTTCCCACGTATTTAAATTCTTTGACATTTTCGAATATCTTGACCCTGATGTTTATGTGTGTTGTCTGAGGTCCACCTGCTCTCGCCATAATCACCTATTTTGTTTTGCTTTCTTTTATTTCTAGGCCCATCTCTTCTGCCACTTGCATGATGATTTCACAGTTTTTACTTATAGTTTCGAGATTAACGCCCAGAACGGCGATATCATCCGCATACGCGAGCACTTATGTGACCCCGTTCAGGGTAGATCCGACCGCGTTGTCATCTTGTACCCTTCTGATAACATACTCGAGGACAAGGTTAAAGAGACATGGTGAGGCCATCCCCCTGTTTTAATCCGTCCCGGATTTCAAATTGTTCTGAGAGGTGGTTTTCTATTCTAACTCGCCCTTTGTTTTCGTTCATGCAAATTTGAATGAGGGCGGCATATTTTTCGGGATTCCCAGCGCATCTACAATATGGCAGGGTCTTTGTCCTGTGACTGAGTGGTAGGCTTTTTTGAAGTCAACGGACAGTTGGTGAACCGTCTCTCCGTATTCCCACTTCTTTTCCAGGAGTGGCCTTATTGTGAACATCTGGTCGCTTGTTGACCGGCTCCGACGGAATCCGCATTGGTAGTCTCCCAATATTTCTTCTGCGTACGGTGCGATTTTTGCCAGTATGACATTTGTTAATATTTTGTATGTGGTTGGGAGCAATGATATTCCTCTGTAATTTTCGCAGTCAAAGTGGGGATGACTATTGAGGTTTTCCATTCTTCCGGAATGACTTCCTTGTCCCATATTGTTTTAACCAGTTGGCGGATCTTTCGAGCGGTTGCCTGTGCTCCATGCTTCACAAGCTCTGCCGGTATGCAATCGATTCCGGGGGCCTTGTTGTTTTTCAGTCGATTTATCCCGTCTACAACTTCGTCGAAAGAGGGCTCTGGGATCTGAGTCTCGGCTGTATTTACGACTGGTGCGTTTATTTGTGGTTGATGGGTGCGCACATTGAGCAGGTTTTCAAAGTACTGCTTCCATCTTGTCACGATCTTTTTTGTTTCTGTCACCAGACAACCGTTTGTGTCTCGGATTAATTTGGCTCTCCCTCAGTAGCCATTTATAATTGAATTTATGCCGGCATACATACCTCTGCTGTTCTTTGCTCTGCCATTTTCTATGATTTTTTCGATCCGAGTGGTCTCCCATTCGCGTTTTTTTGCGTTTGAAAAGTCTGGTTGGCTCTTTCCGAATTGTCGCGTATCTTACTGCGCTGACTTCATCATATGCTTCTAAGTGGATCATTCTGCGGCGTTTACGTTGTTCGATCTTTGCCCTGCACTCATCATCAAACCAAGGGTTGGATTTAATTGTTTTCTTAAATCCTAATACCTCTTGTGCTGTTTGTTTGATTGTGTCTCTGATCGATGTCCATTTAGTGCCCACACTATTAGCTTCCTCTTCCTCACTACTGTCATTCTCTAGGATGCTAAATCTATTCGTTAGTTCATCTTGATATTCAGCCCTTTTGTGCAGGTCTTTTAGTTTATCAATGTCGAACTTTTTGCTCGTCTCCCGTGACTGTCCATGTGGGTTTGCTGCGAGCCGACTTCTAATTTTGCCCATCACTAGACGATGATCGGAGTCGCAATCTGCTCCTTTATATGATCTTATGTCAAGGATATTCGAGTGGTGTCTTTTTTCTATGAGGAAGTGGTCTATTTGGTTACGCGTTACGCCGTCGGGTGATATCCATGTGGCTTTATGGATTTGCTTGTGCTTGAACATCGTGCTCTTCACTACCAGATCTTTTGACGTTGCGAACGTGATAATTCGAATTCCATTATCATTTGAAACGTCATGTAGGCTTTCTTTACCTATTGTTGGTTGGAAGATATCTTCCTCTCCAATTTTCGCATTGAGGTCGCCGATGAGGATTTTAACATCGAATGATGAGATCCCATCCAATACTTCCTCTAGGGTCTCGTAGAATGTGTCCTTCGTTTCTTCGTCGGTAGATTCTGTGGGGGTTCTCTACATCACACGGAGGACCAACCCACAAACCTAACCTGCAAACATGCAAAAATCCAATCCGCAATAATTTAATCTACCATTAAACATTTTCCAAACTCCCAACAGAACATAATTCAACAGAATATATTCTAACCATCCCGGCATTCATTTTCCCAAAATTGCGTCAGTCAATTATCCATATTTCCTCAACGCAACCAAGCAATCCACATTTCCCCAAAATTCGTATGCCATAACAAAGCGCATACCCAAATCCTCAACGGAACATTAGCAAGTATACCAAGCCGCACACATTTCCCCGAAGTTCATATGCCTTAACAAAGCGCATATCCAAATCCTCAACGGAACATTAACAGCCAACCAAGCGGCATACATTTTCCCCGAAATGACGTCGGTTAACATTCTATCTAAACGATATTCCTTGCTTGCACCCAAGCAATTTCAATTTCCTGGTATACACAACCAACGAATCCAACTTAGCTTATACGGCAAGGATTCGCTGGAACTAAACTCATATGCATAGGCATAGCAACTCTTCCACTAAATTCTTAGGAAGTGGCAATGAGTTTACGACGCCACTGCCACAACGCAATGTATTTTCAATTCCATGAGTCAGTCGCTAACCAACCGCCATCAAGCGCGCTTCAGTCACACTGCTTTAATTGCTTCGCTTCAATTCATTCGCGCAGCCGAAGTTTTCTTTTACTCGAAAAAAAGTCTTGCTGGATACAGCTTCCCCTATCGTTTTCGCTTGAACTCCTTTTGCGAGGATAAAATAACGACCAACCCGCCTGTCGCTCTGTGAATAAATGTCGGTTATTGCGTAACCCGCCGTCTCACTTCGAGGCTAAGAGAAAGAAGAACCTAGTCCTAAAAGGACACCAAAACTTGTGTAAAATTGAATAGACTAACTAAAACCAAGAACGTTTGAACAATAAGAACGACGCATGGACTAGTGTAAATTCAGATAAAGGAAATAAAGCTTCAACCACAACAACGATACACGAGTGTTTATCTTTTAGTTCCGTGCCCGCTTATCCTCTCGTGGGTACTTTTGCGGACGACTTTCGTCAAACATCCCTGGGGACAAGGCAACCACGCGCGTACGTCGGCACCACGTCCTTCACCCCCACAAATCTGTTGAGGCGTGTACGCATGCATTCATAACTATAATGTATTCATTTTGGTTTTCAGGCTGAGTACAGCAACGAATAAAGTAAAAACAAATTGAATGTGTTGGGGCAAGTTTCAAGGCATTCACTGCAGACCTCAACTATCTGCTTCGAACGTACACCAATACGATTTCCTCGACCTGTTTATTTATATTTACTGGTCCTCCAAAATTTTGTGTGCGCGTGGTTTTAAAAAACGAAAAATAAATTGCAAATCAAAGTACGTTCAGTACATAAACACATTCAGAAATGTCGGCGTGTGTGATCTTATTTGGGAATGGAATTATTCCTCTACGAAAAATATCTTCAAACAGTTTTGATATTAGTCGGCGCATATTAGGAATCTTACTGAACACGCCAATGTGGAGCATGTGGTCACTAAATAAACTCATAAATGTTATTGCTAGCAAATTGGTTCTGTGATATGAAAATCAAACTACTTCCGCATAAGTCATTTGACATCCAAGAAAGATAGTTGTTTTACTGTGGACAATCCTACTGGTGTTGCCAACTAAATTCATGAACGAGAATCTATTTATTATCATTATTTTCTTAGAATAGATGAATGCAGCGAATTTCAACCGACATATTCATATCAGTTAATGAATGAAATTGACATAAGCCGCATGTGCTTCATTGGACATTTGTCTCCATTGTCATCCAATTAAGTCACACAATACATCAATATTTCAACAAGACAAAACACTTTAGAAAACACGACAGAGTGATATCGGAACTTTTATTAACCACTATCGCCGTAGTCACACGCTTTAGTTAAAATTAATGTCTTATTATTAGTGAAGTCCCAATTTAGCCGGTTTCTCACAAGAGGGGTAATTGGCTGTTGTCTCAAGGCACCAATAGTTTGAACTTTGCTAAGAGGATTTGTTATTTCAAGTTTTATTATATCCCGATGTAAGTAATTGCTATAGAAAGTTAGCAATTTATAATACAATGCGAGTAAACGGCAAGTTAATTAAAAAACCTGTTGGAGGAAATCATGTTAGAGGATTTTATAAATATTATTTTCTGCTGTTGATCGATTTGAAAACTAAAACATCAATATTTGTCTCAACGGTTTGGAATCGATTTAAACGGATGATGATAAATAATCCGCTTAAACGGATCTCCCAGCAGAACTAACGGCAAGTAAGATTTTACTTTGCATTTGGGAAGATTGGAAGTGAATCGTCAACATTGACCTCCTCTTACTTCCATCCGTCAAACCCACACAGCAACTGATCAATTCATGTGATAATCGGTACGTATTATCATTATATTAAACAAAATGACATATGAGAATGTCCGCCCCATCTTTCTTACCTCCATGACAAATCCGACTCTCTTTGCTTTGATGGTAAAAATAAAACCAGTGTCATTCAGCACGAAGGCCATCTTACAGACCTTCCTAGCCTTCGCAACCTATTTATAAAATTCCATATAAACTTCAATATGGTCCCAGACATAATGTCAAAAGATCTCTTGACTTATGGCCTATATCATCATCATCATCATCGGCACTACAACCGGAACCTGTCTTGGCCTTATTTAGCAAGTCTTGAAGCTTGTTAAATTTTCCATGAAAATTTGTTTTTCCCGGCAAGGTCATTAGTCTTGTGCCAGAGGCTCCCCGGCGGGAAATCGAACCCCGGTCTCCCGCCAAACGCGCGGATACTAACCACTATACTATCAAGGAGCACACAAAAAAATGACCTCCCCAATATTGACAAGTCTTTTTGACCCTTATACGATATAGTCGTTCTTGGAGATTTTAACGTCCGTCATCTCCAATAGTCATTGGCAGACGAACAATCCTTCTACTTCTCTAACCCCGCATGTACCAAAGAAAGTCTTTTTATTGACGGTCTTACACACTCTAGTCTCCGTCATATAAGCAATGTCCTAAATCATATGCATATACAACTGGACCTCGTGCTTACAACCGACTCCTATAATTCCTCACTCGCCCCTAGTCCGCACGCCCTCTCAACCATTGACAAATTCCACCCCCGCTTCTTTTATCACTACATCGTAATCACGTCGCCCACCCCCCTCCATCTTATGACACGTTTTTCTACAACTTTCGCAGAGCCAACTTTCGTCTTCTGAATGAGCATTATTTGGAAGTAGAAGCAGCTACTGCCACACTCTACACCCCCCATTCTCGATTTAGGCCATCGGTTTCATCGCCCCTATGATATAACTCTACACTTCGCACTTTTCGTAACAAAAGGAATAACTTGGAGAACATTTTCCTAAGATCGTGCCCCCCCCCCCCCTCCCCCCCAGACTACTCTATCTCGGTTCCTTTTATAAATTCACCGAGCTTTACAAGTCCCTATACTTCAAACACATCTCAAAAACACAAACCAATTTGACCAACGACCCCAAATCTTCATCATCATCATCATCGGCACTACAACCGGGATCCGGTCTTGGCCCTATTTAACGAGTCTAAGGCTTGTTAAATATTCCATAATAATTTGTTTTTCCGAGAAAGGTTATTGACCCCAAATCTTATTTCCACATTATTAATTACTAACGGAAATCCGAAGCCTATCCCAACTCGCTTTCCTATGACACCATTACATCAACCGATCCCTAACCTATTGTCAACCTATTTGCTACTTTCTTCGAAAAATCCTTCACGGACATGTCTTTCGAGCCGAACCCGTCTTACCTCAAAGATCTGCCCTAATTCTCCACTGGCCCTTTCATCTCTCAATCTATTCAGTCCCACCTAGTTGAAGAAAAGCTAAACCTTCTTAAAGACAGGTTCGGCCCCGGCACCAATGGAGTTCCCGCTGTCCTGTTAAAAAAATGTTTCTATTCTCTTTCTTACCTTTTCAATCTCTCTCACCCAAGGCGTTTTCCCTACCATTTGGAAATCCTCCTTTGTAACCCCTATACATAAAAAGGGACCCAAAAATGATATTAGTGGCTACCGCCCCATCGCCAAACTGTCTCATATCTCAAAACTGTTTGAAGCTATTATTTATAACGCGTTATCTTTTCGGTGTAAATGCATTATATCACCCAATCAACATGGTTTCCATTCGGGAAGTTCGACCATCACCAATCTGGCTGAGTTCTCATCTTACACTCTCCTTGCCTTAGAAAATGGCAGCGAAGTCGATGTAATCACAACCGACTTCAACAAAGCTTTCGACAAAATCTCTCACGATCTCATCCTCTTTAAGCTATCCGCCATTGGGTTCGAACCCCAATGTGTTGAATAATTGGATATCGTCCTAGCTTAATGCTCGAACCTATCGTGTAAGATTCAGATCCTTGCTTTCAAATCCTTTTCTCCCCACATCAGGTGTGCCCCAGGGCAGTCACCTGGGGCCTCTCCTGTTTATCTTTAGCATTAATGAGATTGATTCTAAGATCAAGTACTCATCTATCTCTCTCTACGCTGACGACACTAAACTCTACAACACTAAGCTCTACTCTCGACTCTTCTTCAATTGGATCTCGACAATTTTGTGCCATAACAACTGCCTCGAACTTAATGTTGTCAAATGGCACTCTATTACCTTCTTCCGCAAACGTCCCCCTTCCCCGCCACGTTCCTATTTCTTACTAAACCAACAGATATCATCTGTACCCTCGATTCGCGACTTTGGTGTGTTATGTGATACGGAGCTTAACATCACCCCACATATCGACGACATTATCCTTAAGGACAGCTCCGCCCTTGGATTCGTGAAACGCTGATCGAAAGAATTCTCTAATCCCTACGTTTCCAGATTACTCTACATAGCATTTGTCCACCCCCTTCAAGAGTACCGCAGTCAGGTCTGGTCTCCTTACTTCTCGTCCCATGTTCGCATAATTAAAAACGTCCAATCTCGATTTTTGCATTTTGCCCTTCGTGGCTTGAGCGGGGAAAACCCTCGTGCCCTCCCCACATACACAAGCCGGCTCCATCAAATAAGCCCCAACTCACTTGAAGAGCGTAGAAATTATGCTGACATCCTCTTCATCCACCATCTTCTCACTGGTCCAGTCAACTACCCAAGCTTGCTCTCCATCACTCTCCACACTAACCTCCGTAACCTTCGAAACCCTCGTCTCTTCTATCTGCCCGCCCGTTACACTTCTTAGGCTCTAACGAACCCCTTTCACGAATGCAGCTCTCCTGTTCTCAGACTTCGTCTCTCCTCTTCCCCACCCTGACCCCCCCCCCCATCGTCCTGTGGGGGTTCTTTAACCTTTATGCAAGAACCACCCACAATGTCAACCCCAACTCCCTGGGCAAACCTGCAAACATTTCCTTCTTCAAGGACATTTAATGCACTTAGTGCATTACCAAAAATTCCCTGTAAAGAATTCGCATCATCCATGCTTCCAATGCGTCTTCAAAATTCTCTGAAAGAATTCTGTACATCAGCATCGAGATTCCTCTAAAGGCATTTCGGTTCACATGCAAAGTGAACTATTAAGAATCTTATCGATTCTCCTCGCCGGCAATTTCTGTCCCACATGTGCGAAGTAATCTTCTTGTATACACATGTCTAGCCAACCTTTGGCCTAACGATAAAACCAATGGCAAGCAGCTTGCTTACACAGCGTCAAATCGAATTCTTCAGCGTATACACAAAGCAAACAAAGCATTCTGTTCTTCCCGCCGGCAGAGACACTACATACAATTTCCATTGTAAGTATTTAAAATCCATTAGCACCCAATGCTTTCTTAATGAGATACAGTTTGTTTACTCAACTGCACTCTCATCGCATGACACCTGTTCCTGAAAAGAAAAGAAAAACCGAACAACAGACGGCGCTTATTCCAGCGACGCCTCAGTCTCTCTTTTAAGTGGACTGTATTTTTCTCCGGCTCTGGCCGGTCAACGATGATTTTTCTATTTATTGGGATTGCACGTCCAGCGCCGGACTCTTCTCTGGATTGGCGGGCGTTTTTGTCTTGCCCAGTGCGGATCCCTGATAAACGAAGGTGAAATACCCCGCGACCAACGAAGAAGAGAAGCCAATTACACGAATATACTAGCTTTCAATTTATTAGTTCCTATTTTAATAATTTTTATTACAATTCCGTTTCTCTTTGCGGTGAGTCTTGAACAAGACCTATTGGGGAGCAGTTCCTTCGACGACTCCTCCTGCTTCAAAAAAATGGGTTGGCGAGAGGGCCGACTTTAGCGAGACAAGGACAGATGTGCCCTTCATCTTGTCTCTGGCTTCTGGTCATCATGCGATAACCAGAATAACCCACACCCGTGAGGATGTTGGATTCAGTCTCTCGATATCTTAAAAGAAAAGAAAAAAAGGGGGGTATCCAAGGATATTGTGGACAGTGTTAGTACAGGTGTTCTCTAACTACTTGTATAGAGGCATGGTGGGAAAGAAATCATACAAGACCGGTAGGTCTTGGGTGCGGTAGTAAACGTAGATCACGTGTTTGGCATCTGATGATCTGCGCTTTGGTCTGTGTGTGTATGTTTGTGCCGTCTTGTACTGTGCGTCCGTGTGTGTGTGGTTTGTCAACAGTAGACCCTATGGGATGGATCCAGAAATCCTCTATTATAGAGGGGAATGTTGTTGGGAAGAGTGCTTTCTTCAGTTTTGTACTGAAGAAGAAATTGTGGTGGTCTGATACGAAGAGATCGAGAGAGAGAAGGGTCAAGAACGTAAGAGTCCCGTACAAGTAGGTTCTCGCTGTTCTGAATGCTTTCGAGGTACTTGTATGCTAATTGAAGCAAGTACTCGTCGATAGGGGTAATGGAGGCGCCTTCGTATAGGTGAGAGTTGGGGTAATGACGACCGTCAGGCCTTCTAAAGTGGTTGATGCATCTTCTGAGGAGTTTTCTTTCGAAAACTCGAAGTTTTTCCATTTGACCCGAAGATATGCAGGACCATATGGGAAAGGCGTATGATATTCCAGATCGGATTAGTTGCTTATAGCAGAGAAGCTTAACTTTGGTGTCAACATTGTTGCTCCACTTCAAGATGTTGTGCAGTTGCTTAATGTGGGTCACATGTTTGAAGATATTCATTTTTGGGCTATAAATGACCCCAAGATATTTCATCCTGTCCTGTGGTCTAATCGTAGTATCTCCTATTTTTATTCGAATATTCTGTAAATGTCGAGAAGTAGGTTGGGAGTGTTTACTACTTACTTAGAATTATAGCTACTGCTTTAGATGGAATAAGTCGAATTTTCCATCGACTGTAATATTGATACAGTTCGTTCAGGTGGCGGTTGAGTCGATTTGTTGCGAGTTTGGGGCCTTTGGATTTTGTGTACATTAGAACGTCATCCGCATAGCATATCTGGTTTACTCTCCCGTTCACAGGGCGAGGAATGTCTGAGGTGTAGATATTAAATAAGATGGGGCCTAGAATGGGGCCCTGTGGTAGGCCTGCAGCGGCGTTGAAAGCTCGGGAAAGCTTTCCATTCACTCGAACTTGAAAGGTTCTGTTTAAAACGAACTGGTAGATGATACTACACGCACATTTTTAATTCGATGTTGAATGAAAATAAATGCACGGGTGTTACGTACCAAAACCACCCCCCCAAACATTCATACCGGCCGAAGCCCCAATCAATTTCGGATCACATATAGTGAATCCCAGGCAGATTGATTAATGTACCAATCAGCCAAGGAAATATAACCATAGAGTCCAGACATACATCTGAGAACAATACTCAATGGCGACACCGTTTCCTTTAATCCATTATAAGGATACGTTTCCTAAACGGAAAAAGAGCGGTGCATGTAAATAGGATTGATGGACAACAACAGCATTAAGATGTACAAAATATCTTTGGCACCGTTGTCCATTAAAAAGTAATTACCAAAAACACTCGTGGTAAATACCAATCCGAAACATTACTAAAAAACCCAAGTAATGTTTAATGACCTATGGTAATTGTCGATCCTAGGAAAATTACCGAAGGATCAAACAAAAGATCGATGGCTCACAATAGAGATCCGGATACAAAGGATTTTATGTGAGGCCAACGAGAAAACAAAAAAGGAAAATAACACGTTGCTTTTAGGTAACGTGGAAAAAAGGTTTCCTTCCGATCAAACGATCGAGATAGAGTGGAGTTGTGTTTTGACAGTTGTCCAGAACGGACGAGGAGTTGGTTTTTTGCATTCGTCCGGAACGGACATAGGAAGAGAGTTCGCGTACGCCGAGGTGTCGATTTAAATTAGCAATTTGTTTTCAACGTGGTTCTTCGTTTCAATTTATTCTTTTTAAAATAATCCGATACATCTCCCTGAAGGAGTATAAGGAATAACTTAAGTGAAATCATCTTTTGTATAACGCATTTACGTGTCCGGGCATCAGTGTGTCTGTGTAAAATACTTAATAATAAAAATAAAAAAAAAACAAAGAAATATAAATATACGAGTTGTTTTAATTAAAGTGTAGGTGGTTGTTGAAAGGAGTGACGAAAGATTCATAACAAATGGCGCAGCCGGTGAGCGCAAGGAAGCCCGAGACTACCGTCTCATAAGAGCTTGAAAAGCCTTGTCGACAAAGCTCCCAAACAAAAAAAAAAACAAAAAAAAAAAAAAAAAAAAAAAAACAAATTAAAATAGACAACACCTAAACAAAACACTGTCCACAAAAAGGAACCACCATAATAAGAGACACTAATAGAAACATATAAAAAACGAAAGAACACAGTGAAACAAAAAAACGATCAAACTTAAAAATCAATAAATAAAAACAAAGATAATAATAAATCACAACGTCAACAATAAGAAGCAGATAAAGCAACAGCAGCAGACCACCAAAGGACATCAGCAGTTACAATAGGAGCAACATTTATAGGATAAGTTACCATTTTCTTTTATATTATTGCTCTTCCCTAATATTTATATTAAAAGAAACTAAATAATAAGTTACATTTCACACATATTAAAATTTCATTTACGTGGTATTTAATTATAATCCCTTTTTAAAGTGAACTAACAATAACCTAATTCATCCACAAAGAATAATACCACAAAAACGATTATCACTCTGTTATAGATCATATATCTGTCGTATCTATTTTGTCCACATTGGGTGATCGTACTTTTTGGGAAGTAGTTTCACTTCAAGATAATAAGATATCAAAAAAATAAAAATCTACAATTGGTTTTAAAATCTGTGTCCATATTTCTCCACACTTCGCGGTCGTTTTAGTGAAATTTTTTAACAATTGGGAAGTATTTCCACTCGGACATATACAAGAAACATAAAACGCACATGAAATGTCCCCAGAAATTTAATTAGGTACATTCATTATATATTAATAAATATTGCGAACACCTTTGGAGTTTTGGTTGTCCTTGTCTCCTATTTTCTCTTTCAGGAACTTTACTAATTTAATTTATGAATCGGTAGAGTGCCTTTTTTCTTTCTCTTTTCATTTTAACCCCAAATTACGTCCAGCTATATCTAAAATATGGCTGTAGACTATACGAAGGTGGTGAAGTTGTCAACACAACTAATCCCCATCTTCTCAGGGGAACGTAATCCCCATGTAGGTGCCGATCTCAACACATTTTTGGATTGTAGTAGGAGGGTGTTGAGTTGTCTCCCAGTGGAAGAGCACAATGTTTTTCTGCAAATATTCCCTACTAGGTTGCGAGGGGAAGCATCTGCATTGTTCGCGTCCACTCCGTTTTCATCTTTTGAAGAAGCAGAGGATCTACTGAGGAAAGTTTACCAGCCAGTAGAGAGCTACCAAGATTTGGTCAATAAACTACTGACTACCAAACAGAACCCAGCGGAAGCAGTCATCTTGTTCCAAATACGTTTGAAGCAAACGTTGGAAAGATGCAAGCTGGCAGCGGAGAAGAGATATGGCTCCGCGTCCGCCGAGGGTATAAAAATACAGTTAGACGACTTTGCCAGGAGTATGTACAGAAGTGGACTTTTAAATCCATACCACCGTCAATTTATATTATTAATGGACGGAGAACCACTTGACACTCTAATGCAAAGGACGTTAGATTTGGAAGAACTCGAAAAAACTCAGTCGAACTCACTCTCATCTTCACAATCTTCACCGATATACCATTCTTCTCCACAGATATTTAACTCAAGTACACATACAGAAGTGGGTCCTCAAGTGATAGAGATAATTCCTAATTCCCCTGAACCCAAAGTAGTCCCCTACACACAACCCATTACACAGGATACCTCTATCATCAAAATAATTTGTAGCTACTGTCAGAAACGGGGACATACCTATGAAGAGTGTGTAAAACGAAAAAACACACCCTTTTGCACACAATGTCAGCGAATAAATCACGATATCCGTGATTGCTGGCGATTAAAGGAGGGAAAAAGGATTCTTCATATAAGGCAGATTTGCGACTTCTGTGGCCAGCAGGGCCACAACATAGGTTCCTGTCAGCAAAAGCTGAAATGGGAATCGCGAATTCAATGCCAATTTTCTAAAAATTCTCCCCCTTCAGAACAAGAAAGAAGTAGGCCAAAACACTCCGTGGCAAAAAAGAGTTACCTCATTAGAACTCCATGCTCGCAAATAACCAGCGTCCCAACTGTCCAGCTACCTATAGATATAGGTGTTAAGAATAACACTACTCTAGTAGTGGACACCGGCGCCGAGATAAGTCTGATCAGCAAAAGTAGCCTCAAGAAATCAGCCGTTAAGATTAATCGGCGAGAAGCTTGCACCTTACAGATGCCGTTTGGAAGTATCCGAACCTTGGGAAGCTGCAAGGTGAACTTTCAACTGAATGGTAGGCCTAAACTCCCATGCAAATTTCAAGTAGTGAGCAGTATGCCCGATCTACCAGAAGACGGACTACTTGGAAATGACTTCCTGTCGAGAAATTGCAATGTGGAAGGCCCCAAACAGTGTATCACATTTCCTCGAACGGAAATGAACCCAACGGTATTTAGTGTACCGATCAAATTCTCAACTGTTGAGAAAAAGGCACCTGAAAACAAATACCATAAAGGGAAACAGGAGCAAGCCCAAGATAAAGTCAAAACCTTCAGGTTAAATTTTAACCATATTAAGAGGGACCCTAAGGAGCCAAGTGGTAATAACAAATATATAAACCAAATAAATGACACTGCGTCAGCAAATTCAAAAAACTCGCTTCCGCGCTCGCAAAATAACCAAAACAAAAAGTTATGGCAAAGGCCCGAAACACCCGAAAAAATAACAAACCCCAATGAGATTACAACCTTACTCAGGGTTTATCACAATTCCCCTTCCGGTGGACATCAGAGCATCACCAAATCGTATAATAAAATACGACAAAGATACTGGTGGCCATCCATGCTCTCCGATATTAGAAAATATACGAAGCAGTGTGAGGAATGCCGTTCGTTGAAGGCAACCACATGCTCCGGAAGTGAAACGAAACCGCAATCGTTTCATGTGGGAAACATGGTGTTAATGAGGTGTAAAAACCACAAAGGCAAACACACACTTATTTGGAAGGGACCCTTTCCAGTCATAGCTATAAAAGGCCCAGTAAATACGCTTATCAAAATGGGCCGAAGATCCGTGGTGGTTCACAACAATAGGCTAAAACCATATTTTTAAAACCCCATCCTCAACAATCCCAACTTCCTGTCCCCTATAAAGTCTACACGATTATCATTCTCAAGAGGCATTGCAAATTCAAAATCCTATTCCAAACCAAAAATAATAAATACGCAAAATTAAGACGAATAACGATATGGACAAAAATAGATGACAGAAGTAAGGGTCAAAGATTCATCAATATTATACATAAATACATATACAATAAAATAAATAATACACAAAATCCTATTAAGTAATTACAATACAAAAAACCGTTTAATACTAAGAAAACAAGCAACAATACACTAAATGTAACCACATTTCAAAAATCATTCACAAGATATAAATGAATACACAAAGATACAGAAATAAATACAAAATATTATATAATATATATATATCAACTAATATTGGTAAAGCTAATAATCAAATAATTTCTTTTATTACCACTAATGTTAAAATTAAATTCATGCTGTATTGAGTGAACATTATTGCACATACAATTATTATACAAAATAATGTACAAATAATTTTTACTATTATAGATACTATTAAAATCAGTAAGCAAAACTATTACCATTAAAATTAAACAAATTTGTAAATGAATAAACTACTAATAAATAATAAAATAATACGCCATAGTATATAGATACATATATAAGAAAAACATGGGTTTCAGTATTATGATTCCCTGTTAACAAATAAATACAAAATATACTTTACTTTAATCGCTTCATAAATCTAGCATTACCTTACGAAAATAATAAAAATTGAAATCAAAAAAAAAAAAAAAAAAAAAAAAAAAAAAAAAAAAAAAAAAACATTTCATTGGTACTCGTATATATATATTAGGAAATTATTTTGGGTTATTATTAATAAAACATTCACCAGCATGAAAATATTACAAATTTTTTACTATTATTAAAATTAAATAATAAAATATATAAACTAAGTAGAAAATAAACAAACGTATAAATATAAACGCTTATATAAAAACATGTTAGTTTACAAGGACACTGATATTGTACACATAAACAACCATAAAATACATACTGTATACTTAAATCTAAAAATGAAACAAAGGAATTATATAAAAACAAATATATGCGATAACAACCAATAAGTAAAACATTATAAACTATAGTCCCAACACATGTAACCCAAACAAATATAAAATAAATTAAAGGGACAAAAATAAATTCATTTGCTTTGTAGCCCGTCACGAACACAAACCCCACGCTTCACACATATCCTATAGACAACCAAGACGTATTATTCCTCTTCAAAGAATAATACTAATTTTATAAAGGGGGGAGGTATGTTACGTACCAAAACCACCCCCCCAAACATTCATACCGGCCGAAGCCCCAATCAATTTCGGATCACATATAGTGAATCCCAGGCAGATTGATTAATGTACCAATCAGCCAAGGAAATATAACCATAGAGTCCAGACATACATCTGAGAACAATACTCAATGGCGACACCGTTTCCTTTAATCCATTATAAGGATACGTTTCCTAAACGGAAAAAGAGCGGTGCATGTAAATAGGATTGATGGACAACAACAGCATTAAGATGTACAAAATATCTTTGGCACCGTTGTCCATTAAAAAGTAATTACCAAAAACACTCGTGGTAAATACCAATCCGAAACATTACTAAAAAACCCAAGTAATGTTTAATGACCTATGGTAATTGTCGATCCTAGGAAAATTACCGAAGGATCAAACAAAAGATCGATGGCTCACAATAGAGATCCGGATACAAAGGATTTTATGTGAGGCCAACGAGAAAACAAAAAAGGAAAATAACACGTTGCTTTTAGGTAACGTGGAAAAAAGGTTTCCTTCCGATCAAACGATCGAGATAGAGTGGAGTTGTGTTTTGACAGTTGTCCAGAACGGACGAGGAGTTGGTTTTTTGCATTCGTCCGGAACGGACATAGGAAGAGAGTTCGCGTACGCCGAGGTGTCGATTTAAATTAGCAATTTGTTTTCAACGTGGTTCTTCGTTTCAATTTATTCTTTTTAAAATAATCCGATACATCTCCCTGAAGGAGTATAAGGAATAACTTAAGTGAAATCATCTTTTGTATAACGCATTTACGTGTCCGGGCATCAGTGTGTCTGTGTAAAATACTTAATAATAAAAATAAAAAAAAAACAAAGAAATATAAATATACGAGTTGTTTTAATTAAAGTGTGGTGTGCAAAGTGGATACCAGTGACAGAGAATATCCTGACAATTTAATGACACCAGCACCAGCGATCTCTAGGACAACCCCGATAGAAGGACAGACCGTAAGTCATTAATACTTTTATTAAATAAATACAACAAAAATTCGTCGGCCCGCGACGGAGAATATATACATTTAAAATATATACAAAATAATAATATAACACGGGCCCGTAGAAGTATACCAAATACAGAGTTAACAAAATTGTTTGGAGGTCTCAATTAAGCCCTTATGTAACCGCCTTGCGAGAACGATATTAATTTTATTGAATAGCAATTTTTTTTAGAGTATTAAAAATGTCATGCAAAAAACAAAAACTTTCAGGGAATTTTTTGCATTATTTTATTCATTAAAAAAGTGCAGCTGGAGCACACGACTTTCTCGTTGAAACTTCTAGTGGCTATGTTCTGTCGGGAACCACATTCAGAGATTCACAGATTGGTATATACCCTTCAAAAGCAATGATTTGTTGGTGTGTTTTTAATTGATTGTGTTCCGCCGAACACGGACGGGACACCTAGCTCGAATGAGTGAAGAGGAGCCTGCCCGGAAAGTCCTTTGTGGCAGGATGTATGGAAGGAGACAGCGCGGCAGACCTTGTCTGTGATAGAGGGATGGCGTAGACCAGGTCACCCAGACCCTGGGAGTGCCAAACTGAATGACATCAACTCGAAATCGGGATCGGTGGAGAGATTTGTTAAATAAGGCCAAGACCGGTTCCCGTTTGTAGTGCCGATGATGAAGATGTTCCACCGAATACTGTCTACAAAATAAAAGTTGCTTATATTTTGCCTTCACTGATCTTATACTCATTTTAATTTTTATATATTTTTCTATTCACAACCTTTTTCTTGAACCTAGGACCGACACACTCTCGATCGCCTACCTCTGCTCACAGATTTTCTCCTTGCGAAAGTTATCACCGGACTCACTTATAAAATGTTTGTTGAAGGAAGGGAAACTCACGCGGTTGTTCTTTCTTTCTCTTCAATGCACCACCCCTTGGTAGCCGCTCTTTTTCAAGGGATTTCTCCTTTCCAGGAGATCGCACCCTAACTTGATCTACGATTCCACTTTGTTCGTAGAGATACTGTGTGGATACATCCATATACAAACACGCGAGCGTTGCTGTCCATGGGGCCAGAGATATGACGAGAATCGTTAGGCTTTTCACACATCTGCGGTATCCCTTTGTGTAATTTAACCGCATGTGGTTTACAGGTTTGGTGATCGGAAGTAGAATTGGTCCTTCGTGTCACTGGATACGTGGGGTTGCAGACACCAGTATGTATGACTCCTTTAGCTAGTCGAAAAAGTATTTAGTGATTTGTGCGGTTCGCAATTTCGATGTTGAAGATATAAGCCGTTATGTCACACCGAAACATCTTGAAGACGAAGTAGAATTTGAGTTACTACTTCAAAGAGGAACATATCAGACGCCAACCGAACTTTTTGAATCATTAAGAGTTCACGCAACATTTTCGAAGCGTTCGAAAGTCTTTCAAATATTTTAAAATCAAGTTTATTGTATCCTGTATGAATTGAACCCAGTTTGAATATTGGCAAATCATGTAATACAAGAGGAAAAATAAGGGAAAAGAATAAAAACACCACCTTAAAACATCACCAACATATCTGTTGAAATAAAACACTATATGTAGCCAATTTTACTCACGTTTTTCTTTCGAAAACACATAATTTTAACTTTTTTATATTTGAATAATTAATCTCCTAACGTTGAGCATTTGCAGTACTATTTTCGACGCCGCTTTGCTTTTCTCAGCACTTCTTGTGCCATTGCAATTGCTTTATTGGCGATTTTCACCGGAAGTATTATCCGCGCGGCAGTCTGAATATCGTAGGCAGTTAGTACATTACGTCCAGTTAAATTGAGCAGTCGCATAACTTCATCGCTCATACGTAAATAAATGTCCTTCCATTGTGAATAAAATATCGCCTTAACACTATTACTTATTGGCATATTACGCAACTTAGTTTTTCTAAATTTCCACATTCCGTAAACGATGCTGGCCTTAGTATTCCGGTGTATACTTTTTCGGCGGGGTGCGGTATCACATCTTACCGACACCAGAGAAGGATTTGTTGCTTGCCTTGATGGACACGGACAGCTTACTTGGTAGAAGGAGTTATTCAAATCTCGACACTCAGATCCAAAGCCGGATGAACTTGTATACGACATCATTGCGACTGGTAATTCAATATGAACAATCACTAAATTCTTTAGATACAATTAATTTAATTGCGACCAACATCAGCCGATGAAAAATTTTCGATCAATGATTTTTTTTTTTCTATTATACTTTTTTATTATTTTCATGGCCCGATATGATATTTATAAATTTACGAAAGTGTTTTTAATTCGATAAGTAGGAAGTTGGGTTTTTCCTGTCTTCAGAAATAAACATTTTGATTTGGCTAGTGCAACCCATCGTAGGTATCCGACAAAAACCCAGGTTACCTAGTTAGCGGTTTGCTTGATAGAATCTATGCGGAAACCAAGTAATGAAGGAGTATTCTCATCCCACCTAATAGTCGTGGCAATACTAAATAAGGATAATCCAATGTAGTGGACCTACGTTATATCTACCTCAGCACCCAAACATTCTGTCTAATTAAACATGATCCATTTTCCATTGCAGAAGAAACAACGGCCAAATACACCCAATGATACAATACGACTCAATACCAGAGCCATTACAAACTGAAGACGCTGTCGCATTGAATAGTATTGTATCATTTGGAGTGTCTGGCCGTTGTTTCTTCCACAATGGCAAATGGGTCAGGTTTAATTAGACACAATGTGTTGCGGATTCACAATTATATGCTCGGGGAGAATCTAGTACGCTCATCGTCTAGTACTCTCCCCGACAAATATATTCACCACACCTGCCGGCAACACGATGACAGTGCATGAACAACCGTCAATACTAACTGTCATTGCTTACTGTTTGGGTGCTCGATCAACGATCAATGATCAACGTTTTGTAATTAGATTTAAAACAACTTTTCTATGAACTTTTAATTGGTTTTTCGCACGCCACCATGTGGCTTTTTGTTTTTTAAAGAAGAAAGTTGTGTTCAGCGATAAGTCCATCGACAATTTATCAATTCATTTGAGTTGATGAGTTATCTAAGTTTTCGCAAGTTAATTAGTTCATGCATACAAATATGTCTACTAACCGTGCCGCAAAATCTGGATTCGCTGCTGAAGCCCAACGCTAACCTCGTGATCATCACCATACGGAGGGACAAGCAAGTTCATCATACGTCGAGTCAGCGCGGGAACTTCAAGCTGAAAGGTTTTCAAAAGGTATTGCTTTTCCTTTCGACTCTAACCTATTGGTTTCAGGCAACGTTGGTTCGGGCGCCATTGCGTCAATTCATCATCAACGTGCTCCATCCATATTCCCCGACGACATTCCTCGTTCGGCGGAACATCAGAAAGGATCTCGACCGACGACATTCCTCGCTCGGCGTCGAGATACATCACACACAATGTCTGGGTGTTGAGGTAGATACGATGTAGGTCCACTACATCAAATTCATCTCAAAATCAAACAAGAAGAACGCGAATATTATAAGTTGGAACACCTAGCTTACCTGGACTCAATAAAACCTATTTGCATTCTTATAACATAGCAACACATATATGTGGCCGTTTAGTGGAATTCAACATCAAGTACTTTGTTCTGGAAACCCTATTCATACTTCGCCACCTTTTTGTAACATCCAACCACCTGTTGTATACAGAGTACCTACAAATGATTTGACAGTTTAATGTCTAATAAAAAAAAACATTCTAACTCCTATGTAGTGCCATGCAAACCCCTACTATTTCCCTTCCCCTCATATATTTACATACACGTAATATCCTCATATCCCTAAACCATTTCACATATATTACCATAATAATCAGTATCTCCAATTAATAACAAATAATTGCAAAGCACCCATATCCAAATTATCATTGAATTAATTGCACGAAAAATTGAACCAAATGTTCATTTGCTGCAGATTGTATCAATTCCCAAAAATCCTAACATATACCAAATGCAAATCGCGACAGATATTCATTTATCATGCATAAATATACATTCCCCAAAAATCCCAATATCAATAATATAATCATAACTTCATAATTCTTTGGGACTCCGCCCCAGTCGAAGTGCATGACATGCTCTTCCTGGAACTCTCAACGTATTTCTCGAATAAATCTTGATAATATTTTGTATAAAACGGCGATGCCTCCTGATTTCGATGGTGAGTCTGGATTGACGTCCGCTGGATAAGGACGCCAATAAATTAATAAATTTAAAAAAAGGTCAATTATTCTAAATAAAAATATAACAGTAATCGTTCTCTCAATTGGGTTGTCTAAAGACGCCAAGCAAAATAATTATTTATAAAGTGTAAAATAAGTAATATATAAAAAACTAAACTGGTGTTACGAAGTAACCCGCACCCGCCGTCAACCGTTTCATCTTCTAGGGTAAAATCTCTAACCATACGGGAATATGGTGTGAGACTTTGGCAACGGTGAATTTGTTGACCATGGTTGTTACCGTATAGGTACTATGGTATATTCGCCAGGAATACGGTATTTTCCTACGTCCGATCTCAACCGAAATGTGTCAACGTGTGATTTTTTGTTTATATTTTTATTCTTGTTTGATTTTATGTTTCGATTTTTAGCTTTAGTCTAAATGAATTGTCTATTTCGTATACTTGTTTTGTTTATGTAATCGTATATTTATGTGTACTATTTTTGTTGTCATTTCTGGATGGTTTCTGAGCGGAACAAATACGCGGATTGGCGGTTACTTTGTAACACAGGAACCAATTTAGTCAATATAAATTCTCTAAATCTGATTGGCTGCAGAAGTTCAGGCCTCTTCTCAACAAGGGCTGTCACTCTTCGCTCAAATAGAGGAAGCACTGCGACGACCGAAACGCGTGTACTTGGGAGGGCTCTATCAAAGAGACTACTATGTTTTTAAGGACACGGAAATATCCTCCCAAAGATTTGCTACACCTAGTTATGTTTAAGAACAACTTGGTTCCAAAAAATGTTATCACAAAAGCTAACATCTCTTATTCCACACATTTCTAGAATCGTCTTAATCACATATTCGCACAGTAAGAATCGGGTCAAGTCGGACAAAAATAAAGAAGAAAACGTTGTGTAGTCTAACTGCACGAAAATGGGACGTTATGCCTAGTCATTGATTTCCTTCTTTCGGTCGATTTGTATTTACATTTTCTTCCTCTATCTCTCAACTAGCCAGATTTATGAACTTTAGATTTTCGAAATCTCTACTTCAGTTTTGTTTTTGAATCAGTTTTGGTTATCTTTAACTATTCCCCTATTAACTGTGTGCATGAGTTTATTGTAGTGCGTGAAAAATACATCTGCCAGTGTTGGTGTAGAGCCGAAAAACCACGAATCCATAACCCATTGCAACTCTTCACTCCTATTTTTCCACGCTCTGGCATCACTATTGTGGAAAGATTAGTTATCATGAGTTGGATTGTGAACTGAGAGCTACCGAAACCACACTAACCCCACTCCGACCTACATAATAGTAGCTATAGATAAGCTGTGGGCAAAGTTTCCGTAGGGTTGCAATTTCTCGAAAGTCACAACACCTATAGGGCCACCAGCTCATTCGTTGTGGTCATCGCTGTCGATATATTAAACATTCTTGTATGTATCCCTCTTTCCCTACGAATGGCTATTCAATCACCCAACAGGTGACGGTCGGGATCTGGGTAAATTTTCCAAAACGATGGTAACATCAACACCTCCCTTATTATATAATAAAGCCCCACTCGTAAACGTCCCCACCCTGCTTACTGTAATTCAACAAGACCGCCATCCAAAACTTCTCATCAAAATAGCCTTTTACGATGCCGCAGCTGATCCTTCAAACCCGCTATCACGGCCGAACACCCCCCCCCCCCCTCGCCAAATCTGCCAACCAATGCTTGCACCTAATCCCGACTGCACCCTTCGTTCAGCCCGTCTCAAAACCACACTACCCACTTCTCGACCTAATCAAGACAACCCTGTTACGACCAATAAACAGTAAACCTATTACTCAAACCTCTCCCGTAATAATAAGTTTTCTTTCAAACCTCCTCCTAATAGACTCTCGTTTAACCCCAACCTCACCCTTCTCAACGCTTCAAAACCCCCACGCAGTACTATCCCTGCTCATCCCATACCATCCCCACCGCAATAACATCAAACAAGTATCCCAATTTCATCAGAACCCATTCTATTAACCCATCACACCAGTCATTTCCCAAGCTCTTTTACTCTCCCAGATCTACCCAACAACACCCGCCCCCAGCCATAAGCGTCACTTCGTTCACTCCAGAACGTTATCACATCTTCAACATAGTAAAGTCGACCTCAACAAGTTTTTTCGTTCCTAAACTCCTACTTCCCCCATTCTCTACCAAAACCGACGGTATTACTCCACTCCTCAGGACTATTATCAGAACTTAAGATGTCTTCGCTCAAAGAATAGATTAGCGGCGAGCGATCAAGAGCATCAACGGAATCTAACAAAGAACAAAGAGGGGATTTGCGTAACAAAAGGAATATGTTGTGGGTCATCTTCTCTAGGAATCGAACTATTCCAAACTACTCCAACTTTCTTTGCTGGTATATCCAATTCACGGATTTACAGCACCCTTTATCGCAACTGCCTTATCAAAACTCAGACCAATCTCAAAAATGACCTCAAAATTTCTTTCAGTTCGTCAATCATAAACATAAATGCTATGATTACCCCACATTGCTTACCTTAAACTCTTCATCATCATTATCGGCACTACAACCGGGAACCGGTCTTGGCCTTATTTAGCAAGTCCTCAGGCTTGTTAAATTTTCCATAATGATATGTTTTTTCCGGGCAAGGTCATTAGACTTGCGCCAGAGGCTCCCCGATGGGGAATCGAACCCCGGTCTCCCGCGTGACAGGCGGGTATACTAACCACTATACTATCGAGAACCTCTCCTTAAACTCTTACACCTCATTTAATCTTGTTACTATTGCTAATCTAATCACCACTCGTTTCAATCAGTGATTCACTAATGACTCCTTTGTTCCTGACCCGCCATACTTCAACTACCTATCTAACGTTTTCCTCGGGCCTCTTCTCCACAACTCCTTTGATCTGCTCTTAATTGAATCTAAGCTATTGCAACTCAAAAACGAGTTTGGATCGGGCCCTGATGGTATCCCTACTATTCTCCTCAAAAAATGCACATCCATTCTTTCCGCTCCCCGCTCACTGATCTCCAATCTCTCACTCTCTTAAGACATATTCCTCACATTTAGAAACCCCCTTCATCACCCCCATTCACAAGAAGGGTCCCAAAAATGATGTCGCGAATTACCGCACGATCTCCAAACTGTCCCACTTACCAAAGATTCTCATAAGCATTCCATACGAATCTCTTAGTTTTCGGTGCAAGTCTTTTATTTCACCAAGGCAACATAGTTTTCTCAGTGGCCGATCAACTACAACCATCTTTGTTGAGTTCACTTCCTTTACACTCCCAGCACTAGATCACGGTAACGAGATCGACATGGTCTCAACCGACCTCAGTAAAGCCTTCGCCGAAATCTCCCACAATCTAATCCTCTTCAAAGTACCAGCCCTCGATTTCTAACCTATACGAATATCATCATCATCATCATCGGCACTACAACTGGGATCCGGTCTTGGCCTTATTTAACAAATCTCTCTAACCTGGGCTGCTTAAATGAATTTCTTCCTATCTAAAGGATTAACTTTATTTGGTTCGGTTCAGGTCCATGATATCCAACCCCCCCTTGGCACCTCTGGGGTCCCCCAAGGAAGCCATCTGGGCCCTCTCCTATTTATACTTGCCACTAACGACATTGATAAGGTCACTACGAATTCCTGTTTGTCCTTATACGCTGATGCCACCAAGATATACAAGACCAAATATGGGAGTTGAACTCCATTTTCAGACGAATATCATCATCATCATTATCGGCACTACAACCGGGATCCGGTCTTGGCCTTATTTAGCTAATCTCTCCATCGGTCGCGATTTCGAGCCGATGTCATCCAGTTTGGCACTCCCAGGCTCTGGGCGTCCTGGTCTACCCCATCCCTCCATCGCAAACAAGCTCTGTCGCGCTGTCTCCTTCCGTACATCCTGCCATAAAGGACTTTCCGGGCAGACTCATCTTCACTCATTCGGGCTAGGTGTCCCGCTCACCGGAGTCTACCGAGCTTGATTTTTCTTACAACATTAGTTTCAAGGTAGATCGCGTACAACTCATGGTTGTAGTGTCTCCGGAATGGTCCTCCCTCACATACGGGACCAACAATTCTCCTTAAGGCCTTTCTCTCGAACGCGGCTAAGAGTTCAGAGTGGCTTTTATTGAGCACCCAGGTGTCGGATCCATATATGAGTACTGGTAACATCATGGTATTGTACAGTAGTAGCTTGGATGTTCTGGATAAATTTCGGGATTTAAAGAGCCTTGATAGACCATATTAGGCTTCGTTGGATTTCTTCTTATATATTGTTATCGACTGATACTATTGACCCAAGGTAGTTAAAGGATTGCACCGCTTCAAATTCGTGCTCCACTACCCTCATAGTTTGGCCAACGTTAGGTCTTCTCTTCGCAGAAGTTGCCACCATATACTTAGTTTTTCCCTCATTAATGTGCAGTCCCAGTTTTTGTGTGGCCTGCTCGATCTATGTGAAGGAGTCGTGTACCGCCGATTCGGTTCTACCGATGATGTCGATGTCATCTGCGTAGGCAAATATCTGGGTGGACTTGCCGATAATAGTCCCTCTAGTTGTAACGCCAGAGTCACGGATTGCTTTCTCCAATGCCAGGTTGAAGAGGAGGCAGGCCAGACCGTCCCCTTGTCGGAGTCCATTAAAGATGTTTATTGGTTTGGAAAGCAATCCCGCTATTTTTACTTGATTAGTTACGTTGGTCATGGTCAACCTACACAGTCATATCAATTTGTTTGGAATGGCGAACTCTCTCATGGCATTATATAGTTCTACCCTGGCTATGCTGGCGTAGCCGGCCTTAAAATCTATAAATAGATGATATAGTGGAATCTTAAATTCCTGACATTTTTCCATCGCCTGCCTAAGGGTGAATATCTGATCAGTCGCTGATATGCCAGGGATGAAGCCACACTGATATTGACCAATGATGGCTTTAGCGTATGGGGCTATCTGATCTTAAAGGATAGTAGAAAGTATCTTATAGGCGGTACTCAGCAATGTCATACCCCTATGATTGCTGCACAGTGTGATATCTCCCTTCTTATGTATGGGGCAAATTATACCGCGACGCCAATCTTCCGGCATCTCCTCTTGCTCCCATACGTGCACCAAGATTTCATGAATTGCGTGATTAACGCTGTCCCTCCTTGTGTAATCAGCTCAGTTGGTATGCCATCAGCTTCAGGGGCTTTATTTGATTTGAGCTTTTGAGCATTTGTCTTATGGCTTTTAATGTTTCCTCAATGCTTGGTGGCGGCAGCATTTGGTCTTGATCTTGCACTGTTGAAGCCTCCAATTCTTCTGTGAGCTGACCATTTAGCAATTCATTGAAGTGCACTTCGCATCGCTCCAGAATGCCTTCAGGATCGGTGATCAGATTACCCTCTTTATCCTTGCAGTAAGTGCAGCGTGGTGTGTACCACGTCGCACTGCAAATTATTTGGTAGAACTTCCGCCTCTGGTGCGGACCTCGCTCTCTACTTTTCTCTATTTCACAGACAACGTTTTTTTCCTAGGCACTTTTCTTTTGTATGTGAAGTCTTTTTTCAGATCTTCTGAGCTCTTGTGTTTCTCCTCGCACACCCGCGTCCTATGAGACTGCTGAATTTCCCGGTATGTAGCATTCATACGTTCAGTCGCTAGTTTGCACTCATCATCAAACCAGTCGCTCCGATCTCTACGACTACTGCCTAAGATAGAGTTAGCTCTACTAATGACAGTATTCTTAAGGCGTGTCCATTTCTCTTCTACGCCTGGCATTCTGGGCGCAGGACTTACTCACCCTCCGTCGAGCTCTTCGAGGGTGACTCCAAATGTGTTACTGGTATTCTTATTGCGTAAGGTAGTCGTGTTGATTCGAACTTGATCCGCGGATGCAATACGTCTCCGTAAGGCAATGCGCGCTCGGAAAACTGTACCAACAATATAGTGGTGCGAGTCGACGTTGGCACCTCGGTACGTTCGTACCGTCACCACGCTAGAGGAGTGGCAGCGATCTATCAACATGTGGTCAATTTGAGTGCGAGTGACTCCAGCAGGTGATACCCAGGTGGCTATGTGGATATCTTTACGCGGAAACCTGGTACTCGCAACGACCAAGTTTTATGATGCTGCCAGTTCGATGACTCGTAGTTCATTGTCATTAGTGTTCTCATGAAATCTATGGGAACCTGTGTAGTGCCTGAAAACCGGCTCCCGACCTATTTTTGCATTCAAATCACGAAGACCGATTTTCACATCGTATCTTGGGCCGGCATTGAGGGCCCGTTCGACGTTCTCGTAGAATTCTTCTTTTTCGTCGTCAGAGGAGTCCTCTGTAGGTCCGTGAACGTTTATAAGCCTTATGTTAATAAACTTGCCTCGCACACGAAGAGTGTGTGGGGGTAAAAGTATACTTGCCAACGTATGGCAAGTATTCACTTTTTCCCAACGATGATTCGCAGAAGATTGTTCACTGGTCTATCCAATTAAAAAGGCACTGTGTTGGTTGGTGTTAATCCGTTTTTATTTGTTTTATAACTATCCACATTTATTTACTTTATTAAAGTTCACTTCTCCTTTAGTACATGCGTTTTTCTTGTATCTATTAGTTTTCTTATCATGCAGATTCTATCTCACGTTCTGCTTCATTAAGTACGGAAACAACGTATGTCTTGAAAATTTCACCATTACTAGGACTTAAAGCACTTTCCTCCTTATGTATATATGAAAAGTATTATATAAAAAAAAACCGAACAACACAGGCTGCGTCATCTTTCCCTGTCCTGTGCACTCTCCTTCCACGCTTGAACATCTGATCCGAACTCCTCAACTTTACATTCCTCTCATCTTCGTCGCGGCCCGCCTTCCGGTCTCTTACCCATTGGTCTTCGTTCAAGAATTCTACGCACGGACTTATCCTTGCCCATGCGCGCCACATGTCCGGCCCATCGTAATCTTCGCGACCTGTTTACTCTCACTAGTGTAGGTTTGCGGAAAAGCTCCTTCAATTCGTGGTTGTGGAGTTTTCTCAATTGTCCCGTTGTGGCGTTTCTAACAGATACACATACAATACACAAGCAAATAGTGAAGAACACACTGTTCTATAATTAACTTCATTTAATTATCACCACCCCCATATGAATAATTAACATCTCGTGTCTTCAGATGCATATCCTTCCCTTCCCACCAAATCACCAATTTCCCATTACAATAGAATATTCCCAAATACAATAGGTAAATAAATTAAATAAAGTGAAACCCCTATTTAAAAACCACAATCGTATTGTACATGGCCATATTCTCTCTATTAGCCATATTCTCCTATCACCATAGCTCAGCCCCCTATTAGCCAATTCCGCTTCCTAGAAATAACAATCGTGGAAGCGGAACGAAAAAGTATATGAAAAACAACGACACGAGATTTCGTTCTTGTTAAACGTGCGTTGAAAGAGTGAGGTCGGTCGCTCCGGACGACAGATATTTAAATGAGATTGGGTGGTTCAATTAACTCGTGTGCATGTGCGGTTTGGTTTCCGAACAATTAATAAAATTCGAAAATTGAATAAATATATTGTAACTGAATATCAATTGTGGAATAAATAAGTGAATTGTAACTAAAAATGAATAAATAGATTGTAACTGAATATCAAGAAATAGTGTTGATAAACCAAAGCTAGTTAACTCGGACAAACAGAGTGTTCATCTGGCGAAACGCCCACGACGCAGTCGCCTTCTTGGACAGAATAATCCGGGGTAAGTTTGGTGAATTAAAATCATTCCTTTAATTGTTAAAAAAGACCCTTAACAGCTATAAGTTCGCCTCTCCTGAGAGAAGTATATTAAAAACACAAAACTCCACATTCTCCTCTACTCTATATCTCAGTTGTGTGAATCACATATTACTCATTATCCACAACACATTCCACTTCCTTGCCAATGACTGTATGCCGAGTTTCACGTACTTATTCATATACAGAGCAGCATGCTGTTTGGATCTCATTATCATGTACAAAATTATGGTTGGTTAAATTCAGACCTCAACTAAATATTTTATAGAACTAAGTAGGATTGAACGCCACTGAAATTGGCTGCATCTTTTGATCGTGAAATATTAATCTCAACGTAGGCTCTCTGCCGGTGGAGGACACTTGGGTTGACAAAGGCACGGAACTATCAACTCTTGTCACTCGAATTAAATTGCCATTTAATGGGGACGACCACATGTATGATGTCCATAAAAGAACGGGCAAACGCGAGGGGTTATTTCATAAATCCAACAAACACTTCAGGTCATTCAACTAGGCCATAACTTCCAAGACGTGTATTTGTTCTACACTGGGATTCAACTATCGTATTTGGTCAATCGCATCTAGGACAGTGCTCCACGTACTCTATAGGATGTTCAAATACGAGACGAAATTTATTCGGAACCCAACCTTAAGTCGTTCATTTCGGAGAGTACCCTGCCTCTATTTTTTCTATAGATACCACTCAACTAAACTTATTAAACATATACAAAATTTAATTTCAAGCCGTGAATGTTGCTGTGATCAAGGCGAAACTCTAGTACTATTCTAGTTCTTGGATGTGAACAAGGTACATACAAGTCTGCAGCATATATTATATTTTTCGAGAGACGGAAACAATGGTGTAAATTCCAAGTGTGTGCCTTGTTTCCTTTTTGGATATCCATCCCCGATGGGATTCGGGAAAGCGACAATTCGGAAACAAGAATGCACGTGCTACGTCATTGAGTTATTCATAATGCTATTACTTTTTTTTTACTTAAAATATTGACTATACAAAAAAGCAAATAGACAGTCATAAAAACATTTAATAAAGTATCGCAATAGGCTGTGTGAAATTAGAAGCGAAAACAATAAGTAAAAAAAAAAAGCGAATTAAAACTGAGGAAATAATATTTTCGTTATCAGAGATAACGTGAAGCAAAATTGGTTGTGTATAAATAATTTAATAACATTTCTTGCATCTTTTCTCTTGCACACACTTTAATTATGAGTAATCATCGATTTGAGGAAGAACCACCCCTAATTGACGATAATGAGGAAATGGAGATGTTCAGAAATGCTTGGGATGAGGAACGTGATGTTGACGAAACTGGGATGGAATCTCGTGTTTTTGTAAAATCATCATCAACAAAAATAGGTCCACCAACAACGTCTCCATCTGAAGAACAAGTGTGTTCAGCGGGATGTCCTCAACCAGATGAGAATTGTCAGCCGTGTTCAACCGTACGGCCGACACGCCGACGAAAGCGGCAACGAAGAACCATGAAGCCGAGTGTTTTACGGGGACTGAAGCTTTTCAAAAGAAATCATTTAAGAAACATTGGAATTACTGGCACCGCAAAAGAGGCATTCTACAACCTGTGGGAAGATATATACAGCCGCATAGGTAGTGAAGCAAGTCATTTAGTAAATTTATCTGGCCGAAGTCAGTTGAACGCCAAGGACATCCAGACAGCAGCAAAATTGACACTGCCACCCAAAATTGCAAGAGCAGTTATTAGAAAATCGAAGAGGGCACTGAGGAGAGCAAAGAGACGTTCAGCTAAGGCACCCGATTCGTCTTGAGATTTTCTATCTGATTTTATATCATGAGCTTAAAAAAATTATCCTGAGAAAATTTTTATTTTTTTTTGGCGATTTAAAAAGAAGCAGAGATATTACATTAGTATTTCCTTTTTTCAAATTATAGAAGTTGTTTGAGGTAATGTCGATCTTTCGGGATTGATTATTTAAATAAAGGATGCCGCGTTCATTTGGTACCATAGGTGGTGGACTTTCTTTTAAACGAAATGCGTATAAGGAGGTTTGAAGTGCCATTGAATGCCAAAGCTTAATGCCGCCAAAAAAAAAGCTACAATAAGTAAAAGAATTACCGGGGCCAGCGTAAGCTCTCAGCAGCATTTTTCATACCTGAAAGTAAAATCCCAGCAAGCATGCACATCAAACAAATTATTTCATTCATATTACATGAACCGTACCAGACAATCGGCTCGGCTTGTCAGCAATTATAAACAATAAACATTCGCTGGGCAGCGTAGTTGTTGACACAGCTGTAGCCGATATTCTTGCTACAGTTCATGATTGAATATTGCTCCAATTCCAAGGTTCGCTACAGTTGCGACCAATCTTCTTTATCGGTTATCTACCGATCATGGGATTTGGGCACGAATATGATTGACGTTAGACAATCATACCCATGATCATGTCTAATGATTCGTTGTCTAAACAACGACCAGCCACTATTCTCACGCTGGCTATTCTAAACGAAATGCTTCTGTGTACTCTTCGTAAACAGAAGTAATTATTTTTGCCTACATACCAGTATTCCTGTGCATTATCCAATGCCCAAAATAAACATGTACCCAAATCTAGTAGCCTTTGCCGTCGCAGCAAAGTTCTGTTGACTTATCGCCAACCCAAATCGATTCCCTATCGTACGATGGGAATACACGCTCTGGAATGGAACGAGTTCTAATGCAGGCATGTTCACGCCGAGACGAAATTTATTCGGAACCCAACCATAAGTCGTTCATTTCGGAGAGTACCCTGCCTCTATTTTTTCTATAGATACCACTCAACTAAACTTATTAAACATACACAAAATTTAATTTCAAGCCGTGAATGTTGCTGTGATCAAGGCGAAACTCTAGTACTATTCTAGTTCTTGGATGTGAACAAGGTACATACAAGTCTGCAGCATATATTATATTTTTCGATAGACGGAAACAATGGTGTAAATTCCAAGTGTGTGCCTTATTTCCTTTTTGGATATCCATCCCTGATGGGATTCGGGAAAGCGACAATTCGGAAACAAGAATGCACGTGCTACGTCATTGAGTTATTCATAATGCTATTACTTTTTTTTTTACTTAAAATATTGACTATACAAAGAAGCAAATAGACAGTCATAAAAACATTTAATAAAGTATCGCAATAGGCTGTGTGAAATTAGAAGCGAAAACAATAAGTAAAAAAAAAAAGCGAATTAAAACTGAGGAAATAATATTTTCGTTATCAGAGATAACGTGAAGCAAAATTGGTTGTGTATAAATAATTTAATAACATTTCTTGCATCTTTTCTCTTGCACACACTTTAATTATGAGTAATCATCGATTTGAGGAAGAACCACCCCTAATTGACGATAATGAGGAAATGGAGATGTTCAGAAATGCTTGGGATGAGGAACGTGATGTTGACGAAACTGGGATGGAATCTCGTGTTTTTGTAAAATCATCATCAACAAAAATAGGTCCACCAACAACGTCTCCATCTGAAGAACAAGTGTGTTCAGCGGGATGTCCTCAACCAGATGAGAATTGTCAGCCGTGTTCAACCGTACGGCCGACACGCCGACGAAAGCGGCAACGAAGAACCATGAAGCCGAGTGTTTTACGGGGACTGAAGCTTTTCAAAAGAAATCATTTAAGAAACATTGGAATTACTGGCACCGCAAAAGAGGCATTCTACAACCTGTGGGAAGATATATACAGCCGCATAGGTAGTGAAGCAAGTCATTTAGTAAATTTATCTGGCCGAAGTCAGTTGAACGCCAAGGACATCCAGACAGCAGCAAAATTGACACTGCCACCCAAAATTGCAAGAGCAGTTATTAGAAAATCGAAGAGGGCACTGAGGAGAGCAAAGAGACGTTCAGCTAAGGCACCCGATTCGTCTTGAGATTTTCTATCTGATTTTATATCATGAGCTTAAAAAAATTATCCTGAGAAAATTTTTATTTTTTTTTGGCGATTTAAAAAGAAGCAGAGATATTACATTAGTATTTCCTTTATTCAAATTATAGAAGTTGTTTGAGGTAATGTCGATCTTTCGGGATTGATTATTTAAATAAAGGATGCCGCGTTCATTTGGTACCATAGGTGGTGGACTTTCTTTTAAACGAAATGCGTATAAGGAGGTTTGAAGTGCCATTGAATGCCAAAGCTTAATGCCGCCAAAAAAAAAGCTACAATAAGTAAAAGAATTACCGGGGCCAGCGTAAGCTCTCAGCAGCATTTTTCATACCTGAAAGTAAAATCCCAGCAAGCATGCACATCAAACAAATTATTTCATTCATATTACATGAACCGTACCAGACAATCGGCTCGGCTTGTCAGCAATTATAAACAATAAACATTCGCTGGGCAGCGTAGTTGTTGACACAGCTGTAGCCGATATTCTTGCTACAGTTCATGATTGAATATTGCTCCAATTCCAAGGTTCGCTACAGTTGCGACCAATCTTCTTTATCGGTTATCTACCGATCATGGGATTTGGACACGAATATGATTGACGTTAGACAATCATACCCATGATCATGTCTAATGATTCGTTGTCTAAACAACGACCAGCCACTATTCTCACGCTGGCTATTCTAAACGAAATGCTTCTATGTACTCTTCGTAAACAGAAGTAATTATTTTTGCCTACATACCAGTATTCCTGTGCATTATCCAATGCCCAAAATAAACATGTACCCAAATCTAGTAGCCTTTGCCGTCGCAGCAAAGTTCTGTTGACTTATCGCCAACCCAAATCGATTCCCTATCGTACGATGGGAATACACGCTCTGGAATGGACGAGTTCTAATGCAGGCATGTTCACGCCGTCGGGAGATCAACCACAAACGGGTGCGATCCGTCAGATTGTCTTGTGGAGCGCATATAAGTCGAATTGCGTGGAACAATACCAAGTATCTCCGAAGAACAGTCAGCGCCGATCAGGCGGATCGCTCGTCTCTATATGCTCTCAAGTAGGTCGAGGGTATGTTTAGGAGCCGAGTTCCAAACATGAGAGCAATATTCGAGCGCGGGTCTAATTTGGGATTTATACAGGAGAAGAAGTTGGGCCGGAGTAAAATATTTCTTGGCTCTAAAAAGAGAGCTCAGTATTCCAGAGGCTGAGCTGGCGATACTCGACACGTGTTTATGCCATGATACATTACCACAGACCATTCATCTTCATCTGTGGAACCGATGATCCACTTTTCCTTGTGAATGTTGTATATTGTGTCTTCGCTGCATTGAAGTCGATGAGATTTGCCCTTCCCCACTGCAGGACTCTATCGAGATCCTGATTCAGGGAATCAATCTGTCTACATCTTAGCTGATGCGACGCAGATGCACCAATCGGCCGAACACTCGAAAAGGAGGAAACAAGCGTATTATCATCCGCAAAACTGAATACTTTGTTATCCGTTGTCTCCAACAAATCATTTATGTGAAGCAAGAACAAGGTTGGAGCCAAAATAGAACTGCTGACCCATGGTAGTTAAAGGATTGCACTACTTCAAATTCGTGCTCCACTACCCTCATAGTTTGACCAACGTTAAGTCTTCTCTTTGCAGAAGTTGCCACCATGTATTTAGTTTTCTCGTCATTAATGTGCAGCCCAAGTTTTTGTGCCGCCTGCTCGATCTGTGTGAAGGAGTTCTGTACAGCCGAATGGGATCTACCAATGATGTCGATGTCATCTGCGTAGGCAAGGATCTGGCTGGACTTGCTGACAATAGTCTCCCGAGTTGTGACGCCAGAGTCACGGACAGCTGTCTCCAACACCAGGTTGAAGAGCAGGCAGGCCAGACCGTCCCTTTCTCTGAGTCCATTCAAGATGATTATTGGTTTGGACAGCAATCCCACTATTTTTACTTGACTAGTTACGTTGGTCATGGTCAACCTACAAACTCGTATCAATTTGTGTTGAATGGAGAACTCTCCCATGGCGTTATATAATTCTACCCTGGCTATGCTATCGTAGGCGTCCTTAAAGTCTATGAATAGATGATATAGTGGAATCTTAAATTCCTGACATTTTTCCATCGCCTGCCTAAGGGCGAATATCTGATCAATTTCTGATTTGCCTGGGCTGAGGCTACACTGATATTGCCCAATGATGGTGTAAACTAGCTTTATTACTTTCGAAAATTTATTCTTAACCTTTAAATATAAAACAATGCAATCTGTTGATCTCTTTACAATGTTGATGTGCAGCGTTTGACTGCTTGAGTTGTACTGATCTCAACTCCACAACTGCCGCTGCTTATATTCGCTTTTTTGTCTCCTTTCCCTCGTTCGCATGTTGTCACAGGAACAAGGAGCCAGAGTATAAAATGTGCGATGCTCAGTCTGCCAGTCGGCAGCCGTGTGCTGCTCCGTCTCCAACAGATGGCTTTAGCGTATGGGGCTATCCGATCTTGTAGGATAGTGGAGAGTATCTTATAGGCGGTACTCAGCAATGTTTTACCCCTATAGTTGCCGCACAGTGTGATATCTCCCTTCTTATGTATGTGGCAAATTATACCGCGACGCCCCTCTTCCGGCATCTCCTCGTGCTCCCATACATGCACCACGATCTCATGAATTGCGCGATGTAACGCTGTCCCTCCTCGTTTGATCAGTTCAGCTGGTATGCCTTCAGCTCCTGGGTCTTTATTTGATTTGAGCAGTCTTATGGCTTTTAAAGTTTCCTCAATGCTTTGTGACGGCAGCATTTGGTCTTGATCTTGCATTGGTGGAGCCTCCAATTCTTCTGTGAGCTGACCATTTAGCAATTCATTGAAGTGCACATCGCATCGCTCCAGAATGCCTTCAGGATCGGTGATCAGATTACTCTCTTTATCCTTGCAGTAAGTGCAGCGTGGTGTGTACCGTGTCATACTGCGGATTATTTGGTAGAACTTCCGCCCCTGGTCCGGTCCTCGCTCTCTACATTTCTCTATTTCACAGACAAGGTTTTTATCCCAGGCACTTTTCTTCTGCCTGTGAAGTCTTTTTTCAGATCTTCTGAGCTCTTTGTATTTCTCCTCGCGTACCAGCGCACTAACAGACTGTTGCATTGCCCGGTATGCAGCATTCTTACGTTCAGTTGCTAGTTTCCGCACATCAACAAACCAGTCGCTCCGATCTCTACGACTACTGCCTAAGATGGAGCTAGCAGTACTAATGACAGTATTCTTAAGGCGTGTTCATTTCTCTTCTACACCCGGCATTCTGATCCCAGGACTTACTTTTCCTCCGTCGAGTTCTTCGAGGGCGAGTCTTAACGCATGACCAAAGGTTTTACTGGTATTCTCATTGCGTAAGGCAGCCGTGTTGATTCGAAACTGATGCGCGGATGCCATACGTCTCCGTAAGGCAATCTGCGCTCGGAAAACTGTACCTACAAAATAGTGATCCGAGTGGACGTAGGCAGACGTTCGTACCGTCATTAGGCATGAAGAGTGGCGGCCATCTTACAACACGTGGTCAATTTGGTTGCGAGGGGCTCCATTAGGTGATACCCAGGTGGCTTTACGGATATCTTGACGCGCAAACCTGGTGCTCGCAACGACCAAGTTTTTTGATGCTGCCAGTTCGATGACTCGTAGTCCATTGTCATTAGTGTTCTCGTGAAAAGTATGGGAACCTGCGTAGTGCCTGAAAACCGGCTCCCGACCTATTTTCGCGTCCATATCACCAAGAACGATTTTCACATCGTATCTTGGGTAGGCATTGAGGGCCCGTTCGACGTTCTCGTAGTATTCTTCTTTTTCGTCGTCAGGGGACTCCTCTGTAGGTCCGCGAACGCTTATGTTCTTAAACTTGCCTCGCACGCGAAGAGTACATAGCCTTTCGTTTATTGCAATAAATCCGATGATGGCAGGCTTCAGTTTTTGGCTGACGAGAAAGCGTACCCCGAGCACAAGGTGTTTTGCATGACAGCTGTAGTAAATGTCATACTCGTTTCTTTAAATAACACCACTCCTCGGCCATCTTATTTCTTGTAATGCGGTTATGTCAATCTGCCTCCTATCCAAGTAATGTCACAGTTCCTCACGGCATCGTACTCTCATCCCATTTTTCATTAGATATATGCCATCTTTTATCCGTTACCCACACTCCAATCCACCCATTTGCTGACGTCAGCACGTTGGATTTTTCGTTCTCGTTCAAATAACTGCACGATCCATCTATATTGATCTACCTGATTTCCGTTGTAAAGGAGCGTTGTAATATCTGAGCATTAAACTCCAATGTAAAGCGATAGCTCATTTTTCCATCCCTTCCACCTTTTACCACTCGTACTGTAATTTAAGAGTAAGTTAAAAATTCCTTTGTGCGCGTATAAAAGACGTTATCATAACATAAAAATGTGTATATAATGTGCGTTATATCTAACGACTACTATAAAAATAGCCAACCGACTCACACAGAGAATTACAACAAAAACCGACGACATCGAAACTTTTAGAAAGCTCTTAATGATAGAGCTGAAGATGTCGCTGTTTTCTCTCACCTTATCATGAAAGTTCGTAAACTGTACAAGAACTACGACTGGCTGTTCAAAGATAAAACTGAGAAATTTTAGGATGACGTAAAATTATTGAATAAAACAAAACATTTGAAAAACGACGTAATTTTGAGCCAGCGCAGACGTCCAAAAGTGTGTTTTAAGTCTAAAATCTTTTAACTGCCTGTTTCTCAAATTAATATCTAATGTGACGTTAGGAATTGGATAACACCAACCGAAATTTATCACAGTCGACGACAATACATCAAGCGTTCAAATATCGCATTGAAAGCTTTTGGTAACTTCAAAGCAATGCTTTTATTAAGCCTTGTGGTGGGAATACTACTACGAAGAAAGTCTAACGTTTCGAAATATATATACATATTAAAGCCATGAAGCACGGAACTCATTCCTAACTATAATAATACCTTATTTTATAATATACATTTTGGAGGTGCTAAAGACAAGAATACGCTACCTATATTAATGGCCAATACGTGTGCCCTAAATTGGTACACCTTTACCAAACTATACCTTTATCGAAGTATAGATATTTTTAATTTTCTCACGCCTTTGATTTAGAAATCCGCCTAAATAATCGCCGGCAAAATATATTTGCTAAGCGCCTCAAAACACACGCCAAATAAGTTTACTGGCGAAACTAATAAGAGGAGTTTACAGCAGAGATAAGAGACACAACAGGTAGGTTGTCGATTTGAATAGACATATTCAATAGTCAAAAAGATTCCTCTAGCAGGAATCGACTCCACGTCCCATGATTTAACTCTCTTCATTAGGACAGATTCGTCAGTCTGCCTTATTTGCTATTCATCGTCTCTTAGGTTGATTACGTATTGTTTACCGTCGATAGACCTGATCAATATGCCATATGATATTAATCACACAATTATTAGTGGATACACAAACCTCGCCAGTAGTGTTTGCGATCACTTTGCATACATAATTCTAAAGATTATGGCACTTGAAGATTAATACACGAACGTTCATTAAAATTCTTAATTTAAATCGCACTGAATAATTTATTAGAGATTGATTTAGTATATTGTCTAACTACTAAGCTCCAGTGCGTCAGCGATTATAATATCGTTAGTAATTTACGTTGATAATAAGCAGCAATACGCAAACTAAACGACCTAATGATTGGATAAGCATGTAAAAGATACATCAAACATAAAGGGCAATTAATTTGAGGTTATTGTTAGACGGAACAAAGAATAGCGTTTATTGCAGAGAAGACGGTTCCACAATTATACGGGAAAATCAAATATAACCCTGAACTACTACCTGTACGACGTTGAGATTGGAAATGCAAAACGGTTTAAACACCGCCATAACAATTGGTTGAGTGATTAAACTAGAAGGCACACTTCCGTCACTTGTTGTTAATGGAATTAACTGAAATCATGTATGATATATAATTGATTTGATGAACCATTCACTTGTGTGTTCTTAGGTGTGAGGTCAAGAGTACCAATAAACCCAAAAAGATGCACAACAGGCCAAGGAAATAACATTAGTTAACATGTAGATAATACAGTGAAGTTACCATGATTTTAATCATGAATATACATCAAGTATTTATATCGATATCCCGACATTGAACTACATTTTTACTCCTCCAAATGTCACAGATGAATATGTCAATAATGCGATATCCAATTAATTTCATTTACAATTATAAAGCAAAAATAAAGAATTAGGTGCTGACGAGGAAGAGATTGTTAAAAGAATAAAAACTTAAAAATCAACTGGTGCTGATAACACAAACCACATAATTAAGAAATTTTCGAACACAGCTACCGAACATGTGACCATTATATTCATCCTTTAGCTTCTTTATACTGCGTAAAAACTCATGAAAATGATCTCCATTCCGAAAAAACAGGAGGAAACTAGAAATCTCCATCCGTAGGCACATTTCCCTCCTTTCCAAGACTGGGAAAATATTAAAAAGAATAATATTGTATTATTAAAAAAAGTACTGGAATATTCTGGAAAGTACTGGAAAACTGGAGACTATGAGCAAAAAGAAGCGAGAGGGAAAAACGATGCCTCCAGTGGCAGAAGTGTCACTTTTGACAGAGGAGCGAAAAAGAAAAGAACGGTTATCAAGAGCAGAAAAATAAGAATTGAATAGAAAATTGATTTGACGGCTTATTTTGTGTGAATAATTAATCCAGCGAACCCTAAGCTCGCTACAATATGGTCGCACATGAATTTCCATTCTCTGAAGGGGATAAATACATCCTGATTACTGTTGTATTCCAGAATACTACCCTTATTCGCTTTAACACTAACTCATGTCCTTTCAAACACAACCCTTAAAACTACATCCTCACATATCTTACATTCTCAGTTAATACAGCATATTTCATAAATAAACAGACACTATATTCTATATCCAGTCACTTACAGCACATTTCATAAATATGCCCCTTTTCCTAACAAGCACATTTTTCATTTCAAAACATGGCCACTTTGATTTTCGGTCAAAGTTTATTCAAAATTCTAAGTCACAGAGACTTCTAGATTGTTTTGTTCAGTTTATACGCCACAGTCAGTTAGAACAAAATGTTCTATATAAACAAGTAATTTTATATGAAAAAAGTAGAAAGAAGAGAGCTCAGCTTGAGATAGCTGAGTTCGATAAAATAAAAATAAAACAAAATATTTAAATAAAGAAAAGTTTAATTATTTAATAACCCCTTTATTATTAATAATTATAATAACCTCCACGCTCTTCCCTCGAAAGAGGAAGCACGGCGTTGGAGCCGTAACACTGGTGGCAGCGGTGGGATCCACGAAGACTGGTGGACTCCCGACTGGTGGACTCCCCGAAGGACGACTCTATCCTCGAAGGAAGACCAATCCTCGAAGGAAGATCGATCCACGAAGACTGGTGGACTCCCGACTAGTGGACTCCTCGGAGGAAGACCAATCCTCGAAGGAAGACCGATCCACGAAGACGGGTGGAATCCTCGAAGGAAGACCGATCCACGGAGACTGGTGGACTCCCGACTAGTAGACTCCTCGAAGGAAGACCAATTCCCGAAGGAAGACCGATCCACGAAGACTGGTGGACTCCCCGAAGGAAGACCAATCCCCGAAGGACGACTCAATCCTCGAAGGAAGACTTAATCCTCGAAGGAAGACCAATCCCCGAAGGACGACTTAATCCTCGAAGGAGGACTCGATCCCAGAGGAAGATTAGTGCAAGATAAAACCCTAAAGAGGGAAGGAAGGTCCTCATTTTCGACTTGGATGGCGGAACATTCGATGTATCGAGTGCAAATAACTTCGTAATTTCCTTTGCCGATGAGTTCCAGAGGAAATCTAAATTAACCTCAGTGGCAGCAGATGAAAAAAAAAAAAACAAGAAGACAACACCTCAGAAAAAAAAGGAGAACAAAACATCAATCAACATATATTAGTAGTAAGAATCGTTAGCGAAATATCAATTTTTCTGTTCATTTTTCCGTAGGAATATTTTTACCTTGGAACTTTTAACTTTTTCTTTTTACTAACAATTTTGTCCGATAGAAATTATTTCGAATATTCTCTTTCCAGTATTTCGACGACATTTCCGTTTTGTCTTTTTCGCCGAATTTTCTTTCTCTACAGCTTTGAAACCAAATTAACTTTCTTTTTCATATATATTGAATAACTAAAAGAAAGGCCATTTTTATATACCGTATTTTTAAGAAGTGATTTTGCCATACATTGATTTCAGAGTTTTCAAGATTACGAGTCCGTATTACACGAGACAGGCGGCTAGGCAGGGGGAAGAAGAAAACCACTCTCTACAAATACACCATAACCCCCCTGAAATGGCTCTTTCTGTCGGAATTTCTGATGTTTTTAGAATCGTCCCTACCTTTGACGGAAAACCCTGCGACCTAGATAAATTTATTTCCGGGGGAGACGTTTTATTTAGATCTATAAAAAGGGCAGACCCGGAGATATATGAAACATTTTTGGAGCTAGTCAAAAATAGATTAGAGGGTCCTGCCTATGATCTAATTAGGTATAGCACAATCGCTAAATGGGAGGATTTAAAGAATAAACTTGAATCAGAATATAAAGAGGAGCAATCTCGGTCAACGGCACACAATGAGTTGATATCCCTGAAACAAAACTTCAGAGAAACCGTTCGGGAATACGGAGATAGAGTTGCGAATGCTCTGAGGATGCTGAACTCTGCTACGTGTGAAATAACAGCAGACGCGGTGGTTAGAGAATTCTTGATAGAAGAAAACACAAAATTGGCCGTACAAACATTTGAGGATGGACTAAACAACGAACAACTGAAAATCCTAGCCAAAGTCCATGGGGGAAGTAGTTTAAAACAGTCTATTGCACATGTAGTATCACATGCTGCTCGAATGGACAACTCTCCCAGGCCATATAACTATAATGACAGATTTAATCGAATAGTCTACCAAACCTGCGTAAGCCAGGTCATTCTCAGGACACATGTTATCGGAACATGCAGTCCAACAATTTTCCGAATAGACAACCAATAAAGAGAGAATATAACATTATATGCAATTTCTGTGGACGGAATAATCACACAGAGAACGAGTGTAGATACAAGATATCTAGGAATGGACCATCCTTAACAAATTACCAACAAGGTACAACAACGCGTAATCCATTCCGAAATAATCCTGCAAACACCGAAAATCGTTTTAGTGAAAATCCTAGAATCACCAATAGACAAAACGACGGGCAAAATGTTCACTTTTCTCGGGTGCAAGAGTCGGAAAACGAGGCCTGACGCCAACCCAAGTTTATGGAAGACAGACAAAATTTTTCTATTTATAACATTAAATCTTTGGCAATAGATAACGACAATTTTAATGAAGCTCCTAACCAAATAACTAAAGCGATACAGATAAACGAAGAGAAAACAAGCACTAATATAAATATTCCGATTCATACTCCAATTTTGGAAAATAATTCAGCAACACAGACTGAAAATTCGAAATTTTCAGCAGTAGTAAAGACTGAAATCCCTAATATTTCGGATATCCCTATTGACCACACAGACACTTCAGCAACCAAGACTGAAAACTCAGCAATATCAAAGACTGAAAATTCAGAACTTGCAGAAAATACACTAACAAAAATCCTTCACATTTCGGCTACCCGTATAGACAACCCCGACACTTCAGCAACAAAGACTGAAAATTCAGCAGTGGTAATGACTGAAGATCCAAAAGGTGCAATAAAAATCGAAACCCAGGTCAGTTCAGTAGTTGATACTGAAGAACACCATGTTTCAGCAGCAAAGTCTGAAGGATTGAAGGTTTCTACAGCAGATAAAACTGAAGAAATAGTTCAAACAGCAAATAAGACTGGGAAACAAGATGTTCTAACAGCAAATAAGTCTGAAGAACTATACGAATCAGTAAATGAGACTGAGAAACTAAACGATGCATCAGCAGTGAGTAAGACTGAACAGGTAAACGTTCCGACAGAAGTTAAAGCTATAGAAAATGATGACATTGAGCCGAAAACACTAAACACTTTAAATAACGATACTAAACACCAACACAAAGTTATGAAAATTCAAAATAATAATTCAATTAAAATAGGTATTGAAAAGAAAAACCTTATAAATACCTTACAAATTAAATTTTACAACAATAAACATGTATTCGAACACAAAATAAGAAAAAATAAAAAGGTACACGGTCATTTAGGACAACTGAGATCATTTCTTAAGAAATTTTTTGGTATCATGCAATTCTATGCAGTCATCATAATAATAGGCCCAAAAAAGTTTTGGAAAATTTTCCATAAATTTAAGGAAAAGATAGACACTTAACAAATGGCCTTTGTTTTTATTCAATATATAAAACAATTGTAAGAAATGACGGAAACGAAAAAAAAAAAAAAAAAAAAAGGGGAAGAAAGAAAGAAAATTTTAGAAAAAAAATTTTTTATTATATACTGGGATATAATACATTTTAAAATATATATTAGGATATAATTCGAACGAAAAAGAGAATTTTGAGAAATAATATTAATTATATGTATAGAAAAAAAAAAGTTGTTGGATAATAAAAGAAAAGGTTCCAAGTGGAAATATTAAGTTAGTTAGAAATATTTAAAGTTAGTTAAAAGATAATGTAAGTAGACTATAAGTAAACTTTTAGATTATTGTAACCTATTTTTCTAGTATTAAGAACTTTTGGATTTTTGTAACTTTTGATATAAGATTAACTTTGAACGCCATTGTAATTGAACGAAAATCCAAGTCGGTAATTAAACCTAATCTAAGCAATAGTTAACAGAAAATTATTCTCTTCAAGGATAATTTTCTTTCTCGAAGAAGGGTGGGATGTTGTATTCCAGAATACTACCCTTATTCGCTTTAACACTAACTCATGTCCTTTCAAACACAACCCTTAAAACTACATCCTCACATATCTTACATTCTCAGTTAATACAGCACATTTCATAAATAAACAGACACTATATTCTATATCCAGTCACTTACAGCACATTTCATAAATATGCCCCTTTTCATAACAAGCACATTTTTCATTTCAAAACATGGCCACTTTGATTTTCGTTCAAAGTTTATTCAAAATTCTAAGTCACAGAGACTTCTAGATTGTTTTGTTCAGTTTATACGCCACAGTCAGTTAGAACAAAATGTTCTATATAAACAAGTAATTTTATATGAAAAAAGTAGAAAGAAGAGAGCTCAGCTTGAGATAGCTGAGTTCGATAAAATAAAAATAAAACAAAATATTTAAATAAAGAAAAGTTTAATTATTTAATAACCCCTTTATTATTAATAATTATAATAACCTCCACGCTCTTCCCTCGAAAGAGGAAGCACGGCGTTGGAGCCGTAACATTACCAATTCAGTTTTCATCAAGCTGACTTCACACTCAAACCCTTCACTGACGTCAACTCGTATGTAGAGCAAAAGAGATGGATTGTGGCGTGTTCCCCTTTCGTGGAGAATGCGTTCGACAGCTTGTCAAAAAAAAGTCTTCTATATAAGGTTGCAGAGAACGATGTCCCAGCTTGCATCAATAAGATGGTAGGCAGTTTCCAGAACGGACGGTAGGAATTCATATAGTGTGGTCATGTCAAATCGGGTAACTTCATTATCAATCGGCGAGTGCTTAAAAGGTCAACACTAGGCCCCAAGCTGTGGAACATCTACATGCACAATTTCGATCATGGGGTATTCCGCAACAATACACTAACTGATTCAAATGCGTTTCTGTACGCCGACAACACGCTCATAGATGGAGACAATAAGTCCTTACAAGAAGCCCTTAAAATGTTTACTGAACACGTAGAAGAAATATGAACTTTTTACAGGCGATGGGGTATACGCATCAATATATTCAAACCAAGACACATTTTTTTCAGGGATCCGAATAGCGAATGCCGCTCAGGGACCACTAGGAAAAGCAAACAACTCAACCTGGTAATCGAAGATGGTAATATGCCAATTGAAAAAAAAAACCGGGTTTACTTGGGAGTGAACTTTTCGACCCTACTAAAATTCAACGAAAAGGTGGTAAAAAAGGCAAGAAAGCAGTACCTGACTGAGTTTCAAGCCGACGAACTGTCTCGCAGTCTTGCTCGTGCTATTGTTAGTAATTACTTCTACTGTTATATTCACAACAATTGTCACAGCCCATTATCCGGTTTTCTTGTTTTCTTAGCCTCCTTTTCCGCATACGTAAAACTTGAACAAGTGTTAAATCCGTTAAGTTATGACCCCTGGGCCACGTGAGTTAAGTAAAATCAAACGTAAACGGTTGTGTTACGACCCCGGTATTGGAGGCCTACCCCTCCCGATAAAATTACAAAAGTTAATAATAATGTGCTAACTAAATCCAAAATGAGTCCAAATACAAACTATTTCCAACCACTTCAAAGTCGCATGAAGGACTCCCCTGAAATGGATTCTACCAACGCCGACCAGCGTGCAGAAGTAACAAAAGAAACCGTTCCACCAATTGTGGTTGTAAAATCAACCAGCGCCAAAGTGCGAAATATTTTGAACAGCATTAAACTAGACAAATACCTAATAAAAAACATATCACTTGGGCAAAAAATATGTTCCCCAATAATGGACATATTCAACAAAACTAGAACCGAACTCTTGCGGTTAATATGTGAGTTTTTATCCACTCGGGAAAGAAAAATCGCCCACTAAAGGTAATGTTGTGGGGGTTCTCTATACCACATGGAGAACCAACCCACAATGCCAACCAATCTTGACCGCTAACAGTGCGTCACCGCAACCCAACTCCCTATTCAAAACCCGCAATACACACATCCGCAACCATGCAAAACCTGCAAGCGCACCCATCCCAATATGCAACAGCATCCGTCCCCAATCCGCTATTGCATACATCCCCCAATTTACCAGGAACCCATTTCGCAAGCTGAAACAAATGCATATTCCATTTTACAACGGAATATTAATCATCTCTCTCAATTACATCACCCCACATACATTTTCCCAAAATTGTTTCGGTCAATTCTTTACTTAAGTTATATTCCTTCCTTGCGACCAAGCAATTTTAGCTTCCCCGAAATTCATATACTGTAATAAAACGCATATTCAACCTACAACAGAACATTAACCATCACCACCAACTATGCCGAGGCGCATACATTTCCCCGAAATTGCTTCGGTTAATATCTTATCTAAACTATATTCCTTGCTCGCACCCAAGCAATTCCAATTTCCCCCGAAAACCATTTCGGTTCATTTCCTCCTTAAACTATACTTCTCGCTTGCAAGCAAGCGACAGCTAATTTTCCACGAAACGACCACAACAATCAAGACCCTTGATCATACTTGGCTATGCCACCAAAACCAATTTCCCAGTATACACAACCAACGAATCCAACTCAGCTTATACGGCGAGGATTCGCTGGAACCGAATTCACTATGCGAGCATAGCAATCCCTTTCTAGTTCCTAGTAAGTGGCAGTAAGATTACTTAGCTATGACTCCACTGCCACGACGCGATGAACCTTTTCTTGCCTTTAACTAACCAGTCGAAGTTCAACCACCGCTGCGTGCACACAAGTTTTGGAGTTTGAGTCGTGAATTAATTCTTGGATAGCGAATTAATTACTGAGTCGTGAATTAATTTTGAGTCGTGAATTAATTTTCGAATCTACAATTTTTATCAATATATTAGACGATTCCGAAAGAACTGGAAGGCCACAGTTTATCAAGGAACAATGTGCGTTTAACAAATATTTAACAAAGAATCACTGGTGTTTGAATTAAAATTATAAATTTAAATTGAAATCCTAAGTTACAAACAAATTAATAAAAAGGGTGAAAATAAAAGAAAACCATTAACTAAAAAACTCCCCCAGTGTGTTTTGATTTATCCTACTCTTCGTTGGTGGACAATTTTCGACGGCGCGATTGTTGGTGGGAGTTTAGTGAATCTGCGTCGTGCCGGCACACCCAACCCCAGGATTGTAAAGAGGACAATAAAAATCGCACATAAATAAACCTAAAAGTAAGATGACTTTTCATTTACGTTCGGCCCCCTTTGGTGAACAACGTTCGGTGGAACTTTCGATTGTTGGAGAATAGGAGTTAACCAGCGCCCGTGCAGGCCCGCAACGCAACCTATTACCCCACAGTGTTATCCGGTTTATACCTAATTAGCGATGACATCATAAAAAATAAACTAATTACACTCGGGATTAAGTACTTAGATGTTAAAACCATCACATTAAATTCATCAACAAAAGCCCTGTACAAACACTACTTGTACATCGTCTACATTCAACGCGTACTATTAAATTAAACGAACTTAAAGGTAACTACTCTACTTTGTTCAAAACCGTCGTTCGATGGGACATGAAAAAACATCATCTAAATAAGGTCACACAATGCCATAATTGCCAGCTTTACGGCCACGGCTCGATGCATTGTCACATAAATAGCTACGGTGCAATCTCTTCTGGAAACCACAAAACATCCGACTGCAACACGAATGAGGTCATCAAGTATGCAAATTGCAGTGGGCCGCATAAATCCACCGATCCTGAATGCATTAGCCGAAAACAGTATCTAGAAAATCGCCGCAAATTATCTCCACATGGCTGTGGTACAGGAAATACAACGTTCCTACAGCCTCCGAGTGATAAACATCAGCCACTGCCAGACCGATTCTCCCTTGCTAATTTTCCTCCACTACCACGATCTATGCGTCAACGTTCACTTTATTCCAGCAACCTTTCAACAGTGATACGACACACACTAAGAAAAATCCATCTGAAACTCTCAATAACGATAAGATGTTCTCTTTTAGCGAGATAAACTCTCTTCTTAATGAAGTTGTATCCAAGCTTAGTGCTTGTCACACCAAATGTGAGCAATTTAACGTCAGTACCTCATTAGCTATTAAGTATCTATATTCAGAAAAATCATTTTAACAAACTGTCTTAGCATCATAACTTAGAATGGGAGAAATATCAAGAACGCACAGCATGCATTTTTTAACTTCTTAATAAATTTTAAAATTGATATTGCCCTTGTTTCAGAAACCTAGCTCAACCAAGACATTTCTTTCTCTCATCCAAATCACATATGTTATCGCCTAGACAAGGTGCATGCTAGTGGCTAATATGTCGCCATTGTTCTAAAAAAAATGTATAGGTATGTTACCTTGCATCCTTACACCTTAAATTAATTGAAGAAATTAGTATTGATGTAACATTAAGTGATAACTCCAAGGTAAGTATTTTTTGGGTCTATTTCCCTGGAGAAAATGGAAGCATTGATAAATCTACTTACTTTATGCGGAATCTGCATAATTTGTTTAGACTCAACACTCGAAACAAGGTTTGGTGGTGATCTAAACTGTAGACATCAGTCGTGGAATTGTCTTAGGGCAAACTGCTGGGGTAACATTTTACTAGATGTTATTGAATCCAGCCCAAGGTTTTCCATGCTTTATCCAGTTCTCCCCACCTATATCACATCGACTGCTAACAAGAACCCATCAACTCCTGATCTATATATCACTAATATCCCAAATTACTGCTCAGTACCATTAACTCTAAATGCGTTAAGTTCAGACCACCTTTCGATCAACCTCACAGTGACCCATACATAATCGGTAAATCGTACCAGTTTATACTACAACTATTCCGCCGCCAACTAGAATTGTTATAAATTATATATTAACACGAACTTGGTTCCAGGCGATCATCATCATCAACATCATCATCATCATCATCATCATCATCATCATCATCATCATCGGCACTACAACCGGGATTTGGTCTTGGCTTTATTTAACAAATCTCTCCACCGGTCCCGATTTCGAGACGATGTCATCCAGTTTGGCACTCCCAGGCTCTGGGCGTCCTGGTCTACGCCATCAGTCCATCGCAGACACGGTCTGCCGCGCTGTCTCCTTCCATACATCCTGCCACAAAAGACTTTCCGGGCAGACTCCTCTTCACTCATTCGAGCTAGGTGTCCCGCCCACCGGAGTCTACCGAGCTTGATTTTTCTCACAATATTAGCTTCAAGGTAGATAACGTACAACTCATGGTTGTAGCATCTCCGGAATCGTCCTCCCTCACGTACGGGGCCAACAATTTTCCTTAAGGCCTTCCTCTCGAATGCGACTGAAAGTTCAGAGTGCCTTTTATTGAGCACCCAGGTCTCGGATCCATACATGAGTACTGGTAAGACCATGGTCTTATACAGCAGTAGCTTGGATGTTCTGGATAAATTTCGGGATTTAAAGAGCCTTGATAGACCATAGTAGACCTTGTGTTCACGACAGACCCCTTTAGTTCCTCAGTCGTCCCTAGTCCTCACACCCTCTCAACTATTGACAACCACCACCCCCCGCTTCTCGTATCCTTATACCACGACTACTCAGCCCACAGCACACCTCCCCCCTATCAATTTCCTTTCGACTTCCGAAAAGCCAATTTCCGCCCCATAAATGAGTACCTCAACAATATCACACTCTGCGTAAAAGATATAAGTGTAGAGGACTCTACAGCCTCGCTCTACACAGAAATCTACAATGCCAATCCCTATATGTCCCATACTCCCACTCTTCGTAACAATAGGAATAAGTTGTGGAACACTTTCCTAAACACGCGTTCTCCCCTTGACTACTCCAACTATCTGTGTTACTTTTACAAATTCACTGACCTTTACAGCTCTCTCTACCACAATTACCTTGCCAAAGCTCAATTCAACCTGATCAACGACCCCAAATCTTTCTTCCACTTTATCAACCACAAGCGGAAATCTGATGCTTATCCCACCTCCCTTTTCTACGGCTCAACTACTACAACGGATTACCAAACCATATTCAATCTTTTCGCGTCCTTCTTCAAACTATCCTTCACGGACGACTCGTTGGAAGCTAACCCCTCCTACTGGCATGTCTGAAGTCTCCCTCGGCGCTCTCATCCCTCTACACATTCAACAACACCAAGTCCCAAAAAAACTTGAAGAACTGAAAGAGGATTTCAATCCCGGCCCAGACGGACTCCCTGCTATCCTCTAAAAAAAAAAGTTCCTCGTCTCTCTCTCTCTCCCGCTCTTCAATCTATCCCTTGCACAAGGTACATTCCCTGTCTTTTGGAAATCCTCTTACATAACCCCCATACATGAAAAGGAAAAAAAAACGATATATCCAATTATCGTCCCATTGCCAAGCTTTCACGCATTCCCTAACTGTTCGAAGGCCTTCTATATGAGGCGTTATGTTTTCGCTGCGCACCCATCATCTCTCCGAACCAGCACGGCTTCCTCTCAGGCAGGTCCATTACTGCTAACCTTGTCCAATTCACATCCCGCACACTCCTTGCCCTAGAAAACGGCGATGAGGTCGGTGTAGTCGCTACCGACTTTAGCAAGGCCTTCGACAACATCTCCCATAACCTCATTCTCTTCAAGCTATCTTCCGTCGGTTTCGAACCCCTGCTGATTAAGTAGGTCTCATCCTATCTCAGTTATCGAACCTGCCGCGTGCGATTTAGATGCGCCCTCTCCTATTTATCCTAACCATAAACGACATAGGCTCTTGCATTAATCACTCCTTCTTCTCGCTTTACGCGGATGATTCCAAAATTTTCAAGACAATCCGATCTCCTCTGGACTCCTCACTTCCCCAATCGGCTCTTGACAGCTTCTCGACGTGGTGCCAAAATATTTGCCTAGAAATGAATATCGCCAAATGTCACACAATCACCTTATCATGGAAGCGTTCCCCCACTCACATTCCCAGGATTGAGGGTGTTCAACGTCATTTCCTACGCTTTGCCCTCCGCGAACTAAATTGGGAAAATCCGCTGACTCTACCACTATACGCAAGCCGGCTCCCTCTAATTTTTGGATTTGATCAGCCGTTCGCGTATTTCTTCTTCCATATTGTGATCGGATGATACTATTGACCCAAGGTAGTTAAAGGATTGCACTACTTCAAATTCGTGCTCCACTACCCTTATAGTTTGACCAACGTTAGGTTTTCTCCTCGCAGAAGTTGCCACCATGTACTTAGTTTTCTCGTCATTAATGTGCAGCCCAAGTTTTTGTGCCGCCTGCTCGATCTGTGTGAAGGAGTTCTGTACAGCAGATTCAGTTCTACCGATGATGTCGATGTCAACTGCGTAGGCAAGTATCTGGCTGGACTTGGTGACAATAGTCCCTCTAGTTGTGACACCAGACTCACGGATTGCTTTCTCCAACGCCTGGTTGAAGAGGAGGCAGGCCAGACAGTCCCTTTCTCGGAGTCCATTAAAGATGTTTATTGGTTTGGACAGCGATTCGGCTATTTTTATTTGACTAGTTACGTTGGTCATGGTCAACCTACAAAGTCATATCAATTTATTTGGAATGCCGAACTCTCTCATGGCATTATATAGTTCTACCCTGGCTATGCTGGCGTAGGCCGCCTTAAAATCTATAAATAAATGATATAGTGGAATCTTAAATTCCTGACATTTTTCCATCACCTGCCTAAGGGTGAATATCTGATCAGTCGCTGATATGCCAGGGATGAACCCACACTTATATTGACCAATGATGGCTTTAGCGTATGGGGCTATCCGATCTTGTAGGATAGTAGAAAGTATCTTATAGGCGGTACTCAGCAATGTCATGCCCCTATGGTTGCTGCACAGTGTGATATCTCCCTTCTTATGTATGGGGCAAATTATACCGCGACGCCAATCTTCGGGCATCTCCTCTTGCTCCCATACGTGCACCAGGATCTCATGAATTGCGTGATGTAACACTGTCCCTACTTGTTTAATCAGCTCAGCTGGTATACCATCAGCTCCAGGGGCTTTATTTGATTTGAGCTGTGTTATGGCATTTAATTTTTCCTCAATGCTTTGTGGCGGCAGCATTTGCTCTTGATCTTGCATTGGTGGAGCCTCCAATTCTTCTGTGAGCTTGTGGCGTTTCTAGCAAATACATACAACCGATTGTGAAGAACAACACCACCAAAAGCATACCCATTAAAGCCGTATACAATAGCAATAATATAGCATTTCCACATTATTCAAATGTTCGTACACGCGGCAGTAGTCTGATGCGTTGAGCTTTGGTTCTGTATTTTAGTGATTCTAACCGTGATAGCATCGGTTCGAATCACAGGCACTTCACTATCGTCGCAAAAACGCATTAAGCTGACCATTTAGCAATTCAGTGAAGTGCACTTCCCATCGCTCCAAAATGCCCTCAGGATCGGTGATCAAATTACCCTCTTTATCCTTGCATGTAAGTGCAGCGTGGTGTGTAGCGCGTCATACTGCGGATTATTTGGTAGAACTTCCGCACCTGGTGCGGACCTTGCTCTCTACTTTTCTCTATTTCGCAGACAAGGTTGTTTTCCCACGCACTTTTCTTTGTCTGTGGTCTTTTTTCAAATCTTCTGAGTTCTTTGTATTTCTCCTGGCGTACCCGCGTCCTATGAGACTACTGCATTGCCAGGTATGCACCATTCTTATGTTCAGGCGCTTGTTTGCACTCATCATCAAACCAGTCGCTCTGATCTCTACGACTACTGCCTAAGATTGAGCTAGCAGTACTAATGACAATATTCTTAAGGCGTGTCCATTTCTCTTCTACGCCCGGTATTTCGGGTCCCAGGACTTACTCTTCGTCCGTCGAGTTCTTCGAGGACGAGTCTTAGCGCATGACCAAAGGTTTTACTGGTATTCTCATTGCGTATGGCAGCCGTGTTGATTCGAACTTGATCCGCAGATGCAATACGTCTCCGTAAGGCAATCCACGCTCAGAAAACTGTACCAACAAGATAGTGATCCGAGTCGACGTTGGCACCTCGGTACGTTCGTACCGTCACCACGCTAGAGGAGTGGCAGCGATCTATCAACACGTGGTCAATTTGGGCGCGAGTGGCTCCATTAGGTGATACCCAGGTGGCCTTGTGGATATCTTTACGTGGAAACATGTTACTCGCAACGACCAAGTTCTATGATGCTGCCAGTTCGATGACTCGTAGTCCATTGTCATTAGTGTTCTCATGAAATCTATGGGAACCTGTGTAGTGCCTGAAAACCGGCTCCCGACCTATTTTTGCATTCAAATCACCAAGAACGATTTTCACATCGTATCTTGGGTAGGCGTTGAGGGCTCGTTTGACGTTCTCGTAGCATTCTTCTTTTTCGTCGTCAGGGGAGTCCTCTGTAGGTCCGTGAACGCTTATGTTCTTAAACTTGCGTCGCACGCGAAGAGTGCATAGCCTTTCGTTTATTGCATTAAAGCCGATAATGGCAGGCTTCAGTTTTTGGCTGACAAGAAAGCCTACCCCGAGCACATGGTGTTTTGTATGACAGCTGTAATAAATGTCATACTCTTTTCTTTGAATAACACTACTCCTCGTCAATCTTATTTCTTGTAATGCTGTTATCTCAGCCTTATATTCGGACAGGGCATCGGCTAGCTGGTGTGCAGCTCGAGCTCTGTATAGTGAGCGGACGTTCCATGAGAAAATTCTTAAATCATTTAGCCATTTGCATTTCCGTGGTCGTCGTCGTGTATCCGGTCCATATCCGGGGCTTGTTAAATTGGCCTGGTTATTAGCCTTGCCCCAACTTTTCTCAGGATGTCGCTGCATGCATTGGTCCACTACTTGGCGAGCGCCAAAGTAGGTATTCAGGGGTGTCACGTGGAGACTGCATGTCAACTTGGATTGAACAGAGACAAGGATCGTCCTGGTCTTCGCCGGGTTGAAAGCACTCAGTGACTTTCCCCTCTATGTTCGCTTCCATCCCCCCACGTTGTCGTATTAAATATTTAAAAACTGTTCAACAGAGTCTAGCAGTTATAGATCGCAACACAAACGACCTAGATAAAGGTCACCAATACAACAGAACCTAATAAAGGATTACAATTTTCTCACCGTGCATGAATACTTCCAAAGAAATGCAAGACCTTACTGGTGATATCCGGCATAGAGAAACAATTCTTGGTATCATTTATGCAACGATGTAATCCACACGGTAGCAATAAATTTCGTTTTGGGTATGTAATAATTATGAAACACATGGTAGCAATAAGTTTCGTTTTAAGTATGTAACATTTTAATAATCAGTCTAAAGATAGATTCACGAGAGCGAAGAAAAATATAGAAATTGTCTTTTTTTTTATAATAAAATCCTTTGTTAAAAGTTCTGGCATCGAGCCCTTTTTTTTTTCTTTTTTTTTATATTAGACTTTTTTCGGGAGAGGCGAACCTATAGCGCCGAGTGGGCGCCGCGAGATGCGATCAAATAGCTGTTGCTTCCTTTTTGGACAGTTGCAGGTTGTAACGCTCCGGGAAACCGCGCTCTGTAACGGAATGAGTTCTGATGCAGGGTTGATCGCGCCGTCGGGAGATGAACCACAAACGGGTGGGATACGTCGGATTGTCTTGTGGAGCGCATATAAGCCGAATTGCGTGGAACAATACCAAGAATCTCCGAAGAAGAGTACCCGTGATAATATCTGTAAAACAAACAGAGGTCGGCTACGCTATCGATGTGATAGCGACTGCACTCCCGACGTCAGCGCCGATCTCCTCGCACTCTCCGATCAGGCGTATCGCTCATCTCTGTATGTTCTCAAGTAGGTCGAGGGTATGTTTAGGAGCCGAGCTTCAAACATGAAAGCAATATTCAATCGCGGGTCTAATTTGGGATCTATATAGGAGAAGAAGTTGGGCCAAAGTCAACTATTTCCTGGCTCTAAAAAGATAGCTCAGTTGTCCTGAGGTTGACCTGGCGAAACTCGACACGTGTTTATGCCATGATACATTACCACAGACCGTGACGCCGAGCAATCTCAAACTTTCCCCAGCCTCGAGGGCCCGGCCATTCATCATCAGCTCTGATCCACTTTTCTTTGTGAATGTTGTATATTGTGTCTTCGCTGCATTGAAGTCGACGAGATTGGCCCTTCCCCATTGCAGGACCCTATCTAGATCCTGATTCAGAGAGTCAATCTCTCTACATCTTAGCTGATGCGACGCAGATGCACCAATCGGCCGAACACTCGAAAAGGAGGAAACAAGCATACTATCATCCGCAAAACTGAACACTTCGTTATCCGTTGTCTCCAACAAATCATTTATGTGCAAAAACAAGGTTGGTGCCAAGACAGACCCTTGAGGCACCCCCGAATTAACAGGATACAGATCCAAACACTCGCTGTCCACAACAACCCGGATCAATCGATTCTCGAGGAAGCTCGTCGTCCAGTCGCAAAGCTGTTGGGAAAGTCCATATGAATGAAGTTTGCGCAGCAAAGCCCCGTACCAGACGCGGTCAAAAGCCTTGTAGATATCCAATGCGACCGCCCTTGACTCACCATGCCGTTCAATAATCTCTGATACCGACTCCGCGCAAGCGTTAACATCGGAGTTTCCGAAGCACACCTCCGACCATGTGTAACAATTGGGATTTTTTATTTCTCCAATGCTAACATTTATTATTAATTTATCAATTTGTAGCTTATTACACCTAAGTAATTTTACTCACAAGAAGCCCCGCTCTACTTGTGGGTGGCCGCAGACTTCTTGTTTTCGATTACCTGTGTTCTTACAACTCAATCGCACCCACTTTATATACCATTAAAGAACCGTAAATACTGCAGATGATGCACTTCCACATACCCAACGAATAACCTATTCCGAGGTTATTCGCCTGTCATTGCTCACTCGTTTAGTTCTGCAAAAAAGCTATTTCGGTATATGTTTTACCAATTACTTAATTGCTTTACCTGTGAAACTTGCACACGAATCAATTTAAACGTTTAAACGTTTTGCGGAGCCAACGTCCGCTCCAATTTCCTAGCATTGCTCCATACTTTGAATTCAGTAACTCAATTCCCGTTCCGCATGTGTAGGCAGTTTGCTACCGTTGAATCGTTTTATGACAATGCCGCCGTATGTTTACATCTGTTGGTGTAACCTAAATTGCGACGACCTTGAGCGAACGATTAAACGATTCAATTTGTTCGGTTCGCTTGTGCATTTTGCTGTGTCTGCAGAATGCTTGCGTTGTGGATGTTTGTTTACATCGAATTGAAAATGAGATTTGCGAATTGAATTGGGATGAGTGAATATTGTTTCTGAAGAAGAAATGAATTGCATATCTTGGATTGATGGAGATATGAATTGAGTGGAGTGTGGCTTCGTATGCAAATGTTTGGGACAATGGAATATTTATTGTTATTGATTTTGATATCAAACGAATGGTGAAAGTGCATCACCTGGGTAGTCGGTAAGTATAATATGATAAGTAGTGGGGTGTGACGTTCCTCCCCTCTGAAAAGAAAGAAAATCACCGGTACGAGTGATTTTCTGTGGTACGTAGGTGGTTGCAGATGTGAGTTGAAAGTTGGTGTTTACAATTTGTTTCATAAGTTTTTACAAGGTTTTGTATATAAGTGTAGCTATGTATGTAATCAATAGTTTTATGTATAATTTTGATTGTAAAGATCTTTGTTTTTCTTTATGCTATTGGGTCTAAAAATTTTTTTAGTAAGTTTGTCGTAACTTAGTGTATATATGTTTGCAATTTGTTTGCGGATTACAATTTTTAATTATAATAAATTTTCTATGTATATATGCAATTAATTAAATTTTCTGTATGTAATTATTGATAACTGTGCTATTCGTATGTAATAATATAGGTAATATAATTTTCAAAAGAGCATAATTCTAACATAAATTTTCGTGTAAGCAGTTTTTTTGAAACTATTATTAATTGGTGGGTTTTTCTTCTCTTTTTTTTTTTTGATATATATATAACCAATTCTTTATAGTATGTATATATTAACAATTAAATTATTTAAAATTTTCTTGGTATATATTTAATAATCCTTATAGTTTATATGTATAATTAATTAATCTTACGTACAAATGGTTAACAGTTGGGTAATTTAAAATTTTCTTTAATAATCCTTATAGTCTATATGTGTAATTAATTAATTTTATTTAGGTAATTAATTCTTTGAAATTTTCTGGATACATTTTTTGATTAGTTACTATATATATATATTTTTTTTTTTTTTTTTTTTTTAATTTTCTGGGTATATATGACTTTACTATCTATGTTTGTTTAGTACTTAATTTTCTATTATCGGTATGTATGCAGTGTAATTCGTTTCGTTGTAACATGTATTTTATAAAAAAAAATTTTTTTTTTTTTTTTGTATGTCTATTAACTATATTATGTATTACATTTTTTTTTTTTTTTGTGTATATATATTGGCATGTTTTTAAGATTGTTGATAGCAATAGTTTTTCTTGTTTTCGTCTTTGAGTTGGTGTTCGTAATTTGATCTTACTGGTTTGTTTTGGTTGGCTAGTTTCCGATAGTTTTTATATTACTAAATTTATTGTTCTCCCTAACGGCGTGGGTTTAGGTGGGGAGTCGGGTTCTTTGTCGAGATGTACAGGAATGTTTGGGAGGCTATGGCCTTTGGACAAATAAATGGGGGTCTGCGGCAAGACTTTTATTGTTTCTCGTTTGGACCGGTGTTTTGATTTTGTGCGTAAGATTCTTCCTAGTTTGTAGAATAACCATAATGCTAGTGACGGTAAAACCGCATACATAAGTAGATGGGGACCCGTGAAATATGAGTTTCTTGATCCTCCATAATGGTTCTCGTTCTGTGTTAGGTGTAGTGGGATACTGTTTGAGGCGAATTCAAACCCGATATTATTTAAATCTCGGTTGCTTGGTTTTGGCCTGATTGCTATGTCTGGTATCTCTATTGTATTCACGAAGTCCGTACCAAAATAAAGTGTTATGTTTGACCGGTTTATTCTTCGTTGTTCTGCCTCTAATGTGGCGTCGGGGGACATAGCCTTGCATCCCGCATCAAGACTGAGTATTCCGGTACCCTTAATGATCAAGCTTTGCAGGTCCGGACCACAGGTTAATTTGAGTCGAGTATCGTCAGGCACCACAAATAGCCAGGCGTTTGACGAGCTCAGACTATACCAGATCTCCCGGGTGGAGTTAAATATGTGGATATTGCAATTTGTGGGAGACCTACTCCCGGAGAATAAACCAATTATGCAATTCTGGAAGTTCTCGTTTCTAATTACTAGATTTCGTCTACTCAGGGGGGTATCCTTTTTGTAGTTTATGCATTGATGGAAACTGTCGGCGTTCAGGAAAACATATTCCCTCCTAAGTGGATTAAACGCCAAGAAAGGTTCGTCAACTTGGACGTACCAATGAATTCTCTCCTTTGATCTGGCCGGTATTGGTGTAAGTTGGTAGAATACGTATTCTCCTGAGATTAAAGGTACATTAACCATTATTATTAGTTCATTGTGGGCATATTTTAATTTTACATCCGCTAGTTTCTCCAATTCGCTAGGAAAGACCGTATTTAGTTTGAACGGGAGTCTGAAATTATTCATCGATTCTAACTGTATTTCGCGTAGGGCGGTTCCAAACTCCGTGGTGGTCAATATAGATCGATGTAGGATACCCAATTTCGCATCATTGATTATGTCTAGGAGTTGGTTTTGCTTAAATTCAAGACTCACTAGTTCCATAGTGAAAAAGGTGATCTTTCGATCGATGGTGTTGGTCACTAGCTCTAACTTTGTCAGATTGTTTTCCTGATTCCTCAGGTCGGTCAATTCTTCTTCCAACCGCAGAAAATTTTCATTTATTTTTCCTGCCGAGATATTTAGACTTCTACCTATGTTTGTTATGACCGTTAGTTGGTTATTTACTGCATGAGTTATGCTTTGCTGGTTGTCTTGTAGGTCTTGTATGGAGGTATGTATCATTTGGGACTCCCTGTCGTCCATAATGCCAAACAACGCGTTGGTTACTTCCCCTACAATGTTCAATACGCCTCTCTTTTGGCGGGTTTGTACTGGGAATAAACTCTGCAAAACTTGATGATTTTGTTTTACCCTAGAGCGCAAATCTGCCAAAATTCTGTTTGCCAAATCGCAGTGCGGCTTAATGTGCCTGATTTTATATATGTTTTGTATCTTACCATCGCCGTTTTGGCAGGTCCTGTAAAAGGTTTGTATTGCTACTTCCAATTTGTCCACCTCCTCTAATATTCCGTTGCCTTCCAAATGAATTGCCAGTCCCCATGTGCGTAACGAATGCTGGAAAGTTCCTATTCTTTCAGCGTGAATACCGGCTTTGTCGCCTATTTGTGTCACTTGTGCCTGTGCGTCTACCCCAATCCACGCTCCCAGAGCCATGATAAACAGGATTTGGGAGAACATGTTCTGTGGATTGAAATAGGAGCAAGTGTTACCTGGGTATTAGGTATGTATGTAGGAAAGTAAATTTATTCGTAATATGGTTTCAAACGATTATTATGTATCACGACTGATTTTTTACCCATTTTAATGGTAGTGTTTACGGAACCTTGTACGGCTGTAACGAGGTATGGTCCTTTCCAAAGGGGTGCCAGTTTCCCTTTTCGGTTCTCGATTTTAATAAGTACCTGGTCGCCTACATGGAAATTGTGGGTTCTCACTAATTTGTCATAGTAGACCTTTGAACGATATTTGCTCGCTAACAAATTTTGTTTCGCGATAGCATACGTTTTCTGAAGCTTATACCTTAGCTGGTGGTAATAGCTTTCGTGATTATAAACGGGTTCGGGTTCTCGTTTCAAGTTTGAAGGTACTTCGGGTGTAAAACCGTACAGACAGTCCATAGGGGTGAGTTTAGTGCTGTCATGGTAACTACTGTTGTATACGAACGTAGCTGTTCGCAAAAACTGATCCCACGACTTGGGATTTTCGTCAACTATACTGCGTAAGTATTCCACTAATGGTCGATGGGCTCGCTCGAGAGCGCCGTTTGACTGTGGATGGTATGCTGATGTTTGTAGTTTTTTTATTTTTAACAATCTGCACAACCCCTTGAATATGTCACTTAAGAAATTCGTACCCTGGTCGGTCACCAACTGTTTCGGTATTCCATAGCGAGAGACGATCTGATCAAAAACAATTTGTGCTACCGTTTGTGCCTCTGCATTTGGTATTGCATAACAATCCAAGAATTTGGTTAGGTTATCCTGGAAAGTCAGTATATACAGATTACCACTGTGTGATTGTTCTAAAGGGCCAACAATATCCAAATACACCTTATCAAACGGTTTTTCTGCGATGTCTGTGATTTCCATTGGCATCCGTAGGGGGGGTGTTGATTTTACGGTTTGACATTTCTTACATTTCTTGATATACTTTTTGATGTCTCTAATCATATGTCGCCACCAATACTTCCTACGAATCCTCTTATAGGTTTTCATTACTCCCTGGTGTCCACCGAGGGGTGCATCATGGAAACCCTTTAGAATTGTTTCAACTTCACTTGGGTTAGTTATGACTTCAGTCTGTGTTTTTTCGGTTAGTTGGAGTTCTTCTGATTGTTTTTTAGGTATATTTGGTGGGACTCCTGCGTCTTCTGATAAGGGTATACTTGCCTGAGTCCTTTTTGCTTGACTCTGTGAACGTGTTATTAGGTTACACTGGCAAATGGGTGAGTAGGATTGTTCTTCTTGGCTTTCCTCCCGGGGAATGCGACTTAGGGCATCGGCGTTAGTGTTATATTTACCCGGCTTGTATTCGATTTTGTAGTCGAATTCGGATAATTTATGGTTGAAACGTACTAGGCGCGTCGTAGGGTCCTTTACATTAAAAACGCCTTTTAGAGGTTTGTGGTCTGTGTAGACTGTAAACCTTCGTCCTAGGAGATAGCATTGAAAATTCTTTACCGCCCAAACAATTGCCAACAGTTCTTTCTCTATAGTTGAGTAGTTCCGTTCGGCTGGCGTAAGCGATGGGTTGGTCCTTTCCTACTTTACCTTGGGATAGTACAACACCGATAGCTTCGTGGCTTGCATCCGTCGTGAGGTTGAACGGTTGCTCAAAGTCAGGGTAGCTGAGTAGTGGTGGGGAAACAAGAAGTTCTTTTATGTTATCGAACGCCGTTTGGCACTTTTCTGTCCAAGTGAACTTGACATCTTTACGTAGGAGGTTTGTTAACGGGCGTACGATTTTAGAGAATTCTGGGATGAATTTTCGATAATAATTGGCAAGTCCCAGGAAGGATTGTACTTGCTTGACTGTTCTAGGGATTGGAAAATTTTTAACACTGTCCGTCGTGCTGGGATTTGGACGTGCTCCTTTCTCTGAACATATGTGTCCTAGATAGACTATTTCCTTTTGTAGGAATTTACACTTTTCTGGTTGTAGTCGTAAATTGTGTTGCTTCAACCTGGTAAAGACCTTTTCGAGTTTTTTGTTGTGGTCTTGTAAATCTTTCCCGTAAATGACAATGTCATCCAGGTATACGAAACATTCGATGCCTTGAAGACCGGCCAGGACGTGATTCATTAACCTTTGAAAGGTGGCCGGAGCTCCTTTTAAACCGAACGGCATGCGTTTAAACTCGTAGTGCCCGTAGTTGGTACTGAATGCAGTTTTGGGTTGATCCTCTGGATTGACCAATACCTGGTGATACCCACTGGCAAGATCCAGGGTGGAGAAGTATCGGGAATTTCCTAGCTGGTCGAGGATATCTTCAATTCGTGGTAGGGGGTAGGCGTCACCGATGGTTTTTTCGTTTAGTTTTCGGAAATCTACCACGACTCGCCACCTGTTTTCTCCGTCTGGCCCTGATTTCTTTGGGACAACGAGGAGGGGTGAGTTCCAAGGACTTTTGCTTGGCTTTATTATATCGCTTTCTAACATTTCTTTTACCTGATCATTTATTACTTGTCTTTTTGTTTGAGGCAGTCTGTACATCCTTTGATTGATTGGTGCTCGATTTTGTATAATTGGTATCTCGTGTGTTACCGTATCTGTGTGAGGTAATTTGTCGCCCTTTAGGTAGAATATGTCCGCATATTGTTTGCAGAGTATGGTAATGGATCCCTTTTCTTCTGGGGTTAAGTGTTCGGACAGGTGTAGTTCCTGTTTAAGTTGGTCGTTTCGTGAATGGGTGATTGGTTCGTCCGCAGACTCCTTCTCTGTGAAAAGGTATCGAATGCTTTGGATATTCGAACCGTAATCACTCCTTAACGAAGATGCTCCCTGGTTTATCAGTGGAGTTGTAGGATGCTCTCTAAATGAGTTTATTGTTCTGGAAACTGTTAGTAGTTTGCTTGCTTTTATGTGTGGGGCGGTAGCGCCTCCTGGTAGTATAGCTTTCTGGGGGGAGGCCCCATTGCTCAATTCTCGTTTTAGACATGGTTTGTCAGGCTTTATTCCTGTGGGATAGCGTTTTATCTTCTGATAGCGTTTGGGCGTGTTAAAATTATGTTTCAGATTCATTTTTACTAGTTGAGAACCTTTCATCGTCACTAGGGTTTTGCAGCTGGATTCTGGTGTAGGGGAATTCTTCGGGGCTTTATAGGCGGTATATCTGACCGTGTTGGGTCCCGTTTTTTCTATAATTTGCCTCCCTATTGCTGCCCTTTTGTGGCGTGGATTTTCGGTGTTTAATGAGATCTTGAATTCTTCAGGATTTTGTTTGGTACGTGGAAATCTGAGTTGCCGTTTAGGGCCTTCTATGTTACAATTTCTAGATAAGAAATCGTTTCCCAGTAATCCGTTCTCGGTTAAACCGGGCATCTGGCGTACCACCTGGAATTTGCAAGGGAGTTTAGCTTTTAAATTGAAATTTCCTTGGCAACTTCCCAAGGTTTTTCCTGTACCGTAAGGAGTTTGGATGGTACATGCGTCATTTTTGTTAGTTCTGGTTTTGTTGGGGTTTAGAGCTTGTTGATTAATTATGCTCACCTCGGCGCCCGTGTCTACCACCAATTTTACCTTTTTGTTTTGACTTATGTCTAGGGGTAGATTAACGGTGGGTACTCTGGCTGGAGGTGGCTGATGGTTCCCTGAATGATTGTTATTTTTTAATGTTGTCGAGCCGGGGATTTTTGGCTCGACCGCAATACGTTTCCCTGGTTCCGGGATTCCCATTTAATCTTTTGGTGGCATTCCAATACGTCATGCCCTTGTCTACCGCAGAAGTCACAGGATTTTCTTATGTTGTAGACCCTGGGTGTATTATTCGTCGGGGTGTAACCAGGTCGTGGCGTAGGATTGTTGGCGAATGCAACTCTGTTCGGATTTCTGTCCCTGAAAGGATTTCTATTTTCGTTTGGGATGTCGAAATGATGTCGATTTGGTATTTTCCTGCATTCCCTTATATCGTGGGTATAAGTTTTACAATTTGTGCAAAAAGGAGTGTTTTTTTGGGTAAGACAGTCGCTGTAGGTATGTCCTTTTTTCTGACAGAAATTACAGGTTATTCTAGCTGTAATGGAACGATGGTTTTTAGTAACAGCAGATAAATCATTCTGCTTGTGCCCTGGTATACTGTTATCCTTGTACTGGGGTAAAAGATTGGCATGGGGGACTTGGGGTACAATTGGAATATATGGTGTGTTTGATTGGTTTTGTATTGAAGCTAAGTTGCGGGTGGAGGGGTGGGTGTTAGAATTTTCAGTAAATTGAATAGGTCCTGACATAAGGCTGTATGGTTGGGTTTGGAATGCCGCTTGTTGTAGTTTTTCCATGTCTAAAGCTTTCTGTATTATTTCGTCTATCGTACCGTCTCCCAGAGTTAGCAAATATTGACAGAGATGTGAGTTGTTGACACCGCTTTTTAAAGCGTTTTTAGCGAAGTCCTCAAGCTGTGCCTTCACAGCTGAGGCTGTGGTCATACCGTACTTTTGATCCGCTGCTTCCTTGCAAAGCATCAGCATCTGCTTTATCCTTGCGGTAAAGGCGATGAGCGCTTCCAAGGGTAGCTGTCGAATCGTGATTAATTTATTTACTAACTCCTGGTAGGTCTCTCGAGGCAGATAGGTCTGATTTAATAGTCTTTCTACCTCCTCGAAAGTGGCTGGAGGGTTTGAGGCAATCAATAGGTATGCCTCGCCTCGTAAACGCGTAGAAAAAATGTTCAAGAACGCGGGATGTTCCTCAGCAGACAGACATTCCATTACCTTCCTGCAACATCCCAGGAAGGTTTGCAGGTCATGGCTAACTAGAGGGCCCTGACCACCTGAAAATATTGGGACAAGCTGGGATGTTAGCTTGGCGATCTTCGTATAGTCTACAGACATTTTGTGGAGGTATCCTAAAGGTTTGTAAGGGGGAGTTAGGGATAGATTTAGTCCAGGGGGAGTGCCAATCCTACCTAGTGATATTCGGGAAGGTTCACCGTCACCAACGCCGGGGGGGGACTCGTATTTGTTTAGTGTTAAATCGCTAGAGGACGCGAGGTTTCGGAAATCGGTTATTTCCGCTTTGAATTTTTCCGTGGCGCTCCTCAACTTGGAGACGCCAGCTAGTCTTTCCTCGTGAGTTTTGTGTAGTTGTGTGTCTAAAGTGTCGTAATGTCTAACCGATAGGCCTGTGTTTGTTTGCCCTGTCTCGCACAATTTTTCAATATAATCTAATAGACTTACCGTATTATTCAGAACGGTGCCGCTGCGCAGTCGTCTTGGTGAATATCCTGATGGTCCTGGAGTTGATGGTGCGGTTGCTTCAGTATTTGTGGAGTCTCCGGTAATTGGCTCTTTGCTGGACATTCAGTGTCACTTTGTTGCCTGGGTGTGGGTTTCTCCTATTGTGTTGGGAGTGTTGTGTTTGACTCCGAATTAGTTCATACGTCCACCAGTAGTGTTATTCCTTGGTGTGCTGGTGTTGGGTTGGTTGGTGTTGGTGAGGACTTGGGTCACCAATTCCTGCTGGACCTGGGTTTGCAGTGTTGACTGAGACTTCGGTAATCACTATTTTTATTCGTCCTACTGGGTCTTGGAGTGTTATTATTATCTTCGTTGTTCAAGACTCGTTGTTATGGTGTGGTAATGAATTTTGGCCATAGGTACACTCGTCAATGCTGCGACATTAGGGGCAGATCGCAAAGATGAAGTTTTTGTTATAGCGTTGTTGGTGATTATAGTCTCATGTAAGTGGGTGCCACTGTTGTACCGAGTCAACTACTCCGGATGGATATCCCCTTTTTTTTTAAATTTATTTTTAAAATTGATTTATCAATTTGCACTCCCGAAGCCAGGCTCAACTTCGGGTGACGGGGTAGGGTGTCTTGCCCAGTGCAAATGAGTTAATTATTATTTTAGGGCTAGGCTCTTTAAAAGCGCTTACAAGTTCTTAAACTTGGGCTTCCCTAGGTCCCTGCTCGGGCGCCAAAATGTAACAATTGGGATTTTTTATTTCTCCAATGCTAACATTTATTATTAATTTATCAATTTGTAGCTTATTACACCTAAGTAATTTTACTCACAAGAAGCCCCGCTCTACTTGTGGGTGGCCGCAGACTTCTTGTTTTCGATTACCTGTGTTCTTACAACTCAATCGCACCCACTTTATATACCATTAAAGAACCGTAAATACTGCAGATGATGCACTTCCACATACCCAACGAATAACCTATTCCGAGGTTATTCGCCTGTCATTGCTCACTCGTTTAGTTCTGCAAAAAAGCTATTTCGGTATATGTTTTACCAATTACTTAATTGCTTTACCTGTGAAACTTGCACACGAATCAATTTAAACGTTTAAACGTTTTGCGGAGCCAACGTCCGCTCCAATTTCCTAGCATTGCTCCATACTTTGAATTCAGTAACTCAATTCCCGTTCCGCATGTGTAGGCAGTTTGCTACCGTTGAATCGTTTTATGACAATGCCGCCGTATGTTTACATCTGTTGGTGTAACCTAAATTGCGACGACCTTGAGCGAACGATTAAACGATTCAATTTGTTCGGTTCGCTTGTGCATTTTGCTGTGTCTGCAGAATGCTTGCGTTGTGGATGTTTGTTTACATCGAATTGAAAATGAGATTTGCGAATTGAATTGGGATGAGTGAATATTGTTTCTGAAGAAGAAATGAATTGCATATCTTGGATTGATGGAGATATGAATTGAGTGGAGTGTGGCTTCGTATGCAAATGTTTGGGACAATGGAATATTTATTGTTATTGATTTTGATATCAAACGAATGGTGAAAGTGCATCACCTGGGTAGTCGGTAAGTATAATATGATAAGTAGTGGGGTGTGACAAAATCTCGCAAATTGTCCCAGTTAGCAGACCCATACTTCCATACATGGCGAAGCTGCCTAGGCCGGTTATTCGCTTGATATGCAAGTGCTTGCGCGACAGATACCAAGCAGTGATCTGAGTTTCCCAATGGCGCAGAAACCTCTACAGTATAAATACTCGGTTCAGATGTCAAAAACAGATCCAGGGTGTTCGCATAATCGCCTCGGACATCCGGCTCTCACATTGGCTCCCCCACGTGTTGAGTCAAGTTGTGGCTTACAGCAAACATCTCCACTAGCCTCCCAGCCTGGTCGGTTCTGTTGGAATGTAACAACCAGCCGGAATTGTGCACATTAAAATCCCCAAGGACAACAATTTCAGAAGATGGGTGGTTGATCTGTATCCAGTCGACGGTATTTATTTATTTATTTATTAACAGGGGAATTAAAAATAATACAAATAATGTACAATGTGGCATTTTTGAATCCGAAAACAATCTATCAGCACTCATTTCATTCTCACATATCATACTATCAAGCAGTGGCGTAGTACATTATTTTCGCAGAAGGCAGAGCCCGTGCGCGAAAACCGTATGTGAAAGATGTTCGAAAAATGTCGCCGCCCGATCGTCATTCGGGGAGTGGTAAAGACAACAAAGAAATTTAACGGAATTCCTCAGCACGACCCTCAACCATATGATGTCCATATTATTGGGTTCCAACGCCTTCATCCTCTGGCAAGCCAGATTGGACCGCGCGAAGACGCAGACTCCGCCCTTAAAGCGGAATCTCGAATGTAAGTCGTATCCAGAGCAACGAAGATATGTCTAATCAGTTGAGGAATCGACCTGGGTCTCAGTTAGGGCAAGGATATCAGGTTTCGTTGTTTGCAAATATTGGTGGACGGCGTTTACATTCGTATTGGTGAAACCGATGCCCCTGATGTTACAAAATGCCGTCACCACTCGAGCGTGGGTAGAGTCTCGAGAGCGAGCCCAGTTATGCGATGACGAACCTCTTAAAGTTCCATTATTTATCATAATATATGCATGACCTTCCCCCTGACATAGTCCCCCCGGGAGATCCAAATGGGAGACTAGTTTACCTCCGGAATTCTTTATATCAGAAGGTACCATCATGACTTATCTCCGTGTCAGTCCGGGCCATCAGCCACACATCCGAAACACCGTCGAAGATTTCTCTCGGCGATATCGCGGAATGTACAGCGTGGCAGGGTGGAATCTCACCTTGGGACCGACTACCACCTAACCAACCTTTTCTTGAACCGGTCCATCAGCCAAGCTCCGAAAGATGGCCAGGGATTTCTTCCGGCCATTTCACGGAGCTTAAAGCTTGATGTGGTGGTATTTCACCGGGCGCACAGGGCGTTGGGACCCCGGCTACCACTCGGCCTTTAGTCGCCTCTTACGACAAGCCGGCCTAGCTGTGAGTGTATTTTAACGCCCTACTCACGGGGCTATTGTCGAAATTACATCCCTAGTGGACAATTCACTGATCCAATGGATCCTTCTGGCCGTTGAATTCAAGTATTCTTGTAGGTGTCAAATCCGCCTCCCGTCAAATTAATGCAAGTGTTCCCCAGAGTTCTGTATTCCCACCCGCTCTCTTCTTTGTCTTTATAAATGATCTCTTGTCCATTACCCACAACCCAATTCACTCGTTTGCTGATGATAGCACGTTGAGTCTTTCATATTCATACGAACATTCCCGACTAAATTCTTCACAGCGTCGAGATAGGCTCCTCGACGTGACAGCAAAATGAAAATCATGGTGTTGACTCAGAAAATGCCTGTCGCATCGGACAGTAATTAAACACATTTTAACACTACAATTTAACTTTTATTACACGAATTTAAATTGACATCGTAAAAGCACAGGTGCTGAAGGCACCGTAAACAACATGACATTCAACGTAAAAAAACCATACTGTCCACAAAAACAGTAAAACAGCAACGCGTGAAAACAGTACCATGGAAAACGTCACATGAATAGACCATTTTGCTTTGTCTATTCGGCAATAGGTGGCGCTCCGTGTGGTATGTTTTTTCCGACTGGTATACGCTGGTATGTATGTTGCGGAACTGCAACATCTTCCCGGGCCTCGACTATGGAGCCAGTAGGCCTCCTTAGTTGGCGCCACCACCTGGTGTCAGCGCCGTGGGAAGTGGCGGTTGGTATGGTGGTTGAGCTCAGAGACCTTAATGCTCGTATTGCTCATACACCGGCATAACGGTAGGGTGGCAAAATTAATTATATTGTTATACTATATATGTATTTTATTAGTTGATTAAGTTATAGAATATACTTGGTTATGTGGCCGTAGTATTATTTATAGTATCAGTGTGTGTGTGTGTGTGTGTGTGTGTGTGGGTCGTTGTTTATTGTTGATAGTCTCCGACATGTTGGAGGGGTTGCCTGAGAGGCGATATTTGCCGCATCAGCTGCGGCAACGATGTGACTTGTGTTTAATGTTAAATGTTGGTTGGATCGTAAATCCCTGGTGTCATCGATGAACTTCTTGGACGTAGTCCTCTCCTTGGATCGTGGATCCCTCTGTGTCATCGATGACCTTCTTTGACGTAGTCCTCTCTTTGGATCGTGAATCCACTTGTATGTAAAATTTCAATAAGTTGAACGTAGTCCTATGTTGGATCGTAAATCCGTATGTATAATAAAATATGTTGGACGTAGTCCCATGTCGGATCGTGAATCCGTACGTAGTAGGAATATTTTGGACGTAGTCCTATGTTGGATCGTGGATCCATGAATGATAAGTGAGCGATGTGATCGTCAATATGTTGAAGGTGATGGATTGTAATTCCACCATCTTCTCAGTATGTCCAGCCTGTGCCGCTACCAGAAATCTTAGGTATACCGCCAACTGCATAGAATCATCTGCGACTCGAATCCAAGTTGATTGCTCTGGCTGATGCTGTTGCAGTTGGGGATATGTCCCATCTACGCCGCTAAACCAATGCTCGGCGTTGGGCGAATTTCTTGATGGGAGCTGAGATTGTCATCATAAGGTCTATGCTGCTGCTGCAATTGTTGTTGTGGGTGCTGTGACCGCATATGATTTATTGTTGGAACAGCATAGTTGTTCAGGTTCTGATAGTGATCATATTCTGTTAACTTATACCTGGCACTTGATTGAGCCAGAGAGGTTGCGCATCCGGGTTGCTATTAAGAGGATTAATCTGCTCATTATTAGACTTATGTTCAATTGAGCCACAGGATGGAATAGTTCTAAAGCCAGGTACTTTCTTCTTTGACTGGTGGCTGGACCAAGTGTTCACTATTTGCCTTCCGTTGGTTGGATTTCCCGAAGGGTGCCGGCATCTTTCCTATTCTTCTCTTTCTATATTCCATAATCTTTGCACCGAAAGTCTATCTTAGACACCGACTCCGTTGGAGTGGTGCCCCCGTGGCAGCTATGTGCAATGGGCGGTGTTAAGAGGATGCCCCCAAAGCATTTCGTCCAGGCGGCGAAAGGTGAAGAACCCCAGACACGTGACAACGATGTGCCTGAGTGGCGAGAGCGGCAAAATCAGGATGCTCGACCGATGAATCCTTGCGACGAGAAGCGGTGAACTCCAAATCCGCGACAGCTTTCTGATGTCATGCTTTTCCGAAGGGTGCCGGCATCTTTCCTTGTTCCTCGTTTTCTTGTCCCTTAGTCTTGTAACCGAAAGTTTATCTTAAACACCGACTCCGTTGGAGTGGTGCCCCGTGGCAGCTACGTGCAATGGGCGGTATTAAGAGGGTGCCCCCAGAGCATTTCGTCCAGGCGGCGAAAGCGAAGAACTCCAGACACTTAACTGCAATGTGCCTGGGTGGCGAGAAGCGACAATCCTGGATGCTTGAGCGATGAGTCCAGGTGACGAGAAGCTGTGCCCCAGGAACGGATGTAAATGAGATGGTAAATCGCAATTCCCGGTGGTCTTGGACTTATTCATCTGCAAGTTCGATGTTTGAGATGATACTTGCAGGTATAGGACCGGAAGTGTCTTCGTTGACGAACTTTGTCTCAGTACTGACCGTTTAGAGTGAAACGCTGAAGCTTAGTTTTCTACCGGAGGGAAGTTTCCAAAACTTTTTGTCCCCCTGATGTTGTTGCAGGTGACGCTTGCCTAAATCCTGTAGCGTGGATCGTGAAAAGTACCCGCAACATCGTTGAAGGAGGAGCCGAATGATGTCCTCAACCGAAATACTGAGACCGATAGACAACTTCTTCATTTACCCGCGGTGACCTCTGCAGAATGAAGAGAAATGCAACAACCTCGGATATTATAAGTGGACTGTATTTTGGCTTTGTAAAGTTGATTGTTATTTAACTTGTTGTTTAACTGTGTTAAAGCTGAAATGGTGTTTGATGGCTCGTAAATCCATTTATGTCATCGATGACTTCTCGGACGTAGTCCTCTTTTGGATCGTGAATCCCTCATGTCATCGATGAATCCTTGAACGTAGTTCTAAATTGGATAGTAAATCCATACGCGTTCCACTCGTAAGAAACGCAAAAAATGTTTATTCTATTTATATTGGAGTTGTAGTATGGGACAAAACAGGAAATGTGTATTATTTGATTTTATTTTCCGCTGATTACAAAAGACAAATTAATTAAATAAAGCAGAAGTTAAGTTATTCTTCACAAGATTAACGAACCACGCAACCAGTACGGGCTCGTAGATGTCTGCCCGATGTGAAACTCTGGAAATAGATATGTGGTATCAGCGCTTGGTGATGTAATACCTGCATCAGATTCCCATTGTCGTTATCAGGTTCTAATTGAATAGCTTTCGTATAGGCGTCTATGGTTTCATCATACTTTCCTGTATTGATTCGGCCATATGCTTTACTGTAATTTGGATTGTAGAATAATGCAGAGTTGCAGTCTTTAATCGCACTATCGTTTTCTGTTACACGGATATATGCTGCAGCTCGATTACAGTAGAATGTTGGATTTTTCGGATCGAAACTAATTGCCCGGTTGTCTTGGATTACTGCTTCTTGATATTTGCATTCCTTCATCAGGCGGTTGCCTTTATTCTTAATCTGTTCGGCTGTTTCAAGGGGTTGTAGATTGCGTTCGATAAACATCGACTGGAACATTTCGAATAGATCTAACCTTTGTGGTTCCGCTTGTGAGGTTGTGCCTGCCCTGTTAGACGTAGCTTCTTCGCTATCGAGATCCTCGTCATCGCTCAGATTAAACGCTGCTTGCAAACATTGTATAACAACATCCAGACTTTCGACGACGTCAGTGCCCAGCGATTAGCCCTCACTCGGTTGTTCTACATAGTCAATGAAGGATTTAACGAACTGCTTGTTGACTTGATCGGACATTTTCGAAATCTATCAACCGTAAACACTGAATTGCCGTTATTGGTCTCAAATCACTGCACGATCCTGTTCTTGATAGAAGAAGGTGATTGTTTTCCGTTTCACAATCGTTATTAATTCCGATTTTTTCCTTTTTTTAAATCAATATTGCATTCATGTGAAGTTCAACTAACTCCATCCAAGAATACACATGAATCAGCATTTTTAGATACATTAGCATATGTGCTAAGACTCGCGGTGGCACATAAACGCGGTTACGATATTGGTCGAAATCCCTCAGTGAAATATCCAAAACACCCGACGTAAACGTCAAAGTACCATTCTGTAAGTTCAGGTGTCTCTCATTAACGATTTCGGGACTTCTATATCTTTCAAACACGCGCACGATTATGTCGGGAGCATGCACAACTGCCTCCTCAATATTGCCCCGAATCCCTGCACAGTCCTGATCATGGACTGAGAAAATACCTGTTTTCTTAGGTTTTGTCTTCTTGACGGACCAGTGGGAAGAAATGAAACTCTTGATGTAGATAAATTCAACATCGTTCTTCATAACGATTTGTAAAATTGTTTGAACAAATCACCTAATTTAGTGATCTGTGATAGTTGTTCTTCGGCTTGCTTTCGCTGCTCAGGAATAACAGCTTTTGTGTCCTGTATCAATTCCGTCCATTTGTTGATTTAATTACTGATTTATTTAACTTTGATGATGAAAAGAGTGTGATGTCAAAACGTAGATTTAAACACAAGCACGACACAGCACAACACTCCTTAAGTTAGGATCCATTCGGATCGCTAATTAATTGTATATATTATTATAAAATGATTGCCACCTACCTGTTTTACTGGAGCGCTGCTCACGTTGATCACATGTTGTTGATGTTTCCTTGTTGATGATGTGAACGTAATCCCATGGACGTAATCCACTTTCCTGTTCGTTGATAGTTCCCTCGTTGAGGATGTGATCCGATGGACGTAATCCAGACTTCTTGCTCGGATGTTATACATCCGGCTCAAAGGACCATAATGTACAGCGTCGAGATAGGCTCCTCGACGTGACAGCAAAATGAAAATCATGGTGTTGACTCAGAAAATGCCTGTCGCATCGGACAGTAATTAAACACATTTTAACACTACAATTTAACTTTTATTACACGAATTTAAATTGACATCGTAAAAGCACAGGTGCTGAAGGCACCGTAAACAACATGACATTCAACGTAAAAAAACCATCATCATCATCATCATCGGCACTACAACCGGGATCCGGTCTTGGCCTTATTTAACAAATCTCTCCACCGGTCCCGATTTCGAGCCGATGTCATCCAGTTTAGCACTCCCAGGCTCTGGGCGTCCTGGTCTACGCCATCCCTCCATCGCAGACAAGGTCTGCCGCGCTGTCTCCTTCCATACATCCTGCCACAAAGGACTTTCCGGGCAGGGTCCTCTTCGCTCATTCGAGCTAGGTGTCCCGCCCACCGGAGTCTACCGAGCTTGATTTTTCTTACAATATGAGCTTCAAGGTAGATTGCGTACAACTCATGGTTGTAGCGTCTCCGGAATCGTCCTCCCTCACATACGGGGCCAACAATTCTCCTTAAGACCTTTCTCTCGAACGCGGCCAAGAGTTCAGAGTGCTTTTTATTAAGCACCCAGGTCTCGGATCCATACATGAGTACTGGTAACACCATGGTCTTGTACAGTAGTAGCTTGGATGTTCTGGATAAATTTCGGGATTTAAAGAGCCTTGATAGACCATAGTAGGCTTTGTTGGATTTAATCAGCCGTTCGCGTATTTCTTCTTCCATATTGTTATCGGCTGATACTATTGACCCAAGGTAGTTAAAGGATTGCACTACTTCAAATTCGTGCTCCACTACCCTGATAGTTTGACCAACGTTAGGTCTTCTCTTCGCAGAGGTTGCCACCATGTACTTGGTTTTTCCCTCATTAATGCGCAGTCCCAGTTTTTGTGCCGCCTGCTCGATCTGGGTGAAGGATTCCTGTACCGCCGATTCGGTTCTACCGATGATGTCGATGTCATCTGCGTAGCCAAGTATCTGGCTGGACTTGGTGACAATAGTCCCTCTAGTTGTAACGCCAGAGTCACGGATTGCTTTCTCCAACGCCAGGTTGAAGAGGAGGCAGGCCAGACCGTCCCCTTGTCGGAGTCCATTATAGATGTTTATTGGTTTGGACAGCAATCCCGCTACTTTTACTTGACTAGTTACGTTGGTCATGGTCAACCTACAAAGTCGTATCAATTTATTTGGAATGCCGAATTCTCTCATGGCATTATATAGTTCTACCCTGGCTATGCTGTCGTAGGCGGCCTTGAAGTCTATAAATAGATGATATAGTGGAATCTTAAATTCCAGACATTTTTCCATCGCCTGCCTAAGGGTGAATATCTGATCAATTGCTGATTTGCCTGGGATGAAGCCACACTGATATTGACCAATGATGGCTTTAGCGTATGGGGATATCCGGTCTTGTAGGATAGTGGAGAGTATCTTATAGGCGGTACTCAGCAATGTTATACCCCTATAGTTGCTGCACAGTGTGATATCTCCCTTCTTATGTATGGGGCAAATTATACCACGACGCCAATCTTCCGGCATCTCCTCTTGCTCCCATACGTGCACCACGATCTCGTGAATTGCGTGATGTAACGCTGTCCCTCCTTGTTTGATCAGCTCAGCTGGTATGCCATCAGCTCCAGGGGCTTTATTTGATTTTAGCTGTCTAATGGCTTTTAGTGTTTCCTCAATGCTTGGTGGCGGCAGCATTTGGTCCTGGTCTTGCATTGGTGGAGCCTCCAATTCTTCTGTGAGCTGACCATTTAGCAATTCATTAAAGTGCACTTCCCATCGCTCCAGAATGCCTTCAGGATCGGTGATCAGATTACCCTCTTTATCCTTGCAGTAAGTGCAGCGTGGTGTGTACCGCGTCATACTGCGGATTATTTGGTAGAACTTCCGCGCCTGGTGCGGACCTCGCTCTCTACTTTTCTCTATTTCACAGACAAGATTTTTTTCCCAGGCACTTTTCTTTTGTCTGTGAAGTCTTTTTTCAGTTCTTCTGAGCTCTTTGTATTTCTCCTCGCGTACCCGCGTCCTATGAGACTGCTGCATTGCCCGGTATGCAGCATTCTTACGTTCAGTCGCTAGTTTGCACTCATCATCAAACCAGTCGTTCCGATCTCTACGACTACTGCCTAAGATGGAGTTGGCAGTACTAATGACAGTATTCTTAAGGCGTGTCCATTTCTCCTCTACGCCCGGCATTCTGGCCCCAGGACTTACTCTCCCTCCGTCGAGCTCTTCGAGGGCGAGTCTTAACGCATGACCAAAGGTGTTGCTGGTGTTCTCATTGCGTAAGGCAGCCGTGTTGATTCGAACCTGATCCGCGGATGCAATACGTCTCCGTAAGGCAATCCGCGCTCGGAAAACTGTACCAACAAGATAGTGATCCGAGTCGACGTTGGCACCTCGGTACGTTCGTACCGTCATCAGGCTCGAAGAGTGGCGGCGATCTATCAACACGTGGTCAATTTGGTTGCGAGTGGCTCCATCAGGTGATACCCAGGTGGCTTTGTGGATATCTTTACGCGGAAACCTGGTACTCGCAACGACCAAGTTTTTCGATGCTGCCAGTTCGATGACTCGTAGTCCATTGTAATTAGTGTTCTCATGCAAACTATGGGAACCTGCGTAGTGCCTGAAAACCGGCTCCCGACCTATTTTCGCATTCAAATCCCCAAGAACGATTTTCGCATCTTATCTTGGGCAGGCATTGAGGGCCCGTTCGACGTTCTCATAGTATTCTTCTTTTTCGTCGTCAGGGGACTCCTCTGTAGGTCCGTGAACGTTTATGAGGCTTATGTTTTTAAATTTGCCTCGCACGCGAAGAGTGCATAGCCTTTCATTTATTGCATTAAAGCCGATGATGGCAGGCTTCAGTTTTTGGCTGACTAGAAAGCCTACCCCGAGCACATGGTGTTTTGCGTGACAGCTGTAATAAATGTCATACTCTTTTCTTTGAAAAACACCACTCCCCGTCCATCTTATTTCTTGTAATGCTGTTATGTCAGCCTTATATTCGAACAGGGCATCGGCTAGTTGCTGTGCAGCTCGAGCTCTGTATAGTGAGCGTATGTTCCATGAAAAAATCCTTAAATCGTTTAGCCGTTTTCGTTTCCGTGGTCGTCGTCGTGTATCCGGTCCATATCCGAGGCTTGTTAAATTTGCCATAATAATTCATTTTTACGGGCCTGGTTATTAGCCTTGCGCCAACCTTTCTCAGGATGTCGCTGCATGCATTGGTTCACTACTTGGCGGGTGTCAAAGTAGCTATCCAGGGGTGTCACGTGGAGACTGCATGTCAACTTGGATTGAACAGGGACAAGGATCGTCCTGGCCTTCGCCGGGTTGAAGGCAATCAGAGACTTTGCCCTGTATGTTCGCACCCATCCCCCCGTAAAAAAACCATACTGTCCACAAAAACAGTAAAACAGCAACGCGTGAAAACAGTACCATGGAAAACGTCACATGAATAGACCATTTTGCTTTGTCTATTCGGCAATAGGTGCGCTCCGTGTGGTATGTTTTTTCCGACTGGTATACGCTGGTATGTATGTTGCGGAACTGCAACACATTACCAATCAGCAGGTTATGCTTAATACATTGAATACTGACCTCAACAAGACATATTCATGGGGATTACCTAACTCAGTCCTGCTTCTCGTTGTCAAAGGCGAAACCGAATTAAATATACTGTCGATAAACGGCACTTGCATCGAATTTGCTTCGACGAAGCCAATGAACTAACGATCCTCAGCACTCGAATTAATTCGACGATTGGAACGACCACACGGCACGTTAAAGGCTGCGAAAAGTGCGACCAAATGTATGGGGTTCCTTAAGAGTTGCAACAAATACTTGACTCTTTTCAACCTGGCCACTATTTCCCAGGCGTATATTCGTCCTAAAATGGAGTTTAACTTCCATATTTGGTCAGGCCCATGTAAAATTGCGCTACAGGTACTGGTGTAATGTTATTCGAACACCACCTAGACTTGAAACACCTTTAAAATAAAACAATCTTTGTTTTTTATAATTAAAACGAATCTTTAATGTTATGCTATTTAACACCACACACTTATTACACATTTGAACAAGAACACTCTTTGTTTTATTTTTATTAATTATTTAATTAAAACTAACATTTATTTAAAAGTTACATTTGGATTTTCTCGGTAAAACGCTCTTCACAGTATGTGAACAAATTGTCCTTTTTAACACTGACACCCCGAACCACTTGAAGACCATCTCGGTCGAAACTCAAAAACCAACCACAACTCAATTATCTCACCGTCTTAGTCGAGATTCCAAAACCAACTCTCTTTAGTGGTTTTCTCATTTTTCTTTTCTTTTTTCGAAATCCAGTTCCTTTCGCCAGATCAAAGGATATTTCCTTTTTCCCGCCTGAACCTTTTTTCGGTATTAAACACAAAGAAAAATCAATAGTGCGCCTGTTGTTATCTTTAACCGAATGGGCAAGGCTTTTTTCCCTGGGAATCGAATGAACGAAAGATAAATAACACCGAGGCGAGCGTGCATTGTGGCTTATTGCATTTTGTTTGTTTTAACTTAATTTGGTTAAAACATTTTTCTAAAGAGTCATAAAATTGCTGGCGCACATTTTTATGATTCTCATCGATTTTGTTTGGACGACGGCATCTGGCCAGCACATTTGGCTCTTAGGGGTTTGTGTGGTGAACCCTTGGTTCAATGATTATATTGCGGTTTTTTATGTGAGCAAATTGGACGTTCAGTTCAATTTACTTGGGGCTTAATTGATTAGCGCAAATCGAACGTTGGGTTTGATTTGCTTGCCATCAATTTATGTGGGACCATTTGTTGTATGGGCTAATGTTTTTATTTAGATAAATGTCACATCCTTTAAGTGGATGTTTTTGGCGTATATCGCCGTTAGTGGTGGAGACTGGGTCCAAAAGGGTAATTTTTATGGGATGGGTGGTTGTGGCCGTAACACTGGCTAGGATGCAAAAACGAGCAGTGAAACTTATTGGGGACCCAACCATAAGTCGTTCATATCACACGGGACCCTGTCTCTATTATTACAATACCTACTACCACGGTTGCTACTCAATTAAACTTACTGAACATGTCACAAATCGACGCAGCGTATTCTTGCTATCTCTACTTTATATGTATTGTCGGTGTCAATCTGAATCCGGTGAACTTATTCCGTTTATCCAAATATGTTCACGAGGTGCCCAACTATCAGAAATCGTGAACTGGTTCATTTTAACAATTAAGATTTTAAGTTCGGGTCAATATAGAGCTTCCTTCTTCAGCTCAGTCACAAGAGTCTTTGGCCATTTTAGTCTATTAGGTCGTAAGTGTTCCGCCGAACACGGTCCACACAAACAACAACAACCTGGAACCCGGAGACACTGCCAAAAAAAAAAAAATTAAACACGGAGAACTTTGTTTTCACGAATTGTTTATTGTTTCCTTTTTTTCAGGTTACTGTCTTACACATTTCATTTAACTTAGGATTACAAGCGTTACTACTGACACACGCGCGGACTGACTTCCTCTAAGGGATTCTGTAACTGTAACTCCTCGTTTCGACTGTTCGATATAGACTTTTCGGTTCGACTATATCCTCTAGACTCATTTTCCCTATCTATTCAATTCAACCCGAACTTTTCATCACGCATCTGCAAAGGAAAATTTTCCCATCCAATCTGCTAAACAGAATTTCCCACCGTATTCGTTAACAGAATTTCCTATTGCATCTGAAAGGAGTATTTCCCAAAGTATCTGTCAGCTGCATTACCCACAGTCTCTGTAAAAGGAGGAATCTTTCCTCATGATCGTTATCATCATCATCACCATTAGTTGCTGCTGGCCGGAATCTTGCCTGTTGATCGGATGCTGTCGCTTATTCTCCGATCATTCTCTGGTTTGTTTGTACTACACATCTGGCATGCGGACAAAGGGTCGCATGCAATTCGGATGGGTACACGGAACTATGGGATGTAATGCTTTGTTTGCCTTTCTACTTATAAACATCTATCGGGGATAGTGTTAAGAGTTTATGGTTGCTCGACCGCTAATCAGCGGCGCAACGGCATGGGCGATAGATTCACTAAACTTCCACAATTCCGCAACTACGGTTCACTAGTAATTGTTCACGACAGGGGCAAAACCTCCCAACGAAGTCAGAAATAACAAAAACAGTCTGACTTTATTGAACATAGTTTCTTTATTATCGAAAATACAACGGTTCATAGCGATTACACAGAACAATGACACTCTTATTTTACGGTGTTTATTACAGTAGTTGTTACACTCTCAAATGTTAATAAATTCACATACACACGACGGTGATAACCAATCATGAAACGATAACTGGATCTGCGCGCAACTCATAGATTCCACTCGGCATAAAACTCGATTTTAGATCGCGAGACCTTGCGACGTGTGTCCGGCTGGACGGTAAAAATCTCACTCCACGACCTCAGCGACGCTGGCCCAGCCTCTCGGTGATTGCGATGAGTTTCCACTCATGTCATCACAGGGGAAAAACAATCTTTCCTTTTCAAGAAAGACACCCAAACACTCGCTGGGCGCAGGAAAGGAAAAACAAACATCCAGCTCGTCAAATATGATGATCGATGTACTGCTGCGTGTATTCCCATCGTACGATAGGGAATCGATTTGGGTTGGCGATAAGTCAACAGAACTTTGCTGCGACGGCAAAGGCTACTAGATTTGGGTACATGTTTATTTTGGGCATTGGATAATGCACAGGAATACTGGCATGTAGGCAAAAATAATTACTTCTGTTTACGAAGAGTACACAGAAGCATTTCGTTTAGAATAGCCAGCGTGAGAATAGTGGCTGGTCGTTGTTTAGACAACGAATCAGTAGACATGATCATGGGTATGATTGTCTAACGTCAATCATATTCGTGCCCAAATCCCATGATCGGTAGATAACCGATAAAGGAAATTGGTCGCAACTGTAGCGAACCTTGGAATTGGAGCAATATTCAATCATGAACTGTAGCAAGAATATCGGCTACAGCTGTGTCAACAACTACGCTGCCCAGCGAATGTTTATTGTTTATAATTGCTGACAAGCCGAGCCGATTGTCTGGCACGGTTCATGTAATATGAATGAAATAATTTGTTTGATGTGCATGCTTGCTGGGATTTTACTTTCAGGTATGAAAACTACTGCTGAGAGCTTACTCTGCCCCCAGTAATTCTTTTACTTATTGTAGCTTTTTTTTTTTGCGGGATTAAGCTTTGGCATTCAATGGCACTTCAAACCTCCTTATACGCATTTCGTTTAAAAGAAAGTCCACCACCTATGGTACCAAATGAACGCGGCATCCTTTATTTAAATAATCAATCCCGAAAGATCGACATTACCTCAAACAACTTCTATAATTTGAAAAAAGGAAATACTAATGTAATATCTCTGCTTCTTTTTAAATCGCCAAAAAAAATAAAAATTTTCTCAGGATAATTTTTTTAAGCTCATGATATAAAATCAGATAGAAAATCTCAAGACGAATCGGGTGCCTTAGCTGAACGTCTCTTTGCTCTCCTCAGTGCCCTCTTCGATTTTCTAATAACTGCTCTTGCAATTTTGGGTGGCAGTGTCAATTTTGCTGCTGTCTGGATGTCCTTGGCGTTCAACTGACTTCGGCCAGATAAATCTACTAAATGACTTGCTTCACTACCTATGCGGCTGTAGATATCTTCCCACAGGTTGTAGAATGCCTCTTTTGCGGTGCCAGTAATTCCAATGTTTCTTAAATGATTTCTTTTGAAAAGCTTCAGTCCCCGTAAAACACTCGGCTTCATGGTTCTTCGTTGCCGCTTTCGTCGGCGTGTCGGCCGTACGGTTGAACACGGCTGACAATTCTCATCTGGTTGAGGACATCCCGCTGAACACACTTGTTCTTTAGATGGAGACGTTGTTGGTGGACCTATTTTTGTTGATGATGATTTTACAAAAACACGAGATTCCATCCCAGATTCGTCAACATCACGTTCCTCATCCCAAGCATTTCTGAACATCTCCATTTCCTCATTATCGTCAATTAGGGGTGGTTCTTCCTCAAATCGATGATTACTCATAATTAAAGTGTGTGCAAGAGAAAAGATGCAAGAAATGTTATTAAATTATTTATACACAACCAATTTTGCTTCACGTTATCTCTGATAACGAAAATATTATTTCCTCAGATTTAATTCGTTTTTTTTTTTTTACTTATTGTTTTCGCTTCTAATTTCACACAGCCTATTGCGAAACTTTATTAAATGTTTTTATGACTGTCTATTTGCTTCTTTGTATAGTCAATATTTTAAGTAAAAAAAAAGTAATAGCATTATGAATAACTCAATGACGTAGCACGTGCATTCTTGTTTCCGAATTGTCGCTTTCCCGAATCCCATCAGGGATGGATATCCAAAAAGGAAATAAGGCAAACACTTGGAATTTACACCATTGTTTCCGTCTCTCGAAAAATATAATATATGCTGCAGACTTGTATGTACTTTGTTCACATCCAAGAACTAGAATAGTACTAGAGTTTCGCCTTGATCACAGCAACATTCACGGCTTGAAATTAAATTTTGTATATGTTTAATAAGTTTAGTTGAGTGGTATCTATAGAAAAAATAGAGGCAGGGTACTCTCCGAAATGAACGACTTAAGGTTGGGTTCCGAATAAATTTCGTCTCGTATTTGAACATCCTATAGAGTACGTGGAGCACTGTCCTAGATGCGATTGACCAAATACGATAGTTGAATCCCAGTGTAGAACAAATATACGTCTTGGAAGTTATGGCCTAGTTGAATGACCTGAAGTGTTTGTTTGATTTATGAAATAACCCCTCGCGTTTGCCCGTTCTTTTATGGACATCATACATGTGGTCGTTCCCATTAAATGGCAATTTAATTCGAGTGACAAGAGTTGATAGTTCCGTGCCTTTGTCAACCCAAGTGTCCTCCACCGGCAGAGAGTCTACGTTGAGATTAATATTTCACGATCAAAAGATGCAGCCAATTTCAGTGGCGTTCAATCCTACTTAGTTCTATAAAATATTTAGTTGAGGTCTAAATTTAACCAACCATAATTTTGTACATGATAATGAGATCCAAACAGCATGCTGCTCTGTATATGAATAAGTACGTGAAACTCGGCATACAGTCATTGGCAAGGAAGTGGAGTGTGTTGTGGATAATGAGTAATATGTGATTCACACAACTGAGATATAGAGTAGAGGAGAAGGTGGAGTTTTGTGTTTTTAATATACTTCTCTCAGGAGAGGCGAACTTATAGCTGTTAAGGGTCTTTTTTAACAATTAAAGGAATGATTTTAATTCACCAAACTTACCCCGGATTATTCTGTCCAAGAAGGCGACTGCGTCGTGGGCGTTTCGCCAGATGAACACTCTGTTTGTCCGAGTTAACTAGCTTTGGTTTATCAACACTATTTCTTGATATTCAGTTACAATCTATTTATTCATTTTTAGTTACAATTCACTTATTTATTCCACAATTGATATTCAGTTACAATATATTTATTCAATTTTCGAATTTTATTAATTGTTCGGAAACCGAACCGCACACGCACACGACTTAATTGAACCACCCAATCTCATTTAAATATCTGTCGTCCGGAGCGACCGACCTCACTCTTTCAACGCACGTTTAACAAGAACGAAATCTCGTGTCGTTGTTTTTAATATCCATTTTTGTTCCGCTTCCACGATTGTTATTTCTAGGAAGCGGAATTGGCTAATATGGGACTGGGCTATGGTGATAGGAGAATATGGCTAATAGAGAGAATATGGCCATGTACAATACGATTGTGGTTTTTAAATAGGGGTTTTACTTTATTTAAATTATTTACCTATTGTATTTGGGAATATTCTACTGTAATGGGAAATTGGTGATTTGGTGGGAAGGGAAGGATATGCATGTGAAGACACGAGATGTTAATTATTCATATGGGGGTGGTGATAATTAAATGAAGTTAATTATAGAACAGTGTGTTCTTCACTATTTGCTTGTGTATTGTATGTGTATCTGTTAGAAACGCCGCAACGGGACAATTGAGAAAACTCCACAACCACGAATTGGAAGAGCTTTTCCGCAAACCTACAATAGTGAGAGTAAACAGGTCGCGAAGATTACGATGGGCCGGACATGTGGCGCGCATGGGCAAGGATAAGTCCGTGCGTAGAATTCTTGAACGAAGACCAATGGGTAAGAGACCGGAAGTTGGGCCGCGACGAAGATGAGAGGAATGTAAAGTTGAGGAGTTCGGATCAGATGGTCAAGCGTGGAAGGAGAGTGCACTGGACAGGGAAAGATGGAGCAGCCGAGTCAATAAGGCCGTGAATGTCTGGGTTCCTATGGGGCAATAAACGGGGGGATGGGCGCGAACATACAGGGCAAAGTTACTGATTACTTTCAACCCGGCGAAGGTCGGCCTTGGCACCCGTCAAGTAGTGAACCAATGCATGCAGCCATACCCTGAGAGGGGTTGGCTCAAGGCTAATAACTATTATGGCAAATTTAACAACCATCGGCTATGGACCGGATACACGACGACGACCACGCCAACGAAAATGGCTAAACGATTTGAGAATTTTCCTATGGAAAGTCTGCTCACTATACAGAGCTCGAGCTGCACAGCAGCTTACCGATGCCCTGTCCGAATATAAGGCTGACATAACAGCATTACATGAAATAATATGGACGGGGAGTGGTGTTATTCAAAAAAACGAGTATGACATTTATTACAGCTGTCATGCAAATCACAATGTGCTCGGGGTAGGCTTTCTAGACAGCCAAAAACTGAAGCCTGCCACCATCGGCTTTAATGCAATAAATGAAGGGCTATGCACTCTTCACGTGCCAGGCAAGTTTAATAACATAAGTCTCATAAACGTTCACGGACCTACAGAGGAGTCCCCTGACGACGAAAAAGAAGAATTCTACGAGAACGTCGAACAGGCCCTCAATGCCGGCCCAAGATACGATGTGAAAATCGTTCTTCGTGATTTGAATGCAAAAATAGGCCGGGAGCCGGTTTTTTAGGGACTACACAGGTTCCCATAGTTTTCATGAGAACACTAATGACAATGGACTACGAGTCATCGAACTGGCAGCATCGAAAAACTTGGTCGTAGGAGGTACTAGGTTTCCACGTAAAGATATCCACAAAGTCACCTGGGTATCACCTGGTGGAGTCACTGGCAACCAAATTGACCACGTGCGGATAGATCGCCGCCACTCCTCGAGCCTGATGACGGCACGAACGTACCGAGGTGCCAACGTCGACTCGGATCACTACCTTGTTGGTACAGTTTTCTGAGCGCGCATTGGCTTACGGTGACGTATTGCATCCGCGGATCAGGTTCGAATCAACACGGCTGCCTTACGCACTGAGAACACCAGTAAAACCTTTGGTCATGCGTTAAGGCTCGCCCTCGAAGAACTCGACGGAGGAAAAGTAAGTCCTGGGATCAGAATGCCGGGTGTAGAAGAGAAATGAACACGCCTTAAGAATACTGTCATTAGTACTGCTAGCTCCATCTTAGGCAGTAGTCGTAGAGATCAGAGCGACTGGTTTGTTGATGTTCGGAAACTAGCAACTGAACGTAAGAATGCTGCATACCTGGTAATGCAGTAGTCTCATAGGACGCGGGTGCACGAGGAGAAACACAAAGAGCTCAGAAGATATGAAAAAAGACTTCACAGATAAAAGAAAAGTGCCTGGGAAAAAACCCTTGTCTATGAAATGGAGAAAGGTAGAGAGCGAGGTCCACACCAGGCGCGGAAGTTCTACCAAATAATCCGCAGTATGATGAGGTACACATCACGCGGCACGTACTGCGAGGATACAGAGGGTAATCTGATCACCGATACTGAAGGCATTCGGGAGCGATGGGAAATGCACTTCAATGAATTGCTAAATGGTCAGTTCACAGAAGAATTGGAGGCTCCACCAATGCAAGATCAAGACCAAATGCTGCCGCCACTAAGCCTTGAGGAAACATTAAAAGCAATATGACCGCTCAAATCAAATAAAGCCCCTGGGGCTGATGGCATACCGGTTGAGCTGATCAAACAACGACGGACAGCGTTATATCACGCAATTCATGAGATCGTGGTGCACGTATGGGAGCAAGAGGAGATGCCGGAAGATTGGCGTCGTGGTATAATTTGCCCCATACATAAGAAGGGAGATATCACACTGTGCAGCAACTATAGGGGTATAACATTGCTGAGTACCACCTATAAGATACTCTCCACTAACCTACAAGATCGGATAGCCCCATACGCTAAAGCCAGCATTGGTCAATATCAGTGTGGCTTCATCCCAGGCAAATCAGCGATTGATCAGATATTCACCCTTAGGCAGGCAATGGAAAAATGTCAGGAATTCAAGCCAGGGTAGAACTATATAATGCCATGAGAGAATTCGGCATTCCAAACAAATTGATACGACTTTGTAGGTTGACCATGACCAACGTAACTAGTCAAATTAAAATAGCCCGATCGCTGTCCAAACCAATAAACATATTTAATGAACTCCGACAAGGGGACGGTCTGTCCTGCCTCCTCTTCAACCTGGCGTTGGAGAAAGCAATCCGCGAGTCTGGTGTCACAACTAGAGGGACTATTGTCACCAAGTCCAGCCAGATACTTGCCTACGCAGATGACATCGACATCATCGGTAAATCCGATTCGGGTGTACAGGACTCCTTCACCCAGATCGAGCAGGCGGTACAAAAACTTGGGTTGCACATTAATGAGGAGAAAACTAAAGACATGGTGGCAACTTCTGCGAAGAGAAGACCTAACGTTGATCAAACTATCAGGGTAGTGAAGCACGAATTTGAAGTAGTGCAATCCTTTAACTACCATGGGTCAACAGTAGCACCCGATAGCAGTATGGAAGAAGAAATATGCGAACGGCTGATCAAATCCAACAAAGCCTACTATGGTCTATCAAGGCTCTTTAAATCCCGAAATTTAACCAGAACATTCAAGCTACTACTGTACTCATGTATGGATCCGAGAACTGAATAGAAGGCACTCTGAACTCCTAGCCACGTTCGAGAGGAAGGTCTTAAGGAAACTTGTTGGCCCCGTATGTGAAGACTCCGGAGACGCTACAACCATGAGTTGTACGCAATCTACCCTGAAGCTAATGTTGTAAGAAAAATCAAGCTCAGTAGACTCCGGTGGACGGGACACCTAGCTCGAATGTGCGAAGAGGAGCCTGTCTGGAAAGGCCTTTGTGGCAGGATGTATGGAAGGAGACAGCGCGGCAGGATGGTGTGGACCAGGACGTCCAACGCCTGGGAATGCCAAACTGGATGCCATCGGCTCGAAATCGGGACCGGTGGAGAGATTTGTGAAATAAGGCCAAGACCGGATCCCGGTTGTAGTGCCGATGATGATGATGATGGAGCAATAAATGGTAATAGTTGACGCTTTGATTTTTCAATGAGCTATATTAATCAGTCAGGGCACTAGCAAGAGCTGGTGCTGTTCCAAAAGCAGTGAAGTTATGTCTCTTCAGCCTGGATTATGCTACTTTAGACTCCTGAAATTCTGGTATTCTCGTTTAATCATAGTTTGTATCTTTTCAGTTGCCTTCAACTTATTTAACATATTGTGCATATACAAATTTTGTTTTGTGCTTGAAATCAATTACGTTTGATCAGGTATTTTTTTTATTCTGAATGTACAACATTTTTTTCTTCTTAATGTACAACATAATTAATTCTCTGGAGTACCTGGCTGACTTTCAAACAGACAACTTGTCTCACAGTTTTGCTCGTGCTAGTTATCTTAATCAACCGTTATTTTCACAATAATTTTCACAATTTAATTATCATTATCTTGTTTTCTTTGCCTCGTTTTCCGCATACAAAAATTTGAACAAGTGTTATAACCGTTAAGTTATGGCCCCTGGGCCACGTGTATTAAATAAAATCAAGCGCAAATGGTTGCGTTACGACCCCGTTATTGGAGGCCAAACACCTCCCGATAAACTTTCAAAAGTGAACAATAAAGTTCTAGAAAAATCTAAAATGTGTTCAAACACTAACTTTTTTCAACCACTTCAAAGTCTGATGGAAGACTCTCCTGAAATGGATCCGACCAATGACGAACAGTGCGCAGAACTTCCTAAAGAAACCGTTCCGCCAATTGTGGTATTAAAAACAACTAGTGCTCAAGTGCGTGATATTTTGAGCAACATTAAGATAGACAAATACTTAATCAAAAACATTTCGCTTGGGCAAAAAATATGTGCCCCAACAATGGACATATATAATAAAATCAGAACCGAACTCTTACGGTTAAAATGTGAGTTTTTCACCCACTCACGTAAGGAAAATCGTCCATTAAAGGTAGTGTTATCCGGGCTAGACTTAATAAGCAACGATATAGTGAAAAATGAACTAATTGCACTCGGGATTAAGTGCCTAGATGTTAAAACCATCACATTAAATCCGTCAACAAAAGCCCTGTACAAACACTACTTGTACATCGTCTACATTCAACGCGGTACAGTTAAATTAAACGAACTAAAACGGAACTACTCCACCTTGTTCAAAACCATCGTTCGCTGGGACTTTAAAAAACATAATCCAGGTAAGGTCACACAATGTCACAATTGCCAGCTTTATGGTCACGGCTCGATGCATTGTCATATAAATAGCTTCTGTGCAATATGTTCGGGAAACCATAAAACATCCGACTGCAAAACAAATGAGGTCATCAAGTGTGCGAATTGTAGTGGGCCACATAAATCCACCGATCCAGAATGCATAAGCCGAAAGCAGTACATAGACATTCGCCGCAAATTATCCCCACGCGGACGTGGTACAGGAAATACAACCTTCCTACAGCCTCCGAGTGACAAACAGCAGACAGTGCCCGACCGATTATCCATTGATAATTTTCCTCCACTACCCCGATCTGTGCGTCAACCTTCACTTCCTTCATCCACCTGGGCTTCTGGCCTCCATCAAACCCAGCAACCTTCCAATAGTGATACGACACACACGAAGAAAAATCCGTCAGAAACATTAACTAATGATAACCTGTTCTCATTTAGCGAGATAAACTCTCTTCTTAATGAAGTTGTAACCAAGCTTAGTGCTTGTCAAACCAAAGCTGACCAATTTAACGTCATTACTTCATTAGCTATTAAGTACATATACTCGGAAAAAACATGTTAAGAAATTCTCTTAACATCATAACTTGGAATGCGAGAAGCATCAAAAACAAAAAGCATGAATTTTTTAGTTTCTTGATAAATTTTAATATTTTAATATGTTTCAGAAACCTGGCTCAAACAAGACATTTCTTTCTCACATCAAAATTACATATGTTATCGCCTAGACAGGGTACATGCTAGTGGTGGAGGTGTCGCCATTGTTGTGAAAAAATGTATAGAACATTCCTTGCGTCCTTCATTGCGCCTTAAGTTAATTGAGGAAATGAGTATAGATGTAACATTAAGTGACAACTCCAAGGTGAGTCTTTTTTCGGTCTATTTCCCTGGAGGAAATAGAAACATTGAGAAATCTACTTACTTTAAGCGGGATCTGCAAAAATTGTATAGAGTCAACACTCGAAACAAGGTAATTATTGGTGGTGATCTAAACTGTAGACATCAGTCGTGGAATTGTCTTAGGGCAAACAGCTGGGGTAACATTTTACTAGATGTTGCTGAATCCAGCCCAAGTTTTTCCATACTTTATCCACTTCTCCCCACCTATATCCCAGCGAGTGCTAACAAGAACCCCTCAACTCTTGATCTATATATCACTAATATTCCAAATTACTGCACAGTACCATTAACTCTAAATTCGTTAAGTTCAGACCACCTTCCGATCAGCCTCACAGTGAATCATACAGTAGTTGTAAATCGTACCAGTTTATACCACAACTATTCCGCCGCCAACTGAAATTGTTATAAATCATATATAAACACGAACTTGGTTCTAGGTGATACCAGCCTAAATTCTATAACCTGCAGCGAGCACATTGATATCCTATGCAACAATTTTGTTTCTATTATCAATAGAGCGGCCGATCTTGCGATACCTAAATGTTCCACTGCTCCAGTTGATAAGGCACCGCTTCCTGAAAATATCTTACATCTGATTAGGCTACGAAACTCTGAAAGAAGAAAATGGCTGCGTTATAGAATCGATTGTTTTCTAGTTAATGTTAAAGTCTTAAATAATATCATTAAAAACGAAATCTCAACATATAGGAACAAGTGTTGGAATAAACACCTTTCCTCTCTTGACAAAGCAAGCAAACCGTTCTGGAAAATATCAAAAATTATGAAAAAGAGAGGGTGCAGTATTCCTCCGTTTAAAGTTCACGACAAGTTGTTTATTTCTTCAGTGGAGAAATCGAACCTACTTGCTAACACGTTTAGTAAGAACCACTCCATATCTATGCATCTAAGCGACGCGTATACTGAAGCTGAAGTTGCAAACACTATCTATGTACTTTCTCAAACACCAGCTGAAAGTACTTACGCAACTAATATCAGCAAAGTTAAAGAATTGATAAAAAAATCGAAATCAAAAAAGGCCGCGGGTCTCGATAATATTAACAACAAATTAATCATAGCACTTCCACCTGCTGCAAGTAACTATTTAACATTCATTTTCAACGCTTGTCTTAAGAATTGTTATTTTCCGGACTGTTGGAAAACAGCTAAAGTAATACCTATCCCGAAACCCGGCAAACCGAAGAACAGCCCCGAAAGCTACAGACCTATTAGTCTACTTAGCTGTCTAAGTAAGCTCTTAGAAAAAATCATTAAGGAAAGGATTGATCGTTTTGTGGAAGACAATAACATCTTACCAAACTTTCAGTTCGGTTTCCGTAGTGGTCACAGCACAATCCACCAAGTCTTGCGCATTAAAAACCACATAGCTGGTAAATTCATCGACAAGGAGTCAACGGGACTAGTTCTTCTAGACATCGAAAAAGCTTTTGATACGGTATGGCACGATGCCTTGATTTATAAGCTACTAAAACTTAAGCTGCCAATAGCGCTTATCAAAATTATCCAGAGCTTTCTTCGTTCGAGAAAATATGTTGTGAGTTTAGGAACCGACATATCCTCTACTCACCAAATCCACCATGGTGTACCCCAGGGCTCGGTCCTTGGTCCCATATTATTTACATTGTTTGTCGCAGATTTACCATGTCTAGGTGAAAACATTCAGGTAGCTATGTTTGCCGATGATACGGCCATTTTCTCTTCGGGTGCCTTATTCACAAATGTCTACAACTCTTTGCAAGCAGCTCTTGACAAGCTAGCAGTATATTACAGGAAATGGAAAATAAAAATAAATGGTAATAAAACACAAGCTGTCTGGTTTTCGAGATGTAGGAAACACTGTTACCTACCAAATGGCACTAAACTCAGTATGTGTGCAGTTGATATTGATTGGTCCGAAGAGTGTAGATATCTAGGTATTATTCTAGATAAAAAACTCATCTTTCAAAAACACATCACTACCACAATTGACAAAATAAACAAAGTCGTAAGAGTTATGTATCCATTAGTGTGTAGAAAATCAAAGCTTAGCATCGAAAATAAAATTATAATATTTAAAACCATTTTTCAAGCTATACTCCTGTACGGGGCGCCTGTATGGTGTAATTGTGCTCGCACACACAAAATAAAATTGCAAAGGTGTCAAAATAAAATATTGAAAATGTTGCTGAATTTGCCATGGCATTATTCGACACATGAACTACATGAAAACGCCAACGTTAAACCGGTAGAGTTCCTTATTGACAAAATCAATCGAAACTTCTTCGTCAATTGTTCTTTTTCTGACAATGTTCTCGTTTCCCGTCTTGCGTTATCCTAAATCACTACATATGTACTCTGTCTATGACAATTATATCGAGGTCATTACTACATAAAATAACCGGAAGCTCGTGCAATATTAGTCTTAAGATTCAAATAAGGGTTGTTTATTGTAGTTTTCCCTTAATTTATTATTTGTTATTCATTAAAATTGTGCTATTGTCGTTATATAGATTTAAGATTATAGTTGTAAAGGAATTGCTATCCTAAATCTCTTAAGTACTAGTTGTAAAATATACCATAAATGTAATTATCTACTAAATAAAAATTGAATTGAATTGAATTAATTCTCTGAATCTTTAATACTCACCCCAACGTTAAAAATCGATTTTACATCCTTATCCAGTGTGAAGAGGCATTCAACTCTGTTTTTTTTTAGTTGTATAAAAATAGGGAATGTCTTCTAGTTTTTCTTATATATTATTGTAAGGCAATAATATCTGTCATATGTAACATGTAATGTATATGATGATATAAGAAATAAAACTACTACTACCACTCGGCCATTTGCTCTTATTACTTTGCGCACAAACCGACAATGATAGAGACAAAACAGTGTCCCATTGTATAGGGTTTTCCAATAGGGACTTGACAACTTCTTTTCGGTAGGTAATTTTTATAATTTGCAGATGTTGTTCGTTCGTGTACTTAACCATGATGAAAATGTTGTGTTTACTGAATAAATTGACAGTGACAGTTCGATGATTAGTGAAAGGGTGCGTTCACAAATTAAATTCAAAGTTGTTAAGTCCCTATTGTATAACCCTATATTAAGGATGCTTGTGCCAAATGCATAAACCCATAAATAGAATTTTCGGAACCAGGAGTTTTGACCTACGACAAGACAGAAACCACTTGAGAATGCTAACTGGATAATATGATGAGAGGACTAGCGTGGTCAAACACCGGTTTCCAGATACAAAACCAGATAACTAAGTAGGTTAGTCATTTCATTGGTTTGCTGTCCCCAAAATGCGAGCATGGCCAAAGTAGATCCGATCAAAAAGATTTACTTGGAATTTTAATTATACGGCGGAATGTTGATCATACAAGCGTTTCACATTTAGCATATCTCATTCCCGACTTCCCTGTTTTGATCGTTTTATTATATTTACGTCAAAGACTGTACAAATTTATAGCAGGCGAGTTGATTCTATTTAGTATGCAGAATTTTAAACAATGTTTAGTACACTTCTTGTTTGATATCTCCCACCGTACTGTTCCTCTTCCCCCACGCTGCACATAAACTGAGGAATCCCAAACTGAGCGTTCAACATTTTAGCTCTTGAGTTATGTTTGGTCATGAATTATTAAACTGAGAAAACTATAAATTAATATTAAGCCATAAAAAACAAGACTCATTAATTAATGAAATATTTATGAAGACCGATCAAGTTCAGGCAATTTTTAATACCATTCAACTGATTTTTTTTTAATCATATTCCATACATACCGCTAACATAAGCGTGAAGTTCAATTTTATGCAATGTCTATTTATGCCTTAGAAACTCGTTTCGCACAAAAATAAAGAAAAAAATAGATTTTTTTTTTTGAATTTAAAATTCACATCAGATTTAATGGGCGCTTCAGAAAAGGAACTATCTATGCAAATGGATTAAAGGAAACTGAAAGTAGTTATTCTAGATTTAAATCATAAAGTTCTCTTAAATGTGTCGACGTTTTTTATGATTCTTTACAATCTAACCCTGAATAAATGAAGAAGCAAAAGACAACGGCTATTTTTTAGTTTTTTTCTCAATATTTTAGCTATTCTGAATATTTTAGCTATACTTGTTGGTAGTTGTGTGACATATAAGTAGTTATACGTCTGAATAAGAAATGATGTGGAAGCATATGGTAAGCTAAATCGGAAATACCAAAGATGCACTTTGTTCACGGTGTGACCAAGGAAAGACGAAGTAAGCCAAGGCGATCATTATTTTACGTCAATTGAAGTTTTCCGCATTATATGGAGTTGGGCCAATAAGCTTATAAACCGGCCTCCCTCATTCACGATAATATCCAACAATAGGGGATTATTGAATGAAATTTATTAATTGTCGTTTCGAGGGCTAGAAGCACCAATGTTCGACGATACGACATATATATCATATCTTGACGCAAGCTATTGCTATATGAACGATAATACCATCACTTCCTTGGAATTCACAACGGACTATTTTAAAGATGATCAATCATTAAATGGATGGTGAACGATCACCATGAGGAGGAATAGCCCCAAAAAGTGAGAGTCAGCCTTCCCATACCATCGCATCGACAAGCATTTTGAATTCGTACAATCAATTAAAGAGAAGACGTTTATTTCTCATTCCTCCTCTCAATTTCTATTGTTATCCGACCGTACCATGAATAAAAACTATATCAAAATAGTATGTGTGAATACAAAAGATCAGAGTCATCAGATTCAGACGTGAAAAAAAAGACTTTCTGAAATCGATTTTTGTTTTTGAAATTATTTTGTTTTTAATTATCCGTTTTGCAATTTTTTGTGAAGTTACCGATCGAAATCCATCAATCCTCAGCGAATTGTGGTCAAGCTATAACATGCAAATTATTTAAGATTCCACTGACAGGTTACACCTATTCGCTTGCGGGCAGGTTGTATGTGGGAAGCATAGGAAACATCTAAAGATCTTTTTTCTTCGGGTCGATTTGCAGAAATTGATGAAGGGTTTGAGTGTTATTCACCTACGAACATTGACCTCTTCTCTGGTAATCACTTAGAGGTGAATAACTTTGCTTACAGCCAATTTAGACAAATATAAATTGTTTTGTAGGAGATACGGACTACAAATTGCTTGGTACATTTATCAAAGAGCAAACAGCAAAAACTTTATATAGACATTATTCGCTGATGTTCCGCTGCTTCTTTTTTCCAGAGACACCATAGGAGTTCAGTGAACTACGAATGTTACATTTTACATTACAATCCCATTCTCTATTTGTTTATGGAGCGAAATATTTGACTGCTTTATGCTGCACGACATCCAATGAGCGAGTGTTGGATATGGATTTAAATAGTTATTGATCGAAATAAGTTGTATGTTTCAAATCATGGGATTAATTGAATGGAATATACAGCAAGAATTTACGTACATATGAAATTCGGTGTGGGAAATATTTTTATCCTTCCACATTCCCCTGTATTCGAATGTCTACCGCCTTTTTTTTTACTCTAACGCACGCACAAAAGGGGATTTTGGAGTACGCTTAAATGTCAAAGTACTGTGCGAGCGGAAGGAGAGGAAGTGGATTGGGAAAAAAGGTGTCGATGTATGTTGGTCTTGAATGCCTGGGCAGCACTAGAACGAGGGAACACATAATCAGGTAGAACATTCCACATTCGTGTAGTTCGGCTAAAGAACGCCTCTCTATGATTATTTGTACGTCTGAAGTTGACTTTCAACGTGAATTGATGCGCAGTCTCATATTGGCGAAACACATATCCATTACTCACAACCCAATCCACTCGTTTGCCGATGATAGCACATTGAGCTCCTCATACTCATACGACCATTCCCGGCCAAACTCTTCGAACGTCAATACCAATCATCAGGTTAATACAGCGACCTAGACAAGATATATCAATGGGGATTATCTAACCGAGTAGAGTCATTGCCTCCTGTTGTCAAAACTGAACACCAAAGTAAATATACTGTTGATGAATGGCACTTCCATCGACGAAGCCAAGGAACTATCGATCATCGGCACTCGAATTAATTCGACTCCTAATTGGAGCGACCATATTTTTGAAGCCGCGAAAAGTGCGGCCAAATGCATGGGTGTAGGGCTCTAAAAAGCCCTACCACCTTTTCCATTCCCACATCCAAACCCCAGCAATAATACACTAAAACCTAAACTCCAATCAAAACCCGAAAAAACCCAAACTAGATACAAAATTCGCAATAAACGGATCAAACATCCGTTTATCGCTTAACATTGCCCCCACAGCATAATTTAATCCAAAATCCTAATCAAAATCAAAATTCACAATTCGTTTTACATTTGCCCCACGGCATCATCAAAATTCAAAATCCAGAGATACGTTGTCTCAATCTGGAAAAATTCCATCAAATTGAACAAAAACCCGAATCCGCATCTGCACAATAGATTCATAACAATTCAGGAAACTGAATTCTTATCTTAAGCAAATTGTGCATTTTTGAGATACAAATCTCGATTTGTTTCCCTTTATAAAGGAACAGTAGAGTAATCTCGCGACCCCAGTAGATTATCGATCATAGTCCCTGGAGGAAGTGCCCCAGGAGAAAAACCTTATAGATGCAAAGAGTTTGACTACATAAAACACATTTTATATATCGAAGAAAAGCGAGACTTTTTAATAGTTTTTGTTGAGCTGACAGCTGGTGAGTAGAGCTGTGGTACCCCCACAAAAACACTCCTTTTTAGATTGGAGTATCAACTGCCCCCACGGAAACCTGCGGAGACGAGGACAGTGAAAGCCGAAAAAGGGTCAGGGCCAAACCAAGGACGTTGGTCTTCCCTCAGGCTCTGAGGAAGCACGGCGACGACCACTTTGTAGGACGTTTTTCAGGAGCGGTCTATAGGGATCCCTCGTCCCTCTCAGGACAAGGAGGCACGTTGCCTGAACTAACTACTACATGCGGTTCCTTAAGAGATGCAAAAGATACTTCACTCCATCCAACTTGGCCACTATTTGCAAAGCGTATCATCATCATCATCATCATCTGCACTACAACCGGGAACCGGTCTTGGCCTTATTTAGCAAGTCCTGAGGCTTGTTAAATTTTCCATAATGATTTGTTTTTTCCCGGCAAGGTCATTAGTCTTGCACCAGAGGCTCCCCGACGGGGAATCGAACCCCGGTCTCCGGCGTGGTAAGCGGGTATACTTACCACTATACTATCGAGGAGCAAAGCGTATATTCGTCCAAAAATGGAGTTCAACTCCAATCAATCCAAGTTCACATGCAGTCTCCACGTGACACGCCTGGGTAACTACTTTTGGCACCCGTCAAGTAGTGAACCAATGCATGCAGCGTCACCCCGAGAAAGGTACGCACACGAGAAATACCCTTCCCCGGAAAAACAAATTATTATGGACAATTTAACAAGTCTCGGATGTGGACCGGATACCGGTGGAGAGACTTGCTAAATGAGGCCAAGACCTGGTCTCGGTTGTAGTGCCGATAATGATGATGATGAAGATTCGCCTTTGGCGACAAGAGACAACACTGATTTTCTAAGGCATTGAGTTCTATAATCCCCATTGATATATCTTGTTGAGGTCAGAATTCAGTGTATTAAACATAATCTGTTGATTGGTATTGACGTTCGAAGAGTTTGTGGGGTGTTGAGCTATACACCAAGCACGGGTGCGGATTCAGCCAACACCCACCGATAGTTCTCAAAAAAAAGAAAAAACCGCACAAAGTTCTTCGAAAGAGGAAAATAAAAACACACGTGTTGTTGTTTCGTTGAATGTTCTTTATTCGTAACGAAGCACTTATATTACTTTATTAACACTGGTGATACACTGACTGGAACAATATTTATTTAAACAATCAGTTTGTTTTGTCTTAGGGAGAGTGATTAATCCAAAAAAATAATATCTCGCTTTCTGCAGCCAAAAAGGAGGCGACTCGATTCACAGCATTCACCATTAGGCACCATCAACAACACCAAAATCCCGACGATCTTGCGAATTAGTTAATATTAAGGCAAAATATAATAAACGCACTAAATGACGAAAGTCTGTGGGGAGGAAGTAAGTGCACCGGCGTACGGCGCTGATTAACTTCCTCCTCCATCATTCACTAATTAAGTTTGGCCGAATATCGCAGCAGGTACAGGAAACGCGCTTTAACAATGAAATGTGTCTAGTTTTGAATTTAATTTACTTTTAAATTTTGAAAATCAAACAGTTAATGAAATTTATAAATTGTTTATTGTTTGTCTCTTACATTTTTGTATGATTTATACGTTTTCCAAAAACTATTGAACACTTCGTATGAACTTAAGGATAAATAAACTAAAACTTCCTAGAGTTGAAAAATAAAACACACACGACTCACGGGGGTGCGAACTCCGACGCACCCATCGATGGTAAAAGGGTGGCCCATCGTATCTACGCGTACCGAGCGCAAAGGTAGCGTAGTGGAGACCCGACCGACTTGGTCTGATGATGGAATGAGACTCCAACGATATCCTCACCAATAAGGATATCGTTTTTTACCTACCACCAGGGAAACGTAAAGTCTCTCTTGGTGGTATAGGAAACCAGATCTTGTAATACAGGTCATGGTGGTATGTGTGGGATCGTTGAGATCAATGCTATTCACACGTGCAGTGGAACAGCGAAACAGGAAGGCGGCAAAGACAAAAGAAAAGGCGACCAAATGGTTCGCTCTTTAATGAGGGTCATGTTTATACGATGCCTCGTCGCTATTTTCGACGTTAGGAGAAAAAGGTGCTAAAAGCAATATGGATGTTTATGGCATCTCTGGCTGCAATAGAAACCGGGTTCATATTTGCATTAGGAAATGCTGGAGAATTTGGTTTCAGCGTCTATTGCGCTAATTATATGCAGCTGCTTGGGTTGTTTGTTGGTAAGACAAACAAAAAAGGTTGCCAGGCAATGTGTATGTATGGTATATGACGCGGCTGGGAAAATAGACGGCGCGATATTTATGGTCCCTGTCATGACGGTTACATTGATTGCAATCCGAATTATTTTGTTTACAGGAATTTGTCTGGTGCCGAATTGGTTCAGAATACCAAATAGGAAAACAAAGAAATCTTATGAAAAATTGTATGCGAAGGGATGCATGAAGGTAAGTTTTCTTTATAGGGATTTTAGGGTTATAATAATTGGGTCTGTTTGATGCGTGAAGCATCTAAGATGCTAATGCGAATTGCATTAGCGAAAGCTGGTGCAGACCCGGGTTATGGTTATGGGGGTTTTTTCAGGAAGGCGAGCCGTGGGATCTGGCGGAATCGCCACAGTACTCCCCTCGCAGTGACGTAGTCACGAAAAAAAAGGTAGGGGCGAGGGAATGCTCGATGGTGGGTGCTGTCATGATAGGGAGGTTGCTTCGGAATGCGCTGTGGTAATGTTACGGGACTGTCGTGGTGACCAGTTCCTGGTTATTGTTTGGGCCTTTATCGATAAGATGTACACAGTTGTTACCGCTTGATGCCATCAAGGGCAAATGTGTGCGGCGTGGTCCATCGGCCTGTTATGGGTCTCGTGGACCAACAGGCTTATCGCCCGAATAGGTCGGAACCTATCGGAAATCCGCTCACATCCGCAGTGACGAAATAGTGTGTGCGAGATGGAGGGGGATTTATCCCAGGGTAATTCCCATCCGCAGTGACGGGTTGCCGTGTGCGGAATGGAAAGGGACCAAGTCCAGAGCGGGTGTCTTTTGTCCATACGTTTGTATGGCGATTTGTTTGCCGCTGGGACTGGTAAAGGAGGGCGGGCCCTCAATTGCACGTTTTACCTATCGAGGGAGGACCGGTACATTGGTGCCAATGTAGCGGTAGCTGCGACCTCGACCGAATGGAAACTTGCTGTGAGGTGCCGGCCGTCGCTCTTGTTTAAAAAAAAAAGAAAAATAGGGGATTTTGGTTAGGGGGCTCCTGGTGGGTGGTTGATTGTGTCCAACCCCAGGGCGCCCTAGGGTTATTAGAAGTGCGCTCCGAAGTATTATGCACCTAGGTATTTGAGGCGGCGTAGAGGGGCGTGTATAGCCTTTAGTTGCCGCTAAAGGGGAGCCATGGTGGCTAAAGATTGGGGAACGAGGTATGTTGTCTCAGCCCGGTGGTATCGGTTTGATTTGTGGACCGGTGTTGCTGAGACATTTGGGAGACGTAGGAGATCTAAGGACGAATGTCCTGAAATTTAAATAAAGGGGCAAAACCAGGTGCCCTGATGGGTGCTGCTACGCGTAGTAGCTGTGGTAACGAGGGAAGCTGGCTTGCTGAAATCGGGTAGAGAGGTCGAGCATTGATGAACAGTTTCGCGTGATAACTGTTTTTGGCGTAGATGGGCGCCAATATATGAACAGAGACAGAAAAAGGTGTTAGAGGTCAAGCAGAGTCGAGAAGGGATGCATGGGGTTGCGTGAAGGCTGTGGTTGGCGAGCGTGAGCGCCAACCTTCAGAAAAGAGACAGAAAAGGGTGAGGGTGTTTCACACGAGACGGCGTCCTATAGATTATATGCTACGCGTAGTAGCTGTTGTTACTTAAGGAGCCGGCTTGCAGAAATGTATATAGACGAGAGTAGGCGGACAGGGTCGCATAGAGGCGAGCGAAGTTGCATGAAGACTGCGCTTGGCGCATGTGCACCAATATGTTGAGAAGGCGTCGGGATTGAATAAACCCGAGCGAAGTTGATAAGGGTGAAAAGAAGTCGGGTATGAGGTGGCGTGAAGCCGAAGGACGTTGAAAATGAGTCGAAGGAGTTTGATGACGTCGAATAGGAGGTGTCGAGTGAAGTCAAAAGGGTTGAACATGATGCCAATGGGGTCGGTTGAGTGAAAAATGTCGGAACAGTTGTATGGAGTCTAAGGTGGTCGAGTGGAGTTAAAAGGAGTCGCAATGAAGTTGGGTGGAGTGGAAGAGAGTCGGGAGGAGTCGTGTATACTAGCGAAAAGGTTGTGCGTGTTTAGTCAGTGTGACTTGTCGGTCTGTGTAATTTGTGTTACGTATTTTTAATATATTTAGTATGTCTCTTTTCTAGGATTAATATATCATTTTACTCTTTTTACAAATTCTTTGTTGATATAACATAATTAGCAAAAAAAAAAAAAAAAAACAAGAAACAATGATATCGTTTTTTTAAAAATTAGCCATGGTTAATCAGCACTACTGCAGGCAACAATGGATGGTTTTTCATGAGTATGTGATGAGTTTTGGACACTTAAGGACATATAGATGTATATAATCAATATGTACGTGTACTATGATTTTTTTCACGAAGAAGAATTCTTGCAGTGGTGATCTGTACCCAGAAGGGGTTTACAATGTTTGTTATTTTTAAAAAGAAAAAAAAAATTATTAAAAGGGTATTTCTTATTTTAATTTTACAATGGTTCTAGCTTCTAACAAAATTAATACGGTTTTTGCATTGGGCTGGTGATTAATAGTGTGTGTAACGATTCAATTTGCATACGGTTTTAATTTGCTATCCCAAACTGTGGTAAAATATACATCCCGTGATTGTTAGTTTGACATTGCAATAACATGGTTAGCTGATTTTTAACAATTTGCTTTTAAGATTATACGGTATAAGTTTGTCAAATTTACAAAACTTTATCAAGTATGTGTTTGTTTGGATGTTATTACAATACAATAATTTTCACTTAACAATCCATAACAATAACCATATTGTACAAATATAGAAAGTGAGTAAAGATTTTGCAATTTGTATTATTTTCTTATGAAAATCTTTATATGTGCTTCCGAATAGAAACAATCTCGCTTCATTTGTTTTTGTAAATGGCCGTGTACATATTTGGTATTTAACAGAAAAATGAAAAGATAAATAAGTCTCGGGTTACAAAAAATGTAAACGAATGACAATGCCCATGTAAAATTAGGAATTTATCCTGGCTATTTTATTGCTATAAGGTAAATTCAACGCGACCCTGAAGGAGTTTACACCTATTCATTTTCATTTTTCTGTGTTTCTTAATAATTGGGCATTTCCTTGGTTAATCAGATTTATTGCCTTTACGTAACGGATGGATTTGTGAGAATACATGAAATAACCTTAAAAAAAATAAGTTCACATGATATTTCTTATTCTTTACTTTTAGGTAGTTGTTTAACTTATTTTTGTTGTTGGTTGCCTTTAAGTTAATTTAAATTGTTTACTGTCGTTTTATTTATTAATATGTATGTAAAGAGAAAAAAAATTAAGGGACTTTAAAACGATGCCATGCACTGACGACTCATGGCAACGCGTAATTTACCAATTAAGAGGCATGAATACTGATAGTTGTGTATAAAAAAAGAAGGTCAATAACAGCTTAAGCATAATTTTCCATGGGAAATGTGGATAAACAGTTTTATGTTGGGTTCTTGTTCGATTGACTATGTTACCTTATGTTTAGAATCCTTTTAATGTTCCATATTTATATGTTAATAAAAAAAAATAAAAAAATAAAAAGGATTTACTTTTGCACAAGCACCACCTTAGAATACCGAAGTATAATAATAAAAATATATTTGGAAGGCTGACGAATGTTTTTCGTCGTTTATAGATTAAACAATAAAAGGAAAAGCAAAAAGTAAAAACAAAGAAAAGCACCTACACAAATGCATATATTTCCGGACATATATGCATCTGTATAAATATCAATTTCTTTTATAAGTGCTTTATGAATTTATAGGAAAATTTAAATGATTTTAAGGCGGTGCGATGCAATGACAATTAAAGTCAACATTTAACTTCACTTTGTATGTAGTTGGGCAGGAAAGAAGAGAAACGCAGGTTGTTTATTTGGGTTATGGTGAATTTTGAGAGTTATTGAGGGAGAAATATTTCTCCAAATAATTGCTACTTTAACTAAAAAAAAATTGCCCAATGATTTATTTAAACAAGCGTCAACGCGCACAAACGTTTTTTTTCTTTTTTTTCGGATACAGATGTTACATTTAATTTCGCTCAGAAGGAGCTTACAATAAAAATGAAACATTTTTTTAAAAAAAAGTGAAAAAAAAACCAAACCTGTGATGTTGATGTTGTTGGATGGTTGCTGTTCGGTGATGGTTACTGGTACTGATGTTATGCCAGGTGCTGTTGTTGGGCTGGCGTTGGGGCGATGCTTTTGCCCATTGATGTTTTTCGCCAATCGCCGCCACAATTGCCCACTGATTGTATATTTATTCTGGTGATGGCGTGTCGACTGGTGTTATTGGACGATGGTTATTTTTGAGGTTGTTACACCCTTTAATTGTCTTTTGTTTATTGCCGCCACAATTGTTCACTGAATTTATATTAAGCGATAGATAATTTTGTCGAACAAAACTCCAAGAAATTTGACCGATGTTAACAACAAAAGGACGTCCAGCTATGATCAACTATACGAACGTATTCCTGTTCTAGATCGAAGTGAGAGTTGATGAAACAGGAGTCGAAATTTTTGTTTTCAGCACTAAAAAGTCACTGTTCGAGAAAAAAAAACTATTTTCACCGTTAACAAAACGCGAATGTTCGAAGGTTGCAGTGTTCTTTTTACACTCGCGGGTCACCAATGTGGGGAGGAAGTAAGTGCAGCGGCGTACGGCGCTGATTAACTTCCTCCTCCATCATTCACTAATTAAGTTTGGCCGAATATCGCAGCAGGTACAGGAAACGCGCTTTAACAATGAAATGTGTCTAGTTTTGAATTTAATTTACTATTAAATTTTGAAAATCAAACAGTTAATGAAATTTATAAATTGTTTATTGTTTGTCTCTTACATTTTTGTATGATTTATACGTTTTCCAAAAACTATTGAACACTTCGTATGAACTTAAGGATAAATAAACTAAAACTTCCTAGAGTTGAAAAATAAAACACACACGACTCACGGGGGTGCGAACTCCGACGCACCCATCGATGGTAAAAGGGTGGCCCATCGTATCTACGCGTACCGAGCGCAAAGGTAGCGTAGTGGAGACCCGACCGACTTGGTCTGATGATGGAATGAGACTCCAACGATATCCTCACCAATAAGGATATCGTTTTTTACCTACCACCAGGGAAACGTAAAGTCTCTCTTGGTGGTATAGGAAACCAGATCTTGTAATACAGGTCATGGTGGTATGTGTGGGATCGTTGAGATCAATGCTATTCACACGTGCAGTGGAACAGCGAAACAGGAAGGCGGCAAAGACAAAAGAAAAGGCGACCAAATGGTTCGCTCTTTAATGAGGGTCATGTTTATACGATGCCTCGTCGCTATTTTCGACGTTAGGAGAAAAAGGTGCTAAAAGCAATATGGATGTTTATGGCATCTCTGGCTGCAATAGAAACCGGGTTCATATTTGCATTAGGAAATGCTGGAGAATTTGGTTTCAGCGTCTATTGCGCTAATTATATGCAGCTGCTTGGGTTGTTTGTTGGTAAGACAAACAAAAAAGGTTGCCAGGCAATGTGTATGTATGGTATATGACGCGGCTGGGAAAATAGACGGCGCGATATTTATGGTCCCTGTCATGACGGTTACATTGATTGCAATCCGAATTATTATGTTTACAGGAATTTGTCTGGTGCCGAATTGGTTCAGAATACCAAATAGGAAAACAAAGAAATCTTATGAAAAATTGTATGCGAAGGGATGCATGAAGGTAAGTTTTCTTTATAGGGATTTTAGGGTTATAATAATTGGGTCTGTTTGATGCGTGAAGCATCTAAGATGCTAATGCGAATTGCATTAGCGAAAGCTGGTGCAGACCCGGGTTATGGTTATGGGGGTTTTTTCAGGAAGGCGAGCCGTGGGATCTGGCGGAATCGCCACAAGTCCACTGAAAACGGTTTTAATTGAATGTTCCCTTTAAAAATAACTTAAGCGATACGGCGTGATTAGATATAATAGAAAACTAATAAATAAACTGCCGACGGGAATAAAATGTCAAGACTCGCCACACACAAGTTGACTCCAAGGAAAAAGGCTGACTGACTAACTGGTGCTCACCAAAGAAAAGGGGAACCTCAAAGAAACTGAAAAAGAGGAGGAGCCACACGATTAACTCGAGGTAGTTAATCGTGATTGGGCCGGGTGAAATAGGCATACATGATGCGTATGTGTGTACGCCTCGCATACGATCGTCCGGCGACCCTGGATGGATGCCAACATCGCTGCAGCATCTTACACGAATGCAATAATAACATCTGGTCATCCTATGGGAGGCCATAAATCAACATTTCGGTTGATGATGTTTAAATATTGCAACGAATATAGGGTGCAGCCGTTGCCAGATGTTGAAAGTAAACATTTTCTGGCTGCATCCAGTTCGTTGCTCGTTTTGCGGTCCCTGCTTGGTGGGGACCGATAATAGGAAACCAGCGAATGCTGGTAATTAGGGAAATGTTTGGTTTGCGTCAGCCGAAACCTTGTCGGCGGTAGCAAACCAATGGGACCAAATAGCCGCATGCAAGAAGTGCCATGGGCAAACAAATAAAACGAGTCAACAAGGAACTCTTTGTTGATGTTGTTTCCATAGCATAAGGCTATGGAAACAAGATGCCCTGTTTAGAATGTATGCCTAAGGATAGGATTTCAAATGCCACGGCAATGTGATAATCTTTGCCGTGGACTTATGTTTTTTCTTAGGAATCAATGCCCGGTCGAGGGTGAATTCTGGATGCCACGGCAAGGTGATAAGCTTTGCCGTGGACTTAATGTTTTTTTTAGGAATTAATGCCTGGTCGAGGGTGAATTTTCGATGCCACGGCAGGGTGATAAGCTTTGCCGTGGACTTAATGTTTTTCAGGGGTGGTGTTGGAGAAAAGGGGGTTTGGAAGGAAAACCCCCCACAGAATAGGTAAGCTGCCTAACGGATATTCAAAACAGTTATCCGATTGGGTAACCGTATTAATTCCAGCGATTTGGCTGGGGGTAAATGCCGTAGCAAGGGTACGCAACCTTGCTGAAGTTCGACCAAGAGGTAAGTCTTTCGCCTGGAATAGTGGGGATCGAGCGATGCATGGCTCTTTGGGCCCTGAAAAGCCCCACATCACTCCCTCCCCAGTGACGTAGTCACGAAACAGGTAAGGCAGGTTAGGGGGTGGTTAGTTGGTTATGGGCGCGCGCTTGAGCGCGAGTACGGGGAGGTTGTGCCGGTGGTGTAGGAGTGGTATTTGAAGATGGAGATGATTCTGGAGCGGAAGCTTCCAGAAAACAGGGCTTAAGCCTTTCGACGCTGACCGTGGATCGCTTGCCTCTGATGTCGATCTCGAAGACGCGGTCACTGATGCGGCGGAAGACTTTGAATGGGCCATCATAAGGTGGGTCGAGGGGTTTTTTGACCTAATCCACCCTGATAAAGACGTGCGTGCAGCTGTTCAGTTCAGGGTGGACGAAAAGTTTTTTGGAGCCGTGCCTGGTTACAGGGGTTGCCCTAACCTTACGTAGCAGGTCACGGAGATGTCCCAATTCACGAAGTTGGTCACGCGGTGTTGCGCCATTCAGGAAAAGTTCTCCTGGAAGAAGGAGGTTGGTACCGTAGGTAAGCTCTGCTGCCGAAGCACCCAGGTCCTCCTTAATGCTTGTCCTCAGGCCGAGGAGGACGCTTGGTAGGGCGTCAAACCATTGTGTGTCATTATGACACATGAGTGAGGCTTTTAGAGATCTGTGCCAGCGCTCTATCATCCCATTTGATTGGGGGTGGTAGGCGGTGGTACGACTTCTTTGGCAGCCGAGAAGATTTGTTAGCTGCCTAAAAATTGTCGCCTCAAATTGTGGACCTCGGTCCGAAGTTATGGTGGTTGGTACACCGAAGCGTGTGACCCAAGTTGAGTAAAAGGCCTTGGCGACTGATTCGGCAGTAACTGCCCGGAGAGGTGTCGCCTCTGGCCATCGCGTGCAGCGATCCATCATAGTGAGGATATAAGAAAATCCTCTTGATGGAGTAAGCGGTCCCACTATGTCTATGTGGACATGGGCGAAGCGTGCCGTGGGAGGCTTGAATTGCGCTGGCTCCAGTACGTTATGTCGCGCTACCTTGCAGCGCTGGCACTGGAGACAAGCACGGGCCCAACCGGTGAGATCTTTGTTCATCCGGGGCCAAATGAATTTGCGACGGACAGCAGCGGCTGTTGCTCGGCCGCTGGGGTGGGCTGGGTTGTGGTAAACCTGGAACACGCCCTTACGAAGTTTCTCGGGAATGTAAGGTCTAGCGGTTCCAGTGCAGACATCACACCAGATTTCGCCCAAAGGGTCGCGAAGGGTAATTTTCTTAAGCTCTAGTGCCGTATCGGCAGTTAGGAGGGACTTGAGCTGTTCGTCCTCCTCTTGAGCTAGGGCAAGGTCAGTGTTATTCAAGGCGGTACGCAAATGAATCGTATCGATTCGAGAAAGGGCGTCCGCCGTGACATTCTGTTTACCGGAGATATGCCTTATCTCCGTAGAATATTGCCCAATGAGGTCTAATTGACGCTCTTGTTGGGGGGAGGCATTTCCCGACTTCTTCCGGAACGCATAGACCAATGGCTTGTGGTCTGTTAAGATGCAGAGTGAGCGACCTTCTATCATATGACGGAAGTACTTAACAGCGCTGTAGATCGCGAGCAATTCACGGTCGTAGGCGCTGTAACGTCGCTCAGTGGGACTCAGCTTCCTTGAAAAGAAACCAAGTGGTTCCGGGCGGCCTTCAATGTCCTGTTCAAGGACGGCTCCGATTGCGGTATCCGATGCGTCGCATTGGATAGAAAGTGCCGCTCCCTCGAGAGGGTATCGGAGTAAGGTGGCATTTGCCAATTGTTCTTTGGACAGTTGGAATGCTCTATCAGAGACTTCTGTCCAATTAATGGGGCGCTTATCATTGCGCTTAGCTCCTTTTAAGAACTCATTTAGGGGAGCTTGAACGTGAGCAGCGTTCTTCACTGTTGGACGATAGAAGTTAAGCATGCCCAAAAATCGACGAAGCTCACTCACGTTAGTAGGCCGGGGATACTTCATGAGGGCCTCCACACGGTCTGGTAGTGGGCGAATGCCCTGGTTGTCAACGACATAACCCAGATAGGTGATTTGCTCCTTGGCGTATTGACACTTATCTGGGTTGATGACAAGACCGAATTCACGGAGGCGCTCTAGGACCTGACGTAAGTGGCGCTTATGTTCGGCATGGTCTTTGGAGGCGATGAGAATATCATCAAGGTATGCATGGCAGCAATTAAGACCACGTAAAGCCGTGTCGATATAACGTTGGAATGTCTGTGCGGCATTCCTGAGGCCGAAAGTCATCACTTTGAACTCGAAGAGTCCGAAAGGTGTAATGACTGCGGTCTTGGGGATGTCTTCTGGTGCCACCGGAATTTGATGGTATGCCCTGGTGAGATCCAGGGTAGTGAAGACATTGCACCCTCGTAACTTGTACGAAAAATCGTAGAGGTGTGCAATTGGGTATCTGTCCGGGACAGTTGCTGCGTTCAACAGCCTGTAATCGCCACATGGGCGCCACTCACCAGAACGTTTCTTCACTAAGTGGAGTGGGCTTGCCCAGGGACTGTCCGATGGTTGGCAGATACCTAGTTCGATCATGTGCTCGAACTCCGCGCGCGCCGCACGTAATTTTTCAGGAGCCAGTCGACGTGGACGCTGGCTCACCGGGGGACCACGTGTTTCTATATGATGAAACACCGTGGCTTTATGTCGACGCTGGTTAGGTAGAGGAATTGTTGTACTCACAAATTCCTGTACCATAACCTGGAATGGGTCTATGCACTCTGTGGCCCCTGAAGTTGCCGCTGGAGATGCCGTCATGGGCAAGGGGGGTGCGGTTGGAGCCACAAGTCTGTTATGGGTCGAATCGACCAACAGATTATGTGCACCTAATAGGTCGGAACCTATCAGGGGTTCATTTACGTCCGCAATGACGAAACGCCAAGTGATCGGACGACAAAGACCCAATTGAAGTGTCAGCTTTTTACGTCCGTACGTAAGTATCGGCGTATTATTTGCAGCTGACAATTTAAGTGCGGCTGGCACGCGGTTACGCGGAGCAAACGATCGCGGGAGGACTGAAATATCGGCGCCGGTATCGACAGTAAAAGCGATATTCAGTTTAGAATCCCGGATGGTTAGGCGACTTATCGTATGGGTGCCGGCCGATTGCGCGAGGGTGTCGGTCGGCAAAATTAGTTTAAAGAGCGCCTTTGGTTGGTGGAAGGTTGCGTCCAACCACAAGGCGCCCTGCAGTTAAATGCGCGATCACCATATCGTTGGTGATTGGCGCACCAAGGCAGAGTAACGGCATTATCAGGTATATTCTGCCTGGTGCTACTGCCATTACGGGGAGGTCGAGCCGGAGCTCGCTGGGAGTTGGCCCGGTGAGGGCCATTTTGGGTGAAATTTTGCCGATTGAGAGGACGGCTCGGCATGGCTCGATTCTGGGCGCTTCGAGGATTGTTCCTCACCTCCGCGCGCAATTAAGTTATCTCGCGGAGGAGTGAGGTTTGGAGCGCCCGAAGGTCAGCAGGGGTTAATTGTGTGGGTGAACTTCTTTGGTTAACGTTGGGGCCTGCCTCTGGGTTCCCCTGAGGGAAATTGGTTGAGGCGGGCCTTCTAAGAGGTAACTGGGTTTGAGGAGAATGGAGAGTTGGGACCAATTGAGGGGCTGAGAAAGGCAGACGAGGGTGCCGTGCAGGCTGGGCGGCGTGTTGAGAAACCGCCGCTACCTGGTACGCAGGAGGCTCAGAATACTGATCTGAGCTTTCCATAATTGCGTCCGCAATTTTGGATAAATAGCCCAAACTCTGGTTGGGTTGGGCTATAAGTGCCGAACGGGCATGTTGGGGAAGACACCTCAAAAAGTGAGGCCTTATTAGGTCGTCCCCAATCCTGGTCCCCGCTATAGAGCGTAAATGGGTCAGGAAAAGAGATGGTCTCATCCCAGAAAGGTTGGTTACAGCGGCTAAACGTTGTTGCCGCACACTTCCAGGCTCGTCCAAAGCGTCGAGCAGAGCTTCACGCATGTTGCTATACGGGTTGCGGCCGGCCGACCTTATTATATGGGCAACATGCGGTCGCTGAGTGCGGTCAAGCACTTTTAACAGCTCGACTGCACGAAGTTGTTCGTCGTGCAAGGCTGAGGCCTGGAAGATGCGGTCTGCTACTGCAAACCAAAGGTCTGGGTCCTCCTCGTCGAAGGGGGGAAGCCCTATATTTGAAGGACGAGTCCCATTCCCGAGGCTGGAAGCATCGCGGAATTCTTGGGGCTCTGGTTGCCTATGGGCTTGCCTGGAAGTACCGGCACTAGTTGTGGGCATTAAAATGCCGGAATTTACCAAATGGCCGGTACCAGGGGCGTTAGGAGCAGTCGGGGGTGTGTCTATGTAAGTAGTCTGGGGTCGGTTCACGACGCTGGGGGCAACCGGTGGTGTCAGAGGAGTAGATTGTGCCGGCAAGTCTTGGTCAGCATTGACTTGCTCAGCGGGGAAATCGACGCTGGAGGCGTCGTGAAATTCAAGGGGCTCGGGTTGTTCCTGAGCCTTTTTGGCCATGGTGTTCCGCGTGTTGACCATTATGGGTTGTATGACGCGAAACAGGAATTAAAGGCGTAAGAGGACGCGAAGAAGGTGAAGGGAGGCCGGTGAGTCAAAAGAAGTCGCAGTGTGTGTGTTGTCGAAGAGTGATGAAAAGAAGGCGATTGTGAGGTTCGGAGCCAAAAAAGAACCGTACAAAGTCGAGTGGCGGATTGGAGGTCGGAGATGTTGTCGCAGAGGAAGGCGGAGGGCTTGGACTGGGTCAAGTGGCACCTAAAGGAGTCGCGGATCGTCGAGTGTAGTCGTGGATATTGTCGCGGTTTTTGTGTTAATAATTTCTATGTTTAATATACGTTATCGGTGTGGTTAAATAAATTTAGTACTATTCTAAAAGAGTTTACTCTTGTTCGTATCCTTATAGTATATTATTATATGTAAGTATATATTTTTGTCCGTCTTTCATTTGTGGCGGACAGCAGTGAACAATGAGAAACAATTGTCCTTTTAATTAATTTTGGAATAGGTGCTTCTTTTTTTTTTTTGGTTATTTTTATCTTATATCAATTGGTAGTACATTCAGGTTGGATGTAGGCGATTAGGACATTTATAAATTTTACGGATGGACTATGAAACCAGAGAGGCGTCTGAAGTTACTTATTAGGTTTAGGTGTTTCTGTTGTTGTTGTCCGCTTATTTAAATTTAATAATATTGTTGTACAGTTTGGGTTTTTTTTTCTTTTAAGTTAATTATTCTAAGACGGTTCTCTTAGCTATGGTTGGTACCCAGAAGGGGCGTACAATGTTGCTTGATTAGTTGATTTCAATAATCTATAATTTATTGTGCTCATTTACTGTTAACGAAGAGGGAACCGCAAAAGGAAATTAATGAAAGGGTTTTTGATTGTATTTTATTTGATTTTCGCACCGCTTTGGCAAAGATTGAAATAGTTTAAAATTAGTTCAATTCCCTTTTAATTTAGTTATTTGAAAATTGTAACTGTAAACTCTTGTTAATTTCAGGATGCTGTTCCTGTCACTTTTACTTGTTAGGTAGTTTGAAAGCCAATCATGCGTATAAATATTTCGGTATTTGTAAGGAAACCTGAGGGGCGTTAAAATGATACCATGCGGTGGCAACTCAGGTTGACACCTATTACAAATTTACCCTAGTCTGGGCTAGTCCTTCTTATTTATGTAAAATTTGGTTGTAAAGCTATTTCTAATTGAACCGGAATTGTTTGTTTAATTAGGGTGACTCGGAAGGAGTTCACCACGAGGAGAAATGACAAAAAACATTTTAAATAAAAAATTATAAAAAGGAGAAAGAAAACCTGATGTCGTTATGATGATGTGACTGCAAGTGTTGCTGATTCCGTAGGTGTTGTTCCGGTCTCGGTAGTCCTCGACTGCTTCCGGTGATGTTATGCCAGGTGCTGTTGTTGGGCTGGCGTTGAGGCGTACCCTTTAATTGTCTTTTTCTTTTTGCACTCGGTTCCGGTGTTAAATGTTCGGGTAAATGTTGGTGTCACTTGCACTGCACTGGTTAATGTTCCAAGGATTGCGAGTTCTTCCATCAAACAAAGTTTGCGTGAAAAGGTGCGCGTTCACTGGTCGTGGTTACCAAAAGTCACTGGTTGTTCGGAAGTTGCGTGTTCTTTTCGCGGTCACCAATGTGGGGTGTTGAGCTATACACCAAGCACGGGTGCGGATTCAGCCAACACCCACCGATAGTTCTCAAAAAAAAGAAAAAACCGCACAAAGTTCTTCGAAAGAGGAAAATAAAAACACACGTGTTGTTGTTTCGTTGAATGTTCTTTATTCGTAACGAAGCACTTATATTACTTTATTAACACTGGTGATACACTGACTGGAACAATATTTATTTAAACAATCAGTTTGTTTTGTCTTAGGGAGAGTGATTAATCCAAAAAAATAATATCTCGCTTTCTGCAGCCAAAAAGGAGGCGACTCGATTCACAGCATTCACCATTAGGCACCATCAACAACACCAAAATCCCGACGATCTTGCGAATTAGTTAATATTAAGGCAAAATATAATAAACGCACTAAATGACGAAAGTCCACTGAAAACGGTTTTAATTGAATGTTCCCTTTAAAAATAACTTAAGCGATACGGCGTGATTAGATATAATAGAAAACTAATAAATAAACTGCCGACGGGAATAAAATGTCAAGACTCGCCACACACAAGTTGACTCCAAGGAAAAAGGCTGACTGACTAACTGGTGCTCACCAAAGAAAAGGGGAACCTCAAAGAAACTGAAAAAGAGGAGGAGCCACACGATTAACTCGAGGTAGTTAATCGTGATTGGACCGGGTGAAATAGGCATACATGATGCGTATGTGTGTACGCCTCGCATACGATCGTCCGGCGACCCTGGATGGATGCCAACATCGCTGCAGCATCTTACACGAATGCAATAATAACATCTGGTCATCCTATGGGAGGCCATAAATCAACATTTCGGTTGATGATGTTTAAATATTGCAACGAATATAGGGTGCAGCCGTTGCCAGATGTTGAAAGTAAACATTTTCTGGCTGCATCCAGTTCGTTGCTCGTTTTGCGGTCCCTGCTTGGTGGGGACCGATAATAGGAAACCAGCGAATGCTGGTAATTAGGGAAATGTTTGGTTTGCGTCAGCCGAAACCTTGTCGGCGGTAGCAAACCAATGGGACCAAATAGCCGCATGCAAGAAGTGCCATGGGCAAACAAATAAAACGAGTCAACAAGGAACTCTTTGTTGATGTTGTTTCCATAGCATAAGGCTATGGAAACAAGATGCCCTGTTTAGAATGTATGCCTAAGGATAGGATTTCAAAAGCCACGGCAATGTGATAATCTTTGCCGTGGACTTATGTTTTTTCTTAGGAATCAATGCCCGGTCGAGGGTGAATTCTGGATGCCACGGCAAGGTGATAAGCTTTGCCGTGGACTTAATGTTTTTTTTAGGAATTAATGCCTGGTCGAGGGTGAATTTTCGATGCCACGGCAGGGTGATAAGCTTTGCCGTGGACTTAATGTTTTTCAGGGGCGGTGTTGGAGAAAAAGGGGTTTGGAAGGAAAACCCCCCACAGAATAGGTAAGCTGCCTAACGGATATTCAAAACAGTTATCCGATTGGGTAACCGTATTAATTCCAGCGATTTGGCTGGGGGTAAATGCCGTAGCAAGGTTACGCAACCTTGCTGAAGTTCGACCAAGAGGTAAGTCGTTCGCCTGGAATAGTGGGGATCGAGCGATGCATGGCTCTTCGGGCCCTGAAAAGCCCCACAAGTTTGGCCGGGAATGTTCGTATGCATATGACAAACTCAATGTACTATCTTCAGCAAACGAGTGAATTCGATTGTGAGTAATGGATGTTAATAAAGATGGGGAAGAGAGGGGGCGAGAGTAATGGGAGCCATGACATTGTCAAGAACCACTTGAATTGAACGGCCAGATATATAGTCTCTTAGACAGACTTTATTCCGCTCGGTTCAGGTCCATGACATCCAACCCTTTCCTTGCGACTTCTAGAGTCCCTCAAAGAAGCCACGTGGGCCCTCTCCTATTTATACTTGCCACTAATGATATCGATAACGTCCTTAAGAATTTCAGCTTTTACCTATACACTGATGATTCATTTCATTTTTTTTTCATTTTTAAAACATTTTTTATTTTTCTTTTTATATTCTTAATTTCTAAATTAAAGGCTAGACAAAAAATGCTTAAATTCTAGCTTAATTATCTTATATTATAACTTACTGGTCCTTCGCAGACGCTCTAAGCTAAACATTACTAAACATTTGTATAATTTGCCTTTCGGCGACAGAAGTTTGTGGCAGTACTTATAATTATTTGAAATACAAAGAAAATTTGAAAAACATTGTCAATTTTTTTTTGTTATTTTTTCTTAAAATTTAACTTACTTAACTTACCTATTTTTTTTTTTTTTTAATTTTTTTTTTATGTAAAAGCATTTAACCTAACTTAACTTCAATCTTATACTACCCTAATTCTAGAAAAGCTAAGTCTATGTAAACTAGCTGATGATAGTGTGATTCTATACCGACTTAGTTGAGGTCTGAATTTAACCAACCATAATTTTGTACATGATAACGAGATCCAAACAGCATGCTGCTCTGTATATGAATAAGTACGTGAAACTCGGCATACAGTCATTGGCAAGGAAGTGGAATGTGTTGTGGATAATGAGTAATATGTGATTCACACAACTGAGATATAGAGTAGAGGAGAATGTGGAGTTTTGTGTTTTTAATATACTTCTCTCAGGAGAGGCGAACTTATAGCTCTGAAGGGTTTTTTTAACAATTAAAGGAATGATTTTAATTCACCAAACTTACCCCGGATTATTCTGTCCAAGAAGGCGACTGCATCGTTGGCGTTTCGCCTGATGAACACTCTGTTTGTCCGAGTTAACTAGCTTTGGTTTATCAACACTATTTCTTGATATTCAGTTACAATCTATTTATTCATCATTTCATTTTTGAAAATTTTTTTATTTTCTTTTTATATTTTCAGTTTCTAAATTAAAGGCTAGACAAAAAATGCTGAAATTCTAGCTTAATTATCTTATACTCGTATAATAACTTACTAGTCCTTCGCAGACGCTCTAAGCTAAACATTACTTAGCAATTGTATAATTTGCCTTTCGGCGACAGAACTTTGTGGCAGTACTTATAATTATTTTAAAGACAAAGAAAAATTTGAAAAACGTTGTCAATTTTTTTTTGTTTTTTTTTTCTTAAAATTTAACTTACTTAACTTACCTTTTTTTTTTTTAATTTAATTTTATGTAAAAGCACTTAACTTAAATCTTATACTACCCTAATTCTAGAAAAGCTAAGTCTATGTAAGCTAGCTGATGATAGTGTGATTCTATACCGACTTTGGTATCCAGGTCTTTATATGTCATTCAACCACCAGAACTGTTGACGCTGTCTAATACTATCGTCCCGGTCTCTGTGGGAGATTGCCCTACTGAAGCGCAGAAGCTCTTCTTCGCTGCGCGTTACTTCCCGGTCGTAGCACAATCGCCCGTCTACGGATGATCTACTTACATGATCGATTCCGGATCTATCCTGTATAAGCCCTTTCATGTCCAAATCAAGGAACGCCTCTGGTGGAACAAAACCGTGGCGACGCACGTTCTCATAGTACAGTGTATTTGGATAATAAGCCCTGAAAATTAGGTCATTGGACGAGCTTATTACTCTCGCAATATGTCCTCTGATTAATTTAATCATAAAATTATCCACCCTATTTATGCAGGCTTCATTATATAAAGTCTCATTTGAGTAATACTTTTTGTATTCCGATTCCGCTGTTCGATATAATCTGAGACAGGTTCTCAGACACTTTGTGGTTATTTTTAGTAGTTGGTATGTCTCTATTTTCTATCCTTCCTCGGGTTGTTGACAAAAAACACACCTCTCACCAGCTATTAGTTTATTTATTTATGACTTTTAATTTAGTTGTGTACACTTCTTCCTAATTACTTATACTATTATTAATTAGTAAGTTTATTACATAAGACTCCAAATTAGTTAATTCGTTGTATTAACACACTAGCTTAAGTTTATTAAATAATATTCCAACTTAGTTAATTCGTTGTATTAACACACTAGCTTAAGTTTAGTAAATATGATCACGTTAGTTCAATTCGGGGTACGTTGAATTAAATCGTTAAGTAAAGTTTCTAAAACGAGATTTCACATTAGTTCAATTCGGGTACGTTGAATTAAATCGCTAACTAAAGTTTTAAAGTTTCCAAAACGAGATTTCACATTACTTCAATTCGGGTACGTTGAATTAAATCGCTAACTAAAGTTTTAAAGTTTCAAAACGAGATTTCACATTAATTCAATTCGGGTACGTTGAATTAAATCGGTCCTGCCGGGTTCGATCACAAACTATTTCAGACTGTATTAAATTAACGCACAAGTTCAACGATCCCTTGGGACGGCCAAGAGGGATGTTAATTAACGTGAGGGCGCGACCTGCCCTCACGGAATCCGAACCGAGATTAAATTATTTCATCGAGGCGATAGGATACCAAAATCCCATCATCGCTTCGATGACCATATTTGGTATTCCTTTTTGTTTAGATGCTACTCAAAAAGGGGGCGGAAATATACACACGATGATTGCTTTCGCTGCTCATCGTGTGCGTCCGCAAGTATGCAAACATTTCATAAGTCCCCTTTAAAAGTTCGCAGCAGGTGCGAGTATATCAATGGCAAAAGGGTTGAAATGTTTACACGATCAGTGGCTACGAGTAGCGTGATGCTGATCGTGTGCATGTTGTTGGTGTATCCTCGCAGTCGAACTCTAATCGTAATTTTCCATTTGCGAATTCGATTGCTGGGGCGCCAGCCGGATGCCCTCATGTATCGCTCGTTCGATGTGGGCATGCTTGCTAAGGCAAAATACCTTTTTCTGCTGGTGTGCAGCTGGTGTGCAAGAGGATATCGTGTAGATATTGCAGAGGCAATATTGGTTGGTTGGTTGTTAAACCAAATTGCCTTGAAGAATACAGCGTTTGATGCCGCTGGAATTTCGCTTCAGCGCGACTTAATGTTTCGCAGGGTTTTCTTGTATTTTGCAGGTACAGTACAGAAAGTAAGTACAGGCTTTTTAATGTCTTTCAGGGACTGTTACCTTGTGTACCTGCAAGGTAAGTAGTGGCGTTTAATGAAACTGCCACGGTACTTGTTTCTCTTTTGTTGTATGCCCTATCTGGGGGTTTTTCCCTAGATTGTGGGACGATGAGTGCTGGCGTTCGGGAGAATCGCCACAACTTCCTTTCGAACACCCGAATCTTTTCCATCAAATTTGGACCTATGTTAAACCATACTGGACAACCATATATGAGCATTGGCCTGATTAGCGTCATGTAGCATATGACTTTTACCCTGCTGTCAAGTTGGCTACTGTGAAATAGCCTCCTTGTCATAGCAAACGTTTTTCTAGCTTTGACCAGAGCAGCTTCTACATGTCTGTTGAAATACAGATATTGGTCTAGCCAGATGCCCAGGTATTTAACTAAACTCTTGGTTTCCAGTTTATCTCCATGCGGTCCCACGATAACTAGCTTTCGCCTGTTTTTCCTTGTGTCGTTCGTGGCTTTATATAATAGAGTTCTAAATAGGATGGCTTCACATTTCTGGAAGTTGATCTTAAGTTTCCAGTCGTCGCAATAGCGCTGCACGTTGTTGAAATCACGCTGTATTGAACTACTTATGATCTCAACTTTCGGAGCTGTTCTGTAAATGATGAGATCGTCTGCGTACGCAATAGACTGCGGAAGTGCATCTAATAAGTCGCTAATGTAAATGTTAAAAAGAATCGGAGAGAGTACCGCGCCCTGTTGCAAGCCATTCTTGATATTATACGTTTTATTTGAGGTCACATTACCACTTTTGACCACGAACCTCCTGTCCTTTAACATATCGTAAAGTACGTATAGTAAAGGCTTATGTATGCCATATCTGATCAGTTTGTAATATAACCCTTCGATCCAGACGGTATCAAAGGCTATCTCCAAGTCGATCAGACAGGCACCTGTGCATTGGTTCCTACATTTATTCCATTGTATGTCGGAGACCAGTTTAGCTGCGGCATGTGTGGTTTCATGACCCGCCTTAAAGCCAAACTGGTTATTTGGAATAATCTTGTTGTCGTCTACCCATTTTACCAGAGCTTTGTTAATGGTTTTTTCAAATACTTTACTGATGCTTGGGAGTAAACTTATCGAACGCATGTTCATTGGGTTTGTACAGTCTTTGCCCTTTTTTGGGATGGGCTGAATGATAGCCGTTTTCCAACGCGCGGGATGATATGCATTATTCAACGCGTTGTTAAACAGGACCGTGTATATATCTATTGCCTTTGGGGGCAGGTTCTTGAGTACGATGTTAGGTACTCCATCTATTCCCACTGACTTTTTGCTTCTTAATGAGTCGAAGATACTCTGGATTCCTTCCCTTGTGATTAAAAGGCTATTAGCCCCACCATTGGCATTAATGTCAATTGACAGATTATCATCACTGAATTCGGTAAAACCCGGATTCTCCGATTGCCAAAGTGAAATTTCATTCCGGAGGTGCAGGTGATTCAGTAGAACTGTTACGTACGTCGGCCACCCCATCAATTAATGGTTTTGTATTTAAGTAATAACATAATTTGTTTTAAAGTAATATGATGGTAAGGTGGTGGAGGAATTGCACGATCCAGAAGTGAGTTTTTGAACACGCCCCGATTCGGGAGTGGATCGTGCAGTTCTTCGAGTTCGAATTTGTTTTTCGAAGTGGACGTGGGTGGAGAGCGAGAGAGACGGTGGGTAAATGTTTTGATATACGGTTTCGAATTCCGTTGTGCACGGGGTTTTTTGACAAAGAGAAAAACGTTTTTTGTGCAGTTAAGAAAAGAAAGAAACAGTGAGATTGTCCAAGTTGTTGATCGTTGGTTTTTTGAAAAAGAAAAAAAATTTGTAAAAGTTTGAATATCGAAAGAAAAACAAAAGTAAAAAACAAGAATAATAAAACAAAACGAATTGAGATAACATCCGAACCAGTGGAATTTGTATTGTCTATCTCAAAGCTTCTGATACAATCCTAATCCTCGAACATTGGTTGTAAACCCGAGTGAGACGTCGATAATTATCAATCATATTGTTCTTGATATGCAACTGAATCTTAAATAATTAATTTGGTCAGTAACTATTTGCGGTGCTCAGCGGAATCTCGTGTGGTTAATATAAGATGCCTATTCTACGATTTTATTTGGAAAACGCCTTTGAGGAGCCTAATTAAAGGCGTGTACTGCAACAGCTGCAAGCATAAAGCCTGGAATCTCGGAGACACAGCCGCTTCTCAATTCGGAGCCACGGAAGCAGTCCTCCCCCAGAACCAGGTAATCAATTTTGCATTTAATATATATATTAAATTTTCTGTGGCTACATATTGCCACAGAACTCTGTTCTCCAGGTCGTGATTTCGGTGTATGCTTTCATTCACCTTGTACATTTCCTGAAAGACAGCTCCTACAGCGTTCAGCTTTTCCAAAGGATCTTCGATCACGAAGAGCTCACTATTGAGGCTAGCGTTCTCTGTATCTATGCCAATGTTGGTTAGCAGCTGCTTGTTTACCTCAGTACGTGGGATTTGGAGACACTGAATCTCGTTTTGATTATTTCTCCTGAATATTTTATTTATTTGTGGGAACATATTCGGGTTATTAGTTTTTATAGCTCGAATTCTGTTGTTCCAATACAAATTTGTTGCTAATCTATAATTAGCTTTAAGTAATTGTTGGAGATTTTTTAATCGGGATTTCAGTGATATTATCTCCTGGTCTTGTCTGTCTGTAAACTGTCTGTGTAGTTGTTTTAGTTTCGATAGCAGTCTGCTCTTTTTCTTCTGTAGTGCGTTTATTGTTGCGTTTCTGTACATGTTAATGTGATCTGTAACTGTTGCTTTGGGGATTGTTTTGTCCATTGTTCGTTTTACGGTTTCGTCCATTTGTTGAATGTATTTGTCGATTTCGTCATTTGTCAGGTTTCTGTTTACTGGCAGATTAAAGTCATTCGAACGAAGTTCTCTTGTTAATGATCTGGTGAACCGCGGCCATCGCATTGCCCGTAGTTGTAGGGTTGCGGGATCACGAATTCCTCCAGATCTGCGAGCTCGTTTGGAAGCTCTATTACTGCGGTGAATGCACAGTGGTCACTGTCGTATTAAATTGTCCGTAAAGAGTTTGTGTTTCGTCTATTGGTGTTAAATAATCTCAGCCGTGAGTCGATTAGCAAGATATCTAAGAACGATCTACCTCTGGGGAGCGATGGATATTCCGTAGCTAGCAGGTCAGTTCTATATTCAATATGAAACTGATCTAACCAACCAGCCAAATGATTTCCTCTGGCATTAGATATATAATTTCCCCAATTTCTATGCTTGGCGTTCATATCTCCCCTTAGGATAAAGTAGTTTTTGTCCAGGTGCAATTGTAAGCATCGAAAAAGTGTCTCGAGCTCCGCTATAAATAGGTTTTGTTGGTGCTCCTCAGGTGCGTAGACCGCAATCGCATACAAACCCCTTCCTTGCTGAAGGGGTATGCGGACGATACAGGCTTCCAGCACCCGGAACCTGCGCACTTCTCCCCTATATATAACTTTATGATTGATTCCTTTTCTAATAAAGATTGCGATTGAGAGGGCGATCTCTTCGTATAATATCGTAGTTTTTATGTCCTATCTTATGCCTCTGGTTTAACTTTGTTTCCCCCGCCAGAAGTACATCAGGTTGTTCCTCTTGCAACAGGTTAAAAAGATTGGCTCTTCTCTCAGTTCTTATTAGTGAGTTTACATTCACGACAAGAGCTTTTATTGATTTTGTGGTTAGAGGGTTTATATCGACTGGGCAGTAGATCTCGTTTATTTGACTTTGTAGCTGTGTCATCTGTCTCTGCAGATTGAGCAGGATTGTGAACACGTCTGCGTGCGATATTATTTCAGTCTGTGTCGGGATATTTGTGGCTACCAGTGTTGTAGTCCGTTTTGGTGTTCTCCCACCCGACGCAACTTGTGCGTACGACCGCTGTGATGTTACGGGTGTTGTTGTTGTACGAGCTGGCTCTGTGTTTTTTTGCCGATTCACACTTCTTGCCATTATTTCTCGGAATTTAGGACAACCTCGATAATTTGCGGGATGTCCCTCATTCCGACACACTGCGCACTTTAGAAGGGCTTTGTCTTCTACCCTTTCTTTTCCCAGAGGGCATTCTTCTGCCTTATGGTCCTTTCCGCATTTTACGCAACGGTGCTGCATTTCACAGTTAGCCGCCGCGTGACCAAACCTTTGGCGACGGACACATTGCAGGATGTCTCTGCCTTTTTTTAATTTGTCCCATGTGACCAAGACTGTAATTTTTCTTAGACCACCAATTCGACTGCTGGGTGTTAATTGCACCAAAAAGAAGGGTAGCTTGCGGTTTTCCCTTCTTGCCTTGGGTGTGGTGAATGGTTTTACCGCGGTAAACTCGAGATCTTCGTGCTTCAGGTTTTGAAGCATTTCGAGCAGAGCCCCCGCTTCCATTCCCGGGTCGACACCCTTTAATAGAACCGTTACGCTCTTCGTTTGTTTTGGCGTGAACGAGTAAAATTCCGCGGTGGCTCTTTTTAAGACCTCTTTAATTTTGTCGTGGTCTGCCACCGTATATGTTTGAATGGCGTGCCTGTTACCCGTCAGTCTTTTAACTGCAAAATTGTTACCTATGGCTAGCTTACAAAGACTTAGCAATTCCTTACAGTCAACATCTATTGTGTTCTTGGTGGCATCTTTATTTTTCCGCTGTTATTGTTGCTTTGCTGCTGCTGTGTTGCTTGCTGGTTCGATGATCGCTTTTGTGTTGGTAGTTGCTGTTGATGTTGCTGTTGATGTTGCTGTTGATGCTGCTGATGTTGAAGTTGATGTTGCTGTTGATGGTGAAATTGTTGCTGTTGGCCGACTTTTGGCTTTGGCTTTTGTAGTTGTTGCCGGTTTTGTTCTTGTTCGGGGGCCGCTATTTTTTTCTTTCGGCGTCTCTCTTGTAGTCGGGCTCTTGCCATCGCAAGTTTCGCCTCCAATTCTCTTATCTCTTCCTCTTTACCCTCCGACTCTGAGGATGCAAGAGAAGCGAATGAATTATTTGCCGCATATATGTTAAAGTTGGAGGGGAAGGGGAGCTCACTGTCGTCCGCCAATTGTCGATCTCCTTTATCCATTGGCAATTTCGCGGTTTTGCTTCGCGTCACAATGATGTTTTTCGGGGCACCTTTTCGTTTGTGTGTTGTCGCATTTTTATCGTCCTCCGTGTTCATTCTGGTTCTTTCCAGTTTGTTTTCATTAAAAAAAAAACAAATGCGACCTGTTGAACCACGGCAACTCGATTTCTCCCGCAGGCTGAGTTGAACTCGCCTACCGTCGGATAAGAGTCAGTAAACTTGCACTCGCGCCAAACGATGATTTAAACATTGCTTTCTTAACGAGCAATATATTGTCTGTTTTAATTTTCGCGTTTGCGACCGAAGTGTTACCTTTTTATTGGTTTTATTTTTATTGTCTCGAACACTTTTTGCGCCTCACTCAACGGTTTTTATATGCACTTCTTTTTGATTTTATTTATTGCATTTATACCGGTACACCTGGTAAATACAGATTGCTTAACGAGCAATATATTTTTATTTTTGTTTTTTGCGCTTGCGACCGAGGTGATATATTATGTTTCTTATAGTTTATTATTATTTTATTTTTCGCACTCCACTGAAATATGCACATTTGTTTTTAGGTTTTATTTTAATTTATGTGTTTTTGATTCACTTAGTTATTACAATTAAGTTTTTACGTTTATTATTTGTTTTGTTTGGTTTGTTTGCTTTCTAAATTTAATTGATTTGACTGATGTTTAATACGGTTCTTTGAACAAAGATACGCTGATGATACCAAGATATATGTAGAAGATCATCGAGTAACCCTTCGATTCTGCACTGAATTTAATCCCCAGCATTCATAACCTAGAACTGTTTTCCTCCACGTTTACCAACTTCCGCGATGACCTCCTGAACCAGACTGCCTTTTCCTCAGCCGAGGGGCGCCCATCGCTGTCCATAACAGCCTCGAGTCGTCACTTGTCGCTTTTCCTATCTCCTTCAAGCTGGACTTTGTGACTGTCAAAATCTCTCTGAGCAAATGCGAGGGTGACATCATCATCTTCGGAGATTTTAATCTTCCACTACTCAATTGGGCTTTATCTGACGATCATTCACATTTCACCCCCACCCTACATCGGCCACGGACTATCCCTTCATTGAGCAGCAACGTTCGAAACCTCTTGGGTAGGCAGCCTTACCTCATCTTTACAACTAACCCTATCAATACATCTGTCTCACCATTCCCCATCGTCATTACATCATAGATCACCACCACCCCAATCTTCTCTTGACCTTCTTCCAAGTCCACTCGTATCGTATGTTGCGCAGGACAGCATCTCGCTCCTGTTTCATTTCGCCTTGATCATGGCATACATCCTCTTCAAGCCCCAACAATAATTTGTCTCCAGCAATTTCCCTTGTGCGTATAGGCAAACATTAGTTCGTGTGACGTCATCCGTGTGGTTGAACTCCTTGCCGTATTCAGACTCCATTGAATGCTTCTCAACTGTTGCGCCCAATCCTTGCCGGCCACAGGATCACACTTCAGACCCGCTAGTACCATGCGATTGACCCTCTCCACTTACCCGTTGCGCGTGGTGTTTTAACGGCCGACATAATATATATATATGCCGTAGGTTTGACAATATCTTGTGAATTCGCTGGTTGTGATTGTTGCACCTCTGTCGGTGATTAGGCGCTTGCGCATACCGAACACTTCGCCGACCTGGTTGAGCACGGCTATCACTCCTTTTGTATTAGTTGTCCTTACGGCTTTCAAAACCGTGTATTTGGTAAAGTTGTCCACCAGTGCTATCAAATGTTTAGCTCCTCCTTTTCCAGTGATAACAGTGATCCAAATGCACCGTATGGAAGGATATGCCCACCCTCTTCGCACAGTGCAGCTCTCACCCTGCCGCTTCACCCTTTTTCTTTGTATACGCACACTCCACACATCCCTCGAGATAGCCCCTGGCAAAACTAGTCCGCCTAGGCCTTTCAAGTGTTTTTTCGAAGCCTATGTACGGCGCCCCATCGAGGCACACCCGGAGAACTTTCCATCGAACTCGTTCCGGCACGACCCACTTTCGTTGGTTACCGTCGCGCCTAAGGAGTCATCCTCCGTCTAGTTGGTATTGCTTATGGAGGTTCCTTCCATTCATGCAGTTCATCGTTTTGCCATTGCATGGAGGTTAGCCAATCCTCGTTGTCAATGAATATGTTGAGTATATTCGCGGATGCCTCCTCCATGTCCCACTGGTCGACGACCCATGGCAATCACATATCCTGCTTTCCTTCCAGGTTGATGCACCGTTGTAGACTAAAATTCCTTGGAGTTTGAGCCACCACCTTGCGATACGTGGTAATGGTTTGTTCTAAGTTGCTACTATGGCTTCACAATCTATGATGACCTTGAATGGTTTTCACAAAAGATATATTCGGAACCTGTCCAGGCTTCCCACTATCGTTAAATCTCCAATTCGTAGCTGTGATATTTTGCTTCCGCCTCGGTTACCTTTCATTATAACGCCCATCTCAGTGTGTCATCACTCTTCCTACACTGCACAAATATACCGGCAAGTACCAGTGCTGACGCATCCATGTGGACCTCGTGAGTACAATGCCAAGAGAGGGGGGTTAATCGGTGCGAACTTGATGTCTTGAAATGCCGCATGGTGCATTTCCACCCATGCGAACGGATTTCTCTCTTTTATCAAATAGGTCAAAGGGGTTGCTGTTTGTGCATACCTACGTACAAACTTCCGAAAATAACCGGTAAGGCCCAGGTATTGCCTAACGTGATGCACATTTTCTGGTTAAGGGAACTTTTTACCCGCTATCTTCCGCTCCCGTCTAGTTCATGTCCGAGAAACTCAATACTGGTTTTCAGGATTGCACACTTTGTGATATTGAGGATCAGTCCCGGCGCCTTCAGAACCACTAGCAGTTTTCCCAGTTTTTGTAGATCTTCCGTTACTGAATCACTTCCAATAATCATGTCATTTAAATAAACCGCTATATCGCCGCGGTTCATGTGTGCTTCTATCTGATTCATGCACAGTTGGAAGTATGCTGAGGCATTCACCAAGCTGAACGACGTGCGAACGAATTCATACAACCCATTTTCCGTAGCAAAAGCTACTTCCTATTTTGTTTCACTATAAATATCTGGCGATATCCGGACTTGCGGTCCAACGTCGTGAAGTACTACTTTTTCCCGGCTAACGTTGGGCGAGTCTGTGGCGTTTCTAACAGATACACACACAGTACACAACCGTTTAACATAAGGGAAGATGTTGAATTTTTATTCTCAATTAGCCTTCCGCTTTGAATACAACGACTGATCCCTTGCCACCGGTTGATTCTCGACTGACTGTTAGTGGAAAAAATCGAATTTCATCCCTCGCTCAGGGACCAATTGGAGAAGATCTCCGACTCATTGGTCCCAGTGAGGGTGCGAAACACATGCGCCATGATGATCTCGGCCGCTCATGCTGTGTGTTCATAAGTACGCCAACCGCAGACATAAAAATCCAATAAAGGGAAATACCAAGAACAGTGGTTGCAACTGGGCAAACCATCATGCAGACAGGAATTGAGTTTTCATAGGATGTTTATACGATCGGCAATTGCGTACATCATCTAAGCCGATCGTGCACATTTCGATGACGTCTCAGGAACATGATGCGACGCATGCAACTATGCCCCTGGGGGAAATGTTTGAAGATGCTAATGCAATTGCATTAGCAAATGATAATGATTTCGAATGCTTTAGGGGGAGGTTTTTGGGTAATTAACTAAATGGTAAGTAGTGGCGTTCAGTGGAACCGCCACAGGTCTCCTCCACAGTGGGCATCGGGAACCTCTGCTTGACCATTACTTTGCTTAGTCCCCGGTAGTCGATACACATCCTGTCTTCGCCATCTTTCTTCTTCGTAAGGACTATTGGTGCACAAAAACAGGAGGTTGACGGTTGGATACCTCCCTGTTGCAGCATTTCGTCGACCTTTGCATCTATTATCTTCCGTTTGGCTAGGGTTATGCGCTAAAGTTGAACGCACGCTGGCAGTGGGGTGTTAAGTTCTATTGTGTATTTCTCCTCAGTTATACTGACCTAGGTCATTAGGACTTCGAGCGAGGCAATCTCGGTGAGCGTTTACTAATTCACTTGGTCTTCCTTTCCCCTCTTTTCCGATTGTCCCCGTATCCAGGACGCCACTGCTGATGCCGGTCCGCTGCTGTTTGACCAATTCTTCTGTGACGACCAAAACTTTCGTTTCACTCCTCGCAGTAAAATCATTAATTTTGAGTTCGTTGTGGCTCGTCTTGGTTCGAACTTGAGGTTGATCCACTAATCGTCGTCCAATGATTATTTTGTATGGTTGGCTGTCATGCGGGACAACTATCACTTCCCACCAACTTCGTAGGGGGTCTACTTGAATGGCCTCATGTAATTTTCCTATAGTTTGGTACCCTCCTACTCCGAATCGGACTAGTTTTCTGCCATCCTCCTCGTAGCGACAATTGTAGGCGTTTGCCATCAATACCTACATCGTGACGCAATCGCTCCCCAATTCAATCAAAGCGTCGGCCGCTTGCCAGTTCACATATACCGTCTTGTGGTACACACTGCCGTCTTCTGGCATCCACAGCTGGTTTGATCTTTTCTGTTGGTAATGCCCACTGGGGCTCTGACCTACTGGTCTCCTGCTTACTATGCAGGTACGAGCTAGGTGCCCTACCTCATTGCACTTGAAGCAATTGATTCTGGCTGCCGTCGGTTGGTCTGCGTCTGTCCTGCTCTGGGTGGTCTTCCTTAATCTGCTTGTAGTCATTTCTCTATCCCATCTGTTCGCTGAGCAATTTCGTCAAACGTGTCCAGGTGTAACCTGACCCGAAGCATCTGATCGCGAATAATGTTGGACTTCCTGCACCTGTCCCTGGCGTTCCGGGTGCGTCCACATTGCGCCTTATAGTTGCTATCTGCCTCCTCTAGGGTGTTACACTTTCGTTTCACAGAATTTTCTATAGGAGCTCCTGTATGGTATCGGGCTGCGCTCCTTTCAACATATCGCGACACTCCGTGTTGGTTTTGTCTCGTACCACGTATTTCGCAAGAGTTATCTCGTCCAGCTGACCTCTCGAGGCGATCTTCTTCATGGCGAATACCAATTCCCGTGTGCCCTCATCCACCATTTGTTTTTCAATCCGCATACCTTCGTGGAGACCGGCTGCGTCATCTTCCGTCGGGAAATTATTTATTAAATTACATATGAATTCCTCTAATGATGTGTGAAAGACTCCCATGTACCAGCATTTGGCTGCCATCATGACCAGTCTTCTATCTAGCTGGCAGACATCTCTAATTTCCCGGACTCTTCATACATATGCCGCGGAGGATAGTCCTGCTGTATTCCTAGGGTCGAATCTCGACCACATACTTCACCACATATTCAGTACTTGATATCGTTTTCTCCTCTGTGGCGCTTATTCTTTATTCTGGCGCAGGCGTCTCTTCCCTCCTTTCATTTGTTCGGATGAGCTAGATTTCCCCCAGTCCCCCACTACGATTTGTTATCAGTTTCTTCACTGTGTTTTGTTCGTTGTTATTCGGTGTCGTTTCCCCTTTGATATCGCCTACTTCCTTCCTGCTCTCCCCTGGTTCGTTTTCGCGTAGTCTTTCGTGGACTACCGACTTGTGCAGGTGTGGGATTTCTCTTTTTCTCCCCTTAAGTCATGCTTCTTCGACTCTTCCTCCGGTTTCTTCATTCTGTTGGCTTTACTTCTGGGCTAACTCTGCCCTTACTCTGGACTAAATTTGGGCTAAATCCCACTTCTGAAATTGTGAAAGGTTAGTTTTCTTTATTTTCTAAAAATGTTAACCAAGAGTCTTCTATTTATATTAATAACCTTGTCGAAAAAGAGACACCTATTATACTGCATTCTCAACGAACAGAGAAATTGGCGTTCGTTCAGTGCCCAAGAGCACTAGTAAACGCCAGCCGTGCCAGAGTCCCGGTTACACTGAACAGAATTGCTCTTCACCATTTAAAATGATGGCTATTGGTGAGAAAGGGAGAGTGGGGGGTTACCATACAGTGCAAAGTCACTGATTGCTTTCAACGCAGCGAAGGCCAGGACGATCCTTGTCCCTGTTCAGTCCAAATTGACATGTAGTCTCCATGTGACACCCCTGGATAGCTAATTGGGCACACGCCAAGTAGTGAACCAATCCATGTAGCGTGTAGTATTCCAGAATACTACTGTCCTTATAACTATTAAGTTTAATACTGTCTCATTATTTATCTAACACACCCTTAAAACATTCTCCTTACATATCTAACATTCTCATTTAATACATATCATAAATAAACATCCACATTATTCTATATGAAGTCAGTTCCAGTACATTTCATAACATGCCCCTTTTTTTATTTGAAACATGGCTCTTTGATTTTCGTTCAAAGTTTATTCAAAATTTAAAAGTCACAGTAGAGTAAGTGAGTAATACTTTGATAAAATTGATTTTGTTCATATTATAATTTACAGTAAATTAGAACTCAAAGTTCTATAAGAAGAGGGAAAATTTTATTGTAAAGTCAGTTTGAGAAATACAGAAGTTTGAGTTAGTTGATATTGGAAATTGAGTTAGGAAGTTGAACGTGAATTGTAAATTTAGTTTTTGAGAAATAAGTGAGTCCAGAAAGGAGTTGAGAAATAAAGAAGTTGTTATAGAAATAAAGAATTGTGAATAAAGAAATTATTAAATTCGCAAAGTGAAATAAAAGAAGAAGAATTTTAATTCGAAATATCGGACTGAAGTTTGATAATCTAAATAAAAGGTCCACGCTCTTCCCTCAACCGAGGAAGCACGGCGTCCCGGACCTAAAACAAGCGACACCCTGAGAGTTGGCGCAAGCCCAATAATTTAACAAGTGTCGGATGTGGACCGGATACCGGTGAAGAGACTTGAATATTTAACAACCCTCGGATATGGACCTGTTGGGTGTTCCGGAGTGTATCCGTACCCAACAATATTATATTTATATATTTTTTACTTACCTTCCGGACCGAAATAAAAAGGAGGAGTTTTGTTGGTTTAGGTATTTTTATTTAAGCTAGCTGCGGCCAGCTGCCGCGACTGATCGTGATTGATTGCCCCGAAACCAAGATGGGCCGCCCTTTATATATGATGTCAGATCGAGGTTTGCACACAAGTATGTATTTTAGTGTTGGAGTACAAACCCGATCTTCGTGCTTATAAAAGGTTAGTTGTCGGGTCTAGATGCGACAGACTAAGTTTAGACTTAGTCTGTTGTACATGCGATCCTCTCGGAGGGGAATGTATGCAGGAACGTGGGCCTTAGGGACAGGTAAGTGTTTTGGGCATAGGAATGGGATAGGATAGATGGTCTTAGGTAAGTGGTTATTCGGGATAGGTGGTAGGTAAATGAGTTGCGATTACGAATCACAACAGACCGGATACACGACGACGACCACAGAAATGAAAATGGCTAAACGATTTAAGAATTTTCTAATGGAACGTCCGCCCACTATACAGAGCTCGAGCTGCACAGCAGCTGGCCGATGCCGTGTCCGAATATAAGGCTCACATAACAGGATTACGAGAAATAAGATGGACGGGGAGGGCTGCAATTTCAAAGAAGCGAGTATGATATTTATTACAGCTGTCATACAAAACATCATGTGCTCGGGGTAGGCTTTCTAGTCAGCCAAAAAACTAAAGCCTGCCAATATCGGCTTTAATGCAACTCTTCACGTGCGAGGCACGTTTAAGAACATAAGCCTCATAAACGTTCACCGACCTACAGAGGACTCCCCTGACGCCGAAAAGGAAGAATACTATGAGAACGTCGAACGGGCCCTCAATACCTGCCCAAGATACGATGTGAAAATCGTTCTTGGTGATATGGATGCGAAAATAGGTCGGGAGCCGGTTTTCAGGCACTACGCAGGTTCCCATACTTTTCACGAGAACACTAATGACAATGGACTACGAGTCATCGAACTGGCAGCATCAAAAAACTTGGTCGTTGCGAGCACCAGGTTTTCGCGTCAAGATATCCGTAAAGCCACCTGGGTATCACCTAATGGAGCCCCTCGCAACCAAATTGACCACGTGTTGTAAGATCGCCGCCACTCCTCATGCCTAATGACGGTACGAACGTCTGCCTACGTCGACTTGGATCACTATTTTGTAGGTACAGTTTTCCGAGCGCAGATTGCCTTACGGAGAAGTATGGCATCCGCGCATCAGTTTCGAATCAACACGGCTGCCTTACGCAATGAGAATACCAGTAAAACCTTTGGTCATGCGTTAAGACTCGCCCTCGAAGAACTCGACGGAGGAAAAGTAAGTCCTGGGATCAGAATGCCGGGTGTAGAAGAGAAATGAACACGCCTTAAGAATACTGTCATTAGTACTGCTAGCTCCATCTTAGGCAGTAGTCGTAGAGATCGGAGCGACTGGTTTGTTGATGTGCGGAAACTAGCAACTGAATGTAAGAATTATGCAGCATTCCTGGTAATGCAGTAGTCTCATACGACGCGGGTGCGCGAGGAGAAACACAAAGAGCTCAGAAGATCTGAAAAAAAGACTTCACAGGCAAAAGAAAAGTGCCTGGGATTAAAACCTTTTCTGTGAAATAGAGAGAAGTAGAGAGCGAGGACCGGACCAGGCGCGGAAGTTCTACCAAATAATCCGCAGTATGACGCGGTACACACCACGCGGCACGTACTGCGAGGTTACAGAGGATAATCTGATCACAGATTCTAAAGGCATTGTGAAGCGATGAGAAGTGCACTTCAATGAATTGCTGAATGGTCAGCTCACAGAAGAATTGGAGGCTCCACCAATGCAAGATCAAGACCAAATGCTGCCGTCACAAAGCATTGAGGAAACTTTAAAAGCCATAAGACTGCTCAAATCAAATAAAGACCCAGGAGCTGAAGGCATACCAGCTGAGCTGATCAAACCAGGAGGGACAGCGTTACATCGCGCATTTCATGAGATCGTGGTGCATGTATGGGAGCACGAGGAGATGCCGGTAGAGTGGCGTCGCGGTATAATTTGCCACATACATAAGAAGGGAGATATCACATTGTGCAGCAACTATAGGGGTATAACATTGCTGAGTACCGCCTATAAGATACTCTCCACTATCCTACAAGATCGGATAGCCCCATACGCTAAAGCCATCATTGGGCAATATCAGTGTAGCCTCATCCCAGGCAATTCAGAAATTGATCAGATATTCACCCTTAGGCAGGCGATGGAAAAATGTCAGGAATTTAAGATTCCACTATATCATCTATTCATAGACTTTAAGGACGCCTACGATAGCATAGCCAGGGTAGAATTATATAATGCCATGGGAGAGTTCTCCATTCAACACAAATTGATACGAGTTTGTAGGTTGACCATGACCAACGCAACTAGTCAAGTAAAAATAGAGGGATTGCTGTCCAAACCAATAATCATCTTGAATGGACTCCGAGAAAGGGGCTGTCTGGCCTGCCTCCTCTTCAACTTGGTGTTGCAGACAGCAATCCGTGACTCTGGCGTCACAACTAGGGAGACTATTGTCAGCAAGTCCAGCCAGATACTTGCCTACGCAGATGACATCGACATCATTGGTAGATCCCATTCGGCTGTACAGAACTCCTTCCCACAGATCGAGCAGGCGGCACAAAAACTTGGGCTACACATTAACGACGAAGAGAAGACCTAACGTTGGTCAAGCTATGAGGGTAGTGGAGCACGAATTTGAAGTAGTGCAATCCTTTAACTACCATGGGACAGCAGTTCTATTTTGGCTCCAACCTTGTTCTTGCTTCACATAAATGATTTGTTGGAGACAACGGATAACAAAGTATTCAGTTTTGCGGATGATAATACGCTTGTTTCCTCCTTTTCGAGTGTTCGCCCGATTGGTGCATCTGCGTCGCTTCAGCTGAGATGTAGACAGATTGATTCCCTGAATCAGGATCTCGATAGAGTCCTGCAGTGGGGAAGGGCCAATCTCGTCGACTTCAATGCAGCGAAGACACAATATACAACATTCACAAGGAAAAGTGGATCATCGGTTCCACAGATGATGATGAATGGTATGTGGGAATGTATCATGGCATAAACACATGTCGAGTATCGCCAGCTCAGCCTCTGGAAAACTGAGCTATCTTTTTAGAGCCAAGAAATATTTTACTCCGGCCCAACTTCTTCTCCTGTATTAATACCAAATTAGACCCGAGCTCGAATATTGCTCTCATGTTTGGAACTCGGCTCCTAAACATACCCTCGACCTACTTGAGAGCATACAGAGACGAGCGATCCGCCTGATCGGGGCTGACGTCGGGACTACAGTCGCTATCACATCGAAGGCGCGTAGCCGACCTCTGTCTGTTTTACAGATATTATCACGGGTACAGTTCTTCGGTGATTCGTGGTATTGTTCCGCGTAATTCAATATTTATGCGCTCTACGAGACAATCCGACGGATCGTACCAGTTCGCGGTTCATCTCCCAACGGCGCAAAACATCGCTGTATCAGAACTCCTTCCGGTATAGAGCGGGGAAGCTGTGGAACTCCCTTCCCATGGGAGTGTTCCCGGAGCGATACAACCTGCAACTGTTCAAAAAGAACTGCAACAGTTATTTGATGGCATCTCGGGGCGCCCGCTCGGCGCTATAGGTTACCCTCTCCCGAGAGAAGTCTTATAAAATAATTAAAAATAAAAAACTAAATTTTGAACCGATAACAGTATTGAAGAAGAAACATGCGAACCGCTGATCAAATCCAACAAGGCCTGCTACATCCATCATCCAAGCTACTATTGTATGGTCTTACCAGTACTCATGTAGGGATCCGATACCTGCGTGCTCATTAAAAGGCACTCTGAACTCTTAGCCACGTTCGAGAAGAAGGTCTTAATGAGAATTGTTGGCCCCGTATGTGAGCGAGGACGATTCCGGACACGCTACTACGACGAGTTGTACGCGATCTATCTTGAAGCTAATGTTGTAAGAAAAATCAAGCTCGGTAGACTCCGGTGGCCGGGCCACCTAGCCGGAATTAGTGAAGTGGAGCCTGCCTGGAAAGTTCATTCTGGCAGGATGTATGGAAGGAGACAGCGCGGCTGGCCTGGTATGCGATGGAGGGATGGCGTGGACTAGGACGCCCAGAGCCCGGAAGTGCCAAACTGGATGACATCGGGTCGAGATCGGGACCGGTGGTGAGATTTGTTAAATAAGGCCAAGACCAGATCCCGGTTGTAGTGCCGACGATGATGATGAAAAACAACTACAGCAGCTGCTCTTTGCACAATGGCACATGGCGACGGAGGCTGTGTGCAAATAGAATATAAGATATGCTAAACTTGTAAAGTGTTGAGTTCTCTTAAAGAGCGTTTAGGACACTCCTAGTGGAAATAAATTTTTGTTAAGGAAATTAGACATTTTTTTAGAGGCAAATTGTTCACCGATCGGCTCTTTTTCTTCCTGTTTTAAGTCCCTCAGAACGCTTCCCCCACCTAGGTAAGGGACGTTCAACCGGACTTCATACTTTTTAGAGGTACCATAAAGCACTTTCCTTCCACCAGTGGTAAAGAGTGATCGCAGCATATTCCTGGTTCGGTTTAGACTTAGGAAAGGGGTGTTCCCACCACCGGTGGCAATGGACGCCTCCCGAAGAAAAATGAAGATTAGATTGATACGACGGCACATCACGCCGGATGCAATATGGTAAAATCGCGTTAGAGCGCAATGGGGGGCATTTCTCTTCTACATTTTTGGATGCTGATGGGTTTTCTTTTATTTTTATGTATGCTTGGCCAGCTGGCGCAGGAAATATAAAATACAGTCCACCACATCAACGATTGGTCCATTTGAGCCGGATCAATAACGTTTTTGGTCCCATTGAGTTGGACCATCAACGGCTGATTAGTGCATTTGAGCCGGATCAACAAAAACATTTGGTACTTCGAACCGGATCAACAGTTTACAGAGAATTTCAAATGTTCTTATTTCAGTTGACTTTATGTCTACAATACGGGAAAGGGAAATCGGATACTACATCAGAATCACATGAGACGCAGATCGCAACATTAACAATTAGTGTTTCCACTCAGTGCCCATCTACAGCGTTACGATAGCCAGGTCTTCAAAACAACACCTCTCCTTTTTCTCTGCCTCCTGTCCTGCTGGGGCAACGCTTTGTCATTTGGTGGTAACGCAAAATCCCATGTAGCGCCTGTTTTTTTTATAAAAAGGAAACGACAATAAGATGATCTTATATTTCATGCAAACCTTGTAAATTTCATTTTTTCGTTTATGCAAATTCTCTATAACGAGGCAACAATAAATCTTTCTTAAATGGTTAGTGCAATATTTATAGCAGTGTCGTGACTATTATACATTCATGAATATCAAAATTAAGTTAAATATAAATTAATAAAATTAAGTTGACTAAATATTACACCTCCGACAAGTACATCAAGAGATTGAAAACCTGGTAAATTACTCGAACCAAGATCACGGTCAGAAGGTGAATGGCCGCTTATGATCTTCTTTAAATATATTTGGCGTTATGACTCTAAATTATCTTCTGCTAAACGTGCCAAATGTCCGGCGCCCATCTTCAAAATATTTACTTAACTAGTCCAAACTTTTCCTAACCAGAAAAACAGGTGCGCGAATTAGAATTAACATCTAGTCAAATACTTGATTTGACACCCAATGAGACAGTTTTGTACTACAATAATATGGGCGCCGGGCTCCGTAATTCACGATAAAATTTAAGCTGGATCACATTTGACTACACGTGTTCGGAGTTTGAATAGTTAATCAATGTTTTGAGAGGAAGGTTAGAGAACGGATTGGTTTCCATTTCAATAAAATTGTGGAAACTAATATATTTCAATTTTATTTGCCATTGTTATGTGAGATAATCTGTTTGGCAGTTGATAGAGTTTTTGATCACTTACGTAACTTCAAAACAATAATTTATAAAATTGAGTTACATAAAAATGGCGTGAGGTATTAAATTTCATGTTTTAAAGAACTAGCTTCCACTTGCTGTTATCTTTATGGTTTTAAAAAAAAAGTCACCTTTAAAAAATTCAAAATTGATTAGATGTGACTGTATAACGAGACTATTAGTTACTGAGTTGTACATTGGCTTTTAACTTTACTTCTTGTTCTAATCAATTATTCTTGTTGTGGAGTACATCAAAGTTGATGTATTTGGAATATCTCTATTACATGTATCTTGTTATACAAGCGTCCTTTATGAATTGGCAATTCAATGTATTGTAATATAAACATTATAAGTATTGTTTTTTTATTGGATTTTATTGATATTACAACCGTTTTTTTTAGAACTGTGGATAGGTCAAAACTTTCCAAGTTAGCCCGCGGAATTTCTGATTAACATTATAAACGTGTGTAGCCTTGAAGTGTCTTAATTATTATAATTATTATTATTATTATTTATTGGCCTGTAAGAACCCGGCAGTTCATGACCTCACCGACTCGACTCCGCCATCGTTCCCCGTCCTGTGCAGTCTCCTTCCACGCTTGACCATCTGATCCGATCTCTCAACTTCAAACCTAACACTGTCCTCCCATCTCAGTCGCGGCCGTCCTGCCGGTCTCTTTTCCGTTGGTCTACCGTCAAGAATTCTACGCACGGTCCTATCGTTGCCCATTCTCGCCACATGTCCGGCCCATCTGTATCTTCCCTACTTGATTACTCTCACTATTGTAGATTTGCGGCATAGCTCTTCCAATTCGTGGTTGTGGAGTTTCCTCCATTGTCCTGCCTCCTCGTCATATTTACCGCCAAAGATACTGCTTAAAACTTTATTCTCGAATACGCGGAATTTTTTTCTTCCCGTATTGTGAGAGCCCATGTTTCGCATCCATATAGAGCAATCGGCATGATTATGGTTCTATAGACAAGGAGCTTTATGTGACGTGATAGTAGTTTGGATTTCAGCAGTTTACTGACTGTGTGCCAACTAGGGTTTCCGGGGTGTAGTATTTTGTTAATTTCCTTCGACATTTCGTTACTGGCCGTCAGTATCGTTCCCAGATATTTAAATACTTTAACTTTTTCGAATATCTTGCCCCTGACGCTTATATGTGTTCCCTGAGTTCCACCCGCTCTCGCCGTAATCATGTCTTTTTCATTTATTTCTATGCCCACCTCTTCTGCCGCTTGCATGATGATTTCACAGTTTTTACTTACAGTTTCTAGATTATCGCCCAAAACGGCGATGTCATCCGCATACGCGAGCACTTGTGTGGCCCCATTCAAGGATGATCCGGCCGTGTTGTCGTCTTGTACCTTACTGATAACATACTCGAGCACATGGTTAAAAAGACAAGGGGAGAGGCTATCCCCCTGTTTTAGTCCGTCCGGGATTTCGAATGGATCTGAGAGTTGGTTTCCTATTCTAACTCGCCCTTTGTTTTCGTTCATGCAAATTTGAATGACGGCGACATATTTTTTCTCCGTATTCCTACTTCTTTTCCAGCAGTTGCCTTATTGTGAACATTTGGTCGCTTCTTGACCGGTTCCTTCGGAATCCGCATTGGAAGTGTGTGATTCTCGCCAGTATGACATTTGTTAATATTGTGTATATGGTGGGGAGTAATGATATTCCTCTGTAATTTTCGCAGTCATACCTGTCACCTTTTTTGAAAATGGGAACGACTTTTGGGGTTTTCAATTCTTCCGAAATGACTTCCTTATCCCATATTGTTATAATCAGTTGGAGGATCTTTCGATCGGTTGTCTTTCGTCCATGCTTCACAAGCTCTCTCGGTATGCTGTCGACCCGGGAGCCTTGTTGTTTTTCAATCGGTTTATTGCGTCTACAACTTCGTCGAAAGAGGGCTCTGGGATCTGAGGCTCGACTGTATGTACGTCTAGTGCGTTTTTTGTGGTTGATGCGTGTGTGAATTAAGGGGGTATTCTGGCCTAGACGCACGAATTTAACGCAATTTTTGAAGTGCTGTAAAAAAAGCAATCAATATTTTTAGTATTCAGTTTTTTAAAGGATGTTTATTAATATTTCAAGAATACAGTAAAAAAAATTTAAAGTAAAAAATTCAAAATTTAAAAAAGTTAGCAGCTGATGAAGTGGGGGATCTTTTTTCAAACAATACCCATGATTTTTCAAGTTCTATTGAACCGATTTACTTCAAATTTAGTATATATCTATGCATGAACTATCCTCATCCTTAAATTTCAATGTTAACTATTTTTAAAAAATTTCAGAAACTAAAAAAAAGTTACAAAAATAAATTTTTTTTTCAAGCAGTCGCCATTTTGTAACAACTTTTTTTAGTTCCAACGATAGAGGCATTTCTGTAAATTAATAGTCTTTTTTTTTTAGATTGCTAGGAGGGTTGAATGGTAGGTATAGTCGCGTGCCAACTTTTTGAGATCCGCCACTTCATCAGCTGCTAACTTTTTGAATTTTGAATTTTTTACTTACAATTATAATACAGCCGGTATACCCCTGGCTGCAAACCATCCAATGGACACGGTGACGCGTAACACCCTGGATTAGTTGTGGTAAATCTTTGTGTGTTACTCCTCGCTAGCCTGTCTGACATGGGTGACCCTACTGGAAGCATATGCTTCCGTCAGCATAGCCTGAGTGATTCATTGTAATTTAAGCCCTGCATCACGTCAAGATTTCTACCAAGCGGGGGCTTTAAGTGTGTTAATGGAAAAAATATTCTCTTGTTATCCGTTTTTGGTCAATAGCTTCCTACAAATGATTCAATTGTTATTGTTCTTCAGCCCAACTACATACTCATCGATATCTGACACCCTTGTGGATGCCCAACACCTTTGTGGTTATTAAACATCATTGAATGAATGTTGAACTTTTCCTCAAATTGCATGTAAATCTTAACATACCAACACATAAAGTGTCTAAGGACCTTCAGACTTTCGGCCACTACGTTCACACCATGATCTTAAATATGTTACATAATTAAACCTCCCCCGAATCGTTGATCTGATTCGCGTCCTTTTGTCTAATAAACCGATTTCCTGAATTCTACATACGTATTCCTTAAATGTATCCATCATCACACATCATACTATTTAACAACAGCAAAACATTGGCAGACAACGTTGTTTCAACAAAGCGAAACAGCTTAGTCCATTCTCAAATTCCTTTGCACATTCCGATTTCAAGGTTTTCCAAAACCAATGTTCTCCTTTCAAATATAAAAAAGTACAGGCTATTCACTTAGGAATAGTTTCCATCCCGTAAAAGGTGTGCATGAGTATGTGGGTAGTTTTTACGTTGGCATCAGCAAGGATGCAGGTTGCATAAAAACACCACAGATTGTTCACTAAAATTAAAGAAAATAAAACACACTGGAGTGGTAGCTGAAAATACATTTATTGTTCACTGGTGACTTTTACTATTTGTCGAATAAGGGTTATTAAACTTCTAATTGAAACACGTGTGGGCCATAAGAATACAAATTTTAACCGAAAACGGTGTTGGAATAACTTTAGTCTATCCCGGCACATCAATATTAATTAATTAATTGTTTCTCCGCGCGCGGTGCTTTTTTTAATTCACTTGTCTTAGACACGAAAATGAAAGTTTAGACTTGGCACTGGAGGTAAAATTAACTTCATCAGCGCACGCAACTCGATTCTGACTTGACACCGCTAAAACTCGACTTCACTCATTGGGTGGAACAAAAAAAAACTACGAGACGCAACGACCTCGGCACGTCTGTCTAGTTAGGCGGATAAGATTTGACTCCTCATGATGCAACTCACATCCATCCGTTCGATGGCCGCGAATTGCATAGATAAGGGAGGATTATATATGTGGCGTATAGGACAAGTACAATGCCTCGCGATGAGGACCATGATCGGTGGACACCTGATCAAACAGAACATCGTTGGTGATGTATCCCAGAGATCGAAATAGTTTTCTTGTTTCAAAGTAAACAAAAACGATATTTCACAGATCAATAGTGTATATGATGATGATGATACACAGATGATGTATATGATGCGCCTATGATAGAAAAGGGGTCGTCATGATATTTGCCTAAGATTCCTTGGAAACACCGATATAGGCAATATCCAATCTAGTCATATGGCTCCAGTGCACAAGGAGGCAAATTATAAGTCAACAGGGACCTCGTCAACGGCGGCAAAGGGTCAGACAGGATGGCTATATATTTAATTTAGGTTTTCAGGCGGGTCATCATATGCATGGCATGGGTAAGGTTAAATAAATAATGATCTTTTCCATGCCAAAATTCCAGGATCGGTTGATAACCGATTAAGGGATTTTCGCAAGTGTTGCGGACCTACGGGTATAGGCGCGATATTCACTCATGAATCGTAGCAAGAATACCGGCTACAGCTATGTCAACAATTACGCTGGCCAGCGTGTATTTATCTTTTATAATTGCTGACTAGCTGAGCCGATTGTCTGGCACGGTACATGTATGAATGAAATAATTTGTTTGGAGAGCATGGTTGATAAGATTCAACTTTCAGGTGAAAGAGAATGAAGGGTAGCTTACGCTGCCCCAATATTGCAGGTAGGTATAGTGGGTTGGAAAGTGGTTAATTTAAGAGGATGGGCGGTTCTTTGGGAATGTATTAAAGAGCCGCCACAAGTATACTTTTCAACCCTCTATATTTCCCCCTCTCAGAATGGACTTCGTAATTCTGCGTTCCGAGAATTAGCCTCTGAACGAGGACACACAGTCTACCCTTTGGCTTTTCTTTCGTTGCTAGCGAAACCAAATCAACCCCCTAATACAAGCTGCTCTCCTTTGCAATTTTCCCAGTCTCTCTGGGTCCATTGGCTGCTGAGTAAATTCTCCAGAGGTTATTCACATTTCGTGGGCGGCGAAATGGGATATTGAGGATGAGTGTGCGTTCGGGAACCGGCGATCGGTATAAAAGTGCGCGAATGGGCAGAGAACAAGTTCGTCTGGTGGATTCGTGTTTGTGAATTTTTGAAAAGGGATGCCATGGCCGCCGGAGGTGTAAAATGAGAATGAGGGGGGGGGGGGGGGGCGTTTGTCGTATTTTGGGCGCTCCTCGGATTGTTTTTGGCAATGGGAAAGTTCACTTTCTGAGGCGCGCACTGAATTATAATCACATGTCCGATTAAGCCACTCTTCATTCAAGTGAAGTCCTCGTTAGGCGGTTTTCATATTAAAATAATCTCCTTCATATATCAACAGGTTCGTATATTCACTGCCTGTGCGCAAACTGTCATTCACCCAGCACTGCGATCTTTTGTCCGATGGGAAAAATGCTATTTATATGAACACTAAATGATAAACCGGTCATGAGTTTTGTAATTAACCATTACCACATTTATTATCCGTGAATTTGCCATTTTTATTCAATAAACATAATCATTAGTTGTCGTTATAACACATATAAAAATTTCACATCGATAAAAATCAATTGGCGCCCGACGCATGTTTGGGTTTTACTTATTTTGATAATTAATTTAAGTCGGTCAGCGGCTCGGCCTCTAGTCATCTACTGATCACGAAATTGAAAACGACTGCCCTTTTATTGTTTTTTTTACTTGAGAATTGTCAACTATTTTATTGTCAAAATTCCCAGAAGCACACATAAGACTTTGTGCGTTTTAATTGGAGTTGTGTTCTGGGAATTTGTTAGAGGTTTGGTTGGATAGGTTCTGGGAATGGGAATCATGAAACGCGTTTTGAATTAAGCATTTCATGATTTCAAGGTTTTGGGAATTGAGTCAATGTACGACGAATTAAATTTTGGTTAAATTCGTTGTTCATGTGACTCAATATGGAATTTAAATGTAGAGTAATAGGAAATTGGGGATTTGGATTATGGTTATGATAATATTTGGGGTTTTGGCTGGGAGTAGCGATTTAGGATCGCTACAAAAGAAAAAAACATCTTCTTTCAATTTATTGGTAAAGTAAGTGTAACAATAGAATTAAAACTATATCCTTTTAGAAACAAAAGGAAATAAAAAGTGAACTAAAGACTAAAACACAGTGTACAGTTTTAATTGCTTCATAAGATGCAAAAGGAAAACTTCATTTTGCAAATAGCCGCTCATCGCCTCCACAACAGCCATGTGAGTGCTTTATATATATATTTATTTTGTTATTGTGCAAAATATACCAGCAACAAATATTCAACCCAATAGAGCTGATCGTGATAAATTTGTTCAATTCTGAACTGTTTCCGTATCTTTCTCCCATCATAACCCCTCATAACATCCCTCTTACCTTCTATTACCATAGTGTGAGATGTCTCCGTTCTAAGTGTGGACAAATCTAGCAGATGATTCACTTCCTCCCTTTTGAAATATACGGCCTAATTGCAACCAACCTAATACCTAGTATCAACAATCTAGAGTTATTTCCCCTCTCCTTTACTGTATATCGCGACAACGTTGCTAATCGTCCTTCCATTGACTCCCCCTACCGAGGGGTGCTCATAGTCATCCTAAGTAACCTTGACTCAACCCTCGTCGCTATGTCCTCCTCGCCAAACTCGATTATGTCTCTGTCAGAATAAAATTATACCACAAATCAATATATGTCATCTGCTTCTACATTTTGGCATCCCTGCCCACTGTAGCGTACGAACTAGCAATTAAAGCTATCGACCACATTATTAAGATAAGCGACTCTCGGGACGAAGTCCTTGTTTTTGGCGACTTTAATCTCCCACATCTACAATGGACCCTGTCAGATTACAATTCCTTCTACATCACCACCCGTTCCAGTGCTAAGGACCCTTATTAACGATTACCTCAACAAAATTTCATTTAATTTTGATCATCTGACGGTAGAATATGCTACCACCATTCTTCACAGCGAAATTTTTAAATCAATTTCCCTTTACGTTCCATATTCCAGGCGTATAAATCCTACCCCCTCACCTCCTTGGTTTAATCGTAAGCTTCGTTCGTTACGTCATAAACGGAACAACCTGTGGGCTACCTTTCTCCGTAATCGCTCCGTCTGCGACTATGCCAACTGCCTTGGCACTTATCTTCAATCCAACGCACTCTACGATGTCCTTTACCAAAAATACCTAAGAAAAACTCAGGTTATTATAATATATGATCCAAAAACGTTTATCCAATTTATTCATCACAAACGTAAAACCAATGATTATCCCACCTCGCTCTCATATAGATTGGAAACCTCAACGGATTCACATGTCATTGCGAACCTCTTCCACTAATTTTTCACACAATCCATCACTGACGACTCTTTCGTTCCCGATCTCACTTAGTTTAAATACTTACCAAATTTCTCCCATGGTCTGTTTTAATTTATTGATCCACCCACGATTGAAAACAAACTAATCCAGCTTAAGGACGAATTCACCCCGGGCCTGATGGTCTCACAGCTATATTCCTTAAAAATGCTCCTCCGTTCTCCTTCCCCTTCAGTCGACTATTTTCAATCTGTCGCTCTCTCGTTTATAAAATCCTCATGTATTCAGCTTAATGCAAGCGTTATATTATGAACTTAAATACTAAGGTAAAAAACTAAGGTACCAAGGTATTAGGGTATTATATGAACAAGGGTTTTTCTTTGGTTTCGCTAGGAAGGTGGAAATCTTCAAAAGATACCTCTGACCGATCCAGAGGTATGCCGGATTTTTACCGACTAAAACTACCTACCGCCAGGCACATATTCCCATTGATCCCCGTGGAACTTTCTTTTAGAGCGGGACGGGGTTTACCTGTTATTCCACTCGTCGCGTCCCAACTGCTGCATTCTGTAACATAGAATATCATTTGCTACAGACCATGCCTGTTTTGAACTCAGCATGTATACTATTACTCCTGCCAGGGTAACTGTGCGTCTCATATGTCTCTCCAAAATCGTTCGTGTGGTCTCGAATCTCACGCACTCTGTGAGTGCGAGTTTCGCATGTTCGATTTTGGCTTCGCAATACAAGCAGTATGTTTATACTTGTGCAAGTTTTGCCGAAAGCATCCATGTCCTGATATTAGCTGAGTCAGGTGGTAAGTCAGCTCGCCATGTTTTCTTTTTACCCAAGTTTCTACATCAGGTATCATGGTGTGGGTGCATCTTCCTTTGGTGGAAGAATATCACCTTCGCTGCCATTCTCTTAGGCTTGAGAGCTCTGATTGTGACCACATTCTCCGACGATTCTCTAGGGGGACCCAATGCAACGCAGCGCTTTCTTTAACTGCAATGTCAAGTGGTGTCCTCCCGGCCAAAACATTTGTGGCATCTTCGGATATCATTCGGAATGCGCAGCATACTCTTAGTGATGGCAGCATATGTGTTGAGTTCACTCCCCTCATGTACAACTTATACTGTGCGGCTCCTGTCCATATGTGAGCTGCATATACCTTATTGGAGCTTGCACTCGCGCCAAACGATGATTTCATTTGGATTCGGATTTGGAGCCATAATTGAAGTCCCAAATGAACAATATTCACTAGAGCAGTTCGAACAGATCCACTCTTTCAATTTTCGAAAAGCTCACTGGTCACGCTTTGATCGATTAATAAAAAAAGAACTTCGTAACAGTGCCATAGACCCTCCGACTATTAGAAACCTCCATAACGACGAAATCGATCAGTACTTAACAACATTCGACGATATTATTACCAATGCAATGAATCGTTCTATACCTAAAGTTCCCCATACCGACGGTTATACTAATAAGTACAGGACAACAGCAATTGACGCTTTGTATAAGCAAAAGAGCATTATGCTCTCAAAGCTGAAAAGACTTTATAGACAGTTCAGCGACCCAAATAGTCAAGAAATAAGAACACTTAAGTCCCTAATCAAAAATCTCCAAAAATTGATCCGTGATAATTACCATTCAAGTATAAATGAAGAGTGGAAGTACAAAATTCAAGCCATTCAAGCTAGCGGATCGAATATGTTCTCACAAATCAATAAAACTTTTCGAAAGAAAGATCACAATGACATTCCATATTTGCGAGTCCCACGGACTCCTGAGAATTGTCAAGCAATGCTGAACTCAGGACTCAATCTGGAGCATATCAACTCCAACGAAGAAGTAATATTAGTCGAAGACCCGCAATACAAAGTGAACTTAATTGGTGCATGTTTCGAAGCAGTATATAGAGTGAACGAATCCACTCACACCAATACGATCTTCGAAAACAACGCATTCCAGACCTACAGCTCACTGAGAAATCAACTTTGTACCTGGAGGAACCAAAACCGAAGTTTTAACACATTCAGTGAAAATAACAGAGCGGACTCCCCCGGGAATAATCAGAATATGAATATTTTTGTGAGTAAGGATGAACTTACGAACATCCTTAAGTCAATCAAAAGCAAAAAGTCTTCTGGGATAGATAGCATCCCAAATGTAGTTTTAAAACATTTGTCTCCTGAAACAGTAAAAATCTACACTACGCTATTCAACAACGCCTTAAATAAGGCATACTATCCAACCCACTGGAAAACTGCAATAGTCCACCCCATCCCTAAACAGGGCAAAGACAGGACCAATCCAACCAACCTTCGCGCGATAAGCTTGTTGCCAAATATCAGCAAGGTTTTCGAGAAGATCATAAACAAAGCACTGATGAACTGGTGTGATGAAAATGAAATCATCCCCAACAACCAGTTTGGCTTTAAAGCGGGACATGTACGGTGCATGCCGCGTCAAAGCTTGTTTCCGACATACAATGGAACAAGACAAACCGCCAATGCACAGGTGCCTGGTTAGTTGACTTTGAAAAGGCTTTCGACACCGTGTGGTTAGAAGGACTTCTTCATAAGTTAGAAAACCTGAGAATGCCTCATTATCTATTGTACAACATTTACGAAATGATAACGGACAAGCAGTTTGTGGTAAAATGCGGAGATATATTCTGAAGCAAGACCTTCAAAATTACAAACGGTTTACAACAAGGGGCGGTGAATTCTCCCATTCTGTTTAATATTTACACCAGTGATCTAGTGGGTACGCTTAACAATGCCATTGCATACTCAGACGAAATTGTGGTATACAGAACCGGAGAGAAAATAGATGTCATCAATAGACTTCGTCGTTTTTGTAATGACTGGAAACTAAAAATTAATTTCCACAAAACCGAGACTATCCTTTTCAGAACACCGCTCTCCAGGGCCTCTCAGGACACAAAGCACAATTGGAAAAACTTCTCTATCGTAGGGAATAATAATCTCCCACTACAAGTGAAAACTGTAGTCAGATATCTCGGTATTTGGCTTGATCAGTATTTATACTTTGACAAGCATATAGCAGTCACTCTCTCTGCAGCAATAAACGCATTTGCTGCCACAAAAAGTCTATTCCGAAGCAGCATTCTCAATCCAAAAGTTAAAATAATTTCAGATTCGGCATTCATCCGACCAGTGTTGGTCTATGGCTGTCCAATATGGCACAATATATCCCCATTCCACATGGAAAAGATTCGCGTGTTCGAGAGACAGTGTTTGCGTTCCTGCCTCGGACTTAATAGAACACCAGAGTCACGATACCAGAAATTTTACCCTAATAAAACCCTGTATGATAAATCAGGACTAACTAGGATAGACAACTTCATTATAAAAATTATTCGTGGCCACATTGCAAGGGCAATGTGCAGTGTAAATAATCTTATCGCGGGAGCATATTACCCGAACGATATGTATCTGGAGAATACCCTCCAGAACGGGTTCATTCCCCCAGAGGCGTTCCTCTTCTTGGACGGAAAAGGTCTTATCCAAGATGAGGGTGGAATACCTATTATATACCACGCCTTCCGTGGTGCTAGGGATAAACGAATTGTCCACAATAGCGATATCTCTAATAGGCCAGACCGACTTCGATTCAGTACGGTGATCAGTGAAAGAGATAAATCAATAAAAGACCGAGCCAACCCCAACTGGTGGTGGCTCCAAAATGAAGAAAGGACTTCACGTCCTCAGATATAATATTCAGCTTTGGCGCAGCTTCCTCCCTTCCTTTCCGTTGCCCTCCTTCCCGTTAACTTCTATTATTTTATCTTTTTTATTTTCATTAAGCACTTATTATTTTGTTTTTAAAATTTTTGCATCCTCAAAAAAAAAAAAAAAAAAATTTATTTTTTTGTCATAATGCCTCTAAAAGAAGAAGAGGTAGACCTCTAAGATAATAGTCTATTTTTTTTTATAAAGTATGTGTATTATATTAAGAATCAATAAAAGAAAATGTAAGCTGAAAGGCATAAATTAAGCATATAATATTGTATAATTTAGAGTGCTTGTGAAGAGCCAGTAAATTACATTATGTAGTAAAAATTATTAAGATAGGTTTAGCATTTAGACTAAAATTGTAAAACATAAAAAAGACTTTGTGAATAAATGCGTCTGCAAACAAACAAACAATATCTTATTGGAGGTGTTGACACTGGTTACCAGTTTCCTTATGTGGGGCCGAAGTCCACCAACATTGACTAGCAGTCTCGCTAAAACTTTACATACTCTTGCCGGTTTTTCACTAGTTTGCCTCAGGTGTTCCTCAAAGGTTAACCTGTTGTCGAGTATAACACCAAGATATTTAATATAGGAACAGGATCTGATTGTTTGTCCTTCTATTTCCAAATCAAGGTGTTCAACTTTCTTGCGGCTGCTTATTAAAACTGCCTCCATCATATGTCCAGCTAGTTTTGGTCCGGCCATATCTAGCCAGCATTTAATGCTCTGGATTGCGTAGGAGCAAATATTCTCCATCTAGGTGTTAAGTTACGGCCACTATTGCCAAATCATCTGCGTACCCAATGATTCTAACCCATTCTGGTACATTGACCCTGAGCACACCATCATACTGTAGCGAGCTTAGGGTTCGCTGGATCAATTATTTCTAATAAATAAGAGCTGTTAAATCAACCGTTACTTATACCGTACACTTAACGATTTCTTTACTTATCGCTTCCGTACTTTTCGCGTCTTTTACTTCTTACTTATCGCTTGCTTCACTTTCTTACTTATTACTCATCTCCATGATCTGTGTGCGACGTATTTATACCGTTTCCTAGTTCTGATTCTGCGTTTCGTTTCCGTCCGTTCCATAGTCTTGAATGTTTTACTGTTCACGGTCTCCAGTTTTCCATAACTTTATAGAATATTCTAGTACTACGTTTCGGACTCTCTAGAATATTCTAGTACTGATTGTCATATGCGTTACAATACATTATATTCCATAACAGCGGACCTAATACAGATCCCTGAGGTGTACCCGGTGTTCTTGTATATTACTGTGGTCCCTCGCCTGTATCATAGATCAATATTCTACCCGAAAGATAGTTTGCTAGTATACGCACCAAGTAAGGTGAGACTTGTAGATCGCCAAAAGCTTCTAGAATCCGATTCCAGTACGCAGAGTTAAATGCATGTTTTACATCTAGTGTCACGACCGCACAATATTTTTTCATACCTCCTAACAATCGTGCTCCAGCTATCGCACTGCGAGCGCTGTCCCACACCACAGATAATGCCTTACCGGTTGATCTACCTTTCCGGAACCCATACTGTCATTCTAAGAGCTCGGATGTGCCCTCAGTGAATTGTTCCAGGTGAGTGGCAATTACTCGCTCAAGCAGTTTTCCTGTTGTGTCTAGCATGCACAACTGGCAATAGGACGACGGCGCATCTGGATTCTTGATTCCTTTTGGTATAAGCCCGAGCCGCTGTTTTTTTTTTTTTCATCGTTTAGGAAGTTGTCCTGGTTGAAGGCAGGTCGTGACGAGACTGCTGAAAACTTCCTACTTTTTTGTTAAAGCAGTCTTCACTACAGTGTTAGGAATACAATCCAGTCCCGGGGTCTTGTTTTTTTTTTTTTTAACAACCCTTTCAGCAAAGAACTCCTCCTCGGTGGTCACGGTAGGCATCTCTTCTTCAGCGATACTCCACTCCTCTTGCACTCTCAACACCTCATCACACTGCAGGAAAAGGACAACAACGATTCGGGCCATGTTACCTTTACTCTTTTGCATTTGACTACTGTTGTTGTGTAGACTATCCTGTAATCCCTTCGTTCGTTGACGAATTCCGCATGTAACTGCGGGTAGGTGGTTTGATAGCCTCTGCTGGTTGTCTTTGTCGTGGCATAGAAGGATCGCATGCGTTAGTTAGCCTGTGGGTATTTTTCGCTAGAAGCGTCAGCACGGACAAGGGTTGAGCGAAAACACCGCGGATTGTTCACAGGAGATTATCAACGAAAATTGCGTCAACGAACACCGACCTCCGCACTCGAGTTCCTAGAGACTGCGCACTGCAGAAAAATGTCAAGTGAAAACACAGGTGTTGTTGTTCCGTTGAATGTTCTTTCATTATTTTTTAATTGTTCCTTTAATATATTAGTCGGCACTTAAACGATCACTACAGTCTAATACAATGCTGTTTTTTTTTGTACACATCTAAACGTTCGTCTTAATTAGATAAACACTGTAACCGAATTGCTTAGGACATAAACGTTGAATTCAAAAAATGTAATAATTATTGGACTTCTTGGACATAAGCGTTAACTTTGAATTAAAAATTTAATAACCACTGAACTCGCGTATGACAGCTCGGGGGCGGTGAACACTTGACTCGTGTGCTGCCTTCGGGGGTTGAAATCTGACTCCACGATGCAACGCACATCCATCAGATTCGATGGCCGCGAATTGCACCGATAGGGGAGGATCCTATATGCATCCGTATAGGACAAGTACGTTGCCCTTCGATGAAAACGATGATCGGTGGACACCTGATTACACAAACACACCCATGTAGGCAATATCTAATCTAGCCGTATGGCTCCGGTGCACGAGGAGGAAAATTATTTTGTTGACATAAGTCAGCAGAAACCTCGTCGACGGCGGCAAAGGGTCAGGCTGGATGGCTATATGTTTAGATACTAATCAGGTAAGTAAAACGAACACAGTGAGATACTATATGTTTAATTTAGATTTCAGGCGGGTCATCATAGGCATGGCATGGGTAAGGTTACCTAAACAATTATCATATCCATGCCCAAATTCATGATAGGTTGATACCCGATAACGGGTAATTGTCGCAACTATCGCGGACCTAAGGGTATAGGCGCGATATACGATTGTGACTTATGGAAAGAATGTCGGCTACAGCTATGTCAACAATATGCTGACCAGCGTTTGTTTATCGTAATTGAAGACAGGCTGAGCCAATAGGAGATGAACTGGTTCATGGAATATGAACGAGGGAAATTCAGAATGTGTGGATGCCGTCGGGTAGGTTTTCCTTTCAGGTATGATGCTACAGGGGAGCTTACGCCGCCCCTAATTGGAGGTAAGTACTATGGATTTGGATGGAAAGAGGAAAGTGGTTAATTTAAGAGGATGGGCGGCTCTTTGGGAATGTATTAAAGAACTGCCACAGGCCTCTTCATGACTTTTCCAGCCTGCCTGTTCGCGTCGGCCTCTGCGTCAAACTGTTCGATTTGGTCCTCCAGTATATAATCGAGCAGTTCCGCAAAGAGGTCCTTCTCTTTCCATCCCATGAATCCCCTGTGCGGTAATATTTCGTACATCACGGCTTGGTGGTCACTATGGGTGTAGGTGTCCAAAACTCGCCACTCCATACTTCTTGCCAAAATTGAGCTGGCAAATGTGATGTCGATTTTGGACCGGCCTCTCTCGTTTATGAAGGTACGTAACACCACATCTAAAACTGCGAAGGCTTCGAGTAGTGCCTGACCTCTACTGTTGGTCCTTGTGCTTCCCCATTCTACTGTCCAAGCGTTGAAATCTCCAGCAACTATAAGAGGACTCTTATCGCTAGCTTCTTGTGTTATCCTGTCGAAAAAGCATTTGAAATATTCTATTTCCCACCTTGGCAGAGCGTAACAACAGTAAAAATGAATTCCTCTGATCTTAGCATAGGCAATTCCTTCCAGCCGCTGGACACTTCTGCATTCCATGGGGGAATTTTCAGTTGTCCAGACGGCCGCTGTTCCGCTGCTGTCTTCCTCCCATGTAATATACCAGTGCCAGGCATTCTGTACGGCTCATTGATGAGTACCACGTCTGCACCATATTCCTTAACCGTTTGGGAAAGGAAGTCTTATGCGGTTCTACAATAGTTTAAATTAATTTGAATGCACTTAAACCTGTCCATTTTTATTGAGAAGATTGAACATCGCTTTTTAAATGCTCGGCATTTATAACTTCTTGTTGAGTGGTGGTTACCGCCTTCGTACCCTGATTCGCAGAACATACATTTGGGTTGTGATTTACAGCCCATTGGTTTGTGGCCCTTTTCACCGCATTTCAAATAGTTTTCCGAACGATCTTCTTCGGATTTGGAGGATTTCGCCATATGACCGCATTGTCAACATCTGAAACATCGTGTGGGTGCGATGTGTTCTCGTAGTCTGCATCTCACCCATCCCACCCGTAGGAAACCTGTAGCCATCAACATGCTAGCCTTTTCTTTTGAAGTTTGTCGACATCTGGCGCAGCTGTGCTGTTACGGCCAGAACCACCCATCCCATAAAACTTACCTCTGTGGAGCCAGCCTCCACCACTAACGGCAATACACGCCAAGAACATCCATTTAAAGGATGTGACATTATCTAAATAAAAAACATTAGCCCATACAACAAATGGCCCCACATAAATTGATGGCAAGCAAATCAAACTAAACGTTCGATTTGCGCTATTTAATTAAACCCCAAGTAAATTGAACTGAACGTCCAATTTGCTCACATAAAAAACCGCAATATAATCATTGAACTAAGGGTTCACCACAAAAACCACGATGAGCCAAATGTGCAGGCCAGATGCCGTCGTCCAAACAAAATCGATGAGAATCATAAAAATGCGCGGAGGCAATTTTATGACTCCTTAGAAAAATGGTTACCTAAAACCATTAAAACAACCAGCGCCAGTTTTCGTTTTAACCAAATTTAATTAAAACAAACAATAGACAATAAACCACAATGCACATTCGCCTCGGTGTTATTGATCTTTCGTTCATTCGATTCCCACGGAAAAAATCTTTGGCCATTCGGTTAAAGATAACAACAGGCGCAATAAACACACTATTGATTTTTCTTTGTGTTTAATACCGAAAAAAGGTTCAGGCGGGAAAAAGGAAATATCCTTTGATCTGACGAAAGGAACCAGATTTCGAAAAAAGAAAAGAAAAATGAGAAAACCACTAACGAAGGTGGAACGAGACAAAGAGACGAGAGTGGAGTTGGTTTTGAGGACTTGACGGAAACGGTCGTCTTCAAGGTGGTTGGTTCGAGTCGTTTGCCTAAGGCGGTCGCGTGTGCGTTTTCGGAGTTAGTGTGTTGGTCAACCGGGTAGTGCATCAAAAAGAATTTATAAAATATAGTCCGGAAATTAAGTACAGTGTGGTAAACTGATAAGTTTTTAACTAGAGTTTTGGAGATAAGTTTAATTAAATTTGAAATAAAGAAACAGTGTTTTACTTAAAGGGTGTGTGGTGTTTAAAGCAAGTGAATAAAAATAATATCAACAGTGCCAACCACTTGTGTTTATCCAGCTAATGGATTGGTACACAATTTCCATACTGGGTTGTGTCCTTCGATCGCCGTGCAGGCGTCGGGAAATTGTTCGGAACTTGGGGCTCACGTATCTGTGGATACGTGGGGTTGTTGACACTAGTATGGATGTCACTTTTGGTCAGGTGAAAAGGTGGACTTTGGGGGCACGTGCCTATGGGCACGAAAAGTTTAGTTATAGGTGAGTATGTTCCTTTGTGGAACGAAGGTATCTCAGCCTATGGTGATTTGGGCGGTTCGTGGAACCGCCACAGCAGATCGGTTCATAACATTTCAAATTATCATCTGTAGTCTTGAAAAAATGTACGAACAGAAAAATCCTCTTGTTTCCTCATGTTCACCTTAATTATGGTGATAACGATATATTTGATGTCATCTTTTAAGGGGATACAGTTGTTATTTGTGGTAAAGGCAATGCACCGCGTCTTCAGTTTTTTAAGGCCGACTTCTTGTAACAGATCAATGGTTTCAAAAATAATTTAAAAACGAATAATCTAAATCAAATCACTACCTTTCCCTTCTAATATTTCTATTTTCATAGAAAGCCGTCATGGTTCACTTAGTTTTCGCCTATAAATACGACGGAACAATTTTTAGATATTTTAATATTCTCATTAGCATGCGACTAATTATTTGAAAAGTGTTAATCTTCAACAGCGGTAGTTTAATTTGATATGCAATTTTCATGGTCGTATCTACCGAATTTCCTGATCGCTATCAATCATTTTCAAATCACAACCACTCATGGGCAAGCCTAAATGAATATATCATAATTATTAAAAATATGCAATTATAGACAGCCTTCTAATAAAAAGAAAGGTTTGCATAAGTTTATCAACGCTCTACTAAACTTCATGAAAGTTGAAAGCACGTTTTGATGGTAAATGGATGGATTTTTAACAATCTCTTCCGTTGGTCAATAAACTAAATGATAATTTAAATCAAATAATGTAGCGAGTTAATGGAATTTAACTAGTCAGACGAAAAATGGGTCGATGCCAAAATGATGGTGTGGCTTAGTCTAAAACCATTAAATGCTACTTAATAAATATTTGAAGAATCTTGCTGCTTTAGCCCATTGAATTTAAATCATCTACTGCTGTTTTTTCATCAATTTATACAAAGGTTTCCAGTTTTTTTAATAAAATTACTTTTACTGTTAAACAACAATCGCGTAAAAGGCTTCGTGCCGCGGCCTCGCAATTTTTAGTCTTGTGAAGTTTATTCATTTTTTTTACGAAATGGTTTTAAACTAGTTGAACTTTAGATAGGATGTTTTATTAAGTGATGCAGAAAACCACATAGCACTTTGAAATCGATAATAATGTTCACATGTAGGTGATTATTTATTGAATCCCGCTTATTATTATTATATTGATTATATTATTCCCATATTATTTTACAATTCAAGTAAATTTATCCTTAAATGTCCATTTGCAGTGAGGTCAAAAACAGCATTTGTATATTAAGCAATCATAACAAATATTACATTATATATGCCATGATAATAGGAAACCCCCGCTTGGTAGAAACCTTGACGTGGTGCGGGGGCTTAAAGTACAATGAATTACTCAGGCTATGCTGACGGAAGCATATGCTTCCAGTAGGGCCACCCATGTCAGACAGGCTAGCGAGGAGTAACACACAAAGATCTACCACCCCTAATCCAGGGTGTTACGCGTCACCGTGCCCATTGGATGGTTTGCAGCCAGGGGTATACCGGCTGTATTATAACGGCGCCTCTCTGACACCGGGTCGAATCAGAGCAGTAAGCAGACCTTACCACATCAAAACGGGGCTCTGATGTGGCGGACTATTTGAAACCCCAAGTCTCGTGTGATCAAAAATGAATAACCAATATACAAAAACAATCTCACGAAAAACCCGGTAGGCGTAGGTGTGATGAGCCGACGCTACCATAAGGGAACAAATCATCAAGAAAACACCGACTTGGCGAAGACGTAGGGAAAAACTGAAAAAGCGGGATATACGCGTCGGCACGTGGAATGTTCGAACGTTATATAAACCAGGCGCGATACAGACGGTCGTAGAAAACGCGAAACAATATAAAATGGACATCGTCGCGCTTCAGGAAGTTCGACTCCCACATCAAGTAATCGAAACCAACGGGCTTACACTGGTGTGTGGAGGTACCGATACACATAACCTCGGAACTGGCTTCATCATAAGCAAGAAGATTACGCCCCATGTAAAAGATGTGCAATTTATTAATGCCCGAATGTCGGTGCTAAAAATACAGGGCCCATGGTACAATTATGTATTTATAAACGTACACGCCCCAACAGAATCTACCGACGAAGAAACGAAGGACACATTCTACGAGACCATGGAGGAAGTATTTGATGGGATCTCATCATTCGATGTTAAAATTCTCCTCGGGGACTTCAATGCGAAAATTGGAAAGGAAGATATCTTTCAACCAACTATAGGTAAAGAAAGTCTGCACGACGTTTCAAATGATAATGGAATTCGAATTATCACGTTCGCAGCGTCAAAAGGTCTGGTAGTGAAAAGCACCATGTTCAAGCACAAGCAAATCCATAAAGCCACATGGATACCACCCGACGGCGTAACGCATAACCAAATAGACCACTTCCTCATAGACAAAAGAGACCACTCGAATATCCTTGACGTAAGATCATATAAAGGAGCAGATTGCGACTCTAATCACCTTCTAGTGATGGGCAAAATTAGAAGTCGGCTCGCAGCAAACCCACATGGATAGTCACGGGAGACGAGCAAAAAGTTCGAGATTGATAAGCTAAAAGACCTACGCAAAAGGGCTGAATATCAAGACGGACTAACGAATAGATTTAGCATCCTAGAGAATGACAGTAGTGAGAAAGAGGAAGTCAATAGTGTGGACACTAAATGGACATCGATCAGAGACACAATCAAACAAACAGCCCAAGAGGTATTAGGATTTAAGAAAACAACTAAGTCCAAACCTTGGTTTGACGATGAGTACAGGGCGAAGATTGAACAACGTAAACGCCTAAGAATGATCCACTTAGAAGCATATGATGAAGTCAACACACTAAGATACGCGAGAATCCAGAAAGAGACAACCAGACTTTTCAAACGCAAAAAACGCGAATGGGAGAAGACTCGGATCGAAAAAATCCTAGAAAATGGCAGAGCAAAGAACAGCAAAGGTATGTATGCCGGCATAAATTCAATTAGAAATGACTACCGAGGGAGAGCCAAAATAAACCGAGACACAAACGGCTGTCTGCTGACAGAAACAAAAAAGATCGTGACAAGATGGAAGCAGTACTTTGAAAACCTGCTCAATGTGCGCAGCCATCAACCACAAATAAACGCACCAGACGTACATACAGCTGAGCCTCAGATCCCAGAGCCCTCTTTCGACGAAGTTGTAGACGCGATAAATCGATTGAAAAACAACAAGGCTACCGGAATCGACTGCATACCGGCAGAGCTTGTGAAGCATGGAGGAGGGGCAACCGCTCGAAAGATCCGCCAACTGGTTAAAATAATATGGGAAGAGGAAGTCATTCCGGATGAATGGAAAACCTCAATACTCATCCCCATTTTGAAAAAAGGCGACAGATCTGACTGCGAAAATTACAGAGGAATATCATTGCTCCCAATCATATACAAAATATTAACAAATGTCATATTGGCGAGAATCACACCATACGCAGAAGAAATATTGGGAGACTACCAATGCGGATTCCGTCGGAACTGCTGGAAAATAAGTGGGAATACGGAGAGACGGTTCACCAACTGTTCGTTGACTTCAAAAAAGCCTACGACTCAGTTGCAAGGCAAAGACTCTACCATATTGTGGTTGAGCGGGGGATCCCGAAATAATATGCCGCCCTCATTCAAATCTGCATGAACGAAAACAAAGGGTGAGTTAGAATAGAAAACCACCTCTCAGAACCATTTGAAATCCGGGACGGTCTAAAACAGGAGGATGGCCTTTCACCATGCTTTTTTAACCTTGTCCTCGAGTATGTTATCAGAAAGGTGCAAGACGACAACACGGCCGGATCATCCCTGAACGGGGTCACACAAGTGCTCGCGTATGCGGATGACATCGCCGTTCTGGGCGATAATTTCGAAACTATAAGTAAAAACTGTGAAATCATCATGCAAGCAGCAGAAGAGGTGGAAATAAACGAAGACAAAACGAAATACATGATAACGACGAGAGCAGGTGGACCTCAGAGAACACATATAAACGTCAGGGGCAAGATATTTGAAAATGACAAAGAATTTAAATATCTGGGAACGATACTGACGACCAGAAACGAAACCTTAAAGAAAATTAACAAAAGACTACATTCCGGCAACGCTAGTTGGCATGCAGCCAGTAAACTATTAAAATCCAAACTGCTATCACGTAATATAAAGCTCCGTGTCTATAGAACCATAATCATGCCGATTGCTCTACACGCAAGCGAAACATGGGCTCTCACAGATCGGGAAGAGAACAAATTCCGCGTATTCGAGAATAAAGTTTTAAGGGGTATATTTGGCGGTAAATATGAACAGGAGTCAGGACAATCGAGGAAACTCCACAACCACGAATTGGAAGAGCTATACCGCAAACTTACAATAGTGAGAGTGATCAAGTCGCGAAGATTAAGATGGGCCGGACACGTAGCACGAATGGGCGATGACAGGACCGTGCATAAAATTCTTGACGGTAAACTAACGGGGAAGAGACCGACAGGACGGCTGCGACGGAGATGGGAGGACAATGTTAGATTGGACCTCGAGGAGATCGGATCGGATGATCGAACGTGGAAGGAGACTGCACAGGACAGGGAGCAATGGCGGAGCCGAGTCGGTGATGTCATGAACTTCCGGTTCCTACAGGCCAGTAAATAATAATAATAATAATTGAGAATAGGAAAACAATTTGTGACGATAAATATTTGAAGCAAATTTTTATCTTAAAAACCGGCCTACAACAAGGTGCAGTCAACGCTCTTCTTCTATTTAACATCTACACCAGCTATTTATCAGGTTGCTTTTCACATACCCTTACATATGCTGATACTGTAGTTGGCTGCATAACTGATACAAAGAAATCCTCAAAAGACTTTTCTTATACATATCAGAATCAAAGAATATCTCGACGAATGGAAGTTAGGAATTGACGCTCAAAATACGAAAACTATTCGTTTTCAGGACTTCCCTACACTTACTTTTAAAGGATACAAAGCAGAACAGGAAATACTTTTCCATTATCAACGAAAACGCTTCGCCGTTGGCAAAGATAAATGCTTCGATATCTGGCTCGACCAGTTTCGATATATCGATAAGCACATAGCAACTGCTCATCGTGGTTCCAAAGCAATTTTGTTAAGGTAAGGAGACTGTTTCCCAACTGTCTTTATAAGTTAGTAATTAAAAGCGATTGCCGGTTTTTTTTTTTTTGAGCCCTACATTATGTCCCACCCTCATTATGGATTGACATGGAGTTCATGAAAGTAATTTTTAAAATATCTGCGGACAAAAATAGTTGGCATAACTTTAAAATTCCTTGCACAGAGTGGTAAAAGAAGGGAAGATGTAGTAGGTAACTGAAGTCAATATTGGGACCAACTGTATGGTAGCGCAACTTAAATTGAGGGAGATATAAAAACACATGGTGTTCCACATTTGGATGGTCTGACACACATGTAGTTTGACATTTCTGTAGTTTATCACTTCTGTTGTTTGACTCCCGTGTGATATCACCCTCCTCTAGTTTGACACTCGCATAGTTTGTCACTGGTGCAGTTTGACACTCATCTAGCGTGACAACTGCGTAGTTCGACTGTAGAACAAAATTCACCACTTGGTCTGAAAATGCCGTTTATTTGAACCAGAGCGCACTGTTTATGTTGACGATGCGTCATCACGAAAACAAAAGATGCACAAAAACAATACGAAAAAGCGTCCACATTAACGCAAATTTAGCAGGCGAAAAACTGAAGTCAACACTACAGATTTATACAAGGTGGGTCTTATCTGAGTTCGGTGTTTGCATTGTATATTTTAGAAAAATACGCGGACGGCGAAGCCCGCACACTGTCGGTAGATGCTCCAATCCATAGAATTTTTAGTGGCCATACAGCGTTTCACAGAAGTGCGGCTGCGTTTGGTGTTCACGTGTATTACATAATTAAATATTCTGTAACCGTTTCGTAATAAATGTACCTTGTTCAAATCAGTTTACCGGATATTAGTCAAGCACCGAGCGCAAACGCTATTCATAAATGAATCACAATGTTTGAGCCAACCGGATCAACAATAAGAATAATGTTTCACAACTGTCTTTATAAGTTAGTAATGAAAAGCAATTGACAGTTTTTTTTTTTTTTTTTTTTTTTTTTTTTTGAGATGTACATTATGTCTCACACAAACTTGCCTAAGACACCAGAGATTATTTATCGGGTTAATGAATCAGTAAGAGAAAATCCACAACAATTAGTTCGAAAGAGAAGCCGTAACTTAAACATTAAGCGGTCCACTTTACGAAAAAATATATATTGCAATTAGTATCTCAAAGCGTTTAAAGCTTAAGAGAGACAAAAACTGTCTTTGCAACTCATATCACAAAAAGGTTATATTGAGGGGACCCCATGGAAGCCGAATCAATTGACTATTTACTGTGGGAATACTTAAAATGAAGAAACTGTGAAGGTATTCCGACAACAAGAAACCCGTTTCAACAAAACATTATACCGGAAATCAACACAACAAGTTCTCGGATTAGAACTTTTGATCATTGGTGTATCCAACTTGAACAGGCTTGTGGCTGTCATTTGGGTTACATAATTTTAAAAAAGAGATATAATTAAAATTTCCTTTCTTTCGTGTTTTTGAAAATGTAAATAAAACATTTCTCAGTTGCATAATCGATCTTTTATTGTATATTGAAACTGGGGATGTAGTTAAAGTCCATCCTGTATAAAAAGGGCGAAGTAGTTCGTAAGCCAATTCATATAAATAAAATAGAGAGGCGGAACAAAAATTATTAATTGGATGCCTTCTTCATCATCATCATCGGCACTACAACCGGGATCCGGTCTTGGCCTTATTTAACAAGTATGAGGCTTGTTAAATTTTCCATAATAATTTGTTTTTCTGGGCAAGGTTATTAGCCTTGTGCCAGGGATGCCTTCTTAAACACATTTAAAACATTAAAGGAAGATGTGGCGGTTCTCCGAACCACACAACCCACTATACGTTGAGATGTCCTTTCCGCCAAGGAACATACTCACCTTTATCCATCACACGTGCCCACAGACACGTGTCCCAAAAGTCCTTACTCCCACCTGAAACAGAAAGTAACATTTCACACACCAAGATTGAATTCAATAGCAGAAATCAATCGAACTAAACGTTCATAAGTCTCTCATATTGAATTCAACGCATCCAATTCGACGCGTCAATTCAACACATCCAAGCCAACGCACCCATTCGGGGCATCAATGCATTGCATCCATTAAACGCGTTCTTCGGTAAGCAAACCGAACAACGAATATACCCGCTGGTAGCTAATAGCAATTAGCACCTAAATTCCCAGCATAACCCAAAACCTAAAAGGCACACTTGTGCAAACAAAGGATAGCGATTCGCCGCAGACCAACAGACATGCAATCATAAACATCTTAACGTAGATCACTCGCTAGATGTTTATGATTTGGAAATGCTAACAAAGAAACTATACCGATCCCACGGTTCCTTTGTACCCATCTGAAGCGCGCAAGAACCTCATTGTCTTGGGCCAGATGGGGAACATAAACAAATCCCAGGAAAATATCGAAAATTAAGCGGCGGTACGATCGATCGTCAAACAAAGGAACAAGATTCCGATAAGGATGATGGAAAGGAGAATGTTGGATTGATGATGGGAAAATTTTCTTTGCAGATTGGATGGGAAATTTTTCTTTTGCCGATGCGGGAATGAAAAGTTCGAAACGAATTTTAAAGATAGATACAGTCACTGAGAACCCAACGAGGAGGTCGGCCCGTGAAAAGAATTTGTGAAAGGTTAAAAGTAATGTCGAGTGTGTAATCTAGCGGTTGAAATTTGAAAGATGTACACGGTTCTGATGTATTTTTCTTATTCGATTTTTCGTTCGTGTTCTTCACTATTTTGCTTATAAAATGTGTGTGTGTCTGTTAGAGTCGCCACACCACTCCCTCCGCAGTAACTTCGTAACGATCAGATTCGTATGCGAACGACGGACGAACGAGAGAACGAGAAAACGTCGAAGGCTGTGCTCTATGCGGAAGTCATGACCGTGTGTGAAGTTCTGCTTACTATGGGAAAGTGTATGCTGTGTGTACAGATCACGTCGTAGTCACCAATTATAGCGTTTGAAATAATAGTGAAGAAGATCGTGTGATTCGAACTGACGCTATGACAGTTTGAATCACGAAAAAAGTTGAACCTAAGCGTTACCCATCAGGCCGTGTTTTGAATTTGATTTTTAAACTCGACTATACTCCACTGATGTGAATTGTTATGTTATCGCTAAGGTATACGGTTCTGATATATTTTTCTTATTCGATTTTTCGTTCGTGTTCTTCACTATTTTCCTTGTAAATTGTGAGTGTATCTGTTAGAGTCGCCACAAACCTGTCCGGAAAGGCCTTTGTGGCAGGATGTATGGAAGGATACAGCGCGGCAGACCTAGTCTGCAGTGGAGGGATGGCGTAGACCAGGACGCCCAGAGCCTGGGAGTGCCAAACTAGATGACATCGGCTCGAAATCGGGACCAATGGAGACATTTGTTAAATAAGGCCAAGACCGGTTCCCGGTTGTAGTGGCGATGATGATGATGATGATATACGTCCCAAAATGGAGTTCAACTCCCATATTTGGTCAGGCGCATCCAAAACTATGCTACACGTGCTCGATGGGATGCAAATGTAGTAAAACTTATTGGGAACACAGCTATAAGTCGATCAATTATGTCGTTAGAACGTATTACGTATTATGCCTATCTCTTTTCTATAGGTAATATCACGGTCGTTGCTCAGCCGAACTCGCTGAATGTGTTCCGCACCTTCAGACATTTTCCGGCGATACCCGTCAATCTGAGAACGACCATCAATTCACGTGGAAAGTCAACTTCAGGTGCACAAATAAACTTAGAGAGTCATTATTTAGCCGAACCACACGAATTTGGAATGCTCTACCTGATCATGTATTTCCTCATCGTTGTAATATCCAGGCATTTAAGACCAATATACATCGACACATCTTTTCCTTATTCATTCCCTCTCCTTCTGCCCACACTGTGCTCTGACATTTAAGAGTACTCAAGAATCCCCTATTGTGCGCCCGTTTATGTAACAAAAAAAGGAAGTTAATTATAAATAACATCAGTTCCTCCCCTTTTTTCTGTGTTACACTATATATAACTAGGCACTAGATGGATTACCCACCGACGTTCCCAGTCTCCACAAACTCTTAGTAAAATTCGACGAAATCTTCAATTTATCCCTTTATAAAGTATCGAACGGTCTTGCTGCTTTCGGCCATTACGTTCACTCCAAAAGGTTATCACATCTTCAACGTAGTACGACTGAACTCTCTCAACGCAATTCATCACATAATCGACCTGAATAAATTCCGGTACGAGATCATCGTTTTTGGATTTTTCAACCTTTCACAACTAAATTGGGCTTTATGCGATGATCAATCTTACTTTGTCCCACCGCCTCAATGGCTGAGTTGGTAAGGAGGTTGTATCTTGTGTTTAATTGTTCAAACTTAGGTTTAACTGAAGACGTTTGCTATTGCGCTGTTCGGCGCAATTACTGAGTTGTAGGTAGGGCCCCAAAGCCCAGTCGCCCGGTGAAATACCTCCCATTGCGGTATCAGCTTCGTGAAATGATTGGGAGAAGTCCCTGAACATCTTTTGGAGGTTGGATAATGGATTGGTTCGAAAATAGGTTGGTTTAGGTGGTAAGTCGCTCCCAAGAGGGATACCACCCCGTCACAAAAATATAGCATTTCAGGGCACTGTTACGTGGTAACCTCCCCCATCCCCATTATCTCACCGAGTTAGGAGATTTTTTGGTGTAGTTAATATACAATTTGAAAATCAGAAAGTAAGGGAAAAACATTTAGCACACGATCCACATGTTGAATGCACGGACTTACATTTGTTAGGTTGTGGATCTGTGGCGGTGCCGCCAAACCCTACGGTACACTTACCTAAAAAACCCCATAACCTCATCCCAAGTCGCATACGTTTTTGCTAATGAAATTGCATTAAGCACCTGAAAATGCTTCACGCATTAATTAGATCAAAGCTATAATCGTAAAGTCCCTGTAAGGAAAACTTACCTTTTCATGCATCTCTTCGCATACAATTTACCGTAAGATTTCTTACTTTACTTATCTGGAATTCCAAACCAATTCGGCACCTTCGGTACCAGACAAATTCCTATAAACAAAATGATTCGGTTTACATACAATGTAACCGTCATGACAGGGACCATAAATATTGCGCCGTCTATTTTCCAACTTCGTCATGTGTACAATAAATTTCTTTACGTACACATTGGCCGGTGACCTTTTTCTCCCAGAAATAAAATTCTCTAACTCGCACCATGTGCAAACAGAAGAACGCTGTTCCTACATAGGTTTCCTGCCATACCATAAACAATTCATATCGTTTGTGGTATCCGAAAGACATTTTTTTCATTTAATGAGCGGCTGCTATTTATTTACCTGACCCTCATTTCCGAACGATGCATAAGATCCCATTAGCATCCGACGATTTCGGTTTTATTTGCTTTGCCGAAATCGTATCCCATGAATGCATTTGCATCTTTGTTCTAGGTTCGTTCTCATCCATGAAAGACCCACGCACACACACCACTGCACTAAAGAGTGCATTTCTGTGGCGGGCACATCCTTAAGAGAAAAGTTGTTCTCTCTCTTCCCTTTTCTTAACCCTAACCCAGGATGGAATTCATGTCAGAGTTCTATTCTCGGTGGAGTCGATTTCCATCCACTGACCGCCACGGTCACGCGTCACCCCGCTCTCCGCCAGCAGCGGAGACACGTTAATAAATACCCCGGGGTCGTTGTCGTAGTGTTGAGCCAAAAAGTGCCACAGCCACCGAAGCGGATATTCCCATCGCGGTTCAGATCTTACCTAACCGCTGTCCTAGTTTTTATGCAATTATGTTTAAAGAAAATATACCGACAAACGTGATACAAACCGCGAATTAACTTAATCGAAACCGATTATCAGTGCTAAGATCTGCTCTATTTCATTCAACTCCTTGTAACACAACAAGTAAAAAAAACAGGAATCGTAAATAATAAAGAACGATTTATCATAAAATAGTAAACAGTGTTTTTTTCTTCCATCTCGTGAATGACTTGTGGTGGAGTCTGCTTTTGGTGAGCAATGTGTAGCGGCGGAACAATTAGTGAACGATTGATTTGGCACCAGTTCTGATTTTCTTTCGGCGGAATAGTTGATCTTCGTGATAGCGATGACGGTAGAGACGAGGTGGAACTCTCGCCCAAGCTGGCGTCGCCCACTGCGCTCCCCACAGATCTTGTGGAAGCAGCTGTGGCGGATTCCTTTTCGGAGTAGAGGAAATGCCCTAGTACCGCATCGTGCAAGGCGCTGGACTTTGGCTCAACTGGACGTGTGTTCAACTTACGGCGGAATCTCTCTACACGAACTTCCTCTACTCCGACAAGTAACCCGCCACAGCTGCTTCCACAAGATCCACAACCTAACAAATGTAGGTTCGTGCATTCAACATGTTGATCGTGTGCTAAATGTTTTTTAAACTACATTAACTACAGCCAAAAATCTCCTAGCTCGGTGAGATAATGGGGATGGGGGAAGTTACCACGTAACAGCACTGACTCAGCGCTATAGGCTCGCCTTTCCAGGGAGAAGTAAAAAAAAAATGAAAAATTAAAAAACGCAGTTTTGCCAAGGAATGTCTTTTCATTCATTAGCTATCCGATTACTGTCTCTGTCAAGTCAGCAACATTCTCAATTACATGAGTTAGTGGCTAGATCTCATTTTCACAACAGACCCCATTATTACTTCAGTCTCACCCAGCTCCTTTGTCCTCATATTTACTGACAATCACCACCCCCTCCCCCTCAAGACATCATGCCCTTCTTCCGGCACTACTCGCCACCGTCTGTCTACTTTAGTAATCACCAGGCATATAATTTTCAAAAAGCTTATTTTCGCCTCATCAACGATACCCGGGCAGTCTTTCCTTCAACTACGATCACTTAGGCAACAAGGTTTTCTCAATGGCCGATCAACTACAACCAACCTCGTTGAGTTTGTAGCGAATAACTTAGTTATGTGTCTGCATGGACACGGATTTACCAAGTTTCGCTAACAAGTTCACGTAAGCAGTGCACTCAGACCATGTGGAACAAACAAAACTCTCACAAATTTGGCGGTTGAACGATCACTTCTGATGATATTTAGCAATAAGTGTTCGAGCACACCATGGATGCTAGGATACCGTTTCTACGACGAGCATACAGTTGGTCAACGAATTCGAATTGTTCTTATTTGTCGTTGATATGTTGACCCGATTTGGGAGTTTGCCACCTATTGATGCACTAAACAATACTTCCTGCAACTCTCAGTCATCCCACTGCTTAACACTGCTAATCACCAAGAAGAAGAAATAAAACTCTCGGCTGTGTCTGATGAGGAATGTTTTTTTATTTAAAATCGTCTTAAGGATATGCCACTAATTAATTAATTTTTATTAAACGGTGCCTTAGATGCACATTTCACAAAGAATTCACTCGGGATTAAGATCCGACACGTAAGGGGACTCTTATTGACTCGCGCAGCGACTTCTTATTTAAAACAGTATGTATGACGTAGCGTAACAAAACTCGACTGCTCGAACGAGTGAATACTCGACTGATCTCCTTGAAGATGGTATTTTGACTCCTGGTGATCGTTGTGATCACCATAAAGATGGATTTTTCATATGCCCGTACAGGTCAATGAACGATGCCCCTTTTTCTGAAAACCCGATAACGAACGATCCAGCACTTGTTCATAGTTTAACCGATGCTACATAGCAACATTATCGTGTTTACTTAGGCGTTCACGATCATGCCATTGTAGGCTATACTTTCTACGGTGCCGATAGGTCAACCGAGCATTTAGGGGTATGTTTACGATAGCATTGTCTAGGGTAGCTATTGTTTAAGCTAATATAATGGAGCATGATGGTGAGGAATTTGACTTGCAGATGTGCAAGCGTACGTCTCACCCAGGGGGGCCATGGACAGCGGTTAGTAAGTAAAATAAACACAGTGAGGTACTGTGTGTTTAATTTGGTTTTCAGAAGGGTCATCATGGGTATGATTGTCTAAACATTGGTCATTTCCATGCCCAAATTCCATGATCGGTTGATAACCGATGAAATGGAATTGTCGCAAGTGTTGCGAACCTCGGGATTGGAGCAATATTTAATTATGACCCGTAGTAAGGATATCGGCTGCAGCTGTGTCAACAATTACGCTGGCCGGCGAGTGTTTGTCGATTATAATTTATGACGAGTTGAGCCGATAGGGGGTAAGGAATGGTTCATATATTATGAATCAGAAAAATTCCATGTTATGCATGCCATCGGTGAGGTTTAACCTTCAGGTGAAAGCTATTGAAAGACAGCTTACGCTGCTCGAATGCAGGTAAGTATAATGGTTTGTGGAGTGGGGGAAAATCAGGTTGGTTTAAGTAAATGGATGGTTCTTTGGGAATGCTTTAAAGAACCGCCACAAGTTCACTTCCCCTACAATCTCAGCACTTGAGCATGGTAACGAGGTCCATATCGTCTCCCGGCCTCAGTAAAGCATTCGACAAAACCTCCCACGATCTAATCCTCTTCAAATTATCCGCCCTCGGCTTCGAACCTGGATTGCTGACATAGATTTCTTCCTGTCTAAAGGATAGAGTTTATTTCGTTCGGTTCACGTCCACGATATCCAACCCCTTCCTTGCCACCTCTGGTTTCCCTCAAGGAAGTTGTGGGTGTTGGTTGCCGGTGCGTCGACATGGATGCGGGTTCTGCAAACACACCACTATCCACAACCACAGTTTGCTGGAATTGATTTCAACGGAGACCGAACACCACGAAGAGCAAAAATAAAACGCTTAATTTCGGATGTAGTTTGTATATTATGTTGCTTTTGTGTACTATTACTTGTTTGCTTACGATAAGTTTTAATTATTCATTTGCACAATATCTTATTTCACGTACAGTTCGATGATGAGAAACAGTTATTTAAAAAAAACAATGCGAAATAAACTATGTGGATGTTTGAATTGACGTTAACTAAGCGACGATTTCTTTTTAATCAATATTTCACCGCACTCGAAATGATGTATCTCAACTTTTCCGCTATCGACACGCACTTTGAGGAAGCTAAAATTTTACTCGACAGCGTATGTGTACGCGACGGGGGATGCAATCTGACTCCTCGACAAATTCGTCGTCAACATCCACGCATGGTGATGAAGATGGATTTCTATCCACCTGGGAGGAGCCAATCGACCCTCTCCTTGGTGATGACCAATCGATCGAATTGGAAATTCCAATCGTGGAAACCCCTCTGGGGCCGTACAAGTCAGGATGGCACACCCATTCGTTGGAAGCAACGACAACGCGGTTGCGAAGGGCGCACAAAGGAAATTCGGATGCTCAGCCGATCAAACAAAAGGTCGGGTAGTGAGGCTGGCGGAACATGCCGTCATGAATCATAGGAATTGGTTTCCTATTCCGTTGGTATTATATCAACAGACTTCGAAGAGGTGATCGAGGTTACGGTGCATGGGTGCATATTTATTTTAGGAACATAAATACAAGAGATGTTGCCGTCAGGCGAAAATATCCTCTTGTGTTTACATTGAGTAAACAGGAGCATTCCGTTTCAATAGCCACCGTGGTAATCGTGGCTGCTCGTTGTTGGGCAACGTTTCCTAGGCATGACCTGATGCGGCGATCGGATCGTATAATCGGCCATGCCAGTATGCAAATAACATGCGTACTTGAAGGGAACATTACAGGCGGCGGAATTGGGTTCTTATGTGATGTTAGGTCAACAGGAGATTGCTCGCCATGGCCAGGACTAGAATAATGGTTTATTTGTTATTTTTTTGTTTTCGAAAAATAGATCGTAGGGCATGCACATTTTAAATCTGGTTTGCAGATGTGCGAGCCAGCAAGTAGCCCGGCATGTCTTCTTGGACAACGAAGTGGTGAAACGATAATACACAGAAAGGTTGGCGTGTGTTTGGTGGACGTGTGCCGTCCATAGTTCGGTCGATTCATGACGGATGCACCGAGGTAGCTCGGTTGATGCTATACGTTTCATGTCATGGCAAGAAGGTAATCTTGTCATGAATTTATGTTTTAGGAATGACCGTTCGAAGTAGAGCTTGGAATAGCTCACATTCAGATAAGCTGCTTAAAATATGTGCAGGTAAATTATGGTAATGGTAATTGCAGTTTAGGTGGGGTTAAAGCGATGGGTGGTTCTTCGGCGCCTTGAAGAAACCCCACAAAGTCACCTGGGTCCTCTCCTATTTATACTTGCCACTAATGACATTGATAAGGTCATTAAGAGCTTGTCACTATACGCTAATGATACTAAGTTATACAAGATCAGCGAGTCACCTCTTGATTCTGCACTGCTGCAATCAGACCTTGATAGCTTCTCGACTTGGTATGACAAAAATTGCTTTATACTCAACATTGCCAAATACCAATCTATAACCTTTTCCCGTAATCGTATTCACTCATCCTTACATTCCTATACCCTTCATAACCAACCCCTGTCCATTGTCCAATCTATTCGGGATCTTGGGATCCTTTGCGACAGGGAGCTTAACTTCCTCCCTCACATTGATGAGACGATCCGGAAAGCCAATTCCGCCCTCGGATTCGTGAAACGATGGTCTAAGGAATTCTCCCACCCTAACGTTACTCGATCCCTTTACCTTACCTTCGTCCATTGCATTTTCATAGCATTTCCAGGCACTTTCGATCCACCTCTCCTAACAAAAAAAAAATGAAAACTGACCACCGCCTAAAAATAATTTAGATTTAATTAGTATAATCAAATTATGATAATTAAATAAAAACTTGCGTATTTTGAAAAAAATATTGAGAATCAAGTCTCAGCGATATTTTTCTTCAAAAAAAATTAGGTACGCACCGAAAACCCTATATTCCTTTTTTTTCAAACTGGGATTTTATCTAATTATTATACTTACAAGATACAAGACACCCTACGATATCAGAACGTTGTGACATTTAAAGTCCTACTATGCTCACCCGAAAAATTAATTTCGTTCCCATCAAGTATGCACATTTTTGGTAACAAATTAAATTTAAATGCAAATATTCTCGACATTTCTTTTGTAACCACGGAGCAGTACAGAAGATTATACATTTCAAACCCACCTGCAATGCAAAGTGACATTTCTAAATACGCTATCTGACGAACAAATTATCATAGAAACTGCCCAAAGGCAAATCTTCGCAACCCCTCAAGTCACAAATTATTTATTTCAAGGGTCTGAATATTTTTTTATGCCACCATGTAAATTAGCTTCGGAAGCACCATCCCATAAAAGTTTAAAACTGGAATTCCTTCCGTATACTAATCTGTTTCGGATTTTAACGACTTAACAATGACTGAAGTCCCCTGCTAGAGCCACGTGCACTGAAACTTGAGAACCATCCAGACTTTTATCCCAACCCACTTCTTTTGCTAATTTCTTTTTCTGTAAATGTTTATAGCATCATCGTTAAACATAGATACTTTATATGTAAATGATTAAGGAGCATAATTTAATTTTTTATGTCAAACGTGATTCAATTCGCGTTATATGAGTCAAAGATCTCCATTTGAAAAGCTTCGATTCGCAAGTAAACAAAAAACGAATATCAAATCAAGAAAAGAAAGAGAAAAAATCTAAATTAGAAACAGAAGACACAAAATCCACCTAAAAGTCAATTCAAAGCCCCACTAGACAAATTGAATACCTGTTGTCAATTGGTTTGTTGAATGGAGATAAATGGAAAATCGTATTTCATCGATGGAGTACAAGATAAAAAACCGAAAAAGACAAAACAAGAGGAATCATATACAAAAAAAAAAGAAACCAACACACGACTGAAATAGAGTCAACAGAAATGAGGAAAAAAAGTCAAAAACGAAGAAGAATCAAAACCTATTCTGCGATTCTCATAATTAGTATTCAAATTCAACTCGGAACCGGTTCTAGTTCTTTGTGTGTGAGGTGAGTGTCTCGTGGTGAAAAATGCAAATTTGAAAAATCAAATCTTTCAAATCTGAATATTAACGTATAAATACAGGAAATTTGAATTGTTCAATCACTTTAGTTTTTGGTCTTCTTTAGATAGGGGGAGAAAAGCTACGGAAATGGTGGGCGTCCTTATACACTTATGGATTTTTACTAGACGCATTCAATTTCATTTTGATCTTTATAGAAACTGTTCGTTGTCTTATTTGCTGTCGTTGTTGCTGGCGTTGCCGCACAAATATCAAATGAATACCTGCCACCGGAGCCAGTTCCAAGCAGCGAATACCTAGCTCCAATTGAAAGCGAACCAGCTCATGAGCTCGCTGATGATGGATATCGTTACAAGACTGTCCGCCGATTGAAATACCGTCATCGTCGTGATGTCAGTGAATTGCCATCAAGCGAATACCTTCCACCAGTAGCCGCTCCAGCCCCAGTTCACCACGCTGCAGCTCCAGCTTTCCATGTTCCAGCTCCAGCTCCATTTGCCGTTCCTGCTGGCCCATCTCAAGAATACTTGCCACCAGTTGGTGCTGCTCCCGAAACCCTTCTTGCTGATGATGGATATCGTTACAAGACCGTCCGCCGTTTGAGATACCGTCATCGTCGTGATGTTAGTGAATTGCCATCAAGCGAATACCTTCCACCAGTAGCCGCTCCAGCTTTCCATGCTCCAGCTCCAGCTCCATTTTCCGCTCCTGCTGGCCCATCTCAAGAATACTTGCCACCAGTTGGTGCTGCTCCCGAAACTCTTCTTGCTGATGATGGATATCGTTACAAGACCGTCCGCCGTTTGAGATACCGTCATCGTCGTGATGTTAGTGAATTGCCATCAAGCGAATACCTTCCACCAGTAGCCGCTCCAGCTTTCCATGCTCCAGCTCCAGCTCCAGCTCCATTTGCCGTTGCTGCTGCCCCATCTCAAGAATACTTGCCACCAGTTGGTGCTGCTCCCGAAACCCTTCTTGCTGATGATGGATATCGTTACAAGACCGTCCGCCGTTTGAGATACCGTCATCGTCGTGATGTTAGTGAATTGCCCTCAAGCGAATACCTTCCACCAGTAGCGGCTCCAGCTCCAGTTCACCACGATGCAGCTCCAGTTCCATTTGCCGTTGCTCCTGTTCCATCTCAAGAATACTTGGCACCAGTTGGTGCTGCTCCCGAAACCCTTCTTGCTGATGATGGATATCGTTACAAGACTGTCCGCCGATTGAAATACCGTCATCGTCGTGATGTTAGTGAATTGCCCTCAAGCGAATACCTTCCACCAGTAGCCGCTCCAGCTTCAGCTTACCATGCTCCAGCTCCAGCTTTCCATGCTCCAGCTCCAGCTCCACTTGCCTTCGCTCCCGCTCCATCTCAAGAATATTTGCCACCAGTTGGTGCTGCTCCCGAAACCCTTCTTGCTGATGATGGATACCGTTACAAGACCGTCCGTCGTTTGAGATACCGTCACCGTCGTGATGTCAATGAATTGCCCTCAAGTGAATACCTTCCACCAGTAGCTGCTCCAGCTCCAGTCCACCACGCTGCTGCTCCAGCTCCAATTTTCCATGCTCCAGCGCCAGCTCCACTTTCCTTCGCTCCCGCTCCATCTCAAGAATACTTGCCACCAGTTGGTGTTGCTCCCGAAACCCATCTTGCTGATGATGGATACCGTTACAAGGTTGTCAGGAAACTGAAATACCGAAGGCATTAAAGGACATTCTGAAAACTTACCGTTGCAGTAATAAATTAATATGAAAAGATTGAAGTGAAATACCTGTGTTTATTTTTATTTCTGCAAAGAGAAAGGATAAATTAACATAATTTTGGCACAGTCTCTAACATGTTCTCTCAATCGCATTTGTCTAGTAGACACCCGTAGTACAGGCTCTAGAATGTCTTACTAGAAGAGGTTATCTCTCAGGGCGTCCTAGCAAGTTACAAGTTTGTTTTAAAAGTATATTATCTTTAGTCACTATAGCCAATATTTTTACAAGATATCTTTTTCAGATCATCATCATCATCGGCACTACAACCGGGAGCCGGTCTTGGCCTTATTTAGCAAGTCCTGAGGCTTGTTAAATTTTTTATTATGATTTTTTTCCGGGCAAGGTCATTAGTCTTTTCAGATAACCTCCTCAAATTTCGTTGTTAAAGTACGAAGCTTCAGCCTCCACACAGTACTTTCCAAAGCCATTCTTTTGAAACCCTGCCATGTTGGCAACATATTGTGGCATTATACTTTTTTTGCAAACTTGGGTTATAAAGAAATCTCTAATACCTTTCTACTGTAAAGTTATATCAACAATCATAATCATGGTATTTTCATGGTATACGAGGGTTGCCTCTTATGTTTCGGGATTTGGCAACTCTAGTGTTGCAATCCGGCAATTGACAGCTCTGTCGTAAAGTTGGACATTTTTGAGGTTATACGCACTCAGAACGTTTTGACATACGAGCGCTATTTGTGTTGCTTACAGTAACTTAAAAGATTCATCTCGGCCCAAAAATGGAATTAAATCGTCAACATTTTCGTGCGATTATTTTTTACAACTTTCGGCGTGGATTAACTCAGCAATAGTGCATGGATGAACTTAATTCAATTTTTGGCGATGAAGCTCCATCAAGGACCAGTGTTTATCGATGGTATGGTGAATTCAATCGTGGTCGTACTTCACTCCAAGATGAATTTCGTGAAGGTCGTCCAAAATCAGTTGTTGTTCCGAAAACCATTGATGCTGTGCGCGAACTGATATTGGAAGATCGTCATGTGACCTATCGTGAGATTGAGACAACCTTAGGCGTTAGTGGGACCAGCATACATTCAATATTGCATAAACATTTGACTGTCAAAAAAATTTGTTCGCGTTGGATCCCACACAATTTGTCAATCGCCCAAAAAAAGGCTCGTGCCAATTGGTCGAAAGAAATGCTCAAAAAATACGGTCGCGGTGCTTCGAAACACGTCTATGACATCGTGACAGGTGGTGAATCGTGGATTTACGCGTATGAGCCCGAAAGTAAACAGCAGTCTGGGTGTTTCAAGATGAGCCAAATCCAACAAAAGTTGTTCGCGCACGAAGCACTTCCAAGCAAATGGTCGCCTGTTTTTTCGGAAAAACTGGACATGTCGCATCCGTACCACTAGAACAACGCAGAACAGTCAATTCTGAGTGGTACACAACCATTTGTTTGCCAGTTGTCTTTCAAGAAATCAGGAAAACCAACCGCCGAAGACGGATCACTCTTCACCACGACAATGCGAGCTCTCACACATCGGCTGCGACAACTGCATTTTTGAGCACCCAAAACATCGATTTGATGGGTCATCCGCCGTATAGTCCTGACTTGGCACCGAATGACTTCTTTTTATTCCCGTACGTAAAAAACAAACTGAGAGGTCAACGTTTTTCGACACCTGAAGAAGCGGTTGCTGCATTCAGAATGCATGCGTTGGAGATACCTCAATCAGAGTGGCAAAAGTGCTTCGACAATTGGTTCAAACGCATGCAAAAGTGTATAGATCTTCATGGGGAATATTTTGAAAAACAATAAAGTGATTTTCGATGATCAATATTCGTTTTTGTTCTCTAATCCCGAAATATAAAAGGCAACCCTCGTACCATTATCTTTTTATTATACCAAAAACATCTGCAGCATAGAACACCCATGTGCCTAATGCTACCATGCATCAGTTGATACATCTATAACAGCTAAATAGAATCTCAAATTGTGATTTAAGGTAGAATCTCAAATTGGGTTTTAAAGTCGATCAAGTTAAGCAGAAAATAAGATTTCTTCTTAAAATATGGCGTCATTCAAAATGTAGACGGTATATTGTTTCCTTACCCTCCTACTATTCTTACGTTTATATTGTGCTTAAGCGCACCTCAAAATGCACGTGCTTTTGAAAGAAAAAAAAAAGGATTGGTTGTGAGTAAAGGACCCGGGATCAATTATAACACAAAGGAGTAATCCCATCTGTGTGGGTTGTCGCCAATATGGACACGGTATTAAGAATCGTCGTGTAACCAAAACTCAACCTAAATGTAAAAGCTATAGGCCAGTAAAAAGCGGTCGCCCACCATCCGATCTAAGAGGACCCCAGGACAACCATCTCACGGTCCCCAACTATCTACATCAACCCAGTCCACTCAAAACTGCAAAGTTTACAACTTAGGACATATGTGTAGTTTCAGCGTCAGCACGGACGCAGGTTGAGCACAACACCACAGATTGATCACTGGTAAGTACTTTTATTAAAGTGTCCAAAACTTCGCTGCGCGTCACTGAAACTGATCTTCCTGTGAAAGGAAAATTAAAACACAGTTGTTTGTATGGTGATGATTTTTATTGATGGTGAATATCCTTACGAACACTGATTACAAAAGTTACATAAAATCTGGTGAATATCCATAGGAACACTGGTTACAAAAGTTACATACAATGTGGTGAATATCCATACGAACACTGGTTACAAAAGTTACATACAATCTGGTGAATATCCATACGAACATCGATTACAAAAGTTACATAAAATGAACACTGTTATATAATTAAAGCTCAATTAGTTATCCCCCCCCCCCCTCACCGCCTTGAATTATTAACATCTCGTGTCTTCACATATATCCTTCCCTTCCCTCCAAATCACTAATTTCCTTTTACAATAGAATATCCCCAAAAACAATAGTAAATAATTTAAATAAAAGTAAACCCATTTAAAACCCCACTCACATTACAATAGTCAATTGCCTTCTTTTAGCCATAGTCGCCCCCTATTAGCCAAGTCCGCCGCTTAATAACTATCGTGGAAGCGGAACGAAAAAGGATATGTGGCGAAAGACACGAGATTGTTTCGGCCTTGTTAATCGTGTGGTCGACGCAAACAGTTCGTTTGAGTTTTCGGTCCCCTAAAAGTAATAAATATAAGAGGAAGAAGAAATACGTAAATTAGAAATACATTTAACAACACTGATTACAAAACGCAGACTCCTGGCGAACTGGTGAACCAATTCAATTCGGCGGGCAACGGCTATAAATAGAAAACATAATTGTGGTGAGGACCCTCGGACTCCGCGTGCGTGTACGCACTTGAAATAATGCTAATGAGTTAAGCGCAAATGCTCTGGGTTGCGATCTGACTGCCGGATGTCTGTTCACCGACATCCATCAAACGTGATCCTAATGGATTCCCTGCCGAAAGGTAGCCAATCAGCGCTTGGATTCCATTGGCTCGCTTCCATGGGCCTCGTCCAAGAAAATTTAAAAGATCCACCCTGGAAGGCAAGCGCATGACGTACCATGGCGAAAGTAATAAGAAAGGGAAGAAAGAAACGCATATCGCAGGTCAAATCTGCTGCTCCATGTATGGGCAAGATTTACTGCCGTCATCCGCAAGGGATAGATTCCTTGATTGACGTGAGTCAATAAGACTCTTGCCGAAGGCAGGAATCTGTTTTGGGATAATGTGTAAACAATCCCACAGGCAAACGCTAATATTTGCATCCGTTTGGGTTAGCGAACTAAACATGGGATATGACCGTTGCTAGTTTGCTTAAAGTAAACATATTTCGGTCATGTTCAATTCAATGCATGGGTGCATATTGTTTTAGGATAATTTAATCCCATTGGTGGTGCCTTCAGGCGAAAGTATTTGCTAGGGTGTTTACTTTGTGTAAACGAAAGCAGCTTCGAGAGCCAGCGTGAGAATCGTGGCTACTCGTTGCTTAGGTACATATTCCTGCTCATGACCGATGATGGTGATCGTTCCTAGATACGGCAACGGATCGTAAAATCGGTCATTCTGATAAGCAAACAAATATGCGCGCCTGAAGGCCAATATTTAATTTGATCTTCTCTTCTTTTGGAAAGATAGATCATGGGACATGCCGTTAAAAATCTGGCTTGCAGACGTGCAAGCCAGCAAGCAGCCCGAAATGACTTCTTGGACAATGGATGGGTACAAAGATAACGCACGGAAAGGTTAGCGTGTGTTGGTGGACATGTGCCATCCATTGTTCGGTCGAGGAAGCTCGGTTGATGCTGGATTGAGGTCATGGCAAGATGATAATCTTGTCATGAATTATGTTTCCAGGTATGACCGCTCGAAGAGGGCTTGGAACAGCCCTTAAAAAGCTAAGCTGCCTATGGGGTATTCATGTCGGTTATCCGTGAGGATACCCGAATTAATTTCAGCAAATTGGTTGGCAGTTAATGCCATGGCAAGATTGTGTAATTTTGCCGAAAATTCAACTTTCAGGTAAGCTGTATTTGCTGATAATGGTGGGGTTCGAGCGATTCGTGGCTCTTCGGGCCCCGAAAAGCCGCACAGTACCCTTAAATGTCAGAGCACAGTGCGAATGGATGGAGAGGAAGTGGATAAGGAAAGTAGGTATCGATGTATATTGGTCTTGAATGTCTGTACGTTACAACGACGAGGAAACACATGATCAGGTGGAGCGTTCCACATTCGTGTGGTTCGGCTAAAGAATGAATGAGTTTATGTGGCCGAGGTGGCCGAGGTGGCCATAAGTGAACAGAATACAGTCACAAATTAAATTGGAAACAGGCAGGACCTTCCACCTCCGCCGCCAAACATGATTGAGCATCAAATCCCAATCCAAACCATTACAAACGTCAGTCAAATCACTTGGAGCCTGGGGAAGAAACACGGGTAAGGCACTCGATCCAATTGCGGTACACAAGGGAACAGGCTCAACAACGGCTCCGTCGCAAAAAGTCGATGCCAAAATCCCACCTACCCCAACCTATCAATGAGCGATCAAATCCCAATCGTCCCTTCCAAAGCTGGAGAAAACCCTGCAATCGGCAAAACCACACAGTGGAGAAATGCTGTCAAAGGCAAAAATAGAATAAGAGTTCGGAAACTCCTTACGTTCAGGTCAGAATCCAACAAGCCGACCGAATTAAAATCACATGAAATAAATTGTTCTCAGGCGGCACTTACTCGCGTCCTCATAGTACAAACTTTCTTTGGACTATGCCTGACGACGCAAAGAAACAAGATTAGTTGTATACACTGCCGCTGAGATCGGGGGTTATATCACCTTGTGTGCACTAAATTACACGTAATTTATTGAGACGTACCACAAATGATAGGAAAGGGATAGAGATATGAAGTGTATATGTAAGCATTAATTTTTAACTAGAAAAAAAAGTTATATTTTAATTTTACGATACAACATGGTAGCACACCAGTACACAGATGGTGGACATGGGCGCGCTGCTACAGGTCACAATTTCGAATGTGGAACGAAAACCTAAAAAGTTTTTTTAAAATACAGACCAAAATCTAGTGAACATCGTAGGACTTTTTTGAAAAATTGATTTAAAACGAAATAACCTTAATTTGAATTTTTTTAAATTGTTTTGCCAGAAAAATCGGCCGAAAATCGTTTATGAAATCTATAAAAATCAATCTATCAAAAAATCCTACAATTTTCACTATAAAATATTGTTTTAAAGTTGCTGTCCAAATTTCAATTCAATCGGACAAATTTTGAACGAGCGTTTGGTGTGCCCAGTTTAAAAAACCATGAAGACGAGTGAAAGTTTGGAGTAGTTTTGTAGTTTTAACTTTAGTAGTAGTTTTTATGGACTCTTCACAAACTGTTGTTTCATCATGGCCTTATTTAACAAATCTCTCCACCGTTCCCGATTTCGCGCCGATGTCATCCAGTTTGGCACTCCCAGGCCCTGGGCTTCCTGGTCTGCGCCATCCCTCCATCGCAGACAAGGTCTGCGGCGCTGTCTCCTTCCATACATCCTGCCACAAAGAACTTTCCGGCCAGGCTCCACTTCACTCATTCGAGCTAGGTGACCCACCCACTGGAGTCTGCCGAGCTTGATTTTTCTTTCTTTTGTTTTCTTCCACTTTTTATTTTTGTTATATATTTTATTCCATAAAGAGAGTTAATGATTTGCACAATTTTTCTTATTAAACTTAACTATCTTCAAACTTCCAACAGTCTTCAATTTACTTAATTCACTTCCTTTTGTCCAACTTACAATATCTTTACCTTTTCGGTTTGCGTAAACTATTTTTTTTTTGTTTCCGTGTTTAACTTTATTTTGCCCAGTTTATTTAGTTTCTATCTTATAGTATTTGTATTTTTTCTTATTTGGTTTAACTAAACTTAACTATCTTCAAACTTCCGAAAGTCTTCAATTTACTTAATGCACTTAACTATCGATTCTCCGTACACTGTCAATAAACGATTTAACTCTTGGCCTTTCCGGATCTATTCACTCAACTCTCGATTCTCGACAAACTGTCTATAAACGATTTTACTTTTGGCTTTTTAGGATATCTTCACTTAACTCTTTATTCGCTACTCCACTTCTTGATCAACCACCGACTCCACGACCAACCCCAGACTCTGACTACCTCTTCTCTCATTAACCACCAACTCTCGTGACCTCGGGGTCAACACCTTCCGATGACGATAATGCAATTTAATTTTAATTGCCCCAATTTCCGATTGTTGGCTTCAGTTCGCAATCGCGGTGTATCGCTGACCCAGTCAATATTTCTTCACTGACTTGAACTCGGGTTCAACTTCTACGGTTGCGAACTGACCCAATTAATTGCACTTCTGCTGTTTGTGCCGGAACATGCAGTTTAAACGTTTCTGCAATTTAATTGTTCCAGCCTATGCACTCGTTAATTGCTTTAGGGACGTGAAATTGAAATTAATCGTTTTCAATTGATTTGCTTAATGGGCTTACGGACTCGATTGCGTTGTCGTTCTGTGGGGTCATTTGGGTTTAGAATTAGGTGGTGCTTTTTTGTTTGAGTGTGTCAATGATCTCCTGTATGTTATCTTTAGCTATGACATCGTCGACACACTTAACACGCGTGGGAAAAAAACCTTGTCTGTGAAATAGAGAAAAGTAGAGAGCGAGGTCCGCAGTATGGCGCGGTACAGACCACGCTGCAATTACTGCAAGGATAAAGAGGGTAATCTGATCACCGATTCTGAAGGCATTCTGGAGCGATGGGAAGTGCACTTCAATGAATTCCTAAATGGACAGCTCATAGAAGAATTGGAGGCTCCACCAATGCAAGATCATGAACAAATGCTGCCGCCACCAAGCATTGAGGAAACATTAAAAGCCATTAGACATCTCAAATCAAATAAAGCCCCTGGAGCTGGTGCCATACCAGCTGAGCTGATCAAACAAGGAGGAACAGCGTTACATCACTCAATTCATGAGATCGTGGTGCACGTATGGGTGCAAGAGGAGATGCCGGAAGATTGGCGTCGTGGAATAATTTGCCCCATACATAAGAAGGGAGATATCGGAGTGTGCAGCAACTATAGGGGTATAACATTGCCGAGTACCGCTTATAAGATACTCTCCTTTATCCTACAAGACCAGATAGCCCATACGCTATACCATCATTGGTCAATATCAGTGTGGCTTCATCCCAGGCAAATCAGCAATTGATCAGATATTCACCCTTAGGCAGGCGATGGAAAAATGTCAGGAATTTAAGATTCCACTATATCATCTATTTTAAGAGTTTAAGGCCGCCTACGCCAGCATAGCCAGGGTAGAACTATATAATGCCATGAGAGAATTCGCAATTCTAAACAAATTGATACGACTTTGTAGGTTGACCACGACCAACTTAACTAGTCAAGCAAAAATAGCGGGATTGCTGTCCAAACCAATAATAATCTTTAATGGACTCCAACAAGGGGCCGGTCTGGCCTGCCTCCTCTTCAACCTGGCGTTGGAGAAAGTAATCCGTGACTCTGGCGTTACAACAAGAGGGACTATTATCACCAAGTCCAGCCAGATACTTGCCTACACCGATGACATTGAAATCATCGGTAGAACCGAATCGGCTGTACAGGAATCCTTCACCCAGATCGAGCAGGCCACACAAAAAGTGGGACTGCACATTAATGAGGGGAAAACTAAGTACATGGTGGCAACTCTTGCGAAGAGAAGACCTAACGTTGGTCAAACTATGAGGGTAGTGGAGCACGAATTTGAAGTAGTGCAATGCTTTAACTACTTTCAATACAATCAGCCGATAACAATATGGAAGAAGAAATACGCGAACGGCTGATCAAATCCAACAAAGCCTACTATGGTCTATCAAGGCTCTTTAAATCCCGAAATTTATCCAGAACATCCAAGCTACTACTGTACGAGACCATGGTCTTACCAGTACTTATGTATGGATCCGAGACTTGGGTGCTCAATAAAAGGCACTCTGAACTCCTGGCCGCGTTGGAGAGGAAGGTCTTAAGGAGAATTGTTGGCCCCGTATGTGAGGGAGGACGATTCCGGAGACGCTACAATCATGAGTTGTACGCAATCTACCTTGAAACTAATGTTGTAATAAAAATCAAGCTCGGTAGACCCCGGTGGGTGGGACACCTAGCTCGAATGAAAGAAGAGCAGCCCTCCCGGAAATTCTTTTGTGGCAGGATATATGGAAGGAGACAGCGCGGCAGATATTGTCTGCGATTGAGGGATGGCGTAGACCAGGACGCCTAGAGCATGGGAGTGCCAAACTGGATGACATCGGCTCGAAATCAGGACCAGTGGAGAGATTTGTTAAATAAGGCCAAGAGCGGATCCCGATTGTAGTGCCGATGATGATGAAATGCACCAATTTTAAAACTAACAACCAATTTCCACGGATCTTGTTTTACCCATGTGATTGCGTTAGCCATATGGGTAACACAAACAAAAACCCCAAGAAAGGATCAAGCGAGAAGTGGCGATGCGTCGTGACCTTCGAAAGAAGAAAAAGATATGAGAGTCCGAATTTTGAGGTGAACACCTTGGAAGAGTGACTTGACATGAGTCGCTTGAAGGAGTCTGTGAGTAGCGCGCTTCAGGAGAAGACATTGTGGGGTTATTTTGGCTAGTGCGCCGACATGGGCGCTAGATTCACCAAACTTCTACAATTACACAGCATCGGTTCACTAGTAATTGTCCACGACAAGGGCAAAACCTCAGAACGAAGTGAGAAACAACAAAAAGACTCTGACGTTATTGAACATAGTTTCTTTATTATTCAAGATACAAATGGTTCGTACGAACAATGTGACATACATTGACGATCTTAATGGATTACACGGAACAATGGCACTTTTATTTTACAATGTATATATATGTTACACTTTCAAATGTTAATAAATTCACAATTAAACAAAATTCAAACTGTTCGCGTGACCGATGTGACCCAAATTGATAATCTTATTGGGTTACACAGCACAATGACACTCTATTTTACGATGTTTGTTATGTAGTTGTTACACTGTCAAATGCTAATAAATTCGTCTAACACACGACGGTGATAATCAATCAAGAAACGACAACTGGATCTGCCCACAACTCATAGATTCCACTTAGGATAAAACTCGACCCTGATTACGAGATCTTGAGCCGTGTGTCCGGCTGAACGGTAAAAATCTGACTCCCTGGTGCTGGGCGACATTGACCCAGCCTCGGGGAATGCGATGGGTATCGACGCACACCATCGCAGGGGAAACAATCCTTCGCTCGCCCCCAATGACCAATGAAAAACGATTTTTATTCCATTGGAAGGTTCGCATGAATATTATCCCAAACAATCGGATGTCTTTAGCGAAGGAAAGGGAAAAAGGGAAAAAAGGAAAAACACATATGCCACAGGTGAAACATGGTGATCGATGCATGGACCGGGCATATCGCCGCCGTCCGATAAGGATAAGTTGCATGATTGACGTTAAGTCAATAGAGCCTTTGCCCACGCTCACTAGGCACAGGGTAGATGAGATAGTGAGGCTGGCGGAACATACCGTCATAAATCATAGGAATTGGTATCCTATTCCGTTGGTCTTAAATCAACAGACCTCGAGCAGACGATCGAGGTCACAATGCATGGGTGCATATTATTTTGGGATACGTTAATCCCAGAGGTGTTGCCTTGAGGCAAAAATATTTTCTTGTGTTTACTTTGGGTAAACGAAAGCCGTTGGAAAACTGGCTTGCAGATGTGTAAGCCAGCAAGTAGCCCGGCATGTCTTCTTGGACAATGGGTGGGTGAAACTATAACACACGGGAAAGGTTGGCGTGTGTTTGGATTGGTTAATGCAAACACATTAGGATCGCTTCCAATTCATTCCGTGTTTATCGCCTATGCAACCGATCTGAGATAATTGGTTGCAGCTGTATTAACTAGCGATTTGCCATGTCCTGCTCGTGGGATCTTGAGAAAAGCAAACACAGTGAGATTGCTGTGAACATGATAGGCATGAATACCGACGAGGAGACCGGGGAAATTTCCTAGTGGTTTGCAATGGTCATGGGTGCCGACCAGAGGGACCAAATATGCTTTTATGGATACAGCGAAGTGGTTGATGCTGTTGTTGAGGTCCGTCCGGCGTGCTTCCTCGGTTGAGGGAAGAGCGGGGACCTTTTATTATTCCTTTTCTTCTTGAAAAATCCTGTTCTACATTTCGTCTTCTGGTTGAAACTTATCACGGGAATATTATGCAGATGGCTATGTCGAACTGTCACTAAAGATATATTACTTAACTCTCGCTTGGTGCCTTTCCTTCTTCTTAGATTTTTATTTGCAGCCGGCTATTTAAAAATGTCCATATCAGTTTTATTTTATGTCGGGCTTTTATTTGATCTCGTTGCAAAATATTTTTATAAACACAAATCTCTGGTTATTGTATCTTGGAGTGAATATTCTATTAAAAATTATTATTAAATCTATTTTCTCTAGAGTAGAAGTAAACGCCTCGAAGTATTCACGGCAAATAGAAGTTATCAACTGAATTTTTTCTCTATGACTTTTCACATTCATTTGGACGAAAATCCAAGTTGCTATGTTTTCAATAAATCAAAAGGTGCAGGTTATTAAGTGTGCTGTAACTGGTAATATTGTGAATGTTTATGAATGGTATGTATTAAGTGAGAATGTAATATATGTTAAGTGAAGTTTTTTTAGGATGTGTTAGGAGATTCAGTGTTAAATTTAATAAGGGTAGTATTCTGGAATACAACATCCCACCCTTCTTCGAGAAAGAAAATTATCCTTGAAGAGAATAATTTTCTAGTAACTATATATTAAATTAAGATTAATTAAAAACTTGGATTTTCGTTCAATTACATTACAAAGGTTTTCAAAATTAATCTTTCATCAAAGGTTACAATAATCAAAAAGTTCTTAATACTAGAAAATTAATCTATTTACATTATATATTAACTAATTCTTAACAGTAGAAAAATAGCCCAAAATAGTCTATTTACATTATATATTAACTAAATTTAAATATTTCTCCTTGGATTCTTTTCTTTTCTTATCTAAAAATCATTATTACTTATTATATTAAATATATAATATTAATATTATTGTTTCAAAATTCTCATTTCCGTATATATATTAATTCCAAAATTTCTAATATATATATTACCAATAAAATTTTCTTTCTTTCCTTTTCCGTTCGAATATATATTAATTCTAAAATTTCCAATATATATTACCTCTAAAATTTTCTTTCTTTCGTCCCCCTCATTAACTTTTTTTTTTTTTTTTTTTTTTCATTTCCGTCATTTCCTACAATTGTTAGATTATTTCATATATATTGAATAAAAAAACAAAGGCCATTTGTTATGCGTTTATCTTTTCCTTAAATTTATGGAAAAGTTTCCAAAACCTTTCTGGGCCTATTACTATGATGATTGAATAAAGATGATTATTACCAAAAATCTTCTTGAAAAATGATCTTAAATAATTTAAATGACGGTGTAACCTTTTATTTTTTTGTATTTTGCATTGGAATAAATTTTTATTGTTGAAAAAAAAGACTTGTAATGTATTTATATAGTTACTCTTTACAATACCTATTTTAGTTAAATTATTATTTTCATTTTTTATTATTTCGTGTTTGAGTAAGTGTTTGTGTTTGTTTTCGTTGTTTAAAATATTTATTGTTTTCGGCTTAGTGTTGTCATTGTCCATAGCTTTAACTGCTGTCGGAACGTCTACCTTTTCAGTCTTACTCACTGCTGATGGATCGTTTAGTTTCTCAGTCTCATTTACTGATTCGTATAGTTCTTCAGACTTATTAGCTGTTAGAACATCTTGGTTCCCAGTACTATTTGCTGTTTGAACTATTTCTTCAGTTATATCTGCTGTAGAAACATTCAATCCTTCAGTCTTTGCTGCAGAAAAGATTTGTTCATCAGTATTAGCTGCTGAACTGACTTGGGTTTCGAATTTTATTGCACCTTTTGGGTCTTCAGTCTTTAACACTGCTGAATGTTCAGTCTTTGTTGCTGAAGTGCCGGGGTTGTCTATTGGGATAGCCAAAATATAAGGGATTTCTGTTTGTATATTTTCTGCAGGATCCGAATTTTCAGTCTTTAATACTGCTGAAAATTTCGAATTTTCAGTCTGTGTTGCTGAATTATTTTCCAGAATGGGAGTATGAATCGGAGTCTTTATATTAGGGACAGGGTTATCTTCGTTTATATGTCTAGGTTTATAGGAGTATGTGGGCTCAGGGTAAATTTGGCTAGGAGCTTCATTAAAATGGTCGTTATCTATTTCCAAAGATCTAATGCTGTAAATAGAAAACTTTGGTCTGTCTTCCATCAATTTTGGTTGGCGTCAGGCCTCGTTTTCCGACTCTTGCACCCGAGAAAAGTGAACATTTTGCCGATCGTTTTGTATATTGGTGGTCCTAGAATTTTCACCAAAACGATTTTCAGAGTTTGTAGGAATATTTCGGAATGGGTTACGCGTTGTTGTACCTTGTTGGTAATTTGTTGAAGACGATCCATTCCTAGATATCTTGTATCTACAATCATTCTCTGTGTGATTATTCCGTCCACAGAAATTGCATACACTGTTATATTCCCTTTTTATGGGTTGTCTATTCGGAAAAGTGGACTGCATGTTTCGATAACATGTGTCCTGAGAATGCCCTGGCTTACCACAGGTTTGGCAGACTATACGATTGAATGTTGGTTTTTCGTTATATTGATATGACCTGGGAGAGTTGTCCATTCGAGCAGCATGTGACACTACATGTGCAATCGACTGTTTTAAACTATTTCCCCCATGGGCTTTAGCTAGTATCTTTAGCTGTTCGTTGTTTAGTCCATCCTCAAATGTTTGTACGGCCAATTTTATGTTTTCTTCTATTAAATATTCCCTAACCACCGCGTCTGCTGTTATTTCACACGTGGCAGAGTTTAGAGTCCTTAGAGCTTTCGCGACTCTATCGCCATATTCCCGGACGGTTTCTCTGTAGCGTTGTTTCAGAGAAATCAACTCATTGTGTGCCGTCGACCGAGATTTCTCCTCTTTATATTCCGATTCGAGTTTATCTTTTAAATCCTCCCACTTTGCGATTTGGCTATACCTAATCAGATCGTAAGCATGACCCTCTAGTCTATTTTTGACTAGCTCTAAAAATGTCTCGTATATATCCGGGTCTGCCTTCTTTATAGATCTAAATAAAACGTCTCCCCCGGAAATAAATTTACCTAAGTCGCAGGGTTTCCCGTCAAAGGTAGGGACGATTCTGAAAACATCAGAAATTCCGACAGAAAGAGCCATTTCAGGGGGTTTAATGTGTATCAGTTGATAGTGGATTTGTTCTTCCCCCTGCCTAGCCGCCTGTCTCGTGTAATATGGACTCGTAATAGTGAAAATTTAAAATAAAAGGCGAAAATTCGTTATCAATTCTTAAAAATATGGTTAACTTAAAAATATGGTTATGGAAAAATTGGCCTTTCTTTTGGTTATTCAATATATATATATAAATTGGTCCCAAAACTGGAAAGAGAGAAAATTCGACGAGAAAGAAAGAAAAACGGAAAGGTCGTCGAAATACTGAAATGAGAATTTTCAAAATATAGATAGAAATTTCTATCCAAAACAAAATATTTTTTTTTTTTTTTTTTGTGAAAAAGAGAGCTTCCAAGTAGAAAATATTCCTAAAAAGTAGAGAGAAAAGTCGCTAAAAAAAAAAAATTCTTACTCTACTAAATGTTGTCGTTGTACTGTTGATAGCAGTCTTGAGTGTTGCTGTTTTTTTTTTTTTTTTCTTCAGTTTTCCTTAGTTGTTCCCTTTGTGTGGTTCTTTTTCTTTTTAGATTTTTTTTTTCTCTTTGACGCCAGGCAGACTTCACGTCCTAAAGTTGATTGCTCATCCTGGTCTTTGCTGCTTTCCTTTTTTTTTCTTTTTATTTCGTTGTTTTATGTCGGGGTTTTTTTTTCTTCTTATTTTGGTTGGTTATTTCTCCTGTTTTTTTTTTTTTTCTCTTTTCTTCTTGAAAATTTTTTTTTCTTCTTCTTATTTGGTTATTTCTCTTGTGTTCTCTTTTCTTCTTATAATCAATTTTTTTCGTTGTTTTAAATTTTTGTTTACTTTGTTTTTCGTTGTTCTATGTTTACTTTTTTTTTTCGTTGTTTTATGTCGGGGTTTTTTTTCTTCTTATTTTTTTTCTTGAAAAAAAAAATTTTTTTTTTTTTCTTCTTATGTTTTGGTTATTTCTCTTGTGTTTTTTCTTCTCTCTTCTTTGTTTTTTCTTGAAAAAATTTTTTTTTCTTACAAAAAATTTTTTTTTTTTTTGTTTTTTTTTTTCTGTTTCGGGATCCCGTTATCTGGGCATCCCACCGCTGCCACCAGTGTTGAGGTCCGTCCGGCGTGCTTCCTCGGTTGAGGGAAGAGCGGGGACCTTTTATTATTCCTTTTCTTCTTGAAAAATCCTGTTCTACATTTCGTCTTCTGGTTGAAACTTATCACGGGAATATTATGCAGATGGCTATGTCGAACTGTCACTAAAGATATATTACTTAACTCTCGCTTGGTGCCTTTCCTTCTTCTTAGATTTTTATTTGCAGCCGGCTATTTAAAAATGTCCATATCAGTTTTATTTTATGTCGGGCTTTTATTTGATCTCGTTGCAAAATATTTTTATAAACACAAATCTCTGGTTATTGTATCTTGGAGTGAATATTCTATTAAAAATTATTATTAAATCTATTTTCTCTAGAGTAGAAGTAAACGCCTCGAAGTATTCACGGCAAATAGAAGTTATCAACTGAATTTTTTCTCTATGACTTTTCACATTCATTTGGACGAAAATCCAAGTTGCTATGTTTTCAATAAATCAAAAGGTGCAGGTTATTAAGTGTGCTGTAACTGGTAATATTGTGAATGTTTATGAATGGTATGTATTAAGTGAGAATGTAATATATGTTAAGTGAAGTTTTTTTAGGATGTGTTAGGAGATTCAGTGTTAAATTTAATAAGGGTAGTATTCTGGAATACAACACTGTGGCAAGGTAATGATCTTGCCATGGGATGATTTACAGGTACTTAAGATGATTGGAGGGTAGCTTAATGCAGCCCTATTGCAGGTAAGTACCATGGCGTTGTAAGGGTAGAGGAAGGTTAGGTGGGGTTGAAACGATGGGTGATTCTTCGGCGCCTTGAAGAAACCCCACAACCTCCTCAAAAACAATTAAGATTAAACTTAAAATAAAATCAGTTCTTTAAAAGAAGCGGAAGTGGTTGTTTTTGTGACTGCTTAGCAGAAAGTTTTCAGTTTTTTTAGTTCACAAACATCTGTATAACCGTGCGGCAACACACAGGTTCGAGACAGCCAAAAGAGGATTGTTGCGGTTCTTTAAAGCTTTCCCAAGAACCAGCCATTTATTTAAATCTACCTGTTTCGCCCTCACCCCACAAAACACCGTACCTACCTGCAATTTTGGGAAGCTACCTTTCATTCTCTTTCACCTGAAAGTAAGCCCCAGCAAGCATGCACATCAAACAAATTATTTTATTCATATTACATGAACCGTGCCAGACCAATCGGCTCGGCTTGTCAGCAATTATAAAAGATAAACACTCGCTGGCCAGCGTAATTGTTGACACAGCTGTAGCGGATATTCCTGCTACGGTTCATGAGTGAATATTCCTCCAATTCCAAAGTTCGCTACAGTTGCGACCAATTTCCTTTATCGGTTATCTACCGATCATGGGATTTGGGCACGAATATGATTGACGTTAGACAATCATATCCATGGTCATGTCTAATGATTCGTTGTCTAAACAACGACCAGCCACTATTCTCACGCTGGCTATTCTAAACGAAATGCTTCTGTGTACTCTACGTAAACAGAAGAAATTATTTTTGCCTGCACGCCAGCATTCCTGTGCATTATCCAATGCCTAAAATAAACATGCACCCAAATCTAGTAGCCTTTGCCGCCGCAGGGAAGCTATGTTGACTTAACGTCAATCAAAAATCGATCCCCCATCGTACGGTGGCAATACAGCCAGCCCGTACACCGATCATCATATTTGACTAGCTGCATGTTTGTTTTTCCTTTCCTGCGCCCAGCGAGTGTTTCGCGTGTCTTTCTTGCAGAGGAAAAGACATTCACCCTATCTGGAAAGACTATTTTCCCCTGCGATGACATGCGTGGCAACCCATCGCAATCACCAGGAGTCAGATTTCTACCCCCGAGGTGCGCGCATATTCAGTTCGAAAGTCGAACACCGTCTCTACGCGAGTCGGTCAATAATACATCCAATTTATTAAGTCGAGTCCGTCAATCTGTTTTACGCGAATATCTATTCGCCAGCGCGCACACGTTTTATTGTCAAGTCGGAAGTTCAGTGTTCTTTAGTTCGTGTTTACCGGGTTGATATCCATCACCAATGGATCAAGTGAACTATAATATTAAAACGTAACAATAAAGTGGCAATATTGCACCAGAACAGCTATAGTGTTTTATTTTCATCGCTTTCCAGTGTACATCGGTGGATTGACTTTTCTGTGTTCTCCGGCGGATCAATTAGTGCTCCTAATAGAGTCGTGGTGGTATTTGTCTGTCCATGTCGTACGCCGCCACACTAGCAACAAACCCCACAGGATAACCACGGTAGCCCACTCTCCCGGTGGAACCGGAAGCACGGTGGTGCACCCAAAAAAAAAAATTATAATAGCAAACTCAATATATAACCTGTGTTCTACCAGTTCCATTAGGCGATTTAAAATCTTACCGCTCAATCAATATGTACCCTTGTACTCTTGTAAGAAGGGGACACGAAGAACTGAGTGTGGTCAAATTATCATTTCAACGGGCAGTTATACTATATATGTTAATTGGGTTTGTAGATTAGTATGGCAAAAGAAATGTGTCAGTAGAGTGTTGTCGCACCGAGGATTGACCTTCACCTTTGAAATATCACAAAATAGTCTTATCAAATGTTATAGTTTGACTTAGGTGTGAACTGGTTTGCCGGGCAAGCGGAGACAAGTCATGAGAAACATAACTGCGATTCGTATCATTAAGTTGTAGAACGCTTTCAATATACTATAACATAAATTGACCAAATTTTATACTTCGAACCAATTATTAACCTGTTCGCTAAGTTGGGCATGGTTTCCGATGAAGAAATATGGAATTTATCCAAGAAGAGTAACTAGTATTCGCGTCACTGCGTTTCTGAAACCAATTGGATGGACATTATTTAAATTTAACGATAATAATATCTTGTTGAAAAACATCAAACAATATTTCAACCTCATGAATATATGTGATTATTTAACACTCTACGATGTCTTTTAAACACCAGGCAAACAAGCAATTAATGTCATGTTTATAATTGGCTGTCATATATTCTCTTTCGAATTTCATTTCATTTTCATTTTTAAAACATTTTTTATTTTTGTTTTTATATTCTTAATTCCTAAATTAAAGGCTAGACAAAAAATGCTTAAATTCTAGCTTAATTATCTTATACTCGTATAATAACTTACTGGTCCTTCACAGACGCTCTAAGCTAAACATTACTTAATATTTGTATAATTTGCCTTTCGGCGACAGAACTTTGTGGCAGTACTGATAATTAGTTGGAATACAAAGAAAAATTTGAAAAACTTTGTCAATGTTTTTTTTTTTTTTTTTTGTTGTTTTTTTTCTTAAAATTTAACTTACTTAACTTACCTTTTTTTTTTTTTTTTTTTTAATTTTATGGAAAAGCACTTAACTTAACTTAACTTAACTTATATCTTATACTACCCTAATTCTAGAAAATCTAAGTCTATGTAAGCTAGTTGATGATACTATGATTCTATACCGACTTTGGTATCCAGGTCTTTATATGCCATTCAACCACCAGAACTGTTGACGCTGTCTAATACTATCGTCCCGGTCTCTGTGGGAGATAGCCCTACTGAAGCGCAGGAGCTCTTCTTCGGTGCGCGTTACTTCCCGGTCGTAGCACAATCGCCCGTCTACAGATGATCTACTTACATGATAGATCAGCGGAAATCCGGATCTATCCTGTATAAGCCCTTTCATATCCAAGTCAAGGAACGCCTCTGGTGGAACAAAGCCGTTGCGACGTACGCTCTCATAGTACAAGGTGTTTGGATAATAGGCCCCGAAAATTATGTCATTGGACGAGCTTATTGCTCTCGCAATATGTCCTCTGATTAATTTAATCATAAAATTATCCACCCTATTTATGTACGCTTTATTATATAAAGTCTCATTTGAGTAATACTTTTTATAGTCCGATTCCGGTGTCCGATATAATCTGAGACAACTTCTGAGACACTTTCTTTCGAACACCCGAATCTTTTCCATCAAATTTGGACCTATGTTGAACCATACTGGGCAACCATATATGAGCATTGGCCTGATTAGCGTCATGTAGCATATGACTTTTATCCTGCTGTCAAGTTGGCTACTGTTAAATAGCCTCCTTGTCATAGCAAAAGTTTTCCTCGCTTTGAGCAAAGCAGCCTCTACATGTCTGTTGAAATACAGATATTGGTCTAGCCAGATGCCAAGGTATTTAACTAAACTCTTGGTTTCCAGTTTATCTCCATGCGGTCCCACGATACCTAGCTTTCGCCAGTTTTTTCTTGTGTCGTTCGTGGCTTTATATAATGGAGTTCTAAATAGGATGGCTTCACATTTCTGGAAGTTGATCTTAAGTTTCCAGTCGTCGCAATAGCGCTGCACGTTGTTGAAATCTCGCTGTATTAAACTATTTATGATATCAACTTTCGGAGCTGTTCTGTAAATGATGAGATCGTCTGCGTACGCAATAGCCTGCGAAAGTGCATCTAATAAGTCGCTAATATAAATGTTAAAAAGAATCGGAGAGAGTACCGCGCCCTGTTGCAAGCCATTCTTGATATTATACGTTTTATTAGAGATCACATTACCACTTTTGACCACGAACCTCCTGTCCTTTAACATATCGTAAAGTACATATAGTAAAGGCTTATGTATGCCATGTCTGATCAGTTTGTAATACAACGATCCAGACGGTATAAAAGGCTTTCTCCAAGTCGATCAGACAGGCACCTGTGCATTGGTTCCTACATTTATTCCATTGTATGTAGGAGACCAGTTTAGCTGCGGCATGTGTGGTTTCATGACCCGCCTTAAAGCCAAACTGGTTGTTTGGAATAATGCTGTTGTCGTCTACCCATTTTACCAGAGCTTTGTTAATGATTTTTTCAAATACTTTACTGATGCTTGGGAGTAAACTTATCGAACGCATGTTCATTGGGTTTGTACAGTCTTTGCCCCTTTTTGGGATGGGCTGTGTGATAGCCGTTTTCCAATGCGCGGGATAATATGCATTATTCAACGCGTTGTTAAACAGGACCGTGTATATATCTATTGCCATTGGGGACAGGTTCTTGAGTACGATGTTAGGTACTCCATCTATTCCCACTGACTTTTTGCTTCTTAATGAGTCGAAGATACTCTGGATTCCTTCCCTTGTGATTAAAAGGCTATTAGCCCCACCATTGGCATTAATGTCAATTGGCAGATTATCGTCACTGAATTCGGTAAAACCCGGATTCTCCGATTGCCAATGTGAAATTTCATTCCGGAGGTGCAGGCGATTCAGTCGAATTCTGTTCTCCAGGTCGTGATTTCGGCGAATGCTTTCATTCACCTTGTACATTTCCTGAAAGACAGCTCCCACAGCGTTCACCTTTTCCAAAGGATCTTCGATCACGAAGAGCTCACCATTGAGGATAGCGTTCGCTGCATCTATGCCAATGTTGGTTAGCAGCTGCTTGTTTACCTCAGTACGTGGGATTTGGAGACACTGAATCTCATTTTGATTATTTCTCGTGAATATTTTATTTATTTGTGGGAACATATTCGGGTTATTAGTTTTTATAGCTCGAATTCTGTTGTTCCAATACAAATTTGTTGCTATTCTATAATTAGCTTTAAGTAATTGTTGGAGGTTTTTTAATCGGGATTTCAGTGATATTATTTCCTGGCCTTGTCTGTCTGTAAACTGACTGTGTAATTGTTTTAATTTCGATAGCAGTCTGCTCTTTTGCCTGTGGAGCGCGTTTATTGTTGCGTTTCTGTACATGTTAGTGTGATCTGTACCTGTTGTTTTGAGAATTGTTTTGTCCATTGTTCGTTTTACGGTTTCGTCCATTTGTTGAATGTATTTGTCGATTTCGTCATTTGTCAGGTTTCTGTTTACTGGCAGATTTAAGTCATTCGAACGGAGTTCTCTTGTTAATGATCTGGTGAACCGCGGCCATCGCATTGCCCCGTAGTTATAGGGTTGCGGGATCACGAATTCCTCCAGATCTGCGAGCTCGTTTGGAAGCTCTATTACTGCCGTGAATGCACAGTGGTCACTGTCGTATTCAATTGTCCGTAAACAGTTTGTGTTTCGTCTGTTGGTGTTAAGTAATCTCAGTCGTGAGTCGATTAGCAAGATATCTAAGAACGATCTACCTCTAGGGAACGATGGATATTCGGTAGCTAGCAGGTCAGTTCTATATTCAATATGAAACTGATCTAACCAACCAGCCAACTGATTTCCTCTGGCATTAGACATATAATTTCCCCAATTTCTATGCTTGGCGTTCATATCTCCCCTTAGGATAAAGTAGTTTTTGCCCAGGTGCAATTGTAAGCATCGGAAGAGAGTCTCGAGCTCTGCTATAAATAGATTATGTTGGTGCTCCTCAGGTGCGTAGACCGCAATCGCATACAAACCCCTTCCTTGCTGAAGGGGTATGCGTACGATACAGGCTTCTAGCACCCGGAACCTGCGCACTTCTCCACTATATATAACTTTATAAGGGATCCCTTTTCTAATAAAGATTGCGACACCCCCCCCCCCCCCCCCCCCCCCTTGAGAGGAGTTAGGTCGGTCTCTTCGTATAATATCGTAGTTTTTATGCCATATCTTGTGTCTCTGGTTTAACTTTGTTTCCCCCGCCAGAAGTACATCAGGCTGTTCAACTTGCAACAGGTTGAAAAGATTGGCTCTTCTCTCAGTTCTTATTAGTGAATTTACATTCACGACAAGAGCTTTTATTGATGTTGTGGTTAGAGGGTTTATATTGACTTTTTGTTTAGATTGGGCAAGTACGAGTAGATCTCGTTTATTTGGTTTTGCAGCTGTGTCATCTGTCTCTGCAGATTAAGCAGAACCGTGACCACGTCTGCTTGCGATGTTGTTTCAGTCTGTGTGGGAGTATTTGTGGCTACCAATGTTGTAGCCTGGTTTGATGGTCTCCCACCCGACGCAACTTGTGCATACGACCGCTGCGATGTTACGGGCATTGTTGTAGTACGAGCTGGCTCTGTGTTTTTTTGCCGATTCACACTTCTTGCCATTATTTCTCGGAATTTAGGACATCCTCGATAATTAGCGGGGTGTCCCTCATTCCGGCACACTGCGCACTTTAGAAGGGCTTTGTCTTCTACCCTTTCTTTTCCCAGAGGGCATTCTTCTGCCTTATGGTCTTTTCCGCATTTTACGCAACGGTGATGCATTTCACAGTTCGCCGCCGCGTGACCAAACCTTTGGCAGAGGACACATTGCAGGATGTCTCTGCCTTTTTTTAACTTGTCCCATGTGACACTTTGATGATCCAAGACTGTAATCTTTCTTAGACCACTAATTCTGCTGCTGGGCGTTAGTTGAACCAAAAAGAAGGGTAGCTTGCGGTTTTCCCTTCTTGCCCTGGTTGTAGTGAACGGTTTTACGGAGATAAACTCGAGATCGTCGTGCCTCAACTTTTGAAGCATCTCGAGCAGAGCCTCCGGTTCCACCTCAGGGTCGACACCCTTTAATAGAACCGTTACCCTCTTTGTTTGCTTCGGCGTGAACGAGTAAAATTCCGCGGTGGCCCTTTTTAAGACCTCTTTAATTTTTTCGTGGTCTGCCACCGCGTAGGTTTGAATGGCATGCCTATTACCAGCCAGTCTTTTAACTACAAAATTGTTACCTATCGCTAGCTTACAAAGATGTACCAATTCCTTACACTCAATATCTATGGTGTTGATTGGTGGCATCTTTATTTTTTGGTTGTTATTGTTGCTTTGCCGCTGTTGTGTTGCTTGCTGTGGTCAATTTTGTGTTGATTGTTGCTGTTGATGTTGCTGTTGCTGTTGCTGTTGCTGTTGCTGTTGGTCGACTTTTGGCTTCGGCTTTTGTTGTTGTTCGGTGTCTTTTTCTTTTTCGAGTCCCGCTATTTTTTTCTTTCGGCGTCTCTCTTCTAGACGGGCTCTTGCCATCGCAAGTTTCGCCTCCAATTCAGTTATTTCCTCCTCTTCATCCTCAGACTCTGAGGATGCAAGAGAAGCGAACGAATTGTTTGCCCTATACATATTAAAATTGTAGGGGGAGGGACGCTCACTGTCCTCCTCCATTTGCTGACCTTTTTTCTCCATTGTTAATTTCGCGGTTTTACTTCGCGTCACAATGGAGATTTTCGGTGTACCTTTTCGTTTGTTTGTCACGTTTTTGTCTTCCTCCGTGTTCATGCTGGTTCTTTCCAGTTTGTTTTCATTAAAAAAACAAAGGCGACCGCAATACGAACCACGTAGCCGATTTCTTCCGCACGGCGACTTGAACTCGGCTACCGTCGGGTAAGAGTCAGTGAACTTGCTCTCGCCACAAACGCTACCTTAAAAACCACTTGCTTAATGAGCAATATATTGTCTGTTTCAATTTTCACGTTTTCGAGGTGATATATTTTAATTGACAGTTTCTTTGTCGCACCTCACTAAGGGGATTTTGTTATGAACCTTTTTTTTATTCTTCAATTTGTTTGTTTGTTTTTATTTTTGTTTATTTTCGATTATTTTTGATTCACTTTTCGTTCTATTAATTTGGTTTGACTGTTATTATTGCTGTGAAGCAGCGCACTTTAATATGTCACTGAAAACAATTTATCGTTTTTGCTTGATTATGCTTAATCAAGTGAAAGAAAAAAGAGGAAATCTGGGAGGTATGCGATTATTATTAACTAGTACCGGATTTAACCGAAACAGAGCATTATGACCGATGCAAATATCGTGTTACATGTATGTCTGAATGATCGTCAGATGTGGATTGATTTGTTTTCACCAAAACTATTAAACACTTTCGTATTAACTTAATTTTTTTTTTCAACGAGACTATTGCATAGATAATCAAACTGTTAATGAAATTTAAATTTATTGTTTATTGTTTGTCCTTTTGTTTTTTGTGGGATTGATTTGTTTTCACGTAAACTATTAAACATTTTCGTATGAACTTCTTAATTTTTTATTTTTATACTGCGCGGGTCAAGCACAAGCGGCACGCACACGATTACATTGATAATGTTCTCTTTCGAATAAATGCTGGTTATGTTATAAATTTATAAAAACATAATTTATAATAAAATGGAGCGTCAATATCGTGATTCCGAAACTCGCGCCAGTTTTGGCACCAAAAACGGCCGAAAATCAAATCCCCAATGTTTAAGCTTTCTACGATGTCAAAGTCTCCGACGCTAAGGAAGATATGGCACGCGCAGTGCAATCAATGTCAAGGACCTTTGGTGAGAGCACTATGAAACAAGAAACGAAGGTGAATATGAAGCAACCTTTAGTTCTTGGAAGACATTTTTGTAAGCTTCTTAATTTAGTTTCATAAAACTTTTGGATTGAATGTTCAATGGTGTGGAGTCAACCGTTTTCATAAAAGATGTTCCGGTCTGTCTGTTTATCTTTCATAAATTTTGTCTTTCATTTACCAAAATATTCAATTCAAACTTTTTAAAGAGAAGCTCTTGGCTGACCTTTCAATCTAATTTGCTTACCACATCTTACCTAACTAGCTGACGTGATATTGATTTGGTATTATTTATTCAAAAACTTAGATATGTAATCCCTAAAGTAATTAAGTAAAATAATGATAAAGGATAATTAAGCAAGAGGAGTTTACGCAGCGGAGAAAGACAAGTCAAAATAATAGGCGATGTATGGAATCTCAATGATTAGAGCGTGATTGCAGAAAAGTGGTTACCAGAAATTATCCATCTTCGTTTATTCCAAGCAATCGACTTCACGTCAGCCGGTCTATATGATAATTTATAGATATTTTAAAAACAATACGATAATGATCATAACAGGTCGCTAGCATGAGAAATTGATGGTTATTCAATGCATGACATTTATTAAGCGGATCATATGCCATAGATTTATTAGACCATCCCTCAAGTCTCTACTTAGAAACAGGATTTTTGTCAATCAAAAAATCTAAGAATTCAAAGTAAAAAGTGGAATTGCAAATGATTACAGCTGAAACGTGCAGGTGAATAGACTAATCGATTTTTTTTTCCTTTGTGACCAAGTTTATTCATGGGAGCATAAGGAATACGTGCGTTCGATTTACAGTTGCGTCAGGTCTTTTTTTAAACAAGGGCGCTTAAATTTTTTGGTACGCTCACTGCACAGAGGGGGAAAAAGAAGAGGGGGGATAAGGAAAGGAGATATTGATGTACATTAGTCTTATATGTCTGGTTATTACAATAACAAACATACAGTTCTTCGTGTTTCCTTCTTAGAAGGGTACACATTGATTTAGCGGTTAAATTTTAAATCTCCTAATGGAACTGGTAGAACACAGGTTATATATTGAGTTTCCTATTACAACCGCGTTTGGCTTCTTGTAGTTTAAACGAAGCCGTATAATTTCAAATAAAATATATTTATATATTTTATTTCTAACGCATTTATTAAAAAAAAAAAAAAAAACGCTTTACATTTTTACATCATAAGGTTCATTACAACCACTCCCAATAATAATTTTTTTTATTGTTATCAATTTTTAAATACTTTAATATTTTCCGGCGAACAATACGTAAATATTTATTACAGACAGAAAAGGATGTGACATCCATGTCATCGTCATCATCGACACTACAACCGGGATCCGGTGTTGGCCTTATTTACCAAGTCTCTCCACCGGTCCCGATTTCGAGGCGATGTCATCCAGTTTGACACCCACAGGCTCTGGGGGTTCTGGTTTACGCCATCCCTCACAAGGTCTGCTGCGCTATCGCCTTCCATACGTTCTGCCACAAAGGACTTCCGGGCAGGCTCCTCTTCGCTCATTCGAGCTAGGTGTCCGACCCACCGGAGTCTACGGAGCTTGATTTTTCTTATAACGTCGGCTTCAAGGTAGATCGCGTACAATTCATGGTTGTAGCGTCTCCGGAAGCGTTCTCCCTAACATACGGGGCCAACAATTTCCCTTAAGACCTTCCTCTCGAATGCGACTAAGAGTTCAGAGTGCCTTTTATTGAACACCCAAGTCTCGGATCCATACATGAGTACTGATAAGACCATGGTCTTGTACAGTAGTAGCTTGGATGTTCTGGATAAATTTCGGGATTTCTTTAAATCTACTATGGTCTATTAAGGCTCTTTAGCCTCAATAGACCATAGTAGGCTTTGTTGGATTTGATCAGCTGTCCGCGTATTTCTTCTTCCATATTGTTATCGGCTGCTACTATCGACCCGAGGTAGTTAAAGGATTGCTCTACTTCAAATTCGTGCTCCGCTACCCTGATAGTTTGACAAATGTTACGTCTTTTTGCAGAAAATAGTGGCACCATGTACTTAGTTTTCTCCTCATTAATGTCCAGTCCCAGATTTTGTGCCGCCTGTTCGATTTGGGTGAAGGCGTCCTGTACAGGAATTGTCGAATCGGATCTACCGATGATTTCGATGTCATCTGCGGAGGCAAGTTTCTGGCTAGACTTGGTGATAGTCCCTCTTGTTGTAACGCCAGAGTCACGGATTACTTTCTCCAACGCCAGGTTTGAGAGGAAGCAGGCCAAACCGTCCCCTTGTCGGAGTCCTTTAAACATGTTTCTTGGTTTGGACAGCAATCCCGCTATTTTTACTTGACTAGTTACGTTGGTCATGGTCAACCTACAAAGTCGTTTTGTGGCATCCCGAATTCTCTCATGACATTATATAGATCTACCCTGGTTATGCTGTCGTAGGTGGCGTTAAAATCTATGAATATACGATATAATGTTATCTTTAATTCCAGACATTTTCCATCACCTGCCTAAGGGTAAATATCTGATCAATCGCTAATTTGCCGAGGATGATGCCACACTGATATTGTCCAATGATGGCTTAGCGTATGGGGCTATCCGATCTTGTAGGATAGTGGAGGGTATCTTATAAGTGGTACTCAGCAATGTTATACCCCTATAGTTGTTGCACAGTGTGATATCTCCGTATGCGGTAAATTATTCTATGACGCCAATCTTCCAGCATCTCCTCTTGGACGCATACGTGCGCCACGATCTTCTGAATTACGTGATGTAACGTTGTCCCTCCTTGTTTGATCAGCTCAGATGGTATGCCATCAACCCCGGGGCTTTATTTGATTTGAGCTGTCTTATGGCTTTTACTGTTTCCTCAGTGCTTGGTGGCGGCAGCATTTGGTCTTGATCATTCATTGGTGGAGCTTCCAATTGTTCTGTGTGCTGACCATTTAACTGTTCATTGAAGTGCACTTCCCCATGCTTCAGGATCGGTGATCAGATTACCCTCTTTGTCCTTGCAGTAAGTTCAGTGTGGTGTGTGCAAGTGGCTCTATCAGGTGATACCCAGGTGGCTTTGTGAATGTCTTTACGCGGAAACCTGGTACTCGCAACGACCAAGTTCTTTGATGCTGCCAGTTCGATGACCAGTAGTCCATTGTCATTAGTGTTCTCATGAAAACCATGGGAACCTGCGTAGTGTCTGAAAACCGGGTCCCGACCTATTTTGGAATTCAAGTCACCAAGAACGATTTTCGCATCGTATCTTGGGCGAGCATTGAGGGCTAATTCGGCGTTCTCGTAGAATTCTTTCGTCGTCAGGGGACTCCTATGTATGTCCGTGAACGTTTATGATGCTTATGTTACTAAACTTACCTCGCACGCGAAGAGTGCATGCTCTTTCGTCTATTGCATTAAAGCCGATAATCATCATCATCACCATCGGCACTACAACCGGGAACCGGTCTTGGCCTTATTTAACAAGTATGAGGCTTGTTAAATTTTCCATAATAATTTGTTTTGCTGGGCAAGGTTATTAGCCAAAAGCCGATAATGACAGACTTTAATTTTGGCTGACTAAAAACCCTACCCCGAGCACATGGTGTTTTGCATGACAGCTGTAATAAATGTCATACTCGTTTCTTTGAATAATACCGCCCGTCGTCCATCTTATTACTTGTAATGCTGTTATGTCAGCTTTATATTCGGACAGGTCATCGGATTCCTGCCGCTCACATAGGGCTCTGTATAGTGAGCGGACCTTCAATGCGAAAATTCTCAAATCGTTTAGCCATTTCCGTTTCCGTGGTCGTCGTCGTGTAGGTCATAAAAGCCGGATGAAGATTTCATTGCCTCAAAAAGTTAGCACTTCTACGAAAAAGGAATACTTGACCTTGTGTCACGGTGGAATAATGTCTTAGATGCCATCGGATAGATAAAAAGAAAATAAAAAAATGTTTTAAAAATGAAAAAAAAAATAAAATAAAAATGAATCCTACTTTGATTGGATAAAAATTTACGGAATAATATCATTGGATTTTAATTTTTTAATATACAATCGGACATTGCATGTGGTACAATCCACTTGTTTTAAATTCATAATCAGTTGATTGTTACAATGAACATAATAACCTAGATGGAATTCTTTATCAGCTTTGTGGCGGTTCTAGGAACCACACAAACCACTATAGGTCGAGATGTCGTCGTTCCACCAAGGAACATAAAGTCCTGAATAATTTTTCTACGCCTGCACGGCGATCGAAGGACATGACTCACCAACAGAAATTGTGTAACGATCCATTAACTGGATATACGCAAACGGTTGGCACAGCTGCGCCAGATGTCGACAAACATCACATCTCCGGCGATAAGCGAATTACTGGAAAGCCAACTCGCCGCCAATGCCTTTGTCCCTGCCGCAAAGTCCGTCGCCTAAACAAAGACCATTGCGATGCAACTGGAATTAACGAAAACGCTCTTCCCATAGGGTAAAGTAAACACGATCCCAAGATCGACTACTGTAAATCACACGATCGATTGTTTACGTAAGCAATCCATTTTAGGTGTGAAATTCTGATCACATGATGATCTACAGCATGCGGACAATATCCTCCGCGTCTGTATGTGTGAGCACGAGCTTTCCTGGTGGAAAGATTCGCGATTGAGAGAAAGTCACCACACAGGAAAAGCAAAAGAGAAAAAGAAAACTATGGGGTGAATGGAATCATCCCCAGAGAAGTTACCTCAGTCTCTCCGAGCATCACAGTTGACAGGGAACCCCACCGACGAGGTCGAACCGCGCGACGAAATATAAATGAAAGTAGAACATCGCCGAATCGCAGTGTAAACAAAGTATAAAATTAATATAGCGAGCGCAGTTGCGTATCCAAGTTAATTCGCCATTTGTTGCTTGTGCCAGAGATACAAACGAGAAGTCGAGATAGAACACCGGAACGTGCAACTAAAACTGCGCCCCACAAAAGCGAAAGATTCGAAAGTAACGTGAGTCGTTAAGTAACGTCCTGTGAACGAATTAAGTGCGATATTGGTTAACACATTTTGTGACAGCAGTTAATAAGAAACAATAAGCAAATTTAAACGCATTAAAAATAAATTCCGTTGAATTGACACTTCGCTTACTATCGGGTAGTTTACGTCCCACACGATACTCAAGGCAAGACCTTAGAAAAGCCAAATGTACACACACCAGTTCTGTTAGAATCCCCACGGGTGATCAAGTGTTTGTGAACCTTTATTAATTAAATGTTAATAAAAACAGACTTAAACAAAACAAGAAGAATAAAAATTAAAAATAAAAACAAACATTTCACCGCGTTTTATTTGTGGCAGTGTCTCCGTGTTCCAGGTGAACAGTGTTCGGCGGAACACTTCAGTGACATTCGACGAAAAGACGGAAAATCCGCCAAAGCGTTACCCGCACTCAAGACCTACTAGTCTTGTATGATTTATATCCCACCATCCCTCCACCCAAATAGTTAGAGGCCATTTGAACTAACCCTCTAGATACGATCCTTAGATACCTGCCATGCATTATAATTATTTCTTTGAAAAGTGGTTGATCTGTACGTGAAGGATGTTCGAAAAGTTTTTTTTTTTTTTTTTTTTTTTCTCTTTTATTAGACTTCTCTCGGGGAGAGGCGAACCTATAGTGCCGAGTGGGCGCCCCGAGATGCCATCAAATAACTGTTGCAGTTCTTTTTGAACAGTTGCAGGTTGTAACGCTCCGGAAACACTCGCGTGGGAAGGCAGTTCCACAGCTTCCCCGCTCTGTAACGGGACGAGTTCTGCTGCAGGGATGTTCGCGCCGTCGGGAGATGAACCACAAACGGGTGCGATCCGTCGTATTGTCTTGTGGAGCGCATATAAACCGAATTGCGTGGAACAATGCCAAGAAACTCCGAAGAACATCACCCGTAACAATATCTGTAAAACAGACAGAGGTCGGCCACGCGCCTTCGATGTGATAGCGACTGTAGTCCCGACGTCAACGCCAAGTCGCCGATCAGGCGGATCGCTCGTCTCTGTATGCTCTCAAGTAGGTCGAGGGTATGTTTAGGAGCCGAGCTCCAAACATGGGAGCAATATTCGAGCGCGGGTCTAATTTGGGATTTATATAGGAGAAGAAGTTGGGCCGGAGTAAAATATTTCTTGGCTCTAAAAAGATAGCTCAGTTTTCGTGAGGTTGACCTGGCGATACTCGACACGTGTTTATGCCATGATACATCCCCACAGACCGTGACGCCGAGCAATCTCAAACTTTCCGCCGCCTCGAGGGCCCGGCCATTCATCATCAGCTTTGGCACCGATGATCCAGTTTTCTTTGTTAATGTTGTATACTGGGTCTTCGTTCAAGATTAGCCTTTCCCCACTGCAGGACTTTATCCAGATCCCGATTCAGAGAATCAATCTGTCTACATCTCAGCTGGTGTGACGTTGATGCACCAATCGGCCGATCACTCGAAAAGGAGGAAACAAGCGTGCTATCATCCGCAAAACTGAACACTTTGTTATCCGTTGTCTCCAACAAATCATTTATGTGAAGCAAAAACAAGGTTGGAGCCAAAATAGAACCTTGGGGCACCCCGAATTAACAAGATACAGATCCGAACACTCGCCGTCCACAACAACCCGGATCGATCGATTCTCGAGGAAGCTCCTCGTCCATTCGCAAAGCTGTTGGGAAAGTCCATATGAACGAAGTTTGCTCAGCAATGCCCCGTGCCAGACGCGGTCAAAAGTCTTGGAGATACCTTGGCTCACCATACCGTTCAATCGCAGATGTCCATATATCGGTTATAAGTGTCAAAATGTCTCCTGTGAACCGCCTGCCACGGAATCCGTATTGACGATCATCCAGAAGTCCGTTGCGCTCCAAATACTTAACCAACTCTGTATTGATGACTTTTTCCATTACTTTAGATAAAATAGACAGTAATTCTATCGGACGGTAATTTTGTGGGAGACACTTTTTTCCCGTCTTTGGGATTGGCTGAACTCGAGCGATTTTCCAGCAGGCAGGAAAGGTCCTCAGTGCATAAGATAAGCGGAAGATTCTGCCAAGAATCGGCGATAATTCTGGAGCACAGTTCTTAAGGACTATTGCTGGTATTCCGTCCGGGCCGGTTGCCTTCCTACAATCCAGTTCACGTAGAATTCGTTGAATAGTGCGCGGACGAAATCTCACATCCCGCATGGAAGACTATATCGGCGAGATCACAGGTGGCTCCAAAAGGCCGGGCTCGAGGTTTGAATTCGCCGAAAATAAATTCGCGAACACATTAGCTTTATCCTTTGGATTCGTGACTAACGTCCCGCTGTCTGTCACCAACGGAGGGAAAGAGGAGGATGCGAAGTTATCGCTGATAGATTTTGCCATTGACCAGAAGGAGCGCGAACCAGTTGGGCACCGAAGGAGCTTATTGATCACCCTGTCGTTGTGAGCCTTCTTCGCGGTATCAATCGCCTGGTTGCACGCGTTTCTGATTCTAACAAAATTCGCTCTGTTAACATCGGTGGGATTGGAGAGCCATTGCATAAAAGCTCTATTTTTCCGCTGTCATCTGCTCGCATTTTTTATCAAACCAAGGTTTATCAGATGAACTCCGTTTGATGGAATGTGGAATGTAGATCTCTATCCCCAGAATAATAATCTCTGATACCGACTCCGCGCAAGCGTTAACATCGGAGTCTCCGAATCACACCTCCGACCATGGAAAGGATGCGAAGAAATCTCGCAAATCGTCCCAGTTAGCAGCCCCATACCTCCATACATGGCGAAGCTGCCTAGGCCGGTAGTTTGCTTGGTATGCAAGTGCTTGCGCGACAGATACCAAGCAGTAATCTGAGTTTCCCAATGGCGCAGAAACCTCTACGGTATAAATACTCGGTTCGGGTGTCAAAAACAGATCCAAGGTGTTCGCATAATCGCCTCGGACATCCGGCACTCGCGTTGGCTCCCCCACGAGTTGAGTCAAGTTGTGGCTTACAGCAAACATCTCCGCCAGCCTCCAAGCCTCGTCGGTTCTGTTAGAATGTAACAACCAGCCGGAATTGTGCATATTAAAATCGCCAAGGACAACAATTTCAGAAGCTGGGTGGTTGATCTGTATCCAGTCGACGGTATATGAAAGATGTTCGAAAAATGTCGCTGGTCGATCGTCATTCGGGGAGTGGTAAAGACAACAAAGAAATTTAACGGAATTCCTCAGCACGACCCTCAACCATATGATGTCTATATTATTGGGTTCCAACGCCTCCATCCTCTGGCAAGCCAGATTGGACCGCGCGAAGACGCAGACTCCGCCCTTAAAACGGAATCTCGAATGTAAGTCGTATACTGAGCAACGAAGAAATGTCGAATCAGTTGACGAATCGACCTAGGTCTCAGTTAGTGCAAGGATATCAGGTTTCGTTGTTTGCAAATATTGGTGGACGGCGTTTACATTGATATTGGCGAAACCGATGCCCCTGATGTTACAAAATGCCGTCACCAGTCGAGCGTGGGCAGAGCCTCGAGAGCAAGCCCGGTTATGCGATGACGAACTTCTCAAAGTTCCTTTATTTATCATGATATATGCATGATGTTCCCCCTGACATAGTCTCCCCCGAATGGAGGTCCAATGGGAGACTAGTGTACCTCCGGAATTCTTTATATCAGAAGGTACCATCATGACTTATCCCCGTGTCAGTACGGGCTATCAGCCACACAACCGAAACACCATCGAAGATTTCTCTCGGCGATATCGCGGAATGTACAGCGTGACGGGATGGTATCTCACCTTGGGGCCGACTACCACCTAACCAACCTTTTCTCGAACCGGTCCATCAGCCAAGCTCCGAAAGATGGCCGGGGATTTCTTCCGACCTAGCCTGGCCTAGCTGTGAGTATATTCTAACACCCTACTCACAGGGCCTAAGTGTTCCTGGACCATCATCATTCGGGGAGCGGTAAAGACAACAAAGAAATTTAACAGAATTCCTCAGCACGACCTTCAACCACATGATATCCAAATTACTGCGTTCTAACGCCTCCACCCTTTGGCAACCCAGTTCGGACTGCGTGAAGACAGAGTTTAGGGGTGTTCTGAATAGGATAGCTTCAGCTTTTTGGAAGTTAATTTCTAATCTCCACTTATTATAATAATTTTTGATTCTGTTGAGATCATCTTGTAAAAGTCAGTTAATGATCTCAATTTTTCTACCCGATCTGTAGACGACTATATCATCACCATGCGCAATAGCATGAGTCAGAGAATCCACTGGATTACTAGTGGAAATGTTAAATAGCATTGGAGAATTGGTAGCGCCCTGTTGTAGACCGTTTTTTATCAAAAGCCACATTTTACGACGAATTGTCTCCGCATAACCATGCAATATACGAGGGTGGCCCGAAAACCTTTTTTTTTTAATTACATATATTTGGTAACTAAAATAACAAAAAACGAAAACATAAACAAAGAATGCAAATAAAAATAAAAAAATTAAAAAATAAAGAAAAATAAAAAATATAAATTAAAAAAATAATTGGGAATTGGGGATAGGGAGAAGGAAAGCGGTGCGCCTGAGAGGCATACTATGTTTGGCGACCTATAGTCCTTTCTTCATCACTGATGCATCACCAGTTGGGATGGGATCGAGCTTTTATTGACTTATCTCTTTAACCGATCACAGTACTAAAACGCAGCGATATCGGTATCATGGAGAATTCATTTATCCCTGCCACCACGGAAAGCATGGTAAATAATAGGGACTCCATGTTTGTCTTGGATAAGTCATTTTTTATGCTAGAAAGGGATCGCTTCTGGTGATATGAACCTATAGCGTTTGGGATAATAGTGAAGAACGTGTGATTCGAACTGACGCTATGATAGCTAGAATCACCAAAAATTGAACCTAAGCGTTGCCCATCAGGCTACTTACTGGCCGATTTTAAATTCGATTTTCAAACACGAGTATACTCCACTGATGTGAATTGTTATGTTATCGCAATGGTATACGACTCTGATGTATTTTCTTATTCGATTTGCGTTCGGTGTTCTTCACTATTTGCTTGTGTATTGTGTGTGTATCTCTTCGAGGCGCTACACCACTCCCTCCTCAGTAACTTCGTTACGATCAGAACGACGGAGCGAACGAGAGAACGTCGGAGCAGGCGAGTGTGCCTGGTGCTCTATGAGGAGGTCATGGTCGTGTTTGAAGTTCTGTTTACTACGGGAAAGTGTATGCTGTGTGTACAGATCACGTCGTAGTCACCAATTATGGCGTTTGGGATAATAGTGAAGAACGTGTGATTCGAACTGACGCTATGACAGTTAGAATCACCAAAAATTGAACCAAAGCGCAACCCATCAGGCTACTGGCCGTGTTTAGAATTTGATTTTTAAACTCAAGTATATTCAACTGATGTGAATTATTATGTTATCGCTATGGCATACGGCTCTGATGCATTCTCTTATTCGATTTTCGTTCGGTGTTCTTCACTATTTGCTTGTGTATTGTATGTGTATCTGTTAGAGACGCTGCAAACCCATTCTGGGGAGTACTTTCCATATCCGTATCATTGGGATAGAATGCTCCCGATATGAGATCATTTTCACTGCACATTGTCCTAGTTGTGTGGCCACGGATAATCTTGATAATGAAGTTATCTATTCTCTTTAGCCCTGATTTATCATACACGACTTTATTGAGATAGTATTTCTTGTAATGCGATTCTGGTATTCTGTACATTCCGAAGCAGGAACGCAAACACTGCCTCTCGAAGACCCGAAACGTCTCCTTGTAAAATGGGGATATGTTGTACCATACTAGGCAGCCATACACTAATATTATTAAGATGAATGCGGAGTATGCAATTATTTTCAGCTTGGGTCCAGAAGACTACTACGGAAGAGACTTCGTGTCATTGCATATGCGTGTTTACCTGCTTTAAGAGCAGCTGCTGTATGCTTATCAAAGTAAAGATACTGATCAAGCCAGATTCCAAGGTATCTGACTACAGCTTTTACTTGTAGAGGAAGATTATTACTTCCTGCAATGGAAAATGTTTTCCAATTCCGTTTTGTATCCCTTTATGCACTGGACAGGGGCGTTCTGAAAAGGATAGTCTCTGTTTTTTGGAAATTTATTTTTAATTTCCAGTCGTCGCAAAAACGTTAGATTTTGTTAAAATTACTTTGCAGAAGTCTGTTGATGACATCAATCTTTTCTCCAGATCAATACACTACAATGTCGTCGAGGTACGCAATTGCATGGTTGAGAGAACCCACTAGATCACTGGTATCAATGTTAAATAAAATGGGAGAGTTCACTGGTCCCTATTGTAGGCCCGTTTTGATGTGATAGGTGTTGTTAGAGATTATATCTCCACATTTCTCCACAAATTGTTTACCCATTATCATATCGTAGATAATGTATAATAAATATTCGGGCATACCTAGTTGTTTCGCCAACTGGGAAACAGCAAAAGGGTGATTCTGTGTCGAGTTCCTCCTCGACAAGACAGCAAACATGGCAACGGCGATTCTCTCGTCGTTGCAAGAGTTCCAAATAATGCCGCACTGAGCCCAAATAAATGATCGAACTAACCATCAACAAACTATACAAATCAAACTCAAAACAAACTAATTAATCGCGCGGATCGTCTTCACGAGATCCATGTACCTTTATTACTCGAAATTAAAACCACATTATCAAAGCACAGGTGCTGAAGGCACCGTAAACAACATAACATTATAACTTTAACGTTCAACATATACAGGTGCTGCAAAAACCGTATACAAACAAATCAAAAACATTGTGAGCACCGTACAGTAGTAAAACAAGCACTGTAAACAGTAACATGGAAACGTCACACGAATAGACAATTTTGCTTTTGTCTATTCAGCAATAGGTGGCGTTCCGTGTGGTATGTTTTTTCGGAGTGGTGTCATGTGGTATATGTTGCGGAACTGCAACATCTTCCCGGGCCGAGACGATGGACCCAGTAGTAGTCCTCGTTAGTTGGCTTCACCACCTGGTGTCAGCGCCGTGGGAAGTAGCGGTTGGTATGGTGGTTGAGCTCAGAGACCTTAATGCTCGTATTGCTCATACACCGGTACGGTAAAACGGTAGGGTGGCAAAATTAATTATATTGTTATACTATATATGTATTCTATTAGTTGATTAAGTTATAAAGTATACTTGGTTATGGGGCCCTAGTATTATTTATAGTATCAGTGTGTGTGTGTGTGTGTGTGTGTGTGTGTGTGTGGGTCGTTGTTTATTGTTGATAGTCTCCGACATGTTGTGGAGAGGTTGCCTGAGAGGCGATATTTGCCCCATTAGCTGCGGCAGCGGTGTGATTTGTGTGTTTAATGTTAAATATTGGTTGGATCGTACATCCCTGGTGTCATCGATGAACTTCTTTGACGTAGTCCTCTCTTTGGATCGTGAATCCATTTGTATGTAAAATTTCAATAAGTTGGACGTAGTCCTATGTTGGATCGTAAATCCGTATGTAAAATTTCAATAAGTTGGACGTAGTCCTATGTTGGATCGTAAATCCGTATGTAAAATTTCAATAAGTTGGACGTAGTCCCAAGTCGGATCGTAAATCCGTTTAAATGAATAAGAATATCTTGGACGTAGTCCCCTGTTATCGTGAATCCGTAAGTTTAGTTTATATAGTTTGGACGTAGTCCTATGTTGGATCGTGGATCTGTGGGGCTTTTCAGGGCCCGAAGAGCCATGCATCGCTCGATCCCCACTATTCCAGGCGAACGACTTACCTCTCGGTCGAACTTCAGCAAGGTTGCGTAACCTTGCTACGGCATTTACCCCCAGCCAAATCGCTGGAATTAATACGGTTACCCAATCGGATAACTGTTTTGAATTTCTGTTAGGCAGCTTACCTATTCTGTAGGGGTTTTCCTTCCAAACCCCTTTTTCTCCAGCACCACCCCGGAAAACATTAAATCCACGGCAAAGCTTATCACCTTGCCGTGGCATCGAAAACTCACCCTCGGCCAGACATTATTTCCTAAAAAACATTAAGCCCACGGCAAAGCTTATCACCTTACCGTGGCATCGAAAATTCACCCCCGAGACGTACATCATTCCCTAAGAAACATTAAGCCCACGGCAAAGCTTATCACCTTACCGTGGCATCGAAAATTCACCCCCGAGGCGTACATCATTTCCTAAAAAAAGCATAAGTCCACGGCAAAATCATCACATTGCCGTGGCATTTGAAATCCTATCTTTAGGCATACATTCGGCCAGGGCAGCTTGTTTCTATAGCCGTATGCTATGGAAACAACATCGACAAAGAGTTCCTTGTTGACTCGTTTATTTGTTTGCCCTTGGCACTTCTCGCATGCGGCTATTTGCTCCCATCGGTTTGCTACCGCCGACAAGGTTTCGGCTGACGCAAACCAAACATGTCCCTGATTACCAGCAATCGCTGGCTTCCAATTATCGGTCCCCACGTTCAAGGATCGCAACCAAGCAACGAACATGATGCAGCCAGAAAATGTTTACTTTCAACATCTGGCAATGGCTGCACCCTATGTTCGTTGCAATGTTTAATCATCGGTAACCGAAATGATGATTTATGGCCTCCCATTAGGATGACCAAATCTTTGGTTTGGGTCTTTCGCACCCCAGATGCTAGTGTTTACATTCTTGGAAAATGCACTAGCGATGTTGCCCTCCATCCACGATCGCCGAACGATCGTATGCATGGCATACGCACACATGCGTAATGTATGCCTATTCCGTCCGGTCCAATCACGATTAACTACCTCGAGTTAATCGTGTAACTCCGCCTCCTTTCAGTTTCTTTGAGGTTCCCTTTTTTTAATGATTTCTAACCAGTCAGAGTTTATCCCTCCGTGGAGTGCGTACACACCAGATGAGTAGTCGTAGAAATTTCCGTTAGTTCGATCGTGCCGCAGTCGGTAGTTGGAATGACAAATCAAGTGTGAACAATTGAGCCGCAGTCGGTAGTTGGAATGAAAAATCAAGTGTGAACAATCGTGTAATCTCGTTAAAGTCATTGTAATTATTTCATTAAGGATCTTATAAAAACGTGACAATAAAAGAACAACTCATCAACCTAACGATCTCAGTGTGTTTTATTGAACTATTTATCTTGTGTGTTGGCGATTTGTCTTCCCCTCGGTGGGTGTTTTACGGAAACCGCGCCCGTGTAGGTGCACTAGACAAAACACTTCCACATTGGTGACACGCGACGTTTTTTTTATATATCTTTTATATAAAAACGTGAACACGCAATTCTCGAACTTTTGCGCTACCGTGTTAACCCCCTTTTTTTTTTTTTGTCACATTAACAAAACCTAATCCATTAAACCAAAAGACAGTTCGAGTGAAGCAAACAGTGAAAGTGACCTGCGCTAAGAAACCAGTAAAGAGTGCAGTAACCCCAACGCAGCTGTGTTTATCAACGTCACATGAGAATCAACACCATTCGGGATTCCCAGCAAAGCCCCCTTAACCATCAGGACACTCCGACTGCCGCCAACAAACAGCACGTGCACATAATTGTTTCAATGCACATCAACCCAATGTAAGTGCAACAAATTCTATGTTAAAATAAATGAAATTATACACAGGAGAGACTACAAAACGCCACAACCTACGTTTTCTTATGGCATATATCTATGAAATGGTTTCACTTGCCCAACAGTAATCAACACCGTTTAAACACTTATCGCCAATCAGAAAATTCAAGTCGAAATTTAATATTTTCAACACCAGGACATCGTGAATAAATCAAGTGGACAATACAATCATCGTCGCACCAATTAAAGTCGAAGTACCTGAACCTATAGAACCATCACTTTCTTAGTCTAGCACTGATCGACATAAATTTATGAAAGGAGATCCTGTAACAATAGAACAGTATCAGTGCCAAAAAAAGACAATTAAAGGGTACGCCCCAACGCCAGCCCAACAACAGCACCTGGCATAACACCCCACACGAAGAACAACACCATCACCGGATCATCACTAGCAACACAAGAGGAAGAACAACCCATTATTAGTGATCAAGTAGATCTGTAGGATGCTTCCGGATCTTACGTACATTGTGTGTATGTAAGTTATTTACATTTATGTGAATTATTTTCTTCTGTTTTTATTATTTAAGCTCATTTGTTTTGGATTAATTTAAAGTTTTACAAGTTCTTATGCACACATTATATAATATAAAGTATACAGGTTTGAACAATACGAAATATTATAAACTCTTGCGAAAGTATTTAACATATTGTAAGTTTATACGTAAGGGTAATAAGTTTTTCATTGTAAAAATATATTAACGTTTTCTCAGCCTCAATATTTGGAAAGTTAACATAAAACAAAATTTTAAAAAATCAGTAAGAAATTTCACTAACTGTTTATAATTGGCTACTACAATATTTTGTTAAAAGAAAAAATCACTTATGGTGTAGTTACTGAGAAAAACAAAGTATATTAACACACATGAAAAGAACTATATATATTAAAGTAACCTAAAAAAAAAGAAAAAATAATTTAGCTCTTTTTACATAACCACAATTCAGGAATACCCTAGAGCTTCAGATATTCTGTCACATTGTGCTAAAAGTAAATATAAACATAAAGCAACATTGTTTAAATTAAAAATAATTCACTAGAGGCAACAAGACAACATATATTTTTATATTTTCCCTTAGTTTTGCTGTTCTCCCCAAATTTCTGTTTTTTTTTTTTCTGTCGCTCAATTTGATATTTTACATATTAAACAGATACATTTATCTTGATGCAACAAAATTTACTTAACCTCAGTTGTTGTCCATTTCCTGCCTTTATAGTTTTTAAGCGTGCTTATATATTGTCAGCCAAAACAAACAATTAAAACAAACTAAAATACGAAACACCGGTATCATAAGTATTCACAGATACACTGTAAACCTTACCGAATATAAAAACGGTTGCTGCAAATTTTATACATTTTTAAAACAAAATAATAATCATTGTAAGCCCCATCTGGGTACATACCACAGCACAACTGTTTCAATAACATTCGCAACTCTTTTCAACTCTGCTCAGTTTCACACTACTCGCTCAACTCCATTTGACGTCTTTTGACTCCGCGCTCACACATTCGACGATTCGACTCCATTTCATTTTTTTTTTTTTTTCGACTTTGCTCGATCTTTTTTTCCGTCGTCTCCCGACTCCCCAACTACACTCGACATCTTCTTTTCGAGGTTTTTTCACTTCCTCGCTTATAAGCCAAACTAAAATTTAATTATTCTTCCGTTTTACCCGCGACCAATCGATTACTCTCAACTCCTGCGACTCCTTTTCACCCATTGGCCTCCCTTCACCTTTCTTCGCGTCCTCTTACGCTTTTGATCCCAGTTTCGCGTCATACAACCCATAATGGTCAACACGCGGAACACCATGGCCAAAAAGGCTCTGGAACAATCCGAGCCTCTCGAATTCCACGACGCCTCCAGCGTCGATTTCCCCACTGAGCAAGTCGATGCTGACCTAGACTTGCCCGGACAATCTACTCCCCTGGCACCACCCGTTGCCCCCAGCGTCGTGAACCGACCCCAGCCTACTTCCACAGACACACTCCCGACTGCTCCTAACGCCCCTGGTACCGGCCCTTTGGTAGATTCCGGCATTTTTATGCCCACAACTAGTGCCGGTACCTCACAACAAGCTCATAGGCACCCAGAGTCCCAAGAATTCCGCGATGCTTCCAGCCTCGGGAACGGGACTCGTCATTTAAATATAGGACTTCCCCCCTTCGATGAGGAGGACCCAGACCTTTGGTTTGCGGTAGCAGACCGCATCTTCCAGGCCTCAGCCCTGCACGACGAACAACTTCGTGCAGTCGAGCTGTTGAAAGTGCTTGACCGCACTCAGCGACCGCATGTTGCCCACATAATAAGGTCGGCCGGCCGCAACCCATATAGCAACATGCGTGAAGCTCTGCTCGACGCTTTGGACGAACCTGGAAGTGTGCGGCAACAACGTTTAGCCGCTGTAACCAACCTTTCTGGGATGAGACCATCTCTTTTCCTGACCCATTTACGCTCTATAGCGGGGACCAGGATTGGGGACGACCTAATAAAGCCTCACTTTTTGAGGTGTCTTCCCCAGCATGCCCGTTCGGCACTTATAGCCCAACCCAATCAGAGTTTGGGCTATTTATCCAAAATTGCGGACGCAATTATGGAAAGCTCAGATCAGTATTCTGAGCCTCCAGCGTACCAGGTAGCGGCGGTTTCTCAACACGCCGCCCAGCCTGCACGGCACCCTCGTCTGCCTTTCTCAGCCCCTCAATTGGTCCCGACTCCCCATTCTCCTCAAGCACAATTACCTCTTAGAAGGCCCGCCTCAACCAATTTCCCTCAGGGGAATCCAGAGGCAGGCCCCAACGTAGTTAACCAGAGAGGTCCGCCACCACAATTAACCCCTGCTGACCTTCGGGCGCTCCAAACCTCACTCCTCCGCGAGATAACTCAATTGCGTGCGGAGGTGAGGAACAATCCTCGAAGCGCCCAGAATCGAGCCATGCCGAGCCGTCCTTTTAATCGGCAAAATTACTCCCAAAATGCCCCTCAGAGGGCCTATACCCCTCAAAATGCCCCACAGAGGGCCAATCCCACCCAAAATGGCCCTCACCGGGCCAATTCCCAGCGAGCTCCGGCTCGATCTCCCCGTAACGGCAATACTAATAGGCAGAATATACCTGATAATGCCGTTACTCTGCCTTGGTGCGCCAATCACCAACGATATGGTGATCGCGCATTCAATTGCAAAGCGCCTTGTGGTTGGACGCAAACTTCCACCAACCAGAGGCGCTCTTTAAACTAATTTTGCCGACCGACACCCTCGCGCAATCGGCCGGCACCCATACGATAAGTCGCCTAACCATCCGGGATTCAAAACTGAATATCGCTTTTACTGTCGATACCGGCGCCGATATTTCAGTACTCCCGCGATCGTTTGCTCCGCGCAACCGCGTGCCAGCCGCACTTAAACTGTCAGCTGCAAATAATACGCCGATACTTACGTACGGATGTAAAAAGCTGACACTCCAATTGGGTCTTTGTCGTCCGATCACTTGGCGTTTCGTCATTGCGGACGTAAATGAACCCCTGATAGGTTCCGACCTATTAGGTGCACATAATCTGTTGGTCGATTCGACCCATAACAGACTTGTGGCTCCAACCGCACCCCCCTTGCCCATGATGGCATCACCAGCGGCAACTTCAGGGGCCACAGAGTGCATAGACCCATTTCAGGTTATGGTACAAGAATTTGTTAGTACGACAATTCCTCTACCTAACCAACGCCGACATAAGGCCACGGTGTTTCATCACATAGAAACATGTGGTCCCCCGGTGAGCCAGCGTCCACGTCGACTGGCTCCGGAAAAATTACGTGCGGCGCGCGCGGAGTTCGAACACATGATCGAACTAGGTATCTGCCAACCGTCGGACAGTCCCTGGGCAAGCCCACTCCACTTAGTGAAGAAACGTTCTGGTGAGTGGCGCCCATGTGGCGATTACAGGCTGTTGAACGCAGCAACTGTCCCGGACAGATACCCAATTGCACACCTCTACGATTTTTCGTACAAGTTACGAGGGTGCAATGTCTTCACTACCCTGGATCTCACCAGGGCATACCACCAAATTCCGGTGGCACCTGAAGACATCCCCAAGACCGCAGTCATTACACCTTTCGGACTCTTCGAGTTCAAAGTGATGACTTTCGGCCTCAGGAATGCCGCACAGACATTCCAACGTTATATCGACACGGCTTTACGTGGTCTTAATTGCTGCCATGCTTATCTTGATGACATTCTCATCGCCTCCAAAGACCACGCCGAACATAAGCGCCACTTACGTCAGGTCCTAGAGCGCCTCCGTGAATTCGGTCTTGTCATCAACCCAGATAAGTGTCAATACGCCAAGGAGCAAATCACCTATCTGGGTTATGTCGTTGACAACCAGGGCATTCGCCCACTACCAGACCGTGTGGAGGCCCTCATGAAGTATCCCCGGCCTACTAACGTGAGTGAGCTTCGTCGATTTTTGGGCATGCTGAACTTCTACCGTCCTACCCTGAAGAATGCCGCCCAGATTCAAGCTCCCTTAAATGAATTTTTAAAAGGAGCTAAGCGCAATGATAAGCGCCCCATCAATTGGACAGAAGTCTCTGATAGAGCATTCCAACTGTCCAAAGAACAATTGGCAAATGCCACCTTACTCCGATACCCTCTCGAGGGAGCGGCACTTTCTATCCAATGCGACGCATCGGATACCGCAATCGGAGCCGTCCTTGAACAGGACATTGAAGGCCGTCCGGAACCACTTGGTTTCTTTTCAAGGAAGCTGAGTCCCACTGAGCGACGTTACAGCGCCTACGACCGTGAATTGCTCGCGATCTACAGCGCTGTTAAGTACTTCCGTCATATGATAGAAGGACGTTCGCTCTCAATTTTAACAGACCACAAGCCATTGGTCTATGCGTTCCGGAAGAAGTCGGGAAATGCCTCCCCCCGACAAGAGCGTCAATTAGACCTCATTGGGCAATATTCTACGGAGATAAGGCATATCTCTGGTAAACAGAATGTTACGGCGGACGCCCTTTCTCGAATCGATACGATTCATTTGCGTACCGCCTTGAATAACACTGACCTTGCCCTAGCTCAAGAGGAGGACGAACAGCTCAAGTCCCTCCTAACTGCCGATACGGCACTAGAGCTTAAGAAAATTACCCTTCGCGACCCTTTGGGCGAAATCTGGTGTGATGTCTCCACTGGAACCGCTAGACCTTACATTCCCGAGAAACTTCGTAAGGGCGTGTTCCAGGTTTACCACAACCCAGCCCACCCCAGCGGCCGAGCAACAGCCGCTGCTGTCCGTCGCAAATTCATTTGGCCCCGGATGAACAAAGACCTCACCGGTTGGGCCCGTGCTTGTCTCCAGTGCCAGCGCTGCAAAGTAGCGCGACATAACGTACTGGAGCCAGCGCAATTCAAGCTTCCCACGGCACGCTTCGCCCATGTCCACATAGACATAGTGGGACCGCTTACTCCATCAAGAGGATTTTCTTATATCCTCACTATGATGGATCGCTGCACGCGATGGCCAGAGGCGACACCTCTCCGGGCAGTTACTGCCGAATCAGTCGCCAAGGCCTTTTATTCAACTTGGGTCACACGCTTCGGTGTACCAACCACCATAACTTCGGACCGAGGTCCACAATTTGAGGCGACAATTTTTAGGCAGCTAACAAATCTTCTCGGCTGCCAAAGAAGTCGTACCACCGCCTACCACCCGCAGTCAAATGGGATGATAGAGCGCTGGCACAGATCTCTAAAAGCCTCACTCATGTGTCATAATGACACACAATGGTTTGACGCCCTTCCAACCGTCCTCCTCGGCCTGAGGACAAGCATTAAGGAGGACCTGGGTGCTTCGGCAGCAGAGCTTACCTACGGTACCAACCTCCTTCTTCCAGGAGAACTTTTCCTGAATGGCGAAACATCTCCGTGACCTGCTACGTAAGGTTAGGGCAACCCCTGTAACCAGGCACGGCTCCAAAAAACTTTTCGTCCACCCTGAACTGCACAGCTGCACGCACGTCTTTGTCAGGGTGGATAAGGTCAAAAAAACCCTCGACCCACCTTATGATGGCCCATTCAAAGTCTTCCGCCGCATCAGTGACCGCGTCTTCGAGATCGACATTAGAGGCAAGCGATCCACGGTCAGCGTCGAAAGGCTTAAGCCCTGTTTTCTGGAAGCTTCCGCTCCAGAATCACCTCCATCTACTGACACCGCTCCTACTCCACCAGCACAACCTTCCCGTACTCGCGCTCAAACGCGCGCCCATAACCAACTAACCACCCCCTAACCTGCCTTACCTGTTTCGTGACTACGTCATTGGGGAGGGAGTGATTTGGGGCTTTTCAGGGCCCGAAGAGCCATGCATCGCTCGATCCCCACTATTCCAGGCGAACGACTTACCTCTCGGTCGAACTTCAGCAAGGTTGCGTAACCTTGCTACGGCATTTACCCCCAGCCAAATCGCTGGAATTAATACGGTTACCCAATCGGATAACTGTTTTGAATTTCTGTTAGGCAGCTTACCTATTCTGTAGGGGTTTTCCTTCCAAACCCCTTTTTCTCCAGCACCACCCCTGAAAACATTAAATCCACGGCAAAGCTTATCACCTTGCCGTGGCATCGAAAACTCACCCTCGGCCAGACATTATTTCCTAAAAAACATTAAGCCCACGGCAAAGCTTATCACCTTACCGTGGCATCGAAAATTCACCCCCGAGACGTACATCATTCCCTAAGAAACATTAAGCCCACGGCAAAGCTAATCACCTTACCGTGGCATCGAAAATTCACCCCCGAGGCGTACATCATTTCCTAAAAAAAGCATAAGTCCACGGCAAAATCATCACATTGCCGTGGCATTTGAAATCCTATCTTTAGGCATACATTCGGCCAGGGCAGCTTGTTTCTATAGCCGTATGCTATGGAAACAACATCGACAAAGAGTTCCTTGTTGACTCGTTTATTTGTTTGCCCTTGGCACTTCTCGCATGCGGCTATTTGCTCCCATCGGTTTGCTACCGCCGACAAGGTTTCGGCTGACGCAAACCAAACATGTCCCTGATTACCAGCAATCGCTGGCTTCCAATTATCGGTCCCCACGTTCAAGGATCGCAACCAAGCAACGAACATGATGCAGCCAGAAAATGTTTACTTTCAACATCTGGCAATGACTGCACCCTATGTTCGTTGCAATGTTTAATCCTCGGTAACCGAAATGATGATTTATGGCCTCCCATTAGGATGACCAAATCTTTGGTTTGGGTCTTTCGCACCCCAGATGCTAGTGTTTACATTCTTGGAAAATGCACTAGCGATGTTGCCCTCCATCCACGATCGCCGAACGATCGTATGCATGGCATACGCACACATGCGTAATGTATGCCTATTCCGTCCGGTCCAATCACGATTAACTACCTCGAGTTAATCGTGTAACTCCGCCTCCTTTCAGTTTCTTTGAGGTTCCCTTTTTTTAATGATTTCTAACCAGTCAGAGTTTATCCCTCCGTGGAGTGCGTACACACCAGATGAGTAGTCGTAGAAATTTCCGTTAGTTCGATCGTGCCGCAGTCGGTAGTTGGAATGACAAATCAAGTGTGAACAATTGAGCCGCAGTCGGTAGTTGGAATGAAAAATCAAGTGTGAACAATCGTGTAATCTCGTTAAAGTCATTGTAATTATTTCATTAAGGATCTTATAAAAACGTGACAATAAAAGAACAACTCATCAACCTAACGATCTCAGTGTGTTTTATTGAACTATTTATCTTGTGTGTTGGCGATTTGTCTTCCCCTCGGTGGGTGTTTTACGGAAACCGCGCCCGTGTAGGTGCACTAGACAAAACACTTCCACAGATCCATGAATGGTCATTGAGCGATGTAGTCGTCAATATGTTGAATTGTTTGTGTTTGTCCCTGGTTGGAAATGTGGCCATTTAGATTTAGTTGAAATCTAGGTGCACTAGATGGAGCTGTGAATTCAGTCCAAAGACCGATTAGTTGCGTTAAAGTCGGCCGTGCAATGTTGGTTTTCTATCATCTTCTGAATATGGCCAGCCTGTGCCGATATTAGAAGTATTAGAGTTGCCGCCAACTGCATATGATCATCTGCGTCTTGAATCCAAGGTGATTGCTGTGCCTGATGCTGTTGCAGTTGGGGATTTGTCCCATCTACGCCGCTTAACCAATGCTCGGTGTTGGGCGAATTTCTTGATGGGAGCTGAGATTGTCGTTGGCCACATTACCTGGGGGAGTATTTGATCCACTGGTTGAGTGATTGTTTGATGATGATGGCTTCGGTAATTGTTATAATGGCCACCATAGAAATAATCTTGTTGGCCTTGAGGACTTGAAGAAGACGATATACTGCTTGATTTGCCTGATTTCGCTGAACCTACCATCATATCAGAAGGGATTGTATTGTTCCCTTGATGGTAATTCGTGGAATTGATTTTCCGGTATTGTTGGATGCTCTGGCATTTGAACTGTAGTTACCGTCAGCCGATTCACATATCCGACGTTGAAGTCGCTGAGCGTAACTCTTATTTGCTGAATCTGGACTGCGGTCATAATGTGCAGTCATTGTCTAGGAACCACCATCATCCTCATACGAATTGTCATCATAAGGTCTATGCTGCTGCTGCAATTGTTGTTGTGGGTGCTGTGACCGCATATGATTTCTTTTTGGAACAGCATAGTTGATAGTCTCCGACATATTGTGGAGACGTGCCTGAAAGGCGACCTTTGCCGCATCAGCTGCGGAAACGATGTGATTTGTGGTTGAGTCCTTGCGGCCTATTTTGTTGAATTAGAACTGGCACTTGATTGAGCCAGAGAGGTTGCGCATCCAAGTTGCTATTTAGAAGATTACTCTGCTGATCAATGGAAGCCTGCGTTTAATTGTGTCGCAGGATAAAATAGTCCCAATGCTAGGCGCTTTTCTTCGTTGGCTGGTGGCTGGACCTTGTGTACACCGTTCGCCCTCCGTTGGTCGGATTTCCTGAAGGGTGCCGGCATCTCTCCTGTTCTTCTCCTTCTGTATTCCCTTATCTTGGCACCGAAAGCCTATCTTAGACACCGACTCCGTTGGAGTGGTGCCCCCGCGGCAGCTACGTGCAATGGGCGGTGTTGATAGGGTGCCCCCAGAGCATTTCGTCCAGGCGGCGAAAGCGAAGAACCCCAGACACTTAACAGCGATGTGCCTAGGTGGCGAGAAGCGACAAATTCAGTATGCTCGAACGATATCCAGGTGACGAGAAGCGATGAACTCCAAATCCGCAGCAGTTTTCCGTGGACATGCTTTCCAAGGGGTGCCGGCATCTTTCCTTGTTCCTCGTTTTCTTTGTCCCTTAATCTTACAACCGAAAGCTTATCTTAGACACCGACTCCGTTGGAGTGGTGCCCCCGTGGCAGCTACGTGCAATGGGCGGTATTAAGAGGGTGCCCCCAGAGCATTTCGTCCAGGCGGCGAAAGCGAAGAACCCCAGACATTTAACAACGATGTGCCTGGGTGACGAGAAGCGACTTGTAGGGGTTTGGTTTCAGGAAGCGTGTCTCCTAGTCCTTATAAGGAGAAGGTGATCTCTTAAAATAGACCGCTCTTGAAAACTCGTCTACAAAGGGGTCGTTGCCGTGCTTCCTCATATACCCGAGGGAAGAGCAACGTCCTTGATTTCGGCCTCTGTCCTTGGTTTCATTTGATCTTCCGTGGGGGCCAGGTGATACTTCGCTAAATCAGTCAAGTTAAAATGAAACAAGTTGATTCACGTATTTTATTTCCAAGTGGTTTTTAGTTTGCAGGATTCCTCTATTCTCCTATTTACAACTTAGATATTCGCCTGGGGTACTTCCTCCTAGGACTGGACTAGATATGATGTTATACTGCGGCTCTACTTCAAATGTATGTCCTATCGGGACTATTAATTATGTTTAACTGCGGCCCGGAGATCACTTACCCATTTCCTTTATAAAGAAAAACAAATCGAAAATTGTATCCCAAAAATACACATTTTCGTACAACAATCTCGATTTTTGGATATTTCGAGTGAGATGTTGTGTTTACAGAAGATAAGAATTCAATTTCTTGAATTCTTTCGAAACTATTTCGCAGATGTGGGAATGTATCTGCTTTTGGATTTTTGTTTGTTTTTCACAATGGAAAATTTTCAGATAGAGATAATGATCACTGAATTTTTGGATTTCGATGATGCCGTGGGGCAAATGTGAAACGTAAACGAATATTAGATTCGTTTATTGTGAATTTTAATTTTAATTTGGATTTTGGATTAAATTATGCCGTGGGGGCAAATGTTAAGCGATAAACGAATGTTTGATTCATTTATTGCGAATTTTAGATCATGTTTGGGTTTTTGTTGATTTTGATAGGATTTTACGTTTTAGCGTATTATTGCTGGGATTTGGATTAGGAATGGGGGAAAAGGGTGGTAGGGCTCTTTGGAGCACTACAAAGGGTTGACAGTGCATACGCGGCAATACGCGGTTGGGCTTCTTTATTCTCTCCCAACTTATTGTTTGGTAACTAATGTATTTAATATATCTAAGTCCATAAATTTTACTGTTGGGGCTTAGCGACACAATGAAGGAAGGCAACTTACGGTTGCGATTTCTAGAATTTGATGTCGAAAATGGTTCAACACCTGCAAATTCCAAGGTATCGTTTTCGAAGCTTTTTAGTTCTTCGAGCACCTCTTCGGGAGTAAAGGAAGGATCAACTCCTTTGAGAAGCATGGAGACAGCTTTCTCCGATTTAGGGGTGTACGTGTAGTACTCGCTTTTCGATTTCCCCAATGCCGATTTAATTTTGCTATAGCCTTCTAAATCATCGCATGTTAAACTTATCTTTAAATTATTTATACGTTTTGTTTTAAAAGTTTTGCATGTCAACTCACCAAATTTTATGAGATCCTTTGTCTCCATGTTGTGAGGAGGAGAAGTATTATGCCGGACACGGGCACACGGTTCGCTTCTTCCCCATCAATCACGAAACGTAAGTTCCACCGCCGCAACTGTTCATAAGAAAAAAACAAACAAACTCCGCAACACACCGACCACAAGGAGTTCACCAGGAGGAAAGTAAATGAAACGCTCAAGTTTGTCTCTATAATTGACACGCACTTTTTATTAAAGGTTCTTACATTTCACAATCATTACTTTTGTTCTAAAACATTATTAAATATTTTAGCGTTCTTATACTCCCCGTAAACTTATTGTTAATACAAAATTGGGTTTTTTTATAATTTAAGTTGACTACCCACACGACTCCAGGTATTTTCGCATCCTCGGCGCGCGACGAAGAGCTGGAGATCGCGTGACCATTGTGGTCGGCGGATGGAATTTTACTCAACGATATTCAATCGTTTGGGGTGAGTTTTTCCGAGAGAGAAAGTGTTTCTCTCGTGGTGAAAACAAGGAAGAAAGACTTGGCAAGTATGTGTATGTGTGAGTGAAGATCACATTGGTTTTTTTCATACACAAGGCCATGGGAACGAACCTGAAACAAAGAAAGGGAAAATGTGCATTCATTAGATGCGAGTTCGGCAAAGCAAACAAAACCGAAATTCGTCGGATGCTGATTAGATCTTTGTTTGAAATGTGCGTCGCGGCTAAATAAATAGACGCGACGCATCGAAGAAATGGTGTTAATGGGTTGGTGGACTAAATGAATCCCTTGCTTGCATTTGTATATGCAGGGAAATTCGTGTGTGGCAAAGAACAAAATTTGTGATTATTTATTCGTCCAGGCAAAGGATCATAGTCGGCTATATGCCAACTGAACAAACAAGCTGACCTACGCTGCTTGGCAGTTGGGCAATGAATCGATGTGTATGTAAGACAAGTTGTACACATGTTAGGCTGGGAATAGCCAACTCAAGGGTAAGATTTCCTGATTATGCGGTTGTATTATATATGAACCGATGAATTTCCTTGCAGGGAATTTATGATAAGCTTGGAGAGAACTCTTATAGGATATTTTAAATGCGAAGTTATGCATGCAGGTAAGAATTCTCTTTTCCAGGGGCTTTTTAGATTACTGATTTGCTTTCTTTAATGTGTGAAGCATTTAAGGTGCTAATGCGATTGCATTAGCGAAATTAGAAGATTGGGTGAGAGTTATGGGGGTTTTTCAGAAAAGCGAACCGTGGGGTTTGGCGGAACCGCCACAATGTAACTGATGTAGATAAGAGGTATTTTCTCCTTTTTTTTGACTGACACCTGCTGAGATGTGTCCTGCCTCTAATTTGGTTCCTGCTGTTGATGTAATTCCTGCTGTTGAGTTTCCTTAGCTTGTCGTGTTTTCTTTTTCTTCGTGGGTTGCTGTTGTTGCGATACCTTTTTCGTTTTCCGCTCATTCTGGCTCAGATTGATTTTTAGTTTAAGAAATTCCTCCATTTGTTTATCCAGTTCTTGTTTTTTAAGACTAATCTCAGGGATGAGTCTGTTGAGGACCTCGACCTGATAGCTGCCGTCTGCATTTGTTTCGTTAACAGCCAATTCTTGCAATTTCCTTACTGCCCCTGAGTACTGAGCACCACGGTTGTTGTCTTCGCCATCTCTGCTGTCACTCCACGTTTAGCCTTTAGATTTGGGTCTGTATTTTGCCTTCCCCGAAGCACCATTTTAGCATCCTTTTTTTTACGTCCATATTATGGACAACGTGTTCTCACTCTTTTTTTATTGCGCAAAAAACAAATAGATTGCGGCATCGCGCACACACTCACAATGTTCCCACACTCCCACGTAAACACCGTTCGCACATAACGTGTTAGTCACACACTTTTTGTATTAAACTGTGTTATTTGTTTTGACTGGGCTCCTCGATAGTATAGTGGTTAGTATACCCGCCTGTCACCCGAGAGACCGGGGTTCGATTCCACGTCGGGGAGCCTCTGGCGCAAGACTAATGACCTTGCCCGGAAAAAACAAATCATTATGGAAAATTTAACAAGCCTCAGTTCTTGCTAAATAAGGCCAAGACCAGTTCCCGGTTGTAGTGCCGATAATGATGATGGTGATGATTTGTTTTGACTGTCCCAACACGTGGCTTCGTTCTCCTGTATTTGATTATATTTATATATATTAACTTTCTTTTGACAGTTTATCAATGGAATTTATTTATTTAAAAATAGTCTTTATATTTCAACCACACACGACTCATAAAAGCAACTTTTTTTCGTTTAACTCGATCGCTGAATTGAAAACACGTCCGCACTCGGTCACTGCGTATCATTATATGGCCTAAAAAGCGTCCGACCTAACAAAGATACAAGACTTTTTTTTTCATAAAATGTATTTTTAATTTTTTATATAGAGTCCTTATAACTCTACACACTTCTCCCAGTGATGCTCCTGTGGAGGCTATATTTTTAAATTAAAAGCCTTGGCTTACCTCCTTTAGTGTTGTTGGGTCATCTCCTTTTGGGTGATCGTGTGGGGGGCCGTTTACCGAATGGAGTGGACGGCGTGAAAGGTGTGCCCTCGCAACTTCCGTCGTTGGGACTCGGTGGGACACGGTTTCCTTGATAGTAGTTCCTTGGCAGTGAAGGGGGAGTTTCCTGTCTGGGCATCCTTGGCTACTCGGAGACAAAGCACATTATCTTCACTTGGTCACCAAACGGATTAATCCGCCATTGGCGTCGATTCGGGGGCCGTAATAAATAGTCAGCGATCACTTCTCTTCATAGAAAAATGTTCCGAATAAAAGAACCCACGCACGGAGAGCACAAGCTCCCCATCCACTAAACACACCGCGAAAATGAAATGTCCAACTTTAGTTTGAAATGACACTATATTCTTTATTTTATTTTCATCGACTAATTCCTTTTTAGTTTTATACATTAAATTTTGTGCCGCCCCTTTATACTTTTTGTCGTTGAGATTTGTCAACGTTTTTATTGTAAAAATTCCAAGAATCACACACGAGGTTTTGTGTGCTTCAATTGGAATAGGGTTCTGGGAAGTGACTAGGAATCTGTTTGAATAAATTCCTGGAATGGAAATCATGAAATGCATTTTGAGTTAAGCATTTCATGATGTTAGGATTATTGGGAATTGAATCAATGCACGACAAATGGGCTTTGGTTTAAATTTATCGTGCATATGATTCAATTGGATTGGGGTGTAAGTTAATTTGAAATTGAATCAATGTGCGACAAATTAACTTTTGGTTTAACTTATCGCTCATGTGATTCAATATGAAATTTGGATTGGGGTTAGAGGATGTATTGGGGATTGGGGTGGGATTATTGGTAATATTGGGGATTTGGATGGGAGTAGTGATTTAGGATCTCTACACTCCCATCTCTCTAACCCATCCAAATACTACTTGACGTTTTTCTCTGCAAAATAACTGTTAATGAAGGTGAATGCCTCGTTATTTGACGAAAATCTCTGTCCTCCGAACGCAATTTTTAGATTAGGGAACAAAAAGAAGTCGCTTGGGGCTAGATGTGCGAATAAGGCGGATGGTCAAGCAGTATTTCGTGGACTTTCGCCTTGGCGACCGCTGAGGTGTGAGACAACGCGTTGTCTTGATGAAACAGGATTTTCTTTTTCTAAGACTAATGACCTTGCCCGCAAAAAAAAAAAAAAAAAAAAAAAAAAAACCAATCATTATGGGAAATTTAACAAGCCTCAGGACTTGCTAAATAAGGCCAAGACCGGTTCCTGGTTGTAGTACCGATGATGATGATGATATATCGGCGTATCCAAGTTTTATCGACAGTAATTAATCAATCCCTTGCATTTTGTGTGGGCAATTCTTCGAATTTATTTCCTAGCCCTAAATAGTGAATATCATTATTATCTGTGATGCGGACTTCACATGCATCAGGTTCCTGTGCTGATAAATTGTCAGTTAGACGTCGTTTTGCTGAACGAGTTTTCATATGAAACACATTTGTTTCCGCAATTCTTGTATCATTTTATTTTGTTTTTTAATTGTGTTTTGAGGTTTTTAATTGTTTCGCGAATGATATCACGAAAGTGGACATTAGTGCACGTACACACGTCCGCACAATTATTTATTATATAAGTTAACACACAGCTCACGGCCTGTTTAAATATGGTAAACATGTCATAAACCCATCCACACATGCACTCGTGCGTATCACCATCGGCATACGCACTCGCACCACATAGAGCACCATAAAAACCAATCCACATATGCATTCATGCGTATCATCAGTCATAAACTTATCTGCGCACCCGTTCGTGCGTATCACCACTCACGCTGGACATTGTCACACACTAGCCTTTATGACGCATCCGATCTTCACAGCTTCCACGACAGCAACAATGTTGCACCCATCATCTCCCAGCTAATTATCCCCAGCACACCAATGTAATGACCTATGTCATCGGGACTTTACGACCCATCATCCGGGACAACGTCGCATGGCAGATAATATATAAACGATACTGTAACTTAGTCTGTAAGTTACCATTATTGGATATACACCAGTCGAGTTCTAACCACCGACGGCATCAGTCACGACTTCACAGTGAGAGCTGAGAGAAGACACATCCTGGACAGTGATACATACAGTGATACAATTTAAAGTTTTTTAAAACAAATAAATAATTAAAAAATTTATAATTTAAATTTAAAAAAAAAAAAGTTTGAAAAAAAAAAAAAAAATGTTTGGAAAAAAAAAACAAAGTTTTTTTTTTTTAGTGAACAGGAAGCATCTTTAGGTTCGATTATTTTTAATTTAACCCATATTTATTTTATTATTTGTTTTAATTTAGAAGGATTTCTTCTTAGGTCTACTTGTTTCCCTTCTTGGTTTTTTGTTTGTTCCTCTTCTCTTTTCCTTGCGGCCCACGCGTTTTTTGTTTCTTTTTTCTGAGCTCGATGTTAGCAACATCGAAATAGATGGACACCCGCTCTTCTCGTGGTGTGGGCCATCAGCCCGATCGGGGCATGATGGCTCTCATAAAGAGATTAAGGGAGGACCTCGAGGCTCTCAAGGGAGAGAACGCTGTCTTGAGAGATAAATTGTCGCGGGTGGAAGCCGCACCACCCGCATCCCCGTCCAGTGCCAGTTCGGAGGCTTCTGATTCGGAATCGGAGCTCGAGCCCGAGTTGGAGAGTCTCGCTGAGAGTTCCGACGAAACAATGGACGACGGTGACTCGCGCACCCTCACCCCAAACTCGTCTAGAGCCCCTAAGCGGAAAACACCGCTTCCAATAATAAACTGCGAAGGAGGACCCTCCAATAAGCGTGTGGCCACCGGCAGCCCGCCAACGCCGCACCTCAGACTGTTGTCGAACCCCGCGATAACACCAACTCATGTGAGGGTCGTACCTCCGCAGAAGCCTTGCCCACCACGCCCAACTCCACTAATTAACCCAAAACCAAAGGCTGCTTGTGTTCCCAACACTGTTCAGCCAGAGGTCGGGGAACGCCCACCTGTTTCTAAGAAGAAACAGCAACCCGGGGTCTTTGCACGAGACCTCAATTTAAAAAATTTCGTCGGTGATATGAACCGGCTAGGGATTTCTAACTTCAAGGCAAAGACCTTAAGTCCATCCCTAAATAAAATCATAGCCTACGATAGGGAAACCTATCGCACGGTTAACGACAACCTCAAGGCCAAGGAGGTGAATTATTACACCTTCACTCCGGCCGACGAAAAGTCGAGGACAATCCTCTTAAAACGAGTCGCTGCCTCTTGGGAAAAGGACGACATCGTAACTGCTCTTGAGGCAACATTTCCTAAGGTCAAATTCATTGACGTCAAAAAATTCTCTACCCCACAGCGGTTTGTGAACATCAGACCGCAAAGATACACCAAGCTGAACATATGGCAGCTTCTCCTTGCCCCAGGAACCGACATAGATTCCATAATACGGACAAAGTCGCTTCCAACCTTGCATCAGCAAGTTGTCTTCGAGGTATTTCATAACAGAGAAATACCTCAATGCAGACGTTGCCAACGTTTCGGGCATGTCTCCCGAAACTACAACATGAGTCGCCGTTGCGTTCGTTGCGGGGAATCCCACGATATTGGCAAGTGCGAACTTCCGCTACCGAAATACGATCCGGCAACAAATGTGCAGGATGAAATAACACTGCCAACTTGCTGCAACTGCGGCAACAAAGGGCATCCGGCCAGTTATAGAAATTGCCCTAAATATAAGGAAATTAAACTAAGATCCAAGGAGACTCGAGCTAAGCAAACAGCCAAGTCAGACTTCGGAAAACAGGCCACACAAAACCTCACCCAAAATGGATTCACATTTGCCGACATGCTTAGGGGTCAGCAGGCAAGGAATACAAAAATTCGTTCAACTCCTCCCCCTCAAAAACATATTCAAGTCCCTAAGCGAGCCCCGGTAAAGGCCAACACGACGCCTCAAATTCAAGCGGTGGTGCAAAAGCCTCCGAGGGGGCAATCTTCAATGCTCGAGAAACTACTTAGTTTCTCCCGCTTAATTGAGGATATCCGACCCCGATATGAGAAACTATCAACCGAGGCAGAGAGAGAGGCCCTCCTTTTCACTGCATATGCAAGACATACCCTCCACAATGGATTCCAAAACTAAAGTTATCCTCTTAAATGTCAACTCCCTTGTTTCGCATTCCAAGCGTATGATAGTTTCTGACTTCATAAAGGAAAGCCGGGCGGACGTGATACTTGTAACCGAAACTAGGTTGCACCCATGTCACCGTCCCGTATTCCCAAACTTCTCCATGATTCGAAGAGATCGAACCCTCACTGGCGGTCCCACCATCAACGGAGGTGGAACTTGTATACTGGTTAATAGCGGACTTCGCCATGAACCTATTGACCTCCCACACCTAGAGTCCATAGAGGTATCTGGAGTTGAACTGCATCTGGCTAGTAATGGTAGAGTGAATATATACTCCGTATACCACTCGCATAAAACCAATAATGGCCCCATTAATCCCGAAGATATCGGCAAACTAATAAGGACCTCGGGGCATACACCCTTCATCATAGGCGGCGACTTTAACTCCAGACATCCCCACTGGAACAACTCTGTCTCTTGCCCAAATGGCACAAAACGGTACCAATGGTACATCGAAATAGTTGCACCTACGGTTGGTACTCGAGGTAACTCAATTCTGGACATATTTATTGTGTCCAAAGACTTACTTCCACAAATCACTCCTCCTCAAGTTTCAGCGGGTGTATCTGACCACAATGCTGTGACCACATTCATTCGCGGCTATCGAGCATCCCGGGCTCATATCAGATACATACCCGATTATGGGCGGACAAACTGGGACAACTTCAATATTACATTGAACGATAAACTCCACCATTTCTCTCTTCCCACTGACAGGAATCTAACGACGGTTGAGATAAACAACGTTGCAAAACGACTTCACGAGATTCTAGTTGAAACTTCGGAGACTCATGTCCCGAAGTATAAACTTGAAAAGACCTATCAGATTCCCCATGACGACATCACTCTTCGTCTCATCCGGGAGCGTAAAAAGCTCTGCAGAATGAGATATCGTCACCGCTTTACGCAAAGGGAGCCATTATTGCGATCCATTATTCACAATATTGGTACACTGATAAAACAGAGAATCCAAAACAATCGTACCCGACAATTGGAAGACAAGCTGAAGGGTATTCAGATGGACCAGAACGTTTATAAAAATGTTAAAAAGATATGTGGCACTTCCCGCATCACTGGGCCAATTATGCACAATGGTGTTGTTGTCAATAACGACACCAATAAAGCAAATATCATCGGAGAGACTTTCGAAAACAATCACAAACTCACTCTCCAAGATGGCGACCCGGAAACTAATGCATTCGTTAGTTCAGAAGTCCACAGTAAGTTGGACGACTTCAACGAGCCAATTGTTGTCTTTAACCCAACTAACAGTGCATACTTCAATGACACACGTGATAATGGTCACGGTTTCATCACACCAAATACCCTACAGAGTCTGGTTAAATCTCGACACCCTAAGAAGTCACCTGGTATCGACAACATGTCATACCACTCGTTGCGAAGGCTTTCTGCCTTATTCTTTATAAAGCTCTCCATTCTGTTGTAGCATATACAGCCACACAAAATTTTATTAAAGAAGTAATAATTTGGTTACCTGGATTTTACTGCCGTTTTCAACTACTTTGCCGGGGAGAGTTGGAGGTCGGAGTAGCAGCTTCCATCCGACTCAGTCCTGGTTCTTCTTCCCTTGGGCCAACAATTTAGCACCTTCAGCCGCAACTTCCTTGGATGTCACTTGACGCTTCTTCCTCAATGCAAGACGTCTTCGTTTCCTTTTAAAGACAATTTGGGTTACCAAACGTTGGATTTTTGGAGCCTTCGATATGGCTGCGACTGGCCAGTCCGATCTCTAAACACCCGCGCCTTTTTCTTTCGTACCAAATAAGACAAACTTTCTGTTCACGAACACTTTTAGTGTTTTATAATTTTTATTTCGAGTCTAGTTTCTCTTTTTCTTTTCTTTACAATTATTACTATCATTAATTTCACGTTTCCAAGAAAGTACAAAGAACAAAAAACGGGAACACCTTTTACTTCTTGCTTTTCTTCCACTTCTTTATTTCAACTCTCTCAACGGAACTCCAAAACGTATCTTTCAAAAAGGGTCAACCCTCCATCTCTCTCGCTCTCCATTCACGTCCACTTCGAAAAACAAATTCGAACTCGAAGAACTGCACGATCCACACCCGAATCAGGGTGGGTTCAGAAACTCACTTCAGGATCGTGCAATTCCTCCACCACCTTACCATCATACCATGTTAAAACAAAATTATATTAACACAAATTTTCAAATGATGGTGGTGGCCGACGTACGTAACACACCTCCCCCCTCCACAAGACCGCGTGGCATTCTTAGGAGAGGAATGTCACGCCGGAGAGTGGACGGCGGAGAGCAAACAATAAACAAATAACAAACCAACCAATAAATAAATAGATAAATAAATAAATATGCCTAGGTGTTAATGTTAGTAAGGATTTTCTATATATTTAGTACTACTTATACGTTAGGGTTAGTGAAACAAAATAAATAATGCTTAAGTGCTAATGTTAGTACGTTTTAGGCTACCTATATACTAGGGTTAGTAAAAATAAATAAATAAATAAATAAATTAACTAGTAGTTATTAATGTAAGAGGGGGAACAACAGGCAAGCACTCCACAAAACCAAGGACAACACAAACGTCCGCGGCGGGTCCGACACTCAATCCGATGGTTCGACCAAAAGCTCGACCGCCCACACGATCCGGTTAGGACTCCCCCGCCAAGGCGAGGTGATCCCCTCTCGTTCAACCACTCCAAAATGTCACCCGGCCGGCGAAAGCGTCCCGCTCCTATATATCTATTTTAATTCTCCTGTTTTTGGACTCGGTACTTGCCCCGGTCCATGGGTTGGTAGATCGGGAGTTTGTCCCGTTTCGGCGGCAAAACCTACCATCACCCGACATTATAGTGCGCTTTCGCACTTGCATATTTGCGATCCAACCCCCAGCACTGGGGTTTGCCTCTGCAGTCTGCGCTGGGACTGCGCCTGCAGCATTAGGCCTGGCCTTAAAGACTTTTCGTCAGACTCTCAAGTTGGTATCCCTCGACGAAGGTCACAAGGACGAAGATTCCGGAGGGTAACCAGAGTCTGGCCAGCTAGGATCAGGAGCTCCAAGTTACAGGAAGGCTCATCCTTTCCTTATTTGTGTTTTATAAAGGGTGTTGTCTATAACTAGGTTATCAACGTCCGCTGTACGGGGTTCATCCAGATGACCCTTTGGGTAGCACGTGGTCGAACAGCTTTTCGCAGCCCTCCCCTGTATGGGTAGGGTCTCCGGGCGAGTACCTGCCGCAGTATCGACCTTAACAGGTCCCTTTGGCACGTCTCCCCGTTTGGCTGCCACATGTTCAACCCTTCCCGTCCCATAGTTGACAAATTGAATGGAGAATGGCACGGGATTTACGGTCGTTCGGGGAAAAACCAAACAACCACCCGGCCCGTCTACCTTACAATTCCGAGACAGGAAGTCGTACCCCAACAATCCGTCTTCCTCCAAACCCGGCAAGGAGTCTACTATTTGGAAACTGCAGGGAATCTCATGGTGCAACTTGAAATTCCCAGTGCAGCATCCCCTCGACTTGCCTTTGACAAACAGCGCTTGGAGCGTTGTAGATTTATGCACATCCATGCCATATCTAGGATGGAGTGCCTTCAGCTTCAACAGGCTGATCTCAGCGCCGGTGTCCACGATTAGGCGCGTAGGGTTCCTACGGCCAATGTCTAGAGGGAGAGCGACAATCGGGACTCGAGTCGGCGAAACCTGAGAACAGCTGGAGCTGGATTTCGTTTTTAGTGCGGTCGGGTAGGATCTTGCCGACCCGACCTTGGGGAGTTTCCCGAACTCTCCCATTTTGCTTTATGTCGACACTCTGCCGCCTTGTGAGTGTGTCGACCGCAAAACTCGCACAATGTTCCGCTCCTCCGTTCAGAAATATTCCGCTCGGGAGTCCCACTGGACTCCGAACTAGCAGAACTGGAGCTATTCTTTCTGCCCACTTTGGGCCCAATGCGCCGGGGCTGCCATTCCCGGCTCCCCGCGCTGCCTGATGCGGCGTCATGCCTCGCATCCGTTTTTGGGGACTTCGAGTCCATGGAGTCGGGTCGCCTATCGCCACCGCTCGACACGGACGATCGTCGCCCATCATCTCCATCCACCTTCCGAGAATCCCTACTTTCCGCGCTATCATTACCGGTGCTTCGATTTCGCCGACGCCGCCTCCGGCGCCCTCTGCGCCTATTTCTCGCGCTTGCCCCAGTCTCCACACGGGTCTCTTGTTCTCGGCTCGCAACAGGTGCTGTTCCGGCGTGCCGCTTATGGGGAGAACCCTGGGAATGCTGTTGTTTTTCCCACCTTTGCCTGTATTCGCACCCGCGCAAGCTATGACCCTGTCGGCCACAAAACTCGCAACAGCACCGGACGCTGAATACTCTGGGGCCTGATGTCGCCGGCCCGCCGCCCGTAGACGGGGGCTGCGGCTCTGGTAGGGCTCTCCGCTGATACTGTGGTCGCTGATAAGGCGGTTCTTGTCGTGTGAATCCGCCCTGCTGGCCTCTACCCCTGTATGTGGTCTGGGGACCGCGCGTCCTCGTCGGACGATCCGGGCAGTCCACTATATCGTGGCCATACCGCCAACACTCGCGACAGAAGGGAGTGTTTCGTCTTTGTAGACACTCGTCGTACACGTGACCCCTCAGATGGCAAAAATTGCATATTGTCTGGGATTCCAGGGGGTGCGCCGATCGGCCAACCGGATTCCTGAACGGATTGTCCCGACCCGATCGATCCTGTGGCACATACGTCCCCTGAGCCAAGCTCTGCGACTCTCCACTCTGGCTCGGCATGGTATTTGACCACGCTCCCTCGCCAGAGGAGGCCGGAGCATAGGCACCAGCATCCCGTCGATAATTGAGAGGTCCGCACGACTGCTCCCGAACGAAACTATCCTCTTCCCATCGACGACTATCAGGCTCTTCGGCCGGCAACACGAATGACACCGCCCGGGGATTTAAGTTCGATAAAACCGGCGCCGGCGCCGCGGTGTAATCCCTAGAAGTGGAGGATGAACCTTCCAAAAGGGTAGAGCAACTTTCCGGTCTTAACTCTAATGCTTCTGACGCTGTCGGCCGCGCATCCACAAACAGGTCGTCCTGCCTCAGCATTTCCCTTCGAGGTCGCTCAAATCCGGTTAGGTGGTCCACCAGGCTACGAAAAGGGACATTACCCAACGTGAGAAGGAAGTGCTTTAATCCTTCCTCCCTCAGACCCCTTACCAACACCGGTTTGGCCATGCCCTCAAGCTGGCTGGCGAAGACGGACCTACCCTGGCGACCATAAAAGCGCTCAGCTGCCTCCTCGCACCGTACCACGGCCCGCTTCACTCGGGAAACAAAGCCTGTGGCATCCTCGGAAGGAAGTTGTCGCATTTTGGAAAGTTGTGCACACAACTCCTCATACGACACCCGGGGTTCGTAGGCCTCTCTAAGACGCTGTTCCGCTTCAAGGAATGTCGTGGGTGGTCTCTCCTCGAACATCCGATAGGCCTCGCCGCTCAGCCTAGAGGGCAGCCACCGAAGGAAGGTATGTTCCTCCTCCACCGCCAGCCCATCCAACGTCCTTCTACAGCCCTTGAGAAACGAAGAGAGTCTCTCGGCCGTATCCGGTCCTTCCTGTCCCGAAAACATGGGGACCGCCTTCGACACAAGGTCGAAAACCCTATCTGTGCCCAGCATGGTCCGTACAGGACATGGTTGTGGGCCCAGTTTAAAGTACGAGGGCATCGGCGTGTCCTCCATGCTCCCGACAGGCTGTTTACCGACGGTGGGAGGGGGGCGTGTTGGCGATCGGTCGTCCACAAATTCGTCCCTCGAATCATGGAACGCCTCCGGATCCACCTCGTCAACCGGCGGCTCGGGAAATGCCTCGGGTCGTGCCCGGGCAGGAGTGCCCTGAAACAAAACAACACCCGGGATCCCCAGAAGAGAGAGCAACCTCGCCGTCGACAGAACTAACCAACAGCAAGGATACGAAACACAACAATAAACACGCTCCCTCACCATGAACGAACGAAAGACTGCACAATACAAGCGACCACTACACCGCCCGAGAATGGAGAGAAAGAGAAAGGATGAAGGAAGAAAAAGAGAAGGGAAAAAAAATTCTCAAACGCGCCCCTCGTCGCGCACAAAAACAATATACACCTTCAGATAATTCTGCAACGCAGCAAAAAAAAACAAACAAAATCCACCGCGCAACTGGTTAGGGAAGAAAAGCAGAAGGAGAGAGTACCTGTACAAAAGTGTGGCTAATAATTTAAAATCTTGGAGTTCCAAATTAACATATAAATGAATAATAAATAATAAATAAATGATAATAAATAAATGATATACATGATCAAAAACCTCAACCCGAATCACAATCAGTGGGATATACAAATCTCGAAACAAAAACAAGAATATTACATCGAGTACATTTAGCTTAACAAAACGGAGTATTCAAGTAAACTCAGAAATTCAAAGTATAAAGTTCTACAATAATACAAAAAAAAATTTCACGACAAAATTGGATTCACTAAAGCATTTAGGATCTCACAAAATTTCGATCTGGTGACAGTAATACATTAAGTATATAATTCTAAGTTTAAAACCTCGTAATTGAAATATGGTATGTTTATAAGTATTAAATTCAAGTATTTAAATTTGACATCTAACATATAAATTACTCCAATTTTACGTAAATCCTTCATTTAAATAATGTTCGCTTTGCAGCTACTGTATCACAATTCACAGTTGTAAACGATGAAAAGCACCAAACGCCACAAAAAAAATCATCCACAGCGCCAGTGCAACGTTATCCCGCTATTCGATTACCGCTCCCAGGCCAGTTAGCAACAGTGTACTGCATAATTTTGAAACGTTTTTCCTTCTTCTTTCTCGGTACTCAGTAGGCCAGATCTTGATGTTTCCCAGGTTCCTTCAGGATTCGGGCTTTGCGAGCGCTTACGAGTATTCAACCTCGGGCTTCCTCGAATCCTGGATTGTCCGCAGCGCCAGTTGTAGCATATACAGCCACACAAAATTTTATTAAAGAAGTAATAATTTGGTTACCTGGATTTTACTGCCGTTTTCAACTACTTTGCCGGGGAGAGTTGGAGGTCGGAGTAGCAGCTTCCATCCGACTCAGTCCTGGTTCTTCTTCCCTTGGGCCAACAATTTAGCACCTTCAGCCGCAACTTCCTTGGATGTCACTTGACGCTTCTTCCTCAATGCAAGACGTCTTCGTTTCCTTTTAAAGACAATTTGGGTTACCAAACGTTGGATTTTTGGAGCCTTCGATATGGCTGCGACTGGCCAGTCCGATCTCTAAACACCCGCGCCTTTTTCTTTCGTACCAAATAAGACAAACTTTCTGTTCACGAACACTTTTAGTGTTTTATAATTTTTATTTCGAGTCTAGTTTCTCTTTTTCTTTTCTTTACAATTATTACTATCATTAATTTCACGTTTCCAAGAAAGTACAAAGAACAAAAAACGGGAACACCTTTTACTTCTTGCTTTTCTTCCACTTCTTTATTTCAACTCTCTCAACGGAACTCCAAAACGTATCTTTCAAAAAGGGTCAACCCTCCATCTCTCTCGCTCTCCATTCACGTCCACTTCGAAAAACAAATTCGAACTCGAAGAACTGCACGATCCACACCCGAATCAGGGTGGGTTCAGAAACTCACTTCAGGATCGTGCAATTCCTCCACCACCTTACCATCATACCATGTTAAAACAAAATTATATTAACACAAATTTTCAAATGATGGTGGTGGCCGACGTACGTAACACTGTTCAACCATGCTTACAACATGGGGTACTTTCCCCAAGCTTGGAGGCACGCTATTATTTGTCCAATAGCAAAAGTTGGGAAACCAACGTATCACCCCTCAAGCTTTCGCCCTATCTCGCTTCTCACTTGCATCAGCAAAATATATGAAAAATTCATATACGAGAAGCTAAATAACTTTGTCAGTGCCAGGCACCTACCTGATTTCCAATTCGGATTTCGAAGAGCGCACAGCACCACTATGGCTCTCAATTTATTTCAAAACCACGTCTGCGTGCGGCTCTTTAATAAGGAACCCACCGTTGCGGTAAGCCTAGACATTGAAAAAGCTTTTGATACGACTTGGATCGAAGGTCTCGTTTTTAAACTACTGAATACTGGCCTCAGTAGAACGCTATGTAGCATCATCTACCAGTTCATTCGAAACAGAACCTTCCAAGTTAGAATGAATGGAAAGCTTTCCCGAACTTTTCACGCCGCTGCAGGCGTACCACAGGGCTCCATTCTAGGCCCCATCTTATTCAATATTTACACCTCCGATATTCCCCGCCCTGTGGACGGGAGAGTAAACCAAATATGCTATGCGGATGACGTCTTGGTGTACACGTCAACCAAATGCCCTAACCTCGCAACAAATCGACTCAACCGTCACTTGGACGAACTGTATCAGTATTACAGTCGATGGAAAATCCGACTAAATCCATCCAAAGCAGTAGCCATAATTCTGAGTAGTAAACACTCTCAACCTACTTCTCGATATTCACAGAATATTCGAATAAAAATGGGAGATACTACGATTAGACCACATGACAAGATGAAATATCTTGGGGTCACTTATACCCCAAAAATGAATTTCATCAAACATGTGACCCACATTCTCCAAAGGGGCCTTGGTCGGTCTAAGCAACTGCACAACATCCTGAAGTGGAGGAACAAAGTTGACACCAAAGTTAAGCTTCTCTGCTATAAGCAGCTAATCCGATCTGGAATATCGTACGCCTTTCCCATATGGTCCTGCATATCTTCGGCTCAAATGGAAAGACTTCGGGTTTTCGAAAGGAAACTCCTCAGAAGATGCACCAATCATTCTAGAAGGCCTGACGGTCGTCATTACCCCAACTCTCACCTATACGAAGGCGCCTCCATTACCCCTATCGACGAGTACTTGCTTCAATTAGCATATAAGTACCTCGAAAACATTCAGAACAGCGAGAACCTACTTGTACGGGACTCTTGCGTTCTTGACCCTTCTCTCTCTCGATCTCTTCGGATCAAACCCCCACAATTTCTTCTTCAGTACAAAGCTGAAGAAAGCACCCTTCCCAACAACATTCCCCTCTATAATAGAGGATTCCTGGACCCATCCCATAGGGTCTACAATTAACAAACCAAACACACGAACGCACAGTACAAGACGGCACAAACACAAACATACACACCGACCAAAGAGCAGATTATCAGACGCCAAAGACGTGATCTGCGTTTACTACCGCACCCAAGACCCACCGGTCTTGTAAGATTTCTTTCCCACCATCCCTCTATAAAAGTAGTTAGAGAACACTTGGGCTAACACTGTCCACACTATCCTTGGATACCCCCCTTTTTTCTTCTCTTTTCAGATGCCGCGAGACCGAGCCCAATATCCTCACGGATGCGGGTGATTCTGGTTATCGCAAGATGACCAGAAGTCAGAGACAAGATGAAGGACACATATGTCCTGTCTCGCCAAATTCGGCCTTCTCGCCACAATTTTTTTTTTTTTTTAGTCTGTAAGGTAGTTGCCTAGTGCTCACCGAACAATTAAGATCTTTTTTTTAAAAACTCCAAAATGTTAGTTTAATTTTAACTTATATGTTCCTTTATTGTATACAATCACCACTGAATTCACTGTAACACTTGTTGTTATACTCTGAGCATGTATATGTTATGTAATATATGTAGAATAAAATGTAAAATAAAAACGGTAACAATAATATAATAAATAAGCTCTACAATTATCCTACTCCTGACAATCAACATTCGTCTCATTCTGTTGAGGCTTAGTTGTTTGGGGGTTTCGCCTCTACCGTGTTTGAATTGCAAACATGTTTTTTTTTTATTTTTTATTTTAAATCGTAACTATATTAAGGACAAATGACAGCTAGTGACATTTCTACTGCTTTAAATATAGCTGTCAAGACGTTTTAATACATATATATATATATATATATATATATATATATATATATATATATATATATATATATATATATATATATATATATATATATATATATATATTGACAAATTATTTAATTTTAAAACCATATGGCTTTCGCAAAACTTTTAAAATGATAAATTGGAAAAGAGAACAGAAGCAATAGCAATAAACTCACTAATAGGTAACGTAAACCTAAATGTATACCTTAAATTAAAACTTGATACCGTATTTGTACTAACAGGTTTCCGACAAAAACCTGATGGTAGACACTATTTATCTAAAACGAGAGGAAGCGCCTTACTTTATATACTACGTCTTGGCTATAACTCGGATTGTAATAAAGAAATTTTACCTTCCAACTGTTTTTTCCGTGTTTGTATCATTTTTTGAACACTCATTCATTAGTAAAATACAAAATATTGTTGTCGCTAGCACTTTGTATTAGCGTATATACGGAGCGCGGCAAGTACATGACTAGAAGCATCAAGTCGCTAGTTGTTAGGTAATAACCAATTACATCGCTTTATTGGCTCTTATGACATACTTCATATTTCACTTATTCTTCCGTAAGCCTAAATTCTTACAACATATTTTGGGTGATACATCATTCATTTGAACATACTTACATTAATCTCTAAAAATATTGCTTTCCAAACTGTATATTATGAGTTTCGAACCACATATTCCTCCACCCACTACAGCAGAAAGCTAGAAGATAGGCAATCAAAAGTATGAATATCAGTCGCAGCTATAAATTGGGAACGCATCAATTTTTCCTATAAACTTACCACTAGCCAAGTAGTAATGGCGTTTGCATTCACTTTATACACGAGGTAAAGTGAAACATAAGTTCATCTAGAATGGAAGCAAGAACTCATTGGTAACGTTTCGGTTGTAGTCGACCACGTAAAAGGTGCTGACCTCTTTGCTGTACCCTGACAGGGAAACAGTTCGGAGGCATTCACGCTAGAAACTCAAGCTAAAGAACAACCTAAAATTATTCTGAAAAACTACAATTAACACGTTCTTGGGAAAGTGGTCACTGGCTCAGATTCCAGAAAAAAGAATATGTAGTTATCTCGGGGCTATTTATTTCACTGAAATTAACAAGCTTTAAACACCGCGCTTCTGCAATCGGTATACTTACGTATAAAATCAAACTCGTAGAGAGTTAGAGATGGCTTTAACAAGATCCTCAACATTTCACAATGGGAGGTTTCAGTGCAGTTGTGGGACACATGGAGGTAGTGACGAAAGGTGATCTCATCATGTGGGGAGGGGTCACAGAGTCATTACTATAGATCTTATTCTTACTATTTTGTTGTTTTTTTTTACACTAACGCGCGCACAAAAGGGGATTTTGAAGTACCTTTAAATGTCAGAGCACAGTACGAGCGGATGGAGAGTAAGTGGATAAGGAAAGGAAGTGCCGATGTATATTGGTCTTGAATGTCTGGACATTACAACGGCCAGGAAAGATGATCGAGTAGAACATTACACATTCGTGTAGTTCGGCTAAAGAATGACTCTCTGTGTTTATTTGTGCACCTAAAGTCCACTTTCAACGTGAACTGATGCGCATTCACAGATTGACGGGTATCGCGGGAAAATGTCTGAATGGGACGGAGCACATTCAACAAGTTTAGTTGAGCAACGACCGTGGTAATGTGGGGGGTGAAGTATGTGTGTCGACGTACGACATTGATTTCACTCAGTCCCCAACGTTTGTTCGCTGAGTAAAACGAACCGAGTTCTGCTGCCACACGTATGTCCAAGAAAAACAAATGAAACACTTGAATGGTGTTTGTATTTTTGATATTTACAATTTTTATTAATTTTTATTTTTGGTCGGTGTCTTATTTACAGTTACTGCTTTGGCTCTTAAATTCAACTTTTCCGATTACTTTGATTCTGTACAAGATACTAAAGGTTTTTAATTACAGGTTTATATTAAACTAGAAGTAACATTTAATAACCACTCGCACTTATTGCCGAACCACAGCGCGTCGACATTCATAGAATTGATCGATTCTATGCGTGGACGAACGGCATAGATCTTTTGAATAACTTCCATGGTGAAATTTAAAATACAATTAACTAACGATGACTGTGGAGATGGCTCGAGGGTTGCGTGACCTACGTCGATGGCGGAGGCATACAGACTCACTTGAATTAGGGATGAATATTGGGTTTTTTAGTTTGCACCACAGGCAAACAATCGAGATCATCCTTACATTGTGCTCTCTCATGTTCCCCGCCCATTGAGATAGATTAACGCTTCGGTTAATTCGTAAGTCGACGGACGAGCGAGAATGAGGGAACCGGAACACAATGTGCAATGATCTCGGAGTGGATTGGGAATTGTGTGGATGTACCAATACGACTCCGGGGATAGACCACTGACCTAATTCGGTGAATGTGGTGATCTCAGAGTACATTGAACTGTAAGAAGGTAAAAATGGGAAAGAGTGGATAATGGCTGGTGTTATTTACCTGCAAAAAGAGAACATTGATCCCAACCGGATAGCGTGCCTGAGGGAAGTCGAAGTGACGCTACATTGGCTAGGGTAATATTATCGTGGGAACCAAACTCGAAGAATTTGGAATTACCCCAGCCATTGCATGATTATGTAACCGCGTCGTTTGGTCAAACATGGTTGTTGCCAACCAAAATAATTGGAATTTCCGGTGGAAATCGCTTGGGTTAATGCAGAAGTGTTGCCGTATGGCAAGAAAACACTGAATGCAGTTGTGGATTAACTGAATGAATAAATAACTTGCGGCCGTGCTTCTTTTACAGGTAAATAGGTTTAGTCTTAAGTAAAATTTGTAATGTAATTGTTAAATAAATGTGGAAGTAAACAAAAAAAAAAAAAACACGCTCTTCCCTGGACTACTAAAACTTTCTCGATTCCTTTTACAAATTCACCGAGCTTTAACTCCCTTTACTAAAATTATCTCACAAAAACACAAAACAACCTGATAAATGACCCCAAGTCTTTTTTCCACTTTATTGACTACAAACGTAAATCTGGCACCTTGTTGTGGTTTTACTCCGAATGGTGAGTAAAGGATTTTTCTCCGAAATTCGAGCCTTTTTTGTAAAAAACTGGTTATACATTTATGATTCAAAGTATTGTCCATCGCTGGCCACTACTTTCTCCCATATTTCGGGCAGCATACGAATCCCGCGTTGAAAAACTGGTCATCTTTTGAATCGATCCACAAATCGATCCAATTTTTTACTTCTTCATAAGACCGGAAGTGCTGGTCAGCCAGGCCGTGTGCCATTGATCGAAACAAGTGATAGTACAAGGGAGCAACGTCTGGAGAATACGGCGGGTGGGGTAGGACTTCCCATTTCAAAGTTTCCAAGTATGTCTTGACCACTTTCGCAACGTGGGGTCGAGCATTGTCATGCTGTAAAATCACTTTATCATGTCTCTCGTTGTATTGCTCGGCTCAAACGCATTAATTGCATTCGATAACGATCGCCTGTGATTGTTTGAGTCGGTTTTAACAACTCATAATACACTACGCCGAGCCGGTCCCACCAAATACCGAGCATGACCTTAGAATCGTGGATATTCGGTTTGGCCGTCGACGTGGAAGCATGGCCGGGATATCCCCATGATTTTCTGCGCTTGGGATTATGGTAATGAACCCATTTTTCGTCCCCAGTCACAATGCGATGCAGAAATCCCGTCCGTCTTTGCCTTGCAAGCAGCTGTTCACAAACACACAAACGCCGTTCAACATCTCTCGACTTCAACTCGTACGGCACCCAATTTCCTTTTTTCTGAATCATTTCCATGACTTTGGGGCGTTTTGAAATGGGTTGTTGCATCACTCCCAATGATCCTGCCAATTCTCGTTGCGTTTGACACGAGTCTTGATCAAGTAATGCCTCCAATTCTACATCTTCGAAGACCTTCTCTCTTCCACCGCCATGCTGGTCTTCGACGTTAAAATCGCCGTTCTTGAGGCGTTGAAACCACTCTCGGTACGTTCTTTCACTAATAGCGGCCTCACCATAGGTATTTGCAAGCGTTTGATGAGCCCCAGCCGCAGATTTCTTCATATTAAAGCAGAAATTTAAAACCTCCTACAAATGACGAGAATTTGCCTCGTAAGCTGACACGTTTAATCGAGAATAACTTTATGATGCAGACACAAATCGACTAATATTTCGATGGCGTTATGTTTACAAATACCTAAGCTTATTGTATGACATCTATGATCTATTTATTTCAACTACCACTTACCCCTACAGCCATCTATTGCAAAACGGCGGAAGCAATATATATATATATATATATATATATATATATATATATATATATATATATATATATATATATATATATATTCGTGGGGATATTACTTATCCACACTCGTCTTCACCCAGTGGCTGCACGTCGTCTAATGGCTTCCCGCTTTAGAACGCCAGTGGTTGCCCGTTGCTGTTGCGCACAACCTTCCTGTGTTTGTCGGAACCTATTTAATTTTTCGTAAGGGGGCTTAACCGAACTCTCCAATATTTCGAGTCCAACGACGTTCAGGGCGGCCAACTTTCGTGATGTCGGCAGCCTCGGTTGCTCGCCACTGTCTCCTGCCAACTCAAATTCCAACACCAAACAATAACTTTCATTCAGTCCATCATGGACGAGTTCTTAAGTTTATTACTATTAACAATCAACAAATTATTTTCAACACTAAACTTCTTTTATTTTGAAACCAAAATTCAGTCCTCCATGGACGGGTTCTTACTTCTTTTTTTTCTTTTTTTCAACTTCCTCCTACAAACAACAGCAAGACTCAAAAAGACCACCCTCTCTCTCTCTCTATCGCTCGTCATCTCGCCACTACTCCGAAAGGACACTCTACCTAACCGACCCAACACGATGCCGGTTCGTGCCTCAGCTCGTATTTCATTGTAGAATTATTAATATAGAATTTTAATTTAAATGTGGAGCATCAAATAATAATTTAGAGTTTTACATTGATGTGGAGCATCAAAAAACAGCAGATCTAAATCTTAAAATAGATCAAAAGAAAATAGACACAAATCTTTACTGCCTCTCGGTGGGGCAATGGTAATGGGGGGCCTCGTAACAGCTTATCCTAACTCCCTTTCCTATGACACGATTACCACAACCGACCCACACACTACTGCCAATATTTTCGCTTCTTTCTTTAAAAAATCCTTCACGGACAACTCGGGCCTAACCGCTCTTACTTCAAAGACTTGCTCGAATTGTCCCTTGGCCCCTTCATCTCTCCAATTATCCAGCATCACCTGGTTGAAGAAACATTAAACTTGCTTAAAGACGAGTTCCGCCCTGGACCTGACGGTCTTCCGGCTGTCCTTTTAAAAAAATGTGTACCACTTCGCGAAGATCGCGCTCACGCATACAGGCGCGAGGTTGCCGTCCGTGGGTCCACCAAAATGTTCACACTTCTGTTGGATTGCTTGATTGCAAACAGTCGACTGTGTGTTTTCTTTAGGCGATCATGGGATAATGTAATTATCATTGTTTACTTGGCCCTATGGGAACAGCAGTTTTGTTTATTGCTGTTGCTCCGCAATGGCCTTTGTTTAGACGAAGTGCATTGCGGCTGGGACAAAGGTTTTGTCGACGGATTGGTTTTCCGGCAAGCTTATCGCCGGAGATGTGATGTTTGTCGACATCTGGCGCAGCTTCGTTTGTGTATATCCAGTTGATGGATCGCTACACAATTTCTGTGCTGGTCATGTCCTTCGATCGCCGTGTAGGCGTAGAAAAATTGTTCGGAACCTGTGGCCCACGTATCTGTGGATACGTGGGGTTGTTGACTCCAGTATGAATGTTACCTTCTTTTCAGGTGGAAAGGAGAACTTTGGGGACACGTGTCTGTGGGCACGTGTAGTTTGGCTATAGGTGAGTATGTTCCTTGGTGGAATGGCGACATCTCGACCTATAGTGATTTGTGTGGTTCGTAGAACCGCCACAGATTTGCAGCGGAAACATAATGCATTGTAAAGAATGCCTTCGAACAGTTTGGAATATGTGACAGTTTGGCGATGGGACGGTAGTTACTAATATTCTTTGTATGGTGATGACAAAAGAGGATATCCAAATACTTGGAAACACCTTGTGTGAGTGATAGATTGAATATCTTTGAATATCTGCAAACATTTCCTTCTTCAAGGGCATTTTAATGCACTTAGTGCATTACCTAAAATTCCCTGCAGGGAATTTTTACCATTCATGCATTCAATTCATTTTCAAAATTCCCTGAAAAGAATTCTTTTGCATACATCGCCATAATTAGGAAAACTATTCGGCACCCCTGTTTGCCAAGCAATTCTGTTGCACACGTGCACACCACATTTTCCTAGCAATACCCATGGCCTCGGCAACCCTTTTATCCAACCGACAACCCAAATATACGCATCTAGCATCTAGTGGCCATAATTCGAATTCTTCCGCGTATAAACATGCATATAAAAATTCGATCCCTTGCGTTCAGCAAGATATGGTACACAATCACCCATTGTGTACATAAATTGCTGTTATCACCATTTGCCTAATTGAAATGCGGTATAGTTACGCAGCTGCACCACGCATCTATGCCATGAATAATGTCCTTTGTTATCTTCTCTTTTCTCGATTTCGTTTCCCATGACCTTCGTTGCATGGGTACACAACGATCTATCAGCACTCTCGCTAAGATCAACCAGAGAGATGTTCTCCCATTGGTCACTGGCCAAAAGGAAGATTTCATTTCCTTTGCACCACACCACCAAACTTAACCCGAAGTGAGGGTTGAATCAAAAGTCGGAATTCAACCTTCGATGAGTCGCTTTCCAACCACCAGACGAGCCGGTGGAGTCGTCTCCGGACTCGCGAATTTAAACCCCCGAGTGTTGTAGAAAGTCGAGTTCGAATCGTGTGAATCGACTGCGCGAATAATAGTTAAAGTCATCATCATCGGCACTACAACCAGGAACCGGTCTTGGCCTTATTTAGCAAGTCCTGAGGCTTGTTAAATTTTCCATGATAATTTGTTTTTCCGGGAAAGGTCATTAGTCTTGCGCCAGAACAGTTAAAGTGGAGATTAAAAATGTGTGTTGCTTACCTTACCTGGTCCCCTTTTACTTACATAATCATGTATTCAGTGAATGTTTGTACTGAGTTTTAAAGTAAATATAAATATTTTTACATAAAGTAGAACAAAAAATAATAACGCCGTGTTTTATTTCATAAAGTTCGGTGAACACATTAGTGGGGTGGTAGTGAACCAGTTCCCGTGCCGGCACACATACTACGTACCCCACAAGGCCAGAGTAAAAGACAGAACGTCGCGTGTGTAGCAATCAGATGTAATGAGAAAAGCGTGAAGTGTTCGAAAGTGTATCACAAAGCAATTCAAAACGAAATCATCAGTAGCAAATGTTAAAAATTCGTGTGTCGTATTATCATATATATATATATATATATATATATATATATATATATATATATATATATATATATATATATATATATATATATATATATTACCCGTGTCCTGCCAAAAACAATTCTTAACGGGTGTCGTATTATTATAAATATACGAGGGTTGCCTTTTATATTTCGGGATTAGAGAACAAAAACAAATATTGATCATCGAAAATCACTTTATTGTTTTTCAAAATATTCCCCATGAAGATCTATACACTTTTGCATGCGCTTGAACCAATTGTCGAAGCACTTTTGCCACTCTGATTGAGGTATCTCCAACACATGCATTCTGAATGCAGCCACCGCTTCTTCAGGTGTCGAAAAACGTTGACCTCTCAGTTTGTTTTTTACGTACGGGAATAAAAAGAAGTCATTCGGTGCCAAGTCAGGACTATACGGCGGATGACCCATCAAATCGATGTTTTGGGTGCTCAAAAATGCAGTTGTCGCAGCCGATGTGTGAGAGCTCGCATTGTCGTGGTGAAGAGTGATCCGTCTTCGGCGGTTGGTTTTCCTGATTTCTTGGAAGACAACTGGCAAACAAATGGTTGTGTACCACTCAGAATTGACTGTTCTGCGTTGTTCTAGTGGTACGGTTGCGACATGTCCAGTTTTTCCGAAAAAACAGGCGACCATTTGCTTGGAAGTGCTTCGTACGCGAACAACTTTTGTTGGATTTGGCTCATCTTGAAACACCCAGACAGTCGACTGCTGTTTACTTTCGGGCGCATACGGATAAATCCACGATTCATCACCTGTCACGATGTCATAGACGTGTTTCGAAGCACCGCGACCGTATTTTTTGAGCATTTCTTTCGACCAATTGACACGAGCCTTTTTTTGGGCGAGATCCAACGCGAACCATTTTTTTTTGACGGTCAAATGTTTATGCAATATTGAATGTATGCTGGTCCCACTAACGCCTAAGATTGTCTCAATCTCACGATAGGTCACATGACGATCTTCCAATATCAGTTCGCGCACAGCATCAATGGTTTTCGGAACAACAACTGATTTTGGACGACCTTCACGAAATTCATCTTGGAGTGACCTACGACCACGATTGAATTCACCATACCATCGATAAACACTGGTCCTTGATGGAGCTTCATCGCCAAAAATTGAATTAAGTTCATCCATGCACTGTTGCTGAGTTAATCCACGCCGAAAGTTGTAAAAAATAATCGCACGAAAATGTTGACGATTTAATTCCATTTTTGGGCCGAGATGAATCTTTTAAGTTACTGTAAACAACACAAATAGCGCTCGTATGTCAAAACGTTCTGAGTGCGTATAACCCAAAAATGTCCAACTTTACGACAGAGCTGTCAATTGCCGGATTGCAACGCTAGGGTTGCCAAATCCCGAAACATAAGAGGCAACCCTCGTATTACCCGTGTCATGCCAAAGACAATTCTTAACGGGTGTCGTATTATTATATACATATTACCAGTTCGTGCCAAAAACAATTCTTGATATGTGTGGAAGCTCTTCGTTTTCCTTTATATTCGAAACAAAAAAATTGTACTGAAATCGTGTCACAGACACTCAGCATTGTAAACTAGAAGTAGTGCTTCCAGTAATAAAGAACGAAAGATAAAACAAGAACTTCAAATAAAACAAAATTATTAAAGAAAAATATTTCGTGGTTTCATTTGACACCGTTTTCGCTCCGTGGGTATTTTCCCTTGTGAACAGTGTTCGGCGGAACACTCCAACATCAGTCAGCAGCGACTTTTACTAAAAATCCGCCAAAAATCCAGCATCTTACCCAACCAGCACGGTTTCCTCACGGGACCACCACCAATCTAGTTAAATTCTCATCCCACGCTCTCCGTGCCTTAGAAAATGGCAAAGATGTCGATGTAATCACAAGTGATTTCAGCAAGGCCTTCGACCAAAATTCCCACAATCTCATCCTCTTTAAGCTATTCTCCCTTTGCTTCGAACCCCTACTGATTAAGTGGATTTCTTCCTATCTTAACGATCGAACCTACCGTGTCAGATTTAGATCCACCCTCCCCAATCCTTTTCTTCCCACGTCAGGGGTTCCCCAGGGCAGTCATTTCGGACCCCTCCTATTCATTCTTACTATTAATGATATAGACTCCAGTATCAAGCACTCCATCTCTCTATACGCGGACAAGACTAAACTTTTCAAGACGATCCGCTCTTCTGTCGACTCCTTACTTCTCCAAATGGATCCCGACAACTTTTCAACTTGGTGCTAAAATAACTGCCTCGAACTAAATATTGCCAAATATCACTCAATCACCTTCTCCCGCAAACGACCCCCCTCCCCACTACTTTCCTATGTCTTACTCAACCAACAGATAACACCCGTACAAACGTTTCGTGACCTTGGCATCTTATGTGATAAGGAGCTTAACTTCATCCCACATATTGATGACATTATTCTCAAGGCCAAGTCTGTCCTTGGTTTTGTGAAACGCTGGTCGAAAGAATGCTCTAATCCTTACGTTTCCAGATGGTACTATATAGCCTTTGTCCGCCTTCTTCTTGAATATGCTAGTCCGGTTTGGTCTCCTCACTACTCCTCCAAATTTTGAAGGGCAGAAAGCGTGCAACGTCGTGTTTTGCGTTTTGCCCTCCGAGAATTGAATTGGGAAAATCCTCTGATTCTACCCCTGTTGGCGATGCATCACGAATTCCCAGGAAAGGCAAGGCAAGCGCTAACATACCATTTCCAGGGAAACGACGATCAGCGGCGCACCGATTCCAGGAAGCCACTAAGAAAAGCAGATCCCAGGAAACGAGCGAAGGGGGGGGACGACTGGGGGCCTATATAAGACGTACACATTCGATGAAGCAGCAGGAGTCCTCGAAGGAACTCCCACGGAATCAATCTTGTTCAAGACTAAGAATAAAGAGATCAAACAATAACAAAATAATAAAATATTCAATTCGTCAATAAATAGTAAAATAAGCGACTTATACCGCGTTTTGCTAGTCTAGTCTAATTGGTTCGTTTTTTCACTTTCGTTAAATAGGGATTTGTACTGGGCAACACTAAAATGCCCGTTTCATCCAGAGAAGAGTGCGGCTCTGAAGGTACAATCCCTCGAATTGACAAAGGCATCGCTGGCCGGCCAGTGCCGGAAATACAGTCCACTCGAAGACAGACTGAGGCAGCGCTAGAAAAGCGCCGCTTGTTGCTTTCGGTTTGTTTTCGTTTCAGCAACAACCCCCATACACACTTGAAGAGGGCAGAATGCTTGTCGACATCCTCTTCATCCACCGTCTACTCTCAGGCTCAATAAACTGCCCAAGTCTGCTTTCCTCCATCACATTTTCCAGTAATCCCTGAAACCTGCGAAACCCTCGCCTCTTCTATTTGCCCGCCCATCACACGTCTTACGGCTCTAATGAACCTATTTCGCGAATGCATGGAGTGGGTAAACTCTCACCCCACCTTCTTTGACTTCAATCTCGCCTCTCCCACTCTCAAACATCGTCTCCTCTGTGGCGGTTCGGCCGAACCCCACGGTTCGCTTTCCTAAAAAACCCCCCATCCCTACAACCCAGTCTGCACAAGCTTTCGCTAATGCAATCGCATTAACACCTTAAATGCTTCACGCATCAAATAGATCCAATTATATAATCTAAAAGTACCTGTAAGAGAATTCTTACATGCATTCATTTATTTGAATTCAAAATTCCTCTTAAGAATTCTGTTCCAAACAGCACATCCCTGAAAAGAAAACTTATCGGTTCACATATCATGTAACCATCCCAAGCAGGGATAATAATTATTGCGTCGCCTATTCCCAGCTTCATTCATGTTTACAACAAATCCCTTTTCATACACATTGGCTGGCGACCTTTTTTCCCAACAATAAACAACCCAAGCAGCTGCATGTAATTAGCGCAATCGACGCTGAAGCCAATTTCCCTAACTCGCACCAAGTGCAAACAAAGAACGCTGCTCCTCCATAGGCTTCCTGGCGATACCATAAACAATTCATATCGTTTGTGGTATCCTAAACGCAGTTTTCATTTAATGAGTGGCTGCTATTTATCCCACTGGCCCTCATTATCGAACGATGCATAGGTCGCTTTTCCCTTTGTATTGTAATTGCCTTGAATCCGTCCCTCATGACCTCGATGCATAATCAAATACAATCACATTAGCATCCCACGAAATTCGATTTGTTTGTTTCAACGAACACACATCTCCTGGATGCAAATTGTGCCCTTTCTTTGTGTTGCAGATTCGTTGTCATGGTGTGTTCCATGAAAGAACCCATGTACACACATACATGTGTACTACCAATGATCTTCACCCCAAACGATTGAATATCGTTGAGTCGTATTTCATCCACTGACCGAGACGGTCGCATCGCCGCCCACCGTACCGTCCGTCGGTACGGTGCGTACATACCAAGTCGAGTGTGAGTCGAAAGTTTTTATTTCAGCTGTCCCTCTTAATTGTCTTTTTCGCGAGTGCGTCGATTTGAGTGTTGTAATCGCCCGAAAGTGTAACCAATTAACAATCAATAAAATAATATTAAACTAAATCCGTGTGTTTAATTGTCCGCAGTCCTGGGTGTATTTATTTCTTTTGCTTGTGTATTCCTTTCCGCGAAACTTTAGTGACAATTTATGATGGAGGAGGAAGTGAACGGAGTGCCCATGCCTGGCACAATACTTCCTCCCCACAACTCTCTTACCCCTCCTGACCCCACCCCGCTCGCCTTCAGCAGTCTCCTGCACCCGTACTCACACCCTAGCATCCGGATTATTCCCTCCCTTCCGTGCCCTACCACTCAGACTATCCATCTTTGTTTAGTTCCTAATTCCAGTTTTCAAATTACTTTCAAGTTAGTCCCCCACCCCCAACCCGCATGTCTTAGTTTTTAAGGTAGTTCGTAAAAATATTTATAAGTTTATATGTTTATACGACTTGTACTAAGGAAAATAAACTGGTTCTGCCCTCTATTAATTCATTCATTTTTCTGGTAGCGTATCTATATACTGACATAATAGCTAGTATTAGAAGATATCCAGAAGACCGTACTTTCCTCCTATACTTTTTTCTTGACTGTTCAAACGTCCTTATTTCCATTACCCTTCCACTCTTTTTTGTCTCTCCTGTATCTTCTGATACTATTCATAGTCTCTTTAGGCTGAGCACATTACAATTACTATTATTTATTGACCTATAGGATACCGGAAGCTGACACGGCTGTGTCATCGCCCCTGTGAGCTCTCATTCCATGCTTCGCCACCAGATCCGTTCTCCTCAAGGACGCGCCTTACATTGCCCTACCATCTTCTCACCGTTCTCTTTTTTTTTTGGTTTTTTGCACAACAGTCGCAATTTTGCAAATTTATGCCAATAAAAAATATTGTTCATATTCCCGAAGAGTTGCTTAATCGATTCATATCTTATTTGTTTATGATTATTTAAAAACGAGCCCCTAAAAAATGAAAAAGGCCTTTTTTGGGCTCCAAACAGATATAACCCCTTAAACCTACAAACATTTCATGCCAATGTGTATCGATACGCCCTTTACTCATCCTCTCTCTCGCTTCGCTCATACCACTGAGGATGCATACACAGAAAAAAAAAAAAAGAAACTGTATTTTGGTTAACAGTTTCGGCTCTAAAAGAGTTTTTTTTTTTCTTATTCTCTTTTTTTGAAATGTTGTCCTTACAAATTTCCTCACCATTTTCGTTTTCTAAAACGTATCGTATTTTAGTTTTGCTGGCATTCCGTTTCCTTATCTATATCCTACCATTTTTCTCAACTCTTCAAGCTTTTTTCCTTTTTACTTCTAGTTCTTCTTTCTTTTGATGTTTCCGGCTACATTTTTATTTGTGAAAACTCTTCTCTTTTTCAATATTCTACCTCACTTTTGGACTTTCTCATTCTTCTATTTTACTCTCGCCTTCTTTATGCTCTGATTTCTTCTTTTTCTTCGTCTCTTTTTGCAACTTCTAACTTTTCTCTTGTTTTTTTTTCGACCGCCTTCATTTTCTCTGATATATTCCAATTTTTTCCTCTTGTCGTAATTCCCACCTACATAAATAGGCGTTTGTCTTCGGTTTTATCCCCATCGCTCTCTTCGTCTCTCCCTATTCTTCTTGTTCTGCCTACTTCGTGGTTTTCTTCTTCTCCGTTGACCTACTCCTTTACATGTTGTTTCTCTTTCTCGGCTTCCCCTCTAACTGTCTTACATCTGGGTCTCTTTCTTTGTCGCTCCCTTTTTGTCTTTCTCTTGCTCCTTTCACATTGTGCGGTTTTTTCGGCCCTATTGACTTATCGCCTTTACGCGTTGTATTTCCCTCTATTTTCTTTTATGCTAACCTCTCGTCGAACTCTAACCCCCGCAGTCTAGCCCTTTCACATCTTTCTCCCCCCCCCCCCCCCCCCCCCCCCCCCCAACGTCCTTCCCCCTACCCGAATTCCCGTTGGTCCTTTTAAGTATTCAAATTTACGTGTTGTATTTCTCTCTTCTTTCCCTCTATCTATCTCTCTCCCCGTCTCGCTTCTCTCCCTCTCTTTCAATCAATCTCTTCCATATTGAAATTCTGAAGAGAAGAGTAACAATAAGAAAATACTCTCAACGTCGATTTATAAATATTTATTTATCCTAAAAGAGTATTAAGAAAACACAGTGATCAGGGTCACCACCTAAAAATGGCGAACGTGATCAAGAACATTCAGATAACTGTCGCGTTATAGTTGATCCCTCTAAAGAATCTCGTTGTATATTAGGTCTTGCTCATCTGGTAGCGTTAAAGGGGCGCCGGGGACTAGATATTCCAGAAATGGAGTTGGAGCTATTTTAGGTAGCAATGTTGTCTCTGCATCGAACTGGTAATTATTACCAAGAGAAGGTGTATTTGTGGGCAGTGTAAGCGGGATACTTGGTGGGGGGTAATTGTAACCCTTTGTTGGTTCTAGAGGTTTTTCAGGAACGGGGTAAACGTAGCCAGTGGGTTTAGGGGATGGTAACTCGAAGGGTTCAGTAGGTTTCGGATAACTGTATCCGGTTGTTTTGGGTGTTGGTGGCTTTGTTGATTTTGGCAGCTCAAGTGGTTTTTCTGGTTTAGGGTAACTGTACCCCGTGGTAGGCGCTCTTGTGGTCCTCGGAAATTCAAGTGGTTTCTCGGGCTTTGGATAACTGTACCCTGTTGGTTTCGGTGTTGGTGGCTTTGTTGGTATGATAAGTGGTTTCTCAGGTTTTGGATAACTGTACCCTGTCGGTTTCGGTGTTGGAGGCTTTGTTGGTATCTCGAGAGGTTTTTCTGGTTTGGGGTAACTATATCCTGTTGGTTTTACAGTGGGAGGTATTGTAGTCCTTGGAAGTTCAAGTGGTTTTTCTGGTTTTGGATAGCTGTATCCTGTTGGCTTTGGTGTTGGTGGTTTTGTTGGCAACACTAATGGTTTCTCGGGTTTAGGATAACTATATCCTGTTGGTTTTTCTGTTGGTGCCCTCGTTGTTCTTGGAAATTCAAGTGGTTTTTCTGGTTTTGGATAACTGTATCCCGATGGCTTTGGTGTTGGTGGCTTTGTTGGTAAGACAAGTGGTTTCTCGGGTTTTGGATAGCTATATCCTGTTGGTTTCGGTGTTGGCGGCTTTGTTGGCAACTCGAGAGGTTTTTCTGGTTTGGGATAACTATATCCTGTTGTTTTTACAGTGGGGGGTATTGTAGTCCTTGGAAGTTCAAGTGGTTTTTCTGGCTTCGGATAACTGTAACCCGTTGGCTTTGGTGTTGGTGGTTTAGTTGGTAAGACTAGTGGTTTCTCTGGTTTTGGATAGCTGTAACCTGTTGGTTTTACTGTAGGAGCTCTTGTTGTTCTTGGAAATTCAAGTGGTTTCTCTGGTTTTGGATAACTATATCCTGTTGGTTTTGGTGTTGGTGGCTTTGTTGGTAAGACAAGTGGTTTCTCGGGTTTTGGGTAACTGTATCCTGTTGGTTTCGGTGTTGGTGGTTTTGTTGGTAACTCGAGAGGTTTTTCTGGTTTGGGATAACTATATCCTGTTGTTTTTACAGTGGGGGGTATTGTAGTCCTTGGAAGTTCAAGTGGTTTTTCGGGCTTTGGATAACTATATCCTGTTGGTTTTACAGTGGGAGGTATTGTAGTCCTTGGAAGGTCGAGTGGTTTCTCTGGTTTTGGATAACTGTAACCAGTTGGTTTTGGTGTTGGCGGTTTAGTTGGTAAGACTAGGGGTTTCTCTGGTTTTGGATAGCTATACCCTGTTGGTTTTACCGTAGGAGGTCTTGTTGTTCTTGGAAGCTCAAGTGGCTTTTCTGGTTTTGGATAACTATATCCTATTGGTTTTGGTGTTGGTATGATAAGTGGTTTCTCGGGTTTTGGATAACTATATCCTGTAGGTTTTACTGTTGGAGCCCTCGTAGTTCTTGGGAAATCAAGTGGTTTTTCAGGTTTCGGATAATTATAACCAGTTGGTTTTACAGTTGGTGGTTTAGTAGACGTCGGTAATTCTAATGGTTTACTTGGTACCGGGTAACTGTAACCTATTGGCTTCGGGGTCGTTGTTGGTATTTCTAAAGATTTTTCTGGTTTTGGATAGCTGTATCCCGGTGGCTTTGTTGGTTTGGGCAAATCTAATGGTTTGCTTGGTGGCGGATAATCATAACCCTTCTTTTCTTTCGGTAATATCAGTGGACTTTCTGGCTTCGGATACGTATACTCGATATCCTTTTTTATTAATTCAACGGTGGGTTGTTGGTAAACATAACCCTGATCTGGTTGTATTACCGCGTCAATAGTGAACTGTCCATTTGAAATGTGGATAACACAAAGTATACCCAGTAAAATGTACGACATCTAGAACGATAAATAAAAGGAAGAACTTAAATCAGAAAGATTTAAACAAGGTAGCTCATAAAAATAAACAAAATTAAGAGAGGGGTAATATAAATATGTTCCTCGATAGTGTAGTGGTTAGTATACCTGCCTGTCACGTGGGAGACCGAGGTTCAATTCGGCGTCGGGCAGCCTCTGGCGCAAGACTAATGACCTTGCCCGGAAAAAAAAATCATTATGGAAAATTTAACAAGCCTCAGGACTTGCTAAGTAAGGCCAAGACCGGTTCCCGGTTGTAGTGCCGATGATGATGATGAATATAAATATGTTATATACAAAAATCGATGTGCATTGGAATGGGGTAACGCATACATAAAAATAATTTCTAAAAGGTATTTTAAATACGTATAAGTGGGAAAATGTATATCAGATGAATTAGGAATATTTTTGTCGTAAAAAATAGAATATAGAATAAATAGTGTGAGTAAGGGAAATAACATATAGGTACATTGAATGAATTTAGAGAAGGTAATAGTATTTTGACCCGTTCATGTATACCGGAAGTTTATATTCAATTAAAGAAGGTAGCGCAAATAAATCTCATATTTTAGGATGTGGAAAATAAATATACGGATTATTCTCAGAAACGAGGAAATATATAAAATATACTACAATTAGAAATAGTAATTCCTATATAGAAGTTAGAGAAAATAATTTAAATACGAGTAAATGGAAGAGTTTATGACACATGAATTTAGAGCAGATATTGCAGTAAAAAAAGAAATTAAACATAAAAATATCAAATGTGTATATTAAATTAATTCCGAATATATATCGCTACGCTAGACGTAACCAGAATTTAGAGTCTCCTCAATGAGTGAAATTTGGGAAACACTTTAAATATGAATAAATAAGAAAATTATAGGAAATGCTTACATACATGTGATCTTTCCAAGAAAATGTAATCAGCAGAGGATATATATAACGTAGATAGAATTTAGAGAATTTTATGTTAATAAATAAGGACAATTAATTAAAGTAATGTATAAGTAATGTATGGCTCCTCGATAGTATAGTGGTTAGTATACCCGCCTGTCACGCGGGAGACAGGGGTTCGATTCCCCGTCAGGGAGCTTCTGGCGCAAGACTAATAACCTTGCCCGGAAAAAAAAATCATTATCGAAAATTTAACAAGCCTCAGGACTTGCTAAATAAGGCCAAGACCGGTTCCCGGTTGTAGTGCCGATGATGATGATAAGTAATGTATAATGTATAATTAGAAGAAGAAGATTAGAAGTAATGAATATTGTATAATTAGAAGATGTAATCGAGTTTAGAGAAGTTTATGACAATAAATAAGATAATTTGTGTAAAGTAAATATAATTGAAAGAAGTTACTTTAAATAATTTCAGAAATTTATATAAAACACATGACACATAAACAAATAGTACTTTTCATTATATGGAACGATTTAGATTACATTATTTCAGTTAACGTTACGGTTAAATAAACAAAACGTCGCTGGTTCCATGGAACAGAATATCATTCAACCTGGGGAACTATTTCCAGAGGAGCTCTGCACTCTGAATGCATATTAAATTGTGCTGAAGTGTTTGGCTCTTTGACGCCGCCTTGAAGATAGAACCAATTAACATACTTATTTTTATTTTTTATTTTTTTTACCGTTTTCGTGTTCGGCGCACGTCATCTAATGAGTGGTGACATTTTATTTAAAGAACTGCTGTTTTTGTACTTATCTCGGAAATGTATGCTAATTCCATATAAAAAAGCGTAGAAATAAGTTAAATATAGAGGACTCAACATAAATAAATGTGCCACCTTACGTTAAGCCCATATAGAAAAAATCACCATTCAACAGCTAACGTTCGACGGATACGGATCGTCCTATCGTGTGAATTGTGCAAACAGTGTGGCCGTCACTGAGAACGGCTGTATAGTCATTGAACTCGTACCCAACGTGTTGTGCAGGGTGCGCGTAAAACAGATTATTAAGGTTAATTAAACCCAAAAAAGGGGTGTAACATTGAATGAAACGGCAATGTGCCAAGTGCCGGTTTAAAACTCTCATTGAAAACACACCGTTCGCCGCTCGTCCACATCAATTTTACAGCACTGTCGCGTACACGTGCGTGTGTGTCTTCCTCAAAGAGGAAACAAACGTGTGTGCTGACTCGTCTACCGCCGTATATAAACTGAACGATCAATAAAAAACTGTGCGTGTGTTAATGTGTATGCGTGTGAAAGCAGATGTCCCTACATGTTGCTTCACAAATAAAACATTACATCTAACGGTGGCAATTAATAATGGAAAAAAGAAAAGCTGTGTTAAAAGTGATTTCAAAGAGGAGGCCCAAAGCCCAGCCAAACCTCCTTGCCAAACGGCATAAAGCCAACCCTAAGGTAAAAACTCTCATAGAAGGAATGACCACTCCTGATAAGCCACATTATTACGGAGAAGGGAATAAATTCAAAGAACTGGCAACAGAAGACCACCAAACCAGCAATAGAGAAATGAGTGACTTAGATGTCGAACGTGCTCAATTTATTGCGGAATTATATAAAAAGAAAGAGTAGCTCTCCAAAAAGAAGAACGATTTGGAGCGACAAATTAAAGAAGCCCTATCGAAAAGCAACACTCATGAGCAAGATCAGAAACACCAACAGCAGCAGAATCAGCAGCTGGGAAAAAAACAAGCAGCAGCTAATAAAAAGGAGAAAGTGCCTCCCATCACAGTTAGCTTTATGGATGCTAAGGACCTAATTAAATTGGGTAAGTTAACATGCAGAAATTTTAAAACGAAAAATGTAAGTAATAATCAAATAAGTTTTTTATGTGATAGATTAGATGACTTTCATAAAATTAAATCTGCTCTAAGGGAAGCAAGTAGCGAGTACTTTACGTACACACCTAAATCGCAGAAAACTATCACCATGTTACTTAAAGGAGTTGATCGTTCTTTTTCTTCCGAAGAACTCCTCCCGGAACTACAAACCGTAGAAACTGACAGTTTCAAATTCACTGATGTGAAGCCATTCTCCACTACTCTCTCCCGAAGTCGCAACCACAAGTTGCCGCTCTTCATTGTCTCCCTAAGTCCCAACAGCAAAGTCTATGCACTTAGGAACATTAAAGTTATTTTCCACCAAACAATATTTGGGAAAAAATACGGAAGGTTGACCGTGTGTTGCAGTGCATGCGGTGCCAACGATTCGGCCACGTTCCATCTAACTGCTGTATGGAATTTAGATGTGTAAAGTGCCAAAACAATCATACCGTAGGAGAATGCCCCTTAGGTAAGGAACAGGTTCAGGAGCAAACTATCTTGCCTCCTGTGCAAAAATCGGGTCACCCGGCCAACTTTGGAGGTTGTCCGAAATTCCAACAACTAAAAGCCAAGTTGGAATTTAAAAAAAAACAACTTGAAGAAGAGAAACGAATGAAGGTTTGTTCTTATAATAACTTCGTTGCACCTAGTGTATCATTCGCTCAAATTGCCGGTAGTCCATTAAACTCAAACTTCGCGGCACAGGGAAGAAATGTCACAAAATCTACCGCACCTAGCATATCATTTTCTCAAATGGCTAGTAATCCAATTAATACAACGGCGGCGGAACTTTCACGCAACGTCATAAAAGCGCCCGCTCCAGAGGCAAATTCAGATATAAGAGCAATCCTGTTAGCCATACAAGGACAGATTGCTGGATTTGAAAAAAAAAACCTGACTGAACAAGCGGCCCGAATAGATATTATTTATTCGTCCTTGTTCTCAGACAACGCAACATACCACAATGAACTATCCAACTAATTTAACACTAAAAATTATTGCTGTGAATGTGAATTCACTAATCCACGTGGAAAGGAGGGATAATCTCGGTACCCTGCTTGAAGCTGAATGCCCCGATGTGCTTCTAGCTAGCGAAACCAAGCTAAACCAGAGGCACAAATTGGCTACACAAACTATAAAGTCATTAGACGAGATCGTCCACACGCCACACAAGGAGGTGGAGTTGCTATCTTAATTAAGAAAGGCCTTCACCACAAGGTCATTTACAGCACAGCTGTACACAAATTTCAGCTGCTGGAAGCTTGCATTATAGATATACCTTTGAAAAGTCAAAGGCATCTATACGTGGTATCCGTGTATGCACCTGAAGCTCCTCAGTGTTCGCAATTTATCAGCGAACTGGATACCCTTTTTCGTAATCTCAAGTTAGACTCGGAAAACAATTATTTTGTTCTGGCGGGAGATTTCAACTCCAAACACAGTGCTTGGGATGATATCACTCCGAACACAAGAGGTAATCCACTATTCAACTGGTGGCAAACAAACGCAACAGAATATAAACTAGAATTGTAAGCTACAAGTACACCATCTTATCCAAGAGGAAACTCATTTCTGGACTTACTTATGATGCACGAGAGACTACAATTATTAGACTCGGACCTAAATACTCGAAATTGCCTTCGCACAATCGGGTATGATAGTGACCATTACGGCCTCGGCCCCGTTTTACATGTTCCAAACGAACATGCAATACTTGAGCAGTACGACCAGATACATTCGTTCGTTTTCCGAAAAGCACATTGGTCGCGCTTTGATCGCATAATAAAAAGAGAACTACGCTCCAATGGCGTAGATCCTCCGACTAATAGAAACCTTCGAAATGAACAAATAGACCATTATCTCTCAACGTTGGCAACATTGTCATCAAAACAATGCACCGTTCCATTCCAAAAACGGCGCACTTGGAGGAGAATTTTAATAGATACAGAAACTCAACTATTGTTGCCCTGTATAGACAAAAAAGCGCTCTGCTCTCCCAGTTGAAACTGCTCTGCAGACAGTTCAGCGATCCTTATTGCCAAGAAATAAAGACAATTAAGTCATTGATTAAAAACTTTCAAAAGCTGATCCGTGACACCTACAGATCAGTAATTAATGAAGAATGGAAACACAAAATTCTCTCCATTAAAACCAGCGGTGGGAATATGTTTCCGCAAATAAAAAAAGCATTTAGAAGAAAAGATCATAATGACATTCCCTGCCTTCGAGTCCCGAGGACTCCCGAGAATTGTCAAATATTGCTGAACGCAGGAGTCACCCCGGAACACATCAACCCCAACGATGATCTAATAGTAGTCGAGGATCCGCAAGAGAAAGCGAACTCCATTGGCGCCTGTTTCGAGGCAGTACACAAAGTGTATGAATCCATTCATTCTAACCTCGATATCGAAAACAGAGCTATCCAAAACCATATTCCGCTGCACAATGAACAGCAAAGTTGGCATTCCGAAAACAAAAGTTTCACCATCTTCAGTGAAAACAATAGAGCGGAAGCGCTGCTTAGAAATTTGCACACGAATATATTTGTGAATAAGAATGAACTCATGGATATGCTTAGATCCATTAAAAAAAAAGAAATCCTCTGGAACAGATGGTATTCCGAATACAGTTCTTAAACATCTGCCTCCGGAAGCGGTGAAAATTTACACTACCTTGTTCAATAACGCTCTAAATAATGCACACTTTCCAAGACGTTGGAAAATAGCAGTAGTCCATCCCATCCCCAAAAAGGGCAAGGACAGGAACAATCCCGCCAATCTTCGCTCGATTAGTCTGCTGCCAAACATTAGCAAAATATTCGAGAAAATCATAAATAAGGCATTGATAAACTGGTGTGATGAAAACGACATCATTCCGAACAACCAGTTTGGCTTTAGAGCGGGGCACGACACAGTTCATGTAGCTACAAAACTTGTTTCCGATATACAGTGGAACAATGCAAAACGACAATGCACTGGCGTATGTTTGGTTGACTTTGAAAAGGCATTCGATACCGTATGGTTAGAAGGACTTGTATATAAGCTATCAAATCTAGGTTTGCCCGAATATCTGTTATATATCATTTACGATATGATAATGGATAAGCAATTTGTGGTAAAATGTGGGGACAAAATCTCCAATAAAACTTTCTATATTAAAAATGGGTTACAGCAGGGAGCCGTGAATTCTCCCATTCTGTTCAATATTTATACTAGTGATCTAGTTGGGTCTCTTAATCATGCTATTGCATATGCCGACGATATTGTGGTGTACAGATCATAAAAAAAAAATCGAAGCCATTAACAGACTTCTTCAAGACGACTTCAATAAAATCAAACGCTTTTGTGACGATTGGAAATTGAAAATTTACTTCCAAAAAACACAAACCATCCTTTTCAGAACACCTCTTTCTACAGCTTCAAGAGATTATTATTATTATTCTTTATTTTTTACTGGCCTGTAGGAACCCGGAAGTTCATGACTTCACCGACTCGGCTCCGCCGTTGATCCCTGTCCTGTGCGCTCTCCTTCCACGTTCGACCATCCGATCCGGTCTCCTCGAGGTCCAATCTAACATTATCCTCCAATCTCCGTCGCGGCCGTCCTGTCGATCTCTTCCCCGTTAGTTTACCGTCAAGAATTATATGCACGGTCCTATCATCGCCCATTCGCGCTACGTGTCCGGCCCATCTTAATCTTCGCGACTTGATTACTCTCACTATTGTAGGTTTGCGGTATAGCTCTTCCAATTCGTGGTTGTGGAGTTTCCTCCATTGTCCTGACTCCTCGTCAAATTTACCACCAAAGATACCCCTTAAAACTCTATTCTCGAATACGCGGACTTTGTTCTCTTCCCGTTTTGTGAGAGCCCATGTTTCGCATCCGTATAGAGCAATCGGCATGATTATGGTTCTATAGACACCGAGCTTTATGTTCCGTGATAGCAATTTGCATTTTAATAGTTTACTGGCTGCATGCCAACTAGCGTTGCCGGAATGTAGTCTTTTGTTAATTTCCTTTGACGTTTCGTTTCTGGTCGTCAATAACGTTCCCAGATATTTAAATTCTTTGATATTTTCAAATCTTGCCCCTGACGTTTATATGTGTTCTCTGAGGCCCCCCTGCTCTCGTCGTAATCATGTATTTTGTTTTGTCTTCATTTATTTCTAGGCCCACCTCTTCTGCTGCTTGCATGATGATTTCACAGTTTTTACTTACAGTTTCGAGATTATCGATCAGAACGGCGATGTCATCCGCATATGCGAGCACTTGTGTGACTCCGTTCAGGGATGATCCGGCCGTGTTGTCGTCTTGTACCTTTCTGATAACATACTCGAGGACAAGGTTAAAAGGGCATGGTGAGAGGCCATCCACCTGTTTTAGTCCGTCCCGGATTTCAAATGGTTCTGAGAGGTGGTTTTCTATTCTAACTCTCTCTTTATTTTCGTTCATGCAAATTTGAATGAGGGCGGCATATTTTTTCGGGATCCCCAGTTCAACCACAATATGCTAACGTTTTTGCCTTGCGATTGAGTCGTAGGCTTTTTTGAAGTCAACGAACAGTTGGTGAACCATCTTTCCGTATTCCCACTTCTTTTCCAGCAGTTGCCTTATTGTGAACATCTGGTCGCTTGTTGATCGATTCTGACGGAATCCGCATTGGTAGTCTCCCAATATTTCTTCTGCGTACGGTGTGATTCTTGCCAGTATGACATTTGTTAATATTTTGTATGTGATTGGGAGCAATGATATTCCTCTGTAATTTTTGCAGTCAGATCCGTCACCTTTTTTGAAAATGGGGATGACTATTGAGGTTTTCCATTCTTCCGGAATGACGTCCTTCTCCCATATTATTTTAACCAGTTGGTGGATCTTTCGAGCGGTTGCCCCTCCTCCATGCTTCACAAGTTCTGCCGGTATGCAATCGATTCCGGGGTACTTGTTGTTTTTCAGTCGATTTATCCCGTCTATAACTTTGTCGAACGAGGGCTCTGGGATCTGGGGCTCGGCTGTGTTTATGTCTGGTGCGTTTATTTGTGGTTGATGGGTGCGCACGTTGAGCAGGATTTCAAAGTGCTGCTTCCATCTTGTCACGAGATCTTTTGTTTCTGTCACCAGACAGCCGTTTGCGCCTCGAATTATTTTGGCTCCCACTTGGCAGCAATATCTAATTGAATTTATGCCGGCATACATATCTCTGCTGTTCTTTGCTCTGGCATTTTCTAGGATTTATTCGATCCGAGTCTTCTCCCATTCGCGTTGTTTGCGTTTGAAAAGCCTGGTTGTCTCTTTCTGGATTGTCGCGTATCTTACTGCGTTGACTTCATCATATGCTTCTAAGTGGATTATTCTGAGGCGTTTACGTTGTTCGATCTTTGTCCTGTACTCATCGGCAAACCAAGGTTTGGACTTAGTTGTTTTCTTAAATCCTAATACCTCTTGGGCTGTTTGTTTGATTGTGTCTCTGATCGATGCCCATTTATTGTCCACACTATTGGCTTCCTCTTCCTCACTACTGTCATTCTCTAGGATGCTAAATCTATTCGTTAGTTCGTCTTGATATTCAGCCCTTTTGCGTAGGTGTTTTAGTTTATCAATCTCGAACTTTTTGCTCGTCTCCCGTGACTGTCCATGTGGGTTTGCTGCGAGCCGACTTCTAATTTTGCCCATCACTAGAAGGTGATCAGAGTCGCAATCTGCTCCTCTATATGATCTTACGTCAAGGATATTCGAGTGGTCTCTTTTGTCTATGAGGAAGTTGTCTATTTGGTCACGCATTACGCCGCGGGTGATATCCATGTGGCTTTATGGACTTGCTTGTGCTTGAACATCGTGCTTTTCACTACCAGATCTTTTGACGCTGCGAACGTGATAATTCGAATACCATTATCATTTGAAGTGTCATGTAGGCTTTCTTTGCCTATTGTTGGTTGGAAGATATCTTCCTTTCCAAGTTTCGCATTGAGATCGCCGAGGAGGATACTTCTTCTAGGGTCTCGTAGAATGTGTCCTTCGTTTCTTCGTCGGTAGATTCTGTTAGAGCGTGTACGTTTATAAATACATATTTATAGAGTAACTTCGGGTATTGTGATATGGTTGGGAAATGTGATATATCATCATATTTTCCGAAATAATCAATTCTCGACAAGAATTTTCTTGTCAACATGACGGCAATGGAAAAGAACACGTGCTGCAGTTTTAGGTGCGCTCGCACTCATTGCGTTGTATGTCAGTACATTGAAATTGTTTAAGGTGTACAGTCGACAGTTTTTTTGTGTGAGCTTTATGTTATATTTCAGCAAAAATTGGAGCAAAATTAAAAACTGAAGTAGTACATTTTGTTTGTGTGTGAATAGAGCTGACAGTATATTGGGTGAGTTTTTAATTCAGTGAAGTGCATTTTTAAAAAAAATCTCTTGATTGTTTTGATTGGTATATCACATTATCCACCAATTTTAATAATGGGGGTTACAGAGATTTTTTTATTTTGTTGTAAATAGCTGCAGATTGGGTTACGCTGCAGGGTTCTGAAAACGAAATATGATTCGCAATGTATCAAAGAGCTATAATGAATAGTGCGGCAAAAGCTATGTAATAAAAATTACGAATAATTGTTAGAAAACAAATACCTATATCACATTACCCGAAGTTACTCTACCATGGTCCCTGTATTTTTAGCACCGACATTCGGTCATTAATAAATTGCACAATTTTTACATGGGGCGTAATCTTATTGTCTATGATGAACAGCTTCAAGAGATACAAGGAATAATTGGAAAAACTTTTCCATTGTAGGAAGCAATAATCTCCCGCTGCAAATGAAAACTGTTGTCAGGTATTGGTATTTGGATGGACCAAATATATACTTTGATAAGCACATAGCAGCTGCCCTCTCCGAAGCTAAAAGTGCATTTGCAATGACAAGAAGTCTGTTTCGAAATATTCTCCTAGATCACAAAGTTAAAATAATTTCGTACTCAGCATTTATCCGTCCAATATTAGTGTATGGTTGCCCGGTATTGTTTAACGTTTCCCCATCTTCCATGGAAAAGTTTCGCATGTTCGAGAGGTAGTGCTTGCGTTCCTGCCTCGGATTACATACAACACCCGTGTCTCAATACAGGAAACTCTATCCTAATAAGACACTGTATGACAAATCAAGACTGAATAGGATAGACAATTTCATTATCAAAATTATTCGTGGTCGCACTGCAAGGGCAATGTGCAGCGAAAATAATCTTATCTCGGGAGCATACTACCCCAATGACAGGTACTTGGAGAATAAACTCCAAAATGTGTTTATCCCACCAGAAGCGTTCCCTCTGTTGGATAGAAAAGGTCTTATCCAAAACAAGCACGGAGTCCCTATTATTTACCACGTTTTTCGTGGCGCCAGGGACAAACGGATTCTTTATAACAGTGATATATCAAATGCTGCAGTTCACTTGTGATTTAGCATGGCAATAGGCGATCGAGATAAATCTATAAATGACCGATCCTATCCCAACTGGTGGTGGATTGACAATGAAGAAAGGATTTAATATCCCCAAATATAGTAAGATCTTCGGACGCTACGCCTTCCCTTCCCATTCCTCATTTCCCTTTTCATATTTATTTATTCTTCCTTTTCATTTAGATTCCTTTTCGTTTTAAAATCTCTTTATGTTAACATTTTTCTTTTATAACAGTGAGATATCCAATGCCGCAGTTCACTTGCGCTTTAGCATGGCAAGGGGCGATCGAGCTAAATCTATAAATGACCGATCCCATCCCAACTGGTGGTGGATTGACATTGAAGAAAGGATTTAATACCCCCGAATATAGTAAGATCTTCAGAAGCTACGCCTTCCCTTCCCATTCCTCATTTCCCTTTTCATATTTATTTATTCTTCCTTTTCATTTAGATTCCTTTTCGTTTTAAAATCTCTTTATGTTAACATTTTTGTTAATATTTTTTTTTTGTAAACTTTTTTTTATCTTATGTTATTATTAATAAAAAAAAAAAAAAAAAAAAAGAACAATACAGAGAGAGAACTTCTTTCTAAAATATTCGGTTAACAGGAAATATATAAAAATATAAAAATATAAAAATATAAAAATATAAAAATATTATTGTACGCCGAAAGGCTTTACATAAAATTGTATCGTATAATTTAGAGTGCTCGTGTAGAGCCAGTAATTTATTTTAAGAATAAGAAAAGATTGTAAAATAGGGTTTAGCATTTTAGTCCTAAGTAAACATTGGTTAAATTATTGTACAATAAACGCGTTATTCAATCAAAAAAAAAAAAAAAAAAAAACCATATAGAAAAAGTAAGCCAAGTAGTGTAGACATTTTATATATAAAGTTTAATTTCTTCGACTTAAATGTTTGCAACCTGTAAAACCTAATCCGGAAATGAGTACCAGCAAATATCTAGGAAACACTGAATTCAATATCATTATCGCTAGGCGCAAATGCTCTACGTCGAGGAAATAGGTGCCGAACTCGGATAGAATTACTAACGAATTAATAATTAATCGAACATCGATCAATCATCTAATTTTTATTCTTCTTTCAGTTGATCAACATAATTGAAGTATTTTGCAGCTAATATCTCTTATCGATTGCAATTTGGCAGGTAGTTGTTATGCAAAACGCTTGATTTGGATAATAAACAAATATCGTTAAATTTATTCAGTTGTGCTTAAACGATCACGGAGAACTACTCGCTGTCAATCAGACTTGAATATCAATTATCGGATTTTGTTTCCGTTGGCAAATAATTATGCAGCATACGAATATTTATAAATTGGGGAGGAATGTAATCCTATAATCGCTTAGGATGTGAACCGTAATAAATAATTACTTATCAAGTTGGCACGGGCTTTGAAAATAACCTCAGGGGTTTTTATAAAACTTATTACTTCCTGTTAATAATTTATAAGAGTAATTGGTTATTATTGACGATAGGCCGATTCACCGAGATTTTTCAAATATATTGAGGAGTGACACACTGCAGTGTATTCAAGGAATTTGATTAAGTATTTATTTAAGTTATGTAAAGTATTAAGGAATGTTTACGAGTTTAATTGGAGGATCGTATTTCGATTTATCGTAAGAGGTTATAGGAGCTGATTTCTAATAAAATATGTTAATTGAACGTGCGTCTGCGTAAAAGGTTCCTGTTACCAGTTAAACCAGAAAACGACTATTTAAATGAGCTCGCTTAAAATGGATTTTTCGATACTCCAAAGGTCGATCCTTAAGACGGATGGAAACGATGGAAAAAGAAGTAGGCGAAGAACATTGGTCTTGAATGCTTGACCATCGTAACCACGAAGTGGATAAATGACGAGGGCGGAGTGTTCCTCACTCTTGTAGATCGATTCATTTATCAGTTCATTGACTTTTGTTGTGAATTTGTGAGCACACGCTGAATAAATCTTTCTGGAAAATAATTACGGAGAAGAAATTCAACTTCGAGTTTACTAGACCAATGTTACTTGTGATATATGTTGTCAAGGGATGGACACGTATGTTGTAGTGACGGAATTAAGAATGTATGGCCAGTATTATTATGAGTTTTTTGGAGCATACAAAACCTATTCCAATATCACAGCTTTATAGCAATCACTGCACATTATAAAGAAACCAAAATTGCTTTCCCTTATAAACTGCCTCCCTTGTAATATTCGATTTATACAGCAGGAAGCCAAATTTCTTTGCCTTTAAAGTTCTTTACACATAAATATGTTTGGATTGATTTGATGCTCTGCACTCTAAGTGGCTTGAAATATTCCATCGAAAGACGAATTGTCTGTTATTTAGTCGACTAAAGTTTTAACGTTTTTTTTTTTTTATATAAAAGTGACAACAACTCTTCAACAAATCGATCAGATCCCCCAAATTGCTATTTTATTCAAGTAAATAAATTCGTATATTTCAGGAGATTTCGATAATAGCAAGCCAAAATGTGGCAAAAAAAAATTGGATGCTTTTTAAATAGAAAAACAAATATAGTAATGCTTATAGAATTTTCTTGCCGCTGTTTTTCTGTAAATGATTTCTGTGGTAGGAGGTTGTCGATGTAAATTGAGCAGAGATATCATATAATAAACTAGAACATCAACCATTAGTCGATTTGTGTCTGCATAATAAAGTTATGCTCCCTTGAAAGTGTCGGTGTACAAACAACACTCGTGTCATTTTCTGCATTATTATAGATATACTACAAAGGCAGGGCAATAAGTCTTTAGAAAATGTGGCCGATTTTCTTCTATTTTCTTATCTATCTGACGTAATAATGACGTATAATACTGTCCTGTTATCGTCTGTTTCTTTTCCAAATAGTCAATGAAGACAATACCATGTGCATCCCAAAACACAGTAGCCATAACAATTCCAGCTGATTTCACCATCTTTGCTTTCTTTGGAGCCCGTTCGCTTTTAACAATCCTTTTGACTGTTCTTTCGCCTCGGGAGTGTAGCGGTGCATTCATGTTTCATCTATAGTTACTAATCTGCGCAGAAACTCATCTGCATTACGACGCAAGCGCTCCAAAAATTCTCAACTGAAAGCAAATGCGACACCCATCTCTCAGATATATACATGAAACAAATATATCAGATATCTAGTTAGGAATGATGCTTACTAAAAACAGAACATTAGAGATGCTACGAGCATCATTGTAGGCGTGTGGCGGTTCTACTGACGCCACTGCTACCTTTTCCACTTACCTACAAATCTTCCTGCCCTAAAGCTCTAAAGACCTCATTGTTTTTCGCTTATGCAAGCACCATAACACCCTCAAGCATTTTCCCATCAAGCACATTCACGCAATTAATGCGTTATATCATTTTTCCTGGGAGAAATCGGTACGCCAGTACCGCATACATCAATGCATCTCAGCATCGGTCTAAAAAGAAAACTTTTCGGTTGCCATACTAAATAACCGAAATAGATTATAGAAACATTCAGCAGGACCCCTGTCTGCCTGCGTTTGCTGTCCCACACGTGCGCGCAGATTTTTATGGTGTATCCGTACCCAGGGCGTCTTTTATTCAACCTACAAAGCATAGCGCAACTCGCGCCTAGCTGCCAAGAGCGGAATTCTTTGCCAGTGTAAATATTCACACTGGGATTCGATCCTAGACTTGCTATGGATGCAATACACAATCAACGTGGATGTAAACAAAACCGTCATTGTGTAATCATCCCAAATGCATCCTAATCACCAGCGCAATATTTAAAGAGCTACAAGCACTTCGTCCAAAGATGCACTCGCATGTGAATTTTCATTCCCACGGTTTGTACACCCAAGAGCTCGCGTCACGAGAAAACAAAGTGATCCGCGCGTATGTGGACACACCCTCGTTAGGATATATGTACCGGATATCCACTCTGATTGGTCGGTCTCAAAAGGAAAATTTCATTTCCTTTTCACCACACCACCAAACTCATCCCAAACGGGGTTTGAATCTTTGAGTCTTATTCCAACTACCGATCCGATCGGTGAGTCTTCTGCTCCCCGTAGCGTCCGGGGACGCGTACATCCAGAATTCGGGATTAATCAAATACCAAATATGTTTAGTTAATGGTAATAGTCGGCCTTATAGTGCGAAGCGTTTAGATAGTCTGTGTTGTATACGTTTGATCGAGGGCAATGAGAAAGCTTTAATTAATACATTCGAAGGGTTTCAAGTGACTTTTAATTCATGTTTTTTTCATTTAATAAATCCAAAAGTAACTATCAGTTACCGTCAACTAAGTAACCTTTTACTTAATAACCAACAAAAACAAGTGAATCTATGCGTTTTATTTTCCTCTCCTCGGTGGATAGTCGCAGTAAGCGCAGTACTACGGAATGCGTTGGTGTAAGGATTACCTAGTGAGTCAACAAGTGGAGGACTTCGAATCGCGACGATGGGTTTTCGGTTTATGCAAAGATTTTGGTTTGCCGTGCACTGTTCACATTCATATAAATCAATAGTTAAAAGCAATTCGAGTTCATTAATCAACTGTGTGCTCGCCATAGAAATGCTATCCTGATATCTGCGGGGCACTTTTATCATGTCGTTGTGTCCGGTGAACTATTTACAGCGGAATTGTGATGGAGGAAGAAGGGAATCCAGTGCAGTACGCCTGCACACCATACTTCTTCCCCACAGCCGTTTTTAAGGATTTATTGGCCTACCCTAGTATAAGTGCCGTTCATCAATAGTATATTTACGTTGGTGTTCTCCTTTGAGGACAAGACGCAACACTGAGTTTTTATGATTTGTGTTTCTAAGGGTTTATTGACCTACCCTCGCATAAATGCCGTTCATCAATAGTATATTTACTTTGGAGTTCGCCTTTGACGACAAGACGCAACACTGAGTTTTTTTTATTTGTGATTTGTCGACCTTTTTTGGAATTGTTCGTTGGACATATATCTATTTGGGAAACGCCCAGTAGAATAGGACAGATGGAAGAGTTTCCGCAGCAGCGAGTGTAGTAGAAAAGCTCTTCAGAAGAATTGGGGATCAGCGAATTCGTTTACCCTCAGTTACTTTTTTATTTTACTTTTCCCAAGAAAGGCAAACCTATAGCGGTGATGTTTGCTTAGCTACACGAGAAGATGCAAAAGAAAAAGTACACCTTAATCTATGGATGGTGCACTTGTTCATTACATTGCACCGGCTCAGATGACTAATACCGCTTATTTACCCTGGAAAAGGTAACTGGTTTTTTTTAATAGCTGCCGGTGACAGCGTTTTGGCCAAATTGTGTCGCCTAACAGCTTAAATCTTTTCACTTTGAATTGCTATTCCTCCTATATCGATATGTTACATAATTAAATCACCCTTTTTGTTTCACTTTTCGTTGCAAGCGAAACCAAATCCACCCTTATTCAAGCTGCTCTCGTTTGCAATTTCCCACATTCTGCCTGGGTTCACTGACTGCTGAGTAAATTTTCGAGAGTTTATTCGCATTTAGAGGGTGGGGAAATTGAAAAATAAGGATGAGTCTGCGATCGGGAATGGGTGATCGGTATAAAAGGGCGCGAATGGGCAAAGGGCCTGTTGAAAACCAGATTTAGCAGATTTATTAAAAAGCTGAATACAATAAAGAAAAACTGATTTGGAAAAAAAGGAAACGTTTGGCTTTCCTTGGAGTGGAAAACTAATTTCCATTAGTTCGTGGCGGAGTGTTCTTGTGGAAGACTTTCGAGAAATCCTTAATGTTACAAATGGTGATCCAAGACTGGGTGATGAAAAGCAAGAACGAAGTAGAAGAAACACAATTATAAGGCGGGGGTACTGTGGTGGTTCCGCCAAACCCCACGGCCCACTTACCTGAAAAACCCCCCATATCCACAACCAAACTCCTATTGTCCCCCGCCAATGCTTAATAAAAAGAATTTTTTCTCAAGGGCATTCATACATGTATCAATGCGTCTTTGCATAAGCGACCTAAAACCGAATTTCCAATTAGTGTAGATTTTCACACTAGCGTTCGATCCTGGCGTCGCCATAGATACCATGTTTCATTGACACAGATGGTATATACAAACCGTCATTGTATAACCATCTAATCTGCCTTGCAATGACTTGCAACTATCGATACAGCTGCAAGCACTTTACCCAGAATTGCTTCTTTGTTTGAATCTTCAAACAAGCATCGACTTCGCGTATAGCCGCCGGATTGAATTCAAAGCATAAACAATGCAAATATAGAATCCGTTTCCCACAAACGAATTTCCCTGTATATACAAATGCTAGCAAGGGATTTGTTTCGTCCACCAACCCATTAGAACCTTTCCCAATGTCTATTCGTATATTTTCAGAAGGGCATCACTCATCTAAGACTTTTATGATGCCCTCGTCTCATCTTTTCTTTTACCACATTTCCTCGCTGTATCGTCGTCTATTTATTTAAACGCGATGCACTCTATAGACAACGATCTTTTCGATCCTTTTGTCTCTACCGCCTGTCTGCTTCGTTTACCCATTGCCCTTGAGCACGTGTAAACCACACAGATCTGAACGGTCGCACACATACCACCATGATCTTCATTACAAGAGCTGGTTTCCTATTCCACCAAGAGAGACTTTACGTTTCTCTGGTGGTAGGAAAAAACGATATCCTTAGTGAAGAGGATATCTACCACGACACCACAAACTCACCCCATAAGCAAATCATCTCTGCACGAGATGACTATCGCTGAGTTCTTTTCCATCCACCGATCGCCATGGTCGTTGCCGACTTCCGCTCTCCGGTGCGCACGGAGACGCGAAAATCACCGAGTCGCGTTTGTGTAATAATTTTGAAACAAAAAAGAACAATAAAATAAGTAAAAATCATGTGCCTCATAGACATAACTCGCATTTCCCACGTACAGTGTAGTGTTTGCAACCGCCGGGTCGAATATTATATTTGCTGCAGTCTTCGAAGATTGTGTTTTTATTGACTTCACATTGTAACTTTCACGCAGTGCTACCGTAAAATAAATAAAAATAAACGAAAGAAATCCTGTGTTTTATATTTTCACTTGGTGTGATGGCATGTTCTGTGACAATTGTTCGACGTTGGTGTTACCTTTCCTGCTGCAGTGAATCACCAAGAGATTGGTGGAACCTTGTTGAACAGTGGAGTGAATTCTGGAGGAAGAAGGGAACAAAGTGCCCATGTCCGGCACCATACTCCTTCCCCGCAGTACCACGAAACATCTACACAGACCATTTCAAGAATCCTTCCGCCGACATAAACCCCGGGGCACAATCGTGAGTATGTAGTGCTCTGAAAAGCTGTACCATATTCTTGTGCGCCCCCCCCCCCCACCCCCCCTCCCCCAAACAACCAAACTTAAATTCGCAATAAACGAATCAAATGTTCTTTTATAGCCCTTGCACCCAATTTCCCCTAATCCTAAACTCATATCCACAAACGACATTAACCCGATCCAACAAAATTTCTGGTAAACGAATCAAATATTCGTTATCATCCATATACACCAATTCTCATGATCCCCAAACAAAAACAGACACATGGTAAGTTGAACCAGTTGTTCAACTACCATACTCACGCCCATAATTCCGAGAATTCGCGTAACCGAGTTCTTATCTCAAATACTAACACTTGACTCCAGCCAAAGTATTTTTTCGAGATTTTGCTTTGATTTCGATCCCTTCGCGATACAAAATCTGGATTTAGTTTCATTTATAAGGGGATGCAGCGTGATCTCGCGGATGCAGTTATCACAAAATCAATATCCCTGGAGGTGGTGCCGATCCAAGTAATCTAATAAATAGTGAAAATAAGTGTAAGACAAGTATATACATTTAAATAAAGTAGTCAAGTTAAATAGTGTGCTTTCGGCAGGTTTAGCTGCTCCAATGCAGATGTGAACTAGGTAGTGAGAATTTCTTACTGAGAACATTTTACCGAGAACTGGTGAGTAGAGTCGTGGCATCCCCACAAAACATCCTTTCAGCTTTTCCGAGCACCACCTGGGTTACTCGGCGCAGGGACGCTATTCCCGGAACGACATCCCAAGAACGATCGGTCGCTACTCTTCCCGGTTAACTCCGGAAGCATGGTGGGACCGCAACGGGCGAACTTGATGGGGAATCATAAAGAGATCATGTTCATAAACAACAAAAAAATAGTTACTCTGAAGTAACGCTACAACAAGTACACACCCATTTATAATATATTCATTTTTCTGCAACAGTTGTATGCTTATCTTGTAGTGATCTTCTTTAGGATAAGAAGCTGGCTTTTTGTTGAAAAATGATGTGCGAAACGTTTTCGAAAAATCGGGGAATTAAGTATTTCCGTTCTGTCCTAAAGGTGAAATTATTACTACCATTATTGTTTATTGATCTATAGGAAAGTTCTTGACTTCACTAACTCGACTACGCCATCTTTCAATCTATTAATCAATATTTATTACCTCGAGATCTTTATCAAGTTCATGAAAAAAAAACGAATAATAAGAAAAATCGCATCGAATTGTCACATGGCTGTAAATAACGAGATTACGAGTTACGATTTCAAACCTCTCCACGAAAGCATTAAACATTTAATTTGAAAAATGTAACATATCTTTCATACTCCGCACCTTCCTACGTGACCCCAGGCCATCGGCTCGGTTGACGAAGTGTGGGGGTTCTCTACATCACACAGAACCAACCCACAACCCTAACCTGCAAACATGCAAAAATCAAATCTGCAATAGCATATATTCCCAAATATGCAATAAAATATTTCCCAAACCTCCAAGAGAATATAATTCAACCGAATATATTCTAATCACCACCACATGCATTTTCCCAAAATTGCGTTACCCAATTATCCATATTTCCTCAACGCAACCAAACAACCCACCATTTCTCCGAAGTTCATATGCCTTAACAAAGCGTATACCCAATCCTCAACGGAACACTACCAACCAAATAAACCGCGCGCATTTCCCCGAAATTATTTCGGTTAACATTTCTATCTAAACGATACCCCTTGCTTGCACCCAAGCCATTCCAATTTCCCCCGAAAATGCATGCCCATACTCGCTCGCGTCGCCAAACCAATTCCCGGTACACCCAACCAACGAAGTCAACCCAGCCTGTACGGCCAGAATTCGTTGGAACTGAATCCCTATGCGAGCATAGCAACTCGTCCACAATTCCTCGTAATTGGCGGCGAGCCTAACTCTGCTATGACGCACCGCCACGACGCAGTGAATGAATTATTTTCATTCATGAGTCAGTCGAGATCCAACCACCACCGGGGCCACAACACGAAAGTCGAGTTTTAACCACCATTGAGCCGGGCTGCGTACACGGTTAAGTCAAGTTTTCCTTCCGTTTTACGAGGCGAAAAGGCCCAGTTTCGATCATAGTGGAGTGCGGGTTTAATTTAAAATCGGACAACCTCCAATTGGTCCATACTATCACTTATTGTAAAATCGAACGGTCGAGTGTCAATTAAACGTGGGCGTGGTTAAGAACGCCAAAAATCAGCCGGACGCTGAATCTGTTAAAAGGCGAACTCGTTTAAGGAAGTGCGATTTCTAAACGTTGGACGAATATTTGTGCTAAATAATAAAGAGACATTAACCTTAAAATCAAACCGACGTGTTTCCTTTCGTGGCCGATCCACCTGGTTAAGAACGCCAAAAATCAGCCGGACGCTGAATCTGTTAAAAGGCGAACTCGTTTAAGGAAGTGCGATTTCTAAACGTTGGACGAATATTTGTGCTAAATAATAAAGAGACATTAACCTTAAAATCAAACCGACGTGTTTCCTTTCGTGGCCGATCCACCTGGTTAAGAACACTAAAAATCAGCCGGACGCTGAATCTGTTAAAAGGCGAACTCGCTTCAGAAAGTGCGATTTCTAAACGTTGGACGGATATTTGTGCTAAATAATAAAGAAACATTAACATTAAGATCAAACCAACGTGTTTCCTTTCGTGGCCGATCCACTCCGGTGGACAGTTCTCTCTTGTTGTCGCGGTGGAACGATCCTTGTGCGAAAAATCGTCGGTGCGACCTCAGTGAATCCGGTGCCGTGCGCCGGCACACCATACTAGTCCACCACACTGGTGACCCCGATAAAAAACATACTCCTTCCGAACAGCAATTAAACAGTGACGAGTGCAAGTGGTGATACGCGCCCCCAAATAAAAAATAAAAAGACACTAAACGGTTGCAGTGACCCCAATACAAGAACCACGCAACCTCCAACCAAAACTAAATCAGTGACAGCGCCTAAAATTTAAAATTTAAAAAAAAAAAAAAAAAAAAAAAAAAAAAAAGAAAAAAAAAAAAAAAAAAAAAACCGAAAGACATTAAAAGGGCAACCAGAGCCCCAACGATTTCTAAACCAACCAACAATCCAGCGACGCAACGGAGCCACCTCAGCATCATCGAACCAGGAACGACCCGAACAACATCAGCAAACATCTCATCAGGAACCCCTAGTTTTCGTAAGCCCTCCAATTAATTATTTGGTTTAGTTGTGCAACCGTGTCCAATTAAATTAAGTGCGCATCAAATAAACTATAACAGATTCGAAGAATTTACTTGCAATAATTTCTCTTCCACCCTTGAACCAAGCAGTATAGATTGAATTATCCTTAATTTTGCGCCCGTAATTAATACCCCATTATTGTGTCATATAATAAATTGAGTCCGTTTCTAGGTTGTATATGTAAGCAAAATATTTGACAAAACCAATATAGAAGAGAAGGAAACACTGAATGTATGCTTATCGATACCTAAATAGAACTTAAGTTTAACGCATTCAACTAAACCGACCGGCAATATATTATAACAAACAAATTTATACAATTAACTTAAAAACTGTACAGATAAAACTTTTCATTTTCCCTAACCATAACACAAACGGCACAATCCCGAAATCTGCCAAGAAAAATTGTAAGTTTATTGAAAAAAAATATACATAAAGAATGCAACACTACCAATAGAATTAATAAACAATTGTAAACCCCTTCTGGGTACACACTCGGGTCGAGCCCGCGCACACACACCCTTATTTTTAAATATTCAACCCAATAAGCTTTACTTTGCATCAACAAAATAACAGAAATTAAGAAATTAACGCACACAACTAAGCCGCATCTCAAATAGCAATTCATTTAGTTTCGCCTCTGCAACCAGAGACCAACTCACGGTTTTCTCCTGAATTCCTCTTAGTTTCTTCCTATTTTTTTTTACCCAAAACATGTATTCAACCTTAATTAACATTTAAACCACGGCAATACCAAAGAACAAAAATAATCAATCTCAATTTTAATACACGAAAGATTACCAAAAAGAGCAACTGAATTAAAATTTATAAGAAGAAACAACCACCATTGATTATAAGGCAGAGGAAAACTAAATAATTAGTAAACAATACTACCCCCAAAAACTAAAATTACATACCGTAATAATTAATTAATTACATACATTACCGTAAGCCCCTTCTGGGCACAATCCACGCACAGCACCTTATTTACAGCACTCGCGACAGCACTCGACTCCACTCAAGCCTCTCGACTCCCCGCGTCCACAAGCGACTCCTTTGACAATACCGAAACTTGCTCGACACCTTCGCGGACCCCCTCGACTCACGTGTCCTCTTCACGCCTCTCCGCTACGCTCATAGACACACCCCGTCTCCCCTCAATTCCTCAATCCCGTCTACCCCCACGACTTCGGCACCACTATGCCCACCACACGAGCCGGTACTACCCAGCAGGAACAACCGCGATCCAACTCCCCCGCGTTCCAGGACGCTTCCGGCGTCGAATTCTCACCCCTTACCCAAAATATAAAGCTCCCCCCGTTCGACGAGGAGGATCCAGAGCTTTGGTTCGCTACAGCCGAACGTTTTTTCCGGTTCGCCAACATCCACGATGAAGAACATCGTGCTATAGAATTGCTGCGGGTGCTGGATGGGACACAGCGGACGCATATCGCGCACGCAATCAGGTCACCAGGCCCCAACCCATACAGCAACATGCGGGAGACGCTCCTCAACGCCTTGGACCAACCCATCAGCATCAAACAGCAACGACTGGCGAATGAGACCAATTTCTCGGGTATTAGACCATCCCTTTTCCTGACCCATTTACGCTCGATAGCGGGGACCAGGATCTCGGATGACCTAATTAGGCCACATTTTCTGAGGAATTTACCTCAACACGCCCGCTCGGCACTATTGGCCCAACCTAACCAAAGTTTGGCCTATTTATCAAAGGTGGCTGATTCGATTATGGAAACCTTGGACCCACAGTCTGAGCTACCACCATATCAAGTCGCGGCGGTTAGTCAACACGCCGCACTGCCTACACGGCACCCTCAGCCGTCTCAAACTGCACCTCGAACCGCTCTGGTAGCGTCGACTCAGCTACCCCCCTCATCCTCTAGAAGGCACACTGGCCTTAACACGAATTCAACCCAACAAACCCTCGACCATATTATCGGCGATCCCCAGCCAGACAGCCCCCCTACTCAGGTCACTACGGCCGACCTACTCGCGCTTCAGGCCTCATTCCGCCGCGAACTGGATCAAGTTTGTGCGAGGTTCCAAAACACACAACGAAGCGTTCAGAACCGCCCAACGAACCGGCGGCAACCTCCACAAAATACATCCCAGCGGACTTCTTTTCGTCGCCCACCTCCACGGCCCCCTCGTGACGAACCCGCCAACACGCAAAATCCGCCCAACAATACCGTCACACGCGCTTGGTGCGCCAACCACCAACGATACGGGGATCGTACAATTAATTGTAGGGCACCCTGCGGGTGGACTCGACCACCCAACAACCCGCCCCAGCCTTTAAACTAATTCTGCCGACCGACACCCCCGCGCAACCGGCCGGCACCGCATCCATAAGACGCCTCACAATCAGGGACCCGAAACTAAATATCAATTTTACCATCGACACCGGCGCTGATATCTCGGTCCTTCCGCGCTCGTTCGCCCCACCTAACCGCGTGCCCACCGCCTTACAATTGTCAGCAGCAAACAATTCTCCGATACGCACGTACGGAAGGAAAAAGCTGACACTCCACCTGGGTCTCCGACATCCAATCACACACCAGTTTGTGATAGCTGATGTTAACGAACCCCTAATAGGTTCCGACCTATTAGGAAAACACAATCTGTTGGTCGATTCGACACACAACAGGCTAGTAGCCCACACCGCACCTTCCTCGCCCTTGTCGGCATCTCCAGCGGTAATACCCAGGGCCACACCGTGTACAGACCCTATCCAAGCTATGGTACAGGAATTCGCCAATACGACAATTCCTCTACCTAACCAGCGACGACATAAGGCAAATGTGTTTCATCACATCGAGACACGGGGCCCCCCAGTAAGCCAACGCGCACGTCGCCTGGCTCCAGAAAAACTACGCGCGGCACGCGCCGAGTTTGATGAAATGATAGCACAAGGTATCTGCCAACCATCAGACAGTCCTTGGGCAAGCCCACTCCATTTAGTTAAGAAACGTTCCGGGGAGTGGCGCCCATGCGGGGACTACAGACTGCTGAATGCAGCAACAGTCCCCGACAGATACCCCATTGCACACCTATATGATTATTCATATAAATTACGAGGGTGCAAAGTCTTCACCACCCTGGATCTCACCAGGGCTTACCACCAAATCCCGGTGGCACCCGAAGACATCCCAAAAACGGCAGTCATTACTCCTTTCGGACTCTTCGAGTTCAAAGTAATGACTTTCGGTCTCAGAAATGCCGCGCAGACATTTCAGAGATACATCGACTCGGCTTTACGTGGTCTCAATTGCTGTCATGCTTACCTCGATGACATTCTCATCGCCTCACGAGACCACGCGGAACACAAGCGCCATCTACGAGAGGTCCTCGAGCGCCTCCGCGAATTCGGCCTCGTCATCAACCCAGATAAGTGTCAATATGCCAAAGAGCAAATCACATACCTGGGCTACATTGTTGACGATCGGGGCATCCGCCCACTTCCAGACCGTGTAGAGGCCCTCACCCAATATCCACGTCCAACCAACATAAGCGAGCTCCGACGTTTCCTCGGCATGCTCAATTTTTACAGACCCACCCTTAAAGACGCCGCCCAAACCCAGGCTCCTCTGACTGAATTTCTAAAAGGAGCAAAGCGCAACGACAAGCGCCCAATTCCATGGACAGAAGCTTCGGACCGTGCGTTCCAACTGTCCAAGGAGCAACTGGCCAACGCCACACTACTCCGATATCCCTTAGAGGGAGCGGTTTTGTCTATCCAATGCGATGCATCGGATTCCGCAATCGGAGCAGTTCTCCAACAAGATTTTGAAGGCCAACCGGAACCGCTCGGTTTCTTTTCCAGGAAACTGAGTCCCACAGAGCGGCGATACAGCGCCTATGACCGGGAATTACTGGCGATCTATAGCGCCATTAAATATTTCCGTCACATGGTAGAGGGTCGGCCGCTCTCCGTGTATACAGACCACAAACCTCTGGTCTTCGCGTTCCGGAAAAAGTCGGGAAACGCTTCCCCCCGACAAGAACGTCAACTCGACCTCATCGGCCAATACACTACCGAAATTAAACATATCCCCGGTCCACAGAACATCTCGGCGGACGCCTTTTCTCGAATCGATACGATTCATTTGCGCGCCACTCTGAACAACGTCGACCTAGCCCTGGCCCAACAGGAGGACAGCCAGCTCGAATCTCTCCTAACTGCCGATACAGCACTCGAGCTACGCAAAATCACCCTCCGCGATCCTTTGGGCGAAATCTGGTGCGATGTTTCAACTGGAACCGCCAGGCCCTATATCCCTGAGAAGCTTCGTAGGGGCGTGTTCCAGGTCTACCATGATCCAGCCCACCCCAGCGGCCGCGCAACCGCTGCCGCCGTCCGTAAGAAATTCATTTGGCCCCGAATGAGCAAAGACCTCACCACCTGGGCCCGCGCTTGCCTCCAATGCCAGCGCTGCAAAGTAGCGCGGCATAATGTATTAGAACCTGCACAATTTAAGCTACCCACGGCACGCTTCGCCCATGTCCATATCGACATAGTGGGACCGCTTACTCCATCAAGAGGATTTTCCTACATCCTCACCATGATGGACCGCTTCACGCGATGGCCAGAGGCGACCCCCCTCAGAGCAGTTACTGCCGAATCTGTCGCCAAAGCCTTCTACTCAACCTGGGTCACACGTTTTGGCGTGCCCGCTACCATTACCTCCGACCGAGGACCGCAATTCGAAGCAACAATCTTCAGACAGCTGACAGACCTCCTCGGCTGCCAACGAAGCCGTACGACGGCCTACCATCCCCAATCCAACGGCATGATCGAACGCTGGCACAGGTCTCTCAAGGCCTCCCTCATGTGTCATAACGACACCAAATGGTTTGACGCTCTACCTACCGTACTCCTCGGTCTGAGGACTAGTTTTAAGGAGGACCTAGGCGCGTCCGCTGCGGAACTCACCTATGGCACCAACCTCCTACTACCAGGCGAACTGTTCGTGGATGGTGATACGCCACACAACCAGTCGCAGGGTGTGGGCCACCTCCGCGACCTTCTTCGTAAGGTTAGAGCATCGCCCGTGACCAGGCATGGTTCTAAAAAACTGTTCGTTCACCCTGAACTGCACAGCTGCACGCACGTCTTTGTCAGGGTGGATAAGGTCAAAAAACCCTTGGACCCCCCATACGACGGCCCCTTCAGAGTCTCCAACCGCATGAGCGACCGTGTCTTCGAGATCGACATCCGAGGCAAACGATCCACGGTCAGTGTCGAGAGACTCAAACCTTGTTTCCTGGAGGCTTCCGCCCCAGACCCTCAACCCGCACCAATACCCGATCCCACCAGCAACCACCAGCCGCCCCAACCACCACGTACCCGTAGCCAAGCGCGCCCCCCTAGACAAACCAAACCCACCGGACCCCTAGCTACCTAACACCCCTCCCGCCACACACCAACCTACTCCCTTCGCCCTACCCTTATTTCGTGACTGCGTCACTGGGCGGGGAGTACTGTGGGGGTTCTCTACATCACACAGAACCAACCCACAACCCTAACCTGCAAACATGCAAAAATCAAATCTGCAATAGCATATATTCCCAAATATGCAATAAAATATTTCCCAAACCTCCAAGAGAATATAATTCAACCGAATATATTCTAATCACCACCACATGCATTTTCCCAAAATTGCGTTACCCAATTATCCATATTTCCTCAACGCAACCAAACAACCCACCATTTCTCCGAAGTTCATATGCCTTAACAAAGCGTATACCCAATCCTCAACGGAACACTACCAACCAAATAAACCGCGCACATTTCCCCGAAATTATTTCGGTTAACATTTCTATCTAAACGATACCCCTTGCTTGCACCCAAGCCATTCCAATTTCCCCCGAAAATGCATGCCCATACTCGCTCGCGTCGCCAAACCAATTCCCGGTACACCCAACCAACGAAGTCAACCCAGCCTGTACGGCCAGAATTCGTTGGAACTGAATCCCTATGCGAGCATAGCAACTCGTCCACAATTCCTCGTAATTGGCGGCGAGCCTAACTCTGCTATGACGCACCGCCACGACGCAGTGAATGAATTATTTTCATTCATGAGTCAGTCGAGATCCAACCACCACCGGGGCCACAACACGAAAGTCGAGTTTTAACCACCATTGAGCCGGGCTGCGTACACGGTTAAGTCAAGTTTTCCTTCCGTTTTACGAGGCGAAAAGGCCCAGTTTCGATCATAGTGGAGTGCGGGTTTAATTTAAAATCGGACAACCTCCAATTGGTCCATACTATCACTTATTGTAAAATCGAACGGTCGAGTGTCAATTAAACGTGGGCGTGGTTAAGAACGCCAAAAATCAGCCGGACGCTGAATCTGTTAAAAGGCGAACTCGTTTAAGGAAGTGCGATTTCTAAACGTTGGACGAATATTTGTGCTAAATAATAAAGAGACATTAACCTTAAAATCAAACCGACGTGTTTCCTTTCGTGGCCGATCCACCTGGTTAAGAACGCCAAAAATCAGCCGGACGCTGAATCTGTTAAAAGGCGAACTCGTTTAAGGAAGTGCGATTTCTAAACGTTGGACGAATATTTGTGCTAAATAATAAAGAGACATTAACCTTAAAATCAAACCGACGTGTTTCCTTTCGTGGCCGATCCACCTGGTTAAGAACACTAAAAATCAGCCGGACGCTGAATCTGTTAAAAGGCGAACTCGCTTCAGAAAGTGCGATTTCTAAACGTTGGACGGATATTTGTGCTAAATAATAAAGAAACATTAACATTAAGATCAAACCAACGTGTTTCCTTTCGTGGCCGATCCACTCCGGTGGACAGTTCTCTCTTGTTGTCGCGGTGGAACGATCCTTGTGCGAAAAATCGTCGGTGCGACCTCAGTGAATCCGGTGCCGTGCGCCGGCACACCATACTAGTCCACCACAGAAGCGATACACACAGAACGTCGCAATGTACATACGACGACGCTGGAAACGCAAGATCAGAAAGTTGCCGATCACAAACGTCCTTCCAGCGATCCGTGGGTTCGTTCGCCTGCCCGCATTGGGTGGTCGGATCGTGTTTCTCGTTTTTCAGCCACTTCTAGATTGTTGTCCTTCCTTTTTTGCTTTCTATACATTTTAGCTAGGCAAGGTAATTTAAGTTAGGTGGTGAGTTATTCTAACATTGTACAGTAGTCTTAAGATAGATTCAGTGGGGCAACTCATGTCCCCCACGTTAAATTTAAATAAATACGTCTCCAAGGAAAATCGCGGGATCACTAGAAGAAAAATAATAAGTGCTTTTTCTTTCGTGTTTAAAAATATTACACAGGGACTTCTATGTAGAAGTTTTTATTCGTATGTTATTCTCTTGACCTTCACTCTTATCAGGATCTCAAGGTCAAATCTGTATTATAAGGAACAGAATTTCAGATGATTGAAGAAAGTATGATATAAAAACGGCATGCGTCTAGAAAGGGTACTCTGACGAAAATTTACAACGCTGTATTGTAGAGGTAGAAGGCAGATGTAGTTCATATTGAAAATGATAATATTGTAACTACAATAAATATATTGTATTATTAATTATATATATATATATATATATATATATATATATATATATATATATATATATATATATATATATATATATATATATATATATATATATATATATATATATATACATATATATATATATATATATATATTATGGAAGAGGATCTTTAAGAATTAAATGTGAAGATTGCTCTCCTGACAAACCCTATTAAATTCTTTATATTCTAGTACATGAGACTATCCGCCATTTCTATTATGTGTAATTTTTTTTCTGGTTAAATTATTAGGCGTACGAAATCGTTGAAGGAAAGACGCCTGATCCTATTAACCTTGCAACAACAATTTGTTATAACTAACTTTCTGTGATCACTATTGGAACACAGGCTAATAGTACCATTAAATGGAAATGTTTTGCCAGATACAGAAAAGTTAACTCCAGAAGAACTTCCGGGTTTGAAAAACACACCTTAGCACTGTAAGTGTGCTTTTTTTTATTTATTGGCCTGTAGGAACCCAGAAGTTCATGACCTCACCGACTCGGCTCCGCCATTGTTCCCTGTCCTTTGGGCTCTCCTTCCACGTTCGACCATCCGATCCGATCTCCTCGAGGTCCAATCTAACATTGTCCTCCCATCTCCGTCGCGGCCGTCTTCTCGGTCTCTTTCCCATTAGTTTACCGTCAAGAATTCTATGCACGGTCCTATCATCGCTCATTCGCGCTACGTGTCCGGCCCATCTTAATCTTCGCGACTTGATTACTCCCACTATTGTAGGTTTGCGGTAGAGCTCTTCCAATTCGTGGTTGTGGAGTTTCCTCCATTGTCCTGACTCCTCGTCAAATTTACCACCAAAGATACCCCTTAAAACTCTATTCTCGAATACGCGGACTTTGTTCTCTTCCCGTTTTGTGAGAGCCCATGTTTCGCATCCGTATAGAGCAATCGGCATGGTTATGGTTCTATAGACACCGAGCTTTATGTTCCGTGATATCAATTCGGATTTTAATAGTTTATTGGCTGCATGCCAACTAGCGTTGCCGGAATGTAGTCTTTTGTTAATTTCCTTTGACGTTTCGTTTCTGGTCGTCAATATCGTTCCCAGATATTTAAATTCTTTGACATTTTCAAATATCTTGCCCCTGACGTTTACATGTGTTCTCTGAGGTCCACCTGCTCTCGTCGTAATCATGTATTTTGTTTTGTCTTCATTTATTTCTAGGCCCACCTCTTCTGCTGCTTGCATGATGATTTCACAGTTTTTACTTACAGTTTCGAGATTATCGCCCAGAACGGCGATGTCATCCGCATACGCGAGCACTTGTGTGACCTCGTTCAGGGATGATCCGGTCGTGTTGCCGTCTTGTACCTTCCTGATGACATACTCGAGTACAAGGTTAAAAAGGCATGGTGAGAGGCCATCCACCTGTTTTAGTCCGTCCCGGATTTCAAATGGTTCTGAGAGGTGGTTTTCTATTCTAACTCGCCCTTTGTTTTCGTTCATGCAGATTTGAATGAGGGCGGCATTTTTTTCGGGATTCCCAGCTCAACCACAATATGCTAAAGTCTTTGCCTTGCGACTGAGTCGTAGGCTTTTTTGAAGTCAACGAACAGTTGCTGAACCGTCTCTCCGTATCCCAACTTCTTTTCCAGCAGTTGCCTTATTGTGAACATCTGGTCGCTTGTTGACCAGTTCCGACGGAATCCGCATTGGTAGTCTCTGTAGTATTCCAGAATACTACTGTCCTTATGATTATTAACTTTAACACTGAATCTCATTATTTATCTAACACATCCTTAAAACATTCTCTTAACATATCTAACACTCTCACTTAATATATATCCTTAATAAACATCCACACTATTCTATATCAAAGCAGTTTCAGTACACTTCATACATGCCCCTTTTTTCATAACATGCCCCTTTTCTCATTCGAAACATAGCTCTTTGATTTTCGTTCAAAGTTTGTTCAAAATTAAAAGGCACAGTAGATTAAGTAATACTTTGATAAAATTGATTTTGTTCAAGTTATAATTTACAGTAGATTAGAACACTAAGTTATATAAGAAGAGAGAAAAATTCATTGTAAGGACAGTTGAGGAAAAGATAAATTTGAGAAAACAGTTGAGAAAAAGATAAAGTTGAGAAAACAGTTGAGAAAAAGATAAAGTTGAGTTAAGAGTTGAGTTAAGTAAAGTTGAGAAAACAGTTGAAGAAAGAATATACAGTTGAGATTAGAGTTAAAAGTTCAGACAAAAAGAAGTTCAGTTGGAAGTTCAGAGAAGTTGAGCAGAAGTTCGAAGTTCAGAGAAGTGAATAAAGAAAAGAATTTAAATTATTAAATTCGCAAAGAAGAGTAAAAGATGAATCTTGAGTTTTAATTAATATTAATAGATTAAAAATAAAAGGTCCACGCGCTTCCCTCCAACGAGGAAGCACGGCGCTGGCTTACAACATCTCCCAATATTTCTTCTGCGTACGGTGTGATTCTTGCCAGTATGACATTTGCTAATATTTTGTATGTAGTTAGGAGCAATGATATTCTTCTGTAATTTTCGCAGTCAGATCTGTCGCCTTTTTTGAAAATTACTTAATCTACTGTGCCTTTTAATTTTGAACAAACTTTGAACGAAAATCAAAGAGCTATGTTTCGAATGAGAAAAGGGGCATGTTATGAAAAAAGGGGCATGTATGAAGTGTACTGAAACTGCTTTGATATAGAATAGTGTGGATGTTTATTAAGGATATATATTAAGTGAGAGTGTTAGATATGTTAAGAGAATGTTTTAAGAATGTGTTAGATATATAATGAGATTCAGTGTTAAAGTTATTGACTATTGAGGTTTTCCATTCTTCCGGAATGACGTCCTCGTCCCATATTGTTTTAACCAGGTGGTGGATCTTTCGAGCGGTTGCCTCTCCTCCATGCTTCACAAGCTCTGCCGGTATGCAATCGATTCCGGGAGCCTTGTTGTTTTTCAGTCGATTTATCCCGTCTACAACTTCGTCGAAAGAGGGCTCTGGGATCTGGAGCTCGGCTGTGTTTATGTCTGGTGCGTTTATTTGTGGTTGATGGGTGCGCATATTGCGCAGGTTTTCAAAGTACTGCTTCCATCTGGTCACGATATTTTTCGTTTCTGTCACCAGACAACCGTTTGTGTCTCGGATTATTTGGGCTCTCCCTCAGTAGCCATTTTTAATTGAATTTATGCCGGCATACATACCTCTGCTGTTCGTTGCTCTGCCATTTTCTAGGATTTTTTCGATCCGAGTCTTCTCCCATTCGCGTTTTTTGCGTTTGAAAGATGTGGTTGTTTCTTTCCGGATTGTCGCGTATCTTCCTGTGTTGACTTCATCATATGCTTCTAAGTGGATCATTCTGAGGCGTTTACGTTGTTCGATCTTTGCCCCGCACTCATCGTCAAACCAAGGTTTGGACTTAGTTGTTTTCTTAAATCCTAATACCTCTTGGGCTGTTTGTTTGATTGTGTCTCTGATCGATGTCCATTTAGTGTTTACACTATTGACTTCCTCTTCCACACTACTGTCATTCTCTAGGATGCTAAATCAATTCGTTAGTTCGTCTTGATATTCATCCCTTTTGCGTAGGTCTTTTAGCTTATCAATCTCGAACTTTTTGCTCGTCTCCCGTGACTGTCCATGTGGGTTTGCTGCAAGCCGACTTCTAATTTTGCCCATCACTAGAAGGTGATTAGAGTCGCAATCTGATCCTCTATATGGTATTACGTCAAGGATATTCGAGTGGTGTCTTTTGTCTATGAGGAAGTGGTCTATTTGGTTACGCGTTACGCCGTCGGGTGGTATCCATGTGGCTTTATGGAATTGCTTTTGCTTGAACATCGTGCTTTTCAGTACCAGATCTTTTGACGCTGCGAACGTGATAATTCTAATACCATTATCATTTGAAACGTCATGTAGGCTTTCTTTACCCATTGTTGGTTGGAAGATATATTCCTTTCCAATTTTCGCATTGAGGTCACCGAGGTGGATTTTAAGATCGAATGATGAGATCCCATCAAATACTTCCTCTAGGGTCTCGTAGAATGTGTCCTTCGTTTCTTCGTCGGTAGATTCTGTTGGGGCGTGTACGTTTATAAATACATAATTGTACCATGGGTCCTGTATTTTTAGCACCGACATTCGGTCATTAATAAATTGCACATCTTTTACATGGGGCGTAATCTTCTTGCTTATGATGAAGCCAATTCCGAGGTTATGTGTATCGGTACGTCCACATGCTAGTGTAAACCCATTGGTTTCGATTACTTGATGTGGGGGTCGAACTTCCTGAAGCGCGACGATGTCCATTTTATATTGTTTCGCGTTTTCTACGACCGTCTGTATCGCGCCTGGTTTATATAACGTTCGAACATTCCACGTGCCGACGCGTATATCCCGCTTTTTCAGTTTTTCCCTACGTCTTCTTTTTGCCGAGTCGGTGTTATCTTGATGATTTGTTCCCTTATGTAGTGTTGGCTCAACTCACCTACGCCTACCGGGTTTTCGTGGGATTGTTTTTTGTATATTGGTTATTCATTTTTGATCCCACTAGTCTTGGAGTTTCAGATAGTCCGCCACATCAGAGCCCCGTTTTGATATGGTAAGGTCTGCTTACTGCTCTGATTCGACCCGGTGTCAGAGAGGCGCCCTTATAATACAGCCGGTATACCCCTGGCTGCAAACCATCCAAGGGGCACGGTGACGCGTAACACCCTGGATTAGGGGTGGTAGATCTTTGTGTGTTACTCCTCGCTAGCCTGTCTGACATGTGTGGCCCTACTGGAGACATATGCTTCCGTCAACATAGCCTGAGTGATTCATTGTAGTTTAAGCCACCGCACCACGTCAAGGTTTCTACCAAGCGGGGGACTGGAAGTGTGCTTAAAAACTCAAATATTGAATGATTAAAACAGGAAACATTGTTTCAGAAAGCAACTCTCACATTTCAATCACAGATATCATTTATACGTAATATAGGTACGTGATTCAGTGTCGTCCAATGGAAATTGATTCAATTACATGTACATAAGACCATTGGAAAGAAGAATAGCAACACCTATCAACCTTGCCTAATAGTATTAACATCCGTCACGTAGAAATGCAACAGAATATTTGAATACTTATTTTGATTAGCTTGTCCACGACTAAGTGAAGCCATTACTGTCCGATTGTCACTCAAACTTGTTTCCAATCGCAAACATTATCGGCCTTGATGAGAATCTTAGCGCAGTCTACATAATCTCCATTGTCAAACATTCCTAACAATTAACTCAGGCTTACTCATTACCAAAAGTCTATGAAACGAATGTGGGTAATAAAGAATCGATACCACTTTGACTATCCCCTGAAGTCTTAATCACAACACAATAGAATTCCAAAACGAGGTAAATACGTAGGCAGTCTTAAGAGTATATTAATTGGTTCAAGTCATGTGTAGGAAATGTGTTGTTACACGGCCAACTGGGCAAAAAATGTTCAAGGTGTTGATTGACTTTTTAATGGCGAATATTTGTAGTTCCGATTGAATGCAGCTGACATGTTTTGAATTCACGATATCATATCTAAACATTCATAACACAAGTTTTCCCTTAGAAAATATTGTTTATGTATCACTTATATCAATAATGTGTTTGAAAAGAAACTGCTTAAAAGATTGAATTTGGTTAAGGTGACTGCGAATGTCCTTCGAATTAAGTTGTTGATTCATGAAAGAACATTTAATCTACTTCCCAAATGTCCACTTATATCTTAGAATGTCAAGGACAGTGCATGACGCATTCAAATGCTTGATGGTATTTAGCAAGCTTCTCTTTATATCTATTTCGTATAAAGTCTTGTCTGTATATTTTAAAAGGCTTGTCTTTATATCTTAAAAGGCTTGTCTTTATATCTATTGTAGATACCATTGAAAGGGAGATGGTAGGAAAGGCGGCGGATTAAAATAACGACGAATCACATAACCAACCAGGGCATGTATATTCGAGGTTTGCATCTGATCCCACCACACAAACAGTGTATGAAGTTATTACGAACGTTGTATGATATTATCGATATAACCTTTGGGGTCCTACATGCCACCTCGACGCGTTATTGGTATTCTGTTTCCAATTATTGCACTGACACGAGAGTTTCGCGCCGACAATTGTTACATCTATGGCTTGAAAAGCGGTTTGACTGTATTTGCCAAACAGAGTCCAGCAATTGTTTCCCCACCGTGGTACTGAAATGCTGGAAATTTCTCACCATATATAATTTAATCCCTGTGCTCTTCCCTCCCCGCGACATAAGTTTACACACAAAAAGTGCTGCCGCAAGATAAGTTTCTTTCCCTGCCCCTGCTCTCAAAATCATGGGATTAATCTAACGTGAATTCTCCTATGTTGGTTATTTTATGCTTTATTAATCCCAAACATTATTTATGAGTACCCATAATAATGTATAAACATGGAATGCAATCAAAGAGTCCACATATCTACGCCTGGGAAAACTTTATGATGGCACAAAAATAGACGTGACCAATAGTGCTACCCATAAAATTACCAAACGCCTGGAAACGATATCAATGAGATATACAAACATATCTTTGACATTTACACTTGTGTAAACACAAAAGGATGGATAACTTTATGATCAACTAACCCGAGGGCACATTACGAAATCAATGAGTTCATCCAATTATCTAATTTGAAATTGTAAGGCCGAAAATCGTAAAGCAAGTGCATCAGATCGTTTTGAGTAATTGTAAACTGAAATTGCGCGAGATAGCTGGGGCTATGAGCATCTCAAAAAACGGGCGGCATACATTTTCCACAATCGTTTGGAGATGAAAAATCTATCGGCGCGGATTGGTGCCGCGTTTTTGACGGTCGAAAGAAAATAGCAGGGCGTTGAGGGTTCAACGGCGGATTTTGCGTTGTTGCAGCGTAATTGAGCGGTCTTTTTTGTACGTTTTGTGACGATGGATGGGTTTGTGGCGTACACAATACACAAGCAAATAGTGAAGAACGCCAAACGAAAATCGAATAAGAAAATGCACCAGAGCCGTATACCATAGCGATAACATAACAATTCCACATCAGTTGAGTGTACTTGAGTTTATAAATCGAATTCGTACAAGCGGCAGTGGCCTGATGTGTTGAGCATTGGTTACATTTTTGGTGATTCTAACTGTCATAGCGTATCCTATAGGGTGGCTGAAGATTGGCTGGAAAGCCACGAAACTCGACCAAAGCGGCCAAAATATCAACGCTCGGCCAGGAAGGTTATGACCTTCGTTTTTTGGGATGAGCGGAGATTTTTCCATGTTTTGTGAATATGGATGAAACATGGGTCCGTTTTTTGGGATGCGCATAATCTTCATGGATTACCTGCAGAGGAGGCGGACGGTCACAGGACAGTATTATGCAGCGTTATTGGACAAACTGAGCAACGAAATAAAGAAAGAACGACCCCATACGGCGAAGAAAAAGTTTCTGTACCACCACGATAACGCGCCGTCACACACGTCCTTGAAATTGATGGCCATATTGAACCAATTACGATTTGATTTGGTTGCTCACCCACCGTATTCTCCAGCCGTGGCCCCCAGCGACTATTATCTGTTCCCAAACTTTAAAGTAACTAAAAAATGGAATGGGTACACTCTGTCAAAACATTTGATCGACGTATATGTGGTTTTTTCAATATCCACTCATATGGGCGGCATAAATTGGCAGTCTCTTGACAGGTTTACATGGCAAACTCGTAAACCCATGTCTCATCAACGATTATAATGCGCTTTATGATCGAAATTGACTCGTTTTACCATACTTTCAGCGACCTTTACGCGATTGAGTTTTTGAAGAAAATTAAGTGACAAAATCAATCACTGTAAAGAACTAAACAAAGATGGATAGAATAATAGTCTAGGTGGTAGGACGGGGAAGGGCGAAGATAAGCCGGATGCTAGGGTGTAAGCATGAGAGCGGGAGAGTGTAGGCCGTGAGCAGGGTGGGGTCAGGAGGGGTAAGGGAGGAGACGACGTTTGAGAGCGGGAGGTGTGAGATTGAACTCAAAGAACGCGGGGTGAGAGTTTGCCCCCCTCCCGCATTCGCGAAATGGGTTCATTAGAGCCCTAAGATGTGTGATGGGCGGTCAAATAGAAGACACGAGGGTTTCGCAGATTTCGGAGATTAGTTAGAAATGTGATGGAGGAGAGCGGGCTTGGGCAGTTGATTGAACCTGAGTGTAGACGGTGGATGAATAGGATTTCGGCATGGAATCGGCGCTCTTCGTGTGTGTTTTGGTTAATTAGGTGAAGAGGGCACGTGTATGGGGGTAGAATCAGAGGATTTTCCCAATTCAATTCTCGGAGGACAAAACGCAAAAAATGACGTTGCATGCTTTCACACATCACCATCGGCACTACAACCTGGAACCGGTCTTGGCTTTATTTAGCAAGTCCTGAGGCTTGTTAAATTTTCCATAATGATTTGTTTTTTCCGGGCAAGGTTATTAGTCTTGCGCCAGAGGCTCCCCGACGAGGAATCGAACCCCGGTCTCCCACGTGACAGGCCGGTATACTAACCAGTATACTATTGAGGAGCGTTGCATGCTTTCGACCCTGCGAATTTGGGCGAGTAGTGAGGGGAGCAAACCTGACTAACATATTTATGAAGTGGGCGGACAGAGGTTATATAGAGCGATCTGGAACGTAGGGATTAGAGAATTCTTTCGATTAGCGTTTCACAAAACCAAGGACAGACTTGGCCTTGAGAATAATGTCATCAATATGTGGGATGAAGTTAAGCTCTCTATCACGTAAGATGCCAAGGTCACGAATCGTTTGTACGGGTGTTATCTGTTGGTTGAGTAAGACATAGGAAAGTAGTGGGGAAGGGGGTCGTTTACGGGAGAAGGTAATTGAGTGACATTTGGCAATATTTAGTTGGAGCCAGTTATTTTAGCACCAAGTTGAAAAGCTTTCGATATCCATAATGATTTGTTTTTTCCGGGCAAGGTCATTAGTCTTGCACCAGAGGCTCCCCGACGAGGAATCGAACCCCGGTCTCCCGCGTGACAGGCCGGTATACTATTGAGGAGCGTTGCATGCTTTCGACCCTGCGAATTTGGGCGAGTAGTGAGGGGAGCAAACCTGACTAACATATTTATGAAGTGGGCGGACAAAGGTTATATAGAGCGATCTGGAACGTAGGGATTAGAGAATTCTTTCGATCAGCGTTTCACAAAACCAAGGACAGACTTGGCCTTGAGAATAATGTCATCAATATGTGGGATGAAGTTAAGCTCCCTATCACGTAAGATGCCAAGGTCACGAATCGTTTGTACGGGTGTTATCTGTTGGTTGAGTAAGACATAGGAAAGTAGTGGGGAGGGGGGTCGTTTACGGGAGAAGGTAATTGAGTGACATCTGGCAATATTTAGTTGGAGCCAGTTATTTTGGCACCAAGTTGAAAAGCTTTCGATATCCGTTTGGAGAAGTGAGAAGTCGAGAGAAGAGCGGATCGTCTTGAAGAGTTTAGTGTCATCCACCTATAGAGAGATGCAGGAGTGCTTGATACTGGAGCCTTTCTCTTCGCAAAAGTTGCCACCATGTACTTAGTTTTTCCCTCATTAATGTGCGCTCCCAGTTTTTGTACCGCCTATTCGATTCTGGGTAAAGGAGTCCTGTACCGCCGAATCGGTTCTACCGATGATGTCGATGTCATCTGCGTAGGCAAGTATCTGGCTGGACTTGGTGATAAAGGTCCCTCTAGTTGTGACGCCAGAGTCACGGATTGCTTTCTCCAACGCCAGGTTGAAGAGGAGGCAGGCCAGACCGCCCCCTTGTCGGGGTCCATTACAATGTTATTGGTTTGGACAGCAATCCCGCTATTTTTGCTTGACTAGTTACGTTGGTCATGGTCAACCTACACAGTCGTATCAATTTGTTTGGAATGCCGAACTCTCTCATGGCATTATATAGTTCTACCCTGGCTATGCTGTCGTAGGTGGCCTTAAAGTCTATAAATAGATGATACAATGGGATCTTAAATTTCAGACATTTTTCTATCGTCTGCCTAAAGGTGAATACACATTAACTATACTATCAACATTTTTTAGTATAGTCTCCTGTGTGATCTACACACTTTTACCACCGATTTGGAAACTTTAATATCCCTTGTTCGTAGAAAGAAAAAAATTGCGCACGTGCTCATCGACTTCTTCATTGGTTTCGATTTTTTTCCCTCGAAGGGATTCCTTCAAGGGTGCGAACAAAAAATAGTCACAGGAAGAGCTATGAGGAGGCTGTTCGATTCCAGAGCCCATTTCTTCCAATGTCAAGGATGCGGTGAAAGGCCTGGCGTTGGCATGAAGAAGAATGACATCTCGAATGGGTATAGAATGGGTCTTTTGTTTCGATATGCGGCTTTTTCCATATCTGATACCCATTTCTGATGAGATTTCTCCAACAGTTAAGTGGCGATCATTTGCAATAAGGTCTCGAACGGCACGGATGTTGTCACCTGTACGACTTGTCCTTGGGTGTCGATCATCACTTTAGTTTTCGATATATTCTCATCCATTTTTAAATTCTCTGGCCCACATATACACACGATTCTGAGACGGTGTATCATCAAAAGAAAAAATTTCCGAGGGCTTAACGCCTTCATTTGTTAAAAATTGTAGAATAACCCGTTGCGCAACAGACATATGTATCTCTTGCTCGCTCATAGCTGTACTGATTACAAAGTCGAGTGGGAACACTAGCCAAGCCGGTCCCTCTGCTCTTCATAAAGCAAACAACAGCCACGCGCAAGATAATTCAACTAGCAACTCGTTGCTAAGCATAAAACTACCGTTTATATTTGTTTCACCCTCGTATATATATATATATATATATATATATATATATATATATATATATATATATATATATATATATATATACATATATATATTAATATTGTAACAAAACTGATTCTACATCCGCCTTACTCCCCTGATCTAATGTCATGCGATTTTTATTTTTTTCCTGAACTGAAGATAGACCTCAAGGGTAATCATTACACCTCGGACGAAGAAATAAGGGCTGCCGTCAAGACTACCTACTTTGAATTACAAATGACCCGAAATTCGAAGTCTGGTATATAGATGAAATAAGTTTTTGTGTTAAAACTGTGATAGTGAAGTAGCAGAAAAAATAAACACAAACAAGCAAACGGAATTTATGAACTACCCCTAGTTAAGCGGGCAAATGAGGTGCCCGAAAAAAATCAGGCCCTATAAAAACTGATAGGTAATTTTCAGGTAGCGCTCTACAGTAGCGTGTAGGTTTTTAAAGGGTGATCAATACACTTAAATATCCTTTATTGGTCGTTCTTGATCTTTTTTTTTAACTTTGGAAACCACCTAGACTTTATCGCACAAATCGATAACTGCAATTGTGTATTAGTATTTAAGATATCCAAGTTTGCTCTAACAAAATCCAAGGTACTGGTCAGTTATAACTAGTTACAACTGATATTTTGTTGGGCGGTCGAGCGAAATATTTTTTATATAATAAGTTTTACAAACTTTTTTACCCATTTTTTGTTGTTGTTATTGATTTTATTTACTTAACTTATTTGATACAATTGAATCATTTTATATATATTATTTGTTTTATTTATTTTGCTTTATTCATTTATTTTATATGTCTGATTTCATTTTTTTGTATTATTTGTTTCATTTGTTTTATTATTATTTTTTATATATGTATAAGTTATGTTGTTTATTTTATTTACTTTAAAGTAATTATTATTATCTTCTGATAGCCTGAGGGAAAAACTTCTAAGAAATCATCTGTTAAATCTCAATTGAGAAAAAAAGGAGAAAAGGGGGAGAAGAGGTAAATATTTTGAATATAAACTCTTTTAAGAATATTTCACTAAAAATTGTAAATATTTAATTTAGTCAACCTTCTGCAGAAAAGCCTTTCTAGACTTCGCAAACTTTTCTATGTAAACAAAACTTTATCTGTACTAACCACATGAAATGAATGAATGAATGAATGAATATTTATTTAATTTTTTGTATTATTTATGTTATTTTTCATACGCATTTCATTTATTTATTATACTAAATTTATTTATTAATATTTTTTATTATTGTATTCATATATTTATTTATTTATTTTATTTTATTTGCCTATGACTTTATGTTATTGCTTTTTTTTAATTGATATTTATATTTGCTGGTGCCGATAGACTAATTAAATCGCTGTCTATCGGACATACATAGTCGACGCGAATGGATTGCAAATGAGGCTAAAGATACTCTGGCCAGTGGCTAGTGCATGGCAGTGAACCACTGAATTTATATTTTCTAATGTCTTATGGAATGAGTAAAAGTCTCATGTAGTTCAAGAAAAACCTTTAGCTTGTCAATAACTGACTGTTTAGTAGTCATTGTAGTCGAGCGAAGTCATTGGAAACAAAGAACGCCAGACCTATACAGTCGATGTCGAATATTGTAAGTGTATTACAATATACAATCTTCAATAAAAAATGCAAGATCTCAATGCTAGGTATCATGTAGCCTCAACAGGAGGGTACAAAGTAGAGAGACACATAGGTTTTTGTGTGGAATATATTCGTAGGTCACCGTATTTCACATACAGGTGACTTCATTTGACCACCAATATCATTAAAATCTGTAAGTCGACAATAAGCTCTATAACCTTCCTACTTTGAGGCTACAATAACAGTCATAAAATCTGACCTGTTTTATTTTTTAATTCTACTTTCTCCAGGAAAAGGTGAACCTATAGTGCTGGGTCAGCGCCCTGAGATGGTACATTTTCTTGGCCGGTCCATCAGTCAAACTCCGAAAGATTGTCAAGAATTTCCTCCAAACATTTCACGAAGCCTATACCTTGATGGAGTGGTGTTTCACTGGGCGCCCGGGCTTTGAGGTTCTACCTGCCACTCAGATCGTGTGGAACAATATAACAGACAATTATATCAATTCAATTGGAGCAAGAAATGCGAAGTGGGATTGTTAAATGACACAGCATCTTAATTGTAATGTAATCTCTCACATTTTACTCACAGAATATTTTAAATTTCCTGGAACTATTAATTTATTCTAAGAGAAAAGTCCAGATATTATAAAAAATTACATTGTGTGTTATTAACTAAATGTTGAGTAAAGGATTACCCAATACGGACGATATGGTTTTAAATAGACAGTTTTTCGTTAGGACGATATGTTTTAAACCGTCATGACAGCCATATTTAAAATAGTACAAATGGCACTAGCAGTGTAGTTTGACCTCAAAACAGTTGTACTTTAAAATAATAAAACTATTGGGTCCTCGATAGCATAGTTGTTAGCATACCCGCCTGCCACGCGGGAGACCGGGGTTCGATTCCCCGTCGGGGAGCCTCTGGCGCAAAACGAATGACCTTGCCTGGAAAAAACAAATCATTATGGAAAATTTAACAAGCCTCAGGACTTGCTAAATAAGGCCAAGACCGTCTCCCGGTTGTAGTGCCGATGATGATGATGATTGTTTTTATTATAGTGTGGACACTAAATGGACATCGATCAGAGATACAATCAAACAAACAGCCCAAGAGGTATTAGGATTTAAGAAAATAACTAAGTCCAAACCTTGGTTTGACGATGAGTGCAAGGCAAAGATCGAACAACGTACACGCCTCAGAATGATCCTCTTAGAAGCATATAATGAAGTCACCGCAGTAAGATACGCGACAATCAGGAAAGAGACAACCAGACGTTTCAAGCGCAAAAAACGCGAATGGGAGAAGACTCGGATCGAAAAAATCCTAGAAAATGCCAGAGCAAAGAACAGCAGAGGTATGTATGCCGGCATAAATTCAATTAAAAATGGCTACTGAGGGAGAGCCCAAATAATCCGAGACACAAACGGTTGTCTGGTGATAGAAACGAAAAATATCGTGACAAGATGGAAGCAGTACTTTGAAAACCTGCTCCATGTGCGCACCCAATAACCACAAATAAACGCACCAGACCAGCCTCAGGTCCCAGAGCCCTCGTTCGCCGACGTTGTGTTGACGCGATAAATCGACTGGAAAACAACAAGCATCCCGGAGGCGAGTGCATACCGGCAGAGTTTGTGAAGCGTGGAAATGGGTGGGGGGGGGGGGGGGGGGCGATGCACTCCATAGACGACGATCTTTTCGATCCTTTTGTCTTTACTGCCTGTCTGCTTCGTTTACCCATTGCCGTCGAGCACGTGTAAACCACATAGATCTGAACGATCACACACATACCACCATGATCTGCATTACGGCATCTGGTTCTCTCTTGTGGTAGGTAAAACATATCATTGGTGGAGAGGATATTTACCACGACACCACAAAACTCACCACATAAACGAATCATCTCGGCACGAGATGATTATCGTTGAGTCTTTGTACATCCACCGACAGAGCAGGTCGTGGTCATATCACTCCCGCTCTCCGTCGCCCGGTGGTGAAGCGTCTCAATAGCGAAGTCGTGTCGAGGAATATTTTTCGTCAGTTAATGTATTTATAAAAGTTTTAAAAAAAATCAATTTAATATAAATTTCACTTGAATACATCCAAACCAAATGACAGTGTTATAACCAGTAAATTAATAATAAACTGAATCTTCTTTCCTGTGTTGATGTCGCGGAGTTTCGCTTTGTGTTTCCCTCTCGGTGCGCCCGTTTTCCCCTCGGTGACATTTTGCTGTTTTTCTTTCGGTCTACGGCAGACAATTAGAATGGGTGGATAGGAGGTAGAACTCTCGCCCGTGCGGCGTCGCGATCTCTCTCCCCACAATCTGACGAAACATCTGACTGAACATCTGATTGAACATTTGACCTTATTCCAAGGGATCAGCGATGGAATAGAGTCAAACTGCTAAACGGTTTCGTTTAACATCAAACGATTGAAGCACCACACTCCGTCGCACTGCAATACCAATTGTCCGAATGCTATCAAGTGTGTCAAGGGTATGATTAGGAGCAGAACTTTCAACATGTAAATAGTAGTCGATCACAACTCTAATTATGTATTGTAGATGAGAGAGTTTAAAACGCCAATTACTTGGACAAGAAGCCCAAAATAAACACATGGCAGCCATCGTATACTGCATGCATCTGTGAGAAGTTAGATTTCGTCTATTTAGTTTGCTACACAAGGTAGACGGGAGTTTCATTGTTTACTTTTTAAATAAGGGGTAGAAGAAGTAAAGACTGAATGTTAGTATGTTCTTGAGCCTGAGGACCTAAAAGAAGAGGACTAGATATCAATGAAGAAAGGCTCAAGCTAAACTAATTTCCTAATTAATCATAGTGGTAGGTGTAGATCATCTTCATCATCAGCACTACAGCCGGTATCTGGTCTTGGCCTTATTTAGCAGGTCTCTCCATCGGTATCCGGTCCTTATCCGAGACTTGTTAAATTGTCCATAATAATTTGTTTTTCCGGGCAAGGTATTAGCCTTGTACCAAAAGTGTAGATCAGTGGCATGAAAATATGTTAAGACATACTGCTACAGTAGGTAGTCATAATAAAGGGCCGATATACCATATGTGGCATGAAGACACATAATGTTATTTTAGTTGACCATAGTGGTAGATGTGTTTTTGTAGTACACCCTATATTTATATCGTTTATTTCCGATACCCTTAGTCAATGTAAAAGATAGCTAAAAAGACTTGAGAAGTCTTGATGCACTAGCAAATCATTGAAATCTACCCAGTTCAGACAATAAACATTTTTTAATAAGACTGCAGTGGAATGCCCAGCGGATGATTATATGTAAAGACTATATGTTATGTAAGGAAGAGTGCATGTAGGGATTAACCTAATAAATGGCGCACTGTAACTAAAAGGTTAAAATCTTTATTTGGAACTAAAAAGAGGGAATTGAAAAACCATTGTGTTAATTTTAGAAAAAAAAAAAACAGAGGTTATGTTCTCAGAATGTTCACCATATAGATTGATTCCATTTAAAGTGAGGTTCTCATCGGAGAGTCTCAAAATCGGTCTTTTTCTGGAATTTTTTCTCATAGAAGGAAATAGGGAAAGAACTCAAACTTTTAGTCACTTGTATATGTTCTAGAGTAAAAAATGTATGGATACATGGACGCTCGATTTAAATTTTCAACTAAAAATGTAGGTCTCGCTTTTGTTCAATAATTGAATAAAAAATTCAAACAAATGCTTTTGGGAATATATTTTACATATAATTTACAACAAAAAAAAAAAAAAAAAAAAAAAAAAAAAATCAATTTATTGGGCGTTCCTAGTGAGAACCTACCCTTAAAGAAGAAGTGAACAAGACACATAGTTGAAATAATGTAGGATATTTACAGACATACTTACCTCTACATATAAAAGATCTAGTCTTAACCTCTAGGAAGAGGTGCAATTATTGGATTTTGTTCATCTAAGGTATTTAGTAGATTCAATATGATTTATCGTCACAATATCTTACAGTTACATCCACAAAAATTAAGTATAAAGTATCGGCCCTGTTGTCGTTAAACCCTGATATGCTATTGCTTCTGAACCGTTGGTTATAATATACAACATGCACGTTACAACTTAGCGTTGATAGTTGCCAGTCAAAACTACAATTAATGTTATTTGTAACTTGTGAAGAATGGCACACAGGGATCAACGGGAATATGAGCCCGATGGGAGGCGGGTTTAGTCGGTCCAGAGGTATCTTTTGAAGATTTCCACCTCCCTACCGAAACCAAGAAAAAAAAAAAAACACGTTGTTGGATTAACTATAATATCTCAAAAACGTTTTCCAAAATCACAACTACAGAATAAAAAAATGGCAACTCACCATTAAAACGTATGTTCGAGATAATTTTTCAAAAACAACCGTGAAGAAATTTTTAAACTATTTGAAGAGCAGGATAGTGTCAAAAATGTAGCCCATCCGACATGTTAGTCATCCGCAATGTACTTTGACAATTAACAATATCACGCTTGGGGTTTTTTTTTAAGAAGAAACAAGTCATCTCATAGATCCGGAACTAAAAAGTGGATAATGTACTTCAAATGAAAAACAAATGAAGTCAAATATATAAATTGACTGAAAGCAATTAAATTGATCGCCTTTTCAACTACGATAAACTATCCAACCGCAAGACTTAAAGTTGTTGGTATTGGGTAATAAAGAGAAAATAAACGGTGCGTTGAATGGGGAAGACTAAATTCCATGGAGAGTAGCCAGCGCCGAAAATCAAGGCTGGTAAAAATCAAGGTCCTACCATGTTTTTCTTTGCGACTTGTGGTTGTACATCAGAAGGTTTTATGGGGTAAATTTGCACTCTTCTACTAACACATAATAAGATTAAAGTGGACAAATGAGTCGGTCAGAATTGATCAAAAGGCAAGATAGTGCAAGTCATGGTGACACCTATGAGATTACATACATTCTTGGTGAGTCAACAAACTTTCCAAACACCGATCGAATATTGTGGCTATATTTGGCCTTGCGATGTGGGGATTATATTTTGTTCAGACTTAACATTTATTAAGCCTTGTTAATTTGGTTTAAAGAGAATTCTGGGAAAGTGACATTGTTAAATTTTTCAACCAAGAAGACATATAAACATCAAAACTACAACGCATATGGTATAGGAGAGTTGAACAGGACAGTACAAATTAGGTTTGCTTCAAAAATAAGTTAAAAACACCTATTTACAATTGCATTGAAAAGACCTGATGATCTTTCTGCCTACTAATATTTTAACAAGAAATTTAGTCATCTCAAGTAGATTATAAAAAAAGTGCAAAACAAAAGTAGAATGTGTCATCTTTCATATTATTCTGGCTCCAATATTTTTTAAAGTTTTCAATTGACCTCTGTGGTTTAAAACGAAGTCACGTCAAGTACATTACACAAAAGTACGAATAGTATCGAATTAAATAAATACAAGAACAGAATATGCGGTCTCTTTTTATTGTATTCTTATAATCTTCAATGAAGAACGTCCGAAGCAATTTTCACAATCCATTATAAACTGAGGTCAATAATGTAATTGGTAAAGAGATTGAGTTGTACGTGAGGTTGTACTTAAATATATGCAACTGATGGTTGTATGCTATTGTGTCGGTAGTGCAATAAACTCACTGTTTCTTCTCGATCTTCTTACTACAGATATGGGACCTTATAACGGATGCTTTGGTTCTATGAGGGCTATAAAATCAGTGGTTTACTATAATATAATAATTTTTTTAAAGATAAATATCAATCGTAGATAACTCGATTAATTTATACAGGAAATGTGTTGAAAACAAGTAAGGGGCTTTACATTAAATGGAAAAGGGTCCGATATTTCTTCTGCAACTCAATATTATAATATTTCTCAAAAAAGCTAGAAATGAATATACGGAGAGGAATACACACAAACGTAGCTGGTCAAAAGTTGGCGAAAAACTAGTAGCGAAACCAATTGAGAAGAGTGTATCACTTTTTGCCCTTTTATGAGAAGATGGAACTTAGCTAACGCAGATATATGGAGTAATACGCAAAAATGCAACGTTTAAATTGGTTTAAATTTCTACTGAAAATATGACGGTATTTTTTATGAAATTCAATATTACAACACCAAATTTTGCACAATCTAGAGATGTATGCCCTGAGTGCAACGTGCTAAAAGTTATGAGTCCAGTGGTCTAATAGGCCAAAAGTGCAACCGGAAAGCGTTCGACGCCTTGGTCGCAATCTAAAATAAGAAAAGTATATTTAACTAACTCAAGAGTGTAATTGGAGCAACTGACTTAACAATTCAATTAACAAAGACCCAAAGTACAAGTGGAACTGGTTCGACACTTTTTCCGCAATCTAAAATAAGAAGCTGATATAGGTTTATACAACAGGGTTATACAATAGGGACTTGAGAACTTTGAATTTAATTTGTGAATGCACCCTTTCACTAATCATCGAACTGTCACTGTCAATTTATTCAGTAAACTCAACATTTTCATCATGGTTAAGTACACGAACGAACAACGTCTGCAAATTATAAAAATTTACTACCGAAAAAAAGGTGTCAAGTCCCTATTGGAAAACCCTATATTTAACTAACTCAAGTGATTAGAGCGTTAATTGGTGCAAATGACTTGACAATTCAACTGAAAAAGGTCCAAACCTTTTTTCTTAAGTCAAGATTAAGGGGGCAAGTCCATGTAAACGACGTGTTTTTCAATAATTCTTTATAAACAACTGTAAACATTTATTCCTACTTCTGAAGTTACATATTACAATAGAAATTTAAAAAAACTAAATGGCGACGCTACCGCTGACTAAACTTGACTCCGCAAATTTCCGCCATGCAACGCCCAGGTGCTTGTAGTTATCCGAAATCCGCGAACAATGTTGGTTCCATTAAAATATGAAATTTTTTTTAAAAAAAATGAAAGTGAGAAATAAAAATTTAAGGACAAAAAAAACACACTTTCTTTTCATAACCAAATTGTTAAATCCAATACTTTATATTACAATTTTTATAAAATCTCACATTCTTCCAAAGACAATAATCAAAAAAATATCTGTGTAAAATTTCAAGACGATCGGTTCAAAACTTCGTGAGTGACGCTGCACGGCACGGGAAAAACGTCTTTCGAGAAAAACGTCATTTAAGCTTCGTTCTTGAAGCGTTTTCAGTGAAACCACCAATGCAACGCTCCAGTGGGTCGACTCGTGATAGATCTTCGTATATTGGAAGAATATTCTTTTGTATTTCAAATAAGAACCTAGCAAACTTGTTTGGATTAGAAATTAAACGGTAGAGGCCGTAAAGAGCGCCCGTTCGCTTATCTGCTGTTGATACTTTTGCGCATCACTTTGGTGAGTTTCTAGGGACATTAAGGACTTTTGTTGACCAAACGTTAAAAATACCAAAATTTGAGTATAACAAACTTTGAGAATACATTAGTTAGATGCTACACTAATTTTTAAAGCGAAAAAATTGTGAACAGGGGCTTCCCCCCTTAGAGCAAGAATTAAGACCAATCTGTAAAAAAGCAATAACTACCGTGCTTCGGATACGTAAAAATTTCATTCAGAAAACCTTCTATACTTATACAACCTTACATTGCAACAAGAAATTTAGCTAACTCAAATTATTTATATAGAGTGGCACAAAATTATTCGTCCAATTTTTTTTTAAATTACTTTTTTACTAAATAAAAAAAAAGATTTTGAGTGAGGGAAATCTTTATTTGGACCACCATTGCTCCATTACGTCTCTGTTTGTATACTGCAGCTTTCTAGTTCACGAATGCAAAATATGATTGACGTGCGACGCTATTTGTAAAAATTATAACATCTTCCGACAGGGTGATTAATTTTGCGCCACCTTGTATGTTGAACGACAGTAATTGACACAATTTTCTTGCAAAACTTTCTCTTGCACTATTTTGGACTTCCAATTTTTCTCTTGCAAATTATTCTCTTGAAAACTTTTCTCTTGCAACATTTCCTCTTACAACATTTTCTCTTGCATAGCTTTTTCTCTCAACAAATTCTCTCAAACGTTTTCTATTTTCTAGATTTCTGGAAAATGTTGTCTTACAACATTTTCTCTTGTAACGTTTCCTATAGCAACGTTTTCTCTTTTCAACTCTTGTAAAGTTTTCTTTTCAATGAATTTCTGAAAAATTTTCTCTTACAACACTTTCTTTTTTTCTGGATTCCTAGAAAATGTTCTCATATGATTTTCTCTTTAAAACAATATGGGATAAGGAAGTCATACCGGAAGAATGGAAAACCTCAATAGTCATCCCCATTTTCAAAAAAGGCGACAGATCTGGCTGCGAAAACTACAGAGGAATATCATTGCTGCCAACCGCATACAAAATGCTAACAAATGTCACACTGGCGAGAACCACACCGTACAGAGAAGAAATATTGGGAGACTACCAATGCGGATCAAGGAACCGGTCATCAAGCGATGAAATGTTTACAATAAGGCAACTACTGGAAAAAAAATGGGAATACGGAGAGACGGTTCACCAACTGTTCGTTGACTTCAAAAAAGCCTACGACTCAGTCGCAAGGCAAAGACTTTGCGATATTGTAGTTGAGCTGGGTTTCCCGAAAAAATGTACCGCCGGCATTCAAATCTGCATGAACAAAAACAAAAGGGCGAGTTAGCATAGAAAACCACCTCTAAGAATAATTTGAAATCCGGGACGGACTAAAACGGAGCGATGGCATCTCACCATATCTTTTTAACCTTGTGCTCGAGTATGTTATCAGAAAGGTACAAAACCACAACATGGCGGGATCATCCCTGAACGGGGTCACACAAGTATATGCGGATGACGTCGCTGTTTTGGGCGATAATCTAGAAACTGTAAGTAAAAACTGTGAAAGCATCATGCAAGCGGCAGAGTAGGTGGGCTTAGAAATAAATGAACACAAACCAAATACATGATTACGGCGAGAGCAGGTGGACCTCAGAGAACACACATGAACATCAGGGGCAAGATATTTGAAAATGTCAAAGAATTTAAATATCTGGGAACAATACTGACGGCCAGTAACGAAATTTCGAAGGAAATTCAAAATAGACTACACTCCGACAACGCTAGCTGGCACGCAGTCAGTAAACTGCAGAAATCCAAACTGCTGTCACGTAATATAAAGCTCCGTGTCTGTAGAACCATAATCATGCCGATTGTTCTATACGCATGCGAAACATGGGCTCTCACAAAATGGGGAGAAAACAAATTCCGCGTATTCGAGAATAATGTTCTAAGGGGTATCTTTGGCGGTAAATATGACGAGGAAGCAGAACAATGGAGTAAACTCCACAATCACGAATTGGAACAGTTATATCGCAAACCTAGAATAGTGAGAGTAATCAAGTCGCGAAGATTAAGGTGGGCCGGACACGTGGCGCGAATGGGCAATGATAGGACCATGCATAGAATTCTTGCTGGTAAGCCAACGGGAAAGAGACCGACAGGACAGATGCGACGGAGATTGGGAGATCGGATCGGATGGTCGAACGTGGAAGGAGACTGCTCAGGACAGGGAACAGTCGCAGATTCGAGTCGGTGATGTCATAAACTTCCGGGTTCCTACAGGCCAATAATAGAATAGAAGATTTTCTCTTGCAAAATTTGCCTCTTGCACTATTTTGGACGTATAGTTTTCCTCCTGCAACTCATTGTCTTGAAACGTTTTCTCTTGCAACATTTTCTCTTACAACATTTTCTCTTATATAGCTTTTTCTTTTAACGAATTGTCTTATAACATTTTCTCTTTTATCGATTTCTAGAAAATTCCTTGTGGCAACATTTTTAGTTGCAACGTTTTCTCTTGCAACGTTTCTTATCGCAACGTTTCCTCTTACAACATTTTCTCTCACATGACTTTTTCTTTCAACGAATTCTCTTATGACATTCTATTTTATTTTATTTTTTTTGGAATTCTGGAAAATTCTCTGTAACAACATTTTTAATTGCAGCGCTTTCTCTTGGAACGTTTTCTATCGCAACATTTTCTCTTAAAACGTTTGCTCTTGAATAGCTCTTTCTTTTAACGAATTCTCATGTAAGGTGTTCTAGATCTCTTACAACATTTTCTCTTACAACGTTTTCTCTTGTAACGTTTTCTATAGCACGTTTGCTCTTACAACTTTTTCTTTCAACTCTTGTAACGTTTTCTATTCACTGAATTTCTGGAAAATTTTCTCTTACAACATTTTCTCTTGCAATACTTTCGCTTACAATATTTTCTCAGCCAAAGTTTTCTCTTCCGTTGCAAAATGTTTTCTTGTACCACTTCAGTTGTTATTATTTTTCCTACATACTTTTACAAGATTTTCTAATTCAATGTTGTCTTTAGCAACATTATTCCTTGCAATTTAGTTTACGGAAAATTTCCTGTTGCCCATTTTCTCTTCAAATATTTTCTCCGTTGATGTTTTATCTTCGAAGATTTTTGCTTTTTTTTTTTCTTTGGCACAGTTTTCCATTGCAATATTCTTCTTGTCACGCTTTCTTTGTGAAGTTTTCTCTTGCCAGGGTTTATCAACGTTTCTTCTGGAACGTTTTCGTTTGCAACGTTTCCTTTCAAAATGTTCTTCTGGCTTTGCCTTACTTGTATTACTCCTTCAACATATTTTCTTTTACAGGGTTTTCTTTTGCAATGCAACATTGTCTACTGTATTTTCTTTCTTGCAAGATTTTGTGTTACACTCCCTTCTGCTGCCTCGTTTTTTTTTTACAATGTTTTCTGTTAAAACTTTTCCTATTACATAGTCTTCTCTCGCAATGTTTTTTCCTTCAAGTGTCCTCCCCTGACATTTTTCCTCTGGCCATGTTTTCTCCTGACATGTTTTCTTTTGACATGTTTTCTCTTGACATGTTTTCTCTTGACATGCGTTCTCCTGACATGTTTTCTCTTGACATGTTTTCTCTTGACATGTTTTCTCTTGACATGTTTTCTCTTGACATGTTTTCTCTTGATATATTTTCGCTTACCATGATTTCTTTTACCATGTTTTCTCTTGTCATGTGTTCTGCTGACATGTTTTCTCTTGACATTTTTTCTCTTGACATGTTTTCTCTTGACATGTGTTCTCCTGACATGTGTTCTCCTGACATGTTTTCTCTTGACATGTTTTCTCTTGACATGTGTTTCCTGACATGTTTTCTCTTGACATGTTTTCTTTTGATATATTTTCGCTTACCATGATTTCTCTTGCCATGTTTTCTCTTGACATGTGTTCTCCTGACATGTTTTCTCTTGACATGTTTTCTCTTGACATGTTTTCTCTTGATATATTTTCGCTTACCATGATTTCTCTTGCTATGTTTTCTCTTGACATGTGTTCTCCTGACATGTTTTCTCTTGACATATTTTCTTTTGACATGTTTTCTCTTGACATGTTTTCTCTTGACATGTGTTCTCCTGACATGTTTTCTCTTCACATGTTTTCTCTTGACATGTTTTCTCTTGATATATTTTCGCTTACCATGATTTCTCTTGCCATGTTTTCTCTTGACATGTTTTCTCTTGACATGTTTTCTCTTGAGACGTTTTCTCTTGACATGTTCTCTCTTGACATGTTTTCTCTTGACATGTTTTCTCTTGACATATTTTCGCCTACCATGATTTCTCTTGCCTTGTTTTCTCTTGACCTGTTTTCTCTTGACCAGCTTTCTCTTGACATGTTTTCTCTTGACATGTTTTCTCCTGACATGTTTTCTCTTACCATGTTTTCTCTTGCCATGGTTTCTCTTGTCGTGCCGTGTTTTCTTTTGCCATGTTTTCTCTTGCCATATTTTCTCTCGCCATGTTTTCTCTCGCCATGTTTTCTCTCGCCGTGTTTTCTCTTGCCATCTTTTCACTTGCCGTGTTTTCCATTGGCATGTTTTTCTTGTCATGTCTTCTCTTGCTATGTTTTCTTTTAAAAGGTTTTCTCCTCAAATATTGTGTCTTCAAAGCTTTTCTCTTCGAAAAGGTTCGAACGTTTTTTCTTGGAATATTTTTTTTTTTGTTCACGTTTTCTCTCATCTTTCTCTTTTCAAACATTAGTATTTTACTAGAAGGTTTTCTCTAGCAAAGTTTTTTTCTTGGAGATTCTTTCTTATATGGTTTTTGCAAATGTTTTGTTTTGTGAGGTTTTTCTTCAAAAAGTTTCTGAAGGCAACGTTTTCTTTCACATTGTCCTCGCTTGCAATATCTCTTGCGGTATTTTTCTACGCGATTTTTCTCTCTTCTAATATTCTCTCTTGTAACGTTTTCTCTTGTAACGCTTTCTCTTGCAATGGTATCTCTTACCATTTTTCGTCTGCAGCTTTTTTTCCTTGTGTTTTTTTTCTCTGACAACGTTTTCTCTGCAACATCTTTTCTGTACAATGTTTCCAATTATGCCGTGTACTACAGCAATGCTTCTTTTTGCAACGTTCCTTTTTACATGGTTTGCTCTCACAAAGCTTTCTCTTTGTTGCATTCAAGGACCAATGTATGTTGAGCTGTTTGAACTCTGATCTTATAAGTCATGAGTAAGTAATGAGTACCGAGCCGAACGAAAACGATTGCTTCATCAATGGTAAGATTTTTTCTTACTAACTTGGGCATGTTTGACCAAGCCTCTTTTGACTTTGTTCTCAAGTAATGTGTATTGAGGTTATTGAACTATGATTTCCAACCGTGTGCAGTTCAATATCCCCAAACCACATTGATACGAGGACAGGTTAATAAGTCTTTAGAAAATGAGGCCGCTTTTCTTCTATTTTCTCAATTAGCTGACCTAATAATGGCGCATAATACTGTCGTGTTATCGTTTATCCCTTTTCCGAATAGTCAATGAAGATAATACCACGTGGATCCCAAAACACAGTAGCCATAACCTTTCCATGTTTTGAAAGGTTATGGCTACTGCGATTTCACCGTCTTTGCCTTGTTTGGAGCCCGTTCGCCTTTAACAAACCACTGTTTTGACTGTTCTTTCGAATCGGGAGTGCAGTGGTGTATCCATGTTTCATCTACAGTTACTAATCTGCGCAGAAACTCATCTGGGTTCCGACGCAAGCCCTCCAAAAGTTTTTAGCTGAGAGCAAGTGCAGTACCCACCTCGCAGATATTTTTTCATACCCAATTTATCATGCAAAATTGAAACATGAAACAAATTGTCAGATCTCTCTATTGAGGAATAATGCTTACTACACGCACACCATTAGCAATGCTACCAATGCCATCGTAGGCGTTTTTTTTTTTTTTTTTTAGTTTTAAACCACATTTATTTTCCTAATTCTTTTTACATATTATGTAACGCCATCGTAGGCGTTTCTAAGGACTTATTGACCTACCATCGCACCTTATATCGTCAAAGAAGAGCTCCATCGGCGATGAATGGTAGTTGCATAGTTCAAGCTAAGGATCTCTCTATCCTTGGTATCTGTTTTAATTCCTCTCTTCATTCGAAAGAGCACATATTCATGAGAAGTGTAGTAAGCGTAGTCTTAATTTAGGGTTAATTAAGAGATGCGAGGTATACTTTACGACTTGTAATATGACAAGAATTTTCATGGGTTATGATATATTCTCTAAAAGGGCAAGACCATTAAAAACATACAAATTCCAAAAATCGAATCCGGTAAGAGATCCAGACAATATGCGGCTTTTCTGACAGATACACACAATTAATAGTGAAGAACAACACCAGCGAAAGACAAGTCGAAAAATCAGCACATCCGTGAGAGCCGTATACGATAGCAATAACATCCGTTGAATGTAATTGAGAGCAACGGTCGAATTCGTACACGTGGCAGTGGATTGAAGTGTTGAGCTTTGATTCTATCGTTTAGTGATTCTAATTGTTATAACATCGGTTCGATTCAAACGCTCTTCACTATCGTCGCAAACGCTATAAATATATCTTAAATATTTTCTTTACCTCTTAAGCAAAACATGTTCAGCCTTTTCCTGTTCTACTCTAGATATTACCATCAACATTAGTTAAATACATTCTATCAAGTATTGGCTTGCGAGAGTCGTGAATTACAGAGTTCCCACTGGAGGTTGATTTCAGATGGGCAGATGGGCGCATAGAATTATCCGCGATCGAGTTACGGTTATGTTACCCCCTCAAGTTGCAATGTATAGGCTTTCAACGCCAAAGTAATATAAGACGTTGTTTCCCAATTATCTGCCTCTTCATTCGCTCACCCACAAGAGAAATATTAGTATTAAATAGGTCAAAACACCCATTTTATGTAGCCACATTATAAACGAATCAGAATAAATCAATGTATACCTAATTTCGTTCCAACAGACCGGGTTCCCCGTCAAAAATCAAAAGCGTTATGCTGCGTCGAGAATCCTCGACGAGAGAGCACAAAGAGCCGATGTAGCGTGTGTAGCAGCAAAGGAAAAACACAAGAATTTAATTAAGGTCAACTATATTGAATACAAAAGGAACAAGTACCTTCCTTCATCAATTTGCCACATTAACGGCCCCTTTTACTAATTTTAAAAACTGCACTTAATTGCGGGTCACGTTCTTTTTCGTATTTTTGAAAACAACAATGGCACATAAAATAAAGTGCCAAATGCATTAGAACAAGCACATACGCTATTTACTGTGCTAACAAGTGTGCCAACATGACAAAACAATAAATTCATTTGTAGCAGTGCCATCTATGAGCTAGGTTCGGGGTTTTTATTCTGCGTTTTTATTTTTTATCGGTGGCATAACGACCATGCATACGAATCACAAGGCGGTTTATAGCCAGCTTATGTCATTGTTTTTTTTTTTTTTCAACCAGCTAATGTCACCTAAATTGGCGCAAGGCTAATAACCTTGTCGGAAAAAGCAAAGACTTGTTAAATAAGGCCAAGATCGGATCCCGGTTGTAACGCCAATGATGATGATGAATGTCACCAAAGACCTGTATGGCATTGTCGCCTTGACCTGTGCTTAGAGGCTCTAAACTAGATTTGATGTAGCTGGTTGTTGTAAGAAATATTTCTGAAAGATGTTTGCAAAACGGTGGCAACCTTTTATTCAATGGAATGACTTGTTATACTAAACCAACAAATTATGGAAATCATTCGATTTTACCTAACTTTTCTTTGATTTCTCGTTATCCCTTTTCATCTTCCCCTGTCTGTGCTGCATTTTTAGGAATCAAAAGTCCATTTTGGCGCAAGACTAATGACCTTGCACGGAAAAAACAAATCATTATGGAAAATTTAACAAGCCTCAAGACTTGCTAAATAAGGCCAAGACCGGTTCCCGGTTGTAGTGCCGATGATGATGATGATGATGCTGATGATGAAAAGTCCATTTAGCTTGTGCGTATTATAAAAAAAAGAAGACTTTTCGATGGGGCTATCCAAGTGTCAGTTTTCAGAAACTCAAGATCTACGTGCACGGATATTTCCTTACCCTAACCTCTCCCCCTTTTTTTTGCCACATAAATATGCAAGGGTATCGCAAAATCTATTTTATACGTGCTTATCTATCTAATCTAAATTCACGAGAAAACGACTGTAAAAATATTATCTTTTCATGAATTTTAAATTATTTTTGAAGTTTTGAAAACAAAAAAAAAAAACATAGGTTCGATTCACCAAACGATTCATGGTCAGCTTATGTCTCAATTTTCTGCAATGTATAGTATAGGCGGTATTCCAAAGTCAAGAGTGAGACATTGCTATACTTTGAGCCGACACCAAAACAAAACAATGCCTTTCGACTGAAAGAAGTTTCAGTGGTGAAAATTTTTTTAAAAAAAAGTGTCTTCGAAAATGTATTTTCACCTCGGCAAGTGAAGGTCCGACAAAAAGTAAGAATTTGAGGATCTGATATGATTAAAGATCCTTTGAATACTTTTCATTATTTTCATAACGGCATGACACTTGGAACAGTTTGTGTTTGAAAAACTGAGTATAATTTTCACATTCGGTTTCACTTAGTGGTATTTGGTTTATGTTTTATGTGACGAATGGTTATTCCAAGGATGAATGTCTGCAAAATGTATTTTATAGGGCACATTGTCGTATCCAATAATGCCAAGCAAAGGTCCAAGGATGTTGTCAGTCACTCTTCGCATGGCCTTCTTCTCTTCTGTTCGCGTTAGTTCCATTGGTTTTATAGGAGAATTATTTCATTAGTGCGTCCAAAATATTTTATCCGCGGCAGGTATTTTGAAGTCATAATTCTTAGCCGATGCAAATAAATGCTAACAATCTCTTTGTTTAGTTATCATGTGTCGAGTTCGACACATGTGGACATAAATTGCACATGGTGTACAAAATATATGTTCAACTTCACTTCAGACTGTTCGTCTGTTGTACTTTGTTTCCATGTGACCTTCGCAACATTAAAATGGCCATCGTGAAATTAAAACTTATCTTTCACGGTATCAGCGAGGATATCGGCATCCTACCTGCTCGATGTCCCCTTCACTTTTTCATACTCTGGATATCAAGAGAACGTTCAAAGATGTTTTACATTCACTGCCAACACCTTTATCAAACCAGCTAAATTAACACTCGAGAGCACGAATAACTTCTTGTGATTCGATTTTGATAACCACCAAAAGATGAAGAAGTAAAACAAACAAAAAGAGCAACAACGAAAAAGCATTCCAAGATTATGTTGGTCTGTTTTAGAGTCCGAACGAGAATAACCACTTTTGCAGGTGAAGCCAGAATTGGACATCTCCATTTCTGATCGACTAGAATTTTATTTCGCCAGTTATATTGACGTAAAGTATATCAAGCCGAACGAGAGTGGAGAAGATACACTTGAGACAAGCACGCGTAAATCGATTTAACCTTCAAGCAGGACACCTTTCAAGATCGGCCGTCATCTGTATTGAGGAAACAATCGAATCACGGCTATTATTTTTTTCGTTTTTATTTGATGTTTGGTATATTTTTGTTTTGTGTTTAATTAATTTCGATGTTGGGTTTTATTTAGAAATTTTTCACTTAAGTTTAAACATATGTTTCTGTACTTGTTTCGAAAACAAGTTTTCTCAAAGAATGAGTTTATTTGCTTTTTATATTTCAACACTCAACAAGAGCCGATGCATGGAATAAACTAAACCAATTGACTGGTTATATCCGATAAGAACAGAACACTTTACACAAGAATCACTGTTAGTCCATGAAGAGGTCAAGAGTTCAGATTTCTTAATTCGATGCACAATTTGTTCCGAACAATCGCGTAACTCACCATTTTAAAGTGGGATTTGAATCCCAAGACACTCGTTACAAAATATGTTAATTAGTATCTTATATCTTTGCTTTTTCGTTCTGCTGATCAGTTAAGATCTGATTCAGGGGGTTTCACACGTGCACTGCAAACCGCGATCTCGGGCGAAACAACGATCCAAATAACATCCGAATTGGAATCGCGTGCTGTATTTATAAGAGAATCGTAAAAGTATAACAAGATTTTTTATTCGTTCCAGCATCGAGATGTCTCAGTCTAAGGTGTGTGCGAGGTGGGTTAGTGAATGTTCTGCTAGAGAAGGTAGCGTAGCGATCTAGTAGCTGTAGTTAACTGGAGATGAAACAGTAATTGGAATTTGCTTATGATATAAAGCCTGTTGTATGCCAGGTTCAGCTTTTCTGAAAACCAAACATGAAGAAATTTGGGCATTTTTTAAACAGTTCAGTTTAGGGTATTAATTACCAGTGGAAACTTGCTAAAGTATCGTGTGATTGATAACGTAGTGACTATTTGGATTTTACGGTGGTATACTCAGATGTCCACTTTTAATTTCAGCTCTATATTATACACAAGCCAAACGTTAGAGAAGTTTATGTTGTTCAATTTCATGTATAAGTACAATGTATATCCAGCTAAATGTAACTTCTTTAGCAAAAGCAAATCATGTCGTAAGCAAATGCCAGCAGAGCTAACAGATCATGCACACCATTTCGTATACTTGACATCGTGGTATACCAGCTCAAACACCAAAGATATTTCTGAGGATGTTACACTAGTATATTAAATATTACTATTTGTTTCCTCAGTTTAACGAGAGTCGCAACCTATTATAATCACTTTACTTGTTGGAATCATACAAGATCTTTCAAGATATCATTATTCATGGCACCTTAAGCCAAGAGGTCAGTTTACACCTGGCCTTCCCACCTTATTATCATTTGCAGAAAGAATTTTATTGCAGTCTAAAAATAATATCTTCCTGTTTGGTGTTATTGTTTAGTTTGATTGGTTTGGTTGCCACTAACACATCTTATTAGCATTAACAAAACGATGGATTGAATTACATCTTGCCTGAGATTATATAGTAAATCACACTTCATGATTATTTCACCACTCTCTCCAGGGGACTGCTGGTTGATATCATTTCGCGGTGGTCCTACACAATTTAACTCACGCTTGTTCCGTTTGAAATGACTTCACCACAGTTTTTAATAACTCACATGGAGTATTCCTTTATTGGGCAAAAGTAGATTCATTGGTTTCGCACAATCAACCATTGCGTGGGTTCGATCGTTGATTGTATATTAAACCGTGTTGGGATCAATAATAAATTGGAACCTGAATGTGGCCACTAAAGTGCGAAACGCAGTAACGGATGAAATTATTGTTTTTTTTTTACCTACATATTTTATTTTGTAACCATTTATATATTTACTTATTTATTTTCTTATTTATGTATGTAGTTAGTTATGGGTGTACCTACCATCCACAAATTATTTACATCGTTTTTGTTGCATATTAGCGACATATATGATACTTAAAACGCCTCCCAAAAATCAAACCGAAATTTACAATATTTAACAAACAGTCATGAATTTAAGCGGTTATGCTACTGTATTTTTTTCAAAAGAACAGATTTTTTAATGGTTTAATTGATGGATAAAGTATTCAAAAATATAATAAAAATTGTTTTATCATCATCATTATCGGCACTACAACCAGGATGCGGCCTTGGCCTTATTTAGCAAGTCCTGAGGTTTGTTAAATTTTCCATAATGATTTGTTTTTTTCGGGCAAGGTCATTAGTCTTGCGGCAGAGGTTCCCCGACGGGGAATCGAACCCCGGTCTCCCGCGTGACAGGTGAGTATACTAACCACTATACTATCTAGGAGCCCAAAAAAACAGAATTATGAAGGAGAAGAAATGCAGCTGGTGCTATTCACCGGCGAAAAGAGATCATTGATCCCAAGCGAATGGATGATCTGCGGAAAATCGATAGATGCGAACAAGGTCTGTGGGTAGTGTTTAACTAAAGGGTGTCCACGTATGACACAGAACTGACTAAACACCCCGACGTTGTTCCGACGTAATTGTTCACGATGGCCGCTCACCCGGTGACACGAAAATAGCACACGATCACCAACTTCCGTGAAATAAAACGATGGAGTTGTTTTTCTGTTTATCCATATACTGGGTGATTCAATTGGAGGTACTGTGGTAAATCTCTCTAATCATTTGCACCAAACATGGGCGCGGGTTGAGAAAAGATATCACTACTGGGAAGTCGAATCACTGGTCACACCACGGACTGGAATGTTGATCATACTCCACACTTATGTACACAGGAGAAGGCAGCGCACCACGGATGAGTGATTCAAGTAAAACACAAGTGTCGACGTTCTGCTGCATTAATGTTCTTTATTTTACACGATATAGTTAATGTTCACTCTGTTTACACTTTACATCAAATGCGTACATAGAATATCTAAGTTCTGTGGATGGATCTAATTGATCAGGAACAAAACACTAAGTCTTTTAATATTGATTAACTGCTTTAAACATTTGGCCAAGAGGAACTTATAGCACGTTAAACATTTAATCAAAAAGAACTTATATAATCGCGATCGTGGCAAGACAAAATTTAGTTTGTAGAAAACAACCGCACTCCGACTGTTCAACGCCCCTGTGGTGTTATTGATCTCCAGATTAATATCTGACTCTCTCGACGATACTACGCAAAAACCTCCCGGGTGCCTAGTTGGGCTACTCTAATCTGACTGACTTTCGTTCGCTGCAGACAGAAAGACATCGCAAAGAACACCGTAAAAGGGGAGGAGTTGCACGATCAACTCGAGGCAGTCAATCGTGATTGGACCGGGGAATATGGCATACATTTCGCATATATGTGTATGCATCGCATACGATCGTCCGGTGATCGAGGATGGATCCGAGCGTCGCAACTGCATCTCCTGAGTAAACAAACAATGCATGGGCCTGCGGCTGTGTACACAATTGATTGTGTAATACTTGGCGGCAACCGAACCATCTGGGGTAAAAGCAACACAAACCGAAGATCTGGTCACCCTAGGAGAGGCCATAAATCAACATTTGGGTTGATGGACGTGAAATTTCCCAGGTCCGCCGACGGTTGGCGGCCGTTAATAGGGAATTGGTATACCATAAACAATCTGTGGTGCGAATGCTATGTTTTGATATTGCAACGAATATAGGGTGCAGCCATTGCCAGATGTTAAAAGTAAACACTTGATGGCCGCATCCAATTCGTGGCTTGTTTGCGGTCCCTGATCGGTGGAGACCGATAATAGGAAACCAGCTATTGCTGGTAATTAGTGAATGTTTGCTTTGCATCAGCCGAAACCTTGTCGGCGGTGGCAAACTGATGAGACCTGGTAGCCGCATGCTAGGGGTGCCATGGACAAACAAAAAAAACGAGTAATCAAGGAACTCCGTGTTGATTTTGTTTCCATGGCATAAGGCGATGGGAACGAGATGGACTGGGTGCAATGCATGCCCGAGGGTGAAATTTTCGATGCCACGGCTAGGTGATAATCTTTGCCGTGGACTTAATGTTTTCAGGTATGGTGGAGGAGAAAAAGGGGTTTGGAGAAAACCCCCAAAGAAAGGAAAGCTGCTTAATAAATATTTATGTCGGTTATCCTTGGGGATAACCGAATTAATTCCAGCAATCTGGCTGGCGGTTAATGCCGTAGCAAGGTTACGTAACCTTGCTGAAGGTTCGACTTCGAGGTAAGTCGCATCGCTTGGAATAGTGGGGATCGAGCGATGTATGGCTCTTCGGGCCCTGAAAAGCCCCACAGGTCCTCCAGTGGATCAAGGCCTATCTAGTCGACCTCAATGCAACGAAGACACAGTATACAGCATTCAGAAAAGCGGACAATCCACAGCTGATGACGAATGGCCAGGCCTACGAATCTCAAATGGACCGTGGCATAAAGACGTGTCGAATATCGCCAGATCCGCCTCAGGAAATCTGAGCTATCTTTTTACTGCCAAGAAATATTTTATTCCGGGCCAACTTCTTCTTAAGTACAAATCCCAAATTAGACCCGTGCTCGAATATTGCTCTCATGTTTGGAGCTCAGCTTCTAAATATACCCTCGACCTGCTTGAGAGCATACAGAGACGAGTGTAGCGATCCTAAATCGCCACTCCCATCCAAATCTCCAATACCTCCCATAACCCAAATCCAAATTCCATATTGAATCATATGAGCAATAAATTAAACCAAAAGTTAATTTGTCGCAAATTGATTCAATTTCCCATTAACTTACATCCAAATTCCATATTGAATCATATGAGCGACGAATTAAACCAAAAGTTAATTCGCCGCACATTGTTTCAATTCCTAAAATCCTGACATCATGAAATGCTTAATTCAAAACTCATTTCATGATTTCCCTTCCAGGAACCTATCCAACTAAACCTTTAGTCAATTCCCAGAACACAATTCCAATTGAAGCACACAAAATCTTGTGTGTGCTTCTTGGAATTTTTACATTAAAAACGTTGACAAATCTCAACGAGAAAAAGAATAAAAAATGACTTTCAATTTCGCGATCAGTCAAGGTTTCAAAGGGCGAACCGCTGGCCATCAAACCATAATCGATATGTCAAATTCCGAAGGGCGAACCGCTGGCCATCAAACCATAATCGATCATTCAAGTTCTGAAGGGCGAACCGCTGGCCATCAAACCATAATCGATCAGTCAAGTTCCGAAGGGCGAACCGCTGGCCATCAAACCATAAAGCTAAATCTATCAGTCAAATTCCGAAGGGCGAAGTTGCGCTCAAATATTTTAAATAAAATAAAATAAACTCGGAGAACCCATTGTTTTCATTGCCGCGTTCGCCGAAAGAAGCAAAATCCAGGAACAATCATCCTGGAAAAAAGTTGCGTTAGGAGATCGACTCGGTGGGGAGGTTCCCAATCAAAGGGCCCTCACATCTCCAGCCGGAACAGACGTCCACTCTAGAAGGACGGAGGTAAGAAAGCAATAGTAAATAATAATATAACCTCAACACAAGCAATCCGCCTGATCGGGGACACGGCGATGACGTCAGGACTGCAGTCGCTGTCACATCGAAGGCGCGTAGCCGACCTCTGTCTGTTTTACAGATATTATCACGGCTACTGTTCTTCGGAGATTCCTGGTATTGTTCTGCGCAATTCCGATTATATACGCTCTACAAGACAATCCGACGGATCGCACCAATTTGTGTTTCATCTCCCGACGGCGCGCACATCCCTGCATCAGAACTCGTTCCGTTACAGAGCGAAACTATGGAACTCCCTCTCCGCGCCAGTGTTCCCGGAGCATTACAACCTGCAACTGTTCAAAAATAACTGCAACAGTTATTTGTTGGCATCTCGTCGGCGCTATAGGTTTGCCTCTCACGAGAGAAGTATATTAATAAAAATCGAAATTCATTAAGGAACATCGCCTGTGGGTCTCGAAAAGTGAACATTTTTACCGATCACCGACTTCTCACTAAACATCAACAGTAAAATGAAGAGGTGGGAAGCTATTTTGGAAGAATATAATTACGAACTCAAGTATAAGCCAGCGAAAGCAAACGTGGTGGCCGACTTCCTTTCAAGACCGCCCCAAATAACCGAAATTCATTCAATGACTCCGACCGAACATAGCGCCGATAGCTCCTCTAATAACATAATCCCTACTGTCGAAATTCTAAAAAATGTATTCTGTAACCAGTTAGTACTAAAATTAGGTGAAGATAACTGTTGCGGATTTACAAGTAAATATAGCGGAGAGAATGTAGTACATTCACCGTCTAGTACATTCAGCGCCCAGCATACTCATCAAATGCCTGTCAGCCGCCAGCTGACAATGCGTCATCACCAAGGGACGACTTCCGGCCGTCAGCTATTCAAATGTATGCAACGGTCTTTTAGCCAGTCTTTGTCAGCCTTTCACTGCGGATGCATCGCTCGCTCACCAGTCATCATCGGAAAGCTCCCGGAGCTGCACATTTTTTAAAAACCGTGGAGCAGTTGGACCACACACAGGTTTGCTACCTAATTGAGCAAAAAGAACTAAAATTGTGGAAATAAACCGAACCCAATGAACGATACATTAAATACCTCTGACCAGTGGAAATCTGGATCTTCATTTCGTGTGATTGTTTGCCGTCCATTCGCCATCCAATAACAATTACCAAATCAAAGCTCTGTTCGAAAATTATACAAGCCAACTTTTTATCAAACCAGTGAACACGGAAGCAGACCTGATAAATACGTTCAAGAGATACTTGAACCTTAATACTATTAATGGACTCTTGACAAACGAAGAAACCATGGGAAGGGTACACGAAATTTACCCGCTCCATTTCAAAGACTTCTATATTAGATTTGCTCAGAAATTGGTGGCAGACATACCCAGCGAGACCAAACAAGAAGAAAAAATCATAAAGATACACCGACGCGCTCATCACAATGCCGAAGAAAACTGAATTCAATTGTTGGAAAATTTCGACTTCCCTAAAATTTCCTACAAAATCAATGCTCTAGCAAACCATTTTGCAACCTGTAAAGAAAATAAATACAGGAGGCGCCCTAATAAACCACATCTGAATTATCCTGGACATACCCTGCATATCGACATCTTTTCTAACGAAGACCAACTTATCTTATCAGCCGTTGATAAATTCACAAAATTCGCTTAAGCTAAAACTATCTCGTCACGCTCAATCGAAGATATCAAACGACATTTAAAAGATATCATATTCTTCTTCTGTGTACCTGAGGTCGTTGTAATAGATAACGAGAGGGCGCTAAATTCGGTCTCAATAACCTAGAAGATGATCTTCAAAACAAAAAATTTTAAATGCACCTGTCAGGCAATTTCCCAAATATTGGACTTTTCAAACTCACAAATAGTGACTTTCCACGTTGAATAGACGAAGATACAAAACGGAAATTTCAAACTAATATACGTAATTGGCCTGGACCAATACGACTAATTCATATCTGCAATGACCCCAATCCTTAACCGTGAATCAACCCAAAACCATATCGTATTTCCTTTGCTTTCACATGAGTTGCAACAAATTAAAAACCACTTGCACAACTTGAAACCGCGAATGACAAAACGCTCTCTAAATTTCTTCGGCAGCACAAGAAATAGATTGCTGGCAATCGTCACCATTAAAGAAAAAACTACGGACGCTCTGAAGACTAATAACAAGCAGGTTGTCATAAACCAATTATACAATGAGAAAAGGAATTATATCACTAAAGTCCAAAACGAAATACAGAAATTGCTAAGCGAAGACAATAAAATAAATGTTTATATGATAACCAATGTGAAATACAAATTTAAACTTGTAAAAGACGAAAGAGAAAACATTAATTATGCCATTCGCTGGGCTAAATCAGGTATGATAAATTCATTTATTTTATCAAAAAAAAGAAATAGAACTTGCCACAAACATTTAAGATAAACAACAGTTGCCCTATAACACAATAGAAGAAGGTTTCGATTTCTCAGAAATAAAAGTCATAAGCAATAGCTCAATAATGTTCTATATTATAAGCATTCCTTTAACAACAAACCAAGTTTATGAAAGTCGCGTGATTAAACTTATAAAAAGAAATAATATTGTGACAGAAATCTTATTTGATGTAATTTGATTCCAAGGAAGTAGCGAAGAGATGTATGGAACGGTAAAAAGATGTAAGAATTATAATTGTCTATCCATTTGTAAGTCCAAAGACATTGTTAATATAAAGAGCGATACGTGTATCCCTAGCTTGATTAACAGCCTCTCAGCTATCTGCAATACCGTCAACAATCAGCATATCCCAACCATAGACGAGAATTCAACCGGCAGCCTATTGCTAAACCAATTTATTGGAACCTTACAAGTCGGAAATACTACCCACAGCCTCAATGCAACTGAAATTCCAGAACACCACTGTAAACATCAATGGGAGATCATTTACCTCCAGCGAAGTATTAACGATGAAAGTATTACCGGCAATACTCCAACCCAATCCTAACCAGGAAAAGTACAAGGAATTAGTATCCTTAGAAATGATTAAGGACCTCGTGGCGGTTCCACTAAACGCCACAACTTACCTTCCCAATTACCTAAAAAGCTTCCTGTGCTGAAGCTACAAAACGCCATTGTTTTCCGCTAATGCAATTGTATTACCGCCTGCAAAAGATTCACGCATCAAGGTTATCTAAAGCATAGCCTAAAATACCCTGTAAAAGAATTCATTCATTCATGTGTGGGGGGTTTCTCTATTCTACATGAGAAACAACTCACAATTACAACCAACATTTCCCCCTAATTTCGACCGCTTTCAGTGCGTCATACTTACCAATTTCCATTATATGTATTCCCCTGTAAAACATTTCAAACGGATGTATAGCTAAACTCATCATCCTTTGCAGATAATGCATAATTGAGTTTAGCTACATAAATGTCATACGGCAACTCCATTCTTGCTAACCATGAGTTTCCCATCGGAAATCTCATAATGTCGGTTAGCAACAACAAGTCTAAAAGAACGACGCTGTTGCAACATAGCAAAATAGCTGGGGTAATTTCAGCGTCGTAGAGTCTGGTTCTCACGCGAATTATTTCCCAAACATCAGCGGCGTCCTAACGACTTTCCCTCAGATCACCCATTCGCTTGGGAGCAATGATCTCTCTTTGCAGGGGAGTAACATCCGCTAGGGTTCTCTCTCATTCGTTTTTTTTTTTTTTTTTTTTTTTATTTATTTAACTTAATTAACATTTAGTTTTTTTTTTTTTTTTTTGATTTAGATTACACTGGTATTTCCTTTGAATATGATAGATACATATGTACTTCCAATCAGTTGATCGTTCTCGAGATGCGCACTCTGCGAGGGTTGAAATTCCTTATTTTACACCGACTGTGTTAAAAGCAAAATAACGCCCGACTCCTGTTGTGTGTACGAACACTTCGGTGGATGAAAACTAACTTGTGCGGCAGCGTGACTGCACGCAGTGGTGATTGAGATGTGACTGACTCTATTTAGGGTGGAAATCGTACTTTCTGCTTTTTACACATTGATCTGCCAATGGTAATCATGCTCTCCTGTGTGTTCCCCAACTCGCCACACTCATCCAGGTCGAAACGTACTTGTGTATTCGTTCGACGTCGATGGGCGTAGCCAGAATGGAGAAATCAAAAGGGAAAGCACAATAACCCAGGGTGGATCTGGCTAGGTGTGTGTGCGTCAATGCCGTGTATACGACTGGTCTACTGACCTAGTGACTATCACTTAGGTCAACGCACTATAGCAAGACAGAAATACGAGAGAGAGGGCAAACATAGCTAAGGTTATTCACCAGCAAAAAGAGATCATTGGTCCCAAGCGAATGGGTGATCTGGGAAAAATCAATAGGACGCCGCATCGGCTGGGGATATAATTCCATTCTGTGGAATGTTCAATAATACCCAAGCCTATGGACTATGACGTAACCGCGTCGCTTGGTTTGGCTTGGTTGTTGCTAACCAATACGAATGGAATCTCCGGTGGAAATCCCATGGTTAGCGCAATAGTGTTGCCGTATGTTGTTGATTGTAGCTAAACTCAATTATGCATTATCTGCATAGAAAAATGAGTTTAGCTATGCGTCCCTTTGACATGTCCTGCTGGTAAATACCTATCAAGGGAAATGGGTAGGTATTGTGGTTGGAATTGTGGGCTGTTTCTCTTATAGGATAGAGAAACCCCTACACATGCATCCAATGCATTTCCTAAATTCTCTGAAAAGAATTCTTTACATCATACGGGCGTCTAAAATTCAAAAACTATTCGGCACCCTTGTTGGCCAAGCAAATCCCAGCCCCAATGTGCACAATTGTCCTTACATGCACATTGGTTGGCTACCCTTTTGTCCAACATCAAAGTAACGCCAAGCTGCTTGTTTGCTCAGCTGCAATAGACCCGACCCATGATCTGTTTGTCCAACTGACAAACAATCACCAACATCGTGCTTAGCCATCAAACGAATTCTTCAGCATATACAAATGCGGACAAAGAATTCGAGGTTTTCCCATCGACCAAAGATCAGATATACAATTTCCATTGTGTATCCCAAATCCATTAGCACCCAATGAGTTGCAGCGTATTTGCTCAGCTGCACCCCTTATTACACACGATGCCCTTGATCGATTTTCCTTGGTTTGAATTCCTTTCTACGTTTCGTATTTCGTTTCTCATGAGCTTCGTCGTATGAGCAAACAGTGATCCATTAGCACATCGCTAAGATCACCACACACACACCGATCTACGTACCAGAAATCGTCTCCCATTGGTCACTGGATGAAAGGGAAAATTCATTTCCTTTTTACCACACCATAGAGAGAAATTTTCTCTATCTTCTCTCAATCTCACCTCGAACTGAGGGATGAATCGTGTTGCAACCACCAGACGCACAGGTTGCGTCGACTTCCGCTCCCCTTAGCGCGCAGGGGATTCGTACTTCTTGGATTGGTTTTATTTATAAAGGGACTGCATCGTGATCTCGCACGTTGCTAAAGCGATCCAAATAAAGAATATGAAAACTCTTCCGCCACCTGTCCCCCAGAAACATATTCAAGTCCCTAAGCGATCTGCTATACAGGCCAACATAACGCGACAAATTCAAGCGGCGGCACAAAAGCCTCCCAAGGGGCAATCCTCAATGGTCGAGAAACTCCTTAGTCTCTCCCGCTTCATTGAGGATATCCGAGCCCGATATGAAAAACTAACAACCGTGGCTGAGAGGCATGCACTCCTTTTCACGGCATATGTAAGACGTACGCTTCAAAATAACAGGTCAATTGAAAAGTCCCCGGCCGGGCACATAGATGGTGGCACTAAAATTAAATCCATATGAGTTTTAGTTAGCCCTAACCTCCAAAAGACGCGTGTATAAATTTGACAGATGTCGGATCATTAGTTTGTAAATTATGATCCTAAAACTAAAGCTATCCTTATAAATGCCAACTCCCTCGTTTCGCTATCAAAGCCCATGTCAGTCTTTGACTTCATAAAGGATAACCGGGCGGACGCGATTCTTGTAACCGAAACTAGGTTGTATGCATGTCACCGTCTCAAACTTTTCTATGATCAATCTACATCAACGGAGGTAGTACCTGTATACTAGTTAATAGCGAACTTCGCCATGAAGCTATTGACCTCCCACATTTCGAGTCCATAGAGGTATTCGGGGTTGAACTGCATCTAGGTAATAATGGTAGAGTGAATATATACTCCCTATACCACTCGCATAAAACCAATAAGGGCCCCATTGATCCCAACGATATCGGCCAATTAATAAGGTCCTCGGGGCATACACCCGTCATCATAAGCGGCGATTTTAACTCCAGAGAGCCCGGTTGTAGTGCCGATGATGATGATGATGATGATAATGATCCCCACTGGAACAACTCTGTTTCTTGTCCAAATGGCACAAAACTATACCAATGGTACACTGAAAGCTCTCACGCCCCCAACTTTGAAATAGTCGCACCTACTGCTGGTACGCGAGATAACTAAATTCTGGACATCTTTTTTGTGTCCAAAGATTTACTTCCCCAAATCACTCCTCCCCAAGTATCGGCGGGTGTATCTGACCACAACGCTGTGACCACGTTCAATCGCAGCTATCGAACATCGCGGGCTCATATCAGAAATATACCCGATTACGGGCACACAAATTGGGACAACTTCAATGTCACATTGAACAAAAAGACTCCACCAACTCTCTCTTCCCACTGATGGTTCAACTCGACTTCACGAGATTCTAGTTGAAACTTCGGAGGGTCATGTCCTGAAGTACAAACTTGAAAAGACTTATCAGATTCCCCAAGACGACTTCACTATTCGTCTCATCTGGGAGCGTAAAAAGGTCTGCAGAATGAATATCGTTACCGCTTTACGCCAAGGGAACCATTATTGCGATACATCATTCACAATATTGGCACACTGAAAAACAGAGAATCCAAAACAATCGTATCCGACAATTGGAAGACAAACTGAAGGGTATTCAGATGGACCAGACGTTTATAAAAATATTAAAAAGATATGTGGTACTTCTCGCCAGCCAATTGATATGGATTGGAGTTGTAGGGTCGAAACCCACGCTCAATGGTCACGTGATGATTTGTGAAGGATCTCGTCACATCAAGACTGGATGACATGGTGGGTGCTGCCCCTGTTAGGGCCCATCCTAAGTGGGTAGCGTGCGTAATGATGCCTGAGGTTTTGGGCTTCTTCACCCCCAAGGGGAAGAGGGTTTGGTGGTCCAGCTTCGCGAGCAGTGGTGTCGAGGCAGTACTGTGATTGAGGATTGCGCCCTCGCCGTCTGGTAGCAGGCACCGCCGATCCCATAGACTGGAATGGACGTTGCTTGGCGGCGGAGGTGCAACCGTTGGGCGGGGAATTCTGATATGAAAGTGGCCTCTGAGCAGGGGTCCACCAAGGCGCGAGCTTCGATTGGATGTGGACGCAAGCTGTAGCCAGGAGAATCGCTCGCGAAGGAGTAGCGATTACAGTGTGCGCCGACACTCCGGGGGTCTGGCTGCCTCGGTCTCTGGGACTAGTACCCGCTTCCAGGGGTGGTGGTGAGGGGGGCTTTGGGGTTCAGGCGGCACCAGCGTGGAGTAGGGTATGGTATCGTCCTCGACGCTGACTACATGTTTTGGTGGAACGGCAGTCGCGAAACAGATGCCTCCCCAGACAGTTGAAGTACCGTTTTTGTTGATTTGCGTGTGATTTCCGCTGGACCGGGGTGAGCGTATTGAATTCCTCGCACGATCTCATGGAGTGCGATAATCCACAAAATGAGCAGGGAGGGTGTAGGTTCTGAGCGGTGGGTGAAGCTGTGTGCACGGGGAGGAGTGATCTCTGGTTGGAGTCCGGCTGGCCGTCCCTGGTCCGTTGAGAGTTGTAATATGATGGGTAAAGTAACTGCTATATGGTGCGTGCCTTGCACTTTTGCTGTGGAGAACTAGTTGGTAAATGTTAGTTTTGTTACCTGCTAATTAACCACGTAAATGGCTTATATAAAATCGGCCATTCCGGTAACTTTCTCCAACAGGTGTCGGTTACGCCAACGGTTCTCCCAGGTGCGGTTACCTAGTTATTCCTCTCGACGTCCCGCTGTTGAGCCACGATCTATCGGCTCCCGGGTCCAACCGGTTTAGAGAACTTTTGCTTTTGCTGCAGAGGGATCTTTACGTGCCGTCCTTTATTTTCGAAATGTGTTTTAGTTTTCCATTTGCTGAATTTGCAACACCATTTGCAACACAATCTCGTAAACACTGAGTTGCGTATCCACTGAGATCGCCCAATAGGTAACACAACGTTAAATGTCTTCTTGTTCAAACCCAGCAATGTGTTTTGAAATTTCTCAATTTAAATACTGCTTCTAGTTGAATGAGCCGTTGTTAAGTTCAAAATCAGATCCAATACAAAATAATGCGTAAAACAAGTCCACACTTTATTAGGTACACATTAAACTATAACAGAAGAAATATGCACGGTTCCTATACGGTTAACTATGTTTGGCTTCCGTCGGTTTTCTCCCTTTTCTTTTCTAACACCGAACATCTACACGATTCACAGGATATCTGATCACACCCAACAAAGCCCGATTTTTACACTGCCCACTCAGCCACAACTACTGTTCTTTAACTCTCCCTCTCTCAATCTCCAAAAATCGAACTCGAACCCGCCCACGATCCACACTCGAATCGGGGCGTGTTCGAACACTCACAAGTGGATCATGCACTTCTTCCACCACCTTACCATCACACCACATTAAAACACATTATATTAAAATTATAAATTATTAAATGATGGTGGTGGCGGAAATCGCATGTAACAGAGTGAGCGGCGGTGATTTTGGGCAGCTCAACGAACTCCAACACCACGATCCTGGTTTTTAGGATGGCGTCGAGCTGCTGGTATGTGAGGGGCTCCGTGGTCTTTCCTTGCGCTTTCTGCCAATCGCGTGCCATGCGTGGATCCAAGCGCTGGGTGATCAAGAAAACGAGTATGTCATCCCAGGTGCTTACGGGAAGGGTGAGCGCGTCCAGGGTCTCGACTGCCTCTTTTGTGGCGTTGCGGAGTTGACGTAGGCCCACAGCGGATTCCTTGTGTTTAGTAGATACCTGAAAAGGGGCGTTCAAGGCAGAGAAAACCAGGGCACGAGTGTTGTCATACCAGTTTGTCCCAAGCCCGATTATAGCTTTCCCCCGTGACGGGGATGTTTTTGAGGGACCTGGCGGTGTCGTTCCGGAGGCTGGACTTTAGGTAGTAGAAACGTTCTATATCCGCGAGATTCGCCAGTACTGCCTGGAATAAGACCTTGAATGGCCCCCATTCCGAGTAGCTGCACTGGAGGCAGTTTACGGGGGTGTGCGCTAGGGGTATTGATGACGGCGGAGGCCTTTGATGGCTCCGGGCAGCCTGAGGTGAGGGCGTGATGCGCGTCGACGAACTTAGCCCTCTCGTCCGGGTAAGTTTCCTGGGTCGACTCGATAAATTCCTCCGCGAAGTAGCGATGACCCTTAATTTCTGGGGTTGCCAGCCGTATAATCTCCTCGTGCCGCTTGCGGATATCCTCCCACTTGAGCCCTAGGTTCTGCTGGCTTGTCTCTACTAAGCCCGACGTTGGTGGTCCCGTTTCTTTAGAGACGTCTAGTCTTGTGCCGCGAACTGAGCAGCGACGAGTTCGTCAATCTGGGACATTGTGGTGACTTGAAGGTCGAATCGTTATTGAATGTGCCCCGAGTTTTCGTTGACAACGCAACCGAGGGAGTGACGTCGAAACTGCGAGGTGAATTCAGGGGCGTCCGGACAGAGTAGAACGCAATGCGTACTCAACACCCTTGGTATTTAGCACTTTCACCACGGGCACTTTCACTTTCGCTTTTCCACAGGTTCGACTTATCGCGCACTGTACAGCGATAAGAATCCGTCTCGAAGGACCATAAATGTCCAGAGAATGACGGACCGCCTAACAGAATAAGGGTTCCAGAGGATGGCGATAGCGGTGCGTCCTTAAGAATGAAGCGTCCAGAGGATGATGAAATCGCTGCGTCCAGCAGAATGAAGCGCCCTGAAGATGACGATAGCGGTGCGTACAGAACGAACGTAGTGATAGCGCTGCGAACCACCGTCCCAAGCAAGCTCGAGATGGTAATTGAAAGAAAACCGTTGAGTTAATTTTGAATTGTGACGCTTAAGTGGCATCGCTGACGCGTAGTCAGCTGGTGGGTGACAGTTGGCATATGGCAAGCAGATGTGAACGTACTAGATTTCTCCATTACATTCATTTGTGAATCCACAACAATAATACTCGTATAATAACACTGTCCTGACGAATATTAAACTGCCGTGAGATCTCACAGGAAGGCAAATTGTACAATAGTCAGGTATAGTTTTGCTTACAGCGTCTGCGTAGGACCAGTAAGTTATAAGATAATATAATTAAGATAGAATTTCAGAATTTTTTGTCTAGCCTGTAATTTAGAAACAAAGAAAAAAAAGGATATAAAAAATGTTGGAGAAATGAAAAAAAAACAGTAGTGTGATATATAAGAAAAGAAAAGAAAAGAAGATAAGAAAATATACGAATATACAATTTAAAAAGTAGCTACAAACACATTTGTCGCGTAGTTCTGGCGAAACCGATCTCATTCAACACCGTACATGTGTTCTGTACCAAATCAACACATGAAACAAGATAAATAGGAAGAACATCATTCTGCTGACTTTCCAAATCTTTGCATCACACTTTCCGGTTTTTTAAATTTGAGTTAGAAAACTCATTCAATCACGCACATACGATTATAAAGCGGCTTAGCATGGTTTAAGCATCTTTTCAGAACAGCTCAAATTTCTTGATGAGCAACTTTCGAAGCTGGTTTCCTATAACATTCTAACGTACAAAAATATCGCTATTCAGAAATCCTTGATGAGATTTGAATAAATGAAAGTCCAGAAATGCAGTGAGAGTAAATCCTGTTTGTGTCTAAAGGTCAATCGGAGGTACAGCTTCCCACCAGTCTACAGCGATTCAAAACGCTCAAGTGCTGCAATTGTGTTGAATGTCAACCACTGATGCATTGGTTTAATAATTATTTATGCCGCCGAAACCTGGGTTATTAATAAATATACTGCTTATATATATATAACCCAACAAATGTAGGTTGTGGAAATTTAATTCGGTAACCGTTTTATTAGAACTACAAACCGTATAAATTGCGATGATTAGTATTCTCGTTGCTTGAATACTTGAGGGGTGGTGCCGTTGAGGGTAATACGAGGTTGACTTGCAACTTTGTCAAGAACTAACCATGGGCTATCACAATTTTGTGGTATTATGACTCCCACATTAGATCTCTAAGATAATTGACGGAACATGAGAGTAAAGACAATGCATCCATTGTATTACCATTAACTTCCTCAAAAAGGATGTGAATGTTGAATATTTGTATTCTTTAAAAATATGCGGATGTCATAACTGGTGGAATGTAAACCTACCGAGCTTCTGTATGTATTTGTTTAAGTTTAGTGGTTTCCGGCACTGTGAGAATTTTTTCTTTTTAATTTTAATGTTAATTTTGGGATTTCTTGTTTGACGTTTTTAATTCCGCCGTACCTGAATAAATAATCGATTTTCATGGAATAAACTTAACTGATACTTCTATCTGTGGGAAAGCACCGCCAATCGGTGTTCTCTAGATGACTTAATTTAGTCATTATGATCAAGATTGAAGTCGCCGCACCTGTAATCAACGAAGAATTCAATTAACAAAAATGAGATGAAATAATATGCTGATATTTATAATACATTTTACGGTATACAGCGGACTACCGTTGGAGTAATGAACTTACTACATCCCAGTAGAAGCAAGTTAAGAAGAGGTGTTGACTTAAATTTTAGATAATGAGAGAAGGGGAAATTATTTACTCTCAATGGCAAAACAGGTAGAACTGTTAATATAATTACTTCCATACACCTGGCATAAATTTTAAAAGCGGTAATTTTCAGCAAACAGCCACATAGAGGGAACATATTGTAGTACCTAAATATATACACGTGTGAATTTAGTTGTTCCGCATTTCTGTTCCATTTTTTGTCAAGAAAAAGGTCGTATAAAACATAATGCTCATGGTAGGAGGCCGGGAAAATTGACAAAGGAGGTATCGGATGTACATTAGTGTTGATTCTTCCAAGGTGACGTAGATCGGCAGAATAAGCGATATTTATTCGCACTTCTGGACTCCGACAGCCTTATATTAACGAATGCCGCGAAGAAATAGTTAATCATATTGACTACATTCACTAAAAATTGAGTTACGTTGACCATAAGAGCACAGAAAAGGGATATTGCAGTATATTTTCCGATGCTGGAGTCGGACCCCTTACGCCTTGCCCAAAGGATTACAAAATTCGCTTTATGCGTATGAAATGTCCCTACAAGGCAGCATGTGCGTTTCTATCTTGAAGTCTTTATTAATGGATTTCGGTAATACAATTCGTCGTGTTGATCTTAAACAAACAAAGTACCCTTTTCATTCAATCGGTTTTGTGTGTCATCCAGACTAAAGAAGGGGATCGTTATTCAAGTGCGTTTGAGTGAATATGTTAAGCGGAAAAATGTCCATGCGAGTGAAGTACAGGAACGAAAAACCATCTATCTTTTTCCTTAAGGGAGCCAATATAACCATATTTAAAAAAAAAAAAAAAAAAAAAAAAAAAAAAAAAAAAAAAAAAAAAATCTTTATGATTATTTTTTATTAAACTTCTGTCGGGAGAGGCGAACCTTTAGCGCCGAACGGGCGCCCCGAGATGCCATCAAATAACTGTTGCAGTTCTTTTTGAACTATTGCAGGTTGTAACGCTCCGGGAACACTCGCGTGGGAAGGCAGTTCCACAGCTTCCCCACTCTGTAACGGAACGAGTTCTGATACAGGGATGTTCGCGCCGTCGGGAGATGAACCACAAACGGGTGCAATCCGTCGGATTGTCTTGTGGAGCGCATATACGCCGAATTGCGTTGGACTATACCTCCAATCTCCGAAGAACAGCACCCATGATAATATCTGTAAAACAGACAGAGGTCGGCTACGCGCCTTCGTTGTGATAGCGACTGTAGTTCCGACGTCAGTGCCGAGTCCCCGATTAGGTGAATAGCTCGTCTCTGTATGCTCTCAAGTAGGTCGAGGGTATGTTTAGGAGCCGAGCTCCAAACATGAGAGCAATATTCGAGCGCGGGTCTAATTTGGGATTTATATAGGAGAAGAAGTTGGGCGGGAGTAAAATATTTCTTGGCTCTAAAAATATAGATCTGTTTTCCTGAGGCAATACTCGACACGTGTTTATGCATTGATACATTCCCACAGACCGTGACGCCGAGCAATTTCAAACTTTCCCCAGTGTCGAGGGCCCGGCCATTCATCATCAGCTGTGGAACCGATGATCCACTTTTCTTTGTGAATGTTGTATATTGTGTCTTCGCTGTATTGAAGTCAACGAGATGGGTCCTTTCCCACTGCAGGACCCTATCTAGATCCTGATTCAGAGAGTCAATCTGTCTACATCTCAGCTGATGCGACGCAGATGCACCAATCGGCCGAACAGTCGAAAAGGAGGAAACAAGTGTACTATCATCCGCAAAACTGAACACTTTGCCAACAAATCATTTATGCGAAGCAAGAACAACAAAATAGAGCCCTGGGGCACCCCTGAATTAACAGGACACAGATCCGAACACTCGCCGTCCTCAACAACCCGGATCGATCGATTCTCGACGAAGCTCGTCGTCCAGTCGCAAAGCTGTTGGGAAAGTCCATATGAACGAAGTTTGCTCAGCAATGTCCCATGCCAGACGCGGTCAAAAGCCTTGGAAATATCCAATGCGACCGCCCTTGACTCACCATGCCGTTCAAAAGCCGATGTCCATATATCGGTTATAAGTGTCAAAAGATCTCCCGTGGACCGCCTGCCACGGAATCCGTATTGACGATCATTCAGAAGTCTGTTGCAGTCCAAATGTTCACAATAAGGCAACTAGTGGAAAAGAAATGGGAATACGGAGAGACTATTCACCAACTGTTCGTTGACTTCAATAAACCCTATGACTCAGTCGCAAGACAAAGACTCTACCATATTGTAGTTGAACTGGGAATCCTGAAAAAATATGCCGCCCTCATTCGAATTTGCATGAACCAAGGGCGAGTCAGAATAGAAAACCGCCTCTCCGGACGGAGTAAAACAAGGGGATGGCATCTCACCATGTCTTTTTAACCTTGTGCTCCAGTATGTCATCAGAAAGGTACCAGACGACAACTTGGGCGGATCATCCCTGAACGGGGTCACACAAATGCTCGCATATGCGGACGACATCGCTGTCTTGGGCGAAAATCATGCTAGCGGCAGAAGAGGTGGGCCTAGAAATAAATGGAGACAAAACGAAATACATGATTACGACGACAGCAGGGGGACCTCAGAGAACACACATAAACGTCAGAGTGGGGTTTTCGAAAAAGTTAACCAATTTATATATCTCGGAACGATACTGACGCCCAGTAACGAAATGTCGAAGGAAATTAATAAAAGACTGCATTTGGGCAACGCCAGTTGGCACGCATTCAGTAAACTGCTGAAATCCAAACTGCTGTCACGTAACATAAAGCTCCGTGTCTATAGAACCATAATCATCGCGATTGTTCTATGCGGATGAGAAACATGGGCTCTACAAAACGAGAAGAAAACAAATTCCGCGTATTCGAGAATAAAGTTCTAAGGGGTATGTTTGGCGGTAAATATGACGAGGAGGCAGGACAATGGAGGAAACTCCACAACCACGAATTGGAAGAGCTATGCCGCAAACCTACAATAGTGGGAGTGATCAGGGTCGGACATGTGGCGCGAATGGGCAACGATAGGACCGTGCGTAGAATTCTTGACGGTAGACCAACGGGAAAGAGACCAGCAGGATGGCCGCGACGGAGATGGGAGGACAATGTAAGGTTTGACCTTAAGGAGATCGGATCGGATGGTCAAGCGTGGAAGGAGATTGCATAGGACAGGGAACCATGGCGGAGTCGAGTCGGTGAGGTCATGAACTTCCGGCTTCCTATATGCTGATAAATAGTATAATAATACTATTGGACCCCGGAAGTTCATGACCTCACCGACTCAGCTGCGCCTTCGTCCCTTGTCCCCCGTATTCTCCTTCCACACTTGACCATACGATCCGATTTCCTCAAGATCAAACCTAACATTTTCCTCCCATCTCCGTCGCCGCCGTCCTTCCGGTGTCTTTACCGTTGGTCTACCGTCAATAATTCTACGCACGGTCCTATCGTTGCCTATTCTCGCACCTGGCAGGCCCATTTTAATCTTCGCGACTTGATTACTCTCAAGATTGTAGGTTTGTGGTATAGCTCTTCCAATTCGTGGTTGTGGAGTTTCCTCCATTGTCCTGACTCCTCGCCATATTTACCGCCAAATATACCCCTTAAAACTTTATTGTCGAATACGCTGAATTTGTTTTCATCCCGTGTTGTGAGAGCCCATGTTTCGCATCCATATTCGAGGATGGCCTGAAAAGTTTCCGACCTAACAAAGATACAAGACATTTTTTCTTATAATTTAATTTTATTTTTCTATATTGTCTCCCTGTAACTCTACACACTTCTCTCAGCGATACTCCCATCTCTCTAATCGGTCCAAATAGTACTCGGCGTTTTTTTCTGCAAAAGGTGATTGCCGCCTCATTTGACGAAAATCTCTGTCCTCCGAGCGCCATTTTTAGATTAAGGAAGAAAAAGAAGTGGCCTGGGGCTAGATCTGGTGAGTAAGGCGGATGGGCAAGCAGTACAAACCGTAATTCGTGGACTTTTGCCATGGCAACCGCTGAGGTGTGAGACTGTGCCTTGTCTTGGTGAAACGTTTTTGGTCCAACGGGAGCTCAACTCTTTCACGCTTAAATCTTCATTTAATATGTAACAAACACGTTCTTTGGACATTTTCATAGCCTCTGCTATCACTGTCACATTAATTCGGTCGTCTAGCACCATTTGGTGAACTTTAGCGATGTTATCCTCAGTTGTTGCAATTTTTGGACGTCCCGAACGTTCAAGCTCTCACGGCCACGTTTGAATTCAGCTGCCAAAAATTTCACTGTGGTAAATTATGGTGCCGAGTCTCCATACACATAATCCAACTCATCTTTCATTTGCGTTGGCCTATTACCTTTCAAAAACAAAAATTTATTGACAGCTCCATACTCAATTTTGTCAATTTTCACAAAAACACTCACATCGACTCACTCAAACGACTGTCAAATAAAAACTACGCCTCCAAAATGGCTAACATTTTGGTGAGTAACTGTCAAAAAATGCACAACTATATTCACTAGCCTTTATTGACGAATGCTCCTATCTTCACGTTGAGGTCGGAAACCCCTCGTAGAGTGGGGAAGTTGTTACACATATTCCCCGACGAGTCGCACTTTCCTAACTCAGTCATCGCCTACAACGTGTAACGGTCTGATTTAGCCCCCTGCGATTTTTTTTTTATGGCGCTATCCCAAATTTTTACAACGATCGTTCTAGGAGTCTGGTTGGCTTATTCATCAGGTTTTCATCAACATGCCTATCCATTGGTTGTAAACAATTCAATGATATTTTCGAGTTCGATGATGGACGTCATCTGCCTAAAATTGTCTTTAAAACTATGCAAACGTAGCAAAACGGATAAATAAATAAACTTTAAATGTTGCTCTTGATGATGAAGGAGTACTAATTAACCAAATCGATGGTTGCATTACTTTTTTTTAATTGAATTTGTCAGCAAGTTCCTTGGCTCCACCTGGTACCACATGCCATCATTATTAACATTCTTACAATGTTCTTAGTAAATAAGCGTTTAAAAACTTTATAAGTTAAAACAAAACAAGCAGAGAGGCAATGAATAATAAATAATAAGCAAATATCTGAGTCATTTCCATGTACAAGTGCATATTCAACAATCCTAGCGGTTGTCCGAGGAAAATCCTAATAGGGCGGCATTTCATGTCGCCTAATATGTGAATAAATTGATGACTTTACTGTGATGCAACTCATTCCCACCTCAATCAACATCTGTCCATATTTCCGAGATGTGTGGTCAAGATATACAATCCCATTAGACAAGCTTCTTACCTCTAATCTAGATGATTGTTATATTGATAATTACTCAATCTGATTATTTTAATCCATGCCCGGATCTCCGTGTTGTTGAAATGCAAAATGTTTGAAATCTAAAAGCACCCGCTTTAAAAGAAGCTCTTTGCCTACTCCAGCAAGTTACGAATCTTTTTCACCTCATTCTTTTGATATGTTAATATGCCGAATGTACTTATGCTAATTCATGCGTAAATTATTGTTATTCGGTTTTGGAATTCTTCGTTGCATAATAAATATATCGCAGATAAATAAACGAAATGGTTAAAACTTGATATTAGCCTATCTAAATCCAATCTATGTGAGTTTAAAAATCAATAAACTAACATTCCATATAGACAAAGACCTCGTAACATTAGGTCGAGCTTCCACCAATTGCCGTTGTTTTTTAAGACTAACAAATGTGTTTATTTCCCGTCATTTTTAAATAGTTCTACTATCATTTGAACTGATGTTACACCGCGCGCGACTCATATGATCTACACACCACAACGAATGAGTCTTCATTTATAATTACACTAACCGCTTACATTAATTAGGTTTCACGGCTACAGAATTCTTTAAACGGTCTTATTGAGCGATTGGATAACACTGACGGCTCAGGTCCATTGTGATTTAAATATCCATAAACCCAGTAGTGCCAGCGTAGTTTGTGAGCTGTCAGCGATTAAATCGATTGTGTTGTAAATTAACAATGTAGTGGTCCTAAATCAGTACCCTCATCCAATCCCCCATCATTTCATCATCGATTTATAACCAAACCCAATTACCCTAGCCTTATCCATAATTCCAATCATCTTCCCCAAGTGAATCATATCAGCGACAAATTAAATCGAAAGTCGATTTGTCGCACACTGTATCAATGGCCAATAAGCCTAACATCATAAAATGCCTATTTCAAATGCATTTCATGATTTTTCCTTCCGGGAATTTGTTCAACCAAATTCCCATCCACTTCCTAGAATCTCACTGCGATTGGAGAAGACTCAAAATTTTGTTTGTGCTTTCCAGAACTTTTATACACATTTTGAAGTAAAACTCTGTAGATGCAGATATAAAAGGGCGGGGCATTTTGGATTCGAGGATCAGGTCGACGAGAATCCCTCCTGACTCCCTACTCCTAGTACTTCTCACTCCATACCAACCTCTCTTCGTGTGGAAAAGCGGACAACACCACGACCAACACTGAACTGCGAGGGAGTTCCCCCCAGTAAACGTGTTGCCACCTGCTGTACACCAATATTGTCCTCGGCTTCGGTTAATGAAACTGTGGCAAACCTCTCGGTTCACCCCACTCCACGAAAAGTCATTCCCTCCGAAAAATCGTGCCCGCCGAAGGCAGTATCATCTACAACAGCAAAACAAAAGACCGCTTCAAATCGAACAGCGGCCACGGTCGACCCACCTGATTTTAAAAATCAAACTAGCAACCTGAGGTCCTTCCACGAGACCTAAGCCTGAAGGAGTTCGTTGGTGATATGAACGGACAAGGAACTTCCAACTTTAAGGCATAGACCTTGAGTCCAAGCCTCAATAAAATCGTAACCTACGATCGATAGACGTTGTGTAAAGTTAACCACACCCTCAAGTCCAAGGAGGTAAATTATTACACCCTCACCCGGCCGACAAAAAGCCAGGGACCATTCTTTTAAAACGAGTAGTTGCTTGTTGAGAAAAAAACGACATCACCATTGCCTTTGAGTCCACATTCTCTAACGTCAAATTCACCGAGGTAAAAAACGTCTGTCCCCCACAACGGTTTGTAAAATCAGACCGGAGAAATACAGTAGGGTGAACATATGGGAGCTACACCTTGCCCCAGGGACTGACATAGACTCCACAATTCGGACAAAATCGTGTCTCCCGGAACTGCAACATGGACCGGTATTGCATCCGTTGTGGAAAATTCCACGATATTGGAAAGTGCGAACTCCCACCAGTAAAATATGATCACACAACAAATGTGCAGGATAAAATTACGATATCAACTTACTGCATCTGCGGTCAAAAGGGACATCCGGCCAGTTACAGGAACTACCCTAAATATAAAGAGATACTCCATAGATCCAAGGAGACTTGACCTAAACAAGTAGCCAAGTCAAACTTCGGAAAACGGGACACACAAAATGTCATCTAAATGGATTTAGATGAAATGAAAAGCCTTCCACCACTGTTACTGGTAGGCGGCGTCTCGATTTTGTTGCGAGCACGGATCGCCTTATTTAATAAGTAGACTGTATTTGTTTATCTTATTTTTTATTTTATTGTTTATTTTATTCTACAATACTATTTGCTGCGTTAAGATCTCTTTGTTTATTACCTTTAGGCCGGACTCTGCACTGAATTGAACTGGTTGCACTCTCCAACTGCCGCTGCTTTTATCCTCTTTTTTGTCCTCGTTCTCTTGTTTGCGTATTGTCACAAGAACCAAAGAGCGAACGGTATAAATTGCCGATCTTCGGTGTACCAGACCGCAGTCGTGTGCTGCTCCATCCTTGGCTTCGTATGTTACGTCACCAACAACCACCTCTCCCCCAAAAACATATTCACTAAACGATCCGCTATACAGGCCAACAGGATGCCACAAATCCAAACGGCGGTACAAAGATTCCATAGGGCCAATCCTCAATGGTCGAGAAACTACTTTCTCTCTCCTGCTTGATTGAGATATTCGACCTCGATATGAAAAATTCACACCGAGGTTGAGAGGGATGCACTTGTAGCGTTCTACGAACGCACAATTCCGCGCAGGTAGGGTTCCTACCCTTCAACGAACATACCTACCTGAAAACGTTACACGCGACCACAGACGCGTGCCACTAAGTCCGCTAAGGGCCTGAAACATTTAACCAACGTTGAGCCCGACACTAAAAAGCAAGTAACTGAACGTCCCAAAGCTTTCAATATCAAGCTCAACAAGTCGATTGTAGCATACCTGAAACAAAGGCAAAAACATCCATTCATCTTATTCCCAAAGATTGAAATGCGCCGCACTCCAACACTGCACAATCGGAAATCCTGAACATCTACACGATGTTACAAAGAATTGCTATCGTCGGTAAATTAGCCGACCAACGGATGCACGTGCGGGTCGTCTACCATAAAGACCACCCAAATCCGTCAAGCAAACAAAGGCAGCGGCAACCTAGTACAATAATGTATACCACTTAACCGCTGCCAAATTCCTGGCAACAATAAATATCTCAACGAGATAGGTCGCGAATATTTGCGAGAGTAAAGCCAAAAAGGAAATACTCCAGTCCCACGGTTCCTTTGTGGAATTCCACACCCATTAGAAAGGTCTAATGGATTGTTAGTTTTAACTAAAGAAGATAAACGAAACTCATGGACCGTACGTCCATCCAAATTGCAGGATATCCTTCGGCCTGCACGCCAGATGTTCTGTGCAAATAAACGGCCGTTGAGATGAAATGCTATCACCACCACCGATGGTGATAATGATGTATGTGATGAGCGACTTTCTCCTTTCAGGAAACTATAAAATTCTCCTGGGGATGAAGTAACATTCTGCTAACAGGGACTTCGATGATTCTGTTAGCGGACTAAATGGAAAATTTTCTTTTACGGCCACAGATACGATCTGTATCGGGATACTTGGTGTATAGCGGGAAGGAAGTCTAATTTTGATCGTCAACGAAACGACAAGTCTTTATCGAACAGCGATACGGTAGAGACAAAAGATACGCGAGCCTAAAGAATAAAGTCGAATCTTAAAGTAGAAATACGGTTCGAGTTGTGTCGGAAGTTTTGTGTGTTTTCGTTTAGATACTAGCCGAACTATTATAACAACAGGAGTAAAGGAATATTGTGTCCTAAAGGATTAAGTAGTGATAAAATAAAAACTGAGTTAATAAAACAAAGATTAAAACCAAACTACCATCTCGGTGTTTAATTAAGCTCGGCTCCTAAACATACCCTCGACCTACTTGAGAGCGTACAAAGACGAGCGATCCACCTGATCGGGGACTTGGCGCTGACGTCGGGACTACAGTCCCTATCACATCGAAGGCGCGTGGACGACCTTTGTCTGTTCTACAGATATTATCACGGGTGCTGTTCTTCGGAGATTCTTGGCATTGTTCCACGCAATTCGGTCTATATGCGCTCCACAAGACAATCCGACGGATCGCACTCGTTTGTGGTTCATCTCCCGACAGCGCGAACATCCCTGTATCAGAACTCGTTCCGTTACAGAGCGGGGAAGCTGTGGAACTCCCTTCCCACGCGAGTGTTCCCGGAGCGTTACAACCTGCAACTGTTCAAAAAGAACTGCAACAGTTATTTGATGACATCTCAGGGCGCCCACTCGACGCTATAGGTTTGCCTCTCCCGAGAGAAGTCTAATAAAAAAAAAAAAAAAAAAAAAAAACGGCATTCGCTCCGGTGTCTTTTGTTGTTTTCGTGGACAGTGCTGGCAGAGCACAGCATTGGCTCTGGGTAGTTGCGTGCTCGGTGTCAACAGTGTTCGGCGGAACACTGCAACATCAAACATTATAAACGACATTCGAAACCGCCAAACACTCCTTTTCACGGCATATGTAAGACATACGCTTCAAAATAGATACCAAAACAAAAGTTATCCTTATAAATGCCAACTCCCTCGTTTCGCTATCAAAGCATATGATCGTCTCTGACTTCATAGAGGATAACCGGGCAGACGTGGTTCTTGTAACCGAAACTAGGTTGCATCCATACCACCGTCCTGCTTTCCCATGATTCGAAGAGATCGAACTCTCACTGGCGACCCCATCGTCAACGGAGGTGGCACCTGTATACTATTTAATAGCGCGCTTCGCCATAAAGCCATTGACCTCCCACATTTCGAGTCCATAGAGGTCTCCGGGGTTGAACTGCATCTATCTAATAATGGTAGAATGGATATATACTCCCTATACCACTCGAAAAAACAAATCATTATGGAAAATTTCACATGCCTCAGGACTTGCCAAGACCGGTTCCCGGTTGTAGTGCCGATGATGATGATGATGATACCACTCGCATGACACCAATAATGGCCCCATTAACCCCGACGATATCGGCCAATTAATAAGTTCCTCAGGACATGCACCCTTCATCATAGGCGGCGATTTTAACTCCATAGCTTCCCACAACTCCGTCTCTTGCCCAAATGGCACAAAATTGTACCAATGGTACACCGAAAACTCTCATGTTCTCAACTTCGAAATAATCGCACCTACGGTTGGTGCGCGAGTCAACTTAATTCTGGACACCTTTTTTGTGTCCAAAGATTTGCTTCCCCAAATCACTCTTCCCCAATTATCGTCAGATATAACGCTGTGAGCACGTTCATTCGGAGCAGTCGAGCAACGCGGGCTCAAAGCAGATACATACCCGATTATGGGCGCACAAATTAGGACAATTTCAAAAGACTCTATCAACTCTCTCTTTCCACTGACAGAAACCTGTGGCGGTTCCGCTAAACCGCACTGTCTACTTACTCGAAGAACCCCCGTAATTACAACCCAACCTTCATAGTTTTCCGCTAATGCAATCGCATTAGCACCTGTAAGTGTTTCACGCATCAAGTATCTAATGTATTTAGCTAAAATCTCCTGGAAGAAAATTCTTACCTTCATTCATTAATTCGAATTCAAAATTCCCTACAAGAATTCTGTCCAAACTTCATAAATCCCAAGTCCAATTCGGCACCTTCGGTTGCCAAGCAAATCACAATCTTATCATATGCATTTTCCCTAGAGGAATTCCTGACGAAGCAATTTGGTTTACATATAATGTGACCGTAATATAAATATTCCCCATGACGAGTTTCAGAGCTTCACAAAAAATTAGACAACTTTAACGAGCCAATAGTTGTCTTCAACCCAGCTAACAGTGCATACTTCGACGTATGCATACTACATACTTTTTAAGGTGGATCGTAAGTCTATTTATAAGTACATATGTTTATACGACTTGTACTAAGCGAAACAAACTGGTGGTTCTACCTTCTACGCATTCATTCATTCATTCGACGACACACGTCATAATGATCACGGATTCATTACACCAAATACCCTACAGAACCTAGTTAGATCTGGGAACCCCAAGAAATCACCCGGAATCGACAACATGTCGTACCACTCGTGACGAAGGCTTTCTGCTGTATTCTTTATAAAGCTGTCCATTATGTTCAACCATCCCTACAACATGGGATACTTTCCGCAAGTTTGGAAGCATGCTATTGTTAGTTCAATAGCAAAAGTTGGGAAACCAACGTACCACCCCTCAAGCTTTCGTCCTATTTCGCTCCACACTTGCATCAACAAAATATATGAAAAATGCTATATATCTTTGTCAGAACCAGGAATCGAATGCTTGATTTCCAGTTTGGATTTAGAAGGGCCCACAGCACCACTATGGCTCTCAACATATTTCAAAACCATCTCTCCGTGAGCCTCTTTAACAAGGAACCCACCATTGCGGTGAGCCTGGACATCGAAAATGCTTTTGTCACGACGTGGCTCAAAGGTCTCGTTTTTAAATTATTGAATACTGGCCTCAGTAGAGTGCTCCGTAGTATCATCTACTAGTTCGTTCTAAACAGAACCTTCTAAGTTCGAGTGAATGGAAAGCTTTCCCGAACTTTCAACGCCGTTGCAAGCATACTACAGGGCTCCATTCTATGCCCCATCTTATTTAATATCTACACCTCAGATATTCGTCACCCTGTGGACGGGAGAGCAAACCAGATATGCTATGCGATGGAAGGAGGAATTGTATCAGTATTATAGTCGATGGAAATTTCGACTTAACACATTCAAAGCAGTAGCCACAATTCTGAATAGTAAACACTCCCAACCCACTTCTCGGTATTCACAGAATATCTGAATACAAATAGGAGTACAGCATGACAAATCTTGGAGGCATTTATACCCCAAAAAATAATTTCATCAAACATGTGACTCACATTATTCAAAAGGCCCTCTGTCGGTCTAAGCAACTGCGCAACATTTTGAAGAGGAGCAACACATTTGACGCCCAAGTTAAACTTCTCTGCTATAAGCAGCTAATCCGATCTGGAATATCGTACGCCTTTGGAAAATTACGAGTTTTTGAAAGGAAACTCCTCAGAAGATGTACCAACCACTCTAGAAGGCCTGACGGTCGCCATCACCCAAACTCTCACCTATACGAAAGTGCCTCCATTATCCTTATCGACGACTACTTGCTACAATTAGCATACAGCTCCTCGAAAGCATTGAGAACTACGAGAACCCACTTGTACGTGAGTCTTGCGTTCTTGACCCTTGTCTCTTTCGATCTCTTCGGATCAGACCACCACAATGATTTCTTCAGTACAAAACTGAAGTAAGCATCCTTCCCAACAACATTCTCCTTTATAATAGAGGATTCCTGGACCCATCCCATAGGATATACTGCTGACACACTACAAACACCCACGCACAGTACAAGACAGCACAAACTCACACACACACACACACACACACACACACATGGACGCACACACACCGACCAAAGCGCAGATTATCAGACGCCGAAGATGTGATCTGCGTTTAGGACCACACTCTAAACCTACCGGTCTTGTATGATTTCTTTCCCACCATCCATCCATCCAAGTAGTAAGAGAACACTTGAACTAACCCTGACCACACCATCCTTAGACACCTCCCCGCTTTCTTTTTTAGATATCTTGAGGCCGAGCCCAACATCCTACCGGATGTGGGTGATTCTGGTTATCGCATATCAGGGAATCTTACCCTTGAGTTGGCTAATCCCAGCCTCAATATATGTACATAAAAGCTATCTATACACACATCGGATGTCGACCCTTTTAGCCAGCGATAAATAGTCCAACACCAGCTGCGTGTAATTAGCACCATCCACGTTGAGACTATCTCCCTAACTCACACCATGAGTAAACAAAAGACCGCAGTCCTTCATCAGGCATTGTAGCGGTACGCGAACAATTCAATCATTCTAGTATCCCAAATGCACCTACCATCTAATGAGTTGCAACTTGTTTACTCAGTTGAACTCTCAGGTCATAAATTCCTTTATCCTACATAGTTCTGGATTCGTTTCCCAGTAACCTTCTCACATAAACAAAGATCTCCACGTTCCCTTTTTCCTTTCTTTGTTTTAGATTCGTCCCATGGCCTTGTTTCATGAAAGAATCAATCTACACACATACATGTGTGCCGTGACGATCTTCGCTATGAGATCGGTTTGGTTACTCCAAAGAGAGACTTTACGTCCCTCTTGAAATAGGGAATTGCACCCAAAAATTTCCCCTGGTAAGAGAATCATCTCTGCACGAGATGATTATCGCTGAGTCGTTTTCTATCCGTTGACCACGCTGGTCAAATGCCGCTTCCGCTGTCTGTAGCGCTGTAGACACGCGATAATACCCGGAGTCGTGAGAGGTGTTTCAAACTTGTCGGTTTCCAATTGTTTGACGAGTTTGTGTCGCAGTTGGTGTGTGTTCAGAATTTATAAAAATCATTCAATATTAATAATAAGTTATAAGTAAAGACCATTGACAATAAAAAATGTTTGTGCATAAATAGCATCGCCTGAGTGTTTTTGTTTCTGTGTTGTGTCCGCTCGGTCGCGAGGGTCAACCAACGTTTTCTTCCCCCTTGCGTTGTGAGTAGTGTCCGCGTGAACAATAGACGATGGGGATGGAAGTGAACCGAGTGTCCGTGTTAGGCACAATACTTCCTCCCCACAAGGCCTTGGAGATCAAGCTGGTCATTTACTGGATCCTTTGCAGGTAATTCAAAATAACACGAAAATATAACCCGCACAACAATTTATTTCTATGAAATTCGGATAAGTTGCGGTAGTGGTGCATGTGCATATGTATATATCGCTAATTATCCAAGCAATGTCGGGTTGGTTGGACAACCATAAATTATTAAAAAGAGTGCCTGCACTACAATCAGCTATTAGCAATCATAATATTAATAAAATATGAGTACTGATTGAATGGTCAGTCTAATTAGATATTATCTATTGGCGGACAAATTGGCGTGTTTTTTTTAATTAATTAATTTACAGTTGGCACAACTCACAATGTCTCACAAATGTCTCCATGATCCATTGCTCAAACTCCATCATGGAGTATAAAGTTGTTTTCGCTCGGAATTTTTTTTATAGAATATACATATATATATATATATATATATATATATATATATATATATATATATATATATATATATAGCTTTTAAGCAATGGCGCTCCAATCCCACCGATGTTAACAGAACGAATTTTGTTAAAATCAGAAACGCGTGCAACCAGGCGATTGATACCGCGAAGAAGGCTCACAACGACAGGGTGATCAATAAGCTCCTTCGGTGCCAAACTGGTTCGCGTTCCTTCTGGTCAATTGCAGAGGCTGTCAGCGGTAACTTCGCATCCTCCTCTTTCCCTCCGTTGGTGACAGACAGCGGGACGTTAGTCACGAATTCAAAGGATAAAGCTAATGTGTTCGCGAATTTATTTTCGGCGATTTCAAACCTCGATCCCGGCCTTTTGGAGCCACCTGTGATCTCGCCGGTACGGTCTTCGATGCGGGATGTGAGATTTCGTCCGGGCACTATTCAACGCATTCTACGTGAACTGGATTGTAGGAAGGCAACCGGCCCGGACGGAATACCTGCAATAGTCCTTAAGAACTGTGCTCCAGAACTATCGCCGGTTCTTGGCAGACTCTTCCGCTTATCTTATGCACGGAGGACCTTTCCTCATCATCATCATCATCATCGGCACTACAACCGGGAGCCGGTCTTGGCCATTTAGCAAGTCCTGAGGCTTGTTAAATTTTCCATAATGATTTTTTTTTTTTTGGGCAAGGTCATTAGTCTTGCGCCAGGGGCTCCCCGACGGGGAATCGAACCCCGGTGTCCCGGGTGACAGGCGGGTATACTAACCACTATACTATCGAGGACCTTTCCCGCCTGCTGGAAAATCGCTCGAGTTCAGCCAACCCCAAAGACGGGAAAAAGTGTCTCCCACAAAATTACCGTCCGATAGCATTACTGTCTATTTTATCTAAGGTAATGGAAAAAGTCATCAATACTGAGTTGATTAAGTATTTGGAGTGCAACGGACTTCTGAATGATCGTCAATACGGATTCCGTGGCAGGCAGTCCACGGGAGACCTCTTGACACTTATAACCGATATATGGACATCTGCGATTGAACGGCATGGTGAGTCAAGGGCGGTTGCATTGGATATCTCCAAGGCTTTTGACCGCGTCTGGCACGGGGCATTGCTGAGCAAACTTCGTTCATATGGACTTTCCAAACAGCTTTGCGACTGGACGAGGAGCTGTGGGGCTTTTCAGGGCCCGAAGAGCCATGCATCGCTCGATCCCCACCATTCCAAGCGATGCGACTTACCTCGAAGTCGAACCTTCAGCAAGGTTACGTAACCTTGCTACGGCATTAACCGCCAGCCAGATTGCTGGAATTAATTCAGTTACCCCAAAGGATAACTGACATAAATACCTTTTAGGCAGCTTACCTTTCTTTGGGGGTTTTCTCCAAACCCCTTTCTCCACCACCATACCTGAAAACATTAAGTCCACGGCAAGGATTATCACCTAGCCGTGGCATCGAAAATTTCACCCTCGGGCATGCATTGCACCCGGTGCATCTCGTTCCCATTGCCTTATGCCATGGAAACAAAATCAACACGGAGTTCCTAGATTACTCGTTTTTTTTTTGTTTGTCCATGGCACCCCTAGCATGCGGCTACCAGGTCTCATCAGTTTGCCACCGTCGACAAGGTTTCGGCTGATGCAAGGCAAACATTCACCAATTACCAGCAATAGCTGGTTTCCTATTATCGGTCTCCACCGATCAGGGACCGCAAACAAGCAACGAATTGGATGCGGCCATCAAGTGTTTACTTTTAACATCTGGCAATGGCTGCACCCTATATTCGTTGCAATATCAAAACATAGCATTCACACCACAGATCGTTTATGGTATACCAATTCCCTATTAACGGCCGCCAACCGTCGGCGGACCTGGGAAATCGCACGTCCATCAACCCAAATGTTGATTTATGGCCTCTCCTAGGGTGACCAGATCTTCGGTTTGTTTTGCTTTTACCCCAGATGGTTCGGTTGCCGGCAAGTATTACACAATCAATTGTGTACACAGCCGCAGGCCCATGCATTGTTTGTATACGCAGGAGATGCAGTTGCGACGCTCGCATCCATCCTCGATCACCGGACGATCGTATGCGATGTATACACATACATGCGAAATGTATGCCATATTCCCCGGTCCAATCACGATTGACTGCCTCGAGTTGATCGTGCAGCTCCTCCCCTTTTACGGTTTTTCTTTGCGATGTCTTTCTGTCTGCAGCGAATGAAAGTCAGTCAGATTAGAGTCGCCCAACTAGGCACCCGTGGAGGTTTTTGCGTAGTTATAGTCGAGAGAGTCGTGTAATCGCGCATGAAAATCAACTCAAATTCCTTCCAAATCGAGTTTTTCACACTAGTGATTGTGTATCGTGACCTTTTTCCCTACGTACATTTAACTATATTGTGATAAATCAAGTTTTATTGATGACTAAACAGAATGGGGCTTTTATTGAACTGTCCGAGTGTACAAATGCGATATATATATGTATAATAACAATCAGTGCTTTAGTGTTCTACCGTAGTTGTGTGTAACCGATTCAATTAATGTACTATAATAATAAAGGAAAACAATAAAAAGCAAAATTCCAAAACAATATCCCAGCGTTTCTTTCCTCATTTTGTGAACGGTTTTAGGCGGAATTCAGTGGAATGTTAGTGAACCCGCACCCGTGTTGGCGCAACAACTAATATACACCACAGAGCTTCCTCGAGAATCGATCGATCCGGGTTGTTGTGGACGACGAGTGTTTGGATCTGTATCCTGTTAATTCGGGGGTGCCCCAAGGTTCTATTTTGGCTCCAACCTTGTTCTTGCTTCACATAAATGATTTGTTGGAGACAACGGATAACAAAGTGCTCAGTTTTGCGGATGATAGCACGCTTGTTGCCTCCGTTTCGAGTGATCGGCCGATTGGTGCATCAACGTCATCAACTGAGATGTAGACAGATTGATTCTCTGAATCGGGATCTGGATAAAGTCCTGCAGTGGGAAAAGGCCAGTCTTGCCGATTTCAACGCAACGAAGACCCAGTATACAACATTCACAAAGAAAACTGGATCATCGGTTCCACAGCTGATGATGAATGGCCGGGCCCTCGAGGCTGGAGAAAGTTTGAGATTGCTCGGCGTCACGGTCTGTGGGAATGTATCATGGCATAAACACGTATCGGGTATCGCCAGATCAGCCTCAGGAAAACTGAGCTATCTTTTTAGAGCCAAGAAATATTTTACTCCGGCCCAACTTCTTCTCCTATATAAATCCCAAATTAGACCCGCGCTCGAATATTGCTCTCATGTTTGGAGCTCGACTCCTAAACATACCCTCGACCTACTTGAGAGCGTACAGAGACGAGCGATCCGCCTGATCGGGGACTCGGCGCTGACGTCGGGACTAGAGTCGCTATCACATCGAAGGCGCGTGGCCGACCTCTGTCTGTTTTACAGATATTATCACTGTTGTGTTTTACAGATATTATCACTGTTGGGTGCTGTTCTTCGGAGATTCTTGGCATTGTTCCACGCAATTCGGTTTACATGCGCTCCAGAAGACAATCCCACGGATCGCACCCGTTTGTGGTTCATCTCCCGACGGCGCGAACATCCCTGTATCAGAACTCGTTCCGTTACAGAACGGGGAAGCTGTGGAACTGCCTTCCCACGCGAGTGTTCCCGGAGCGTTACAACCTGCAGCTGTTCAAAAAGAACTGCAACAGTTATTTGATGGGATCTCGGGGTGCCCACTCGGTGCTATAGGTTCGCCTCTCCCGAGAGAAGTCTAAAAAAAAAAAAAAAAAAACATCGAGTTGAGTCGAGTACATGAAAACAAGCCACACCAGTGTGATCTAAAAAACAACATTCAAATTGCAATTCGTAAACTCCAGCAACACGTTGAGCAATCATCTAAAATTTCGATAATGTAAACGCTTTTTGTGGATGTATCCATAATATATAGACAGGTAGGCCCTACTTAGGCTAACGCATTGCACTATACCCCAACGTTGACAGATTTTATCCGATAACTATCTACAGCACATGTTTTAAACTTCAGTCTTCAGAGATTTTTGCTGTACACTAGTACGCGCCAATCAAATGGGCTGAAATTGTTTAGCTATACATTCAACATAACTTCTTAATTGTGAAAAGTCAACGTAAAAGGTGAAAAACATTCCATAAAAAACACCATAAGTCATTTGGACAAAAAATGTTTATCTTCTCGTACTGTTGCTAATCCCAGACACCCAAACAGGCTTAATCTAAACCGATCCGATTCAAAATCGCAACCGTAGAGGCCAGTATTAATATTTCTCTGACAACATCATCTCGAGATCGTGATGCGCAGTGGGACATCAGACGCACCATTCTACAGCCCAATAATTCGTGTTGAAGTCATTCCTATGCAAATTTCAATTGACTCAACTACTTTTTGATATATGCGAATTTCATCTCCCAAACGGCACAAAGCGAAGAGGATTCAGTATGAATGGTCAAGGGCATTTCACATTAAATGAAACCGTTAACAAACCCAATCCTCGATTTTATAGTACCAGAAATCTTCAAATTATTGAGGAATAGCCTCTCCTCGATCAATAAGTTTCTGTTTGATGTGTTGTTTATTAGATTAATCGACGCCGACATGATGTGAATCACTTCTGGTTTTAACAAAATGATGCTCCACCACCTACAGAAAAAACAAGACTCGATTGTCATTTGATATCAAATTTGGTGGTTTTGACGGATCTCTGCGTTCATTCGGTTTGACGCCGCCAGAATTTTTCCTGGGTAGATATTTGCCTTAAACTGTTATATCAACAATCCAAGGACTCTAGATGAACTTAGGGCCAACGTCCGCCACGAAATAGCCACCATTTTGATTGAAACACTGGCTAATGTAATGAATAATTCGAAAAAACTAATACATTACGCCATTTGATCACTTGCACAATATCGTATTCGAAAAATTATGTAAACAAATATTCTTAAATCTAATGAAATAAATTTTAATTGAACACCAAAGATAACGGAATTTTTTTTTTTGGTTTTTGTTTTTGTAAAAACTCCATTTCGCTAAGACCCACACTAAGTTATGTATCTAATATATACACATATACATTTTGAGCTCCGTGCATAGATCAAAAATTATCTTGTCACTCAAAGTGGTTTTAAAGATCTTCGAATGGAGGATACAATCACCCTACTTAATTTGCAATCATCTTTATTCAAATTTTAGAAACTTTTAAACAGAACTACCATTATTTTCAGAAGTTGCAATAGAGTTACGCACTATCCTCAATTTTGTTCCTACATACGGCATCAATTTGGATAATATACGCACTATGCCACGTTTGTTTTGTAGTTCGCTGTTTTACAGTTCGTTGATACAAAATGTGTAGTAAATATCGCAGTGATACCGCGCTAAAACTTGATCGTATACTATACCGTTTTTTTATTGCCCGGACAAAATTGGTTTTAATAAATAAATAAATAAATATATATATATATATATATATATATATATATACATATATATATATATATTATGTATACTCGTATATATATATATATATATATATATATATATATACTACTATTACTATTTTGGGCTGTAGGAACCCAGCAGTTAATGAACTCACCGACTCGACCCCGCCTTCGTTCCCGGTCCTGTGCACTCTCCTTCCACGCTTGACCATCTGATCCGGTCTCCTCAAGGTCAAACCTTACAATTGTGGCGGTTCCTTCGAACGCCACGGCTTATCTCCTCGCCTATGATTCGGAAGCATCCCACAAGCTTACAAAAACCCTATACTACAAGTATTTTGGCAAGTACAGCTGAGCGTCATTACTTACCTGGCAAATGGGCATCCCCAATCGCCCACTGCAATTACATGCAGACATTACCATCTTTACGAGTTTTCCCCACAAGACGTATTCAATGCATCTTCGAAAACCCCCTGAAAGAAAAATAATTCATATATTTACGGCATCATCGCACGACCCCACCAGTATTACCAAAAAGCATGATTTCATCAAGCGCATCATCTGCTTAAGAAGGAAATACGGTCGAATCACTAAGCAACCGATACAACTCGACATACTTTTGGGCGCGTTTATCTCCTGTCCAAATCCGTCGCACACGTGCAGGAGATACTTCTTCTTTTCTTTGTTGTCCCAATCTTCTCGGTCGCTTAACCGAGCGACAGGCAACTTAGAAAGACACGCCATCCAGTATAAGTAATACAGACAAAGGGAAACACCAACGAATTGCGAACTGATCATATATGAGCATCGGAAATGCTGTATGCATTAGCCTATGGTATAAACATCCGACGTCTCCCGTGATACAACGAGTGCACAGCACCAACCCTTTCGATCAGTAGCTGTGAGTAATCACCGTACATCTGCGTACATGTTGGCGGATCATAAAACCCCAACGAGTGTAATGCCTCTCAACTGGCTGCAGACGTCGCTCACAATCCCGACCCATGTATATTTATGTCCGCGTTTCGCAAGTGGAGGGATGCTCAACATGGGTGATCGGAATGACCAAGGATGTGAATGTGCATCCGAAATGTTTGTTTTATGTTTTGTTATTTTATTTTACAAGTAGTGGTTTGGTTGGACAATGAAATGAGTCGGGTTTTCTACGTAAGCATTTAAAGTTGGTCGAGTGTCAGCCGCTGGAGTTATTGTTGATATATTTTGTAAGAAAAAAAAATTTTTTTTGGAAGCTATGCCACTTTATTTTATTTGTAAAATTACAGGTCGCTATGAACTCTCTACAGTTTTTCTATGCTATTTATACTTAAATTCTATCTTAACCTAGGAATCTCCCAATGTGTTTTTAATGACCCATCGTATAGATACATGTGTTTTGCTTCTTAGCATATTAATTTGGGTTTTTTTGGATTTAGGTAAATGATGTCTAGACACAATTTTAGTGTTAAATATTTTAAGGAATGAATAGGAAACACATTCCTAGAAGATCGTAAAAATGCAGACGCTAGTTGTTATTAGATGAATTTCTTATTTTAAGGTGAACATAAGGGTGATTCATACGTTAACTCTGGCGAGTGAGCAGTTTATTGGTTTAAAGCGAAGAGCTCAGAACCTTTTTTGAAGATGGGAATGACTATTGAGGTTTTCTATTTTTTCGCAGTGACTTCATTATCCCATGTTGTTCTAATCATTTTTTGGATCTTGCTTCATAAGCTCTGCCGGTATGCAGTAGATTCCGGGAGGCTTGTTGTTTTTCAATCGATTTATTGCGTCTACAACTTCGTTGAAAGTGGGTTCTGGGATCGAAGGCTCGGCTATATGTACGCCTGGTGCGTTTATTTGTGGGACACCTACTACAAGGGCATAACATTTGTAGTGGCTACTTTCGCCCATCCATCGCTGGGTCCGATTTGCATCCTTTTCTGATTCGGTATTGGTTTTCTGTGTTATGCCATTTCAATGCAGCGGGGATTTCACGTCGATTATTGTAACATTCGCGGACTAAGATGCAATTTCTCCAGCGTGTCTGTCCATATTTCTAACAAGAAACAAGCAATCCTTGCACTAGGGTCCGCTACCGTAATTGATACAGATGTTTCCTATTTCACTCTACCTGTTTGTAACTTAGTGCCACTGTTCTTTCCACATCTTGATAGCCACATACATATAAAGTGATATTGCTTATTAGTTTCTGCCACAATATGGGCTCTGTGCCAACCCAGACTTTAATTTCTCTTGGCTAAAACTTCATGTTCGCAAGCATATCATACATTACTGCTTTCTTTACAGATGTCAAAACTTGGATAGAAACGCATCCTTTAACGAATTTGATGCACTGTCTGATTTTATCAATAGGATCTTGACCTTTTATCCGCACACTGAAATCGTTATTGCGTGTGATTTTAATGTGCATAACTCTCAGTGGCTTCGTCACTCCGGAAACACAACATATGAAGCTCAATATGTCCAGCTTTTTGCTGATTCAAATAGTTTAACTCAACTTGTCAATGAGCCAACACGGGTACCAGATATGTGGCGGTTCCGCCAAAGCCCACGGTACACTTACCTAAAAAACCCCCCATAACTCCCATTCAATCTCTTAACTTCGCTAATGCTATTGCGTTAGCACCTGTAAATGCTGCACGCATCAAGCTTACCGAATTTATTTATTTCAAAGCTTCTATAAAAGAAAACTTACCATCATGCATCTCTTCGCATACAATTCTCTGTAAGAATTCTTCATTACCTTTTTAGGAATTCCACAACTCCCATTGTTTCCCGCCAATGCATTTGCATTGACACCTGAAAACATTTCCTCTCCAAGGACATTTGATGCGTACAACGCATTATCTGAAATCCCTAAAAACAATTCTTTAACGTGCATATGCACCATAGATTCCCGACTATTAGGCACCCTTGTTCCACCAATGCAAATCCGCCGTACATGTGCATACCACATGTCCCTGCATTTCCACGGCCGCGGCAGCTCTTCGACCATCGGACAAAAGCAAATACTCTCATCTTGCCCTAGAGTCATAAAACGAATTCCTTCGCATGTAATCATGTATACAATTCGTCCCTTTAGCATCACCAGCGATACACATTTCCCATTGTGTAAATAGAAAAACCACTTCTTCCTAATGGCGATACATTTACTTTCGCATCCGCACCACTCATGCATGTCTGTATGATGCCCTTATTTGCTTTTACCACATTTCTCCGATGAGCTGCCGTCTATGATAGCTGCAATGCACAGCATAGACACGGATCATAAATCTCCATTGTCTTTGCCGCTTGCCTGTTTCGTTGCTCCACTGCATACCATTGCACTGAAACAGTGCATTTCCTTGGCGGCCTCATTCTTAAGAGAAAAGTTTTTCTCTCTCTTCCTTTGTTCTTAACCCTAACCCAGGATGGAATTCGTGTCACAGTTCTATCCTCGAGAGTCCTTTACCATCCGCTGACCGCATGCTGCACGGAGACGCGAAAAATCACCGAGTCGCGTGTGGGAAATAATTTAGGAACAAAAAAAAGAACAATAAAATAATTCAAAATCATGTGCCTCATACACATAACTCGCATTTCCCACGTACAGTGTAGTGTTTGCAACCGCCGTGTCGAATATTATATTCGCTGCAGTCTTCGAAGATTGTGCTTTTTTAGTGACTTCACAATTTAATTCTCACGCAGTGCTACCGTAAAATATTAGTATCCAATAAGAAAATGAAACGGAAACAATAATCCATGAATTCAAACAAGTTATTCCAATAGTAGTGTTTTTCCTTGATTTAGAAATAAAAATAAATAGTGTGTTTTATGTTTACTTGTCCGGTGTTTGTGTTTTTCTTTCGATGTTGTACTTGTCGGATACCTTAGTGATTTGTGGGGACGTGGTAGAACTATCGCCCATGCTGGCGTTGCGATCTTGCATCCTCCCACAGATATATATTGTCATTTCTCCAACTACCTGGACCTGTTTCTAACCTCCTACCCAAACAAATACACAATTGAAGTTTCTTCGCCCTTGGGCACTTCCGACCACTGTGTCGTGTCAGCTAAGTTTCCTCTAACCAACAGTAACCTCAATGAGAAAGCTCCCAAAAGAACAGTATGGTTCTACGTGAAAGCCAACTAGGAAGGTCTGAACGACTTCTTTGGGGTGTTAAATTGGTCGTTATTTTTCTTCAATAACGATGTTGACTCTATAGTGGACACATTGACAGACACGATCCTTATTGGCATGCGGACCTTTATTCTACACAGAGTAAAGAGTGTCAAACCCAAAAGTAATATTTGGTTCGATTCCGAGTGCATAGAAGTCATTAATGCTAAAGAGTTGAGCTTCCGGTTGTATAAATCAAACAATACTGAGGAAAACCGAAATAGATTCGGGAGAGTTAGAAATGATTGCTGTGCGGATATTCAACGCGTGCATGACAGAGAGTGAGACAAAAAATACTACACTCTCACACAGGTAAAAGAAACTTCTGGGCGTTCGTAAAAAAACATCCAATATTCGGTCTCCTTATCCATTCCTTCGCTTATAGTCGATGACAGACCAGTCACCAATGCAATAAAGAACGCGAATCTACTTGCTGCACATTTTGCAGGGAACTCAACTCTGCCTGACGCCACTTCAGTCCCACATCAGCTTAAACATAAGCAGCGTACCATGAGCAAGATCCACTTCCCAATGCGTACTGTTGCCCGCACATTCAATGAGCTAAAGGCAAAAAATCCGCTGGCCGTGGTGGCATTCACCCAATTTTCTTGAAAAAAATGTTCCTCTTCATTTGCTAAATCACTGCGGAAATTCTTCCATTTGTCTTATTCTACTGGCCGTTTCCCAAATAGATGGAAGTCAGTGCACATTCAGCCAATTCCCAAAAAGGTTGACAAATCGTCCCTCTCTTTTTATAGGCCCATAGCATTACCTTACATTCTCTCGAAGGTAATGGAATCACTTAGCAATCCTCAACTTTCGAAATATCTGGAATCAAATAACCTCCTCAATGGCCCCCAATATGGCTTTCGTAGCATCAGGCCCATAGGAGATTTGACGGCGTACCTTACCGAAAAGTGGAGCCATTCCATCCAATACTTCACGGAAAGCAAGTTAGTCTGTGGGGGTTGAAGTTGGTTGTGCCGGCAGGGGAACTGGTTCAATTAGATCCCCTACACTTGTTCCGCCGAACACACTTTTACAAAATGATCAATGAATCCGTAAAAGAAAAAAGAAATGAAACGCACTGGTTTCGTTGTAATTAGTTTTTATTTTTTTTATTAGTTTTTTTTATTTTAATTTTTATTTTTTTTATTTTAATGCTAACAGTATCTTCACATAAATTTTCTCTAGTTGTCGTTTGCCTCTACTCAACGATAAGTGATAGTACATAGATGAATGCACACCGAGCTTGGTAGTAACTAAATAGCACATCACACGCAGAAAAAATCCTCGAAAAAAGGGAAACAAACGACCCGAATGAAATAAGTTATTGTTTGTTAATAGGTTCTATTACATACACGTTAAGCAGCGCATTAATGTGGGATAAATGGTTTAACTAAGAAGGAACTTTAGCACTCGCGAAGTGGACAAATGGCCCGTGTGTGCCGTTCAGTGATCATATCTCGACTCCAGAAACGTGTGTCTACACGACGGGGGATGAAATTCGACTGACTGTTCCATCCACACGATCAACCAATCTCGATCGCACTCTCATCTGCACTCTCTCATTTCCCCGACCATCGAGGTGAATAAACTCTTGTGAATTTATTCAGTAGTCAATGAACCTAGGGAGAATGGAAGAATCGAAAACGAAAGGGGATGATTTTACTTCGCATGCATCGAAAGCAAAACCGATTGTGACCGCATGATTTGATATTGGACTGTTCTCACAGTGCAATGCATTCCGAGAAGGGGAAATGGCTGGAATGGAAAGTATATTTCTTGTGCTATTCCCCTGACTAAAGAGTTTATTGATCCCCAGCGAATAGCGGTATCTGAGAGAGGCCAAAGGACGCTGCGATGGCTTGGGATAATATCTGGCGAGAGAAAAAGAACTAAAAGTGGTAGAAATTACCCAAGTGGTTACGCGATGAAGCAACAGCATCGTTTGCCCAGACTTTGCTGTTGCTAACCAAACATGAAATTGTGATATCCGTGGAAAGCTCATGTGGTTTATGATTTAATGTTGCCGAATGGCAAGAAAGGGCTGAATTCAATTATGCATTGTTGTATAAGTAAAGTTCAATTAAATAAACTCCCCCTTTGAATAATTAACATCTCGTGTCTTCACATACATATCCTTCCCTCCCCTCCAAATCACTAAATTCCCTTTACAATAGAATATCCCCAAATACAATAGTAGATAATTTAAATAAAGTAAAACCCCTATTTTAAAACTTCAATCCTATTGTCCTATTGTACATAGCCATTTTCTCCCTATTTAGACCTCCATACCGTTCATAGTCCAGCCCCCAATTAGCCAATTCCGCTTCCTAGAAATAACTATCGTGGAAGTCGAAGGGGAAGCTTCGGTAGAACGTCTACCAATAAACCCTTCGGAGGTGGAAATCTTGGTGAGTAGACCGGTCATTGTACCAGAGCGCTCAAGGAAGATGATTGGGCTCCCCATAAAGATCCGGGTAATCTTAGTACCTAAAGAAGTACAATCGGGGATTTTACTCCCAATTTGTATTTTGAAAAAGGCGAAGAGCGCCCAAATAGAGGCACTCAATAACATAGATTACCCCCAGACCATTGACCGGATAATGGTGGAGTTGCTTCCAACAAAGGATGTTGCAGAGTCACAATTATATGCTCGGGGAGAATCTAGTACAGTCTAGTACTCTCCCCGACAAATATTCACCACACCTGCCGACAACTCGATGACAGTGCACAAACAACTGTCAATACATTGTTTACTGCTTTTGGTGCTCATTCAACTATACTAACGTGCTTGTTGACTGTTTTTTGGTGCATGATCGAGGAGATTTTCTGCGACTGTTAAGATATATACTGTTTTGGTGCTTTTTAATATTATGAACATTTTATAAGACCTTTAATTGATGCGTCGCACGCCACCATGTGGCTTTTTAGTGTTTAACGAATAAAGTTGTCTCCATCGAGAACTCAGTCGAACTTTATCTATATTCGTCTAAAGGCATTCGCCAGTCGCATCGGCTTTACTTCAAATGTAGTTAATGAAGTTTTAATTTTCCTACTTAAACACAAATTCCAACAAATTATACATCCGTTCAGCGGGGGAACTTCAGCCAGATTGCATCGAAGAACCTGGACCGGATTTTGACCAAACAGGTATCACTGTTCCTTTAAGTATATAACACATTTGGTTTCAGGCAACGTTGATCAATTCATCCCCAACGTGCTCCATCGTTCGCAATTCCCCAATGACATTCCTCATTCGGCGGAACATCAGCAACGATCTCAGCCGACAACATTCCTCGTGCGGCATCGAGATACATCGCTTAAAAGAACTATGCCTTCTTTCCTTTGGAAAACCGGGAGAATATACAGACCGGTGAGCGAGTCAATACGTCAGCGGGAGTTAACTTGAAAAATAAATCAAGTCATCCCGTATCCGAGATAAACCCTTCGGAGGTAGAAAACCTCCAATTTATAAGACACCTTTTCTCGGAAGGTGAGTTGCCTAAAGAATCAATAAAAGATTCGAGATTGACCCAATTATATGAGGAACTCCACTTAGGGAAAAACCTAAGTCCTGAGGAGTGTCAATCGATAGTGGAAATATGTGAGGAGTTCAACGACATATTCCACTTAAAAGGCGACCACCTGACGTATACCAATGCGATAACGCATCAATTGTCTATGATACAGGACCAAGCGCCTATAAACCAAAGACCATACCGTCTGCCTGAGTGCAGAAAAGAAGTAATTAACGAGCAAGTTCGGGAAATGCTAGAGAATGACATCATTTAGCCTAGCAAAAGTCCCAGTCACTCGTCGTTCGTCAAGCGACAAACATCGTAAGACGGTGAGAAGTTTTAAAACAAAGAATATCGAGTGCGTGTGTGCGTGAATTCGTGAATAAACTGTGTTTTTCGCAGTTCGGCCGGCGTTGCACGGCGAAAAAAGAAAAAAAAAACGAGTGTGTGTGTGTTTCGAAACCCAAATGGGCAAGACGAAGAGCGACGAATTAAAAATGGCACACTCATGTGTAGTCGCTAATTCAAAAACAATCAAAAAAATTACAAAAAGGAAGAACGAGTGTCAATTATAGATGACAGCCCAGTGGCAAATAAAGTCCGCTCAAACCTGTCAATGGAACGACAAAAATCAAATGTGACGAAAAAAACCGTCACAGAAGAAAATATACCTGCCAAGGATACTTGTTACTCAGGAGCAGGGAACAAATTTAGGGAATTGGAGATACTGGAGTCAAACATTCCCGAAGGAGACGATGACCTAAACAGCTTAATTGCTGATCTCATCAAAAAACGCGAAGAACTTTCCAAACAAGTACGAGCAGCCCTGGAAGAGCGAAACAAAAGACGGAATGAAACCGAAGCAAAAAGAGAGCAAAAAACAAATCACCAGCGGCAGCATCAACATTCGCTACAAATAAGCGAAACAATGGACGCTCAACACCAGCATCACAAAGAACTGCAGCAGACAAAGACAGCCAAGGACGAGCAACACCAGCAACCAAAAAAGGAAAAATACCTCCAATTGTCATCAGTTACATAGAAGCGAAAGATTTAATGAAGTTGGGTGAGTTGACTTGTAAAGATTTTAAAACAAAAAGAATTAGTGCTGAAAAAACTAGAATTTTGTGCGAAGACCTAGAAGGTTACAATAAAGTAAAGTCTCCTTTGGGAAGGGCAAAAACCGAGTACTACACGTACACCCCAAAATCAGAAAAATCAATTTCCATACTCTCAAAAGGAGTTGATCCTTCGTTCTCCCCAGAGGAGATACTCGAGGAATTAAAAACGGTTGAAACAGCTAGTTTAAAATTTACAGGTGTAAAACCGTTTTCAACTGCGAATTCTAGAAAGTGCAACCGCAAATTGCCTTTCTACATTGTATCTCTAAGTCCTAATAGTAAAGTTGATGCGCTTAGACATATAAAATGTCTAAGCCACCAAATTATAAGCTGGGAAAAAATTAGAAAATCTGAGCGCGTACTGCAATGTATGCGCTGTCAACGACTTGGACGCGTTGCATCAAACTGCAATATGAAATTCAGATGCGTAAAATGCCTCGCTGACCATAACATGGGCGAATGTCCGCTGGGAAAGGAACAGCTTCCGGATAGGGAAACACTGTCATATGTACCATGTAAAAATACAGGACACACGGCAAATTTTAGGGGTTGTCCCAAATTTGAACATATGAAGTTAAAATGGGAATCAAAACAAAAGCAAGTGGCAGAAGAGAAAAAAATTAAAACTCGTTCTTATAATAATTTCGTTGCCCCGCGTGTAACATATGCACAAATCACGGGCAATTCTATGCAACGAGTCCCCGTGGAATCCTCACATACCAATGGGCGAATACCGGCAGTAGATGCGCAACCTGAGATATTAAATATGATATCGGTCATGCAAACACAATTTGCTAATTTTCAAAAAATACTGACGGAACAAATGGCCCGAATAGATATGCTCTGTTCGGCTGTGTTTTCAAATAACTCCTTCCAGCAAAATCTTCAACCCTCTAACTGAACTAAAACTAAAAATTATTTCGGTGAACGTAAATTCACTAATACACATAGACAGAGGAGATAATCTAGGCAACATGCTTGAAGTCGAATCCCCTGATGTACTTTTGGCTAGTGAAACTAAACTAAACCAAAGGCACAAAATTGTCTATGAAAACTATACGATAATCAGACGTGACAGGCCACATTCTACTCAAGGGGGTGGGGTTGCAGTTTTAATTAAAAAAGGTCTTTATCATAAGGTAATTTATAGTACAGAAGTACACAAATTTCAGGTGCTGGAAGCCTGCATAATAGATATTCCGTTGAGAAGTCAAAAGCACCTGTATGTGGTCTCCATTTACCCCCTCAAGCTACCCAGTGTAAGCAATTTATCAATGAAATTGATATGCTATTTCGACACCTGATATTAGATTCGGAAAACAACTATTTCCTAATAGCAGGGTGATTTCAACGGGGTAACTTAACCACGAACACAAGGGGCAATGCTTTATATGATTGGTGGCAAATGAATGCTATCGAGCGCAGGTTAGAATTGTACGCCACAAGTACACCGTCTCATCCTAAAGGAAAGTCATTTCTAGATTTACTTATGATAGACGATCGAATAAACTTGCCAGGCGCAGATCTAACTACGCGAAACTGTCTTCGCACAATCGATTACGATAGCGATCACTACCGATTTGGAGCCATAATTGAAGTCCCAAATGAACAATATTCACTAGAGCAGTTCGACCAGATCCACTCTTTCAATTTTCGAAAAGCTCACTGGTCACGCTTTGATCGATTAATAAAAAAAGAACTTCGTAACATTGCCATAGACCCACTGACTATTAGAAACCTCCATAACGACGAAATCGATCATTACTTAACAACATTGGACGATATTATTACCAATGCAATGAATCGTTCCATACCTAAAGTTCCCCATACCGACGGTTATACTAATAAGTACAGGACATCAGCAATTGACGCTTTGTATAAGCAAAAGAGCATTATGCTCTCAAAGCTGAAAAGACTTTATAGACAGTTCAGCGACCCAAATAGTCAGGAAATAAGAACACTTAAGTCCCTAATCAAAAATCTCCAAAAATTGATCCGTGATAATTACCGTTCAAGTATAAATGAAGAGTGGAAGTACAAAATTCAAGCCATTCAAGCTAGCGGATCGAATATGTTCTCACAAATCAATAAAACTTTTCGAAAGAAAGATCACAATGACATTCCATATTTGCGAGTCCCACGGACTCCTGAGAATTGTCAAACAATGCTGAACTCAGGACTCAATCTGGAGCATATCAACTCCAACGAAGAAGTAATATTAGTCGAAGACCCGCAAGACAAAGTGAACTTAATTGGTGCATGTTTCGAAGCAGTATATAGAGTGAACGAATTCACTCACTCCAATACGATCCTCGAAAACAACGCATTCCAGACCTACAGCGCACTGAGAAACCAAATTTGTACCTGGCGGAACCAAAACCGTAGTTTTACCACATTCAGTGAAAATAACAGAGCGGACTCCCCCAGGAGTAATCAGAATATGAATATGTTTGTGAGTAAGGATGAACTTACGAACATCCTAAAGTCAATCAAAAGCAAAAAGTCCTCTGGGATAGATAGCATCCCAAATGTAGTTTTAAAACATTTGCCTCCTGAAGCAGTAAAAATCTACACTACGCTATTCAACAACGCCTTAAATAAGGCATACTATCCAACCCACTGGAAAACTGCAATAGTCCACCCCATCCCTAAAAAGGGCAAAGACAGGACCAATCCAACCAACCTTCGCGCGATAAGCTTGTTGCCAAATATCAGCAAGGTTTTCGAGAAGATCATAAACAAAGCACTGATGAACTGGTGTGATGGAAATGAAATCATCCCCAACAACCAGTTTGGCTTTAAAGCGGGACATGTACGGTGCATGCCGCGTCAAAGCTTGTTTCCCACATACAATGGAACAAGACAAAGCGCCAATGCACAGGTGCCTGCTTAGTTGACTTTGAAAAGGCTTTCGACACCGTGTGGTTAGAAGGACTTATTCATAAGTTAGAAAACCTGAGAATGCCTCATTATCTATTGTACAACATTTACGAAATGATAACGGACAAGCAATTTGTGGTAAAATGCGGAGATATATTCTCAAGCAAGACCTACAAAATTACAAACGGTTTACAACAAGGGGCGGTGAATTCTCCCATTCTGTTTAATATTTACACCAGACGCCATTGTGGTATACAGAACAGGAGAGAAAATAGATGTCATCAATAGACCTCTACAGGACGACTTCAATAAAATAAAACGTTTTTGTAATGACTGGAAACTAAAAATTAATTTCCACAAAACCACACTATCCTTTTCAGAACACCGCTCTCCAGGGCCTCTCAGGACACAAAGCACAATTTGAAAAACTTCTCTATAGTAGGGAATAATAATCTCCCACTACAAGTGAAAACTGTAGTCAGATATCTCGGTATTTGGCTTGATCAGTATTTATACTTTGACAAGCATATAGCAGTCACTATCTCTGCAGCAAGAAACGCATTTGCTGCCACAAAAAGTCTATTCCGAAGCAGCATTCTCAATCCAAAAGTTAAAATAATTTCATATTCGGCATTCATCCGACCAGTGTTGGTCTATGGCTGTCCAATATGGTACAATATATCCCCATTCTACATGGAAAAGATTCGCGTGTTCGAGAGACAGTGTTTGCGTTCCTGCCTCGGACTTAATAGAACATCAGAGTCACGATACCAGAAATTTTACCCTAATAAAACCCTGTATGATAAATCAGGACTAACTAGGATAGACAACTTCATTATAAAAATTATTCGTGGCCACATTGCAAGGGCAATGTGCAGTGTAAATAATCTTATCGCGGGAGCATATTATCCGAACGATATGTATCTGGAGAGTACCCTCCAGAACGGGTTCATTCCCCCAGAGGCGTTCCTCTTCTTGGACGGAAAAGGTCTAATCCAAGATGAGGGTGGAATACCTATTATATACCACGCTTTCCGTGGTGCTAGGGATAAACGAATTGTCCACAATAGCGATATCTCTAATAGGCCAGACCGACTTCGATTCAGTATGGTCATCAGTGAAAGAGATAAATCAATAAAAGACCGAACCAACCCCAACTGGTCGTGGCTCCAAAACGAAGAAAGGACTTCACGTCCTCAGATATAATATTCAGCTCTGGCGCAGCTTCCTCCCTTCCTTTTCCTTTGCCCTCCTTCCCGCTAACTTCTGTTATTTTATCTTTTTTGTTTTCATTAAGCACTTATTGTTTTGTTTTTAAAATTTTTGCATCCTCAAAAAAAAAAAATCTTTTTTTTTTTGTCATAATGCCTCGAAAAGAAGAAGAGGTAGACCTCTAAGATAATAGTTTATTTTTTTTATAATGTATGTGTATTATATTAAGAATAAATAAAAGAAAATGTAAGCTGAAAGGCATAAATTAAGCATATAATATTGTATAAATTAGAGTGCTTGTGAAGAGCCAGTAAATTACATTATGTAGTAAAATTATTAAGATAGGTTTAGCATTTAGACTAAAATTGTAAAATAGAAAAAAGAATTTGTGAATAAATGCGTCTGCAAACAAAACAAACCTAGCAAAAGTCCGTGGAACTCACTCCTCCTAGTAGTTCCCACAAAAGCGGGCCCCGATGGAAAAACCCGATGGAGAGTAGTTGTCGATTTCAGGAAACTGAACGACAAAACCATCGGGGATGCGTACCGTCTCCCTAGAATAGAGGATATTTTAGACCAACTCGGTCACTCACGTTACTTTTCCACGCTTGATTTAGCCAGTGGCTACCATCAAGTCTTAGTCGATCAGATCGGATCGCGACAAGACAGCCGTCAGCACTAATTACGGGCATTATGAGTTCAGACGTATGCCATTCGGGCTAAAGGGAGCCCCGGCTACGTTCCAGAGACTCATGAACCATGTCCTCACTGGGTTGTAAGGTATCGAATGCTTTGTATATCTGGACGACATTGTCATATATTGGAAAAACCTAGAGAACCATAATGACGCACTCGACCCGAAAAATGTAGATTTTTACAAAAAGAAGTAGTCTACCTCGGACATGTTTGTTCTGAAAAAGGGGCAATGCCAAATCCCGTCACGACAGCTAGTGTCAAGGATTTCCCCATTCCCAAGACGGTAAAGAACGTCCTGTTGACGTCCGGCGCCGTACTTCCTCGGAATGAGGGAAGAGCGGGGACCTTTTATTATTTCTTTATTTAATATTATATTTTAGAATATGGATTATTCTAATTTAAACTCTTTTTATTTAAGTAGTTTAGTCACGATGAGAAATGTTTATTTATATTTATTTCTTGTTGTTTATTTGTTGTCTTCTTAATCTTATCTTAATCAATCTCAACTACTTCTCTCTCACTGTGTATTACACAAACTCAAAACTCCAACAATACTCAAAGTGAAACTACTTGAACTGCTTCTCAACTCGAACTGAACTGAACTGATTTTACAATTGAATTTTTTCTCTACTTATAGAACATTGTGTTCTAATTTACTGGAAATTATAACATGAACAAAACAAATTTTCTCAAAGTATTCCTTTAGTTTCTGTGACTTTTAAATTGAATAAAATTTGAACGAAAATCAAAGTGCTCTGTTTTGAAATAAAAAGGGGCAAGTTTAGAAAAGGAGCATGTTATGTGAATGTTTATGAATGGTATGTATTAATTGAGAATGTAATATATGTTAAGGGAAGTTTGTAAGGATGTGTAAGGAGATTCCGTTTTAAATTTAATAAAGGGTAGTATTCTGGAATACAACAGTCCAATCATTTCTAGGACTGGCGAACTATTATCGAAAATTTGTTCCAAATTTCTCGAGGATAGTACGTCCCTTAACACACTTGTTAAGGAAGGACGTTAAATTGACCTGATAAGACAAATGCCAACAAGCATTTGATAAAGTAAAAGTATTATTGGTTTCGCCGCCAATATTAATATATCCAGATTTCACAAAACCTTTTAATCTGACTACGGATGCGAGCAGCGAAGCACTTGGTGCCGTGCTATCGCAAGGGGAAATAGGCGAAGATCAGCCTGTAGCTTATCGAAGTCGAACCTTGAATAAAGCTGAAAGAAATTACTCCGCCATTGAGAGGGAGTTACTAGCCATTGTGTGGCGACTAGAAATTTCCGCTGTTATTTACATGTGCGAAGGTTCAACATATATACGGATCTTAAGCCACTGAAGGGAGTTTTTAACGTGAAAGACCCCACGTCATGTTTAACAAAATTCCATCACAAATTATCGGAGTTTGATTACCAAATAGAGTACAAACCCGGTAAATATAACACCAATGCGGATGCTTTGAGCCGCACCCCGCAAGATTGTGATGAAACTCCCAAACTATAGAGATGCAATGTAGTAACACGCGCCCAAGCAAAAAAGCTAAGGGAAAGCGAATGATCCCAGGGAAGGCAAACAAATGACGAGTCTCATTTACCAGATAATCCCATTCCTCCCTGCATGGAAAAAGGAATGGAGATAACAAAACCTGAGGATATCCAGTTACTGTTACGGGATTACCATGATCCTCCTTTGGGCGGACACCAAGGAGTGATAAAAACCTATAACAAAATTCGTAGCAACTTTTGGTGGAAGAACATGATGCCCGACATTAAAGTCTACATTAAGAAATGTAAGGATTGTCAAACCATGAAATCTTCCCCAAACCTACGGATGCCCATGGTAATCACCAACATTGCAAAGAGGCCTTTCGACAAGGTATATTTATATATAGTCGGGCCTCTGGATCGAACTCCAGCAGGCAATATATATATATTAACTTTTCAAGACAATCTGTCCAAGTATATAGATTGCTGCGCCTTACCCAATGCGAAGGCAGAAACGGTGGCCACGGTCTTCTTTGACCAAATAGTTGCTCGATATGTTGCTCCGAAGCAACTGGTTACCGATCAGGGAAGCAACTTCCTAAGCAGCTTGTTTAAAAACGTGTGCAAGCTGCTCCGCATCAAGAATCTTCAAACGTCAGCGTACCATCCACAGTCGAATGGTGCTTTGGAAAGAGCCCATCGACCACTCGTAGAATACCTACGCAGTATTGTGGATGGAAATTCCCAATCATGGGATCAATATCTGAGGACGGCAACATTCGTGTACAACACCAACGTACACGAAGGTACCAAACTTACGCCGATGGATTGTCTCTTTGGTTTCACCCCGGAGGTACCGTCTAACATCAAACAACCTCCGGAATCGGTGTACAACCATGAGAGCTACCATAAGCTATTAAAGTACAAACTCCAGCGTACGTACGAAATAGCGAGGCGTAACCTATTGATTTCCAAGAGGAAATCCAAAAGGTACCATGACCGTACAGAACGCTCTTTCACGTTTCACGTGGGCTAAAGGGAGCCCCGGCTACGCAGAAACAAGGGACGTTAGCTCCCATATGGAGGGGTCCCTACAATGTAGTGGCAATACAGGGCCTAGTAAATATGGTCCTGAAAATAGGTAAGAAAAGTGTGCTTGTGCACAATAACAGGTTGAAGCCCTATTTCGAGTAGAGGATAAAACCTGGGGTGTTGAAAAAGATATTTTAATCTCCAGCATTAATACCAGTGGGAAATTAAATAATTGGGTAGGAAAACCAGTATGACAAACTAAATAAACAGTAAAGGGACATACTGTCTGTGTATTCGAATCTGTACACTAATGGTTGTACCTTGAAAAGCACATATGTTTCAGATATCAATTCTTATGAAAAAAAAAATATTCTCTATGTTTGTAAATATATTAAATTTTATTCGAATAATATAAAAATAATATTAAAAATTTAAATTAAAAATTTCTTTGTTTGTAAATAATATATCTAAAAAAAAAAAAAATAAAAAAAATAACAAGTTAAATATTAACAAAACAAAAACATTGTAAATAATATATATAAATATTATTAAAAATAAATATTAACAAAACCAAAAACATTGTACAAAACAAAAAATATTGTAAATAAAAACTAAGTTTAGACTAATTAAATAGGAAATGTAAAGCCAACCGCCACGCGCACACCGACAGACTGTCGAAAGGGAGTTTCATTCCTCTTCCAAGAATGAAACTCCATTTTTGTAAGGGGGGAGGAATGTTGTATAATTAAAGTTCAATTAAACAAACTCCCCCTTTGAATAATTAACATCTCGTGTCTTCACATACATATCCTTCCCTCCCCTCCAAATCACTAAATTCCCTTTACAATAGAATATCCCCAAATACAATAGTAGATAATTTAAATAAAGTAAAACCCCTTTATTAAAACCTCAATTATATTGTCCTATTGTACATAGCCATTTTCTCCCCATTTAGACCTCCCTACCGTCCATAGTCCAGCCCCCTATTAGCCCATTCCGCTTCCTAGAAATAACTATCGTGGTGCTCGGTTAGCGGGCGAAATTGGTTGCAATTGTGGGTTGGTTCTCCGTGTCATATAGAGAACCCCCACAAGTCGCATTGGATATTTCAAAATCCTTCAACAGAGTTAGGCATCCAGCCCTTTTGTCAAAGTTATATTTCAAGGAAGTGGACAATTCACTGATCCGATGGATAAGAATTTATCTTTCTGGGCGCTCAATCCAAGTAGTTCTGTGGGGGTTTCTCTATTCTACATGAGAAATAACCCACAATCTCAATCACAATTTCCACCTAATTTCGACCGCTTTCAGCGCGTCATACATATCCATTATCCCTCATATGTTGTTCCTCTGTAAAACATGTCAAACGGGCGCATAGCTAAACTCAGTATCCCATGCAGATAATGCATAATTGAGTTTAGCTACATTCTTGCCATACGGCAACCCCATTCTTGCTAACCATGAGTTTCCCATCGGAAATCTCATAATGTAGGTTAGCAACAGCAAGTCTAAGCGAACGACGCTGTTGCATCATACCAAAATCGCTGGGGTTATTTCAGCGTCTTAGAGTCTGGTTCTCACACTGATTATTTCCCAAGCATCAGCGGCGTCCCATTGACTTTTCCTCAGATCATCCATTCGCTTGGAATCAATGATCTCTTTTTTCAGGGGAGTGACATCAGCTAGGTTTTCCTCTCCCTCGTATTTCTGTCTTTCCACGGTTCAATGCGCTCTGGCTACATAATAGCCGTACCACTGGGTCACCAGGTCATGTCAGTAGCTGCATCTGATACCAACACACACAACCAAAGCTACCCCGAGATCACAGCATATCATGTTTTCTGTTCTCTCATTCTCCATGTCCGTCAATTTCCCTATTAACAAAAGTTACCCACACTTCGACGGGCGTAAGGTTGAGAGAGCAGAGGCGTGGTCTCTTTTGGTTGTCCTGTGTGTGGGATGAAATACGAATTTCACCCCTGATTCAAGTCAGTCGCTTGTCATTTCCCATCGCGGTTGGTCACGTCGCCCCCGGAGTAAAATTTAATTTCGCCGCTCTTAACGCAGTCGCATCTCAACCATTGGCGTAGTCACGCCGCCGCTCGAGGCTAACAAGACTCGGGTTTGTGTTTACTTTCCGATTAGGATGAACTGGACTAATTGATTTGTCATCATGTAATTTTTCCATACGTAGTTTTGATACTTGGGTCTCATGGACGAAACCATGCAGTGAACGTACATGATGATGTGGATGAACGAATACTAGGTTGTGTACCACTATGATCTTCTGTATATTATAAGATTTCCATTGGGCCAAATAAGCAGGACCAATTTCTAAACTGAGTACCAATGCTTCTTCATTCAGTCGAACCTCGCGGGGTCGGGCGCGACCGAATCGAGTCGGCTGTTGTCGGGATTTCTTGCGCCTACGCTTCCAAATATGCTGCTTCAATAGTTGAGAGAGGCGGCAGTCGGATGTAGGATTAACTGGCTAACCTGCGAAGTCGAATTGCTGGAAAAAAGCTAAAGGGCTACTCACTAAGAAGTGGAAGTGGGCAGGAGTGAAAGGTTCAAGATTATTTGGATGGGAGGAGGAAGTGAATTAAATATTGCTTTCAATTCGATAATATAAGTTACTAAATGAATTAAAGCCCATTTTCTTAAGCAGAATCCTCCTCTCTTGAGCAGAGCGAGGAGTTCATCACATATCACAATGGTCTCGGTAACGGTTGGAACTCCTGTGAGCAAGTCTCCTACGTAGAAGTCCTTGCGCAGTATTTGAGCGGCATTAGGAAACTTATCCATTTCGTCACCCGCCAATCGAAAAAGAGTTTTTATTGATAAGTACGATGCCCACGGCGTCCCATAGGTAGCTGTATTGAGCTTGTAGCGGTTCCGCCAAACCCTACGGTCTACCTACCTGAAAAAGCCCCATAACTACTACCCTACTCCCTTAAGTTTGCTAATGCAACAGTATCAGTACATGTAAATGCTTCACGCATTATATAGATCACCATCTATAATCTTAAAATCCCTATAAAGAAAACTTACCTTTTCATGCATCCCTTCGCATACAATTTCCGTAAGATTTCTTTGTTTGCTTATTTGGGATTCTAAACCAATTCGTTACCAGACAAATTCCTGAAAAGAAAAACCCTCGGTTCACATATCATGTAACCATTCCAGCCAGAGATAATTATCATGGCGTCGCCTATTCCTACCTTCATTCATGTATACGATAAATTTCTTTATGTATACATTGGCTGGCGACGTTTTTCTCCCAGCAATAAAATTCCCTGACCCGCACAATGTGCAACCCAAAGCAAATACGCATTCCGCGTCCCGTGGCATCAATTGAAATCCAAGCATAAACAATGCAAATAGGTATTCATACGTATCCTCACTAGCGATGGCATAAACACCATTTCCCAGCAACCTAGCTAAAAGCAATTAGCACATTTTACATCGGAACATCGTCTCTTTGTTTAGCCGCTCATGCTCGCCAACCACAGCCTTCACGCTACACTGTCCATCAATGCTCAACCTTTCTACCCGATTTCAGCGAGCCAGCTCCCCCCGTTACCACAGCTACTACGCGTAGCAGCACCCGGCAGGACACCTGGCTTTGCCTCTTTATTCAAACTTCAGGACCTTCGTCCTTAGAACTCTTAACGTCTCCCAAATGTCTCAGCAACACCGGTCCACAAATCAAACCGATACCACCGGACTGAGACAATATACCTGGTTCCCCAATTTTTAGCCACCATGGCTCCCCTTTAGCGGCAACTAAAGGCTATACACGCCCCCCTACGCCGCCTCAAATACCTAGGTGCATAATATTTCGGAGCGCACTTCTAATAACCCTAGGGCGCCCTGGGGTTGGGCACAATCAACCACCCACCAGGAGCCCCCTAACCAAAGTCCCCTATTTTTTTTTAACAAGCGCGACGGCCGGCACCTCACAGCAAGTTCCCATTCGATCGAGGTCGCAGCTACCGCTACATTGGCACCAATGTACCGGTCCTCCCTCGATGGGTAAAACGTGCAATTGAGGGCCCGCCCTCTTCTACCAATCCCAGTGGCAAACAATTCGCCATACCAACGTATGGACAAAAGACGCCGGCTCTGGACTTGGTCCCTTTCCACCTTGCACACGGCAACCCTTCACTGCGGACGGGAATTACCCTGGGATAAGTTCCCCTCCATCTCGCACACGCCATTTCGTCACTGCGGATGTGAGCGGATTTCCGATGGGTTCCGACCTATTCGGATGATAAGCCTGTTGGCCCACGAGACCCATAACAGCCCTATGGACCACGCCGCACACCCTTGCCCTTGATGGCATCAATCGGTAACATCTGTGTCCACCTTATTATCGACAAAGGCCCATACTATACCTGGAACTAGTCACCATGACAGTTCCCCCGATCTAATCACAGCGCATCCCGAAGCAAGCTCCCTATCAGCATAGCACCATTCATTCGAGCATCCCCTCAGCCCTAACTTTTTTTCGAGACTACGTCACTGAGGGGGGGGGAGTACTGTAGCGGTTCCGTCAAGCCCTACGGTCTACCTACCTGAAAAACCCCCATAACTACTACCCTACTCCCTTAAGTTTGCTAATGCAACAGTATTAGTACCTGTAAATGGTTCACGCATTATATAGATCACCATCTATAACCTTAAAATCCCTATAAAGAAAACTTACCTTTTCATGCATCCCTTTGCATATAATTTCCGTAAGATTTCTTTGTTTGCTTATTTGGGATACTAAACCAATTCGTTACCAGACAAATTCCTGAAAAGAAAAACCCTCGGTTCACATATCATGTAACCATTCCAGCCAGAGATATTTATCATGGCGTCGCCTATTCCTACCTTCATTCATGTATACGATAAATTTCTTTATGTATACATTGGCTGGCGACGTTTTTCTCCCAGCAATAAAATTCCCTGACCCGCACAATGTGCAACCCAAAGCAAATACGCATTCCGCGTCCCGTGGCATCAATTGAAATCCAAGCATAAACAATGCAAATAGGTATTCATACGGATCCTTACTAGCGATGCCATAAACACCATTTCCCAGCAACCTAGCTAAAAGCAATTAGCACATTTTCACATCGGAACATCATCTCTTTGTTTAGCCGCACATGTTCCAACAAAGATTCCATTGGCATCCGACGATTTCGGTTTTATTTGCTTTACCGAAATCGTATCCCATGAATGCTCCTTATTCCCTTTCCTTGTTCTAGGTTCGTTTTTCATCCATGAAAGGACCATGCACACATACCACCATGATTAGGATTAGCGAGTGATCTCTGCTTGAGATGACGATCGCGGAGTCTCATCCCAACCACCGCTCGTGACGGTAGGTATATCTCCCGCACTCCGCAAACCGCGGAGATGCGTTATACGTATATAATAATATACCTTTGGAGTCGTATTTTAACACCCAGACACGCTGGTCGGTTTTCTTTTCTTCTGCTCCCCGTGGCGCCACGGGGGCGCATCCGTCCCAGAGTCCTTTATTCTATGTCCCGAACCAGATTGTCCTCCTTTTCGTGATCCATAACTTGAGAAAGGCAAGACAAGTGTTGCGTTTTGTTGATTTGGAAGTGTCAGTTCTTTTCACGGTCGAAATTGAAATATAGTAAAAAGTGAATGTGCCCAAGGATATGCGACACCGAGTCCGGGAAATTGAAGAGGTAACAAAAGATTCAACAATACGGAAATGTGAAAGACCAATTTTATACATCAATTTTGTGGATTAGAACGTGTGAAGTATTTTAATTGTTTTGTGTTTTGAAAATAAAAGGAACCTTATAACGTGACTCCCAGTGTTTCATTCTCACCTGTGATTGAGGTATGCTGCTTCCCTCGGCGATCATTCGTTTGTTTTTTTTTTTTGGTGCCTAGTATAGTGGAGTGTTAGTGGGACGAAGTAGAACTCGCAACCATGCCGGTGCCATACTTCCTCCCCACAAGCTCATAAGCCTGAATGGATTCATGAGGGCTTCGCCTATATAGAATTTTTTGGTATTCGGAATCAGAACTGTGTACCCGAACTTGTCGGTACATCTGTAGGGGTACGAACTCGATGCACCTGCATGGGTGCGAGTTCTACTTCGTCCCACTACTTCACTGAATGTTCCGCCTATTAATAAATTGCAAATTGTCAAAGGGACAACGCAAGAGTCACTGAGGTGATTGTATGATTTTCTTTTCAATTAAAAGGAAAACACGTATTTTTAATTCTAGTTTTATTTATGAACGGAAAACTTGACAGAAAATATTTTAATGCACAAGTAATGAGGCTTATACCTTGTAAATTATTTAATATAGGTAAATTTTAACCGACTTCAACTTTCAAATCAATTTAAATTCCTTATGCTTAATCCGCACTGTTAATTCAATTTATTAGGACACGACACTCGCCACGACTCGGGGAATATTTTATTACGCTTCTCCGCTGCCGGCGGAGAGCGGGAGTGCTGCGCATGCAACCAGCGTGGTCGACGGATGGAATAATACTCCCCGATATCCTCTCCAATAAGGATATTGTTTTTACCTACCACCAGGGAAACGTAAAGTCTCTCTTGGTGGTATAGGAAACCAGATCTTGTAATAAAGGTCATGGTGGTATGTGTGGGATTGTTCAGATCGATGCTATTCACACGTGCAGTGGAACAACGAAACAGGCAGGCGGCAAAGACAATAGGGAAAAATGACCAAATGCGCCGTTGGTAATGCGGGTCATTGTTTACATGATGCCTCGTCGCTATTTTCGAAAGCAAATTGGATGTTTATGGCATCTCTGCCTGCAGTAGAAACCGGGTTCATATTTGCATTAGGAAATGCTGGAGAATTTGGTTTCAGCGTCTATTGCGCTAATTATATGCAGCTGCTTGGGTTGTTTATTGATAAGACAAACAAAAAAGGTTGCCAGGCAATAGATATGAAAAGGTACATGACGCGGCTGGGAAAATAGACGGCGCAATATTTATGGTCCCTACAGGAATTTGTCTGGTACCGAATTGGTTTAGAATACCAGATAAGCAAAGAAAGAAATCTTACGGAAATTGTATGCGAAGGGATGCATGAAAAGGTAAGTTTTCTTTATAGGGATTTTAAGATTATAGATGGTGATCTATATAACGCGTGAAACATTCACAGGTACTAATACTGTTGCATTAGCAAACTTAAGGGAGTTGGGTAGTAGTTATGGGGTTTTTTCAGGTAAGTAGACCGTAAGGTTTGGCGGAACCGCTACATATCTTTCCAATGTCAGCAGTGAGGACGTAGATGTGGAACCGAAATCGTAGAATGATTTCATACAAGTCATCTTGCAACTTGGGAACGACCATTAAGGTATCATTTAATGATATTCCTGTCGTTGTTTTTGCGGGCCCATCAAAAACCACACGAATCTTAGTTGTTAGGCTGCTCTCCTTCACCACCGAGTGATGAGGTAGGAAAAAACCCGTGGCCTCTTGATTTGCTGCCAGCGACATATGTCCTAAGGACAAGAAACGTCGCGTATTCACGTTACATCTCCGGCTTAGCTCGGAATTTACATTCTAAATCATAGTAGCGTCTTAATGCTGTCTTGTAGGAATCGCCCAATTCGACCTTTTTATGGTTGAATGGCAATTTTACTTCATATCGGCCATCAGGTTTTCTGATGGTGTGAAGGGCGTAGTGCGCTTCACATTCTGTTTCTTCAGGCGACTGAGGTTTTCGAGTAGACAGTTCCTCGGTTTCCCCGAAACGCGTCAAGTTAACGTCGGGAGGAGTGGACTGTATGGGCATGTTGGACGACGCACTTATTGTTTGAAAACTTGGATCTAGTTCGCCTGTTACAATCCATCCTAATTGCGTTTTTTGCAAAAGAAGGTTGGGTTGCCCTTAAAAGGAGTTCGTTTTGTGATATGAATCATCGTTTTTCTTGTAATAAACAGATTTTCATTTTGCATTGATTCGTTTCGTTTTTGTATCGTTAATAATAAAGTGTCGTTTTGTACAATAAACCATTTCGTGCTTTATATTCGCATTGCACGGTAAAGGCACCGTGCCGAACAGTTTGTTTTATTCAATTGTTATCGCGAACAGACACGTATTGTCTTAAACGCCATCCAACATACTCGCTACAGTCCTCATAAAGCTTTAAGTTCTTTGTGTATTATTTGCCAAAGCGCACGCTTTCGATATTTACATTGAGTTGTGATCCTTTTCTGTGTAAACGCCGTGTTCTGCTATTTACATCTAGTGCTAAGTTAAGTTACATATAAGTTAAATCAAACAAATAAGAATAATTATCCAAAATAAAAACAACTCCTAAATCAAAATAAAGAACATAAAAAACAGTGTTTTCTTTTCCTGGATTTTCTTCGGGCGAACATTTGTTTTTCGTAGTGACGGTGCAGTGGGGAAGAAGTGAATCGTGTGCCCATGCTTGGTGCAATACTTCTTCACCCCCACAGTTCTTGATGGTGTCAAATCTACCTCCCATCAAAGTAATGCAGGGGTTCCCCAGGGTTCTGTACTCTCACCCACTCTCTTACTCATCTTTATAAATGATATCTTATCCACTACCCACAACCCAATCCATTCGTTTGCTGATGATACCACGTCGAGTTTCTCAAACTCATATGAACATTCTCGACCAAACTTTTCGGATCTCATTACCAAACAATAGGATTTTGCTTACTACACTGAATTCCGGCCTGAACAAAATATATCAATGGGAATTATCTAACAGAGTAGAATGCGTGGCCTTAAGAACTATTTTGCCGCGAAACTCGTCAATCTGAGAATGCGCCTGAGATCATCTTGAAATTCAATTCCAGGCGCACAAATGAGAGAGTCATTCTTTAGCCGAACCCCATGAATATGCAATGCCTTAAGTGTTCGTCATTGTAATGTCCAGGCATTCGTGGAAAAAAAATTCTCAAATTATCACAATTGTTTCATTTTAGTGTGAATGAGACTCATTCATGTGTCCTTCCGACGACTGTCAAGAGACGAGACAGGTAATAAAGTTCCACAAGAAGTTGGATAATACTCGTAAATTCGTTATCATGTCCCTCATGTTCCCGATGTTTCCCAATATGTTGCACGAAATGTACAACCTGGTCTGAAACATGTTGGTACGTAATTATTCAAACAGTTCAATGTACATATTACCAGGTTCAATTCTCGCATTTCTGATCTGACTTCTCACAAATACCTACAACTGCGCACCTCTTTCATTGAACTCAACTTCAGCCGCTACCAGAATAATTAATGAATCAAAATCTATTCCGTTGCAAAGTGGCGTCTATAGCGACCTTCGCTCAATTGAATATTTGTAAAATATGTGTAAATTTCCATAGAAGCACTACTACGAATGTCAGATTAACAGAAATAAAACAAATGAAAAGAGGAAAAACCAACCCTAATCTCATTAAGTGGACATTTTAACATCACTACGATAATTTACTCTCTAAACCTCAGCTACAGATGCTCGAATTGAAGATATAGAAAAACAACAAACGAAAAAAAGTTGATAAAAATAAAACAAAAATAAGAACAATGGAAACATATGAATATATATACTAGGAAACAATTTCATTTTGAGGACGACTTGGACAAATCCCGTTTTCCAAAGGAGAATCTAGATTAATTGAAGATCTTGATTAATATAACCAGAAACAGGAAGAGTTTACAAATAGCTGGTGATACTGCGGAGAACAGAATTACCTCCCTCGAATTGGTAACACATTTGACTGGGTTTCGTTAGTCAAAAAAAAAAAAAAAAAAAAAATGGGATTGATCCAAATAGAATGTAAGCTTATTAGCAATCTTAATCGAGAACCTACACCAGAGACAAGCTTACCATATTTACGGTATATCTGTACGACATTCCAGAAAACAACTTTAGTAGAATCTTGTTTGAAATATTCAACTGGTGATTCTTCTGTTGACAATCGTTTACTATAAATGGTTCAGGTTTGATTATTCAATATGTCCTTTATCTATTTGTCACTCTTTAATGAAGGCATTTTTCTTAACGAATTACACAAAACTGGTTGTCAAAGAAAACTATTAAATCCTAATACGGTAAAGAGTTGATATAAAATCGAATTAACGGAAGCGGCTGAATCAGAAACATATCATAACAGTGTTTAACGCAGAACAAGAAAATGTCAGGCTCTCACAAACGAGTTTTGTATAAAAAAAAAAAAACGACTTTAAAAAACAACATACAGTTGATTAGATACAGCAACATCTTGCCATCGTCGTTTCAATGTAGAATCTTTATTTTACCTCTTATCGAGCAAGTTATACTCGTATATGTGGTTTCTTATGCATTACTAAAAGTTAGGCGTTGTTCGATCCTGTTGCTTCTGTTTTATATACCCTTTTCTTTGAGACAATATCTGTAAAAAAGATTATTCAAAATAAATCCATAGCCCGGATCATAACTTTCTGAAATTAATTTGATTGGCTTTACCGCCGCAAACTACTGAAATTTTTATTGGTATCTATATATATTCTACCGACGCTGGAGAATAAAAATCAACGTCGGAAGGTATTTTCACTGCAGAAAATGTCGATTGAGAATAGTCAAGGAAAGTCACAATCTCGAGCTAATAACCAAAGGAGTAAACCTTCCAAAAAAAAAGGAAAAAAACATTTCCTACCGAGGGACAAGAGTCAATAAATTGCTGATTAATGTAACCAGCACCCACGTTACTCATTAAAAATGGTTAAAAATGTGAACCGCTCTTTAGCTCCGCTACTGAAAAGCAAAGCAGTTGTTCCGAAAACAAAACCTCGTCTTTATAATTTATTTATTAGACATATTTAGACTTAGGGGTTTCCTATATGGTTTACGATTTCGACCATGGCAGTAAGAAACCGAGAGGTCTTGGAAGGAACCATACTTAGATCATGCGGTCGGATGCACTATCAATCGCAAAAGAAAAGGTACTCTAACAGACAAGTATACATGAGCGCTAAAGTTACCCCACTAATGTTCTATGTTGGCAGAGCGATGGTAGCCGGAATCGCAAAAATGTCCGATTATGAAACGGTGTTATCAGAAACTTACTTGAAAGACGGGTGTTACATAATTAACAATGTTAATTATCCCCCCCCCCCCCCCCCCCCCCCCCCCCCCCTCCGCCCTCCTACAATACAATTTAATACGAAAATTTGGGTCCGTATCCCCTAAAATACACATATCATATCCAAAAACATTGTTCTACACTTCAATATCACTTTTTATAATTCAAATATTTTCTCCTAACAAAAAGGAATCATATCCCAAAAACAGTTCTCATAGATAACATTTTCCATTGTATTACATATAAACATTTTCCACTTTTTTCATCCCCTGTCTCGCATTTTAATAATTCTTATATCAAAACGAATTACAAGCCTTTGAATATTTTTTGCCTTGTGATTAGAGAGTTAGAATATACTCATAGCTAGGCCGACTTGTCGTAAAAAGCGACTAAAGGCCGAGTGGTATGGTGCCAACGCCCTGCCGCCCAGTAAAATGCCAGCCGATCATGCTATAGGCTCCGTGAAATGGTCGGAAGAAATCACGGGCCATCTTTCGGAGCTTGGCCGATGGACCTATAGCGTTTTTGCGACGATTGTGAAGAGAGTGTGATTCGAACCGACGCTATTACGGTTAGAATCACTAAAATATAGAACCAAAGCTCAACGCATCAGGCCACTGGGCGTATTTTTTTTTTTTTTTTTTTTACTTTTTTTTTTGTGGTTTATTTATTTCTGTTCTTACGTTTACACTCGCTTTATTAGTATTTATTTTACGAGAACTCGCACCGACACACTCTGGACTACTTTCTTCGTTTTTCCAATACTCGCCGATACTTCCACCGCGAACTTGTGGGGGTTCTGTAAGGCATTCCCAAAGTACCACCCACTCCCTGTTAATTAACCGTCTCCCACTTACAAGGCAAGTCATTATACTTACCTACAAATGAGCATCGTAAGGTACTCTGCATCACCTACCACCTGAAAACATACGCCCACGGCAAGATTACCATCTTACCGTGGCATCAAACTTTCACCCCGGGGCATGCTTGCATCCAACGCATCATGTTTCCGAAATCTAATTCGGTTACCTCTTCATGTAACTGACGTGAATTTCCTAACATGTCAATGCGCATTGCTGAGAAGCACTTTCTCACACACGTGCATGACATGTCCACCCTCGCCTTATGGGCTGGACCATCGGTCGATCGTCCAAACAACAATCCATTGGTCCAGAAGACACGTCGACCAACGTACTTGTTGACATAACTGCAGCCGATAGTTTCCCTACCATTCGGTAATTAAATATTGCCCCCATATCTTTAGGTTCGCAATAGCTGCAACCAATTTCCCATTATCGGCTACCAACCGATCGTGGAACTAGATATGAACATGGTTGCTACTTAAACAATCATACCCTGGTCATGTCTCAAGTATCGTTTCCTAAGTAAATAATCATAGTAATGGCCATGCCCTACGATGCTTGCCCAAACTAAACGTTTAGCCATCCAGCCTGGTCCCTGGCCATCGTCGGCGTAGTTTCTGTTGACTTAATGTCAACAAAATATCTATCCTACATCATGCGCCAGAACAATACGGCTGAACCAAACAAAATCCATCTAATATACGACCCGCGAAATAGCGCTTCTGTTTACTTACGACGCAGAAACCTATTTCGGTCTCAGGCGTGCATCATCGATGATTTATGACAACAATGCCTGCATCCCCATTATGCTCGTTCATTTGTTTGAACAGGTGCAGGGCCGATCGTTGTCTGTATTACAGGCGAAGGGGCATCGTACTTGTCCTATATGGGCATATAGGAAATCCTCACATTTAACCCCTTTTCGATCGCCCATTGGCCGTCGCCAAGTAGATCCGATTCGCCCCTCCCACCTCGGTGTGATCCACCACGGTTGCATCGGATTGGATGTGGATTGCATCGGAGAGTCAAAATTCATCCTCCGTGGAGTTCGCTTGCTGTCCGTAAATTCTCGGTTAGAGTGCGCTATATCATAAGAAGTAAAGAATCCCTTTTTTTGCCATTTCTTGTGTCTGACGATTGCACGGCGAATCGAACGTTTTATAAATAAATGAACAGTGTAGCGATTAGAATAGTTCAACTGTACAAGTGCTTTGACTTTCCTTTGATATCAAGATGTGCTTTTAATCGTAACTAATATTTGTGACTTGTAACAAAAAAGGAATTCGTGACAATAAAAAAACCGTGCTCAAGACCAACACAAAGCGTTGTATTATTTATTTCTTCTCGGCCAAAAGCTGCTGCTAGCAATCGGACGACTGGGCGCACCACGAAGGAATTTCGGACGTCTCGATAGTGGAGTATCGTCAACAAAGGACTTCCAGCCGGGTTTACATCCACCACCTTCTCTGGAGCAGTTATTGTTCTTGTGTTTTTCAACAGTGGATTCTTTTTGAACCCGTATCCTTGCCGATACCCTAATAAAAAGCCGCCCACAAACTCTACCCTCGTTAGCAGATTTTCTTCAACTCCTTAAAATTTCCCTTAGGGGGTGTCACGACTCACCCGATTGTTGTCTTTTTTTGGTGATTCTCCCTTGATCGAGAATCTCTCTTCATCAAAAATATCTCCCCTAGCGGAGAACACACGCTCTATCTGTGTCCTGCGATTTCCTGTTTGGTCGCAGGCCAGATGTGCGGTCACACACACAGACGCGGATGCTGCTGCCAGTGTGGGCGGAGATCTTCTTAGGATCGCCAGAATTTTCACACCTTCTGCGGCATCGCTTTTGTATATATTCAGGCGTGTGGTTTATTATCCTTGGCGATCTTTGGGATCGTGGTAATTACCGTCGGTGATGATAATTGTATTTATTTTACCCTATGGGAACAGTGTTTGCTAGTTTATTGCTATTCCTCTCCAATGGCCTTTGTTTAGCCGAAGTGCATTGCGGTAGGGACAAAGCTTTAGGCAATGGATTGTTTTACGGCAATTTGCTTATCGCCAAGAATTTGATGTTTGTCGACACCTGGCACAGCTGTGCCAACCACCTCTGTTTATCCAGCTAATGGATCAATACACAATTTCTATACTGGGTCGTGTCCTTCGATCGCGGTGCAGGCGTTATGAAATATTCGAGACTTAGGGCCCACGTATCTGTGGATACGTGGGGTTGTTGACACCAGTATGAATGTCACCTTTGGCTAGGCGAAAGGGTGGACGCTAATGCAAAAGAATTCTTACCTTTCAAGCATTCCTTGGCTTACAAATCCCCTGTAAGAGTTCTTACTTTCCTCATCATAAATTTCCTGAAAAGAAAAACCCTCGGTTCACATAACCGTTCCAGCCAGGGATAATTATCATTGCGTCGCCTATTCCCAGCTTCATTCATGTATACGATTAATTTCTTTATGTATACATTTAGCTGGCGACGTTTTTCTCCCAGCAATCAAATTCTCTGACTCGTACAATGTGCAAACCAAAGCAAATACGCATTCCGCGTCTCTGGGCATCAATTAAATCCTGCAGCATAAACAAATGCAAATCGGTATTCAATATGTACCCTTACTAGCGATGCCATACACACAATTTCCCAGTAACCTAGCTAAAACTGATTAGCACATTTCTACATCGCATCGTGGTCTCTTTGTTTAGCTGCTACGCACATGCATCCGACGATTTCGGGTTTATTTGCTTTACCGAAATCGTATCCTAGGAATGCTCTTTATGTCTTTCTTTGTTCTAGGCACACATACCACCATGATGACGATGAGCGAGTGAGCTCTGAACGAGCAAGATACCGCTGAGTAGAATTTCATCCAGCGATCGAGACGGTCGCTCCGCCATCCACCGTACCGGCGCCGGTACGATGTGAAACAAAAGTCGAGTGCGAGTCGAACGCGTATCGAGTCGCAACACAATCAATTAAAAGTGGTTTTTCTGTAGCCCACTAACTTTGATCCCGTTATAATAATAAACCAGGTTTGTCACCGTGCGTGTAACGAGAATTCGGGATTTTGATTTAATTGTACAGGATTTTTACCACGAAATAAAAAACATTAGCATCAAAACTACTTCAGTGTGTTTCTTTGGAGAGCTATTGTCTTCGCGGTTGTGCTCTAATTTCCAGCGTAATATTGGTGGGGTTTCTGCTGAACCAGCTTCCGTGATGACGCCGTAGCAGAAACTACCCACTGGCACGTGGTGCTTATACTAGGATGCGTATGTTCCTTGGTGGAACGCCAGGTGTTTCAGCCCACTGTGGTGTGTGCAGTTCGTAGAACCGCCACATACCGGTTCGAGAAAAGGTTGGTTTATGTGATAAGTCGGTCACAAGGTGAGATACCACCCTGTACATTCCGCGATATCGTCGGGAGGAATCTTCGACTATGTTTCGGATGTATGACTGATGGCCTGGACTGACACGGAGATAAGTAATGATGGTATTTTCTGAGATAGAGAATTCCCGAGGTAAACTAATTTCCCATTTGGATCTCCGGTGGAACTATGTCAGGGATAACATCATGCAGATATTATGATAAATAACCGAATTTTAAGAAATTAATCATCGCATAATCGGGCTCGTTTTCGTGGCTCTGTCGATGTTCAACTGATATCGGCATTTTGTAACATCAGGGGCATTGGTTTCACCAATACGAATGTAAACCCCGTCCACCAATGTTTGCAAACAGCGAGTTCTGATATCCTTTCGCTAACTGAGACCCAGGTCGATTCGTCAACTGATTCGACATATCTTCGTTGGTCAGGATACGACTTAAAGTCGCGATTCCGTTTTACGGGAGGAATTTCCGATTTGTGCCTTTGATTTAGCTTAGTTTCGCTAGCCAAAAGCACACCTGGGCGTTCAGCTTCCAGCAGATTGCTGAGATTATCCCTTCTTACCATACGGATTAGTGAATTTACATTCACAGCAATCATTTTTAGGGTTAATTCAGTCGCAGTGAACGTTGTGATTAGAGTGTGGGTTCGTCTGGAAACAGGGTCGAATAGATAATGTCCGTTCGAGCCAATTGTTCCGTCAGTTTTTTTCGATCATTTCGAATTTTTTATCAAACGCAGCAAACTGTCCTTGTATGGACAGTAATATTGCTGTTATATCAGTTTGTGCCTCTGGAGCAGGCGTTTTAATGATATTACGTGATTGTTCTAAGATTGGTGAATTTTTTACTCCAGCTGCCATTTGGACGTATGACACACTTGGTGCTACGAAGTTGTTGTAAGAGCGACTTTTCATCCTTTTCTCTTCTTCAAATTGCTTCTTTTTTGCTTCCAACTTTGATTTTAGTTATTCGTACTTAGGGCAACCTGTAAAGTTAGCAGGATGACCTGAGTTGCTACAGAGGACACAGGATAGTTTATTTCTATCCGGCAGCTGTTCTTTGCCCAATGGACATTCTCCAATGATATGTTTGTTTAGGCATTTCATCATCATCATCATCGGCACTACAACCGGGAACCGGTCTTGGCCTTATTTAGCAAGTCCTGAGGCTTGTTAAATTTTCCATAATGATTTGTTTTTTCCGGGCAAGGCCATTAGTCTTGCGCCAGAGGCTCCCCGACGGGGAATCGAACCCCGGTCTCCCGCGTGACAGGCGGGTATACTAACCACTATACTATCGAGGAGCCATATTTAGGCATTTGACGCATCTCAAATGCATATTGCAATTCTCTGCCACATGGCCGAAGCGTTGACAGCGCATACACTGCAATACTTTATTCTCTCCCAACTTATTGTTTGGTGATTAATGTATTTAATATATCTAAGTCCCTCAATTTTACTATTGGGGCTAAGCGACACAATGAAGAAAGGCAACTTACCGTTGCGACTTCTAGAATTTGCTGTAGAAAATGGTTTCACACCTGCGAATTCCAAGGTATCGTTTTCGAAGCTTTTTAGTTCTTCGAGCACCTCTTCGGGAGTAAAGGAAGGATCAACTCCTTTGAGGGGCATGGAGACAGTTTTCTCCGATTTAGGGGTGTACGTGTAGTACTCGCTTTTCGATTTCCCCAATGCCGATTTAATTTTGCTATAGTCTTCTAAATCATCACATGTTAAACTTATCTTAATATTATTTATCCGTTTTGTTTTAAAAGTTTTGCATGTCAACTCACCCAATTTTACGAGATCCTTTGTCTTCATGTACTTTCTGCCTTTTTTTTTGACTGGCAACTGCTGAATTGTTTCGTGCTGAGATGTTTCCTGCTGTTGGTGTGGTTCTTGCTGTTGTTGTTAATGTGATTCCTGCTGTTGAGTTTCCTTAGCTTGTCGTGTTTTCTTTGTCTTCGTGGATTGATGTTGTCATTGTTCTTACTGTTGTTGTTGTACCATTTTCGTTTTTCGCTCGTTCTGGCTCAGGTTGTTTTTTAGTTTAACAACTTCCTCCATTTATTTGTCCAGTTATTGATTTTAACACTAATCTCATGGATAAGTCTGTTGAGCACCTCGATCTGATTGCTAGCGTCTGCATTTGTTTCGCTGACAGCTAGTTCTTTGAATTGGTTTTCAGCCCCTGAGTACTGGGCACCATCGGAGTTGTCTTTGTCGTCGCTGTTGACAATCGACGTGTCTGTACCCTTATTTTGATTTGTTCTAAGGCGTGTAGCCTTTGGATTTAGGCCCGTATTTTGCCTTCTCCGATTTACCATTTTGGCATCCATCTGTTTTACGTCCATATTATGGACCGCGTGTTGTCACTTTTTTTTTATTGGTTTTTTTTTTTTTTTGGATCTACGTCCGTATTATGGTAAGTATTCACTTTATTTTTTTTTTATTTCGTGAAGGACAAAGAGATTGTGGCCTCGCGCATGTTAAGTGTGTCAATGATGCGATACCTAAAGATAACATACAAGGGGTCATTGATACACTTAATCAGAGAAGTACCACCAAATTCTAAACTCCAGTAACCCCACGAACCAGCAATACATCCAAGTCATCGTCCTACCGAAATAATTGCAATCAAATCACCAACTCTTGAGCAATTAATAAATCGGTCAAAAAGAATGATAGATTGCATTTATCAAAGCAATAAACGATTGCACAAGTTGGAACAATTAAAATACGGAAACCTCCAAAATGCATGTTCCAGCACAACTAGGTCAACTCGTTGACGCAAAGGTTTAACTCATGTGAAAAGCAATGAGGAAGTATTGACCCCGAGGTGCGGTGAAACGTTTAATAAGTAATTAGGAGGCAGTTAATGGTCGATCGTGGAGATAGAAGCAATAAGAAAATTTGATCGGAAGCTACTGAAGAAGAAGTTAAAGTATAAGGATAATATTACAATAGTGTAAAGAAGAAGTGCTTTAACGTAACAGTTAAATACCAATTGTGACTGAAGTAAAAGGAGTTAATGTATAGATATAATATTGCAATAGTGTAAAGAAAAGAAAGTGCTGTAACTTTATAGTTAAGTACCATTTGTGACTGAAGAAGAAGAAGCTAATATATATAACGATAATATTACAATTGTGTAAAGAAAAAAGTGCTGTAACTTTATGGTTAAGTACCATTAGTGACTGAAGAAGAATAAGCTAAGACATAGCGACGAAATTACAATTGTGTAAAGAGAAAAAGTGCTGTAACTTTATGGTTAAGTACCATTTGTGACTGAAAAAGAAGAAGTTAATGTATAGCGATAATATTACAACAATGTACCGAAAAAGTGCTGTAACTTTATAGTTAATAACCAACTGGGACTGAAGAAAAAGGAGTTAATGTAAAGATATAATATGACAGTAGTGTAAAGAAAAGAAAGTGCTGTAACTTTATAGTTGAATACCAATTGTGACAATAAAGAAGAAGTTAATGTATAGCGATATTATTACAACAATGTACCGAAAAAGTGCTGTAACTTTATAGTTAACAGCCAACTGGGACTGAAGAAAAAGGAGTTAATGTAAAGATATAATATGACAGTAGTGTACAGAAAAGAAAGTGCTGTAACTTTATAGTTGAATACCAATTGTGACAATAAAGAAGAAGTTAATGTATAGCGATATTATTACAATGGTGTAAAGACAAAATACTGTAATTTTTGGGATTTATAATAATAAAAGGAATTCGTGATTTAACTGTTCACTGTCTTATCTATTCGTTTGGTATCCTAATGGTTATTTCGACACAGACATCAAAAAACCATAACTCGCACACACAGACAATGTTCACGCGCTCACACGTAAACACCGTTAACGTGTTACTCACACACTTTTTGTATTAAACTGGGTTCTTCGTTTTGACTGTGTTGTATTCCAGAATACTACCCTTATTCGCTTTAACACTAATCTCATGTCCTTTCTAACACAACCTTTAAAACTACATCCTCACATATCTTACATTCTCATTTAATACAATTCATAAATAAACAGACACAATATTCTATATCCAGTCACTTACAGCACATTTAAAAACATGCCTCCTTTCATAACAAGCACATTTTTCATTTCAAAACATAGCCACTTTGATTTTCGTTCAAAGTTTATTCAAAATTTTAAGTCACAGGACTTCTAGATTGTTTTGTTCATTTTATACGACACAGTTAGTTGGAACAAAATGTTCTATAAAAACAGGAAAATTTATATTGTAAAAGTAGGTCAAGTTAGAGCTCAGCTTGAGATAGCTGAGTTCAATAAAATATAAAAATAAATACAACCTATAATTAATTTAATAACTAAGAACTATAATTGTTTTAATAGAAAAGAAAAGATATTATAACCCCCACGCTCTTCCCTCGAAAGAGGAAGCACGGCGCTGGAGACGTAACAACTGTCACAACACGTGGCTTCGTTCTCTTTTATTTGATTATATTTATATATATTAACTTTGTTTTGACTGTTTTTATCACTGGAATTTATTTGTTTATAAATAGTCTTTATATTTCAGCCACTCGCGAAAGCAACTTTTTTCATTTAACTCGATCGCCGAATTGAAAACACGTCCGCACTCGGTAACTGTGTATTGTTGAATTTGTGACGGAACGGTTTCTTTCGTTACTTGTGCACACTGATCGACGTTGGTCGAATCCATTTCAGACGAGTCCTCCATTAGACTTTGAAGTGGTTGGAAAAAGTTGGTGTTTGAACACATATTGGATTTATCTAGCACTTTATTATTAACTTTTGTAAGTTTATCGGGAGGGCTTTGGCCTCCAATACCGGGGTCGTAACGCAACCAGGGCCATAACTTAACGGATTTCACATTTGATCAAGTTATATGTTTGCAGTAGCGAGGCAAAGAAAACAAGATAACAAGATAATAAATGGTGATAATTATTGTGAATATAACGGTTGATGTAAATTAAGAAAAATAGTACGAGCAAAACTGTGAGACAAATTGTCTGTTTGAAAGTCAGCCAGGTACTGACATATCGTACCTTGTATGTCGTATATCGTACATCACATCAGGTTATTATATTGTGTGATATATTCGTCATAAGTCATATGTCGTGTGCCGTACATCATATATAATAAGGTTATATGGTATATATCATATCGCCAGTCGAAGTGTGATCGTCGTCACGAGTAGTTTTCATTTCTTCTTTGTACCTAGTTGTACTACCGCCTCCTATACCAGTCTCACCACTGATCTTAAGCGGCACTTTCTACACTTTCTCCTCTAATCTGTCCCCACCTCCCACCCCTACTCATGCCTTCATAATATGATCCGTTCACCTTAGGTTAAGCATAGTTAAGTTCGTTTTAACGTTCTTTAGTTTGCAAAGTTATATATACTTTAGCTTATATGTACTTATATTGCTTGAATTATGGATACCCCTGGTGAAGCAGCTTAAAAAAATGGATTTTTTGTTGTTGTCTTAATCGATAGTACACCTTTGGCGGTAATAGTTTGTTTAACTTTGTCGTGATTCGTATTTGTCCAAGTGTCCCGCCGATCATTGTTTATCGCGGATGAAACTAAAACACAACGGAGCGCACACAGCACAAAAATTGAAACACGAAAACACTTCTGTGTATAAATCTGATTTTATTTAGTTTAGATTATTTTCTTACACGTAGAGTTACAAGTTCACTAAGTCAGTATTTGGCGGATTATTTCGTAAGGTCCCTGCTGGATGATGTCGTAGTGTTCCGCCGAACACTGCTTGCAAGAAGAAGAGAGTCGCCAACGGCACGCCACAGCACACTAAATGAAACACGGAGCACTTGCTTTAAACTTTATTTATTGTTTTTTTTTGTTTGTAGTCAATTACACGTATCTTTAGTTTTTGCGAGCCTCGACACACACGTAAGCCGATACACACACTCGACCGTTCGCTCCTTTTACTGTGCCACGTCCGATTAAACAAAGTCAACTCGCGAATAAAAAAAAAACTGAACATTTAATTTTTACTGTTGGCGTCGGTGGCAGTTCGGCAGAATTCTCGATCCTCACGTCCTCCTCGTCGCGTTGACGATCAAAATCTCACCGTCTGTCTGCCCACACAGATATCCAGATTCCAAACTGGTATCTGAATCTACACGGAAAAATTTCCCTAATTGCTCTGCTAACAGAACTTCCGAATTTCTGTTAGCAGCATGTTATCACGTCCCAGGGGTGATTTTTCATTCCTGAAAGAAGAAACTCGCTCATCATCGAACATCATTATCACCATCCGTGGTGGTGGTCGAAATTAAGTTCGACGGTTGTCGATTGTATGCCGCCTTATTTACATAACACACCTGGCGCGAAGGCCGAAAGATATCTTGCAATTTGCATGGATGCATGGTTCATGGGTTTTGTTTGACTTTTGTCAATACACCCGAAATCCATTAGATATTTCTAATGGGTGTGAAATACAAACAGACACCGTGGGATCGGAGTAGTTTCCTTGTAGGTTTTCAACCTCATACAATTTGAATTATCTCGTTGAGATAATTACGGTTGCCGTTTCTTTATGTTTGCCGATAGACTGGGTGGTCTTTATGGCAGCTACCCGCACGTGCATCGTTGGTCGGCTAATTTGCATTGCATAGACGTTTGAAATTGCCGATTAAATGGAATGTTCCTGGGCGCAGGCAGATTGAATGTTTCTTTTTTGTTTCAGGTATGATGACTTACGAATGTTGAGCTTGGCATTAAAAGCTTTGGGGACGTTCAGTTCCTTGCTTTTTGGTGTCGGTCTCAACGTTGGCTGCGAGTTGCAGGCCCTATGGTGGGACTTTGAGGGCACGCGTCTGTGGGCGCGTGCAACGCTCTCAGGTAAGTAAGTTCTTTGAAGGTAGGAACCTTACCTGCGCAGAATTGTGCGTTCGTAGAACGCTACAAGTATAATAAAGTTAGTGCTCACGCTATTCGTGAGACTCTTCGATAAAGACTAATTGTATCTATCCTAAAATATCCCGTACACATTACTCAACCTGCTTCTGCAAAAGGAAATTTCTCATCCTGTCTGCCAACAGATTTACCCCACCGTATCTGTTAACAGCCTAATATTTCCCTTGGCATTTCAAAGGGAGAGTTTCCCATCGGATCTGGAAAAGGACAAATCTTACTCGTGATCATTATCATTACATTCGCTGCTGGTGGTCGGTATCTTTTTTGTTTTTGTTTACGGATCTGGTGCCGCCGCTTATTCTCTGATCCTTCTGTGGTTTATTTGCACTGCACATCTGCCATGCGGCAAAGGATCGCCTGCATTTCGGATGTGCACACGGACTATGGAATGTAGGGCTTTGTTTGCCTTTTCCATCATAAACATCGATCAGGGGTAGTGTTATGTATTTATGATTGTTCGCCTGCTAATCAGCGGCGCATGTTTGCGCAAGTGTGCCTTAGCATTAGATCATACGAGGGATTTAGGTGCTAATTAAATTTAGCTACCCGAGAATGTATCCCCTGTTCGATTTACTTACCGACATGGTATTTCGTGGGAAACCATCGCATTGCTGCCCAGTCTGGGTGATCGAATTGCATGCGATGCTTTCCTGCATTTTTGGATTTGTTTTGCATACGATGTATAAATGCGTTGAACTCGATATTGGAAGTTTTTCAACGTTAAGTTCCTTGGTTTTTGATATCGGGTTCAACGTCGTTGCAGTTTCATATGACCTTTGTTACAGGTATGATTAAGAGTTTTGGGACACGTGTCTGTGAGCACGTGTAATGAATAAGGTAAATATGTTCCTTGGCGGAAAGGACATCTCAACCTATAGTTGGTTGTGGTGGTTCATAGAACCGCTACACACTACTTGTAGAATATGCTCTCAAAGCTCCAAGTATGAATTTGTATTTTAGCGGTTTAAAATGAGCACGAAAAGCACGCATGCCCGAGCACACTGTACAGTGTTCGGAAACTTTAATGCATTTTTCTCAAAACCACGTTATTGTACACGTACGCGTGTGCAAGATAACTCATAATTTTAAAGATGAATTCATATGATTTTTTTTTTTAAATACAAGGTTAATTAATTTGCCACCTGATGAATGTATTTTTAAAACATAAAATTTAAAATTAAAAAATTAAAATTTAAAAATTAAAATTTTGTTTATAAAAAGTTATAAACACAACTTGAACATTTTGGGAAAAAAATTAATTTTTTTTCAATTATGTTTTGAAAAAAAAGAAATTAATCCTTAAATACTCATCAATTGACTACACTCATAACTTAAATAAAACCATTTTTTTTACGGATCATCCAACAAGTCTCTACACGGCACACCACAAAATATTTAGTTTTTTTTGCGCTGATGTCCTTTACTTATAACTTGCTTGTGTATGCATAAAATTTGATGGGAAAATTAATTTAAACACTCCAATGTATGCACAATAAATGCTAAAGTTTACAAAGTTATATATTAAAACATTTTTTCTAAAAAAAAAATTGACAAAACCGGCTTTTTTTGGCTTCTACACCATTATACCCCCTTAAACCAATAAATGGGGAGGTAGCCACACTACACGGCGACAGGGAAAATGTTATTTTGTCGCTCAGAGGGGTTTCACTGAGCTGTGAGCAGAAAACACTTCTTTTTTTTTTTTTTTTGTAGTCCTCTCTCTTTTTTCCTTCTTTGTCTTCTTCGTTTTCTTTTTGTGCGGCTTATGGGTGGCACATTGGTAAATATATAGATGACATGAATAGGGGTTGTAATGATCTCGATTTTTACATATACCTGTGGTTAGTGCGAAGGTTGAAATCAAAAAAGTAATTTCCAAATTTACCGCCGGCAAAATGCAAAACCGATCGAAGTAGTGATGCTATCATACCAATCTGATTTCAGAAGGAACAACTCGACAATTGAGCACGAGCATCATATTTTGAAGATTACTGTACATCCGTTAGAAAATAAAGGAGTATGTTCTAGTGTTTCCTTGGCTTTTCACTGTTTACAACGAGTATGGAGGGAAGGTATATGATACTACTTTCTTATAACATCTACCAACTATTGAACTCTCACTTGACTCATCATTTTTAATTAAAACAGGAAGATGTTTTGTCAGAACTGAGTTTGGTTAATACTAATGTTCCACAAGGAAGTATTTTGGTGTAAGTCATATACGAGGGTTGCCTTTTATATTTGGGGATTAGAGAACAAAAACAAATATTGATCTTCGAAATTCACTTTATTGTTTTCCAAAATATTCCCCATGAAGATCTATACACTTTTGCATGCGTTTGAACCAATTGTCGAAGCACTTTTGCCACTCTGATTGAGGTATCTCCAACACATGCATTCTGAATGCAGCAACCGCTTCTTCAGGTGTCGAAAAACGTTGACCTCTCAGTTGGTTTTTTGCGTACGGGAATAAAAAGAAGTCATTCGGTGCCAAGTCAGGACTATACGGCGGATGACCCATCAAATCGATGTTTTGGGTGCTCAAAAATGCAGTTGTCGCAGCCGATGTGTGAGAGCTCGCATTGTCGTGGTGAAGAGTGATCCGTCTTCGGCGGTTGGTTTTCCTGATTTCTTGGAAGACAACTGGCAAACAAATGGTTGTGTACCACTCAGAATTGACTGTTCTGCGTTGTTCTAGTGGTACGGTTGCGACATGTCCAGTTTTTCCGAAAAAACAGGCGACCATTTGCTTGGAAGTGCTTCGTGCGCGAACAACTTTTGTTGCATTTGGCTCATCTTGAAACACCCAGACAGTCGACTGCTGTTACGCGTAAATCCACGATTCATCACCTGTCACGATGTCATAGACGTGTTTCGAAGCACCCCGACCGTATTTTTTGAGCATTTCTTTCGACCAATTGACACGAGCCTTTTTTTGGGCGATTGACAAATTGTGTAGGATCCAACGCGAACAAATTTTTTTGACAGTGAGATGTTTATGCAATATTGAATGTATGCTGGTCCCACTAACGTCTAAGGTTGTCTCAATCTCACGATAGGTCACATGACGATTGTTGTATTCCAGAATACTTCCCTTATTCGCTTTAACACTAACTCATGTCCTTAAAAACACAACCCTTTAAACTACATCCTCACATATCCTACATTCTCAGTTAATACAATTCATAAATAAACAGACACAATATTCTATATCCAGTCACTTACAGCACATTTCATAAATATGCCCCTTTTCATAACAAGCACATTTTTCATTTCAAAACATGGCCACTTTGATTTTCGTTCAAAGTTTATTCAAAATTCTAAGTCACAGAGACTTCTAGATTGTTTTGTTCAGTTTATACGCCACAGTCAGTTAGAACAAAATGTTCTATATAAACAAGTAAATTTATATGAAAAACAGTAGAAAGAAGAGAGCTCAGCTTGAGATAGCTGAGTTCAATAAAATATAAAAATAAATAAAACTTTATAAATTATTTAATAACTAAGAAACGATAATTATTTCAAATAAGAAAAGATATAATAACCTCCACGCTCTTCCCTCGAAAGAGGAAGCACGGCGTTGGAGCCGTAACACTGGTGGCAGCGGTGGGATCCACGAAGACTGGTGGACTCCCCGAAGGACGACTCTATCCTCGAAGGAAGACCAATCCTCGAAGGAAGACCAATCCTCGAAGGAAGACCGATCCACGAAGACTGGTGGACTCCTCGAAGGACGACTCTATCCTCGAAGGAAGACCAATCCTCGAAGGAAGACCGATCCACGAAGACTGGTGGACTCCTCGAAGGACGACTCTATCCTCGAAGGAAGACCAATCCTCGAAGGAAGACGGATCCACGAAGACTGGTGGACTCCCCGAAGGACGACTCTATCCTCGAAGGAAGACCATTCCTCGAAGAAAGACCGAAAGACTCCTCGAAGGAAGACTTAATCCTCGAAGGAAGACCAATAATCCCCGAAGGACGACTTAATCCTCGAAGGAGGACTCGATCCCAGAGGAAGATTAGTGAAAGATAAAGCCCTAAAGAGGGAAGGAAAATCCCTCATTTTCGACTTGGATGGCGGAACATTCGATGTATCGAGTGCAAATAACTTCGAAATTTCCTGTGCCGATGAGTTCCAGAGGAAATCTAAATTAACCTCAGTGGCAGCAGATGAAAAAAAAAACCCACAAGAAGACAACACCTCTGAAAAAAAAAAAGAACAAAACATCAATCAACATATATTAGTAGTAAGAATCGTTAGCGAAATATCAATTTTTCTGTTCATTTTTCCGTAGGAATATTTTTACCTTGGAACTTTTAACTTTTCCTTTTTACTAACAATTTTGTCCGATAGAAATTATTTCGATTTTTCTCTTTTTCCGTTTTGTCTTTTTCGCCGAATTTTCTTTCTTTACAGCTTTGAGACCAAATTAACTTTCTTTTTCATATATATTGAATAACTAATAGAAAGGCCATTTTTATATACCGTATTTTTAAGAAGTGATTTTGCCATACATGGATTTCAGAGTTTTCAAGATTACGAGTCCGTATTACACGAGACAGGCGGCTAGGCAGGGGGAAGAAGAAAACCACTCTGTACAAATACACCATAACCCCCCTGAAATGGCTCTTTCTGTCGGAATTTCTGATGTTTTTAGAATCGTCCCTACCTTTGACGGAAAACCCTGCGACCTAGATAAATTTATTTCCGGGGGAGACGTTTTATTTAGATCTATAAAAAGGGCAGACCCGGAGATATATGAAACATTTTTGGAGCTAGTCAAAAATAGACTAGAGGGTCCTGCCTATGATCTAATTAGGTATAGCACAATTGCTAAATGGGAGGATTTAAAGGATAAACTTGAATCAGAATATAAAGAGGAGCAATCTCGGTCAACGGCACACAATGAGTTGATATCCCTGAAACAAAACTTCAGAGAAACCGTTCGGGAATACGGAGATAGAGTTGCGAATGCTCTGAGGACGCTGAACTCTGCTACGTGTGAAATAACAGCAGACGCGGTGGTTAGAGAATTCTTGATAGGAAAAAACTCAAAATTGGCAGTGCAAATATTTGAGGATGGTCTCAAGAATGAACTACTGAAAATCCTAGCCAAAGTCCATGGGGGAAGTAGTTTAAAACAGTCTATTGCACACGTAGTATCACATGCTGCTCGAATGGACAACTCTCCCGGGCCATATAACTATAATGACAGATTTAATCGAATAGTCTGCCAAACCTGCGGTGAGCCAGGTCATTCTCAGGACACTTGTTATCGGAACATGCAGTCCAACAATTTTCCGAATAGACAACCAATTAAAAGAGAATATAACATTATATGCAATTTCTGTGGACGGAATAATCACACAGAGAACGAGTGTAGATACAAGATATCTAGGAATAGACCATCCTTAACAAATTACCAACAAGGTACAACAACGCCTAATCCATTCCGAAATAATCCTGCAAACACCGAAAATCGTTTTAGTGAAAATCCTAGAATCACCAATAGACAAAACGATAGGCAAAATGTTCACTTTTCTCGGGTGCAAGAGTCGGAAAACGACACTTCAGCAACGAAGACTGAAAATTCAGCAGTGGTAAAGACTGAAGATCCAAAAGGTGCAATAAAAATCGAAACCCAGGTCAGTTCAGTAGTTAACACTGAAGAACATCATGTTTCAGCAGCAAAGTCTGAAGGATTGAAGGTTTCTACAGCAGATATAACTGAAGAAATAGTTCAAACAGCAAATAAGACTGGGAACCAAGATGTTCTAACAGCAAATAAGTCTGAAGAACTATACGAATCAGTAAATGAGACTGAGAAACTAAACGATCCATCAGCAATGAGTAAGACTGAAAAGGTAAACGTTCCGACAGAAGTTAAAGCTATAGAAAATGATGACATTGAGCCGAAAACACTAAACATTTTAAATAACGATACTGAACAGCAACACGAAGTAATGAAAATTGAAAATAATAATTCAATTAAAGAAGTTAAAGCTATAGAAAATGATGACAATGAGCCGAAAACACTAAACATTTTAAATAACGACACTAAACACCAACACGAAGTTATGAAAATTGAAAATAATAATTCTATTAAAATAGGTATTGAAAAGAAAAACCTTATAAATACCTTACAAATTAAATTTTACAACAATAAACATGTATTCGAACACAAAATAAGAAAAAATAAAAAGGTACACAGTCATTTAGGACAACTGAGATCATTTCTTAAGAAAATGTTTGGTATCATGCAATTCTATGCAGTCATCATAATAATAGGCCCAAAAAAGTTTTGGAAAATTTTCCATAAATTTAAGGAAAAGATAGACACTTAACAAATGGCCTTTGTTTTTATTCAGTATATAAACCAATTGTAAGAAATGACGGAAACGAAAGAAAAAAAAAAAAAAAAAAAAAAAAGTTAAAAAAGGGGAAGAAAGAAAGAAAATTTTAGAAAAAAAAATGTATTATATATTGGGATATAATACATTTTAAAATATATATTGGGATATAATATATTGGAAATTCGAACGAAAAAGAGAATTTTGAGAAATAATATTAATTATATATATAGAAAAAAAAAAGTTGTTGGATAATAAAAGAAAAGGTTCCAATTGGAAATATTAAGTTAGTTAGAAATATTTAAAGTTAGTTAAAAGATAATGTAAGTAGACTATAAGTACACTTTTGGATTATTGTAACCTATTTTTCTAGTATTACGAACTTTTGGATTTTTGTAACTTTTGATATAAGATTAACTTCTTTGAACGCCATTGTAATTGAACGAAAATCCAAGTCGGTAATTAATCCTAATCTAAGCAATAGTTAACAGAAAATTATTCTCTTCAAGGATAATTTTCTTTCTCGAAGAAGGGTGGGATGTTGTTTTCCAGAATACTACCCTTATTCGCTTTAACACTAACTCATGTCCTTAAAAACACAACCCTTAAAACTACATCCTCACATATCCTACATTCTCAGTTAATACAATTCATAAATAAAAGGACACAATATTCTATATCCAGTCACTTACAGCACATTTCATAAATAAACAGACACTATATTCTATATCCAGTCACTTACAGCACATTTCATAAATATGCCCCTTTTCATAACAAGCACATTTTTCATTTCAAAACATGGCCACTTTGATTTTCGTTCAAAGTTTATTCAAAATTCTAAGTCACAGAGACTTCTAGATTGTTTTGTTCAGTTTATACGCCACAGTCAGTTAGAACAAAATGTTCTATATAAACAAGTAAATTTATATGAAAAAAATAGAAAGAAGAGAGCTCAGCTTGAGATAGCTGAGTTCGATAAAATAAAAATAAAATATTTAAATAAAATAAAACAAATCTAAAAATAAAAGAGATCTTTTATTTAATAAATTATTAAATAAATATAATAACCTCCACGCTCTTCCCTCGAAAGAGGAAGCACGGCGTTGGAGCCGTAACACGATCTTCCAATATCAGTTCGCGCACAGCATCAATGGTTTTCGGAACAACAACTGATTTTGGACGACCTTCACGAAATTCATCTTGGAGTGAACTACGACCACGATTGAATTCACCATACCATCGATAAACACTGGTCCTTGATGGAGCTTCATCGCCAAAAATTGAATTAAGTTCATCCATGCACTGTTGCTGAGTTAATCCACGCCGAAAGTTGTAAAAAATAATCGCACGAAAATGTTGACGATTTAATTCCATTTTTGGGCCGAGATGAATCTTTTAAGTTACTGTAAACAACACAAATAGCGCTCGTATGTCAAAACGTTGTGAGTGCGTATAACCTCAAAAATGTCCAACTTTATGACAGAGCTGTCAATTGCCGGATTGCTACACTAGGGTTGCCAAATCCCGAAACATAAGAGGCAACCCTCGTATATGTTTTGAATTAGTGATATTCCTACGATACTATTCAGGACAACGGCTAGCTTTTGGTGATGATACGGAAATAAAGATAATGGAAGAACCCGCGGAAAGTTTGAAATGAAATCCACACTTGTTGTCTTCACAAATAAAAAGTATGAGAATGCACCAAAAAATCTCTAAATCACTTTCAATGCTAAAGCTCAGCAGAAGGAGCATATTAAGAAGAAAGATAAACAATTCAAAATTGTGTGTGATGGCAATTCTGAACTACTAACATGTAATAAGTAAGTTAGTGTCACTAGGACAATGTGGCTATGCTAAAAACTCTAATTTTGTATTGATCGAACAATACTATAACAAACGCTTAAAGTGTATTGTTACTGTTCTTTAAACGTTAGTGGGTGTTACCTTCACCATAAACTAATATGAAAATTATATTGTTGGCGAATTTACTACCAAAACAGTCTTAAAATCCTCATCAACGTGATTATTGAATTGAGGAATATTACTAAGCGGTTCAAACGGAAAGAAGTTTAAGCTTCTTAGACATTAAAATGTCAAATGAGTCATTAAAAAATGTTAGTATATTTTAAGTGCATTGCATCAGAAATGAGTAATCTTTATTTTCTTAAACAGCAGTTTTCTTAAACAGTAGTAATAATAGAAAACTCATTCTCTAGGTCAAAATAAAGCATCGTGGCTATATATTGTTTTGATCGCATATGCTCGCAGGATTTAAATAGATGTGGCTAACATAGAGTAACGACGAATATCTTTTAATATATATTATTATATATATTTATTAAGTAGACAAATTAATATTTATACTATTTTGTTGATAACCACCTATATGTTTAAATAGATTACCTTGCGACACGTAATTTAAATTAACTTACTCGAAAACTTGACATAAAATATTATTTTCCATTTGCATGAGACCCTGGACAAATAGTTTCATGCAGAATTTGAAAAAGATCTATTTCCTTGGTTATATATAAAATGATGTGGTTTTCAATCTAAATATATGTGTGTATGTATAGCTTGTTAACGCATTTGCTTATTTAGTTATGCATTTGAAAGCTGAGCCAATGAAGTCACATCTTAAATGACTCTCGTCTTTGCTACAGGACCTTGTCCACACAAACTTGTTTCTTGTTCCGCAGCTTTTTGATCTCATCGATAATATACAACGAGACCTCACATATTCCTAGGCCGAACCATTTCTTAACCAACGCATTTCGCAAAAAAAGTCAGTAATATAAAATCCAGATCTTGTCAGTGTTTATTTGAAGGTTTTACCGAATGGGAATAAAATGCAAACCCCTTTTCGAATTGTTCTTCATTTAGTTTTCTAATTATTCATGCTCACACCCGGAAAGGAGGAAAGCAATCAAAAACTCATCGTTATTTTCGACATAAATGAATTTGATACAAAAAGTAAACGGTCAAAATAACCGGTTAGAAAATTTAAATAAAAGTAATATATAAAAGATGATAATAAATACAATTAAATGAATGAGAACCGTAAAACAAGAAAAAGATATAAAATGGGCGATTACATAACGAAGAAAAAAATAATTACAAAAGAAGTAAGATAAGAACAGGTACAATTATAATAAATTAAATATTATATTAAATATAATTATATGAAAAAAGGAATAAAAAAAATAACAAACTTATTCTATAAGAATATGAATAATATTTTGCTTCAGTTTATGAAGGTAACTACTGCACTTTTCTTCGATAGCAATACATATTGTAGACGAGATTTAACCAATGTTCAATGTGATTTTTTTCTATATTTAGTCTAGAGGATGTATCATCTTCCAAAGATTCTCTGGGCCTTGCTAAGTACGTATCACAGAGCTGTACGGTAATAAACAACGCTGCGTCTTCCTACTAAAACATACCCACGCATTTTCTACCCCCCTCCCCATAAGACTGAATTTGGGATTTCCTTCGTGGGGCTAGGTAGATCAATAAATTGGGTCCTATTGCTTTCTGTATCTTCCCATCCTACTCTTTCAAGTTCGCGCAGCTTATTCTGTATTAGAGTTACTGAAGTACATATTTCGGTCCAACACTCCTCTGACTGCATCATATATATATATTATACTATACTATATACTTTACTATATATACTATATATTATACTATACAATATAATATACTATACTATACTATATATTATATTATAGTATAGGAGATGACCCTGTCACGCGGCTTTGTTTCTCCATTGAGCAAAATGGCTGCTTACAAAAATGACACGGGCAGCATTCTCTTCTCATTCTTTCCATTGTGGACAGAGAGATGAACACTCGTGTCCAAACGGTTTAGATATTTTCGATACCTAACGTGCCCTGACTTGAACTGTCTTAGGTGCTCGCTATAGAGCTCTGACTCAAAGTTCTAATTGCTGCCGTGGTAGACTCGGTCTTTGAAAATTCCGACGTGAGGTCTGCTTACTTTTTTATATTGTGGACTGCATAATTCCGGCATCATCTTTCCAGACTAGATTTTCTTTCCAGGTCAAAAACTTAATGTATATTAATAATAATCCCGTAGATCTCTTTTAAATCCGTTCTCTGGCGGAACTGAGCTAAACTGAACTAACTTGACTTAGGTTAAAACTTCTTCATTTGAACTGACTCGACTTTAAACGAACTTGAATTATAAAGTAGGAACTAAACTTCTTGAATGACGTAGAGGAACTGATCTCGTTGATGATAAAAGAGAAGCTGAACTTTCCAGGCAACGGCGTCCTGTTTTCTGTGGTTCTGGATGCTGTCAGCTTGCAGACATTTCCTACAAAAGAGCGCGTTGCGAATTGTGGCGTGCGTCTTCTAACAATTTAACATATTGTGGCTTGTGGCATTTTCCAGGACCTGATGCGCTGTGGTTTGTGGTGCTCTCCCGTGAATTGTGACGCCTGCAGTCTATTCTAACTTTCTGGTCCCAGTTTGCAGATCTCTTTCAGTTCCTTCGTAGTAACGTGTCCATCTTAACGATCCACCTTTTTCACATGTAACCCATTAGCCGCTGTGCTGTCCGCAACTCCCCTTCCATAACAGGTCGTGACGCTTGACTTGGCTTTTCTATGTGGTTATCAATTTTCAGCAACTCGATCTTTGTCTGTTCGGCAAGCAGATAAACATCTACGCGTTGCCTGTGTGCCTGCTAGGGAAAGAGTCGAACTCTTGCCGTTTACTAGTGCCCCCTGCGTGTTACGATACTTTCTCTACTAAAATCTACTTTATCTTTTTTTTTTTTTTTTTTAACTTCTCTCGGGAGAGGCGAACCTAAAGCGCCGTGCCATCAAATAACTGTTGCCGTTCTTTTTGAACAATTGCCGGTTGTAACGCTTCGGGAACACTCGCATGGGAAGGGAGTTCCGCAGCTTCCCCGCTCTGTAACGGAACGTGTCCTGATGCAGGGATGTTCGCGCCGTCGAGAGATGAACCACAAACGGGTGCGATCCGTCGGATTGTCTTGTGGAGCGCATATAAGCCGAATTGCGTGGAACAATACCAAGAATCTCCGAAGAACAATACCCGTGATAATATCTGTAAACAGACAGAGGTCGGCTACGCGCCTTCGATGTGATAGCGACTGTAGTCCCGACGTCAGCGCCCAGTCCCCGATCAAGCGCATCGCTCGTCTCTGTATGCTCTCAAGTAGGTCGAGGGTATGTTTAGGAGCCCAGCTCCAAACATGAGAGCAATATTCGAGCGCGGGTCTAACTTGGAATTTATATAGGAGAAGAAGTTGGGCCGGAGTAAAATATTTCTTGGCTCTAAAAAGATAGCTCAGTTTTCCTGAGGCTGACCTGGCGATACTCGACACGTGTTTATGCCATGATACATTCCCACAGACCGTGACGCTGAGCAATTTCAAACTTTCCCCAGCCTCGAGGGCCCGACCATTCATCATCAGCTGTGGAACCGATGATCCACTTTTCTTTCTGAATGTTGTATATTGTGTATATCCTATCTAGATCCTGATTTAGAGAATCAATCTGTCTACATCTCAGCTGATGCGACGCAGATGCACCAATCGGCCGAACACTCGAAAGTGGAAACAAACGTACTATCGTCCGCAAAACTGAACACTTTGTTATCCGTTGTCTCCAACAAATTATTTATGTGAAGCAAGAATAAGGTTGGAGCCAAAAAAGAACCTTGGGGCACACCCGAATTAACAGGATACAGATCCGAACACTCGCCATCCACAAGAACTCGGACCGATCGATTCTCGAGAAAGCTCGGTAAGCTGGAGGCGCCTTTTTACGGTTTTTTTTTTTTTTTCAAAATATAACAGTGCAGGGTATTTTATTTTAACTCGTTTTATTTTCCTTAATTTTAAGGTTTTATACATAACTTTAGTCGTTTACTGTATTCACATATTGTACTCCACTTTATTTGTTTACTGTATGTAGCTTCATATATTACATATCACTTGATTCGTTTACTGTATTTAATTTAAAGTATACTACATAACTTTATTCGTTTACTGTCTTTAGTTTAGAGTAGTATACATTTCTTTATTCCCCGGCCGTCGTACTTCAACTCATTTCTTTTTAATTAGATTATCATGACCTGTTCTAGTATATCACTGAAAACCAACTCAACGTTCGTTCTGGACGATACACAACCAACTCTCTGTTTTTGGCTCGTCTGTCCGAATGAAAATGCTCCAAAGAGGTAAGTATTAAGATGTGGGAAGTTTTGCGTGTGACAATTCTCTTCCATTTACAAAATGAGTATTATTCTTTGAAGAGGAATAATACTCTTTGGGTGTAGGTAGAACATGGTGTGTGGTGGAGCACGAGGTTTGTATTTGTGACAGCTTACACAAATGTGTTTATATTTGTTAATTTATTTGATTTGTTGTTAATTTGGGTTGGGACTAAATTTTATTGTATTCTATTTATTATTTCGCATATTGTCTATAGTTTCAGTTTTTATTCCTATGTAGGTATAATGATGTAATAGCATTTGTTTGTTAATAGTACATCTAAAAGTTTGTTTATGATTGCTTTGGTACATATACTTTTATTTATTTATCCTATTATTTGATTTAACCATTGTAAGGATCTTTTTATTTCCACCCACTTGAAATAAAGCACCCTTGTTTCCGTTTTAGGTATCACTGAATATATTTTGTCTCGTGTTCTTTTGAATCTTATGTACACAAGCCTTTAGATAATTTCCACTTTAAATAAAACACTCTTGTTTACTTTGTTGGTATTACTGACTATATCTAGTCTTATGTTCTTTTGGATCTTATGTTCACAAACTGTTAAATAATTTTTAGTTTTAAATGAAACACTCCTTGTTAATGGACACTTTACTCTTGGTCACTTACTTATTTAACTCTTTGTTAATGGACACTTTACCCTTGGTTATTTAATTATTTAACTCTTTGTTAATGGACACTTTACTGTTGCCGGCCGTCTCGCCCAGTCTCGCAACCAACTGCAGAAAGTTCCGCTCAACTCTTGAAAACCAACTCCCTATGACCGGCTCCGTCAAGTCTCTCGAATCCACCCGTCTCTAGTTTTTTTCTTTTTTATTTTCTCTCTTCTCGATTTCATTTTCCCATCGGATGAAAATCTTTTCTTTTGTCCTGCCGATAAAAGGATATCTCTTTTGTTCTGCCTGACCCATTGTCCTTTCTTTATCTGTACCAAAATGCGATCGGTAGAGCAAACACAAAGGAAAAATCAATAGGGAATCGTGCTAATGCACATTTATGATTCTCTATGTTGTTAAGCGCTTAGGCGAACGTGTAGTTCGTTTTATTGCGCCTGTTGTTTGTTTTAGCCGAATGGCCAAGGATCTCTTCTGTAAGAAATCGATAGGAAATACCAAGAGAAAAATCAATAGACATCTGGTCCGCACATTTCGATCTTAGGGGATTTTTGTGGCGAACCTGTGGTTCGATTATCCTGTCTAAGTTTTCAATGTGAGCAAATTGAACGTTTAGTTCAATTTGTTTGAAATTGAATTGATTAGCGCAAATTGAACGTTTAGTTCGATTTGTTTGGTATCAATTGATGTGGAACCATTTGATGTATGTGGTAATGCTCTGGCTTGGGTAGTGTCTCATCCTTTAAGTGGATGTTTTTGGCGTGTATCGCAATTAGTGGTGGAGACTGGCTCAAAGGGGTAAGTTTCATGGGATGGGTGGTTGTGGCCTTAACACCATGTTAATAAACACCCTATTAGTAATGTTTTCATTTTCATTAACGTTTTATTCATAGTAAATAAAATTATCTTCCTAAGATATCTTTAGGAATATGCATTCATTAATATTTATTTATGATTTTTTTTTGAATCTAGTCTTTGTGCACGTAATTAATGTAATATATTTGCTTTTATTCATTTTTCTTTAAACATTGGTTTTAATTAATTTTATTTGTACCATTGTAGATAGGTTGATGTATACAATAATCGTTTACAATGAATGTATATTTACTTAGATGTGGTTATTGTATTGGTTTACTGCTGTGACGAGAAAGGGGCCCTTACAGATGGGCATTTGTTTGCCTTTACAGTATTTACACCTCATAAATTGTAGTCGATAATATTTGTCAATGGTATTGTAAAATTTAATGTACGAATTGCAGACGGGCATTGAATTCGCCCCGGTTTGGTAGAAATTTTGACGTGAGGCAGTGGTTTCAACTACAATGAATCATCCAGGCTGGCCTGATGGAAGCATATGCTTCTAGTAGGGTCACCCATGTCAGGAAGCCTAGCGAGGAGTTGTGGGGGTTCTTTAAGGCTCGCCCGAAGAACCACCCATCGCCCTAACCCAACTCCCCTTTCCTAACCTGCATTACGTTACCGATCATAGTCCCTTACCTACATATGAGCAGTTCCAAGCTCTCCATCAAACATTTCTTATCTGAAATATACGCCCACGGCCAGATTATCATCTTGCCATGGCATCAAACAAAGCATGTCAACCAAACGATTTCGGTTCATCTTACATGAATCATTTAGGAACCTGATCGGTTCCTATGAGCGGCAACATGTCCATCAAATACACACCAATCCTCCTGTGTTTACTTGTTCCAACAATCCGTTGGTCCAAAAGTCAAGCCGGGCAACTTGCTTGCTTGCATATCTGCAAGCCAAATTTCCGATGATCGATCGCCTAAACCGATAACCGATCATCGAGTCAGACACGATCATAATTGTTGTCCAAACAATCAAATCAACGGCCGTGTACCACGATCCGTTTTTCTAATTCAAACAATCTCCACCCTAGGCCTTGCCACCGTGAACAAATTTTCTGTTGACTTAACGTCACAGAAAAATCCTCTCCTGCCTTCGGCAATATCTTCTATTGCTTACAATGGCATGACTTTAACCGATCGTGTAAACAACCAATGTTCCCATGTTTCATTGGCCAAGGCAAACAAACGCGCATCTTAACGCTTAACCTCCGAAATAGAGTTTCTGTTTATACAATACGCAGAAATCCATTTCTGCATCTGGCAATCACCACTATCGTTTACGATAGCAATCCCTGCAGCCTATGTTGCTTGTTCATTTATTTGAACAGCTGCAGGATGGATCGCTCTCCCTCATATGTAACCGCCGATGCATTATCGTTGTCCGCACTTCCAGTGTATGGACACCGAATCAGACCTGTACGGTCACAATGGAAATACTTTCATTAAAACCCAAATCGATCGTTCTTCATTGGTCATCACCAAAGAAAAAGATCCGATTTGCTCCTCACACATCGGTGGAAATCCACCACCGTCGCGACTGGTTGTATGTTCTATGAGAGCTACTCGTTCCTTTTATAATTACCGGCAGTTACATGATAACATCCATATCTGTTGGTTACATTCCAACTAAAGAAAACCGATTAACAGTTCATATATATATTTCCTGTTTTTTACACAAACCCACGCACAAAAGGGGATTTTGAAGTACCCTTAAATGTCAGAGCACAGTGCGAGCGGAAGGAGAGGAAGCGGATAAGGAAAGGAGGTATCGATCTACATTGGTCTTAAATGCCTGGACATTACAACGACGGGGAAACACATGATCAGGCAGGGTATTCCACATTCGTGTGGTTCGGCTTAAGAATGACTCTCCATGTCTGTTTGTGCGCCTGAAGTTGGCTTTCAACGTGAACTGATGCCCATTCTCAGATTGACGGGTATCGCGGGAAAATGTCTGAGGAGGCGAAACACATCCAGCATCTTCAGTTGAGCAACAACGACCGAGATAATACCTATAGAAGAGAGCTGGGCATGATACGTTGCGCCTATGTTCGACCGACGGAATTGATCGACTCATAGCTGGGTCCTCAATAAGTTTCACTGCTCGATTTTGCATCCTATCGAGCGCGTGTAGTGCAGTTTTGGATGCGCCTAACCAAATATAGGAGTTAAACTCCATTTTGGGACGAATATACGCATTGTAAATAGTGGCCAGGCTGGATGGAGTGAAGTATCTTTTGTATCTCTTAAGGAACCCCATGCATTTGGCCGCATATTTTGCAGCTTTAAATATGTGGTCGCTCCAATTAAGAGTCAAATTAATTCGAGTGCCGAGGATTGATAGTTCCTTGGCTTCGTCGATGGAAGTCCCATTCATCGATAGTATATTTACTTTGGGGTTCACCTTTGCCGACAGGAGACAGCACTGAGTTTTTAAGGCATTGAACTTTACTCGGTTAGATAATCCCCATTGATATATCTTGTTGAGGTCGGAATCCAGTGTATTATATATAAACCTGCTGATTGGTATTGACGTTCGAAGTCGGGAATGTTCGTATGAGTATTTTTGTAGGGCTATATTCTTTGTGTTTTATTTTGTTGTCTTACTGATTCTGACGTTGAAACTTCGTACCCCTTTAGGGTGGCTTGGGATACGTCCTCCTTGATCTTCCTTGGTTGTTTTCTGACGAGGGGGACCACAAAAACACAACGATTTACCTTTAAGGTGTTTAAAACTATTTTTATTCAAACCTTTTTCGATTTATTACAATGTCGTTCATTCCACTATATCTATTTTCAAAGCAATATTTTTTTAAAAACTTTTTAGTCTATTACACTGTCGACCAACACACTATCTTTTAAGTAAAACTATATTTATTTATAGAACCAACTCTTATGACCGTCTCGGCCAAGTATTAAAATCAAACTCACTTTAGTTTCTCTTTTCCCTCCCGAACGAAAACTTTCATCTTTCGTCCTGTTATATAATTAAAGTTCATTTAATTATCCCTCCCCCTTTGAAGAATTAACATCTCGTGTCTTCACATAACAGGTCAATTGAAAAGTCCCCGGCCCGACACATAGATGGCGGCACTAGAATTAAATCCATATGATTTTGAGTTAGCCCTGACCTTCAAAAGACGCGTGTATACATTTGACAGATGTCGGATCATTAGTTTGTGAATTATAGTATTTTGAGTGAAGCAACTTCTGTTATTGTGGAAAAAATGGATAAAAAGGAATTTCGCGTGTTGATCAAATATTGCTTTTTGAAGGGAAAAAATACAGTTGAAGCAAAAACTTGGCTTGATGACGAGTTTCCAGACACCGCCCCAGGAAAATCAACCATCAAGGATTGGTATGCTAAGTTTAGACGTGGTGAAATGAGCACCGAAGACGGTGAACGCAGTGGACGCCCAAAAGAGGTTGTTACCGACGAAAACATTAGAAAAATCCACAAAATGATTTTGAATGACCGTAAATTGAAATTGAATGAAATAGCAGGCACTCTAAAGATATCAACTGAACGTGTACATCATACGAGGGTTGCCTTTTATATTTCGGGATTAGAGAACAAAAACAAATATTGATCATCGAAAATCACTTTATTGTTTTTCAAAATATTCCCCATGAAGATCTATACACTTTTGCATGCGTTTGAACCAATTGTCGAAGCACTTTTGCCACTCTGATTGAGGTATCTCCAACACATCCATTCTGAATGCAGCAACCGCTTCTTCAGGTGTCGAAAAACGTTGACCTCTCAGTTTGTTTTTTACGTACGGGAATAAAAGAAGTCATTCGGTGCCAAGTCAGGACTATACGGCGGATGTTTGTTGATGTTGAATTGATGTTTTGGGTGCTCAAAAATGCAGTTGTCGCAGCCGATGTGTGAGAGCTCGCATTGTCATGGTGAAGAGTGATCCGTCTTCGGCGGTTGGTTTTCCTGATTTCTTGGAAGACAACTGGCAAACAAATGGTTGTGTACCACTCAGAATTGACTGTTCTGCGTTGTTCTAGTGGTACGGTTGCGACATGTTCAGTTTTTCCGACAAAACAGGCGACAATTTGCTTGGAAGTGCTTCGTGCGCGAACAACTTTTGTTAGATTTGGCTCATCTTGAAACACCCAGACAGTCGACTGCTGTTTACTTTCGGGCTCATACGCGTAAATCCACGATTCATCACCTGTCACGATGTCATAGACATGTTTCGAAGCACCGCGACCGTATTTGTTGAGCATTTCTTTCGACCAATTGACATGAGCGTTTTTTTGGGCGATTGACAAATTGTGTGGGATCCAACGCGAACAAATTTTTTTGATAGTCAAACGTTTATGCAATATTGAATGTATGCTGGTCCCACTAACGCCTAAGGTTGTCTCAATCTCACGATAGGTCACATGACGATCTTCCAATATCAGTTCGCGCACAGCATCAATGGTTTTCGGAACAACAACTGATTTTGGACGACCTTCACGAAATTCATCTTGGAGTGTACTACGACCACGATTGAATTCACCATACCATCGATAAACACTGGTCCTTGATGGAGCTGCATCGCCAAAAATTGAATTAAGTTCATCCATACACTGTTGCTGAGTTAATCCACGCCGAAAGTTGTAAAAAATAATCGCACGAAAATGTTGACGATTTAATTCCATTTTTGAGCCGAGATGAATCTTTTAAGTTACTGTAAACAACACAAATATCGCTCGTATGTCAAAACGTTCTGAGTGCGTATAACCTCAAAAATGTCCAACTTTACGACAGAGCTGTCAATTGCCGGATTGCAACGCTAGGGTTGCCAAATCCCGAAACATAAGAGGCAACCCTCGTATCATTCACGAATATTTGCGTATGAGAACGCTCTGTACAAAGTGGGTGCCGCGCGAGCTCACTTTTGACCAAAAACAACGACGAGTTGATGTTTCGGAGCAGTGTTTGGAGATGATCAAGCGTAATAAACCCGAGTTTTTGCGTCGATATGTGACAATGGATGAAACATGGCTCCATCATTTCACTCCGAAGTCCAATCGACAGTCATCCGAGTGGACTGCACACGATGAACCCACCCCAAAGCGTGGAAAAACGCAACAGTCGGCTGGCAAGGTTATGGCGTCTGTATTTTGGGATGCGCGCGGAATAATTCTCATTGACTATCTTGAAAAAGGAAGGACCATCAACAGCGACTATTACACAGCGTTATTGGACCGTTTGAAGGACAACATCGCCGAAAAACGACCGCAGTTGAAGAAAAAGAAAGTGCTGCTTCACCAAGACAATGCACCGTGTCACAAGTCAGTGAAAACGATGGCAAAAATCCATGGATTGGGCTTCGAATTGCTTCCGCATCCACCGTATTCTCCAGATCTGGCCCCCAGCGACTATTTCCTGTTCTCAGATCTCAAAAGAATGCTCGCTGGGAGGAAATTTTCGTTGAATGAAGAGGTGATCGCCGAAACTGAGGCCTATTTTGAAGCAAAGGACAAATCGTACTACAAAAAAGGTATCGAAAAGTTGGAGGGCCGCTATTATCAGTGTATCGCCCTCGAAGGGAATTATGTTGAATAAAAACAACGAATTTTGCCAAAAAAAGTGTGTTTTACTATGGAAGGCCGGGGACTTTTCAATTGACCTGCTATATCCTTCCCCTCCTCCTTCCCTTCCCCCTCCAAATTTACTAATTTCCCTTTACCATTACAATAGATTATCCCCTTTACAATAGAATATAATTTAAATAAACGTAAAACCCATTTAAAACCCCATTCACATTGCAATAGTCATCTTCTTTGTATTAGCCATAGTCGGCCCCTATTAGCCATTAGCCATCTCGGCCGCTTCCTCGAAATCACTACCGTGGAAGCGGAACGAAAAAGGATGTGTGGCGAAAGACACGAGATGGTTTCCTTCTTGTGGTTTGAGCAGTCGACGTGTGTAGTTCGTGTTTGCTTAAGAGGATGGTTTATTAATAAAACAAAATTTAAAATTAATCGTGTGTATTGAAATACAAAGAAAAAACCAGTTTAAAATTAATCGGGTGTATAGAAATATAAATTGGGCTCCTCGATAGTATAGTGGTTAGTATACCCGCCTGTCACCCGGGAGACCGGGGTTCGATTCCCCGTCGGGGAGCCCCTGGCGCAAGACTAATGACCTTGCCCAGACAAAATAAATCATTATGGAAAATTTAACAAGCCTCAGGACTTGCTAAATAAGGCCAAGACCGGTTCCCGGTTGTAGTGCCGATGATGATGATGATAGAAATATAAAGAGAAAATTTGTAAAATTAATCGTGTGTATTGTAATACAAAGAAGAAAAAAAAAACAAGTTTAAAATTAATGTTGAAATACAAAGAAAGCCCCAGTTTAAAATTAATCGTGTGTATGTATGTACATTATTATAATTAGAATAGAACCAAATAAAAAGATCGGAGACCCTTAAATTAATCAAAGAAGTTTTCATTTGTGACCCGCATCGCTCTCCAGCTCCTACAGCAGAATCAACCAAATCCAGCGCACACACAATACGATGCAGGGGTAAGTTTTGTGGACACAATAAATGAATAATTAATTGTTAAATTTATTTTTAGCAGTCCTGCAGCTCAAAGGATATCTCCTTTGTTCTGCATGACCTTTTTTCTCAGCCACTGTTTCCTTTCATTATCATTTCGGCGTCGGTTAAACACGGAAACACAAAGGGACAATCAGCCAAGGATCTTGCAAATGTGCATTTATGATCTTTTTGGTGGGTGCTATAATAAACCGAACGTGTCGTTCGTTTTTATTGTGCTAATTGCTTGGTTATCCTGGTTTAGTTGGAAAGGAAATGAGGTTGTCTGTGGGAATTGGTTTGCTTTACAGAGTCATAATATTGCCGCCGTGCATTTTATGATTCTTACCAATTTTACTTGAGAGTTGCTCATCTGGTCCGCAGATTTGGAACCAGGGGAATTTACGTGTTGAACATCTGGTTCGTATATCATGTTTTGAATTTATGTGGAATTAAATATGGGCAAATTGAACGTTTAGTTCAATTTGTTTAATATTGGATCTTTTATGATTATTTAGCCCGTTTAGTGTATGGGGCACTGCGAGGGCTTGGGGAGTGCTTCATCCTTTTAGTGGATGATTTTGCGTGTAGCACAATTAATTGGTGGAGACTGGCTCCAAAGAGGTATGTATTTATGGGTGGGTGGTTTTGGACGTAACAGTATGAGAAATTCAATGTGCTATCATCGGCAAACGAGTGAATTGGGTTGTGGGTAATGGACAAGAGATCATTTATAAAGACGGGGAAGAGAGTGGGTGATAGCACAGAACCTTGGGGAACACCTGCATTAATTTTATGGGAGGCAGATTTGACACCATCATGAACCAGTTGGATGTTAGCCAGTCTTTAATTAATCAGTACTGATCGTTTCTACCTTATTTAAACGTGTACCGGTTGTTGCTTTCGGCAATACTTGCACAAGTATAAGCATGTGAATCATCCATACTGCTTGTATTGCGAAGGCAAAATAGAAAATGCGGAACACGTACTCACAGAGTGCGTGAGATTCGAGACCGCACGAACGATTTTGGAGAGACATACGAGACGGACAGTTACTCCGGCTGGATTAATAGAATATATGCTGAGTTCAAAACAGGCATGGTCCGTAACCAATGGTATTCTCGGTGAAATACTGCAGCAGTTGCGACGTGACGAGCGGGGTAACAGGTAAACTCCGTCTCGCCCCGCGATTGAATATCTAAAAGAAAGTTCCGCGGGGATCAACGGGAGTATGAGCCTGGCGGGAGGTGGTTTTAGTCGGTAAAAACCCGACATGCCTCTGGATCGGTCTAGAGGTATGTTTTGAAGATTTTCACCTTCCTACCGAAACCAAAAAAAAAAAAAAAAAAACCCCAGTGTCGCCCGTGAAACTAATAATTTCCACTCCTTGTGGTAGTTTTATTTGTATAACTTCATCATGCATAATATTCAACAAAAGTGAGCAAGGGCTGATCCTTGGTTTAACTATATCATTTTGCGAAGTACGTGTGATTCGAACAATACTATGTCCATTAGAATCACTAAAAATTGAACCAATGGTCAACACATCACGCCACTTTCGCATGTATGAATTCGATTTCTAAACTCAACTACACTCAACTGATGTAGAGTTGCTATGTTATGTTATTATTTGGTATACGGCTCATACGTTTTCTTATTCGAATTTCTTCACTATTTGCTTGTGTATTGTGTGTGTATCTGTTAGAAATGACATAATTCCATTACCTTCGAGAGAATAGCAGTAAGTGCTATGGGTCGATAAGAAGAGAGGCACGATTTGTTGCCCTTTTTGGGAATTGGCTGAATGTTCGCTGACTTCCATCTATTTGGGAAACGGCCAGTAGAATACATCAGCTTTCTGTTGGTGAAGTAGCTTATGACGATTTTGAGGAGGTAGGGTGGCGTGCCAATTAGCTAAGACCTCCTCTGAAGGACAATCAGTTGGTCGAGTTAAAGGCGTTGTTTATAGGCAATGACACCATAGCACAGTATTTCTTTGTTTCTCCTTTCCATCTTTTACCATTTATTGGTTTGGCTGGCGTACGGACCACTATTTTGATGGCATCAATGGTCGATCGTGACTTCCTGAAGCCATATTGGTAGCCCGATCGTGCTCCGTTGTTTTCCGCTGTGGGTAGCAATCTATACATAATCCTCTCCTGGATTTTCCCCATTCCAATCACTTCTGGTCAACCGCTATATTCAAAGGGTCGATTGGTTAACAGTAGATATCAGAATTTAGTGTTTAGCCATATAGCTCATAGTAAAGCATCCTTTTACGGTCCCAATAATGCATAATAAGACTTTACTGAGACATTGATTTGGCCGCCGTTTGATCCCCTTCCGGCTTTTTGCCCGCGATCGTTTTCAAACAGTTTTGTCATAAGTGAACCGTTTCTCATCCCCAATCATCATCATTCCGGGAAATGTGTAGATTCCGTTCCGTTTGAACAAGCCTTCGCAGATGCAAATTCGGCCAATTGATGTGGCATTCTCAGATCGAACGTCTTTTTAAAATTCAACTTTATGCAAATGGCTATAAATTGTTTTGTGCTCGATATTTAGTTGCTAGGCAATGGTGACTGCTAATTTGTACGTTTATTGCGATCATTTGCATGGTTTTAGCGTTAGCGATGGGCCTCCCGGTGCGAGAAGCATCTTTAATATCGAAAATACCAGAATGTATTCGAAGAAACCAAATTTGTTATTTAGTTGTGACAATATCGGCTGCCTGACTTGTATTTCCAACTTTATCAAAAATTGTAAAATAAACTGAATTTTCTCCCTATACGAGGATTGCCCTTTATATTTCGGGATTAGAGAAAAAAAAATACATATTGATCATCGAAAATCACTTTATCGTTTTTCAAAATATTCCCCATGAAGATCTATATACTTTTGCACGCGTTTGAACCAATTGTCGAAGCACTTTCGCCACTCTGATTGAGGTATCTCCAACACATCATTTTGAACAACTTTTGTTGGATTTGGCTCATCTTGAAACACCCAGACAGTCGACTGCTGTTTACTTTCGGGCTCATACGCGTAAATCCACGATTCATCACCTGTCACGATGTCATAGACGTGTTTCGAAGCACCGCGACCGTATTTTTTGAGCATTTCTTTCGACCAATTGACACGAGCCTTTTTTTGGGCGATTGACAAATTGTGTGGGATCCAACGCGAACAAATTTTTTTGACAGTCAAATGTTTATGCAATATTGCATGTATGCTGGTCCCACTAAAGCCTAAGGTTATCTCAATCTAACGATAGGTCACATGACGATCTTCCAATATCAGTTCGCGCACAGCATCAATGGTTTTCGGAACAACAACTGATTTTGGACGACCTTCACGAAATTCATCTTGGAGTGAACTACGACCATGATTGAATTCACCATACCATCGATGAACACTGGTCCTTGATGGAGCTTCATCGCCAAAAATTGAATCAGCTTCATCCATGCACTGTTGCTGAGTTAATTCACGCCGAAAGTTGTAAAAAATAATCGCACGAAAATGTTGACGATTTAATTCCATTTTTGGGCCGAGATGAATCTTTTAAGTTACTGTAAACAACACAAATAGCGCTCGTATGTCAAAACGTTGTGAGTGCGTATAACCTCAAAAATGTCCAACTTTACGACAGAGCTGTCAATTGCCGGATTGCAACGCTAGGGTTGCCAAATCCCGAAACATAAGAGGCAATCCTCGTATAAAATACATAAAATTTGGCGCAACGGTTGCCTCAGTATGACTGAAACGGTGACTCCCTTAAATCAACATCATAATACAGAAGAATCACACCCTTCTTAAATTAATTTCATGGTCGGAAACGTGTAAGTCGAAATAGTCAATTTATTGCCCAGATGTCAACCATCAATTGAACTTATGTACATACGGCCAGTTAAACATTGCAAATCGCAATCCCCTTACCTATTATACGACTAAAGATCATTAATTGAGAGTTATATATAATTAAAAACCAGTTGTACCGACTGAAGATCAGTCGAATCCTTCAGAACCAATGCGTCGAATATTGGTAAGCTGCTATTCCTAATGGCGGGGCAGTCATGCACCCATAGGCCGCCTGACCGTAAACATTTAATTTAGTCGGATGGATGCTGTCGAATCGCTCGGGTAAATCAAAGCTTCAAATCCGACTTGGTTATATACTTTTTGCTCATTCCAAACAAATATTCTAGCTAATTTATAAACTAGAGGGCATCACTTGCGAGAAAGTATTAATGTCAACACTCTAATCCCCAGAACACGTTAATTAGCTAACCAGTTTCAATTTATCCACTCATCATTCCAGCACTTGACACACATATTTCTCCCCTGATACTTAATGGTTCTGTTGGTTTTCTATTTACTTCTGTTTTGGAAACGGCACAAGCCACCCAACTGCTTACATAGATTGTATTGTAAAACAACCAAACAGAAGATCTAATGAATTTGAAGCTTTCGGTGTAGATGTTCTGTATATGCTTCGGTAGATTTGGACAAACACCGCCCTTGTAGGTAAATGACCATCACGAGAATTAACCACGCACTTTGCGTATGTACGAGTTCAGTTTGTCTGACCTAGCAGAAAGGTCGCACAAGCGAAGTGAGAAATTTAATCGAGCGGTCAGTCACCCGCGAACTCTCTTACAGAGAACACCATTTTTTAACAGTGCGATAGTTAAAAAAGTGAAGTGAATTGTCCTAGAGTAAAAGTATTTAAAAATCGTAAATTCCCTTGAACTCACAAACAAAACACAACAAGGATACACCAGGTAAGAAACAAAAAAAAAAAAAAAAAAACATGGCCCTAGGGCCAAGCCATCATTCCGGCAATAGGTTCGTAGAACTGGGAGAATGCTCACTCTCAGGCTCTACAGCCAACGTGCCAACAAAAAAGAAAAGACAATCCCGCAGCCCATTGTCTTTCAATTTCCCTCCTCTCCCGAACAAAACCGCAATAAAAAACCCACGGTTCGTTCAAATCTACCCAACCGAAGCATCAATGCCACTTACATCCGTCAACGTCTTTGTACTAAAAAGAATCATTGATTCTATCAGTACGCAGTACGAAAAAATTACACTTCTTAGGGATGGTTCTATCCTAATTTTAGCTAAAGACCAAGAAATCGCTGATAGATTCATCCAGTCTACGCGTTTTGACACAATCTGTCCGGTCAATATTAGACTACACCCCAAACTAAATACTTCCAAAGGGGTTGTGTATGCCCCTTGCCTAATTAACGTCCCAGAAGCCGACATTATATCAGAAATGGGTTCCCAAGGTGTGGTAAATGTCTTCAAATTCACAAAAATTAACAACGAAGAACGATTACCCACAGGATTGATGCTGTTTTCTTTTGATCGGCTACAACCACCAACAACAATAGAAATCGGCTGGTACAACGCCAAGGTCAAGGAATACATTCCAAGGCCAATGCGGTGCAGGCAATGCCAATTACTCGGCCATACGGCAAAATGGTGTAAACGCACAACAGCATGTAATACATGTAATCTGCCACCACATCCAGAAACTGAATGCACTAGAACAATGTGTGCTAACTGTCTAGGTCCGCACCCGGCCTCTTCCTCTACCTGCCCTAAATATATTGAGTACCAAAAAGTACTAGAAATTCAAACAAAAAACAAAACAACCCTAGCTGACGCTAAACGCATATATAGGGAACAGAATACAATACAAACAACAAATAACGACCTTTACTCCGATCAAATTAGAAAACACACGTCTGCGCCTATAACTCCAGCCAGTTCCAATACACTTCTACCAAAAGTAATTCAAAATCCAATAGCCGTAAACAAATCTCCCAACAAAGAAACAAATATATTTCCCTCCTCTTCCTATACAGCTCTAAAAGAAATTGAAAAGAGAAAATGTCCCATCTCTCAACGAATAAATATAACCAAAACTAAAAATCAATCTTCCTCCTCCCTAGAAACTCAAACACATACAAGCAAAGCCAAACCTACCACCACACAAACACAAAAATCCCAGTTAGATCAAATCGGGAATATCCCTCTACCTGAATATGGAAATATATAATTCTAACCTCTCTCAACAGCCTATTGACTCCGCGGCACGGAGCTCTTCTCACTCAAATCAATTCGAGTGGATTGGAAAACTGAGTGGGACGAGCTGTGTGGCGCGGAGTCAAGAAAAGAACCACCGTTATACCCCCACCTCGAACTCTATAGCAACATCCAATTATAACCCCGCAGACTGCTTAATACTTCAATGGAACCTGAATGGGTTTCATAACAATTATCACGAGTTACAGCTCCTTATAAAAGAACTCAAACCGTCCATCATAGCACTGCAAGAAACGCACTTACCCCACTCTTCAAATGCGAGAGTGCCTCGGGAATACATAGCATACTTTAACAATCTTAAAGAAAATAACTCCTGTAAACAAGGGTCCGGGATATTAATACATCGGGCACTAACCCATAAGCATATCAGTCTTAATACCCCTTTCTCGGCCACGGCAGTCGAACTAACGGGCAAACTAAAGCTAACCGTGATCTCAATCTACATTCCTCCTACCCAACCATATACCCTGTCTGACTTGAATAAAATAATTCAACACATACACACCCCCATTCTTCTAATGGGAGACTTCAACGCTTGGAGTACAATATGGGGTTCACAAACAACAAATAAAAGAGGGAAAACCGTGGAACAATTTTTACTACAATCACAATTGGTAATATTGAATAACGGCAATCACACTCATTTTTCCACACACAAGACGTTTACAAATGTAGACCTTTCCCTCGTATCATCCCAACTGTCCCCTAATACAAACTGGGAAATACTAGATAATCTACATGGAAGTGATCACTTTCCAATAAAAATCTGTATTTCAACCGGCAACAATAAAAAGGGAAAAATCAAACTCCTACCTAAATTCAAATCTGACCGAGCAAATTGGAACAAATTTCAAACTATCACCACACAATTCCTTCATCTACATAATACAAAAGCCAACATAAATCAAGAAGCTGCCGTTATCACAAAAGCTATTCGAACAGCCGCCAATGGCTCCATTCCACAGACAACGAAAAGGTATCGCAAAACCGCCGTACCATGGTGGAATCCAGATCTGGCAAAGCTACGGGCAGAAAAGCAACTGGCATGGAAAATTTTTAAGAAGCACCCAACCGATCAACATCTCTTAAGGTACAAAAGGCTTAACGCCATGTTCCGAAGAACAGCCAAAATCGAAAAAGCAAAATCCTTTCAGTCCTTCACGGAAAAACTAAACCCAACATACACCCCCAAAAAGATATGGGCCAACATAAAAACGCTAACAGGCAACTATAACCCATCTACTATCAATTTAATACATACAGGATCCGACGCCCTCACATGTCCGGACAAAATAGCCAAATACTTCGCCGAGACTTGGGCAAATACGCCCTCCAACTTCAACTTCCACCCAGATTTCCATACTGCCAAAAACCAAATAGAGGCGCATCCAACGCCCCCAAGCAACCCAAGTAATTCCTATAATATCGTTATCCAACTTCCCATAACACAGATAGAACTAGAATCTGGTCTTCATACCGCAAAAGGTAAGACGCCAGGCTTTGATAGAATTGACTACCAAATGGTAAAAAACGGGCCAACGATTTTGAAACAACGCCTTCTAAATCTGTTTAATGCCATATATACAACTGGCACCATTCCTCAAATGTGGAAAGTATCCACAATTATCCCTCTACCAAAGCATAATAACAAAACTGATACAATCCACGGCTACCGCCCCATTTCTTTACTGCCTTGTTTAGGAAAAGTATTGGAAAAAATTGTTGCTAAGAGACTAAACTGGTACCTAGAAAAATATAATCTGATAAGTACCAAACAAGTCGGTTTCAAACAAAGCAGGGGAACAATGGATGCGCTTCTTCATATAGATAACCATATTGTTGGTGCCCTTTCCTGCAAGAAACATACATCCATTTTATCAATAGACTTCGAAAAAGCATTCGACCGCATCGGTCCACACGTCATCCTCCACAAATTACAAAAATGGAAAATAGGACATCATATGTATAACTTTGTTAGATCCTTTCTGAATAATAGAAAATTCAGGATCAAATGTAACGGCGTGTTCTCTGGCGTCCATAATACAAATACTGGAATCCCCCAAGGATCACCGTTATCAGTAGTATTATTTAAGATAGCGTTTGAAGAGTTAAATAGCATTATCTCTAAACATAAAAATGTAAAACATTGTCTCTACGCCGACGATCTTATATTATTCACAAATGTAAACGACCTAGAAGTAGCTAGCAAAACTTTCGAAAATATCCTATCAGACATACAAAAATGGTGTAACTATTCAGGCTCAAAAATTTCGAGCGTGAAATCTAAAATATTACATATATGCAAAAAGAAACATTGTAACAAATCTTTATTAGTAAATTTTGAAAACACTTACATTAGGAATGTAGATACACTAAAAATTCTCGGCCTACAATTCGATTGTAAATATAATTTTAAGAATCATTGTCTAGCCCTTAAGAAAAATCTAGTGTTAAGGTTAAATATACTTAAATATTTGTCATCTAAAAACGGCTCAGCCCATACTAACACACTAATAAACATTACTAGAGCTCTCCTACTGTCAAAAATAGACTATGGCCTACTAATATACGGTAATTGCAGCAAAACAACGTTACAGGCAATTAAATCTCCCTACCACGCAGCAGCCCGCATAAGTACAAGGGCTTTTCGGACCACCCCAATTACGAACATCCTAACAGAAAGTGGACTCCCGGCCATAGAAAATAGGATAAAAACTCTGTCGTCAAAACTAGCCGCAAAGTTTCCCGCAATGGCCTCAACACCCATTTTAGAGGACATTAAACGAATACTTAAGAGAAAACGCCCTCAAAAATATAATTCGGCCTTAGGACACTCAATAGAACTGGCAAAAGAACTGCTCGCCACACCTACGCCACAAAGACAACGAGCACATTCTCCCCCGTGGCTAATACCAACAGATTGTGTAATAGAAGACCTATCACAGCTCCCCAAAAGCACGACTAACCAAGAAGTATACCAACAACACTTCCAATTATTACGAAACAAACACCGGGAATGGGACCTACTCTTTACCGACGGTTCCAAAACAAAAGAAGGTACAGCTTTCGCCGTAGTAAACAGAACAAATACAGTCATCAGAAAAGGACTTTTACCCGAATTCTGCTCCATCTTTTCAACCGAAGCAACAGCAGTGCTGGAAGCAATCAAATTAGTTGAGAAAAATAAAACACTAATTTGCACCGACAGCCTGTCCGCCATACAAGCAATACAGAACCCGAATAACAAAAACCAAATAATCCACATGATTCAGGACAACTTAATCCGGAAGCAATCCAAAGTAAAACTGCTCTGGGTCCCTGGTCATAGTGGTATAAGGGGAAATGAAGCAGCTGATATTGCAGCCAAATTGGCTATAAAGGAACCATTAACAACTTTCTACGTGTACAACAATAAGGACATAGACAAGTACTTTGAAAGGGAACTACGAAAGTTAGAACAATTGAAATGGTTAAATTACAACCATACATATGTAGCAATAAACCCTAATAGACAACCCGTCATCTACCCGACAACATCGCCCGTGCAACAGATCAAATGCTTTCTCCGCCTGCGCCTTGGACATACACGTATAACCAACCAGTATCTCATCAATAAAACCAACCCGCCCACATGTCACATCTGCAGATCTAACTCCACATTGTCATCCAAACACATCCTCTTGGAATGCGAAGGCATAAAAGCCCTCGCTCACCGACATCTTCAAGACGACATCAGAAACATCATCTCCGACCCAACCGCAACCAACATAGCCAAGCTCTACCACCTACTAACCCTAGTTAAGCTTCAAAACGTAATTTAACAAAAAAAAAAAAAATGTTCACATAAATATTTAATGCCAAACTAGCCGAAAGCCTTAGTTGCTAGCGCTATTAGATTTAAGTTATTATGTAATTTACTTACATGGTAATAAATAAATAAATAAATAAAAAAAATAATCGAGCGGTACCCGTTGAAATCTTCAATGACATACAAGCCGCTGTGTAGAGTTGACAGGTGCAATCACTAGGCAATGAATAAAAAAGAAATTCTTTTTTTTTTTTGATACAATCCCAGATTCTTAGTCACTAAAAGGTATCCATAGTCACCGCCCAACAGGTGAGTTGCCATAAAAGAAATTAAACCAATCGGGACTAGTGCGGATCCACCTACATGGAAGGTAATGAAGACGACGGCGGTGCCTGGTTCTTGAACTTGTTTATGAAAATGAAAACGAAAAGAGACATCGAATGAATGGCCTTGAACCACGATATTCTGGACAAGTCACTTTCGCTTATGTATCGCGTTTAAATTAATTCGGATCGGAATTCGACTTCAGTTTCATCTTTGTTCATTTGAATATTCCTTGACTGAAATACTTTTCAACAAAAGCTCTTAAGTACGAATTCTCATCGTTATGAGCGTGAAGGCAATTGGAGTTCGACCAACGGCGGAAATTCGATATTATTCTAAACACACTGATGGTGATTGTATTCTAATTGTGTCTAATCAAGGTCGCCATGTCGAGCTTGACCAACAAAAGAGTGCTAAATTTAATGTAGTGCAAAGGTGAGTGGACGATTGAAAGGCTTAGAATTGGTTTGAAAATGAATATAATAGGCTCAAGTTTCTCTATGCACAACCTCTTAAAAAAACATGCAAAATTATATTGCCACTACAGTGCTTTTTTTTTTTTTGTGTTTTGAGAAAGTCTTATATTCTAACAAACGAGGATATAATGGTGCTTGCTTATATTGGGACCTTGGATAAATTCTCAGTGACGTCGATGGGTACGACACACAATTGGCTTGCTTTTAAAGCATTCCTAATATTTTTGCAACGTTTCGAAACTGTCTGATCAATTCATAATGACTTGGCTAGTTCAGCTGCCATCTGATATGATCACTACTTCATGAGGAATGCATCCAATTCTTCGTTTTTAAGCATGTTCGTTCTTTATCTTTAACATTAAATTCTTTATTTTTGAAATACCTAAACCCATCTCTACATATTTTTTTCAAAGGAGCCTAGACGCCGTAAGATTAAACAAGAATTCCATACACTTCAACAAACTTTTTGGAATAAAATAGATCAACCAAGTTCTTCTGGATTCTGAAACGCATACATCAAACCCTACAAAGTAGATTTAAGACCACGTGTAACAATTAAGTGGAGGAAAAAAATGTTTTGCTTAACCTCAGAGATTTTAGTTTGATTTTTAGTACTAAACGGTAAATAAACGTTATCAGGAGATTGGAACATAAGCAAAGGAAATGCGGTAGCAGTTTTGAATTCAGAAGACAAGAATTTTGCTTCAATTAAAGGAACGAGTTTAGTGAGACTCGCTCAGAAACTCCATTTATTTGGAATGAACCACTGAACTAAAGACCGAAAATTCAAAACAGCGAACACCCGGAATGGAAAGGGAAATACTCTGGAGAGATTGTGGCGGTTCCGCCAAACCCCACTGTTACTTACCCCCATAACTTCGACCCAACCTTATAAGTTTCGCTAATGCAATTGCATTAGCACCTTAAATGCTTTGCGCATCTAGGTTATCTAAGGTATAACCTAAAATTCCCTGTAAAGAATCCTTTCATTTCATGCATCTCTTCGCATACAAATTCCCAGTAAGAATTCTTTCCTAACTTATCAGGTATCCCAAAACCAATTCGCCAGGCAAATTCCCCTAGACGAATTCCTGAAAACAAAACGATTTGGTTTACATACAATGTAACCATCACAACAGGGACCATTAACATTGCGTCGCCTATTTCTCGTCCTCACCAAGTCCTCACCATATATACACATTGCCTGGCGACGTACACCCAAGTCACCAAAACAAATATACGCATCTCGCGTCTCTTGGCACCAATTAAATCCTATAGCATAAGCAAATGCAAATAGGAATTCAATACCTACCCTTACCAGCGATACCATAAGCAATTTCCCGGTAATCTAGCTAAAACCCATTAGCACATTTCCACATTGCATTGCCGACTATTTATTTAGCCGCAATGCACATCTCAGACAAAGACCCAAACGTTCACTTTGTCTTCTCATATTTCGGGATCTGTTTCTCATCAGCAGCGGTATAAGCAAGCACAAACCCAATTAGCATCCAACGAGATTCGGCTTATTTGCTTAGGCGAACTCACATCTCATGGATGCACATTATCCCCTTTCTTTGCTTCAGTTTCGTTCTCATGGCTTTGTCCCATGAATGAACCAATGTACACACTTACATGTGTACCACCATGATCTTTATTACAAGATCTGGTTTTCTCTTCCACAGAGAGAGACTTTACGTTTCTCTGGTAGTAAGTAAATACATATTCTTAGTGGAGAGGATATCTACCACCACACCACAAACTTATGGGGTATGATGTCTCTTGGCTATGTGCAGGCAGGTGCCCTGGTTTTCCAAGGACCCCAAGTTGACAGTCACTGTTCCACAACTTCCAAAAAAATAAAACACTGTAGTAGCTTGTGCCATTTACACAAGAATAAATTTATTTTTACAAATTCGAAAAATGGGCCGCGCACCAACATAATACAACTTTTTAAAATATTGGTGATATTCCCAATCGTAGGATATATTGAAGCTGGATAAAAAGGCACTAAATACATTGTTCGTTATAACTGCATTAATACATAGGGTTAAAATTAAAAGTCACAAAGTTCGTTGCTCACTGTGGCAGAATTAATTATTACTATAAGAAGGCTTACTGAGCTCGAGTTGGTATTTACAAAAATTCATAAGTGATCTTAATATAATGGTCAAACACAAAATTCGGATATATCAAATTGAAAATTAAAAGTCACTAAACGATGATCACTAATACTCGGCTATATATAATGCGACTTAAATAGTCACTGGTTCTTGCTCGTTGTAATTGAATTAGTAACACAAAGTTAAGATATATACAAAGATATGACCAAATAAACGCAAAATGACACTTTGGTTAACTCGCGGAACCGTTTAGTTCGATTCGTTCGGACTCCATTGCAACGCGGACAATATGTTGACAAGTTCGGTGGCACTACTCCCCCCTCGGTATAGTTGCTGCCACTCGCTGTTTTGGGAACCGTTCCACTCAATGGCTGTTACGCGACTCCTTCGACTGCAGTTGGATAACGACTCTCATTTGTTTAACGTGGAGGCACGACTCGCCTCCACGGAATCTGTATCGCGATTAACTCAGTTCAGCGAAGCGATAGAATACTACGTACTCAATCATCGCTTCGATGACCATATTTGGTAATTTACCCTTTCTGAATTTTGTTCCACTAGCAGAAGGATTGAAACACACACACACACACGCAATAATCCTCTCTGCTGCTCATCGCATGTGTCGCCCAGCATGCGAACCATAGACTTGAAATTAAATAAAAATAAACACATTCGCAGCTGGGGCAAGTCATCCTGAAAAAAGGGTTGAAATGTTCACACGATCAACGACTGCGCAAAGCATTATTGCTGATCGTGTACATCACATTTCCATAAAAGGATATGTTTATTCGGCCAGCACTGTGTGGAACATTCATGCTGATCGGGCGCTCGTTGCTGGCGTCCTCTGATATGGACTGCCATGCACGTGTGTGGGAAAAATTCTTTCCTCTTGTGTGCATGGACAACGTCAAGGATTTATGTCGGCTACGTAATGTTGTACCGAGTTGTATTTCAGGGACATTTCACTGGTGCCAATAAATTCGCTTCTCGATCGGGTGGTCGATCGATGTGGGTATAGGCGACAACAAAAAGGAAGAAATATCTCCTGTGGTATGTGGCAGACACATTAGGAGGTATTTCTTTGATACTGGTTGGGCAATGTTGATTGCTGTATGTGCAACCGGATTGCCTTTAAGGAACATGGTGCGTTTCATACGACTATGCCCTTGTGGTGAATGTCCGTTGTTGCTGATGTATTTTACATCATCGAAAATTATAGGTTTACCGAATTTCAGCTATTGCGGTACTAACCATAGAAAGGTAAGTAAATGCTTTCCAGGTTTTTATGCTTTCTGTAATGCCCTAGGAGAAGTTAGGTGTTGTACCTAGGAAAAACGAGCGGTGGCGTTATTAAAACCGCCACAAACTCACCCCATTAGCGAGTCGGCTCTGCACGAGCCGTTTATCGCTGAGTCCAATTACATCCGCCGACCACCACAGTCGTGCCGCTTCCGCCCCACGGTGCGCACGGGACGCGTATGTCCAGGAGTCGCGGTTAGTGCGGAAATCAAATTTAATAGTGCCATCTTCCTTTTTTTTTTGGACGTTCCCATCAGTTTTTTTTTCCTTAAATATATATATATATCAATATCCTAACCCCTAATAAAAAAACAATAAAACCCCTTTCCAAATTACAAGTGAAAAATAAAAATAATTCAGAAACTATGTGCAATGTGATTCGTTTCATCAGTGTTTTACTTTGCGGTGCGTTGTTGAGGTTCGTGTTTGTGTGTTGCATTCGGTTTGTATTCGGTGGAACATTTAGTGAATGATGGGGATGTGAAGTGAATCAGCGCCGTACGCCGGTGCAGCCTACTTCCTCCCCACAAGATCCCCACAGGAAGTATCATATTTAACATAGTAAACAACAGGATACGGAAAATAATCATTGGCTTTTATAGATGTTTGTCAAATTAAAATTCACATTTCGCTAGCTTATTTCTAAACTCAACTCATCAATCATAACTTGTTCCCTAACTGATTATTGTCAAGCAATGACCTACCAAAACATCAGTTTTGTCTTGCCAAAATACGGTTCCTCAAGTCAGTCGTTGAATACTGCGAACCTTGGTACCATAGATGAGTATAAATCCTAGTTAGTGCTCAATATTATGGGGGGGCGATATGTTCGCGTTATCACATGATACTGTTCGTAAATTTGAGCTGCCACGTATTTACAATAAATTGAACTTGGATGATTAGGAACGTGGCAAACCTTCGAAAATAGCTTGTTGAGTTCTTACAGAACTCCTACTGTTACGTTAGGTTTCTCCATGCGGGGTGACACGAATCAAGTTGACATCAGAACCGGTTGCAGACTGTTCGAAGGAATAAGCCTTTGTACTGACACAAAGTGGTGTTTGGCAGACGGCTCGGGACACTGTTTCACTTAATCCTTCCGTTCACATGAGCCAACTTTCGATTATTCATCATTCGGAGCCCTCCTCCCATCGCGTGTCTAAAGTCACCGCATCTGTTACATAATATAAACAAGTTTATCCCCCCCGTTCCATTATTAAGAACATACCGCTAATTCGTGTCCTTATCCCAAGAAACACATCACATCATTCCCAAAAACAGCATGTTCCTACCTGCAATAGTTACATATCTAAAATCACATCATTCCTTACAACACAAAATCCCAACAATGATAATTTGTGGTCAAAACTCTCCGTCGTATTTTACATAAAAAAACTTTCCACCCTTCAACCATAAACTCGCAGATGTCGAAATTCCTACCTTAATAGGAATTACAAAATACTCTAAACGCGCACCCCAAGTATTATATTACATACAAAATTCCTAGCACTTCACCCTAAATTCATGTACCATACACTTAACGATTTTTTTGTATGGCGATAGAAATTGGGAACTCCGACTCCAAACTTAACAAATCGGTGGACGGTAAAGTGGGGATAAATGAAAGCTTAATATATAAGCTCATAAATTGGCGGGAGGCCTAGTTGAAAGTCTGAGAGTCAAGATAAGAAGTCGATTATCAAAACGTGGAGTTAGAACTAAAAAGCCGCATGACCAATAGATAGAGGATAAAGTTTGTTTCAAATTGTCAGTAAATAACTAACTATAATTTGTTTCGAATTATAAATAAACAAATAAAGTTAGTTCCAAATTGTGAATAAATAACTAAGAAAGTTTGTTTCGAAATATAAATAAATAATAGACAAATATAGTTTGTTTCGAATAATACATAAATATTGTCCTGGTACTTCTTCGAAAGTTACATAAAGTGAGAAGAAAGAAAAATAGCGAGAACAGCCAATCAACAGCTAATAACGCGGAGTCTCCTACTATTAATTCATTCACAAATAAAAGGCAGAGAAAGGACGGCCCAACCGTGTATGCGGATATTGGGTTCCATATCACACAATGTCCTTAAGGAAACCGTGAGTATCATATTAATATATATTTGAATTGTATGTAAACAAAAAGCAACAATTTGGCGCAGCCGGCGCCCATCATATCACGAAAAACCCGGTAGGCGCAGGTGTGATAAGCCGACACTACCAAGAGGGAACAAATCATCAAGAAAATACGGACTCGGCAAAAAGAAGACGTAGAGAAAAAGAGAAAAAGTGGGATATACGCGTCGGTACGTGGAATGTTCGAACGATATATAAACAGACGGTCGTAGGAAACGACAAACAATATAAAATGGATGTTTCCAATGATAATGGAATTCAAATGATCACGTTCGCACTGTCAAAAGATTTGGTAGTGTAAATTATCATGTTCAAGCACAAGCAAATCCATAAAGCCACGTGGATATCACCCGACGACGTGACGCGTAACCAAATAGACCACTTCCTTATAGACAAAAGACACCAGTCGAATATCCTTGACGTAAGAGCATATAAAGAGTAGATTGCGACTCCGATCATCTTCTAGTGATGGCCAAAATTAGGAGTCGGCTTGCAGCAAACCCACATGGGCAGTCGCGGGAGACGAGCAAAAAGTTCAACATTGATAAACTAAAAGACATGCGGAAAAGGACTGAATACCAAGACGAACTAACGAATAGATTTAGCATCGTAGGGAATGGCGGCAGTGAGGAAGAGGAAACCAATAATGTGGGCGCTAAATCGACATCGATCAGAGACACAATCAAACAAACAGCGCAAATGTTATCAGGATTTAAGAAAACAATTAAGTCCAAACCGTTGTTTGACGATGAGTACAGGGCGAAGATAGAACAACGTAAATGCCTCAGAGTGATCCACTTAGAAAGATATGATGAAGTCAACGCAGAAAGATAGGCGACAATTCGGAAAGAGACAATGAGACTCTTTGTTGCGGATTCGCAAATCAATACAGCGGGGCGAATCTAGTACGTTCATCGTCTAGTACACTCTCCAACCAGCATACTCACCACGCCTGTGAGCCGCCAGCTGACAACGCGTCATTGCCTAGGGACGCCATCGAACTGTCACCCAAATTCCAATATAACCAACGGTTTTTGGTCAGTCGTTCCCAGCTCTTCATCACAGACGTACCGCTAGCTCCGCAGAACTAATTGGAGATTTCTTAGTATAGTCCAATTGTAGTCCAGTAAAATCCTGACTAGCATTTAATTGAGACTTGCTGAGAAAGTTCAAAATCATTAACATGTGTCGCCGTACAGTTGGATGGTGAGAGTGTGCATCACGAACCGACAGCTGCCAATACAACCAAGCAGCACCAACGAACCCTCAGAGTCTACGCCTCCCTCAATCGGGAACACTCTTCAAACGCAAAAAAACGCGAATGGGAGAAGACTCGGATCAAAGAAATCCTAGAAAATGGCAGAGGAAAGAATTTCCGAGGTATGTATGCCGGCATAAACTCGATTATAAATGGCTACCGAGGAAGAGCCAAAATAATTCGAAACACAAACGGCTGTCTGGTCACAGAAACAAACAATATTGTGACAAAATGGACCCAGTACTTTGAAAATCTGCTCAATTTGCGCACCTATTAACCACAAATAAACGCATCAAACGTACATACATCCGAACCTCAGATGCCAGAGCCCTCTTTCAACGAAGTTGTAAACGCAATAAATCGATAGAAAAATAACAAGGCTCCCCAAATTGACTGCATACCAGCAAATCTTATGAAGCATGGAAAAGAAACAACCACTCGAAAGATCCATTAACTGATTAAAACAATATGGGATAAGAAAGTCACACCGGAAGAATGGAAAACCTCAATAGTCGTCACCATCTTTAAAAAAAGGCGACAGATCTGACTGTGAAAACTACAAAGGAATATGATTGCTGTCATACTGGCGAGAATTACACCGTACGCAGGACAAATACTAGGAGACTACCAGTGCGAATTCCGTAGGAACCAGTCAACGAGTGACCACATGTACACAGTAAGGCAATTGCTGGAAAAGAAGTGGGCATACGGAGTGACGGTTCACCAACTGTTCGTGGACTCACTCGCAAGACGAAGACTTTACCATATTGTAGCTGGGAAACCCAAAAAAAAAAAAAAAATTCCACCATCATTTAAATCCGCATGAACGAAAACAAAGGGTGAGATAGAATAGAAAACCATCTCTCAGAAACATTTGAAATCTGGGACGGACTAAAACAGGGGGATGGCATCTCACCATGTCTTTTTAACCTTGTGCTCGAGTATGTCATCAGAGGGGTACAGACCACACCATGGCTGGATCATCCCTGAACGAGGTTACACAAGTGCTCGTATATGCGGATAATATCGCCGTTTTGGGCGATAATCTAGAAACTGTAAGTAAAAAGAGTGAAATCATCATGCAAGCGACAGAGGAGGTGGGCCTAGAAATAAATGAAGATAAAACAAAATACATGATTACGGCGAGAGCAGGTAGACTTCAGGGAACACATATAAACGTCTGGGGAAAGATATTTGAAAAAGTTAAAGAATTTAAATATCTGGGGTCAATACTGACGGCCAGTAACGATATGTCTAAGAAAATTAACAAAAGACTACACTCCGGCAACGCTAGTTGGCATACAGTCAGTAAACTGCTGAAATCCAAACTGCTATCACGTAACATAAAGCTCCGTGTCTATAGAACCATAATCATGCCGATTGTTCTATACGGATGCGAAACATGGGCTCTAATAAAACGGGAAGAAAACGTATTCGAGAATAAAGTTTTAAGGAGTATCCTACAATATTGAGAGTAATCAGGTGACGAAGTTTTAGATAGGCTGGACATTAACTGCGAATGGGCAACGATAAGACCGTGCGTGGAATTCTTGACGGTAGACCAAGAGACCCGTAGGACGGCCCCGACGGTGATGGAAGGACAATGTTGGGTTTGACCGTGGGGAGATCGGATTGGATGGTCAAGCGTGGAAGGAGAGCGCACAGGACATGGAACGATGGTGGAGTCGAGTCGGCGAAGTCATGAACCTCCGCGTTCATACAGGCGAATAAATAGTATAGTAGTAATAGTAACAGTTCTGGTGGTTGAGTGGCAAATAAAGACCTGAATACCGATGTCGGTAGAATAACTGTATCATCAGCCGGCTTACACATACTTAGCTTTATTAGGATTAGGCTAGTAAAAGATATAAGATATAAGATAGATATAAGAAAAAAATTTAAGTTTGTTAAATGTTAAGAAAAAACAAAAAACAAATTTGACACAAAGTTTTCCTAATTTTCCCTTGTCATAGAAATAGTCATAAATACACCCATGTAGTGCTCTAAAAAGCCCGACCACCTTTTTCCCCCATTCCTACATCCTAATCCCAGCAATAATACTCTAAAACTCAAAATCCAATCAAAACCCAAAAAAACCCAAACATGATCAAAAATTCGCAATAAACGAACCAAAGATCCGTTTATCGCTTAACATTTGCCCCCACGGCATAATTTAATCCAAAATCAAAATTAAAATCAAAATTTACAATAAACGAATCAAATATTCGTTTATCGTATCACATTTGCCCCACGGCATCAGCAAAATTCAAAATCCAGAGATCTTTATCTCTATCTGGAAAAATTTCATCAAATTAAACAAACAGAAAACCGAATCCCTTTACATATCCACATCTGCACAATAGTTTCATAAGATATCAAGAAACTGAATTCTTATCTTAAGTAAACACTGAGCATCTCACTCATGATACAAAAATCGAGATTCTTGTAAGAAACTGTGCATTTTTGAGATACAAATCTCGATTTATAAAGGAATAGTTAAGTGATCTCTGGGCCGTAGTATAACATCGATCATAGTCCCTTGAGGAAATACCCCAGGAGAAAAACTCAACAACTGATGCAAAGAATTGAATTGGAAATAAAACACGTTTTACCTAAGAAAAGCGAGTTTTTCAATTAGCGGACAACTGGTGAATAAAGCTGTGGTACCTCCACAAGAAAAAACCATCCTTACAGATTCTGAGTATCACCTGCCCCGACGGAAACCCGTGGAGACGAGGATCGTGAAAGACGAAAACCTGGCAGGACCCAACTAAGGACGTTCCTCTTCCTTCAAGGTTTGAGGGAGCACGGCGACGACCCCTTTGTAGGACGTTTTTTTTCAGGAGCGGTCTATAAGAGATCCCTCATCCTTTTCAGGACAAGGAGACACGCTCCCTGAAACTAAGTCACTAGAAAACCAAACATTTTGGTGTCAGCGGTGCGGATTCCCAAAATCCCCTACCACAGGAGGAGAAGACTGGTGGGATTATCCAACAATCCCCTACCAAAGGAACACTGCTGGGCGACATCAAGGCAAACGTGTTGTCCTGCTAAAGGTACGAAATTGGAAAAAAACTTTAAAAGCATATTCCGGGGCTAAAGCACCAGAAAGTGGAAAAAAAAAACGTTTAAAAGCGTTGCCTGGGACTTTGACACCGGCTGTCAAAAAAAAAAAAAAAAAAAAAAAAAAAAAAACAAAGTGTTACGTTGAGTCCCGTGGAGAAGCAGAAAAATCGGTCCTGCATGACACCAGGAGCACAACACCTTCCACCAGGACACCAAGCATCTAGAGCCAGTGACGACAATCAACAGGATACCCAACAAATTTGCAGTTAGATCCAGAGATCACAGGTACTTATGTACAATTTTTTTATTTATTAAAAGTGAAAAGTGAAATTCGAAAATTAAAATCTTAAAATTCTGGTGATAGTGATTGGCCCCCCAAAAAACATAAAATTCCTTTTAATTTTTGAAAATTTGTAAATTAAAAGGGGATGCCAAGAACGAACTAAATTGTGTTCTTTTTCTTTCTTTTTAATTTAAATATTTTTCCTTATACACAAAATATGAATTTTCTTTTTACATAGGAATAAAGAAAAACCCCTTAAAATTTTACGAATAAAATTAAAATTGAGTTTACACTTTTTTCCTCTCCTAATGAGAATATATCACCTAAAAATACATATATCCATATAAGTGCCCAGAAGGAATAAAATTATAGTAAATATTTAATCAATCAAGGGAACTATAGAAAATTTGTTCACCTTTATAATCTAGACAAAATTTAAATAAACGTATAAAATAATTTATCAAACATTTTACACTAACTATTTCAACTTATAGAGGCTAAAATGTTTCTTCCTTAATAAACGTATATTTTTTAAACGTATATTTTTTAACAATTTTTTAACTTTGTACACCCATATATATACATATACACATTTATTTTTCGAAACAATTTCAACTTCATTGGGGAAGATTATTTTTAACATTTTCTAAGTGATAGCTGAAGGAAAACGGAAGGTTAAAGTCATTGGCACTTAACTTTGGCATTGTTTTGGACTTTTTTTGTGTTGGATTTTGCCTCTTGTAACATTGGCATTCTTTCGAAACTATTTTGAAAATCTTTTCATCTCCTTACCTTCGACACTCTAAACATTTCTTCGAAAGGGTTGTTTCTCTCACCTTAGGTACAACAAATATTTTTCTCATAGGATCGACCTAATCGAGTTGCCAGAAACCTTTTCTTGTGTTTTTCTTCTTATTAGGAACGATGAAGATAACATCTCTTTGCTCTCTACCCCTTTTCACCATTATTTGGAAAGGTCTGCTTTACAAATACGTCATTAGCGACAAAACAAAACCGGGTACACGTTCACAAAGACCTGAGCCCGAGCTCATACAGAATCGCGAGGACGAAACGTCGGAAACCTTACGCACGGAAATACGCGAACAAAATTCCAGAATGAAATTTCCTATAGGATTGAGCGACGTACTGGGTATTCAACGGCGACCCAAACGAGCTTGAGGGTTTCGTCTCTTGTGGAGTCATTCTGTTCTCACAGGCACAAGACGACAACCAGAAATCTTTTATCCTAAGGGTGATCAAAACCAGATTGCAGGGACCGGCGCGAGACTGCATCAGGCATAAAATCATTCCAACCTGGGAAGATCTTGTTTTCGAATTAGAGGGAGAGTTTAAAGCTCTCATCTCTAGGTCTGCGGCTCAAAATAACTTAGGTTAGCTCATATGCGAAACCAGGACCAACCTTCAACGAGTCGAAATCCCTTTAGAAACCAATCCAATCAATCCCAAAATAGGACAATGACAAACTCGCCTCAGATTGAAAATCGAAACACCCGACAAAATCAAAATGTTAACAGGGTATCCAATCAACGACAGGGACACGAGCTCACTCGGGCAGCGAGCAATGGCAATCCTTCTCGAGTGCAGACAATCGCCAATATACACCCCATCCCGATGTAAGTTTTCAAATGCGCGTATTTTTCTGCCCTGAATTTAAGGAGCCAGTAATACGTGTAAAATTTAACCCATCGGATAAACTATACTCCACTTTCCTCATCGACACATGCGCCGACATCAGCCTGATCAAATTAGATAACTTATATATTGAGCGATCTGTAGATAATTCAGACCCAGTGACTATATCCACCATTGCTGGAAGAACGGTCAGCACATGTGGAAAGGTATTGGGGGAGTTCGAATTCAGAACTGACAAGCACACCATGCCTTTTAAGCATAACCTTTTTGTGATAGGCAAAAATGTAGAATTTCAACACGATGGCATACTAAGAAGCGATTTCCTTACGAAGCACCAGTGTCACATTAATTTTGAGAAGGGATTCCTTAACTTCGCAGTAAACAAGAGAACTGTGGTGTAATCGGGCCTGGGCGTCAACACGGACGCAGGTTGAGCACAACACCACCGCGGTTTCACTAGGAGAATTGTCCACCAATAAAACGCACTCCAAGCAATCAGCCAAATGAAAAGTCACGTAAGTTAGTTGATTAAGTGTTCTTTATTTTACTTATAATATGGCATCGTCACATGCGCATAGAATCAGAAATTGTTCACTGTTCACAATATAAGGTGATCGGCTTTAAAACAAAATTATTCACTACAAAACTCCCGAAAGTCTTACTTTATTCTAGTGTTCACTAGCTCAGAACTGTTCACAACAACATACGCATAATCCTCTGGTGATGAACGTCGGCAACTCCTTCAGGTACGCAAAAGTATCGTACCAATTTCACTTTAAAAAGAAACTAAACGGGCTTATCGGCTCAATAACTATAAGCACTAGGCGCTAACTCGTACTCTGAACTCGAGTATCCTGACCGTGGGTAAAACTGACTCCATGTAACGCGGCGAGAGATGAAAATTAACGTTACAAAGGCGCGACCATCCGCTATGGAGGTTGACATCAGACTGCTTTTTCACTGCCCACGAAAGAAAAGGGACACCGCCAAGCAAACCGCAAAAGGGGAGGAGCTGCACGATTAACTTGAGATAGTTAATCGTGATTGGACCGGGGAATACGGCATACCTTTCGTATGTCTGTGTATGCGTCGCATACAATCGTCCGGTGGTGGTGGTGGTTGCGAACGTCGCAACTGCATCTCCTACGAATACCAACAAAGCATGGCCTGCGGCTGTGTACACAATTGATTGTGCTATACTTGCCGGCAACAAGGAACATCTGGGGTAAAAACCACACGAGCCGAAGATCTGGTCATCCTAGGAGAGGCCATAAATCAACATTTGAGTTGATGGGTGTGAATTTTCCTAGGTCCGCCGACGGTTGGCGGCCGTTAATAGGAAATTGGACATACCGTAAACCATCTAAGATGCAATGCAGTGTTTAGGTATTGCAACGAATATAGGGTGCAGCCATTGCCAGATGTTGAAAGTAAACACTTGATGGCTGCACCCAATTCGCTGCTTGTTTGCGGTCCCTGATCGGTGGAGACCGATAATAGGAAACCAGCTATTGCTGGTAATTAGGGAAATGTTTGGTTTGCATCCGCCGAAACCTTGTCGGCGGTGGCAAACAGATGGGACCTGATAGCCGCATGCTAGGGGTGCCATGGACAAACAAGAACAACGAGTAATCAATGAACTCTTTGTTGATTTTGTTTCCATGGCATAAGGCTATGGGAACGAGATGCACTGGGTGCAATGCATGTCCGAGGATGAGATTTCCAATGCCACGGCTATGTGATAATCTTTGCCGTGGACTTAATGTTTTCAGATATTAATGCCTGCCCGAGGATGAATTTTCGATGCCACGGCTAAGTGATAAGCTTTGCCGTGGACTTAATGTTTTCAGATAGTAATGCCTGAGGATGAAATTTTCGATGCCACGGCTAGGTGAGAATCTTTGCCGTGGACTTAATGTTTCCAGATATGGTGGTGGAGAAAAAGGGGTTTGGAAGAAAAACCCCCAAAGAAAGGTAAGCTGCCAAATATATATTGATGTCGGTTATCCTTGGGGATAACCGAATTAATTCCAGCGACTTGGTTGGCGGTTAATGCCGTAGCAAGGTTGCGTAACCTTGCTGAAGATCCGACTTCAAGGTAAGTCACATCGCTGGGAATGGTGGGGATCGAGCGATGCATGGCTCTTCGGGCCCTGAAAAGCCCCACAGAACCATGGTAGAACTCGAGCAGCTTTAATAATAAATAAAATAAATAAAAAAAAAATAAATAAAAATGAGGTCAAGGAAAATATTCAGCCACACCTTACGAGCTGTCTTCCACGGAAAATACAGGTATTCATGGAAAATTGGATAACACTGTTCGTGAGTCAACATCCAAATCCGTTTGTCTACGGGCCGGATCTGAAGCTGTGACAAACCCAACGAAACCAACCACCATTGAATCTTCTTCTTCCCATTTAAACAAAGTTTTCGGTAACGGAAAAGTTGAGGAAACCACCGAAAAACTAAGTTCAGGGAAACATGAACCTGAAACTCCAATATCCTCAGAAAATATAAAACAAAACGCCACGGTTGACTGCATAAAATGGCAACCACGATCACAACATATTGTGGAAATTCACAAACATAGAATGCCGGCAAAATGTAAGCCTGAGGAGCAAGAACTCCCAGCAAATTGTAAGCCCGAGAAACAAGAAATTTCAGCGAAGTGTAACCCAGCGGTACTAAGAGTCCTAGCAAAATGTAAGACTGAAAAACAACTAATTTTCTTGTTAGAAAAGAGTAAGCCTGTAGATAAGAGTCACAACAAAATTGCACTCGAACACATTCCTCGTTTCAGTAATTTGTTTGTCCACATTCTCTCTCTCGTTTTTCCCATTATCCAAATTTTAAAATGGATTTTACAAATAAAATCTAACCAAAAAATCGGATTGCCACCTACGAATAAGAGAAATTTTCAAATCTTAATCTCGAAACTTTATTCTTTTAACATATTGTCGGCCGAAAGTTTGAACTATGTTACACAGCCAAACCCGAAGAAAGCGTGGGAAGTCTTCCACAAATTTAGAGAAAAATTTAAAACGAAGCAAATCGACTTCCGATTAGTATTCAAATGTATATACACTTAGACAAGTGAATAAACACATTCTCTTCTTCTCGAAGATTTAAAATATTTAAAAGACCACAACAAAAATATAAAACCATTTGTGGATTAGGCAATCACGAATAAGAAACTCCAAAAAAATAATAAAATAAAAGTTGAAGGAAAATAAATGTATATATATGTATAGTAAACCTTTAGAAAAAAAAATCATAAAGTAACACTCTACTAAAATACTACAATAATGTATTTAAAATTTGCCTCCAATTTTCTTTTCAAATAATTGTATACGAATGAAATAATTTTGAAAATATTATACAACATTTTGAATAACCATAATAAACAAACAAAAAATATATGAAGATAAGTATTAACTCACTTAATAAAATAAGTTTATAATAAATATCAGACAATATGTTAATCAACTACCAGTAAACAAAAAAAAAAAATTGTAATAATAAATAATCTTAATTTGTAAAAGAAAAAACACATTATATATATATATATGAAAAAAAAAAAAACCAAATATACAAAAACGAAACTTACGATATGAAATAACGTTAAAATAAGAATTTCAAATATTCATATAAGTACGAAACATTTTGCAATGAATAAATCCTAAGAAAATAAAAAAAAAAGTTTTTTAGTATAACTCAAAACAAATTTAAAAATTTTTTAGAATTTACTTTTACATACAACTACATGAAAAAAAAAATTATATAAAGAAATAAACACACGACAAATAAGGACAAAGAAAAGTCCTCAAAAAAACACAGAAATATGCTCTGTAAATAATGAAAATTTCTATGTAATACACAAATTCTATGTAATACACAAATTGTAGGAGTAAGCCATACAAATTTTACTTAACACTTATCTATATATCTTTTTACAAATAATAATAGTACTTTATAAAAACAAAAACAAAAAACGCAAAGTTACAATACGAAATAATGTTAATATAATAAATTCAAATACCTATGTAATTATAGAACATCCTTTACCTTATCCTCAGAAAATAAGAAAATATTTACTTTAAAACAAAACGAACATTTTTAAAATTAAATGTTTCCTTCTAATAAAATGTTTAACCGCTTAATGCACACCTCCGTGACATATACGGGTAATGTTTACCGTTTACCGTTTAAATGTGCATTGATGGGTTAATCAAGATGAAAAAAAAAACCCAAATTATATGGAATTTTAAAGCAAATATCTATTGTACACACAACCAAAACCAAACTAAACGAATATACCCTTCACGCAAAATAAAAATACTTTATTCAAGAAAACTTTATTTTTGGATAACCAACAACTACTATTAAACACATTTATACTAAGAAAATTCATACCTTAAAAACCAAATTGTATTTGTACAAAATTTCAAAAGAAAATATTCTAATTTTATTATATAAATAACCATAGTGGAAACTTCGATACACGACCATAAATACAATATAAATACGAATACATTAATCTTAAGAAAGAAACAAACTACACAAATTACACATTTATAATAATATTGTATACCTAAAGAAAAGCTCAGGCCTATGTAGTGGAATCACAATACTGTCATCCTTTATTCCCAATCACACCATTTTCCAGAAAATGAATCTCCTAAAGATCAATTTTCTTTTTTTCAAGGAGAGGAGGATGTAGGGCTCTAAGAAGCCCTACCACCTTTTTCCCCCATACCTACATCCTAATCCCAGCAATAATACTCTAAAACCCAAAATCCAATCAAAACCCAAAAAAACCCAAACATGATCCATAATTCGCATTAAACGAACCAAAGATCCGTTTATCGCTTAACATTTGCCCCCACGGCATAATTTAATCCAAAATCCAAATTAAAATCAAAATTCACAATAAACGAATCAAATATTCGTTTATCGTTTCATATTTGCCCCACGGCATCAGCAAAATTCAAAATCCAGAGATCTTTATCTGTATCTGGAAAAATTTCATCAAATTAAACAAACAGAAAACCGAATCCCTTTACATATCCACATCTGCACAATAGTTTCATAAGAATTCAAGAAACTGAATTCTTATCTTAAGTAAACACTGAGCATCTCACTCAGGATACAAAAATCGAGAGTCTAGTAAGAAATTGCCCATTTTTGAGATACAAATCTCGATTTGTTTTCCTTTATAAAGGAATAGTAAAGTGATCTCCGGGCCGCAGTATAACATCGATCATAGTCCCTGGAGGAAATACCCCAGAAGAAAAACTCAACAACTGATGCAAAGAATTTAATTGGAAATAAAACACTTTTTACCTAAGAAAATCGAGTTTTTCAATTAGCGGACAACTGGTGAGTAAAGCGGTGGTACTATGGGTTCCTTCGCGTGGTATGTAAATATCGGGTGCCGCAGGGGCACAGGTTAACCCCGTTTGCCCACTGGTTCAGTTCGTATCCAACTCCAATAATTGAAACGCCGTCTTATTCGAAATTTATTTATTCATGTAAGTGTAACTTAGGAAAACAAGATAACTTAGGAAGACAATGTACTTCAGAAAGAACACTGTAGATATAAATTATATGTTCGTAATTCTTATTTACATGTAACTTAGGAAGACAATATACTTCAGAAAAACACTGTAGATATCAATCATATGTTCGTAATTCTTATTTACATGTAACTTAGAAAGACAATATACTTCGGAAAAACATTGTGTAGATATAAATTATATTCACAATATGGCAATATTCACAATATGGCGCACCACATTAGTCTTAGCCCGAACGGTTTTACTGACTCTCGTAATTGCACTTGACGACTAACTTCTCTATTCTTAAAAATCCTCAAAGGTTACCTCTTTTTTTTTTCTCTCTATGTATGCAGTGATTGCCATTTCAATTTTTTTTTCTTTTTGCCACCACAGCGCCAGAACACAAAAATCCCGACCATCGCTTCGACGACCATATATGGTGCGATTTAGCTTTTTGGTCAAGCAAACAAGAAAAAGGGGTGAAAAACACACACGATAATTGCTTCTGCAGCTTAACGTGTGTATCCCCTAGTATGTAGACATAGGATCATCTCAATCTACATGATTGCAGGTTCGCAAAGGGGTTGAAATGTTTACACGATCACGACTGCGTGAAGCATTATTGCTGATTGTGCACATTTCGCTGGTATATCCTCCATGGGAACGATGAATGTTTATACGATCACGACTGCGTAAAGCATTATTGCTGATCGTGCACATTTCGCTGGTATATCCTCCATGGGAACGATGAATGTTTATACGATCACGACTGCGTAAAGCATTATCGCTGATCGTGCACATTTCGCTGGTACATCCTCCATGGGTACGATGAATGTTTATACGATCGGCGACCACACCCAGCATCGCCGTAGATCGCATATCGCTCGTTGGGCAAATGGTGCAGGTGGCTATGCATTGATTTGCTTCTCTTGTAGGCAAGCATGTTATTACTTGCCTGTAGGTTGGTTTTACTACCGAAATGCTTGCCGTGTTTAGCTGATGAAAGGGCGCAGCCTGCCTGTGTGTGACGGTGTTGGATCGAAGATATTCTTGTCCGCATATCTCGATTTGATCTGTTGGTTAAGGATGCGAGCGTTTTCTCCACTCGAGAAGGAGGTGCATGTTGGCCGGAACCAAAGTTGGAATATTTCCGTTGGCCGTCGGCGCCGGTTGAACTTCCCCGGTGCGTGCTGTATGTTGGGCAAATTCTCTCGAGTATTCATGTTGTGCCACGCACAAACAAACGATTCGTCCTCACAGGATAATTTTACTCTTGTCCCCAATAGAATTTGATGCCATGCGACAACCAGGTTTTTGGTTGTTTCCGCCTTCATGGTGTGGCATGAAAACCACGCTCCATAGCGCATAAACGGTACGCCCGATAAATTCGGACAATGCACCGTCACCTGGGTTCATGCCTTTCTTATGGGGTGCTCCTGAACAAAAGGTGAGGCGGGGCAGTGGCGTTAGGGAAAACCGCCAGAGTCGAGGGTAGCCTTTTATATTTCGGGATTAGAGAACAACAACTTTTATTGATTAATTAATTAATATAATATAATATTGATCATCGAAAATCACTTTATTGTTTTTCAAAATATTCCCCATGAAGATCTATACACTTTTGCATGCGTTTGAACCAATTGTCGAAGCACTTTTGCCACTCTGATTGAGGTATCTCCAACACATGCATTCTGAATGCAGCAACCGCTTCTTCAGGTGTCGAAAAACGTTGACCTCTCAGTTTGTTTTTTACGTATGGGAATAAAAAGAAGTCATTCGGTGCCAAGTCAGGACTATACGGCGGATGACCCATCAAATCGATGTTTTGGGTGCTCAAAAATGCATTTGTCGCAGCCGATGTGTGAGAGCTCGCATTGTCGTGGTGAAGAGTGATCCGTCTTCGGCGGTTGGTTTTCCTGATTTCTTGGAAGACAACTGGCAAACAAATGGTTGTGTACCACTCAGAATTGACTGTTCTGCGTTGTTCTAGTGGTACGGTTGCGACATGTCCAGTTTTTCCGAAAAAACAGGCGACCATTTTCTTGGAAGTGCTTCGTGCGCGAACAACTTTTGTTGGATTTGGCTCGTCTTGAAATACCCAGACAGTCGACTGCTGTTTACTTTCGGGCTCATACGCGTAAATCCACGATTCATCACCTGTCACGATGTCATAGACGTGTTTCGACGCACCCCGACCGTATTTTTTGAGCATTTCTTTCGACCAATTGACACGAGCCTTTTTTTGGGCGATTGACAAATTGTGTGGGATCCAACGCGAACAAATTTTTTTGACAGTCAAATGTTTATGCAATATTGAATGTATGCTGGTCCCACTAACGCCTAAGGTTGTCTCAATCTCACGATAGGTCACATGACGATCTTCCAATATCAGTTCGCGCACAGCATCAATGGTTTTCGGAACAACAACTGATTTTGGACGACCTTCACGAAATTTATCTTGGAGTGAACTACGACCGCGATTGAATTCACCATACCATCGATAAACACTGGTCCTTGATGGAGCTTCATCGCAAAAAATTGAATTAAGTTCATCCATGCACTGTTGCTGAGTTAATCCACGCCGAAAGTTGTAAAAAATAATCGCACGAAAATGTTGACGATTTAATTCCATTTTTGGGCCGAGATGAATCTTTTAAGTTACTGTAAACAACACAAATAGCGCTCGTATGTCAAAACGTTGTGAGTGCGTATAACCTCAAAAATGTCCAACTTTACGACAGAGCTGTCAATTGCCGGATTGCAACACTAGGGTTGCGAAATCTCGAAACATAAGAGGCAACCCTCGTACCTCCACAAGAAAAAACCATCCTTACAGATTCTGAGTATCACCTGCCCCCACGGGCATATATAGATAGATGTTGTATAATTTGGACTGCAACTGAAGAAAGCACCCTTTCCAACAAGATTCTCCTTTATAATAGAGGATTCCTGGACCCACCCCATGGGGTCTACTACTGACACACTACAAACACGCACGCAGAGTACAAGACAGCACAAGCACACACACACACACACACACACACACACACACACACCGGCCAAAGCGCAGATTATCAGACGCCAAAGACGTGATCTGCGTTTACTACCGCACTCAAGACCTACCGGTCTTGTACGATTTCTTTCCCACCATCCCTCCATCCAAGTAGTTAGAGAACATCCGAACTAACCCTGTCCACACTATCCTTAGATACCTCCCCCCTTTTTCTTTTTCAGGTATCTCGAGACCGAGCCCAACATCCTCACGGATGTGGATGATTCTGGTTATCGCAAGATGACCAGAAGCCAGAGACAAGATGAAGGACACATCTGTCCTTGTCTCGCCAAAGTCGGCCCTCTCGCCAGCCATTTTTTTTTTTTAAATTTGGACTACTTGTGAAGAATCAGTAGGTTAACAAAAGACCCAAACTTCTAAAATAGCATATAACTTTTAGTCCTAAGTAAAAACTGTAACTTTATTGTAAATAAATGTCGATCGAAGATTGAAAAAAAAAAAAACAAGAAATGGTTCAGAGGCTGTGACTCTTGAATGGTGATGGTGATAGATTCCCTAACCATTATTTGGGGTTGTCGTCTTAAGGTGTACACATCGTGTTCCTATTAAGGTGTAAATAGCATTTGTTAGGTGAAGCTTAAGTGGAATATACATAACAAAGCTTAACAAACAGTAGTGAAAAATAGAGTTAAAAATAAATAAGAAATAAGATTAAAATTAAACACAAATTCAAAACGAAAACTCATGGAAACCACAAGAAGATTATTCGAGTGATTTGAAGAACGAAGAACGATTCTCCTTTTTCTAGTCGCATGTTTCAAGCTTTTTTTAACGTAACTTGATGTACTCTCTGATTGATAAATATTGCGGGAAAATATAATTTGGCAGTAAAGTGAATTTGAATAGTGCGTATATTTACGTTTACTATGGATCCTTGTAGCTAGTTATTTATTATTATTGAAACCATAATATCACATACGTGGATTTATACGGTCAAATGATTTTTAATATCTGACCTTTTTGGCGACTTTTGCGTCAGTGTTCGAAGTGCGCTTTCGTACTTAATTCCTTCACCTTTCACATACTGTTTTCTGTACGTGTTTAGGTCAAAATTCAAATTCATCTGATCATGTTAAAAGGCAGTTCCAATAGTGTTCCACTTATCTTGTAACTTGTAACCTTGACCTTACACCTCATATGAGACCTTTGGATAACGTGCAATCAAATTAAAAACGAAAAACAATTAAGTGAAATCATACCACTCCAATCATTCAATTAAACACCGTTCGGTAGCTGAATGGATCATCAAAGAGTTCACTGCTTCTTGGCGTAGACCAATTGATTATATGGTTGTTGGGCGGAGAATTAGAGACCTTTAAACAAAATATCGATTTGCTTTTTAGGTAATTATTGCGGTTAATTACTCAATTAAATTAATTTAAAATATGTTAAGGTTTTTTTTTTTATTGTGGATGTTCGGCATTTTAAAAATATGTTTTTTGTCACTTTAAAAATCCAGTTCTTGTGCTTTAAGAGTATTTTGTATTCTGGCAGTCTAAAATGTTATTATTCAACGAAAAACCGGTCTAATGCAAGAGCATGATATGTTATTCGATATATATACATAGTATCCATGTTATATAAACCTAACCAAACCTCCTAGTTCTACTTAAATTGGTCTCAGAAGTTAATGTATACAACAGAGATGCTTCGGATAAAACAAAGGCATAATTTGCGAATGGAATGAGGAACTGGTTGGCGTGGATACAGTTATCAAATAAAGAAGACGAAATTAAACAAATTTCATTATTTGGAAGCCCGGCAATTTACAGCACGAGGGAGCTACTTGAGAGGTATATATCACTTATTCGACCAATGCTGATAAGACTGTAATTTATTGGTTATCTTCTACTGCCGGTATTTTCTTTGATTTTAATGTCAAGGAATTAGATTTATTATTATAAACCTCTTCCCATATCTCTTTCTTTACGTTATGGGTCAACATATGTTGTTAAAACTAGAAATTTTGAGAAGATTCATTGGAGGTTGTGGGAGTGAAACACGTCAAGCAGATAGAGCATGCGGCACGACCGTTGTGAAATATGCGCAATAAACTGATTATTTATTAAAGTAGCACTGTGGAAAATCCGTAATTAGTCGACAGACTATAAAGTCACAAGTTAACGACACTGATAGTCACACTTGAAGAATATACAATATCCTCTCAAGGTTTTTCTAACGCCATTTGTTATCCAAACATATACTGAAGTCGAGTAAAAATATTAATGAGTAGAACCAAATACATTACGGATTTTAAATAATAAAATAACAATATCGGTTGTCCGACCTAGCCATAAAGCTGGACATCCTCATGCCTTTGCTTATATTTACTAGCACTAGTTGCTTATATTAACAACACACCGTTCGACGCGATCGAATAAAAATGAATATACTTTCTGCAATGATTTCTATTTATCATATTATATCATACATTCAATTCAATCACTGATTGGTATACATTTCCACTACTCTCTTTATTATTTATATATTCGTTACAATCCAATTTTACATTACACACGACAACTACACACATTTCATAGGTGCACAGCCCCTTTCGTTGTAACCCTCGACTGATATTCTCTAGTTTTCCACATCCGCAGCAAATGCACGTTTCTATATTTGTCATATCCCTATCCATTGTTTTTTGTTTTTGTTTTATATCCACATTTATTTAATAAATTAATTACATATTTTTCTTAAGACTAAATGTTAATTTCTATTTTACAAATATCATTCTCACATTAACTTACTGGCTCTTCGCAAGCACCCTAAATTATACATTATTATTTTTCTAATGCCTTTCGGCGTACAATAACTGTTTTTATAACATGTCACAATAATGGATATGTTTTCTTTTTTAAATGTATTCTATTTTTTTTTTCTACACCATGTATTATTTAATTTTTTTTTAATTTTTTTTTTTTTTAAATTACATATATATGGAGTTGACACGCAAAAAATAAAAAATAAAATAATGAAACAAAACGGACAAACATAAACAAGGAATACATCATCATCATCATCGGCACTACAACCGGGATCCGGTCTTGGCCTTATTTAACAAATCTCTCCACCGGTCCCGATTTCGAGCCGATGTCATCCAGTTTAGCACTCCCAGGCTCTGGGCGTCCTGGTCTACGCCATCCCTCCATCGCAGACATGGTCTACCGCGCTGTCTCCTTCCATACATCCTGCCACAAAGGACTTTCCGGGCAGGCTCCTCTTCGCTCATTCGAGCTAGGTGTCCCGCCCACCGGAGTCTACCGAGCTTGATTTTTCTTACAACATTAGCTTCAAGGTAGATTGCGTACAACTCATGGCTGTAGCGTCTCCGGAATCGTCCTCCCTCACATACGGGGCCAACAATTCTCCTTAAGACCTTTCTCTCGAACGCGGCCAAGAGTTCAGAGTGCTTTTTATTAAGCACCCAGGTCTCAGATCCATGAGTACTGGTAAGACCATGGTCTTGTACAGTAGTAGCTTGGATGTTCTGGATAAATTTCGGGATTTAAAGAGCCTTGATAGACCATAGTAGGCTTTGTTGGATTTAATCAGCCGTTCGCGTATTTCTTCTTCCATATTGTCATCGGCTGATACTATTGACTCAGGGTAGTTAAAGGATGGCACTACTTCAAATTCGTGCTCCACTACCCTGATAGTTTGACCAACGTTAGGTCTTCTCTTCGCAGAAGTTGCCACCATGTACTTGGTTTTTCCCTCATTAATGTGCAGTCCCAGTTTTTGTGCCGCCTGCTCGATCTGGGTGAAGGATTCCTGTACCGCCGATTCGGTTCTACCGATGATATCGATGTCATCTGCGTAGGCAAGTATCTGGCTGGACAATAGTCCCTCTTGTTGTAACGCCAGAGTCACGGATTGCTTTCTCCAACGCCAGGTTGAAGAGGAGGCAGGCCAGACCGTCCCCTTGTCGGAGTCCATTATAGATTATATTGGTTTGGACAGCAATCCCGCTACTTTTACTTGACTAGTTACGTTGGTCATGGTCAACCTACAAAGTCGTATCAATTTGTTTGGAATGCCGAATTCTCTCATGGCATTATAAGTTCTACCCTGGCTATGCTGTCGTAGGCGGCCTTGAAGTCTATAAACAGATGATATAGTGGAATCTTAAATTCCAGACATGTTTCCATCGCCTGCCTAAGGGTGAATATCTGATCAATTGCTGATTTGCCTGGGATGAAGCCACACTGATATTGACCGATGATGGCTTTAGCGTATGGGGATATCCGGTCTTGTAGGATAGTGGAGAGTATCTTACAGGCGGTACTCAGCAATGTTATACCCCTATAGTTGCTGCGCAGTGTGATATCTCCTTTCTTATGTATGGGGCAAATTATACCACGACGCCAATCTTCCGGCATGTCCTCTTGCTCCCATACGTGCACCACGATCTCATGAATTGCGTGATGTAACGCTGTCCCTCCTTGTTTGATCACCTCAGCTGGTATGCCATCAGCTCCAGGGGTTTTATTTGATTTGACGTGTCTAATGGCTTTTAATGTTTCCTCAATGCTTGGTGGCGGCAGCATTTGGTCTTGGTCTTGCATTGGTGGAGCCTCCAATTCTTCTGTGAGCTGACCATTTAGCAATTCATTGAAGTGCACTTCCCATCGCTCCAGAATGCCTTCAGGATCGGTGATCAGGTTACCCTCTTTATCCTTGCAGTAAGTGCAGCGTGGTGTGTACCGCGTCATACTGCGGATTATTTGGTAGAACTTCCGCGCCTGGTGCGGACCTCGCTCTCTACTTTTCTCTATTTCACAGACTAGGTTTTTTTCCCAGGCACTTTTCTTTTGTCTGTGAAGTCTTTTTTCAGATGTTCTGAGCTCTTTGTACTTCTCCTCGCGTACCCGCGTCCTATGACAAGGAATACAAATAAAAATAAAAAAATAAAAAATTAAAATCAAATTAAAAACGTAAATAAACAGAAAATAAAAATAATCGGGAATTGGGGATAGGGGGGAGGAAAGCGGTGTGCCTAAGAGGCATACTATGTTTGGGGACGTGTAGTCCTTTTTTCATCACTGATCCACCACCAGTTGGGATGGGATCGATCTTTTATTGATTTATCTCTCTCACCCATCACCATACTAAAACGCAGGCGCTCTGGAAAATTAGAGATATCGTTATCGTGGATAATTCGTTTATCCCTGCCACCACGGAAAGCGTGGTAAATAATAGAGACTCCGCGTTTGTCTTGGATAAGTACTTTCTTATCCAAGAAAAGGAACGCTTCTGGGGGAATGAACCCATTCTGGAGAGTACTCTCCATATACATATCACTGGGATAGAATGCTCCCGCTATAATATCATTTTCACTGCACATTGCCCTTGTTGTGTGACCACGAATAATCTTAATAATGAAGGTATCTATTCTGTTTAGTCCTGATTTGTCATACAGGACTTTATTGGGATAGTATTTCTTATACTGCGACTCTGGGGTTCTGTACATTCCGAGGCAGGAACGCAAACACTGCCTCTCGAACACCCGAAACCATGTAAAATGGGGATATGTTGTACCATACCGGGCAGCCATACACCAATATTGGTCGGATGAATGCTGAGTATGAAATTATTTTCACCTTGGGGTCCAGCAGGCTACTACGGGAGAGTCTTCGTGTCATTGCATATGCGTTTTTAGCTGCTGTAAGAGCAGCTGCTGTATGCTTATCAAAGTAAAGATACTGATCAAGCCAGATTCCAAGGTATCTGACTACAGTTTTTACTTGTATGGGAATATTATTATTTCCTGCAATGAAAAATGTTTTCCAATTCCATTTTGTATCCCTTGATGCACTGGACAGCGGCGTTCTGTAAAGGATAGCCTCTGTTTTCTGGAAATTTATTTTTAATTTCCAGTCGTCGCAAAAACGTTTGATTTTGGTGAAATCATCTTGCAGAAGTCTGTTGATGACATCAATCTCTTTCCAGATCTATACACCACAATGTCGTCGGCATACGCAATTACATGGTTGAGAGAACCCACTAGATCACTAGTGTAAATGTTAAATAAAATGGGAGAATTCACTGCTCCCTGTTGTAGATCGTTTTTGATGTGGAAAGTCTTGTTAGAGATTATATCTCCACATTTCACCACAAATTGTTTACCCATTATCATATCGTAGATAATGTATAATAAATATTCGGGCATATCTAGATTTGATAAACTGTCGAAAGCCTTTTCAAAGTCAACCCAACTGGCCCCTGTGCATTGTCGCTTCGCCTTGTTCCATTGTATGTCGGAAACAAGTTTTGTCGCAGCATGAACTGTGTCATGTTGCGATCGGAAACCAAACTGGTTGTTGGGAATAATACCATTTCCCTCACACCAGTTAGTCAATGCTTTATTTATAATTTTCTTGAATATCTTGCTGATGTTCGGGAGCAAACTAATTGAGCGAAGATTAGCTGGATTGCTCCTGTCCTAGCCCTTTTTGGGGGTGGGATGGACTACTGCAGATTTCCATTGGGTTGGATAATATGCATTATTTAGAGCGTTATTGAACAAAATAGTGTAAACCTTCACTACTTCAAGAGGTAAATGCTTTAGAACAATGTTTGGAATACTATCTATTCCAGAAGATTTTTTGTTCTTAATCGATCTAAGAATGTCCGTCAGTTCATCTTTGCATACAAATATGCTAGTGTTTAGATCTCTAAGCGGGGAATCCGCTCTATTATTTTCACTAAAGATAGTGAAACTTCGACTTAAGAGACGCCAATTGTTAAGTTCATTTCGTAGCGAAATATGTTTTTGGAGAGCCCTATTTTCCAGGTCAAGGTTAGAATGAGCCGATTCGTTCAATCTATACACTGCTTCGAAACAAGCGCCAATTGAGTTCGCCTTTTTTTGCGGATCCTCGACTATTATGAACTCTTCGTTAGAGTTGATGTGTTCCAGGGTAAGTCCTGCGTTCAGCAGCGTTTGACAATTCTCGGGAGTCCGCGGAACTTGCAGACATGGGATGTCATTATAATCTTTCCTTCGAAAGACTTTATTTATTTGTGGGAACATATTCGGTCCACTAGCTTTAATGGCTTGAATTCAGTTTTTGAAGATTTTTAATTAATGACTTAATTGTTTTTATTTCCTGGCTATTTGGATCTCTGAATTGTCTGTAGAGCAGTTTTAACTTAGAGAGCAGAATACTCTTCTGTACCGGTTTGTATGGCTCTCGGAGTGAGACACTTTTGGGATAGAACGATTCATTGTATTAGTAACAATGTTGTTCATCGTCGAAAGATAATGATCAATTTCGTCATTAGGAGATTTCTGTCAGTTGGTGGATCTATGCCATTGGAGCGTAATTCTTTTTTTCTTATCCGATCAAAGCGCGACCAGTGTGTTTTTCCGAAATTAAAAGAATGTGTGTTTGTACTGCTCAAGTAGTGACTGTTCGTTTGGGACATGTATTACAGCACCAAGTCCGTAATGATCGCTATCGTACTCGATTATATGAAGACAATTGTGAGTATTTAGATCAGTACCTAATAATTGTATTCGCTCGTCCAGCAACAGTAAATCCAAGAAGAAATTTCCTCTTGGATATGACGGCGTACTTGTAGCGTACAATTCTAGTTTATGTTCGATAGCGTTTGTTTGCCACCAGTCGAACAACGCATTGTCTCTTGTGTTTGTGATAAGGTTACCCCAAGCGCTGTGCTTGGAATTGAGATCTCCCGCCATAAAGAAATAATTATTTTCTGAGTCTAACTTGAGACTTCGAAAAAGGGTATCAAGTTCATTGATAAACTGTAGACACAGTGGAGATTCGGGAGCATACACAGAGATCACATATAGATGCCTTTGACTTTTCAAAGGAATATCTTTAACGCAGGCTTCTAGTACCTGGAACTTGTACACATCTCTACTGTAGACGAATTTGTGTTATAGACCATTTTAAACTAAGACAGCGACCCCGCCCCCCTGAGTGGAAGTTGGACGATCTCGTCTAATTATTTTAAATTTGGGTAGCCCAATTTATGCCTTTGATTTAGCTTAGTTTCGCTAGCCAAAAGCACATCCGGGCGTTCAGTTTCCAGCAGATTGCTGAGATCATCCCTTCTTTCCATGCGGATTAGTGAATTAACATTCACAGCAATCATTTTTAGGGTTAATTCAGTGGCAGTGAATGTTATGAATAGATAATGTCCGTTCGAGCCACTTGTTCCGTCAGTTTTTTTTTGATCTTTTCGAATTTTTTATCAAACGCAGCAAACTGTCCTTGTATGGACAGTAATATTGCTGTTATATCAGTTTGTGCCTCTGGAGCAGGCGTTTTAATGATATTACGTGATTGTTCTAAGATTGGTGAATTTTTTGCTCCACCTGCCATTTGGGCATATGACACACTTTGTGCCACGAAGTTTTTGTAAGAGCGAGTTTTCATCCTTTTCTCTTCTTCAACTTGCTTCTTTTTGACTTCCAACTTTGATTTTAGTTGTTAGTACTTATTGCAACCTCTAAAGTTAGCAGGATGACCTGAGTTGTTACAGAGGACAAAGGATAGTTTACTTCTATCCGGAAGCTGTTCTTTGGCCAATGGACATTCTCCAATGATATGTTTTTTTAGGCATTTGACGCATCTGAAATGCATATTGCAATTCTCTGCCACATGCCCGAAGCGTTGACAGCGCATACACTGCAATACGCGGTCGCACTTCTTTATTCTCTCCCAACTTATTGTTTCGTGATTAATGTATTTTATATATCTAAGTCCATCAATTTTACTATTGTAGCTTAGCGACACAATGAAGAAAGGCAACTTACGGTTGTGATTTCTAGAATTTGCTGTAGAAAATGGTTTCACACCTGTAAACGTCAGGCTATCGTTTTCGAAGTTTTTTAGCTCTTCGAGCACCTCTTCGGGACTAAAGGAAGGGTCAACTCCTTTGAGGAGCATGGAGATAGTTTTCTCCGATTTAGGGGTGTACGTGTAGTACTCGCTTTTCGATTTCCCTAATGCCGATTTAATTTTGTTATACCCTTCCAAATCCTCGCATGTTAAACTTATCTTAAAATTATTTATTCGTTTTGTTTTAAAAGTTTTGCATGTCAACTCACCCAATTTTATGAGATCCTTTGTCTCCATGTAGCTGATATATATAGGAGGTAGTTTCTCCCTGTTTTTGACTGGAACCTGCTGAGATGTTTCCTGTCGAGATGTGTCCTGCTGTTGGTGTGATTCCTGCTGTTGATGTGGTTCCTGCTGTTGTTGTTGATGTGATTCCTGCTGTTGAATTTCCTTATCATGTGTGTTTTCTTTGCCTTCGTGAGTTGCTGTTGTCTTTATTCTTGCTGTTGTTGTTCTACCATTTTCGGATTTCGCTCGTTCTGGGACAGGTTGTTTTTTAGTTTAACAACTTCCTCCATTTGTCTATCCAGTTCTTCGTTTTCACGACTAATCTCATGGATGAGTCTGTTGAGGACCTCGATTTGATTGCTAGCGTCAGCATTTGTTTCGCTGACAGCTAGTTCTTTTAATTGGTTTCCAGCCCCTGAGTACTGGGCACCATGGCTGTTGTCTTTGTCATCGCTGGTTACAATCGACGTGTCTGTATTCTTATTTTCATTTGTTTTAACGCGTTTAGCCTTTAGGTCCGTATTTTGCCTTCTCCGATTTACCATTTTGGCATCCATTTGTTTTCCGTCCATATTTTGGCGTGTTCTCACTTTTTTTATTGTTTTTTTGTTTTTGGATCTACGTCCGTATTATGGAAAGTATTCGTTTTTTTTTTTTTTGCGTGAAGGACAAACAAATTGTGGCCTCGCGCACACACTCACAATATTAAACTTGTCCTTCGTTTTGACTCTCACAACACGTGCCTTCGTTCTCTTTTATTTTATTCTATTTATTTATATTTTCTTTGCCTTGACCGTTTCCATCACTCTATTATTTGTTTATAAATAGTCTTTTTATAGCACTTCAGCCACTCGCGACTCATAGAAGCAACTTTTTTCATTCAACTCGATCGCCGAACCGAAAACACGTCCGCGCTCCGGTGTCTGTGTATCGTTGTATCTCCCTATCCATTGTTCTATGCTCCCTATGCACACAGACACGATAGTCACTACATAATTGGCCGAAGATGCGATAGGGATTATGTTATATTATCAGAGTTGGGTTGAATTACTTTTTTTGGAACAGCATTCCGCTGTGCGATTTATGATCCATGATACCGTCTCATTGATCACATTGTTTATTGTCGAACACTACGGCAATACCTCAATTTAACCTCCCATAGACGGATACCTTGTAGATTGTGTGTGACAATAAGAAACAGTATTATACTACTCTTAGTGGTTTTTTATTGCCGTGACTATTGACAAAATTTCAATCAGTGCAGGGTTTAAAAGAGGGTCATAAAATTTGTTTTCGTTCGATGCATTTCTGGTTGCTCTTTTATCGTTTAGATTTTTTGAAGACAACCAGCACCTCGTAATGCTGCATTTTTGGTCAATTGCGTCCCAACAGCATTTAGGCCGCCAGACAAATTTGATTTAGCATGTACATGTTGCGAGCGTAAGATCTGCAAAGCTAGGGGAAATATTTGATGATTCTCTGAACCTGTGGGGGGATTCGTGCAGTCGCTACCGTATTGATCTACAGGGTGGCACAAAATTAACGTTTTGGTTAGAATTCTGTATAGCATTTTTGTTCATGTGAAAACGATTGCATTTTTTAAATAAAGTTATAGTTTTATTACGAGAAATGATAGCTCGCAAGTAATGGCAATTTTTTGCTGCACACTTTCATATCTTTTTCCAACACATTCTCCATACTCTCCCAAGATTTCGGATTGTTATCGCATTGACTTCATTGCGAATATTGTTTTTAGCTGTATGGATCATGCATCATCTTCCGACACCAGGAAGGTTGTCCCCTGTTGTCGAAAATTTGTTACCTTGTTGTAAAATTGTTATTGTTGGTTCTGAAGGTCCAATCCACACATTAGAAAATCGAAGAAAGAACGGTGAAATCCTGGTACGCCCATAGCGTTAAAACCATAGAACGTTGATTTCCAAAATAAAATTCGGTGATTTTGGGTTCATTTTTCGTCTGTGTATTGTTCGATTTTAAATGTTTTAAGCTTTCTTTATAAAACCATTAAAAAATTCAAACCACAATGTTACTTTGGCGCCACCCTGTACACTGGTCTTCAATGTCGGTCAGAATACTCCACTTTTATATTTATTTCTTCTTTTTTTATAAACAGTTTTTTCTTTATATACTTCTCTCGGGAGAGGCAAAGGTATAGCGCCGACAGGGCGCCCCGGGATGCAGCCAAATAACTGTTGTAGTTCTTTTTGAACAGTTGAAGGTTGTGACGCTCCGGGAACATTTGCGCGGGAGGGGGGGGTTCCACATCTCCACCGCTCTGTAACGGCATGAGTTCTGATGCGCGGATCTTCGCGCCGTCGGGAGATGAACCGCAAATTGGTGCCATCCGTCGGATTCTCTTGTGGAACGCATATAAACCAAATTGCGCGGAAAAATACCACGAATCTCCGAAGAACAGTATCCGTAATAATATCTGTAAAACAGACAAAGGTCAGGTACGCGCCCTCGATGTGAAAGCGACTGTAGTACAGATCTCAGCGCCGTGTCCCCGATCAGGCAGATCGCTTGTTTCTGTATGCTCTCAAGTGGTCGACTATATGTTTAGGAGCAGAGCTCCAAACTTGAGAGCAATATTCGCGCGCGGGTCTAATTTGGGATTGATACTGGAGGAGAAGTTGAGTCGGAGTAAAAAGTGAATTCAATTTTTGACACATTGCCACAGGCCGTGACATAATGTTCAAGTTATTGGGTTCCAAAGCCCCCATCCTCTGTCAAGCCAGACCGGTCTGCGTGAAGACGCAGACTCCACCCTCAAAATGGAATCTCGAATGTAAGTATCCTGAGCAATCAAGATATGTCGAATAAGTTGACGACTCGACCTGGATGTCGGTTAGGACAAGGATATCAGGTTTCGCTGTTTGCAAATAGAAGAGACGAGGGTTTCGCAGGTTTCAGGGATTACTGGAAAATGTGATGAAGGAGAGCAGACTTGGTCAGTTGATTGAACCTGAGAGTAGACGGTGGATAAAGAGGATGTCGGCATGAATTTGGCGCTCTTCAAATGTGTTAAGGTTAGTTAGGTGAAGACGGCTCGTATATGGGGGTTGAATCAGAGGATTTTCCCAATTCAATCCTCGGAGGGAAAAACGTAAAAAACGACGTTGCACGCTTTCGACCCTGCGAATTTGGGACGAGTAGTGAGGACACCAAACCTGACTAGCATATTCAAGAAGGATGCGGACAAAGGCTATATACCATAGAGCGATCTGGAAACGTAGGGATTCGAGAATTCTTTCGACCAACGTTTCACGAATAATTCCATCAATATGTGGGATGAAGTTAAACTCCCTATCACATAAGATGCCAAGGTCACGAATCGTTTGTACAGGTGTTATCTGCTGAGTTAGTAAAACATAGGAACGAATAGAAGGGGGTCGTTTATGGGAAAGGGTGATTGGTTGACATTTGGCAATATTTAGTTCGAGGCAGTTATTTTGGCACCAAGTTGAAAAGTTTCTTTTTCTGTTTTTTGTGGAAATCTTCAAAAGATACCTCTGGACCGATCCAGAGGCATGCAGGGTTTTTACCGATTAAAACCACTTCCGGCCAGGCAAATATTCTCGTTGATCCCCCCGAAACTTTCTTTTAGATATTCCATGGCGGGGCGGGGCGGAGTTACCTATTACTCCGCTCGTCGCGTCGCAACTGCTGCATCATGTCACATAGAACATCATTTGCTACGGAACATGTCTGTTTTGAACTCAGCATGTATTCTATTACTCCTCCCAGAGTAACTGTCCGTCTCATATGCCTCTCTAGAATCGCGCGTGCGGTCTCGAATCTCACGCACTCTGTGAGTACGTGTTCCGCATTTTCTATTTGGCCTTAGAAATACAAGCAATATGGGTGATTCACATGCTTATACTCGTGCAAGTATTGCCGAAAGCATTTATGTCCTGACATTAGCTGAGTCAAGTGGTAATTCAGCTCCCCGTGTTTTCTCTTCACCTAGGTTTCTACATCAGGTGTGGGTGCATCTTCCTTTGGTGGAAGAATCCAACCTTCGTTGCCATTCTCTTAGGCTTGAAGCCTCTAATTGTGACCGCGTTCTCCGACGATTCTCTTGGCCGACCTCATCCAATGCAGCGTTTTCTTCTGCATTGTCAAGTGGTGTCCTCATGGCCAAAATATATATGGCATATTCGGATACCTATCGGAATGCACAGCATACACTTAGTGATGCCAGCATATGTGCTGAGTTCACTCCCCTCATGTACGACTTCGACTGTGCGGCTCCTGCCCACATGTGAGCTGCATACATTATAATGGAGGTGTTGACACTGGTTATGAGTTTCCTTATGTGGGGCCGGGTATACCGACACTGGTAGCAGTCTCGCCAAAACTTTGCATAATCGTGCCGTTTTTCCACTCGTTTTCCTCAGGTCTTCCTTAAAGCTCAACCTGTTGCCGAGTACAACACCAAGATATTTAATATAGAAACTGGATCTGATTATTTTTCCTTCTATTTCCAAATCAAGTTAAAAAGCTGTCGGGATCCATTTGGAGAAGTGAGGAGTCGACAGAAGAGCGGATCGTGTTGAAGAGTTTAGTGTAGTCCGCATATACAGAAATGGAGGAGTGCTTGATACCGGAGTCTATATCATTAATAGTAAGAATGAATAGGAGGAGTCCGAGATGACTGCCCCGGGTAACCCCTGACGTGGGAAGAAAGAGATTGGAGAAGGTGGATCTAAATCTGACACGGCAGGTTCGGTCGTTTAGATAGGAAGAAATTCACTTAATCAGTAGTGATTCGAAGCCATGGGAGGATAGCTTTAAGAGGATGAAATTGTGGGAAATTTTGTCGAAGCCTTGCTGAAATCGGTTGTGATTACATCGACTTTGTTGCCGTTCTTTAAGGCACGGAGAACGTGGGATGAGAATTCAAATAGATTGGTGGTGGTCGACCTACCCCTAAGGAAACCGTGCTGGTTGGGTGAGATGATGGATTTGCAGCGGAACCATAACGCGTTGTAAAGAATGCCTTCGAACAGTTTTGAAATATGTGACAGTTTGGCGATGGGACGGTAGTTACTAATATCTTTTTTTGCCCCCGTCTTTTGTATGGGGATGACAAAAGAGGATTTCCAAATATTTGGGAAGACACCTTGTGTAAGGGGTATATTGAATATATTTGATAGCGGGGGAGAAAGAGAGGAGGAACATTTTTTTTAAAAGGACAGCCGGAAGTCCATCAGGACCAGAGCTGAACTCGTCTTTTAGCAAGTTTAATTTTACTTCAACTAGGTGAGCTGGATAATTTGAGATATGAAGGGACCAAGGGAGAGTTCGGGCAGGTCTTTGCAGTAAGAGCGGTTAAGCTCGAAAGAGTTGTCCGTAAGGATTTTTTAAAGAAAGAAGAGAAAAGATTGGCAGTAGTTTGTGGGTCGGTTGAACTAATCGTGTCAGAGGAAAAGGAGTTGGGATATGCGTTAGATTTACATTTGTAGTTAATAAAGTGGAAAAAAGATTTGGGGTCATTTATCAGGCTGTTTTGTATTTTGGTGAGATAATTATAGTAAATGGAGTTGTAAAGCTCGGTGAATTTGTAAAAGGAACCGAGAAAGTTTGAGTAGTGCAGGGAAAAGCGGTTTCTTAGGAAAATGTTCCACAAATTATTCCTCTTGTTCCGAAGAGTACGGAGTTTGCGGTTGTACCATAGAGGCGACGACACCGATGTCCTAAGTCGAGAATAAGGGACATATAGGGAAATGGCATTGTATATTTCCTTAGAGACTGGCAGTAGTTTCTTCTACCGGTAAGTGATCAAAGCGAAATGCGATTCTGTTGAGATGCTCATTTTATAGGCGAAAGTTAGCTTTGCGGAAGATGTACGAAAAGCTGACGTGGGTTGGTGAGGTTTGGGATAAGCTGTCACGATAAAGGGATACGAGCAGCGGGGGGTGGTAATTGTCGATGGTGTAGAGGGCGTGGGGACTAAGGGCAACTGAGGAATTATAGGGGTCCGTTGTAAACACAAGGTCAAGTTGTCTCTTCATAAGATTTGGTACATTACTTATTTGACGGGGGCTTGAGTCGGTGAGACAGTCTATAAAAAGACATTCCTTGGTACAAGCGGGGTTTGAAGTGTAAAAAGATTGATCGTCTGACAGCGTCCATTAAAGATGGGGGAGGTTGAATTCGCCAATAATAACGATATCGTCAAGGGAAGTACTTAACTCGGTTTGGTGATCAACCGCTGCTATTGCCAGTTCGTATGACACGATATGTTGCGAAGGAGGTATATAGAAACATATAATGTATAACGATTTTGAGCATTGGTCAGTTTTTATTGCGACATAGTCAAGGTTGAAAGAAGAAGAGACGGCAATCAGAGACTACTTGCTACAATTAGCATACAAATACTCAGCACAGCAAGAACCTACTTGTATAGGAGTCTTGCGTTCTTTGGGTAAACTCCATCACGCTGACACACTGTCCCACAAGTCCTTGTAAGCGATGGCCAAATTGGGCCTATTACGACTTAAATTGGTTGCACATAGCGACTTGTCCCTCAGCGTCTATTATCTGTGCCCACAGCTCAAGTGATGGCTCCAGGGAAAGACATTAATTGCGGAAACCGAAGGGTAGTTTGCAAACTTGGACGATTCGTATTACAGAAAGGGCATTGAAATGTTGGAAAATCGCTATACTAATTGTATCGCCCTCGATGACAACTATCTTGACGAACAAATATAGCTGTGCCCAAAAAACGCAGCTTTTCATTAAAAACCCCGGGACTTCTCAGCCTATGTAGTATCTTATATTACAACCCTAGAACTAATGACAATTTAGTTCTACGTTTATTGTGACACAAAAGACAGAGGGAGACAGATCAAGAAATTACGGATCTTGCATTCGAATAGGAGAACAAAGAAATCGACATAACACAGGTAGAACCCTGCGCCCATGTCGGTGCACGACTTCGTTCTTCACAGCCTCGATGTCAAAACATTTGTCTAAACTTTTCATATAAATATTATCAACGATTGAAAGATCACATTAAACCCGATCGTACAAATGGTTCAATTTATAAACATCCTATCAAAATTTATGCCATCTAAAGCAGCGTAGCGCCAGGTGACTGCCGAAAATTAACATATGCAACAAATTGTGAGCATTGATTCTTTATAACAATTTCCTTTTCTTAATTAATTGTATTCACAACCGCGGCATAAATATTTATAGCCATTTATTTTTTGAATTACCTTACTGTCACATGGATTCTCTAGTCACCCAATGAGCGCCTCAGGTGGTGATTATGCGGCTATTAATGATCAGATGCTCATTATTGGTATGTTGATTCAGGCAAGGTTCATCTTTTAAAACCGTAGAAGTCGTTCTTGAACAGACTAAAAACTAGAATTATCGTATTTTGCCTTCTGAGATATCTCCAGTCTTCTAATAGACCAATGAATTTCATTAGCTTAAAAATTGCTTATATTTAAATTAAGAACAATTAAGCTAAAATCAAAATATTTTGATCGACAAAATAGAGTGATTACCGTCACACACGTTGCCGATTAAATAATTAAAACAGATGGTGGTATGTACTGAACTTCTGTGACACTAACAACAATCGGTCGAAAAACCTGTGCTTTTATATTTGCATATATTATGCCTTCTTCAATATCATGATATTTCCCGACTGTTTCCTTTTTTTTTTTTCAAATATTTAAGCCACGACTGTCTTAAATATACGATACACCAGACGTACAACCTTGTTGGCCTGCTCTCGACTCACTCCTTTTTTTTTTTTTTGGTTTTTTTCTTACAACACTTCTCACGGAAGAGGCAAACCTATAGCGCCGTTTGGGCGCTCCGAGATGCCATCAAAAATCGCTTGCAGTTCCTCTTGAATAGCTGCAGGTTGTAACGCTCCGGGAATACTCGCGCGAGTGGGGAGTTCCACAGCTTCCACCTTTCTTTGTGAATACTGTATATTGTGTCTTCGCTACATTGAAGTCGACGAAATTGGCATGTGGCGGTCCATTGAACGCCACTACTTACCTTCCCACCAAGTATTAAGAAACTTCTTCCTAAAGCACTAAAAACCCTGGAGAACATGTACTTACCTTTCCATCGCTTGCGCAAATTATCACCTGAAACGCTTTGAATCTATAATTTTCGCTGATGCAATTCCATCAGCACCAAACAGGTATTTTTCCTAAGGACATGGTCGCATGAAACGCACCATGTTCCTTAAAAGCAATTTGGTTGCACCACCAGCAACCAACATGACTCGAATCATTTCGGTGCACATATCCCCGAACGAATTCCGCTGCACTCATGCAGGAGATATTCCTTCTTTCATTTTTACCTACAAGCACATCGGTCGGTAAACCGATCGACTAGCAAAGGCATTAGCATCCTATAAGCATTTCCCCCAAGGTCATGCCTGCATACAACGCAACATGTTCCTGAAATCTAATTCGGTTACGACATTACGTAACCTACATAAATTCTCAAACTTGTCCATGCGCACAAGAAGAAAGTATTTTTCCCACACACGTGCATGGCAATTCATATCAGCAGACCCATCGGTCGATGATTCAATCTGCAATAGCATACCTCACCACTGGCTGCCGAAGCAAATCGAATTCTCGCCAATGTAAATATACACAGGAAAGTTCGACCCTTGCGAGATGCCACCGATATGTGCACGATCAGCGTAAATGCTGTACGCAGTTGCTGATCGGGTAAGCGTCCCATGTTCCCTGTCATGATAGCGTGCCCATGTGCAGGCAGCTCGTTTAACATTTCTTTTTATGGAATTCGTATATCCACGGTTCGCATGCTCATGGACACACAGCATGAGCGTGCGAAGTAAGCACATCTGTGTGTGTACACCCTTTGCTGGGACCAATGTGGTGGATCATCCCCTATTCGTCGACAAACAGAATGAAATTTACTTTCCAGCATAATCTAATCGCAATTTGGATTCCGTAGAGACAAGTCGCGCCCTCCACGTAAAACGAAGAAATTAGAGTCGAGTCTAAGCCAAAGGGAGGTGCACGCGAGCTATCCGGTTGTCTTTCTTATAAAATCCTTTTCATCATCATTAGCACTACAACCGGGAACCTGTCTTGGCCTTATTTAGCAATTCCTGACGCTTGTTAAATTTTCCATAATGATTTGTTTTTTCCGGGCAAGGTCATTAGTCTTGCGCCAGAATAAAATCCTTTTAGTTAAACATAAATAAGTAAATCGTGCGAACAACGATATTTTATGAAATCCTTTTAGATAAACATTATTAAGTACATCGTGCGAACAATGACATTACAAATAAAAAAAAATAAAAAAACCCTTATTTGAATCTTAAGACTAATATTGCACGAGCTTCCGGTTATTTTATGTAGTAATGACCTCGATATAATTTTCATAGACAGAGTACATATGTAGTGACTTAGGATAACGCAAGATGGGAAACGAGAACATTGTCAGAAAAAGAACAATTGTCGAAGAAGTTTCGATTGATTTTGTCAATAAGGAACTCTATCGGTTTAACGTTGGCGTTTTCATGTAGTTCATGTGTCGAATAATGCCATGGCAGATTCAGCAACATTTTCAATATTTTATTTTGACACCTTTGCAATTTTATTTTGTGTGTGCGAGCCCAATTACACCATACAGGCGCCCCGTACAGGAGTATAGCTTGAAAAATGGTTTTAAATATTATAATTTTATTTTCGATGCTAAGCTTTGATTTTCTACACACTAATGGATACATAACTCTTACGACTTTGTTTATTTTGTCAATTGTGGTAGTGATGTGTTTTTGAAAGATGAGTTTTTTATCTAGAATAATACCTAGATATCTACAGTCTTCGGACCAATCAATATCAACTGCACACATACTGAGTTTAGTGCCATTTGGTAGGTAACAGTGTTTCCTACATCCCGAAAACCAGACAGCTTGTGTTTTATTACCATTTATTTTTATTTTCCATTTCCTGTAATATACTGCTAGCTTGTCAAGAGCTGCTTGCAAAGAGTTGTAGACATTTGTGAATAAGGCACCCGAAGAGAAAATGGCCGTATCATCGGCAAACATAGCTACCTGAATGTTTTCACCTAGACATGGTAAATCTGCGACAAACAATGTAAATAATATGGGACCAAGGACCGAGCCCTGGGGTACACCATGGTGGATTTAGTGAGTAGAGGATATGTCGGTTCCTAAACTCACAACATATCTTCTCGAACGAAGAAAGCTCTGGATAATTTTGATAAGCGGTATTGGCAGCTTAAGTTTTAATAGCTTATAAATCAAGGCATCGTGCCATACCGTATCAAAAGCTTTTTCGATGTCTAGAAGAACTAGTCCCGTTGACTCCTTGTCGATGAATTTACCAGCTATGTGGTTTTTAATGCGCAAGACTTGGTGGATTGTGCTGTGACCACTACGGAAACCGAACTGAAAGTTTGGTAAGATGTTATTGTCTTCCACAAAACGATCAATCCTTTCCTTAATGATTTTTTCTAAGAGCTTACTTAGACAGCTAAGTAGACTAATAGGTCTGTAGCTTTCGGGGCTGTTCTTCGGTTTGCCGGGTTTCGGGATAGGTATTACTTTAGCTGTTTTCCAACAGTCCGGAAAATAACAATTCTTAAGACAAGCGTTGAAAATGAATGTTAAATAGTTACTTGCAGCAGGTGGAAGTGCTTTGATTAATTTGTTGTTAATATTATCGAGACCCGCGGCCTTTTTTGATTTCGATTTTTTTATCAATTCTTTAACTTTGCTGATATTAGTTGCGTAAGTACTTTCAGCTGGTGTTTGAGAAAGTACATAGATAGTGTTAGCAACTTCAGCTTCAGTATACGCGTCGCTTAGATGCATAGATATGGAGTGGTTCTTACTAAACGTGTTAGCAAGTAGGTTCGATTTCTCCACTGAAGAAATAAACAACTTGTCGTGAATTTTAAACGGAGGAATACTGCACCCTCTCTTTTTCATAATTTTTGATATTTTCCAGAACGGTTTGCTTGCTTTGTCAAGAGAGGAAAGGTGATTATTCCAACACTTGTTCCTATATGTTGAGATTTCGTTTTTAATGATATTATTTAAGACTTTAACATTAACTAGAAAACAATCGATTCTATAACGCAGCCATTTTCTTCTTTCAGAGTTTCGTAGCCTAATCAGATGTAAGATATTTTCAGGAAGCGGTGCCTTATCAACTGGAGCTGTGGAATATTTAGGTATCGCAAGATCGGCCGCTCTATTGATAATAGAAACAAAATTGTTGCATAGGATATCAATGTGCTCGCTGCAGGTTATAGAATTTAGGCTGGTATCACCTAGAACCAAGTTCGTGTTTATATATGATTTATAACAATTCCAGTTGGCGGCGGAATAGTTGTGGTATAAACTGGTACGATTTACAACTACTGTATGATTCACTGTGAGGCTGATCGGAAGGTGGTCTGAACTTAACGCATTTAGAGTTAATGGTACTGTGCAGTAATTTGGAATATTAGTGATATATAGATCAAGAGTTGAGGGGTTCTTGTTAGCACTCGCTGGGATATAGGTGGGAAGAAGTGGATAAAGTATGGAAAAACTTGGGTTGGATTCTGCAACATCTAGTAAAATGTTACCCCAGCTGTTTGCCCTAAGACAATTCCACGACTGATGTCTGCAGTTTAGATCACCACCAATAATTACCTTGTTTCGAGTGTTGACTCTATACAATTTTTGCAGATCCCGCTTAAAGTAAGTAGATTTCTCTATGTTTCTATTTCCTCCAGGGAAATAGACCGAAAAAAGACTCACCTTGGAATTGTCACTTAATGTTACCTCTATACTAATTTCCTCAATTAACTTAAGGCGCAATGAAGGACGCAAGGAATGTTCTATACATTTTTTCACAACAATGGCGACACCTCCACCACTAGCATGTACCCTGTCTAGGCGATAACATATGTAATTTTGATGTGAGAAAGAAATGTCTTGTTTGAGCCAGGTTTCTGAAACAAGTGCAATGTCAATATTAAAATTTATCAAGAAACTAAAAAATTCATGCTTTTTGTTTTTGATGCTTCTCGCATTCCAAGTTATGATGTTAAGAGAATTTCTTAACATGTTTTTTCCGAGTATATGTACTTAATAGCTAATGAAGTAATGACGTTAAATTGGTCAGCTTTGGTTTGACAAGCACTAAGCTTGGTTACAACTTCATTAAGAAGAGAGTTTATCTCGCTAAATGAGAACAGGTTATTATTAGTTAATGTTTCTGACGGATTTTTCTTCGTGTGTGTCGTATCACTATTAGAAGGTTGCTGGGTTTGATGGAGGCCAGAAGCCCAGGTGGATGAAGGAAGTGAAGGTTGACGCACAGTTCGGGGTAGTGGAGGAAAATTATCAATGGATAATCGGTCGGGCACTGTCTGCTGTTTGTCACTTGGAGGCTGTAGGAAGGTTGTATTTCCTGTACCACGTCCGCGTGGGGATAATTTGCGGCGAATGTCTATGTACTGCTTTCGGCTTATGCATTCTGGATCGGTGGATTTATGTGGCCCACTACAATTTGCACACTTGATGACCTCATTTGTTTTGCAGTCGGATGTTTTATGGTTTCCCGAACATATTGCACAGAAGCTATTTATATGACAATGCATCGAGCCGTGACCATAAAGCTGGCAATTGTGACATTGTGTGACCTTACCTGGATTATGTTTTTTAAAGTCCCAGCGAACGATGGTTTTGAACAAGGTGGAGTAGTTCCGTTTTAGTTCGTTTAATTTAACTGTACCGCGTTGAATGTAGACGATGTACAAGTAGTGTTTGTACAGGGCTTTTGTTGACGGATTTAATGTGATGGTTTTAACATCTAGGCACTTAATCCCGAGCGCAATTAACTCATTTTTCACTATATCGTTGCTTATTAAGTCGAGCCCGGATAACACTACCTTTAACGGACGGTTTTCCTTACGTGAGTGGGTGAAAAACTCACATTTTAACCGTAAGAGTTCGGTTCTGATTTTATTATATATGTCCATTGTTGGGGCACATATTTTTTGCCCAAGCGAAATGTTTTTGATTAAGTATTTGTCTATCTTAATGTTGCTCAAAATATCACGCACTTGAGCACTAGTTGTTTTTAATACCACAATTGGCGGAACGGTTTCTTTAGGAAGTTCTGCGCATTGTTCGTCATTGGTCGGATCCATTTCAGGAGAGTCTTCCATCAGACTTTGAAGTGGTTGAAAAAAGTTAGTGTTTGAACACATTTTAGATTTTTCGAGAACTTTATTGTTCACTTTTGAAAGTTTATCGGGAGGTGTTTGGCCTCCAATAACGGGGTCGTAACGCAACCGTTTGCGCTTGATTTTATTTAATACACGTGGCCCAGGGGCCATAACTTAACGGTTATAACACTTGTTCAAATTTTTGTATGCGGAAAACGAGGCAAAGAAAACAAGATAATGATAATTAAATTGTGAAAATTATTGTGAAAATAACGGTTGATTAAGATAACTAGCACGAGCAAAACTGTGAGACAAGTTGTCTGTTTGAAAGTCAGCCAGGTACTCGAACAATGACATTATAAAAAATCCTTTTTGTTAAACTTTAATAAGTGAAATCGTGCGAACAATGGCATTTTATAAAATCCTTTTTGTTAAACTTTGTTAATTGTAACCTCTCTGTAAATGAACTATTCATGTATAAAAAATTAATAAAAAGGGGCGCGTACCGGGACAAAACCACATCACTGTGATATTTTTGTAGCTGGTTTCGCTTAGTGTGCGTGATCGGCGGAACACCCGTCACCTTAAAAACTAAAAACCGTCAAAGTGGTGACCCAGTCACTCGAAATACACGCAGCTTTCGAACAATAGTCCACCCTAACAATAGTGACAGTTAGAAGCTTTAAATAACAGAAAGACAAGCACCAATAGATAAAGGTAAAACAAAAGATCAGGACGCAGTCACCTCAACACAACAGCACCCAACAACAACACATCGTGGAACACCCGCCACCTTAAAAACTAAAAACCGCCAAAAGCCTTTCCCCACTGCAGGACCTTATCCAGATCCTGATTCAGAGAGTCAACCTGTCCACATCTCAGCTGGTGCAACGTTGGTACACCAATCGGCCGAACACACGGAAAGGAAGAAACAAGCGTACTATCATCTCCAAAACTGAACACTTTGTTATCCGTTGTCTCCAACAAATCATTTATATGAAGCAAAAACCAAAGTGGAGCTAAAATAGAACCTTGAGGTACCCCGGAACTAACAGGATACAGATCCGAACACTCACCGTCCACAATAACCCGAATGGATCGATTTTCGAGGATGCTCTCCGTTCAGTCGCAAAGCTGCTGGGAAAGTCCATATGAACGAAGTTTGCTCAGCAATGCCTCGTGCCAGGTATCCGACCGCCTTTAACTCACCATGCCGCTCAATCGCAGATATCCATATATCGGTTATAACTGTCAAAAGATCTCCCGTGGACCGCCTGCCACGGAATCCGTATTGCCGATCATTCAGAAGTTCGTTGCACTCCAAATACTTAATTGACTCAGTATTGATGACTTTTTCCATCACCTTAGATAACATAGACAGTAATGCTATCGGTCAATAATTTTGTAGGGGACACTTTTTTCCCGTCTTTGACTCGAGCGATTTTTCAGCATGTAGGAAATTTCCTTCGAGCATAAGATAAGCGAAAGAGTCTGCCAAGAACCGGCGATATTTCTTTTGCACAGTTCTTAAGGACTACTGCTGGTATTCCGTCCGGGCCGGTTGCCTTCCTACAGTGCACTCCACGTAGAATGTGTTGAATAGTACGCCGGCGAAATCTCACATCCCGCATGGAAGACGGTACCGGGGCAATCACAGGTGGTTCCAAAAGACCGGGGTCAAGGTATGAATTCGCGGAAAATAAATTCGCGAACACATTAGCTTGTTATGTTTTTTGTATGGGTTTGGTTTCAGGAAGCGTGTTTCTTAGTCCTTAAAAGGACTAAGTGATCTCTTAAAATAGCTTCTGAAAACTTGTCCCACAAAAGGGGTCGTTGCCGTGCTTCCTCTGATTTCAAAGGGAAGAGCAACGTCCTTGGATTTGGCCTCTGTCCTTAGTCTTCACTTGGTCTTCCGTGGGGGGCAGGAGATACTTAGCTATCCGTTGTTGGGTAAAAATGAAAGCACGTCTTGTTTGCTTTGGAATTTATTTTTATTATTTTCTCAAAGATTATCCTGGGGTACTTCCTCCAGGGACTGTAGACGAATTTAGACTGCGGCCCGGAGATCACTTAACTATTCCTTTATAAAGGATAACAAATCGAAAATTGTATCCCAAGAATACACATTTTCGTACAACAATCTCGATATTTCGAGTGGGATGTTGTGTTTACTTTAGATAAGAATTCAATTTCTTGAATTCTTATGAAACTATTGCGCAGATGTGGGAATGTATCTGCTTTTGAGTTTTTGTTTGTTTTCCTCAATGGAAAATTTTCAGATATAGATAATGATCTCTGAATTTTGGATTTGGGTGATGCTGTGGGGCAAATGTGAAACGTAAACGAATATTAGATTCGTTTATTGCGAATTTGATTTTGATTCAAGATTTTGGATTTAATTATGCCGTGGGGGCAAACGTTACGCGATAAACGAATGTTTGATTCGTTTATTGCGAATTTTGGTTCATGTATGGGTTATTGTGGGTTTTAATAAGATTTTGGCGTTTTAGCGTATTATAGCTAGGATTTGAATGTAGGAATGGGGGAAAAAGGTAGTAGGCCTTTTTAGAGCACTACAAGCTTTAACCTTTGAATTCGAATAACGTCCCGCTGTCTGTCACCAACGGAGGGAAAAAGGAGAAACCGAAGTTACTACTGACGGTCCTTGGCATTGACCAGAAGGAGCACGAACCAGTTGAGCACTGAAGGAGTTTATTGGTCACTCTGTCATTATGAACTTCCTTCGCGGTATGAATCGCCTGGTTGCACGCCTTTCTGATTCTAACAAAATTCTTTCTGTTAACATCGGTGGGATTGGAGCGCCATTGCTTAAGAGCTCTATTTTTGCAGCTGCAATCTGCTCACATTTTTTATCAAACCAAGGCTTATCAGATGAACTTCGTTTGATGAAATGTGGAATGTAGATCTCCGCCCCGAGAAAAATAATCTCCACGGCCGACTCCGCGCAAGCGTTAACATCGGTGTCTCCGAAGCACACCTCCGATCAAGGAAATGGTGGGAAGAAATCTCGCAAATCGTCCCAGTTACCAGCCCCATACTTCCATACATGGCACTGCTGCCTAGGCCGGTTATTCGGTTGAAATACAAGTGGTTGCGCGACAGATACCAAGCAGTGATCTGAGTTTCCCAGTGGCGCAGCAACCTATACGGTATAAATACTCAGGTCGGATGTCAAAAACAGATCAAGGGATGGATGTTTTGTAGCTAGCAGGTAAGCCTTATATTCAATGTGATGTTCATCTAGCCAATCAACTAGATGATTTCCTCTCGTGTTGGACATGCTATTTCCCCAATCTGGGTGTTTAGCGTTCAAATCGCCACCTACGAAGTAATAGTTCCCTTCGGGGTGAAGTTGTAAGCATCGAAAAAGAGTGTCTGGCTCCACTATAAATAGATTTGGTTGATATGCTTCTGGTGCGTAGGCAGGTATCACACCCTCCTTGTCGAATGGGGTGAACTATCGGGTGTTCGCGCGACAATGTTCGCTATCCTGAAATGTATTAAGCCCCAGAGTCGCAATACAAGAAGTTCTACCTGAATAAAGTCCTGCATGACAAATAAGGAATAAAGAGGATAGATAATTTTATTACCAACATCATTCCTAGTCACAGCTGTGAAAATAGTCATATTTCGGAAGCATTCTATCCCAAAGATATGTATATGGAGAGTACTCTCCAAAATGGGTTTATTCCCACAGAAGCGTTCCCCTTCTTTGATAGAAAAGGCCTTATCCAAAAGAAACATGGAGTTTCTATTATTTACCACGATTGCCGGGGTGCCAACAATTAAAGAATTCTCCATGAAAACGATATCATCCAACGTTACAGATCGGACACGTTTTAGTGTGGTGATCAATAAAAGAGATAAATCAATAAAATGCCGATCTCATACCAACTGGTGGTGGATTAGTGACGAAGAAGAGACTATACGTCCCGAAACATAGTATGTGTCACAAGCACAACGCTCTCTTCCGCCATCCCCCATTCACCATTATTTTGTTTATGTTTGTACGTTGTGTTTAATTTTTTTTTTCATTTGTTGCAGCCAACAACAAACAAACAAACAAAAAATATATATACCAGGTGTAGCAGTATGAAGTGAGCGTTTTTTTTTGAACTAAAACACTAATTTTAAATGGGAAAGTAAAACACATTTTATTCGAAGTATTGCCCATTGCTTTCTACACATTTCGACCCCCTTTCTGGCAATTTGTGGATACCACGCCAATAAAACCGGTCGTCTTTTGAGGCAAACCATTCGGGGACCCAATTTTCGACTTCTTCGTAGGAATGGAACTGCTGCTCAGCCAATGCATGTCCCATCGATGAAAACAAATGGTAGTCGGAAGGAGGAAAGTCTGGTGAACACGGCGGATGGGGTAACACTTCACAGCAGAGAGCTTTTATTGTTTCCTTGACGGGTTTTGCTGTATTATAATGCAACAAAATTACCTTTGCGTTTCTTGTGGCCCATTCTCGTCATTTTTCGATCAATGCATAGTTCAAATTGGTCATTTGTTATCGGTATCGCATCAACAGTTTCGCCAGGTTTTAGAAATTTATGATACACCACCCCGTTCTGGTCTCACCAAACACAGAGCATTGTCTTTTTTCCGAACCGATCAGGCTTTGCTGTCGATATTGACGCTTCTGCTGCATGTACCCATGATTTTTTGCGTTTAGCATTTTTAAAATAAATGCATTTTTCATCACCAGTCACAATTCGATGCAACGAAGCAACGTTTCACATGTGGTGTTTCGCGTTTCCATCTGGCTGTCTTTCAATTCATGTGGCACCCAGTTTCCACACTTTTGGATCTTTCCCATGGCTTTTAAACAGTCAAAAATTGTTTATTATGCAACATTTAACATTTGTGCAATTTGTTTTTGATTTAAAGTGTCATCTTCACCCAATATTGCTTGCAATTCGGCGTCTTCAAACTTTTTTGGTGGTCTTCCACGTTCTACATTTCGCACATCAAAATTATTATCTCTGAACCGCTTGAACCATCTTTTGCATGTTGCTTCCGATAAAGCATTATCACCATAAGCCTCGACAAGCATTAGATGTGACTCTGCAGCACTTTTCTTCAAATGAAAAAAAAAGAATGCTTCCCGCATATATATATATATATACGAGGGTAGCCTCTTATGTTTCGGGATTTGGCAACCCTAGTGTTGCAATCCGGCAATTGACAGCTCTGTCGTAAAGTTGCACATTTTTGAGGTTATACGCACTCAGAACGTTTTGACATACGAGCGCTATTTGTGTTGTTTACAGTAACTTAAAAGATTCATCTCGGCCCAAAAATGGAATTAAATCGTCAACATTTTCGTGCGATTATTTTTTACAACTTTCGGCGTGGATTAACTCAGCAACAGTGCATGGATGAACTTAATTCAATTTTTTGGCGATGAAGCTCCATCAAGGACCAGTGTTTATCGATGGTATGGTGAATTCAATCGTGGTCGTAGTTCACTCCAAGATGAATTTCGTGAAGGTCGTCCAAAATCTGTTGTTGTTCCGAAAACCATTGATGCTGTGCGCGAACTGATATTGGAAGATCGTCATGTGACCTATCGTGAGATTGAGACAACCTTAGGCATTAGTGGGACCAGCATACATTCAATATTGCATAAACATCTCACTGTCAAAAAAATTTGTTCGCGTTGGATCCCACACAATTTGTCAATTGGTGGAAAGAAATGCTCAAAAAATACGGTCGGGGTGCTTCGAAACACGTCTATGACATCGTGACAGGTGATGAATCGTGGATTTACGCGTATGAGCCCGAAAGTAAACAGCAGTCGACTGTCTGGGTGTTTCAAGATGAGCCAAATCAAACAAAAGTTGTTCGCGCACGAAGCACTTCCAAGTAAATGGTCGCCTGTTTTTTCGGAAAAACTGGACATGTCGCAACCGTACCACTAGAACAACGCAGAACAGTCAATTCTGAGTGGTACACAACCATTTGTTTGCCAGTTGTCTTCCAAGAAATCAGGAAAACCAACCGCCGAAGACGGATCACTCTTCACCACGACAATGCGAGCTCTCACACATCGGCTGCGACAACTGCATTTTTGAGCACCCAAAACATCGATTCAACATCAACAAACATCCGCCGTATAGTCCTGACTTGGCACCGAATGACTTCTTTTATTCCCGTACGTAAAAAACAAACTGAGAGGTCAACGTTTTTCGATACCTGAAGAAGCGGTTGCTGCATTCAGAATGCATGTGTTGGAGATACCTCAATCAGAGTGGCAAAAGTGCTTCGACAATTGGTTCAAACGCATGCAAAAGTGTATAGATCTTCATGGGGAATATTTTGAAAAACAATAAAGTGAATTTCGATGATCAATATTTGTTTTTGTTATCTAATCCCGAAATATAAAAGGCAAACCTCGTATATATATACGAGGGTGCCCTTTAAAGCTTCCGACCACAACGTGAAGATATCAGCACTCGTCAATAAAAGCTAGTGTATGTAGGTGTGCACCTTTTGACAGTTACTCAACAAAATTTCGGCCATTTTGGACGCGTTGTTTTTATTCGACAGTCGTTTGAGTGAGTCGATGTCAGAGTTTTTGTGAAAATGGACAAAATTAAGTATCGAGCTGTCATTAATTTTTTGTTTTTTAAAGGCAATATGCCTACGCAAATCAAAGATAAGGTGGACTCTGTGTATCGTAACTCTGCACCACCATTAATTACAGTGAAATTTTGGGCAGCTGAGTTTAACGTGGCCATGAGAGCTTGGGAGACGATGAACGTTCGGGACGTCCAAAAACAGCAACAACTGACGATAACATCGCTAAAGTTCACCAAATGGTGCTGTACGACGGCAGAATTAAAGTTATAGAGATAGCAGAGGCTATGAAAATGTCCAAAGAACGTGTTTGTCACATATTAAATTAAGCTTTAGGCATGAGAAAGCTGTCCGCGCGTTGGGTGCCGCGTTTACTCACGTTAGACCAAAAACGTGTCGGAAAGAACATTTCCAGTGCTCTGTTGGAGCTTTGCGCCGATTAATTACTGTCGATGAAACTTGGATACACCATTATATGCTCGAAACAAAAATACAGTCAAAACAGTGGACTGCAAAGGGGGAATCGGCTCCAAAAAATAAAAACTGTTTTTTTGGGATAGTCATGGAGTTATCTCAATCGATTATCTTCAAAAAGGAAAAACCATTACAGGAGCATACTACACATCATCACTTGACCAATTGAAGTTAGAAATTGCGGAAAAACGGCGACATTTGCAGAAAAAGGAAATCCTGCTTCATCAAAACAACGCGCCGTCTTAATTTTTCTTACAACGCTAGTACAACTCATGGTTGTAGTGTTGGGGTTCTTAAAGCTCACCTGAAGAACCCCCCCATATTCGTAACCCATATTTCCATCTCAATCACCAACACATCTGAAACATTTCCCTTCTTAAGGACATTTAATGCATTCACCCCATTATCTGAAAATCCCTAAAAAGAATTCTTCACATCATACGGCATCATAAATCCCAAACCATTTGGCACCCTTGTCATCGTTAAAATGGTATGTCGGACAGCTTGTTCATACAGCTGCAATAAACCGGCCCGCGATTATATATCCAATCGACAAACAATTACCGCATCCCAAACATTATCATCGAAACCGAATCCTCTGGCATTTCCTAGTACAAACAAGAACTCGGTTCCTACTGCAGTCAGAGATGCCATAAACATTTAAAACTCATTAGCACCTTTTCCTAATGGCGGTGCATCTATTAACGCATCTGCACCACTCATCCACGACTGTAATGATGCCCTTATTTGTTTTCAGCACCATTTCTCCGATGAATTTCCGTCTATGATAGCCACAATGCACAGCGTAAACAATGATCTTTACGATCCCCTTGTTCTTTTTCCCTCGTTTAGGGTTTCGCTTATCCTTTGCTGAAAGCGTCGATAAACACGGTGATGTATACGATCACACATACACACCACTGCGTAAAGAGAGCGCCGTCCATTGGTGACACCTAGTAAGGAAAGATCGCATTTCCTTAGCGGTCACACCCTTAAGAGAAAATGTTCTCTTTCTCCTCCATATCTCACCCTTAATTGAGGATTGAATTCAGGTCAGAGTCCTATCCTCGAGGAGTCCATTTCTATCACCCGATCGAGCCGTTCGGGTCTCCAACTCTGCTCCCGTAGCACTGCCGGGCGCGAAATTCAACCGCGAGTGAAAGTCTAATTGAGTCAGATTAAGTAAATAGCAGTTATAATTATATTAAAAGTAATTTCTCTTGTGACCCCGGTCTAAACACAATAGTGTAAAATGTGAAAAAAAAAAACAATTAAAGTAATAAAAAAAGTGGTGATCACCCATCAATCCGTGCGTTTTATTTAATTTTCCGTGCTGCAGTTCTGGGTGTTATGCTCGAGGACAATACTGGCGAGGAGAATGCTTTTGGTGTTTAGTGAACTTATGATGGAGGAAGAAGGGAACCCGGTAGAGTACGCCTGCACATCATACTTCTTCCCCACAGTAGCGTCTCTGGAATCGCCCTCCCTCACATATGGGGCCAAAAATACTCCTTACGACCTCACTCTCGAATGCGGTTACAAAAAAAAAATAGGTTGGCGAGAGGGCCGATGTTAGCGAGACAAGGACAGATGTGTCCTTCATGTTCTCCTGTGGACTATTCCAACTATCTCGGTTACTTTTACCAATTCACCGAGGTTTATAGCTCCCTTTACCAAAATTACCTTGCCAAAGCCCAACACAATCTGATCAATGACCCCAATCTTTCTACCACTTTATCAACTATAAACGGAAATCAGATGCCTATCCCAACTCTCTTTTCTTCAACTCAACTACTTCATCGGACTCCCAAACCATAGCCAATCTTTTCGCGTCCTTCTTCAATCTTTCCTTCACGGACGACACGTTCGAGCTTAACCCCCCCTACTTTACTGGCACGTCTGAATTCTCCCTTGGCCCACTCATCCCTCTACACATTCAACAACACTAAGTTAAAGAAAAACTTGAACAACTGAAAGACGATTTCAGTCCCGGCCCAGACGGGCTCCCTGCTATCCTCTTAAAAAAATGCTACTCTTCTCTCTCTCTCCCGCTCGCGTCAATCTTCAATCTATCCCTTGAACAAGGTCTATTTCCCGACATTTGGAAATCTTCCTACATAACCCCCATACATAAAAAGGGGCCAAAAAATTATATATCCAATTATCGGCCCATTGCTAAGCTTTCGTACATACATAAACTGTTCGAAGGCCTTCTATACGAAGCGTTATGTTTTCGCTGCACTCCCATCATCTCTCCTAACCAGTACGGCTTCCTGTCCGACAGGTCCACTACTACCAACCTTGTCGAATTTACATCCCACACACTCCTTGCCCTAGAACACGGCGATGAGGTTGATGTAGTCACTACCGACTTTAGCAAGGCCTTCGACAAAATTTCCCACAACCTCATTCTCTTTAAATTATCTTCCCTTGGTTTTGAATCCCTGTTGATTAAGTGGATCTCATCCTATCTTAACTCTCGAACCCGCCGTCTGCGATTTAGATCCACCCTTTCCGATTCTTTCTCTCCAACCTCAGGTGTCATCTCGGCCCCCTACTATTTATCCTTACCATAAACGACATAGGCTCGTGCATCAATCACTCCCCCATCTCCCTTTACGCGGATGATACCAAAATGTTCAAGACAATCCGCTCTCCCCTTGACTCCTCACTTCTCCAATCGTAACTTGACAGCTTTTCGATATGGTGCCAAAATAACTGCCTAGAACTGAATATCGCCAAATGTCACTCAAACGCTCCCCCACCCAGCCACGTTCCTATCTCTTGCTAGACCAACCGATAACATCGGTTGAATCGATTCGCGACCTGGGCGTCCTATGCGACAAGGAACTTAGATATACCGCACATATCGATGACACAATCCTAAAGGCCAACGCCGCTCTTGGCTTTGTAAAACGCTGGTCGAAGGAGTTTCTAAGCCCCTACGTCACCCGACCTCTCTACTCAACTTTTGTTCGGCCACTACTCGAATATGCTAGTCAGGTCTGGTCCCCGTACCAACAGTCTCACATTCGTAGGACCGAGGGCGTTCAACGTCGTTTCTTGCGCTTTGCCCTCCGTGGATTGAACTGGAAAAACCCACTCATTCTGCCACCTTACATAGGCCGGCTCCTTCTAATCAACCTTAATACACTTGAGGAGCGCATAATCCATGCTGACATCATCTTTATTCATCGCCTTCTGTCAGGCTCAATCAATTGCCCAAGTTTGCTCTCCACTATATCATTTTATACAAACCCCCGTAATGTGCGGAACCCTCGTCTGTTTTACGTGACCGATCACCACACTTCTTACGGCGTTAACGAGCCCATCTCACGTATGCTATGACATGCCAACTCTTTCCCCACCTCCTTTGTTTTCAACCTCTCCACTTCTGCCCTCAAACGACGTCTCAGAACAAACCCGTCCTCACCCCACCCACCCCAATGTAAACCTCTCTCCTTAGCTCTCCAACCCCGCCCCATACCTGTACGTAGACCGGCCCCTCATTGTCATTGTCTCACAAAAGCCGTATTTGCCTCCCCCACATACACTTGCCCTTCCCTAGCCTCCTACCCCCCTATCGGTAGTCTTTTTCACCTCCTGGTTTTTCTTTTTTCTTTTTATTCTCCTTCTCACTCTAGATTTAAGTTAGTCTTTAAGGTTTCTTTTTTTTTTTTTTTTTAATTGATTTTAATTAATTTTAAGTTTAACTTTAAGCTTGCATTAAGCAAAATAATTGAGGGTTCTGCCCTCACTAAACTAAACTAAACTAAACATCTTGTCTCTGGTTTATGGTCATCTTGCGATAACCAGAATCACCCACACCCGTGAGGATGTTGGGCTCGGTCTCGAGATATCTGAAAAGAAAAGAAAAAAGGGAGGGGTATCCAAGGATAGTGTGGACAATGTTAGTCCAGGTGTTCTCTAACTACTTGTATGGAGGGATGGTGGGAAAGAAATCATACAAGACCGGTAGGCCTTAAGTGCGGTAGTAAACGCAGATCACGTCTTTGGCGTCTGATGATCTGCGCTTTGGTCGGTGTGTGTATGTTTGTGCCGTCTTGTACTGTGCGTCCATGTGTGTGTGGTTTGTTAGTAGACCGTATGGGATGGATCCAGGAATCCTCTATTATAGAGGAGAATATTGTTGGGAAGGGTACTTTCTTCAGTTTTGTACTGAAGAAGAAATTGTGGTGGTCTGATCCGAAGAGATCGAGAGAGAGAAGGGTCAAGAACGTAAGACTCTCGTACAAGTAGGTTCTCGCTGTTCTGAATGTTTTCGAGGTACTTGTATGCTAATTGAAGCAAGTACTCGTCGATAGGGGTAATGGAGGCGCCTTCGTATAGGTGAGAGTTGGGGTAATGACGAGCGTCAGGCTTTCTAGAGTGATTGGTGCATCTTCTGAGGAGTTTCCTTTCGAAAACTCGAAGTCTTTCCATTTGAGCCGAAGATATGTGGAGAGGAAGTCGTGGTACCGGCATGGGTACGAGTTCTACTTCGTCCTCCATCATCAGTATAAGGCAATGTTCCGCCAACCGATAGTCACTAAAAGGTTACACGGAAGAGGCAACAAAAGAAAACCAAAACGCTGCAAGTCCGGGAGGAAAGAAAACACATTAAAACGCACAGATTTAATTGGTCATCACCGCATTTTTATTACTTCACTTATAACTTATTATTACTATTAAATTGTTCACGGAACTTTTTGGCACTCGCACGCTACAGGGGAAAGGAAGATTGCAACTCCAGGCACTCCGAGCACACCCTACACGGGATAATGAACGGCCCGACCGCTCCGTTCAGTGGTTTGGATAAGACTCTGTGAGGATAGCACTCTGACTTGAATTCTATCTTCAATTAAGGGTGAGATATGGAGGGGAAAGAGAAAATTTTTTCTAAGGGTGTGGCCATTAAGAAAATGCGATCTTTTTGGTGCAGTGGTATGTGTGCGCGATCGAACAGATTCAATATCGTTGCACGTGTTCGAAAGCAGTGGAACGACGAGAAAGGCAGTCGGCGAGAACAAAGGAAAAGGCGACCAAATGGTTCGCTCCGTAATGAGGGTCATGTTTATGCAACGTCTCTATGACGGACGTTGGAAAAATGGTGTTAATGGGATACGATACTTTATACCATGGAAATTGTATATCGTATCTTGGGTTAATTGCCGATACGCATCCCTTGCTTGCATTTAGGTATGCCAAGCAATTAGTGGTGGCGACGAAAGAAATGCATCATTGTTTGTCTATTGAATCGCTAGTGTTGCAGCTGTAAAAACAAGCTGACGACATAGTATTTTAACTCAGACAAAGGGTATCGAATGTTTGCTATTTATGGTGCATATGCACATTAAGGATCAATTTTAGGAATTTCAGATAATGCTTGAAAGCATTACATGTCCTTGGAAAAGGAAATGTTTTCTGGGGCAAATGCAAATGCATTGGCGGGAAACAATGGGAGTTATGGAATTCCTAAAAAGGTCAAGAAGAATTCTTACAGAAAATTGTATGCAAAGGGATGCATGAAAAGGTAAGTTTTCTTTATAGGGATTTTAAGATTACAGGTGGTGATCTATATAATGCGTGCAGCGTTCTTGTGTGCCGAATGCGATTGCATTGGTGAAATTATATGGGAAGATGGATGTTATGGGGGTTTTTAAGGAAAGCGTACCGTGGGGTTTGGCGGGACCGCCACAGATATGCAGGACCATATGGGAAAGGCGTACGATATTCCAGATCGGATTATCTGCTTATAGCAGAGAAGCTTAACTTTGGTGTCAACTTGTTGCTCCACTTCAAGATGTTGTGCAGTTGCTTAGACCGACCAAGACCCCTTTGGAGAGTGTGGGTCATATGTTTGATGAAATTCATTTTTGGGGTATAAATGACCTCAAGATATTTCATCCTGTCCTGTGGTCTAATCGTAGTATCTCCTATTTTTATTCGAATTTTCTGTGAATATCGAGAAGTTGGTTGGAAGTGTTTACTACTCAGAATTATAGCTACTGCTTTGGATGGATTAAGTCGAATTTTCCATCGACTGTAATACTGATACGAGTACAGTTCGTCCAAGTGACGGTTGAGTCAATTTGTTGCGATTTTAGGGCTTTTGGATGACGTGTACACTAGGACGTCATCCGCATAGCATATCTGGTTTACTCTCCCGTCTACAGGGCGAGGAATATCTGAGGTGTAGATATAAATAGCCCTGTGGTACGCCTGCAGCGGCGTGAAAAGTTCGGGAAAGCTTTCCATTCACTCTAACTTGGAAGGTTCTGTTTCGAACGAACTGGTAGATGATACTGCATAGCATTCTACAGAGGCCAGTATTCAATAATTTAAAAACGGTTAAGAGTTCAGAGTGCCTTTTATTGAGCCCCAATGGCTCGGATCTTTGCAAAAACAGCCCCAAGTAATAGGAATACATCTTACATATTATATACGCTATAAAAAACAGAAAAACAAAAAAAAAACTGTACGCCGAAAGGCATAAGAAGAAAAAATAGATAGAAAAAGCAATTGCGCTCGGAGGACATGGCTTTTCGTCAAATGAGGAGAGAATCACCTTCGTGAACAATTATTTTGCAGAGAAAAACTATTTGGGTGGGTTAGAGAGATGGGAGCATCCCTAGGAGAAGTTTGTAGAGTTACAAAGAGACTAAGTAGAAAAATAAAAATAAATTTTTAAAAAAAATGTCTTGTATTTTTGTTAGGTCGGAAACATTTCAGCCCAACCTCTATATATATTTATATCATGGTTATCATCATCATCACCATCGGCATTACAATCGGGATACGGTCCTGGCCTCATTTAGCAAGTCTCTCCACTCTATAAAAAACAAAAAGTAATTGTACGTCGAAAAGCATAAGAAGAAAAAAGTAGATATTGTATAATTAAGAGTGCTTGCGAAGTGCCAGTACGTTAATGTAACAATTATATATATATATATATATATATATATATATATATATATATATATATATATATGGCGCAAGGCTAATAACCTTGCCCTTAAAAATAAATTATTATGGAAAATTTAACAAGCCTCGAGACTTGCTAAATAAGGCCAAGGCCGGATCCCGGTTGTAGTGCCGATGATGATGATGATATATATATATATATATATATATATATATATATATATATATATATCATATATATATATATGGTAAACTAGAATTTACCATTTAGTCTTAAGTAAAAACTGTAGTTGTATCGGAAACAAATGTGGATTTAATACTAAAACAAAAAAAGAATTCCCAATCAGAAGTCCACCCATCGGTAAATGCTCCGCCCCTCCCCTAGCACTCGCATTAATACAGCGGGCAAACTAATTTGAAAACAACAACTTTTGAGACGCCCGGTACTTTGGTTTACTTTTAGTTATCTGTCCATACCGCACTGCCTAGTTTTGACGCCCTGATTTCTCAAATGTATTCGGCTTAAATAAAGCTTAAGGGGGTATTCTGGTCTAGACGCACGAATTTAACGCAATTTTTGAAGAGCTGTAATAAAAAAGCAATCAATATTTTTACTATCCATTTTTATGGGATGTTTATTAATATTTCAAGAATACAGTAGAAAAAATTGAAAGTAAAAAATTCAAAATTCAAAAAGTTAGCAGCTGATGAATGGGGATCTTTTTTAAAACAATACCATTGATTTTTCAAGTTCTACTGAACCGATTTACTTCAAATTTAGAACATGTCTTCTTTATAGGCTTTTCTGTTGCGTGAACTATCCTCATCCTCAAATTTTAATGCTAACTATTTTTAAAAAATTCGAGAAACTAAAAAAAAAGTGGTACAAAAATAATTTTTTTTCAAGCAGTTGCCATTTTGTTAAAAAAAAATTCCAACGATAGAGGCATTTCTGTAAATTAATAATCTTTTTTTTTTCCAGATTGCTAGGAGGGTTGAATCGTGGGTATGGTTGCGTGCCAACTGTTTGAGATCCCCCACTTCATCAGCTGCTAACTTTTTGAATTTTGAATTTTTTACTTTCAATTTTTTGTACTGTATTCCTGAAATTTTAGTAAACATCCTATAAAAAAAATGGATAGCAAAAATATTGATTGCTTTTCTTTACAGCACTAAAAAAATTGCGTTAAATTCGTGCGTCTAGACCAGAATAACCCCTTAAATTAAAAACAAAATGTTAGTGGGTCAAAGGATATTTCTTTTTAAAATCTAACTTTTGAATTGTGAATCTGGTGAGGATATTTTGATGTCTTTGTTTGAGATGCATTCAATTCTTACATAACTCTACAGATATTATCTTGATCGCTGTTGAACTCACCTGGGATAAATGCTTCGCAACTCACCAAATATTTCATATCGATATTCACACAAATATGTCGTCTGTCTTAGCCCTCCCTTGTCGACGAAGCCGTATCTTGGCATTTAGGAATATCATAATTAACCACACATGGGTATAAGGTCCGATCATAAAGAAGCAATCTATATAAATTTACATATTTAGCGAGCAAGCCTATTTAGTTGTTTAATGTTCTTACTGAAATAGATTTCTAAATTCATCTACATTTATTGCTAACCTCATCTTAAAATGAATACGAAACATTAAAGAACCCGAATGAGAGCAAAAGAACATTCTCCATTTTTTGTTTTATATAATAAGAACATCCGAACGATTATAGTTCAACTATACTAACAATGAACCCGTTCGACTTGTATCGTGTTTGAGAACAGAAATTTGTTTCAAACAATTGAGTTTGGTCATAAAGTAGCTAACTCGGTAGGCGACATTTTGATGACTCCCACAGAAGTATCGCAAACGACAGGAAATCTAGTTGTCCTTAACGATACTCAATCTAGTCAATTTTACCCAAGGTTATTATTGTTATCTAGATAAAACAGACACGACACTAATGACATAATGCATTAACTAAATTACCTTATGGATGAGGCCTTTTTTTTCAATTTTAGAAGATGAAACTAGAACCTGCTCTTAAAGTTTATGTAGTGGAACATGAAGCAGTAGAATATAGAAAAATGGGATCACAAATCAAAGCCCGATGAGGAAAGAAAGGAGGAGGATCGGGGGTTTCTCAAGCATATATTGTCAAACATCAATGTTGCTTGCTCAGCAACAAGGTAACATGATATTCACGGGAATACCCCACTGTGGAATGAAATCACCGTATGTGTTACTTCGGCATGAGCCGGAGGGTCGCATATGATATTTCTTCGAGATGCGAAGATCTCACATCTGATTTTGTTAAGGAAATTCCGCATTTGTCTTATATGCTCATATTATCGGCCCGTGGGTGTACCTGCCATCGATGTACAGAACGCTCTTCAAAATCCTGTCAATATCGAGTTTTTGAGTGAATAATTGGAATACTTATCGACCAGGGTTGACTACAATTGTGTTTATGTTATTTTTGCTAGTATAGATAATAGTTTCTTTCTTCGCTTGGGCGACCGAGTAGCTCACACACATTGCTGCTTGTTTCCATATCCTCCTCGATTTTTATTCTTTCTTTATCAATAAATTGTTTACAATAAGGAAACAGAAGTTCAAATCTGACAAGATGTTGCATAGTTTTGAATTTCTCACTACGCATTGCCTTGTTAAATTAAGCAAGTACTAGATTTACGCGTTTGTGATAACATAAATTAGAGTAGTGTATTATCGGCGGCGTTTAAACGGCACAAGGACAAATGTGTCCTTCATCGTGTCTCTGGCTTCTGGTCATCTTGCGACAACCAGAATCACCCATATCCGTGAGGATGGTGGGATCGGTCTCAAGATATCTGTTGTATTCCAGAATACTACCCTTATTCGCTTTAACACTAACTCATGTCCTTTCAAACACAACCCTTAAAACTACAACCTCACATATCTTACATTCTCAGTTAATACAATTCATAAATAAACAGACACAATATTCTATGTCCAGTCACTTACACCACATTTCATAAATAAACAGACACAATATTCTATATCCAGTCACTTACAGCACATTTCATAAATATGCCCCTTTTCATAACAAGCACATTTTTCATTTCAAAACATGGCCACTTTGATTTTCGTTCAAAGTTTATTCAAAATTCTAAGTCACAGAGACTTCTAGATTGTTTTGTTCAGTTTATACACCACAGTCAGTTAGAACAAAATGTTCTATATAAACAAGTAAATTTATATGAAAAAGGTAGAAAGAAGAGAGCTCAGCTTGAGATAGCTGAGTTCGATAAAATAAAAATAAAACAAAATATTTAAATAAAGAAAAGTTTAATTATTTAATAACCCCTTAATTATTAATAATTATAATAACCTCCACGCTCTTCCCTCGAAAGAGGAAGCACGGCGTTGGAGCCGTAACACTGGTGGCAGCGGTGGGATCCACGAAGACTGGTGGACTCCCGACTAGTGGACTCCTCGAAGGAAGACAGATCCACGAAGACTGGTGGACTCCCCGAAGGACGACTCTATCCTCGAAGGAAGACCAATCCTCGAAGGAAGACCGATCCACGAGGACTGGTGGACTCCCCGAAGGACGACTCTATCCTCGAAGGAAGACCAATCCTCGAAGGAAGACCGACCCACGAAGACTGGTGGACTCCCGACTAGTGGACTCCTCGAAGAAAGACTTAATCCTCGAAGGAAGACCACTCCTCGAAGGAAGACTTAATCCTCGAAGGAAGACCAATCCCCGAAGGACGACTTAATCCTCGAAGGAAGACCAATCCCCGAAGGACGGCTCTATCCTCGAAGGAAGACCACTCCTCGAAGGAAGACCACTCCCCGAAGGACGACTCTATCCTCGAAGGAAGATCAATCCCCGAAGGACGACTTAATCCTCGAAGGAAGACCAATCCCCGAAGGACGACTTAATCCTCGAAGGACGACTAAATTCTCGAAGGAAGACCAATCCCCGAAGGACGACTTAATCCTCGAAGGAAGACTCGATCCCAGAGGAAGATTAGTGCAAGATAAAACCCTAAAGAGGGAAGGAAGGTCCTCATTTTCGACTTGGATGGCGGAACATTCGATGTATCGAGTGCAAATAACTTCGTAATTTCCTTTGCCGATGAGTTCCAGAGGAAATCTAAATTAACCTCAGTGGCAGCAGATGAAAAAAAAAAAAAAACAAGAAGACAACACCTCAAAAAAAAAAAAAAGAACAAAACATTAATCAAAAAAATATATATTATAAAAAAGGAGACCAAAACATCAATCAACATATATTAGTAGTAAGAATCGTTAGTGAAATATCAATTTTTCTGTTCATTTTTCCGTAGGAATATTTTTACCTTGGAACTTTTAACTTTTCCCTTTTACTAACAATTTTGTCCGATAGAAATTATTTCGAATATTCTCTTTACAGTATTTCGACGACATTTCCGTTTTGTCCTTTTCGCTGAATTTTCTTTCTCTACAGCTTTGGGACCAAATTAACTTTCTTTTTCATATATATTGAATAACTAAAAGAAAGGCCATTTTTATATACCGTATTTTTAAGAAGTGATTTTGCCATACATTGATTTCAGAGTTTTCAAGATTACGAGTCCGTATTAGACGAGACAGGCGGCTAGGCAGGGGGAAGAACAAATCCACTCTCTACAAATACACCATAACCCCCCTGAAATGGCTCTTTCTGTCGGAATTTCTGATGTTTTCAGAATCGTCCCTACCTTTGACGGAAAACCCTGCGACCTAGATAAATTTATTTCCGCGGGAGACGTTCTATTTAGATCTATAAAAAGGGCAGACCCGGAGATATATGAAACATTTTTGGAGCTAGTCAAAAATAGACTAGAGGGTCCTGCCTATGATCTAATTAGGTATAGCACAATTGCTAAATGGGGGGATTTAAAGGATAAACTTGAATCAGAATATAAAGAGAAGCATTCTCGGTCAACGGCACACAATGAGTTGATATCCCAGAAACAAAACTTCAGAGAAACCGTTCGGGAATACGGAGATAGAGTTGCGAATGCTCTGAGGACGCTGAACTCTGCTACGTGTGAAATAACAGCAGACGCGGTGGTTAGAGAATTCTTGATAGAAGAAAACTCAAAATTGGCAGTGCAAATATTTGAGGGTGGTCTCAAGAATGAACAACTGAAAATCCTAGCCAAAGTCCATGGGGGAAGTAGTTTAAAACAGTCTATTGCACATGTAGTATCACATGCTGCTCGAATGGACAACTCTCCCAGGCCATATAACTATAATGACAGATTTAAACCTGTGGTAAGCCAGGTCATTCTCAGGACACTTGTTATCGGAACATGCAGTCCAACAATTTTCCGAATGGACAACCAATAAAAAGAGAATATAACATTATATGCAATTTCTGTGGACGGAATAATCACACAGAGAACGAGTGTAGATACAAGATATCTAGGAATAGACCATCCTTAACAAATTACCAACAAGGTACAACAACGCGTAATCCATTCCGAAATAATCCTGCAAACACCGAAAATCGTTTTAGTGAAAATCCTACAATCACCAATAGACAAAACGATAGGCAAAATGTTCACTTTTCTCGGGTGCAAGAGTCGGAAAACGAGGCCTGACGCCAACCCAAGTTTATGGAAGACAGACAAAATTTTTCTATTTATAACATTAGATCTTTGGCAAAAGATAACGACAATTTTAATGAAGCTCCTAACCAAATAACTATAGCGATACAGATAAACAAAGAGAAAACAAGCACTAATATAAATATTCCGACTCATACTCCAATTTTGGAAAATAATTCAGCAACACAGACTGAAAATTCGAAATTTTCAGCAGTAGTAAAGACTGAAATCCCTAAATTTCGGATATCCCTATTGACCACACAGACACTTCAGCAACCAAGACTGAAAACTCAGCAATATCAAAGACTGAAAATTCAGAACTTGCAGAAAATACACTAACAAAAATCCTTCACATTTCGGCTACCCGTATAGACAACCCCGACACTTCAGCAACAAAGACTGAAAATTCAGCAGTGGTAAAGACTGAAGATCCAAAAGGTTCAATAAAAATCGAAACCCAGGTCAGTTCAGTAGTTACCACTGAAGAAGACCATGTTTCAGCAGGAAAGTCTGAAGGATTGAAGGTTTCTACAGCAGATATAACTGAAGAAATAGTTCAAACAGTAAATAAGACTGGGAACCAAGATGTTCTAACAGCAAATAAGTCTGAAGAACTATACGAATCAGTAAATGAGACTGAGAAACTAAACGATCCATCAGCAATGAGTAAGACTGAAAAGGTAAACGTTCCGACAGAAGTTAAAGCTATAGAAAATGATGACATTGAGCCGAAAACACTAAACATTTTAAATAACGATACTGAACAGCAACACGAAGTAATGAAAATTGAAAATAATAATTCAATTAAAGAAGTTAAAGCTATAGAAAATGATGACAATGAGCCGAAAACACTAAACATTTTAAATAACGATACTAAACACCAACACGAAGTTATGAAAATTGAAAATAATAATTCTATTAAAATAGGTATTGAAAAGAAAAACCTTATAAATACCTTACAAATTAAATTTTACAACAATAAACATGTATTCGAACACAAAATAAGAAAAAATAAAAAGGTACACAGTCATTTAGGACAACTGAGATCATTTCTTAAGAAAATGTTTGGTATCATGCAATTCTATGCAGTCATCATAATAATAGGCCCAAAAAAGTTTTGGAAAATTTTCCATAAATTTAAGGAAAAGATAGACACTTAACAAATGGCCTTTGTTTTTATTCAGTATATAAAACAATTGTAAGAAATGACGGAAACGAAAGAAAAAAAAAAAAAAAAAAAAAAAAAAGTTAAAAAAGGGGAAGAAAGAAAGAAAATTTTAGAAAAAAAAATGTATTATATATTGGGATATAATACATTTTAAAATATATATTGGGATATAATATATTGGAAATTCGAACGAAAAAGAGAATTTTGAGAAATAATATTAATTATATATATAGAAAAAAAAAAGTTGTTGGATAATAAAAGAAAAGGTTCCAATTGGAAATATTAAGTTAGTTAGAAATATTTAAAGTTAGTTAAAAGATAATGTAAGTAGACTATAAGTACACTTTTGGATTGTTGTAACCTATTTTTCTAGTATTACGAACTTTTGAATTTTTGTAACTTTTGATATAAGATTAACTTCTTTGAACGCCATTGTAATTGAACGAAAATCCAAGTCGGTAATTAATCCTAATCTAAGCAATAGTTAACAGAAAATTATTCTCTTCAAGGATAATTTTCTTTCTCGAAGAAGGGTGGGATGTTGTATTCCAGAATACTACCCTTATTCGCTTTAACACTAACTCATGTCCTTTCAAACACAACCCTTAAAACTACATCCTCACATATCTTACATTCTCAGTTAATACAATTCATAAATAAACAGACACAATATTCTATATCCAGCCACTTACAGCACATTTCATAAATAAACAGACACAATATTCTATATCCAGTTACTTACAGCACATTTCATAAATATGCCCCTTTTCATAACAAGCACATTTTTCATTTCAAAACATGGCCACTTTGATTTTCGTTCAAAGTTTATTCAAAATTCTAAGTCACAGAGACTTCTAGATTGTTTTGTTCAGTTTATACGCCACAGTCAGTTAGAACAAAATGTTCTATATAAACAAGTAAATTTATATGAAAAAGGTAGAAAGAAGAGAGCTCAGCTTGAGATAGCTGAGTTCGATAAAATAAAAATAAAACAAAATATTTAAATAAAGAAAAGTTTAATTATTTAATAACCCCTTAATTATTAATAATTATAATAACCTCCACGCTCTTCCCTCGAAAGAGGAAGCACCGCGTCGAGCCGTAACATATCTGAGAAGAAAAGGGGGAAGTTATCTAAGGACAATATGTTATATGCAACGTTAGTTCAAATGTTATCTAACTACTTGGATGGAGGGACATGGGAAGGAAATCGTACAAGACCGGTAGGTTTTGAGTGCGGTGGTGAACGCAGATTACGCCTTTGGCGTCTGATAAACTGCGCATTTGTCGATGTGTGTGTGTGTTTGTGCTGTCTTCTACTGTGCGTCCGTGTGTGTAGTGTGTTAGTAGCATACTCAATGGGATGAGACCAGAAATCCTCTATTATAGAGGGGAATGTTGTTGGGGAGGGTGCTTTTGTGGGGTTTCTCTATATTACATGGAGAACCAACCCACAATTCCAACCACAATGTCCGTTTTATTTCGACCGCTTTCAGCGTGTCATATTATCCCCTATTCCACCGTTCATCCTATTCACCTGATATAACATGTTTTCCCCAAGGACGCATAGCTAAACTCATTATCCTATGCAGATAATGCATAATTGAGTTTAGCTACCATTTTCGCCATACGGCAACTCCATTACCCTAACCATGAGATTTCCACCGGAAATTCCATTCATGTTGGTTAGCAACAACCAAGTCGAATCAAACGACACGGTTGCATCATCATTCATTGGCTTGGGTAATTGCCGCATTCCTTAGCGTTTTTCCCACGGTATTATTTCCCTAGCCGATGTAGCGTCCTATCGATTTTCTGCAGATCATCCATTCGCTTGGGATCAATGATCTCTTTTTGCAGGTGAATCACCATCATCATCATCATCGGCAATACAACCGGGAACCGGTCTTGGCCTTATTTAACAAATATGAGGCTTGTTAAATTTTCCATAATAATTTGTTTTTCTGGGCAAGGTTATTAGCCTTATTAGCAGGTGAATAGCACCAGCTAAATTTTCCTCTCCTCCATAATTCTGTTTCCATACGGTCCAATGCTCTCTGAGTTCACCACAGTCGTAACACTGGGTCAGTAGACCAGGCTCAGTAGTTGCATTTGATACCAAGACACACAACCAAAGCCACCTCGAGATCACAGTACATCGTGTTTCTGTTCTCTCATTCTCCACGTTCGTCAATTATCAATTAACCGAAGTTACCACACTTCGATGAGCGTGACGATGAAAGAGCAGAGGCGTGGTCTCTTCTGGTTGTCCTGTGTGCAAAATTGAGAACACAGAATTTCACCCCTAACCAAATCAGTCGCTATTCATTCACCATCGCGTGTGGACGCTACGTCGAGAGTGCACCAGAGTCGCTATCCAACCACTACCGTGCTAATTCACGCTACCCGGCTCGAGAAAATAATTTATTAAAGGAGTTGTAAAATATCCACCGTCGTGTGTACACAGTCAAAGTGTAAACTTGGTATCAATCGCTTGTGTTTGGGCGCCAAGTACCAAATAAAAAAAATATCAACTTACGGGTACCAGTTAAAAAGGGATTTAATCGCTGTATAGAATAAAATAAAATAAACATTCTTCAAAATGTGCCGTCTACGGAATGTTGTATCTAAGTACTACAAAAAAAGCATGTGAACAATAAAAGAACTATTAAAGAAAAATAAAATAAATTAATTTCCATCTGTACCAGTTTGTGTTTCTGTGTTTGTTTCCCCTCGGTGCGGCCGATATACGTGGGGAAGAAAGTGAACCGCGCGCCCGTGTCTGGCGCAAATACATCTTATACCCCACACTTTCTTCAGTTTTGTACTGAAGAAGAAATTATGGCAGTCGGATCAGAAAAGGTCGAAGAAGAGAAGGGTCAAGAACGCAAGACTCCCGTGCAAGTAGGTTATCACTCTTCTGGATAGTTCCGAGTTACTTGTATGCCAATTGTACCCAGTACTCGTTGATTGTGGTAATGGAGGCACCTTTGTGGGGGTTCTTTAACCATTCCCGAGGAACCACCCATCGTCCTAATCCAACTCCCCGTCCCCAACCTGCAGCTTAGCGTATATGAGCATTACAAAGCCCGCTTCAACAATCCATACCTTTAACAAACGTTCACGGCAAGATTACCATCTCGCCATGGCATCAAATCCGACCCATGTCCTAAAATTTAATTCGGTTTTTCCATCATATAACCGACACAAGCACCCGAACATAACAATACACATAGCTGAGGAACATTTTCCCATATACGGCATGACATGTTCATACTTGCTTTATCGGCAGACCCATGGGCCGATCGTTCGATCGACAATATACAGAACAGCCCATCGCTGGCTACCTACAAGCGAATTCAAGTGTTGTTTAAAGTAACACGCACTCGGCCCATCGACCGATGAGATGTTGCAGGTTGTGTATAGTCAAAGTATTGCTACACGCGATGACAATTGAGTAAACATACAATGTTCCTATGTCTATTAGGTTTTCAGCAGGCGCAATAAATTTCCCAAGAGTGGCCACCAACCGACCATGGAATTGGATACAATTATACCCATGATCGTGTCCCTCGTTATCTTCCTCTAAAACAAACAGGCTCACATCCATTCTGGTCCCTAGCCATCGTGGGCAAAGTTCTGTTGACTTAACGTCAATCAAAAATATATCCTCTATCGTATGGTGGCAATACACCCAGCCCGTACACCGATCATCATATTTGACGAGCTGCATGTTTGTTTTTCCTTTCCTTCGCCCAACGCGTGTCTCGTTTGTCTTTCTTTCCAAGAAAAAGACATTCAAAGTATCTGGACGACGTCCATGAGAACCTTCCAATGGGATGCAAACCGTTTTTCATTGGTCGTTGGGGCGAAGGACAAATTGCTTTCCCCGCCGAGGACATGAGTGAAAACTCATCTCAAGCGCAAAGGTTGGGTCAATGTCGTCCAAACGCGAAGTCAGATTTTTACCGTCCAACGGGGCAGACATTTAAAGGTCGTCGCGATCAGGTTCAAGATTTCATCCTTCGAAAAAAATAAGTCGAGTCTCTACCGTTGTGCTGTTCGGTTTTCTTTTTAATTCTAAAAATAATGGAGTCATATTATATCTATAAAAGGAGTTAGCGGTTGTGGTCGGAGTGCAGGACTTGTCGTCAAAACACAGCAAGATAGTGCATTTGTGAAATATAGCCACAATTAAGTATATAAACTCAGTTCTTAAGTGCGATCTAAAATGATATAACAAAATACTGATTAAGTAATCCAATGTAAAATAGTTAACCGATTTCAAGTGTAAATTTAAATGTTACGCAAAATTAACAAAGCGCAAAAGAAACAAACAATGTGTAATCAATTCCAAGTGTAAATTGAACTATTACGAGATATTAATAAAGAAGTTTGAAAAATATTCATTCCCTTCGTCTTTCGTGGTGTACGTGCGACTTGTGTCGAAAGGATCAGCTTACAACCAGTGCACCAAAGAAAAAACAATTTTCGGCGGATTAATCACCCTGTTGTATTATTTATCCAGTGACGCGGTGGGTGTTGAAGGAATCAGTGTCCGTGTTTGGCACAGGTATTTACATCACCCACACCTTCATATAGGTGAGGGTTGTGGTAATAGCGACCGCGAGGCTTCTAGACTGGTTGATGCATCATCTGAGGAGTTTCCTTTCGAAAACTCAGTCTTACACCTACAAAGGGACTCTTCTGATCTTCACTCACCTAATCAATTAAATTGTAGTTTCTGCCGCAAACGGGGGCACACCTACAGCGAATGCCTCAAAAGAAAAAATACACCATTCTGTACATCGTGCGGGGCTTATACCCATGACATTGGAAACTGTCGGAATTTTGAAGACCGCACCAATCTCTCGAACTCAAACAATTTAGCAGAACTAAACCATCACAGGGCCACCCCCTTAGATTACCCTACAGCCGCTCAAATTTATAACACGCCTAGGGTTTATAGTATAACCTTGAATTGTGATTTTTGTGGTCAACAAGGCCACCGCCCTCTAGGATGCCATGCCAAAAAGCTCGATCCGCCAACCTTGCGAACTGTTCACCACTTGGAATATCCTCAGCCGCCACAAACAAGTGTACCCACAGTTGGTCTGTAGCGATTCTAACAGATACACACACAATTCACAAGCAAAAATAGTGAAGAACACCGAACGAAAAATCGAATAAGAAAAATACATCAGAACCGTATACCAAGCGATAAATTAAAATAATTCACACCAGTGGAATATAGTCGAGTTTGGAAATCAAATTCAAAACACGGTCAGTAGTCTGATACTTCACTGCTTCGCTTTTCAACCGTTTCATCGTGTGTTCAATTCACCTTCTTCACTATCCTTGCTTAACGCTATAATTGGTGACTACGACGTGATCTAGTACACACAGCATACACTTTCCATAGTAAAGAACTTCACACACGGTCACGACTTCCGCATAGAGCACAGCCTCCGACGTTATCTCGTTTCTCTCTCTTGTTCGTCCGTCGTCCGCATACGAATCTGATCGTAACGAAGTTACTGCGGGGGGAGTGGTGTAGCGATTCTAACAGATACACACGATTCACAAGCGAAATAGTGAAGAACACGAACGAAAAATCGAATAAGAAAAATACATCAAAACCGTATACCAAGCGATAAATAACAAAAAAAATAATTCACACCAGTGGAATATAGTCGAGTTTGGAAATCAAATTCTAAACACGGTCAGTAGCCTGGTGTGTAACGCTTAGGTAAATTTTTTTTCGTGATTCGAGCTGTCATAGCGTCAATTCGAATCACACGATCTTCTTCACTATTATTTCAAACGCTATAATTGGTGACCCCGACGTGATCTGTACACACACGCAGCATACACTTCCCATAGTAAAGCAGAACTTCACACACGGTCACGACTCCCGCATAGAGCACAGCCTCCGATGTTTCCTCGTTTCTCTCGTTCGTCCGTCGTCCGCATACGAATCTGATCGTAACGAAGTTACTGCGGCGGGAGTGGTGTAGCGATTCTAACAGATACACACACAATTCACAAGCAAAAACAGTGAAGAACACCGAACGAAAAATCGAATAAGAAAAATACATCAGAACCGTATACCAAGCGATAAATTAAAATAAATCACACCAGTGGAATATAGTCGAGTTTGGAAATCAAATTCTAAACACGGTCAGTAGTCTGGTGTGTAACGCTTAGGTAAAATTTTTTTCGTGATTCGAGCTGTCATAGCGTCAGTTCGAATCACACGATTTTCTTCACTATTATTTCAAACGCTATAGGTCTACCTTTAAGTATAGGTCCAAACGACCAACTAGTGCCGGACACCGGCGTTGAGGTAAGCCTTATCACTAGTCAAAACGAAGTCAAAATCAACGGCAGTGATACATGCGCCATGAAACCCAAGCAAGTTAGAACCATTCCAAGCACGGAGCAGACTCCGGAAGTATTGAGTATTCCCCTGGAGTTTAAAAAGGTAAGTCAACATTGCATACGGGCAGACGAAGAGGGATTAGTCACAGCGGGACCCGAAGGGGTCGAAAATGCCTCAGGTGACGCCTCCACCACCCTCCAGGAGAGACCACTTCCAGGGAACCTATCTCCGTGCCGTCCAGCCACGGACAGACAAGGGCTGTCCAAAAGAGCAAAGACACCTTTTTTCCCTTATCAAGGCGTAGGTGATGAAGGCCCAACCGAGCTCGCGGACAGCACTTTGAAGGAAGGAACGGGTTCGCCTACTCATGTTGTGAAAGTCACAGGCAACCCAGTGACTGCCATCAGTCGAACATTGGCATTGTCTCAGCCTAACCAAACCTTTCCATGCATTAAACCAAGCGCTGAAGTATTTAACACGTCCCTGGAATCTAAAGCCGAAATCCCTAATTGCATACGGGCAGTCGAAGAGGGATTAGTCCCTGCGGGACCCGGAGGGGTCGAATATGCCGCAGGTGACGTCTCCAAGGGTTCTCTTACGCGGGAACCTGGCTGCGGAACCTTAGCGATTGGGGTACACCACACACCAGTGGAGGTAATTTTAGGGAGGAATGTCTTCATGCCTGTGCGGTCGCAAATTCAATGCCGCGTATTCAAGGCTACAACCTGCGGCGGAAAGGAACCAAACGCAGAAAGGTATCATGTGTTAACCTTTCTCGTTACAAAAGTAACAGGGCCAGACAAAACGACCCTCTACGTTGGTCAAGAACTAATAGTTATTAAAAATGGGAGGCTGAAAATGTATCCCAAACATTGGCTATCTCTAACAACGCCAATACACAAAAAGGGCACAACATGGCCGGATATAGAAACAATTTCAATTTAAATACAATAAATACAAAAAGAAAATTCTTCCAAATAATGTAGATTTATTGGAAACTAATACATACAAATTATCAAAACTAGAGCCTAACTGCGAACAAAATCTTCTGGTAGATAGCATTAAAGTAAAACTATTTCTAGTACAAATAAACTAAGGGATATTAATAAGCATACCATAGGAGTTAAAACTATATATCACTAAAAACAAAACATTACGTAAGCTCAACCAGTTCAATAACTTATTTAAACCAAGTTCATGCACTATTGAAAACCAAATTATTATCAGTATTATTATTATTATAGTAAAAATGAATATATATCCAAGGTTGGATATAAACATTACGCATTAGTAAAAATGAAATTATCATGTATCTGCAGTTGAAAATAAAAAAAAATAAAAAATCACGCACTAAAACAAATGAAATTACTGTATATCTAATGTAAAATTAAAAAATTAAGCACCAAAAACACAATTATTAAAACTGAAATATATAGATAGATATCTAATATTAAAATTAAAAGTAAACACCCACGAATGACATTATTAAAAATGTATACCAATGCTTAAAATTAAGCTCACACAAAAAAAAAATGAAATTAGTATATATCTAAAGTTAAACATAAAAAATTACGCACTGGTAAAAATGAAATTATTATGTATCTACAGTTGAAAATAAAAATGTACACACTAATAAAAATGAATATATATCCAAGGTTGGAAATAAACATTACGCATTAGTAAAAATTAAATTATCATGTATCTACAGTTGAAAATAAAAAAAAAATCACGCAGTAGAAGAAATGAAATTACTGTATATCTAATGTAAAATTAAAAAATTAAGCACCAAAAACACAATTATTAAAACTGAAATATATAGATAGATATCTAATATTAAAATTAAAAGTAAACACCCACTAATGACATTATTAAAAATGTATACCAATGGTTAAAACTAAGCTCACACAAAAAAAAAAAAATTATGAGAAACAAAACAAATTGTTAAAATTAAGCACTCATGAACGAAATTATTAAAAGTAAATATATCATCATCATCATCATCATCATCGGCTTTACAACCTGGAACATGTCTTGGCCTTATTTAGCAAGTCCTGAGGCTTGTTAAATTTTCCATAATGGTCTGTTTTTTCCAGGCAAGGTCATTAGTCTTGCGCCACAGGCTCCCCGACGGGGAAACGAACCCCGGTTTCCCACGTGACAGGCGGATATACTAACCAGTATACTATTGAGGAGCAAAAGTAAATATATACCAATTGTTAAAATTAAGAACCAAAAAATGAAATTATTACTTAGTGTTAAAATTAGAAAATTAAGAACCAAAACACTATTAGTAAAACAAAAACATACATATACCTGTTGTTAAAATATAAAATAGCATTATGAACAAAATACTACAAACAACAAATGTAAACTGAACCGAAATCAAGACGCAGCCGCCCTTCGTAACTACACTCGATTCAGAAAATTAACATCAGCAAGATTAATGTTCCTTTCAGAAGGGGGGAGGAGCGTAGCGATCCTAAATCACTACACCCAACACCCCTAAATTTTCACCCACTCTAGAAAATTAATCTCTTCTAGATTAATTTTCTTTTCTGAAGGAGGAGGGATGTTGTGATTCGAAATCACAATGCCGTTACCTACCACCTATCCCGGATACCCACTTCCATTTACCCATACTTACCCTTTCCATCCTACATTTTGCTGGTCCAATTCTTATCTGTACCTACGATCCCCCATCCGACATACATTCCCCTCCGAGAGGATCGCATGTGCAACAGACTAAGTCTAAACCTAATCTGTCGCACATTCACTTTTTTTTTTTTTTAAACTGTATTTATTTGACCAAAAATTAAGAGTTACAATAAGTAATACAGCTAACTTATAATAGATTGGTTACATAATAAGTGTTTACATGTTATTTGTTAACATTTTTCAAACAATTCCTTTTTTTATCTGCTTAAGATTTAATGGGAATTATATAGATTGGTAGTTTTGTTTTTCCTGGAAAAGGTCAGAAAACAAAACCAGGAACTCTGTTTATTTTAACTTAGCCTACTTTAAATTACTTAACATAACTTAATCTAACTTAATCTAATCTTATATACAATTTACAATATTTGATATTGCAATGATAGTGACAATTCGAATTTGACTTAAAAATAATATTTACAATTTTTAGTTATGGATGTGGGATTTCTCGTTGGGATTGAGGATAGTAAGGGATACGATCAGGTAAGTTCTTGAAGGAAGGGAGAGCCATTCGGTTCTGTGTTAAAGGTAAGGATCTTGGAGAATGGTTGGATGTTGCTGTATTTGAAATGATTGGGTGCCAGTTCGGTGTTGTGGTACACGATCTCGTTTAGATCGTTAACCAGTCTGCCTGCGGCGAAGGGGGCCCTGATTTGGAGACAATTACTGTAGTCAGCTCCCGTATTGCAGGAGCGTGATGGTAGGTCCGTTATTATCGGGTTGGGATTGTTAGGAAGGTTTTCTATGAAATTTATCGACAGTTCTAGGATCCGTCTATCCAGTCGTTCGCTGCCTGTGGTGTTGTAAAGGTCGTTGTTACAATTGTATCTATATGAGTTGGTTTTGCGGTGTAAGCCAGTGATAAACCGGAAACATTTTCGTTCAAACACTCGTAATTTCTCCATTTGGGAGGGTGAGATGTGGTACCATAATGGGCAGGCGTATGTAAGAGTAGGTCTGATTATCTGTTTGTAGATGAGCTGTTTGACCTTAAGAGAGAGGTCTTTAGGCTTCCATAACACTCGTCTGCACAGGTTAAGCTGTATTAAGGCTTTTTGAAGAGAATTTTTGATGTGGGTTGAGAATGCGCACATTCACCCAACTACCAACCTATTTATTAGCACAAGGATCGGGTTTGTGCTTATTTAACAAATGTATAATTGTGTGCAATTCTCGATTGGCCACAATATAAAAGGGGCGGCTCATCTTGGTTTCGGGGCAGTCAATAACCAGCTGGCAAGCTGCCAACACTGGCAGTCAAACAAGTGCTCTGGAAGTGCGCAGATCACCATCACGTTGTCTTAATTAAAGCAAACATAAACAAGGAACTCCAAGTGTCTTTCAGTATTCGGCCCGACCCAACAAGAAGGTAACTATACGGAAATAACTAATACATAAAATATTGCAGGATATCGACATAATACGTCGGTATTCCAACAATCTGATCCGATCTCCACAAGGTCATACCTAACATGTCTCTTTCCCGTTGGTTTACCATCAAGAATTCTATGCATGCCAACTAGCGTTGCCGGAGTGTAGTCTTTTGTTAATTTCCTTCGACGTTTCGTTACTGGCCGTCAGTATTGTTCCCAGATATTTAAATTCTTTAACTTTTTCAAATTTCTTTCCTCTGACGTTTATATGTATTCCCTGAGGTCCACCAGCTCTCGCCGTAATCATGTATTTTGTTTTGTCTTCATTTTTTTAGGCCCACCTCTTCTGTCGCTTGCATGATGATTTCATAGTTTTTACTTACAGTTTCTAGATTATCGAACAAAACGACGGTCATATGTCATCCGCATATGCGAGCACTTGTGTGATCCTGTTCAGGGATGATCCGGCCATCTTGTCGTCTTGTACCTTTCTGATGACTTACTCGAGCACAAGGGTTAAAAGACATGATGAGAGGCCATCCCTCTCTTTTAATCCGTCCCAGATTTCAAATGGTTCTGAAAGGTGGTTTTCTATTCTGACTCGCCCTTTATTTTCATTCATGCAGATTTGAATGAGGGCAGCATCTTTTTTCGGGGTTCCCAGCTCAACTACAATATAGTAGAGTCTTTGCCTTGCGACTAGGTCGTAGGCTTTTTTGAAATCAATAAACAGTTGGTGAGCCGTCTCCACATATTCTCACTTCTTTTCCAGCAGTTGCCTCTTACTGTGAACATTTGGTCGCTTGTTGATCGGTTCCTACAGAATCCGCACTGGTAGTATGCCAGTATTTCTTCTGCGTACCGTGTGATTCTCACAAGTATGACATTTGTTAGTACTTTGTATGTGGTTGGGAGCAATAATATTCGTCTGTAATTTCGCAGTCAGATCTGTCGCCTTTTTTTTAAATGGGAACGACCTGAGGTTTTCCATTCTTCCGGAGTGACTTCCTTATCCCATATTGTTTTAATCAGTTGGGGTATTTTTCGAATGGTTGCCTCTTCTCAATACCTCAAAACCTCTGTCCGTTTGCAGTCGACTCCGGGAGCCTTGTTGTTTTTCAATCATTTATTCCGCCCACAACTTCGTTGAGAGAGGGCTCTGGGATCTGAGGCTCGGCTGTATGTACGTCTGGTGCGTTTATTTGTGGTTGATGGGTGCGCACATGGAGCAGATTTTCAAAGTACTGCTTCCATCTTGTCACAATATTGTTGGTTTCTGTGACCAGACAGCCGTTTGCGTCTCGAATTATTTTAGCTCTCCCTCGGTAGCCATTTCTATTTGAATTTATCCCAGCATACATACCTCTGATGTTCTTTGCTCTTTTCGATCCGAGCCTTCTCCGGTTCGCGTTTTTTGAGTTTGAAAAGTTTCATTGTCTCTTTCCGAATTGTAGCGTATCTTTCTGCGTTGACTTGATCATATCTTTGTGAGTGGATCACTTTGAGCTGTTTACGTTGTTCGACATTCGCCCTGCGCTCATCGTCAAACCACGGTTTGGACATAATTGTTTTCTTAAGTCTTAATACTTTTGGGCTGTTTGATTGATTGTGTCTCTGATCGTTGCCCATTTAGTGCCCACATTATTGGTTTCCTCTTCCTCACTGCTCCCATTCTCTAGAATGCGAAATCCATTCGTTAGTTCGTCTAGATATTCAATCCTTTTGCACAGGTCTTTTAGTTTATCAATCTTGAACTTTTTGCTCGTCTCCCGTGATTGCCCATTTGGGTTTGTTGCGAGCCGAATCCTAATTTTGCCCATCACTAGAAGATGATCGGAGTCGCAATCTGATCCTCTATATGATCTTACGTCAAGGATATTCGAGTGGTGTCATTTGTCTATAAGGAAGTGGTCTATTTGATAACGCGTTACGCCGTCGGGTGATAGCCATGTGGCTTTATGAATTTGCTTCTGCTTGAACATCGTACTTTTCACTACCAGATCTTTTGACGCTGTGAACGTGATAATTCGATTTTCATTATCATTAGAAACGTCGTGATGACTTTCTTTACCTATAGTTGGTTGGAAGATATCTTCCTTTCCAATTTTTGCGTTGAGGTACTTGAGAACGATTTTAATATCGAATGAGGAGATCCCATCAAATACTTCCTCTAGCATCTCGTAGAACGTGTCCTTCGTTTCTTCTGGGGCGTGTACGTTTAAAAATACATAATTGTACCATGGACTCTGTGTTTTTAGCACCGGTATTCGGTCATAAATAAATTTCACATCTTTTACATGGGGCGTAATCTTCTTGCTTATGATGAAGCCAGTTCCGAGGTTATGTGTATCGGTACCTCCACACACCAGTGTAAACCCGTTGGTTTCGATTACTTGATGTGGGAGACGGACTTCCTGAAGCGCGACGATGTCCATTTTATATTGTTTCGCGTTTTCTACGACCGTCTCTATCTCGCCTGGTTTATATAACGTTCGAACATTCAACGTGCCGACGCGTATATCCCGCTTTTTCCGTGTTTCCCTACGTCTTCTTTTTTTCGAGTCGGTGTTTTCTTGATAATTTGTTCCCTTATGGCAGTGTTGGCTCATCACACCTACGCCTACCGGGTTTTTCATAAGATTGTTTTTGTATATTGATTATTCATTTTTGTTCCCACGAGTCTTGGGGTTTCAAATAGTCCGCCATATCAGAGCCCCTCGATACACAGCGCACTCTTTGCGAACAACTCCCTCCTACGTAAGTTAAAATGGCTGGTCAGCGAGGAATACATGCACAGCAACCATCAGGCCATTATAGTCAATATACAAGTAAACAAACGTACAAGGAATATCCAAGTAGGTGGCCCGAAATGGAAAGACACGTCTTTTGACAAGGACTCCTTTGAATTAATATTGAGTACCAACAATGTAACCAATGCTGAAACAGCCGAAGGCCAGTCACACCAACTCATCCGTGCTGTCATGACAGCGTGCGATGCAGCTATGCCTCGGAGATCTAACGGAGAATTTATCACACCTTGTTATTGGTGGAATGAGGAAATAAAGGCACTCAGGACTCGCTGTCTACAAGCCCGACGCAAAGTGCAGCGGTCTAGGAGGACAGCCAACTTCCAAGAGCACTTGGACGAGTTCCAGTCAGCACGGTGCAATCTACAAAAGGCGATCAAGGACAGCAAAACGAGGTCCTTCAAAAGCCTATGCGACGAACTCGATATAAATCCATGGGGTACGGCGTACAAGATGGTAATGAGTAAGCTAAAGGGTTCCAGGTCCCCGCAGATATCATGTCCAAAAATGTTGAGGTCAATAGTAAAACAACTATTCCCACAAGGCACATCCCCACACTACGACTTAATAAGCGAGACAGGGGTGGGGGACATCCCGAGAGTCACGGCAGACGAGCTACAGTCAGCATGCAGGAGGATACAGGACGGCAAAGCTCCGGGTCCTGACGGAATTGCAAACAAGGCGGTGAAAGCGGCAGCTGAAAGTCGACCGGACATGTTTATAACCACCATGCAAACGTGTCTAGAGGAAGGTGTCTTTCCAGAAACTTGGAAACTGCAACACTTAGTGCTCCTACCAAAAAGTAAAAAACTACCTGGAGAGCCCTCATCATATCGCTCAATATGTCTTCTAGACACTATGGGAAAGATATTGAAAAGAGTGATATACGAAAGACTGCTAACCGTAGCAGAAGAAAAAGCAGCCCTGTCGAACCAACAATACGGTCTTAGAAAATCGCGCTCCACCGTCGACGCCATAAAGAGAGTAGTTGACATTGCGACGGAAGCAATAAGTGGAGAGAGATGGCGCTGGGGCACAAAGGAATACTGTGTAGTTGTAACACTGGACATAAAGAATACCTTTAACTCGGCAAAATGGCCAGTCATAAATAGAGCGCTTCACAGGATGGTCACCCCACACTACATCCAGAGAATAATTTCTAGCTACCTCACTAACAGTAAGCTGAGGTATGCAACAGACGATGGTGTAAAATGCCACAAGGTCTCAGCAGGAGTTCCACAAGGATCAGTTCTGGGACCCCTCTTATGGAACATCATGTACAATGGCGTTTTGCGATTGGTGTTGCCACAGGAGGTCCAGTTGATAGGTTTTGCGGACGGAATTGCCCTTGTGACAGTGGAAAAACATATTCACGAGATGGAAGCAGCTACTAACGAGGCAGTGGTGAAAGTCATAGAATGGCTGGTATCCGCTGGTCTCGAGCTAGCAGACCACAAAACAGAGGCGGTTTTAATAACTAGCCGAAAAAAGGTCGAATACATAAATATAAGGGTCGGGGATCAAATTATTAAATCGAAAGACGCAATAAAATATCTAGGAGTTATGATCGACAACAGGCTACAATTCAAAGAGCATGTCAAGTATTGTAGCAAAAAAGCGTCAATGCTGCAAGCAGCACTTGCTCGAATACTGCCAAACATCGGAGGACCTCGATATCCACGAAGAATCTTGATGTCTAGAGTAGTGACCTCGGTACTACTATAGGCCGCCCCTGTTTGGGCCAATATACTGACGACAAGGGAAGCGAAGAGAAAGCTGTCATCAGTCTATAGACTCTGTGCCTTAAGAACCATCAGCGGTTTCCGAAACATCTCGGACGAAGCTGCTTTTGTCGTAGCCGAAATGGTTCCAATTGATATCCTTGCGGACGAGATGTTAAGAATCTACAACAGGAGAACGTCAAGGCAACTGGAAACAACAGCAGTCAGGGAGATCAAGGAGAAAGAGAAAGCAACCTCATTAACCATATGGCACACTCGGTGGGACAAGACTACGAAAGGCAGATGGACGTACAAATTAATCCCATCTGTCGCCACCTGGATGAAGAGAGACCAGGGTGCCTGCAACTACCATCTTACCCAGTTCCTGACCGGCCATGGTGGATATCGCAAATATCTGCACCGTTTTGGACTCAGCATCTCACCGTCGTGTCCAGCGTGTCCAAACTAAAAGGAACATACGGAGCATGTGGTGTTCTACTGTAGACGCTTCAACGAAGGAAGACCCAATCGCCCAGGGCCGCAAGACCTCATAGAGCAGATGCTATGCTCCGAGGATAACTGGATGGAGATAAGCGCATATGTGACAAAGTACGACTCGAACTTAGAAGAATCGAGAAAGTAAGGCAAGCACAAATAGCTGACATGGAGAGAGCAGCTTAAAAAAAAACATAAATCTAACCAGCCCCGCGAAGTAATATCTAACGGCAGTCCCCCGAGGTGAGTGGTTGACGGGAGCGAGGGTGTGGTTTAGTACACAGGCGTGCGACTTGTAACCGTCGTTTCAGTTACACGAATCGTGCATGCTTGTAGCACGGGCTGTTAGTATCTATGAAGATTCCACATCCGTTGGCGCATCAAAAAAGAAAAAAAAAAAAAAACAGCGCACCCTGTCACGCAGAATCACACCGGACGTACATCAATGCATATACGAGGGTTGCATTTTATATTTCGGGATTAGAGAACAAAAACAAATATTGATCATCGAAAATCACTTTCAAAATATTCCCCATGAAGATCTATACGCTTTTGCATGCGTTTGAACCAATTGTCGAAGCACTTTTGCCACTCTGATTGAGGTATCTCCAACACATGCATTCTGAATGCAGCAACCGCTTCTTCAGGTGTCGAAAAACGTTGACCTCTCAGTTTGTTTTTTACGTACGGGAATAAAAAGAAGTCATTCGGTGCCAGAAGAATTGGGTGCTCAAAAATGCAGTTGTCGCAGCCGATGTGTGAGAGCTCGCATTGTCGTGGTGAAGAGTGATCCGTCTTCGGCGGTTGGTTTTCCTGATTTCTTGGAAGACAACTGGCAAACAAATGGTTGTGTATCACTCAGAATTGACTGTTCTGCGTTGTTCTAGTGGTACGGTTGCGACATGTCCAGTTTTTCCGAAAAAAACAGGCGACCATTTGCTTGGAAGTGCTTCGTGCGCGAACAGCTTTTGTTGGATTTGGCTCATCTTGAAACACCCAGACAGTCGACTGCTGTTTACTTTCGGGCTCATATGCGTAAATCCACGATTCATCACCTGTCACGATGTCATAGACGTGTTTCGAAGCACCCCGACCGTATTTTTTGAGCATTTCTTTCGACCAATTGACACGAGCCTTTTTTTTGGGCGATTGACAAATTGTGTGGGATCCAACGCGAACAAATTTTTTTGACAGTCAAATGTTTATGCAATATTGAATGTATGCTGGTTCCACTAACGCCTAAGGTTGTCTCAATCTCACGATAGGTCACATGACGATCTTCCAATATCAGTTCGCGCACAGCATCAATGGTTTTCGGAACAACAACTGATTTTGGACGACCTTCACGAAATTCATCTTGGAGTGAACTACGACACGATTGAATTCACCATACCCTCGATAAACACTGGTCCTTGATGGAGCTTCATCGCCAAAAATTGAATTAAGTTCATCCATGCACTGTTGCTGAGTTAATCCACGCCGAAAGTTGTAAAAAATAATCGCACGAAAATGTTGACGATTTAATTCCATTTTTGGGCCGAGATGAATCTTTTAAGTTACTGTAAACAACACAAATAGCGCTCGTATGTCAAAACGTTCTGAGTGCGTATAACCTCAAAAATGTCTGTTGTATTCCAGAATACTACCCTTATTCGCTTTAACACTAACTCATGTCCTTTCAAACACAACCCTTAAAACTACATCCTCACATATCTTACATTCTCAGTTCATACTATTCATAAATAAACAGACACAATATTCTATATCCAGTCACTTACACCACATTTCATAAATAAACAGACACAATATTCTATATCCAGTCACTTACACCACATTTCATAAATATGCCCCTTTTCATAACAGGCACATTTTTCATTTCAAAACATGGCCACTTTGATTTTCGTTCAAAGTTTATTCAAAATTCTAAGTCACAGAGACTTCTAGATTGTTTTGTTCAGTTTATACGCCACAGTCAGTTAGAACAAAATGTTCTATATAAACAAGTAAATTTATATGAAAAAAGTAGAAAGAAGAGAGCTCAGCTTGAGATAGCTGAGTTCGATAAAATAAAAATAAAATATTTAAATAAAAGAGATCTTTTATTCTTTAATAAATAATAACCTCCACGCTCTTCCTTCGAAAGAGGAATCAAGGCGTGGGAGCCGTAACACTGGTGGCAGCGGTGGGATCCACGAAGGCTGGTGGACTCCCGACTAGTGGACTCCTCGAAGGAAGACCGATCCACGAAGACTGGTGGACTCCCGACTAGTGGACTCCTCGAAGGAAGACCACTCCTCGAAGGAAGACCAATCCTCGAAGGAAGACCGATCCACGAAGGACGACTCAATCCTCGAAGGAAGACTTAATCCTCGAAGGAAGACCAATCCCCGAAGGACAACTTAATCCTCGAAGGAGGACTCGATCCCAGAGGAAGATTAGTGCAAGATAAAACCCTAAAGAGGGAAGGAAGGTCCTCCTTTTCGACTTGGATGGCGGAACATTCGATGTATCGAGCGCAAATAACTCCGTAATTTCCTTTGCCGATGAGTTCCAGAGGAAATCTAAATTAACCTCAGTGGCAGCAGATGAAAAAAAAAACAAGAAGACAACACCTCAGAAAAAAAAGAACAAAACATTAATCAAAAAAAAAATATTATAAAAAACGAGAACAAAGTCAACATATATTAGTAGTAAGAATCGTTAGCGAAATATCAATTTTTCTGTTCATTTTTCCGTAGGAATATTTTTACCTTGGAACTTTTAACTTTTCCCTTTTACTAACAATTTTGTCCGATAGAAATTATTTCGAATATTCTCTTTCCAGTATTTCGACGACATTTCCGTTTTGTCCTTTTCGCCGAATTTTCTTTCTCTACAGCTTTGGGACCAAATTAACTTTCTTTTTCATATATATTGAATAACTAAAAGAAAGGCCATTTTTATATACCGTAATTTTAAGAAGTGATTTTGCCATACATTGATTTCAGAGTTTTCAAGATTACGAGTCCGTATTACACGAGACAGGCGGCTAGGCAGGGGGAAGAACAAATCCACTCTCTACAAATACACCATAACCCCCCTGAAATGGCTCTTTCTGTCGGAATTTCTGATGTTTTCAGAATCGTCCCCACCTTTGACGGAAAACCCTGCGACCTAGATAAATTTATTTCCGGGGGAGACGTTTTATTTAGATGTATAAAAAGGGCAGACCCGGAGATATATGAAACATTTTTGGAGCTAGTCAAAAATAGACTAGAGGGTCCTGCCTATGATCTAATTAGGTATAGCACAATTGCTAAATGGGAGGATTTAAAGGATAAACTTGAATCAGAATATAAAGAGGAGCAATCTCGGTCAACGGCACACAATGAGTTGATATCCCTGAAACAAAACTTCAGAGAAACCGTTCGGGAATACGGAGATAGAGTTGCGAATGCTCTGAGGACGCTGAACTCTGCTACGTGTGAAATAACAGCAGACGCGGTGGTTAGAGAATTCTTGATAGAAGAAAACTCAAAATTGGCAGTGCAAATATTTGAGGATGGTCTCAAGAATGAACAACTGAAAATCCTAGCGAAAGTCCATGGGGGAAGTAGTTTAAAACAGTCTATTGCACATGTAGTATCACATGCTGCTCGAATGGACAACTCTCCCAGGCCATATAACTATAATGACAGATTTAATCGAATAGTCTGCCAAACCTGCGGTAAGCCAGGTCATTCTCAGGACACATGTTATCGGAACATGCAGTCCAACAATTTTCCGAATGGACAACCAATAAAAAGAGAATATAACATTATATGCAATTTCTGTGGACGGAATAATCACACAGAGAACGAGTGTAGATACAAGATATCTAGGAATGGACCATCCTTAACAAATTACCAACAAGGTACAACAACGCGTAATCCATTCCGAAAAAATCCTACCGAAAATCGTTTTAGTGAAAATCCTAGAATCACCAATAGACAAAACGATAAGCAAAATGTTCACTTTTCTCGGGTGCAAGAGTCGGAAAACGAGGCCTGACGCCAACCCAATTTTATGGAAGACAGACAAAAATTTTTCTATTTATAACATTAGATCTTTGGCAATAGATAACGACAATTTTAATGAAGCTCCTAACCAAATAACTAAAGCGATACAGATAAACGAAGAGAAACCAAGCACTAATATAAATATTCCGATTCATACTCCAATTTTGGAAAATAATTCAGCAACACAGAGTGAAAATTCGAAATTTTCAGCAGTAGTAAAGACTGAAATCCCTAATATTTCGGATATCCCTATTGACAACACAGACACTTCAGCAACCAAGACTGAAAACTCAGCAATATTAAAGACTGAAAATTCAGAACTTGCAGAAAATACACTAACAAAAATCCCTCACATTTCGGCTATCCCTATAGACCACCCCGACACTTCAGCAACAAAGACTGAAAATTCAGCAGTGGTAAAGACTGAAGATCCAAAAGGTGCAATAAAAATCGAAACCCAGGTCAGTTCAGTAGTTAACACTGAAGAACACCATGTTTCAGCAGCAAAGTCTGAAGGATTGAAGGTTTCTACAGCAGATATAACTGAAGAAATAGTTCAAACAGCAAATAAGACTGGGAACCAAGATGTTCTAACAGCAAATAAGTCTCAAGAACTATACGAATCAGTAAATGAGACTGAGAAACTAAACGATCCATCAGCAATGAGTAAGACTGAAAAGGTAAACGTTCCGACAGAAGTTAAAGCTATAGAAATGATGACATTGAGCCGAAAACACTAAACATTTTAAATAACGATACTGAACAGCAACACGAAGTAATGAAAATTGAAAATAATAATTCAATTAAAATAGGAATTGAAAAGAAAAACCATATAAATACCTTACAAATTAACTTTTACAACAATAAACATGTATTCGAACACAAAATAAGAAAAAATAAAAAGGTACACAGTCATTTAGGACAACTGAGATCATTTCTTAAGAAATTTTTTGGTATCATGCAATTCTATGCAGTCATCATAATAATAGGCCCAAAAAAGTTTTGGAATATTTTCCATAAATTTAAGGAAAAGATAGACACTTAACAAATGGCCTTTGTTTTTATTCAATATATAAAACAATTGTAAGAAATGACGGAAACGAAAAAAAAAAAAAAAAAAAAAAGAGGTAAAAAAGGAGAAGAAAGAAAGAAAATTTTAGAAAAAAAAAATTTATTATATACTGGGATATAATATATTTTAAAATATATATTGGGATATAATTCGAACGAAAAAGAGAATTTTGAGAAATAATATTAATCATATATATAGAAAAAAAAGAAAAGTTGTTGGATAATAAAAGAAAAGGTTCCAAGTGGAAATATTAAGTTAGTTAGAAATATTTAAAGTTAGTTAAAAGATAATGTAAGTAGACTATAAATAAACTTTTAGATTATTGTGACCTATTTTTCTAGTATTAAGAACTTTTGGATTTTTGTAACTTTTGATATAAGATTAACTTTGAACGCCATTGTAATTGGACGAAAATCCAAGTCGGTAATTAAACCTAATCTAAGCAATAGTTAACAGAACATTTTTTCTTCAAGGATAATTTTCTTTCTCGAAGAAGGGTGGGATGTTGTATTCCAGAATACTACCCTTATTCGCTTTAACACTAACTCATGTCCTTTCAAAGACAACCCTTAAAACTACATCCTCACATATCTTACATTCTCAGTTAATACTATTCATAAATAAACAGACACAATATTCTATATCCAGTCACTTACACCACATTTCATAAATAAACACACACAATATTCTATATCCAGTCACTTACAGCACATTTCATAAATAAACAGACACAATATTCTATATCCAGTCACTTACAGCACATTTCATAAATAAACAGACACAATATTCTATATCCAGTCACTTACAGCACATTTCATAAATATGCCCCTTTTCATAACAAGCACATTTTTCATTTCAAAACATGGCCACTTTGATTTTCGTTCAAAGTTTATTCAAAATTCTAAGTCACAGAGACTTCTAGATTGTTTTGTTCAGTTTATACGCCACAGTCAGTTAGAACAAAATGTTCTATATAAACAAGTAAATTTATATGAAAGAAGTAGAAAGAAGAGAGCTCAGCTTGAGATAGCTGAGTTCAATAAAATAAAAATAAAATATTTAAATAAAAGAAATCTTTTATTCTTTAATAAATAATAACCTCCACGCTCTTCCCTCGAAAGAGGAAGCACGGCGTTGGAGCCGTAACATGTCCAACTTTACGACAAAGCTGTCAATTGCCGGATTGCAACGCTAGGGTTGCCAAATCCCGAAACATAAGAGGCAAACCTCGTACTTGTAATAATCCTACATAAAATAATCGCTACCTATTTACGCGTCGAAGAAACTCTTTATTAATTATATCACTTGATACTGCCTATCACCCACATAATTTCCTTTTCAATTGTCTATAACGTAATAAACTACGTTTCCCACCTTGGAGTTTTGAAACTTCCAAACAATTTGATGAGACGGTCCAACTAAGAAGTGTTGTAGAATCAAACTACTATATTAGGCAGTTTCCCGTTAATTCATTTATTATTGCATAAAAAAAAAAATAAAAAAAAAAAAAAAAATATATATATATATATATATATATATATATATATATATATATATATTTATATATCGATACCTTATTTCGTAATTCCTCCATCTTCCAGCCTCTCCATGCATTTATATTTAAGAATAGATAGGAGAGGTATCAAAAAATCTATTATATAAAAAATCCACAATTCCGCAGAAATAATGCAGAAGCTTATTGAGATACCTTCACAATAGGACAGGTTTGTCAGTTGAACCGGTATAGTCGCTGTTACATATATGTCAAACCCACTTATCGTACCGGCCATTAATGCTGATTATTATGTGTGTGTGGTAGAGTCTAGTTTCATAATGAAATAGTTTCCAATACTGGAAACCAGTTCTTTGGTGATCTAATTAGGAAAATAGTTTTTATTTTTAGTATGTTGCTTATTTGTCCAGACCATGTAGACAAATGGAAATAAGTAAGTTTAAAAAATTATATGGTGGCATTAATAGATATGACTAAAGGTCGACTAGACTCACCGCCTTCATCAGAATTTAATTTAAGAACTCTAAACTTGCCGTTTTTTTTTTTCTAGATTAAATTGGTCGCTTATTAAAGTGAACATGTGGTCAAAAATCTGAAGTGATATAGAGTACGATTTTCTGAACTTATTGAGCAACAAAAATCAGAAATAGTTCTGTGATTCTTAACAACGGACATCACCAGAAGTTTACAAACGAAAGATAAAATACTTTAATATCTCAAAAGTTGTCAAGCATTTCCGGGTCGCTGTGTCTTCTGTAAACGAAGCCATCGACTTCATCAATATGTCAATCAGAAAGTGTATTGTGTCAAGTGATTAAGTCTAATAAGTTTTACTAACGAGAAGTGTCTAATTTTTACTAACGAGAAGTGTCTTTTCATGCCATTTTGTGGTTTTGCTCTCTGAGTGTGACACTGTACACAAACCTCCGAATGCCAAGGAGCCAATAATAAATATCCATTCGACAGGCGACTTAAAATATTACCTCCACTGCTCAGACACTTCTCTAAAACTTCCCGTGAGAGGAAACCTAAATCGTTAGGTAGAGTAGACCAGCTTTGAATTAACGTTTTTCTACTTTTTTTTTTTCATCTTACACATCTCGCCTATTGCATCGTCTGGCGATTGTTCTCCGTCTGCATACTGTTTCACTCTTTGGACGAAATGCTGAAACGTAGCGTACATTACTTTACGACGTCTGAATCAGGCTGTTGTCCGAATACCTTACCCATATCTTTGTGCGGTCTAGGTATAATATTAAGCTTATATAAAGCCCAGAGTTCTGAGTTCTTCCTGATGTCTCAACAAATAACAAAGACGTCCATAAAAAATAATACCATACTCTTTACCAAGCTAGTTCCTTGAATACGCATCACAATAATTCCGATGACTAAAGCTAAAAAGTCAAAGTATTTACAGAAAAACTCTTCACTTTATGACTCGACTGTCATTGAAATCCCTAGCGGAAGACAAAATTACCATTTAAGGTAATAAAATTCTTCTAATTGATGGCGAAGTAATTTTTATTTTATTGGCCGATGAACTAATAATCAAAGACGGCCTTAATAGCCGGTATTTGCGTCGATGTCTGATATGCGAACAGGTCAGATAGTATCCGATGTTATGAAAAGTGGCACGATATGAGGACATCATATTTCTCATAGTGAATGGGCAGTTTGAATTGACATTAAGTCCATGTCAAACCAATTAGTGGATTAAAACTATAATTATTATACATAAAATATTCTAGTTATTAAAAGTGGTCGACTGCACTGCCAGCGGCAAAAAAAAAAAGTGGGATTCACTATGTGTGTGCAGTAATTGATTCGTGTATCCCTTCACAAATACCCCTCAGAGAATCATTCCACAAAAACTCCATCAGCAGAGGTTCCCTGCTCAGAGACCAACTCCCCAAAGGCTCCCTCCTTACAGGGTTCCTCCTCGGAGGCTTACTCCTCATAAGCTCCTTCAGAACCTTTCTCCTTATGGGTTGCCTCTAAGTTGCTAATTTTTAAACACAACTTATGGACAGAAACTGTGTAATTATATCTCCACAGTGTATATCACAGTCATAACTCTCCACTGTATATTGCCTGATTACATTCTTCACCAAGAAGCATCTGATATAAACTAAAAGCCAGAAATTCCCCAAACCAAGTTGATGAACTACTGTACAATTAAATTCAGACGACAAATGTAGTTAGACTGCCTAACCGCTGTTTGATTCCACATTTCTGGTTCCATTCGCCACAACTTGATAGGAATAAACACTAAACTGATGGCCGACCGAAATAATCGCAAACAGTCACCCATGGAACCTGAAAACCTACAGGTTGGTACATCTCCAAAACTTCTTTCGACCGTGGTCACTGAAGCCTTATTTTTGCCTATAAAGACCCCGATAAGTCGCAATATCTTCTTACCGCTTAAGAACTTGATGTGTCGGGTAACCTTTTTTCTAATATGTGTAAATGAAAACGCGCCCAACTTTAAAAATTTATAACCTAACAAAGAAGATATCGTGAAATGTTTATCAACTCCTCACAACAGTGATACTGAGGCGGTTCTACGAACCACACAATCAACTATAGTTTGAGATATCGTCGTTCCACCAAGGAACATACTCACCTATATCCATTACACGTGCCCCAGACACGTTCCTCAAAAGTCCTTCTTTCCACCTGAAACAAAAAGTAACATTCCATATACCCAACATTCAATTCAATGGTCAAAACCAATCGCACTAAATATTCAAAATTTCCTAATATTAAATTCAATGCATCCATTCAATTCAATTCAATGCAATTCCTCCATTTACTCAATTCATCCAATTAAACGCATTTATCTACAGGCAAACAGAAAAATGCATATCTCCTCATATAACTAATAGCAATTAGCGCCCTAAATTCCTTGCAAGGGCACAAAACCAAGAAGCGCACGTGTGCAAACAAAGGCATAGCGTTTCGCCACCGACACACAATTCTTGCAATCATAAACATCTTAACGTATATCTCACGCCAGATGTTTTATGATTTGGAAATACGACCTGGAAACATCCAAATTCCACGGTTCCTTTGTTACCCATCTGAAGCGTATGAAAACTCTTGTTGTCTTAAGCCAGATGGGTAACGCAAACAAACCCCATGAAAGGATCGAGAAATAAGTGGCGGTACGCTTGATCCTTCGAAACAAGACTCCGATAAAAAATCGAAACGAACATTTTCTCTTACAGATAAGAAAAATTTGTTTTTCAGATGAGGGGAAGAGAATAGGAAAAATAGAAATTTGACAAAACAGAACAGTTAGAGAACCCCGACGCGGAGGTATCCACACAGCGCATTAAATCGAAAAAGAAATCGGCCGACCCGAAGTCTCTTCACTTTTCAAATACGTTTACCGAGTGCATTCGCGGAACTGCCACCTAAGGCAAACGAAATAAACGTAGACATTCGGCATTCAACGTACCGCAATTCAACGCGCGCAGACCTGTGATCCTCACGAAGGGCGTCGGGATTGTATTTATTGGGTTATTACATTGTTTCCCAAAATAATTAGATCAAGTGCGGACAGTCAAGACTGAGACTGGCACGTTATCCCCGTCGCGACACTTCTTTGGTATTACAATGTGTGACTTTTATATTTGATCAATTTCGTGCGAACAATAATTGATAGACTACATACGATCGACAGACACAGTTAAGGATATTTGCAGAAATTAATGCGTTAGAAGGTGTGGTAGAAGTTGTTATTTTATTATACTCGTGTATCAAGAATAATTGTGTAATTAAAAAATTAAAAAAATCGAATTAAAAAGTTAAAGGAGGGTTTTCTAAGAAAGAAAGAATTTGCGTTTTAATTGTAGCTGTCTTCGCTCCCTGTGTCGCTTTACATTTGGAACAGTGTCGGCGGAACACACCATTCAGACATTACACAAAATCCGCCAAAATATCACTGTACTGAAAAAAAAATACGCAACGATATTCAGAAAATGCGCATTTAAAAAAAAAATAGACTCATTATTTTTTGTCCACAGTATGGATCTACAAGAAATTTGACTGTGATGGTCTAAACTATCTTTTGAGAAGTTAAATTGATCGTTAATCTTCCTCAATAACGATGTTATCGCTGTAGCCGATTCTGCCTTTTATATGGAACTTTCTTCCACGCAGAGTAAAGAGTATCAAACTTAAGTCGAATATGGTTCAGACTGTCTATTACCATTAAAGAATTGAGGCATACATCAAACAATACTGAAAAAAAAACCGAAGGAAACCCAAGAAGGCTACGATTAAGTCAAATGCGCATATTCACCATCAAAACTTCTTACAGAACCAGAAAATAAGGCGAAAATATTACACTCTCCCACACGTAGTAAACTTTTCAGATTTTTTCGGAACATCGAATTCAAAATTCATCGAGAAAACAGAAGAAAAGGCGAAATTACTTCCTGTACATTATGTAGCCAACTCAACGCACCCTAATACAACTTCAGTTACGGCTTAAGCTGGCAGCAAACACACAATCGATAAGATTTGTTTTCGAACGTGTACTTCCCCGAGCATGAAAGTCTTGATTATTACGAGAATTGTGTGTCCAGATATCATCATCATTATCGTCATCACCTTATTTAGCAAGTCTCTCCACCAGTCCCGATTTCGAGCCGATGTCATCCAGTTTGGCACTCCCAAGCTCTGGGCGTCTCGGTCTACGCCATCCCGCCATCGCAGACAAGTTCTGCCGCGCTGTCTCCTTCAATACATCTTGCCACAAAGGACTTCGCTCATTCTAGCTAGGTGTCCAGCCCATCGAAGTCTACCGAGCTTGATTTTTTTTACAACATTAGCTTCAAGGTAGATCGCGTTCAACTCATGGTTATAGCGTCTCCGGAATAGTCCTCCCTCACATACGGGCCCAACAATTCTCCTTAAGACCTTCCTCTCGAACGCAGCTAAGAGTTCATAGTGCCTTTTATTGAGCACCCAGGTCTCGGATCCATACATGAGTACTGGTCAGACCATGGTCTTGTACAGTAGTAGCTTGGATGTTCTGGATAAATTTCGGGATTTAAAGAGCCTTGATAGACTACAGTAGGCTTTGTTGGATTTGATCAGCCGTTCGCGTTTTTCTTCTTTCATATTGTTATCGGCTGATGCTATGGACCCAAGGTAGTTAAATGATTGCGTCACTTCAAATTCGTGCCCCAATGCCCTGATAGTTTGACAATAGTCCCTCTAGTTGTAGCGCCAGAGTCACGGATTATTTTCTCCAACGCCAGGTTGAAGATGAGGCAGGCCGGACCCTCCCCTTGTCGGAGTCCATTAAAGATGTTTATTGGTTTGGACAGTTTGACCAACGTTAGGTCTTCTCTTCACAGAAGTTGCCACTATGTACTTAGTTTTCCCCTCATTAATGTGCAGTCCCAGTTTTTGTGCCGCCTGCTCGATATGGGTGAGGGAGTCCTGTACAGCCGATTCGGTTCTACCCTCTAGTTGTGACTCCAGAGTCACGGATTGCTTTCTACAACGCCAGGTTGAAGAGGAAGCAGGCCAGACCGTCTCCTTATCGGAGTCCATTAAAGATGTTTATTAGTTTGGACAGCAATCCCGCTATTTTTACTTGACTAGTTACGTTGGTCATGGTCAACCTACAAAGTCGTATCAATTTGTTTGGAATGCCGAACTCTCTCATGGCATTATATAGTTCTACCCTGGCTATGCTGTCGTAGGCGGCTTTAAAGTCTATAAATAGATGATATAATGGAATCTTAAATTCCAGACATTTTTCCATTGCCTGCCTAAGGGTGAATATCTGATCAATTGCTGATTTGCTTGGGATGAACCCACACTGATATTGACCAATGATGATTTTAGCGTATTCAATCTTGTAGGATAGTGGAGAGTATCTTATAGGCGGTACTCTTCAATGCTATACCCCATATAGCTGCTGCACAGCGTGATATCTCCCTTCTTATGTATGGGGCAAATTTTACCACGACGCCAATCTTCCGGCATCTCCTCTTGCTCCCATACGTGCACCACGATCTCATGAATTGCATGATGTAACGCTGTTCCCCCTTGTTTGATCAGCTCAGCTGGTAAGCCATCACCTCCAGAAACTTTTTTTCATTTGAGCTATCTTATGGCTTTTAATGTTTCCTCAATGCTTGGTGGCGGCAGCATTTGGTCTTGATCTGTCATTGGTGGAGCCTCCAATTCCTCTGTGAGCTGACCATTTAGCAATTCATTGAAGTGCACTTCCCATCGCTCCAGAATTCGTTCCGGATCGGTGATCAGATCACCCTCATTATCCTTGCAGTAAGTGCAGCGTGGTGGGTACCGCGTCATTTGGTTATTTAGTAGAACTTCCGCGCCTGGTGCGGACCTCAATCTCTACTTTTTTCTATTTCACAGACAAGGTTTTTTTCCCAGGCACTTTTCTTTTGTCTGTGAAGTCTTTTTTCAGATCTTCTGAACTCTTTGTATTTCTCCTGGCGTACCCGCGTCCTATGAGACTTCTGCATTGCCCGGTATGCAGTATTCTTACGTTCAGGCGTTAGTTTGCCCTAGCCATCAAACCAGTCGCTCCGATCTCTACGACTACTGCCTAAGATGGAGTTGGCAGTACTAATGACAGTATTCTTAAGGCGTGTCCATTTCTCTTCACGACCGGCATTCTCGCCCCAGGACTTACTCTCCCTCCGTCGAGCTCTTCGAGGGCGAGTCCTAGCGTATGGCCAAAGGTGTTACTGGTATTCTCATTGCGTAAGGCAGCCGTGTTGATCCGAACCTGATCCGCGGATGTAATACGTCTCCGTAAGACAATCTGCGCTCGGAAAATTATACCAAGAAGATGGTGATCCGAGTCGACGTTGGCACCTCTGTTCGTTCGTGCCGTTATCAGGCTCGAGGAGTGGCGGCGATGTATCAACACGTGGTCAATTTGGTTGCGAATGGCTCTGTGGCGACTCTAACAGATACACACACAATTCACAGGCAAACTAGTGAAGAGCACCGAACGAAAAATCGAATAAGAAAATACATCAGAGCCGTATACCAAGCGATAACATAACAATTCACATCAGTGGAGTATAGTCGAGTTTTAAAATCGAATTATAAAATCGGCCAGTAGCCTGATGGGTAACGCTTAGGTTCAATTTTTGGTGATTCAAACTGTCATAGCGTCAGTTCGAATTACACGTTCTTCTTCACTATTATTTCAAACGCTATAATTGGTGACCCCGACGTGATCTGTACACGCAGCACACAGCTCCCGTAGTAAACAGAACTTCACACACGATCATGACTTCCGCATAGAGCACCAACACACTTGTCTGCTCCGATGTTCTCTCGTTCTCTCCGTCGTTCGCAGCGAAGCTGATCGTAACGCAGTTACTGAGGAGGGAGTGGTGTGGCATCTCTAACAGATACACACAATTCACAAGCAAAATAGTGAAGAACACCGAACGAAAATCGAATAAGAAAATACATCAGAGCCGTATACCTAGCGATAACATAACAATTCACATCAGTGAAGTATAGTCGAGTTTAAAAAAAAAAAAAATCTAAAACACGGCCAGTAGTCTGATGCTTCACTGCTTCGCTTTTCAACCGTTTCATCGTGTGTTCAATTCACCTTCTTCACTATCCTTGCTAAACGCTATAGCTCCATCGGGTGATACCCAGGTGGCTTTGTGGATATCTTTACGCGGAAGCCTGGACTTGCAACGACCAAGTTTTTCGATGCTGCCAGTTCGATGACTCGTAGTCCATTGTCATTAGTGTTCTCATGCAAACTATGGGAACCTGCGTAGTGCCTGAAAACCGGCTCTCGACTTATTTCACATTCAAATCACCAAGAACGATTTTCAAATCATATCTTGGGCAGGCATTGAGGGCCTGTTCGACGTTCTCGTAGTATTCTTCCTTTTCGTCGTCTGGGGACTCCTCTGTAGGTCCGTGAACTTTTATGAGGCTTATGTTCTTAAACTTGCCTCATACGCGAAGAGTGCATAGCCTTTCGTTTATTGCATTAAAGCCGATGATGGCAGGCTTCAGTTTTTGGCTGACTAGAAAGCCTACCCCGAGCACATGGTGTTTTGCATGACAGCTGTCCATGACAGCACCACTCTCCGTCCATCTTATTTCTTGTAATGCTGTTATGTCAGCATTATATTCGGACAGGACATCAAGTAGCTGCTGTGCAGCTCGAGCTCTGTAAAGTGAGCGGATGTTCCATGAGAAAATTTTCAAATCGTTTGGCCATTTTAGTGTCCGTGGTCGTCGTCGTATATTCGGTCCATATCCGAGACTTGTTGAATTTTCCATAATAATACGTTTTTACGGGCATGGTTATTAGCCTTGCGCCAACCTTTCTCGGGATGTCACTGCATGCATTCTTCAGTACTTGGCGGGTGCCAAGTAGTTATCCAGGGGTGTCACGTGGAGACTGCATGTCAACTTGGATTGAACAGGGACAAGGATCGTCCTGGCTTTCGCCGGGTTGAAAGCAATCCATGACTCTGTCCTGTGTGTTCGCTCCCATTCCCCAGTGTCCAGATGTCATTTCCCCTAAACTCTTGAGTGGGAATTCTCTTTTTCCAATGCGAAAACTCTCCCATCTATCCCGTTTATCTTGTCAAGTCACACACGAATGGAAGTACGGGAATATACAATCAATTTTCATTTCGCTCTTCCTACCGATCCATACTTGCTTGCTGTTGAACGTTAAGAAGTCACTGACTAACCGTCAATTTTCGAAAAACATAGAAGACCTTCTTAACAACCGCAAATATAGATTTCGTAGCAACAGGTTCACAAGAGATGTGTTGGCGTATCTTACCGTAAAGTGGTAACTCCTCCCTCCGCTGCTTTGGTGAAACAAATTAATCGCATGGAATTACGGCGTTTTCAATGATAGTGAGGAGCATGAGTTTCGAACCGACGCTATGACTGTTAGAATAACCAGGATGCTGAACCGATGCTCAACCCATCAGGCCGCTGGCGCGTGAACGAATTACATTTCTAAACTCAAGTACACTCAACTGACGTGGAACTCTTGACGTTATCGCTATGTTATCGCTATGGTACTCGTATACAGCAGATGCTTTTACTTATTCGAATTTCTTTCGGTGTTTTTCAAAATTTGGTTGTATACTGTGTGAGTATCTGTTAGAAACGCCACAAGATATCTAAGAAACTATTTGACTATCTTTGACACCAAATCTTGTCATTTCATTTCATTTTTAAAACATTTTTTATTTTTCTTTTTATATTCTTAATTTCTAAATTAAAGGCTAGACAAAAAATGCTTAAATTCTAGCTTAATTATCTTATATAATAACTTACTGGTCCTTCGCAGACGCTCTAAGCTAAACATTACTTAACATTTGTATAATTTGCCTTTCGGCGACAGAACTTTGTGGAAGTACTGATAATTAGTTGAAATACAAAGAAAAATTTGAAAAACTTTGTCAATTTTTTTTTTTGGTTTTTTTTCTTAAAATTTAACTTACTTAACTTACCTACTTTTTTTTTTTTTTTTTTTTTTTTAATGTAAAAACACTTAACCTAACTTAACTTAATTCTTATACTACCCTAATTCTAGAAAAGCTAAGTCTATGTAAGCTAGCTGATGATACTATGTTTCTATACCGACTTTGGTATCCAGGTCTTTATATGCCATTCAACCACCAGAACTGTTGACGCTGTCTAATACTATCGTCCCGGTCTCTGTGGAAGATAGCCCTACTGAAGCGCAGGAGCTCTTCTTCGGTGCGCGTTACTTCCCGTTCGTAGCACAATCGCCCGTCTACAGATGATCTACTTACATGATAGATCAACGGAATTCCGGATCTATCCTGTATAAGCCCGTTCATATCCAAGTCAAGGAACATCTCTGGTGGAACAAAGCCGTTGCGACGCACGCTCTCATAGTACAGGGTGTTTGGATAATAAGCCCCGAAAGTTAGGTCATTGGACGAGCTTATTGCTCTCGCAATATGTCCTCTGATTAATTTAATCATAAAATTATCCACCCTATTTATGTACGCTTCATTATATAAAGTCTCATTTGAGTAATACTTTTTATAGTCCGATTCCGGTGTCCGATATAATCTGAGACAACTTCTGAGACACTTTCTTTCGAACACCCGAATCTTTTCCATCCAATTTGGACCTATGTTGAACCATACTGGACAACCATATATGAGCATTGGCCTGATTAGCGTCATGTAGCATATTACTTTTACCTTGCTGTCAAGTTGGCTACTGTGAAATAGCCTGTGGGGCTTTTCAGGGCCCGAAGAGCCATACATCGCTCGATCCTCACTATTCCAAGCGATGCGACTTACCTCGAAGTCGAACTTTCAGCAAGGTTACGTAACCTTGCTACGGCATTAACCGCCAGCCAGATTGCTGGAATTAATTCAGTTACCCCAAAGGATAACTGACATGAATACCTTTTAGGCAGCTTACCTTTCTTTGGGGGTTTTTCTTCCAACCCCTTTTTCTCCACCACCATACCTGAAAACATTAAGTCCACGGCAAAGATTATCACCTAGCCGTGGCATCGAAAATTTCATCCTCGGGCATGTATTGCACTCAGTGCATCTCGTTCCCATAGCCTTATGCCATGGAAACAAAATCAACACGGAGTTCATTGATTACTCGTTGTTTTTGTTTGTCCATGGCACCCCTAGCATGCGGCTATCAGGTCCCATCAGTTTGCCACCGCCGACAAGGTTTCGGCTGATGCAAAGCAAACATTTCACTAATTACCAGCAATAGCTGGTTTCCTATTATCGGTCTCCACCGATCAGGGACCGCAAACAAGCAACGAATTGGATGCAGCCATCAAATGTTTACTTTTAATATCTGGCAATGGCTGCACCCTATATTCGTTGCAATACCTAAACATAGCATTTGCACCACAGATTGTTTATGGTATATACAATTCCCTATTAACGGCCGCCAACCGTCGGCGGACCTGGGAAAATTTCACATCCATCAACCCAAATGTTGATTTATGGCCTCTCCTAGGGTGACCAGATCTCCGGCTTGTGTTGTTTTTTTACCCCAGATGGTTCCGTTGCCGGCAAGTATTGCACAATCAATTGTGTACACAGCCGCAGGCCATGCATTGTTTGTATTCGCAGGAGATGCAGTTGCGACGCTCGCAACCACCCTCGATCACCGGACGATTGTATGCGATGCATACACATACATACGAAATGTATGCCATATTTCCCGGTCCAATCACGATTGACTGCCTCGAGTCGATCGTGCAGCTCCTCCTCTTTTTGCGGTTTTCTTTTCGATGTCTTTTTTCCGTCGGCAGCGAATAACTAGTCAGATTTCATTATTCGTGGCGTGCGCACATGCCATAGGGCAAGTCGTGTTTTAAGTTTGAGCCGAGCCATTTCTTCTTCGCTCATTCCAAAAAATAATAAGAGAGCCCAAGTCGTGCGGTGGATTATTGTAGTCAACTCAGTCGATTATATGAGTTGATCACTGTGCAAAGTGTTCTGTAAATAATATCGATATTAAAGAAGTCCAAAAACAATAACTATCTGTGAACGTGTGAACCTTTAAATGAGTAAATGTCCAGAACAATGTCTGCGTGAATTCCAGTAGCGAATGTTAACCTATCAATGTGTAAAAGTCAGGAACAATAACGATTTGTGAATGTCAAAATCAACCTATATGATAAAACCAGAAAGAAACACCGTTCGGAGAAATAGTGAAATAAAGAAAACTTTATATAAACAAAAACACTCTAGAGTTCTTTTATTTATTCATCCTTCGTCGGAGAATTGTTTGCAGTGATAAACAGTGGGAGTGTGGTAAACCTACCGCCCATGACGGTGCACTAGCCAAAATTACCCACAAGCCTCCTTGTCATAGCAAAAGTTTTCCTCGCTTTGAGCAAAGCAGCCTCTACATGTCTGTTGAAATACAGATATTGGTCTAGCCAGATGCCCAGGTATTTAACTAAACTCTTGGTTTCCAGTTTATCTCCATGCGGTCCCACGATAACTAGCTTTCGCCAGTTTTTCCTTGTGTCGTACGTGGCTTTATATAATGAAGTTCTAAATAGGATGGCTTCACATTTCTGGAAGTTGATCTTAAGTTTCCAGTCATTGCAATAGCGTTGCACTTTGTTGAAGTCTCGCTGTATTAACCTATTTATGATCGCAACTTTCGGAGCTATTCTGTAAATTATGAGATCGTCTGCGTACGCAATAGCCTGCGGAAGTGCTTCTAATAAGTCGCTAATGTAAATGTTAAAAAGAATCGGAGAGAGTACCGCGCCCTGTTGCAAGCCATTCTTGATATTATACGTTTTATTAGAGGTCACATTACCACTTTTGACCACGAACCTCCTGTCCTTTAAAATATCGTAAAGTACATATAGTAAAGGCTTATGTATGCCATGTCTGACCAACTTGTAATACAACCCTTCGATCCAGACGGTATCAAAGGCTTTTTCCAAGTCGATCAGACAGGCGCCTGTGCATTGGTTCCTACATTTATTCCATTGTATGTCGGAGACTAGTTTAGCTGCGGCATGTGTGGTTTCATGACCCGCCCTAAAGCCAAACTGGTTATTTGGAATAATGCTATTGTCGTCTACCCATTTTAGCAGAGCTTTGTTAATGATTTTTTTCAAATACTTTACTGATGCTTGGGAGTAAACTTATCGAACGCATGTTCATTGGGTTTGTACAGTCTTTGCCCTTTTTTGCGATGGGCTGAATGATTGCCGTTTTCCAACGCGCGGGATAATATGCATTATTCAACGCGTTGTTAAACAGGACCGTGTATATATCTATTGCCTTTGGGGGCAGGTTCTTGAGTACGATGTTAGGTACTCCATCTATTCCCACTGACTTTTTGCTTCTTAATGAGTCGAAGATACTCTGGATTCCTTCCCTTGTTATTAAAAGGCTATTAGCCACTACACCATTGGCATTAATGTCAATTGACAGATTATCTTCACTGAATTCCGTAAAATCCGGATTCTCCGATTGCCAAAGTGAAATTTCATTCCGGAGGTGCAGGTGATTGAGTAGAACTCTGTCCTCCAGGTCGTGATTTCGGCGAATGCTTTCATTCACCTTGTACATTTCCTGAAAGACAGCTCCCAAAGCTTTCACCTTTTCCAAAGGATCTTCGATCACGAAGAGCTCACTATTGAAGATAGCGTTCTCTGCATCTATGCCAATGTTGGTTAGCAGCTGCTTGTTTACCTGAGTACGTGGGATTTGGAGACACTGAATCTCATTTTGATTATTTCTCCTGAATATTTTATTTATTTGTGGGAACATATTCGGGTTATTAGTTTTTATAGCTCGAATTCTGGTGTTCCAATACAAATGTGTTCCTAATCTATAATTAGCTTTAAGTAATTGTTGGAGGTTTTTTAATCGGGATTTCAGAGATATTATCTCCTGGTCTTGTCTGTCTGTAAACTGTCTGTGTAATTGTTTTAGTTTCGATAGCAGTCTGCGCTTTTGCCTGTGGAGTGCGTTTATTGTTGTGTTTCTGTACATGTCAGTGTGATCTGTAACTGTTGTTTTGGGAATTGTTTTGTCCATTGTTCGTTTTACGGTTTCGTCCATTTGTTGAATGTATTTGTCGATTTCGACATTAGTCAGGTTTCTGTTTACTGGCAGATTAAAGTCATTCGAACGAAGTTCTCTTGTTAATGATCTGGTGAACCGCGGCCATCGCATTGCCCCGTAGTTATAAGGTTGCGGGATCACGAATTCCTCCAGATCTGCGAGCTCGCTCGGGAGCTCCATTACTGCCGTGAATGCACAGTGGTCACTATCGTATTCAATTGTCCGTAAACAGTTTGTGTTTCGTCTATTGGTGTTAAGTAATCTCAGTCGTGAGTCGATTAGCAAGATATCTAAGAACGATCTACCTCTAAGGAACGATGGATATTCGGTAGCTAGCAGGTCAGTTCTATATTCAATATGAAACTGATCTAACCAGCCAGCCAACTGATTTCCTCTGGCATTAGATATATAATTTCCCCAATTTCTATGCTTGGCGTTCATATCTCCCTCTAGAATAAAGTAATTTTTGCCCAGGTGCAATTGTAAGCATCGGAAGAGAGTCTCGAGCTCTGCTATAAATAGATTATGTTGGTGCTCCTCAGGTGCGTAGACCGCAATCGCATACAAACCCCTTCCTTGCTGAAGGGGTATGCGTACGATACAGGCTTCCAGCACCCGGAACCTGCGCACTTCTCCACTATATATAACTTTATGAGGGATCCCTTTTCTAATAAAGATTGCGACACCCCCACATTTTCCACATTTTTGTAAAAGATCTGTTGTCTCATAGGTGTCGGGTTCATTTTCCTATTAAACTTAAACTCATATGATTGGACAATGGTTCGAGTGCTTTTAACGTTCACTTTACTTTAATTCTAAATGAAATTGTACTCATATCATACTGAACTTTAGTTTTGAAACTTTTATTTATTTCAGGGCTGACTCAGCACTATAGGTTCTGCTCTCCTTAGAAAAGTACGCGTGCAGCTTGATAAGTTAGTGACTTTTTGAATTTGAAATTCCCTGCTCCCGTCAACTGCCAACTATAAATAGGCTATTGACACAGTTTGAGCAAGCTGCGCCATTTATTTTGTATTTGACAGCCATTGAAAGCAGGCAACCTCGTGAATTTTAACGAAAATGGAAAAAAGTTAACTTTGTGTCCTACATAATTATTTTTTTGCGTAAAAAAAACATCACCGAAACCAAGGAAAGGCTTGATAAATACTTTGCGGACTCTGCAAGAGGTGGTTTACTGGGTTCCGTTGTGATTGCACTATCACAAGTGACGTCGATCGATCAGGTCGCCCAAAAGAGAACCTCACGCCAGTAATCGTCGATAAAATCCATGGAACGATGTTGAACGACCAGAGAATGAAAGCGCGAGATACAGACTCACATACTCCACACCAAACAAACGATCAACCGCAAGATATGGACCCATGTAAATATATAATCAACACCAACCTAATGGAATTTTTCCACATGATAACTACGAAAGTCAACACGATAGCCGATAGACTTTCCCCCATGATAACAACGAAAGTCGACATAATATAATTACAAATCAAAAATCATATAAATACAGAAGTCAATTTACAGTAAGTTAGTCTTAAGCCTGGATCAATAAATATACGAAATAATTTTAAATGAAGTTTAAATAAAATTATATATTTTTGACATCCCAATTTGACTCATTAATTGGCGATCCTGTCAGGAGGTATATTTTCTTTACCTTCTCGGACCATAAAAAAAACCACAAGTTGTATAGCAGCCTCATAAAATGTTCCCGTATTGAAAAAAAAAATCTGCACTTATAAAGTGGAGTAAATGAAACTGAAATTTAAAGGAAAAAGTGGAAATAATCTTTTAGCTTGACACAGTCAAATAATTAAAAGTGAAAGTGAAGAAGAAATCGCACCTGACGTTACCAAGGTGACTACAATGGCAGAACTACTGGCGCAAATCGCTCATATCGCAAACAACCAAAAAGCATTAGGCCCGTAGAATCTACGACTGAAAAATATGATGACAAGACTACAGTCACTCAGACTCAACAGTGTCGAACATATAACTATTGTCCCAAAGAGTTAAAATCAGAGAGTTTGTCCCTACAGAGCTCGGACCAAATAGACACAAGGATTTCCTGGTTACCTGTATTCAATGGTAACCAGGACTACTACAGATCGTGGAGAAACATGACATGGACTGTCATCGACAACATACAGAATTTTCAAGGTACCAACAAATACTTTACATACAAGGGTGGCTGAAAAGTTTCCGACCTAACAAAGATACAAGACATTTTTTCTCAAAATTTATTTATACTTTTCAACATAGTCTCCTTGTAACCCTACACAATTTCACAGCGATGTTTCCATTTCTCTAACCCGTCCAAATATTCCTCGGCGTTTTTCTCTGCAAAATAACTGTTCACGAAGGTGATTGCCTCCTCATCTGACGAAAATCTCTGTCCTTCGAGCGCAATTTTGAGATTAGGGAACAAAAAGAAGTCGCTTGGGGCTAGATCTGGTGAGTAAGGCGGATGGTCAAGCAGTTCAAACCGTAATTCGTGGATTTTCGCCATGGCAACCGCTGAGGTGTGAGACGGCGCGGTGTCTTGGTGAAACAGGATTTTCCTTTTCTGCAAATGTGGCCGTTTTTCCGCAATTTCTGCCTTCAGTTGGTCAAGTAATGATGCGTAGTATGCTCCTGTAATAGTTTTTCCTTTTTGAATATAATCGATTAAGATAACTCCATGACTATCCCTTAAAAACTGTCACCATCACTTTCCCAGCTGAAAAAACAGTTTTTGCTTTTTTTTTTTTTGGAGCCGATTCCCCCTTTGCAGTCCACCGTTTTGATTGTATTTTTGTTTCGGGCATTGTAACCCAGTTTCATCGACAGTAATTAATCGGCGTCAAAACTCAGATTTATTGCGCCTAAACTGCACCAATAGAGCGTTGGAAATGTTCATTCGAACACGTTTTTGGTCTAACGTGAGCAAACGCGGCACCCAATGTGCGGACAGATTTCTCATGCCTAAATCTTGATTTGATATGTGACAAACACGTTCTTTGGACATTTTCATAGCCTCTGCTATCATCATCATCATCATCATCATCATCATCATCATCATCATCATCATCATCATCATCATCATCATCATCATCATCATCATCATCATCATCATCATCATCATCATCATCATCATCATCATCATCATCATCATCATCATCATCATCATCATCATCATCATCATCACCATCATCATCATCATCGGCACTACAACCGGCAACCGGTCTTGGCCTTATTTAGCAAGTCCTGGGGGTTGTTAAATTTTCCATAATGATTTGTTTTTTCCGGTCAACGTCATTAGTTTTCTGCTATCACTGTCACTTTAATTCGGCGATCATCTAACACCATTTGGTGAACTTTAGCATCGTTATCGTCAATTGTTGCAATTTTTGGACTCCGAACGTTCATCGTCTCCCAAGCTCTCATGGCCACGTTTGGATTCAGCTGCCCAAAATTTCACGGTGGTAAATTATGGTGCAAAGTCCCCATACACTGAGTCCAACTCATCTTTGATTTGCGTCGGCGTATTGCCTTTCAAAAACAAAAATTTAATGACAGTTCGATACTCAATTTTATCCATTTTCACAAAAACACTCAGATCGACTCAGTCAAACGACTGTCAAATAAAAACTACGCCTCCAAAATGGCTAAAATGTTTAGTTTAGTTTAGTTTAGTTTAGTTTAGCACTACAACCGGGAACCGGTCTTGGCCTTATTTAGCAAGTCCTGAGGCTTGTTAAATTTTCCATAATAATTTATTTTTTCTGGGCAAGGTCATTAGTCTTGCGCCAGTGGCCCCCCGACGGGGAATCGAACCCCGGTCTCCCGGGTGACAGGCGGGTATACTAACCACTATACTATCTAGGAGCCCGGCACAACAACATTCACTACATTTTATTGACGAGTGCTGCTATCTTCACATTGAGATCACGCCATCCTCGTACGCAGTCGACAGATTTAATGATATGCTAAATGCCCCCATTACTATTACTATTTATTGGCCTATAGGAACCCGGAACTTCATGACCTCGCGGGCTCGACTCCGTCATCGTCATCCTGTGCACTCTCCTTCCACGCTTGACCATCTGATCCGATCTCGTCAAGGTCAAACCTCACATTGTTCGCCCATCTCCTTCGCGGCCGTCAAGAATTCCATACACGGTCCTATCGTTGGGTGAGTTTGTAGCGTTCTACGAACGCACAATTCCACCCAGGTAAGGTTCCTACCCTACAAGGAACATACCTACCCTGAAAACGTTACACGCGCCTACAGACGCGTGCCACTAAGTCCGCTAGGGCCCTCAAACATTTAGCCAACGTTGAGCCCGACACTAGAAATCAAGGAACTGAACGTCCCAAAGCTTTCAATATCAAGCTCAACAAGTCGATTGTAGCATACCTGAAACAAAGGTAAAAAAATCCATTCATCTTATTCCCAAAGACTGAAATGCGCCGCACTCCAACACTGCACAATCTGAAAGCCTGAACATCTACACGACGTTACAAGGAATCGCTATCGTCGGTAAATTAGCCGACCAACGGATGCATGTGCGGGTGGTCTGCCACAAAGGCCATCAAATCCATCGGCAAACAAGAGAAACGGCAACTTTATGCAATAAAGCATACCGCCTATCCGCTGCCAAATTGTAGGCAACCGTAATTATCTCAACAAGATAATTCGGAATATTTACGAGAATAAAGCCAACAACGGAAATACTCCAGTCCCACGGTTCCTTTGTAGAATTTCACACCCATTAGAAAGGTCTAATGGGTTGTTAGTTTTAACTAAAGAAGTTAAACAAAACTCATGGACCGTACGTCCACCCAAATTGCAGGATATCCTTCGGCCTGCGGGCCAGATGTTTTATGTAAATAAGGCGGCACACGATGAGGTTTTCCATTCTTCCGGAGTGACTTCCTTATCCTATATTGTTTTGATGAGTTGGTAGATCTGTGGCGCAGGTAGTCGTGGCGTCAGTATGGACGCGAGTTCTACTACCTACCCACCATACTCACTACTAAAACTTCCTCTGAAAATTGTTCACTCCACTTAACAAGCCGCACACAAGTAATGAGACGCACTGATGTATTTTATTGTTCCAAGTTTTCTTTATTTATATTGTTCATTTTTTTGTTCAATTATGGTAGATGAAAAAAACTAATAGGACTCTGAATGCGCGCTCAACTTCGGATTCTGAGATATCCTAATTTACTTTTTGGTTTTCTTTAATATGCGTAACACTTTGCACAAATAAAAAGATTAGCGATCCGCGATTGACATTTGACTCCCGGTATGTACGCATCCTCGACGCACGGCGAGGACCGGAAAGCGAATCGACCGTGGCGGTCGGCGGATGGAAAACGACTCAACGATATTCAATCGTTGTCGAAAGAAATTCAGCCAGTGAAACTGGCTCTCTTAAATTAAGGATGCATTTCCTGTTCTAAGAGAGACGTAAAGTCTCTCTTTGGGGTAACCAACAGATCTCATACAGAAGATCGCCACAGTACACACGTATGTGTGTACACTGGTTCTTTTATGGATCAAAGCTATGGGAAAGAATCTGAACAAAGGCAGAGATAATGCATTCATGGGATGCGAGTCTGGTAAAGCAAACAAAACCGAAACTCGTCGGATACTAATTGGATCTTTGTTTGAGATGTGCGTCGCGGCTAAATAAATAGATGCAGCGCATCGAAGAAATGGTGTTAATGGCTTTTGGCTAGATTACCGGGAAATGGTGTTTATGGCATCACTGGTAAGGGTAAGCATTGAATTTCTATTTGCATTTGCTTATGCTGTAGGATTTAATTGGTGCCAAGATATGCGTGTATTTGTTTTGGTCCCTGGGGTGTAGGTAGCCAGCCAATGTGTTTGTCTGGTGATTTATGATACATATGATGAAGCTGGGATAGGCCAACTCAAGGGTAAGGTTTCCTGATTATGCGGTTGTATTATACATGAACCGATGAATTTTCTTTCAGGAAATTTATGATAAGCTCGGAAAGAAATCTTATAGGGGATTTTAAATGCGAAGTTATGCATGCAGGTAAGAATTCTCTTTTCCAGGGGCTTTTTCGATTACAAATCTGTTCTCTTTAATGCGTGAAGCATTTAAGATGCTAATGCTATTGCATTAGCGAAAGCTTATGCAGACTGGGTGAAAGGTATGGGGGTTTTTTAAGAAAGCGCACCGTGGGGTTTGGCGAAACCGCCACAGATCTTTCGAGCGGTTGCCTCTTCTCCATGCTCCATAAGCTCTGTCGGTATGCAGTCGACTGTGGGAGCCTTGTTGTTTTTCAATCGATTGCGTCTACAACTTCGTCAAAAAAGAGCTCTGGGCTGTATGTACGTCTGGTGCGTTTATTTGTGGTTGATGGGTACGCAGATTGAGCAGGTTCTCAAAGTACTGCTTACATATTGTCACGATATTGTTTGTTTCCGTGACCAGACAACCGTTTCTGTCTCGATTTATTTTAGCTCTCCCTCGGTGGCCATTTCTAATTGAATTTATGACGGCATATATACCTCTGATATTCTTTGCTCTGGCATTTTATGGATTTTTTCGATCCGAGTCTTCTCCCATTCGCATTTGAAGAGTCTCATTGTCTCTTTCCGAATTGTCGCGTATCTTTCTGCATTGACTTCATCATATCTTTCTATGTGGGTCACTCTAAGTCGTTTGCGTTCTTCGATCTTCACCCTGCATTCATCGTCGAACCAAGGTTTGGACATAATTTTTTTCTTAAATCCTAATACCTTTTGGGCTGTTTGTTTGATTACGTCTCTGATCGATGTCCATTTAGTGTCCACACTGTTGGTTTCCTCTATTTCACTATTCACATTCTCTAGGATGCTAAACCTATTCGTTAGTTCGTCTTGATATTCAGCCCTTTTGCGCAGGTCTTTTAGTTTATCAATGTCGAACGTTTTGCTCGTCTCCCTTGACTGCCCATGTGTGATTGCTGCGAGCCGACTTCTAATTTTACCCATCACTAGAAGATGAACGGAGTCGCAATCTGCTCCTCTATATGATCTTACGTCAGAGATATTCGGGTGGTCTCTTTTGTTTATGAGGAAATTGTCTATTTGGTTACCCGTCACCCCGTCGGGTGATATCCATGTGGCTTTATGGATTTGCTTCTGCTCGAACATCGTACTTTTCACTACCATATCTTTTGACGCTGCTTTTGACGCTAATTTTAATCAACTAATGAAGAAGACCTACGACGCAAAGTTAAGTGAATTACAACCGACGGCATAGATGGTGGGACACCATTTTTCTGAGCAAGGGGGGAGTTAACGCATCTATCAATTATGAATCATCGAATATTGTCGATAAGCAGCATACATTATCCTGATGGAATGAAAGAAGTTGACACAACTGCTAATGAGGAATTAGCAAGTGTTGGCGATAAAAAGTATGCATCACCCCAACGAAACAAATGAATAATGAAAACATAATATTTATACTATTCTTAGCCAGTAAGCCAAATAAATGTTTCCTCTTATATCTAGAGAATAATAAAATACACGGAGGGATCTGAGTAGCTCCTAAGAATAACATTTCTTTATTCCATGAACGAATAGAAGTATTAACTCGCGCGATGGGTGCCGCGATTGCTCACACTCGGCCATAAGGGCAACCGTGTGACCACTTCAAAGGAGTGTTTGGCGTTGTTCAGTCGCAATCCAAACAAGTTTTTTCCCCCGTTTCGTTACCGTGGACGAAACCTGGATCCACCACAACACACCAGAGACCAAGGAATAACAATAAAGACAGTGGGTTTCTCGGGGTGAACATGAACAACACCAAAGAAGGCCAAGATGGGTCTGTCGGCCAACAAGGTCATGGCCACTGTTTTCTGGGATACACGCGGTGCTGTTCATATCGTTTACCTTGAAAAGGGTAAAACGATCACCAGCGAATAATATTCAGAGCTTTTGAATAGATTCGAAATATATTTGAAGCAGAAACGACCGAAGAAAGAACTGCTGTTCCATGAGGACAATGCACAGGTGGATACGTGTGTAGTCGCCATGGCAAAAATCCATAAAACGGGCTACGAACTACTACTCCATCCAGCATATTCTCCAGATTTAGCCCCCTGCGACTATTTTCTGTTTCCAAACGTTAAGAAAGTGTTGGGCGGTAAGAGATTTGGGTTGAATGAAGAGGTCATCACAGAAACTAACTAAGGTATACAAAAAATCGGAAATCCCTGGACTAAAGGTGTCGAGTTAAAGGGATAGTATGTTGAGAAATAAAATGCTTATTTGCCGAAAAAGTTATCTTTTATTCCATAAGTTACTGATTTATCAAACTGCCCTCGTATATATAAAATATTTCACACATTACACATTGCCGTCTGTCCATTTTCTTCCACTGGTAAATTCTGATTTTTCTTAGACAGTTTGAGTCTTCTTCTCTTTATTGGTCTGTAAGGACCCGAAAACGGAAAGCCTCGACTACGCCACAGAACATTAAGGTCGATAGATAATTTTTAGTTACCTTCGCCTTGTTTTTTGACCCATTCCAACCAAGGTCCACCCTGGATGTAATCTATATTCCTTTAATGTATCGCATGTATAACATTCTTTTTCTTTCAGAGAAGGAGAAGGAATTCATGCTTAATAAACTGGTGAAAGAATTTGATGATCGGTGCAAGTCGTCTTTTGGTGGTAGAGTTGAAGCCTAGCGAAAGTCCTCAAGGTCGTCCAACATCCCCAGAATAATGATGACATCGGTATAAGAAATCAAGTCTTTCAACGTTGCTCAATATTTGGACAATCTATTAAAACAACAATGCTGGGGAATCCGACGAAATCCGTCTGCGTTGGTGAGCAATTAAAAAAGTGGTCCCTTTGGATGTTTTGGTTGAAGAAGACTTACCAACTGATTAGTTCTCACAAAATTCCATGGATGAATATATTATGTCAATTTACTTTTTTTAATTCAATACGTTTTTCATACTGCTAGTTTTTGAAAATTAAAAGCTACATACTGAGTTTCCTTTTAAGGGATTTGTGACTACAGTAAAAAGCAAAACAAGACGGGCGACTTATTGTTTATTGTTTTTAGCATTGTGCCTTGTGCAGAGGATTCCGTAATCCTTCTATCGATAAAAGTTGATCTATCGGGAGAGCCTCGGCGTGGTAGAAAAGTTGACGTAGTGCGGAAACTGAAATTACAATGAATCATTCGCGTTATGCTGACAGAGCCAATGTTTAAAGTAGGGTCACCCATGTCAGACACGCTAGCGAGGAGTAACACACAAATATCTGCCTCCCCTAATCCAGGATGTTGCGCGTCACTGTGCCCATTGAATGGTTTGCAGCCAGGGGTATACCGGCTGTATTATAACGACGCCTCTCTAACACCAGGTCGAATCAGAGCAGTAAGTAGTCTTTACCATATCACATCGGGGTTTTTATATGGTAGACTATTTGACACTAAAGTCGATTGTAAATGAATAAGGCAATTGCAAGAATATAAGTTAACACACAACTCACGGCCTGTTTTAATATGGCAAATATGTCATAAATCCATTCACACATGCACTCGTGCGTATCACCATCGGCATACGCACTCGCACCACATAGAGTACCACTTCCCCTATAAAATTTACATAAAACTAGTACGTGCCTCATAGACCAACTTATGCACGAAGTCATGCATATCATTGGTCGTAAACATCTCTGCAGACCCGTTCGTGCGTATCACCACCCACGCTGGACATTGTCACACACTAGCCTTTGTGACGCATCCGATCTTCGCAGCCTCCACGACAGCAACAATGTTGCACCCATCATCTCCCAGCTAATTATCTACAGCACACCAATGTTATGACCCAGCATCCGGGACAACGTCGCATGGCAAATGATATAAATATAAAATTGTAACTTAGTCTGTAAGTTAGTTGCCTGGCGATAAGCCAGAAATAAAGATCGATTTTTAAAAACTCAAAAGTTATCTTTTAACTTTAACTGGCGCCCGAGCAGGGACCCGCTATAAAGAAAATATATCGTTCAGTGTAATCGGTATTAAGAGTGCGGGTTTTAAAAAAAAAAAATAAATAAATAAGTTAAACAGATGGACTAAAGGTGAAAAATAAAAAGAATAAAAACATACATAGTGGATCCTCAAGCCGACCGTTTCAATGGCACGGACCAGACCATCAATCCGGAATTTCGAGCTAATTTAAGTGAACTGGACAAGATACCTGACGTGGTACGATCTCTGAAGGATTTCACCGGTCAACCTGGAGAGTTCAAATCCTGGAAGAAGAGCGTCGATAGAATATTGCAACTCTACTACGACATAAAGGGAACGCCAAAATACTTTGGTATTTTGAACGTTATTCGCAACAAAATCATTGGCCAAGCTGATGTGGTATTAGAATCGTATAATACTCCATTGGACTGGAAATGCATCTCTCGATGCCTGACAATGCGTTATGCGGACAAACGCGATCTGTCAACACTTGAATACCAAATGACGTCCCTTATTCAAGGAAATCTTACAGTTCAAGAATTTTATTTTTCAATTCAATTTTTATTTGGTAGATAATTACATTTATGGTATATTTTACAACTAGTACTTAAGAGATTTAGGAAAGCAATTCCTTTACAACTATAATCTTAAATCTATATAACGACAATTTCAAGAATTGTATCATTCGGTTTATTCGCATCTGTCTTTAATATTGAACAAAATAGGTTGTATGGAAATCGGTAACGAGTCGTTGTCAATACTGACTCAAACGTATAGGGATAAGGCTCTAGATACATTCGTTAGAGGTTTGAGAGGCGATCTGCCAAGACTTCTCGGTATTAGGGAACCTACCGATTTACCACAGGCTTTGCATCTTTGTCTTAAGTTAGAAAACCAAAATTATCGAACGCAATATGCTATCTCTCACAATGGCCCATCTCGTGGATCTTATAATCACGTTGCTCCTCCACTTCCACTTCGAAAAAATATACCTAACCAATACAATAATCAGCCACAGGGAAGCAAACCTACTTTTTATCCTCAATTAGCATACCTACCCCAACTTCCTAATCTTAACCATCATATGAATAGAAACGTTTACAGGCAACCGTCATTTAATCCTAATTATCATCGGAATTACGGACAGTATAATACCCCCGTTCCGCCGCGACCAACTGCACCAAAACCTCAACCAAGACCAGAACCTATGGGTGTTGATCAATCCATCCAATCAAGAGCAATGAACTATATAAATAGATCAGGTCCCAACAGGATTCTTGGAAAAGGACCTCCGATGGAACCACAAGGAACAGCAAGACCATTCAAGTATCAAAGGAACTTTCACATAGAACCGCAAGTAAATAATGAAAATAATCTTATCCAACTACGAGCAGATTCGAGATTCTCAGAATAACGAATACGAGCAATCCTTAACGGAATACGTAGAGGAACAAGAACATCACAAAGGTGAAGAACAAGAAATTGTTGACCTATCTGATGTTCATTTTTTAGATTAAGCTGCTCTTCACTCCCATACTTCGAGTGTCGAGCGAAAAGCGGGCAAATATTGAAAGTACTAATTGACACTGGTTCTAATAAAAATTATATCCAAGCAGACATTGTTCCAAAACCCATACCAAATGATCAACCCTTCTTTGCAAATTCTATAGGTGGAAACATCAAGGTTAGTCACCATACAATAGCTAATTTATTTGGGCTTAAAGAAACAAATATTAAATTCTTCTTGCTCCCTTCTCTTAAATCCTGCCATGCTATTTTAGGAAATGACAGTTTAAAGGAATTATCAGCAGTAATTCACACGAAAGAAAAGTGTATGGTCATAAAAGACAAAGTAAGGATTCGTATTAAACAACGTGCCTACACGGCAGTAAATGAAATAGTCGCACAGACTAATCACATGAATGCACAACAAGAAAATAATATTAACAATTTGGTCCAAAAGTTCCCAAATCTATCCACGGTTGTAAAAGAGGATACCCATTTCGAAAACCTTAAAACGGTATTTCAAACCCAAGATAAAGGCAACACCTTTACATTGAGAAACCCAAAAAGGACATATAAGACATGTTCGAATTCAATAAGCCCATACCCTAGTTCATCTCAGAACAAAACCCAAAAGAAATTACTCTTACAAAAATCCACAACAACCGAACAAATTACAAACACTCAAACGTTCCATAAGAGAAATAATATGTTGAAGAAACCCAAAAACCCCAAGGGCAAAACACCCATGTGGAAAGGCCCATTTCTCGTTACAGCAGTAACACGGCCAGACAAAACAGCCATCGAAGTTGGCCGAAAATTAATAATAGTCCGCAATGGTAGGTTGAAACCATATTCCAAGATTGGTTAGTCCCGATTTTCACTTATTACTCAGCCAAACAACTCAAGGACCTCGAAATTTCACAATATGACCAGGTACGGAAATAAATAATAAAAATAACAATTAGATGCACAGATTAAACAAATAACTTACTTTATTACATGTTACTATAAAAATTTAAAAACAGTAAAAACAAAAAGAATTATGATTACATATATACTTACATACAAATTATAAAGAAATCAAAAAGAATTATTAATAAGTAATTGTTAATTACATACAAATAATAAAATTATAAAGATTTGTTAATAAGGATAGTTATACAAAAATTAACAAAACAAAATTGTTAAAAGTAAACTTACACCAAAATTATAAAAAACAAAACACAAAATGAAACTTTATACGAACATGAAATTTTATAAGCAAACTACAAAATAATTATATTACAAATGTCACGAATAAAATATTAAAAATTGTAAAAACAAACAAATCATTTAAATTGGAACTAATGTTAAGCCTACAATATAAGACAAAACTGCTTAAAGAAGAATTAATGAATGTAATTTACGCTATCGAACTGGCTAAGTCCAATATTGTAAGTTCGCAAATACTCTCAAAAGCAGAAATAAGTATAATAATGAGCGAAGTAAAGAAAACTCATGTTCCATATAGTAATTTTGAGGAAGCCTTAAAATTTGTTGATGTAAAAATAGCGTTAAATTCAAATAAATTAATATACATTGTAAACATCCCAAAAACAGAGGAGACAATTTTTGAAAAAATCATTATAAAACCTGTTAAAAGAAATAATATTGTAAATAGAATTAAGTACAGTAATGTTATAAAAAAAAAAACTTTAATATACGGTATAATAAATAAATGCCGAACAATAAATGAGTTATCCTTATGCAAAAGAAATGATATAGTAGATATAAGCAATAATAATTGAATCCCTAAACTATTAAGAAGCCAAAATGCGACGTGCAACATGACAAACAATCATCACATCCCACAAGTAGAAGAAATAGCCTCCGGAATCATCCTCCTTAACAACTTCAACAATCAAATCGAGATAAATGGAACAACAAAGGTACTACAGGGAACGTAGTTAAGTTAAGTTCAAAAATACTACGGTCACTGTTAACAATCAGAAATACATAGCAGAGGAAATAGCCAACATTCAAGCCTCACCACCTTTACTGCACATATCCTCTGATGGACCTGAATTTGAGGAGATACTTTCTTTAGAGCTTATGAAAGATCTGCACATCAACAATACTAAGAAAATAGAATCAATAAAAATAGAGAAAGAAACTTACCAGATTGTCAATTACTCTCTTTTGACCATAGTTTTCCTAATACTTACTGCACTATTCCTCTTAAAGCTAAGAGCTCAGAAGAAGACTAAAATAACTATCGTCCCAGAAGCTATTCCTTTGAGGACAATGCCGACTCCGAAGCAAGAAGAGCATCCACCAGAACCACCACAAAAATTACCTAGCATCTTTAACCTGCCCTTTGAATAACCTTTTGCGAGGACGCAAAAATTTAAGAGGGGAAGAGTTAAGACACAACTCACGGCCTGTTTTAATATGGCAAATATGTCATAAATCCATTCACACATGCACTCGTGCGTATCACCATCGGCATACGCACTCGCACCACATAGAGTACCACTTGCCCTATAAAATTTACATAAAACTAGTACGTGCCTCATAGACCAACTTATGCACGAAGTCATGCATATCATTGGTCGTAAACATCTCTGCAGACCCGTTCGTGCGTATCACCACCCACGCTGGACATTGTTACACACTAGCCTTTGTGACGCATCCGATCTTCGCAGCCTCCACGACAGCAACAATGTTGCACCCATCATCTCCCAGCTAATTATCTCCAGCACACCAATGTTATGACCCAGCATCCGGGACAACGTCGCATGGCAAATGATATAAATATAAAATTGTAACTTAGTCTGTAAGTTAGTTGCCTGGCGATAAGCCAGAAATAAAGATCGATTTTTAAAAACTCAAAAGTTATCTTTTAACGTTAACTGGCGCCCGAGCAGGGACCCGCTCTAAAGAAAATATATCGTTCAGTGTAATCGGTATTAAGAGTGCGGGTTTTTTAAAAAAAAAATAAATAAATAAGTTAAACGGATGGACTAAAGGTGAAAAATAAAAAGAATAAAAACGAGATATCCTGAGGAAACGAGGCCCCTTAGTAGCCGATCATCGTTGGATCGACAAAAAGGAGTCAGCCAGATTGACAGCCGCCTTAGGATGCAGCTAACTTCACTACTGTAAGTCATTTTTTTTAATATATAAAAAAAAACTAAATTAAATAAAAACATTTTATTGAGAAACAAAAAATTGAAATTGAATATTTTGTTTAAAAAATGATAATTGAAAAATAAAAAATCGAATATTTTATTAAGAATTAAGAGTGAAAAACTAAAAAATTTTAAATAAATGTTTTTTTTTTTTTTTGAAAAATTAAAATTAAATATGTTGTAATTAAGAAAGTGAAATTTAATAAATATTTTTCGAAAAACATTAAAATTAAATAATTTGGAAATTGAAATTTAATACAAACTGAGATTGAAAAAATTAGAAATTGAATATTTAAAAAAAAAACAAAATTAAATAATTAAGAAAGTGAAACTAAGAGTGGAAAAATTAAAAATGAAATACTTTTTGGAAAATCAAAATTAAATATTCTATAATTAAGAAATTGAAATTAAATATTTTGTTAGAAATGAAGAAAATCGAATAGTTTTTGAGAAATTAAAATTAAACATTAAAAGTGAAAAATTAAAGTTAAAATTAAATAAAAAAGTAATTTACTAAAAGTGTTCTATTGGAAATAAAAGGATAAATTTGAAAATTAGTAACTTAAGAAAATTGGAATATTTTTAATCAATTAAGTTCAATAAGTAAAGAAAGTGACACCAAATAATTTGTTAGTAATAAGATAAGTGAAAAGTGACACAAAAAAGAAATATTTTATTACATATTCCTTTCTCATCTAAAATTTCCATTTTCTCTTGTCTGAGTGAAATCGTTGTTGAGTTTTTATATATCTTGAGAGTGCATTAAATTGAAGATCAGTATGCCTAATCCAAACTTAATAAGACCAGCAGTTTTGAACGCGTCTGAATCTGTTGCTGCCCAGCAACAACGAGCAGTAACAAGTGAAGAGTTGGAAACTCTCATAACAAGAACTGTTCAACGTGTCCTGCAAGACCAAGGACGTCAATGGGTCCAATCCATAGTGGATCCTCAAGCCGACCGTTTCAATGGCACGGACCAGACCATCAATCCGGAATTTCGAGCTAATTTAAGTGAACTGGACAAGATACCTGACGTGGTACGATCTCTCAAGGATTTCACCGCTCAACCTGGAGAGTTCAACTCCTGGAAGAAGAGCGTCGATAGAATATTGCAACTCTACGACGACATAAAGGGAACGCCAAAATACTTTGGTATTTTGAGCGTTATTCGCAACAAAATCATTGGCCAAGCTGATGTGGTATTAGACTCGTATAATACCCCATTGGACTGGAAATGCATCTCTCGATGCCTGACAACGCATTATGCGGACAAACGCGATCTGTCAACACTTGAATACCAAATGACGTCCCTTATTCAAGGAAATCTTACAGTTCAAGAATTTTATCATTCGGTTTATTCGCATCTGTCTTTAATATTGAACAAAATAGGTTATATGGAAATCGGTAACGAGTCGTTGTCAATACTGACTCAAACGTATAGGGATAAGTCTCTAGATACATTCGTTAGAGGTTTGAGAGGCGATCTGCCAAGACTTCTCGGTATTAGGGAACCTACCGATTTACCACAGGCTTTGCATCTTTGTCTTAAGTTAGAAAACCAAAATTATCGAACGCAATATGCTATCTCTCACAATGGCCCATCTCGTGGATCTTATAATCACGTTGCTCCTCCACTTCCACTTCGAAAAAATATACCAAACCAATACAATAATCATCCACAGGGAAGCAAACCTACTTTTTATCCTCAATTAGCATACCTACCCCAACCTCATAATCTTAACCATCATATGAATAGAAACGTTTACAGGCAACCGTCATTTAATCCTAATTATCATCGGAATTACGGACAGTATAATACCCATCAATCCGGAATTTCGAGCTAATTTAAGTGAACTGGACAAGATACCTGACGTGGTACGATCTCTCAAGGATTTCACCGCTCAACCTGGAGAGTTCAACTCCTGGAAGAAGAGCGTCGATAGAATATTGCAACTCTACGACGACATAAAGGGAACGCCAAAATACTTTGGTATTTTGAGCGTTATTCGCAACAAAATCATTGGCCAAGCTGATGTGGTATTAGACTCGTATAATACCCCATTGGACTGGAAATGCATCTCTCGATGCCTGACAACGCATTATGCGGACAAACGCGATCTGTCAACACTTGAATACCAAATGACGTCCCTTATTCAAGGAAATCTTACAGTTCAAGAATTTTATCATTCGGTTTATTCGCATCTGTCTTTAGTATTGAACAAAATAGGTTATATGGAAATCGGTAACGAGTCGTTGTCAATACTGACTCAAACGTATAGGGATAAGTCTCTAGATACATTCGTTAGAGGTTTGAGAGGCGATCTGCCAAGACTTCTCGGTATTAGGGAACCTACCGATTTACCACAGGCTTTGCATCTTTGTCTTAAGTTAGAAAACCAAAATTATCGAACGCAATATGCTATCTCTCACAATGGCCCATCTCGTGGATCTTATAATCACGTTGCTCCTCCACTTCCACTTCGAAAAAATATACCAAACCAATACAATAATCATCCACAGGGAAGCAAACCTACTTTTTATCCTCAATTAGCATACCTACCCCAACCTCATAATCTTAACCATCATATGAATAGAAACGTTTACAGGCAACCGTCATTTAATCCTAATTATCATCGGAATTACGGACAGTATAATACCCCCGTTCCGCTGCGACCAACTGCACCAAAACCTCAACCAAGACCAGAACCTATGGATGTTGATCAATCCATCCAATCAAGAGCAATGAACTATATAAATAGACCAGGTCCCAACAGGATTCTTGGAAAAGGACCTCCGATGGAACCACAAGGAACAGCCAGACCATTCAAGTATCAAAGGAACTTTCACATAGAACCGCAAGTAAATAATGAAAATAATCTTATCCAACTACGAGCAGATACGAGATTCTCAGAATAACGAATACGAGCAATCCTTAACGGAATACGTAGAGGAACAAGAACATCACAAAGGTGAAGAACAAGAAATTGTTGACCTATCTGATGTTCATTTTTTAGATTAAGCTGCTCTTCACTCCCATACTTCGAGTGTCGAGCGAAAAGCGGGCAAATATTGAAAGTACTAATTGACACTGGTTCTAATAAAAATTATATCCAAGCAGACATTGTTCCAAAACCCATACCAAATGATCAACCCTTCTTTGCAAATTCTATAGGTGGAAACATCAAGGTTAGTCACCATACAATAGCTAATTTATTTGGGCTTAAAGAAACAAATATTAAATTCTTCTTGCTCCCTTCTCTTAAATCCTGCCATGCTATTTTAGGAAATGACAGTTTAAAGGAATTATCAGCAGTAATTCACACGAAAGAAAAGTGTATGGTCATAAAAGACAAAGTAAGGATTCGTATTAAACAACGTGCCTACACGGCAGTAAATGAAATAGTCGCACAGACTAATCACATGAATGCACAACAAGAAAATAATATTAACAATTTGGTCCAAAAGTTCCCAAATCTATCCACGGTTGTAAAAGAGGATACCCATTTCGAAAACCTTAAAACGGTATTTCAAACCCAAGATAAAGGCAACACCTTTACATTGAGAAACCCAAAAAGGACATATAAGACATGTTCGAATTCAATAAGCCCATACCCTAGTTCATCTCAGAACAAAACCCAAAAGAAATTACTCTTACAAAAATCCACAACAACCGAACAAATTACAAACACTCAAACGTTCCATAAGAGAAATAATATGTTGAAGAAACCCAAAAACCCCAAGGGCAAAACACCCATGTGGAAAGGCCCATTTCTCGTTACAGCAGTAACACGGCCAGACAAAACAGCCATCGAAGTTGGCCGAAAATTAATAATAGTCCGCAATGGTAGGTTGAAACCATATTCCAAGATTGGTTAGTCCCGATTTTCACTTATTACTCAGCCAAACAACTCAAGGACCTCGAAATTTCACAATATGACCAGGTACGGAAATAAATAATAAAAATAACAATTAGATGCACAGATTAAACAAATAACTTACTTTATTACATGTTACTATAAAAATTTAAAAACAGTAAAAACAAAAAGAATTATGATTACATATATACTTACATACAAATTATAAAGAAATCAAAAAGAATTATTAATAAGTAATTGTTAATTACATACAAATAATAAAATTATAAAGATTTGTTAATAAGGATAGTTATACAAAAATTAACAAAACAAAATTGTTAAAAGTAAACTTACACCAAAATTATAAAAAACAAAACACAAAATGAAACTTTATACGAACATGAAATTTTATAAGCAAACTACAAAATAATTATATTACAAATGTCACGAATAAAATATTAAAAATTGTAAAAACAAACAAATCATTTAAATTGGAACTAATGTTAAGCCTACAATATAAGACAAAACTGCTTAAAGAAGAATTAATGAATGTAATTTACGCTATCGAACTGGCTAAGTCCAATATTGTAAGTTCGCAAATACTCTCAAAAGCAGAAATAAGTATAATAATGAGCGAAGTAAAGAAAACTCATGTTCCATATAGTAATTTTGAGGAAGCCTTAAAATTTGTTGATGTAAAAATAGCGTTAAATTCAAATAAATTAATATACATTGTAAACATCCCAAAAACAGAGGAGACAATTTTTGAAAAAATCATTATAAAACCTGTTAAAAGAAATAATATTGTAAATAGAATTAAGTACAGTAATGTTATAAAAAAAAAAACTTTAATATACGGTATAATAAATAAATGCCGAACAATAAATGAGTTATCCTTATGCAAAAGAAATGATATAGTAGATATAAGCAATAATAATTGAATCCCTAAACTATTAAGAAGCCAAAATGCGACGTGCAATATGACAAACAATCATCACATCCCACAAGTAGAAGAAATAGCCTCCGGAATCATCCTCCTTAACAACTTCAACAATCAAATCGAGATAAATGGAACAACAAAGGTACTACAGGGAACGTAGTTAAGTTAAGTTCAAAAATACTACGGTCACTGTTAACAATCAGAAATACATAGCAGAGGAAATAGCCAACATTCAAGCCTCACCACCTTTACTGCACATATCCTCTGATGGACCTGAATTTGAGGAGATACTTTCTTTAGAGCTTATGAAAGATCTGCACATCAACAATACTAAGAAAATAGAATCAATAAAAATAGAGAAAGAAACTTACCAGATTGTCAATTACTCTCTTTTGACCATAGTTTTCCTAATACTTACTGCACTATTCCTCTTAAAGCTAAGAGCTCAGAAGAAGACTAAAATAACTATCGTCCCAGAAGCTATTCCTTTGAGGACAATGCCGACTCCGAAGCAAGAAGAGCATCCACCAGAACCACCACAAAAATTACCTAGCATCTTTAACCTGCCCTTTGAATAACCTTTTGCGAGGACGCAAAAATTTAAGAGGGGAAGAGTTAAGACACAACTCACGGCCTGTTTTAATATGGCAAATATGTCATAAATCCATTCACACATGCACTCGTGCGTATCACCATCGGCATACGCACTCGCACCACATAGAGTACCACTTGCCCTATAAAATTTACATAAAACTAGTACGTGCCTCATAGACCAACTTATGCACGAAGTCATGCATATCATTGGTCGTAAACATCTCTGCAGACCCGTTCGTGCGTATCACCACCCACGCTGGACATTGTTACACACTAGCCTTTGTGACGCATCCGATCTTCGCAGCCTCCACGACAGCAACAATGTTGCACCCATCATCTCCCAGCTAATTATCTCCAGCACACCAATGTTATGACCCAGCATCCGGGACAACGTCGCATGGCAAATGATATAAATATAAAATTGTAACTTAGTCTGTAAGTTAGTTGCCTGGCGATAAGCCAGAAATAAAGATCGATTTTTAAAAACTCAAAAGTTATCTTTTAACTTTAACTTATATAATCGACGATCGAATGGTATCTTATCGATTGTTGAGTAATTCGGGACAATCCAATTGAAGTTAATTAAAAATCGATTATGGAAGTTTGGAATCGGGATTGTGAGAATTAGACGGCACAATTTGTGGATCGATAAGAAGAGAGGGAGGATTTGTCATGCTTTTTAGGAATTGGCTGAGTGTTCGCTGACTTCCATCTGTTTGGAAAACGGACAGTAGAATAAGACAAATAAAAGACTTGCAGTGGTTTAGCGAGCGAAGAGGAACATTTCTTCAAGAGAATTGTGGCTTCAGGACCAGCGTATTTGTTTGTGCTTAGCTCATTGATTGCGCGGGCAACAGTACTCGCTCCGAAGTGAATCTGGCTCATGGTGTCCTGCTTATACTCAAGTTGAGGTGGAACTGTGCGGAGGAAGTATGGTGCGCCGACGCACGGCGCTGATTCCCTTCCATCCCCATCCATCATTCACTGGATACGAAAACACGATCACCAAGAACCATGAGGAAAACACACCCAGGAACTGCAGCACGAAAAATTAAACACTTGTTTGGTCTATTGTAGTGAGAGATCTTTAATTTATTTAAACTACTTAAAATTCGGGAAGGTTCACAATTATTTTACTCGTAAGGTAATATTAATAATGACACGACTCGACTGTTATTAACGCGCATAGTGTATAAACGTGCCGTGCCGTACTGTGGGCACAGCATGGCGAAGGGGAGGAGACCCGACCGCTCTGAAGGTTGAAATACGACTCCCTGGTGAATATCCTCTCCAAGAAGGATATGTTTTTACTTACCACCAGAGAAACATAAAGTCTCTGTTGGTGGAATAGAAAACCAGATCTCGTAATAAAGATCATGGTGGTACACATGTATGTGTGTACATTGGTTCATTCATGGGACAAAGCCATGAGAACAAAACTGGAACAAAGAAAGGGCATAATGTGCACCCATGATGTGAGTTCGACTAAGCAAACAAACCCAATCTCATTGGATGCTAATTGGGTTTGTGTTTGCTTATGTGAGAAGGCCAATGGTAAACGGATCCAGGAATATGTAGGACAAAGGGAATTTATGATCTGAGAGTTCAACTGAGTAAACAAGATGGAACTCATTAGATAGTAGATGCATTTGGGATACTTGAATGGTTTAAATTGTTTGTCATATCGCCAGAACGCCTGCTGAAGGACAGCGTTCTTTTGTTTGTACATGGTACATGCTAGGGAATTAGTTTCAGCGTCTATTGCGCTAATTATATGCAGCTGCGTTGGACTGTTTATCGTTGGGTAAAAGGGGCGCCAGCCAATATGTATGTAGGTAAATTTATTGTACACATGTTGAGGCTGGGAATAGCCAACTCAAGGTGAAAATTCCCTGATTATGCGGTTGCATTATATGTGAACCGATGAGTTTTCTTTCAGAGAATTTATGATAAGTTTGGAGAGAATTCTTTTAGGGAATTTTTTATTCGAATTAATGAATGAAGGTAAGAATTCTTTTCCAGAATCTTTTAGTTAATACATTTGGTCATTTGTTGCGTGAAGCATTTACAGGTGCTTAATGCAGGAAGTAGATTCGCTTTCTCTATTGCACCGGTGACTGGTCTGTCGTCGACTATAAGCGATGGAATGGTTAACGAGATCGGGTTTTGGATGTTTTCTTTTTTACGAATGCATAGAAGTTTCTATTGTACTACCTGTGGGAGAGTGTATTCTTTTTTGTCTCACTCTCTGGCCATGCAAGAATTTTCGTGTTCTCTGAGCTGTCCTAAATCCTTTCCGGTTTTCTTCAGTATTGTTTGACTTATACAACCGGAAGTTCAACTCTTTAGCCTTAATGGCTTCTCCGCACCCGGAATCGAACCACATATTTCTCTTGGGTGTGATAATCGTTACTCTGTGTAGAATAAAGGTTCGCATGCGAAGCAGGTTCGTATCTGTCAATGTGTTCGTTATAGAGTCAACATCGTTATTGAGGAAAAATAACGACCAATTTAACTCCCCGAAAAAGTCGTTCAGACCTTCCCAATTGGCTTTCTCATAGAACCATACTGTTCTTTTGGGAGTTTTCTCGTTAACGTTGCTCTTGGTTGGAGAAAATTTAGCTGACACGAGACAGTGGTCTGAGTGCCTAAGGGCGAAAAAACTTCAATTGTGTATTTGTTCGAGTGGGAGGTGAGAAAGAGATCCAGATCCATGTGTTGGCAGAATGACCATATACGTCTGTTACTCGTCTTGACTCCTTGACGAGTTGAGTTAAATTATTTAGATCAGGAAAGAGCTGGACATATTGACCTTCAGGTGCTGTGTGTCCGTAGTGACGAAGCTGTGGGGGCTGAGGATGTACGGATATCAGCAGGGTCATGGATTCACTTCTTCACCACTACGTTCGTTGATACTCCACGAAATTGTCCTAGAAGAATGCCCAAGATAGGTCGAAGGGAGCAAATAAAACGCACTGATAATATTTACAACGGTTTATTCTTCTGTCTCCTAAGTTTCACAAGTCAGCGGGAAACATAACATTTACTATGGTTTATTTTTTGTCTCTTAAATTTTACAAGCCCGCGGGGAGCGTAACGTTGACATTGATAAAAACGGCGCGAGAGTCCCACTCGACTCGATTCTGGGGGTTTTGGAGTCCGACTCCTGTGACGATTGATTGCTAAAACTCGACTCGGCTAGCTTTGAGAGCGATGTGCGCTCGGCGGTGGTTGTGACTCGACTCGCGATGGAGTCTTGGCTCTGAGAACGACACACTACGGGGCAAGGAAGAGGGAACGGCGCGCACTCTGTAGTGGTTGGACAACGACTTGCGGATGATTGCAAGAGCGATGTACGCTCGGTGGCGGTTGTGACTCGACTAACTAATAAATGGAAAGAAACTAATCATCGCGTCGTGGCGGTTGAGTCATAGCAGAAATAAACTCACTGCCATTTCCTAGGAACTCGAAGGGGATTGCTATGCTTGCATAGGGAGTTTATTTCCGGGAATTCCTGCCGTACTGGCTGGGCTAGATTACTCGGTTGCTATGTGTACCAAGCAATCGGTTTTGGGAACACGAGCAAGTATGGGCATGAGTTTTCGGGGGAAATTGAAATTGCTTGGGTGCGAGCAAGGAATATAGTTTAGATAAGATATTAACCGAAGCAATTTCGGAGAAATGTATGCGGCTCGGTATAGTTGGTGGTGATGGTTAATGTTCCGTTGTAGGTATGAATATGCGTTTTATTACAGCATATGAATTTCGGGGAAATTAAGATTGCTTGGTCGCAAGGAAGGAATATAACTTAAGTAAAGAATTGACCGAAGCAATTTTGGGAAAATGTATGTGGGGTGATGTAATTGAGAGAGATGATTTAGAATGTATTCTATTGAATTGTATTCTGTTGGGAGTTTTGGGAAATGCCTTTCATTGCAGATTGGGAGAAGGATTCTTGCAAGTTCGGGATGGATGCGCTTGGAGATTTTGCATAGTTGCGAATGTGTGTATTGCAGGTTTTGAATGGGGAGTTGGTTAGGTTAGGGTGACGCGCTGTTAGCGGTCAAGATTGGTTGGCATTGTGGGTTGGTTCTCCATGTGGTATAGAGAACTCCCACAAAGCCACTGAGAGTTATGCACGTTGCAATCACCCGCAATATCGATTTCAGTGTGTGGATATAGGCTCAAGATCCTACCGATAGAATCTGATAGAGCATCAAAATCGTTAAAGGATGCGTTTTTATCCAAGTTTGGTTTTCTGTAAAGAAAGCAGTAATGTATGGCACGCGTACGCATATGAAGTTTTAGCCACGAGAAATTTAATTCTGGATTGGAGGAGAGCTCATATTGTGGCAGAAGCTGATAACCAATATCACCTCGTTTGTATGTGACTAGACCACGATGTGGAAAGAACAGAGGCGCTAAGTTACAACCAGGTAAAGTGAAATCGGAAATATCGGTATCATCGGAAAAGTGGATCATTGGGGCCACAGTTGATGATGAATGGCCGGGCCCTCGAGGCTGGAGAAAGTTCGAAATTGCTCGGCGTCGCGGTCTGTGGGAATGTATCATGGCATAAACACGTGTCGAGTATCACCAGGTCAGCCTCAGGAAAACTGAGCTATCTTTTTAGAGCCAAGAACTCCGGCCAAACTTCTTCTCCTGTATAAATCCCAAATTATACCCGCTCTCGAATGTTGCTCTCATGTTTGGAGTTTGGCTCCTAAACATACCCTCGACCTACTTGAGAGCTTACAGAGACGAGCGATCCGCCTGATCGGGGACTCGGCGTTGACGTCGGGACTACACTCGCTATCACATCGAAGGCGCGTAGCTGACCTCTGTCTGTTTTACAGATATTATCACCGGTGCTGTTCTTCGGAGATTCTTGGTATTAGTCCACGCAATTCGGCTTATATGCGCTCCACAAGACAATCCGACGGATCGCATCCGTTTGTGGTTCATCTCCCGACGGCGCGAACTTACCTGCATCAGAACTCGTTCCGTTACAGACCGGGGAAGCTGTGGAACTCCCTGCCCACACGAGTGTTCCCGGAGCGTTACAACCAGCAACTGTTCAAAAAGAACTGCAACAGTTATTTGATGGCATCTCGGGGCGCCCACTCGCCGCTATAGGTTCGCCTCTCCCGAGAAAAGTCTAATAAAAAAATAAATAAAAAAAAGAAAAAATAAATAATAAAAAAAAGAGTTTGTGGGGGTTCTCTAAATCACACGGAGAACCAACCCACAATTCCTACCTAACTTCGACCCCTAACAGTGCGTCACCAAAACCCAAATCTGCAATAGCACACATTCCTAAACATGTAAAGAACACACTTCCCAATCTGCAACAGCATCCATTCCCAAATCTGCAATCGCATACATCCCCAAACTTGCAAATAATCCATTTCCCAATCTGCAATAGCATATATTTCCCAATCCCTAATAGAATGCATTTGTAAAACACACAACAGAATATACCCCGAATCCCACAACAGAATACATTTTAAATCATCCGCCTCATCTACACCAAACCGCATTTACTTTTCACCGAAAACGATTCCGGCTCACTTCCTACCTAAACTATTTTCCTCGCTTGCAACCAAGCAGCATTTAATTTTCCCCAAAACCATTTCAGTTCAAATGCTACTTAAACCATTTTTCTCGCTTGTAACCAAGCAGCACTTAGTTTCCCCGAAAACCATTCCGGATCCCATCCTACCTAAACCAATTGAAACAATACCAATTCCCCCTTACTGGTAAGTCACCAGCACGATGCGTTGCACTTCCACGAAGCAACCATCGCAACGATCAAGGCCCATTTTCCTTTGTCTAACCGACAACCCATGCCCATACTTGGTTATGCCTCCAAAGCCGATTTCTGAGTATACACAGCAACCGAGAAATCTAACTCAGCCTGTACGGCAGGAATTCCCCGAAACAAGTTCTCTATGCACGCATAGCAACCCTTTTCAAGTACCTAGTAAGTGACAGTGAGTTTGACTTAGCTATGACCGCACTGCCACGACACCATGAATGGATTCTTGACCCTTTTAGTCAGCCGAGTCACAACCACCATCGAGCGCTCGTCGCTCTTTAACCTAAACGGAGACCGGGGTGCGCAGTGTGCATTTACAATTAAAGACTTAGAAATAGGGTGTGTTTACAATTAAAGACATAGAAATAAGTCGATCAAAGCGAAAGTGTGCATTTACAATTAAAGACATAGAAATAAGCCAATCGAATCGAAAGTGTCTTTACAATTGAAGAAATAGAAATAAGTCGATCGAATCGAAAGTGTGTATTTACAATTAAAGAAGTAAGAAGATTAAAAGTCGTACGTGCTCAAGAATAAAAAAACAATAATCAGCGAAGCCCGAGCGTTTCATTTGTGGTGTTCCCTCCCTTGTGGATGACGGTTTAGCATCAGACTTCCAAGTGCTCGTAACGTGCCCAAAGTGCGGTCCTCTAGTGGGCGGCTACCAGCGAACGACACCAAGGTATGATACGGAATAGTTGCAAACGATTTAAACTGGCTCAGTGGTGAATGTCCCTTGGCCGAGAGCTCTGGGTAAGAAAAGGAAAACAAAGAAACACGAGGTGCGAACGAGCTTACCGTTGCCGGTGCTGTTACCCGCAACTATCCGTCGTCCCCGGATTTCTGTAGTTGGGTGAGAGTGAACCCGTGCCGTACGCCGGCATCAATATCTTTACCCCCCACAAGTTTACCTGGGTTCCGCTAAGTGGAAGGATTGCTGGTTTCTTGTTATAACCGTGGGCAGACACAGAGGAGAAGTTGCATCTTAGGCCGCGAAAGTTCCAGGGAGCGACGTGAATTTCCTGTTCCATTGAAACGACCCGACAGAGATAACCAATACCGCCTCAGAAAAGGATGTAGGTCAGGACCAGCGATGAATAAACGAAAGCGACCACTACTACTACAGGTGTAAAGCCCTTTTGGTAAGTGCCCCAGTAGATCCGTTCCGAACTCCAAATCACATCCCTTCCATGACGAATATTACGCCACTCACCCATCAAAAAACTCTCTAACGATTATAATTCAATCCAGTGTATTGATGCCCGAAGGATGCGAACAGAGGATGCGAAAAAGAGGAAAACAGACACAAGGGTAGAAGGTTTTCCAACACTGCACATCAGTCGAGTGTATATCTTCACACTTTCCCCAGCACTTAACTATTGTTTGGAGATCCGTTTATATGCTTAGGATCGCACAGATAACTTTGTTGTGCACTCGGACGCTGTTGTGGAAATCCTTTTGTTTGCTTAGGATGCCGTAGTAATACTTGTCACGCGAACCGATGGTGCAATTGGGTATCTTGCGTTTATTTAAGATTGCGGATTGCAGAACTGATCCGATGTTACGGATCACGAGGCAGAAGCACACGTGCTGTCTCGTCGGCGGCCAGAACTCGACTGTCAAATAACATATACAGATATAAATAACCTCAATGATCGATAACAAATCTACATGAAAAGCATCCCGATATTCAATTTTTATTCAATACGAAATACAATAAAATAGATTACCACTACTTCTAGTTCCACTCGCCAAGTATTCAACCGGTTTCGTCCCCCGGTGGTGGGAAGTACCCAGCAAACGTCGCTACATGCTCCCTAAACTGATAAAAAAAACACCTACGAAAACATACGTATCTTCTAGCCGAACTCCATGGCAAACCGAACACCGTCTACTTCGAAGGAAAAACGAAATCTACAGTTATGGTCTACATTCACCAAGAAGGTTTACCCACTGACATCCCCGGCCTTTGTAAACTTTTCCTCAAATTTCACGGAAATCTCAACTTGGCGCCACATAAAGTGTCTAAGGATCTCCAGGCTTTCGGTTGACTCGATAAGAAATTTACATGTTTAACCCAATAGAGCTGGCGTAATACATTTTTTCGACCGTGAGCTTTTACCATATCTTTCGCCCACGATAACCCCTCATAATTTCCCCCTTACCATCTATTACCAGAATGTCAGAGGTCTTCGGTCCCCAGTACTAGCAATCAAGACTTATTTCCTCCCTCCTTTATGGTATATCGCGATGACATTGCTAATCGGCCTTCCATTGACTCCCCTTACCGCGGTGTGCTCATAGCCACCCAAAGAACATTGACTTAACCCTCTTCGCTATGTCCTCCTCGCCCAAGTTCGATTATTTCTCTGACAAATCAAATTACCACTCAAATCAATATATACATCATCATCGGCATTCTGGAAATCAGCATTCTAATGTCATACCTTTGCTTCGGCGTATGTGGTCAGGTATTTTGTTTCAATGAAATGAATTATGACCCAGTGGGAAAATGTGTTCCGGTATCAATGGGTAGACTACACCGCATTAAAGAGGCAAACGACTCTCGGGACGATGTCGCTGCTTTTGTCGACTTTAATCTCCCACATCTACAATGGACTCTATCAGAAGACCATTCCTTCTACACCACCACCCCACCCAGTGCCAAGGAATTCCTTTTCATCAACCACCTAACTGAGTCAAGCCTATATCAAGTTACGAGTAGTAATGTCGCACACCACACGGGCAAACAACTAGACCATATATTTACGTCGGACCGTATTAATTCCTCAGCAGTCCTCACTCCCCCTGTTCTATCTGCATTCGAAAATTGCCGCTTACCCTGTCTTTTTTCCATAATTCCACAGTGTAGCCCACTCGCCCTACGACATTTACTCACATGACTTCCGCAAGGATAATTTTCGCTATACTGACGATGACCTCAACAAAATTTCATTTACCTGAGGGTAGAAGATGCTACTATCCCTATTTCTGGCGATAAACTCCTGCGTCCCTTCCCCCTTGGTTTAACCGCAAGCTCTGTTCATTACGTAATAAAGGGAACAAGCTGTGGGCTACCTGCCTCCGTAATTGCTCCGTCTGCGACTACTCCAACGAGCTCGGCACTTATCTACAATTCAACGGACTCTGCAATGTCATTTACCAAAAGTACCTAACCAAAATTCATGTCAACCTAATAACTGACCCAAACACTTTTTTTAAATTTATTAATCACAAACTTAAATCCGATGATTACCCCCCCCCCCCCCCCCTGCCACCCACCACGCCCTCATATAACTTGGAACTTCAACGACTTCGCATCTCACTGTGAACGTATCTTACACTGACGACTCTTACGTTCCCAACCTCACCTATTTAAAATACTTACCAAATTTCTCCCAGGGTGTATTTCCTTCTCAATTTATTGATCCACCCATGATCGTAAACAAACTAACCCATCTTAAGGGCGAATTCACCCCCGGGCCTGATGGTCTTCCCGTTATATTCCAAAGGTTCTGGGAGGGGAGTAGTGAGAAGTTTCTAACAGATGCACACTCATTACACAAATAGTGAAGAGCAACACCGAACAAAGATCGATTAAGCAAAAGCATCAGAATCGTATACCATAGAAATAGGCCCTGATGGCATCCCTGCAATTCTTCTCAAGACATGCTCATCCATTCTCTGTGCTCCCCCCTCACTGATCTTCAATCTCTCATTCTCCCAAGGCGTATTCTCCCACATTTAGAATACTTCCTAAATCACCTCCATCCATAAGATGGGTCCCAAAAATCATATTGTGAACTACCGCCCCATCGCCAAACTGTCCCACTTACCCAAGATTCTCAAAATGATTCTATACAAATCTCTTAGTTTTCGTTGCAAATATTTTATTTTACCAAAGCAACATGGTTTTCCCAATCGCCGATCAACTACAACCAACCTTGTTGAGTTCACTTGCTTTACACTCTCACCAATAGAGCACCGTAATGAGATCGACATGATCTCAACCGACCTCAGTAAAACATTCGACAAAATCTCCTACAATCTAATTGTTGCTGCTCTGTGGATGAGGCCTTCTCTGGCGACGTCTCAGCTTCCTCCTCTCCTTGTGGACTGTAGTTCCGGCAAAATAACGTTTTACGATTGGAAGAATATTTCGACTTTATTCAACACGACACCACGCAGTTCTTTATTTACCCGACGAAGTACAATTTACAATAATTTAGTCGGTACTTTATTTCTGTACACTCTGTTAGATCTCTTGCAACGTGCGGCGAGGAGTTTCTGTGGCGACCCCTCCTGCTCTGCCCATGTGCCCGCCTTATATAGGTCCGTAGCCGTCGTTTGGTTCACTCGTTTCCTGGGTGCTGTTTTCCTTAGTGAATCCCTGGAATTGGTGCGCTTCTGATCGTTGTTTCCCAGAAACGTGTGCGATGGCGCTTGCCCTGCCTTTCCTGCACTCTCTTATGTGATGGCGATGCCATCGCTAGTACCAACACTACGAGTCGGTGTGTTGGTCTTCGCAGTGTTCCCCAAGTCGCCCTCACGTCCAGGGCTTTAATCCTTCCGTCGGGTCCCGGATACACAGCTTGTACTTCTCCGCCAGGCCACCTACTGTGGGCAGTGAAGAATCCACCACCAGGAGTAAATATCCAACTTGTGGGTGGGTGGTATCTCGTCCGGAGATCCTTCGTGGCATCAGGGTTGGTAGGTATTCATTAATCCATCTTCTCTAGACTTGGTCCACCAGCCGCTGCACTGTTCTTCAGATTGTCCTACCAACAAAGTCGTGGTCATCGAATTCATTGGTTGCCATCGCACCTCAAGAACGCCCCAGCAGGAAATGGCTCGGCGTGAGGCTTTCTTCGTCGTTCGGATCCTTGCTAACATGGGTAAGTGGGCGCGAGTTGACGACATGTTCCACCTCGGTCATCGGGGTGCATAGGACCTCCTCTGGCGCCGTCCTGAAGCGTAGAGTGGCGGTCAAGGCCGTTTTCACTGATCGCACGAGCCTTTCCCACGCTCTTCCCATATTAGGGCAACCAGATGGAATGAATTTCCAATTTATCTCATGTTCGTTTCCCGATTTGTCCTGTTCGTTGCCCGCTTGGGTGAAGTTGGTCCATTTATCGCTACAGAGACGTCCTTGGAGTTCCTCTTCTGGGGGCCATCCGCCGCAGGGCCATGATCATAGAACTGGTGCTGATAGAATTAGCCAGCTCCAAATGTACGGCTCTCGTGGTTAGGCATGTAAACAGGAATCCCCAGCGCCTCTAGATTCTTCTTCCACCGGTAACCTGCATTGTGCCAAAGTAGTTCACCGCGGCGGCGACGAACGGGTGTTGATGGTGGTGCAGTCGTTCGATAGATAGATCTTCTATGGGTGGCAGTGGAGGAGCGCTTTTACGAGTATGAACCCGGCCCCATTGAGATCGATGTATCACTCCTTTCGTCGATGTTCGTAGCCCCAAGATCCACTATCTCTGCCGAATCTCGTTCATTCGAGTTGCGGTGTTGCCATGAGAGAACTTACTATGGTAGCGGTCGATCAGGAGGCGACTCAGTCGATGTTTTCCATCCAGCACGGTGGGGTTTTTTTTCCAGCCGTCGATTTTTATTTTTGTCATTCGAAATCTCAGCTTTATCACGCCTTTTTCGCCAAGTTAAACATCTATTTTGTGCAGCCGACCCAAGCCTTCTAGTAATCTTCCCTCCTGCAAGCGAGCCACATCTCCTCCGAAGCGGTGTTGTTGGCTCATCCTGATCAGTTGCTCTTCGGCCCTGTCTAAATATTTTTTATTCACGGGTATGAATGTGCTCTTGTTGTTGGCTTTAAGCAATGTGGGCTTTTGTTGCCGTCGGGACTTTGAAATGTCGGTGCCTTTCCCGACTCTCTCTTCTCTTTCAGCGCGTCTATAAACTGAAACACACGTGCTGTAGTTCTCAGTAGACGCAGCTAAACGGAGAATCGTTCTAGGCTCAGTATGCACGACTCGACCCCCCCCCCCCCCCCCCCCCCCACCCTCTCCATTGCTACCAACTGAGAGCCTTTTGATTTCTCGTCTTCCTTTGTCCTACCGCAGTTGGCAAATCTCACTAGCGCGCTGTTCCTGGCCTCGCACCCGTGCAAGCCCCATCCCAAACTGGTAAGTGAAGTAAGTAGTTCTGCTCTTCTCCCTTCGTCACGTGCACTGACTCGCTTCTTCTGGCGAGCACTCCGACAGGTCCTTCGTAATCTTTCCCAAGCCGTGTGGGAAATTCTTCTCCTGTGACACGTACATCTGGTCCGGTGCTGCCCACTCCAGGTTGAGTAGACAGTCTGTGGGGAGGAAGTGTATTGTGCCAGGCATGGGCACTCGGTTCACGTTTCTCCTCCATCATAATACGTTCGCCACTAAAGCACCGAACGAAAACTGCACGTCACCGGCGGGAAAGAAAACACATTAATAACCAACACCCAGGAACCGCTGCCGAAAAATTAAACACACTGATTTCATTTTTGTTTAGTTTTATTCTCTCAATAAAAACCACTACTTTTGTTAACACTATTGGACTTGATGCAAATTAATATTAACACTAATTTATATAATGTATTTCTTTTGGTCCAGTCAATGAAATGTAATTTTTAACAAAATCCTCCGGAATCGAAAAAAAATCGACAAACCACCGCTCAACTTAAATGATGATGAATAAAATTCACTTCGCCAATGACTCTGTATATTGTCGCGACCCCGTGCGCACCGGGGAGCGGGAGCGGCACGACCTGTGGTGGTCGGCGGATGTAATTGGACTCAGCTATAAACGGCTCGTGCAGAGCCGACTCGCTAATGGGATGAGTTTCCCCGAGAGAGAAATTGTTCCTCTCCACTAAGGATACGTTTTACCTACCACAAGAGAGACGTAAAGTCTGTTTTTGTGGAACAGAAAACCAGATCTCGTGATGTATATAATGGTAGTATGTGTGCATCGGTGATCGTGAGGATCATAATATTGAACACACGCGCGAAGGCGATGGATAAACGAAGCAGACAGGCGGTAAGGACAAAGAGACCGTGAAGATCGTTGGTAGTACACATGTATGTGTGCACATGGATTATTTCATGGGACAAAATGAGAACGAACCTGAAACGACGAAAAGGGCCTAGCGTGTATCCATGAGATGTGAGTTCGGTAAAGCAAACAAACCGAATCTCCTTGGATGCTAATGGTTTTTGTGTGCTCATGCCGCTGCTGATGGGAAGCACATCCCGAAATATGAGAATACAAAGGGAACGCTTAGGTCTTTGTCTAAGATGTGCATCGCGGCTAAATAAATAGGCGGCAATGCAATGTGGAAATGCGCTAATTGGTTTTAACTTGATTACCGGGAAATGGTGTTTATGCCATCGCTGGTAAGGGTAGGTATTCAATTCCTATTTGCATTTGCCTGTGCTGTAGGATTTAATTGATACCTTAAGACGCGAGATCCGTATATTTGTTTTGGACCCTTGGGTGTAGGTCGCCAGCTAATGTGTATGTATGGTGATTTATTATACACTTGGTGATGGCGGGAAATAGGCGACGCAATGTTTATTATCCCTGTTATGTTGGTTACATTGTATGTAAACCAAATCATTTTATTTTCAGGAACTCGTCTAGGAAGATTTGCCCGGCACCAAAGGTGCCGAATTGGTTTTGGGACTCCTGATAACTGTAGCGATCCTAAATCGCTACTCCTATCTAAATCCCCAATAACATCAAAAATCCTAATCCCATAACGAAAAACCCAAATTTCATATCGAATCAATGGGCGATAAATTAAACAAAAGTTAATTATCGCACATTGATTCAAATTCCACATAACACATCCAAATCCCACATTGAGTCACATGTACAACGAATTTAACCAAAAGTTAATTCATCATACATTGACTCAATTCCTAAAAATCCTGACATCATGAAATGCTAAATTCAAAACGCATTTCATGATTCCCTTCCCAGAATCTATCCCACAAAAACCTTTAAACAATTCCCAGAACAAAATTCCAATCGAAGCACGCCAAGCCTTGCGTACGCTTCTTGGAATTTTGACATTAAAATAGTTGACAAAAGTCAACTCCAAAAACTATAAAAGGGGAGTGCATTTCAATTTCGGCATCAGTCTCTTTTCAAAGCCCGAACCGCTGGCCAAATGACCGGTCATAATTATGTCACAAATTTAAGAACAAAATAAACATCAATCCATCTTTATATACGCCAAATCTTTTCCGGTCTTTTATTTTACACACTCTCGGCACTCCGGGCTCTTCTCCCACCGTTTGGGAAAGCACGGCACGGGGTATAACATAAGTTAGGAAACATTCTTACAGGGAATTTTTATGCGAAGAGATGCATGAAAGGTAAGGATTCTTTAACAAGGACTTTTAGATTATAAATTTGATCTATTTGATGCGTGAAGCATTTACAGGTGCTTAATGCAATTGCATTAGCAAAAACGTATGCAGATTGGGATGATGTTTTGGGGGTTTTTCAGGTAAGTGGACCGTGGGGTTTGGCGGAAACGTCACAAGTCCTTCCGTAGGGGATGGCAGCGTCCTCCTGACCTTATCCGATCTTGTTATCGGCATCCTCGTTTATCGCCAGGATCCGGCTCAATGGACCAAAAACTGTTACTGCACATTCTCCCGCAAGTGTTGCGAACCTCAGGATAGGAAGAATGCGTTGTTTATTCATTGCGCAGAGCATCAATTAGCTTGCACGCAGATTGCCAACGTCCCATCGGTCGGTGTGTTGTTTGTGTTAACACAACACTAGAAATTCCTATAGGCGGCCAGCCATTATTGCGCTGTAGGTTGTTGATTATACAATCGACCGATGGTTCAGCGGTGATGGAAATAAACATGTCATGCACATGTAAGAGGAAATGCTTCTTGGTATAGAGCATTGGCCTGTGCATGAATCTATGCTGGATACCTGATGTGGTAGCTGAATTAGCTTACGGGGTTTATGATGCTGGTGAAAGTTTGATGTCATGGCAAGATGGTAATCTTGCCATGAACTATATTTTGAGCTGTAAGGAAATGCTCATTTGTAGCTAAGTGAGGGACAGGTAATTTATGAAAATGGGAGATTCTTTGAAAGTGGGTTAAAGAACCCCCACAATTGTACTTCAAGCCGATAATAAAGTTTTTGAAATATCTCTAATGGTTTGCGTTTTATTTAAAAAAAAAGTTGTCAAGTCCCTATTGGAAAACCCGATAAAGATAAACGAATCACCACTGGATTCTGCACTGCTGCAATCAGACTTTGACAAATTCTCGACGTGGTGTGACAAAAATTGCTCTGTACTCAACATCGTCGAATGCCAGTCTATAACCTTTTCCCGTAAGCGTATTCACATATCCTGGCGTCCCTATTCCCTTAATAAGCAACCCTTAACCATTGTCCAATCTATTCGAGACTTCGGGATCCTTTGCGACAGTGAGCTTAACTTCCTCTCTCACATTGACGAGCCGATGCGGAATGCCAACTCTGTTCTCGGGTTCGTGAAACGATCGTCTAAGGAATTCCCTGATCCCTACGTAACTCGATCCCTTTACCTTACCTTCGTCCGCCCATTGCTAGAGTATGCTAGCCAGGTATGGTCCCCTTTTCACAAAACTCATATCCGTGGAATCGAAAGTATTCAACGTTGCTTCCTTTGGTTCGCCCTCCGAGGGCTAGGATGGGAAAACTTCTTAATCCTGTCCCCGTAGATTAACCGCACTCAAATTAATCAACCTCACAATCTTGCGGAATGCAGGGTCCTGGCTGACAAAGTGTTCATTCATTGGGTCCTCCTCCCCACTTAATTCCTATACGGATTGTAAACCACACTATTTTGGCACTCACCTATTCTTATTCTGTCTTTTCTTCCTTTTCCAGCACATCTGCACTATCCTCTCCTCTCTTTGGTACTCAAGCTATCCACTTCCCCTAGGGTATGCATTTTATTACAATTAAGCAAAAACAAGGAGCACCTGTCAACTCCTTTCAATACCTACCCACCGCAAAGATTAATTATGAGAAAATCAAGCACGCGATAATAAAACAAATTTGATGACGGAAAAAATGAATCATTTCATGAAGTGATTAATTTGATAGATGAACTCTGGTCTCATAATGATTCAGAACTATTCCCCCACAAAAAACTCAAGGTCAGTTCAATAGTAGAGGTCCAAACTATTTACGGTACAATGTTTGCAAAACAATTCGCCTTTGATTAGTTTGCCTAATTCCAGGCGAATTCAAAGTAACATTTTTATATTTAGCATCTGACAACACCTTCACTTCGATTAGTTTATGTTTTATACAAAAGCTGAAACGTTTTAAATGGCACAACATTTTTAATTATTCACAAAATCCACTGTTATCGCTTCTTGAAACCAACGATCGTCTTTTTGTTAACGTTCCGTGGCACATTGACCCTCTAGATGATTTACGTATTTCGCCATTCCAAAAGTTTGTGTGCATATCAAAGAGCAATCCCGAGTCAACAGCATAACACATCAAACAATAGAAAAGGTTGTATCGCCCGGCGATGTTCATCTTTTGATAAATTTCCCAAAAACAATTTTACGATATGAATAAATTTGAATACAAATCAATTGGAACTGGTTAGCGGTTCGTTGGCTCTGAATCCCCGTAGAATGCTGAGCAAGTTTATATGTATATGTTGTAATTAATTCGACAAAATCCACCTGCACACACCCCATAGAGCTGCGCGCCTCGTCTCCATTTCTATTCTTCTTACTCATTAATAGTATTTCTGCCTAATCATTTCATTTTGTCTTCAGTTTGAGGTCTTGGAAACATCTTCGAATGGGGCGAAGATGGCTGAATGGAATGCCTTCAATTGAACGCTAATGGCATATTGGCCTGTGATTAATTTGAAAATCATCCAAGGCGTCAGAACGTTCGAAACGTGGTGAAGTGACCTTTGGCGTCTTGTGATTGCTTCTGAATGAAGTTTATTTCGTGTGTAGCTACTTAATTAGCCCTATAAGGTGGAATAAGAGATGTCATTAGGTTGTTGGTGCGTTTTCAAATGTCAGTGATACATGATACGCCTTTGGATATAATTGGGAATCTTCCAGATGATAAGTCTCCTTAACTTCAGTTCCGGCATGATGTCGTTAGCGCCGCTTTGTAAATTATTAGATATGTATATGAATAATTTAAAAACTATTTTATTGCGACTGCTAACAAAGATGTATTGTTATGCTTATACTTATAATTATCGAAATTCCAGTTAGAAATACAACTAAAGAATTGGAAGACGTGCAACAAGATATTTGCTTAGTTTTTGCCGTAGGGTATCCTATTGGTAACCTACTAGGGATAATTGGTCTTCTACACAAGGCGTGGATATGGTTGTTTCTATCGAAGAGGTTGTGACGGTTCCGCCAAACCCCACTATCTACTCACCGTAAAACCCTCATAACATTCAGCCAATTTCCTAACTTCACTAATGCAATTGCATTAGTACCTGAAAATGCTTCACGCATTATATAGATCAAATCTATAATCTTAAAGTCCCTGTAAAGAAAACTTACCTTTTCATGCATTCTCTTCGCATATAATTTCATGTAAGAATTTCTTTCTACCTTTTCAAGAACCCCAAGCAAATTTCAATTTCCCACACCTGCACCGCAATCTCCACCCAGCATACCTGAAACATTTCCTTTTTCAAGGACATTAATGCATACAAGGCGTTAGATAAGGTTCCTGGAATAATTCTTTAAAGTGCATATGGCATCATGAATCCCAAACCAGTCAGCACCCTTTGTCTGTGTGAAAATCCTATGTGGGACAGCTTGTTTTTACAGCTGCAATAAACCGACCCGCGATTCGTTTGTACAATCGACTGTAGCGATCCTAAATCGCTACTCCCATCCAAATCCCCAATATTATCAAATCCTAAATTTCCTAATTTCATATTGAATCATATGAGCAATAAATTAACCTAAAGTTAATTTATCGCTCATTGATTCAATTCCACATAAAAAACCCAAATCCCAAATTTTCCATTGCTTCATATTCAAATTCCATATTGAGTCACATGTACAACGAATTTAACCAAAAGTTAATTCATCATACATTGACTCAATTCCTAAAAACCTTGACATCATGAAATGCTAAATTCAAAACGCATTTCATGATTTCCCTTCCTAGAACCCATCCAACTAAAGCCTCTAACAAATTCCCAGAACACAACTCAAATTGAAACGCACTAAATCTTATGTTTGCTTCTGGGAATTTTGACAAAAATTAGTTAACAATTCTCAACAGTTGAAGTTCCGAGGCCGAACCCCTGGCCGCATACCATCCCGAATGAAAAATAAAATATCCAAACCAAAAATAGTTAAAATAAAGATAATGATATAACCCCAGACAAATACCGGAAGTTTGACTCAAATCAAAGGATACTAGTGCTGAGAAGCTTGCGCTCGGCGCGCTACCTTTTTTGTTATTACACCGTTGACTAAAGCAAAGAGACCTTGACATCCCTTATTGCGAACCCTGAGATGATTAATCAACACGACAAAAAATCACCGCATCTTAGGCATTGTCAACGAAACCAAATTTTCTAGCTGTTGTAATAGGGGCGGCCGAGAGTGTGGTCGCGTCCAGGAGAAAGCGTTCCGAGGATGAAGTCAAACGATGGAATCAAGGTCCACAAGGATGAAGTCGAACGGTGGAATCAAGGCCCAGGAGGATGAAGTGAAACGATGGAATCACTGCTCGAAAAGATGAAGTCTTTTCTCCTTGAGATTAACTTTTTGTTCGTTTTACTCGTGATGACGATGCTTGCTCCGATGTAACGAGCCCGTTGAAGGTTGAATGCAGACTGACTCACTGGGCATAACTGCCAATTCAAAAAGGGACGCCATGACGTCATCGATGGTGACAATCGGCCAGCTGGTGCCAGCTGCTGCGTAACTGGTATACACAGCGAATGTACTAGATTTCTCCAGTACATTCCAGCACATTTAATTGCCAATCCGCAACACTAGAATTTCCTAATGCAAACATGAACCCGGTTTCTACTGCAGACAGCGATGCTATAAACATCCAAGTTGCTTTTAGCACCATTTCCCGGATGACTAGCGGTTCATTTATTCAACTGCAATGCACATTTTCCCTTTCCTTGTTTCAGGTACATTCCCATGGCCTTGTGTATGAAAAAAACCAATGTGATCTTCACTCACACATACACATACATTGCCAAGTCTTTCTTCCTTGTTTCCACCACAGAGAAACACGTTCTTTCTTGGGTAAACTCGCCCCAAACCGATTGAATATCGTTGAGTCGTTTTCCTACCACTGACCGCCACGGTCATGCGATCTCCCGCTCACCGTGACGATAATATACCCCGAGTCGTGGCGAAGGTTGTGTTATTATTTTTTTCATAATGTAACTTTCACGCATTGCTGACGTAAAATTTTAATATCAATAAGAAAATCAAAAGGAACAATAATCACATAATTTAAACAAGTTATTTCAATAGCAGTGTTTTTCCTTGATTTCGAAATAAACTTAACTTAAACAAAACAGTGTGTTTCATTTGTACTATTTTGTTGGTGAAGACCATGTGTGCTTATCCTTTTTGGCTTAACTCCTAGTTGTGGGCAAACTTTTGTTCCTTAATGATTGCGGCGGAACTTTCTTATAGTAATTTGTGAGGACGTAGAACCCTGTGCCGTACGCCGGCACCACGACTTCGCCCCACACAAGGTCTTGTTTTTAATTGCATGCCATTTTCTTGTATTCTTATGAATTGAGCAAAATAGCAGCCTATCTTTCTAATGATAAATTTATTACCTGCAGTTAGGTTATAATAATGTACTGCACAGACTGTGTCACAAATAATTACCTGCAGTTTTACAACCAATGACGTCTCCGGTATAAAATAACGTGAAAGGGTTTGATTCGAAGTGGCTAAAATCCAAAAGCAAATATTAAATAGTGTTGTCGAAAACCTCCTACCCGTTAATACATACCTCTTTGGAGCCAGCCTCCACCAATTAATTGCGGTACATGCAAAATCATCCACTAAAAGGATAAAGCACCCCAAACCTTAGCATTGCCCCATGCATTTAACGGGCCCATATCAAATTCAATATCAAACAAATTGAACTAAGCGTTCAATTTGCCCATATTGAATTCAACATAAATCCAAGACGTGAAATACGAACCAGATGTTCGACACGCTAATACCCCTGGACCCAAATCTGTGGACCAGATGACCAATTCTCAAGTAAAGTTGGTAAGAATCATAAAATGCACGGCGGTAAATTTATGACTCTGTAAATGATGTTTTGACCAAACCAATTCCCACAGACAACCTCGCTTTCCTTTCAGCTAACCAAGCAATTAGCACCATAAAAACGAACCACACGTTCGTTTAATCGTAGCACCCGCAGAGAGGATCATAAATGCACATTAGCAAAATCCTTTGCTGATTGTCCTTTTGTGTTTCCCCGTTGAACCGACGCCGAAAAAGAGAATGAAAGGAAGCGGCGACGGAGAAAAGGGGTCATGCAGAACAAAGGAGATATCCTTCGACCGGAAGGACGAAAGATAAAAGTTTTCGTTCGGGGAGGAAAATAAAACTAAAAGGGAGTTGGTATTTAGTTATAGACCGAGACGGACCTTATTAACAGGTGTTGTGCGGGTAGTTTCGCGGATGTTTGGTGCGTTTAAACTTAAAATAAAGGAACGACACAGTGTAGACTTAAAATAAATGAACAACACTGTGTAAACTTAAAATAAAGCAACAACACAGTGTAGACTTAAAATAAATGAACAACTCAGTGTAAACTTAAAATAAAGGAGCAACAGAGTGTAAAATTAAAATAAAAGCGTGAATAAAGAAACCAACACAGGACAAGAAAAGTGGTTCCTTTTGGATCTTAAGGAGGCCTGTGGAGTTCAAAGTGGCAGCTAAGGGATTCAACAATAAACAAAACAGGATTAAGTAACAGATAATTATATATATATACATATATTTAAAGGAACCTAACAATAGGACGGAAGCTTACTAATCCTCTCGTTTCTCTACAGGAACTTGAAGAGAAAGTGCTGTAAGCTCTAAGGAACAAAAAGACTAAAAAACAAACAATCAAAAGCCCAAAAGAGCTAACGAGTAAAAAAAACATAAAGCTAATACGGGAAAAGATTTCAATAAAAAAAAAATAAGAGCAGAATACCCAGTGCCAAAGAAATCGATAGGTTAAAACATGGAAACACCTAAAGAACAAAAGACCAAAAGTTCGAAAGCCCCCAGCCTGAGAGTATAAAACAAGACACCACTAACATACTAAACGACAAAAGACCTGTAATGCAAAAGACGAAAAAACCATGTAAAAAAGTAGGGACCAAACTGTAAATAAGTCAAAAAACTGAAAAACCGCAAACCAACAAGGGTAAAAGTCTGATGAAGTAAAAGAATAAAATTCAAAAAACCAAGAGAAGAAAGCTTAAAAAGTGGAAGAATGAAAAACGAAAACGCCAAAGAAACAAAACTCCAAAGAGGACAGTAGACAAAAAAGATGAAACTTGAAAAGACTATACATTTCAAAAGGCACAAACCCCATACCTCTAAAAACTCGAAAGGGAAGAACACAAAAACACTAATCGATCAAATCATCCACAACTCAAAAAAGATCAGACGATCAAAAGACTGAGAAATCATCATCATCATCATCGGCACTACAGCCGTGATCCGGTCTTGGCCTTATTTAACAAATCTCTCCACCGGTCTCGATTTCGAGCCGATGTCATCCAGTTTGTCACTCCCAGGCTCTGCGCGTCCCTGTCTACACCATCCCTCCATCGCAGACAAGGTCAGCCGCGCTGTCTCCTTCCATACATCCGGCCACAAAGAACTTTCCGGGCAGGCTCCTCTTCGCCCATTTGAGCTAGGTGTCCCGCCCACCGAAGTATACCGAGGTTGATTTTTCTTACAATATTAGCTTCAAAGTATATTGCGTAGCGTCTCCGGAATCGTCCCCCCTCACAATTCTCCAAGACCTTTGTGCCGGTTCCGCCAAACCCAACGGTTCACTTACCTTAAGAACCCCCATAACTTCCACCCAATCTCATAACTTCACTAATGCAATCGCATTAGCAGCTTCAATGCTTCACGCATTAAAGACATCAAATCTTTAAACTAAAGGCCCTGGAAAAGAAAACTTACCTTTCACGCATCTCTTCGCATACAATTCCCTGTAAGATTTCTTTCTTAACTTATCAGGATTCTCAAATCAATTTGGCACCTTCGGTGCCAAGCAAATCTTCCTAGACGAATTCCTGAAAACAAGATGATATGGTTTACATATAATGTAACCATCATAACAGGGACCGTACACATTACGTTGCCTATTTCCCGTCCTCACCAAGTGTATCATAAATCACCATACATACACATTGGCTGGCGACCTACACCCGAGGGACCAAAACAAATATACACATATCGCGTCTTTTGGCACCAATGAAATCCTACAGCAAAAGCAAATGCAAATAGGAATTCAATACCTACCCTTACCAGCAATGCCATAAACCCCATTTCCCGGTAATCTAGCCAAAACCCATTAGCATATTTCCACATTGCATTGCCGCCTATTTATTTAGCCGCAATGCACATCTCAGACAAAGGCCCAAACGTTCCCTTTGTCTCTTCATATTTCGGGATCTGCTTCTCATCAGCAGCGGCATGAGTTTCACTGGCCGAATTCCCTTGTCAGCGCGTGAATATCGTCGAGTCTCATTTCATCGGCCGACCACACGGGTCGTGTGATCTCCCGCGTGAACACGGGGATGCGATAACGCGTTCGGAGTCGTGTGCGCGATAAAATAATGTTCCTTCCTCGAGATAAAAAAAATGTAAATCGGTGTTAATATTAATTGCATTTTCGAATAAATCATATAGTGAATAAAGCTGGAATAAACCGTAGTGTTTTAATATTCCACTGTTTTCCTTCGGCGTTGCTAATGTGCTTTCCTGACCACCACTGGGTGTTCTGCGGTGATAAGATTAAAGTCAATCAGAAAGAGTCACAAGTGAAATATTGTAGTTGTGTCGAACAACAACAAAAGTATATAAGTTGGCGGACAAAGTCCGGTGAAACATTTACGGAACTTTCGCGACACTAGTGGAAGTTTATTGAACCTAGCGCCCATGCCGGTGCCCTGACTAAACAAATCCCACACCTTCCTTTCGAACGCAGCTAAGAGTTTCGAGCGCCTTTTATTGAGCACCCAGGTCTCGGATCCATGCATGAGTACTGGTAAGACCTTGTACAGTAGTAGCTTGGATGTTCTGGATAAATTTCGGGATTTAAAGAGCCTTGATAGACCATAGTAGGGTTTGTTGGATTTAATCAGCCGTTCGCGTATTTCTTCTTCCATATTATTATCGGCTGATACTATTGACCCAGAGTAGTTAAAGTATTGCACTACTTCCACTACCCTGATAGTTTGACCAACGCTAGGTCTTCTCTTCGCAGAAGTCGCCACTATGTACTTAGTTTTCCCGTCATTAATGTGCAGTTCCAGTTTTTGTGGCGCCTCGATCTGGGTGAAGGAGTCCTGTACTGTCGGTTCGGTTCTACCGATGATTTCGATGTCATCTGCGTATGCAAGTATCTGGCTGAACTTGGTGACAATAGTCTCTCTTGTTGTGACGCCAGAGCCACGGACTGCTTTCTCCAACGCCAGGTTGAAGAGCAGGCAGGCCAGCCCGTCCCCTTGTCGGAGTCCATTAAAGATGATTATTGGTTTGGACAGCAATCCCGCTATTTTCGCTTGACTAGTTACGTTGATCATATTCAACCTACAAAGTCGTATCAATTTGTTTGGAATGCCGAACTCTTTCATGGCATTATATAGTTCTACCCTGGCTATGCTGTCGTAGGCGGCTTTAAAGTCTATAAATAGATGATATAATGGAATCTTAAATTCCAGACATTTTTCCATCGCCTGCCTAAGGGTGAATATCTGATCAATCGCTGATTTGTCTGGAATGAAGCCACACTAATATTGACCAATGATGACTTTAGCGTATGGGGCTGTCCCATCTTGTAGTATAGTGGAGAGTATCTTATAAGCGGTGCTCAGCAATGTTATACCCCAATAGTTGCTGCACAGCTTGATATCTTCCTTCTTATGTATGGGGCAAATTATACCACGACGCCAGTCTTCCGGCATCTCCTCTTGCTCCCATGCGTGCACCACGATCTCATGAATTGTGTGAAGTAACGCTGTCCCTCCTTGTTTGATGAGCTCAGCTGGGATGCCATCAGCTCCGGGGGGTTTATTTGATTTGAGCTGTCTTATGACTTCTAATGTTTCCTCAATGCTTGGTGACGCCAGCATTTGGTCTTGATTTCGCATTGGGGGAGCCTCCAATTCTTCTGTGAGCTGACCATTTAACAATTCATTGAAGTGCACTTCCCATCGCTCCAGAATCCCTTCAGGATCGGTGATCAGGTTACCCTCTTTATCCTTGCAGTAAGTGCGGCGTGGTGTGTACCGTGCCGTACTACGGAATAATTGGTAGAACTTCCGCACCTGGTGCGGACCTCGCTCTCTACTTTTCTCGATTTCACAGACAACGTTTTTCTCCCAGACACTTTTTTTTTGTCTGTGAAGTTTTTTTTTCAGACCTTCTGAGCTCTTTGTGTTTCTCCTCGCGTACCCGCGTCATATGAGACTGCTGCATTGTCCGGTATGCAGCATTCTTACGTTCAGTCGCTAGTTTGCACTCATCGTCAAACCAGTCGCTCCGATCTCTACGACTACTGTCTAAGATGGAGTTGGTAGTACTAATGACAGTATTCTTAAGGCGTGTCCATTTCTCATCTGCGCCCGGCATTCTGGCCCCAGGACTTACTCTCCCTCCGTCGAGCTCTTCGAATGCGAGTCTTAGCGTATGACCAAAGGTGTTACTGGTATTCTCATTGCGTAAGGCAGCCTTGTTGATTCGAACCTGATCCGCGGATCCAATACGTCTCCGTAAGTCAATCCGCGCTCGGAAACCTGTACCAACAAGATAGTGATCCGAGTCGACGTTGGCACCTCGGTACGTTCGTACCGTCATCAGGCTCGAGGAGTGGCGGCGATCTATCAACACGTGGTCAATTTGGTTGCGAGTAGCTCCATCAGGTGATACCCAAGTGGCTTTATGAATATCTTTAAGCGGAAACTTGGTACTCGTAACGACCAAGTTTTTTGATGCTGCCAGTTCGATGACTCGTAGTCCATTGTCATTAGTGTTCTCATGTACACTATGGGCACCTCCGTAGTGCCTGAAATCCGGCTCCCGACGTATTTTCGCATTCAAATCCCCAAGAACGATTTTCACATCGTATCTTGGGCAGGCATTGAGGGCCCGTTCGACGTTCTTGTAGTATTCTTCTTTTTCGTCGCCAGGGGACTCCTCTGTACGTCCGTGAACGTTTATGAGGCTTATGTTCTTAAACTTGCCTCGTACGCGAAGAGTGCATAGCTTTTCGTTTATTGCATTAAAGCCGATGATGGCAGACTTTAGCTTTTGGCTGAGTAGAAAGCCTACCCCGAGCACATGGTGTTTTGCATGACGGCTGTAACAACTGTCATACTCGTTTCTTTGAATAACACCACTCCCCGTCCATCATATTATGATATAGCATATTATATATGCTGTTATGTCAGCCTTATATCCGGACAGGGCATCGACTAGCTGCTGTGCAGCTCGAGCTCTGTATAGTGAGCGGATATTTCATGAAAAAATTCTTAAACCGTTCAGCCATTTTCGTTTGCGTGGTCGTCGTGTATCCGGTCCATATCCGGGGCTTGTTAAATTTTCCATAATAATTCGTTTTTACGGGCATGGTTATTAGCCTTGCACCAACGTTTCTCAGGATGTCGCTGCATGCATTGGTTCACTACTTGGCGGGTGCCAAAATAGCTATCCAGGGGTGGGACGTGGAGAGTGCATGTCAACTTGGATTGAACAGGGACAAGGATCGTCCTGGCATTCGCCGGGTTGAAAGCAATCCGACAGGGGTAATAGAATACATGTTGAGCTCCAAACAGGCATGGTCCGTAGCGAATGATATTCTATGTGACATGATGGAGCTGTTGTGGCGCGACGAGCCGAGTTACAGGTAAACTCCGTCCCACCCCGCGATGAAATATCTAAAAGAAAATTCCGCGGAGATCAACGGGAATGTAAACCTGGCGGGAGGTGGTTTTAGTCGGTAAAAATCCGGCATGCCTCTGGATCAGTACCTAGGTATCTTTTGAAGATTTCCACCTCCCTACCGAAACCAAAAAAAAGGAGGTAGGCGGTAATTTTGCTGGAAAGGATCATTGTACTTAAAATATGTGTGAAAATATTCAAGGTGCTCGTTAAGAGAATTTTGTAATTCGATTTGATTTGAGAATTACGAAAATGCGAAATAGGGGATGAAAATCGTGGAAAATGTTTGTATGTTACATACAATGGAAAAGGTTGACAATGGGAATTGTTTTTGGGATAGGATTATGTGTTGTAAGAGATGGTGGAAATGCGATTTGAATTTGATATATGCTATTGAAGTGTAGAGCAATGTTGTTTTTGTGGATGATATATGTGTGCTTATGGCATAAGGACGCGAATTTGCGTAATTTAATTAAATAGAAGGGAGGGGGGGGGGGGGGAATTGGCATTGCTAATTATGTAACAACCTGCCTTGGCCGTATATATATATATATATATATATATATATATATATATATATATATATATATATATATATATATAACATATATATATGTATATATATATATATATATATATATAACATATATATATGTATATATATATATATATATATATATATTTATTTATTTGTTTCAGTTTCATTTTTTCTTCATATTTTGTTTCAGCTTCATTTATTTCTAGACCCGCCTACTCTGCCGCTTGCATGATTATTTCACTGTTTTTACTTATAGCTTCTAGATTATCGCCCAGAACGACGATGGTATCGACATATGCGAACACTTGTGTGACTCCGTTCAAGGATGATCCGGCCATGACGTCGTCCTGTACCTTTCTGATGACATACTCGAGCACAAGGTTAAAAAGACATGGTAAGAGGCCATCCTCCTGTTTTAGTCCGTCGCGGATATCAAGTGGTGGTGGTTTTCTATTCAAACCACCCTTTTATTTTCGTTAATGCAAATTTGAATGAGGGCGGCTTATTTTTTCGGAACTTCCAGCTCAACTACAATATGGTAAAGTATTTGCCTTGTGACTAAGTCGTAGACTTTTTTGAATTCAGTGAAAGATTGGTTACCCGCTCACCATATTCCCATTTCTTTTCCAGCAATTGCCTTACTGTGAACATTCAATCGCTCGTTGACCAGTTCATGTTGGATCCTCAGTGGTGGTCTCCCAGTATTTCTCTGCATATAGTGTCATTCTCACCAGTATGACATTTTATATGTGGGTGGGAGCAATGATATTCCTCTGTCGTTCTCCCCGAAAGACTCCCTTGTTCCATATTATTTTTATTAATTGGTGGGCTATCTGAGCGGTTGCATCATGCTATATAAATACTGGATGGCACACACCAAAGCGCGGACACCATTATAAGTCAGACAAAAAATATAACACAGCAATACACTTTGCCCAAGTGTTCCGATAGATGTGTATCATGTATGGTGTGTGTCACTCGCATATTTTCGTGTCATTTGAGGAGTGACTCATTGTGGATTTGCTACGCAATGTTCATTAAGTGTTTTGAAATTAGGAGCATAGCTTTCAGGTCACGATTGGGAACCCGAAATATGATGGCATATGCTGTTGAAGGGAGAAATAATATTTAAGGACAGATTTTTTGAATAATAAAGCAGTTACAAGATGATTACAACCGAACTTGCATCTCTTTTTTTTTGCAGATATTTATGGCCTCCGTGCTCTGTCCGTCGAATACATTCTTATTTTCTGACAGAAACCTATCACATTCGTACCCTGCTGTTGCGGATTCGCCCTGGACACACTCATCCGACCCATCACAAAAATAAGTATCCTGCCACTGGAAGAGGAACCTCCCGTCCCAGCTCCGGATGACCAGCCCCTGGAGCCATACGATTCGCCTATGATTGGCGAAGGCGGGCGGAATGTTGCGGATTCGCCCTGGACACAATCAGCGAATTCGCAATTAAATTCAAGATGTGGTATCACCGTAAACAATGTCAGCAACCAGCTGACATTTTGGCATTATTTCTTTTGATTGTCAAATGACAACCACTTTTTCCAGTTTGTTTACCTTCTTCGTTAACCTTTTGGAACATTCAGATGTGCAACCGGAGGGAACCCTTAAATATCCGACCGATCAATTAAAATAAAAGCACTATTTTAGTAAATTCAATCAACCCGCTTTATTGTTACTATCTGGAGGAGGATATTTTCTGGGATTTGTTGCACAAACGACATAAGTATTCTTTTTCACTTTCATAACATTAAGTAGCACATTGTTTCAGCCAAATGCAAATATCATCGTTGCATGTCAGGAGGCCGCATTGTTCCTGACGCCAGCCCACAACACAAATAAGAACCCGGTGTTGGTGGAAGGTATGTTCAACGCTTGTTGAACATACACCTGCCAAATAGACAAGCGGATATCTCTATCATAATACACGCTACCCCTGTTAGCACTGTTTGGATCAGTAGGATCCGCCTCAAGGCTACTTTTGCCTTTTCAAACAACACTTTACGCTTAATCTCCACGTCGGATTTTATATTATTTTCCATGGCGATCTTGCATTACTTTACAATTCATCATCATCATCATCATCATCATCATCATCATCATCGGCACTACAAGCGGGATCCGCTCTTGGCCTTATTTAGCAAGTCCCGAGGCTTGTTAAATTTTCCATAACAATTTGTTTTCCGGGCAAGGTTATTAACCTTGCACCATTACTTTACAATTGTTTCTACTATTTCGCTGAAGGAGGACTCTGGAATCTGTTGCTCAGCTATATGTGCGCCTGGTACATTTATTTGTGGTTTAGTGATGCTGGCATTAAGCAGGTTAGTACTGCTTCCACCCTATCGCGATATTTTTTGTATGTTTAACCTGGCAGCCATTCCCGGCTCTCCCTCGGTACCCGTTTCTAATCGAATTTATGCCAGCACACATTCCTTTGATGTTCTTTGCTCTGGCGTTTTCTAATTTTTCTGGTTTGATCCCCCTCCAATTTGCGTATTTTTCCCTTTGAAAGTCTCATTATCTCTTTCTGAATTGTCGCGTATCTCTCTACGTTGGCTTCACCATACGAGGGTAGGTCAATAAGTGTAGATTAGTAACTCTAGATGAAAGAAGGACACGCCATTATACGCCCGAGACGAAAGAACAGTCAAAACAGTGGATTGTTATAGGCGAACGGGCTCCAAAGAAAACAAAGACGGCGAAATCAGCTGGTAAAGTTAAAGCTACTGTGTTTTGGGATGACGTGGTATTATCTTCATTGACAGTTCGGAAAAGGGACAGACGATAACCAAACTGTATTAGGCGTCATTATTAGGTCAGCTAAATGAGGAAATAAAATAACATCGCCTCATTTTCTAAAGACTTGTTGACCTGCCTTCGTATCATTTTATGTGGATCATCCGCTGGAGACATTATTTGCATCAGCACCTCCACAGGCACGTGTAAACCCGTAGGTTTCTATTTTCCTATCACCTTAACCTCATCCGAAAATGAACCATTGAGCGACGAATTAAACCAAAAGTTAATTTGTCGCACATTGACCCGATTCCTAATTACCTCACCCTTACCTATAATCCAAATCAGGTTTCCCCAACTGAATCATATGCATGACAAAATTAACCAAAAGTCCGTTTGTCATACATTGGTTCAATTCCTAATAACCCCGACATCATGACATCCTTAACTCTAAATGCATTTCATGATTTCTCCTTCCGGGAATTTATTCGGATATATAGTCACTTCCCAGAACCCTATTCCAATTGAGGCACACGAAACCTTGTTTGTGCTTCTTGGAATTTTAACAATAAAAACTTTGACAAATTTCAATGACCAAAAGTATGAAAGTGCGGCACTAATCTATAGCACGCAAACGACAGCACCTAGCGTCCTGCACGAACATTCTACTGATCCAACCATTACACAGCTGTATTCCCGGTCAGGGGCAGTCAAGAACGTATGTTCCTGTGTAAATAAGACTGTGTTCAACCCACGGTGAGCAAACTCCACCCCCTTACCAGATTCTTGGCGTCCGGCACGAAATTACACACCCAAATCCACGGACCCGCGGCAATAGATTTCTTTCTAAGGTACTTCACCATAGAGTGACATGAACAGACTTAAAAATATAACCTCAACATACCATTCCATGTGTCGACGCGTATATACCGCTTTTTCTTTTTTCCCCTACGTCTTTTTGGTGCGTTTTTTTTTTTTTTTTTTTTTTTGCTCCGGAGCGCAATGTCGTCTGGAACCTGCCAGGTTTCTATTGGTAATTTCTCCACTTGTATGATCTCATTCGAGGTGCTCTTTTTGTGCCGGAAGCGACTTTGCACTTGTGCGAATTTACCCTTTTGCTTTCGGACATTACTCTTCTTCTTCTGTCTCCTCCTACCGTTTACTCTGTGGTTACTGGCCTACTATGGGTTACTAGTCCGTCTTCATGTTCTAAAATTAGAAATTTCTGGTCACTACTCCTGGTGTTTGTCGATGTTTAATATAGTTCGAGGACTGAGCCCCGTGGTGCTCCTGTCGTAACGCGATACATTAATATTAAGAAGGTAGTTTGGGACACCCACTTGTTAATGAAGAAATGGATTGGTTACAATAAAGAAAAAGTACAGCGAATAATCTTAGAGTTGTACGAGGTTGCATGGAATTTCAAAGTTGTGCGCTTGTAAGGTTTTATGTATATAATTTCAACTGACTGTTTCTATGTCATTTATTTCTATCAGACTTACCGTTTATACCTCATGACGATTACTATTAAGTTATAAAAAAAAACCACCAATAACTAAGGAAAAAATAAATTAAACACTTATTTTCTTCCCGCGTCCTATAAATTACAACATAATCAAATTTATTTGATATTTCATATAAAAAAAATTATTTTCTAAACAATTGTACTCTTAAAAATAATGACCATGAAAGCCATATCCGTAATAAGGATAGAGTGAAGGATAATAACCACCTATCAATAGTATAAAAGACAAGTTAAAATCACTTCAGAAGTTGAACAATTAGCACTGCGACTCACCATAATGCCCACCATACCCATAACTATAGGGATACCCATGGTATCCACTATAGGGATACAATCCTCCATAGTATCCATAACCATATGACGAAGAGGCCTTCAAATCACCTTCTGACGAACCATCATCAAGATCTTCAACCCTTTCGTTGTCAACGTCGGGTTCCCGCCTCACAATCCGCCGACTATACCTTGGATTAGCAGTAACACTGGACAGGATAGACACAACTACAACAATCCAAAGAAGTACCAGCAAGTGTTTAGTCATTTTAAATATAGTTGGGAACACAACTGCTGTACAGAATTCAAGACGCACTATACATTTTTGTTTCGTAGTTGCGCTTTTATACGAACCTCTCAGGGTTCTGCAGAAACTAAGTACACCTCACGCAATGGCACAGTCAACGCAACGATGGACCCTGGCATTCCGTTTTACATGACCGACTACTAATTAGTACCTCTGGTCAATGTCAAAGTGCAAGAATTAATTGCGTTGACTAAGAATTACCTAGTTCCCACATTGGAATTATGTTGCTATTGATGACAATGGCACGCTATAGGCCGTATGATCTTGCGTAGAAAAACGTTCGGCTAAATGTCTACGGTTCACAGGTGGATAAACCTAATATTGGTTGATTACCAAGAGAAAACGTTGTAATTACACTAACGACTTGAGGTAGGTTTTTGAGAATTGATTTGACTAAGATTCACATTTTTGAGAACGTCTTAGAACGCGACGTGCTGCTTAGTTTGTTGAGCATTCGTTGGACTGTGGGAAGTTAGGAAGGTCATAACTAGGCTCTTGACAGATTACATATCTGATGTGTTTTTTTATTGGATTTTAGTTCGAGTTTTCACTAACTTTTGAATACAGTTTCGTATAAAAAGCTCTGGTTGGGTGAATGCGACGCTCCTCCGGAATGAAAGTGTTGATTTTGTTTGCCAAGTTGCGTGTATAGTTCCACAAACCTGAAAATTCCTCTTAAAACTCCATCTTTACGAAGAAATTGCATTCTAAAGGTATTTGTTCAAATCACTCAGTTCTAGATTGACTCACATTCGAATATGTAATGTCTTATAATGAATTATAATACAATATGTTTTATATATAAATAAAATAAAACGATGTCATTGTTTTCCGGTTAATAATAATTATTATTTTTGTTTCATTTTCATATATAATTTTAACTATCTTTTTATTTTATATCAACCCTTCACTATATATATACGATTTTGATTTTGCTTCTCTTCCCGGAATGTAAACATTTCCCAAGTAAAATACAAGTTGTACATAATTTCTTACATCTGGAGCAATGTTACGATTTGGGAATAACAGAGGAACTGTGTTCAATCAGATTCGATCTATACTTGTTTATATGTCAGCAATTATGGAGGTTACATGTATGATTACCACTACTGATCTTTTGATGGACATGTAGCCAGGCCGCCATAATTCATAAATGTTGCATTGATCATTGCAAAACTCTCATGTTATTGCAACACCTCGGAATAAGATGCATGCTGAAGACTATATGAAAATGATAAAGCACAACTACTGTGGGTGTTATGCACATTGTCCAATTTAAACTTAAACCCCGTAAAAACTCAAACAATAATCGGTAATAACAAGTACTCAGAAATATCATACACCAGATCACTCATAGACGGGCAGTAAATTATCATACAACAGAAATTTGTAAAACCAGCATTTATGTGTGGTTTAGTCAAGTTTTTTAAATATTCTCAATTGATTTGTTAATGCATGCCACTATTAAGAGTAACTTCAATAAATTTGGTGAAAAGAGGAGAATTGCAGCAAACCAAGTGTGTGATGTGACCTTGGGATATTTAAGATACTCGTATCACTATCTTTCAAAGTACTGAATTGAATTGTTATTATTATTATGTATCACTCATCTACCTCCTCTTCAGATACCCCCCCCCCCCCCCCCCCCCCACCCGTTTCTATGACGTCACAAGCCAACATCCTGCCAATAGTCCATTTTGGCATATCTTGGACATCTGCAGAATCGCAAACCCGGATTAACAACGATCCAGTTATAACTCGTGCTATAAAGTACTTTCCCAGGCCAAGTTATACTCATACTCCTCCTCCCAAACCTAGCCGCATTCGCACTCGTCATTCTGAACCAACTTATACTCGTCCCAATAAACCCTTTCCCAACCCGAGCCCCCGTCCCTATATATCAACGCTTTCGCACTCCTTATTCCAAACCCTCCTGCCCCGTAATAGCGCCTTATCCACTAAATCAATATCAACCCCACCACTCCTCCCACATTACATCTTGCCCCTATCTCTAGCCCCTTACCTCTTTTCGAACCGAAAACCGGTGCTAAGTACACCCCCCCCCCCCCCCCCCCCCCCCCCCGTCAAGGAACAGCTCACTTTTTCTCTGAACCTAGCTCAAGATTGAATTTCACACCGCCTACACCACATCGCACCACACCCCCGAAACACAACAACAACGTAGAACTCGCACCCTTGCCTGGTGCCTAGACGCGTCCTCTACAAGCCCACTCCACACACCGTTGGGTCTGTCAATACTTTTGCGGCGTTTCTAACAGATACACACGCAGGACACAAGCAAATGGTGAAGAATAACACAGAAGGGAAATCGAATAAGCAAAAGCATCAGCCGTATACCAAGCAATAACATAGTAATTCCACATAAGTTGAGTCTACTTGAGTTCAGAAATCGAATTCGTACACGCGGCATTAGCCTGATGTGTTGAGCATTGGTTCAATTTTTAGTGATTCTAACCATAATAGCATCCGTTCAAATCAGACTTCTTCACTATCGTCGCAAACGCTACACTCTCCTCTGACCAACTACTATCAGAATGTCAGAGGAGTACGATCCAAAACCCTTTCAAAACTCTTTCAATTATTATAATTATTTATTGGCCTGTAGGAACCCGGAAGTTGATGACCTCACCGACTGGACTCTCCGCCATCGTTCCCTGTCCTGTGCGCTCTCCTTCCACATTCGACCATCCGATCCCATCTCCTCGAGGTCCAATCTAACATTGTCCTCCCATCTCCGTCGCGGGCGTCCGGTCGGTCTCTTTCCCGTTGGTCTACCGTCAAGAATTCTATGCACGGTCCTATCGTTGCCCATTCGCGCCACGTGTCCGGCCCATCTTAATCTATGCGACTTTATTACTCTCACTATTGTAGGTTTGCGATATAGCTCCTCCAATTCGTGGTTATGGAGTTTCCTCCATTGTCCTGCTTCCTCGACATATTTACCACGAAAGATACCCCTTAGAACTTTATTCTCGAATACGCGGAATTTGTTTTCTTCCCGTTTTGTGAGAGCCCATGTTTCGCAACTCTTTCAATATCGTACTAAATATACACTCCTTTCCCTTTGATATACACGCTCTGACCGAAAATAACCTTATTCCCAGTATCAATAGCCAAGAACTATTCCGGTCCTCCTTCGACGTTTTTCGTGACGATGTTGTTCATCGATGCTGCTCTGACTCCCCCTGCCGAGGCGTGGTGCTTGCCATCCAAAATGGACTAACCTCTACTCTTATTACCATCCCGTCTTCTCCCAACCTCGCAATAAAAGTTGAACAAAGCTTTAAGTCCTAATACGTAATTTGCTTTTATATACCAATGCAAGCTATCGAGTCATACGAACTCGCAACTGCTGCAATCGACCGCTTAACTGAGGTGAGTTCTTCCCAGGATGAGATCGTAATCCTTGACGCTTTTACCCTTCCCCATCTCCAATGAACGTTGTCAGACGATAAATCCCACTACATCCAAAACCCCATATTTGCCAAGGAATGCCTCTTTGTAGACAGCCTGGCCGAGTGAAGCCTTTGTCAAGTATGCAATGTCCTAAATCACCTGGACATGCAAGTTGACCTTGTGTTTACGACAGGCGCCTATTATTCCTCAGTTGCTCCTAGTGCTCACACCCTCTCAACAATTGACAATCATCAAGCCTCGCTTCTCTTATCGCTATACCACGACTACTCAGACCACCACACACCTCCCCCCATTACTTTTCTTATAACTTCCGAAAAGCTGACTTTCGCCTTTTAAATGAGTATCTTAGCAAACGCCACACTTTGCTTTAACGATATAAGTGCAGAGCTCGCTACTGGCTCTCTCTACATAGAAATCTACAATGCCATATCGGTATATGTTCCTTATTCCCGACATAGGATATCGTACTCATCGCTACCTTGGTGTAACCGCAAATTCCGTACTCTTCGTAACAAGAGGAATAATTTGTGGAATCTTTTCCTATAAACGCGTTACCCCTAGACTATTCCAACAATATTGGTTCCTTTTATCAATTCACGTATTACTACAGCACCCTCTACCAAAATTACCTCATTAAAGCATGAAACAACTTAATCAATTACCCCAAATCTTTCTTCCACTTTATCAACTACAAACGCAAAACTGATGCCGATCCCAACTCTATTTCCTACGGTTCAACTACCTCAACTGACTCCCAAACCATTGCCAATCGTTTCGCATTCTTCTTCAAACAGACCTTCACGGACAACTCGAGCCTAACCCTTCTTCCTTCGGTGCCAGGCAGATTCCCCTAGACGAATTCCTAATAACAAAGGATTTGGATTACTTACTATGTAACCTTCACCAGGGACCATAAACATTGCGCTGTCTATTTTTCAGCTTCGCCATGTGTATGATAAATCTCTTAACGTACACATTGGCCGGCGACGTACACCCAAGAAACCAAAACAAATATACGCATCTCGTATCTCTTGACACCAATCAATCCTACAGCATAAGCTAATCTAGCTAAAACCCATTAGCACATTTCCCCATTGCATTGCCGCCTATGTATTTAGCCGCAATGTACATCTCAGACAAAGACCCAAACGTCCCTTTTGTCTTTTCATATTTCGGGATCTGCTTCTCATCAGCAGCAGTATAAGCAAACGCAAACCCAATTAGCATCCAATGAGATTCGGCTTGTTTGCTTAGCCGAATTCACTTCTCATGGATGCACATTTTCCCTTTCTTTGTTTAGATTCGTTCTCATGGTGTGTCCCATGAAAGAACCCATGTACACACATACATGTGTACAACCAACGATCTTCACCCCAAACGATTGAATATCGTTGAGTCCATTTCCATCTGCCGACCACGCTGGTCGCGCGATCTCCCGCTCCTCGTCGCGCGCCGAGGAAGCGATAATACATGGAGTCCTGTGTGTATGAAAATAAAATAAGTAAAAACCAGTTAATGTCATATTAAGTTTAAGTGAAACATCAAAACACTAACATATTAATAACGGCTAAGAACCAAGATAATCACGTCGGAAATAAACTAAAAATTAATTAAGAACCGCGAGTGTTTTATTTTTTGGTTCTTTTGGGGTGAACCGTGTTCGGTTGCGGAGCAATTGATTTGGCACTAGTTTGATTTTCCTCCGGCGGAACAGCGGACCTTTTTGAGAGTGAAAGTGGTTGGTTAGTAGTAGAACTCGCGTCCATGCTGGCGCCACGCCTACCTACCCCACAAGGTCTGGTCCCCATATCATTTGTCTCACATTCGCAGGATCGAAAGCGTTCAACATCGTTTCTTGCACTCTGCCCTGCAAGGACTAAATTGGTAAAATCCTCTGATTCTACCTCTATACACAAGCCGGCTCATTTTAATCAATCTTAACACACTTGAAGAGTGCAGAATCCATGCCGATATTCTCTTCATCCACCGTCTTCTCTCAGGCTCAATCAATTACCCAAGTCTGCTCTCCTCCATAACATTTCGCACAAACCCTTGTAACTTACTTAACCCTCAGCTCTTGTACTTGACCACCCATCACACCTCTTATTGCTCTGACGAAGCCATCTGCGTATGCTGCGAAGCGTCAATTCATTTCCCGCCTCCTTTGACTTCAACTTCTCCACTTCCGCTCTCAAACGTCGTCTCCTAACATTCACGACCTTCCATTTGTTTGGCAAAGATCCTATCTAGTGGGTCCTTTTCTGATTCTAGCATCACATGTCGGAGTTAGTGGTTCCTAATTCCTATTATCAGTACCGACTTTGCCAATCTCTGGTTCTGGATGGCGAATGCTGCGCTATTATCGCGTCCACACGTACGGATTGCTGCCTCATTGCAGTCCGTTAGCGCTTGAGTTAGCCGATACGTAAAATCTGCGACATCCGTTTCGCGGTATTCTCACATATGAGAGAGTTTCTTTGGAGTCTCTGACGCGTCCGTAGCGGTTGACTTCGATTGGCTACGGTTCGACTCTGGTCGACGGCGTTGTACTCGGTGCTGACGTTGTTTCAGTTTTCGAGCCTCAACATGGTCAGTACTGTTGGTACTAGTGCGGCTCGTGTCCCGTGCTTGTTGACCGCCTTTGTCGCGTGACTGTTTATGGTCCTTCGAATTATTCCTTATTTGGATTGTCTTCCATTCTGTGTTGACCGTGCAGGTCGGTGGAGTGTGGTCGTGGAATACAGGCTTAACCACTTTATTGTGTGCATCTATTAATGACTTTCGAGTTTGTACCCACATTGCCCTGCAATGACACTCGTCCTACGCGTGACCCTTTCGGCCACAAAACTCACAACAACATCGAATGCTGTACACTCTACGATTCGATGCTGTTGCTCGTATCGAAGTAGATGGTCGTTCTTGCCCTTGGTTTTCATGGGTACCCTCTGTTGGTTCTGCGACCTTGGAGGTGGAGGCTCGGGATTATGTGCAAATGGTTGTGTATTTTATGTACGATAATCCTGGGCATCATGCCCATATTGATCGTACTTCGCACACAACGGTGTATTCCGGCGTCGGAGGCATTCATCATATAAATGACCTTTCTTGTTGCAGAAACTGCATGTCATACGTGAATCAAACGCGTGAAGATGGACACGAGATCCGTAACAGTGCCCCCCCCCCCAAATAGGGGTAGCTCCATTCTTAGAAGAGGAATGAAATTCTGCTACAAAAGTATAGAGTGTAGCATGGAACCTTGCACTGGCTGTGATGCGTTACTTCCCTTTGTTTGGCGCGGTTTGTCCGTTTTTGGCCTCCTCTAATCGTAGTAGGGTTTCAGCCTGTTGATGTCACCACGTTTCTTCTTTTTCTATCTCCACTACCGTGACCTTCCCGGTATTGTTACCGGTCTGTTCAGAAATATGTCTACCTCCGAAGGGTATGGTGTTAGGTGTACCACCAATGCATCATCTTCATTAGCCTTCTTCAGCTTGTGGGATGTTATTTTGGGGTTGATGTAATGGAGCCCGAGAAGTTTTTGTAACCCTTCCCCTGTGTGGGTAGGGTTTCCGATTTGCTACCGACAGGGGTCCCCTTGGTGCGGATTCCCGACTGGCTGCTTTATGTCGTGTGTGGTGCACGTTTATCCCGGCCTTGACTGGATGAGTCACACTGATAGTCACCTCCGCCTCCCTGATGGGGCCGTGTTACTTCAGGCGGTTTTATGTTAGACCCGATTGGTCTTATAGAAGAACGCGGTGGTGTGTGCGGCCTAAACGGACTTTTCCCAGGTTGGGGCATGTAACAGGGTGGAGTCATTCTGTGAACCTATAACCGGTCCCGATTACCTGAGACGCATCGTTTATAGGTCTATGTTACCTGTATCTCGATCCCTGTGGGTTTTCCCATGTATTCCCGTAATTCTGGCCTGATATCCTACTTGTTACCTGTAGGGGATCTTGTTCATCCTCCCATTAATAGAACGGGTTGTTCCTATTCGATGAGATGGGGTCATGATGTGTGTCGTTCGTTTCAGGTGGCTGGTCCTGGTATGTACCTACCCTCGTTGGTATTCCCCTACTATACCGCTCACTGTGGCTCATCTTATCTTGGGTTTTCTCTATTTGAACTAGTTTGGCAATGATCCTATCTAGTGGGTCCTTTTCTGAATCTAGTATCAAATGTCGGAGTTGGTGGTTCCTAATTCCTATCATCAGTGCCGACTTTGCTAATCTCTCAATCTGGATGGCAAATGCTGTGCTAATATCGCGTCCATTACCGCTTGAGTTATCCGGTACGTGAAATCTGCGACATCCTCTTCACGGTATTGTCGCATATGAGAGAGTTTCGAATGTAACTCCTCATACGAAGCGTTTGGCAATAGCGCATTTCGGAGTCGTTGTTTATATTCCTCGAAAGTTGCTGGGAGGTTTTCCTTAAAAATGCAGCGAGCTTTCCCGCTTAACCGCATGGGTAGTACCACAGGAACATTTTTTCCTCCGCTGCGGATAAACAATCTAGTGTCCTGTCACAGCTTTCGATGAACTCGTGCAGTTCTCTCGCTGCATTAGGACCTTTGTGTCCACTAAACACTGCCACGTTGTTTTGAACTACGTCCGAAATCCTTTCCGCACCCAACATAGCGGCGATGGGTTGCTCCGTTACGCGTTCCGGGGAATTTCTCCTTGAGTGGCTTCTCGCTTGCATCGCGGAGTAATAAAGTACGAGCGTTTATTTATTTTCGGAACTCCCGGATGTAGCTAACACGATTAGGAAATAATCGACCAGCGATGAGAGACAATACGCAATCTAGATAGGAAAAATACAACACGCGAAATAATGAAAAGTATTTGGGTAAAATATTCTCTGATTTTCCAACCCAACGTTGTTTTCATCCGCTCTCATGTAAATTGGAAAAGGGAAAAAGGTGAAACAAAATGCCTGTTTATTTTTATTTGTCGGTATCCTAGCCGCTAGTTCCGCTAGTCGGCGTAGGTGCATAAGAGCCTCGGGACTCTTCCCACCACTGGATTTGTATCCTATCCTCGTCGGAACTGACACAAACCTCAACCGTTGGTTACCAACTTCGCCAAAATTGTTATATGATATTTAATAACAATTTAAATATAATTTATATATGGGCATGAAAACCATTTAATTGGAAACAACAAACAAGACAAAACTGAATGCTACCCGTGGCACCAACCTAACAACTGTCAACAATCAGCTGACATTAAAATTAATTCGTCTGCTGTGATTGCTGACATGTTTGCTTCTTCGTAAATCTTCTTCAGGCGACACGGTCGCATTTGTAATTAAATCCAAATAAATCTAAAGAATCCAATAAACAAAGTCATTTATAACCAGTAAATAAACTTCGTGTGTTTGATGTCTCCTGGGAGAAGTTATTCTTGGGATAGCGGCAGTTATTTAAAATAGGTATTCTTTCCTCTTTGCGCTGCAATAAATTGCATTTGTTTCAGCATCACCAACATCACTTCACGCCAGGAGACACCATTGTTCCTGGACATACCCATGGCCAACCACAAGACGCAACTAGTTGCGCACGTGTTGAAAGAACGGGCAGAGTGCATTACGCAGGACGTTTGTAGAACGTGATAAGTTTACGTATTGGCCTCGGTCGGCGGAAATTCTAGAGATCCTCTCCGACGATATTTCTCGTTCGGCAGAGATCATACAAATATTGGTCCTTCGAACCGGATCCAGTCTGTGGATCCACTTCCCTGCTGCCAGCTCGCAGCGTAACATCAGTGCAGACCGCCGCCAAACTCGTTGGCCACTGCAAGATTGTAGATACAATCTACTGCCGTCCAGGTCACGGCGCACCAGGGATCCAGTCTGTGGATCTATACCGCCGCCACGTTTACGAAGCAACAGCCGTGCAGTCCGTCGCCCAGTGCGTGGCCACTGCCAGGGATCTATCTGTGGATCAAACCGATGTCTAACAAGCGGCCCCAGCGCAGCCACATTATAACCACACCGCGATCAATTTCGCAGCGCAATTACCTGATCCAGACATACGGAGCAACCGACCAGTTCGCGGCACAGCCTGCCGGAACCCAAAGCTACAATTACCGCTGCTCCGAATGCAGCCCCGTCCAGCCTAAGGACCTCTAGCCGCCAGATTAGTGGCGTATGAACCGCTGCTCAGAACGCAGCTCCCGTCCCGCTTAAGGACCGACCGCCGCCAGATTAGTGGCGTATCAAGAAGCTGCCCCCATCGCAGCTACATTACAACAACACCGCGACCAAGTTCGCGGCGCAATCACCGGATCCAGATAAAAACCAACCGATCAGTTCGCGGCGCATCCTGACGGAACCCACAGGTAAGGCGTTTTTCAATTCTTCAATTAAATTACCGCCACCAAATTTGTGGCAAACAGAAGCTGACTCCAGCAACTACCACTACATCGCACCCAGTTCGCGACACAATGGCGGCCAGATCTGTGGATCAGCTACCACCAGTTCGCGGTGCAGCCCGGGATCCAGATCTGTATCGGCTACCGCCGCCAGGTTCGCGGCATACTAAAAGGCCCAGCTCAAGGGCCGACCAACGTCAAGGTCGCGGGACACCAAGTCCAGACGCAAAGACACACCGTTGTCAACAACCAGAGAGCGCCCCAATATCAGAAAAGTCAAACATGACAGCTACATTGGCGGAACAACTCATCAGCGCCCAGTTCGCCGCCCACGAACGGATGTCGGGTGCATTCCTCAATCTGGAAAAGAGAGGTCCGCCAACGTTGTTCGCAGTGGACATACGCCAACACAATCTCCAGATCACATGGGAAGACATCCGACTGAAGCATGAGGAGATAAAACTCATGGCCACTCTAGAGATGACCAGCGGCCACCGCTACTTCGTGCACAGATTCATCGGTCAAGCCGAGAATATCTATCTGGACGAGGTCGCCAAGTTTATTGAGGCAAGGAACGCCCTCAACGTCGACCGTCCGACCGCATCCAAGACTGCGATGGACACCGTCATTCAACCACAAAGTCGTTTGACCCCATTGATGTCGCAACCTTCATGGTGGCCGGAAACTCCTTCAACACCTGGCCTGCGACTGCCATATGGCCATCCATCCAGATTGCCATCACGGATGATGCAACCGGAAAAAACCTCCCCTACGGAAAACAAAGGTGTGACGACAGACACCGAAAAGCTAGCTAAGGCAGGAAAGCAAGACAGCCAAAGGAGGAACGGTCGAGAGGAAAACCGATCCAAGACGTACAACTAACGCCGCCAAGCACATCAAAAAGGATCCAGAGGCAGTGAAAGAAGTGGCAACTGTGTTACGTGCGGTTTCCGCCACCCCCATCATTAGATTGTTTTTAGTATAATTTTGTTTTGATATAGTTTGATGGTAAGGTGGTGGAAAAATCGCACGATCCACATGTGAGTGTTCGAACACGCCCAGTTCGAGTGTGGATCGTAGGCAAGTTCGAATTCTGTTTTCGGAGTGGATGTCGAGGGAGAGCGAGAGAGAAACAGCAGGAGAGATTTTGATTCCGTTTTTTGATGATTTTGTAAATACTGTTTTTTGGATTCCGTTGTTGGCGGTTTGAGTAGAAAGAGTATAGCGGTGAGTTAACGGCAGCACGGAAAAAGGGCAGAAAAGGAATTTTTGGTCTCGTGTGGTCTTTGTTAATTAGAAAAGTAAAAAGTAAATTAAAGCTCAGAAAAATAAAAGAGTTTTTTGTAGTGATGGCAACAGAGATACAGTACAAATGTATACAGCTAAGTTGAAAATAAAGCATGTGTGCTTAAAAACGTGTGTCTAACAATTTGTGCAGAACCAGAGCCCTATCACATATCAAATTGCCAACTTACCTCTACACCGCAGAGAAGAAGAGTCCAAGTTGCCGCTAGGGGGTATCCCTGCAGACGGATCATTGGAAGCTCAATGCTCGGAGCGAGAATAACTACAGGTAACCAAATTGTTGTATACCTAATTTTATGTGGCAAAATACGTTACAACTGCAGCAGCATCCATCACTGCTAAAGCGACACAACACCATCAGGCTGATTTCAGTAAGAAGGCACCAGCAGCTGCCAGTGCACCAGCACCAGCGACGACGGATGCCAACAGTTCTGTGGCACCCAGCCCAGGAAAAGAGCCTGCTGCAGAGAAACCCGCCGACCAAGGCAATGATGCCCAACTCTCGAGACTGCTCGAGGCTTCGTTCGCGCTCGACCCAGTCTCCCCCATTAAGGCAAACGACGCCGACCAAGGCAATGATGCCCAACGACAGTCCCCTGTGACATCGGCGGTCCTCTGTCCGACAGCCTATAGACGAGAACCGCACACACTCCCAGTTAGTATGGACCAGCAGGCCGCCGAGCAGAGTGCCGCCTGCCCACAGATCAAATTAGCCCATGTCCCAATGTTCGGACCAACGCAGAAACACATGGCCGTTCCTCGTGGGTTGCGAATTTACAACTCCAACCCAGAGGAACTGGTCTACGCGGAAGACTGCGCCCCGAACAAGAACCGCGTATGCACGCATCAAAAGAGCAATACCCCGCTTGGCGGGCGGCGCTCCCCAGCATCCAGGGATCAACCGCATCCCCGCAGTATCGGTACATTACTTTCGACTACCATCCAGTACGTGGTCATTGTTCGTAGGTTGCGAATTTACAACTCCAACCCAGATCAAATGGTCAGTTCTGCAACCAAGGATACCAAACACCGACGACGAACCTCGTGTGTTCACCAACACTGTATTCATCACAAATTTAGGGCGGACGGCTCTATACAGACATCCGCATCAATAGAAGTTCAGGGCCCTGGGCCTCCGTCCCCTGGAACAAACGGATTCGACAATGATTAGCGAATGCAGCTGCAAACAGTCACCACCAAGGCAGCGGAAAAGGAGCTGTGGCGGTTCTTTAATACATTCCCAAAGAACCGCCCCTCCTCTTAAAAATTAACCACTTCCTCTTACCATACCAAGCCATAGTACTTACCTGCAATTGGGGGCAGCGTAAGCTCCCCTATAGCATCATACCTGAAAGGAAAACCTACCCGACGCCATCCGCACATTCTAAATTTCCCTGGTTCATATTCCATGAACCAGTTCATCTCCTATCGGCTCAGCCTCCTTGTGCACAGGAGCCATACGGCTAGATTGGATATTGCCTACATCGGTGTTTCCAAGGAATCTTAGGCAAATACCATGACGACCCCTTGTATCATAGGCACATCATTTACATCATGTGTGCCACCATTTAATCTGTGAAATAGAGTTTTTGTTTACTTTGAAACAAAAATCTATTTCGATCCCTGGCATACATCATCAACGATGTATGGGTAAATCGCCGCAGCCCCCGATCATCGTACGTCTGTTTAATCAGGTGTTCGCCGATCATCGCCCTCATCGTAGGGCATTGTACTTGTCCTATACGGACACATATATAATCCTTCCCTATCGACGCAATTCGCGACCATTGAATCTGATGGATCTGGGTTACGTCGTGAAGTCAGATTTCATCCCTCGACTGGTACACGTCGGAGTGCCGTTGCTTGTCAATAGAGTCTTGTCGCTATTATCTTCGGTGATTTCGAGTTGTAAAATAAGTCGTGATCCGAACCCCAACCAAGGAACGAACAATTAGTTAAAGTATTATTATAACTTTCGGTAATTACAAATTAGTGATCTGAAGCTGTAACAAGTAATTAGCTAAATTAAGTACATTAGCAACATTACCTTCAGTAATGTCAATTTAAGTGTTGTGACCAATTGACATCAGTCGAAATAAAAAAACTACTAAACAAAAGAAACCGCAAAGTGTATTTATCGTTTTTGAAATTGTTGTGAAGGATTCTACGGTGGTATCACGCTTAACCCGCGTCCTTGCTGACGCATTAGTGATAAATACCCACAGAACCGCACCACTCCCCAGTGAGTGAGCATCGACAGGCCGCTGACCAACTTGCCGCCTGCCCAGAGAACGACCCGACCCATGTCCTGATGCATGGACTAGCGCCGGAGCCCCCACGAGGACAATCGCCATGCATGTTCTGTGGGGCGCACCACTACATTTACGTTTGCGAAGGTTTTCGATCCCTCACACCTGTCCATCGGAAGTCTGTCGCATGCAGGAAGAAACTGTGCCTCAACTGCTTGGGTTGCCACCTCATACGCGACTGCCTCCCCGAAAAGGTGTGCCGACGATGTAAGTGGAGACATCATACCTTGCTGCATGTGCGAACAGAAGCAGCACCCACCACAGCATCCAGCTTAAAAGTGACCAGTCCAATCACCAGCCATTACGTGGTTACCGATCGTGGGTTGCGAACTTACAACTCCAAAACCCAGATTGCATGGCCAGTTCCGTGACCACAAATGATAACAGCCTCCAGCACCGAAGGGGACCATCCCATAATCATCAGCCCTCCGGGCTGTCCAAGACACCTCCGTCTTCAACACTTTTCAGGGCGGGCAGCTCTCTCCTAATCGGCCATTGGCGTGAAGGTGGACTGCGGCGGACCGCTACCAGCCCACTCACGAGTACCATCGGCAAAATCGGCATTCTTCCATTGGAGGAGAAACCCCCTCCTGGACCATTCATCAGACCCCCCGCTCACTCACGCTGTCTCACAAAGACCATACTTACATACACTCACCCTTCTCCAGACTATTACCACCCCATGTGTCCAGTCTTTTTATTTTTTTTTTTATTTTTTTTTTTCTCTTTATACCTTAGATAGTTAGTCCGTGAGCTTATTTATGATGCTTGTATTATGCCAAATAAATGAGGGATCTGCGCACCCACACCTAAAACACAAGAATCCGAATGTACGCAACCTGGCTCCCCTTTCTAAAATACACTATCGTTAAATATAGAATTTATTTTCCTTATAAAGCTAAAATGCATCTTATCTATTTAACGTATTCATTTATCATACAGAATAGTGTCATGGAATGGTCCATGAGATGCATCGTCGTAATAAGCATCTATGTTGGGAATATCTCGGAGCCCGTGGAAAACCACGTCGGAATGCTGTCGGCGATCGGCATCCATCTGATATACCCTTCCATCTGGTCGTACCATGTACCGCGTAGGCGATTTGTGATGCGATTCTTCGCCTAAAAAGAATTTCTGATTGTGGTGGTGCCTGTGTCCAATGTGGTCATTATGTATCTGAGATACATATTCGTCAATCGGCCATGCAACTTGTTGCAGATGACCGACTTCATCAACGGGCAGTGAATAGAAACCGATACCACTTTTTGGTCGCACCAAATTCTTGATATTGCTCATTACATCCGCATAGACGAGAGCTGCCGGAAGATCACTGATCGAGTACCGTGACGAGGTAGATGCTGGAAAATTACCATTATCGAACAATTTGTGCTTCATGCAATCCATTTTCATTTGTAGAGACTCGTATCTGTTGTAGTTCTTTGACGAATCGATGCAATTAAGATACTCGTTGACGTAAGAGTTGGACAGAAGCATTGAATCATTTAGACTATTCATGCCAAGGGCTGTCATCATTATAGGATCACTAAGGTTCATTGAGTGATCCATGATTTGCATGAAATCATTTTCATTTAGGACGACTCCTTCGTTTTGGACTCTGGACGGAGTCTCAACCTCAACTGGCTTTGCCTCCGTTGCCGATGCATTTTTCAGCAGGATCTTTATGTGCTGAAGTAATGCCCGACCCGTCAACAGCTCTCCATTTTCTCCCATGATCGTCAAAGCTATAGGTAGCAGACTTCCTCGCATCATTTTCGTGGATTTCTTCCTTGATTTAGTTTCCCGACGAGTTCGACTTTTACCAGACCCTGTACCTCGCAGGATACTCAAATCAGATTGGTTACTATCCTCTTCGAATTCGGAATTGTTGTAAGCCTTTTGGGAACGGAAGGTGTTCAGTTTTCTGGTTCGGTGACGTTGTTTAATATGAGGATTCGGACCACTGGGTCGGGTGTGGAAGGTTTCCCTGTTCCTAACCGCTGCTACAACTTGATACGGGTAAACAGGGCGCAACTGGTTTAAGGTAGGATGATGATTCAGCGGGTTTCCAAAGTTCGGAGTCCCTTGAAAACGACCCAATTTTGCAGGAATCGGCTTCACCACTTTGAGATGATGTGGAACTGGTGAATGTGACCTAAATTTATCTTTGTGAGGTGCCAAAAACGCGTTGATATTCGGCGGTTCAGGTTGAATAAGCAATGAAGCAGTGGGACGAGGGTTTTCCATGTGATTCAAGGAGAATCCTTGAAGTAATTGATTCGAAACCGAATTTAAATCATTTGAAACCAGCTCATGGGGCTCCAATCGAATGTTACTAAATCCCGACATTGAAACTGGAGTTCTGTAACCCTTCATGAAAGTCGGAGGTTCCACAACGTGTATGGCTTCTCTATTGCCAGCGTTCCCGAGTGTGTACTGTGGAAACCTACTCATAGGTACTTTGACCTTCGTTAATGGCGAACCGTACATATACTGTGTTTTTCCGAGCACCTCACGATCATTTGTGAAATACACAGCGACACAAACAAGTATTGTTATAATTTTCCGATCTGAACACATTTTGATTTTTAGTTTTGCTTAGGTAAGCAGTTCAACTCGACCAACGGACAAGACTACTGTAAATAACTTTCTTCACCTGGATGCTTTATATAAAGTTGAATTCAAAGATTCACCTCCTGGATGCTGCCTGTTATGCGCACACTGGCCGTTGATTGAATTTTACTTTCCGCCGTCATTGTTGATTTAGTTTCTATTGTAATGAATGTGCTGGCGCTATAAGATGGTAGAGAGCAAAAGTAAATTTGCCGGTGAAACTGAAAGTGGAAGTTAACGCACTGAAGTTCGTTTGAGTCGCCGGTGTTGACCTCAAGACCATTTGGTGAACGTTGATCGACTTATGTGAGATGTAAGGTGTTGTAAAATTTTCTCTCGACGTAGATGCGAGGTGATTTTAGGTCAGCAGTTTCAGGCTACAATATGCAGTGTTCATTTGAAATTGGCGCCATAACCTTATTTTATAGAGTTGAAAAATCGGAAGAATTTTTTGAACCGTGTTATCTGATTTATTTTATAATTTCATATACACTCGTTGGGTACAATTGATGGTTCAATAAACTGTCCAGGTAGGGCCAACTTTTGAAATGCCATATTCTGCAGCTTCTCACAATGAATGGCAATAAAATGTTGATTTGGCAAGAAACTAATTTAAGTTGAGAAATAAAAGTAATTTTTAAACAAGGAAACGACTAGTACTAGTAGTAGTAGTTCTTTTTCCTATATAATCATATACTCGTAGATAGAATTTGACAATAAAATGACATCGGCTTAAAATAATATATAAGGAAAACTAGAAGTGTTTGTAATGTCTCTAATAAAATTTGTATGTTTATTTTATTTTATTTAAACCGGATGGTAGGCCACGAGAGTGCTAAACGCGTTTGTCGATAATTGATCAGCACATTCGGGCGAAGATGATTTGCTACAATACGTGAAGGCAATTTCAGTAAGTAAAATAGCTGTGCGCACATGTCACGATACCGAGTAGGAACTATCCAGCGAAGTTGAGCTCGTTCAAATCGGGTGACGCTTAAGTGGCGTCCCTTTTTTCACTGATTGGTAGTCAGCTAGCGGGTGACAGTTGACACATTGCAAACAGATGTGCACGAACTAGATTTCTCCTGTACCTTTGTGGGGAGGAAGTATTGTGCCAATACACGGCCACTCCGTTTACTTCCTCCTCCAGCATAAATTGTCACTAACGATTGTTCCGCAGCCTGCAAACGAACGATAACCAGGGGAACAACAACAGAAAAACGAAACGCACTGTCTAGTCAATATTAAATCTTTATTTTATTGTTTAAGAGACATTTGGGAGGTATTTCGCAAAGCTTATACGTTTATCGGATTTACAGTTAATTCCTCGTGGTATACACAACGACACTGTTCATTATAATTTGTTTTATTTTATATCTCCACGTTTACTATTATTCGCGACTCGCACTCTTCGATGAAATACTCACGACTCTAGGGTGTGCACTCCGAGCACACCCTACAAGGGATGATCGACGGCTCGACTGATCGGTCTAATGGTTGTAATATGACTCACCGATATCCTCTCCAATAAGGATATCGTTTTTACCCACCACCAGAGAAACGTAAAGTCTCTCGTGGTGGTATAGGAAACCAGATCTTGTAATAAAGGTCATGGTAGTATGTGTGCGATCGTTCAGATCTGCGTGGTTTTTTTTTAGATTCTAAACCACATTTATTTTCCTAATTCTTTTTACATGTATAATATTAGGGGTAAATGTTAAACCCTTTTCTACAATCACACTCCTTAAATTAACTTACTGGCTCAATGCGAGCTCTCTAAATAACACATTACAACTTGATTTTTATATATGCCTTTCAGAGTACATCTTTTTTTTTGTTTCTTATATATATATATATATATATATATATATATATATATATATATATATATATATATATATATATATATGTATATATATATATATGAAATAAGCCATATATTAAAGGGACTCCTCGTTAACATCTATATGTATATATTATTTTTACTTTTTTTTTTTTTTTTTTTTTTTTTTTTATTAGACTTTTCTCGGGAGAGGCGAACCTATAGCGTCGAGTGGGCGCCCCGAGATGCCATCAAATAACTGTTGCAGTTCTTTTTGAACAGTTGCAGGTTGTAACGCTCCGGGAACACTCGCGTGGGAATGGAGTTCCACAGCTTCCCCGCTCTGTAACGGAACGAGTTCTGATACAGGGATGTTCGCGCTGTCGTGAGATGAACCACAAACGCGTGCGATCCGTCGGATTGTCTTCTGGACCGCATATAGACCGAATTGCGTGGAACAATGCGAAGAATCTCTGAAGAACAGCACCCGTAATAATATCTGTAAAACAGACAGAGGTCGGCCACGCGCCTTCAATGTGATAGCGACTGTAGTCCCGACGTCAGCGCCGAGTCGCCGATCAGGCGGATCGCTCGTCTTTGTACGCTTTCAAGTAGGTCGAGGGTATGTTTAGGAGCCGAGCTCCAAACATGAGAGCAATATTCGAGCGCGGGTCTAATTTGAGATTTATATAGGAGAAGAAGTTGGTCCGGAGTAAAGTATTTCTTGGCTCTAAAAAGATAACTCAGTTTTCCTGAGGCTGATCTGGCGATACCCGATACGTGTTTATGCCATGATACATTCCCACAGACCGTGTCGCCGAGCAATTTCAATCTTTCCCCAGCCTCGAGGGCCCGACCACTCATCATCAGCTGTGGAACCGATGATCCACTTTTCTTTGTGAATGTTGTATACTGGGTCTTCGTTGCGTTGAAGTCGACAAGATTGGCCTTTCCCCACTGCAGGACTTTATCTAGATCCTGGTTCAGAGAGTCAATCTGTCTACATCTCAGCTGGTGCAACGTTGATGCACCAATCGGCCGATCACTCGAAAAGGAGGAAACAAGCGTACTATCATCCGCAAAACTGAACACTTTGTTATCCGTTGTCTCCAACAAATCATTTATGTGAAGCAAGAACAAGGTTGGAGCTAAAATAGAACCCTGGGGCACCCCCGAATTAACAGGATACAGATCCGAACACTCGCCGTCCACAACAACCCGGATCGATCGATTCTCGAGGAAGCTCCTCGTCCAGTCGCAAAGCTGTTGGGAAAGTCCATATGAACAAAGTTTGCTCATCAATGCCCCGTGCCAGACGCGGTCAAAAGCCTTGGAGATATCTAATGCGACCGCCGTTGACTCACCATGCCGTTCAATCGCAGATGTCCATATATCGGTTATAAGTGTCAAAAGGTCTCCCGTGGACCGCCTGCCACGGAATCCGTATTGACGATCATTCAGAAGACCGTTGCACTCCAAATAGTTAACCAACTCTATATTGATGACTTTTTCCATTACCTTAGATAAAATAGACAGTAATGCTATCGGACGGTAATTTTGTGGGAGACACTTTTTTCCCGTCTTTGGGATTGGCTGAACTTGAGCGATTTTCCAGCAAGGAAAGGTCATCCGTGCATAAGATAAGCGGAAGAGTCTGCCAAGAACCGGCGATAGTTCTGGAGCACAGTTCTTAAGGACTATTGCTGGTATTCCGTCCGGGCCGGCTGCCTTCCTACAATCCAGTTCACGTAGAATGCGTTGAATAGTGCGCGGACGAAATCTCACATCCCGCATCGAAGACCGTACCGGCGAGATCACAGGTGGCTCCAAAAGGCCGGGATCGAGGTTTGAATTCGCGGAAAATAAATTCGCGAACACATTAGCTTTATCCTTTGGTTTCGTGACTAACGTCCCGCTGTCTGTCACCAACGGAGGGAAAGAGGAGGAAGCAAAGTTACTGCTGACAGCCTTTGCCATTGACCAGAAGGAGCGCGAACCAGTTGGGCACCGATGGAGCTTATTGATCACCCTGTCGTTGTGAGTCTTCTTCGCGGTATCAATCGTCTGGTTGCACGCGTTTCTGATTCTAACAAAATTCGTTCTGTTAACATCGGTGGGATTGGAGCGCCATTGCTTAAAAGCTCTATTTTTTGCCGCTGTAATCAGCTCGCATTTTTGTCAAACCAAGGTTTATCAGACGAACTTCGTTTGATGGAATGTGGAATATACATCTCCATCCCCAGGAGAATAATCTCTGATACCGACTCCGCGCAAGCGTTAACATCGGAGTTTCCGAAGCACACCTCCGACCATGGAAAGGATGCGGAGAAATCTCGCATATCGTCCCAGTTAGCACCCCCATACTTCCATACATGGCGAAGCTGCCTAGGCCGGTTATTCGCTTGGTATGCAAATGCTTGCGCGACAGATACCAAGCAGTGATCTGAGTTTCCCAGTGGCGCAAAAACCTCTACGGTATAAATACTCGGTTCGGATGTCAAAAACAGATCCAGGGTGTTCGCATAATCGCCTCGGGCATCCGGTATTCGCGTTGGCTCCCCCACGAGTTGAGCCAAGTTGTGGCTTACAACAAACATCTCCGCCAGCCTCCCAGCCTCGTCGGTTCTGTTAGAATGTAACAACCAGTCGGAATTGTGCACATTAAAATCGCCAAGGACAATAATTTCAGAAGGTGGTTGGTTGATCTGTATCCAGTCGACGGTATATGAAAGATGTTCGAAAAATGTCGCCGGTCGATCGTCATTCGGGGAGCGGTAAAGACAACAAAGAAATTTAACGGAATTCCTCAGCACGACCCTCAACCATATGATGTCTATATTATTGGGCTCCAACGCCTCCATCCTCTGGCAAGCCAGATCGGACCGTGCGAAGGCGCAGACTCCGCCCTTAAAACGGAATCTCGAATGTAAGTCGTACCCTGAGCAACGAAGATATGTCGAATCAGTTGACGAATCGACCTGGGTCTCAGTTAGGGCAAGGATATCAGGTTTCGTTGTTTGCAAATATTGGTGGACGGCGTTTACATTAGTATTGGTGAAACCGATGCCCCTGATGTTACAAAATGCCGTCACCAGTCGAGCGTGGGCCGAGCCTCGAGAGCTAGCCCGGTTATGCGATGACGAACCTCTCAAAGTTCCATTATTATTATTATAACAAACAAAAACTTCAAAACGAAACGAATAAAACATAAAATAAGAAATATAAAATAAAATACAATAGCTTAGATCTGTGTGGTCTACACATGCTCGAGGGCAATGGGTAAACGAAGCAGACAGGCGGTAAAAACAAAGGGATCGAAAAGATCGTCGTCTATGGAGTGTATCGCGTTTAAGTAAATAGACGACGATACAGCGAAGAAATGTGGCAAAAGAAAAGATGGGACGAGGGTATCATAAAAATCTTTGATGAATAATGTCCTTGTGTAAATATACGAATAACCATTCGAAAGAGGTGCTAATGTATTACAATACTTTATACAATAAGAATTGTATATCGTATCTTAGGTCGGTGGCCAAAACGAATCCCTTGCTTACATTTGTATATGCCGGGTAATTAGTTGCGGCAGGGAAAGAAATTCAAGATTGTTTGTCTATTGAACAACGAATCGCTGATCGGCTTGCTGCAGCTGTAAAAACAAGCCATTCGTCGTTGCATTTCAATTGATAACAATGGGTGCCGAATGTTGTGTATTTATGGTGCATATGCACATTGAGGAACTATTTTTAGGAATTGTGTCTAGCACGTTGAAAGCATCAAATGTCCTTGTAAAAGGAAATGTTTCAGATATGGGAAATTGAAATCTGCCTGGGATTCTTAAATTGGTAGAAAGAAATTCTTATAGGAAATTATATGCGAAGCGATGCATGAAGGTAAGTTTTCTTTCACAGGGATTTTTTGTATTATAGATGTGTGGAGCATTTAAGATGCTAATGCGATTGCATTAGCGGAAGCTTATGCAGACTGGATTGTATGGATGGGGGTTTTTCAGAAAGGTCAACCGTGGGATTTGGCGGAACCGCCACGTACCCCCCCCCCCTCCCCCTCCACTCCCGTCCAGTGGCATAGTCACGAAATAAAGGAGGTAGGGCTGAAGGGGTGCTCGAATGGGTGGTGCTATGCTGGGCGGGGGGCTGGACGCTTGGCGAACAAGGTGGCCCTCCGTACTTCGGGAGGCGCTGTGATTAAATCGGGGGAACTGTCGTGGTGACTAGTTCCAGGTAATAGTATGGGCCTTTGTCGATAAATAAAGTGGACGCAGATGTTACCGCTTGATGTCATCAAGGGCAAAGGTGTGCGGCGTGGTCCATACGCCTGTTGTGTATCGCTTGGATCAACAGTAGGTCGGAACCTATCGGAAATCCACTCGCATCCGCAGTGACGAAATGGCGTGTGCGAGATGGTGGGGAACTTATCCCATGGTAATTCGCATCCGCAGTGACGAGTTGCCGTGTGCGGGGTGGAAGGGGGCCAAGCCCAGAGCCGGTGTTCTTCGTCCATACATTTGTATGGCGAATTGTTTGCCGCTGGGACTGGTAAAGGGGGCCGGGCCCTCAGTTGCGAGGCTTGCCGATCGAGGGAGGACCGGTACATTGGTGCCAATGTAGCGGTAGCTGCGACCTCGACCCAACGGCAACTAGTGGTGACGTGCCGGCCGGTCGCGCTTGTTAAAGATAGGCGACTTTGATTAGGGGGCTCCTGGTGGGTGGTTGACCCCAGGGCTCTCTAGAGGTACTAGATGCGCGCCGCGAAGAATTATGCACCTGGTAAATGTGAGGCGGCGTAGAGGGGCGTGTATTGCCTTGAGTTGCCGCCAAAGGTGAACCATGGTGGCTAAAGATTAGGGTACCTGCATGAGGTGGTCAAGTATATTGTCTCAGTCCGGTGGTATCGATTTGATTTGTCGACCGGTGTTGCTAAGACATTTGGGAGACGTTCAGAGACCTAAGGACGAAGATCCTGAAGTTAATGTAAGGAGGTAGGGCCGGGCGTCCTACTAAATGATTGCCACGCTGGGTAGCTGGTGGTTAGTGAGGAGCCGCTTGGGCGTCGGGCGTCCTACTGGTCATAATGCTACGCGCAGTAGCTGTGGTTTAGTGAGGAGCCGAGGCTGTAGAAGAAGGTAAAGTAAGGACGAGCATTGGCGAGCGGGGTCACGTGAAGGCTGTGGTTGGCGACCATGAGCGCCCACCTCCAGAAAAGGGACAGAAAAAGTCGCTTTATGACAAAACCGGACGTCTTATTGAGTGTTGCTACTCGTAGTAGCCGTTGTTAATTAAAGAGCCGGTTTGTGGAAGATGGATATTGAGCAATGGCGAGCGTGTGCGGCAATTTTTGTAAAAGGGCCTTTAAAAAAAGGTGGGCAGAGGCGAATTTTGCCTGTATTAAGGAAGACCAGAAAGGGGTCGAAATGTTCGAGCGAGGCGGAACCGGGCGTCCTGTTGATTATGTGCTACGCGGAGTAGCTAAAGTGTGATGAGGAGCCGGTTTGAAGGGGTTAAATTGAGAGGGTTACGAAGAGACGAGGAAAGGCGAGCTGGGTGTTCGGGCGAGACGGAACCGGGCGTCCTGTTGATTATGTGCTACGCGGAGTAGCTAAAGTGTGATGAGGAGCCGGTTTGAAGAAGTTAAATTGAGAGGGTTACGAAGAGACGAGGAAAGGCGAGCTGGGTTGCGTGGAGTCAGTTGGTAATGGGCATTGTTGCGCCAAAATAATGAGAGGGGTCGGGATTGTGTTGAGGCGAGTTTGATGAAGTCATAAGGAGCCCAAAAAGGCAAAGAAATAAGTCGAAGGTGATCGAGTATGGGGAGAAACCGGGCATCCTATTGAATGGTGCTATGCGTAGTAGCTAACGTGCAATGAGGAGCCGACATTTGCGCGAATTATAGCTACTCTAGAGAGTTGAATGGGGGCGTTATGTGCCAATAGTAAGAGAAGAGCCAGACGGGTGTTGGAATGTGTCGAATAGGGGTTAGATGGAGTTGAAAGAAATCTAAGATGGTCGAGAAGTCGGGTGAAGTCGCGTGGGTGAGTGTTGTCGAAGGGGGTCTACCGAGAACGAAGTTGAAAAGGGGTTGAGTGGGGTCAATAGAAGTCAAAAAACGTCGAATGTGTGAACGCGGAGTCGTGGTGAACATTAAGACACAAGGTTGTGCGTAATTCAATACCCAGAAGGAGCTTACAAAATTTATTTTTTTTAAATATTTATTAAAAGGGTTTTTCTTATTTTGATTTTACAATGGTGACGATTTTTTCTTCTTTTTATTCAACAACTGTATAAATTTAAAAGTTTTTTGATGTTGGTTGCTTTTAAGTTAATTTAAACTCTTTATTGTTATTTTATTTATTATCACATTAATAATGTTGTTTTAGTAATTTTTCTTTGCCTTTTGTAAAATGACCTTTCGTCATTAGATATTAAGTTATAGCCAAAAATATTTAAAAAGTTGTGTTTTAATTTCTTATCTACTGATATTTGCAAAATTACTAAGAATACAATCAAATGATGACAGAACTTATATTTAAAATATAAAGTTATAATAAGAAAAACTGACATCAAATACTATTAAATTTGGAAGCATTTAACGTTAATGAAGTCAAGGCAGGCAGCTGCGTTCAAGTAAAAGTAATCATACTGTTTGCTTGAAGAGCTGTTTTGATTTAATACTCGTATATGTGCCCTAGTTAATTTCTATTGTTTGTTTTTGTCACCTTTAATTAATTGTATCTATATAGAGGTTGTGATAAAAATGGAAGAGAATAGCTGAGGAACTGTTACGAATTTTGCAGTATTCGATTAAAATGTGTTAATTGTAGTTACATTAAATTCTTGACTCTATATTTAAATGTGTTAGCTTAGGATATTGATTTCTGCCTGGGATTCTTGAATTGGTAGAAAGAAATTCTTACAGGAAATTATATGCGAAGCGATGCATGAAGGTAAGTTTTCTTTCACAGGGATTTTTTGGATTATAGATTTCATCGATATAATGCGTGGAGCATTTAAGATGCTAATGCGATTGCATTAGCGGAAGCTTATGCAGACTGGGTTGCATGGATGGGGGTTTTTCAGGAAGGTGAGCCGTGGGATTTGGCGGAAGCGCCACACCTTCATTTATGAATCCGCAACATTCCGCCCGCCTTCGTCAATTATTGGCGAATCATCGTCGGCGAAGAGGGGGGGGGGGGGGGGGGGGGGGGGGCAAGGTTGTGATTAGTGCCGGTGAGGTTGTCTGCTGGTGGCTATCGAAAGGATGATGAATTTGTTGGGGATTTAGGTGATGGAATGCGATGAGTTTCTCTTTGCTCTGGCCACGACGAGGGGGACTGTCCCCCCGCCTGGTCTGGTGAACTGCCCCCCTCAAATGGTAGCATGCTTATTATAACGATGGGCCTTTGAGGGCGGCTTTCGCGGTCCCCAGCCTCAACACTCTTACGAGTCCATCCCGGCCCGGGTGCACTTTGAATACCCATGTCATATGCCAGTTCAGACTGAATCACACACATCTGTCCAACTATGATACTGCGATTTCGGTTTCGCCAATTTGGTCGGTGCGGTAATTCTTGTATGTACTTGTGGCGGTTGCACCAAATCCCACGTTTCGCTTTCCTAAGAAACCCACATAACTTTCACTCACCCTGCATAAGCTTTCGCATCTTAAATGCTTCACGCATTAAAGAGAACAAAGTTGTAATCAAAAAAGCCCCTGGAAAAGAGAATTCTTACCTGCATGCACAACTTCGCATTTAAAATCCCCTATAAGAGTTCTCTCCAAGCTTGTCATAAATTCGCTGAAAGAACATTCATCGGTTCATATATAATACAACCGCGTAATCAGGAAAACTTACCCTTGAGTTGGCTTATCTCAGCTTCATCATGTGTATCATAAATCATCAGACAAACACATTGGCACCAATTAAATCCTACAGCATAAGCATATGCAAATTCAATACTTACCCTTACCAGTGATGCCATAAACACAATTTCCCGGTAATCTAGCTAAAACCCATTACCGCCATCTCGTCGATGCGTCGCGTCTATTTATTTAGCCGCAACGCACATCTCAAACAAAGATCCAATTAGCATCCGACGAGTTTCGGTTTTGTTTGCTTTACCGGACTCGCAATCCCATGAATGCACATTTTCCCTCTCTTTGTTTAGATTCTTTCCCATGGCTTTGATCCATAAAAGAACCAATATACACACATACATGTGTACTGTGGCGATCTTCTGTGTGGGATCTGTTTGGTTACCCCAAAGAGAGACTTTACGTCTCCTTTGGAACAGGAAATGCATCCTTTATTAATTAATTATTATTATTATGCATTAAGGATTAATTATTAATTAATTAATTAAATGAGCCAGTTTCACTGGCTGAATTTCTTTCGACAACGATTGAATATCGTTGAGTCGTTTTCCATCCGTTGACCACGCTGGTCACATGCTGCTCCCGCTGTCCGTGGCGCTGCGGACACGCGATAATACCCGGAGTCGTGAGAAGTATTTTGAACTTGTCGGTTTTCAATTGTTTGGTGAGTGTGTGCCGCAGTTCGTTTGAGATAGTGAAAAAGAATTTTTAACTGAGAAAAGTAACTTTATTTTAAAACAATGAACTCTAAATTACTGTTGATCGGTGCACTCTTTGCATTGGTCGCCATCGTCGTTGCTGATGTCTCCACAAAATGTAATCCAATTAAAGAACCTTATTACAATAAAAAAACATTAATTAATTAATCAATAAACCAGTGTTTTAATTTGCCATGCTGCTGTTCCTGGGAGTATTTTCCTCGTTGTCTTGGTGGTCGTGCTTTCGAACAGTTTTGTTTCTCTCCGTGTGGTGTCCAACGATCCGATAATTATGATGGAAGACGAGGTAGAACTCTCGCCCATGCTGGCGTCGCGATCTCGTACCCATATACTCATCGGACCAGCGATACCAGAAGTGTTCGTACATATTGTGTAGCAGTTGTGACCAAGACAGCCGCTACATCGGGGGGTGGAGCGTGCGCGGTTCCGGGATGGTTGACGCTGGGCCTCCGATGAGGAAGTGTCCAAGTGTGAGCACCGTCAGATCGGGCGGCTCTATTGACGAGAATTGAGACAGTTTTGGGCCAGTAGGGTGAAGAGTTCCTCAAACGTCAGGGTTGCGTCGCCGATGACGCGTTTTAAATGGAATTTGATGCGTTTCACGGAGGCCTCTAGGGTTCCTCCGAAATGGGGAGCAGATGGGGGTTGAATCGCCACTCGGCGCCCTCATGGGCGAGGAGGTGGGTGATTTTGGGCTATTTGTGTTGGAGCCTGAGTGAATAGTCCCCTTAGCTCCCGATCAGCACCGACGGGGTTGGTGTCGCTGTTGCTGGTTAATATCGCACAGATTCCCCTTTGAGCCACGAAGCGGCGGTAGACCCGGAAGGAGATCCTTGGTGGTGTATCCGAACGCGCCCTCCTAATGCACCGCACGAGTGACGATGCACATGAATACGGCAATGTATCCTTTCATTTGCGTTCCACCGACTTAACAAATTGTACCCAAGCTTTGTGGTTCTTCAATCTACTACACAACTATTCCTGAACCAGTAAAACTCACCCCACCCTAAAAAATCCATATTTTATTTGATTGCCATTGTAAAGAGGCATTCAACTGTGTTTTGTTACTATAATCGTATAAATAAATAAAACCGAATGTTTTATATATTATTATAGTCGATAATATTGGTCAATTGTATTGTAAAATTTAATATAAGAAAAGGAAGAAGTTTTAGCCCCAGAGAGAGCCATTACTATCATCATCATCGGCACTACAACCGGGACCGGCCTTGGTCTTATTTAGCAAGTCCTGAGGCTTGTTAAATTTTCCATAATGATTTGTTTTAGTCTTGCGCCAGAGGTTCCCCGACGGGGAATCGAACCCCGGTCTCCCGGACAGGCGGGTATACTAACTACTATACTATCGAGGAGCCATTACTATGCGTTTATCAAAATTTAGAAACTGGTCGAGCCAGATGTCCAGATATCTCACTACGTCTCTTACTGCCAAAGGCAGATCGTATTGTCCAGTTATGGAAAACTGTTTCCAATTTTTGTTTGTATCAGCCGACGTGGCGCTTAGGGGTATTCAGTTTTTTTAAAGTTAATTTGTAACTTCCACTTATTACAGTAATTTTTGATTCTGTTGAGATTATCTTGTAAACGTCTGTTAATTATCGTAATTTTTCTACCCGTTCTGTAGACAACTATATCATCAGCATACGGAATAACATGAGTAAGAGAATCCACTAGATCACTTGTGTAAATGTTAAATAGGATTGGCCTATTGACTGCGCCCTGTTGTAGGCCGTTTCTTATGAAGAAAGTCTTTTTGGAAAATGTGTCGCCACGTGTTACAAATTGTTTTCCCATAACCATGTCATATACAATATATAACATGTTTGAAGGCAATCCCAGGATGGTTAGCTTATAAATAAGTCCTTCTAGTCAAACGGTCTCGAAAGCCTTTTCAAAATCAACCAAACATCCCCCAGTGTTTTGATTTGTTCCATTGTATATCGGAAACCAGTTTTGATGCGGTACGGATAGTGTCATGCCGAGTCCGAAAATCAAATTCGTTATCTGGCATAATTTTGTTATCCTCGGTCAAATTTAATAATGTTTTATTTATTAGTTTTTCAAACACTTTACCGATGCTCGGGAGTAAACTAATAGGTCGAAGATTAGCTGGGTTGCTACTTTTCCCCGTTCTGGAATGGGGTTGGCTACTGCTGTTTTTCAGTGATTCGATAATACGCATTGTTGAGCGGGTTATTGAACAATGTCGTATAAATATTTATGGCTTCCGAAGGTAAATGTTTGAGTAGTGTGTTTGGAATTCCATGAATTCCAGAAGACTTTTTATTTTTAAGTGACTTAAAAATATTCGAGAGTTCGCTCTTAGCTACAAACAAACTGTTGCCTCGATTTGCAATGGGATCATGTACGTTATTAATGTCACGACAGATTGTAAAACTTCGATTTTCGGAGCGCCAACTATCAATTGTGTTGCGAAGTTAAATGTAGTTTTGTAGTGCGCTGTGTTCTAGATCATGATTGAGGTGAAAGGATTCGTTCAATCTGTGCGCGGCCTTGAAATAGGCACCCATAGCTTCGCTTTTTCTTGTGGATCTTCTATTAATAAAGATTCACCCTCAGAGATAATATTGCCGGTGGTAATAACTGCGTTTAGAAGTATTTGACAATTCGCTGGAGTTCGTGTGCTTTTTAAACAGGGAATGTCATTATGATTATCGGAATATCTTATTTATCTGAGGGAACATATTCGAACGGTTAGAGTTTATGGCTTGAATTTTGTTTTCCCATTTTGAGTTTATGGCTGTTCTGTAGTTTTCACGAATCAACTGTTGAAGGTTACGGATCAAGAATTTGAGTGTCCTTATTTCCGGATTTGACGGTCGGTGAACTGTCGATACTTTGAAGAGTGAACTGTTGTGACTTTGAAGAGGAATGTTTATTATGCAAGCTTCCAGCACCTGAAAGCTGTGCAACCTTCTCGGTTCCTTTTATAAATTCACCGAGCTTCACAGCTCTTTTTACTACAATCATCTCACAAAAGCACAAAATAACCTGATAAATGACCCCACATCTTTTTTCCACTTTATTAACTACAAACGTAAATCTGACGCCTATCCCAACTCCCTTTCCTATGACACGATTACTTCAACCAACACACAAACTACTGCCAATCTTTTCGCTTCTTTCTTTAAAAAATACTTCACGGCCAACTCTTGCGAGCCTAACCGGTCTTACTTTAAAGACCTGCCCGAATTCTCCCTTGCCCCTTTCATCTCTCAAATTACCCAGCATCACCTAGTTGAAGAAAAATTAAACTTGCTTAAAGACGAGTTCAGCTCTGGACCTGATGGACTTCCGGCTGTCCTTTTAAAAATATGTTCCTCATATCTTTCTCTCCCACTATCAAAGATATTCAATCTATCCCTTACACAAGGTGTCTTCCCAAATATTTGGAAATCCTCTTTTGGCACCACCATACATAAGAAGGGGCAAAAAAGGTATATTAGTAACTACCGTCCCATCGCCAAACTGTCACATATTCCAAAACTGTTCAAAGCCGCTCTTTACAACGCGTTATATTTTCGCTGCAAATCCATCATCTCACCCAACCAACACGGTTTCCTTGCGGGTAGGTTGACCACCACCAATCTAGTTGAATTATCATCCCACGCTCTCCGTGCCTTAGATAACGGCAACGACGTCGATGTAATCACAATCGATTTCAACAAGGCCTTCGACCAAACTTCACACAACCTCATCCTCCTTTAGCTATCCACCATTGGCTTCGAACCCCTACTGATTAATTGGATTTCTTCGATGTGTGTCAGATTTAGATCCACCCTCTCGAATCCCTTTCTTCCCACGTCAGGGGTTCCCCAGGACAGTCATCTTGGAGCCCTTCTATTCATTCTTACTATTAATGATATAGACTCCAGTATCAAGCACTCCTCCGCCTCTCTATACACGGACGGCACTAAACTCTTCAAGACGATCCGCTCTTCTGTCGACTCCACACTTCTCCAAATGGATCTCTTCAACTTGGTGCCAAAATAATTGCCTCGAACTAAATATTTTCAAATTTCACTCAATCACCTTCTCCCATTAACGATCCCCCTCCCCGCTACGTCCCTATGTCTTACTCAACCAACGTTTCGTGACCTTAGCATTTAATGTGATAAGGAGCTTAACTTCATCCCACATATTGATGACATTATTCTCAAGGCCAACTTTGTCCTTGGTTTTGTGAAACGCTAATCGAAAGTATTCTCTAATCCCTACGTTTCCAGATCGGTCTATATAGCCTTTGTCCGCCTCCTTCTTGAATATGCTAGTCAGGTTCTCCTCACTACTCGTCCCAAACTTGCAGGGTCAAAAGCGCGCAACGTCTGTTTCTGCGTTTTGCCGCCCTAGGATTGAATTGGAAAAATCCTCTGATTCTACCCCAATATACGATCCGTCTTCACCTAATTAACCTTAACACACTTGAAGAGCATAGAATTCATGCCGACATTCTCTTCATCCACCGCATACACTCAGGCTCCATCAACTGCCCAAGCCTGCTCACCCCCATCACATTTTTCACTAATTCCCGAAATCAACCCTCGTATCTTCTATTTGCCCGCCCATCACACGTCTTACGCTTCTAATGAACCCATTTCGCAAATGCAGGGTGGTCAAACTTGTGGGGCTTTTCAGGGCCCGAAGAACCTCGCATGATTTTTAACCCCACAAAAATCCTATAAACTCCATATCCACCCTTAAGTCGAATCCCTGGCAACATCACACAACCTTGCCATAGTATTCACCACTGTCCTAAAATAGCTGAAAACAATTCGGTTACCCCCTTGGATAACCGTCATAAATATCCCAACATAGTCGAGGAGCTTTTCCTCTACACGCGGCAATGCCATACTTACCCTTTATCTGCAGACCCATCGACCAGATGGGATGTTACAGTCTGAGCAGAGCAAAGGGTATACAAACACCGTCTCCATGCCCATTAGCGTCCAAAAGTATATGCCGGGCTATTTGCCGGCTTGCACATCTGCAAGCCAGATTTCTAATAGCCCTGCAATAGGACATAATGAGCGGCATAATAAAAAGACCAATATCCCAAAGACCAATAAACCTTTTTTCTAGTTGCTATGGCGAGCGATCTTCTGTGAATTTTACATCACAGAAGACCCAATTGCCGCCGCCAGCATTGTTCCTCTATGCTACCCGAAACACTTCTGTCTATCCAATGTAGACAAAAGAAAACATTTTCGTCCAGGCGGCAATTTCCTATACAAATAATGTAAAGATACATGCTCTCAGGCAGCCTTGGGTTTCTGTCGATATTTTATCACCATCATGGGAAAACCATTCTCATGATTTATGACTGCATTTTCTGCCAGTCTCAATACCCGTCCCTTTATTTAAACAGATGTGTATTTGAATTTTCCTGGTACACCACCAGATTTCTAATAGTCATTGTTTCCAGCGAGTGGGCGTGCCTTCTTGGCCTGTACGGCTGCCGAAGTTATTCCATTGTTAGAGTTTCCAGTTCGATGGACATTGGGTTACCACCAATGAAGGGATCGGATTGGCTCGTTTACTGATCAGCCTCTCAGCCTCGTGGCTTCAAGGAACGTTGAGAACGAATCCTAAGTGAGTCAGATTTCTATCGCCGAATCGGACAGTCCGAGTCCAGAGTCGCGTAATTTTGCTGGTCATAGTTGTGCACCGCGTGTTAGTTCATCGAGATACTTTTGTCTGTCCGATTATTCAAGTTGTGCGCTAAGTTAGAAGTGAGTTAAGTTTTGAAGTTAATGTACAACGAACAATTTCGTGGCAACTCGTGCCAATACGAATCAAGTACATTGTGAACAAAATATAAACGGTTTAACATCTTTAAATCTTGAACAATTTAGTATCTGCTTGTGCCAATTTAAACCAAGAAAATTGTGAACCATAAACTCACCAGTTTAATTTTTGTTTGGCATCTTTTAGATTAACGAACAGGTTTGTGACATCTTATACCAAGTTAAAAATAAAGTAAAATTATCTACGAACAGAACAGTGCGTTTCATTTATTTGCTGCTTTCTTTAGTGAACTTGGTTTTCTTTCGCGACGTTTTGTGGGTGTGTTACTGGACCCACGCCCGTGAAGGCGTATTAGTGACGCTACACCTACAAACTCACACCACGCGTTCTTTGATTTCAATCTCTCCTCCCCCGCTCTCAAACGTCGTCCCCTATCTCCATCGTATCAATTTGTTTGGAATGCCGAACTCTCGCATGGCATTATATAGTTCTACCCTGGGTATGCTATCGTAGGCGGCCTTAAAGTATATATAAAGATGATATAATGGAATCTAAAATTCTTGACATTTTTCATCGCTTGCCGAAGGGTGAATATCTGATCAATCGCTGATTTGTCTGGGATGAAGCCACACTGATATTGACCAACGATGGCTTTAACGTATGAGGCTATCCGATCTTGTAGGATAGTGGAGAGTATCTTATAGGCAGTACTCAGCAATGTTATGCTCCTATAGTTGCTGCACAGTGTGATATCTACCTTCTTATGTATAGGGCAAATTATACCACGACACCAATCTCCGGGCATCTCCTCCTGTTCCCATACGTGCACCACGATCTCATGAATTGCGTGATGTAACGTTGTCCCACCTTGTTTGATCAGCTCAGCTGGTATGTCATTAGATCCGGGGGCTTTATTTGATTTGAGCTGTCTTATGGCTTTTAATGTTTCCTCAATGCTTGGTGGTGGCAGGATTTGGTCTTGATCTTGCATTGGTGGAGCCTCCAATTCTTCTGTGATGTGACCATTTAGCAACTCATTGAAATGCACTTCCCATCGCTCCAGAATGTCTTCAGGATCGGTGATCAGATTACCCTCTTTATTCTTGCAGTAAGTGCAGTGTGGTGTGTACCGCGTCATACTGCGGATTATTTGGTAGAACTTTGGCGCCTGGTGCGGACCTCGCTCTCTACTTTTCTCTATTTCACAGACAAGGTTTTTTTCCCAGGCACTTTTCTTTTGTCTGTGAAGCTTTTTTTCAGATATACTGAGCTCTTTGTATTTCTCCTCGCGCACCCGCGTCATATGAGACTGCTGCATTGTCCGGTATGCAGCATTCTTACGTTCAGTCGCTAGTTTGCACTCATCGTCAAACCAGTCGCTCCGATCTCTCCGACTACTGTCTAAGATGGAGTTGGCAGTACTAATGACAGTATTCTTAAGGGGTGTCCATTTCTCATCTACGCCCGGCGTTCTGGCCCTAGGACTTACTCACCCTCCGTCGGGCTCTTTGAGGGCGAGTCTTAACGCATGACCAAAGGTATTATTGGTATTCTCATTGCGTAAGGCAGCCGTGTTGATTCGAAGCTGATCCGCGTAAGACAATCCGCGCTCGAAAAACTGTACCAATAAGATAGTGTTCCGAGCCGACGTTGCCACCTCGGTACGATCGTGCCGTCATTAGGCTCGAGGAGTAAAGTAAGGAGGAGCAAAGTAACTATCCATGGGTGTCCCGTAGAGACTGCATGTCAACTTGGATTGAACAGGGACAAGGATCGTCCTGGCCTTCGCCGGGTTAAAAGCAATCAGTGACTTTGCCCTGTATATTCGCTCCCATCCCCCGCGGCTCCACAACGGTTTAAGTTAATTTGAATGCATTTAAACCTGTCTATTTTTATTGAGGAGATTGGTCATCGCGTTTTTAAATGCTCGGCATTTGTCACTCTCTGTTGAGTGGTGGTTACCGCCTTCGCATCATGCGTTTGGGTTGTACATTACAGCTCATTGTTTGCGGATTTGCAGGATTTCACCACATGTCCGTATTACCCACATCTGAAACATTGTGTGCGTGTGATGTGTTCTCATAGTCTGCATCTCATCCATTCGACCCGTAGGAAAACTGTAGCTAGCAACATGCTAGCATTTTCTCTTGGTAAGCAGCTCGAGGCAGGCTGTGTGCCACCTGGTTGCTTTTTAATCTCCTTACCGCTTCCTTTGGGATCGCGTTCAGTGCAGGACGCTCTATAGCGATCGGTGTCAGGATTTTTCTCTGCAGCGCCGTGCTTTCCCGCGATACTGTTTTCATACTGGCATCTTTCTTTTATACTTGTACTTTTGCTTTCAGTGTCTCAGTGGTGGCCACTGGTCGGCGTTTCTTGGATCCAATTGACAATTGGAGTACATTTCCCATATGGTTCTGCATATCTTCGGTCCTACCGGTGTTGTGTGATTTCTTTCCCACCACCCCTCCATCCAAGTAGTTAGAGAACATTTGAACTAACCCTATCAACACTATCCTTAGATACCTCCCTTTCTTTTTCAGACATCTTGAGACCGAGCCCATAATCTTCTTGTGGGTGATTCTGGTTATCGCAAAATGACCAGAAGCCAGAGACAAGATGAAGGACACATCTGTCCTTGTCTCGTTAAAGTTTTTTGAGTTGAGTCGAGTACAATTTAAGTATTCGCAGGAAGCGCCGCTAATAATAAGATGTCTTGACAAATTGGAAAGGGCTTGCTCCACCAATATTCAGAGAGTTTGAAATAAACCAAGTAAGTCACCAATTCACAGCCTTTCTTGTAAAGCGGATTAACACAACAACGATGGCCTTCCCCTTTTCGGACTAATATCCAGTGCCCACTATTTTCCTGCATTCCTTTGGTATCGTTTGTTCTCAAGGATAGTTGCGGCGCGTTTATATTTAGATTTGTTGGTCTTCATACTCCAATCAATTTACTGAATGCCTTTACTCATACACTTTTCAAATAATGGTGAATTGGTCCATTTTTGTTTAGCGCGAACTTATCTTCTTTTTTTTTGGAAAATGAAGGAACTCCTTGAGGAATGCAAACATTGAAACTAAAACCACATTTTTATTAAGTTAAGCCATTGACAGGTTGACATGTAAACCGTTATTTTCAGTATTACTGTTATTGTGAACTATTATTTTGCCTTGTCTTCACTGACAGCTGTCAAATGTGAAATAGGAAAAGTTTTACATATTTAAATTTAGCACAAATATTACGATTAGTTTATTTTTATTATTGTTTTAACTGACGACATTCCAAAAATAAGAGGAACAGCGAAACGGGTTTTAATTAGTTTCACGTACCTCTGTCGAAGATCACTTTTTACTAAAGCAGTTGGTTTGCCGACGTACAAAACATATTTGTAACGGTACAATCAATAAATTGTCACATTATCATATTTTAATTTAACTATAAAAGAAATTTATTCCAGACGAGACATCGCGAATCTAGTTAAAAAATAACTTCTAAACCAATTTTAAAAATGGCAGACCATGCTGGCAAAGAACTTTTTGAAGTCGGCGAGATAGATAATAACAGAATTTATAAAGTGCGTGCCCCGAATCCGCCAAGACCTATCATACCTGTATTACCCTTTGTCACGCGAAAGGATTATCAAAATCCCGAAAACAAACTAAGCCTAACAGATCCGCAGAGGCATTTCCTAATCGAGCAAGATGCTCATGAAATCGAGAGGTCTGGTACTGGCAAGATTGTAAAAATTGATGATGGAAAATACAGTTATTACTTGGGAAGGCCATTTTATGTGCTGCCAGAGAAGGATCAATCGTACATTAAAAAAAAGATTCAAAACCGGAAAGGCGTCTACGATAGTGAAAGCCACACGTTTGTTAAAGAGTCCCCTTCACCGCAAACAATCAAACTGGGCTCATGTGCATATTGCACAAAAATCTGCTACCTGAATTGTACGAAGTGTCCAGCATTCTATTGTAATCGACGATGTCAGACTGCTGATTGGGAGGACCATAAAAACATATGTGGACAACCAGCTGGCACTGTAATGGTCGATATCAAAACGCCGGAGGAGGGACCGAAACAAAAAGTAAAGTCAATACCGCTAGAAGCTCACCTGCCACCGAATGGTAGCAACGTATTCCTCGTTTCCGTCTCAAAGACAAATCTTGTGTTTGTTCGTTCCGCAGCGGAGGAGGACTTACAGATATTCCTAAACGCAGAACAGTTAATACAGCGCGAGGGAAAATTGCAAAAACCTCTTAAATGTATCCCAGAAAGGGGGGATATTGTTTTGGTTAAATTTAAGGACGATCGATATAATCGAGCTATGGTCCTCAACTCGGATGACCCCGACAAAATTGCTGTGATCTATGTCGACTTTGGTAACGCTGAATTCAGGCCACTGGGTGATTTGTTGACAGCTTCAGATAAATTGCGGGAATTGCCGCGGACTGCGATTCCCATTATTCTCAAGGATGTCCACGATGGTTTCCTTACCACCGTGATCAGAAATGCAATGTACGGGTACCTAAATACTCAGCTCAAACTATCCTACGATACTCCTTCATCCAAAGATCACCTCGTTGTAGCCGAACTCATCGATGAGAAAGTAGGACGAAGCCTTAATGAATTAATAACCTCGTATGTTCCATCATCATGTGAGGACATAAGTAGTATCGTTTATGTTGACGATTTGGAATGCCTTCCTTTGCCAGTCGGAGAAAATGTTAAATTATTGATCATGGACAATAGCACGTTGCATGTAGGATACGTTTCGTGCTCAATAGCACCATATGCTCGCGCAATGCCATTATTTCATCGGGACATTCAGCGCTATATGAGTGTAGTGCCCTCGAACTCGCCATATACTCCTAGAATAGATGAGATTTGTCTAGCGAAATACGAACTCGACGGTTTGTGGTATCGCGGTAGATGCTTGGAAACTGTGGGCGATGGCCATCCGACAATCCTATTTCTAGATTACGGAAATATAAACTATGTTCCCATAAGGCATATTAAAAAGTATCCAGAACAGTTTGACTTCCCTGTGATGACTGCCGACTGTGAGGTTAACGATCTATCCGACGAAATTTCGCCAGATAATACGGCGAAGTTAAGAAGCATCCTCAAACCAGGAACAGAGATCATTTGTCAGAAAGTCCAGAAAACGATTGATGAAAATAATTACAAGATCTATATTGACGACATTTTAGGGGAATTCTTGTAATTCGAGGTATTTCAAATATCACTGCTTTTCAACTGTTCATTACCAAAGGTATCTGTAGGCTCCACAAGTGGAGCTAAAGCAACTAATTTGTGAATACACCTAATAAAATTTAATTTTTAGCTACTTTTGTTGCAATATTAATCCAATTGAAATATTGAAGTATTTGATAGTCAGATCTGTAAACCAGGTATCATGCATACTCTCCTTTGACCAAAACAATTTTGTTCTTTTTTACTTTGTTTTGAAAGGATTTTGGTGAAACGCTTCTCGTACAATGTTTCTCTTTGCCTGTCGACCTTATTTATGTTCATGTTTTCAAATATTAATAAACGGTGCGGAAAGAGGGCTTCATTCGGTTCGTGAATCGTATGGGCCTTTCAGTCACGATGTCGCTATGGTTGAGGGAGCATCGCGCATTCACTATTGAAGGACTTTTTAACACCCGAGCGAAACTTGTGCGTATCTCGACAATTAATTGATAACTGATATAACACATCATTCAATAAGTCCCGAAACTAACTGAGAGATGGCGCCTGTAATGAAATTCTTTTATGACTTTTAGGAGGTACTAACCTGACATGACAATCGGACCATAACATACTGAGTTACAGTAAGTTAAGTGGCGCTTAACTCGAAATTTCGTTAGAAGACGTTCGGATTTCGTGCAGACATTGGAGTAGACGCCTTCACCCGATTCGATTTGACTTGCCAAAGGAAAAGAGCATTCGAATTGAATAACTTGGACATTATTTGGAAAAAACTCGTGCTGAAAAGTGTTCCGAAATTTCTTTTTTTGGCTCCACTGGTCCCTAAATGAGTATCGACCACTTTTTTTTATTTTTATTACACTTCTCTTGGGAGAGGCGAACCTATAGTGCCGAGTAGACGCCCCGAGATGCCACCAAATAACTGTTGCAATTCTTTTTGGACGGTTGTAGATTGTAACGCTTCGGGAACACTCGCGCGGGAAGAGAGTTCGTTAGCTTTCCTGGTCTGTAACGTGTTACGTAGTAATCTCCCCCGTCCCCGATGTCCCACCGAGCGGGCAGTTTAAATGTGGATACAACTGGATTCAGATAGAAATAGGTATGCGGAGATTAGGGGAGCGATCCACACTTTGGATTGTAATCGCGAGCGAGTGCACGACCCTGTTTTCGTTGAGTTCCAATATTGCGAATGCGCGATCTTGTTTTCGTCAAGTTGCGAATTCCGAAGGAACGGATGTGACGTTTTTCTCTTCGTGTGATGGAGAGTCGAGAGGTAGTGGCCTGTATGGACAGACGTGCGAGTTGAAGAAGAAGTCGGGCGAGTCGGCCCCGGTTCAAAACGAAAAAGAAAAATAGTCCTACTAAGTTTAGAACGAGGCGGGAGAGTTTGTTTTTTCGTGTAAAGAATGATTGTAAATTGTGTTGTGATTACGTGACCATAGGTTATCACGTCCGTTTAAGTTTCTTTTCTTTCGTGGCTGTAATTTCGTATCAATGTGATAACCGTAACTATTATATATCAAGAGACACAGAACCCATGCATGGTGTAAATAAAATGAGAACTTCAAGAAGAACCCGAGTGAAGAGTGTTTTACTTTTTCTGTTCCGCACTGGAGCTTCGGACTAGTGGAGCAAGTATCCCCAGGTAACCTGTGACCAAGAAATTTTCAGTTTCTCAGGTAGTGCAACGGTCGGCCATCAACAGTGGACGGTTTCCCCTAAGAAACAGATTCCATCAGATGCCGTATTGGCGCTACCGGTCCTAACACGGTGACCACAACCGTAAAAGAATAAAACGTTATCGGCGCACACTCCAAAATTTGAAGATTACATTATTATGTAGTAACAATTTAAAATTAAATTGTAGCAACTGGCGCAGTCATTCCATTCCGCAACACAACAAATTGAAATATACCAAAACTAAAATGTTAATTAAAACTAAAGTATATCAGCGAAGGGATTACAGTCACTAATCACCATTATTCCAAATTAAAATATTAATAGTTGAACACTAATCATACAACAAATCAAATATTACTATTGCCGAAGTACACTACGACAATTTGCGAAATGTCACTGTAACATTTATAATACAATTCATTCAATCGAGAGGTGGTGTCTGCCCCGGGAAACCCGAAGAAAGGAGCACGGTAAATCTTATATTGCGGTTGGCTTGCGATCTCAACAACAACACCACGTAAGATACTACCTGGGAATCTACATTAATTGTTCTAAATTGCCGTTAGCTGCAAGACATCACAAGTGAATACAATTTCCAAATTAAGGCACCAGATGTAGAAAATTCATACCACAAATAATCATTCATCATTCATTAATCGTATAATCACTCTTATCATACCAAAAACGGAACGAGTTCTGATGCAGGGATGTTCGCGCAGTCGGGATGTTATGTTTTGTAGTTGGTTTAGTTCAGGGAGCGAGTCTCCTAGTCCTTAAAACGAGAAGGGATCTCTATAGACCGCTCCTGAAAAACGTCCTACAAAGGGGTCGTCGCCGTGCTTCCTCTGATCTAGAGGGAAGAGCAACGTCCTTGTCTCCGCTATTTTTTTCTCGTGGGGGGGGGGGGGGGGGGGGGATACTTCGCTATCGAAAAGAGTGCCTTTTGTGGGGGTACCACAGTTTTACTCACCAGTTGTTCAAAATCAGACGCAATTATTAAAGTTGTTTCTTTTATTCCTTTTTATTTCTACGGATGGTCTCCTGGGGTACTTTCTCCAGGGACAATGAACATCAAAATATTGGCCTTTCTTCTAGAGTATGTCCTATCGGGACAAATAATGATGTTTTACTGCGGCCCGGAGATCACTTAACTATTGCTTTATAAAGGAAAACAAATCGAGATTTGTATCTCGAAAATACACAATTTCATACAAAAATCCCGATTTTTGTATCCTGAGTGAGATGCTCAGTGTTTATTTAAGATAACAATTCAATTTCTTGAATTCTTACGAAACTATTGCGCAGATGTGGATATGTATCTGGATTTGGTTTTCTATTTGTTTTTCTTGATGGAATTTTCCAGATAGAGATAACGATTTCTGAATTTTGGATTTTGATGATGCCGCGGGGCAAATGTGAAACGATAAATGAATATTAGATTCGTTTATTGTGAATTTTAATTTTAATTTATGATTTTGGATTTAATTATGCCGTGGGGGCAAATGTTAGGCGATAAACGAATGTTTGATTCGTTTATTGCGAATTTAGGATCATGTTTAGGTTATTTCGGGTTTTGATTGGGTATTGGGTTTTGGGTTTTGGAGTATTATTGCTGGGATTTGGATGTAGGAATGGGGGAAAAGGGCGGTAGGGCTTTTTAGAGCACTACAGGGAGATGAACCACAAACTGGTTCGATTGTCTTGTGGACCGCATATAAACCGACTTGCGCGGAACAATACCACGAATCGACGGAGAACAGTACTCATGATAATATATGTAAAACAGACAGAAGCCGGCTACGCGCCTTCGATGTGATAACGACTGAAATCCCGACGTCAGGGCCGAGTCGCCGATCAGCCGGATGGGTCGTCTCTGCTCTCAAGTAGGTCGGGGATATGTTTAGAATTAGAGCTCCAATCATGGGAGCAATATTCGAGCGGTGGCCTAATTTGAGATTTATACAAAAGAAGAAGTTGAGCCAAAGTGTGGCGGTTCCGCCAAACCTCACGGTTCGCGTACCTAAAAAACACCCATAACTCTATCCAATCATATAATTTCGCTAATGCAATCACATTAGCACCTTAAATGCTTTACGCATCTAGGATTATCCTTACTTACTTACCTTCACGCATCCCTTCGCATACAAATTCTCTGTCAGAATTTCTTTCTACCTTTTTAAGAACCCCAGGCAAATTTCAACTTTCCCACACCTGCACCGCAATCTCCATCCAGCATACCTGAAACATTTCCCTTTGCAAAGACATTAATGCATACAACGCGTTAGATAAGGTTCCTGGAAATAATTCTTTAAAGTGCATATGGCATCACGAATCACAAGCCAGTCGACACCCTTTGTCTGTGTTAAAATCCTATGTCGAACAGCTTGTTTTTACAGATGCCATAAACCATATTTCTACGCATGTAAACATGCATAGGATTCAACTCATCGTTTGTTTTCCCACTAACAAACAATCTTCAATTTCTTTCCCTGTCGCAACTAATTACCCGGCATATACAAAGGCATGCAAGCGATTCGTTCGACCACCATTAGCACATTTTTTCCCAACGTCGATAATAGCGATGACGCATAGCGTAAACATGACCCTCATTACCGGACGCAGCATTTGGTCGTTTCTTCCTTTGTTTTTGCCGCCCGTCTGCGTCGTTGTTACATTGCCTTCGAGCACGTGTGAACAACAGCAGATTTGAACGATCTCATTTGATCATTACAAGATCTGGTTTCCTATTCCACCAAGAGAGACTTTACGTTTCTTTGGTGATAGGTAAAAACGATATCCTTAGTGGAGACGATATCTACCACGACACCAAAAACTCACCCCATTATCACTGAGTCCATTTCCATCCGCTGGCCGCCATGGTCGCTTCCCCTCCCGCTGTCTGTAGCGCTGCAGACACGTGTACATACCCAAAGTCGGGGTCGGATCGCTTATAGTAGTAAAGTTTTTAATCATTTTATTTGTGCGAAATGTTGTGAATTAAATATATCAACGAAGTGAGACGAACAATCAACTAACACAAATTAGCTTTATCCAAATCACTTGTCAGTGCTAAGTGCTCAACAAAAGAATAAATTGCATCCGTTCGCGAAATCGGCAGTGTAATCTAAATAAAATAAAGAAAAGGCATAGCGAAATATAAGAACCTGTCACAATAAATAAAAAGTGCGTTTTCCTTTTTACTTCGTCCTGGTGAACTCCTTGTGGTTGGTGTGTTGCGGAGTTGTTTTTTTTTTTTTTTTTTTGACGAACAGTTGCTGCAGCGGAACCTTCTTTTAGTGATGGTGGAGACGAGGTAGAACTCTCTCCCATGCTGGCGTCGCGATCTCGTACCCCACAGAAGTAAGGTGGAGTTGCACCCAACCAGGGATTATACAATCATTCCCATGGAAATGCAAGTAAATTAAGAATAAATTAAAAATTGTGTTTTTGCGGACTAATATATAAATAAGATTTATTTTTCGCGATGTTTTCCCGACCTCCGGGGCGTGGTGAGTGAAAAACGCGCACAGTCTGCAAGATGTCACAACCTCCCCGGGCAATTATTACATTTTGAAATAATCATGACTCCTCAATAATATAGTGCTTAGTATACCCACCTGTCACGTGGGAGACCGGGGTTCGATTCCCCGTCGGGAAGCCTTTGGCGCAAGACTAATGACCTTGTCCGGAAACAAAACAAATCATTATGGAAAATTTAACAAGCCTCAGGACTTGCTAAATAAGGCCAAGACCGGTTCCCGGTTGTAGTGCCGATGATGATGATGATGATGAAATAATCATATTAAAAAACGTAAATCTGCTACAAGACACCCCGTACTTTAGAATTAAAAAAAGAGTTTTGCCTTTATCTCAAATATATTATATTATTTGCGATTATTGAGCTCGTTGAAACAAAAAAAAAATCCAACATGTAAGTTAATTTTAATTTTATTGTTTCCCCCAAACATCCCCCCTCCCACTCTTGTTAAGGTGAACCCTTACTACCTGTACTATCATCACTGGCCGACAAAATGATTGACATGGGAAACGACCTCATTCTTATGTGGGTCCTGATCAGCGACCAAACTGATGAGATTAAATCTATGTCAGTCCGTGCAGTTGAAGTTCGGGAACAGGTCTCCGTCACGTCAAAAAGCGTCTCATTACAAGCCGAGATCCAATCTGCTCGTTGTTTAACTACCGATACACCGATCCTCAATTTTCCTCATACGTGCGATGGGGATCCCACCCCAGGAGAAACTAGCCCTGCGACAACGGAACCCCCGATCACTCCCACCCGGACTATTCACCGCCTTAGGCCTCCAACTCATTTTGTTTTTACATCCCCTCTCCCTACGAATGGCTATTCCATCACGCGACAGATGGCGTTCTTAAACTAGGTAAATTTTCCGTTTTTAAAAAGAGCCCCACTCGTAAAGAGCCCCACTCGTAAACGTCCCCACCTCCCTCGCAGTAATTCAAATTCGAGATCACCATCCAACACTTCTCACCAACGTCGTTTTTTACCACGACACAGCCGATCCTCCAAACCCGCTATCACGCCATACCCTACCCCCACCCCCAAATCAATCAACCGGCCAATGCATACCCCCATTATCGACGTCACTTTTCGTACAGACCGCCCCAAACCCACAATAGCCCCCCTCGACCTATGCAACACAACACATTCCCTCAATAAACGGAAAACGGAAAACCGACAACCACAACCTCTCTCATAAAAAGAAGTTTTCCATCAAACTTCCGCCCAAAAGTGTCTTTTAACCCTAACCCCACCCTTTCCAACCGCTCAAAACCCCCTGCTCACCCCCATAACACCACTCGCCACAATAACACCAAACAAATATCCCTATTTCATCAAAACCCTGTCTATTAACCCGTCACGCCCGTCATTTTCCAAGTGCTTTTACTCTCCCAGCTCTACACAACCGTCTACCGTACCAATTAATTCTAGCCACTCATCGCGCCCCCCTCCTTGGAAACCGCACCCACAGCCCCGGTTCTGAACCCGTATTTGAGTCAGTCTTCCCTCCCGCAGTAAAAATCACACAGCTTACATCCCAAACACCCGGTTGCCACTACGCACTGTCCGAACTTAGAGACCGAAAGACATATGAAAATATTCGTCTCTTTGTAGCGCATCACCACGACAAATCTGATTCTGTCTGCTATGAAGGCAATACTAAAACTAGTGTCAAAGTCTCTATTCAACAGAAGGTTTACTCACTGACGTCCCCAGTCTCCACAAATTATTCGTAAAACTCCACCCAATTTTCAATTTATACCTTCATAAAGCGTCGAATTACCTAAATGCTTCCGACCACTTCGTTCACTTCAGAACGTTATAACATCTTCAAAATAGTAAGGCCGTCCTCAACAAGTTTTTCCGTTCCTAACTAATCTGATCCTGTTACTGTTTCCAACTTCTTCGCCACTCAATTAACGCAGTCATTCACTAATGACTTATTTGTTCCTGGCCCGTCATACTTTAACTACCTACCTAACTTTTCCCTCGGGCCCCTTCTCCACAACTCCTTTAATCCGACCTTAATTGAATCCAAGCTACTGGAATTCAAAGACGAGTTTACACCAGGCCCTGATGGAATCCTTGCAATCCTCCTCAAAAAAATGCTCATCCATTCTCTTTGCTCCCCTTTCACTGATCTTAAATCTCTCACTCTCTCAAGGCGTATTCCCCCACATTTGGAAAACATCCATCATCACCCCATCCACAAGAAGACCCCAAAACGATGTCGCGAACTACTGCCCTAACGCTGAACTGTCCCACTTACCTAAGATTCTCGGAAGCATTCTGTACGAATCTCTTAGTTTTCGTTGCATCAAGGCAACATGGTTTTCTTAATGGCCGATCAACTACAACCAACCTTGTTGAGTTCACTTCCTTTACAGTCTCAGCACTAGAGCACGGTTACGAGGTTGATATGGTCTCGACCGACCTCAGTAAAGCATTCGACAAAATCTCCCACAATCTAATACTCTTCTAATTATCCGCCATCGGCTTCGAACCTGGATAGCTGATATAGATTTCTTCCTATCTAAAGGATAAACATTATTCCGTTCGGTTCAGGTCCAGGATATCTAACCCCTTCCTTGCCACCGCTGGGGTCCATCAAGGTAACCACCTAGGTCCTCCCCTATTGATACTGGCCACTAATGACATCGATAAGGTCATTAAGAATTCCTGCTTGCCCCTATACACCGATGATACCAAGTTATACACAATCATTGAGTCACCACTTGATTCTGCACTGCTGCAGTCTGACCTTGACAGCTTCTCGACTTGGTGTGACAAAAATAGCTCTGTACTTAACATGGGCAAATGTCAATCTATAACCTTTTCCCGTAAGCGCATTCACTCGTCCTCACGTTCCTATACACTTCATAACCAACCCCTGACCAATGTATTCGAGATCTTAGGATCCTTTGCGACAGGGAACTTAACTTCCTCTCTCACATGGATGAGACGATCCAGAAAGCCAATTCTACCGTCGGATTCATGAAAAGATGGTCTAAGGAATTCTCCGTCCCTTACGTCCACTGCTTGAATATGCTAGCCAGATATGGTCTCCTTATCACAAGATCCATATCTGTAGAATGGAAAGTATTCAACGTCGTTTCCTTCGGTTCGCTCTCCGAGGGCTAGGGTGGGAAAACCCCTTAATCCTTTCCCCGTACATTAACCACCTCAAATTAATCAACCTCAGAACCCTTGAGGAGCGACGGGTCGTGGATGACATAATATTCGTTCATCGGGTCCTCTCCGGCTCTGTCGAGTGCGCCTACCTCCTTAACTTAATTCCTCTAAACACAAGCCCTCGAAATACGCGTAATCTCCGCCTTCTCCACCCCCCCCCCCCCCCTCCCCTTCGGACCTCTTATGGTCTAAACGAAACCCTTTCGCGGATGCTGAGAAATGTCAACTCTAATTCCACCTTGTTCGACTTCGACTTCTCTACCCATACTCACAAGCACCGCCTCCTAAACTATTCTCACCACCAATCTTAAGCGGCGCTTCTTCACTCTACTATAATCTGCTATAGTTTTCTAAGCTCTCTAGTTAGTAATTTAGATACATTTTAGATGTAGGTAATTATGTTGCTTGAATTAAGCCAATAAATGGAGTCGTTGCCCCATTAAACCTAAACTTTATAAAAAAAAAAAGAAAAATAATAATAACTTAATTTTTATTAATAAAAGTTTTAATTTTATTAACGACCTTTCCGGTCTTGAGAATGAGGGTGGTATAATTTTTCGGGATTCCCAGTTCAACTACAATATGGTAGAGTGTTTGCCTCGCGACTGAGTCGTAGGATTTTTTGAAGTCCACGAACAGTTGGTGAACCGTCTCTCCGTATTCTCACTTCTTTTTCAACAGTTGCCTTATTGTAAACATTTGATCGCTTGTTGACCGGTTCCTACGGAATCCGCATTGGTAGTCTCCCAGTATTTCTTCTGCCCACGGTGTGATTCTCGCCAGAATGACATTTGTTAATATTTCGTATGTGGTTGGGAGCAATGATATTCCTCTGTAGTTTTCGCAGTCAGATCTGTCGCCTTTTTTTGAAAATGGGGACGACTATTGAGGTTTTCCATTCTTCCGAAGTGACTTCCTTATCCCATATTGTTTTGATGAGCTGGTGGATCTTTCGAGCGGTTGCCTCTCCTCCATGCTTCACAAGCTCTGTCGGTATGCAGTCGACTCCGGGAGCTTTGTTGTTTTTCAATAGATTTATTGCGTCTACAACTTCGTTAAAAGCAGGCTCTATGATCTGAGGCTCGGCTATATGTACGTCTGGTGTTTATTTGTGGGTGCGCACATTGAGCAGGTTTTCAAAGTACTGCTTCCATCTTGTCACGATATTGTTTGTTTCTGTGACCAGACAACCGTTTGCGTCTCGAATTATTTTGGCTCTCGCTCGGTAGCCATTTCTAATTGAATTTATGGCCGCATACATACCTCTGATGTTCTTTGCTCTGGCATTTTGTAGAATTTCTCCGGTCCGAGTCTTCTCCCATTCGCGTTTTTTTGAGTTTGAAGATTCTCATTGTCTCTTTCCGAATTGTCGCGTAGCTTTCTGCGTTGACTTGATCATGTCTTTCTAAGTGGATCACTCTGAGGCGTTTACTTTGTTCGATCTTCGCCTTGCACTCATAGTCAAACCAAGGTTTGGACTTAATTGTTTTCTTAAATCCTAATACCTTTTGGGCTGTTCTGATCGATGTCCATTTAGTGTCCACACTACTGGCTTCCTCTTCCTCACCGCTCCCATTCTCTAGAATGCTAAATCTATTCGTTAGTTCGTCTGGATATTCAGCCCTTTTACGCAGGTCTTTTAGTTTATCAATGTCGAACGTTTTGCTCGTCTCCCGTGGCTGCCCATGTGGGATTGCTGCGAGGCGACTCCTGATTTTGCCCATCACTAGAAGATGATCTTACGTCAAGGATATTCGAGTGGTGTCTTTTGTCTATGAGGAAGTGGTTCTATTTAGTTACGCGTTACGCCGTCGGGTGATATCCATGTGGCTTTATGGAACATCGTGCTTTTCACTACCAGATCTTTTGATGCTGCGAACGTGATAATTCGATTTCCATTATCATTAGAAACGCCGTGTAGGCTTTCTTTACCTATACTTGATTGGAAGATATCTCCTTTACAATTTTCGCATTGAGGTCCCCGAAGAGGATTTTAACATCGAATGATGAGATCCCATCAAATACTTCCTCTAGGGTGTCGTAGAACGTGTCGGTAGATTCTGTTGGGGCATGTACGGTTATAAATACATAATTGTACCATGGGACCTGTATTTTTAGCACCGACATCAGGTCATTAATAAATTTCACATCTTTTACATGGGGCGTAATATTCTTGCTTATGATGAAGCCGGTTCCGAGGTTATGTGTATTGGTACCTCAACACGCCAGTGTAAATCCGTTGGTTTCGATTACTTGATGTGGGAGTCGGACTTCCTGAAGCGCGACGATGTCCATTTTATATTGTTTGGCGTTTTCTACGACCGTCTGTATCACGCTTGGTTTATATAACGTTCGAACATTCAACGTGCCGACACGTATATCCCGCTTTTTCCGTTTTGCCCTCCGTCTTCTTTTTGACGAATTGGTGTTTTCTTGATAATTTGTTCCCTTATGGTAGTATCGGCGCGTACCGGGTTTTTCGTGAGATCGTTTTTTGTATATTAATCATTCATTTGAACAGTGGGAACGGTCTGGGGTTTCAGATAGCCCTTTGATATGGTAAGGTCTGCTTACTGCTCTGATTCGACCCGGTGTCAGAGAGGCGCCGTTATAATACAGCCGGTATACCCCTGGCTGCAAACCATCCAATTGAACCTAAGCGTTACCCATCAGGCTACTGGCCGATTTTTGAATTCGATTTTTAAACTCGACTATACTCCACTGATGTGAATTGTTATGTTATCGCTATGGTATACGCCTCTGATTAATTTTTCTTATTCGATTTTCGTTCGGTGATCTTCACTATTTTGCTTGTGAATTGTGTGTGTATCTGTTAGAGACGACACATGACCACTGAGGCAGTTGAAAAAACAAAATCCAACATCTCATCTCCATTGGGAAACGCATCATTTAATTTAAAAACGTATTGTTCCTATTAGTAAACTCTGTATAAGTAGATACTAATTTATTTCTGATTATTTAACAGTAGAATAATTATTCACCATTTGTTAAAAAAATATGTTTATCTCTTTTATTCGAGCCATTAAAAATTGACGTCATCACCTCCTTAGTATAATCGTCTTTTCGTGTACTATAGACAACCACCATCCACCTCTTTTTTCCTGCCTTTTTCTCACAACTGCGGGTTGCAGGCTATTTGATAAATGCAAATGACGAAAACAACTTGATAGTCATTTTATTATTCTTATCCTCTTACCCTTCCGTCCTTTACTCCGCACACAGCACCATTCCTCCCAAAAATAAAGCTGTTATTAAAAGAATGCCCTCTGAGTAGGGCGTTAGAATGTACTCACAGCTAGGCCGGCTTGTCGTAAGAGGCGACTAAAGGCCGAGTGGTAGCCGGGGTCGCAACGCCCTGTGCGCCCGGTGAAATACCACCCCATCAAGCTTTAGGCTCCGTGAAATGGTCGGGAGTAATCCCTGGCCATCTGTCGGGGCTTGGCTGATGGACCGGTTCGAAAAAAGGTTAGTTAGGTGGTAGTCCATCCCAAGGTGAGATACCACCCCGTCACGCTTTACATTCCGGGATATCGCCGAGAGAAATCTTCGACGGTGTTTCGGATGTGTGGCTGATGGCCCGGACTGACACGGGGATAAGTCATGACGGTGCCTTCTGATATAAATAATTCCGGGGGTAAACTAGCCTCCCATTCGGATCTCCGGGGGGGGGGACTATGTCAGGGGGAACATCATGGAGATATCATGATAAATAATGGAACTTTAAGAGGTTCGTCATCGCATAACCGGGCTCGTTCTCGAGGCTCTGCCCACGTTCGACTGGTGACGACATAACATCAGGGGCATCGGTTTCACCAATACGAATGTAAACGCCGTCCACCAATATTTGCAAACAACGAAACCTGATATCCTAGCCCTAACCGAGACCCAGGTCGATTCGGCAACTGATTCGACATATATTCGTTGCTCAGGATAGAACTTACATTCGAGATTCCGTTTTAAGAGCAGAGTCTGCGTCTTCGCGCGGTCCAATCTGACTTGCCAGAGGATGGAGGCGTTGGAACCCAATAATATGGACATCACATGGTTGGGGGTCGTGCTGAGGAATTCCGTTAAATTTCTTTGTTGTCTTTACCGCTCCCCGAATGACGATCGACCGGCAACATTTTTCGAACATCTTTCATATACCATCGACTGCATACAGATCAACCACCCAGCTTCTGAAATTATTGTCCTTGGCGATTTTAATGTGCACAATTCCGACTGGTTGTTACATTCTAACAGAACCGACGAGGCTGGGAGGCTGGCGGAGATGTTTGCTGTAAGCCACAACTTGACTCAACTCGTGGGGGAGCCAACGCGAGTGCCGGATGCCCGAGGCGATTGTGCGAACACACTGGATCTGTTTTTGACATCCGAACCGAGTATTTATACCGTAGAGGTTTCTGCGCCACTGGGAAACTCAAATCACTGCTTGGTATCTGTCGCGCAAGCACTTGCATACCATGCGAATAACAGGCCTAGGCAGCTTCGCCATGTATGGAAATATGGGACCGCTAACTGGGACGATTTGCGAGATTCTTTGCATCCGTTCCATGGTCCGAGGTGTGCTTCGGTAACTCCGATGTTAACGCTTGCGCGGAGTCAGAGATTATTCTTCTGGGGATGGAGATGTATATTCCACATTCCATCAAACGAAGTTCGTCTGATAAACCTTGGTTTGATAAAAAATGCGAGCTGATTACAGCGGCAAAAACTAAAGCTTTTAAGCAATGGCGCTCCAATCCCGCCGATGTTAACAGAACGAATTGTGTTAGAATCAGAAACGCGTGCAACCAGACGATTGATACCGCGAAGAAAGCTCACAACGACAGGGTGATCAATAATCTCCTTCGGTGTCCAACTGGTTCGCGCTCCTTCTGGTCAATGGCAAAATCTGTCAACAGCAACTTCGCATCCTCCCGCTTCCCTCCGTTGGTGACAGACAGTGGGACGTTAGTGACGAATTCAAAGGATAAAGCTAATGTGTTCGCGAATTTATTTTCCGCGAATTCGAACTTCGATCCCGGCCTTTTGGACCCACCTGTGATCGCGCCTGTACGGTCTTCCACGCGGATGTGATATTTCGTCCGCACGCTATTCAACGCATTCTACGTGAACTGGATTGTAGGAAGGCAGCCAGCCCGCACGGAATACCAGCAATAGTCTTTAAGAACTGTGCTCCAGAACTATCGGCGGTTCTTGACAGACTCTTCCGCTTATCTTAAGCACGGAGGACCTTTCCTGCCTGCTGGAAAATCGCTCGAGTTCAGCCAATCCCAAAGACGGGAAAAAAATGTCTCCCACAAAATTACCGTCCGATAGCACTACTGTCTATTTTATCTAAGGTGATGGAAAAAGTCATAAATACAGAGTTAGTTAAGTATTTGGAGTGCAACTAATGATCGTCAATACGGATTCCGTGGCAGGCGGTCCACGGGAGACCTTTTGACACTTATAACCGATATATGGACATCTGCGATTGAACGGCATGGTGAGTCGAAGGCGATCGCATTGGATATCTCCAAGGCTTTTGACCGCGTCTGGCACGGGGCATTGCTGAGCAAACTTCGTTCATATGGACTTTCCCAACAGCTTTGCGACTGGATGAAGAGCTTCCTCGAGAATCGATCGATCCGGGTTGTTGTGGACGGCGAGTGTTCGGATCTGTATCCTGTTAATTAGGGGGTGCCCCAGGGTTCTATTTTGGCTCCAATCTTGTTTTTGCTTCACATACATGATTTGTTGGAGACCACGGATAACAAAGTGTTCAGGTTTGCGGATGATAGTACGCTTGTTTCCTCCTTTTCGGGTGTTCGCCCGATTGGTGCATCTGCGTCGCATCAGCTGAGATGTAGACAGATTGACTCTCTGAACCAGGATCTAGATAGGGTCCTGCAGTGGGGAAGGGCCAATCTCGTCGACTTCAACGCAGCGAGGACACAATATACAACATTCACAGAGAAAAGTGGATCATCGGTTCCACAGCTGATGATGAATGGCCGGGCCCTCGAGGCCGGGGAAGGCTTGAAATTGGTCGGCATCACGGTCTGTGGGAATGTATCATGGCATAAACACGTATCGGGTATCGCCAGATCGGCCTCAGGAAGACTGAGTTATCTTTTTAGAGCCAAGAAATATTTTACTCCTGTCCAACTTCTTCTCCTATATAAATCTCAAATTAGACCCGCGCTCGAATATTGTTCTCATGTTTGGAGCTCGGCTCCTAAATATACCCTCGACCGACTTGAGAGCATACAGAGACGAGCGATCCGCCTGATCGGGAACTCAGCGCTGACGTCGGGACTACAGTCGCTATCAGATCGAAGGCGCGTAGCCGACCTCTGTCTGTTTTACAGATATTATCACGGGTGCTGTTCTTCGGAGATTCTTGGTATTGTTCCACGCAATTCGGCTTATATGCGCTCCACAAGACAATCCGACGGATCACACCCGTTTGTGGTTCATCTCCCGACGGCGCGAACATACCTGTATCAGAACTCGTTCCGTTACAGAGCGGGGAAGCTGTGGAACTCCATTCCCACGCGAGTGTTCCCGGAGCGTTACAACCTGTAACTGTTCAAAAAGAACTGCAACTGTTATTTGATGGCATCTCGTGTGTGTACAATTTATAAAGTGTGTATACTGGTATATAAACAAATATAAAACTAGTCCCATTCATGAATCAAAATACCAATCAACCAATCAACCAATGGACCATTGATTCATTCAATCAGTCACCCTCGATCTGTTGAACTGTGAACTGCTTTATCACACGTATTTTTGTTCAATCATCTTTAACTTTGCCTCAACCTTATTCTATGGCCTCCGTCTAGGACGTTTTTAGTTAACATTATTTCTTTTCTACCACCTTTCGGGCAGCCTTTCTAGTTGTTCGTGGTGCAATTTGCGTATGTCTAAAGCTTCTTTGACACGTTTACATCAATATTCATTTTTAGAAATTTAAACTACAGACATATTTTTAACAAGCGCTTTATTGAGTTTGGAATGAAAATAAATATAATGAAAAAGGATGCTCTAAAAATAAATAGCACAAACGCTTGCAACTACTTTAACTGCCCACCAGAGGATGCCAATTGTTGTTTTGACCAAAGGATATTCTGCGATCTCGAGCTGTAATCACTTCCACGCTAACAGGAATCGAATTTGAAGTTTGCCGTGGTCTGACATGTGCTTTCCCAGGAGTCTTTTGAGGGTTTTCAAAGAAATCTATGATTGGGTGATAACTGTAGTTGATTCTTTTTCCATTGCTGTTGTCCTTTCTTAAATTTGTAGAGGTAAAAACATTGGAGTTTGTCAAGGCCGTTGTGCTTTCAAATGTTGGCATCGATGCCGATGGAACAACTGAGGATTCATATGGAGTCTCAACGGTTATTGGGCTAGTAAAAACTCTTGTGCGTTTTTGGTGCGTTCTCGAAAATGGTTTTACTTCTTTATTTGACTGTTCTGTCCCTGATATTTCTAAGTCGACTCTGGCTTCGCTGGGAATAAATGATTTGTGAAGCTTTCGAACATTTCCTCCGATGACACTGTTGGTATAGTGGGATGGTCTTGGTGTTTTGATTTCGTAATTATCAGATGGCGGACTGAGATAAGATCCCACAGTGGGAGGGATCACCCTTGACTTCACTTGTTTACTAGGTAAGAAGAGCTCCGATGGTTGATATGAATCGTGCATTCGTTTTTTATAGTCAGAATTGATTGGATATGATACTGGAATTTCTTCGTTCTCCTCCTCCTCTTCGTAATCGATTTCTTCGTTTCCTCCGTAAGGATTGTTGTTGGAAATTAGAGAGTAGTCTTTATATTTTGAGGCTTCGAGTGGGGGAAAGGTTTCCCTATATCCATCAATTTGACATGAACAACAAGTTGGTACTTTGAAAATATCCACGTGGAGACCTCTGTCCTTGTCCCAGCTTAGTAGTCGGTGGTAGTTGTATACTTGGGTGCAACGGGAACGATAGTTGTGAGATAAATAAGAGCAACTCTCTTGTGGTGTACTGGGAACGAAAGCAAAACGTAGTTGGATTAAATACAAAAAAGAGATGTAATGTGTAACTTAATTCATAAAGTTATAAAATGCATTGTTCTTGAGTAATCTTCGAATTACTTTTATATTAATGTTATATATATGTAGTGACCAGAGTCCACACATACAAAAGCAACCATGCAAAAGATGTTACCGTTCTTTGGTTACCTCATAGTTTACTCAACACACAATAGATTTAACAATCAACAGTCAGTCAATCACCACTAGCCATCTTAGCACCACGGCTAGCCAACTGTCATCATCTCGATTTCTCGTATTACATTTATTTAACTTACATACGAATATTCGAATTAAATATATTGCTTTATTAAAAATCAGATCCGTTATAGTTTCATTTTGTCAATAAGCCCTTCAATTGGTGAGCCCGTCATTCTATCATTGAGCTCTGCAGCACTACCTTTTTTCTGCGTCGGGAACGAGTTTTATTTTTTCGCTATATTTTTTTTCTTTCTTACCGCATATATGCCGGACACAATGGTACAGTCGCATAATCCCGTCTCACGTGTGTCATCCAAATTCCCGCTCGACCATTACCGTTCGACATCAAAGCAACCCCATTCAGCTTCGAAAGACCAACGTTGTTGTTGGCCCAGCTTGAAGCGCAATTTACCACCTATAGCATCATTAATCAGCGCGACATAACTTGGGACATATTATAATTAACCTGTGGCTGTTCCGCCAAATCCCACGGTTCGCCTTCCTGAAAAACCCCCATAATCATCATCCAAGACGCATAAGTCTTCGCCAATGCGTTCGCATTCGGCACCTAAAAATGCTGCACGCATTAAAGAGATCAAATCTATGATCTTTAAGTCTCTGTAAAGAAAACTTACCTTCATGCATTCTCTTCACATACCACTGCTCCTTAAGATTTCTTTATTAGCTTACCAGGAATTTCCAATCAATTTCAGCATCTACGTCGCCAGTCAAATTTCCTTAGATGAATTCCGGTAAACAAAATAATTCGATTTACATACATTGCAACCTTCATGACAGAGATCATAAATACTGCGCCGTCTATTTTCCCAACGTCGCCAAGTAAATTTCCTTACGTACACATCGGGCAGTGACCTTTTTCTTCCAGCAATAAAATTCCCTAACTCACACCATGTGCAAATCGAAGATTGCTGTTCTTACATAGGTTCCTGCGAGACCATAGACAATTCATATCGTTTGTGGTATTCGAATCACATTTTCTATTTAATGAGCGGCTGCTATTTATCTAGCCGACCCTCATTACCGAACTATGGATCAGGCCATAAATATCTTTTATCCTACTTAGTTCTGGATCCGTTTCCCAGTAACCTTTCCACATAAACAAAGATCTGCCGATCCCTTTCCCTTCCTTTGTGTATCAGGTTCTGCATCGTAGCTTCGATCTTTGAAAAGAACCGACGTGCACACACACAGGTGTACTGTGGCGATCTTCTGTATGAGATCTCTTGGTTACCCAAAAGACAGACTTTATGTCTCTCTCGGAACGGGAATCGCACCCTCAAATTAAGAGAGCCAAATTCACTGGCTGAATTTCTTTAATAACTATTGAATATCGTTGAGTCCTTTACCATCCTTCGACCCGAGCAGGTCGAGGCTCCTATCGCTACCCTGGTGCGGACAGGGAAGCGATAAGCAGTTATAATCGTTTGAGTCGTCGTCTCCGCGAGTCAATATTATTTGCCTTAATTAAATACACAATATTCAGTTACATTATAGTTTTTACTTTGCAACCGTGTTTCCAAAAGTAATCCTTTTCGTATCAATGAAATTATCAATCGCGCAAACGCGAAATAAAAACATTAATAATAACAAACAGAGTACCTGCCTGACTTTCAAACAGACAACTTGTCTCACAGTTTTGCTCGTGCTATTTATCTTAATCAACCGTTATTTTCACAACAATTTTCACAATTTAATTATCATTATCTTGTTTTCTTTGCCTCGTTTTCCGCATACAAAAATTTGAACAAGCGTTATAACTTTTAAATTATGGCCCCTGGGCCACGTGTGTTAAACCAAATTAAGCGCAAACGGTTGCGTTACGACCCCGTTATTGGAGGCCAAACTCCTCCCGATAAACTTTCAAAAGTGAACAATAAAGTGCTAGAAAAATCTAAAATGTGTTCAAACACTAACTTTTTTCAACCACTTCAAAGTCTGATGGAAGACTCTCCTCAAATGGATCCGACCAATGACGAACAGTGCGCAGAACTTCCTAAAGAAACCGTTCCGCCAATTGTGGTGTTAAAAACAACTAATGCTAAAGTGCGTGATATATAGATAGACAAATACTTAATTAAAAACATTTCACTTGGACAAAAAATATGTGCCCCAACAATGGACATATATAACAAAATCAGAACCGAACTCTTACGGTTAAAATGTGAGTTTTTCACCCACTCGCGTAAGGAAAATCGTGCATTAAAGGTAGTGTTATCCGGATTAGACCTGATTAGCAACGATATAGTGAAAAATGAACTAATTGCACTCGGGATAAAGTGCCTAGATGTTAAAACCATCACATTAAATTCATCAACAAAAGCCCTGTACAAACACTACTTGTACATCATCTATATTCAACGCAGTACTGTTAAATTAAACGAACTAAAACGGAACTACTCCACCTTGTTCAAAACCATCGTTCGCTGGGACTTTAAAAAACATAATCCAGGTAAGGTCACACAATGTCACAATTGCCAGCTTTACGGTCACGGCTCGATGCATTGTCATATAAATAGCTTCTGTGCAATCTGTTCGGGAAACCATAAAACATCCGACTGCAAAACGAATGAGGTCATCAAGTGTGCAAATTGTAGTGGGCCACATAAATCCACCGATCCAGAATGCATAAGCCGAAAGCAGTACATAGACATTCGCCGCAAATTATCCCCACGCGGACGTGGTACAGGAAATACAACGTTCCTACAGCCTCCGAGTGACAAACAGCAGCCAGTGCCCGACCGATTATCCATTGATAATTTTCCTCCACTACCCCGATCTGTGCGTCAACCTTCACTTCCTTCAACCACCTGGGCTTCTGGCCTCCATCAAACCCAGCAACCTTCCAACAGTGATACGACACACACGAAGAAAAATCTGTCAGAAACTTCAACTAATAATAACTTGTTCTCATTTAGCGAGATAAACCCTCTTCTTAATGAAGTTGTAACCAAGCTTAGTGCTTGTCAAACTAAAGCTGACCAATTTAACGTCATTACTTCATTAGCTATTAAGTACATATACTCGGAAAAAAACATGTTAAGAAACTCTCTTAACATCATAACTTGGAATGCGAGAAGCATCAAAAACAATAAGCATGCATTTTTTCGTTTCTTGATAAATTTTAATATTGACATTGCACTTGTTTCAGAAACCTGGCTCAAACAAGACATTTCTTTCTCACATCAAAATTACATATGTTATCGCCTAGACAGGGTACATGTTAGTGTGGAGGTGTCGCCATTGTTGTGAAATAATGTATAGAATATTCCTTGCGCCTTCATTGCACCTTAAGTTAATTGAGGAAATTAGTATAGATGTAACATTAAGTGATAACTCCAAGGTGAGTCTTTTTTCGGTCTATTTCCCTGGAGGAAATAGAAACATAGAGAAATCTACTTACTTTAAGCGGGATCTGCAAAAATTGTATAGAGTCAACACTCGAAACAAGGTAATTATTGGTGGTGATCTAAACTGCAGACATCAGTCGTGGAATTGTCTTAGGGCAAACAGCTGGGGTAACATTTTACTAGATGTTGCAGAATCCAACCCAAGTTTTTCCATACTTTATCCACTTCTTCCCACCTATATCCCAGCGAGTGCTAACAAGAACCCCTCAACTCTTGATCTATATATCACTAATATTCCAAATTACTGCACAGTACCATTAACTCTAAATGCGTTAAGTTCAGACCACCTTCCGATCAGCCTCACAGTGAATCATACAGTAGTTGTAAATCGTACCAGTTTATACCACAACTATTCCGCCGCCAACTGGAATTGTTATAAATCATATATAAACACGAACTTGGTTCTAGGTGATACCAGCCTAAGTTCTATAACCTGCAGCGAGCACATTGATATCCTATGTAACAATTTTGTTTCTGTCATCAATAGAGCGGCCGATCTTGCGATACCTAAATGTTCCACTGCTCCAGTTGATAAGGCACCGCTTCCTGAAAATATCTTACATCTGATTAGGCTACGAAACTCAGAAAGAAGAAAATGGCTGCGTTATAGAATCGATTGTTTTCTAGTTAATGTTAAAGTCTTAAATAATATCATTAAAAAAGAAATCTCAGCATATAGGAACAAGTGTTGGAATAAACACCTTTCCTCTCTCGACAAAGCTAGCAAACCGTTCTGGAAAATATCAAAAATTATGAAAAAGAGAGGGTCAAGTATTCCTCCGTTTAAAGTTCACGACAAGTTGTTTATTTCTTCAGTGGAAAAATCCAACCTACTTGCTAACACGTTTAGTAAGAACCACTCCATATCTATGCATCTAAGCGAGGCGTATACTGAAGCTGAAGTTGCTAACACTATCCATGTACTTTCTCAAACACCAGCTGAAAGTACTTACGCAACTAATATCAGCAAAGTTAAAGAATTGATAAAAAAATCGAAATCAAAAAAGGCTGCGGGTCTCGATAATATTAACAACAAATTAATCAAAGCACTTCCACCTGCTGCAAGTAACTATTTAACGTTCATTTTCAACGCTTGTCTTAAGAATTGTTATTTTCCGGACTGTTGGAAAACAGCAAAAGTAATACCTATCCCGAAACCCGGCAAACCGAAGAACAGCCCCGAAAGCTACAGACCTATTAGTATACTTAGCTGTCTAAGTAAGCTCTTAGAAAAAATCATTAAGGAAAGGATTGATCGTTTTGTGGAAGACAATAACATCTTACCAAACTTTCAGTTCGGTTTCCGTAGTGGTCACAACACAATCCACCTAGTCTAACGCATTAAAAACCACATAGCTGGTAAATTCATCGACAAGGAGTCAACGGGACTGGTTCTTCTAGACATCGAAAAAGCCTTTGATACGGTATGGCACGATGCCTTGATTTATAAGCTACTGAAGCTTAAGCTGCCTATGCCGCTTATCAAAATTATCTAGAGCCTTCTTCGTTCGAGAAAATATGTTGTGAGTATAGGAACCGACATATCCTCTACTCACCAAATCCACCATGGTGTACCCCAAGGCTCGGTCCTTGGTCCCATATTATTCACATTGTTTGTCGCAGATTTACCATGTCTAGGTGAAAACATTCAGGTAGCTATGTTTGCCGATGATACGGCCATTTTCTCTTCGGATGCCTTATTCACTAATGTTTACAACTCTTTGCAAGCAGCTTTTGACAAACTAGCAGTATATTACAGGAAATGGAAAATAAAAATAAATGGTAATAAAACACAAGCTGTCTGGTTTTCGAGATGTAGGAAACACTGCTACCTATCAAATGGCACTAAACTCAGTATGTGTGCAGTTGATATTGATTGGTCCGAAGACTGTAGATATCTAGGTATTATTCTAGATAAAAAAACTTATCTTTCAAAAACACATCACTACCACAATTGACAAAATAAACAAAGTCGTAAGAGTTATGTATCCATTAGTGTGTAGAAAGTCAAAGCTTAGCATCGAAAATAAAATTATAATATTTAAAACCATTTTTCAAGCTATACTCCTGTACCCTGTATGGTGTAATTGTGCTCGCACACACAAAATAAAATTGCAAAGGTGTCAAAATATAATATTGAAAATGTTGCTGAATTTGCCATGGCATTATTCGACATATTAACTACATGAAAACGCTAACGTTAAACCGGTAGAGTTCCTTATTGGCAAAATCAATCGAAACCTCTTCGTCAATTGTTCTTTTTCTGACAATGTTCTCGTTTCCCATCTTGCGTTATCCTAAATCACTACATATGTACTCTGTCTATGAAAATTATATCGAGGTCATTACTATATAAAATAACCGGAAGCCAGTGCAATATTAGTCTTAAGATTCAAATAAGGGTTTTTTATTGTAGTTTTCCCTTAATTTATTATTTGTTATTCATAAAAATTGTGCTATTGTCATTATATAGATTTAAGATTATAGTTGTAAAGGAATTGCTATCCTAAATCTCTTAAGTACTAGTTGTAAAATATACCATAAATGTAATTATCTACCAAATAAAATTGAATTGAATGAATAATAACAAACCTGTGCGTCAGTGTTTTATTTCTCTCGACCGTTTCCTGAGTGTTTGTTTGATTGTGCTGTAGTGTTTTTTGGTGAACAGTTTGCCGCGGCGGAACTTTTAATTTGTGAGGACGAAGTAGAACCCTGCGTCCATGTCGGTGCCACGACTTCGCTCCTACAAACCTACCGCCTGACACCCCACACAACTCGCTACCGTACACCCATTAATTTCCCACTTCTCAAAGTCCAAAGAGGCAGGAATTATTCAACTCCTGGACAAAAAAAGCTTAGGAGACCGCACGCCGTCCCAGCATCTCCGAGACCTAACGAGTTTGGTTCCCGATGTAGTAATCCTAAATCACTACTCCCATCCAATCCCCATTATTATCCATAATCCCAATCATCTTCCCGACAAATTAAACAGAAAATCCATTTGTCGCACTTTAATTCAATTCTCGATAACCCTAACATTATGAAATAACTAATTCCAAATCATCATCATTATTGGCACTACAGCCTTGGTCTCATTTAGCAAGTCCTGAGGCTTGTTAAATTTTCCATAATGATATGTTTTTTCCGGGCAAGGTCATTAGTCTTGCGCCAAATACATTTCATAATTTTTCCTTCCGGGAATTTGTTCAACCAAATTTCCATTCACTTCCTAGAACCCCATTCCAATTGAAGCACACACAAAACCTTGCTTGTACTTCGTGGAATTGTTATGTACAATTTTTAACAAATCTCTGTAGATGCAGAGTATAAAAGGGATTCGCTGATAAGGATAAAGGGAACCAAACAAAGAATATGAAAACTCTTCCGCTTGATTGAAGATATTCGACCCCGATATGAGAAACTAATAACCGAGGCTGAGAGGGATGTACTCCTTTTCACGCCATACGTAGGACATACGCATCAAAATGGATCCCAAAATGTTATCCTTTTAAATATCAACTCCTTCGTTTCTCTATTAAAGCGTATGATAGTCTCTGAGTTCATAAGGCATAGTTGAGCGGACGTGGCTCTTGTAACGTCACCGTTCCGTATTCCCAAACTTTTCAATGATTCGAAGATATCGAACCCTCACTGGCGGCCCCACCGCCAACGGAGGTGGCACCTGTATACTAGTTAATAGCGAACTTCGCCATTAAGCTATTCACCTCCCACATTTCGAGTCCATAGAGGTCTCCGGAGTTGAACCGCATCTAGCTAATAATAGTAGAGTGAATATATACTCCGTATACCAGTCGCATAAAACCAATAATAGCCCCATTAATCCCGCAAGTATCGGCTAATTAATAAGGTTCTCGGGGCATACAGCTTTCATCATAGGTGGCGATTTGAACTCCAGACATCCCCACTGGAACAACTCCGTCTCTTGTCCAAATGGCACGAAATTGTACCGATGATACACCGAACACCCTCATGCCCCCAAATTTGAAATAGTCACACCTACCGCTGGTACCCGAAATAACTCAATTCTGGACTTCTCTTTTTTGTGTCCAAAGATTTACTTCCCCAAATCACTCCTCCCCAAGTATCGGTGGGTGTATCTGACCACAACGCTGTGACCACGTTCATTTTCAGCAGTCGACTATTGCGGAATCATATCAGATACATACCTGATTATAGGAACAGAAATTGGGACAAATATATTGTCACATTGAACGAAAAACTCTCTTCCCACTGACAGGAACCTAAATAACGCTGCAGCATGACTTCACGAGATTCTAATTGAAACTTCGGAGACTCATGTCCGGAAGTACAAACTTGAAAAGACTTAACAGATTCCCCATGACGACTTCACTCTTTGTGTCATCCGGGGGCGTAAAAAGCTCTGCAGAATAGGATATCGCCACCGCTTTACGCAAAGGAAACCATTATTGCGAGCCATCATTCACAATATTGGTACACCGATAAAACAAAGAATCCGAAACAATCGTACCCGACAATTGGAAGACAAACTGAAGGGTATTCAGATGAACCAGAACGTTTATAAAAATGTTAAAAAGATATGTGGTACTTCTCGCCAGCCAATTGACATGGATTGGAGTTGTAGGGTCGAAACCCCCGCTCAATGGTCACGTGATGATTTGTGAAGGATCTCGTCACACCAAGACTGGATGACGTGGTGGGTGCTGGCCCTGTTAGGACCCATCCTAAGTGGGTAGCGTGCGTAATGATGCCTGAGGTTTTGGGCTTCTTCACCCCCAAGGGGAAGAGGGTTTGGTGGTCCAGCTTCGCGAGCAGTCGTGTCGAGGCAGTATTGTGATTGAGGATTGCGCCCTCGCCGTCTGGTAGCGGGTACCTCCGATCCCATAGACTGAAACGGACGTTGCCTGGCGGCGGAGGTGCAACCGTTGGGCGGGGAATTCTGATATGAAAGTGGCCTCTGAACAGGGTTCCACCAAGGCGCGAGCTTCGATTGGATGTGGACGCGTGCTGTAGCCAGGAGAATGGCTCGCGAAGGAGTAGCGATTAGGGTGTGCGCCGACACTCCGGGGGTCTGGCTGCCTCGGTCTCTGGGACTAGTAACCGCTTCCAGGGGTTATGGTGAGGGGGGCTTTGGGGTGTTGTTGGCATTTTGGATTTTCTCATAGGTTCGTTCCACTCACATTTGGGAAGATCTATTTTTTTCAAATAAAAACGTAAAATTAACACGCGGAACAAATAGCAATCTATAATGGAAGTCACTATTGGATTAAAAGACATCATAAATCTCGTGCCGGTGTTCAGCGGTAACCCGGACGAACTATATAACTTTATTTCTTGTGGAGATATAATTTTTTCGCAGGCACAGGACGACAGTCGGCATGCTTTCTTTCTCAGCATAGTAAAAACCAGACTGCGGGGGCCAGCATACGACCACATCCGATACAAGATTATTTCAAACTGGAATGATCTTGCTGCGGAATTAAAGGAAGACTTCAAAATTCTCCCCTCTAGGTCGCTGGCGCAAAACGATCTGGTGACAGCCAAACAAGGAAGTAAGGAAGGTTTGAAGGAGTTTGGAAACAGACTCACACACCTCCTGCACCTGTTGGACAACGCCACGTTTGAAAGCACTGTCGAACCTGCGGTGCGAACGTATCTCCTCAAGGAAAATAATAAACTCGCCCTACACACATTCGAAGACGGACTTAGTGATCCAAATCTAAAACTCTTGATTAAAGCACGAGGTACCCCAAATCTCAGAGCAGTCATTAATTACGCTCTCGAGCAAGCCCCTCGATTAAGAAACGACAACACTTCAGTAAATTTTTCCGCTTATACGAATTTCAGCCGACCAATAATTTGCCAATCGTGTAATAGGTCTGGACACACCTCTGAGGAATGATGCCGCAATATTAAAATTCCACAATCCACCCCGCAAATTAGAACAGAGATTGAACGCCTCCAATGCAGATACTGCAGCAGATTTAACCGTTCTCAGGAGGAATGCAAAAAGAGACTGTCGCAATCAAATAACCAAAACAGCTCCTCATTAAACAAAACTGTTCCTAGAACTCAGCCCACTTCTACCGCAAACGTCTGGAGAAGTGGAGTAATAAACAAAATAAGCAGCGTACAATTATTAAAAATCAACAGTCAGAAACAATTTGCGGGAAAAACAAATCAAATCTTGTTAAAAGCTAAGGATACAAACCAGAGGCAGGACGATCTAACTGCTCTCCAAATAAAGGAAGTAGAAATCAATGATCGTATCCACAAATTTACATCTAAATCCGTTTGTCTACGGGCCGGATCCGATTATTTAACAAAGGTCTCTAAACCAACTATCCCAACAGCTCCCTATATTTCTACATTATTACATCCCCCAACTTTTAACAACAAAATGCCTAAGCTCACTAAAGAAATAACCTCGGCAGAGTGTAAGCCTGAGCAGCAAGAACTCTCAGCAAAATGTAAGCCCGAGAAACAAATAACACCGGCAGAGTGTAAGCCCGAGCAGCAAGAACTCCCAGCAAAATGTAAGCCCGAGAAACAAATAACCCCGGCAGAATGTAAGCCTGACCAGCAAGAACTCTCAGCAAAATGTAAGCCCGAGGAACAAATAACACCGGCAGAGTGTAAGCCTGACCAGCAAGAACTCTCAGCAAAATGTAAGCCCGAGGAACAGATAATCTCAGCTAAATGCAAGACTGAGGAACAAAGAGTCCCAGCAAAGCGTCAGACTGAGGAACAAAGAGTCCCAGCAAAGCGTCAGACTGAGGAACAAAGAGTCCCAGCAGAGCGCCAGACTGAGGAACAAAGAGCCCCAGCAAAGCGTAAGACTGAGGAACAAAGAGTCCCAGCAAAGCATAAGACTGTGGAACCAAAAGTCCCAGCAAAACGTAAGACCGAGGAACAAAGAATCCCAGCAGAACATAAGACTGCGGAACTAAGAGTCCCATCAAAGCAGAAGCCTGAGAACAAACAAATTCCAGCAAACAACCCGTATGTCAAACGTTTGCAGTTAAAAAATATGCACAAGCTCGTAGTAAACTCCGTAATAAAACACAAAGATAACCAAATAAATAAAATCCTTTTTAGAAAAAAAGCAAAGAGACACCTCCCAAAATCTATCACGAATCCCCCATCTTTCGAAATATTCCCCTTCAATCGTTCTATCACACAAATTTTGAACTTTGTTACACAACCCAACCCTACGAAAGTATGGAAAATCTTCCACAAGTTTAGGTAAAAGCTTAAAACAAATAAATTTGTTCTTTTAACCCAAACTTTAGATATATATATGTATGTGTTAAACATAAAAAATAAAAATTCTTATACATGATTAAATAAAATACAAAAATGTAAATATAAACAAAACAAAATGTTTACATCAGTAAATATAAAATATTTAAAGGCTATAATGAAAAACAAATTATAGAAAACACTTAAACTATTAAACAGAAAATTTAACGATTGTTAATAAGTAAGATTGAATTCAAATATTAAATAATAAAGAAAAAACCAAAACAAATATATATACATAAAAAAAACAAAAAACAAAAACAAAAATATATACTAATAAAGAAAAACAAATTTCTTTTACACATAAACAAAATTTTATGATCATTAGTAAGTAAGATTGAATTCAAATATTAAACAATAAAGAAAAAACCAAAACAAATATATATATGAAAAAATATATATATAAATAAAAATGTAGACTAATGAAAAACAATTTTCTTTTACGTCCAAACAAAAATCTAACTATTATTAGTAAGTAAGATTGAACTCAAATATTAAATAATAAAGAAAAAAAAACCAAAACAAATATATGTACACAAAAGACAAAAATAATATAACAAAAATGTACATATCAGATAGATAATATCTTTATTAAAATATTACTATCGTTATCACCACTATTGTTAACAATAAATACCAACCCAATTACAAATGTAAACGATCGCGAAATTGAAATCCCACCGCCCTTTGCTTTTCACCCATTCTAGAAAATTAATCTCTTCTAGATTAATTTTCTTTTCTAAAGGGGGGAGAGATGTAGCGATCCTAAATCGCTACTCATATCCAAATCCCCAATATCATCAAATAATCCTATCCAAATCCCCAATATCATCAAATAATCCTATCCAAATCCCCAATATCATCAAATAATCCCGTCCAAGTCCCCAATGCTTCCCATTAATACATGATACATCCAAATTCCATATTCAGTCACATGAACAACGAATTAAACCAAAAGTTAATTCATCGTACATTGACTCAATTCCCAAAATCTTGACATCATGAAATGCCTAATTCAAAACGCATTTCAAGATTTCCCCTTCCCAGAACCTACCCAACCAAATCCTCAAACGATTCTTAGAACAAAATTCCCATCGAAGCACGCAAAGTCTTGTGTGTGCTTCTTGGAATTTGGACACTAAAACAGTTGACAAAAGTCAACGGAAAAAACAATAAAAGGGCGGCAATTTCCGATTTCGCCATCAGTAGAATTCCAGAGGCCGAACCGCTGGCCGTGTATCCAGTCAAACATACCCTCGGGCCTGAACCTCTGATTTAAATACCATTAAAATTAACTATTTTTATATTAACTAAACCCTTTTGCTCTTTTATTTTTTAACCACAACACTCCGCGCTCTTCTCTCGGGTATTCCGATAAAGCACGGCGCGAAGTACGACAAACGGAACAAAGAAACCGACAACCGTGGAAATACAAACAAAGCTATTGATTACCAAAAAAGTATATGGAACCCGTGAAATACATCAAAAACCTTAGACTGTAGACGAAACAACTCCAGGAGGAAATTCACTACCTACAAGCACACACTAGAAACACCGATGACGTCTGCATGGTAGAAACGCCTGCAAAACGCTTAGGACTAGCCCCATCATCTCGAAACCAACAATTATTATCCTCAAAAACACCATCTCCCCAACAAAAGAAGACAGCCGGGATTCAAATACCCGGGATTAAAATACCCATCTACATTAAAAATATAGCGAATATCAAGGAGCTAATTAGGATGCTCGAAAGTGCCTTAGGCCACCCCAATTTCAAAACAAACACAAGAGGATCTTCGAGCTCCATCACAACAACCAATTTAATGAATCACAACAGGGCGGTGGAAAAACGTTCGCAACATAAACTTGAATGCTTCACCTCTCAACATGTACAACTGAAACCAGCGACATTCGTTATAAGGCACATTGATCAAGCCTGGACCAATGAGCAGCTTGTTGCAGAAATATTCAAAGACCATACATCCGGACTAATAAGATCCTGAATCTGCCTATTATACAAATTCCTCCAACTGATGTCAACCGCCTCAAACAAATAAAATACCTATTTACACATAAAATTGCGATTGAGGAACCACATAAATAAGACGTCCTTCATTACAAAATATGCCAAGCGTCAGAACACTGGGCGGCCGCATGTCAACTAAGCATGCGATGCATAAAGTATGCAAAGCAACGTCAACATAAGAATGCGAGGTCATTCCTCTTGAAATATAACAGGAACAATTCAAACAACAAACCCCGATGGATCCATAACAAGAAAGAAAATCACAGTGACATGCTGTAACTGCGGAGGACACCACCCTAATAACTTCTCTCAATGTCCTCATAAGCTGAGGATTCTCCAAAGGCGAACGACGCACAGGCAATGAACAAACCTTCACCAACCAAAACAACATCACATCATTCAACATAGCCGACAAACCCGGGAATGTCATACGCTAAGGTTGTCAAAGATTCCCATAACTTGACAAAACATTATCAATTCAACTGTAACGTTGTTAATCTAGACATCACAGGATATATAAGTAGTTTACAGAAGATGATGTCCACGCTGTAGGACAGCTCAGAAATAGAACAAAAAGAAGGTCAGGATTTTATCTCTTATATCTTCACATACCCTTTCTCTTAATGGCTTATTTAACCATAATTTCCATCAATTCAGAGTCTATATATTCCAATATTCGCAGACAACACCTCCGGTTGTTCGTTGACAAATTTCCTCCAAATATCCTCCTCCTCTCGGAAACGTGGCTTAAACCAAAGTCCCGAATATCTATCCCTAATTATATACTTCTTTCCAATCCACGAACCACTAGACCTCGTGGAGGCACTGGAATTCAAATACACAAGAAATTTCAATTTCCCGAAATTAGGTTCTTTATCCTTTCTTATTGGCCTGTAGGAACCCGGAAGTTCATGACCTCACCGATTCGACTCCGCTATCTCACCCTGTCCCGTGCACTCTCACCCCACGCTAGACCAGGCGATCCGATCTCCTCAAGGTCAAACCTTACATTTTCCTCCCATCTCCGTCACGGCCCTCCTATCGGTCTTTTCCCGTTGGTCTACCGTCAAGAATTCTACGCGCCGTCCTATCGTTGCCCATTCCCGCCACATGTCCGGCCCATCTTAATCTTCGCGACCTGATTACACTCACTATTGTAGGTTTGCGGTATAGCTCTTCCAATTCGTGGTTGTGGAGTTTCCTCCATTGTCCTGCTACCTCGTCACATATACCTCCAAAGATACCCCTTAAAACTTTATTCTCGAATACGCGGAATTTGTTTTCTTCCCGTTATGTGGGAGTCCACCTACGACCACCTCTCATGATCACTTAGGAAAACCTTTACCCAACATCATTGCAAAACTGTTACGCATAAGCAAACAGCTTAGACAAAAACTACTTAATAGTTACTCCGTTTTTATTAAAAGTCAAATCCAACTCTAAACTATACCGATAAATTGTCAACTAAAACAATTTGCCGACCAGGCCTGTACGTCTATTCTTAAGAGTATAAAACCCAATCGTGATTTATTAAAAAACATCAACCGACCAACGGGTCGAAAATACAAACTCTGAAACGATTATACTATCAACCCTACTAATAATCACCCAGTCCCATCAGGTATTGCCATAGCAAACTGTCTAGCTAATCAATTTTATGAAATCCATCAACAAAACGACTCCCTCTCAGCCTGCAATTTTCAAGTTACCGTAAATGGCTACATTTCACGCACAATGATCCCATTCGTCACCCCTTTCATGGCGGAATTTAACGAAACAAACAAAGCATCACATCGCCTGGATAATGCGTCATTCCTAACAGCAGGCGAATTATCTGAATTTTTAACATCACGCAACAACAAAAAGTCGACAGGCTTAGATGGAATTCTAAACTTTCTTCTCAAAAGACTTCTCTTATCAAATGTAGTCCCTATTCTCTTTCTTCTCAACGACACAATTAACACATCATATTGGCCAGACAACTGGAAAACCATGGTTATAGTCCCTATCAATAAGTCCAGTCCTTCCAACAACCTCACCAACTATCGTCCGATATCATTATTAAACACATTAAGCAAGATACTAGAATGCAAGGTATATCGAAATTTCCTTCTATTTTCTAATGACAAAACTATTATCCCAAGTTCGCAATTGGGCTTTCACTCGCAGCACTCCACTTGTCATACTCTGTTAAAACTAACGCACGATGTCATAACTAATCTTCAGAACTAAAGCTCGATGGTATGTATCTCTCTCGACATATTTATTCGACTATGTTTGGATCTCAGGACTGCTAATACAACTTGCACTACATATTTGGATTAAACATCCGCTTCGTTAAGTTTCTCGCTTCCTACCTTTCTGGTAGAAACTACATGGCAAAATAACTTCGTCTCTCGCTCAACGTATAATATAACCGCAGGGGTTCCGCAAGGGTCGGTTCTTGGGCCACTATTATACTTCCTCTATACTTCAGACATACCACAGGCTCAATCATCCAATACCGTAATGATGAATTACGCCGATGACACCATAGTCTACTCCTGCAGCAAGTTTGTGAAGGAGACAAGAAACTGCATTAATACCTTCCTCCCAAATCAATCAACATACTTTAATAAATGGAAAAATCGCCTAAATCCAGATAAAACCCAACTTACAGTGTTTAAGGGTAAAAATGAGCCATGCACAAACAACACCAGGCGCACCCACCACGAAATTAGACTCAAACTAAATAACATCTGCATAAACCCTTCTAAAAGTTTAAAATATCTGGGAATAACCTTTTCCAATGTGACCTTTTATCCTCCACTTACATTAAAAATACTTGACGTAAAGTCACAATACAACAGAATTTCTGTAGAAGAGTGATGTGGAAACCTAACGGACTCTTTCACGAAGTCAAACTGCTCATCTATAAACAAATAACCAGACCCATACTCACATATACGTGTCCACTATGGAATTGTGGCGGTTCCACGAACCACAGGGTCAAATAACTGACTATGATGAGTCCATAGGATTAAGTAACTGACGAAGATGAATATTTTCCCAGAAGAATAACGCTGGTGAGAAAGGTCCAAGAAGAAGAATCGACAGAGACCCTGTGGCGGTTCTAGGAACCGCACAATCCATCATAGGCTGAGATGTCTTCGTTCCACCAAGGAACATACTCACCTATAACCAAACTTCACGTACCCACAGACACGTGTCCCCAAAGTCCGCCTTTTCACCTGACCAAAGGTGGCATCCATACTGGTGTTAACAACCCCACGTATCCACAGATACCTGGACCCCAAGTCACGAACAATTTCCCTAGGCGTGCACGGCGATCGAAGGACACGACCCAGTATAGAAATTGTGTATCGATCCATTAGCTGGGTAAACACAAGTGTTTGGCACAGCTGCGCCAGATGTCGATAAACATCAAATCCCCGGCGATAGGCCAATTGCCGTAAAACAATCCGTCGCCAAGACCTTTGTCCCTGCTGCAATGTACTTCGCCTAACCAACGGCCATTGCGGAGAAAGAGCAATAAACGAAAACCTTGTTCCCATATGGCAAAGCAAATACCATAATTACCACGATCCCAGGATCGCCAAGAATGAACAACACACCCGAATGTTTGCATAAGCAACGCAACAGAAGTGTGAAAATGCTGGCGATCCCACAGACGGCAACCTACGCGTCTGCCTGTGTGAGTGCGATCTTCCTTGGTTTGAGAGATTCTCGATTGAGAAAGGGAAAAGAGAACTATGGGTTGAATAGAATCATCCCCAGAAGAAAAATGAATCAGTCTACATGGAGAACTTCGACGGGTAGGTTGAACTGCGCAACACGATAAAACGAAAAGTAAAATATTGTGAACTCTTGCCGCACTGTAGTGTAAACAAAATATAAGAAAATTAATATACCCGCAGTTGCTATTGTCTATTTTAATTCACCATTTGTTTGTTTGTGCTAAATATAAACGAAAAGTAAAATATTGTAAACTCTTGCCGAACTGTAGTGTAAACAAAATATAGGTGAATTAATAAAACGTGTCTGAAAACAATCTCGCAGTGTTTTATTTGTAGCTGCATTCGCTCCGTGTTCGGTTTCTGGACAGTATTCGGCGGAACACATTCGACCAAATACAAAATCCGCCAAAGCATCATATAACACCAGCCAAAATGAAGGCGCTACGCACTTTCGAAAGGAAATGCTTCAGGCTGGTCACTCGCCTCAAACGACAACACAACTCTTACAAATATTACAATAACAGCTACTATACAATGCCGCTGATATTAACCGTCTCGATAGACGCTTCCTTTATTGAAAACCTCCCAACTACTCCTAGACCCATTGTTGAGTCCCGGTGCGTTTACCGGGCACGATTCAAAGCGAACAAACGAAATGACACGTTTGAAAAATTTTATATTTTTTCTTTAATTGGCTCGAGTGTTATTTAACAGTTAAAGCTACAACAAATCGAAGACAAATCGAACGAATTGATTTAATTAACCTTCAACGAATAACGAATTCTTCTACAACGAACAACGAATTACGAATCAAAAAAAAAAAACTAAAACTTACATATTTCATGACAACTAAAAACTAAATAACAAAAATGGCAGTAACAAACACAAAAAAGTGCTGCCAAGCATGCAGGTAATTACAATTATAACAACTTATTCGATAACACTTATAACACTTAATAACAAACAACTTATAACAATTAAGAATAGAAATATAACTAAATTATTTAATGGCTTGAACTAACTAGTCCAAGCACGCTGCGACACCCATAATAACTTCACTCCTCTCAAATCCTATAGATGACAGGGCTCACTACGTGAATTGTCTCCACACCAGAACTCTCTTTACCTCTGGAAGATTGGTTAATGGCTCCAACGAGATGGTGTACCATAACACCGAGCTGGCACTCAATCAGTACAAATACTCTAACATACAACGATTCTTCAGCATTCTGCTTTTTAACGAATAACCGGAAAGTGTTACCCCACCCGAAACTAGTAACTGCTATATCCCACGTCAACCTACCTCCTTAACCATCAATCCCTATATTCCCCAATTCACATTACAAATGTAAGTTATTAAAATATTAATATCCAAAACTGCACTACACGTGCTCGACAGGATGCAAAAGCGAGCAGTGAAACTTATTGGGGATTCAGCCGTAAGTCGATCAATTGCATCGTTAGAATACAGGCGCAACGTATCACGTAAACTCCGTCTCGCCCCGCGATGGAATATCTAAAAGAAAGTTCCGCGGGGATCAACGGGAATATGAGCCTGGCGGGAGGTGGTTTTAGTCGGTAAAAACCCGGCATGCCCCTGGATCGGTCTAGAGGTATCTTTTGAAGATTTCCACCTTCCTACGGAAAAAAAAAAAAACCCTATTTCTTCCCTATGGGTATTATCACGGTCGTTGCTCAACTGAACTTGCTGAATGTGTTCCGCCCCTTCAGACACTTTCCCGCGATGCCCGTCAATCTGTGAATGCGCATCAGTTCATATTGAAAGTGGACTTCAGGCGCACAAATAAACATAGAGAGTGTCATTCTTTAGCCGAACCACACGAATGTGGAATGTTTTGCCTGATCATGTGTTTCCTGGTCGTTGTGATGTCCAGACATTCAAGACCAATGCACATCGATACCTCCTCCCCTTATCCATCTCCTCTCCTTCCGCTCACACTGTGCTCTGACATTTAAGGGTGCTTTAAAATCCCCTTTTGTGCGCGCGTTAGTGTAAAAAAAACTCGGTTAAACTAAATTAACTTAAGTTAAGTATTAATTTAGATTAAATTAAACAATAAAAATCCTGGTTTTCTGGCCTTTTCCAGGAAGACTATTAATATTAAAATCTATAATACTCAAATTGTTATTCACACATACAATTCATCATCATCATCATCATCATCGGCACTACAACCGGGATCCGGTCTTGGCCTTATTTAACAAGTCTGAGGCTTGTTAAATGTTCCATAATAATTTGTTTTTCCGGGCAAGGTTTATTAGCCTTGCGCCACACACATACAATTATATTTGAAAAATGTGTTATGTAAACAATTGTATCACCAGAATTATAAGTTAGCTGTGCCACTTAATGTAAAAATTGATTATTGGTTAATTAAACACAGTATGTTTAAAAAACACAAAAATCGGGGGTGGGTGAAGAATTTTTTTTAACGAATAAAACTTGTTCACACAAATCGTGATACTGAATTTAAAATCTCAAATTTAATTTATTTTAACTCTTCGTCCACCCCCAGAATAAAGTAATTTGCTAACGAAACATCTTTCGTTTTTTGATTCCAGATGAATCTGTCTCGATTTATCACGTCCCCGAGAAATCACTTTTTTTAGGACTCGAGGAATAATTGTTAATAATTTTTTTTTTTATAATAACTGACAATTCCTATTTTTATGGCATTCCCCCAAAAGTCACACAAAATTTCAAAATTACCCATTTAACAGTCTCTTACCTGCACTTTTCCAGCCGCAGTGTTTGTGTGTGTCGTCCGGTATTGACAATGTATTTCCATTCTCCTAGAGCCGAACGTGCTTTCTGAGGCCGGGCATATTTTACAATACTCGAACACATTCCTCCTGGGGTTACTACATTGTCTTCTCTTCTGTAAAACCATTAAAAATTTAAAGATCCATCATTTCAAATTAAACTCTTGCCTTTTGTTATTAAATCGGTACTCCTCCAGTTGCTCCTGGTACTCCAGTTCGGCCGCTCTGTCGTGGTACTCTGCTAGAAGCGCATTCATTGCATGTTTGTGGCGACGAATACTTCCCATAATTTGATCCCTGTAAACACATTTTTTGAGAAACATTTATATGTTCGAATATCGTGTGAGTGCTGGTGTTAAAGAAAATTTTGTTAAAAACTCTTTGAAAGACTACTCAAGAAGAGCTTAATGTAAGATAAAAACAGCACTTAGGTGCAGACAATGTCCCGATCAGTTGGAGTTGTTATTATCAAATGTGGTACTCATTTTTGAAGATCATCTTTTGGCGGTACTAATTAGTCTTGGTCGAAAGGCGTGTTCCGCCGAACACTATCTGTACACGAATACTAAGCCACGACAGGTACAGTAAAATTCACTGTGAGATTGTTTTCTTTTATCGCTTGTGCGCTTTTTTATTATTCTCATTAAATAAATAGTTCCATTAGGTAGTATTACAAAATGAGTGCACTTAATTCTGGGTTCTTATCTATTGTTATTGAAACAGAAAAATGTTAACTAAACTTGAGTTCTCCAAATGATTACCAATTAATACATCGATTTGTCCGTACTATCACACCGATCTCACATAACAAGTGTTAACTCAATATTCGCTTTCACAAAATATCACGCCGATCTCACATAACAAGTGTTAACTCAACATTCTCTTTCACAAAATGATCTAAAATGAAAAACTTCGTGCGCACTCCACACAGGCCCAGACTCGACTTTTTTTATTTTCGACCTATCTCAGCGCGGATCGACCTCCTCGTGGGGTTCTCGGACCCCCCGTCGCGTGACGATCAAAATGGCTCTGACTATCTCAATTCAAAAAAAAAAAAGACCTGATACGGATCGTATCTATATCCGCACCGACAACTTTTCCCATTAGATCTGCTAACAGAATTTCCGAATCTCTGTTAGCAGCCTGTTATTTAATCCCAGGGGTAATTTGGATGCCTGAAAGGGATCAACGCATACATCATCATCACCATCGGTGGACATACAGTCCGTGGGTTGTTTGCCTTTTGTACAAACACATCGAAATCCATTAGATCCTTCTAATGGGTGTGAAATACAAAAAAGGAACCGTGGGATAGGAGTAGTTCCCTTGTGGGTTTTAAACCTCATACATTTTTGCGAATTATCTCGTTGAGATAATTACGGTTGCCGTTTCTTTTGTTTGCCGATGGATTTGGTGGCCTTTGTGGCAGACCACCCGCACGTGCATCCGTTGGTCGGCTAATGTGCTGGCGATAACAAATCCTTGTAACATCGGGCAGATGTTCGGAATTGAAGATTTGTTTCTTCAATTGTTTTTTGAATATGATGGAAGAAACGTTGAACTGGATATTGGAAGCTTTTGGGACGTTAGGTTCCTTGTTTCTTTTTATATCGGGTTCGCATTTTGCAGCTTCCTATGACCCATCTTACAGGTATGATTAGGAGCTTTGGGACATGTGTCTGTGGACACGTGTAATAATAAGGTAAGTATGTTCCTTGAAGGGTAGGAACCTTACCTGGGTGAAATTGTGCATTCGTAGAACGCTACAATCTCCTCTAAAATGTTTCTGTAATTAATATTAAACGTCAATCTACAAGCTTCTACTGCACTTTATGTGTTGTTATCGTGCAATATCTTCGACATCTAAATATTCCACTCGATGACAGCTAGATTGTTTCTTGATTCTCACATTTATAGTTTTTTTTTTAAATTTTTTATTTCCGTTTTTTTTCTTAGTTTCTAAATTACAGGCTAGACAAAAATGCTTAAATTCTAGCTTAATTATCTTATGTTATAACTTACTTACAGTCAATTTAAAACCGCCAACGAGACAGCACGTGCGCTTCTGCCTCGTGATCCGTACAATCGGATCAACTGTGCAGTCCGTTTTGGAAATCTTAAATACACATAAGATACCCAATTGCACGATCGGTTCGCGCGAGAAGTCTTACTGTGAGATCCTAAACAAACAAACGGATCTTTACACACGCGTCCGAGTGCAGTGCAAGGTTTTCTGTGCGATCCTATGCAAATAAACGGATCTGCACACACGCGTCTTAGTGCTGTGAAAAGTGCGAGGATATACACGCGAGTGATGTGCAATGCGGGAAATCTCTCTACTCATTCCATCCCTTGTGTCTGTTTTCTTTTTTTCCGCACCTCTGTTTGCGTCCCTCTGGCATCGATACTCTCGATGGATTTACAATCTTTGGAGAGTTTTTGGTGTCTGAGTGGTAATGTTCGTCGTGGAAGAGATATGACCTGGGTTTCCTCACGGATCTAGTGGGGCACCTACTACAAGAGCATAACACCTGTAGTGGTTGCTTTCGCTTATCTATTGCTGGTCCCGACTTGCATCCTTTCCCGCGGCGGTATTGGTTTTCTGTGTAGGGCTATTTCAATGGAGCCGTAATTTCGCGTTGAATTGTGTAACATTCGTCGCCTGAGATGCAATTTCTCCTCTGTGTCTACCCACCTTTCTACCCAGAAACCAACTATCATTGCACTTAACGAAACCCAGGTAATAACTGATACAGATATTTCCGATTTTAATCTAACTGTATATAAGTCACTGCCTCTGTTCTTTCCACATCGTGGTATAGCCACATACATACGAAATGATATTACTTATCAGCTTCTGCCACAATATGGGCTCTGTTCCAATCCAGAATTTAATTTCTTTTGACTAAAACTTCACGTTCGTAAGCATGTCATACATTACTGCTTTCTTTACAGAAGTCCAAATTTGGATAGAAACGCATCCTTTAACGAATTTGATGCTCTCTCTGATTCTATCGATAAGATATTGACCCTATATCCGCACATTGAAATCGTTTTTGCGGGTGATTTTAGTCTGCATAACTCTCAGCGGCTTCATCACTCCGGACACACAACTCCTGAAGGTCAATATGTCCAAGTCTTTACTGATTCAAATAGTTGAACTCAACTTGTCAATGAACCAACACGGGTACCAGACATATATGGCCATTCCGCCAACACACTGGACCTGTTTCTCACCTCCCACCCAAACAAATACACAATTGAAGTTTCTTCGCCCTTGGGCACTTCAGACCACTGTGTCGTGTCAGCTAAATTACCTCTAACCAATAGCAACATTAATGAGAAAGCTCTCCAAAAAACAGTATGGTTCTACGAGAAAGCCAACTGGGAAGGTCTGAACGACTTCGTTGGGAGGTTAAATTGGTCGTTATTTTTCCTCAATAACGATGTTGACTCTATAGCGGACACATTGACAGACACGATTCTACTTGGCATGCGGAACTTTGTTCCACACAGAGTAAAGAGTATCAAACCCAAGAAAAATATGTGGTTCGATTCCGAGTGCAGAGAAGCCATTAAGGCCAAAAAGTTGAGCTTCCGATTGTATAAATCAAACAATACTGAGGAAAACCGGAAACGATTTAAGAGAGCTAGAAATTACTGCAATGCGTATATTCAACGCGCAAAGTTCTTGCATAACCATAGAGTGAGACAAAAAATACTACACTCTCCGTCAGGTAGTAGAAACTTCTGGGGATTCGTGAAAAACATTCAAAACTCAGTCTATTCATCCAGTCCATCGCTTATAGTCGATGACAAACCAGTCACCAGTGCAATAGAGAAGGTGAATCTATTTGCTGCACATTTTGCAGCCAACTCAACGCTGCCTGATACCACATTATCATCATCATCATCATCGGCACTACAACCGGAAACAGGTCTTGGCCTTATTTAGCAAGTCCTGAGGCATGTTAAATTTTCCATAATGAATTGTTTTTCTCCGGGCAAGGTCATTAGTCTTGCGCCAGGGGCCCCCCGACGGGGAATCGAACCCCGGTCTCCCGCGGGACAGAGTATACTAACCACTATCGAGGAGCCGACTTGTCGTATAAGTGGCCCTTTTTATTACAAAAACTGCAGGCTATGCATGCAACTAGCGGGTGTGGCGAGTGAGTGCCTTAGATCTAGGTTGGTTGGCTATGGTTGAACTGGTAACCGTTGGCCTGTTTTGGTAACCGGGCTCCAGGTCCTGATGGCGGGAACCCGCCCTGTAATTGGGACGGGGTTTCAGGAGCCACCGTTTAGGGGTATTGAGCAAAGCCTCCCAGTGCATACTGGGGTTGACCCGTTGAACTCTGGGTATGGTCGAACGACCTACAAAACGTATCCCCACAAACCTGATACCACATCAGTTCCACCTAAACTTGAGCATAAGTAGCACACCATGAGCCAGATCCGCTTCCGAACGCGTGCTGTTGCCCGCGCACTCAAAGAGCTAAACGCACGCAAATCCGCTGGTCCGAACGGCATTCGCCCAATCCTATTGAAGAGATGTTCCTCTTCACTCGCCAAACCACTGCGGAAACTCTTCCATTTGTCTTATTCTACTGGTCGTTTCCCAAATAGATGAAAGTCAGCGAACATTCAGCCAATTCCCAAAAAGGGTGACAAATCATCCCTTTTTTCTTATCGACCCATAGCACTAACACTATTCTCTCCAAGGTAATGGAATCTCTTATCAACCGTCAACTTTCGAAATATCTGGAATCAAGTGACCTCCTCAATGACTGCCAATATGGCTTTCATAGCAACCAGTCCACAGGAGATTTGATGGCGTACCTTACGGAAAAGTGGAGCCATTCCATCCACTACTTCGGTGAAAGCAAGGTAGCCGCATTGGATATTTCAAAAGCCTTCGACAGAGTTTGGCATCCAGCCCTTTTGTCAAAATTGCATTCCTATTGAGCGGACAATTCCCTGATCCAATGGATAAGAGACTATGTGGGGTGCGAAGTAGGGTGTGCCAGCGTATGACACCGGTTCACTATCGCCCCACTAGTTATTCCGCCGACGGCACGTCCACAAGAAGCGAGCAAAATCGAGAAATAAAACGCGCTCGTACGATATACGGGGTCACATTTGTTTGTTTATTACACTAAAAATTTGTCTTGCGCGGCCTGCAATAACCGGTGGCTGCTCAAGGGAATCTTTAATTTTGTTAATATCCAGGATTATGGTCATTTTATTGTGTCCTTCTTTCGTTTTCCCCGCTATTGACGGTGGCACGTGTCTGAACCGTCACATGAGTTATACATTTCACTGACAAGCACTCAACCGACATGATTGTACCGAATACCGGTTTTTGAATAAAATTAGGAGACGCGATAGACTTGACCATATACTCGGGGTTTTGCACCCCCCGAGTGCACGTTACGAGGGGCTGATGTGCGTGCGCCGATGGTAGAATGATGACTGACTAATGAAAGCAAAAGTTAATCGCGTCGTGTCAGTGGCGTCATAAACTCACTGCCACTTACTACGAATTTAGTGGAAGAGTTGCTATGCCTGCATAGGAATTTCGTTCCAGCGAATCCTTGCCGTATAAGCTAAGTTGGATTCGTTGGTTGGGTGTACCGGGAAATTGAAATTGCTTGGGTGCAAGCAAGGAATATCGTTTAGATAGGGTATTAACCGAAGTCATTTCGGGGAAATGTATGCGGATTGGTATAGCTGTTAATGTTCCGTTGTGGATTTGAATATGCGTTTTGTTACGGCATATGAATTTCGGAGAAATTAAGATTGCTTGGTCACAAAGAGGAAATATGAATTAAGTGGAGAATTGACCGAAGCAATTTTGGGAAAAATTATATGTGGGGTGATGTAATTCAGGGAGATGGTTAATGTTTGTTGTAGGTTGGAATATATGTTTTATTATATTATTTCGAGGAAATTGCGATTGCTTGGTCGCAAAGAGGGAATGAGAATTCAGTAAAGGATTGACCGAAGTAATTTTGGGAAAATGAATGCGGGGATGATTAGAATATATTCTGTTGAATTATATTCTGTTGGGAGTTTGAAAAATGTTTTTTTATTGCGGATTGGGAGATGTATCCTATTGTGGATTTGTTTTTGCATGTTTACAGGTTAGGATTGTGGGTTGGTTCTCTGTGTGATATAGAGAACCCCACAACTATCTTTCTGGCCGTTTAATCCAAGTGGTTCTTGATGGTATCAAATATGTCTCCCATCAAATAAGTGCAGCTGTTCCCCACGGTTCGGTACTCTCGCCCACTCTCTTCCTGATCTTTATAAATGATCTCTTGGCAACAAGATATATCTGTGGGGATTATCTAAACGAGTAGAATTCAATGCCCCAAAAAATCAGTGCTGCCTCTTGTCGTCAAAGGCAAGCCCCAAAGTAAATATACTGTCTATGAACGGCAACAGCACACTTCCGTGGGACGCAATTGTTTTTCTTCGACACTCCATCGAATGTTCGCACAACACATTTTGTTTTTTTATATTCACCTTTTATGTTGTCACTTTTCACAAAGCAAAACACGGCCGAAAATCGAATCTATTGTCTTGTTCAGGTATTTGGTCTTGTGGCGGTTGTGCCAACCGCCACTATCTACTTACCCAAATAACCCCCCATAACTACAACCCAACTTCCATAGTTCCCGCTAATGCAATCGCATTAGCACTTGTAAATGCTTCACGGATCAAGTTTATCTAATGTATTTATCTAAAAGCTCTTGGAAGAGAATTCTTACCTTCATGCATCAATTCGCATTTTAAATTCACTACAAGAATTCTATATATCTTATCGGATGATAAATCCAAATCCCAATCCTACCATAAGTATTTTCCCTAGAGGAATTCCTGTTAAGAAACAATTTGGTTCACACATAATGTAACCATCATCTCTAGGGATAATAAACATTGCGTCGCCTATTCCCAGCCTCACCATGTGTATGATAAATTCCCTTACATACACATTGGCTGGCGACCTTTGTCCAAGAGACAAAAGCAAATACACGCATCTCGCGTCTAAAGGCATGAACCAAATCCTACAGCATAAGCAAACGTAAATAGGAATTGTATACTTACCCTTAACAGTGATGCCATAAACACCAATTCTCAGTGAATATGCTAAAACCAATTAGCACCATTTCCTCGAGGCTTTGCCGTCTATTTATTTAGCCGCAATGCACATCATAAACAAAGATCTTCGCTTTTTCCCTCGTTGTAGGTTTCGTTTATCCTTTGCTGAAATGCATCGATAAACACGATGATGTGTACCATCACACACGCACACCACTGCGTGACAGAGATCGCCTTTCAATTGGTCACCGGCAGTAAGGAAAGATGGCATTTCCTTTGGTGGCCACACCCTAAAGAGAAAACTTCTTCTTTCTCCTCCATATCTCACCCTTAACTGAGAATTGAGGACAAGTTCAAATTCAATCCTCGGGGAGTCTTTATCCATCCTCCAACCGAGCCGGTCGAGTCTCCACCAGCGCTACCCGTAGCGTTGCGGGCACGCGTGCATTCCAATTCAGCAGTTGTTGTCGGTGGCGTTTCATAGTATAACTTTTAATTATAATTTGCGCAAACGCCGCGAATAAATAATCATAACAAACAAAAGTTCATTGTGGTTGTTTACAATTCAATTTCGTGTGTACATTCTTTTTATATCGTTAGATTTGTCTTACCACCAGCATCCAGTTAAAACCACGATTCAAATAAAAGAACTTGCGAACTACCAAAACAATCGGTGTTTTATTTTACTTTTTGTTTCCTGGTGATTGTTGCAGCTGGATCAAGTTTGTTCGAACAGTGAAGAGTTGCGGGAACAGAGTAGAACCCTGCGCCCATGCCGGCGCCACGACTTCGCCCCCCACAGTCTACCTGACCTGACTTTTAAGACCGTTCCGTTGAGAGATTTGTTAATTATCGTTTGTCGGTTGTCGACACGTCTTTACCGGATGATGGTCGATTTGGTACTGACTGTCTTCACTATAGAAAATATTCCCATCCTCAGATCACGGGATTTAGTATTACTCGAAAAAAATATCACCACCTGTCAGTCTGAATCGCAAAATATCATATTTGGCAATTGGGGCCGCACCCAATTCGCCGAAAGGCAAATTATACAATAGTTATGTAATGTTTGGCTTAGGGCGTCTGCGTAAGACCAGTGAGTTATAATATAAGATAATTAAGCTAGAATTTAAGCATTTTTTGTCTAGCATGTAATTTAGAAACTAAGAAGATAAAAAGAAAATAAAAATGTTGCAAAAATGAAAAATGAACTTAAGTCTTAGTGTATTGTTCGAGCTGAGGGCGATCACTTGCGCGATCTCGTATCTGGGGAGTATTTCAATATTTACCTATCTGGGTTGAACAACACATCAATGTATTTATCAGTAAATCTGCGAAAATGAATAGGTTCTGAAATGCATAAGGAGGAAACAGAGTCCAGATATTCACATCTGAGTAAACTCCATGACAGCATAACAAACAAACAGTGTAAAAAAACTAAATGTATGGAAACGTTATAAAAAATATCTTTAGTATCTTTGACCTCGAATGGGCACTTGCGAACGCACAACGTCCCTGGGATCGTGATGTACACATCCCAAAGTAGTAAACAAGTCTCGGCGATCAATCAGGAATCATGCGTCAACATTCACCCAAAAATCAAGAATAAACAAAGAATATAGCCATGCATGCATTAAAGGATGCTTAAGTTGCGTCCACAGTGAAATCTGCCGCAAATCAAGCATAAAAAGAAAATTATAAAATTATCAAACGGCCTACACTGTCGAAGATGAGAATGAGAAATTTAACCGCCAACGAAAACGGACGTGAAGAGTTGATATACAACCGACGACAATGATGATCATTATTTATCAACCATTGAGCTCGGGCGCTATCTGTCTCCCCGCCGAGATGCTGGGATGCCTCTATAGGCGCGCTGACTGGCTTACACATCGAATCTCTATCGCCTAATTACTCGAAAAGTAATCACTTATTCGACAAATGTTTCTGACAACTTTCTTCTTAGAATCACCCACTCTTTCGAATGGTGTATAGCCAATCCGGTCGTTTTTTAAAACCCTCTATAGATATATATACGTCCCTCAGGGGCGGCGAATCTACAATCGTACATGAGGGGAGTGAACTCAGCACATAGGCTGGCATCACTAAGAGTATGCTGTGCATTCCGAACGGTATCCGAAGATGCCATAAATGTTTTGGCTGGGAGGACACCACTTGACATTGCAGCTAAAGAAAACGCTTCATTGGATGAAGTCTCCCAAGAGAATCGTTCGAGAATGCGGTCACAATTAGAGGTCTGAAGCCTAAGAGAGTGGCAACGTAGGATTATTTCACCAACGGCAGATAGACGAAGGATTATTTCACCAAAGGCAGATAGACCCACACCATGACACCTGATATAGAAACATGAGCGAAAAGAAAACATGGCATGCTGAATTATCACCTGACTCAGCTAATATCAGGACTTGAATGCTTTCGGCAACGATTTTAAAGAGACATATGAGACGGACAGTTACCCCGGCAGGAGTAATAGAATACATGCTGAGTTAAAAACAGGCACGGTCCGCACCGAATGGTATTCTGTGTGACATGATGCAGCAGTTGCGACGTGACGAGCGGAGTAACAGGTAAACTCCGTTCCGCCCCGCGATGGAATTTCTAAAAGAAAGTTCCGCGGGGATCAACGCGAATATGTGCCTGCCAGGAGGTGGTTTTAGTCGGTAAAAATCTGGCATGCCTCTGGATCGGTCCAGAGGTATCTCTACCGAAAAAAAAAACGTATATATCCTAAATGCTACTTACACATCATAAGTGATACTTATATATCGCTACGGGTATTAACACAGCCTAAGTGACTCTCTGAAACCCTTACATTGTGAAGCTGTGGCGGTTCTGCAAACCACACAAACCACTATAGGTTGAGATGTCTTTTCCACCAAGGAACATACTCACCTTTATCCATTACACGTGCTCACAGGCACGTGTCCCAAAAGTCCTTACCCCCACCTGAAACAAAAGGTAACATTACATACACCAACATTGAATTCAATAGTAAAAATTAATCGAACTAAACGTTCAAAAGTCTCTAATATTGAATTCAACGCATCCATGCAATGCATCCATTCAATGCATCCATTCAACGCATCGATGCAAGGCATCCAATCCAACGCATCCAATTCGACGCACCAATGCAACGCATCCCATCCAATGCATCCATCCAATGCATCCATCCAATGCATCAATACAATGCACCCACTTAACGCAATTTTCGGTAAACAAACCGAACAACGAATATCTCCTCTGGTAGCTAACAGCAATTAGCACCTAAATTCCAGGCATGACCCAAGACTCTAAAGGCGCACTTGTGCAAACAAAGGATAGCGATTCGCCGACCAACAGTTCATGCAATCATAAACATCTTAACGCAGATCCCACGCTAGATGTTTATGCTTTGGAAATGCAATTATACCAATCCCATGGTTCCTTTGTTACCCATCTGAAGCGCACAAGAACCATGTTGTCTTAAACCAGATGGGTAACACAAACACATCCCTTGAAAAGGCCGGAAAATGAGTGGCGGTACCCTCTCTCTTTCAAACAAAGGAACAAGAGTCCGATAAGGAGGCAGAAAGGAGAGTTATGATTATGATGGGCAATTCTTCTTGGCAGATACGATGGGAAATTTTCTTTTGCAGATGCGGGGATGAGAAATTCGAATTGGAGTTTAAAAAGTAAAAGTCACTGGTGTTGTTATTGTTTGTAAGTTCCCCTTTATTTTTCTGTTTCGCATATTTCTCGACGATGTGCCCGCAGCAATTGAAAGGGGAACGTTCGAATCGACTTTATTTGGCACGCGTGCCCACGTGTGGTCGCGGCGCTTTTCAGGGGACTCCCGATGTGCGCGTGGCGGTTGCTGAAAGACGACTGACTAGTTAAAGGCAAGAAAACGTTCATTGCGTCGTGGCAGTGAAGTCATAGCTAAAATATTTTCACTGTCACTTAGTCGGAACTTGAAGGGGATTGCTATGCTTGCATAGGAATTGAGTTCCAGCGAATCCTCGCCGTATAAGCTGAGTTGGATTCGTTGGTTGTGTATACCGGGAAATTGGCATAACCAAGCATGATCAAGGGTCTTGATCGTTGTAATTGTTTCGTGGAAAATTAGTTGTCGCTTGGTTGCAAACGAGAAGTATAATTTAAGGAGGAAATCAGCCGAAGTGGTTTTCGGGGGAAATTGGAATTTCTTGGGTGCAAGCAAGGAATATAACTTAAGTAAAGAATTGACCGAAGTAATTTTGGGGAAAATTAAATGTGGGGTGATGTAATTGAGGGAGATCATTAATATTCCGTTGTAAATTGGAATATGCATTTATTCCAGCTTGGGAAATGGGTTCCTGGTAAATTGGGGAATGTATGCGATTGCGGATTGGGGACGGATGCTGTTGCATATTAGGATGGATGCGCTTGCAGGTTTTGCTTGGTTGCGAATCTGTGTATTGCAGGTTTTGAAATGGGTTACAGGTTAGGTTGGGCTGACGCGCTGTTAGCGGTCAAGATTGGTTGGCATTGTGGGTTGGTTCTCCATGCGGTATAGAGAACCCCCACAGACCTAGCCCCGAAAGGTATTCGATTTAGCGCCGTTGCAACTCCGCGTTCGTGTAAGAAGTAACGTCGAGTGACAAAAGAACTTGTATCTCAGCCAAGTAGTCCGTAGTGTTGACAAAGTTTAATGTGCAAAAGATCCCTGATTGGTACCGTGCCATCAGCTTCCCGAAAACGCTCGGCGGAGTTCAGCTCGTATCGTGTAATGACATTGAAGGAGTGTTCATAGGATCGCCACGGGGGATCAAGTGTTGTAAATCTGTATTTCATGTATCGATGACACTGAATTCATTAAACAATACAAATAAAAAGAAAGATTCAAAACTATTCTCTCCGTGTTTGATTGTTTGGCAGTGTCCCCGTGTTCCAGGTTGTTCTTTTGTGTGTGGACGGTGTTCGGCGGAACACTTACAACTAATAGACCAAAATACCCGCCAAATGCCAATACTTAATACTGTGCCCTAAGTAAGAAGGTTGTTCAATACTCACATGGGGTAATCACTCGTAGTGATGCACATCGACGCCGTAAACCGCTCACATTTTCTTTCTGGCAACGGCAGCGGAGCCGTGCGCAAGGGAATTCTTTTACGAGCTGGTGCATTGATTGGTGTGTAGTAAGGTCTGGGAATTAATCTATACCGCGGACCAGCGACTAACTCCTCTGGAACGGGCAGATGCTCATTTTCCGTTGCATTTATTTTAAGTTCTATTTCTGTTCCATTTAAATCTGCGAATGCCAAGTCCTCGATTTGATCGTATGACAACTCAGTCAGATTTTCTTTGACTTGGGATTCATACTCCTGATAAGGTCCAACAAAGCTACTAGTGTTCAACTTCATTTCGGCAGTTTCATTGAGGCTTGAGCCGTCTTCCGTTATATTTAGATTGTGTGGTACCCGCAAGAGTTTGTGGGCAAGTTTTATTGAGCGCTTGCTACGGTGATTTTTTAGCACTTCAGTCGTTCTACCGAAATCCATCAACTGTTCATTAATAAGTCTAGGCTCCATGATGTGCTCTTCAATGTTTAAGCTTCGTCCTTCCTTTTTGACTTCTTCGGGTGTAAGTTGGAAATTTCGGCGAGTGCTTACAGCAGTTTCGAGACCATTGAGCGACTGTGCAGAATTTCCGAATAGAGCTGCAAAATCGGAAAGCCAGGAAAGTGCCAAACTTTTATTCCCTCTGAAGTGGGTCATCACCTAAAAACACAAATAAGTAAAAAAGTGCTCGAAAAAAAGAGTCGTCATTACCTTTCTTAAATCGTTATCTTGATTAGTTTTTGAGTTCAACTGCATCGAAACAAGTTTAGAAAGAGTAAGAATTTGTTCTTGTGTCAAGTCTCGAAGCACAGGCATCACAGAGTTGAATTTCTGGCGAAAGTCTCTGTTGGTCAATGCTTTGAACATGGCTGCTTTCATCATTTTGTCGTATAAGTTCGATAAGGGGACGTCCTGATTGGCATGGTTGGGACGATGAAAAGATTTGAGTTTATCTGTGTCGGTCGGTATTGCCTGATTTGGAATATTATACACTGGTAATTCGAGATCTAAGAGAACTCTATCTGTACCAAATGTCCATGGTACGCCCGGAAGAATTGTCCAGGATATAGCTAGTAAGATGTAGTTGAGGGGTCCCATGATGATTGTAGTATTTCTGAAATATTATCATTTAATAATGATTTAATAACTGTTGTATCTCAATATAAAAGTCGTGTGTGGAGTGCAGTGTGGGAAACCATATATCTGTTTGCTATTATCCATTTTTTCTATTGCTTTCCCCAATATTCCTGAATGATTTCTTATTATTAGTAGGTTTATGTTTCAACAGTGGAACTGTAACTGCTATAAGGCAAAACGCCAATAGTGGTCACTATCATTAACCCATTGTTTATTTCAGGCAGCATCGTATTCAGAGGCGGTATTGTGTTGCAATGACATGAGAGTTCCGCGTCAACCAGTGCAACATTCGTGGCTTAAAGTGCAACGCCTATGCTGCGGCAATATTTGCAATGAACTAAATCCAGGTAATACTCGATATCAATATCTCAGAATTTAACCCGACGGCTTATAAGTTAAGCCTTTGATATTCCTACATCATGGCGTGGCCACGTTTTGGGAATACAAATTAGTTCGGTGCATTTTTAAAATATGGCTCTGGATCTGGTGAATGTTTTAAACTGAGAGCTAATTTCGGAGGTTTCAGAGAGATTAGACATCTCTCAATAATATTCAGTTTATATCGTTTTGGGTTTCATGCAAAAACCTTCTTTTTTACTGTTTTAAATATGTAAAATTTTACCTTATCTAAGCAGTGTTGGCAGCGGGATTAAGTTTTCTATTTTAATTAGAAGAAAAGTGCAGCCGAAGCGCATTGAATGCTTGTAGAAGTTTACGGTGACAATGCCCCAAATGATAAATCATGTAGGAAATAGTTTTGACGTTTCAAGAATAATTTTAGATTTAACATTGAAAACAAGCGCCGTTCTCGAGATCTGAACAAATTCGAAGGCGTCAAAGAAAGGCTATCCTACGTCGGATTGTGAAGGAATGAGAAATCGATATTCTACGACAAGCCTGATAAGAAAAAGCACTACGCTATGTCCGGTCAATCGTTGCCATTGACTTCCACATCCCCATTAAAGCCGAAAATTAGTCGTTTGAAGATCACGGTTTGTATCTTGTGAGACCAAAAAGATATTTTGTACTATGAGTTGCTACAACCTAGTGATTCTACTACGGGCGATCAGAATAGATTCGTTTGAGGTGTGTATTACAAGAAAAATAGCCGAAATATAAACAAAGACATGACAAAACATTTCTTCTACACGACAATGCGCCAAAAGTCATAAACAAAATTTAAAAACGATCGAGTGGGATATTTTAGTGCATTGTTCAGAAATTGCTCCGCCTGATTACTGGTTGTCCCAATGGGTGGAACACGATTGAATAGGTCACCGGTTCACTTCTTTCGTAGAAATCGAAAACTGGCTCATAACGTCGATCGTTTCAAAATACAAGACATTTATTCCACATGGAATTCAAAGATTGCTTGAGAGGTGGGGAAAATTAGTAACCAGCGATGGATAATACTTTGTTTAATCTGTTTGTTGGGGATTCGCTATTAAATGTACTAGAGAATTGTAGTATCACGTTCGCATCTGCCTGTCATTTGCCAACTGTCACCCACCAGCTGACAACACGTCGGTGACAGGAAAAGATGGGTTAAGCATCGCTTTTTAAATCAGCTCAACGGCTATTGGGTTTTGGCGGATTTTAGCCTTTGTTCGTTATTGGAGTGTTCCGCCGAACACTGTTTACCACAGAGAAAAAAAATAAATCTACCAGAACATGGACACACTGCCACCAATAAAACACAGATTCTTTTCATTTATTGTTCACATACCTTTTATTTGATCGTTTAATACTCAAATTTTAATGTTTTATTCTTAAAATTGTTACAATACTCAAGTGGGTTTGTGGCGGTTCCGCCAAACTTTCATCCAATCTCCTAATTTTACTAATGCAATCGCATTAGCATCTTAAATGCTTCACGCATTAAAGGGATCAAATCTGTAATCTAAAAAGCCCCTGGAAAAGAAAACTTACCTTTCATGCATCCCTTCGCATACAATTCTCCGTAAGATTTCTTTCTTAACTTATCAGGCAGAACCATCATTATTACAACCCAACTCCCATTGTTTCCCGCCAACGCATTTGCATGGGCACCTGAAAACATTCCCTTCCCAAGGATAGTTAATGGTTTTCAATCCATTACCTGGAAATGCCTGCAAAGAATTTTCCTACATGGGCATTCATACATTATCAATGGATCTCTGCATTAGCGACCCAAAAACCGAATTTCCAATTAGCGTAGATTTTCACACTAGTATAGTTCGATCCTGGCTTCGCCATAGATGCCATATGTAATTGACACAGATGGTATACACAACCGTCATTGTGTACCCATCTAAATTGCCTTCCGAAGACTCGCAACTATTGATTCAGCTGCAAGCACTTCTCGTGGAAATATTTCTCTGTTTGAATCTTCAAACAATCACCAACGTCGCGCTTTGCCGTCGGATTGGATTCAGTAGCGTAAACATATGCAAACAAAAGAATCCGATTCTCCCAGTCGGCAGAGAGACGATATACGATCTCTATTGTATGAATTGTCGCAATCCCTTTTAGCATCTAATGAGTGGCTGCTATTTATCCAGCTGACCCTCATTATCGAACGATGCATAGGTCGCTTTTCCCTTTGCATTGTAATATCCCTGAATCCATCCGCATGACCTCGATGCATAATCAAATACAAACCCATTAGCATCCCACGAAATTCGATTTGTTTGTTTCAACGAACACATATCTCCTGGATGCACATTATGCCCCTTCTTTGTGTTTCAGATTCGTTGTCATGGTGTGTCCCATGAAAGAACCCATGTACACACATACATGTGTACTACCTTTTAACCGTTAATTAAACTAGTAATAAAGATAAGAAGGACGAAATTTATTGTAAACAAGTGTACTTAAATTTCCCCATATTAAAGGAATCTTGAACTAATAAATCAAACCTAACTGTTTAATTTTCCGCGCTGCAATATCCTGTGTTTAATTTTTCCTCGTTGTCTTGGCGAACAGTTTTATTTCCCCTGTTTGTGCTTTTCTTTGGTGCACGTTGGAATTTTGTCTTTGTGATGTTGGCGGAGGGAAGTGAAACGAGTTCCCGTGCCTGGCACAATACTTCCTTCCCCACAGGTTCTTTAGCACTCTTAATCACCCAGAACACAGTTTCGATAATTTTTGTTTCGTTCTTAAAATTGTTACAATACTCACTTAAGTTGTTTAGCACTCTTAATCACCTAGGACACCGTTTCGATAATTATTGTTTTGTTCTTGAAATTACTTTACATAATCGAAAACGAATATTGTTTTTTTTTTGAATTCGAATCTCACACATCACGTTTTTCTCCTTGCATTTAATTTTTAGTTCGCGGTTACTCCTGACACACGCTGCGCGACCTTCCTTCGTGGGGGTTCTCTTTGTCGACTGTGGTTACTTCTCTGGGGATGATTCCATTCACCCCATAGTTTTCTTTTCTCCTTTCGCTTTCCCTGGGTGGTGACTTTCTCTCAATCGAGAATCTCTCCACCAAGGAAGATCGCTCACACATACAGACGCGAAGGTTGCCGTCCATGGGTCACCCGAATTTTCACACTTCTGTTGCATTGATTATGCAAACAATCGAAAGTGGGGTTTACATTAGCCGATCCTGTTTACTTTGCCTTATGGGAACAGCGTTTTCCTTTATTGGTGTTGCTCCACAATGGCCTTTGTTTAGGCGAAGTGCATTGCGGCAGGGACAAAGGTTTTGTCGACGGATTGGTTTTCCGGAAATACGCTTATCGCCGGGGGTGTGATATTTGTCGACATCTGGCGCAGCTCTGCCAACCGTTTGTATGTATCCAGTTGATGGATCGGTACACAATTTCTGTGCTGGGGCATGTCCTTCGATCGCCGTGCAGGCGTAGGAAAATTCTTCTATCTGTAGATACGTGAGGTTGTTGACTCTAGGATGAATGTCACCTTTCGTTATGTGAGAAGGTGGACTTCGGGGACACGTGTCTGTGGGCACTTGGAGTTTGGCTATAGGCGAGTATGTTCCTTAGTGGAACGACGGCACCTCCACCTATAGTGGATTGTGCGGTTCGGAAAACCGCCACGGGGTCTCTGTCGATTCTTCTTCTTGGACCTTTTTTCACCAGCGTTATTCTTCTGGGAAAATATTCATCTTCGTCAGTTACTTAATCCTATGGACTCTTCATAGTCAGTTACTTCATCCTGTGGACTCTTCATGGTCAGTTGCTTCATCCTGTGGACTCCTCACCGTCAGTAATTTCACCCTAGGGATTCTTCATAGTCGGTGACCCAACCTGCGGATTCTTCTCGGTCAGTTACCATCCTTTGGACTCACTCGTTCGTTGATCAGTCCACTCTGTGGGCGTCGCCTCGTCAACTCTGCATCTCCAAACACTGTTCATTCATTTTGTTCTGAAATAAATTCATTGTTGGGCTTAAAAACGGATCGAACTAATTTGTACTCCCAATACATACAAAGTGATCTTGTTTTTCAGATTCTGCCATATTGTGGTTTCTATTGAAAGTCAGAATTTAGCTTCTGGTAACGGTACTTCTTCAATTTTTTTTTTTTATAGTTTTATTTAATTTGTCTGAAGAAATTCTATTCTATAGCGCAGAGGCTCTGAGATCCACTGTTTTTCTCGACCTGGTTTATTAGCCAAGTTTAAAAAAATGGTCATGATGTATTTTACCGACCGGCTAAGCAGCTGACCAATTGTGTTCAACAGATAAAATCCCAAATAGGTGGAAGTCAGCCAACGGTCAACCAAATACTACCACATCATTACCCTCTTGCCATCGACCCATAGCATTAAGGAGATATTCTAGTCTAGACATTCGAAAAAAAGCCCTTTTTTTTATATTTCCAAAGTTTAGATATTCAAGAGTATGTCCTCGAAAGGATTTTTGAGATGCAAAACATATTTCATTCCATCCAACGTGGCCACGATTTACAAGGCATATATTCGTTCCAAATTGGAGTTCTACTCCCATATTTGGCCAGGCGCATCCAAAACAGCACTACACGTGCTCGACAGGATGCAAAAGCGAGCAGTGGTGCTCGACAGGATGCAATAGCGAGCAGTGAATCTTATTGGGGACTGAGCCGTGAGTCGTTTAATTCCGTCATTAGAACATAGGTATTACCACGGTCGTTGCTCAACTGAACTTGCTGAATGTGTTCCACCCCTTCATACATTTTCCCGCGATACCCGTAAATCTGTGAATGCACATTGAAAGTGGACTTCAGGCGCACAAAAACATAGAGAGTCATTCTTTAGCCGAACCACACGAATGTGGAATGTTCTGCCTAATCGTGTATTTCCTCGTCGTTGTGATGTTCAGGCAATCACGACCAATATACATCGACACCTCCTTTCTTTAACCGCTTCCTCTCTATCCACTCGCACTGTGCTCTGACATTTAAGGGTACTTCAAAATTCCCTTTTGTACGTCCGTTAGTGTAAAAAAGGGCAAATAAGGCCAAAGGAAAGATTGTTGGCGTTTTTTACCATGTTCCGACGACACGAATTAAAAGGTAACACGGCACAACCGACTTACAATTACACGAACTACAAAAACCGACGCTATTGAAATTTCTAGGAAATTAAAACGATAGGTGTGGCTTTTTTGCGGTTTCTTTCACTCTCGTAGTTTATGGATAATTGTTCGCAATCGACAGTTTACTATGTGTGGCTCTGTGGGGGTTCTCTAGCTTTACGCAAAGAACCACCCACAATTCCAACCCCAACTCCCTTGGGAAAACTGCAGTTATCTGCAAACATTTCCACCCCAAGGCCATCGTCATTCCATGCATCAACGCACCGGAAAATTTCCCTGAAAACATTTCGGTTCACATATAATGTAACCATCATAATCAGAGAAAGTTATCGTTTCTTCTCGTCGGCTATCCTAGCCTCACATGTGCACAACAATTTTCCTTACATGCACATTTGTGTGCGACCTTTTTGTCCAACGACAAAAGCAACGGCGCGCAGCTTATTTATTCAGCTGCAATATACCCGACCCACGATTCCTTGTCCAACCGACAAGCCATCGCCGGCATCACGCGCGTAACGGCCAAAAACCAAATTCTTCAGCATACACAACATGCAAACAAAAGAATTCGGTTCTTCCCGCGGGCAATAGATATTATACACAATTCCCATTGTATAAGTATTTAGCACCTAGTGCTTCTCTAATGAGATGCAGTGTATTTGCCCAGCTGCACTCTCATCCCTCATGATGCTTTGGCGGTAGGTTTAGTGAAGTCACTGCGGACTGATGTTGGAGTGTTCCGCTGAACACTGAATACTAGGAAAACACACAAACGGAGCGGAAACAGGGTCCAATGAAACCACGGAATGCTTTTATTCAATACTCTGTCTTATTTTATTTCCGTTTAATTTCATAGTTAGGTAATTTTTACAATTTAGTTTTAAGTACACATTCGGTTCGTTCCACCACCTTTTAATTCACTTATTATTTAGGATGTCCAATTAATTACACTTAGCTTAAGCTGCCTTTAATAAACTGGCGCAGGTATTTCTGGCCACAAACGTTTTGTTCCGTCGGATCCCTTTTAATTCGCCTCTATGACACTAAAATATTGTTACTCGTACATACGGTCTATGGGTTTTCAAACAAACATCCGATTCTAAAACTATGTATCTTTTGTGCGGTTGTAACACAAGAAAACTCAAAACTTAATCCACTTGATCGCGTCTTAAAAACACTGTACCAAAAATCACCTTCTCGTCCCGCATCGCAGAGTCGACTTCTTAATTAGGGTTCTCTAACTCGACTCTCTACTAGACGGATGCTCGAAGTAGACTTATTCACGACTCCATCTGATTGACATAATTCCAATTCCCCATCGGCAAGGGAAATCTTCCCAGCGCATTTTTGCACAGAACTTCCCATCATATCTGCTAACAGAATTTTCCATAGTATCTGTTAACAGCATAAATTTCCCATTGCATCTCAAAAGGAGAATTTCCCATAGTATCTGAAAAGGAGAAAACTTTCCTCATGATCATCAACATCATTAACTGTTGGTTATCGGAATCTTGTTCCTTTGTCTTAAGATCGGATGCCGCCGCTTATTCTCCGATCTTTTCCTTAGGATTTGTTTATACTGCACATCTTGCCTGAGAAGCAAAGGTTCTCAAGCTATTCAGATGGGTACAAAGGACTATGGGATGTAATGCTTTGTTTGTACTTCCACTCATAAACATCTATCGGGGATAGTGTTAAGAGTTTATGGCGGCATGACTGCTAATCGGCAGCGCAACAATATGCATTGTTTGCACAAGTGTGCCTTTAGCGTCAGTCACCCGCGAACTCTCTTACAGAGAACACCAGTTTAACAGTGCGCCAGTTAAAAAGTGAAGTGACTACTATTTAAAAAGTAAAAGTATGTCAAAAGCAATTTTTGACAACAAATACAATTCCTAAGAATTCACAAACAAAAGACAACAAGGACACACCAGTAAACTAAATATTAATGTAACAAGCGCGACAAACAATAAATATACTCGAGTTCACGCCAAAAGTTTAAATTCAATAGACATGTGGTGACCAAAATTAAAACAGTGAAGATAGTCAAAACAATGAAATTCAGAAACCAAACAAAACAAATAATAAACGTAAAAACTTAATTGTAAATACTAAGTGAATTAAAAACACATAAATTAAAATAAAACCTAAAAGCAAATGTGCATATTGCAGTGAAGTGCGAAAAATAAAATAATAATCAACGATAAGAAACATAATATATCACCTCGGTCGCAAGCGCAAAAAACAAAAATTAAAATAGATTGCTCGTTAAGCAATCGGTATTTAGCAGGTGTACCGGTATAAATGCATTAAATAAAATCAAAATAAGTGCATATAAAAACAGTTGAGTGAGGTGCAAAAGTGTTCGCGACAATAAAAACAAAAACAATAAAAAGATAACACTGCGGTCGCAAACGCGAAAATTAAAACAAACAATATATTGCTTGTTAAGAAAGCAATTTTTAAATCATCGTTTGGCGCGAGTGCAAGCTTACTGACTCTTAGCAGGCGGTAGGCGAGTTCAACTCAGCTTGCAGGAGAAATCAAGTCGCCGTGGTTCAAAAGGTCGCCTTTGTTTTTTTTTTAATGAAAACAAACTGGAAAGAACCAGAATGAATACGGAGGACGATAAGAACACGACAACGCACAAACGAAAAGGCGCCCCGAAAATTTCCATTTTGACGCGAAGCAAAACCGCGAAATTGACGATGGATAAAGGAGATCAACAATTGGCGGACGACAGTGAGCTCCCCTTCCCCTCCAATTTTAACATATATGGGGCAAATAATTCATTCGCTTCTCTTGCATCCTCAGAGTCTGAGGATGAAGAGGAAGAGATAAGTGAATTGGAGGCGAAACTGGCGATGGCAAGAGCCCGATTACAAGAGAGACGCCGAAAGAAAAAAATAGCGGCGCTCGAACAAGAACAAAACCAGCAACAACTACAAAAGCTAAAGCCAAAAGTCGGCCAACAGCAACAATCTCACCATCAACAGCAACATCAACTTCAACATCAGCACCATCAACAGCAACAGCAACAGCAACAATTAACACAAAAGCGATCAACGAACCAGCAAGCAACACAGCAGCAGCAAAGCAACAATAGCAGCGGAAAAATAAAGATGCCACCAATCAACACCATAGATGTTGACTGTAAGGAATTGGTAAGTCTTTGTAAGCTAGCCATAGGTAACAATTTTGCAGTTAAAAGACTGACGGGTAACAGGCACGCCATTCAAACATATACGGTGGCAGACCACGACAAAATTAAAGAGGTCTTAAAAAGAGCCACCGCGGAATTTTACTCGTTCACGCCGAAACAAACGAAGAGCGTAACGGTTCTATTAAAGGGTGTCGACCCTGAAATGGAACCGGAGGCTCTGCTAGAACTGCTTCAAAACCTGAAGCACGAAGATCTCGAGTTTACCGCGGTAAAACCATTCACCACACCCAAGGCAAGAAGGGAAAACCGCAAGCTACCCTTCTTTTTGGTGCAATTAACACCCAACAGTAGGATTGGTGGTCTAAGAAAAATGTCAGTCTTGGATCATCAAATGGTCACATGGGACAAATTAAAAAAAGGCAGAGACATCCTGCAATGTCTACGTTGCCAAAGGTTTGGTCACTCGGCGGCTAACTGTGAAATGCAGCGCCGTTGCGTAAAGTGCGGAAAGGACCATAAGGCAGAAGAATGCCCTCTGGGAAAAGAACGGGTAGAAGACAAAGCCCTTCTAAAGTGCGCAGTGTGTCGGAATGAGGGACACCCCGCTAACTATCGAGGATGTCCTAAATTCCGAGAAATAATGGCAAGAAGTGTGACCCGGCAAAAAAACACAGAGCCAGCTCGTACTTCAACAATGCCCGTAACATCGCAGCGGTCGTACGCACAAGTTGCTTCGGGTGGGAGAACACCAAATCAGGCTACATCACAGGTAGCCACAAATACTCCCACACAGACTGAAACAACACCGCAAGCGGACGTGTTCGCAATCCTGCTCAATCTGCAGAGACAGATGACACAGCTACAAAGCCAAATAAACGAGATCTACTCGCATTTGCCCAGTCTAAATAACAAGTCGATATAAACCCTCTAACCACAACATCAATAAAAGCTCTTGTCGTGAATGTAAATTCACTAATAAGAACTGAGAGAAGAGCCAATCTTTTTAACCTGTTGCAAGAGGAACAACCTGATGTACTTCTGGCGGGGGAAACAAAGTTAAACCAGAGACATAAGATAGGACATAAAAACTACGATATTATACGAAGAGATCGACCTAACTCCTCTCAAGGGGGGGGTGTCGCAATCTTTATTAGAAAAGGGATCAATCGTAAAGTAATATATAGTGGAGAAGTGCGCAGGTTCCGGGTGCTGGAAGCCTGTATCGTCCGCATACCCCTTCAGCAAGGAAGGGGTTTGTATGCGATTGCGGTCTACGCACCTGAGGAGCACCAACAAAACCTATTTATAGCGGAGCTCGAGACACTCTTTCGATGCTTACAATTGCACCTGGACAAAAATTACTTTATCCTAGGGGGAGATATGAACGCCAAGCATAGAAATTGGGGAAATTATATATCTAATGCCAGAGGAAATCAGTTGGCTGGTTGGTTAGATCAGTATCATATTGAATATAGAACTGACCTGCTAGCTACGAAATATCCATCGTTCCCCAGAGGTAGATCGTTCTTAGATATCTTGCTAATCGACTCACGACTGAGATTACTTAACACCAACAGACGAAACACAAACTGTTTACGGACAATTGAATACGACAGTGACCACTGTGCATTCACGGCAGTAATAGAGCTTCCGAACGAGCTCGCAGATCTGGAGGAATTCGTGACCCCGCAACCCTATAACTACGGGGCAATGCGATGGCCGCGGTTCACCAGATCATTAACAAGAGAACTTCGTTCGAATGACTTTAATCTGCCAGTAAACAGAAACCTGACTAATGACGAAATCGACAAATACATTCAACAAATGGACGAAGCCGTAAAACAAACAATGGACAAAACAATTCCCAAAACAACAGTTACAGATCACATTAACATGTACAGAAACGCAACAATAAACGCACTCCACAAGAAAAAGAGCAGACTGCTATCGAAATTAAAACAATTACACAGACAGTTTACAGACAGACAAGACCAGGAGATAATATCACTGAAATCTCAATTAAAAAACCTCCAACAATTACTTAAAGCTAATTATAGATTAGCAACAAATTTGTATTGGAACAACAGAATTCGAGCTATAAAAACTAATAACCCGAATATGTTCCCACAAATAAATAAAATATTCAGGAGAAATAATCAAAACGAGATTCAGTGTCTCCAAATTCCACGTACCGAGGTAAACAAGCAGCTGCTAACCAACATTGGCATAGATACAGAGAACGCTATCCTCAATAGTGAGCTCTTCGTGATCGAAGATCCTTTGGAGAGGGCGAACGCTGTGGGAGCTGTCTTTCAGGAAATGTACAAGGTGAATGAAAGCATTCACCGAAACCATGACCTGGAGGACAGAATTCGACTGAATCACCTGCACCTCCGGAATGAAATCTCACTTTGGCAATCGGAGAATCCTGGTTTTACGGAATTCAGTGACGATAATCTGTCAATTGACATTAATGCCAATGGTGAGGCTAATAGCCTTTTAATCACAAGGGAAGGAATCCAGAGTATCTTCGACTCATTAAGAAGCAAAAAGTCAGTGGGAATAGATGGAGTACCTAACATCGTACTCAAGAACCTGCCCCCAAAGGCAATAGATATATACACGGTCCTGTTTAACAACGCGTTGAATAATGCATATTATCCCGCGCGTTGGAAAACGGCTATCATTCAGCCCATCCCAAAAAAGGGCAAAGACTGTACAAACCCAATGAACATGCGTTCGATAAGTTTACTCCCAAGCATCAGTAAAGTATTTGAAAAAATCATTAACAAAGCTCTGCTAAAATGGGTAGACGACAATAGCATTATTCCAAATAACCAGTTTGGCTTTAGGGCGGGTCATGAAACCACACATGCCGCAGCTAAACTGGTCTCCGACATACAATGGAATAAATGTAGGAACCAATGCACAGGTGCCTGTCTGATCGACTTGGAAAAAGCCTTTGATACCGTCTGGATCGAAGGGTTGTATTACAAACTGGTCAGACATGGCATACATAAGCCTTTACTATATGTACTTTACGATATGTCAAAGGACAGGAGGTTCGTGGTCAAAAGTGGTAATGTGACCTCTAATAAAACGTATAATATCAAGAATGGCTTGCAACAGGGTGCGGTACTCTCTCCGACTCTTTTTAACATTTACATTAGCGACTTATTAGATGCACTTCCGCAGGCTATTGCGTGCGCAGACGATCTCATAATTTACAGAACAGCTCCGAAAGTTGCGATCATAAATAGGTTAATACAGCGAGACTTCAACAAAGTGCAGCGCTATTGCGATGACTGGAAACTTAAGATCAACTTCCAGAAATGTGAAGCCATCCTATTTAGAACTCCATTATATAAAGCCACGAACGACACAAGGAAAAACTGGCGAAAGCTAGTTATCGTGGGACCGCATGGAGATAAACTGGAAACCAAGAGTTTAGTTAAATACCTGGGCATCTGGCTAGACCAATATCTATATTTCAACAGACATGTAGAGGCTGCTTTGCTCAAAGCGAGGAAAACTTTTGCTATGACAAGGAGGCTATTTCATAGTAGCCAACTTGACAGCAGGGTAAAAGTCATATGCTACATGACGCTAATCAGGCCAATGCTCATATATGGTTGCCCAGTATGGTTCAACATAGGTCCAAATTTGATAGAAAAGATTCGGGTGTTCGAAAGAAAGTGTCTCAGAAGTTGTCTCAGATTATATCGGACACCGGAATCGGACTATAAAAAGTATTACTCAAATGAAACTTTATATAATGAAGCGTACATAAATAGGGTGGATAATTTTATGATTAAATTAATCAGAGGACATATTGCGAGAGCAATAAGCTCGTCCAATGACCTAATTTTCGGGGCTTATTATCCAAACACCTTATACTATGAGAGCGTGCGTCGCAACGGCTTTGTTCCACCAGAGGCGTTCCTTGACTTGGATATGAAAGGGCTTATACAGGATAGATCCGGAATTCCGCTGATCTATCATGTAAGTAGATCATCTGTAGACGGGCGATTGTGCTATGACCGGGAAGTAGCGCGCACCGAAGAAGAGCTCCTGCGCTTCAGTAGGGCTATCTCCCGCAGAGACCGGGACGATAGTATTAGACAGCGTCAACAGTTCTGGTGGTTGAATGGCATATAAAGACCTGGATACCAAAGTCGGTATAGAATCACACTATCATCAGCTAGCTTACATAGACTTAGCTTTTCTAGAATTAGGGTAGTATAAGATTTAAGTTAAGTTAGGCTAAATGATTTTACATAAAAAAAAAAAAAAAAAAAAAAAAAAAAAAACTAGATAAGTTTAGGTAAGTTAAGTAAGTTAAATTTTAAGAAAAAAAAAAAAAAAAAAAAAAAAAAAAAAAAAATTTACAAAGTTTTTCAAATTTTTCTTTGTCTTTCAAATAATTATACGTTATGCCACAAAGTTCTGTCGCCGAAAGGCAAATTATACAAATATTAAGTAATGTTTAGCTTAGAGCGTCTGCGAAGGACCAGTAAGTTATTATATAAGATATTTAAGCTAGAATTTAAGCATTTTTTGTCTAGCCTTTAATTTAGAAAATAAGAATATAAAAAGAAAATAAAAAAATGTTAAAAAAAAAAAAAAAAAAAAAAAAAAAAAAAAAAAAAAAAAAAAAAAAATGTGCCTTTAGCGTTAGGGTCATGCCAGGGATTTATGTGTTAATTTCCATTAACTACCAGAATAGGCATCCGCTGTTCGGTTTATTTACCGACAATGGTACTTCATGGGAAACATCGCGTTGATGCTTAGGATGGGTGAGTGATTTACATGCGATGCTTTTTTGCATGGCGCATTTGGTTAGATGCGATTCTTTCCTGCCTTTTGGAATTGGGTTGAATACAATGTATGGGTGCGTTGAACTCGATATTGGGAGCTTTTGAACGTTTAGTTCCTTGCTTTCTGATATCGGGTTCAACGTCGTTGCATGTCCTATAACCTTTTGTTTCAGGTATGGCTACTGACTATTGGGACACGTGTCTGTGGGCACGTGTGCTGAAAAATATGAGTAAAGTTCCTTGACGGAAAGGATACCTCAACCTGTAATGGGTTGAGTGGTTCGTAGAACCGCTACAATGCCCTTGGTCCATTTTCTCTTTGTTCTTCTCTTTTCTCAATTTCGTTTCCCACGACCTCCGTTGCATGGGTAGACAATGATCTATTAGCACTCTCGCTAAGATCAACCGGAGAGATCCTCTCTACCTCTCCAATTCACCACCACAGAGAGGGAATAGTCACCCTTAGCTGGGAGAGTATTCACACAAGTCGTATTCCAACCATCGAGCAGTGCGCGTCGTTTTTCATCCCGGTAGTGTAATCACGGGGGTGCGCACACCCCAGAGTGTCGTGTCGAGTTAGAGTTCGCTTCATCTGTACAAACCATTGTACAAAAGACAGTCGAAGTAAAAATGCGAGTCATTTTCCGATGACAGTCGTGCGTGTTCTACAGTTCCGAGAATTTTCAATCATTCTTAAGTTTAAAAATACCGTCAAACGTAAAAACGAACAGTTAACAATAAAAAATGGATTCGGTGTCAGCAACGTGTTACATATGGAACAATCAAATAAAAACGAACAATTCGCGACGAATCACTTCACAAGTGCATACAAAAAATCATCTTAATTTATCAAGTGTTCTTAAATGTAATTTCAGTTTATGTATTTGTTACAAATAATAACTTCCTCCTCAAGCTGCTCCTTACAAATTGTAAACTTTCCAATTAATCTGAACAACTTACATAAAATAAAAATACTGAGACGCATATGACAATCAGTACTAGAATATTCTATAAAGTACTGGAAAACTGGAGACTAGGAACAGTAGAACATTCAAGGTGATAGAACGGACGGAAACGAAACGCCGAATCAGAATGAGGGAACGGTATAAATACGTCGCACACAGATCATGGAGACGAGTAAGAAGTAGAAAGTAAAGCAAGCGATAAGTGCGGTAGTAAGAAGTAATAAGTAGAAAGTACTAAGTAAGAAAGTGAAGCAAGCGATAAGTAAGAAGTAAAAGACGGGAAGCGATAAGTCAAGAAATCGTTGTGTACGGTAAAAGTAAAGGTTGTGATTAACGGACTAATAAAGCGCTATATTAATTCAAAATCGATTTAACGGCTCTTATTTATTTTAAATTGGTTGGTATACCCGCCTGTCACGTGGGAGACCGGGGTTCGATTCCCCGTCGAGGAGCCGCCGGCGCAAGACTAATGACCTTGTCCGGAAAAAAAAACATTATGGAAAATTTATCAAACCTCAGGACTTGCTAAATAAGGCCAAAACCGGGTCCCGGTTGTAGTGCCGATGATGATGATGATGATGATTTATTTTAAATAATTAATCCAGCGAACCCTAAGCTCGCTACAATATATTAAAATAAAAAGCGGTGATCGCCAGCCACAAAACCAGTGTTTCATTGGTTTTTTTCTTCTGGGTTAAAAGTTGTATCTAGCAGCAGGGGAACTGAGTTCATCAGTAAGGATTTTTTGGTGTGTTGATAAGTGGAGTACTTCCAGTCATGACAATCAGTGAACTTGTTAGGGAATCCTAGTGAACCTGTGCCCCTGCCGACACATAACTAAGAGATTTTTCTACAGCTCTCTTTAGGAAGTATATTGCATAATTTTATGGTGGCTTAAAATTTCAATACAGCACTTTAAACTCTTACCGTACGTCATTTAATTTGACCACAATTTACAAAGCGGAAAATTAGGCTAAAGTGTAATTCAATTTCCATATCTGGTGCGGTGCACCCAAAACATGTCTTCGCAAAAATCATCAATCATCATCGGCACTACAACCGAGAACCGGTCTTGGCCTTATTCAGCAAGTCCGGATGCTTGTTAAATTTTCCATAATGATTTGTTTTTTTCCGGGCAAGGGCATTTAGTCTTGCGCCAGAGTGGCAGGCGGGTATACTAACCACTATACTATCGAGGAGCCCCTTCGCAAAAATACAAACAGAAAAACTCTTTGACACATGACTTTCAATTCCGTCGCTAGGACATAAGTATATGTATTATCACTGTCGTAGCTCGACTGAATTCTGCGATACAATTCAGTTCTTCAAATATTTTACCACTGCACCCATTCATCAGAAAGCGGATATCAGTTCACACCAAAAATTAAGCTCAGACCTACGGATGGCCGAAGGCAATCGTTCTTAAGCCCAACCGCATCGGTGCGGATCGCTTTGCCTGATCATTTTTTCTGTATCATTAATGCAAATACTCAAACCATGTTTCAACATTCAAAACGATATGCTTCCTTACGTTATATCCTGACCCTTCTTCCACTCAGTTCTTTGATTTTTAAGGATAACCCAAAACACCTTTTACATTTTAAGTCTTTATGATGCTATGTAGCGTAAAAGCACGTATATTAATATCGTCGAATATATTCGGTCACTTTGAATACAACATTTTAGGTTCAATAAACGACTGCGTTTGGGCCATCAGAATTCGAGGCCAAAGACTAAACAGCCAAAACTACGAACAGCTTAGTCACACGGATATGATCGGAAAGTTGCGAGCCAGCTACCGATAAGGTAGCTAGTTCACATGCAGCGAATGCACACCAGAGCTTCATCTTTAAATATTGTCGCATACAACCCGGAGAAAGGAGTCGTCTGTGGTGGTGCACACGGGTATAGGATGAGCCAAACCAAATGGGTTTGTATAAACGGAGGCAGGTCGCTAAAAATGGGCCTCACTGGAGAGAGTTGTTGGGTGAGTGCCAAGTCCAGCCAGGATGGCGTTGCTAGTTTTATTGCACAGACGCTTCTGTGATGGAATTGTCGTTCAAGGCTAGGTACAAACAAACATGAAGCTGTCTCTACTGGTTTATCAACCACCAATGACTTTGACATTTGATAACTTTAATGGATAAATCACTTTCGAGAGATTGAACTGTTCATTTATTTGATACGAGGTTTTACTTGATACATATGTTGATTGATATATTCATTTGGCCTGCTGGGTTATTTTTCTAATACCTGCGAATCAGACCACCAACTACAACGTCGTCCTTTTAATATTGTTACCCAAATATCCCATTTATTTATTTTATTCAAAGAAAAATGGAAACTGTTGATATTGTTAACATATTCTAATATATTCCATTAGGCTCCAGGTTGCACTTAATAAAGCGTAAAAATCTCCCCAAATTCTTTAATTGCCTCTCCACAGTCCAATTAAAGTATCAGACCAGGAAAAATCACTCTTTGCAAGTTGCATACATTGGTTTGTCTTCATTTGCAAACGAAATGCTTCCGGGCATGAAAACTCTTGATTTACCCACGTTCGAGGTTTCCTCCAACTTCATCAACACGGTTGATTCCCGTCTTCACCGATTACTGCTTCCAATTTAGTCTTCTCGAAGTGATTTGCGTGGTTTCCGTGTAGATCTTTTCCTCGGGGAAGGTATTCACGGGTGGAGTATGTTGAACATACATTTCTTTTCGGAAACCAAGCGTTTCATGACCTGTTGGTTTTCCTTTTCTTTTCCATCAGCAACCGTGTAATTTGCATACAACTTCCCGTAAAGAAAAAAATGTTCATAAACATAATGGAAATGCGATATATGAAGAAATAACAGCGTTTGTGGTGGCATTTCAATGAAAACCCTACCATCTCAAGAACTACGTTCGTAAAGGAAAGTAGATCAATAACATTAAAGTCCGTTCTGAGTCAATCAAGACCTTACGAAATTATTTTCGCCAATTGTTAAGCCTTTACAGATTCATTACGAGTATTATAGTTCCTTAATGTGAGCACCTTTATAATATACACAACTGTCCATATCAAAATAGAAAAAGAAAACCAAGGACATCTCTACCGGTTCAAGCTGTATATCTCATCAAAGACCTTGTGAAATTATCGTTCGCCGCTTGTTGACCCTTTACAGTTTCATTGCTATAGTTTCTTTATTGTGATCACCTTTATAATACACACAACTGTCCATGTTAAAATGAAAAAAAGAAAACCAATGACACATCTACCCTTTCAAGGTATATATCTCATCAAAGACCTGTTGAAATTACCGTTCGCCGCTTCTTAACCATTTGCAAGCTCGTTATTCATCATCATCATCATCATCATCATCATCATCATCATCATCATCATCATCATCGGCCCTACAACCGGGGTCCGGTATTGGCCTTATTTAACAAATCTCTCCACCGGTCCCGATTTCGAGCCTATTTCATCCAGTCCGGCACTCCCAGGATCTGGGCGCCTTGGTCTACGCCATCCCACCATCGCAGACAAGGTCTGACGCGCTGTGTCCTTCCATACATCCTACCACAAAGGACTTTCCAGGCAAGCTCCTCTTCGCTCATTCGAGCTAGGTGTCCCGCCCACCGGTGTCTACCGAGCTTGATTTTTCTTACAATAGTAGCTTCAAGGTAGATTGCGTACAACTCGTGGTTGTAGCGTCTTCGGAATCGTCCTCCCTCACATACGGGGCCAACCATTCTCCTTAAGACCTTCCTCTCGAACGCGGCTAAGAGTTCAGAGTGCCTTTTATTGAGCACCCAGGTCTCGGATCCATACATGAGTACTAGTAAGACCATGGTGTTGTACAGTAGAAGCTTGGATGTTCTGGATAAATTTCGGGATTTAAAGAGCCTTGGTAGACCATAGTAGGCTTTGTTGGATTTGATCAGCCCTTCGCGTATTTCTTCTTCCATATTGTTATCGGCTGATACTATTGACCCAAGGTAGTTAAGGGATTGCACTACTTCAAATTCGTGCTCCACTACCCTGATAGTTTGACCAACGTTAGGTCTTCTCTTCGCAGAAGTTGCCACCATGTACTTAGTTTTTCCCTCATTAATGTGCAGTCCCAGTTTTTGTGCCGCCTGCTCGATCTGGGTGAAGGAATCCTGTACAGCCGATTCAGTTCTACCGATGATGTCGATGTCACCTACGTATGTTAGTATCTGGCTGGACTTGATGACAATAGACCCTCTAGTTGTAACGCCAGAGTCACGGATTGCTTTCTCCAACGCCAGGTTGAAGAGGAGGCAGGCCAGACCGTCCCCTTGTCGGAGTCCATTAAAGATTTTTATTGGTTTGGACAGCAATCCCGCTATTTTGACTTGACTAGTTACGTTGGGCACGGTCAACCTACACAGTCGTATCAATTTTTTTTGGAATGTCGAACTCTCTCATGGCATTATATAGTTCTACCCTGGCTATGCTGTCGTAGGCGGCCTTAAAGTCTATAAATAGATGATACAATGGAGTCTTAAATTCCAGACATTTTTCCATCGCCTGTCTAAGGGTGAATACCTTATCAATCGCTGATTTGCCTGGGATGAAGCCACACTGATATTGACCAATGATGGTATAGCGTTTGGGATGATAGTGAATAACGTGTGATTCGAACTGACGCTATGATAGTTAGAATCACCAAAAATTGAACCAATGCGTAACACATAAGGCTTCTGGCCGTGTTTAGAATTGGATTTTTAAACTCAAGTATATTCGATTGATGTGAATTGTTTCTTTCGGCTCTGATGCATTTTCTTATTCGACTTTTTTTATTGTTACCAATTTTTAAATTCTTTAATATTTTCCGGCGAACAATACGTAAATATTTATTACAGACAGAAAAGGATGTGACATCCCTGTCATCGTCATCATCGACACTACAACAGGGATCCGGTGTTGGCCTTATTTAGCAAATCTCTCCACCGGTCGCGATTTCGAGGCGATATCATCCAGTTTGACACTTCCAGGCTCTGGGAGTTCTGGTTTATGCCATCCCTCAATCGCAGACGAGTACTGGTAAGACCATGGTCTTATACAGTAGAAGCTTGGATGTTCTGGATAAATTTCGGGATTTAAAGAGCCTTGGTAGACCATAGTAGGCTTTGTTGGATTTGATCAGCCCTTCGCGTATTTCTTCTTCCATATTGTTATCGGCTGATACTATTGACCCAAGGTAGTTAAGGGATTGCACTACTTCAAATTCGTGCTCCACTACCCTGATAGTTTGACCAACGTTAGGTCTTCTCTTCGCAGAAGTTGCCACCATGTACTTAGTTTTTCCCTCATTAATGTGCAGTCGCAGTATTGTGCCGCCTGCTCGATCTGGGTGAAGGAATCCTGTACAGCCGATTTGGTTCTACCGATGATGTCGATGTCATCTACGTAGGGAAGTATCTGGCTGGATTTGGTGATTTTTACTTGACTAGTTACGTTGATCATGGCCAACCTACAAAGTCGTATCAATTTGTTTGGAATTACGAACTCTCTCTGGGCATTATATAGTTCTACTATATGCTGTCGTAGGCGGCCTTAAAATCTATAAATAGATGATACAGTGGAATCCTAAATTCTAGACATCTTTCCATCGCCTGCCTAAGGGTGAATATTTGATCAATCGCTGATTTGCCAATCCAATCTTGTAGGATAGTGGAGAGTATCTTATAGGCGGTATACAGCAATGTTATACCCCTATAGTTGCTGCACACTGTGATATCTCCCTTCTTATGTATGGGTCAAATTATTCCACGACCCCAATCTTCCGGCATCATCTCTTGCTCCCATACGTGGACGACGATGTCATGAACTGCATGATGCAACGCTGTCCCTCCTTGTTTGATCAGCTCAGCTGGTTTGCCATCAGCTCCGGGGGCTTTATTTGATTTGAGCTGTCTTATTGCTTTTAATGTCTCCTCAATACTTGGTGACGGCAGCCTTTGGTCTTTATTTTGCATTGGTGGAGCCTCCAATTCTTCTGTGAGCTGACCATTTGGCAATTCATTGAAGTGCACTTCCCATCGCTCCAGAATGCCTTCAGAATTGGTCATCAGGTTACCCTCTTTATCCTCGCAGTATGTGCAGCGTGGTATGTACCGCGTCATATTGCGGATTATTTGGTAGAACTTCCGCGCCTGGTGTGGACCTCGCTCTCTACTTTTCTCTATTTCACAGACAAGGTTTTTTCCCCAGGCACTTTTCTTTTGTCTGTGAAGCCTTTTTTCAGATCTTTTGAGCTCTATGTATTTCTCCTCGCGTACCCGCGTCCTATGAGACTGCTGCATTGCCCGGTATGCAGCATTCTTACGTTCAATCGCTAGTTTGCACTCATCATCAAACCAGTCGTTCCGATCTCTACGACTACTGCCTAAGATGGAGTTGGCAGTACTACTGACAGTATTCTTAAGGCGTGTCCATTTCTCTTCTACGCCCGGCATTCTGGCCCCAGGACTTACTCTCCTTCCGTCGAGCGCTCTCAGAGGGCGAGTCTTAGCGCATGACCAAAGGTGTTACTGGTACCCTCATCGCGTAAGGCAGCCGTGTTGATTCGAACCTGATCCGCGGGTGCAATAGGTCTCCGTAAGGCAATCCGCGCTCGGAAGACTGTACCAACACGATAGTGATCCGACTCGACGTTGCCACCTCGGTACGTTCGTACTGTCATCAGGCTTGAGGAGTGGCGGCGATCTATCAACACGTGGTCAATTTGGTGGCGTTTGACTCCACCAGGTGACACCCAGGTGGCTTTGTGGGTATTTTTCCGCGGAAACCTGGTACTTGCAACGAGGAAGTTTTTTGATGCTGCCAGTTCGATGACTCGTCGTCCTGTGGCGGCTCCACTAAACGGCACTACTTACATTCCCAATTACCTCCAAAGCTTCCTGTCCTGAAGCTACAAAACCCCATCGTTTTCCGCGAATGCAATTGCATTAGCACCTGCAAAAGATTCACGTATCAGGGTTATCTAATGCATAGCCTAAAATACCCTGTAAAAGAATTCGCTAGCATTCATGCATCCAATGCATCATTCTAAATTTCTGAAAAGAATTCTTTACATGCAAACCATTAAGATTCTTATTGATTCTCCTTGTCGGCAATTTCTGTCCCATATGTACATACCTACCCGTCCCGTTTGTCCAACGACAAAACAACGCCAGCTTGTTTGCTCTGCTGCAATAGACTCGACCCATGATCTATGTGTCTAACTGACAAACAATCACCATTCTCGCGCTTTGCCTTCGAAAATCGAATTCTTCTGCATACACAACATGCAAACAAAAGAATCCGATTTTGTCCGCGGGCAGAGATCCCATAAACAAATTTCCTACGTAAGCATCGAGATCCATTAGCACCTAATGAGTTGCAGTGTGTTTGTTCAGTTGCGCTCTCACTCCTATGATGCCCATGGTCGATTTTTCCCTTTGTTCTCTTTCCGTTGTTCAGGTTTCGTTTATCCTTGGCCGAAATGCATCGATAAACAATGTGATCTACACGATCACGCACACACACCGCCAGAATCTTCCCAGCAATATCCTCTTCCTGGTTTCTTACCATAAACAGAAGTTTCCTCTCTCTTCCACCAACTCACCTCGAACTGAGGGTTGAAGAAAAGTCGGAATTCAGCCATCGGGGAGTCGTTTACCAACTACCAGATGTCCCGGTCGTGCCGTCTTCTGCTCCCCTTAGCGCATCGGGGATGCGTACATCTAGGAGTCGCTTTTCCTCCCCAGTTTTCCCTCCGCGGTCGTGAGCTTTAAGTGTTTGAAATGAGTTTCGAGTTCCAAAATCTAACCGTTTCCAACAGCAGTGTTTGAAATAAGTTTTGTATATAAAACTGTTTGTTTACAGTGAGTAAAACTAAATGACGGTGTACACTGACTGGAAATCCGCAAAACTCTACGTGTAATATGCCAGACATGCAAAGTTAAACAATAAACGATAAAAACAAAATAAATAACCGTGCGTTTTATTTCTTGTGACTACCATCTGTGTGTTTTGCTTCGTTTCTTTTGGTGCACTATTTTGGCAGCAGACAGTGGAGGTCGTAGTAGAACCCAGCGCCCATGCCGGCGCATCTGACTTCGCCCCCCACAGTCTAGTGTCATTAGTGTTCGCATGCAAACTATGGGAACCTCCGTAGTGCCTGAAAACCGGCTCCCGACCTATTTTCGCATTCAAATCACCAAAAACGATTTTCACATCGTATCTTGGCAGGCATTGAGGGCCTGTTTGACGTTCTCGTAGTATTCTTCCTTTTCGACGTCAGGGGACTCCTCTGTAGGTTCGTGAACGTTTATGAGGCTTATGTGCTTAAACTTGCCTCGCACGCGAAGAGAGCATAGCCTTTCGTTTATGGCATTAAAGCCGATAATGGAAGGCTTCAGTTTTTGGCTGACTAGAAAACCTAGCCCGAGCACATGGTGTTTTGCATGACAGCTGCAATAAATGGCATACTCGTTTCTTTGAATAACACCACTCCCCGCCCATCTTATTTCTTGTAATGCTGTTATGTGCAGCTCGAACTCTGTATAGTGAGCGGACGTTCTATGAGAAAATTCTTAAATCGTTTAGCCATTTTCGTTTCCGTGTTCGCCGTCGTGTATCCAGTCAATATCCGAGGCTTGATAAATTTTCCATAATAGTTTGTTTTTACGGGGAAGGTTATTAGCCGTGCGCCAACCTTTTTCAGGATGTCGCTGCATGCCTTGGTTCACTGCTTGGTAGGTGCCAAAGTAGCTATCCAGGGGTGTCACGCGGAGACTGCGTGTCAACTTGGATTGAACAGGGACAAGGATCGTCCTCGCCTTCGCCGGATTGAAAGCAATCAGAGACTTTGCCCTGTGTATTCGCTCCCATCCAGTGTTTGTTATTATAGTTCCTTAATTGTGAGTACCTTTATAATATGGCAACTGCCCAAACTAAAAAAAAAAAAAATAGTATCTCTTCTCATTTGGTGTACACACATGAATAAATTAATTTCAGGGTCCACAAAACATCACAATTTTATTGAAATAATTAAAAATTGTTTTACCTAACGGCCATAACACCATACACATGTCAGTTGAACTCGTGTTCGTACCGTCACACCTACTTCGTTTTGATCAAAAACTTTTTAATCGATATACTACAGAGGCTGAAAAGTATCGGGATATTTAATGAAAACAATCATTTCTTGGGTGAAATTATATTTATTCCACGACACAGTTGCCTTCGAGGGCGATACACTTGGTATAGTAATTTTCCAACATTTCCCTGCCCTTTCTTTAGTACGAAGCGTCCAGGCCTTCGAAATACGCCTCGCGATAACTTCCTCATTAGACCTGAAACTCTTTCCGTGGTGCCGCCGCTTGAGGTTTGGGAACAGACAATAGGACGGCAAGTCTGGAGAATACGGTAGTAACAGATAATAGTTGCTGGGGGCCAAGTCTGGAGAATACGGTGAGTGAACAACCAATTCACACCGTAATTTGTCCTATTTGGTCAACCCTTTCACGGACGTGCGTGACGGTGAGTTATCGTGATGAACTTTCGCCATGTGAAGCTGTTTTTCTTTATTTTCTCGTTCGGGTTGTGTAACAATTCTGCATAATAATACCCTGTGACTGTTTTTCCCTTTCTGCGGGCGATCAATGAAAATTGTGCTATGCGCATTCCAAAAAACGGAGGCCATAACCATTTGGGCCGAGCGTTGGCCTTTTGGCCGCTTTGATCGATTTTCGTGGTTTTCCACCCACTCTACAGACTGCCTATTAGACTCAGGCGTATTATAATAGATTCATATTTGAACCATCATCACAAAACGTCGAAAAAAGCCGCTCGATTACGCTGCAACAACGCTAAACCGGACGTTGATACATAAACGCGCTGCTGTTTTTGGTCGACGGTCAGCAAACGCGGCACCATCGCGCCGATAGCGATAGATTATCTTCAAAAGATCGGACAAAATGTATCCCGCGCGTTCTTTTGAGATGTCTACGGCCTCAACTAACTCACGCAACTACACTTTACGATCACTCAAAACGATTCGATGCACTTGTTTTACGAAGGCGGTCCACGGGAGACCTTTTGACACTTATAACCGATATATGGACATCGTCGATTGAACGGCATGGTGAGTCAAGGGCGGTCGCATTAGATACCTCCAAGGCTTTTGACCGCGTCTGGCACGGGGCATTGCTGAGCAAACTCTGTCCATATGGACTTTCTCAACAGCTTTGCGACTGGACGAGGAGTTTCCTCGAGAATCGATCGATCCGGGTTGTTGTGGACGGCGAGTGTTCGGATCTGTATCCTGTTAATTCGGGGGTGCCCCAGGGTTCTATTTTGGCTCCAACCTTGTTCTTGCTTCACATAAACGATTTGTTGGAGACAACAGATAACAAAGTGTTCAGTTTTGCGGATGATAGTACGCTTGTTTCCTCCTTTTCGAGTGATCGGCCGATTGACTCTCTGAACCAGGATCTAGATAAAGTCCTACAGTGGGGAAAGGCCAATCCTGCCCCCGAGGCTGGGGAAAGCTTGAAATTGCTCGCCGTCACGGTCTGTGGGAATGTATCATGGCATAAATACGTATCGGGTATCGCTAGATCTGCCTCAGGAAAACTGAGTTATCTTTTTAGAGCCAAGAAATACTTTACTCCGGCCCAACTTCTTCTCCTATATAAATCTCAAATTAGACCCGCGCTCAAATATTGCTCTCATGTTTGGAGCTCGGCTCCTAAACATACCCTCGACCTACTTGAGAGCGTACAAAGACGAGCGATCCGCCTGATCGGGGACTCGGCGCTGACGTCGGGACTAAAGTCGCTATCACATCGAAGGTGCGTGGCCGACCTCTGTCTGTTTTACAGATATTATCACGGGTGCTGTTCTTCGGAGATTCTTGGCATTGTTCCACACAATTCGGTCTATATGCGCTCCACAAGACAATCCGACGGATTGCACCCATTTGTGGTTCATCTCCCGACAGCGCGAACATCCCTGTATCAGAAGTCGTTCCGTTACAGGGCGGGGAAGCTGTGGAACTCCCTTCCCACGCGAGTGTTCCCGGAGCGTTACAACCTGCAACTGTTCAAAAAGAACTGCAACAGTTATTTGATGGCATCTCGGGGCGCCCACTCGACGCTATAGGTTCGCCTCTCCCGAGAGAAGTCTAATAAAAAAAAAAAAAAAAAAATTGCATTCGCAGTCTCTTTTGGCCTTGAGATGCATCATCGGTGCTTGTACGACCCAGTCTGAATTCACTAAACCACCGATAAACACTTGTTTTCGAAGAAACATATGTGTGTAACATTTCTGCAACCATTGCAATGATTGTTCAGAAGTTTTTCCCATCAAAAAACAATGTTTGATCTAGATGCGATATTCCCGTTTTTCAAGTTTTTATTTTTGCGAAAGTAGCGTCACACAAATGACTGTAGCTTGTAAACGAATAAACCAAATGTCACGAAACTTCATACATAAACTAATTACAGGTGGGTCTGTAGGGGTTTCTCTATCCTATAGGAGAAACAACCCACAATTCCAACCACAATACCTACCCATTTCCTTTATAAGTTATTAACCTGTAAAACATGTCAAAGGGACGCATAGCTAAACTCATTATTCTATGCAGATAATGCATAATTGAGTTTAGCTACAATCTTCGCCATACGGCAACACTATTGATCTAACCATGGGATTTCCACTGGAAATTCCATTCGTATTGGTTAGCAACAACCAAGTCAAACCAAGCGACGCGGTTGCATCATTGTCCATAGGCTTGGGTATTTACCGAACATTCCACAGAGTTTCCCCTATGGTATTATATCCCCAGCCGACGCAGCGTCCTATTGACTTTTCCCAGATCACCCATTCGGTTGGGATCAGTGATCTCTTTTTGCAGGTGAATAACCTTAACTAGATTTTCCTCTCTCTCGTATTTCTGTCTTGCTATAGTGCGATGACCTAAGAGATCATCACTAGGTCAGTATACCAGCCGCATACACGGCACTGGCGCACACACACTAAGCCAGATCAACCCTGGGTTGCTGTGCTTTCCCTTTTGATTTCTCCATTCTGGCTACGCCCATCGACGTCGAACGAATACACAAGTACGTTTCGACCTCGGTGAGTGTGGTGAGTTGGGGAACGCACAAGAGAGCATGATTACCATTGGCGGATCAATGTGTAAAGGCAGAAATCACGATTTCCACCCTAATTCACTATCAGTCAATCAATCTCAACTACCGGAACCGTGTGCATACTGGTGCTCATCATCGAATCATTTTTATAAGCTTCAAACGGAGTCCTTATTCAACCCGGGAGCAAGTCGAGTGAGGAAACATCAAGTGTTAAAGTCGTGTGCTGTCTTATTGTCCGCGTAATAATATATTCTTATTGTCGCCTTATAGTATATCCTTATTGTCCGTGTAATAATGTATTGTTTCTATTACATACAATACCAGTGAAGTTGTTACTAAGTTTTAAATTAAACATCAATAGTTTGTTACATGAAACAGATCATATAAACAATAGTCAAATATTTAAAAATTCAATTGTTCGCCCACATCAAGACAAGTAAAGAGACATATATAAAAACAAAAACCTACAGCGAATTTTTATTTAAAACAATCCTTTGGACTACTGGCTATCTCTTGGATTACCTGTCGATCATTTCGCGCAGCAACATCGTTGGGGAGTTAGTGAATACATGCCATACGTTGGCATCCATACTTTCTCTTACCCCACAGGTCTCTGGAAATGAGTCATGCTCATTTTCTTGCGGCGCCACCTATTGAAAAATGCTGCGACTTTTCAGCCCATGTAGTAATCTCCTTCAACTTCGATACAATCATTTCAACATTTTTCCAACTTTTTTTGACCGTGCATGTAGAATGATTTATCCTTACTTTCAATATAATCAGTTGCAGTGACGACTTCATCATTAGAGCCAAATCTCTTGCCTGGAACGTTTTTTTTTTTTTGTGGTCTGCATACAGCCAGTAATCACTGAGGACCAGATCTGGAGAATACAGTGGGTGGGCAGCAATTCGAAGCCCAATACGTATAGTTTGGCCATCGTTTCAACCACTTGTGATATGGTGCATTGTCTTGGTTAAAGATCGCTTTTTTCTTCTTCATTTGTGGCCGTTTTTCAGCGCACCAATATAATATTCGCTATTGGTGGTCCTCCCTTTTCAAGGTAGGCCCTGCGCATCCAAAAATACAGAGGCCGTAACTTTGCTGGCAGACTGTTGTGTTTTCGGGCGCTTCGGACGGCTTTCATCGGCTGGTCTCCACTCAGCTGAGCGGCGATTTAATTTCCGAGTGAAATGGTGAATCCATGTTTTATCTATTGTCACATATCGACGCAAAAAATGTTTTTTATTTCGAGTAAACAGTTCCAAACAGCGCTTTGAATCGTTGGTGCCTTTTTCATGGCCAAATTTTCATCTTCATGGTCGCAGCTATCTGGCGTTCTTTCGCTTTTCTATCTTCCACCATGATTTTCAGGACTTGCTTAATATTTACTTGACTCACTCCCGTATCATTTGTGTCCGTACGACAACGTTTTAAATCAGCATACTCCTGACAAACGGTTGATTTCGAACCATTGCAACCATTGCAATGACTATTCAGAAGTTTTTCTCTTCAAAAAATTATGCTTGATCAAGATGCGATATTCCTGTTTTTCAATTTTTTTTTTTACGAAGGCGAAAGTAGCGTCACTCAAACGACTGTAGCTTGTAAACGAATAGACAAAATGTGATGAAACTTCATACATAAGCTAATGACAGAGGAGCCTCTCGAAGTCAATTATGTTCATTTTCTAGTGGCACCATTTATTGAAAAATCCTCGAACTTTTCAACCCATGTAGTTCAAAACAAGCTGCAAAGATGGACGAAAAGAAAAACTGCCGAGGATCACTATTAGTTGTGCGTACGTAATTTATGTCGAAGAGGTTTCTTAACAATTTGCAAACCTTGAAATGACTTGTTTTTATAACGTGTGCCCAATAATGAAATTATGATACCGTTAAATGTCAGTGCGTAATACAGGGATTAGAAACGGAAGTGTCTGTTGGCATCAGAGGTGAGTATATGAAGATTGTAACCACTAGGAAACATGTGGAAATTCAAGTGAAAAACACAGCACCTTATACCAGAGCATTAATCTAGCAATCGCAGCGTTTGTAGTGAAATAAATATTCTTGCATCACACACTGCCTGATGATAGTAAATAAATAACATCAAAGTCCGTGCAGGGTCATGACCCTGTGTAACTCTTTACAGCTTCATGGTTTTCTTTTTAAGTTTTTGATTCGAATTATGTTTTTTACTACCATCACGAAACCCTAAATTGGTCATTTCGACGTGATTCGTTCATAAAGAAAAACACTCTCTTAGAGTAAACTAGGACATAACTACCTCACAAAGAAGTGGCACACCCTCCGCAAAAGTTAATAGTGTCATCGCTCCATAGAAATCGATTGTAACATATTGTAGCGAGCTTAGGGTTCGCTGGATTAATTATTTTTAATAAATAAGAGCAGTTGAATCGATTTTTACCGTTTCCTCATTCTGATTCGGCGTTTCGTTTCCGTCCGTTCCATAGTCTTGAATGTTCTACTGTTCATAGTCTCCAGTTTTCCATTCCTTTTCAGAATATTCTAGTACTTTGCTCCGGACTTTCTCGAATATTCTAGTACTGATTGTCATATGCGTCACAATATTATAGTTGCTGAGAGAGAATAATGTGGCGATTCAAACAAATAACGCCCACACAAAAGGGAATCGAAAAATCATAAACACCCTATCATCATCATCGGCACTACAACCAGGATCCAGTCTCTCCACCGGTATCCGGTGCTTATCCGAGACTTGTTAAATTGTCCATAATAATTTGTTGTTCCGGGCAAGGTTATTAACCTTGTGCCGTTATTGGAAAACACTTCGTTGTAAAATGTGGGGATACATTTTCCAAGAAGACTTTCTTCTTAAAAAATGGTCTACACAGGGCGCAGTAAATTCTCCAATCCTATTTAACATTTACACTAGTGGCCTAGTGGATTCTCTTACTCATGCTATTGCGTATGCTGATGATGTAGTTGTGTACAGAACGGGCAAAAAAATTGAGATCTTTAAGAGACTTTTACCAGATGATCTCAACAGAATCAAAAATTACTGTAATAAGTGTGTTATACGAGGGTTGCCTCTTATGTTTCGGGATTTGGCAACCCTAACGTTGCAATCCGGCAATTGACAGCTCTGTCGTAAAGTTGGACATTTTTGAGGTTATACGCACTCAGAACGTTTTGACATACGAGCGCTATTTGTGTTGTTTATCGATGGTATGGTGAATTCAATCGTGGTCGTAGTTCACTCCAAGATGAATTTCGTGAAGGTCGTCCAAAATCAGTTGTTGTTCTGAAAACCATTGATGCTGTGTGCGAACTGATATTGGAAGATCGTCATGTGACCTATCGTGAGATTGAGACAACCTTAGGCGTTAGTGGGACCAGCATACATTCAATATTGCATAAACATTTGACTGTCAAAAAAATTTGTTCGCGTTGGATCCCACACAATTTGTCAATCGCCCAAAAAAGGCCCGTGTCAATTGGTCGAAAGAAATGCTCTAAAAATACGGTCGCGGTGCTTCGAAACACGTCTATGACATCGTGACAGGTGATGAATCGTGGATTTACGCGTATGAGCCCGAAAGTAAACAGCAGTCGACTGTCTGGGTGTTTCAAGATGAGCCAAATCCAACAAAAGTTGTTCGCGCACGAAGCACGTCCAAGCAAATGGTCACCTGTTTTTTCGGAAAACCTGGACATGTCGCAACCGTACCACTAGAACAACGCAGAACAGACAATTCTGAGTGGTACACAACCATTTGTTTGCCAGTTGTCTTCCAAGAAATCAGGAAAACCAACCGCCGAAGACGGATCACTCTTCACCACGACAATGCGAGCTCTCACACATCGGCTGCGACAACTGCATTTTTGAGCACCCAAAACATCGATTTGATGGGTCATCCGCCGTATAGTCCTGACTTGGCGACGAATGACTTCTTTTTATTCCCGTACGTAAAAAACAAACTGAGAGGTCAACGTTTTTCGACACCTGAAGAAGCGGTTGCTGCATTCAGAATGCATGTGTTGGAGATACCTCAATCAGAGTGGCAAAAGTGCTTCGACAATTGGTTCAAACGCATGCAAAAGTGTATAGATCTTCATGGGGAATATTTTGAAAAACAACAAAGTGATTTTCGATGATCAATATTTGTTTTTGTTCTCTAATCCCGAAATATAAAAGGCAATCCTCGTATAATTAAACTTCAATTACTTATTCCTCCCCCTTTGAATCATTGACTTCTCGTCATCAACACCTCGTGTCTTTACGCACATATCCTTCATCCTTCCCATATCCTTCCTTTCCCTACAAAGTACGAATTGCCTATTCCCTTTACAATAGAATCTAATTTAAATAAACGTAAAACCAATTTAAAACCCCATTCACATTGCAATAGTCATCTTCTTTGTAGTAGCCATAGTCGCCCCCTATTAGCCATTAGCCATCTCGGCCGCTTCCTCGAAATCACTACCATGGAAGCGGAACGGAAAAGGATGTGTGGCAAAAGACACGAGATGAGTCCTACTTGTCCATCGTGTGGTCGACGCGGATAGTTCGTTGGATTTTTCGGTCCCGAAAAAATTATATATAAAAGAAATAAAAAAATTATACAAATGAAATAGAGTTTTTTGAATCGAGTCGTGTGCGCGTGTGGCTTTATTTGAAATGTGGAGAATGTAATTAAATATAACTCAAAATATATTGTAAATTTGATGCGTGCGGCGTTATTTGAATTGTAAATTTGATGCGTGTTGTAGTTAAATAGAATAAAAACTATTTACTGTTAAATATTGAAGTGTGTTTGTTATTAACTTGAAAACCATTTTATTTGTGGAAGTTAACTATAGAATGTGCATAATGAAGGTGCATAGGGAAGACACACCAGCGGCTTTCACTTCAACAATCAACACAGAAAGGGGTAAGTTTTGTGTCATAAACAAAATAGAAAATTCAACAATTGTTGTAGAAAAGTAATACAACAAGTGGAGCTTACAAACTATTTTCCAAAAAACTAAAACTATCCTATTCAGCTTCCTTCGGCTCACAAAAAAAATTGGAAAAGGTATTCCATTACTGGAAAATACGATCTGCCTTTGGGAGTGAGAGACGTAGTAAGATATCTGGGCATCTGGCTCGATCAGATTTGCAACCTACTTTGAAGATACGACCGAAACCAGTCAACCATGAAACCTCGAAATCCTTTATTTTCTAATTTCCTTAATAAATACGTATGGTTGACCATGTCGTACGCTTTGGTAATGTCGACAAATAGACCCGCCGTACATTTCTTTCCATCGAGGTGTAACATTATTTTTGTTTTTTATTAGACTTCTCTCGGGAGAGGCGAACCTATAGCGTCGAGTGGCGCCCCGAGATGCCATCAAATAACTGTTGCAGTTCTTTTTGAACAGTTGCAGGTTGTAACGCTCCGGGAACACTCGCGTGGGAAGGGAGTTCCACAGCTTCCCCGCTCTGTAACGGAACGAGTTCTGATACAGGGATGTTCGCGCTGTCGGGAGATGAACCACAAACGGGTGCGATCCGTCGGATTGTCTTGTGGAGCGCATATAGACCGAATTGCGTGGAACAATGCCACGAATCTCCGAAGAACAGCACCCGTGATAATATCTGTAAAACAGACAGAGGTCGGCCACGCGCCTTCGAGGTGATAGCGACTGTAGTCCCGACGTCAGCGCCGAGTCTGCGATCAAGCGGATCGCTCGTCTCTGTACGCTCCCAAGTAGGTCGAGGGTATGTTTAGGAGCCGAGCTCCAAACATGAGAGCAATATTTGAGCGCGGGTCTAATTTGGGATTTATATAGGAGAAGAAGTTGGGCCGGTGTAAAATATTTCCTAGCTCTAAAAAGATAACTCAGTTTTCCTGAGGCTGATCTGGCGATACCCGATATGTGTTTATGCCATGATACATTCCCACAGACCGCGACGGCGAGCAATTTCAAACTTTCCCCAGCCTCGAGGTCCCGGCCACTCATCATCAGCTGTGGAACCGATGATCCAGTTTTCTTTGTGAATGTTGTATACCGGGTCTTCGTTGCGTTGAAGTCGACAAGATTGGGCTTTCCCCACTGCAGGACTTTATCTGGATCCTGGTTCAGAGAGTCAATCTATCTACATCTCATCTGGTGCGACGCAGATGCACCAATCGGGCGAACACTCGAAAAGGAGGAAACAAGCGTGTTATCATCCGCAAACCTGAACACTTTGTTATCCATGGTCTCCAACAAATCATTTATGTGAAGCAAAAACAAGGTTGGAGCCAAAATAGAACCCTGGGGCAGCCCCTAATTAATAGGATACAGATCCGAACACTCGCCGTCCTCAACAACCCGGATCGATCGATTCTCGAGGAAGCTCTTCATCCAGCCGCAAAGCTGTTGGGAAAGTCCATATGAACGAAGTTTGGTCAGCAATGCCCCGTGCCAGACGCGGTCAAAAGCCTTGGAGATATCCAATGCGATCGCCTTCGACTCACCATGCCGTTCAATCGCAGATGTCCATATATCGGTTATAAGTGTCAAAAGGTCTCCTGTGGACCGCCTGCCACGGAATCCGTATTGACGACCAAATACTTAATCAACTCAGTATTGATGACTTTTTCCATTACCTTAGATAAAATAGACAGTAATGCTATCGGACGGTAATTTTGTGGGAGACACTTTTTTCCCGTCTTTGGGATTGGCTGAACTCGAGCGATTTCCCAGCAGGCAGGAAAGGTCCTCCGTGCATAAGATAAGGGGAAGAGTCTGCCAAGAACCGGCGACAGTTCTGGAGCACAGTTCTTAAGGACTATTGCTGGTATTCCGTCCGGGCCGGTTGCCTTCCTACAATCTAGTTCACGTAGAATGCGTTGAATAGTGCGCGGACGAAATCTCACATCCCGCATGGAAGACTGTACCGGCGAGATCACAGGTGGCTCCAAAAGGCCGGGATCGAGGTTTGAATTCGCGGAAAATAAATTCGCGAACACATTAGCTTTATCCTTTGGATTCGTGACTAACGTCCCACTGTCTGTCACCAACGGAGGGAAAGAGGAGGAAGCAAAGTTACTGCTAACAGCCTTTGCCATTGACCAGAAGGAGCGCGAACCAGTTGGGCACTGAAGGAGATTATTGATCACCCTGTCGTTGTGAGTCTTCTTAGTGGTATTAATCGCCTGGTTGCACGCATTTCTGATTCTAACAAAATTCGTTCTGTTAACATCGGTGGGATTGGAGCGCTATTGCTTAAAAGCTCTAGTTTTTGCCGCTGTAATCAGCTCGCATTTTTTGTCAAACCAAGGTTTATCAGACGAACTTCGTTTGATGGAATATGGAATATACATCTCCATCCCCAGGAGAATAATCTCTGATACCGACTCCGCGCAAGCGTTAACATCGGAGTTTCCGAAGCACACCTCCGACCATGGAAAGGATGTGAAGAAATCTCGCAGATCGTCCCAGTTAGCAGCCCCATACTTCCATACATGGCGAAGCTGCCGAGGCCGGTTATTCGCTTGGTATGCAAGTGCTTGCGCGACAGATACCAAGCAGTGATCTGAGTTTCCCAGTGGCGCAGAAACCTCTACGGTATAAATACTCGGTTCGGATGTCAAAAACAGATCCAGGGTGATCGCATAATCGCCTCGGGCATCCGGTACTCGCGTTGGCTCCCCCAAGAGTTGAGTCAAGTTGTGGCTTACAGCAAACATCTCCGCCAGCCTCCCAGCCTCGTCGGTTCTGTTAGAATGTAACAACCAGTCGGAATTGTGCACATTAAAATCGCCAAGGACAATCATTTCAGAAGCTGGGTGGTTGATCTGTATCTAGTCGACGGTATATGAAAGATGTTCGAAAAATGTCGCCGGTCGATCGTCGTTCGGGGAGCGGTAAAAACAACAAAGAAATTTAACGGAATTCCTCAGCACGACCCTCAACCATATGATGTCCATATTATTGGGCTCCAACGCCTCCATCTTCTGGCAAGCCAGATCGGACCGTGCGAAGACGCAGACTCCGCCCTTAAATCGGAATCTCGAATGTGAATCGTATCCTGAGCAACGAAGATGTGTCGAATCAGTTGACGAATCGACCTGGGCCTCAGTTAGGGCAAGGATATCAGGTTTCGTTGTTTGCAAATATAGGTGGACGGCGTTTACATTGGAATTGGTGAAACCGATGCCCCTGATGTTACAAAATGCCATCACCAGTCGAGCGTGGGCCGAGCCTCGAGAGCGAACCCGGTTATGCGATGACGAACCTCTTAAAGTTCCATTATTTATCATGATGTCTGCATGATGTTCCCCCTGACGTAGTCCCCCCCGGAGATCCAAATGGGAGACTAGTTTACCTCCGGAATTCCTTATATCAGAAGACACCATCATGGCTTATTTGAGAACCAAATTGCAGGAATGCGTCCTCAGTGGTTTACCTATAAGAACACCAAACTGGGCTAGATTAAAAAATCTCGTTTTTTTAAAAAAAAATTTCATTATTCTCATTTTTATAAGTTTCACAAAAATGTTACTAAGAAACAGTCAGCAGTGAGATGGGTCTGTAGTTACCGACCTCAACAGACCAGAGTTGGTTCTTAGCTGCAACCTTGTTTACTAAGACAGTCGATATCCAAGGTTTAAATGTAAGTTAAGCAAGTCTTTCGGTGATACTAATGAGGAACAGAAGGAGATATGGCTATCGAGAGTAGCGCTGAATATTGCGTAAGCGTCAGCAGAGGAGCCACAAACATACACGTCTGGGCAGGTTTCATTATATAGACGTCGCTTAAGCCCAACGAAGTCAATTCTCTGTCTATTTAGAGGAGTAGGAGAAGGTTAACAACTTCTAGCTAAATGGGCGCGTATTAAGAGCCCCGGCATGCAATGATCAGAGATTTGCAAATCGAAGACACATTTCATACAGTCGTTAATAGCAACATGAGAAAGCCGTCCATAACTTCTTATGCTATGGCGAGTCGATTATTCCGCAATAGTCTTCTTGACCCGAAAGTCAAAATTATATCATATACGTTACTCATACGACCTATAATGGTGTACGACTGCTCGATATGGTTTAACATAAACCCTTCATCATCATCATCATCGGCACTACAACCGGAACATAGACCCTTACTCTATGGAAAAACTTCGTGTATTTGAAAGACAATATCTGCGTTCCCGTCTCCGAACCTACAGAACGCCAGAATCGCAGTAAACAAAGTGCTATCCTAATAAAGACCTGTATAACATGGGATGCTTAAACAGGATAGACAACTTCATAATTAAAAGTATACGCTTCCACATTGCAAGAGCAACGACCAATGAGAACAATTTGATCTCGGGAGCTTTCAACCAAACGATGCACACTTGGGAAGCATGCTCCAAAACGCTGGATTTACACTTGCGTGTGGAGGTACCGATACACATAACTTCGGAACCGGCGTCATCATAAGCAAGAAGATTACGCCCCATGTAAAAGATGTGAAATTTATTAATGACCGAATGTCGGTGCTAAAAATACAGGGCCCATGGTACAATTATGTATTTATAAACGCACACGCCCCAACAGAATCTACCGACGACGACACGAAGGATAAGTTCTACGAGACTCTAGAGGAAGTATTTGATGGGATCTCATCATTCGATGTTCAAATCTTCTTCGGCGACCTCAGAGCAAAAATTGGAAAGGAAGATATTTTCCAACCAACTATAAGTGAAGAAAGCCTACACGACGTTTCAAATGATAATGGAATTGGAATTATTACGTTCGTAGCGTCAAAAGATCTGGTAGTGAATAGCACGATGCTCAAGCACAAGCAAATCCATAAGGCCACATGGATATCACCCGACGGCGTAACGCGTAGCCAAATAGACCACTTCTTCATAGACAAAAGACACCACTCGAATATCCTTGACGTAAGATCATATAGAGGAGCATATTGCGACTTCGATAATTTTCTAGTGATGGGCAAAATCCGGAGTCGGCTCGCGGCAAAGCCACATGGGCAGTCAAGGGAGACGAGAAAAAAGCTCGACATTGATAAACTAAAATATCTGCGCAAAAGGGCTGAACATCAAAACGAACTAACGATAGATTTAGCATCCTAGAGAATGGGAGCAGTCAGGAAGAGAAAGCTAATAGTGTGGACACTAAATGGACATCAATCAGAGACACAATCAAACAAACAGCCCAAAAGGTATTCGGATTTAAGAAAACAATTAAATCCAAACCTTGGTTTGACTATGAGTGCGGGGCGAAGATCGAACAACGTAAACGACTTAAAGTGATCCACTTTCAAAGATATGATGAAGTCAACGCAGAAAGATACGCGACAATTCGGAAAGAGACAACGAGACTTTTCAAACGCAAAAAACGTGAATGGGAGAAGACATGGAACGAAAAAATCCTAGAAAATTCAAGAGCCAAGAATATCAGAGGTATGTATGCTGGCATAAATTCAATTAGAAATGGCTACCGAGGGAGCGCCCAAAATAATTTGAGACACAAACAGCTGTCTGGTCACAGAAATAAACAATATTGTGACAAGATGGAAGCAGTACTTTGAAAACCTGCTCAATGTGTGCACCCATCAACCACAAATAATCCCACCAGACGTACATACAGCCGAGCCTCAGATCCCAGAGCCCTCTTTCAACGAAGTTGTAGACGCAATAAATCGATAGAAAAACAACAAGGCTCTCGGAATCGACTGCATACCGGAAGAGCGTGTGAAGCATGGAGTAGAGGCAACCGCTCGAAAGATCCACCAACTCATCAAAACAATATGGGATAAGGAACTCCGGAAGAATGGAAAGCCTCAATAGTCGTCCCCATTTTCAACAAAAGGTGACAGATCCGACTGCGGAAATTACAGAGGAATATCATTGCTCCCAACCACATACAAAATATTAATAAATGTCATACTGGGGAGAATCACACCGTACGCAGAAGAAATATTGGGAGACACCAATGCGGATTCCGTAGGAACCGATCAACAAGCGACCAAATGCTCACAATAAGGCAACTACTGGAAAAGAAGTGGGAATACGAGGAGAGACAGTTCACCAACTGTTCGTTGACTTCAAAAAAGCCTACGACTCAGTCGTAAGGCAAAGACTATACCATATTGTAGTTGAGCTGGGAGTCCCGAAAAAAATGCCTCCCTCATTCAAATCTGCATGAACGAAAACAAAGGGCGAGTTAGAATAGAAAACCACCTCTCAGAACCATTTGAAATCCGGGACGGACTAAAAGAGGGAGATGGCCTATCACCGTGTGTTTTAAACCTTGTGCTCGAGTTTTTATCAGAAAGGTACGAGACGACAACATGGCCGGATCATCCCTGAACGGGGTCACACAAGTGCTCGCATATGCGGATGACATCGCCGTTTTGGGCGATAATCTAGAAACTGCAAGAAAAAACAGTGAAATCATCATGCAAGCGGCAGAAGAGGTGGGCCTAAAAATAAATGAAGACAAAACGAAATACATGATTATGGCGAAAGCAGGTGGAATTCAGGGAACACATATAAACGTCAGGGGAAAGATATTTGAAAAAGTTAAAGAATTTAAATATCTGGGAACGATACTGACGGCCAGTAACGAAATGTCGAAGGAAATTAACAAAAGACTACACGCCGGCAACGCTAGTTGGCACGCAGTTAGTAAACTGCTGAAATCCAAACTGCTGTCACGTAACATAAAGTTCTGTGTCTATAGAGCCATCATCACGCCGATTGCTCTATACGGATGCGAAACATGGGCTCTCACTAAACGTGAAGAACACAAATTCCAGGTATTCGAGAATAAAGTTCTAAGGGGTATCTTTGGTGGTAAATATGACGAGGAGGCAGGACAATTGAGGAAACTCCACAACCACGAATTGGAAGAGCTATATCGCAAACCTACAATAGTGAGAGTAATCAGGTCGCGAAGATTAAGATGGGCCGGACATGTTGAGCGAATGGGCAACGATAGGACCGTGCGTAGAATTCTTGACGGAAGACCAACAAAAAAGAGAACGGCAGGACGGCCGCGACGGCAGCGACGGAGAAGGGAGGACAATGTAAGTTTTGACCTTGAGGAGATCGGATCGGAGGATCCAGCGTGGAAGGATAGTGCACAGGACAAGGAATGATGGCGGAGTCGAGTCGGTGAGGTCATGATCTACCTGGTTCCTACAGGTCAATAAATAGTAATATATATATAAATATGTTACAAAAAAAAAAAACAATAAAAAAAAAAATAAAAATCATAATAATGTAACCAGATTACCAGATTCGTTTTCCTTTCTTTTCTCTGATATAATTTGTAAATTTTGTTTAAAGTAAAAACAATATAAGGTAACATAGTTGTATAGAAAACAAAATAAATGTACGTAGACAAATTTAGAGTGCTTATACAGAGTCAGTAAATTACATAAAAATGTAGTATGTTAAAATAGGCCTAGCATTTACTATAATATTGTATAAAACCTTATATGTACCTCTTTCTCTTTGGAAATAAATGAGTTAAAAAAGTCTGTCTTGTCTGTCTTAGGCACAGTACTTATCAAAGAACCTTCGTATAAATTTCTTAAGTTGTCTCTTAATAGATTTTGTAAATTGCATTTTTAGTTTAGTGAGGGCAGAACCCTCGTATATTCAGCTTAGTACAAGCGATAAAACTTAACAATTGTCTTAAAACTATATATATAAGAATATAAACTATGGTTAAAAAGAAAAAAAAGGAGGGGGAAGGGGGGGTAATGTTTGGCGGGTTGGTTACTGGGTTTATCCATCAATTATCACCCATTCATTCACTCCGCTTAGTACAGGATGTAAGAGCGTAGACGGGAGCGGGCGTGGTCAGGAGGGGGAAGAGAGGAGATGTAGTTTGGGAGCAGTAGAGGTAAAGTTGAAATCGAAGGAGGTAGGCTAGGAGTTTGCCCGCCGCAGCATTCGCGAAATGGGTTCATTAGAGCCATACGAGGTGTGGTGGGTGGGCTGATAAAAGAGATGAGGGTTTCGCAGGTTACGGGGGTTAGTGTGAAGTGGAATGGTGGAGAGCAGGCTTGGGCAGTTGATTGTGCCTAAAAGGAGACGGTGGATGAAAAGGATATCGGCATGAGTTCTGTGCTCCTCAAGTGTGTTGAAGTTGATCAGATGGAGCCGGCTTGTGTATGGGGGAAGAATCCGTCGATTCGTCCAGTTCAGTCCGCGGAGGGCAAAGCGCAGAAACCGACGTTGCACGCTTTCGATTCTGCGTACATGGGACGAGTAGTGTGGAGACCAGACCTGACTGACGTATTCAAGAAGGGGGCGGACGAAGGCTATGTAAAGAGAACGGGAAACGTAAGGATGCGAGAATTCTTTAGACCATCGTTTCACAAACCCAAGGACAGAGTTGGCTTTAAGAATAATATCAGCAATATGCGGGATGAAGCTAAGCTCCCTGTCAAATAAGATCCCGAGGTCGCCTATCGAGGGTACGGATGATATCTGCTGGTTTTGTAGGAAGTAAGAGCGTGGGGGGGCAGGGGGACGTTTGCGGGAGAAGGTGATGGAGTGACATTAGACAACGTTGAGTTCAAGGCAGTTATTACGGCACCAAGTTGAGAAGCTGTCGAGGTCTGTTTGGAGAAGTGAGGAGTCGAGAGGAGAGATGATCGTTTTGTAGAGTTTAGCGTCGTCAGCATAGAGGGAGATGGTTGAGTATTTAATAATGGAGTCAACATCATTGATGGTAAGGATAAATAGGAGGGGACCTAGATGGCTGCTTTGCGGAACCTCTGACGTGGGAAGAAAAGGATTGGACAGGGAGGATCTGAATTTGACACGGTAGGATCGACCTTTCAGATAAGAAGATAACCACTTGATCAATAGGGGTTCGAAACCTAGGGAGGACAGCTTAAAAAGGATGAGATTATGGGAGATTTTATCAAAGGCCTTGCTGAAGTCGGTGGTGATTACATCGACTTCGTTGCCATTTTCTAAGGCACGGAGAGTATGGGATGAGAACTCGACCAGATTCGTTGTGGTCGACCTTTCCGAAAGGAAACCATGCTGGTTCGATGAGATGATGGATTTACAACGGGAAGATAACGCGTTGTAAAGAATTCCTTCGAACAGTTTGGAGATATGAGACAGTTTGGCGATGGGACGGTAGTTGCTTATATCGTTTTTAGGTCCATTTTTATGTATGGGGGTGACGTGGGAGGATTTCCAAATACTACGGAAGATCCCTTGTGAAAGGGATAGATTGAATATCTGTGATATCGGGAGGGAAAGAGAAGTGGAACATTTCTTTAAAAATACAGCCGGGAATCCATCAGGCCTCGTGTTTGAGTAAGTTTAATTTCTCCTCAACTACGTGGCGCTGAATAATTTGTGGGGTGAAGGGGCTCCTCAATAGTATACTGGTTAGTATACCCGCCTGTCACGCGGGAGACCGGGGTTTGATTCCTCGTCGGGGAGCCCCTGGCGCAAGACTAATGACCTTCCCCGGAAAAAACAAATCATTATGGAAAATTTAACAAGCCTCAGGACTTGCTAAATAGGGCCAAGACCGGTTCCAGGTTGTAGTGCCGATGGTGATGTGATGAAGGGGCCGAGGGAGAATTCGGCCAAGTCTTTGAACTGAGACGGATTGGGTTCGAAGGAAATGTCTGTGAAGGATTTATTGAAAAACGAAGCGAATAGATTGGCAGTAGTTAGGGGGTCGGTTGGAGTAGTCGCGCCGTAAGAAAGGGAGTTAGAATAGGCGTCGGATATACGTTTGTAGTTTATGAAGTGGAAAAAAGATTTGGAGCCATTGATCAAATTAGATTGTGTTTTTGTGAGGTAGTTGGTGTAGAGGGAGTTGTAGAGCTCGGAAAATTTATAAAAGGAACCGAGATAGTTGGAGGAGTTTGGGAAGGAAAGCGTTTTGAGGAAAATGTTCCACAAGTTATTTCTCTTGTTCCTAAGAGCGCGGAGTGTGCGGTTGTACCATGGCGGCGATGAAACCGATGACCTGTGACGAGAATAATGGACATATAAGGCGATGGCATAGTAGATCTCCTTATAGAGAGCGGCAGTAGTTTCTTCTACCCCCAAATGATCAACGAGAAACGCTGTTTGGTTAAAATGCTCATTTAAAAGGCGGAAGTTAGCTTTGTGGAAGTTGTGTGAAAACTGTCATGAGGTAGAGAAGGATGGGTTTCATGATCAAGATATATGGGTAAGAGCAGCGGGGGGTGGTAATTATCAATGGTGGAGAGGGCGTGTGGACCGGGGGCAACTGAGTACTTGTGTGGGTCCGTTGTAAACACGAGGTCCAGTTGTCTCCCCATATGATTTGGGACATTGCTTACTTGATGGAGGCATGAGTCGGTGAGACTGTTTATAAAAATACGTTCCTTGGAGCTAGTGGGGTTTGAGACGTAGAAGGCTTGTTCGTCAGCCAATGTCCATTGGAGATGGTTTGGCTGATTTTGTCATATTCTAAAGCCAAAAGGCAACAATCTATGACACTACTCACCTCCTGTTTAGCTTAGAGAGTCCACTGGGGACCAGTTAGTTAAGATATAATATAAGTAAGCTAGAATTTAAGCATTTTTTGTCTAACAAGTAAGTTAAAAATCTAAGAGAAAGAATAAAATAAAAAATGTACATAAACTGCAAAAAAAACTTCCTCGTATAAAGGTATTAAAATTCATAAAGGAAAAGGAATAAGTATGACCTGCAGTTCTACTGACAATCACTCAAACCTCTAAAATCTCACAAACTTCGGCAGACTAAAAATGAAACAATAAAAGGAGGAAGATCAGGGTTCAGTCTCTTTGAGAATAGATTAGATACTCTTTTTCAATGAAATATATACGAAAGAACTATCGCAGCAATTTTTTTAACAAATGCGACAGAAAACTCCTACATGGGAAAAAAAATTTAATTTTTAGGTAAAGTGTGAATAGAAAAACGTTAATACAAATTTGACCTTTTTTTACAAATAAGAGTTGCCAATACTATTCATTGATAATAATAATAATAATAACAATAATAATAACAGTAATAATAATAATAATAATAATAATAATAATAATAAAATATATATACATTATTATCATTAATTATTGTTATTATTATTAGTATTATTATTATTATTATTATTATTATTATTATTATTATTATTATTATTATTATTATTATTATTATTACTGTAATTATTATTGTTATTATTATTATTATTATTATTATGATTATAATTATTATTATTATTATTATTATTATTATTATATATATAATATATATATAATAATATATTTATATTATTATATATATATTATATATATATAATAATAATAATAATAATAATAATAATAATAATAATAATAATAATAATAATAAAATAGATATATATTATTATCATTAATTATTGTTATTATTATTATTATTATTATTATTATTATTATTATTATTATTATTATTATTACTGTTATCATTATTGTTATTATTATTATTATTATTATTATGATTATAATTATTATTATTATTATTATTATTATTATTATTATTTTTATTATTATTATTATTATTATTATTATTATTATTATTATTATTATTATTATTATTATTATTATTATTATTATTATTATTATTATTATTATGATTATTATTATTATTACTGTTATTATTATTATTATTATTATTATTATTATTATTATGATTATTATTATGATTATTATTATTATTATTATCATTATTATTACTATTATTATTATTATTATTATGATACAAAATTTGTCACTCAGTCGAAATCAAACACCTCTCCCATATAAAGAGTTTTAATCTCTCAATAACCATTCAATTTTTATGTCATCTATTTTTTACACCAGATCCTGTAACACACCTTTCACCAAATCAGTTCTGCTTCGCATTCCTTGACAATCACACAATCACAGAATTTGTCTCAAGTTCATCTGGTACAGCACATCCATAAAACCTGACCTGGTGGACTTTTTTCCCTTTCGTACAAAGTTTTTCAAACAATTATCTAAATGGCAAGTAAATCACTTAAAGAAAGTTCGAGTGTGCCTGTGAAATGAACGTCAAATACCTTCCGGTCTTTTGGCTGTGCAAGACGGCGGCACAAAATCATTACCAAAGCCATCTCCGCTTAAGCGGCTCTTGGGCTTATTCATTGTTTACATGAGTAACCCACTAATGAGATGAAGAAATCCATGGGTAGCTCGAAGACAAATACCGAATAGAAATGCCAACGACGTATCTACAATTGGAAAACCTCCATAAGATATCATTGTACCTTGTATCGTGCCCACACGGAATGGGATTATTTTCAACCGTTTGGGGAAATTTTGTAGAGACAAATTTCAAGAAAAAAAAACACGAAAACTCTTCTCCGTACGATACTTTCAATTCAGTTAAATGTGTTAGATGCAACTTCTGCTACAGGGAGTCAATGATCAGAAGGCTACTATTTCCATAGTGAGTGATCCCGGCCCATTGGCCCCAAACGAAGGTAAGTTATTACCAACACCTGCATTGCCCCGAAAGGCACTTGGTGTCGTGTTATTTAAAGAAAATACTTTTCATCTCTAAGGCGAACGGGAAAGAAAGTTTATTGCCACTACACACGGTCAATGCTATCCATTCACTGTTATCTCAATGAATCTATGATCACTGCGACGTGTTCGTTAAGATGTTACAACTATAGAATTTGTAGAGCAGAGAAGTATCCGTATGCACACTGAACTCATTATATTGTTAAAGCTACATTAGTTATACACCGCTGCAAAGAGGCGCGTACCTGGAAAAAGGTAAGTATCCAAAGACGGTCGAACACCTGCAATTCTAAATAGTTCGCACAACGCACCACAACGAACTTACGGCGGAACGACACCAATCGGACACAATATACAAACGGTACTATTCCTAGAATAGGTTTGCGGTTTTATAAATAGGCTAGAAATTTGTAAATTAATACACAAACGGGATATAAATCGTTCCGCATAACTCGTGGTTTTTTGTCACTATTATAAATTAAACATTTACGAAGATTCGGCAGATTACACTCAAGTTAACGTATCTCACAGGTAGACTTGTATGTTGTTCTACTGTAAACTCTCACCGTAAACTGAGCAATGGATCGCCTTGCAACAATAGTTGGTTCGGCTTCAAACTTGTATCTATATTGGAGTCTCCCCTTCAGTTGGCTAGTAGTGATGCTTCATAATTGCCAACCCGCGGTGAGAGGGGGGAATGGGAAAAGTAATACGAGAAGAAATGATCCAAGATAAGCAAAAACAAAAAAACAAAATTATAAATAAAAGGGTTTTTTTTTTTTTGGATTCAAATGTTTGAAATAAGATCTTAAGATGAAGTTGGTTATGCTTAAATAATGGCCGCGTTATCGGAGCGCTTGTCGCGAAAATAAAAGTAAATAAACGCATAATGCGTTAGTGAAATTTGTCACAGACTCATCGTAACAGTGTACGACGTGTGAAATGGCCATAACCATTTCCAGTCTCACATCCGGATTAAAGAGCTATAGCGAAAGTGATATGAGAACCGCCAAAGGAGTTAATTCAGTTTTCTGATCGGATCCTTCTGTCTAATGAGTTTAATTGCTCTTTTCGAATGTTTTCTTGTGTTGTTATCAAATCTGAATCAAGATAGCTCACCAATTCATTCGGATATTCAAATTCGGACATAATCCAACAACAGCAAACTGAGACATCCGTCTACCAGGAATATGGGACAATTTACACGGAAACTTTTATTATTATTTGAAATGGTGTTATAAAATCGGACAGCTGTAGCCGGCGGTAACTACTTCGTTACCTAACTCATTTTATTTATTTTAGATGGTTTATTTGAACTACGGGGATAAGGATATTGACGCATTAGAAATTATACGCCTGTTATGAAGTTGTTGTCGATTATGAAAATACCTTCTTTTCACGTTTAATGCCGATGGTGAAATACTCAACGCAGTTTTATGCTACGATTAAGACTGTGATAAACATAACCTACTTATTTATTATTTCTTAATCAAGCAGCAAAAACATTATGTAATGTGTCGTCGAAAATGAGATAGATTTACATTATCTGAAAGATTGTTTCTTTTTTAATAACTGTAATTTTGTTGTTGTTGATAAATTATACAAATAAATTATTATTTAAATATTCTATTTACTTATTTATTTTTATTAAATACCTTTTCGATTTTTTTTAATATGTATATACCACAGAGCTCCGGCCTCTGCGAGCTATCGCTATCCAATTCCTTGGCATCTTGGTCTAACGGTTTTTCATAAAAATCTCATTCCTATTGTATTTTTAATACTCCTCTAAACGAAGCTCTTTGTTTCTATTTATTTAATAGACCTAAAATTCGATTGTCTTCTTTATCAGCACGCCTGAAATTAGCTTACAGCGCGAACTGCTATGTTTTTAGCTTTGGCTTAGTAATTTTCAACTTTGTGTAGAATAAAATACCTCATTCTAAGACTCGACAAAACGATTTCAACCAATTTTTCTTGATACACATTTCTTTTCTCTAAGGAAGTTTCATTACGAAAGCAAATGATAGTAATCGCTTGGTATCAGGTTAAGTCGTGAAGGATGCATCTAAACTTAACATCCAAGTCCGAGTTTCTGGCGGGTCATCATAGATGTGCTATACGTGTTATTCTGATGGAAGACAACATCACTACTGTTGAACGAATATCGTTGGGCAAAATAATATGTGTAATAAGGTAATTTTGTAATAATGTAATATGGTAATATGGTAATATGGTCATATCGTAATATCGTAATATTGTAATATCGCAGTATTAATATATCGTAATATTGTAATGCGTTATATCGGAAAATCGTAATACCGTAATATCGTAATATCGTGACATCGTAATATCGTAATATCGTAATATCGTAATATAGTAATATCGTAATGTCGCAACATCGTAATGTCGTAATATCCTAATGTCGTAATATCGTTAAGTCGTAATGTCGTAATATTGTAATATCGTAATATCGTCATACCGTAATATCTTAATATTGTAACATTATATCGGAAAATGGTAATTTCGTAATACTTTAATATTTTAATCTCGGAACATCTTAATATCGCAATGTCGTAATATCGCAATATTATAATATCATAATAACGTAATATCATAATATCGTAATATCATAATACCGTAATATTACAATGTCGTAATATCATAACATCGTAATGTTGTAGTATTGTAATATCTTAATATCTAAATATCGCATCAGTCTAATATTGTAATATCATAACACCTTCATGTCATAATATTGTTGAGGTATCATCAGTAAAATTGTAAAAAGGATGGCTTACCTCCTTTGGTGGATGTTTTGCTCGTTCCTGTGGACGTTCCTGCTGGGGGCCGTTTATCGCTTGAGTGGGTGGCGCAAGAAATGTGTCCTCGCAACTTCCTCCGGCTGCGTGGGAGCTCCCGGACGGGACACTCTGCTGTTGCGCGCTCCTTGACAGCGAGGGTGGTCCCTGGATGTTCCCTCTGGTGCTCTTTGCTTTTTATTAATGAAACCGCCAACTGTTTACCTTTTCAATTATGGTTTTATTGGTTACGTTTGAAATTTAAGTTGAGTATAAATTGTTGGACTAGCCTTGGCCTCCTAAGTTTAGCCGGCCAGCGGTTCGCTCTTTGGAACCTGACTGATCTATGACCAGCGGTTCGCCCTTCGAAACTTGACTGATCACGAAATTGCAAATTGCCGCCCTTTTATTCTTTTTCTCGTTGAGATTTGTCAACGTTTTTAATGCAAAAATTCCAAGAAGCCCACACAAGATTTTGTGAGCTTCAATTGGAATTTGTTCTGAGAATTGACTAAAGGTTTAGTCGGATAGGTTCCTGGAAGGGAAATCATGAAATGCGTTTTGAATTAAGCATTTCATGATGTCAGGATTTTGGGAATTGAATCAATGAGCGACGAATTAACTTTTGGTTTAATTTATCGCTCATATGATTCAATGTGGAATTTGGATTTGGATTATGGGAGGTATTGGGGATTTGGGTGGGATTATTGGTAATGTTGGGGATTTGGATGGGAGTGGCGATTTAGGATCGCTACAATATTATAATATCGTGATATCGTATTATCGCCATCTCATAATATTGTAATATCATATTACCGTAACACCGTCACGTCATAATATTGTAATGTCGTAATATCGTAACATTGTCATATCATAATAATGTAATATCGTCATGTCATAATATTGTAATATCGTAATATCGTAAAACCGCCATGTCGTAATATCGTAATGTCGTCATATCGCACAAATTCCCAAAGAAAAGTAGATCAACCGTTCCACAGCTGATGATGAATGGCCGGGCCCTCGAGGCTGGGGAAAGTTTGAAATTGCCGGCGTCACGGTCTGTGGGAATGTATCATGGCATAAACACGTCTCGAGTACCGCCAAATCAGCCTCGGGAAAACTGAGTTATCTTTTTAGAGCTAGGAAATATTTTACTCCGGCTCAACTTCTTCTCCTAAATAAATCCCAAATTAGATCCGCGCTCGAATATTGCTCTCATGTTTGGAGCTCGGCTCCTAAACATACCCTCGACCTGCTTGAGAGCATACAGAGACGAGCGATCCGCCTGATCGGGGACTCGGCGCTGACGTCGGGACTAAAGTCGCTATCACATCGAAGGCGCGTAGCCGACCTCTGTCTGTCTTACAGATATTATCACGCGCACTGTTCTTCGGAGATTCTTGGTATTGTTCCACGCAATTCGGCTTATATGCGCTCCACAAGACAATCCGATGGATCGCACCCGTTTGTGGTTCATCTCCCGACGGCGCGAACATCCCTGCATCAGAACTCGTTCTGTTACAGAGCGGGGAAGCTGTGGAACTCCCTTCCCTCGCGAGTGTTCCCGGAGCGTTACAACCTGCAACTGTTCAAAAAGAACTGCAACAGTTATTTGATGGCATCTAGGGGCGCCCATTCGGCGCTATAGGTTCGCTTCTCCCAAGAGAAGTCTAATAAGAAACATAAAAACAAAAAAAAAATCGCATGCCGTATGTCGCACCTCGTACATCGCATGTCACATATTGCGTGTCGTATATTGCATGTCGTAAATCGTATGTTGTATATCGCATGTCGTATATTATATATCGTATAGCGCAGTCGAGACTGCAGCAGTGCAGAATCAAGTGGTGACTCAATGATCTTGTATAACTTGGTATCATCGGCGTATATGGACAAATTGGAATTCTTAATGACCTTATCGATATCATTAGTGGGCAGTATAAATAGGAGGGGACCCAGGTGGCTACCCCGAGGGACCCCAGAGGCGGCAAGGAAGGGGTTGGATATCATGGACCTGAAGCGAACGGAATAAAGTCTATCCTTTAGATGGGAAGAAATCTTTATCAGCACTGTAGGATCGAAACCGACGGCGGATAATTTGGAGAGGATTAGATTGTGGGAGATTTTGCCGAATGCTTTACTGAGGTCAGTTGAGACCATATCGACCCCGTAACTGTGTTATAACGCTGAGAGTGAAAAGGAAGTGAACTCAACGAGATTGGTTGTAGTTGATCAGCCATTGAGAAAACGATGTTGCCTGTGTGAAATAAAAGATTTCCAACGAAAACTAAGAGATTTGTATAGAATGATTTCGAAAATCTTAGGTAAGTGGGACAGTTTGGCGTTGGGGTAGTAGTTCGCAAAATGGTTCTTGCGACACTTCGTGTGGATGGGGGTGATGAAGGAGATTTTCCAGATGTGGGAGAATACGCGAGAGAGTGAGAGATTAAAGATCAGTGAGAGGGAGCAGAAAGAATGGATGAGCATTTTTTGAGGAGGATTGCAGGGATTCCACCAGGGCCCGGAGTATACTCGCCTTTGAGTTCTAGTAGCTTGGATTCAATTAAGGTCGGATCAAAGGAGTTGTGGAGAAGGGGCCCGAGGGAAAAGTTAGGTAGGTAGTTAAAGTATGACGAGTCAGGAACAATGGAGTCATTAGTGAATGACTGCTTGAATGAAGTAGCGAAGAAGTTGACAATAGTAACAGGATGAGATGAGGTATGAGAGTTTAACGTAAGCGTTATGGGGTATCCGTCGGATCTACGTTTATGATTGACGAACTGGAAGAATGTTGTGGGATCGTTTTTGGGATTGGCCTGAGTTTTGGTAAGATAGTTGCGATAAAAGGAGTTGTAAAGTTCCGTGAATTGAAGGTAACAGCCAAGAAAGTTGGAGTAGTCAGGTATAGTTCGATTGCGAGAGAAGCTGATCCATGACATATTCCTTTTATTACGCAGGGAGCGAAGCTAGTGATTGTACCACGGAGGGGAAGAGTTTGGTGTTCTTTGTCTACAGTAGGGAACGAATAGGGAAATAGGGTAAAGGATTTCGGTATATAAATGGGTGATGGCATCTTCAACGGATAGGTGATCGTATTTGAACGAAAGCCGGCCTAGATAGCCGTTGATGGAGCGAAAATTAGCTTAATGGAAATCGTAAGCGCAGTGAATGGGATGGGGGACAGATGGTGGCGAGTGGACTCGGAAGGAGGCCACGAGAAGAGGGGGCGGTGGTTGTCTATAGATGTAAGGGGGAGGGGGCTGGGTGAGATGTATTGATAGGGCCTGTTGTAAGGATGAGGTCAAGCTGCCTACCCAACAGGTTTCAAACGTTGCTGATCTGACAGAGACAAGAATCATCTAGTCGATCGATGAAAAGACATTACTTGCCCGAGGTGGGGTGGGAAGTGAAGTGTGAATGATCGTCAGATAAGATAAGCCCAATTGAGTTGGGGGAGATTAAAATCTCCGGAGATGATGATGTTGCCCTCGCAATTACTCAGCTCGATTATTTGGTCGATAGCATTGAGAGTTAGCTCGTAAACTTCATGGGATGGCAGGATACAGAAGCACATGACAAAAATTGATTTCCAAGGAAGAGTGATTTTGACAGTCACAAAATCCAGCTTGAATGAGGTAGGTAAAACGACAAGTGACGACTCGAGGCTGTTGTGGACAGCGATGAGCACTCCTCGGCTTGGGGGAAAGGTCAGTAATATAATTGGGGAGGTCGTCGCAGAAGATGGTGAACGTGGGCGGAAACAGTTCCTGGTTATGTATGCTGGGGATTAAGTTTGTTTCCCTTAAAGCGAAAATGCCGGCAGGTAGGGCATGGGACTTTTTCCGAATTGATTGTGTCTTTGAGCGAAGACCTCTTACGTTCTGATAATAGAGGGTAAGGGGTGTTATGCTGTCGGTTTTGGGAGGGGGTAGGGGGGGTAGGGGTTTAGGAACGAAAAACTTGTTGAGGACGGCCTTAATTGAAGATGTGATAACGTTCTGGACTGAACGAAGTGGCCGAAAGCTTTTAGGTCAATCCATACTTTGTGATGGGATAAATTGAAAATTATCTGGAATTCTACGAATAGATTGTGGAGAAGGGGGATGTCAGTGGGTAAACCTTCCTGTTTAATGGGGAGTTTGACACTGGTTTTGGTTTTGCCTTCATAGCAGACGGAGTCATTGTGGAGATACGCTAGAAAGAGGCGAATATGTTCATATGTGTTTCGGTCTCTAAGTTTGGACAGTTCGTAGCGGCAATCGGATGTTTGGGAGGTAAGCTGTGTGATTTTTACTGCGGGAGGGAAGACCGGGTCAAATATGGGAGGAGCACCACGGCTGGCGGTGACAGGGGGACCGATTTCCAAGTGAGGGGAACGTGATGAGTGGCTAGAATTACCTGGTACGGTAGGTGGTTGTGTAGAGTTGGGAGAGTAAAAGGACTTGAAGAATGACGGGTGTGATAGGTTAGTAGAAAGGGCTTTGAGGTACCGAGGTGCCAGCGTCGACTCGGATCACTATCTTGTTGGTACAGTTTTCCGAGCGCAGATTGCCTTACGAATCAACACGGCTGCCTTACGCAATGAGAATACCAGTAATACCTTTGGTCATGGGTTAAGACTCGCCTTCGAAGAGCTCGACGGAAGGAGAGTAAGCCCTGGGGCCAGAATGCCGGGCATAGAAGAAAAATGGACACGCCCTAAGAATACTGTCATTAGTACTGCCAACTCCATCTTAGGCAGTAGTCGTAGAGATCGGAACGACTGCTTTGATGATGAGTGCAAACTAGCGACTGAACGTAAGAACGCTACATACCGGTCAATGCAGCAGTCTCATAGGGCGCGTGTACGCGGGATAAAATACAGAGAGCTCCGAATATCTGAAAAAAGGCTTGACAGACAAAAGAAAAGTGCCTGGGAAAAAACCTTGTCTGTGAAATAGAGAAAAGTAGAGAGCGAGGTCCGCATCAGGCGGGGAAGCTCTACCAAATAATCCGCAATATGACGCGCTACACACCACGCTGCACTTACTGCAAAGATAAAGAGGGTAATCTGATCACCGATCCTGTAGGCATTCTGGAGCGATGAGAAGTGCACTTCAATGAATTGCTAAATGGTCAGCTCACAGAAGAATTGGAGGCTCCACCAATGCAAAATCAGGACCAAATGCTGCCGCCACCAAGCATTGAGGAAACATTAAAAGCCATAAGGCAGCTCAAATCGAATAAAGCCCCGGAGCTGATGACATACCAGCTGAGCTGATCAAACAAGGAGGAACAGCGTTACATCACGCAATTCATGAGATCGTGGTGCACGTATGGGAACAGGAGGACATGCCCGAAGATTAGGGTCATGGTATAATTTGCACCACACGTAAGAAGGGAGGTAAATTCATTGACAAGGAGTCAACGGGACTGGTTCTTCTAGACATCAAAAAAGCCTTTGATACGGTATGGCACGATGCCTTGATTTATAAGCTACTGAAGCTTAAGCTGCCTATGCCGCTTATCTAAATTATCCAGAGCTTTCTTCGTTCAAGAAAATATGTTGTTAGTATAGGAACCGACATATCCTCTACTCACCAAATCCACTATGGTGTACCCCAAGGTTCGGTCCTTGGCCCCATATTGTTCACATTGTTTGTCGCAGATTTACCATGTCTAGGTGAAAACATGCCATTTTCTCTTCGGGTGCCTTATTCACTAATGTCTACAACTCTTTGCAAGCAGCTCTTACAGGAAATGGAAAATAAAAATAAATGGTAATAAAACACAAGCTGTCTGGTTTTCGAGATGTAGGAAACACTGCTACCTACCAAATGGCACTAAACTCAGTATGTGTGCAGTTGATATTGATTGGTCCGAAGACTGTAGATATCTAGGTATTATTCTAGATAAAAAACTTATCTTCCAAAAACACATCACTACCACAATTGACAAAATAAACAAAGTCGTAAGAGTTATGTATCCATTAGTGTGTAGAAAGTCAAAGCTTAGCATCGAAAATAAAATTATAATATTTAAAACCATTTTTCAAGCTATACTCCTGTACGGAGCCCCTGTATGGTGTAATTGTGCTCGCACACACAAAATAAAATTGCAAAGGTGTCAAAATAAAATATTGAAAATGTTGCTGAATTTGCCATGGCATTATTCGACACATGAACTACATGAAAACGCCAACGTTAAACCGGTAGAGTTCCTTATTGACAAAATCAATCGAAACTTCTTCGTCAATTGTTCTTTTTCTGACAATGTTCTCGTTTCCCGTCTTGCGTTATCCTAAATCACTACATATGTACTCTGTCTATGAAAATTATATCGAGGTCATTACTATATAAAATAACCGGAAGCCAGTGCAATATTAGTCTTAAGATTCAAATAAGGGTTTTTTCTTGTAGTTTTCCCTTAATTTATTATTTGTTATTCATTAAAATTGTGCTATTGTCGTTATATAGATTTAAGATTATAGTTGTAAAGGAATTGCTATCCTAAATCTCTTAAGTACTAGTTGTAAAATATACCATAAATGTAATTATCTACCAAATAAAATTGAATGCGAGTCAAGATGGTGCCAATGTAACGGAGAAGAGTTCGCCACCGTTGGACATTTTGGAGATGTTCAGGATGATGATGGCAAAATTGGACGCGCGAGCTGCAGAGTTTAAGGCAAAATTGGATGCGCGAGCTGCAAAATTGGATGTGCGGGCTGCAGAGGTTAATGCAAAATTGGATGCCCAAAGGCAGTGTATGAGAGAATTCTCGGAAGCGGAAGAATCTGAGGATGAGGAGGAATTTGAGCCACATGTAAGGAAGAAACTCAGGAAGAGCAAAGATATGGCCGACAGCAGTAAGGAAGAGGAGGAAGATGACGACGATATGTTACGTGAAGAACTGAAGGATCTCATCGATGATAACCCGATTGAAGAGGACGGCACTGATGGTAAAGACACTTATGCTTCAGGCCGTTCCCCGAAACGGATTTACAATGATGATGACGAGTTGGAAGACCGGCTGGAAGACGACAACTGTGACCATATCGAAGAGACTCTTGGTTTGAAAGTCGAACGCAGAAAGCGTTCCAAGCGTCTGCGTCGTACACAGGACGAAGAAAGTGATGGAGAGGAACAGCACGTCGATAAAGGTTCAGCACGTGAGGCTATAGACGAACAGCTATTCGACGACGAAGACGATGTTGAACGCCGCTCTGAACGTAGTCACAGGGAAACTGAGGCGGCAAATCATTTCAATGATGATGAGGAATCGGAGTCTGATGCTGAGGATTTTATTGTAGACGACGAAGGAAGGCCAATTGCTGAGAAGAAGAAGAAAAAACGACTTCTAGTCACTGACTCGTGCACAGCATGAGAGTGCGATGTAACCTCATCTGTGTGTGTGCACATCCTTTCGGTGATCACCCCTTATATGGTCATCGGGGCAATGAACGAAAGTTTCGGTATTCGGTCGTTTCAGATAAAATAATCAATCGCGTTCTGAATTCCGTGGAGGCAAGTTGGGCCTCCACGTTAAATAAATACACAGGTGTACGGATTCGAAGTTTTACCATGATGATGTGCGGACGTTAAGCCTAAGTGTCAATTTCATTTAATACAGCTGAACTAGCTTTTATGTTTCAATAAGTGTTGCAGTTCTAAAACGTAATTCAAAATTATATGCGGACGTTAAGATTAACGATGATAATTTCATGCAATACAGCAGAACTGTCTTTTATGTTTCTACTAAGTGCTGTAGTTAATAAGCGTCATATAAGATCACATTTGGACCTAAATTTAAGTGATAGTCCCAGTTGATAAATAAGACCTAGCCTTAAGTTTTCGATGTGTAGTGCTGTATTTTTACTTAGTTAACGTGTGAATAAAGATACTAGTGAACTAAGAACGAGACGAACTACAGAGTTTTATTTTATGCGTCTATGGATAATAACAATTAAGTTGGGAAGTCGTAGTGAACCTGTGCCCCTGTAGCGCCTGCACGACAACATAACAATACCCTCCCACAAGCCTGGCCGGAAGGTCCTATGTGGCAGGATGTATGGAAGGAGACAGCGCGGGAGACCTGGTCTGCGATGGAGGGATGGCGTAGACCAGGACGCCCAGAGCCCGGGAGTGCCAAACTGGATGACATCGGCTCGACATCGGGACCGGTGGAGAGATTTGTTAAATAAGGCAAATACCCGATCCCAGTTGTAGTGCCGATGATGATGATGATAATAAATTTAAGCCCTTAGTTTATCAAAAAAAAAAAAAAAAAGTTTTTGTAACGAAACTAGGATGCCATCGCCCATTACCCTTTATCGCGTCACTCCCAGAAAATTAATCTCTTACAGATTAATTTTTCTTAAAGGTGGGGAGGATGTAGTGCTCCACGAAACCCTTCCATTTACCTTCCATATTTTCTTTTCCCCATATCATCCATCCACATCCTCAAATTGAATCCAATGTCAAACAAATTGAACCAAACGTTCAATCGTTGCACATTGATTCAATTCCATCAAACAAAACCCTCAAAAAAACGAGACGTGTAAACCAGATGCTCACCTATAGACCCATCATTAAAAATTACTCTTCAGAACCATGAAATGCATGTCTGCAATTTTAGGATTCTCGAAGAATCTCCTTTGGACGAATTTCCTAACAAATGTTCATTTTAATGCACGTGTATATTTTGGGTCATTAAATACCCATTTTCAGATCATCTCTTGATCCTATTATTACGCGGCCGTAGCGCAGGTAAAAAACCTTTTTTTCTGTTTTTTTTCATCTAATAAAATGCAATAAAGACAAGGATGGCGCACTGAAGTTTCATTTTTCTTCTGGATAGTTTTTAAGTTCAGTTTTTGTGCATAACGTCCGAGCGTATCGACATGTTAAATAAAAATAATAAGTAATAGAAGTGTTTCTAATTTACTGTTTCAAAAACTCCGGAACGTGACTCTTCCCTCGATTCACGAGGAAGCACGGCGGAGCGCAACAACGGTGGGACCTTTAGGGTGATGAGGTGATAATTTTGGGAAAGGTTTTTAAAGTTCTTCAAATTCAAGTCTCCAATGATACAATCTTCAATTCGTTATAATACTTATTTAAATCGGCAACCAATTTGGAATGTAAATAATTAGTTTATTCAAATTTGTTTATGTTCCAATAAAAGACCGTGACTATTTTTTTTTATTGTTGCTTTCTTGGTGTCTTCGTGAAATTCAAAGAACCGCTTATCTACTGATTTAGAATATTTAATTTAGGGGAATGTTTGCTGAATGAGAATTCAGTCCGAACTGACTCAATTGAGGTGGGAAATAATATTACGAGACTGATTTTTATGCTTTTTTAATGAATTTTTTTTTAAAGGAAGGAATGATTAAAATTGATTAGGGTTTGTAGGTCATTTTATTTATATTTAGAACTACATAATATAAAACTTTGAATAGTTATTCGCGGATATTTCCCGTGTTATATGCGGTTGTTCATGATAGCCTCTCTCTAGAGGTTAGTATTGGCGTGCAGTCTGGAAGTCTCAAAATTAACCTGGCAGCAATTTACAAAGTTTAGTTATAATGTAGGTTCTTAGTTATTAGTTGAACCCACTAAAAAAATATGAAAAATTGAATAATTAAGAGACATTTGAAAAAATTTTCGTTTTTTTTTGTTTGTCATTTGTTCGTTTTGTTTTTCCTTAGCACTAGACTTAGCAAGGAGTCATTTGGACCCCTCTGAGAAAAGTGTTGGTAAATTTTCTTCCAGAAAATTCCTCAAATATAATCTTTCCTATCTTCTGGTTTCGGAAAGTGTATATCATATACTTACAAGGGGTCATTTTGAACATTCGGATTAATTTTATTATGACCGATGAGAGTGACGGCCCAACTGATGTCAGTCTTGACGGAACTGTTTGGGAACAAATGAAAGAAGGATCCTCTTCTGGAAGACCAAAAAATAGCTTTACTTTTGACGAAAATAATGGTCTCACTGGTTACAGAAAGAAAAAAATAGTGAAAGGTAAAGTACGGAGCTTTTTTTTCTTGCTAATCAATAACCAAATTATTGAGCACATCAGATTATGTACAGAAATAGAGCTTTGGCGCGTGGGGTATTTCCCCTTTGTCCTACTTTTAGAAGTGTTCCGCCGAACACTTTAAACGCGGCTCCAAAACAAACGACACAAATCCTCACAAGAAAAATCACAACTTGTCTTTCCCTTTGTAAATTTTCCTTATTATTTTTATTCTTTTTATACTAGAGCTTGGTTTTATATGCGTTTAATACATTCATTTTACACGTCACAACAGTCACTCGCGCGACACACTCCCGATTATCATATCTTCGGCGAAAAAGGACTGGACTCTGTAACGAATTTTTTTAAACTGATTAAAATTTTCCCCAGGGGATGACACAACTCACCCGATTGTTCTCTTCCCTTTTCGTTTCCCTTGTCCTGGTGATTCTCCCTTAATCGAGAATCTCCCCCTAGAGGAGATCGCACCCTCTATCTGTGTCCTGCGATTTCCTGTTTGGTCGCAGGTCAGATGTGGGGTTGCACCCACACGCACAGACGCGGATGTTGCTGCCTGTGTGGGCGGAGATCTTCCTAAGATCGCCAGAATTTTCATAGCTTCTGCGGAATCGATTTTGTGTATATTCCGGTGTGTGGTTTATTATTCTTGCCGATCTTTGGGATCGTGGTAATTATAGTCGGTTGCGATGATTGTATTTATTTCGCCCTATGGGAACAGTGTTGGCTAGTTTATTGATGTTCGTTTCTCCGCAATGGCCTTTATTTAGGCAAAGTGCATTGCGGTAGGGTCTAGGTTTAGCCAATGGATTGTTTTACGGCAATTTTCTTATCGCCAGGGATTTGATGTTTGTCGACATCTGGCGCAGCTGTGCCAACCACTTGTGTTTATCCAGCTAATGGATCGATACACAATTTCTATACTGGGTCGTGTCCTTCGATCGCCGTGCAGGCGTTATGAAATGTCCATGACTTGGGGCCCACGTATCTGTGGATACGCGGGGTTGTTGACACCAGTATGAATGTCACCTAGGTGAAAGTGTGGACCATGGGGGCACGTGAGGTTAAGCCTAAGGTGAGTATGTTCCTTGGTGGAACGACAGGTGTTTCAGCCTACAGTGGTTTGTGCGGTTCGTGGAACCGGCGCAGAGCCTTCGAGAGAACGGAAACTGCCGAAAGAAGAATTATGTGCACTTTTCACAAGTCTATACGCACGAGGTGCATTCGACGCCAATAATTTGAAGTCTTCATATCTACTGTCTAAAAACTACTGCCTTTTTTAGAGAAACCCTAAGTAGAAACATTTTTCGAATATATTCCGGTTCATCGGTTTTGATAAAAGAAACGAATTCAAAATGAAAAAGTTGCTCTAATATCAAGAGTTTGGTACAGCCAAAATTGTTTAATACCAGGAAAAGATATTGCTATCGATGAACAATTATTTCCGACAAAGGCCAGATGTCGATTTATGCAGTACATTTTTCACTCTTATTTTTACAACATTTTTTATTTCGTTTTATATTCTTAGTTTCTAATTTATATGATAGACAAAAAATGCTTAAATCTTAGCTTAATAATCTTATATTATAACTTACTGGTCCTTCGCAGACGCTCTAAGCTAAACATAATAAGATTATCGTGCAATTTCCCTTTCGGCGACAAAACTTTATTTGTGGCTTTAGTTGTGATTATGTGTCTAACAAAGAAAACTACGAACAACTTTGTGCCAAATCTTGTTTTTTTGTTTTTAATTAAAATTTAACTTGACTCAATTTTTTTTGTACTTAAAAGACCTTAACTTAAATCTTATACTACCTTAATTCTAGAAAAGCTAAGTCTGTGTCAGCTGGCTGATAATGTAGTGATTCTATCGACGTTGGTAATCAGGTCTTTAATTGCCATTCAACCACCAGAACTGTTGGCGTTGTCCAACATTATCGTCCCGGTCTCTTTGGGAGATAGTCCTACTGAAGCGCAAGAGCTCTTCTTCGGTGCGCGCCACTTCCCGGCCGTAGCACAATCGCCCGTCTATGGATGTTCTACTTAGATGATAGATCAGCGGAATTCCGGATCCATCCTGTATAAGCTCATTCATGTCCAAATCAAGAAAGGCCTCTGGTGGAAAAAAGCCGCTCTCAAAGTACAGAGTATTTGGATAATCATCATCATCATCATCATCATCATCATCATCATCATCATCATCATCATCATCATCATCATCATCATCATCGGCACTACAACCGGGGACCGGTCTTGGCCTTATTTAGCAAGTCCTGGGGCTTGTTAAATTTCCATAATGATTTGTTTTTTCTGGGCAAGGCCATTAGTCTTGCGCAGAGGCTTCCCGACGGGGAATCGAATCCTGGTTTCCCACGTGACAGGCGGGTATTCTAACCACTATACTATCGAGGAGCCATTTGGAAAATTAAGTCATTGGACAAGCTTATTGCCCTCGAAACATGTCCTCTGATTAATTTAATTATAAAATTATCCGCACTATTTATGCAGGCTTCATTATATAAAGTCTTATTCGAGTAGTACTTTTTATAGTCCGATTCCGGTGTTCGATATGATCTGAGACAAGTTCTGAGACACTTCGTTTCGAACACCATCTGTGGGGGTAAAAGTGAATTGCCAGACACGGGCACTAGTTCACTTTTAGCCCGCCGAGGGAAGGACAAAACATAGATCGTACAAAGCGAAAATAAAAACCCTTGATTTGATTAGTTGGTTAAAAGCACATTTTATTTTTTTCTTATGTTTGGTATCAGCACATACCCCTAGCACACATTTTGATGTTAAATAGGTTCGATTTAACAGACTTTATTCTTTCAGTAAGGCTCCTCGATAGTACAGTGGTTAGTATACCCACCTGTCACGCAGGAGGCCGGGGTTCGATTCCCCGTCGGGGAGCCTCTGGCGCAAGACTTATGACCTTGTCCGGAAAAAACAAATCATTATGGAAAATTTAACAAGCCCCAGGACTTGCTAAATAAGGCCAAGACCGGTTCCCGGTTGTAGTGCCGATGATGATGATGATGACTTTTTCGGCAAAGTTTATTTTACACTTAATACTTAAAGTTTATTTTACACGTATATAGGCACATAACATATAGTAATGGCCCGGAACATTATTACACAAAACAAAATGCCGCCAAATGTTGCTTATTCCTCTGCGGCTGTTGTATTTGCCATATTTCACAAGTGAATGCAAAGTAATGTTAAGTATTCATTTAGTTTATAATTTACACCTCGGGTATAAAGAACTTTTTAATAAAGTTTGCAAAACACGTACAAAAATAAAAATGGAACTTAGTTGGAAAGAAAACTCAACGGTGATGTCACTTTACTCCGATTCTCGACTACTGAGTACACGGTTTGAGGAATGAAATTTTGCTTTTACGTTGAAGATGACTCGCGACACGTGCACTCTCAACAGTGGTTGAAATTCGACTGTAGAAACGTGTGTGTATACGGCGGGGGATGAAATTTGGCCCTGCGGTTCTGTATAACGATCAACCAATAGAGATTGCACTCTCATCTGCACTCTCTCATTCCCCCGCCCATCGAGGTGAATAAACTCTTGTGGGTTAATTCACTAGTCAATGGACTTAGAGAAAATGGAAGAATCGTAAAGGAGAGCGTGACGATCCCAGAGATGGTTTTACTTTTTGCATTCATCATCATCATCATCATCATCATCATCGGCACTACAACCGGGAACCGGTCTTGGCCTTATTTAGCAAGCCCTGAGGCTTGTTAAATTTTCCATAATGATTTGTTTTTTCCGGGCAAGGTCATTAGTCTTGCGCCAGAGGCTCTCCGACGGGGAATCGAACCCCGGTCTCCCGCGTGACAGGCGGGTATACTAACCAGTATACTATTGAGGAACTTTTTGCATTCAACGAACGCAAAATCAATGGTGACCGAATGACCCAGTTTGGTTATTGGATTGATCTCAGAGTGCAATGCATGTGTGGCTTCATGACCCGTCTTAAAGTCAGTGGCTATTCGAAATAATGTTGTTGGCGTCTACCCATTTTAGTAGAGCTTTGTTAATGGTATTTTCAAATACATTAGTGATGTTTGGAAGTAAACTATTCGAACGCATGTTCATTGGGTTTGTACAGTCTTTGCCCTTTTTTTTTGGGATGGGCTGTATGATCGCCGTTTTCCAACGCGCGGGAAAATATGCATTATTCAACGCGTTGTTAAACAGGACCGTATATATATATATATTGCCATTGGGGGCAGGTTTTTGAGTACGATGTTAGGTACTCCATCTATTCCCACTGACTTTTTGCTTCTTAATGAGTCAAAGATACTCTGGATTCCTTCCCCCATAATTAAAAGGCTATTGGCCTCACCATTGGCATTAATGTCAATTGACAGATTATCGTCACTGAATTCGGTAAAACCCGGATTCTCCGATTGCCAAAGTGAAATTTCATTTCGTAAGTGCAGGTGATTCAGTAGAGTTCTGTCGTCGAGGTCGTGGTTTCGGTGGATGCTTTCATTCACCTTGTACATTTCCTGAAAGACAGCTCTCACAGCGTTGACCTTTTCCAAAGCATCTTCGATCACGAAGAGGTCATTATTGAGGATACCGTTCTCTGTATCTAAGCCAATCTTGATTAACAGATGCCTGTTTACGTCGGTACGTGGAATTTGGAAACACTGAATCTCGTTTTGATTATTTCTCCTGAATACTTTATTTATCTGTGGGAACATATTCGGGTTATAAGGCTAATATCCTTGCCCGGAAAAACAAATTATTATGGAAAATTTAACAAGCCTCGGGACTTGCTAAATAAGCTCAAGACCGGATCCCGGTTGTAGTGCCGATGATGATGATGATTCGGGTTATTATTTTTTATAGCTCGAATTCTGTTGTTCCAATACAAATTTGTTGCTAATCTGTAGTTAGCTTTAAGTAATTGTTGGAGGTTTTTTAATCGGGAGTTCAGGTATATCTCCTGGTCTTACCTGTCTGTAAACTGTCTCTGTAATTGTTTTAGTTTTAATAGCATCCCGATGTTTTTCTTGTGGAGTGCGTTTATTTGTGTGTTTCGGTACTCGTTTATGAGAACTGTAACTCTTGTTGTGGGAATTGTTGTGGCCATTGTTCGTTGTTTACGGTTCCGTCCATTTGTTGAATGTATTTATCGATTTCGTCATTTGCTATGTTTCTGTTTATTGGCAGATTATAGTCATTCGATCGAAGTTCTCTTGTTAATGATCTGGTGAACCGCGGCCATCGCATTTCCCCGTAGTTGTAGGGTTGCGGGATCACGAATTCCTTCAGAACTGCCAGATCGTTCGGAAGCTTTATTTACTGCCGTGAATGCACAGTGGTCACTGTCGTATTCAAATGTCCGTAAACAGTTTCTGTTTCGTCTGTTGGTATTAAGTAGTCTCAGTCGTGAGTCAACAAGCAAGATGTCTAAGAACGATCTACCTCTAGGGAACGATGGATATTCCGTAGCTAGTAGGTCAGTTTATGTTCTATATGATACAGATCTAACCAACCAACCAGCTGATTTCCTCTGGGATAAGATATATGATTTCCCCAATTTTTATGCTTGGCGTTTATATCTCCACCTGGGGTAAAATATTTTTTGTCCAGAAGCAATTGTAAGCATCGTAAGAGTGTCTCGAGCTCTGCTATGAAGAGATTATGCTGGCGTTCCTCAGGTGCGTAGACCGCAATCGCATACAAACCCCTTCCTTGCTGAAGGGGTATGTGTACGATGCAGGCTTCCAGCACACGGAACCTGCGCGCTTCTCCACTATATATAACTTTATGATGGATTCCTTTTTAAATAAAGATTGCGACACCTCCCCCTTGAGAGGAGTTAGATCGATCTCTCGTATAATATCTTTAGTTTTTATGCCCTATCTTACGGTCCTTGTTTAACTTTGTTTCCCCCGCCAGAAGTATATCAGGATTTTCATCTTGCAACAGGTTGAAAATTGTGGCTCTTCTCTTAGTTCTTATTAGTGAATTTACATTCACGATAAGAGCTTTGATTGATGTTTTGGTTAGAGGGTTTATATTGACATTTTATTTAGACTGGACTAGTGCGAGTAGATCTCATTTATTTGACTTTGAAGCGGTGTCATCTATCTCTGCGGATTGAGCAGGATTGTGAACAGGTTTGCGTGCGATATTATTTCAGTCTGTGTCGGGATATTTGTGGCTACCAGTGTTGTAGTCTGTTTTGGTGTTCTCCCGCCTACCGCAGCTTCTGCGTACAACCGCTGCGATATTACAGGCATTGCTGTTGTACGAGTTGTCTCTGTGGTTTTTTGCCGAGTCACACTTGTCGACATTAATTCTTGGAATTTAGGACATCCTCGATTATTGGCGGGATATCCCTCATTCCGACACACTGCACACTTTAGAACGGCTTTGTCTTCTACCCTTTCTTTTCCCAGAGGGAATTCTTCTGCCCTATGGTCCTGTCCACATTTTTCGCAAAGATGCTGCATTTCAGCGTTCCCCACTGCGTGACCAAACCTTTGGCAGCGGACACATTGCAGAATGTCTCTTCCTTTATTTAATTCGTCCCATGTGACAATTTGATGATCCAGGACTGACATTTTTCCTAGCGCACCAATCCTGCTGCTCGGTGATAATTAGATCAAAAAGAAAGGTAGTTTCCGCCTTTCCATTCTCGCCTTGGTTGTGGTGGACGGTCTTACCGCGGTAAATTCAAGATCTTCGTGCTTCAGTTTTTGAAGCATTTCGAGCAGAGCCCCCGGCCCTTTAATAGAACTGTTACGCTCTTCGTTTGTTTCGGCGTGAATTCCGCGGTGGCCCTTTTTAAAACCTCTTTAATTTTGTCGTGGTCTGCCATCACATAGGTTTGTTTGAATAGCACGCCTGTTACCTGCCAGTCTTTTAACTACAAAATTGTTTCCTATAACTAGCTTACATAGACTTACCAGTTCTTTACACTCAATATCTATGGTGTTAATTGGTGGCATATTTATTTTTGAGTTTTGTTGTTGTTGATTTGCTGCTGCTGTGCAGCTTACTGTTTCGGTGGACGATTTGGTGTTGGTAGTTGCTGTTGATGATGATGTTAATGTTGATTTGCTGTTGATGTTGGCGGACTTTTGGCTTCGGCTTTTGTTGGTTGGTTTTTTGCTGATCGAGCGCCGCTATCGTTTTCTTCCAGCGTCTCTCTTCAACCCGTGCTTCTGGCACCGCAAGTTTTGCGTCCAATTCGCTTATCTCCGCTTCTTCATCCTCAGACTCTGACGATGCAAGAGAAGAGAATGCATTATTTATCCCATACAAGTTACAGTTGGAGGGGAGGAGACCTTACTGTCCTCCATCGTGAGTTTCGCGGCTTTAGTACACGTCACAATGGAGTTTTTTTGGAGCACCTTTTCTTTTGTGTGTTGTCGCGTTTTTTTCTTCGTCCGTGATCATGCCGGTACTTTCCAGTTTGTTTTCATTTAAAAAAAATAAAGTGACCAAAAGCCTGCCTGTACGAACCTTGACGCAGCTCACTTTCACTTTGTCCGCAACCTGCACTCGAACTCGTCTAGCGCCGATTGAGAGTCAGTATTTACACTCGCTCTAAATGATGATTTAAAAACTGATTGCTTAACGAGCATTATTATTTGTTTTGTTTTTCATGCTTGCGACCGAGGTGATATATTTTAATCGACTGTTAATTTGTTTTTCGCACCTCACTGACGTGATTTTTTATCGGCCTTTATTTTAATTTTATTTAAATATATATCTTATGAATGGTGTGGTTCCCCAGCGTTGCATACTATCACCGTATTTTCATCAGTGATTGATCATCCAACACTTTTTCCACTTCTTTCCTAAGGGTAGCTGGGTTATTTGCTCTTATTCTTCCACGTGTCTCAGCGAAACTTTTATAACTCTTTCGAAACAGCAGTTTCCTCGCATTTTTCAATACACTACGAGATACGCTAGGAGACTAATGCGACTGGCAACACTTTACATGAGCAGGCAACGCTGTTGCTATCAGTTTCGTATGGTAAGTAATTTAAATTCCGTCTTTGACACAGTATTATCTTAAACTTGTAGCAGTTATTACGTGAGCAATGAGAGCATTCGAAATGAAGTAGTGTTTATGAAGTGCGTCACGACTGTGGACCAAAACAGGCATGAGGAACGTTGTGTCTTCAAATTTTGTGTAAAGCTAGATAAAACCATTATTGTAATGTACTTTTTTTTGTTTTTGTTTTTATTACATTTCTCTTGGGAGAGGCGAACCTATAGCGCCGAGTCGGGGCCCCGCGATACCACCAAATAACTGTTGCAGATCGTTTTGAACTGTTGCAGGGTGTAACGCTTCGGAAAAGCTCGCACTGGGAAGGAATTCAGTAGTGCTCTGAAAAGCCCTGCCATCTTCGCCCTCATATATATATTCAAATCCTTACTACTAAACTTAAATTCCTGATAAACGCATCAAATGCTCGTTTCAAGCCAATCAACAACTCCACCACCCAACTAATTCACAAATCCATTCTCAGGATCTAACAAAATTCCTGATAAACGAATCAAATGTTCGTTTATCGCCCATACAACCAATTCCCCATAATCCTCAAATTAAAACAAATGCATGGTAAATTGAACCAGATGTTCAATCACCATACCATAATTCCAGTGGATATCTTCATATGCCCTGCACATCCCAAATTTCCAGGAATTCGCTTAACCGAATTCCTACAGAATTCCCAGTACTCGGCTCCAGCCGAAGTGTTTTTCGAAATTTTACTTGCTCCATGCCAGATGCGGTCAAACGCTTTGGAGATGTCCAATGTGACCGCTCCTGACTCGCCATTCCTCCCAACCGCAGATATATAGTTTATAAGGGTCAAAAGGTCTCCCGTGGACCGCCTGCCTCAGAATCCATATTGGCGATCATTCAGAAGTCCGCTGCAGTCCAAATACTTAATTAACGGCATTGATGACTTTTTCCACCCAACATAGACAGTAATGCTATAGGCCGGTAATTGTGTGGAAGACACTTTTTCCTCTTCTTTTGTATTGGCTGAACTCGAGCAACATTCCAGCAGGTAGAAAATGTTCTCCGTTCATAAGATAAACGGCGGAGCCTGCCAAGCACTGACGACAGTTCTGGAGCCCAGTTTTTAAGGACTACTGCTGGTATTCCGACCGGGCCGGTTGATTTCTTACAGTAGAAGACTTCCACGTAGAATGCGTTGAATAGTACGGGGGAGGAATCTCACATGCCGAATCGAAGACCGTACCGGCATTATCACAGGTGGTTTCAGAAAACCGGCTCGCGGAAAATAAATTATTTTAAAAATGAATAGTAACAGTAGACCTTCTGGAGACCTATCCAGAACACAAATGTTCAGATTGTTTTTTTTTTTTACACAAATGCGTGCACATTTGGGATTTGGAGTACTTTTAAATATTAGAGCACAGCGCGAACGGAAAGAAGAGGAATTGCATAAGGAGAGGAGGTATCGATGTATATTGGTCTTAAATGCCTGGACATCACAACGACGAGGAAACACATGATCAGGTAGAGCATTCAACATTCACGTGGATCGGCTAAACTAATAATAAACGACTCTCTATATTTATTTGTGCGCCTGAAGTTGATTTTCAACGTGAACTGATGCACATTCACAGATTGATGGGTATCGCGGGAAAATGTCTGAAGGCGCGGAACACATTCAGGAAGTTCAGTTGAGCAAAGACCGTGATAATACCTATAGAAAAGAGACAGGCACGATACGTTGCGCCTATGTTCTAACGATGGAATTTATCGACTCACAGCTGGGTCAACAATAAGTTTCACTGCTCGTTTTTACATTCTATCGAGCACGTGTAGTGCAGTTCTGAATGCGCCTGACCAAATATGGGAGTTGAATTCCATTTTGGGACGAATATACGCCTTGTAAATAGTGGCCAGGTTGGATGGAGTGAAGTATTTTTTACATCTCTTAAGGAACCCGATTGTTGAGGTAGGAATTCAGTGTATTAAGCATAACCTGCTGATTGGTGTTGTCGTTCGAAGAGTTTGGTCTGGAATGTTCATATGAGTATGAGAAACTCAATGTGCTATCATCAGCAAACGAGTGGATTGAGTTGTGGGTAATTGTCAAGAGATCATTTATAAAGATGAGGAAGAGAATGGGTGAGAGTACCGAACCTTGGGGAACGCCTGCATTCATTTGATGGGAGGCAGATTTGATACTATCAAGAACAACACCATTTGAACGGCCAGAAAGATAGTCTCTTATCCATTGGATCAGGGAATTGTCCACTCCATATGAATTGATAAAAGGGCTGGATGCCTTCTCTGTCGAAGGCTTTCGAGATATCCAGTGCTACGACCTTGCTTTCGCCGAAGTAGTGGATGGAATGGCTCTACTTTTCGGTAAGGCACGCCATCAGATCTCCTGGGGACATCTTTCTACGAAAACCATATTGGCGGTCATTGAGGAGGTCATTTGATTCCAGATATTTCGAAAGTTGACGGTTGATAACAGATTCTATTACACTCAAGAGAATAGAAGTTAGTGTTATGGGTCGATAAGAACAGAAGGACGATTTGTCGTCCTTTTCGGGAATTGGATGTTCGCTGACTTACATCTATTTGGGAAGCGGCCAGTAGAATAAGACAAATGGAAAAGTTTTCGCAGTGGTTTTGAAAGTGAAGAGGTACATCTCCTCAAGAGAATTGGGGGAATGTCATTCGGACCAGCGGATTTGTTTGCGTTTAGCTCTTTGAGTGCCCGACCAACAGTACGCGTTCGGAAGCGAATCTAGCTCATGGTGTGCTGCTTTTGCTTAAATTAAGGTGGAACTGATGTGGTATCAGGCAGCGTTGAGTTCGCTGCAAAATGTGCAGCAAGTGGATTCGCCTTCTCTATTGCAGTGGTGACTGGTCTGTCATCGACTATTAGCGAAGGAGTGGATGAGGAGATCAAATTTTGGATGTTCGTCATAAATGCCCAGAAGTTTCTACTACCTGTGGGAGAGTGTAGTATTTTTGGTCTCACTCTCTGGTCATGCAATAACTTTGCGCGTTGAATATACGCATTACAGTCGTTTCTAGCTCTCTTAAATCTTTTCCGGTTTTCCTCAGTATTGTTTGATTTATACAACCGGAAGTTCAAATCTTGGCACAAGTCCTTTTAATAGACCGAACATGAGTGGAGAAGAAAAATCGTGTGTTGAAATCTTGAATTATTTGCAACGTGAAAAGCTCCTCGATAGTATGGTGGTTAGTATACCCGCCTGTCATTCGGGAGACCGGGGTTCGATTCACCGTCGGGGAGCCTCTGGCGCAAGACTAATGACCTTGCCCAGAAAAAATAAATCATTATGGAAAATTTAACAAGCCTCAGGACTTGCTAAATAAGGCCAAGACCGGTTCCCGGTTGTAGTGCCGATGATGATGATGATGATGAAAAGCGTGCATTGTTTTTGTTTTGTTTTACTTCCAGCCGCGACGCTACATAGTGTTAAGGTGGATTTGCCTGTATCAAAGCGTGCATTGTTCTTATCGTCGATTAACATTGAGAATGATCAGCAGTGAATTAAATTTGAACATGTCGATCATCCATAAAATTTTAATACATGATTTGAACATGCTCAAAGGTGGTATCAAAGATCATGATCTGGATCACCTTCAGAGGGAGACAGAAATCTTCAGCAGTCGACGAATCTTGGATTTTTGAATATGACCCTGAGACAAAGTAATTTCTCGAAAATAATCATGAGCAAATCTAAAATCGAATCGACTTTTTGGTTGCCGGTGATCGTCCACAAAAAAGTGTGCCTTCCGGTCAAACGGTCGGTACAATCTTTTTCGAGAAGTCCTCAAAAGTCTCAGGAAAAGAAGGATGAGCGTGGCACGGCGCATGACACACGCTTGAACGCTGCGTCATGACAGTGCAGCCTGTTTTCTGCACCAATAAATTAACAGCAAAAAATATCGCTCCTATAGTTTCCCGGCTCCCCAATTCGCTATATCTCAGTCCCTGTGGCTTCTTCTTTTTCCCTCGGCTTAAAGGCCACTTGAAATAGTGTCAGTTTGGCTCTTTGAATAATATTCAAAAGAGTGTAAAGAACGAACTGAAAGACATTTAAAAAAAAGTCTTCTAGAAATCCTACGAAGTCTGTAAACCTCGCCTTTGTCGTCGCATATTTGCGAGAGGACAACCTTGATGTGTAAAAGGGATAAATTTCAGGATTACAAAAACATCATTACTACTTTCAAGAATAAGACAAACATTTCTCGGATAGATATCGAATTGTTTTCGAACGGAAGCCAGTGGCGGTTCTTTAATACATTCCCAAAGAATCGCTCATCCTCTTAAATTAACCGCCTTCCAAACCCAAGCGAGTATATGGCGGAAAATGGTGTTGTATATTCATTTAACACAACACTTACCTACTGCTTGTGGCTTCCGGCTTGGTTAAGCCCGTGAGTAGGAGGCTTAGTAGAGTCAGTCGGGTTGTGGTGCGGCTTCCGGCTGGTTAGCCGGTGGGTGTTGGATGAGCGAGGGAGGATAGGCGAAGGTGCGTACTGCCTCTTTCCGTGGTGTGCGGTCTGGCCAGGGGATTGGTCCTCGATCGGTTGATGGTGTGGATCCCGTCTTCTTGAGGTGCTGCCGCTGTACCGCTTAGATCCCACCTGTACCTTGGGTTCCCTCAGCAGCTGGTGTGAAGGTAAGGGTTCTGGATTTCAGGGGGTTCCCCTGGGGTTAGCCTTCCTCAGCTGAGGGACGTTGGCCGGGGTCTTCTCCTTTGGGACACCCTGATGGGACCCCCATTAGCCGATGGTGCCAATTGTTGTATTGGTGGTATTTAATAAAAGGCTTTTTATTTATTTTGTTATTAGGTTTTTATTGCAGATCTGTGTTGTTGAATTCTATCTGCCCTACTGGCATTCGTATTCTAATTGACTTTTACTTTTAATTAATAATATATAATTTAATTTACTTGATTTTGCCACTTCGGCTGTCGGATTCTAATTGATTTTCCTGCTAACAGAACTCCCTTTTTATATCTAAACTCTACATCAAAATTCTCATACCTTCTCACGGTCGTAGCTGTCCTTCAGACAGACACCCGACGCTAGTCTCAGTCGAAGGCCATGTCAACGACGATGGGAACTACAACGTTGCACTTTTTGCCACGAATCATCCCAAGACGGTAACCTTACGCCTACTCTGGCTGTAGTTCCACCCCAAGGCCATTGGAAAATTGCGATTCACGATGACGCGAATCTGATTTGCCCATAGCAAAATAGTATGCATGTGCCTGGGTGGAATCACCTTGAAGGTGATGTGGTGTTAGGTGATCATCAAGGTGATGACAATTTTTGTTTGCTTGTAGGGGATGGATGGAACGTGGGAAATGCAAAATTGCAATTCTGAGTATGCGAGTGGAAAATGGATTGCATTTCAAAGTGATGGGAATTGGATTTACCCACGGCAAATGGTGTGCAACATTAGATCTGTTGTAATTCCAGGCATGTTTCAAGTTGCATTGTGTAATTTGCATGGAATGCTATATGTTTTGTTGGCGCAAGGCCAATAACCTTGCCCGGAAAAACAAATTATTATGGAAGATTTAACAATAGGACTTGCTAAATAAGGCCAAGGCCGGTTCCCGGTTGTAGTGCCGATGATGATGATGATGATGCTATATGTTTTGAACATATGCGTATATGATACATGTTATATGTATGTAGTATTATGATTATTAGGTTTAGGATAATAACACATTGATTAATGGGTTTTAGGATAATAATACATTTTGATTATTGGAATTTTGCGTACAGCATATATGCATATACGTGTCATGTGTACGAGAATATTAGGGTAGTGGAATTCTGCGTGTAACAATGCCGAGATGAACTCAGGTGGCATTGCTATAAATTGATTACTTTCCTTCAAAAAAGTGACTGCACATAGACCATCTGTACACGAATACATCTTCCAAAATTATTTAATACCTTCAATAATTTCTTTCCTTTTAATAAATTTTCAAAAATGAACTTTTTCGTCACGCTACTTATGTGCCTTATACAGCGGTATAAACAGAGTTCGCAGAATTCTGGTCTTATGGAATTGACTTCAAACTTACTCATTGGATGAGAAAATGTCTTATTAAGCGCTTAGCGCTTATCCATTCCCTGGAGCTCCATATCGTCAACACTTTCCGTTTTCAAAATGCGACATACTCCATCACTTTTCTAATTTTATTTATTAAGGTTTAACCTCTTAGGTCCTAGTTTTTAATATCCGCATTTAAAATAAAAGCACATGAAAAGTTTTCTTGCTCGGGCCAAATTTTATTCAACCGAAACGTCGTGTTCTTTTTTTCGTGAAGCCTTCAATCATTGATTCCGCCGACGTTAAAAGTCCGACTAATTTAACTCAACCAAAACTGTATTCCTTATCTTCATAAATCCAAAAGTTAGAAAAGGTATACCGTTTCGTAGTAAATAAATCTAAAGAAGAACAAATATATCCAAAGATCGTTCTTCAGTCGAACAACACAAATGTGAAATTCTTTGCTTTGTTCTACCGCCATTATAGTGTTCATCCACACAAAACCAAACGAGACTTTCTTTGCGTAATTTCATTCTCTTTTGCCGACCGCGCTGTGTATGGACATTTACAAGTGTACATACTTCAACAAATGACTGCCAAAATATAAATATCCATTTCCGCATTAGTCACTTTTTTTTGACATAGACAATAACCGTCTTAGCGTCTATAATAAATTTTATTGAATATTAAAATAACACTCAACAGAAATAAATACTAACAAAATACGTTAACATTAAAAACAGTTTGGAAAAACATGAAAACGTACTCGTAACTTAAAAATTAAATGTCTTGAAAAGTGTTTGCCTAAAAATTAAGAATTTTATTCATTATACATTTTGCTTGTATCTCCTTTGTTCTTTTGTTTTCTTTAATTTTAATTTATAAATATCAATCAACACGCAGACTAGATACAAAAAAAAAATAATAAAATAATAAAATAAAATTAAATGAGAAAACAAAACTTACAAAAGTGAAATGACCAAACAATCCAGACATTAAAAGAATGTCTCTAATTTATAGTATTTTAAAAACATTACCTTAAAAAAGAGAAAATAAGGGAGATTATATTTAAAATAGCAAACACAAAAAAAGAAAAAAATATGAAAAGTATGTGATATTGGTTCGAGCATGAGTCGTAATAATACTGGTCCAAAACACCTGTGTTCCATTTAGTACCTAATTGCTGTTTATATAGCACACATGTGAGTAGTGAGAAGATGGCGAATGCACACAGGTAGTGGTAGGGTTTTGGGGGAATGATACATTCATTGTCAAATTTCACATTCGAATTCAGATATCCTTTGGTTAAAATACACCATTCCGTGTTCCATGTCCTCACTAAAGCCGCTCACGTCCATATAGTCTGATGTCGATGCATCGTCATCTATCCATTTGCGGACAAACCGGGAAATTTCAAGACGAGCTTCTTCGAACGTTGGACGCAATTCTGGTATCCTATGCCAACACTGAGACATCAATTCAAAAAACCCATGTCGATTATCCTTTGGCAATTCTGGTCGAGTGCCTTGTAAAACTTGCCGAACAACTTCTCGTCCTGTAAGATTTGCATATGGCGTGGCACCTAAAAAGCAAAAGTTTAGAATTAGTATCTGAAGGATATTATCTAATTTGGGGTCTTTAAATAGAAACCTAAAGTGGCAATTTCCCACAGGACAATTCCGAATGCCCAAACATCAGTTTTTGTTGTGAACTCATTGTACTGTAGTGATTCGGGAGCCATCCATCGAATGGGTAATGCTGGTCGGCGCCCTAAAGAGTCATGGCCTTTCTTAGGACTGGATAGGCCATTGTGTAAATGATTGATGAAACGCTCTCCGATGTCTATTTTGATCTTATCGAACTTAGAGGAATGTCTAGACATTAAATTCAGTGCTGCCTGTTTGTCACGTTTTTTCCGGATGGTATCAAGATCAATGGACATTCCAAAGTCACAAATTTTACACACTCCATTGTGATCGATGAGTACGTTTCTGGCCGCCAGATCTCTGTGAACGACCTGTAAGTAATAGAGTTATTATGGTAACAAATTTAAACACACATTCGAAACGGCGTAGTTTTAAGGTTCAATCAAATAGTTCAAACAGTAATAAACAATTAAAGGGCAATCTTTCTATCTTTGTATAGTGTTCATAAAATACAACTCTTCCCAAAAAAATACAAAAATACAGGGCTTCCAAGTGGGACGATTTGTGGCGGAGGGTTGTGATCGGAGATTTGCCTTAAAAAACCTGCACTGAGTCGATCTTTGAAACTATTCTTCTTGATATGGAACTTCATTTTCCACGCAGTTTCAAACGAAATACATCCAGGAAGCGTTGGTTTGACATAAAATATGGACAGAAAACAGCAATCAAAAATTCGACCCCTAAACTTTCTATTTCAATGCAGACCAACTGATTTTGATAGAATCAGAAACGGTTGCAAGCGCTTGCGATCGTGAATAGTGAAAACGTAACCAACAAACTACATTCTGATCAATGGCAGGGGCTATTAGCAATAACGTCAGTTCCCTCGCCTTCCCCCTGCCAGTGATCGACTGCGTGATACTAGCCATGACCTCGAAATATAAAACCAATGCGTTCGCCAAATTTTTTTGCCCGAATTCAACCTCAAATTCCGGTCTTTTAGAAACACCTATGATCGATCCAATACATTGTACAATATATGATGCGAAGTTTCGTTAATATGATGTCAAAAGCATTCTCCGTGAACTGGACCCGATGGAATACCAACAATCCTCCTTAAAAGTGCTGCAGAACTACCGCTGTTATAACTTTTCCCACCTGACAAAAAGCCGCTCGATATCGGTTAAAAGAAAGAGCAGTATTTCGTAAAATAACAAGCCAACTGCCTTATTGTCAATTCTGTTCAAGGCGTTGAAAAAGTCATCAATTTTGAGTTAATTAAACAGAACTGTTTACAAATATGATCCGGAATTTCTTTGAAATCCATAATATCACGCCAAGGAATTCGGACAAATGGGAAATAGGACAATTTGAATTGATTTCAATTTGGAATTGATTTCTGAGCAGAACGTACAGAGTGGCCTAACTCAGATGACCACATTTGTGTCACTAAAAAAATTAATCTTTATAAAATACCTTTTTTTGTTCAAGTGAAAATCATTTAATTTAATTTAAGAAGATTTATTCACTTCAGTTTTTGGATACGAGATCGCGCAAGTGATCGCCCTCAGCTCGAACAATACACTAAGACTTAAGTTCATTTTTCATTTTTGCAACATTTTAATTTTTCTTTTTATATTCTTAGTTTGTAAATTATATGTTAGACAAAAAATACTTAAATTCTAGCTCAATTATAACTTATTGATCCTACCCAGAGAGGCTAATAACCTTGCCCGTAAAAATAAATTATTATGGAAAATTTAACAAGCCTCGACACTTGCTAAATAAAGCCAAGACCGGATCCCGGTTGTAGTGCCGATGATGATGATGATGATGATCCTACCCAGACGCTCTAAGCTAAACATTACATGACTATTGTATAATTTTGCTTTCGGCGACATAACTTTGTTTGTGGCTGTATTTATGACTATTTGTATGACAAAGAAAAATTAGGAAAACTTTGTCTCGAATTTAGTTTTTTCTTAAAATTAACTTAATTCAATTTTTTTTTAATTTCATTTAAAAGAACTTAACTTAAATTTTATACTACCCTAATTCTAGAAAATCTAAGTCTGTGTAAGCTGGCTGATGATACAATTATTCTACCGACATTGGTATCCAGGTCTTTATTTACCATTCAACCAGCAGAACTATTGATGCTGTAAAAGGCATCGACCCTGAAACAGAACCAGAAGTTCTATTACAAACGCTACGAGAGCTTGACTGTTGCTTGACAAGCGTTGAACGCAACTAAAATGTTTGTGTTAGCAATCGAGTGGCCAACACGTACTTGGATTTCCTCCAACCGGAGAATGTCATCGGGGAAGATCTTTTCTATGTTCCGCCGACCGAGGAATGTCGTCGGGGAATATGGCGCACTTTTTTCAATGAGGTCGCTACGAATGTCTGCTGAAACAATGTGGTCTCCTGGCGTGCGCTGATGTTGGTGGTTCTGAAACAAACGCAATTTACTGCAGTGCAAAGAGGAAAGAATACCTTTTTTAAATGACTGCCACTATCACAAGAAATAATCTACCTCCAGGATACAGCAATGAAACGTGGTTGTTTTACTGTTAATAATTGTGAGTTTTATTTACTGATGCTTTTAATATATCCAGATGAAATATAGTTGCGACTGTCTTCGCCAACAGCTAATATCCAAGAGTTTATTGATTTCTCTTGACAACCAGAATTGAATATGTCAGCTAGTTGCTGACATTTGTTATTTGGTTACTATGGTTGTTCACTTGCGAATTCGCTGGTTGCTTCCAATGAACCCGCAACATTCTGCCCGCCTTCGCCAATCATTGGCGAATCTTCTGGCTCCAGTGGTCGTCCGGAGTTTGGTCGCGGGGTTAGGGTGAAAGGATGCCGATTGCGCTCTCCTGTTCTTCGCTGGAGGCCGTTATTGATCGTCACGGAATTGGCCACGCGATCTGGGTTGGAGTTGTAAAGTCGCAACCCACGATCAATGACCACGTACTAGCTGGTGATTGGTCTCACCACATCGAGACCAGTGGTGATGACGAGTGCTGGTTGATTGGGACTCGGTCTGTCCCAAGATACTGGGGAGCGCCGCCCGCCAAGCGAGACCTTGCGCAGTCCTTGGTCTATTGTTTGGTCTATTATAATAGCTGCTTTTGGTAGCGGTTGGTTTCGGTGATTGTCATTATTGACAGTAGCTTCACCACCCGTTGTCTCTGTTTCGCAATCGTGTCTTGAAGCCAGTGAGTGCTCAGGCTCATGGCTCTTCAATTCAGCGGGCGAGGGGCATGTCTGATGAATGGTCCAGGAGGGGGTTCGGTGGTAGCTGGAGGCATGTATCGCGTGTGTCTTCGGTGTCGACGTCGACGATGTCTCCTCTTTGTCCCCTGCTGGGATCTAGCATCAGCAGTCGTATGGTTGACCAGTTCCTCTGGGTCGGAGTTGTAAAGTCGCAACCCCCGAGGACCGGTCATGTAGTGGCTGGTGACAGGACTGATCATTTTTAAACTGGATGCTGTGATTGGTGCTGCTCCTGTTGGCACATGCAGCAAAGTATGATGCTTTCCCTTGCATCACCGGCACACCCTCTTCGAGAGGCAGTCGCGTATGAGGTGGCGACCCAGACAGTTGAGGCACAGTTTCTTGGTGTGTGCGACATACTTACGCTGGACCGGTTTGAGGGATCTAAAACTCTCGCACACGTAGATATGGTGTTGTGCCCCACAGAACGTGCATGGCGTCTATTGGTGCTTACTCCCTGGACTGGCATGTGATTACGTCCTGGTTGCTGGGGAGCGCCGCCCGCCAATCGGGGCATTGCACTCTTGGTGCGTTGTGCATACGCTGTTTGTGGTCGGTGCGCATTGTTCAGGGTGGAGCAGTTCCTCCGGGTTGGAGTTGTAAATTCGCAACCCACGAGTAACGGCCATATAATGTTGTGCCCCACCGCACGTGCGCAGCATAGATTTTCGTTGGGGCTTCGGCGTTGGTCCGAGCATCGGGACATGGGCCGAGTTAATCTGTGGGCAGGCGCCACTCTGGTCGGCGGCCTGCTGGTGCATACTCATGGGGAGTGTGTGTGGTTCCTTAACCGCTTGTTTGGCGGTGACTTCTGGCAGCTTCTTCGTTCCTTCAGTCGGTACATCGGATACCTTTGCATCGTTCCTCGCTGGTACTGGTGCACTGGCAGCTGCCTTTTGAACATTCTTGATGTGCTTGGCGGGGTTAGTTTTAGGTTCGGGTTGATGGCCAGGAGGCATATGCATACCAGGTGTTGTAGTAATTCCCGGCCACCAAGGTGGTTGCGCCATCAATGGCAGTAAACGACTGTTTGGTTGATAAACGGCGTCCGTCGCAGTCTTAGCGGTAGGACGGTCGGCGATCACTGCGTGCCTTACCTCAGTAAACTCCGTGGTCTCGTCAAGGTATGTGTCCTCGGCCTGGTCGATGAATCGCTCTTCAAAATATCGTTGGATGACGGTCATCCATGGAGTTATCAAGCATATGAGCTGTTCATGCCGATTCCGCATCTCATTCCTGGTCAACTGGAGGTCATGCTCTTGCGCCTCCACTGTGGCCAGCGTCGGTGGCCCTCTCTTGGTGAGATTATTGAACGTGCTCATCATATTTTCATGTGCGGTGAACTGGGCCGCCATGAGAGTTTCGATCAATGCAGCCGTTGTCATCGTCGACTTCGCTGTCATTGCGTGGGCAGATTCACTGAAAGGATTAGTAACTCGTTGATTTACTACGTTGGTATCAGCTTCCATGGAAACATTTCGTTACCGTAGCTGTTTTGTTGACATCTCCTCTTGGACTAGAACTGCCACTTTCCCGCCCGGATTCGTTGAGCTCTCTTTTAATTAGTAAAAGATTCAAATCCCAAGGAATGCCATTTATCATATCATTAATTGGGAATTTTGTATTTCCCTGTTTCTTAGGCTCGCCAGTTTCGGCTTTGATCATCAACGGAGATTGCCTTCTGCTGTCTTGGCGGTTAATTATTGTCTCATCGGTTGTGGTCTCGCGAAGGGTGAGCAAGCCTGCTGCTGACTCCTTAGCAATGGCAAGTTTTCGTACTTGTGGCCGACCGATGGTGTCGGTGGCTGTGATGGATGTGGGCGGAAGATCAGCGGTGAGGGCGTGATGTATCTCGGCGAATTTGGTGGCCTCTTCCATGTAGGTCTCACCGACAGCCGCAAAGAATCCTTTCACGAAGTAACGGCGGCCCTTAATCGTCTCTCGATTGGCCAAGTGGATTATTCTTCATTTCGCCTTCTGATGTCCTCCCATTCGAGTTGGAAGTTATTCTGGCGCATTTCCACCGCGAACAACGTTGGCGGACCTCTCTTTTCCAGATTGAGGAATGCCCCCGATATCCGTTCCTGGGCGGTGAACTGGATGCTGATTAATTGTTCCGCCATAAGTTGGTCTTTATTCCAGCAATCCTGGCCATTGTTTTGATCCTCGGCTTGACAGGGAGCGTTGTCTTGGCATTCAGGATATACTTCCACTCTGGTCAGGCTCTGGCGTTCACCCAATGCGACCTTTGCCGTTTTCGATCTGGCGTTGGTCGATGACGCCGGCATTGTCTTCGAATTTGACCGAATTTCCTCTTAAATTCAATCTCCTGGTGGGTCTTTGCGTCTAGACTTTAATGTCCCGCGACCTTGTTATATGCTGCAAGCTGGCAGCAGTGGATTGGATCCACAGACTGGATCCGGCGCGAAGGACCAGGCGGGCGGAATCAAAATGTGTGTTCAACAAGCGTTGAACGCAACTAAAATGTTTGTGTTGGAAATCGAGCGGCCAACACGTACTTGGATTTCCACCAACCGGGGAATGTCGTCGGGGAAGATCTTTTCTATTTTCCGCTGACCGAGGAATATCGTCGGGGAATATCGCGCACTTTTTTCAATGAGGTCGCTAGGAATGTCTGCTGAAACAATGTGGTCTCCTGGCGTGCGCTGATGTTGGTGGTGCTGAAACGAACGCAATTTACTGCAGTGCAAAGAGGAAAGAATACCTATTTTAAATGACTGCCGCTATCACAAGAAATAATCTTCCTCCAGATGAAATATAGTTGCGACTGTCTTCGCCAACAGCTAAAATCCAAGAGTTTATAGATTTTTCTTGACAACCAGAATTGAATATGTCAGCTAGTTGCTGACATTTGTTATTTGGTTGCTATGGTTGTTCACTTGCGAATTCGCTGGTTGCATCCAGTGAATCCGCAATAAATGATTTGAGTTTATCGCGGTAAAACCTTTCAATACAGCTAGGGCTAGACGGGAGAATCGTGAATTACCATTCTACCTGGTGCAGCTGGGCCCCGGTAGCAAAATTGGTGGACTTAGGAAAATCACTATCCTTAACCATCAAATTGTCACATGGGACAAATTGAAAAAAGGCAGGGATATAATCCAGTGTCTTCGCTGCCCAAGGTTCGGGCACCCAGCAGCAAACTGTGAAATGCAGTATCGATGCGTAAGATGCGGACAGGACCACAGCGCAGAATAATGCACGTTAGGTAAAGAAAGGGTAGACGACAGATCTGTTTTAAAGTGTGCAGTCTGTAAGAGCGAGAGACACCCCGCTAATTATCGAGGCTGTCCTAAATTCCGCGAAATACAGGAAAAAAGTTTTCACGCAACGAAAAATATAACGCCCGATAGTTCAAGCTCGACTAGCACTAAATGTAACACCCCACTTCTCGTATGTTCAAGTAACAGCTGGTAGGAGAAACACGCCAAAACCCACCACACGGGTACCGTCGCAACATACTGTGCCTCCAGAAACAGTAACACTAGCAGATGTGCTCACAACCTTGCTCGCTATTCAGACGCAGATGACACAAATGGAAAAAACAAATAAAGGAGCAGAACACGAAACTATAAACCCCCGAACAGAAAGCACAATTACGGCTCTAGTCGTGAATGTAAATTCACTTATCAGAATCGATTACGGCGAGATCAGGTGGACCTCAGGGAGCACATATAAATGTCAGAGACAAGATATTTGAAAAAGTTAAAGAATTTAAATATCTGGGAACGATACTGACGACCAGTTCGAAATGTCGAAGGAAAGTAACAAAAGACTGCATTCTGTCAACGCTAGTTGGCACCCAGTCAGTAAACTGCTATCACGTAACATAAAACTCCGTGTCTATAGACTCATAATCACACCGATTGTTCTATACGGATGCGAAACATGGGATCTCACAAAACGGGAAGAAAACTAATTCCGCGGATTTGAGAATAAAGTTCTAACGGGTATCTTTGGAGGTCAATATGACGGGGAGGCAGGACAATGGGGGAAACTCCACAACCACGAATTGAAAGAGCTATACCGCAAACCTACAATAGTGAGAGTAATCAGGTCTCGAAGATTAAGATGTGCCGGACATGTGGGGCAAATGGGCAACGATAGGACCGTGCGTAGAAATTTTGACCGTAGACCTGTGGCGGTTCCATTGAACGCCACTCTTTACCTTCCCAGTAATTCCAAAGAAACTTCTTCCTTGACCACCTAAAACCCTGGAAAACAATTTATTATGGCGGTTCCATTAGACGCCACAACTTACCTTTTCTCAATTAGCCAAAAACTTCCTCCTAAAATACTTAAACCCATTACCATTCGCTAAAGCAATTGCATTAGAATCTTCAAACATTTCCCCCAGGGACATGCTTGCATGCAACACACCATCTTCCTGAAAAACAATTCGGTTACGACATCACGTAACCAACATGAAACCCGAAACAGTCAATGCACATATTCCCCAATATATTTTGCCGCGCACGTGCATGGCATATTCCCTTGGTTTATCTGCAGGCACACCTGTCGGTCGTCCGAACGGCGGGCACATCATAGCTCACCGCGGGCTACCAAAGGAAATCAAGTTTTGCATAATGTAAATACACACACGACAGATCGACCCTTAGAGTCGCCATCGATGTGTGCACGATCGGCATAGATGCTGCACGCAGTTGCCGATCGTATAAACATCCAACGTCCTGTATACATGATCGTTTGCCCAGCTGCAGCCACTTCTTTTAATGTTTTCCTTGGTTGGATTTGTATATCCACGGTCCGCGTACTCATGGACACACAGAATGAGCAACCGAAGTAATCATCGTGTGTGTGTTCGCACCCTTGCTGAGACCAATGTGTCGAAGATCTTCTCCTATTGGTTGCCGAGGGAAGGATGAAATCCAATTTTCTCCGTTAGTAAGGGAGTCGAGATTTAACCACCATCGTGTACGTTCGCGCCACAGAGAGTCTAGGTCGGGCAACCAGTAAATAGATACGCGCCTCAAGGAGTTACAGTGAGCAGTTGTTAAGTCAGGAAGGCACATTAAAATACCAAACGCGTTTACGAACTGTGTGTTATTAAACCTTAAATTTTACCCACTAGTGAATTAAGCTTGGATTTTATTTGTACATAGCAAATGCGCTTACGAACCTTGTGTTATCTAGACCTAGATTTTATCATCTAGTGAATTAAGCCCAGATTTTTGTTTACTTATACCTGAACTGTATTTCAACTGCGTGGTAAAATAAAGTGAATTAACCATGATTTGGATGTTTCATTTCCGATAATAAGCACCGTGGCACTAGGTGCAGGACGGCCGATAGACGGGGTTGGCGTTCCGCTCAAACAACGTACGGGAAGTTTAGGGGACCTTTGTCCTAGTGGAACGTAACTAAAAGACTAAATAACCGTGAGAACACCAAGTCCCACAGACCAACCGGAAAGAGACCGACAGGACGGTCGCGACAAAGATGGGAGGACAATGTTAGGTTTGACCTTGAGGAGATCGGATCGGCTGGCCATGGAACGATGGCGGAGTCGAGTAGGTGAGATCATAAACTTCCGGGTTCCTACAAGCCAATACATAGTAATACGAGGGTTGCCTCTTATGTTTCGGGATTTGGCAACCCTAGTGTTGCAATCCGGCAATTGACAGCTCTGTCGTAAAGTTGGAAATTTTTGAGATTATACGCACTCAGAACGTTTTGACATACGAGCGCTATTTGTGTTGTTTACAGTAACTTAAAAGACTCATCTCGGCCCAAAAATGGAATTAAATCGTCAACATTTTCGTGCGATTATTTTTTACAACTTTCGGCGTGGATTAACTCAGCAACAGTGCATGGATGTGCTTAATTCAATTTTTGGCGACGAAGCTCCATCAAGGACCAGTGTTTATCGATGGTATGGTGAATTCAATCGTGGTCGTAGTTCACTCCAAGATGAATTTCGTGAAGGTCGTCCAAAATCAGTTGTTGTTCCGAAAACCATTGATGCTGTACGCGAACTGATATTGGAAGATCGTCATGTGACCTATCGTGAGATTGAGACAACCTTAGGCGTTAGTGGGACCAGCATACATTCAATATTGCATAAACATTTGACCGTCAGAAAAAATTGTTCGCGTTGGATCCCACACAATTTGTAAATCGCCCAAAAAAGGCTCGTGTCAATTGGTCGAAAGAAATGCTCACAAAATACGGTCGCGATGCTTCGAAACACGTCTATGACATCGTGACAGGTGATGAATCGTGGATTTACGCGTATGAGCCCGAAAGTAAACAGCAGTCGACTGTCTGGGTGTTTCAAGATGAGCCAAAAGCGGTTGCTGCATTCAGAATGCATGTGTTGGAGATACCTCAATCAACCCTCGTAGTAAATAGTGTTTTGGTGATGAGATGTGTCGCAACGAGGCTTGTCTCAAAAAGAGCATGGAAAAGCGGTTACTGAAAACATGTTTCTCGAGTAGCCAGTGACTCTAGATCCATGCAACGCATCATAATTGGTGACAAGATATGGGTCTATGAGTAGGACATGCAAACAAATCAACATTCATTCGCATTGCGTCACCAAAATGGGCCGAAACCCAAAGAATTGTGGGGGTACAAAGTCGCGACGCCGCACGGGCGAGAGTTCTACCTCGTCCCCACAATTCACTTAATGAAAGTTCCGCCGTAAATAGTTCACCGAGGGGAAACGTCACACGCCGCAGAAATAAAAAACGTGTCGCCAAGACACGCGGAGAAATTAAACACTGTATTCCCTTGGTTTAGTTTTATATTTATTTAATTGGAAAACACTATTGTTGGATAACTTGTTTGAATTCGCGGATTATTGTTTTCGTTTCATTTTTTATTAGATATTACGATTTTACAATGGGACGTCAATAAAAACACAACCTTCCCCACGACTCGGGGTATATTATCGGTATGTACGCGTCTCCTTGCCCACCGGAGAGCGGGAGTTAGCATGACCATGGCGGCCAGCGGATGAATATCGCTGAGTCGATAATCATCTCGTGCAGAGATCACTCGCTAATCATGATCATGGTGGTATGTGTGTGATCGTAACCATCACCGTGTTTATCGTTGCACTTAGCAAAGGATAATCGAGAAAAAAAGGAACAAAGGGAGAAGCGACCAAATGCTTCGTCCGGTAATGAGAGTGGTGTTTACGCCGTGTATCGTCGCTATAATAGACGTTGGGAAGAAAAAAGGTGCTAATGGGATTGGTGGCAGAGACGAATCCCTTGCCTGCATTTGTATATGCAGGAAAATTAGTTTGTGGCGACGTACTAAATTGATGATTGTTTGTCTATTGATGGTGAATCGCCGGTCGGCTTGTTGCAGCTGTAAAAACAAGACGCCCGACGTTGCATTTCAATTGATAACAATGGGTGCCGAATGTTTTGCATTTATGGTGCATATTCACATTAAGGAACTATTTTTAGGAATTGTATCTAACGCGTTGTATGCATTAAATGTCTTTAGAGAAGGAAATGTTTCAGGTATGGGAAATTGAAATCTGCCTGGGATTCTTGAAAAGGTAGAAAGAAATTCTTACAGGACAATATATGCGAAGAGATGCATGAAGGTAAGTTTTCTTTAGCAGGGACTTTTTAGATTGTAGATTTGATCTATATAATGCGTGAAGCATTTAAGATGCTAATGCGAATTAAATTAGCGAAAGCTTATGCAGACTGGGTTGTGGTTATGAGGGTTTTTAAGGTATGTGTACGGTGGGATTTGGCGACACCGCCATAGAATCACGACAATGATCACAACTTAAGGTCATTCTCACTTCTTTTTTTTCGATTATTGTGGTCTTCGATGTCTATGAAAGAAACAGCGAGGTGAAACTGTGAATAAGGAATACTACTTAGGCGTTATGAACCGTTTGCGAGAGAGTATTCGTCAAAAGAGGCCAGATTTGTTGAAAGACAAATCTTGGAATTTGCACCACGATAATGCACCACCTCACAAAGCTACCATTGTGAGTGAGTTTTTGACCAAAAACTCAACGAACATGATTGAATAAGCACCGCTTTCACCAAATAACCCCTGTTTTTGTTTCCTCTTTCCCAAACTCAAATTGCCACATCGAGGAACACGTTTTGAGTCGACTGAACCCATAAAAAGAAAAAAGAAAAAAAGGTGCTGAAATAGATCCCGTCCGCGGCCTATAAAATGTGTATGGATGATTGGATTAATCGTTGGTATAAGTATATTGCCTCGGAAGGGGCCTACTTTGAAGGCGATAAAATAAATTTAGATGATTAATTCAAGTTTGCTGCTTCATTGAGAAATTCCCAGAGAGAGATTGACAGAATGTATATGATACGCCGGTGCGGTGCTAAAATCATCAATGATAAAGACGTGCATTATACAAATGATTTCCAAACATTATAAGGGCAATTTCGTAAATTTCAACTCTTGACAGAATTAAAGTGAATGTTATGGAGTCTTAATGGGACCATTTCTAAATCTATTAAGCCCAAGAATTTCTGAAGCTGGTTTTGAAACGTTCAGCAACTATTTAGTCCTAATGGGACTCTTAATCCTAACTTCTTCTTTATAAAATACGTAATAACATACTATGTATTTCCTTTTCTTTGCGCTTGGTGTTGATGATATTCAAAACTTCACAAATTTTATGCAATCACTTGATGGTATACAAATGCATATATTAATAGCAATTTGTAGCGGTTGTCTTGCCGGAACTACAATTGTGATTAATCAACTAAATAAAGGAACCTCTAATGATTACCCATTTCAATCGATAAAATTTGTTTTCTATTTCGTAACCCATTCATCATTGTCAACCTAATCGACCGTTAATTGGAAGATCCGACTATCGTGAACTGATAATTGACAATATAATCTATTTATAGTGTATTCGCTAGACACATTTACTTCTGGGTGATGTAGAGCGTTCAAACTAAAATGAATATATTTTTTTTTGATTGATTGATTTGATTATTGGTGAACGGTTTTCTTTATTCATTGTTATGTAGCAGTGTATTTATTCTCTTTGTTTACAATTTTCACATCGTATGCTGCATGAAATAGTAAATAAGTGTTTGGTACTAAGGGCTGAAATGTGTGACCCCATAATTTATATAAATATAAAAACTTTACATAAATAACCCTTTAAAAAAATAACTAAAATAATGTATATAGATATAAAAACTTTATACAAATAACCCTTTAAAAAAATAACTAAAATAATTTATATAGATATAAAAACTTTATACAAATAACCCTTTTAAAAAATAACCCTTGCTATGGGGCTGGTTTTTCGGGGTAGAATTCAAAAATGGCTTCAAATTGCAAACAAGGTGAATTAATATGTCTTTAAAAAAGTTAAGGAGATATATATGTTTTTTCTTCGTTCAACATCCGGCGAAAATTCAATTTAATTCAGTCTCAAATTTATTTAACTATGAATGACTGATTCTGCGTAAAATTTAAAAAAAAAAACTTTGATCGGGAAAAATAATATAGAACGTCAGGATTTGCAACGAAAAAATTTTGATAAAGGTATTGTCAAAGGATAAATCTAAACAAAATTAAATTTTTCTGAAGCTTTAAATATCCGTCACAGCTTTAATTTTTGGTTTGGCGCATGCTTTACATCTACCGAGGCATAAGAATTTAGTCAGACATAACAATCGGAAATGTTTCGGCGCTCCATGCTATCAAGCAGCTTCTTCTTTACGCAAAATTCACCACAATGTGGGTACGACCCTCATTCGGTTAGTACAAGTGGTATAAACATATACCAGGTGTTTGCATGCGTTTATTGCGGTTTTTTTTTTTTGGTAAAAACCAAAAACCTAATTTTCTAGGGAAATTAATTTTTTTATATTCAGAATATTGCCCATCGACTTCTAGGAGTTTAGGAACGAAAAACCTTGTTGAGGTCGGCCTTACTACGTTGAAGATGTGATAACGTTCTGGTGACGGCATTTTGTAACATCAGGGGCATCGGTTTCACCAATACGAATGTAAACGCCATCCACCAATATTTGCAAACAATGAAACCTGATATCCTTGCCCTAACTGAGACCAGGTCGATTCGTCAACTGATTCGACATATCTTCGTTGCTCAGGATACGACTTACATTCGAGATTCCGTTTTAAGGGCGGAGTCTGCGTCTTCGCGCGGTCCAATCTGGCTTGCCAGAGGATGGAGGCATTGGAACTCAATAACATGGGCATCATATGGTAGAGTCGATAGTATAGTGGTTAGTATACCCGCCTGTCACGTGGGAAACCCGGATTCGATTCCCCGTCGGGAAGCCTCTGCGCAAGACTAATGGCCTTGCCCAGAAAAAACAAATCATTATGGAAAATTTAACAAGCCTCAGGACTTCCTAAATAAGGCCAAGACCGACATCCGGTTGTAGTGCCGATGATGATGATGATGATGGTAGAGTCCTGGCGAGGAATTTCGTTAAATTTTCTTTGTTGTCTTTACCGCTCCCCGAATGACGATCGACCGGCGACATTTTTCGAACATCTTTCATATACCGTCGACTGGATACGGATCAACCACCCAGCTTCTGAAATTGTTGTCCTTGGCGATTATAATCTGCACAATTCCGGCTGGTTGATACATTCTAACAGAACCGACGAGGCTGGGGGGCTAGCGGAGATGTTTGCTGTAAGCCACAACTTGACTCAACTCGTTGGGGAGCCAACGCGAGTGCCGGATGCCCGAGGCGATTATGCGAACACCCTGGATCTGTTTTTGACATCCGAACCGAGTATTTATATCGTAGAGGTTTCTGCGCCACTGGGAAACTCAGATCACTGTTTGGTATCTGTCGCGCAAGCACTTGCATACCAAGCGAATAACCGGCCTAGGCAGCTTCGCCATGTATGGAAGTATGGGGCCGCTAACTGGGACGATATGCGAGATTTCTTCACATCCTTTCCATGGTCGGAGGTGTGCTTCGGAAACTCCGATGTTAACGCTTGCGCGGAGTCGGTATCAGAGATTATTCTTCTGGGGATGGAGATGTATATTCCGCATTCCATCAAACGAAGTTCGTCTGAAAAACTTTGGTTTCACAAAAAATGCGAGCTGATTACAGCGGCAAAAAATAGAGCTTTTAAGCAATGGCGCTCCAATCCCGCCGATGTTAACAGAACGAATTTTGTTAGAATCAGAAACGCGTGCAACCAGGCGATTGACACCGCGAAGAAATCTCACAACGACAGAGTGATCGATAAGGTCCTTCAGTGCCCAACTGGTTCGCGCTCCTTCTGGTCAATGGCAAAAGCTGTCAGTGGTAACTTCGCATCCTCCTCATTCCCTCCGTTGATGACAGACAGCGGGACGTTAGTCACGAATTCAAAGGATAAAGCTAATGTGTTCACGAATTTATTTTCCGCGATGTCAAACCTCGATCCCGGCCTTTTGGAGCCACCTGTGATCTCGCCGGTACGGTCTTCGATGCGGGATGTGAGATTTCGTCCGCGCACTATTCGAAGCATTCTACGTGAACTGGATTGTAGGAAGGCATCCAGCCCGGACGGAATACCAGCAATAGTTCTTAAGAATTGTGCTCCAGAGTCTTCCGCGTATCTTATCCACGGAGGACCCTTCCTGCCTGCTGGAAAATCGCTCGAGTACAGCCAATCCCAAAAACGGGTAAAAAGTGTCTCCCACAAAATTACCGTCCGATAGCATTACTGTCTATTTTATCGAAAGTAATGGAAAAAGTCATCAATACAGAGTTAGTTAAGTATTTGGAGTGCAACGGACTTCTGAATGATCATCAATACGGATACCGTGGCAGGCGGTCCACGGGAGACCTTTTGACACTTATAACCGATATATGGACATCTGCGATTGAACGGCATGGTGAGTCAAGGGCGGTCGCATTGGATATCTCCAAGGCCTTTGACCACGACTGGCACGGGGCATTGCTGAGCAAACTTCGTTCATATGGACTATCCCAACAGCTTTGGGACTGGACGAGCAGCTTCCTCGAGAATCGATCGATTCCAGTTGTTGTGGACGGCGAGTGTTCGGATCTGTATCCTGTTAATTTGGGGGTGCCGCAAGGGTCTATTTGGCTCCAACCTTGTTCTTGCTTCACATAAATGATTTATTGGACCCAAAGCATAACAAAGTGTTCAGTTTTGCGGATGATAGTACGCTTGTTTCATCCTTTTCGAATGTTCGGCCGATTGGTGCATCTGCGTCGCATCAGCTGAGATGTAGACAGATTGACCCTCTGAATCAGGATCTAGATAGGGTCCTGCAGTGGGGAAGGGCCAATCTCGTCGACTTCGATGTAGCGAAGAAACAATATACAACATTCACAAAGAAAAGTGGATCATCAGTTCCACAGCTGATGATGAATGGCGAGGCCCTCGAGTCTAGGGAAAGTTTGAAATTGCTCGGCTTCGCGGTCTGTGGGAATGTATCATGGCATAGACACGTGTCGAGTATCGCCAGGTCAGCCTCAGGAAAACTGAGTTATCTTTTTAGAGCCAAGAAATATTTAACTCCGGCCCAACTTTTTCTCCTATATAAATCCCAAATTAGACCCGCGCTCGGATATTGCTCTCATGTTTGGAGATCGGATCCTAATCATACTCTCGACCTACTTGAGGGCATACAGAGACGAGCGATCCGCCTGATCGGGTACTCGGCGCTGACGTCGGGACTACAGACGCTATCATATCGAAGGCGCGTAGCCGACCTCTATCTGTTTTACAGATATTATCACGGGTACTGTTCTTCGGAGATTCTTAGTATTGTTCCACGCAATTCGGCTTATATGCGGTCCACACGACAATCCGACGGATCGCACCCGGTTGTGGTTCATCACCCGAGAAAAGTCTAATAAAAAAAAAGAAGTGAATGGAGTGGTCGAAAGCTTTAAGGTCATTCGACACTATGAGGGGATACATTGAAAATTACGTAGAATTTTACGAATGGTTTGTGCAGACTGGGAACGTCAGTGGGTAAACCTTCCTGTTGAATAGAGAGTTTGACACTGGTTTTGGTTTTACCTTCGTAGAAGACAGAATTAGATTTGTCGCTATAAAGAGATGAATAATTTGATACCACTTTTTGTCTCTAAGTTTGGACAGTGCGTAGCAGCAATCAGATGATTCGGGGGTAAGCTGTGTGATTTTTACTGAGACAGGGAAGACGGGGTCATAAGTGGGTCGGGAATGGAGACTGCAGTGAGGGTGGGGTGCGGGACTTTCCAAGTAGGAGGAGTGGTCAGATTTATTAGGGAAGGTAGATAGTTGGGTAGAGCTGGGAGAGTAAAAGGACTTGAAAAATGACTGGTGTGATGGGTTAATAGAATGAGTTCTGATGAAATTGGAATATTTGTTTGATATTTGTTTGTGGCTGAGGGTGAGATGGGATGAGCAGGACGAGTATAGCTTGGAGGTTTTAAGGAGTTGAGAAGGGCGAGGTTAGGGTTAAAAGAGACTCTATTAGGAGGAGGTTTGAAGGAAAACTTTTTTTTACGAGCGAGGTTGTGGTAATCTGTTTTCTGTTTATTAGGCGTAACCGAGTTGCCTTGATTAGGTCTTGATGGGGGTAGTGTGGTTTTGGAGTGACCAGTACGAAGAGTCAGTTGGTATTAGGGTGGGCATTGGCCGGTTGGTAGATTTAGATGAAAGAGCGGAGTGCGGCGCGATAGCGGGTTTGGAGGATCGACTGCGACATCGTAAAAGGCTATGTGAAATTGCAAATAGGGGTGTGGGGACGTTTACGAGTGGGGCTATTTTATTTTGATGAATAAGGGAAATGTTTATGATGCAATCGTTTTTGGAAACGGAAAATTTACACAGTTTAAGAGCGTCACCTGACGCGTGAAGGAATAGCCATTCATAGGGGAGGGGGTGTAAAAACAAAATGAGTTGGAGGCCTGGTTAGGGATCTTGTTGACATTAATGATACTGTTTGCGTAATTTTTTAGGAGGAAGTTGGATACCCAGGAAGCATCATCGTTCGTAGGGATGCCGGCGATCGTAAAAGCAGAGAAGTTGATTTTACTTAATTTAGTAATCATCTCAGTCCACTCTTCAAAGGTCAAAATTGATCCAAGGCGATGAACAGTCGAGGCGGGGCTGGTCAGGGGTTCGTTGTTCACAGGCCTAGTTTCAACCAAGACAGGAACCCAATCGCTCGGGAGAGAAATTTGGGGATCGGTGTATTGGTAGTTAAATAACGAGCAGATTCGATCTCGGCCGATACGAAGAGTTCAGTTGAGAGACGTTATTTGACGAGGTGGAGACCTCTTCCTGAACTTCATCTATGGGAACTGACTTGGGTTTAATCTCATCAGTTTGGTCGTTAATTAAGACCCTCATAAGAGTGAGGTCGTTTCCCACCTCAATCATTTTGTCGGCCAGTACCGACAGTATGGATAGTAAGGGTGGAGAGGAGGAGGTTTGGAGAAAGAGCATTGTAGGGTAGATTAATATTTTTTGATAAAGTATTTATGCTTCCTATTACGTCCTTTGGGTTATCTGAGGCCCTGATTTGCGTTCCAAGGTTTGCCCTAATGAAGTACTCATGACTCGTTCGAAGGTGCTTTCGGAGCCTTGTACTCCATCTATATGTAATGATAACAAGTTCCCGGTGGCATAGGGATGATCTAATCGATTAAATCGATATTAACATGTTTTCAGAAACTTTTTTTATATACAGATATGCGCTGGTTATTAACGTGAATTATGTAAGCAGAATGGTCGCCCTAGAGTTTCTGGAATTTGTTGTTAAACTTTTCATAGAATTTGAAGAATAATTTTCTGATATCCGAGCTATTAATAGGTTAGTCTTCCTGGTGATTTCGTGTCATGAGACTCATTCTAGTATTTCCTTCTATGCATACAGAGTTAGACTTATCATGCAACAACGCTAGGTAAAGGCTAATTTGCGGTGGACACATTAACCTCTTAATCGAAAGAATAAATACGAGTGTGAATCAAATATAAATGGCAATTTTACTTTTTTGCTTAGCAACAAGTTGTCAGCTAGATAATCTAGTGTGGTTTGGTTTAGGCTATGGTTTGGTTTACGAAGAGTAGGGGAACCGGCTTGGCTAGCGTTCGCGCTCGACTTTGAAATCAGTACAGTCATGAGTGAGGTATATACGTCTGTTGCCCAATCGTCATCTTCATTATCATCGGCACTACAACTGGGAACCGGTCCTGGCCTTATTTAGCAAGTGCAAATTGATTTGTTTTTTCCGGGCAAGGTCATTAGTCTTACGCGAGAGGCTCCCCGACGGGGAATCGAATCCGGTCTCTCGCGTGACAGGCGGGTATAGTAACCACTATACTATCGAGGAGCGCACTGTTGCTCAATGGATTATTATAAAAATTTTAACAAATGAAGGCGTTAAACTCTCGAACAAATTTTCCTCGATTGAAGGTACAGTTTGGTGATGAAACACAGTCTTAGAATCGTGGGCCAGAGAATTTTAAAATGGGCGACAACATATCGAAAACACAAGTCATAATCCACCTCCAAGAACAAGTCGTACAGATGACAACATCCGTGCCGTTCGAAAGGTCATTGAAACTAATCGCCACTTAACTATTGGAGAAATCTCATCAGAAGTGGGTATCAGCTATGGAAAAAGCCGCATATCGAAACAAAAGACGAGGTATGCCCATTCGAGATGTTATCGTTCTTCATGACAACGCCAAGGGATACATTGGAAAAAATGGGCTGGGAAACCCTCGAACACCCTCCATATACGCCTGTAGGAATCACTTGGAGGAAAAAGATTCGAAAGTAATGAGGAAGTCGAGGAGCATGTGCGTAATTGGCTAACAACTCGCCCTAAATCTTTACGAACAAGGGATATAAAAGCTTCCAAATCCCTGGCAAAAGTGTGTAGATCACGCAGGAGACTATATAGGAATATTTTGATAGTATACCTGTGGCGGCTTGTATTTGTGCATCAACATGGACGCGGATTCAATACAAACGGCTCTTGGCAGTTAGGCGCGAGTTGCGCTATGTTTTGTATTAGTGAACAAAACATGGGACGTGACCATTGCTAGATTGTTTAGGAAAAACAAAATATGATCATGTCCAATTGGATGCTAGTTTATCGCTTATGCAACCGATCAGGGATAATCGGCTGCAGCTGTATAAGCAAGTGATTTGCCATGGCGTGTCTTTTGGACCAACGGATTGTTGGAACAAGAACACTCGGGAGGTTTGGCCTGTGTTTGATGGGCATGTGGTCGCCCATAGTAACCGATCGGTTCATGACAGATGAACCGAGATTGTTTAACTGATGCTATTTATTTGATGCCATGTAAAAATGGTAATCTTGAGGTGGACTTATGTTTCAGGATGGATTGTTGAAGCGAGCTTTCTATTGCTCGTATACGGTAAGCTGCTTATGGATGGTGCAGGTATTTGCAGGTTGGGGGCGGGGGTTGGATTAGGACGATGGGTGGTTCTTCGGGAATGCTTAAAGAACCCCCTTGGGAAACCGGATCCATCAAGTAGTCCAAGAGTAAAAGATAAAATTTCAGCCATCTATTCAAAAAGTTGCAACAGACCTTCATACTAAAATTTCAATTGGTTTTATTGAGAAGAATCCAGCCTACCGCAAGACTGATCCACCGCATTGCGTGCATTCAATGTCATAATCTAAGACATACAGATTCCTCAGAAGCTGTCAGGAGTGCATTTCCAAAGGGTGGTAGACGCTCGAAAATGTAAAGTCACAAACTTAAAGAGTCTTGAGCGTATTGTTCGTCATTTCAAACCTATTTGATATATCAATGCTGAATATGGTTTCTCATTAGTGTCGCATAATCCGATCTTTGGAAACTATCTTCCTTCCAATATTTATAAAAAAAACGATTTATAAAACGCCATCATTAAAAAAAAAAGAAGAATAATTGGCTTAAGAAGACATTCCAATTACAACTTACCCTCTTCTCTGCAATATACTCCATGCCTGTTGCGATGTCTAGCGCAAACCCAGCTAATGTTCTAGGCGAAAGGGGCGCCAGACTCCTTCCTCCTGGTACAGAAGCTGGCAGAATGTTTGTTGCACTTCTCGCCGCTCTCAGCAGCGAAAGCAACCGCCCTCGCATTGCAAATTCCATAATTAACATATGGGGCTCTAAACACCACAAGAAAAAAAGGATATTTTTCTATAACTTCACTTCCAGCAATATCAAACTTCCTTACCCGTTTCTATACAAGCACCTAATAGTGTGACTACATTCGGGTGTGATCCCAACTTTCTCATTATGGTCGCCTCATCTTTGAGCCCATCCTGGGCACCACCAGACCGTACTGTTTTGACAGCCACAATACGAGTGGCACCGATGTGACCTCTAAGGTCATCTGCTTCAGCCTTCCACACCTGCCCAAAGTTGCCTTCGCCCAGCAGGCTTTTTAGCCTCAAATTGCTCCTGTTGAACTCTTCCAAGCTGCTTATAGAACACTGCTCATATTTGCAGCTATCGTCATCTTCTTGGTATTTGTCAGTTTTTTGCACAGGACTTATCGGTTGTTGATCGGTGAAACACCCATCAAAGTCTTCGTGGTGTTTGGAGTAACCCCGGAGAATTATGAGCCTTGTTAGGTATACAATAATTATGAGGGCGGGGATGGTTCCCAAGCTTGCCATCACGTAAATGGCTAAATTTTGCCGGTTTGACTCACTCTCTGTGGGCATGGGGTCGGCTACTTCTTCCTCCGATGGAGTCGTACTAGACGGGAGCTCACTCGAGTTATTCTGGTTTCGATTGCCTACTTCTAGAGGTGGGTGTACTGTTGACCGGACTGAAGTCAGAACAGTTGTTTTTACAATTGTCAGCCCATTGGTGCTCGAATTTGCCGAGCTTTGGGAAGGGGCTGAAGATAATGCAGGTAGCATTGCCGGCGTAGAGATTGCATCGGAAGTTTTATTTAGAAAAATTATTAAGTTAGTTCCTTCTTCCTGCTGAGGGGCGTTTTTGAGTAACTCTTCGTTTACGTTGATGTCATGATTTGTATTTGTAGGAACCTCCAATTCTTGTGCGTCAGTGGTTTCTTCATAGTCCTCGACAGTTATGATCAATGGTGTCGATGGCTCTGTTTGAACAGTTTCAGTAAATTCTTCAGAATCTGAATTCCCCTCAGTTGAAGTTGGAAGGGTTGTGTCCTCTAATGTCAATGTGGTTATCTCGTTTGTGGTCGCAGTAGGTTCTGTCTCTCCAGCAGTGGAAGAGGCTGAAGAGACTTCAACAATGTCGGCGGTGGTTGTGTTTTCCAAATGTATATTTGTAACTGTTTCCGACACTGCGATCGGACTAATACTGGATGAACTTAGTTTTCTAATAAATCCAGCCGATTGCCGGAGCCGCGTATTAGGGGTAAATTTGTTGGTGGGCTTTGGTTTCTCCGTCTTCTGAGATACTGAAACTTCCAATAACTGAGGATGTTCATCACTCACGGATGAAATGCTCAAGAAGGATGGTCGCAAAGAAGGGACTTTCTTGGAGAAAAAAGCAGGTGCTTCAGAGCTTCGAGGTTTACTCCTCTGCCTTGTCTTATAAGCATTACCTACCGTTGGTGGTACAATTTTTTTCATTTCAGGGATGTGATTTGCAGTGTCATTGATCTCCTTAGCAACAACAAAGAAACCAACATTTGATTCGTCAGTAAAAAGTATCTCATTGTTGTCCTTTTGTGACTTCTCTTCTTCAGACGTCGTATTCGCCGGCTGTTTTTGTATACTGGCACATTGTCGCATACATCTTGCTGTTGTTCTTCTTGTGAAATTTTTCGTGCAATTTCGAACGCATGTTGTTTTTGAGTCTGGAGGACTTTTCGACGTTGCCTCGACAGAAAATCTCGTTCTTCCAGTCGTCACGATCCGACGATGTGTTCTGAATCTGTCTTGAGTTAAAGCGCTCCTTCGTGCTGCTAGAAGACTCATCAATTTCGTGTCACGTTCTTGTGAAGTATTCTGTCGAACCGAGCGATATGTTGTTGAGGCGACATTTGCATCCGATGGAACTAAAAATAAAAAATAAAAATGCATAAGACCCAAGATCTTCCAATTTCAATATTTCGACGAAATTCGGTGCCATTTCCACTTGAGTATCATGTCACGTAATACACTTTCAAATGATGGCATCGATTTGTAAGAGAAACGTATGCAGATTAATTACAAAACCTGGAACTTATTTATTGGCTTCCTTTTAAGGGTATCTGGTACGACAGACTTGTGATAAATAGTTACGGATAACGTTGAATAATTTCGCTTACGACTTGTGGAGCTTTTCTTCACATCTATGATTAGGCATTTCAAGTTCAAACTAATACCAATTTATTATCGAATATCGCTTTCTAATTACTGAATGCATCGACCTACGTGTTTTATTAGCTAATTATCATATTAGAATTAATATTACGAAAACTTAATTATTCAACTCAGTTGGTGGTGTTAAGTCTATGAACACTATTTGAATCTGTTTCGATTAAGTCCTTGATCAAAAGAGAGTTGCTGGGAATTTATTTACAGCTTTTGAAATGGATTCGAGCGGGTGCTAAAAAAAAAGATATCTGAATCGGAAATCTAAAAAATGTGGACATAATTTGGACTTAAGGTTAAGCCAACTGTCGGGATTATAGTAGAAATGAAGCACGTTCGCGATTTGAAAGACGCTGAGTAAAGGTAGGAAGCGTGCGCTTTGGATCGCTACTAATCACTAATTAAATGGTAAATGTTGCTTAAAATTGTGGCTGTTGGAGTTCGTTCATATTAAATTACAATGCAGTAAATTAAAAAAAGGCTTGGAAACTTATTGATCCACCCGTATAAAATAGCCATCAATTACAAACATCTGCCATCTATTTTAATTAATTTTGGGTTTTTGTTCGAGATATCTCTAATATATATATATATATATATATATATATATATATATATATATATATATATATATATATATATATATATATATATATATTTTTTTTTTTTTTTTTTTTTTTTTTTTTTTTTTTTTTTTTTTTTTTTTTTTTTTTTTTTTTTTTTTTGGTTATTTTAGCTAAATTTCCATTAACCGTTTACAGAAATGTTTATAATAGTTTGCCCAAAAAGAAATCCATTACCTTTATGTTTATTTCAACGTGTACAGATTGTTCGAACTGTTCATAGCTAGATTCTTACACTATATGGTAAATCTTGTAGGTTTTGCAGTTCCTTCATATCAAGTTATTAGGCGTACGACTTTGCTTCCGCCGTTTTTTTCAGAAATTCGAGGCTTTATTGTAAATACTGTATATAATTGCGGGTTGGATCTCCATATAATATAGAGAAACCTCACAGTTGTACCTGACACGAGCACTAGGTTCACTTTCTTCCCCACTGAATGTTTCAATCACACTTATTAAAAGAAAACACTGAGGCTTGTTTTGATGTTGCAAGTGAATTTTATTCTTTATTTGATTTGTCCTTTTGATTCAGCAATCTACTCCTTAACTTGATTTAGATTTATACAGAAGAAACGATCTTATTTTAATTTACGGGTGATCCATTCTTAGATGTGCACAATTGAATTTCACTAATTTTGGTTTGTCTTTTGGGATCAAATATCTACGCTGAATTTTGATTTTGATATATATATACAAAAGAACGGTTGGTGTTCAAACACGCTGTAAGCGCGCTGGCGATTATTACACGACTCCTCTCCTTGAGGGATGAGATTTGACTTATGCTCCGTGACTCGCGAAACGTGTGTGGCCACGACAGTAGTTGGATATCGACTGACTCGAATTAGGGATGAAGATGGGTAATTCAATTTTTTTGTACACAGGACAACCAATAGAGATCATACTTCTGCTCTCTCATTGTCACGCCCGTCGATGTGAGGTAAATACATCGGTTAATTCCATAGTCGACGAACATGGGAGAATGAGAGAACAGAAACACAAAGTACTATGATCTCGGGGAGAGTTTTGTTGTGTGTGCATGAATCAATGAAGCTTCTGAGAATGACCTACTGCCCCAGTGTTACAGCTGTGGTGATCTCAGAGTGCGTTGAACCGTAGGGAGACAGAATTATGGAGGAGAGGAAATGTGGTCGGAGCTATTCACCTGCGAAAAGAGATCATTGATCCGAAGCGAATGGATGATCTATGGAAAAGCCGAAGTGACGCCAAATTGGCTAGGGTAATTTATCATGAGAACCAAACTCGAATAATTTGGAATTACCCCAACCGTTGCATGGTTATGCAACAGCGTCGTTTGATTTGACTTGTTGTTGCTAACCGACATGTTGTGATTTCCGATGGAAATCTCATGGGCTAGAAAAGTGGAGTTGCCGTATGGCAAAAAGGTAGCTGAATTCAATTCTGCATTATCTACATAGAATAATGAATTCAGCTATGCTCTTTTATAGGTAAAATAGCCGAACAGTGGGATAAGGGATAATGTGACGCGCTGTTAGCGGTCGAAATTAGGTAAAGAATTGTGGGTTGGTTCTCCATATAATATAGAGAAACCCCACAGTTGTACCTGACACGAGCACTAGGTTTACTTTCTTCCCCACTGAATGTTTCAATCACACATATTAAAAGAAAACACTGAGGCTTGTTTTGATGTTGCAAGTGAATTTTATTCTTTATTTGATTTGTCCTTTTGATTCAGCAATCTACTCCTTAACTTGATTTAGATTTATACAGAAGAAACGATCTTATTTTAATTTACAGGTGATCCATTCTTGGATGTGCACAATTGAATTTCACTAATTTTGGTTTGTCTTTTGGGATCAAATATCTACGCTGAACTTTGATTTTGATATATATATATATACAAAAGAACGGTTGGTGTTCAAACACGTTGTAAGCGCACTGGCGATTATTACACGACTCCTCTCCTTGAGGGATGAGATTTGACTTATGCGCCGTGACTCGCGAAACGTGTGTGGCCACGACAGTAGTTGGATATCGACTGACTCGAATTAGGGACGAAGATGGGTAATTCAATTTTTTTGTACACAGGACAACCAATAGAGATCATACTTCTGCTCTCTCATTGTCACGCCCGTCGATGTGAGGTAAATACATCGGTTAATTCCATAGTCGACGAACATGGGAGAATGAGAGAACAGAAACACAAAGTACTATGATCTCGGGGAGAGTTTTGTTGTGTGTGCATGAATCAATGAAGCTTCTGAGAATGACATACTGCCCTAGTGTTACAGCTGTGGTGATCTCAGAGTGCGTTGAACCGTAGGGAGAGAGAATTATGGAGGAGAGGAAATGTGGTCGGTGCTATTCACCTGCGAAAAGAAATCATTGATCCCAAGCGAATGGATGATCTATGGAAAAGCCGAAGTGACGCCAAATTGGCTAGGGTAATTTATCATGAGAACCAAACTCGAATAATTTGGAATTACCCCAGCCGTTGCATGGTTATGCAACAGCGTCGTTTGATTTGACTTGTTGTTGCTAACCGACATGTTGTGATTTCCGATGGAAATCTCATGGCCTAGAAAAGTCGAGTTGCCGTATGGCAAAAAGGTAGCTGAATTCAATTATGCAGTATCTGCATAGAAGAATGAATTCAGCTATGTGTCCATTTGGAAAACATGATATTTCAGGCGAATAGCATGAACGGTGGAATGGGGGTTAGTATGACATGCTAAAAGCGGTCGAAATAAGGCGGCAATTGTGGTTGAAATTGTGGGTTGGTTCTCCATGTAATATAGAGAACCCCCACATCTCCTTTCTCAATCCTCGCCCGCAGTATGCGCTGACATTTCATCATCATCACCGGCATTACAACCGGGATCCGGTCTTGCCCTTAGTTAAGTCTCGAGGTTTGTTAAATTTTCCATAGTAATTTATTTTTATCGGCAAGGTTATTAGCCTTGCGCCGTGCGCTGACATTTAAAGGGTGTCAAAAAACACAGTTTTGTGCAAATTCAGTCAAAATATTCATTTTCATTTTACCACCATAGACAGAAAACCACAGGGTTCTTTAATTATTCACATTCAGGATTCGTATGTGTCTATTACACAACTCAGAGTAACAAAAGTACAGTTTAACTGCCCTAACATAAGGTGGTGGGAACATATGTTACCCAGTTACAGAATACGTTTTAGCGAATTCTTCGGCATTTTAATGACCATAATCGTAGGCTTGTCGCATTGTCTCCCGCATATTTGTGTAACACTCCAAGGTTTACCGTGAGCTCGATTTAGCAAGCTTACGTGATCACTCGACAGAAAATGATTTTGCCAATCACTCTACAGACATGACACACCTCGTTATTGTTTACAGGAAACAGCTAAAGACTTTTGATTCTTCGCAAGTTTGCGATTCTTTCCATCGGACGAGTAATTTGAACAATAGCTTTCAGATAGTTCTGGTCTTTTGTTGTGCCCAACAATGGTTGATTTTTAGCTACAGAGTCACATATTCGTTGGATCCAAGTCGGTATCATACGTCAATTGCACGATCATGATGCCAACGTGTAATGCATCGCTGATTACAGATGTTAGAATTAAAAACTCAAAGAGAACGGACGTCCATTTGGTAGTGTATCTATTAAAAATAGCGATAAGTTTAGATGCGTATTTCGACACTGGACGAAGGTAGTTTCACTTTACTCAAATCACAATTGAGCACGCGATGAATTAAACGACACTAATGAAATTATAATTGGTGCAGAAATAAAGTTTCGGGCGATGTACAATGATTTCAGAGATACACGTACAGGTGCAATACTGTTCGTGCATACGGAAGCTGACGAAGCGGCCAAATGAGTTTACTTATTTAACGTACCCAAGGAAAGTACAGGAACGTCTTTTCTATTTGTGGATAAGTTAATAAAAAACCTCATAGTCATTACGTATCACTTCGTCGGCGTTCTTTATGTTGATTACATTAAAAATACGAATTTGATGATTGAATACGAATAATATGATTTCAAACAATTTCCCGAATTTATGTCCAAAAAAAAAAAAAAAACCCGTGAACCTAATATTAAGGAAAATATTTTCAAAATCTTTCAAGAAAACTTGTAATTCTGTATTGATTTAAATCTCCAAGAAACAGATAGATTGGTAATGTGAAAAATTAAATTAACTTCAGGTGAATGTACTCGATTGATACTAGATAGAATATCTAGAATGCCGGCGATATAAACGCCAAATTAATACAATGCAGAAGGAACAGGTTGGAATCAAAACACATATTAGCAGCTGAAAAAATTTGAAACATATCGATTACTATTTATTGGAAACTAGAAAATAAATATGAATTCGAAACCCATCCGCAATGCGATGACTCAGTCCAAATATGTAACGTAAACCTAGATCGCGTGCTATGACAACAGTGTTTCACTTGATGCCACACTTACGTTGAATTGTTAGGCATTCATAGAAATCAAATCACGTACAGCTGTTAAGGTATCTATTTTGCCTATTGGATGTTCGTGTCCTCACCGACAAGGGCACATAAAGGTGTAAAATTTATTAAATCTCTCGGTCAATGCCCTACCAATGTAACTTTACTCATTTTTCATTTTAGTTTCGCTATTTTGTGTTACGTTTAGTTCTACGCATATACCGCATTCATTTATTAATTTTTTTTTGCTTATTAGAGACCCCCACAATAAATCTTTTATTTAAGGGAGATTCTCATTCAGCGGCCCAAAAATAGAATGGTCGAGCTAGATGAGAAACTCTCCTTAACGTAATGTCCTTAACGTAATATCCGTACGTAATATAAAAAACAATTTTTTACCGGCGACAGATAACATTTTGTACTCCGCGCGGACATTACTTTGACATTTTTAGATCCCAAATGGGGTCCACTAAATGTGCAGAGGGAAAAGAGTTTTGAATAGCAATACAATTTCGCATCAATTAACTGTGAATTAGAAATGATTTAAAAACATTCACCTTTTTGACAGCTGACTACAGAGCGTATGAATAATATATTTGTGTAGGGCTGCCGCAAGAGATGGGAGGACCATGTTAGGTTGGACCTCGAGGAGATCGGATAGTCGAACGTGGAAGGAGAGCGCACGGGACAGGGAACAATGGCGGAATCGAGTCGGTGAGGTCATGAACTTTCGGGTTCCTACAGGCCAATAAATAGTAATAGGGCTGTCGCAAACCTACCGTCTCTTATATCGGGTGGGCAATAAATGTTTGCAAATGACAACACTTTATTTCTTAAAAACCGTTAGGGGGGGGGGGGGTGATGGGGAATTATGCGTCGCTCATGCCATTTTAGTCACGATAGAGCGCTTCACGAGACAAGAGCGTGTTTTTTGAGTAAAACAATTTTACAAAAACAACGATCCCTACGTTGCTTACGTTACTGTACGACGCCTATTTAGAACTGAATACGGATTACGCCGTGTTAGTGAGTGTCCACGTGTTAAATTAATCAAAGCTTTTGTCAAGAAGTTCGTGCAAACAGGATCGACAACGAATAACAAGCAAACCGGCCGCCACGTTCAAGAAGAAGCGATGTGAACATTCGGGAGGTTGAAATTTCCGTAAGGAACGATCCAAAATCATCAACGCGTAAGCGATTGCATAGTCGATTGCAGGAGTGCCAACGACGAGACGGAGCACATCTCGGCCATGTCATTTAAAAAAAATAAATGTCAATAAACGTTCATTACGTTAAATAAATGATCAACACTGGTAGTTTATTTCTATTCATGTTTCAAATGTGCAAAACTTTATGGCCCACCCTTTATGATAAAGATAAACACTAGCATTCGTCTTGGATAGTATTACCGTTTGAAGAGAGGAATGTGTGGCGGTTCCCTGGAACGCCACCAACCATCTTCCCATAACCTAAGTAAAAACCCCCATATAGGGCATACAACCAAAAATAAAAACAAGTACCGTGGCAGTTCCATTGAACGCCACTACTTATCTTACAGGTACAAAAGGTAACAGTTTCCCTAAAATACACTAAAAGCGTGTACTTACCTTCCATGCCGTACCTGTAACATTAGAAAAACTAGTGAAACCTTAAGTCTCGCTGATATGAAATTCCAGCGGCATCAAATTCTATATTCTCAAAGCAATTTGGTTTAACAACCAAGCAACCAATATTGCCTGTGCAATATCTACACGATATTCTTTTGTGCGCCAGCTGCACACAAGCAGGAAGAGTGTATCTTGCCTTGCCACAGCATGCCCACCTCGATCGATCACCCGACCGACCTAAACATGAAGGCATCCGGCTGACGCCCTGGCAGTCGAATTCGCAAATGGAAATTTACCATCAGAATTCGACTGCGAGAATACACCAGCGAAATATACACGATCAGCAATAATACTTTACGCAGTCGTTGATCGTGTAAACATTTCAACTCCTTTTTGCCGTTGAGATACTCGCACCTGCTGCGAACTTTGAATGGGATGTATGCTGTGTCTGCATACTTGCGGATACACACGATGAACAGCAAAAGCAATCATCGTGTGTGTATTTCAACCCCGGTTGTGTTGATCAAAACGCAAAAGGGATATCTTACCAAATATGGTCATCGAAGCGATGATGGAATATGTGGTATTCTGTCGCTTCGATGAGCTGGTTTAATCGCGTCTTGGATTCCGTGAGGGCAGGTCGTGCCCTCACGTTAATTAATAAATCTCTCATGGGACGTCCCAAGAGATAGTCAGTCGAGAGTCAGCCGCTATCGAGTGCGTAGATTTGATAGAGCGAAGAGCTCAGTGAACGGCTGGAGCCAAAGTGTTACAGAATAAATATTCGATAACCTACGTTATAACTATCTACGGTGTTACAGAACAGTAATCTTACCTTTAACATTTTACTTAATGTGTACATAGAATATTTGATAACCTACGTTATAACTATCTACGGTGTTACAGAACAGTAATCTTACCTTTAACATTTTACTTAATGTGTACATAGAATATTTGATAACCTGCGTTATAACTATCTACCAGTGTTACAGAACAGTAATCTTACCTTTAACTTTTTAATCGTACATTTATACTCGAATTATGACTACATTTTATTTTGTTGTAAATAAAGAAACAATGAATTTGAGAAAGAATGATTTCGAATTTAATTAAATATCAAAAGGAGAAATCTTTGTATTCATTTCAAGTGTAATATGGATTACTCAAGAACACTCACTAAAGCATATGGGATGGAAGTAGAACCGGTGCAGTACGCTTGCACACATCCCCCCCCCCCCCCCCCCCCCGCCCTTAAATGTTCATGGTAATCGTAGACATCATAATAGTTTACATTTGGTTGCGATAGTTGTTCAGTGTAATTTGTGTAATTTGATGAGGAGGGTAGAAGAATTAAATATATAGGGGATGCGGTTTGGGCTCATAATCATTCAAATTTGATCATATTTTTGCAGTTGGTGCGGAGGACAGAAAAGTATCTATTGTATTAAGCTAGAGCAAATATTGCAAGTACGATACAACAAGGCAAAACCCCAAGAACCGGAAGGTGACAAACCCCTCGGAGGTAAAAATCTTTCTGAGTAGACCGGTCATAGTAACAGGGCGCTCAAGAAAGATGATTGGACTCCTAATAAAAATCCGGGAGGAGGCAATCTTAATAGCTAGAGAAGCACAATCAGGGATTTAACTCCCTAATTGTATTTTTAAAAAGGCAGAGAGTGTCCAAACTGTGGCACTCAATATTATAGATTACCCCCAAACTATTGACCGTAAAGGTGGAATTGCTTCCAACAAAGGACTATGCTTTCTTTCCTTTGGAAAACAGGGAGAATATACATACCGGTAAGCGAGTAAATACGTCAACAGGACTCACTTCGGATGACAAATCGAGTGACCCAATATCCGAGAACTAACCTTCGGAGGAAACACCTCCAATACATTAAACCTCCGTTCTCGGATGGCAAGTCGTCACATGAATTTACACATCGTGAAGGCGAATACCTGACGTGCACTAGTGGTAGCTCGCATCATATCTTCACAAATTCACGTCAACATGCATTTGAGACAAAAAAGGAGATCTTGGTTTCGCCGCCAAAATAGGCCAACCCTAACTATACCAAACTTCTTTAATCTGGCCACGGATGCGATCCAAGAAGCACTTAGAGCCGTGATATCTCAAGGCGAAATAAGCAAAGACACACCTTGTGCCAACCGCAGTCACACCTGTAATACGATGAAAGGAAGCCATCTCACTGTAGTGCAGGAGGTTTTAGCCGGATCGTGTGGGCGGTTCAAACTTTCTGCCGTTATCCATAAGGTCGTAGATGTACGGTACACTCCACCATCAAAATAGGGAAAAGACGGGGTAATTCAGGACAACCGTCTAAAGCCTTATGATGGACAGGACCTGCAAGGTGGTCAACCCTACACAGTAGTGGAAGTCCAAGGCCCGGTAAACGTGCTCCTAAAAATAGGCAAAAGAAGTGTGGCGGTGCATAATAATAGGGATAGTGGGAACGGCCTGAAATCGACAACGTTGTGTTAGGTTCATTAATAGTACAGATGGAGACCAGAGGGGAACTAGGTGTATGAGCAGCGAAACCAGAAATAACACCTCCGCACCTTAAACATTTTATAAAAACCACCAAAACGATAGAAGGGCGAACATGAAAGCACATATGTCTATATAATTTAAAACAAAACAATTAAATATCAACATAGTAAAAACGATGGGGATGTGGGAGCGAACATACAGGGCAAAGTCACTGATTGCTTTCAACCCGGCGAAGGACAGGACGATCCTTGTCTCTGTTCAATTCAAGTTGACATGCAGTCTCCACGTGACAGCCCTGGATAGCTACATTGGCACCCGTCAAGTAGTAAACCAATGCATGCGGCGACATCCTGAGAAAGGTTGGCGCAAAGCGAATAACCTTGCGCGTAAAAACAAATTATTATGGACAATTTATTAAGCCTCGGATATAGACCGGATACACGATAACGACAACGGAAACGAAAATGGCTAAACGATTTAAGAATTTTCTCATGGAACGTCCGCTCACTATACAGAGCTCGAGCTGCACAGCAGCTAGCCGATGACTTGTCCGAATATAAGGCTGACATAACAGCATTATAAGAAATAATATGGACGGGGAGTGATGTTATTCAAAGAAACGAGTGTTATATTCCGCGCCGTGCTTTATCGTAACTCGAGAGAAGAGCGCGAAGTGTTGTGTGTGTAAAAGGGAGAGCGGAAGGGTTTTGTTAATGTAAAGACACGCTACTTTTATTGTGTTTGGATCAGAGGTTTAGACATGGTAAACGTGGACACTGTGGTGCATCTGGCCAGCGGTTCGGCCTCTGTACTTCTACTGATCACGAAATCGAAAGTCACTGCCCTTTTATAGTTTTTTCCGTTCACTTTTGTGAATTATTTTATTGTCAAAATTCCAAGAAGCACACCCAAGACTTTGCGTGCTTCGATTGGAATTTTGTTCTGAGAATCGTTTGAGGATTTTGTTGGATAGATTCTGGGAAGGGGAATCATGAAATGCGTTTTGGATCAAGCATTTCATGATGTTAGGATTTGGGGATTTGAGTCAATGTACAATGAATTAACTTTTGGTTTAATTCGTCGTTCATGTGACTCAATATGGAATTTAAATATAAGGCAATAGGGAATTTAGGATTTGGGTTATGATTTGATGTTATTGGGGATTTGGATAGGAGTAGCGATTTAGGATCGCTACATGAGTGTGACATTTATTACAGCTGTTATGCAAAACACCATGTGGTCGGGGTAGTCTTTCTAGTCAGCCAAAAACTGAAGCCTGCCATCATCGGCTTTAATCCTCTTCGCGCGCGAGGCAAGTTTAAGGACATAAGCCTCATAAACGTTCACGGACCTACAGAGGAGCCCCTGACGACGAAAAAGAAGCATACTACGAGAACACCGAACGGACCGTCAATGCCTGCCCAAGATACGATGTGAAAATCGTTCTTGGTGATTTGAATGCGAAAATAGGTCGGAAGCCGGTTTTCAGGCACTACGCAGGTTCCCATAGTATGCACGAGAACACTAATAACAATGGACTACGAGTCATCGAACTGGCAGCATCAAAAAACTTGGTCGCTGCAAGTACCAGGTTTCCGCGTAAAGATATCCACAAAGCCACCTGGGTATCACCTGATGGAGCCACTCGCCACCAAATTGACCACGTGTTGATATATCGCTGCCACTCCTCGAGCCTGATGAGGGTACGAACGTGTCGAGGTGCCAACGTCGACTCGGATCACTATCTTGATGGTACAGTTTTCCGAGCGCGGATTGCCTTACGGTGACGTATTGCATCCACGGATCAGGTTCGAATCAACACGGCTGCCTTACGCAATGAGAATACCAGTAACACGTTTGGTCATGCGTTAGGACGCGCCCTCGAAGAGCTCGACGGAGGGAGAGTAAGTCCTGGGGACAGAATGCCAGCGTAGTAGAGAAATGGACGTAAGAGAGGAAAGTCGTAAGGAGAATTGTTGGCCCCGTATGTGAGGGAGGACGATACCGGAGACGCTACAACTATGAGTTGTACGCAATCTACCTTGAAGCTAATGTTGCAAGAAAAATTAAGCTCGGTAGACTCCGGTGGGTGGGACACCTAGCCCGAATGAGCAAAGAGGATCCTGTCCGGAAAGTCCTTTGTGGCAGGATGTATGGAAGGAGACAGAGCGGCAGACCTTGTCTGCGATGGAAGGATGGCGTAGACCAGGACGCCCAAAGCATGGGAGTGCCAAACTGGATAACATCGGCTCGAAATCGGGATCGGTGGAGAGATTTGTAGTGCCGATGATGATGATAGTAAAAACTATAGAAAAATTAGAATATCAGTAGTAAATGCATATTGTAAAACTGGAATAAAAATAATAAAAAAAATTATATAAATAGGTTAATTTAAGTATGTAAAAAGCAAAAACAAAAATATTATTGTAAATAAAACTGTAAACATTATAGAACACCACCGGCACACACACTTCTGATATTCAGTGGGTTTCATTCCTCTCCCTAGAATGAAACTCCATATTTATGAACAATGTTATATAATTGACGTGTGTTAAGTATCACCCCTCTTTAAATCCCTACAACTCTGACTAGTTCATAATCCTTATCCACGTATACCACATTTTTAGCCTGCAAATAACATTCCCACAAAGAAATAGACACAATTTAGAAAATTATTACCGCCTTAAAATACAAAATCCCATCCCAAATACTTCATATTTTGTGGCTAAAATTTCCACCGCAGTTGGATGCAAAAACTTGTCAATTTCCTACATTAAATCGCACCTGTCCAACATTCCTAATCTGTACGATTTGCCCAAAACATTATTTACACATAGAAACAACAAGACTTCCCCCAATCCAAAAGAGTGTTATTTGAATATACAGTTGTATAAGAGTCCTTTCATAGACGTGGGAATTTTGCGAGTTCTCACCCAAATGAAAAGAATCAGTTAACGGTAAATGGATAGCAAATGCAAGGAAAAAGAGGATTGTGAATTGGTGAAGGTATAAGAATGAGGAGTTGGAAAGTAATCGCGAACCCGAGCGGTCGAAGCCGGCATTTGAAAAATAAATCGCTTCCGTGCCGGTTGTGTTTGACCAGAGAAAATAAAAAAAAATTAATAAGTGTTTAATAGTTTTTGTGAAAACAAATCAATCCTACTAAAAAGAAAAGGATAAACAATGAACAAAAAAGTTTCCCAAATTTTCCTTTGTCATTCAAATAATCATAAGTACAGCCACAAACATAGTTCTGTCGCCGAAAGACAAGTTATGTAATGTTTAGCTTAGAGCGTCTGCGAAGGACCAGGAAGTTATAATATAAGATAATTAAGCTAGCTTTTAAGCATTTTTTGTCTAGCATATAATTTAAAAACTAAGAAGATAAAAAAAAAATAAAAAATTCTTGTAAAAATGAATGAAAATGAACAATAAACAATAAATTTAAATTTCATTAACTGTTTGATTATCCAAATATAAAACCAAATAAAACATACACGAAACAAAGAAGACACCAAGCAGCCAAGGCAAAAAGTAAGTACCTTTTTTTTCCTCATCTTCAAAATCATTTAAATTGTGTGCATAAAAATTGCAACACTCACCCTATACACAGCATTAACATCAGTTTAGAGGAGGAGAGGGCAGACTTTCGGGATTCACAATAGGCCCTTTTCCTTACGATGTTTTCATAGGTAATCCGCTTTATATCCCCGGTCATCATCCGATCCATAAAAGGTTCAATTCTGTTCCATGCAAGCAGAGGTGTGCATATGATAACTCGATTATTCTCACTTAACTCAATATGGTTCGAAATGATCTGAATCAAGCATTTCCGCAATCTTCATCATCATCATCATCGACACTACAACTGGGAACCGGTCTTGGCCTTATTTAGCAAGTCCTGAGGCTTGTTAAATTTTCCATAATGGTTTGTTTTTTCTGGGCAAGGTCATTAGTCTTGCGCCAGAGGCTCCCCGACGGGGAATCGAACCCCGGTCTCCCGCGTGGCAGGCGGGTATACGCAATCTTAGATGTTGTTAAAAAAGGATATTGCTCTAACATGATCCTGAGAGTACCGACGTCTATCAAAGATGGTCGCCCAGATCGTGGCTTATCAGAAAGGTCTAAATCACGCATTTTAAGTTTTTCAAAATATCTTCTGCATGTTCTACCAGAAATTGCACCGATGCGCCATCTCTTTGTCACCACTGAAGGCAAAGCGGAACATTTACATTTTTGAGGAACTAGGACATTTGCTTGTATGTGTTGTGATTTTCCGCACATATATATTAATGGGCTCCTCGATAGTATAGTGGTTAGTACACCCGCCTGTCACCCGGGAGACCGGGGTTCGATTCCGAAAGCTTTTAGCTGTTGGCGAACACAGAACCTAATCTTTGTACATCATATCAATCCGTAGAAATAAAAGTAATTTTAATAACCAGAAATCTAGCTGCAACGAGGTCTTTTGTTAAGAAGGAGAAATTTGAGGGATTTTCGAACGTCTACGTAACTGAGGTAAAAATTTCTTTTCTATAGCATTGTAATTCGAATGATTTCAGTCCTCGACCGAATCCTCGTTGCACGGCAAGGGAATTCCGCATTGTTCCTGACCCCATTGTGTTAACCCACCAGAAGAATACCGTGTGCTGGTGGACAGCACATACATTTTGGTCCTTCGAGCCGGATCCAATCTGTGGATCCAATCCACTGCTGCCAGCTCGCAAGCAGTATTATTCCGGTAGTGTTCACCGAAGAGCGTCTCCTGTTCAGTATGCTTCGACCAAAGGTGCCCCAGTTTGTGCAGATGTCCCATTTCTTCGGGAACTTGCTCTTGAATTTGCGTATGGTCCATTTTAACCATTGGACACGTGTCATCGTTTGAATTTGTCTTCACAAAAACAACTAAAATCATTGACCACCAACGGAATCAACATCGTACCACCACACCGCGACCAGTTCGCGGCGCAATCGAAGATCCAGAACTGTGGATCGGCAACCGTTGCCAAGTTCGTGGCAATCACAGAGTCCAGATGCAAAGACCAACCGTCGCCAAGTTTGCGGCATCCAAATTACAAGGAGATGTCCAGCGAAGTCAAACATGACAGAGGCTACATTGGCGGAACAACTCATCAGCGCCCAGTTCGCCTCCCAGGAGCGGATGTCCTGTACTTTTCTCAACCTCGAGAAGAGAGGGCCGCCAACGCTATTCACGGTGGACATACGCCAGCACAATCTCCAAATCACATGGAAAGACATCAGACTGAACCATGAGGAGATAAAACTCCTGGCCACTCCAGAGATTACCAGCGGCCACCGCTACTTCGTAGACAGATTCAACGGTCAAGCCGAGAAGATCTATCTAGACGAGGTCACCAAGTTTATTGATGCAAGGGACGCCCTCGCCGCCGACCGTCCAACTGCATCCAAGACTGCGGCGGGCATCGTCATTCAACCACCAAGTCGTTTGCCGTCGTGGATGTCATGACCACATTGGCGGCCGGGAACCCCTGACATGCGAATACCACCTGGCCATCCATCAAGATTACCGTCACGAATGATGCCCTCGGAACACACACCCCCTACGAACAACAAAGGCGTGACGACAGCCACCGAAAAGCCAGCCAAGGCAGGTGCTACCGAAAGCAAGACAGCCAAAGGAGGAACCGTCGTGAAGAAAACTGATCCAAAACCTACAACTTACGCCGCCAAGGACATCAAGGAGGTTCCAGAAGCAGTGAAAGAAGTGCAAACTGCAGCAGCACCCCTCGCCGTTAACGCGACACTACACAAGGAGGCGGATTTCAGCAAGAAGGCACCAGCAGCTGCCAGTGCATCAGCACCAGCGAAGAAAGATGCAAATAAATCTGATGCGCCTAGCCAAGGAAAAGAGCCAGATACAGAGAAACCCGCCGAGCAATGCAATGATGATATCAATCTACCGAGGCTGTTCGAGGCCCAGTCCGCGCTCGACCCAGTCTCCCATTTACAGCAAGCCGCGCCGACCAAGGCAATGATGCCCAACTGCCGAGGCCCAGTTCGGGCTCGACCCAGCCTCCCCAACTAATGGGAACATCGCCGATCAAGACGTCACCGAACAAGCGGTTAAGGAACAGCGCATACTCCCAGTGAATAATAGCCAGCAGACCGCCGACCGGAGAGCTGCCTGCCCAAAACTCAACGCGGCCCCTGTTCCGATGCTCGGAACTTACAACACCGACCCAGAGGAACGGGTGCACCTTCCATCAATCGGTGGTCTCTCATCAACTGTCAGTAGTACAGGCAACCGAACAGAGACACCCTATGGCTAAAATCCGGCCAATGACAGGAATCATCAAGGACGATCACTACCACATGTAGGCTGCCCAATATGGATAGGAGAGCACAATGCCCCCGCATCCCAGCCAACAAGCACGCCTCTCAGTAATTTAGGAGAGTCGGTCCTTAACTCAGCCCAATAGGCACGGGGTTCGCGACTGTCATTCCGCCAGGACCCGCGGACGATGCCAGGGAAGATATCCCACCAGACTCAACGTTGCGACCTCACATGCCAAAGGACGGGCGCAAATGGGGGCAGCATTTATCACCACCATTGGTCTCGATGCAGTACTTCAGACCACCAGCCATTACGTGGTCATTGATCACGGGTTGCGAACTTACAACTCCAACCCCAATCAAATGGTCAGTTCTGCGACCAAGTGTACCGAACACCGACGACGGAACTCTCGTCGTCACCAATCCTTCATCCTTCACCAATTTGTGGCGAACGGCGATTTCCAGACCTCCGCATCACCAGAAGACCATGGTCCTGGGCCGCCGCCCCCTAGAACAAACGGATTCGCCAATGATTGGCGAATGCAGCTGCAAGCAATCACCACTAAGTCTGCGGAAAAGGAATCACACCACTCCCCAGTGAGTGAGAATCACCAGGCCGCTGACCAGAGCGCCGCCTACCTAAAGACGGAACAGCATCCTATTCAAGAGAGTGATCGCCAATAGGCCGCTGACCAAAGTGCCGCCTGCCCAGAGATCAACCCGGCCCATGTCCTGATGCATGGACCACCGCCGGAGCCCCCATGGAGACAATCGCCATGCATGTTCTGTGCGGCACACCACTACATCTACGTTTGCGAGAGTTTTCGGTCCCTCACACCTGTCCATCGGAAGTCAGTCGCACGCAGGAAGAAACTGTGCCTCAAATGCTTGGGTCGCCACCTCATACGCGACTGCCTCTTCAACAAGGTGTGCCGACGATGCAAGCGGAGACATCACACCTTGCTGCATGTGCGAACAGGAGCAGCACCCACCACCGCATCCACCTTACAGGTGACCAGTCCTGTCACCAACCACCAAATGGCCGTTCCTCGTGGGTTGCGAATTTACAACTCCGACCCAGAGGAACTGGTCGATTATACGGCTGCTGATTACAGCTCCCATCAGAGGACAAATAGAAGACATTGTCGACGTCTACCCCGGAGACCAGATTCAAGGCAACATACAGCTACCACCATAGAACAAGGAGCGCGCAATGCCCCGCTTGGCGGGCGGTGCTCCTCAGTATCCAGGGACCGACCGAGTCCCAGCCGCCGCATCCGACTGAACGCTGCGGCCTCAACCGCAAACGACCACATCTTTCCGGCCACTAATTTCGAACGAGTGCCAATGGACGCAGCACTCGTCACCACCACATGTCTCGATGTAGTGACACCAATCACCAGTTAGCACGTGGTCACTGATCGTGGGTTGCGACCTTACAAATCCAACCCAGATCACATGGCCAATTCCGTGACTACAAAAGACAACGGCCTCCAGCGACGAAAAGGACTAATCAGCATCCTTCCACTGGAGGAGGACCAAGCTCCGGACGATCACCTGGAGCCAGATGATTGCCAACGATTGGCGAAGGCGGGCGGAATGTTGCGGATTCGCACTGGACACAACAGCAACTTCGCAACTGAATGCTGCCCTTAGCAACAACATAAAAAATGTCTGCAATCAGCCGACATAATCGAAAAAATGCTGTTGGTTGTGTTGGAATACCGACGTGTTATGTCGATATCCCGCAATATTTTATGTATTAGTTATTTCTGTATAGTTACCTTCTTGTTGGGTCGGGCCGAATACTGAAAGACACTTGGAGTTCCTTGTTTAGGTTTGCTTTATTAAGACAACGTGATGGCGATCTGCGCACTTCCAGAGCACTTGTTTGACTGCCAGTGTTGGCAGCTTGCCAGCTGGTTATTGACTGCCCCGAAACCAATTTTTTATTTTTTTTTCAAAACTGTATTTATTAACCATAATTAGAATTCGTACATTTAAGTAATACAGTGACTTAAAATTAATTTTGTAACAATTGCTTACATGTAATTATAATAATAATATATACATTTCCAAACAATATTTTATAGATATAAGATTCTCGTAGATGCGTGTTTATAAATTTAGTGGTATTATCTTCCTGGAAAAGGTCAGAAAACCAGGAATTTGTTTTTTCAACTTTACTTAATCTAAACTTAATCCTAATTATATAAATAACTTAACCTAATTTAGCCTGATTACAGTATAATTTTCATAAAGCCATAAACAAAGTTTTATAATTAATGGGATATATGTTATGAATTAAAGGATGTGGAATGAGGTTAGTTATGGGTTAGAGGTAGAGTATTTCTCTTCGGTTGTTCGTTGGAAAAGCGTAGGATGTTGGAAAATGGTTGGACGTTACAGTATTTGAACTGGTTAGGGGTAACTTCGGTGTTGTGGTATATGATCTCGTTTGAATCATTTACCAGTCTGCTTGAGTCGAAGATAGCTCTGGTGTGGAGACAGTTGGGATAGTTAGTTCTGATATCTAGTGGGTTCTCTAAGAGTGAGGTTATTATGGGATAGGGATTATTTTGTAGGTTTTCGATAAATTTGATAGACAGTTCGAGGAATCGTCTATCGAGGCGCTCAATACCAGCGGTATTGTAGAGTTCGACGTTACTATAGTACTTATAGGAGTTAGGACGACGATGTAACCCAGAGACATACCTAAAGCATTTTCTTTCGAATACTCGTAATTTCTCCATTTGGGAGGGAGTGATATGGTACCACAATGGGCACGCGTACGTGAGTGTGGGCCTGATAATTTGTTTGTAAATGAGCAGTTTGACTTTGTGAGAGAGACTATTAGGTTTCCACATTACTCTTCTACAGAGATTAAGCTGAATTGTGGCTTTTTGAAGGGAATTTTTAATGTGGGAGGAAAAAGACCAGTTATTAGAAAAAGTGATTCCCAGATATTTTAGGGTTTTGGAGGGTTTTATTAGAGTGTTGTTTAGGTTAAGTTTAATTTTGTTGTGGCAGCGTCTAGTGTTTGTACAGTGCTCGTGTTTGCCCTTGAACACTATGAGCTGCATTTTATTTGGGTTAAGGTGGATTTTCCACTTATTAAAGTATGATGATAGGTTAGGGAGAAAGTTGTTAATGCGGTTTCTTGCACCCTTAACAAATTTGCTGCTAGAATAAATTAATGTATCATCAGCATAATTCAGCATCACAACATTAGGAGATACGGGTTGAGGAATATCCGCGGTATATAACAGATATAAAATTGGCCCTAAAATAGAGCCCTGGGGAACACCCGCGGTTATGTTGCGGGTTTCTGAGACGGAAGAATTTATTCTCACAACGCATTTTCTGTCAGAAAGATAAGAGGCTAAGAGCTTTGTTGTGTGAGAGTTTAGATTAAATATGGAGTGCAGTTTGTACAGAAGCCCTGAGATCCAGACGCAATCAAACGCCTTAGAAATATCGAGAGATATACACACAGTAGGGCTTTGGTTTTGGAGACCAGTTGTAACATCGTGTGTAAGTTTTAGTAGAGCATGACATGTGGATTGTCGCTTACGAAATCCGAACTGACAGTTAGGGATGAGGGCATTCTCATTGGTAAATGAGAGAAGATTTTGGTAGATCTTGCGTTCCAGTATCTTACTTAGTGTACTTAATAGGGATATTGGACGATAATTGCAAGGGCTATTGCTACTACCGGGCTTCTTAATAGGAATTACTACCGCAGTTTTCCAGTTTTCTGGGAAGTGCGATGCATTAATTATATCATTAAGAAGAATGAGGATGGGAAGTAGATTCGGCGGGCGCAGCCTTTTAAATAGAAGACGTGGGATTCCATCTAATCCAGTTGACTTTTTGTTATTTCCTGATCTTACGATCTCGGATAATTCGTCTGCAGTTAGAAAATTTGTAGTGTCTAAGGGGTGTGAAGCTATGTTTGTGTTGTTAAATTCACCGATGAAAGGAGTAAAAGATGGGAATAATCTGTTAGAGATGTATTCGTTTACTGTGTTCTCGAAGCCAGGAGTTGAGAGAGAATTAGTTTGCTCATGAATCTTTGCAAAGTGTTCTGCGAGGCAATTTGCTATGTTCGTATCGGACTGGGCAATATTATTGCTGATTGGGTTGATGAGATGATCAATTCGGGGTTTATATTTACGACCAGTTAATTGGTTGATGTTTTTGAAAAGATCCCGATTTGGTTTGATATTTTTAAGTGTGGAGATGTAGTTTTCATCTGCGAACTTTTTCAACTGCTCATTTATCAGAGTGGATAGGAGTTGGATTTGGCTTTTAATAAAGGGGCAGTATCTTGTATCAAGCTTACGGCGGAGCTGCTTTTTAAGGCGCAATAATTTGGTTAGGATGCTGGGCAAAGGCTTTCCTAAATAGTTATGAGGAATGGTTGTCGGGGTGTTGTTGCTGAGAGCCTCTTTAAGAATTTGCTCTATTCTTAAAGATGCGTGATCGATTTCAGTAGGGAGTAAGTTAGATGCTTCAGGGATATACAAGTCAGAGAAACTTATCGCTATGTCCCTATTGACTTTTCTCCAATTTGTTTTGGTGAAGTTTGGGACAGGGTTTGACGAGTAGAGTGGGTCGAGAGAGGGGATTTGGATCGTGGTGTGAACGGAACCATGATCAGAAGGAAATATAAAGGCGACTGTAGGTGGACCCGGTGGGTGAACATCATCGGACTTGAGGAAGAAGTCGATTGTTGACTTGGCTGTGCTAGTGGCACGAGTTGGCTGTAATGGGGAGTCAATGTATGTATATGGATAAGATGGAAGGAGGGCTAGCAACTGACGACCATATTTGTTGCATTTATTATCATTGAATGCTGTATGACGAGCATTCCAGTCTCCCCCGATTATAAATGGAGCGGGAACAGACAGTTGGATTATCTGAGAAATGTCAGCATCTGGGAAATCTGGTTGTCGTGAAGGGTGAATATAAATGGATGCTAAGACGAGCACTTTATTGTTCTCACAAAAAAGTTTTACTGCTGTGTATTCAATGCTGAATATATTAGTGAATCTAATTTCACTAAATTGAAATTTTTTGTGTATTAAGATGCAGGTACCTCCGTGGGATCCATTAGTTCTGGGGTTAGAAACAAAACTATAATTGGGAATGGAAACTCGGGAATTTGGTTTGAGCCAGGTCTCTGAAAGGAAGAGGATATCTGGGGAAAAGTTTTCAACAAACAACCGGAGGTGTTGCTTACGTATATTAGAGTAAATGGATTCTGTGTTGAGGGAGGCCCCAAAACCAAGATGAGCCGCTCCTTTTATATTGTGGCCAATCGAAAATTGCACACAATTATACATTTGTTAAATGAGCACAAACCCGGTCCGTGTGCTAATAAATAGGTTGGTACTTAGGCCAATGTGCGACAGATTGGGCTTAGACTTAGTCGGTTGCACATGCGATCCTCTCGGAGGGGAGTGTATGTAGGATGGGGGATCGTAGGTACAGGTAAGAATTGGACCAGGAAAATGTAGGATGGAAAGGGTAAGTATGGGTAAATGGAAGTGGGTATTCGGGATAGGTGGTAGGTAAAGGCGTTGTGATTTCGAATCACAACAGTTGTCAAACAACAACGAAAATAAAGCTCTCTTACCTTTTAGCTGTTGGCGACCACAGAACATTGTAGTAGGTTTCTGTTTCCGTGAGCGCGTCTCCTTGTCCTGAAAAGGATGAGGGATCTCTTATAGACCGCTCCTGAAACAACGTACTACAAAGAGGTCATCGCCGTGCTTCCTCCGATCCTGAGGGAAGAGCAACGTCCTTAGTTTGGCCTCAGTCCTCGTCTCCGCTGGTTTCCGTGGGGGCCAGGTGATACTCCTATTCTACAAGAGTGTCTTTTGTGGAGGTACCACGGCTTTACTTACCCGGTGTTAGATAAGATGAAAAGTTCGTTTTGTTTCCTGTGGTATAAGTGTCTATATTCTTTACTCAAGTTATTCAAGGATTTTCCTGGGGTACTTCCTTCAGGCACAGTGTACATTCATTTACTGCGACTTCGATCCTGGGGTACCTCCTTCCGGGACAAATAATAGGATTAAACTGCGGCCCGGAGATCATTTTACTATAACTTTATAAAGGAAAACAAATCGAGATTTGTATCTCAAAAATGCACAATTTCTTACAAGAATCTCGATTTTTGTATCCTGAGTGAGATGCTCAGTGTTTACTTAAGATAAGAATTCAGTTTCTAGAATTCTTACGAAACTATTGTGCAGATGTGGATATGTATCTGGATTCGGTTTTCTATTTGTTTAACTTGATGGCATTTTCCAGATAGAGATAACGATCTCTGGATTTTGGATTTTGATGATGCCGTGGGACAAATGTGAAACGATAACCGAATATTAGATTCGTTTAATGTGAATTTTAATTTTAATTTAGGTTTTGGATTAAATTATGCCGTGGGGGGAAATGTTAAGCGATAAACGGATGTTTGGTTCGTTTATTGCGAATTTTGGATCAAGTTTGGGTTTTTTTCGGGTTTTGACTGGATTTTGGGTTTTAGAGTAATATTGCTGGGATTGGGATGTAGGAATGGGGGAAAAAGGTGGTAGGGCTTTTTAGAGCACTACAACCTAATCTTTGTACATCATATCAATCCGTAGAAATAAAAGTAATTTTAATATCTAGAAATCTAGCAGCAACGAGGTCTTTTGTTAAGAAGGAGAAATGTGAGGGATTTTCGGACGTCTACGTAACTGAGGTAATAATTTCTTTTCTATAGCATTGTAATTCGATTGATTTCAGTCCTCGACCGAATCCTCGTTGCACGGCAAAGGAATTCCGCATTGTTCCTGACGCCATTGTGTTAACCCACCACAAGAATACCGTGTGCTGGTGGGCAGCACACAATTAAACATTGTCTTATTTGGCTTTTGTTAGCAATGGGTTTTTTCTATTTGGGTACAATTTACCTAAATAATTATAATTTATAATAAATATTCCCTAAATGTACAACTGCTCTATTGCTACTTCAAACTAACCTTTACTTATTATTTAGTTATTGCCACAATTCATCACAACGTCTAAAAGAGAAACACATCGCTCATCTCGAAATACCGGACATCAACTAAATTGATGTAGTGAATTCCGTAAGTCTAATAATGTATAACATACTATATATTTTGGGAAGGGTCATGTTGTAGACTCTAACTACCATGTATCACAGTCCCTTTTATCCACATGCTGATAAGACTGCTTCAAGATTTGTTAATCGTCGACATGGTTTAAAAAGCCAGCACACAGACAAACACTGTCCATGAAGTGAGATAAATGGTCCATTAATTCAAAAGTTAGATAAGCACCTTGCTCTTCGTTATTTCCGAGACATACTGGGATAGTAAAGATAGATTTAAATGTTGGACTTCATTAGCAATAACTAAATATCGCGTTTTTCCAATTAAAGAGTCAATTACGAAAGTTGCTCGAATAACACAACAGGTATTGAGTATCATTATAAAATCGTAAGACTTAAAACTAGATTAATCCAACGTACCACTTAGTTGTCAATCTATAAAAAGAGATTGTTACCTTCACCGCAGCCAGAATGTGGTCTTTCACTTTTTTAAATATAATTCTATTGACGTTAAGAGAACTTCTCTATCAACCGACTTGTGAATGTACTACCTGTCTCTCGAGTATTTCCAACAAAAAAACCCCGACAAACTTAGCGCCTCGTTTTCTTGACGCATCATTCGGAGCAACTGTCTAAAGGTCGTCCGCTCAAGATTCGTTATCGACCATACTTTCACTGATCGCACGATTTCATTTTTATAGTTCTTCAGGAAGCCAATTTCGATAAATTCCTTTATCTCGCTACAAGCAAAAAAAAAAATGGTCAGACAGTTCCAATTCCATTGTTGGCATATTGCTGCCAGTCTGCTTTTGTTTTGTTTTTTTTTAGTTAGGCGCCTACATGTGGTACAAGGTTGGTACCTTCTTCATTAGAACTTGTCTGCGTGCGATTCGCCTTCGGAGAATTCTACACGAATGCAAATAACTCCATTTTGGGTAGCAGCAGAGAACGTAAATCCCGTGCAGTGCGTGCCCAATCGTCTGATGTAACGCCAAGTATATCAACGTCAACTGTCCACGAACCGGTTTCAAATTTGGACATGATAAACTACATATGGTCATTTGAAGGTAACAACCAAAAGGCAAAAACTCGTCCCAGCCGGGGTGGGGGGTAACAGCAGTGGCTTGTGGCTGATGTTATAAAATCTCACTTGACGTACTCGTAGGTAACGCAAGGAATAAGCCAACAATTGATTGATATTAAACAATACTCTATGATGGGTTTGGTAGTCTTCTAACGGTAAATTTGATTTATTGATTTAAGTTTAGGCCAAGGCTCTGAGGTAGAAGTTGCGTCAACAGTTTACTTACAAGTAACCCAGTGCCTAAGTTGAGGTTTAGCAACCCATAAGTCCCCATTATATTGTCTCGTCACGTTGGCTTCAATGAAATTTCTGTCTTATACCTTGTTGTACACTTCGGAATGCTACACTGGATAAGTCTTAAGCCGAACCAGAAGTTTTGTCCGGACGTATATAAAAGCCGAGTAATATATGCGAATTAGTCGAGTCTAAAGCATTTGTATGGAAATGTGCTAAAGGCGTCGTATGTGTCTGTGAACCTTTTACTAGCTGTTTGTGGAGAATTGGCGGAAGATGAACCCTCAAGGTTCCTGCTGCCTTCCGGAAAATATGTAGCAAGCAATCAAGCGTGATAAGTTCATTTGCATATCTGTTTAGCTTTTAGTTTTTATTTCGTCACTGTCTGTTTTAGTTTAAAATATTCAGTTGTTCTGCATTTTATTCAACACTAACCCTGTGTTCATTTCGACAAACTTATAAATTACCCCAAAAGTGTTGATCGAACTTAATCTTACACGGCATTATAATTAAAATAAAGCAATTAAGACACCATAGCGAGAGAGTCCACCATTAAGCTAACTGGGCCGCAGCCTTGACCATTTCGGTTGTTTTATCACTATTGTCATTGATGATCCCATTTTTAAAATAACACATATCTATCTACGATGCCTTGGCCAAATGGAGTCACATCGATCTATTTTTTAAACGGATGGCGACTGGAGAGAAATTAGTCACATACATTAGAATCGGCCAAGAGGAGAGGTGTTCTATTTCATCAGGACGACGCACTTCTATAATGACTCGCCATCATCACCAGGAGCTGGTTTCTGATGCATCTACCCCTTTTTATTTGATATCTCACTGGAAAGGTGAACTTATAGTGCTGAATTATCGGTTCAAAATGCTGTTTTTTCCCAGCCGAGTCTATCATCTAGAGTGTGAAAGATGGTCAAGAATTGATCGTAATCCTTTCAAAACACCTTTAGCTTACTGGGGTTGTGGGGGAAAGTGGTATGGTGCCAGCACGGGTCCTGGTTCACTTCTATCCCCATCGATTTGTTCACCCAGTCACTGTTCACCAACGAAAGGGAAAATAAAACGATGGTTGATGTTTACAACCGAGCGCACACAGCACAGAAAATAAAACACACTGGTAAATAGTTGTAAATGGTTTCTTTATTGTTCCGGTTTATTATTTTATTTTTGCAAATTCACCAGATTTCTGTGGACCTTTATTAATTAACGCAAGTGTGATTATATGCATTTGATGGAGATACTTTGTTTGACACACAATTCACATTTTTAAATGTTTGCTTGTTTGGTTGACTAAAAACGTCATAGTTAAAGAATGTTAGCAAGTAAAGGACGAACCATCAAGATAAGGCACATACAAATGCAGACAGTAGTCACAGTGATACCGGAGGGGGTTAGAATCATTGGATACGCAGATGATTTGGCAATAGTGGCCGTAGATAAACATCTAGATGACCTGGAGAATATTTGCTCCCAAACAATCCAGAGCATTAAATGCTGGCTAGATATAGCCGGACTGAAACTAGCTGGACATAGACGGAGGCAGTTTTAATAAGCAGCCGCAAGAAAGTTGAACACCTTGATTTGGAAATAGAAGTACAAATAATCAGATCCAGTCCTTATATTAAATATCTTGGTGTGATACTCGACAACAGGTTGAACTTCAAGGAACACCTGAGGAAAACGAGTGAAAAAACGGCAAGAATATTCAAAGTTTTAGCGAGATTGCTACCCAATGTTGGAGGACCCCGGCCCCACACAAGGAAACTCATAACCAGTGTCAACACCTCCACTATAATGTATGCAGCTCACATATGGGCAGGAGCCGCAGAGTATAAGTCGTACATGAAGGGAGTGAACTCCGCACATAGACTGGCGTCAGTAAGAGTATGTTGTGCATTCCGAACGGTATCCGAAAAAGCTATAAATATTCTGGCCGGGAGGCTGCCACCTGACATTGCAGCTAAAGAAAACGCTGCATTGCATAAGGTTTCTCAAGAGAATCGGCGGAGAATGCGGTCACAATTAGAGGTCTCAAGCCTAAGAGAATGGCAACGAAGGTGAGATTCTTCCACCAAAGGAAGATGGACCCACACCATGATACCTGATATAGAAAGATGGGTGAAAAGAAAACATGGCGAGCTGAATTACCACTTGACTCAGCTAATATCAGGACATGGATGCTTTCGGCAGTACTTGCACAAGTATAAGCATGTGAATCACCCATACTGCTTGTATTGCGAAGGCAAAATATAAAATGCGGAACACGTACTCACAGAGTGCGTGAGATTCGAGACCGCACGAACGATTTTAGAGAGACATATGAGATGGACAGTTACGCCGGCTGGAGTAATAGAATACATGCTGAGTTCAAAACAAGTATGGTCTGTAACAAATGTTATTCTCGGTGAAATGATGCAGCAGTTGCGACGTGACGAGTGGAGTAACAGGTAAACTCCGTCCCGCCCCGCGATTGAATATCTAAAAGAAAGTTCCGCGGGGATCAACGGGAATATGAGCCTGGCGGGAGGGGGTTTTAGTCGGTAAAAACCCGGCATGCCTCTGGATCGGTCAAGAGGTATCTTTTGAAGATTTCCTCCTTCCTACCGAAACCAAAAAAAAAAGTAGTCTGTGAATTTCACAATTACACATACGTTAGATTTTTTGGATGCTGGTCGCTGATAATACACAAAAACTAGTTTTTATCCTGTAGTTAAATTAACAGATAACATCCAAGAGAGTTTAAAAAACTATCATCGCGGACGTGCGGCGGTTCCGCCAAATCCCACGGTATATTTACCTTAAAAACCCCCATAACCCTACCCTAAAATCGCATACTTTTCGCTAATGCAATAGCATTAGCACCTGTAAATGCTTCTCGCATTATATAGATGAAATCTATAATCTTAAAGTCCCTGTAAAGAAAAGTTACCTTTTCATGCATCTCTTCGCATACAATTCCCTAAAAGATTTCTTTCTTGCCTTATCAGGAATCTCTAACAAAGTCGGCGCCTTCGGTGCCAAGCAAATCCCCCGAATTCCTGTAAACAAAAGGATCTGAATTATATACAACGTAACCTTCACCAGGGGCCATAAACATTGCGCTGTCTATTTTTCAGCTTCGCCATGTGTATGATAAATCTCTTAACGTACACATTGGCCGGCGACCTTTTTCTCCCAGCAATAATATACCAGCAGCTGCATTCAATTAGCGCAATCGACCTTGAAATTCCTAAAAACAATTCTTTAACGTGGATAGCACCATAGATTCCCGACCATTAGGCACCCTTGTTCCACCAATGCAATTCCGCCGTAAATGTGCATACCACATGTCGCTGGCATTTCCACGGCCGCGGCAGCTCTTTGGCCATCGAACAAAACCAAATACTCTCATCTTACCCCAGAGTCATAAAACGAATTTCTTCACCTGTAATCATGTATACAATTCGATCCCTTTAGCATCACTAGCGATACACATTTCCCATTGTGTAAATATAAAAACCATTAGCACTTCTTCCTAATGGCGATACATTTACTTACGCATACCATAGCACTGAAAGAGTGTATTTCCTACAGCGGCCACACTCTTAAGAGAAAAGTTTTTCCCTCTCTTCTCTTGTTTTCTTAACACTAACCTAGGATGGAATTCATGTCAGAATTCTACCCTCGGTGAGTCTGAATCCAACCACCGATCGCAACGGTCGGTTCACCCTCTGCCGCTCCCCGTATCGCCAAGGGGGTGCGTACGTCCCAGTCGAGTGTTTGTGTTGAGTGCCGATCGAAGTCGGAGTCGTTTTTCCTCCGCAGTTTTCCTCCGCGGTCGTGAGCTTGAAGTTTATGAAATAAGTTTCGAATAAAACAACATTATAGTGTACACTGACTGGAAATTTCCAAAACGCATGACATAACATACATGTTTGTAAAATGTTAACAAGACACAAGTAGAATACCAATAAAATAAAAATCATTCGAACATTAAACGGTGCGTTTCATTGACCTTCGCGGCGATGTCCTTGTGTTGGTGTTTGGTTTTTCCTTTTGTGTCGGCGGAACAACGGACGAACCTTGTCCGGGAACAATTTATGATGGGAGAGAAAGTGAACCAAGTACCCATGCTGGTACATACTTCTCCTCCCCACAGACGTGCAAGATTGCACTCATCAGAGAGATCAAGGAAACTGCCACGTTTGACAAAATTCTCTCTCTACACACTGTTTGAATTTTATTGTAACTGCGGAATGCTGAAATTTACTTAGCACCACGCGCAGCGACTTATTTTGACTAGGGTCGTACGCACTCCCGTGCGTACGCTACAGGGGATGGAAGACGACTCACCCTGGTTGGTGATTGAATCACGTCTCATCGAGGGTTGAATTCCGACTTTTGATTCAACCCTCAGTTCGGGGTGAGTTTGGTGGTGTGGTGAAAAGAAAATGAAATTTTCCTTTTGGCCATTGGCCAATGGAAGAAGATCTCTCCGGTTGATCTTAGCGTGAGTGTTAATAGATCGTTGTGTACCCATGTAACGAAGGTCATGGGAAACGAAATCAAGAAAGGAGAAGATAACAAAGGACATTATTCATGGCATAGATGCATGGTGCAGCTGCGTAAATAGACCGCATTTCAATTAGGCAAATGATGCTAAAGGCAATTTATGTACACAATGGGTGATTGTGTACCATATCTTGTTGAACGTAAGGGATCGAATTTTGTATGCATGTTTATATGCGGAAGAATTCGATTTGTGGCTACTAGACGCTAGATGCGTTTATTTGCTTTTGTCGGTTGGGCCAAAGGCTGCCGAGGCCATGGATATTGCCAGGAAAATGGGGTGTACGCGTGTGCAACCGAATTTCTTGACAAACAGGGGTGCCGATAAGGTTTTCTGCTTTAATGATGCATGTATATTTTAAAGAATTCTTTCAGGGAATTTTGAATATGCATTGGATGCATGCATGGTAAGAATTCTTTGCAGGGAATTTTAGGTAATGCACTAAGTGCATTAAATGTCCTTGAAGAAGGAAATGTTTGTAGGTTTGCAAAGGGAGTTGGGGTTGGAATTTTGGGTGGTTCTTGCGTAAGGTTAGAGAACCCCCACGGGGTTGCATTTCACCGGTTGGGACCCAACCTGCCAGTCAGTAAATGTACCGAACTGCCGTAATAGCAAGAGTCGCCGGTTGAACCCGCGTTTGCAAAATCATGACACAACTTCTAGCACCAAGCCTCTTCATCATTGCAAAAGGTCCTCAAAGCTAAAACACCGATATCAAAAAATGATTGAGAAAATCGCTTCGTCGGTTTGTTGCGTCCATAGCAGTCGGGACTTTATGATGTTAGTTGTTGGCAATTAGAAGTACTGAAGCCATTGACAATTAGGCTCCTCGATAGTATAGTGGTAAGTATACCCGCCTGTAACGCGGGAGACCGGGGTTCGATTCCCCGTCGGGGAGCCCCTGGCGCAAGACTAAAGACGCCCGAAAAAAAAATATTATGGAATGTGCCATTGTCGAAAATCGTCGTCGCACACGCAAGCGAATATAATACAGCTAAAAGCCTAGATGCCCAGAAAAAAAAATCATTATGGAAAATTTAACATGCCTCAGGACTTACCAAATAAGGCCAAGACCGGTTCCCGATTGTAGTGCCGATGATGATGATGATGAAGCCATTGACAATTATGTGGATTGAGATGTTCCGCATTAATAATTTCAGTGTGCTGCTGATTCTTAAAGCTACATAAAGCATCGAATTCGTAAGAGGATTAGTTTCTAACCAATTACGAACTTTTGTACAAAAATCAATAATGAACGACCTTACGAAGATGAAGTTTTAGCTACGAGAACTTAAATCACGAATTGGAACAGAAATAATTGTCTCCAGAAGCTGATGAGCAATATCACTTGTGGATGTGTGTTACACGCAACGCTTACCCTCCCCTAATACTCACCCTTTTGGGGCCACCAACCACCATTAACAGGATTCACCTTCGTGTAAAGCCCCATATGTTGATTTATCCTAATCAACATATTCAGTACAATGAGTACATGTAAAAGTGCATTAGATACAAAATGCATACGCGGGCGAATCATGGAATCCAGATACCACGCCTGGGAAAAATCTATGACGACACAAAGAAAATAATGTGCTACTCAAAACAGAGAACAATTCCATGGTAACGAAGCAATAAGGTATACAAAATATCTTTGCCATCGTTGACCATAAATGAAGACTTGTGTAAATACAAGGTTCTAAGAATTGTATCACATGCATCCACACAATCAGGTCTCGCAGATCGTAAACATTTTCAATGTTAGATAAACAAAAAATATACTGCGAAGCATACATCTGTTGTGTGGGAAGGAGATCTATTGTGCGTGTAAACAATGGATGCATCCTTCGGTCTGCCCGATCGAAGGAGAGATAATAAAGAGTCTGTGTGCGAACGTCGTCCGGTTTGGACATTCTATTTGAGGTCTGTACACAACCAACCGGACACGGAAGAAGCCGATCGCGCTTCAAAATCAAAAATTCGGCGCGCAGCTGCTATTGGCATAATCAAATCCCGATGGAATTCACTTATCTGTTAATTCAGCGTCCATTACAACCGGCTGGAGATTGGTTGAATTCTCATTTAATGCTATTCAGGCAGCAAGGGCAGAAACATTTGACCAGAATACATATAGAAAGCTTTTGATACTACCTACTTCAATGCGAGAAATAAATGGCGAGGCAGGACAGGATACTCAAATAGGGTATATCCAAGATTTTACAATCAATAATTCCAAATATTCCTGTTTTTAATTACCTAATGCCATCAAATGTTTCCCAAAACAACTCAAAACTTAGTTCCACAACAATGTATTTCCGAGAACTATAATAGCTTTTCCACCGTAAGGTTTCAATATCATTTTCCAGTCTTAAACTTGTTGCCGTCTTCAACTCTTTACTGTTATACAATAATTAACAATGGTAAAAAAAAACGTGTACCAATCTAAGTTGTAAAGTTTTCTGTATTCACGGGCATTAAGCGAAATAGATTATCTTTATATCAAGCGACTGGCACACTAATTAAAAATAGATATCCTACAACACAAAAACCTCAAGAAAACCATTTCAATCTAGAGCTCCAGTTTTTCTTCCTCTCACCTCCCAGTGTACTCTACCATCTCCGCCGTCAACGTGTTACGTTTTACCTGCTTTTCCCTCCATCTGATCTGCACGCTTCCACTTGATTATGTTGCAATTGCATTCGAGTCGACTCAGTTGCGCATAACTGCAATCGAAGAGAAAGTTGCACCTCATGCTGAACCTGGGCACTGCGCACGCCGAGGTCTGGTGCGGCTTTCTTTTCCTCTACGTTTGCATCAACCCACTAGGGCGGTCAAGCTGTCGAATGTGTCTTTATTATTTTATTATACATTCACTGTCTAGATCGCAAAATACGATCACTCATTTGATCGTCAATTAAGATAATTAAATGTAAGTGATTTCTTTTTTTAATTATTCAAAGAGAAACGCTGTGAAGATGTAACACCTTTACATTGATATTGTGCTAACCACAGATCGCGTTCTTGATTTAAAGTAGAAGAGAAACTAATGAACGACCGAAAGCACGCAACTGGTAAATTAAGTCTCCGTGTTGAAGTGCGAAAGGAATACTAGTATACACCAGCTAATTTTAATCGAATATAAGGAAAAATGATAATGTTCCTCTTTCTTTGTAAATCACGCTCGATGTACGTTAGAAAGGTTCTGTCAATTTTTAATAACTGACAATGGATTCATGTATGTACGTACATTCCACGAAACATTATCTGCAATAAATCGATAATGAACTTATAGAAAGATATATATCCAACTGTATTTTCTTATTTTCCACATAGGTGATTAGGTTAATTTTAACAACTACTCAATTACTAGTTCACCTCTATTTATGTAATGTTAGTAGTCCTGAATGTTTTTATTACAATTTAAGATTAGGTCCTGAGCTGAGCTTCTGCACGCATTCTAGAGGTTAGCAGTTCCCAACATAGATCCAGTGTGCACTTCAGCATATATCTCACTCTATGGTGATATTCGTTCCTTGCGCTGAACCGTTGCAATGACATAAGAGTTTCGGGGCAGCCAATGCAACGCGGATTGAGATTCAATTTCCGTACACTGTACTTCTAAGCCAGATATGTGGTTTGAATTCAAGTATAGGGACCATGTGGGGGTTCTCTATATCACACGTAGAACCAACCCACAATTCCAACCAATCTTGACACAGCGCGTCACCACAACCCAAGCCGGCAATAGCACTCACTTCCCAATACGCAACAGCATCCGTCCCCAAATCTGCAATCGCATACATCCCCAACTTACCAAGCATCCATTTCCCAAGTCGATCAAAGCACAAGGGAGCAAGGCGCTTGCCGGTTGTACCAGGTGACTGCACGCATCACGTGCAGCTTCTGCCATAAAAAAGGCCACCTATACGACGAGTGCCTAAAAGGGCGAAACACGCCTTTCTGCTGGCAGTGCTGGCAGTATGGCCACGACATTGTAGAATGTCGTGCGCACCATACCCCACTCCCACAGAATAGGTCACTGCACCAGCAGAGGCAGGAAAGCACACCCGGAACCACACCAACCCTCTGCCTCCCAAGACCCAACTATATCGACCATCCGAGGATCTAGCGGCCAAATCGGATGCGGGGCGTGTGGCCATACGAACCACAAGTGGGACAAATGCGGAAAAGGGGTAAGGGGAATAAAAACCAGGAATCCCCCAGTAACACCCACCCCAAGACTAACCCGCAAGGCTAAGACTGTACGTCAACGCCACCGCCCAGGAAACAGCACTTCTACCAAGAGTGGCAAACAATTCTCCATGCCAACGTATGGACGAAAAATGCCGACCCCCGACCCGGATCTTCTCCATCTCGCACACGGCACCCCGTCACTGCGGAGAAGAATAAATTCTGGGCTTGAACCTCCCCCTCCCGCACTCGCAACTTCGTCACCGCAAATGCGAGCGAGCTAACGACAGGCCACCACCCACTTGGCCGCCATACCTGTTGGCCAATGCAAACCACAACAGGTCAGCGGACTGCACCGCACCCCCCCCCCCCCCGCCTTGCCGGCAACACACGCGGTACCAACAACCAGGTCCACTCCCAACAACGACCCAAGCCCAGCCACAACCCAGGAACGAGTCAACACGACAGTTCCAAGCCCGACCACAGCTCCTTCTCGGCCAAACCAAACCCACCGGACCCCTAGCTACCTAACTCGCCTTCCGTCACACACCGACCTACTCCTTACGGCCTACCTTTATTTCGTGACTACGCTACTGGGGTGGGGGAGGCGGGGGGGGTACCGTGTGTGTTCTCTATACCACACGGAGAACCAACCCACAATTCCAACCAATATCGACCACTAACAGCGCGTCACCACGTGCAATAGCACACACCTCCCAATGCGCAACAGCATCCGACCCCAAATCTGCAATCGCATACATCCCCAACTTACCAAGCATCTGTGGGGCTGAAGTAATGTACCAGCATGGGTACTTGGTTCACTTCTTCCACCATCAGAAATACCGCCGAATACAAAACACGATCACCGGAAACAATGACAGAACATTGGAAGGGAAGGTGCGGCGCGGTAAAAGAAACACAAGGTTCGTGTACGTTAATATTTTATTCTCTTTAATTGAAGGTTTTTATAACTATGAAACACGCACTTTCCACTCAATTCGACGTGACACATTTTACAATTTGATATATTACTTTAAGCGATAACTCACAACAATTCTTTTTACTTTATATGTGCTACTGTACGCGCAACCGACTCACTCGACTCGAATTCCGTCTATCGTTTACACACCATACCGGCGCCGGTACGGTGGAAACCGGGCGACCCGCCCGCCTTGATGGTTATATTACGACTCAGCGATATCTTGCTCGTGCAGAGCTCACACGCTAATCGTGATCATGGTGGTATGTGTGCATGGTTCTTTCATGGATGAGAACGAACCTAGAACAAAGAAAGGGCATAAAGTGCATTCATGGGATACAATTTCGGTAAAGCAAATAAAACCGAACTCATCGGATGCTAATGGGATCTTAGTTGGAAATGTGCGTCGCAGCAAAACAAGGAGACGACGATGCGATGTGGAAATGTGCTAATGGGTTTTAGCTAGGTTACTGGGAAATGGTGGTTATGGCATCGCTAGTAAGGGTAGGTATTGAATTCCTGTTCGCATTTGTTTATGCTGTAGGATTCAATTGATGCCAAGAGACGCGGAATGCGTATTTGCTTTATTCCCTTGGGTGTAAGTCGCCAGCCAATGTGTATGTAGGCAACATTGTTGTACACATTGCGCGCCTGGGAAAATAGACGGCGCAATATGTATGGTCCCTGTCATGACGGTTACATTGTATGCAAACCGAATCATTTTGTTTACAGGAATTTGTCTAGTACCGAAGGCGCCGAATTGGTTTGGAATTCAAGATAAGTAAAGCAAGAAATCTTACGAAAAATTGTATGCGAAGCGTTGCATGAAAAGGTAAGTTTTCTTTATAGGGACTTTAAGATTATAGATTTGGTCTATATAATGCGTGAAGCATTTTCAGCTACTAATGCGATTGCATTAGGAAGTTAGGAAATTAGCTGAATATTATGGGGGTTTTACGGTAAGTAGACAGTGGGGTTTGGCGGAACCGCCACACATCTGTAGCCACAACCCTTGCTTATCGCAACAACCCGACGAGATCTGTATACACACAACACACAATCTCCCATACGTAAAACAGAACTTTACTACTCGATCACGACTTCCCCATAGAGCACCGGCATAGTCGCCTGCTCCGATGTCCTCTCGCTCGCTCGTTCCTCGCTCCGTCGTTCGCACACGAAGTTGATCGTAACAAAGTTACTGAGGAGGGAGGGAGTACTGTGGCGTTTCTAACAGATACACACACCATATACAAGCAAATAGTGAAGAACACCGAAAGGAAATTCGAATAAGCAGAGCATCAGAGCCGTATACCATAGCGATAACATGACAATTCCCCATCAGTTGAGTGTACATGAGTTTAGAAATCGAATCCGTACACACGGCCAGTAGCCTGATGCTTCATTGCTTCGCTGGTCACCCGTTTCATTGAATGTTCAAATCACCGTCTTCACAACCCTTGCTTATCGCAACAACCCGACGAGATCTGTATACACACAACACACAATCTCCCATACGTAAAACAGAACTTTACTACTCGATCACGACTTCCCCATAAAGCACCGGCATAGTCGCCTGCTCCGATGTCCTCTCGCTCGCTCGTTCCTCGCTCCGTCGTTCGCACACGAAGTTGATCGTAACAAAGTTACTGAGGAGGGAGTACTGTGGCGTTTCTAACAGATACACACACAATATACAAGCAAATAGTGAAGAACGCCGCAAGGAAATTCGAATAAGCAAAGCATCAGAGCCGTATATCATAGCGATAACATAACAATTCCACATCTGTTGAGTGTACTTGAGTTTAGAAATCGAATTCGTACACGCGGCAGTGGCCTGTGTGTTAACCATTGGTTCAATTTTTAGTGATTCAAACTGTCATAGCGTCAGTTCTAATCACATGTTCTTCACTATCGTCGTTTGACGCTATATGTGCAGAGTAGCAAGACTCGTTAGTTGAACCTACGTTTGCACAATCAAACGACAGACACAACTTCCTTAGCAATTCAGCCATTGCGGCAGCAATTTTCTGACCGTCGAGCAAAAGCAGCAGGGCGTCGTTGATTCTACGACGGGTTTGGCGTTGTTACAGCGTAATCGAGCGGATTTTTGACGTTTTATCACGAGGTATAAATCACAAATTAGACCCGCGCTAGAATATTGTTCCCATGTTTGGAGCTCTGGTCCTAAACATACTCTCAACCTACTTGAGAGCATACACATACGAGCGATCCGCCTGATCGGGGACACGGCGCTGACGTCAGGACTACAGTCGCTATCGCTTCGAAGGCGTGCAGCTAACCTCTGTCTGTTTTACAGATATTATCACGGGTACTGTTCTTCGGAGATTCTTGGATTTGTTCCGCGTAGTTCGGTTTATATGCGTTCTAGAAGATAGTCCGACGGATCGCACCAATTTGCCGTACATCTCCCGACGACGCGAACATTCCTGCATCAGAACTCGTTCCGTTAGAAAGCGGAGAAGCTTTGGAATTTCATCCCTGCGCAAGTGTTTCCGGAGCGTTACAACCTGCATCTGTTTAAAAAGAACTGCAACAGTTATTTGGTAGCATTTCTGGGCGCCGTGTCGACACTATAGGTTTGCCCCTCGCGAGAGAAGTACATAAAACAAGAAAAACGATGAAACATGGGTCCATTACGATACGTCTGAGTCCAATAGGGTGTCTGCAGAATGCCACTCAAGCCCACCAAAGCGGACAAAAGACCAACGGTCGGCCGGGAAAGTTTTGGCCTCCATTTTTTGGGATGCGCTTGAGATAATCTTCATCGATTACCTGCAGAAGGGGAGTGTCATTGTCCAGTCGAGGGGAGTGTTATGCACCGTTATTGGGCACATTGAATGACGAAATAAAGAAAAAACAGCTCGATATGACGAAGTCATATCCGTCGTTGAGACATTGGACCAATTACGGTATAAATTAGTTGTTCACCCACCGTATTCTCCAGATTTGGGCCCCAGCGACCTTTTCTATTCCCAAACCTCAAGCGGTGTTTCGAGGAAAAGAGATTCAGGTCGAATGAGGAAGTCATCGCGGAAACCGAGGCATATTTCGAAGGTTTTTTTCTTAATACACTTCTTCAGAAGAAGCGAACCTATAGCGGACACGGGGCACCTCGAGATGACACCAAATAAGCGTTACTAGAAGTTTCAGGCATCGAAATGTTGGAAAAACGCTATGCCAAGTATGTCGCACTCGAAGTCAACTACGTTGAGGCACAAATATAACTTTGCCGAAAAGAAAACACTTCTCCATTAAAATTCCCGGGGTTTTTCAGCTCTAATGTGTTATTTCTTCGATCATTTTTTTGGTGCTAGGCTCTTCACTGCGATTGCGCGTTCGTGTGCCTTGCCATGTCTTTTATAATCGCCACACGTTTACCAGCCAACTTATCCCGCTAAACGAGCCTGTACCTTTCTTTTTGACTTTTCGTGACCTTGGTAAATTAAGCGACAGAGAACTAAAGTTCCGTTCACATATTGAGAAGACAGAGAACTAAGCTTCTGTTCACATATTGATGAGACTGTCATCTAATCGCTCGACTTTATCAAACGATAGTCCAAAGAATATTCCAACACGCCCGTTGTTACGCATAAAGACTTATAGTTAATTAAATTACAGAATAATTTTCAAACGTTTTATTTAAATTTTTTTCTGAAAAAGTATGAAAACACTTATCATTTTATGACTTATTATCTGACACATCCTTGTGTTATTTATTACAATTATTAAAATTGGTAAAATTACTGTATATCTCTTGAATGAGGAAGTCATCGAAAATATCCTTCTTTGCTCAAGAAATTAACTAATGGTATGACTAAGACAAAACTAGTCTCGTAACCAGGTGTTATGCTTGATCACTAACTTTTTGAATTAAGCTGACACGCTCCTTTCAATTAATATAGTCTACATATCTGCAATATAATTGAAAGCATATACTATCGTTTTTTTTATTGTTCTTCGAACTCCAGAACGGTCTAGGATCTTGGTATAAAAAACGCCTGTAACTCACAGTCATGATAGGGCTGGCCACATTAACGAATTCCCGTCTCTAAAATCGAGTTGTTAATCGTTATTTCATAGCTTTTAGCCTTTCTTTTCGATATCTTTTCGGGTACAACACCGTTACGCACAAAACCCTCCACCCCTAAATACCTACCTCTTTGGAGCTAAGCTCCATCATTAGTCGCGCATAGAGTAAATATCGCAATATCAAGTCAATATCAAGCAAATTGAACTACACGTTCAATATGCCCATATTGAATTTAAGTTGAATCCAAAACGTGAAAGAACGAACCATATGTTCAACACGCAGAATCCCCTGGATCCAAATCTGTGGACCAGATGACCAACTTTCAAGTAAAGTTGTTGAGAATCATAAATTGCACTTCTGCAATTTTATAATCGTACAAAGGCTTTTTTATCCAAACCATTTCCCACAAGAAACATTCGTGCCCATTCGCCTAGAACAAACAACTTCCGCCATAAAACGAATCGCACGTTCGTCTTAGCGCCCTGTGGGGGTTCTTTAAGGCATCCCTAAAGAATCATCCATTCTATTTTAATTAACCAGTCTCCCACTTAGCTGGCAAGGCTTCCTACTTACCTGCAATGGGCAGCGTATGCTCCCCTACAGCATCTTCCACCTGAAAGCAAGCATAATACATGAACTATTCCATACCCCCTATCGCCTCAGCTCGTCAGCAATCGATAAACACACGCTGACCAGCGTATTGTTGACACAGCTGCAGCCGATATTCTCCCTACGGTTCATAATTAAATATTGCTCCCATATCCTTAGGTTCGCAATAGCAGCAATCAATTTCTGACTATCGGCTACCAACCGATCGTAGAACTGGATATGAACATGATTGCTACTTAAGCAATCATACCCATGATCATGCCTTATGATGCTTCTGCCTGTAAATTAAACACACACACAGTAGCCTCACTGTGTTTATTCTATTTACCAACCGCTGGTCCATGGCCACCCTGTGTGAGACGTATGCTTGCACATCTGCAAGGCAAATTCCAGCACAGTCATGCAAACAAACCTCAAATCTTCGGTTGACCTATCGCCACCGAAGAATGTATCGCCTACAACGGCATTACCGTGAACGCCTAAGTAAACACGATGATGATCCAATGTAACATCGGCAAACCACGAACGATGTGCATCTCATCGTATGACCCTTGAAATAGCGTTTCTGTTTACTTAGGACGCAGAGGCCTATTTCGTTCTCAGGCGTGCATCATCGATGATCACAATGCCTGCAGCCCCTTATGCTCGTCCATTTGTTTGAACAGGTGCAGGGCCGATCGTTGTCTGTATTGCAGGCGAAGGGAGATCGTACTTGTCCTAGACGGACATATGGGAAATCCTCCCATTTAACTCCTTTTTCGATCGCCATTGGCCGTCGCCAGGTTGAGCCGATTCGCCCCTCCCACTTTGGTGTGATCCAACACGGGTGCATCGGATGGAATGTGGATTGCATCGAGTAGTCAAAGTTCATCCCCAGACGGGTACACACGTTTTTTTCAGGAGGCAGATTATTACACGCGAGGAGGATAGTCGGTAACTTTAAGGTTACATTTTTTTAGCGTCTTATACGAATTGTTTCTTCAATAAAAGTGGTTTGGTCGAGTCGTGATATTTCGTCGCCAGTAAACTAATGTGCCATTGTCGAAAATCGTCGTCGCACACGCAAGCGAATATAATACAGCTAAAAGCCTAGATGCCCAGATAAAAAAATCATTATGGAAAATTTAACAAGCCTCAGGACTTGCTAAATAAGGCCAAGACCGGTTCCCGGTTGTAGTGCCGATGATGACGATGATGATGAAAAGCCTAGATTTAATGTTATAACGATTAAAAGACTGAATTGATGTCACTGTGTACCGCCCCAGAACAATAATCAATAAAGTGAAACAATCGTATACGATTAAATAACTGTGTGTGTCTTTATTTTTTAAATACATCGATGGACCAATTTTTCTGCGTTTTCCTGGAGAATTAATTTAGTGCTTCCAATAGAGTTGTGGGGTATTGCGCTGAACCTGCGTCCATGTCGACGCCTAGTCTAAATACCCACAGCCCAACAACATATAATCTGGTTTCCCTTCACAATCGAATAAATCTTTCGCCTGACCCAACAACATAGAGGATCATAAATGTGCATTAGCACGATCTGTTGATTTGTCCTTTGTGTTTCCTCTTTTGATCCCAAGCCGGGAAAGATAAAGAAAGGAAATAGCGGCTGGCAAAAGGGCCAATCAGAAAAAACGACATATCCTTAGATATTCTCCCCTTAATGCGTTCTCCCCTTGACTACTCCAACTATCTGGGTTACTTATACCAAATTACCGAGCTTTACAGCTCCCTCTACCACAATTACCTGGCCAAAGCTCAATTCAACTTGATCAACGACCCAAATCTTTCTTCCACTTCATCAACCACAAACGGAAATCTGATGCCTATCCCACCTCCATTTTTCTACGGCTCAACTACTACTACGGACTCCCAAACCATATCCAATCTTTTCGCGTCCTTCTTCAAACTATCCTTCACGGACGACTCGTGCGAGCCGAATCCCTCCTACTTTACTGGCATGTCTGAATTCTCCCTCGCCCCCCTCATCCCCCTACACATTCAACAACACCAAGTCATAAAAAAGCTTGAAGAACTGAAAGACGATTTCAGTCGCGGGCCAGACGGACTGTCTGCTATCCTCTTTAAAAAAATTCCCTCTTCTCTCTCTCCCCCGCTCGCGTCAATCTTCAATCTATCCCTTGTATAAGGTCATTCCCTGCCTTTTGGAAATACTCTTACATAACCCCCATAGATAAAATGGAAAAAAAAAACGATATATCCAATTATCGTCACACTGCCAAGCTCTCGCACATTCCCAAACTGTTCGAAGGCCTTCTATATGATGCGTTATGTTTTCGCTGCGCAACCATTATCTCTCCGAACCAGATCAGCTTCCTCTCAGGCAAGTCCATTACTACTAACCTTGCCGAGTTCACATCCCACACACTCCTTGCCCTAGAGAACGACGATGAGGTCGATGTAGTCGCTACCGACTTTAGCAAGGCCTTCGACAAAATCTCCCATAACCTCATTCTCTTCAAGCTATCTTCCCTCGGTTTCGAACCCCTGTTGATTAAGTGGATCTCATCCTATCTCAGTTATCGAATCTGCCGCATGCGATTTACATCCAACCTTTCCGATCCTTTTTTGCCAACCTCGGGTATCCCCCAGGGCAGTCATCTCGGCCCTTTCCTATTTAGCCTAACCATAAACAACATAGGCTCTTGCATTAATCACTCCTTCATCTCGCTTTACGCGGATGATTCCAAAATGTTCAAAACAATCCGCTCTTCCCTGGACTCCTCACTTCTCCAATCGGATCTTGACAGCTTCTCGAACTGGTGCCAAAATAACTGCCTAGAAATGAATATCGCCAAATGTGACACAATCACCTTCTCTCGGAAGAGTTCTCCCACTCACCCGCGCTCCTATCTCTTACTGAACCAACCGATAACATCGGTTGAATTGATTCGCGATCTGGGCGTCCTATGCGACAAGGAGCTCAATTGATACCCTTGGGTTTGTCAAACGCTGGTCGAAGGAATTCCTTAACCCCTATGTCACCCGATCACTCTACACAACTTTTGTCCGGCCACTACTCGAATACGCTAGTCAGGTCTGGTCCCCGTATCAAGTGACTCACATTCGCAGGATTGAAGGTGTTCAACGTCGTTTCTTGCACTTTGCCCTCCGCAGACTAAACTGAGAAAATCCGCTGATTCTACCAGCACACTTGAAGAGCGCAGAGTCCATGCCGACATCATCTTCGTCCATCGCCTTCTGTCTGGCTCAATCATTTGCGCAAGCTTGCTCTCCGCTTTAACATTGCATACAAACCACCGTAAAGTACGTAACCCTCGACTGTTTTACGTGCCCGCTCATTACAATTCTTACGGCGCTAACGAACCCACCTCGCGTATGCTACGACAGACCACCTCCTTCGATGTCAACATCTCCACTCCCGCTCTTAAACGACGTCTCAGAATAAACCCGTCCTAAACCCCCCCCCCCCCCCCCCCCCAATCCCCTCTACCCTGCAATCCTCTCCTCTCCCTCCATAAAACTAGTTCTCACATACACCTTTCCAACCCCAGCCGTAACGGCCCCTCCAACCACACTAACCCGCGCCACCGTATCAGTTCGTACCCATGCCTTCCACTGTCGCACAAAGGCCGCGTTTACCACTCCCACATACACTCGCTCTTCCCTGACCTGCTACCTTCCCTATCGCCCAGTAATCTTCAACCTCCTGGTTTTCTTCTCCTTTTTTTTCGATTGAATAATTGAATGAGGTCTTAACCACTACTCTAGATTTTAAGATTAATGTTTTATGTTAAGTTAATTTTAAGCTTGCAGTAAGCTAAATAAAAATGGGGGTTCCGCCTTCAATCAATCAATCTGCAGGATGGAAGAAAAAAAAAGTTTTCGTTAAAGGAGTTGGTTCTAGACGATTCGCCGAGACGGCGAAGGAGTTGGTTTTCGAGACTTGACGGAGGCGGTCGTAGGAGATAGTGGTCCGCAGTAGAAATTATCTTCGTTCACATAAAAAATAAAATAACAAAAAGAGAGAGCATTAAATTAATCGGTGGTTTAGATTTTGATACCAGAATGAAATTAACTTAAAACAGTAACTCACAATAAGAGAAATTCGTGTAGTTGAATAAGTGGGAAAAACAGTTATAATTATGGAACATTGAATTAATCTAGATGTAAAACAAAGTAAATAGAGTTTACATTATTTATTATTATTTATTGGCCTGTAGGAACCCGGAAGTTCATGACCTCACCGACTCGGCTTCGCCATCGTTCCCTGTCCTGGGCACTCTCCTTCCACGATTGACCATTCGATCCGATCCCCTCAAGGTCAAACCTAACATTGTCCTCCCATCTCCGTCGCGGCCGTCCTACCGGTCTCTTTCCCGTTGGTCTACCGTCAAGAATTCTATGCATGGTCCTATCGTTCCCCATTCGCGCCACGTGTCCGGCCCATCTTAATCTTCGCGACTTGATTACTCTCACTATTGTAGGTTTGCGATATAGCTCTTCCAATTCGTGGTTATGGAGTCTCCTCCATTGTCCTGCCTCCTCGTCATATTTACCTCCAAAGATGCCCCTCAAAACTTTATTCTCGAATACGCGGAATTTGTTTTCTTCCCGTTTTGTGAGAGCCCATGTTTCGCATCCATATAGAACAATCGGCATGATTATGGTTCTATAGACACGGAGCTTTACGTTACGTGATAGAGAGTTTACATTAATAAGTGTAAAGTCAAGAGTTATATTAGAAACGCAATATAATCTATGAGAATTCGGTGGTTTAGATTTTAATACCAGACTGAAATCAATTTCAAACCGTGTTTTATTTAAAGTGTGTGTGGTGTGCAAAAGGGTGATGAACTAAAGTTATTAACAACACGCTTGCCTGAGCTCTCTATAAATGCCCCTTGAAATACAGTAATTTGAATAACCCTTAAGAACAAACAAAAATAATGTAGCAGACATTCTCTTCATTTAACCACTACTTCAAGGTTCTAACCATAGTGCTTTTATTTACAACGCTATTTTCGTCAACACTAAGCTACTTTTATCTATTGGCACATCATGGCATTGCTTCAACGAACCAATCTCACGTCTGTCGTTTGAATGAAATCTTTTTGGACATTGTTCACAACATTCACCGGCTCTAAATCTCTTTCGTCACCCTCTCCTATCTTAGTACTTAACTGAGTTTCAACGTAAGCTTAAGTCATTGAATGTTGGCTTTTGACCCCACTAAACTTAAAAATCCCATTCCAAATAGCATCCTGTACAATAGGAATGTCACGTACGCAGCAAAAGTTTGTTTTAGATATTGTAAACAAACTCATGATGGATTGCAGCCTCATTTATCAATTGAGGTGGTTATGTTGTTACTTCTACTATTAAGATAACAGAAAGGCATCAATCATCAGGAACGAATCACACTTGTGTGTAGAAAGACGTTTGCGTTTACCTAGGGCATTACAAACGCCAATTTTATTTATACATCCATTAGCTTTTATGAATGTAAACCTTTATTATGGGCGCCCATTTATCCAACCACAAACAATTAACCCCTTTTCATCCTTTTCCAAATTACTCTAAATGACTATTACCATGTAATACCCTTCAAAAATCACCACACATTTTTTATTATACGTTATTACATCCCCATTCAAGTTGATGGATAATAATTTCAATATTTCCAACAAAAGAGATTTTTTTTTTCAACAACAAAACAAAAAAAAAAAAAAATGAAACCAGATTTGAATTACGCAATTTTCTATGTAAGTAAGAAAACAACTTCCAGTTATTTATATTAACCTCAAGAGAAAAAATTCGGCGTAGAAAATGTTAGTCAAATGGCGCGACACGGAAGTTGAAAGTGATTCGTAACCATTTGCAGACAAACTTTACGCTATGATAACTTAAGCAGATACCCCCGGTTACCCTCCGGCAGTTCCATCCAGTTTATTGTCAATGCGTGAATTTACGATGATTTTACGGAGGCTTTTGTTGCATCTGAAAACCGTCGTCGTCGGTGGGGTTGTGCAATCCAAATACGAGTTTTGTGTAGCTTTTATCTAGCTGCGATCGACAAGAATGCGGGTTATGAGGCGATCGGTCATTTATAATATGAATTATGAGATGAGATTGAATTGACTTAATTATGGATGGTCTAGTGCTAGCTTCGAATGTGAAAACCGGTCTTGGTTTTTTCTATTTAAATTATTAAAATACAGTAAGAACATGAGGCTCATGTAAGGGTGTGTGAAATTAATAGATTTCAGTTCTAATTGCTGCATTAAGATATTTTAAGTGAAATAAATTGTTTAAACAAGCCACGTCAGATATATCCGTAGACATTCATTTCAAAAATGTCAATTTCGGTTGGATTCACTTTCCCACATCGAATAAAACAAATACAGATGAAGGGATTACCAACGGTTACAATATTTCTCATTATATCCATTTACTTAACAACAATACAAAAATGTACTTAACAACTTGCAAAGAGATTATGATGTAAAGCGAAAGCCTTTCAAGTGGCGAAAACAATTTGTTACAACTTCCTTTCACTTCTAAGCGAAACGGAAAACAAAGCATGGATTTTTGCATAGTTGCTTTATACCGATATCTATTATTTATATCTGCAAGTCAATTCGATTTGAAATATATATTCATATTAAAATGTTTGTACGAACTTTCTTTTTGCAGGCATTCAGCATTGCTCTTTTATATTATTTATATATTATGTACGGGCAAAGGGAATTATGTGGTTCACTTAAGTGTTAAAGCACACGCACCTCTAGAGACAAGAGGAGATTGAAGCGACAACAAGTTACACGGTGGTGTTAAATGTTTGAAAGGGTGCACAATCAGTTAAATGTTTGAAAACGATACAGTTGAAAACACTTCCGAGAAAGCAAAATAGTTCTTAGAAAGTCATTGTTGCCCCCACACTTCGTTCAAATAAAACAATAAGATTCGAATATCGTAAGAAATGGAAACAATCGATTGTCTTTAGGACAGCATACATAACTACTGCTGATAGTTGGAGGTGTAAAGTACAGATACTTTCCTATCCACAAACTACCCTGTACATCTACGGGTTCATCTAGCTACTTCAATTGGTCATTCAACTTCATGCAACAGATCACTGCGAGGAGATCATCGGCAGATTTATTAGAATTATTAAACATCTGGGCACCCTACTGTCGCAGTGTGTCTGAAATTATGTAAAAAGTTGTCTAAGCTTTGAACAAAACGGTAAACTATAGGATCTCCCTTGTGTAGTGATCCTAAATCACTACTCCCATCCAATTCCCCAATACTGCCAATAATCCCATCCAAATCCCGATTACTTCCTATAATCCAAATCCAAATTCCATATTGAATCATATGAGCAATAAATTGAACCAAAAGTTAATTTGTCGCACATTGATTCAATTTCACATTAACTCATACCCCAATCCAATTGAATCATATGCACGATAAATTTAAACCAATATCCATTTGTCGTGCATTGATCCAATTCCAATAATCCTGACATCATGAAATGCTTAACTCAAAATGCATTTCATGATTTCCTTTCCAGGAATTTATTCAAATAAATTCCTAGTCATTTCCCAGAACCCTATTCCAACTGAAGCACACAAAACTTGTATGTGCTTCTTGGAATTTTTAACAATAAAAATCTTGACAAATCCCAACGACTAATAGAATAAAAGGGCGGTACATTTCAATTTCATGATCAGTTAAGTTCTAGAAGACCGAACCTATGGACTTATGATCAGTCACGCCAAATGCGAAATTCAATGTATCAAACTAAAACTTAATCGATAAAGGCAAAATAAAAAACACATTCTAACTTCAAGCTAAAGCCGGACCTTTCATTTCCGCGGGATATTCTATCGGTGGGAAAATCGTGCTCCCCGTGCGTGGATGTATCTAGTCGAAACACCTTCTAAAAAGTAAAGAGATCTTGACACTTTATTGCGGACCCTAGTACGGGAACCCCCAATGACAGAGCAAGCGGCACCCGGTGACCAAGGGAAAATAATGTACTCACACCAGGAGTGTTCACTGGTGCCATAAAAGGAGACCGCGCTTTCCCTGCCAAGGAGCCTGCGAAGAAAGAGCCCCGTGCCCGGAAGCCCCCACGCCCAACCGAAAGAAGTTGCGAGGGCACACCTTTCACGCCACCCACATCAACCGATAAACGGCCCCCCAGTAGATCTGTGGGGGTGTTGAGGTGTCATCTCTGTAAAATTGGTGGTTCCCGTACCAGGGCCCGCTATACAGTGTCAAGGTTTCTTTGAAAATTGGGCTTCCCAGCGATATTATATACCACGGAAATGAAAGGGTCCGGTTGAGCTTTAAGTTAGGCTGTCTTTTTTATTGTACTTTTTTCGATTATTTCTCTTTTAGCTTGGTATATTGGATTTCTAGAATTCGACTGATCACTGGCGTAGGTTCGGCCTCTGGAGATCTACTAATGGCGAAATCGAAAGTTACTGCCCTTTTATTGTTTTTTCAGTTGAGAATTGTCAACTATTTTAGTATCGAAATTCCAAAAAGCACACACAAGACTTTGTGTGCTTCAATTGGAATTGTATTCTGGGAATTGGTTAGAAGTTTGGTTGGATAGGTTCTTGGAAAGGAAATCATGGAATGCGTTTTGAATTAAGCATTTCATGATGTCAGGATTTTGGGAATTGAGTCAATGTGCGACGAATCAACTTTTGGTTTAATTCGTTGCTCATGCGACTCAATATGGAATTTGGATGTAGGTTGATGGTGATATTGGGGATTTGGGTGTAGGTTATTGATAATATTGGGGATTTGGATAGGTTAGTGATAATATCGAGGATTTGGATAGGCGTGGCGATTTAGGATCGCTACAGGGGTAAAGAAGTATTTACGCCAGAGACGGGCGCGCGGTTCACTTCTTCCCCAACGATGTTGCTTGACAATTCCGTTAATCTTCAATAAAAGGCACTAACGTTCCTTGTTATAACAGTTGTGTTTATTTTTCTTAATTTTGAATAGCTTTTATCCGATACGGGTTGACTAAAGGAAGCCGAGTTGAATTTTGAAATGTTGAAATCGAACTAGTTTTAATTGGTTCTAACACTCCTTTTCGGCGTCCAGTCATAATTTAATGAATAAAATTTCTTACTTGAAGTGTTTACTGATTGAAAGAATACTATTGAAGATCACGGACGCACTTGCGTGCGGACACGGAGGTGGTGGAACAAAAAAAAAAAAAAACGATTCGAGGCTGTGGAACCATCCACGATGATAGGTGAGTAAAGACTGATCCCAATTAGGGATGAAATTGGATTTTTATTTTTTGCACTTGACAACCAAAAGAGAACATACTTCTGCTTTCTCATTGCCACGTTCGTCGATGTGTGGTGGATTACATCGGTAAATTGGTGATCGAAGAGAGCGGGAGAATGAGAGAACAGAAACGCGATGTATGATTACTTGGGGTAGATTTGGTTGTATGTGCATGAATCAATGTAATTCTGAGCGGAACCCATTGACCTAATTCGGTAATATGGTGAGCTCAGAGTTCATCGATCTGTACGAAGACAGAAATGTGACGGAGGGGGAAATCGATTGCATACGAAATACGGAACTATTCACCTGCAAAAAGAGAGCATTGATCCCCAGCGAATGAAGTGTCTGGAGAAAATGGAAAGGACGCTGACTTGGCTAGGGAAATCTGATCATGGGAACTAACTTGAATGCTTACATAATTTCCCCAGCGGTCGCAAGATTAAGCAACCGCCGTCTGATCAGACTATGCCGTTGCTAACCGACATGTTACGATTTCCTGTGGAAATCTCATGGGTTAGCGAAATGGGGTTGCCGTGTGACAAAAGAGTAGCTAAACTCAATTATGGATTATCTGCATAGGATAATGAGTTTAGCTATGCGTCCGTTTAACATGTTTTACAGGTGGAATAGCCTATAAGGGGAATGGGTAGAAATGACGCACTGAAAGCGGTCGAAATAAGGTATGGAATGGTGGGTTGGTTCTCCATGTGGTAAAAAGAACCCCCACAGATCACCCCAAAGGAGATGGCCCAACACCACAAAAGAAGGTAAGCTAAAGTTCTTAATTCAAAATATAGCACCTCAACACTTGCATCAATCCCCTTGCTGAGAGTAAGTCAATTGATGTTTGTTTAGAATACCAATTCGTATTTCAAATGCATGTATATGCGCAGTTAACATCAATAAAACAACAACAACGATCGTCACGAAGGCACAATGTATTACTATGCGATGCTGTCAACCGAATGCAACCCCTATCAACCGGTCGCATGATGTCTTGATACATCACTGGATTTTCCAAGATACGAGTGGATTTTCCACCCGACCAAATCCGGCTACCTCAGGATGGGTAGGCTGACAAAATTTAACAACAACACCGACAAATCTGCCATACACCTGGCTCCTTTCCATATACCCTTAGTACGTGATCTTAGCCGGCCCATCCCTCCCCATTCAGCCCCTAACCATCCTTCCCACCCGGTCGTAAAGAAGTCGAATCCTATTCTAACCCAAACTATAACCTATCTCCTACCCAATGTTCCAACCACTTAAACACCCTCAACCCCAAACCCCCCTCATTATCCGCCTGCAAAAAACCCACCCTAATCATAATAAAACTGTCTGCCCCTCGCAACTCCCGCCCATAGTTTTAACCCCTTCCCTCTTTTAGACCTCAAAACAGGCGCAAAGTATCCAAACTTCCAAAGATCACACACTCTCAATCCGGTACACCACCCACCCCACCCCTCCAAAGAAACGCCCCACTCGACAACTGAACGCAACACTAGGCCGAACGTCGCCCCTCCCCTATCCTCATCTCACCTGCTGAGATGGTTCCTGCCTCTGATTTGATTTCTGCTGTTGATGTGTTTCCTTCTGTGGTTGTTGATGTGATTCATGCTATTGAGTTTCCCTATCTTGTCGTGTTTTCTTTGTCTTCGTGAGTTGCTGTTGTTTTTGTACCATTTTCGTTATCCGCTCATTCTGCCTCAAATTGGTTTTTAGTTTAAGAACTTCCTCGATTTGTTTATCCAGTCCTTGTTTTTTAAGACTAATCTCATGGATCAGTCTGTTGAGGACCTCGACCTGATTGCCGACGTCAGCATTTGTTTCGCTGACAGCTAGTTCTTGGAATTGGTTTCCAGCCCCCGAGTACTGGACACCATGTGCGTTGCCTTCGTCGTCGCTGTTGACACTCCACGTGTCTGCATGCTTGTTTTAATTGGTTTTTAGGCGTTTATCCTTTAGATTTGGTCTGTATTTTGCAGTCTCCGAAGCACCATTTTGGCATCCATTTGATTTACGTCCATATTATGGACCACGTGTTGCCACTTTTTTTTTATTGCGCAAGTGACAGATAGAAAATCAAGCTCAAGAGTTTATTTATTATACTGGGCACACACACAAACAGGAACACTTCGTATGTCGTGTATCAGCGCTAATTGTTTTTTAATTATTTTGGGTGTAGAGAAGTCCCAAGCGTTTAATTTAATAACAATAATTTAACGATAATTTAATAATAATTTTACATACACTTCACTTTTAAGGCCGTTCCGTTGAACGGTTCATCAACTATAATTTGCCGATTGTCGACACGTCTACACGGAATGGTGGTCAATTTGGTACTGCGACTTAAACAATTGTCTAGGGATATGAAGGAAATCATCGACAAATCGCGTGAGTCGAAATAGGCAGAACCGTGAATACGCTATCATTACTAATATATTTATTTTCGGGCAACAGATTCCTGTGTAATAGATCTGCAGTGGGAAAATCCTTAAAAACATTCAGAAGCGGAAATACAACGCATTTAGTGAGTATCGTTTTTGTGTATCGTTCAAAAATGCTGGAAAATCGCTCAAGTTCAGCCAATCCCAAAGACGGGAAAAGAGTGTCTCCCACAAAATTACCGTCCGATAGCATTACTGTCTATTTTATCTAAGGTAATGGAAAAAGTCATCAATACTGAGTTGGTTAAGTATTTGGAGTGCAACGGACTTCTGAATGATCGTCAATACGGATTCCATGGCAGGCGGTCCACGGGAGACCTTTTGACATTTATAACCGATATATGGACATCTGCGATTGAACGGCATGGTGAGTCAAGGGCGGTCGCATTGGATATCTCCAAGGCTTTTGACCGCGTCTGGTACGGGGCATTGCTGAGTAAACTTCATTCATATGGACTTTCCCAACAGCTTTGCGATTGGACGAGGAGCTTCCTCGAAAATCGATCGATCCGGGTTGTTGTGGAAGGCCAGTCTTCGGATCTGTATCCTGTTAATTCTGGTGTGCCCCAAGGTTCTATTTTGGCTCCAACCTTCTTCTTGCTTCACATAAATAATTTGTTGGAGACAACGGATAACAATGTGTTCAGTTTTGCGGATGATAGTACGCTTGTTTCCTCCTTTTCGAGTGTTCGCCCGATTGGTGCATCTGCGTCGCATCAGCTAAGATGTAGACAGATTGACTCTCAGAATCGGGATCTAGATAGGGTCCTGCAGTGCGGAAGGGCTAACCTCATCGACTTCAATGCGGCGAAGACACAATATACAACATTCACAAGGAAAAGTGGATCATCGATTCCACAGCTGATGATGAATGGCCAGGCCCTCGAGGCTGGGGAAAGTTTGAAATTGCTCGGCGTCATGGTCTGTGGGAATGTATCATGGCGAGTATCGCCAGTGTCGAGTATCGCCAGGTCAGCCTCAGGAAAACTGAGTTCTCTTTTTAGAGCCAAGAAATATTTTACTCCGGCCCAACTTCTTCTCCTACATAAATCCCAAATTAGACCCGCCCTTGAATATTGCGTTCATGTTTGGAGCTCGGCTCCTAAACATACCCTCGACCTACTTGAGAGCATACAGAGACGGCGCGCAGCCGACCTCTGTCTGTTTTACAGATATTATCACGGGTGCTGTTCTTCGGAGATTCTTGGTATTGTTCCACGCAATTCGGCTTATATGCGCTCCACAAGACAACCCGACGGATCGCACCCGTTTGTGGTTCATCTCCCGACGGCGCGAACATCCTTGCATCAGAACTTGTTCCGGGGAAGCTGTGCAACTCCCTTCCCACACGAGTTTTCCCGGAGCGTTACAACCTGAAATTGTTCAAAAAGAACTGCAACAGTTATTTGATGACATCTCGGGGCGCCCACTCGGCGCTATAGATTCGCCTCTCCCGAGAGAAGTCTAATGAAAAAAAAAAAAAAAAAACATCGGCTTCCTGAAAAGTTGCGAATGGAGTGGACGCGAATAGGGCAGAAGCTTATCCCCTCAGTCTAGTAGGGAATATCTGTGAGAAAGCCCCGTGTTGTTTGGTCCTGAGGCAGTTTAAGACCCTCTTGCAGCAATCCAAAAACGTTTCCAATTCTGCACCTATATGCGGATTTGGTTCCTCGGAGAAGATGTGGATTAGCTGTACTGACAGCTTCGCAACCTTTGTGTAGTCAATTGCCATTGTTTCAAAGGTTGCGAGATTCATTTGGTGCTGAGGAACTGAAATTTCTGACAAGGAGCTGTGGCCGCGAGTTTTGATCAAAAGGTTTCCCTGTTCCATGGGCCGACAAAAGGTAATAAAGTAGTAGGTGTAGGGGTTCAGGTATATCGGTGGTGAAAGGTGCTGAAAAAAAACAGGAAATTGTGGGAATAATAATAATATAAACGTGTGAGAGAAAAGGGGGGGGCGGGTGTATTCGGATTTCAGAGGTTTACTATCCCAAGCGTGTTTTTGCTCTTTGTATTAAAAGAAGCGGAAATTCTTCCCTAAGGCTTAATGGCTGCGCAATACAGACATAACTGAGGCGGGATGTTTTCAAAATTGTTACAGGGTTACAATTGGTAATAGTGATTATACAATAAGTAGATTATTTTGTAATTTTAGTTAAAATTTTAAAGGAAAGTAAATTATTGCCTAAATTCTGTCCGTTGCCGTTATTGGTGAGGTTGCTGTTGTCGAAAACTTTTTGAAAAGCCTCGTTACGGCGATGAAACATGATATTTTCAATACTTACCAGAAACAAAGCTTTAGACTGCTGAATGGATGATGGGAATCCGAAAAAAAAACAGCACAGTTGGCGAATTCAAAAGTGAAAACAATGCTTAACGATTTTTTTTTTTTTTTTTTTTTTTTTTTGATTCCAAAGGAATTATCCACAAAGAATTCGTTCCAAATAGGACAACTCCTCATGTTGATGATTACCTCCAAATATTGAGGCGTTTGTCAAGCTTTCTTCGAGGTATTCGTCTTAAATATTGAAGCAAGAAGTTAGAGACCATTGCATGTCAATGCACATTCTCATCGTGCGATTATTATCACCGAATTTCTAACTAAAAATCTATTTTTTCCCTTTAACACTCCCGCACTACCCTTATCTGGCTCTCGGTGATTATTTCCTATTTTGCAAATTCATTTGACTATAAAATGCGTCAATTGACGATATTCGCCGGACCAACATTATCCCAATCAACGAAATACAAGTCATTTGACGCACTTGCCGAACGACAAATCAATGTACTTCCGTTCAGCGAGTTTATATCGAATATATGTTTGGAAATTTGCAAAAATTGATTAACTTTTGATATTTGTAAAAATCAATTTTAATATTCGTGCTTTTTTATCCGTTCCGGTTTATTTTGGGACACGGGGTATATATATATATATATGTATATATATATATATATATATATATATATATATATATATACATATATATATATAAACCTGAAATAATTTCCCTGACTATTCAAACATTTCCCAAAAAATGAAACACACTACCGGCCTTAACGGATAAATAAAAACTCAGCGGTGCCCTGCGTTAAGCCCACAGAATTTAAGACAAGGGGGGTATAAAATTTTATGAGCGACCAATAATTATTTTAAAACTGTCACCGATACTATTACCGTGTGTCTCACTGTCACAAAATTTGTATTATATATAGTAGCACTAAGAACCTGATTGCTCAGAATGATGATCTGGAGGATAAATAATGTTTTTTTACACAAAGAGTTGAAATTATCTCACCATATAACAAAAATACCAAAAATATTCAAATGTTTGCCAGATAAAACTCTTTCAGAAAGTCTCCGTATTTTGTTTTTTGCCTGGTTGTCGTGAGCACCCCATAACCCGCACATGCCGGCATGTTCCACAGTAACCCGACGGGCCTGGCAATTATTTCAAATACTGATGCAATAATGACAACAATAAATATTAAATCATTGATCATGAACTTTCTGGTTCCTACAAATCAATAAATAGATAGAATCGATAAATATAAATTGAATCAATATTTACTTGGAATGGGTAAATGTCTGTATAGAATTTCCCGTTGAAATTAAACGAAACTGTAATGAATGGCATTAAATAAGTTTATAACCATAATAATTGTTTCCCACTGTTTTAATGGAAATTGTATTTCAGGTGCTGAATGACATTTAAACTTATTTCAATATAAATGAAACATGTCTAATCACTTACCTTCAATGGTAGACGATTTGATTATTGAGGCATCATTTGCATTTGTATGTTGGGAACTTTCAGCACCTTCAGGTGCCGGCGACTTATTTTTAACCATAATCAGGTCAGTTTTATTACTATAGGTCACATGTTTGCTAACCAGCAGCACCAAAAATATAACGAAATAACTCCTCATCGTAGCACACGGTTGAGCACACAAGTGAATTGGATTCTTTTGTAGTTCCAAATGATTGGAACGAGTTTTTTATACAGTCACTCTTTCAACTCCTGATGACTACATTATGAATCAGGAAGTGACGGTTTTGTAGGAAGATTGATCTGCTACTCTACGTTATTCCATTTAGAAATGTTGGCACCTGAAAAATAAAAAATAAAACCAAAACTAGTAATTAGCCATTAAAAATTTCAAAGACCAAAAAAGTATAGAAAATAACAAAGATCAAGTCAAACACTAATACACTACTCCAACTGGAATATTAATTACACTTAGCCGTAATTAGCATCTGACGAATGAACATTATGGAATACGTCAATTAAACCTACGTACGAAAAAGTTCTGATGATATACAGTAGAGTATAAAAAATGAGCTTTCCCTCGATAACTTCCATCCAACTTCGGTTTGCAAAGAATATTTCTATAGTGATAAAATTGTTTGAATATATCTCCATCTTAATTATTCAACTTGTTGGTCGGTAACCAGCAGAAAATTGGCACAAAAATTTGATTAACGAAATTATAATCTGCATTATTCAATATGTACTAAGGACCTCCTAGTGGAAATTGAATATTCTAATCAAATAAATTTTCAATCGGCGATTACTCTGCTGACGGTCTACTCATAAAACTAATAGAATTTAACTGAGGTTACCCAAAAACATTAACAATAGATTCAAATGGAATTCTAATCGATTGGAATTAGGTATATTAAACAAAAGTGCCATAACCACGTAATCCCCCATGAGATTTAATAATGTCACATAACTTCCCCTTCCTTGGAAACCGCCAACCCTGCCACCCCCACCCCCTCTTCTCAACCCATTTTTTGTCCCGTCTTCCCTCCCAGAGTAAAAATCACACAGCTTACCCCTTCTGATAACCGCTTTGCACGCTCCAAACTTAGAGACTGAAAGACATGAAAATATTCGTCTCTTTCTAGCGTATCTCTACGACAAATCTGATTCTGTCTTCTACGAAGGCAAAACCCAAACCAGTGTCAAACTCTCTACTCAACAAGAAGGTTTATCACTGACGTTCCTAGTCTCCACAAACTATTCGTAAAATTCCACATAATTTTCAATGTATCCCCTCATAAATTGTCGAATGACCTAAAAGCTTTCGGCCACTTCATTCACTCCAGAACGTTATTACATCTTCAACGTAGTAAGGCTGTTCTCATCAAGTTTTTTCGTTCCTAAACTCCTACCTCCCCTACCCTCACAAAACCGGCAGTATAACTCCCCTTACCACCTATCATCAGAACGTAAGATGTCTTCGCTCAAAGGCCCAATCCATTCTAAAAAGCTCCCATTCCCCACCTGCCGACATTTTCGCTTCAAGCGAAACGAACTTAATCCCCAGCATTCATAAACTACAACTGTTTCCCCCCACGTGCATTATCTTCCGCGATGAACTCCTCAATCTAACTACTGACTTTTCCCCCAACCGAGGAGTGCTCATCGCTGTCCATAACAGCCTTGAGTGGACACTTGTCGCTTTCCCTACCTCTCTCAAGCTGGACTTTGTGACTGTCAAAATAACTCTTCCTCGGAAATCAATATTTGTCATGTGCTTCTATATTTTACCATCCCACCCTATTGATGTTTACGAGCTAGCTCTTAATGCTTAATGCAACCATGTAATCGAGCTGAGTAATTGCGAGGAGGACATCATCATCTTCGGAGATTTTAATCTTCCACAACTCAATTGGGTTATATCTGACGATCATTCACGCTTCACCTCCCACCCCACCTCGGCCAAGGAATGTGTCTTCATTGATCGACTAGATGATTCTTGTCTCTGTCGGATCAGCAACGTTCGAAACCTTTTGAGTAGGTAACTTGACCACATCCTTACAACATACCCTATCAATACTTCTGTCTCACCCAGACCCTTCGTCCTTATATCTATAGACCACCACCACCTCCTTCTTCTCGTGACCTCCTTCTGAGTCCACTCGCCAAGCAAAGTTCAGCAAAGCTTTCGGCAAAATCTCCCACGATCTCATCCTCTTTAAGCTATCCTCCCTTGGTTTCGAACCACTACTGATTAAGTGGAATCCTTTCCTCCCCACTTCAGGGGTACCTCAGGGCAGTCATCTTGGTCACCTCCTATTTATTCTTACCATTAACGATGTAGACTCCTGTATCAAGCACTCCTCCATCTCTCTGTACGCGGATGACACTAAACTCTTCAAGGCGATCCGCTCTCCTCTCGACTCCTCATATCTCCAAACGGATTTCGATAGCTTTTCAACTTGGTGCCAAAACAACTGCCTCGAACGAAATATCGTCACTAATGTCACTCAATCAGCTTCTCTCGTAAGCGCTCGCCTTCTCTGCAGCATTCCTATTTCTTACTTAACCAACATATATCAACTGTACAATCGATCCCTGATCTAGGCATCGTATGTGATTGTTACATAATTAAAATCGTTTAACTATCACCCCGAGGCCGAGTGGTAGCCGGGGTCCCAACGCCCTGTGCGCCCGGTGAAATACCACCCCATCAAGCTTTAGGCTCCGTGAAATGGTCGGGAGAAATTCCTGGCCATCTTTCGGAGCTCGGCTGATGGACCGGTTCGAGAAAAGGTTGGTTAGATGGTACTCGGCCCCAAGGTGAGATACCACCCCGTCACGCTGTACATTTCGCGATATCGCCGAGAGAAATCTTCGATGGTGTTTTAGTTGTGTGGGTGGTGGCCCGGACTGACACGGAGATAAGTCATGATGGTACCTTCTGATATAAAGAATTCCGGAGGTGAACTAGTCTCCCATTCGGATCTCCGGGAGGTGCTATGTCGGGGGGAACATCATGCAGACGTCATGATAAATAATGGAACTTTAAGAGGTTCGTCATCACATAACCGGGCTTGCTCTCGAGGCTCGGCCCACGCCCGAATGGTCACGGCATTTTGTAACATCAGTGGCATCGGTTTCACCAATACGAAAGTAAACGCCGTCCACCAATATTTGCAAACAACGAAACCGGATATCCTTGCCCTAACTGAGACCCAGGTCGATTCGTGAACTGATTCGGCATATCTTCGTTCCTCAGGATACGACTTATATTCGAGATTCCGTTTTAATGGACATCATATGGTTGAGGGTCGTGCTGAGGAATTCCGTTAAATTTCTTTGTTGTCTTTACCGCTCCCCGAATGACGATCGACCGGCGACATTTTTCGGACATCTTTCACATACTATCGACTGCATACAGATCAACCACCCAGCTTCTGAAATTGTTGTCCTTAACGATTTTAATGTGCACAATTCCGGCTGGTTGTTACATTCTAACAGAGCCGACGAGGCTGGGAGGCCAGCGGAGATGTTTGCTGTAACCCACAACTTGACTCAACTCGCGGGGGAGCCAACACGAGTGCCGGATGCCCGAGGTGATTATGCGAACACCCTGGATCTGTTTTTGACATCCGAACCGAGTATTTACACCGTAGAAGTTTCTGCGCCACTGGGAATCTCAGATCACTGCTTGGTATCTGTCGCGCAAGCACTTGCATATGAAGCGAATAACCGGCTTAGGCAGCTTCGCCACGTATGGAAGTATGGGGCTGCTAACTGGGACGATTTGCTAGTTTTCTTCGCATCCTTTCCATGGTCCGAGGTGTGCTTCGGAGACTCCGATGTTAACACTTGCGCGGAGTCGGTATCAGAGATTATTCTTCTGGGGATGGAGATGTATATTCCACATTCCATCATACGAAGTTCGTCTGATAAACCTTGGTTTGATAAAAATGCAAGCTGATTACAGCGGCAAAAAATAGAGCTTTTAAACAATGGCGCTCCAATCCCACCGATGTTAACAGAACGAATTTTGTTAGAATCAGAAACGCGTGCAACCAGGCGATTGATACCGCGAAGAAGGCTCACAACGACAGGGTAATCAGTAAGCTCCTTCGGTGCCCAACTGGCTCGCGCTCCTTCTGGTCAATGGCAAAAGCTGTCAGCGGTAACTTCACAACCTCCTCTTTCCCCCCGTTGGTGACAGGCAGCGGGACGTTAGTCACGAAATCAAAGGATAAAGCTAATGTGTTCGCGAATTTATTTTCCGCGAATTCAAATCTCGATCCCGGCCTTTTGGAGCCACCTGTGATCTCGCCGGCACGGTCTTCGATGCGGGATGTGAGATTTCGTCCGCGCACTATTCAAAGCATTCTACGTGAACTGGATTGTAGGAAGGCAACCGGCCCGGACGGAATACCAACAATAGTACTTAAGAATTGTGCTCCAGAACTATCAGCGGTGCTTGGCAGACTCTTCTGCTAATCTTATGCACGGAGGACCTTTTCTGCCTGTTAAAAAATCGCTCGAGTTCAGCCATCCCAAAGATGGCGAAAAAGTGTCTCCCACAAAATTACCGTCCGATAGCATTACTGTCTATTTTATCTAAGGTAATGGAAAAGGTCATCAATACAGAGTTAGTTAAGTATTTGGAGTGCAACGGACTTCTGAATGATCGTCAATACGGATTCCGTGGCAGGCGGTCCACAGGAGACCTTTTGACACCTATAACCGATATATGGACATCGGCGATTGAACGGCATGGTGAGTCAAGAGCGGTCGCATTGGATATCTCCAAGGCTTTTGACCGCGTCTGGCACGGGGCATTACTGAGCAAACTTCGTTCATATGGACTTTCCCAACAGCTTTGCGACTGGACGAGGAGCTTTCTCGAGAATCGATCGATTCTGGTTGTTGTGGACGGCGAGTGTTCGGATCTGTATCCTGTTAATTCGGGGGAGCCACAGGGTTCTATTTTGACTCCAACCTTGTTCTTTCTTCACATAAATGATTTGTTGGAGACAACTGATAGCAAAGTGTTCAGTTTTGCGGATGATAGTACGCTTGTTTCCTCCTTTTCGAGTGTTCGGCCGATTGGTGGATCTGCGTCGCATCAGCTGAGATGTAGACAGATTGACTCTCTGAATCAGGATCTAGATGGGATCCTGTAGTGGGCCATTCTCGTCGACTTCAATGCACCGAAGACACAATATACAACATTCACAAAGAAAAGTGGATCATCAGTTCCACAGCTGATGATGAATGGCGAGGCCCTCGAGACTGGGGAAAGTTTGAAATTGCTCGGCGTCCCGGTCTGTGGGAATGTATCACGGCATAAACACGTGTCGAGTATCGCCCGGTCAGCCTCAGGAAAACTGAGTTATCTTTTTAGAGCCAAGAAATATTTTACTCCGGCCCAACTTCTTTTCCTGTATAAATCCCAAATTAGACCCGCGCTCGAATATTGCTCTCATGTTTGGAGCTCGGCTCCTAAACATACCCTCGACCTGCTTGAGAGCATACGACGAGTGGTCCGCCTGATCGGAGACTCGGCGCTAACGTCGGGACTACAGTCGCTATCACATCGAAGGCGCGTGGCTGACCTCTGTCTGTTTTACAGATATTATCACGGGTGCTGTTCTTCGGAGATTCTTGGTATTGTTCCACGCAATTCGGCTTATATGCGCTCCACAAGACAATCCGACGGATCATACCCGTTTGTGGTTCATCACGGCGCTAACATCCCTGCATCAGAATTCGTTTCGTTACAGAGCGGGGAAGCTGTGGAACTCCCTTCCCACGCGAGTGTTTCCGGAGCCTTGCGACCTGCAACTGTTCAAAAAGAACTGCAACAGTTATTTGATGGCATCTCGGGGGGCCCACTCGGCGCTATAGGTTCGCCTCTCCCGAGAGAAGTCTAATAAAAAAAAAAAAATAAAAAAAATTAAAAAAAAAAAAAATATATATATATATATATATATATATATCTGTGAATTATTAACAATATCTAAACAAAAATTATATTAAACTTATTAACAATATCTGTGAACTTAAAATTGATGAAATAAAATTACCAACCTTAGTAACTCTAAACATTATTATTATAATTATAATTATATTAAACTTATTAACAATATCTGTGAATTATTAACAATAGCTGTGAACTTAAAATTGATGAAATAAAAATACCAACCATATCAATCCACAAGAAGAATTGTCATTAGGAAAACCCACATCTCGACCTGCAAGACCGAACCAGGGTAAGTTTGGTTAGGAGAAAAATAATATATCAATTGTTATTATAAAAACATAACAAGCTTAACTTTATCCCACATATTGACGATGTTTTGGCACACACCGCATATGTGGATTCTGGCGCAAGACTAATAACCTTGCCCGGAAAAAACAAATCATTATGGAAAATTTAACAAGCCTCAGGAGTTTCTAAATAAGACCAAGACCGGTTCCCGGTTGTAGTGCCGATGATGATGATGATGATTGACGATATAATCCTAAAGCCCAACTCTGCTCTTAGTTGCGTGAAACGCAGGTCGAAAGAATTATCTACGCCCAACGATACCCGATCGCTCTACATAGCCTTTGTCCATCCCCTTCTTAAATATGCTAGTCAGAACCTGTCCCCTTCAACGTGGTTTCTTACTTTTTGCCCTCCGAGAATTGAACTGGAAAATTCCTCTAATTCTATTTTCATACAGAAGCAGTCTCGACCTAAATAACCTTAACACACTTTAAGAGGGCAGAATTCATGACGATATCCTCGTCGTCCACCCTCTTCTCTTAGGTTCAATCAACTGCCCAAGCTTGCTCTGCTCCATCACGTTTTACACTAACCCCCGACATCTGCGGAACCCTTATCACTTTTACCTGCCCGCCTTTCAAACTTCTTAGAGCGGTAATGAACCACATAATAATAATCACCTCTTTCGTTCTCAACCTTCGGTTGCTTTTTAGAGCCCCATACAACCCGTACCCGTCTTCAATCTCACATCCAGGCTTCCGGTCTATCATCCTCACCCTACCCTGTCCAGCTAATTACACCGCCTTCTCACCACCTTCGTTAGTTCCCTATTCCTCAGTTTTAGGTTAATTTTAAGATAATCCCTTTTTTAAGTTGGTTCGTAAGTTTATTTTTATATTTATACCATTGTACTATGCGAAATAAATGAGGGTTCAGGCCTCACTTCATTCATTCATTCATTACCTATTGCCGGGCATAAACGGTAGACGCTTAAAGATCACCATTAGTGCGATTTGATATTTGAGCAAATCACGATTTTGGTTAAGTGCCTTGCGGAGATCACTTATACAACAGAGAAGACTCTGCCATAATGGACCACGGACATTATCAAAATTATGAATAGTTCAACTTATACGACCAACGAGTCTACGGTGAGCATCGAAAAGTGGGTAAAGGAGATAAATCAAGCAATTTACCATAATTAAAGATGTGCGGAAAGAGAAAGTTTTACCTGTTGTACAATACCATGTGTGTTTCAAATCAATTAGAAACGCCGTCGAAAACAAATGCCCGGGATTCGAAATAAAAAACATCCAAATGCATATCTGCAGTGACATCCACTGTATTCGCATAAAGGTTATGTGATGGAGGAAGTCGTTATTTGGTAATGAAACATAAATGCACAATTGCAGCGGGAGTTCATGGAGGTATTAACTATAAATCATTGGAAGAAAAAGCCCCTTTAAAAAAAGTTTTTTTTTTAACCGTTATAGTTATTCAGGCAAAATGTTTATTATTAAATTTGTACATCAATGTATTATACAAAACTAATTTTTTTTAACCTAATCGAGTTTTAGACCCGATTGTATATGCCGTTTCGAGCACTTCAAGAAACAAATCTGAAAACCGGTAAAACTGATTACAAAAAAAGCCAAGGTTCTTTTTTAAGTAGAGATTTGGCTAAAGAGGATAACACAGGATTTATTCTTAATTTTTTGTTTTAAGGGAACGCCGGCTTATCGATGTTAAAGTGTGAAAGTAACCAAGACGAGGTGTTACCTTTAGATTGCTTTAAGAATTTTGAAAAATTATTTAAGAGGTCTGTCAGGTTCAAATTATCAGAACATCGTTTTTTCCAATTTTAATTTTGTTCTCAAACAGTGATAAAATTCAAAAGTTGACAAGTTAGAGCCATATCTATAAATATATACTCGTTGTCCCTGTATAACACTTTGCACTTATCTTGTGCTAGAACCCTAGAACTAACACCAATTTCATTCTATTAGGTTTTATCGAGACACAAGTAAAGTAGAACAGATCAAAACAACAGTACGAAATAACTGATCTTGATCGGAGAAGAAAATAACAGAGAATTAGAAAACAGTAACTGGCGGAACCGAACGGAGTAAAAAACAGGATGAAAGAAATTATCCCGCTGCCCATTTTTGGTTCTTTCGTTCTTTTCTCTGTGCTCAGATCCTTTGAAATTTGTACTTTACTTTCGATAAAAAGAAAAATATGTATATATGTAAAGAAAGTATAATTTCTTTAGTGTGGAAAGCGCCGCCCCACTCATGTTCTGTGCGGTTTTTATTCTAATGCCCGCCAGAGGGGGCGGTGGTCGATAATAGAATAATGGATAGACACCGTCACGCGGTAAGGCTGACAGATACGCTCATTACAAATTTGGACACACGTGCTGCCGTATCAGTCGGAGAAAAACAAATAACAAGAAACAGCAAACTTAAATTGTCGTTTTTATATTATAGGTAAGGTTAGGTTATTTTATGTTAATTAATTTATGAATAAATCGCTTTATTATAGAGAAACATATTTGTATATCGTTTGTTTTTGGACTATTGGTCTTATAAAACGACAACATCTGTTTGCAATGGAGAAAAGACTTCAATTTGCATTCAAATTTGCGGCATCACGAAGTGACAACAAAACAAATGTGATCATCATAACAAGCATTACAACAGAGGACAACAAAAAGTATGTGTTACCAGATGCTGAAAAGTTGGTAAGTCACCATAACAAAAACAGTGAATTACAAGAGAGTGAAAAAAAGCTTCAATCAAAGAGGTCAAGAGAAAATAATATGGATTACATGCACCTGTAGCGATCCCAAATCGCTAATCCCAGTATCACCAAATAATCCCAATTTCATATTGAATCAATGAGCGATAGATTAAACCAAAAGTCATTTTGTCGCACATTGATTCAATTCCACATAATACACCCAAATCCCATATTGAGTCATATGTACAACGAATTTAACCAAAAGTTAATTCATCGTACATTGACTCAATTCCCAAAATCCTAACATCATGAAATACTAAATTCAAAACGCATTTCATGATTCCCCTTCCCAGAATCTATCCAACAAAATCCTTAAACAATTCTCGGAACAAAATTCCAATCGAAGCACGCCAAGTCTTGCGTATGCTTCTTGGAATTTTGACATTAAAATAGTTGACAAAAGTCAACTACAAAACCTATAAAAGGGCAGTGCTTTTCAATTTCGGGATCAGTAGAAGTACAGAGGCCGAACCGCTGGCCATTCGGGATCAGTCTAATTTCGAAGCCCGAAGCGCTGGCCGATTGTCAAATCACCCTTATATTTTCATAAAATAAAAAGAATACAGTCCCCTGAAGTTTTTTAACCCCCTTGTTTTTCTTTTTCACTTTTCTCATCGACACTCCGGGCTCTTCTCCCGCCGTTTTGGGAAAGCACGGCACGGAGTACTACACACCGATGGAATGAAAAAGATTTATTTCGACCAAGACGGTAATATAATATTTAATGATCTCTATTTAGAAGAAATAGTGGAATCAAGTGTAGCAGAAACCAGACAGCAAAAAGAGAATCAGTCAAATTTGAAACACATATCAGAAAGGTTTATGATAGAAAGATTTCAGTGTAAACACACAAACGCAAAACAATGGTTCGATATATTTGAGAGAGAATGTAAAAGATTTGAAATCAATGAAGATAGTAAGATATAGCAGCAGGATTACCTGAGTTTATTAGAAATAAAATAGATACGGAACGCTGTGAAGGTTCTTGAGTACGATGTTAGGTACTCCATCTATTCCCGCTGACTTTTTGCTTCGTGTTCCTCTGTTCAGGCTCGGCCGCTGGTGTTTCTCGGCTGGTGTTTCTCCACTGGTGGTTAAATATCCTTTGGCTTCGTTGATTGAGTTATATATATATATATATATATATATATATATATATATATATATATATATATATATATATATATATAGGTGCAGGTATATATATATATATATATATATATATATATATATACGGAAAATGGTCACTGTTTCCCAATTCTCGAGTTACGCATTTCCACAAAGCCAGTACGATCGTCGTACGTGTATTTAGAAGAAATTACGAATAATAACACGACGTTGCGTATGTGCACATTTTAAATACAAGATCAGTTTATTTCAACATAAAATTCTACTTAATTGAACTTTTCCAAAAATCAGGCCAGATGCCGACAACAAAAAACTGTAACTCTGTCTACCGCAACCGTTTTTCTTGTTCTTCTTTTTTCATCGAACAACCGGTGCTCTTCTTCTTCTTTTCTTTCTTTTTCAACTTTTTTAGTTAACCAACTGTTTACTGACAACCAACTGTCTTTCTTCTAAAACCGTCAACAACGGAATCGAAAATTCCTCCTGTTGTTTCTTTCCCTCCCTCACTCTCCATCGACATCCACTCCGAAAACAGAATTCGAACTTACCCACGATCCACACTCGAACTGGGGCGTATTCGAACACTCACATGTGGATCGTGCGCTTTTTCCACCACCTTACCATCAAACTATATTAAAACAAAATTATATTAAAAACAATCTAATGATGGGGGTGGCGGAAATCGCACGTAACACCAACGGGTTTACACTGGCGTGTGGAGGTACCGACACACATAACCTCGGAACTGGCTTCATCATAAGCAAGAAGATTACGCCCCATGTAAAATATGTGCAGTTTATTAAGGACCAAATGTCGATGCTAAAAATACAGGGCCAATGGTGCAATTACGTATTTATAAACGTACACGCCCCAGCAGAATCTACCGACGAAGAAACGGAGGACACATTCTACGAGATCCTAGAGGAAGTATTTGATGGGATCTCATCATTCGATGTTAAAATCTTCCTCGGCGACCTCAATGCGAAAATTGGAAAGGAAGATATCTTCCAACCAACTATAGGTAAAGAAAGCCTACATGACGTTTCAAATGATAATGGTATTCGAATTATCACGTTCGCAGCGTCAAAGGATCTTGTAGTGAAAAGCACGATATTCAAGCACAAGCAAATCCATAAAGCCACATGGATATCACCCGACGGCGTAACGCGTAACCAAATAGACCACTTCCTCATAGACAAAAGACACCACTCGAATATCCTTGACGTACGATCATATAGAGGAGCAGATTGCGACTCCGATCACCGTCTAGTGACAGGCAAAATTAGAAGTCGGCTCGCAGCAAACCCACATGGACAGTCACGGGAGACGAGCGAAAGGTTCGAGATTGATAAACTAAAAGACCTACGCAAAAGGGCTGAATATCAAGACGAACTAACGAATAGATTTAGCATCCTAGAGAATGGGAGCAGTGAGGAAGAGGAAACCAATAGTGTGGACACTAAATGGACATTGATCAGAGACACAATCAAACAAACAGCCCAAGAGGTATTAGGATTTAAGAAAACAATTAAGTCCAAATCTTGGTTTGACGACGAGTGCAGGGCAAAGATCGAACGACGTAAACGCCTCAAAATGATCCACTTAGAAGCATATGATGAAGTCGACGCAGTAAGATACGCGACAATCCGGAAAGAGACAACCAGACTTTTCAAACGCAAAAAACGCGAATGGAAGAAGACTAGGAACGAGAAAATCATAGAAAATGGCAGAGCAAAGAACAGCAGAGATACGTATGCCGGCATAAATTCAATTATAAATGGCTACTGAGGGAGAGCCAAAATAATCCGAGACACAAACGGTTGTCTGGTGACAGAAACAAAAAATATCGTGACAAGATGGAAGCAGTACTTTGAAAACCTGCTCAATGTGCCCACCCATCAACCACAAATAAACGCACCAGACGTACATACAGCCGAGCCTCAGATCCCAGAGACCGCTTTCGACAAAGTTGTAGACGCGATAAATCGACTGAAAAACAACATGGCTCCCGGAGTCGATTGCATACCGGCAGAGCTTGTGAAGCATGGAGGAGAGGCAACCGCCCGAAAGATCCACCACCTGGTTAAAACAATATGGGACAAGGAAGTCATTCCGAAAGAATGGAAAACAATAGAAATCAATAGTCATCCCCGTTTTCAAAAAAGGCGACAGGTCTGACTGCGAAAATTACAGAGGAATATCATTGCTCCCAACCACATACAAAATATTAACGAATATCATACTGGCAAGAATCACACCGTACGCAGAAGAAATAATGGGAGACTACCAATGCGGATTCCGCCGGAACCGGTCAACAAGCGACCAGATGTTCACAATAAGGCAACTGCTGGAAAAGAAGTGGGAATACGGAGAGACGGTTCACCAACTGTTCGTGGATTTCAAAAAAGCCTACCACTCAGTCGCAAGACAAAGACTCTACCATAGTGTAGTTGAACTGGGAATCCCGAAAAAAATATGCCGCCCTCATTCGAATTTGCATGAGCGAAATCAAGGGGGAGTTAGAATAGAAAACCACCTCTCAGAACCATTTGAAATTCGGGACGGACTAAAATAGGGGGATGGCCTCTCACCATGTCGCTTTAACCTTGTCCTCGAGTATGTTATCAGAAAGGTACAAGACGACAACATGGCCGGATCATCCCTGAACGGGGTCACACAACTGTTCGCGTATGCGGATGACATCGCCGATCTGGGCGATAATCTCGAAACTGTAAATAAAAACTGTGAAATCATTATGCAGATGGGCCTAGAAATAAATGAAGACAAAACAAAATACACGATTACGACGAGAGCAGGTGGACCTCAGAGAACACATATAAACGTCAGGGGCAAGATATTTGAAAATGTCAAAGAATTTAAATATCAGGGAACAATACTGACGGCCGGTAACGAAATGTCGATGGAAATTAACAAAAGACTACACTCCGGCAACGCTAGTTGGCATGCAGTCAGTAAACTACTGAAATCCAAACTGCTATCACGTAATATAAAGCTCCGTGTCTATAGAACCATAATCATGCCGATTGTTCTATACGGATGCGAAACATGGGCTCTCACAAAACGGGAAGAAAACAAATTCCGCGTATTCGAGAATAAAATTTTAAGGGGTATCTTTGGCAGTAAATTTGACGGGAAGTTAGGACAATGGAGAAAACTCCACAATCACGAATTGGAGGAGCTATACCGCAAAACTACAATAATGAGAGTAATCAAGTCGCGAAAATTAAGATGGGCCGTAGCGCGAATGGGCGATGATAGGACCATGCATAGAATTCTTGACGGTAAACTAACGGGAAAGAGACCGACAGGACGGCCGCGACGGAGATGGGAGGATAATGTTAGATTGGACCTCGAGGAGATCGGATCGGATGGTCGAACGTGGAAGGAGAGCGTACAGGACAGGGAGCAATGGCGGAGCCGAGTCGGTGAGGTCATGAACTTCCGGGTTCCTACAGGCCAATAAATAATAATAATAAAAAATAATAATAATATATATATATATATATATATATATATATATATATATATATATATATATATATATATATATATATATATATATTGGTGCTATATTATTCTTGTATTTAGCGATTCTCTACTAACATTTATTTCTGTTTCAGAAATCCGACTTTTTACATGTGCCACTAATTCTTCCTTCTTCACAATGATTCTTCTCAGTAGGCTTTGCCCTACTTTCAATAATTTTTCCTATTGACTCCAGTCATTATTTCATTAGAGTTTTGAAAATCCCTTTAGAGCTATAAAATACAATCAGCCAACATCTAGATAGTCAAGAACTGATTGCTCCAATGCGGTGATTTATATAGTGGACAGACTCGCCTTTCTAACGTTTGAAATTCTCACGGTTTAAAAAAAATTCTTGTTCCCAGAGATGTAATCCATTTTATAGTCAGTGGTAACACGACGTGGACCTTGCTCGGATTTAAAAGCGTGCCACTCCCTTCCCACTCAAAAACAACTTAGTCATATTAATATTTTTTTTCATTTCAGCTCGTGAGATTATCTGGCTTTTTGCTGTCACAACTAACTATACCACATTCAAATGGAGATACTTTAATTGGTTGGTCGTCTAATGGCTCATACGATCTCCTAATTACGACTTGCGATGTCAACTCCTATTTCGAACACTGACATTTGCATGCACCACTTAATTACCTCACGTATGTATATATACTGCTTCTGTTATCAAATCTTTGCAGTTTGTTAAACACTTCCTGTTCCTTATTGTTTTTTTTAAATAAAAAATTGGTAGCGAAAGAGGTATTTGATATCCGACTGGCGATGGTTAAAAACACTAAGTTATACTTGTGATTACTTGTTAATGCTAATGTATTTAGAGAATGGTATTTCGCTGCCTATGATGTGTGGTGTTGCTGAATGCAAATTAGTTTCCGGCTTAAGAGTTGGGCAACTGAATCTTCTAAGTAAATAGTATTTCGTGGTATCGGTTATGATAACGAATTCATTTACGTTGCCAAAGTTTTTTATTTTCAAATATATTTTGGCGACTGTTTCGGGTATTTTTTCTGATAGTTAGTATTGATATGCGCAGTATTTGTTCTGTTTAAAAATATTTTATGCGAGCATCTTAGCATTTGAAGTAGTTAATGTGTATTTAGTTGCAATTGAATAATAAAAAGAACAAAAATAAATATCGCAAAAAAAGACAAACAACACTACCGAGGGCATATGGATATATGTTTGTTTTTTCTTATTCTGATTGTCCTTTTACAGATTATTGTATTATAATATGCAGGGTGTGTTCCAAAAATTAGGATATATGTATTAAGGTGATTTTGTTTTAACCAATAATTTCAAAGTAGGATCCCTAAGACCGTCCTCAAATATATGTAACGCGAGTTTTTGATTTTCATCGAGGAGATATGCTCGCACCGCAGATTCGACAATGCTTTCAAACGTGGCCTTGTTTTCGGGTTTTAATGACCTTGTGTCGTATGTGGTCGTATGCTGGCAGTCTGGTTTTTATCACGCTTAGATAAAAAGCATACTGACTGTCGTCCTGTACCTGTGAGAAAATAATATCCCCACAAGAGATAAAGCTATCTAATTCGTCCGGGTTACCGTCGAAAACCGATACGAAATTCAAAATATCTTTCAATCCGAATCTGATGTTCATATTTGTATTCGCGTTATTATAATTAGACATTCGTTTTCGCGCCTTTTAAATGTTCTATTCGCGTATTTTTGGGTGGAATATTCCTTCGGCAAATTCATCTTCTCAAATACAAGTAAAACTAGGGCAAAGGGTAAGGACAAGCGATTTTCATCGAACCCTGCTAAATTATTTATTAAATCGAAGAGAAAGAAATGCTAAGAAAAACGATGCTATGGAGAAAGAATCTAAAGAAAAAGGAAAAAGACCAACAGCAGTCAAAAGCTGAAAGCATGGAGATTACAATTGAAAAGAATCCCTACCTATCTTAGTCCACCCCAAGAGTATGAAAACTTTCCCACAGTCATTTAAAAGGTACTGTGTTAGAATTATGCTTCGAGGTTTCTTATTAACATCAACATATATGTATATATGTATGTGTGTATTTGTTTCGGATTCGAACTGGACACAACCAGTGAATTCGCAACTGAATGCTACCCTTAGCAACAACATAACAAATGTCAGCAATCAGCTGACATAATCGAAGAAATTCTGTGGGTTGTCACACAACAACCAAAATAATGCTCTCTCACCATTTAGCTGTTGGCGACCACAGAACCTAATCTTTGTACATCATATCAATCCGTAGAAATAAAAGTAATTTTAATAACTAGAAATCTAGCAACGGGGTCTTTTGTTAAGAAGGATAAATTTGAGGAATTTTCGAACGTCTACATAACTGAGGTAACAATTTCTTTTCTATAGCATTGTAATTCGATTGATTTCAGTCCTCGACCGAAACCTCGTTGCATGGCAAGGGAATTCTGCATTGTTCCTGACGCCATTGTGTTAACCCACCACAACAATTCCGTGTGCTGGTAGACAGCACATACATTTTGGTGCTTCGACCCGAATCCAGTCTGTGGATCCAATCCACTGCTGCCAGTTTGCAAGTAGTGTGATTCCGGTAATGTTCACCGAAGAGCGTCTCCTGTTCAGTATTTTTCGACCAAAGGTGCCCCAGTTTGTGCAGATGTCCCATTTCTTCGGGAACTTGCTCTTGAATTTGCGTATGGTCCAATTTAACCATTGGACACGTGTCATCAATTGAATTTATCTTCACAAAAACAACTAAAATCATTGACCGCCAGGGATCCATCTGTGGATCATTTACCGCTGCCCAGAACGCAGCCCCAAAGTCCAGCCTAAGGACCGACCGCCGCCAAATCAGTGGCGCATCAACAAGCTGCCCCAGAGCAGCTACCTTAACGCCGCTAAGTCACGGCAACAGCGATTCAGGTTGCAGATCCAATCTACCGCCGTCCAGGTCACGGCGCAACAGCAATCCAGATTGTAGATCCAATCGCCGTCTAGTTCACGACGCAACAATGAGCTGCCCACATGGTAGCTACAATACTGGCGCCAAGTTCGTGGCGCAACAAGAATACCGCTGCCCAGTTCGCAGCCCCAAGATCCAGCCTAAGGACCCGCTGCCAGGTTAGCGTCGCAACGACGAGCTGTCCCCAGCGCAGCTACGTCACCACCGTCAACCACAGGTACGTCTTTCTATTGAAAAGTAATTACAGCAATTCATTCCAACGAATGCAATCAACATCGCACCAATATTAGAAGGTCCGGTCTAAGGACCGACCGCCGTCAATCGCGGCATACTAGGGGATCCAGACGTACGCATCAACCGCGACCAAGTTCGCGGCGTCACTGCAAGGGATCCAGATTGTGGATCCATCCCGTCGTCCAGTTCGAGGGGTAACCGAAAGAACGCTGCCAGGTTCGCGGCAGATTAAAAGGTCCAGATCTAAGGACCGACCGACGTTAAGGTTGCGGGACACACCAGAGTCCAGACTCAAAGACTAACCGTCGCCAAGGTCGCGGCAACAGTCAGGCCAAAGCCCAGTGCGCGGCAATGACAGCGAAGTCGAAGATGACAACGGCTGCATTGGCCGAAAACCTTATGGCGACCCAGTTCGCCGGCTTTGAAAAGATGATGGGCACGTTCGAGAATCTCACCAAGGGGGGGGGGGGGGGGGTGGGGGCACCCACGCTGGCCACAGTGGAGGCGCAAGAGGGCGACCTCCAGCTGTACTGGGATGATATTCTGAATCGGCTTCAACAATTTATATGCCTGATAACTCCATGGACGATTCGCTATTTTGAAGAGAGATTCATCGACGAGGCTGAGGAGACATACTTTGACGAGGCCACAGGGCTTGCTGAGGCAAGGCACGCCCTCACCGTCGACCGTCCGTCCGTTTATAAGACTACGGCGGGCATCGTAACTCCTTCCTCACCTGGCATGCGTATGCTACCTGGCCATCCACCCTGAATAACATCACGAATGGTGCCCCTGGAACACACAAGCCATACGGACAACAACGATGTGACGACAGACACCGAAAAGCCAGCCAAGGGAGGTGCTGTCGAAAGCAAAACAGCCAAAGGAGGTACGGTCGAGAAGAAAATCGACCCAAAGCCTGCAACAAACGCCGCCCAGGACATCAAGAAGGCACCAGCAGATGCCATTGCACCAGCACCAGCGAAGAGATATACCAAGAAATCCGATGCACCCAGCCAAGGAAAAGAGCCTGCTGCAGAGAAACCCGCCGAGCAAGGCAATGATAACAAATCAACGAGACTGCTCGAGGCCCATTTCGCACTCGACCCAGTCTCCCCAATTACGGCAAACCGCGCCAACGAAGGCAATGATGCCCAACTACCGAGACTGCTCGTGGCCCAGTTCGCGCTCGACCCAGTCTCCCCCATGAAGGCGAACAACCCCGACCAAGGCAATGATGCATCTGTTCCACATTAGAACTAGACCTTTTCATAAGTTATCACTATCGTTCATATCCAAGTTCTTTAGTAGTTTTGAAGATGTTGGCAGTGTTCATCTAGATGAATTTTATCTAATTCCAAATCTGATACGAAGTTGCGCCTCACAAATTCTAGCTTCATTGTCATCCTTTTGATTTATTAGTTTGCGTTGTGGTTGATTGCACTGTGCTAACAGTAGAGCATTGTCACGTTTATAAGCTTCTACGCCAAGTTCGCAACATGATTTTTATTCCAACAATGAGTTGATTTTTAATTTCGAATCGCGCACACGATTTCAAAATTTTGTTTCTTTCTGTATGCAGTCACTATTTACTTGTTGACGTGTATTTATTGTCACATTTTCATAAAATTTATCACACTTTTTGAAGTGTTTACAGATATACGCTTCACACACGATCTTTTTGTTTTAACAGTTGGGGATTATGGTAATCTCACCGCTGCCACCATTTTTTGTAATAGAAGTCACTCCCGTGCATCTCATAATTGAGGAAGAGGAGTAACCTGGTTTTCGAATTAATTAAAACACTTTACCTTTTCTATAAAATATGTTTACTTATGTTTGCATCACGGAAACGTTTTAATCTAACATTTTCTTTTCGCGCACGTCACCCCATTGCGATTCGTCTGAGTCTTCAGTCGCACAACACCAAATCTAGACTGCCGCGCGCAGGTCGCGATGCATCTTTTAAATGAAAACAATGACATTTTGTATCTTGAAACGAACGTTTCATGTGGAAAATCTCGATTTCGGCTGTGGTGTTCGATGTGCTCATTAGGATAATCATTTTTAAATTAGTGCATATTAGGATATCCATTGGAATTTGGGTTTTTTGCTTTTGTTATCCGTCTGGCTTATGCAGACAAGAGTTTAAGTGTCCTTCGGATGAGTATGTGGCGATTCCGCCAGATCCCACGGCTCGCCTTCCTGAAAAAACCCCCATAACCATAACCCGGGTCTGCACCAGCTTTCGCTAATGCAATTCGCATTAGCATCTTAGATGCTTCACGCATCAAACAGACCCAATTATTATAACCCTAAAATCCCTACAAAGAAAACTTACCTTCATGCATCCCTTCGCATACAATTTTTCATAAGATTTCTTTGTTTGCTTATTTGGTATTCTGAACCAATTCGGTACCAGACAAATACCATAAATATCGCGCCGTCTATTTTCCCAGCCGCGCCATATACCTTTTCATATACATTGCCTGGCAACCTTTTTTGTTTGTCTTACCAACAAACAACCCAAGCAGCTGCATATAATTAGCGCAATAGACGCTGAAACCAAATTCTCCAGCATTTCCTAATGCAAATATGAACCCGGTTTCTATTGCAGCCAGAGATGCCATAAACATCCAATTTGCTTTTAGCACCTTTTTCTCCTAACGTCGAAAATAGCGACGAGGCATCGTATAAACATGACCCTCATTAAAGAGCGAACCATTTGGTCGCCTTTTCTTTTGTCTTTGCCGCCTGCCTGTTTCGCTGTTCCACTGCACGTGTGAATAGCATTGATCTCAACGATCCCACACATACCACCATGACCTGTATTACAAGATCTGGTTTCCTATACCACCAAGAGAGACTTTACGTTTCCCTGGTGGTAGGTAAAAAACGATATCCTTATTGGAGAGGATATCGTTTGAGTCTCATTCCATCACCAGACCAAGTCGGTCGGGTCTCCACTACGCTACCTTTGCGCTCGGTACGCGTAGATACGATGGGCCACCCTTTTACCATCGAGGGGTGCGTCGGAGTTCGCACCCCCGTGAGTCGTGTGTGTTTTATTTTTCAACTCTAGGAAGTTTTAGTTTATTTTTCCACGTAAATTTATCCGTGAATCTATGAAATAACGTAAATTTATTGATCCCAAATTGTTTATTATTGAAAACATATAGTGCGGCAAAAAAATCGGTATACAATAGTCTCTTTGATAAAACAATATCCTTAAGTTCATACGAAGTGTTCAATAGTTTTTGTGAAAACGTATAAATAATACAAAAATGTAAAAGACAAACAATAAACAATTTATAAATTTCATTTAACTGTCTTGTGGCGGAGTTTTACTTCTTGTGTGTGACAATTTTTCGATTTGTTAACTGGTGGACCTTGTTTCGGTGAGGATGGGGAGTGAAGTGAACCGTGTGCCCGTGTCCGGCACAATACTTCTCCTCCCCACAAGTAACACAAGATCCGTGGGAATTAGGTAATGGGTTTGTGGCGGTTCCGCCAAACCCCACTGTACACTTACCTCAAGACCCCCCATAACTACAACCCAGCCATCATAACTTTCTGCTAATGCAATCGCATTAAGCACCTGAAAATGCTTCACGCATCAACCTTATCAAATGTATTTATTTAAAAGCTTCTGGAAAAGTATTCTTACTTTCATTCATTCATTCGAATCCAAAAATTCCCCATAAGAATTCTATCCAAATTTATAACAGATCCCAATCATACATACGCATTACCTAGGAATTCCTGTAAAGAATTTCTCCCACAAGGCCATTCATGCAAGCATCAATGCATCTCTGCATTAGCGATCAAGAACCGAATTCTCGTTTAGTGTAAACACTCACACTAGAGTTCGACACTTGAGTCGCCTTAGATGCCATATACAATTGGCATAGATGTTATACAAACTCTCATTGTATAACCATCTAATTTCCTTCGCAATGACCTGCAGCTATTGATACAGCTGCAAGCACTTTACCCCGAAATGCTCCTTTGTTTGAATCTCCAAACAATCATCGACTACGCGCATAGCCGCCGGATTGAATTCAAGGCATAAACAATGCAAATATAGAATTCGTTTCTTACAACACACCGTTTCGGCCACCGACACAAGATACGATATACAATTTTCATTGTATAAAGTATCGCAACCCATTAGCACCTTTCCCAATGTCTATTCGACTATTTACACAAGGGCATCACTCATCTAAGAGTTTTATGATGCCCTCGTCCCATCTTTTCCTTTAACACCATTTCTTCGATGCATCGTCGTCTATTTATTTAGCCGCCATGCACATCATAAACCACGATCTTCCCGATTCCTTAGTCCTTGCCGTCTGCCTGCTTTGTTTTTCCATTGCCTTCGCCCATGAGTAAACAACACATATCTAAACGATCACACACATACCATCATGATCTTTATTACGAGATCTGGTTTTCTATTCCACCAAGAGAGACTTAACGTTTCTCTGGTGGTAAGTAAAAACATATCCTTAGTGGAGAGGATATCTGCCACCACACCACCAAACTCACCCCAAACGAGGGTTGAATCTTTGAGTCTTATTCCAACCACTAACCGGAGCGGTCGTCGCCCACCCCCTTTTGTGTGGGCATCGGAGTGCAAGGTTTGACCTTGGATCGGATCGGCTGGTCAAGCATGGAAGGAGAGTGCACAGGAGAGGGAACAATGGCGAAGTCGAGTCGGTGAGGTCAAGAGTTTCCGGGTTCCTACAGGCCAATAAATAGTAATAGTTCTTATGTAACTAATTTAATGTTAACAATATCTATGTATAATTTTTCATTATTTTGATTAAAAAATACTTTCATTTACAATTAATTGAATGTTACTAAATTCTGTTAGAAAATGTTTATTGAAATTGTTAATTATTTTGGTTCGCAAATATTTTTTTTTGTAACTAATTATATATTTCCGATCACAATGAATTCATTGTTACTAATTTCAATTGGCTCCTCGATAGTATAGTGGTTAGTATAGCCGTCTGTCACGCGGGAGACCGGGGTTCGATTCCCCGTCGGGGAGCCTCTGGCGCAAGACTAAATGACCCGGAAAAAACAAATCATTATGGAAAATTTAACACGCCTCAGGACTTGCTAAATAAGGCCAAGACCGGTTCCCGGTTGTGGTGCCGATGATGATGATGACTAATTTCATTTAATAATTTTTAACTTTTTAGGTTCGCAAATATTTTTATTTACATTTCGCGTAAATGTTTTTCCTTTTGTAATTGTATTTTATCTTTTGTCCTTTTCCTATTCTTGGTTTTTAATAGTATTCTTTCAACAGGGCCACCCGTATAAGTGAAAACGATCCATATTTTACAGGGGGCCCCAATTGAACTGACAACTTTTAAAAACGGTCTATGTTTTCATTCAACAACAGTTGATATAAAAACCCAAAAATAAATAAAAAATATAGCACGAGTTTTATTACGGACATTTTCATTACATACGTTATGAGATAAGGTATACTTGTTCTGTATTAGACTATTACTAGACACCCTGTATATTTCTACGGATGTCTATCGAAAAAATAGTGGAGTTCTTTTCCCCCAAACCTATACACCGATGGTAAATTTGACCTTCTGTTTTTATTGTATTCAGCGGCAATAATGTTAATTTCAAAAATTGTCCAGATAATACTCCACGCCCGAAATTGAATGTTGTCTTCGATTTTTCAAATGTAACCATAAATGCTAAAGACCTTCTTCACATGCACCTCGACTGTGCAGCGACATCTTCTTGGGCGCTACCAAATATCTGCTAGCATTAAAATTAGACACGCTTCAGCAGAGTTAGATGTTTGACCTCTCGCCGGGAGTAATATACATGAAATATGACTTTTGAAGTTGTGACGAATGTTTCATCTCAACTTTTGGTAATAATTGACCTTAGCCTATTTGGTAAGGGCGTTGAATTAATTTTTGGTTCGCACCCAAAAACAACTAAATTTCATTCTATTCACTTGGCTGGATACACCGGTGAAGGTCTTCAGTGGGGGCGCTCACGACATAACCATTCAGTGTAACTAAAAACTTAAATCTTCGGTCGGACAACATCTGAATGTGAAGCTGGTTCGCCAACGTCCGGCGTGATTTCCCAGTCAGTTTTAATTACAAAACCCTCGAAACAGGCCCCAGTCACACCATTATTGTCGGAATGCAAACACACATTCATTCTAAAGAATTCTACGGCGTTCGTTTGGAATCAAGTTTCTTTAGAAATCCGCGAACCTACCGCATCGGCTACACACAATAAGCCCCCTCCTGCTGTACAATAGACGAAAACAAAAAACAGACGAAGACGAATAACAAATGTGACTAGCTAGAAGGCAACGTAGAGCTGGGGCGAAAACCTACACAGTGCACAGGTATATACGAGTACAACAGATTCGTCGACATAAAAAAGAAGTGCTGACCTCAGATTAATGGTTGGTTATGAGAAATCACCTGCTAAATGCTGCCTGCAACCGCACGACTAGACCACTATCGACCGCTCTAAGACACTATAATGCAATCCACCAACTCAGCACAGAGCTAGCGTAGTTGAATGGATAACGTGGCTGGTAACCAAGCATCTTTCTTAGGCTTTTAGGCCAAGTGACAGGTATGGTTTTGCAATTTTGCGGGGAGGCGGGTCTATTGCAATAGAAGGTTAGCCTCTTGCAACTTTCAATGGACGAAGCTTCGGAGCATTGTAGGCTAATAACGTGGTTCTGCGCACCTAAGACACATGCTGAGGAATGCTTGAATGAGTATGGGAAATGCTAACATATTACGAGGATCCGGTCGGCCAGTAACTTCTACGAGTTGCTCTTTTTTACTTATATTTTTACATTTCTTTTTTTTTGCATTTGTCTTTTTTTTTATTTATTATTTTTCTAAATGTTATAAGTTTGCGATAGTGTAAAGTATATCCATGTTGGTTGACGAGCTACGGGGTAGACAACTGCTGTGAATTCTTTTGAAAATTATGCAATCTTTAATGAGAACGTGTCGGGTTCGAAGTTTGCTTGCAGTTTGATCATTGATAGTGGGAAAATATTTATAATTATTCATAGTTGAACTTCTATCAACCTTCCGCTTGTGTGGTTCTTCCACTGGCCTTGGTTTTTGAAATTTTATATACCCCTATTTTATTGCTACACAGAGGAGACAGACCTGCATCACACATTTGATTGTCAAATTTTCATTTCATTAGCTGGGCGAGAGATAGAACATATCAATTGCATGTGATATCAGTTAAGGTGATCGTGCTATATGGGAGAATGTGTGTTTAAATCAGCTCTTCACCTTTTTGATGAATAGGCTCTGAGGAAAAAAAATAATGTGAGAATCATGTAGGTGGGGGGATACATTCGAATTCACCAGAGAATAACAAATTGATTTTGTTTTTTACAGCTGTCTTTTATGTCGGTGTTAATAACTTTATTTCACCACCCACTTTGCACACCACACACATTTACACCCCACTTTAAATAAAACAGTCTTTTGTTTTTATTTAAACTAATCTTTATTCTTAACAATCACACACACAGTAATCACTTATTTTTGCCATTGTTTCCACATAAGTCATCAAACACACATGATAAGTCGTCAAACACACATGATAAGTCAATTAACTTGGACGTCTGGTCCACATATACTTAATTCGCACTTTTCACCCGCACGCACGTTCCGTACCACTTTACGACCGACCCCTTAAAAATGATCAAACAACTCCTTCGCCGTCCCGGCGAATCGTCTAGAACCAACTCCTGAACGATGGCATTTTTTTTGTTCCATCCTGCAGATCCAAGGATATGTCCTTTTTTCTGCTTGGCCCCTTTGCCAGCCGCTATTTCCTTTCTTTATCTTTCCCGGCTTGGAAGCAAAAGAGAAAATACAAAAGAAAAATCAACAGAGGATTGTGCTAATGCATATATATGATCCTCTATGTTGTTGGGCGCTAAAACAAGCGTGCGATTCGTTTTATGGCCGAGTTGTTTGTTCTAGGCGAATGGACAAGGATGTTCCCCGTGGGAAATGGTATGGGTAAACAAACCTTTAAGGGATCATAAAATTGCAGACGTGCAATTTATGATTCTCAACAACTTTACTTGAAAGTTGGTCATCTGGTCCACAGATTTGGATCCAAGGGATTCTGCGTGTTGAACATATGGTTCGCTCTTTCAAGTCTTGGGTTTAAGTTAAATTCAATATGGGCAAATTGAACGTGTAGTTCAATTTGTTTGATATTGAATTGATATCGCGATATTTGGTGTATTTTTAATTTTTTTTTTTTTTTTTTTTTTTTTTTTTTTTTTTTTTTTTTTTTATAGATATCATTTTTTATTTCTTCCTATTATTATAATTTACTTACTTGCTAGACAAAAATGATTAAACTCTAGCTTATGTTATCTTATTTCTTAACTTACTGGTCCCTTGCGGACTCTCTAAGTTACATGCATACGCTTAAAGCATGAAAATTTGTCTTTCGACATTATGGTTATTTTGTTTACATGAATTTTTGGGGAACTTAATTGGATACAAAGAAAATGAAGAAAAGAAAAAACGTTGTTCTTGTTATTGTTTTTACCTTATATCTAACTTAAATACTAAACTATCTATAGATTTTTTTTTTTTTTTTTTTTTTTTTGTTTAACTTAACTCTATTCTAAACCTAACATCAAAACTAAATTTTCGAAATGCTAAATCTATGTAAGCTTTCCGTTGTTTGTCGGGTTTTTTTTTTTTTTTTTTTAAATTATTATTATTATTATTTCTTTAGTTTTATAAGGAAACAGGGTTTTAATTGCCACTCAGCCACCAAAATCTCTGGTGTTGCTTATTCGCGTCTTTTCGGTCTCTCTGTGCTACTGCCGTACTGAACTGCAGGCTCTCTTCATTAGTGTGCGCAACCTCTCGATTAAAACATATTCGTTTATCTATACCCGACCGACGCACGTGATAAATCAACGGTATAGCGGATTCATTTTGTATGAGGCCGTTCATGTCAAGACTAAGGAATGCTTCTGGTGGAATAAAGCCATTGCGACGTACCACCTCATAATACATATTGTTTGGGTAATATGCACCAAAAATCAAATCGTTCTGTGAGCTCATTGATCTCGCAATATGCCCTCGGATCAGCTTGATCATAAAGTTATCCACTCTGTTTATATTGGCCCCACTGTACAACGCTTCATTGGGATAATATTTTTTGTGATCGGATTCAGGAGTCCGATGTAACTTAAGGCACGTCCTGAGGCATTGCCTCTCAAAAATCCGAATCTTTTCCATTAAGCTAGGTCCCACATTAAACCACACTGGGCATCCATATATGATCATCGGTCTGATGAGAGCCATGTAGCATATAACTTTAACTCTGCTGTCAAGTTGACTACTATGAAACAGTCTTTTTGTCATAGCATAAGCTTTCTTTGCCCTGGCCAGCGCAGCCTCCACATGTTTGTTGAAATATAGATACTGATCCAGCCAGATGCCTAAGTATTTGCCTACATTTTTGGTTTCCAGTGTTTGTTGGTGTGGTCCCATAATAGCTAGCTTTCGCCAGTTTATCCTGGTGTCTCTGGTAGCTTGAGCCAGTGGTGTTCTAAAGAGGATGGTTTCACACTTCTGGATATTGATTTTTTAGTTTCCAGTTGTTGCAGTATCGCTGAACATCATTGAAATCCCCTTGTAATAATCTGTTAATGATTTCAATTTTTGGTGCTGTTCTATATATTATCAGATCGTCTGGGCCCTCCAAGTACCCGGATAACTTCCGTCCGATATCGCAGCTAAACTCGCTTAGCAAGATTCTTGAATGTAAAATCTACAAAAATCTTCTCTCATTTGCCAGGGATAACTCCCTCATTCAGAACTCTCAATTTGGCTTCCGCTCACAACACTCCACTTGTCATGCTCTCTTAAAACTGACACATGATGTGACGACCCACCTCCAAAACCAATCCCCAACGGTATGTGTCTCCCTAGACATAGCTAAAGCATTCGACTGTGTCTGGATCGCAGGACTGTTATACAAACTTCATTCAATGTATGGAGTAAACATCCACTCCACAAAACTTCTCGCTTCTTACCTCTCTGATAGAAAGTTCATGGTGAAAATAAACTCAACTCTCTCGACACCTTATAGCATAACCGCAGGAGTTCCTCAAGGATCCATCCTCGGCCCACTACTATACCTTCTTTATACATCAGACGCACCGCAGCCACTGTTACCCAATACAACAATGCTCAACTATGCCGACGACACCTTAATTTATTCAAGCAACAAGCTTGTCAAGGAGGCAAGAAACTGTATTAACAGATATCTCCCAATCCTGTCAGCCTACTTTACCAAGTGGAGAATTCAACTAAATCCAACCAAAACTCAGCTCATAGTTTTTAGCCTACTTTACCAAGTGGAGAATTCAACTAAATCCAACCAAAACTCAGCTCATAGTTTTTAAAGGCAGAAACGCGAGTTGTACAAACAACACTATTCGCTGCCATAATAAAATCAGAATTAAAATAAATAACAATATAATTAAACCCTCCAAAACCTTAAAGTATCTAGGTATAACCTTTACCAACAATCTGTCATTCTCCGCCCACATTAAAAATACGATTCGTAAAGCCACAACCCAACTGAACCTCTGCAGAAAAGTCATGTACAAACCGAGTGGTCTCTCTCCCAAAGTCAAATCACATCTACAAGCAAATAATCAGACCCACTCTCACATATGCATGCCCGATATGGTACCATATCCCACCCGCCCAAATGGAGAAGCTACGCATTTTCGAAAGGAAATGCTTCAGACTTATCACTGGCCTCAACCGACATCCTAACTCCCACAAATATTACAACAGTAGTTCGCTCTACTATGCCGCTAATATTGAACGTATAGATCGACGCTTCCTCGAGCTGTCCATCAAATTTATCGAAAATCCTCCCAATAATCCCAATCCGATAATAAATGCGCTCACATCGACTCCGTCAGACAACCGAACTGCCTACCCGAACTGTCTCCACACCAGAACCCTCTTCACCTCTGGCAGGTTGGTCAACAACTCCAATGAGATTGTATACCACAATACTGAACTCTCACCTCACCAGTTTAAATATTGTAATATACAACCCTTCTCTAATATCTTGCGTTTCAACGACCAATCGGAAAGTGTTCCCCCAACCCATATCCCCGACTCATAGTACCCACCCTAACCCAAATTCCACCCATCAACCACTATACCTCCCGCCCCACCCTATTCTAACTTATTGTAATAATAATAGATTTAATAATTAGATAAGCTAGGCTAAGCTAAGTTAAGTTAAGTTAAGCAAATTAGTTATAGGTTAAGTAAATAATTATATCCTGGTTTTCTGACCTTTTCCAGGAAGCCCCACCTACTCCTATCTTGTCCACCCATGAAATATATAACTTTATAATAATGTTTGAAAAATGTACTAGCAAGTATGTGTAAACGATTAAAGCTAAGATAATTATAAGTTATCTGTATTACTTATTGTAACAAATCATTTATGGTCAATAAATACAGAAATGTAAAAAAAAAAAAAAAATCAGATCGTCTGCATACGCAATAGCCTGATGAAGAGACCTTACCAGGTCGCTAGTGTAAATATTAAAAAGGATCGGAGATAACACCGCTCCCTGTTGCAGACCGTTTTCTATATTGTAAGTAATGTTAGAGGTCACATTGCCACTTTTGACGATGAATTTCCTTTCATTCAACATGTCGTATAGTATATACAGTAGTGGTCTATGAATGCCTAGTCTCATTAGCTTGTAATATAACCCTTCTAACCAAACGGTGCCGAAGGCCCTCTCCAAGTCAATCAAACAGGCACCTGTACACTGTTTCAGATTTTTATTCCACTGAATGTCTGAAACCAGTTTAGCTGCGGCATGTGTGGTTTCATGACCAGCTTTAAAACCAAACTGGTTATTTGGAATAATATTATTGTCCTCAACCCATTTAAGTAGAGCCTTGTTTAGAACCGTTTCGAATACTTTACTGATACTCGGTAACAAACTGATCGTTCGCAGATTTTTTTGGGTTTGTTCTGTCTTTCCCTTTTTTTGGTAACGGTTGGATGATGGTCGGAAACATACTAGGGTTGTTGGATTTTACCGCCCGAACTTTGTTGTTCCAATACAAATTTGCTGATAGCCTATAGTTGGCTTTTATCAGCTGTTGGAGATTTTTTAATCTGGACTTCAGTGATATTATCTCCTGGTCGTGCCTATCAATAAATCGTCTGTACCGTAGTTTTAGTTGCGACAGAAGTCTACTTTTTTTTCTGTGGAGTGCGTTGATTGTGGCGTTTCGGTACATGTTCATGTTGTCCGTAGGTGTGGTTTTTGGTATTGTTTTGTCCATAGTTGGTTTTATGGTTTCGTCCATTTTTTGTATGTATTTGTCGATGTCATCGTTGGGTATGTTTCTGTTGGTAGGAGGGTTAATGTCTTTAAGCGAATTTCTCTTGTTAAGGTTCTCGTGAAACGCGTCCATCGCATACCCCAATAGTTATAGGGTTGCGGTATCATACATTCACCGAGTTCCACAACTTCGCTTGGTGTTTTTATCAATATTGATAATGCACAATGGTCGCTGTCATACTCAATTGTGCGTAGGCAGTTTATATTTTGTCTGTTAGTATGTGTATGTTTAAGGCGTGTGTCAATAAGCATAATATCGAGGAACGAGCCCCCTCTGGGGAAAGAAGGATATTCTGTAGCTAGCAGGTCAACTTTATATTCAATGTGATATTGATCTAGCCAACTAGCTAGTTGATTTCCTCTCGTGTTGGATATGCTATTTCCCCAATTTGGTGTATGCGCGGTTAATGATGGAGCTTAGCTCCAAAGAGGTAGGTATTCAGGGGTGGAGGGTGTGAGGTTTTATGTAGTGTGTCTGGCACGACACGGATTCACTCAATCCCCAACACCTTTAGATTACACTCACCGATGCTGAAGATTGTTCCTCAAGGAAGGCGAAAACGGGTAAAAATTAAACACTGATTTATTTTACGTAACTTCTTTTTTGTTTTATTTCACACAAGTTTCTTTCACATATATGGTTCCTTAATTTATTGTTCTCTTTGACAACAAGAGTTACGCGGTATATTAAACGACTCGCGTAAGGACGGAGTTCCACACACGCTTGACACAGGATCACGCACAAGACAAAAAGATCTTATTTTTTTACTCGACTCTGTATATTGCAAAAAACCTCAATAGGCGCATATAGTGCGTGTGCGCTCATATAATGATGATATCTGACTCCTCGAGCTGGGCGACGTTGACCCAGCCTCTGGTGATTGCGATGAGTTTCCACGCATGTCATCGCAGGGGAAAAACAATCTTTCCTTTTCAAGAAAGACACCCAAACACTCGCTGGGCGCAGGAAAGGAAAAACAAATATGCAGCTGGTCAAATATGATGATCGGTATACGGGCTGGTTGTATCGACACCGTACGATAGGGGGTCGATTTTTGATTGACGTTAAGTCAACATAGCTTCGCTGCGACGGCAAAGGCTACTAGATTTGGGTGCATGTTTATTTTAGGCATTGGATAGTGCACAGGAATGCTGGCATGCAGGCAAAAATAATTTGTTCTGTTTACGTAGAGTACACAGAAGCATTTCGTTTAGAATAGCCAACGTGAGAATAGTGGGTGATCGTTGTTTAGACAACGAATCATTAGACATGATCATGGGTATGATTGTCTAACGTCAATCATATTCGTGCCCAAATCCCATGATCGGTAGATAACCGATAAAGGAAATTGGCCGCAGCTGTAGCGTACCTTGGGATTGGGGCAATATTCACTCATGAACCGTAGCAAGAACATCGGCTACAGCTGTGTCAACAATTACGCTGGCCAGCGAGTGTTTACCGTTTACAATTGCTGACAAGCCGAGACGATTGGGTTGGTACGGTTCATGCAATATGAATGAAATAACTTGTTTGATGTGCATGCCTGCTGGGGTTTTACTTTCAGGTGAAAGTTATTTGAAAGAAAGCTTGCACTGCTCGAATGCAGATAAGTATAGTGGTTTATGGAGTAAGAGAAAAGTAGGTAGTTTTAAAGAAATGGATGGTTCTTTAGGCATGTTTTAAAGAACCCTCACAAGGGTTTTGCGCGTAATATCGGTATGCGACTGTTTGGCCACATTCCAAGGACTTGGACGTTCTGTCGACAATATTCTTTGAGACAATTGCACATTATATTTCAAAATGCTTTATTAACTTTCAAAATGTGCCGCAAGATGGTTCTACTAACGCCAAAATGCTGAGCGCGGTGACGATACGACACATGTGTGCTCACAGCCCTCTTACCGCTTCAACCAATTCATTGAACCATCTTGGGCGTTGATGGACGGGATGTCCACAATCTCCTACTGTCCCGTGCTCAACAAAATTCGACACCAAACGATAATTTCGTGTTGTCAGACGGTGCCTGTCCGTGATATTTGCGATGCTATACACGAGTATTTTCAATGTACAGCGTCACTATTTCGGTGCGTTATTGCGGTGCGAAGCAATCCATGGTTAAAATTGTACTGAATTTACGTTTCAAAAACATGTCTACTCAAGACAATCGAGTGATAAATATCAAAATTATTCAATGTTTAATATTTCGCTTACTCATTTTGACAGGAAAAATGTGTTTGTATTTTCGGTTATTAAACTTTGATTACATTACTAATAATAGAACAATAAAACTGGAGGACGATAGAATAAAAGAAACCCAAAAAGTACTAAAAGTTAAAAAGATGTAGCTATCTATTTTCTAATAAAATTTTCTCCGGGTATCAAAAAACTCTATACTATGAGACAAATTTGGAGAAAGGCATCATTCAGGCATTTGTCACGCGCTTTGTATCAACTAACTGTGCATTATAAAGCAACTAAACAAATATTCCCGCTTCTGAAAATTGACAACACTTGCGAATAATTATTTCGAACACAGCTGTTTGTCTTAGATATCATTACGGCTCTTATAGTTTAAATGTGACTGTAATAGATGTTGCAAGTGACATGTGAACGACACACTGCTGAGAAGAGTAGAGTAACTAAATTTATAGGGGATGTATATTTGGGTTGGCGCAAGGCTAATAACCTTGCCCGGAAAACAAATTATTATGGAAAATTTAACATGCCTCGGGACTTACTAAATGAGGCCAAGACCGGATCCTGGTTGTAGTGCCGATGATGATGATGTATATTTGAGTAATACCCTTGCCCGGAAAACAAATTATTATGGAAAATTTAACATGCCTCGGGACTTGCTAAATAAGGCCAAGACCGGATCCCGGTTGTAGTGCCGATGATGATGATGATGATGTATATTTGAGTAATAACCTTGCCCGGAAAAACAAATTATTATGGACAATTTAACAAGTCCCGGATAAATATCGGTTACCGGTGGAGGGACTTGCCAAAATAGGCCAAGACCGGATCCCGGTTGTAGTGCCGACGATGATGATGATAGGGCTTATAATTATTACTTGTTTCTGCAGTTAGTATTGAAAATGCTGCGTGCTCAGATATACCAATACAAAATAGTGCTCATTGTTCTATCTTTACTTCGATATGACAATAATAATATAAAACATACCTAACAATACCATCTGGTTTGTGTGAACTTGGCGACGGCCATCGATGAAAAAGGGGCGAAAGTCAGTTATGTCCTCCGTTAAATGCGGAAAACCTCATAAAGGTTTCTCGGTTTCTCTTTAACCAAAGCATAATGCAATCTTTTTCATGAGATGTCAAAATTACCAAAAATATAAAAAAAAAGTGACTGCAAACGTTTCAGTCAAGGAGCACCCGAGTGTGAAAAGAAACAATAACTTGATTTTAGGTTCGATATTTCGAGACATCTCTCGCGTTTCAGTCTTGCAAGACACTTAGTGAGAACTTGTTCTGGCATGAGCTTTGGTGGCGTGTACTCGATATATACCATAGAACTCTGTGGGGGTAAATGTATGGGTGCCGACGTACGGCACGGGTTCACTGTCACCCACTGACGGAAATCGCGGGAACGGCGGATAGTTGTGGGTGGTAGCACTGGGAGTGGCAAGCGCTTTCGTGGTTCGTGTTCTTTTTATATTTCTTTTCTTATTCAGGACTCGCAGCCAGGGGACAGTCACCACTGAGTCGGCTGAAATAGTTTGCAACGCCCTTAAAGGTTCGATTAATCAGGCTTGTTCACTGGTAGCCGTTCACTAGGAGATCGCACCTCGGGCGCGTTACGAGCACTTGAAAATCCGATGCGAAACTGTCATCTGCGAGGCGGAAACACCACAATAAAAACACTCGGAGTTGCTTAATTATAATTGGTCTGTATTTCTTCGATATCCGCACTTTGGGTTTCAATGAAGCATTACGTTGTTTAGTAAATTCTCTGTATCCACGATCATTTGTTTTACAACTAGTATTACATTGTTTATTAAATTCTCTGTATCAGCGATCATTTGCTTTACAACTAGCATTACATTGTTTATTAAATTCTCTGTATCCGCGATTACTATACCGGCGCGGGTTTCCCACTCGACTCGACTGCGCTCGCTAGTGGTTCGGACTCGACTGTGTACGCCGTTCATCGGATGATTAACGAATGACTCATTTCCAGCGAGAAAAAGTTCGTCGCGTCGTAGCAGTGGAGTCATAGCTAAATAAACTCACTGCCACTTACTAAGAACTTTGAAAAGGGTTGCTATGCTTGCATAGGGGATTGGGTTCCGGAGAATCGCTGCCGTACAGCCTGAGTTAAATTCCTCTGGCCTTATGTATACGAGGAAATTGGTTTGGAAATACGACCAAGCATGGGCATGACTTGTCGGTTAGACAAAGGAATGTGGGTCTTGGTCGTTGCGATGGTTGTTTCGCGGAAATGCACGCATCGTGCTGGTGACTTGCCAGTAAGGAGAATTGGTATTGGGTAGGATGGGAGCCGAAAAACTAAATGTTGCTTGGTCACAAGCGAGGAAATAGTGTAAGCAGGAAGTGAGCCGGAATGATTTTCGGGGGAAATTGGAATTGCTTGGTTGCAAACAAGGAATGTAATTTAAATAGGAAGTTAACCGAAGTGGTTCTTGGGAAAAATTATATGCGGTTTGATGTAGTTGGGGGAGATGATCAGCATTCCGTTGAAAATTTGAATATGCATTTATTACAGCTTGGGAAATGGGTTCTTGGTAAGTTTGGGGATGTTTGCAATTGCAGGTTTTGTGGACGGATGCTGTTTTATATTGGGATGTGATCTTTGCATGTTTGCGCATGGATTACGAATTGGGGTTATGGTCAAGCGCTGTTAGCGATCAAAATTGGTTGGGATTGTGGGTTGGTTCTCCGTGTGGAATAGAGAACCCCACAATTCCGCTTTCCAGCATTTCTTGAATATTTTTATTACTTAGCAACAAGTTGCGAGCTAGGCAATATTGTGTTTGGGTCTTGTTTGGGTTATGAAAAGTAGGGGAACCGGCCTGGCCAGCGGTCGCGGTCAACTTTGTAGTCAGTACAGCCATTTGCGAGGTACATACGTCTGTTTCACCACAGATTATTATAAAAACTTTAACAATCGAAGGCGTTAAACCCTTCGAAATTTTGTCTCGATTGAAGGGACAGTTTGCTGATGAAACACTGTCTCAGATTCGTGTGTATAGGTGGACCAGAGAATTTAAAAGTGAGCGAGAATGTATCAAAAACGGAAGTCATAATAGACGCCCAACGACAAGTCGTACAGATTACAACATCGATGCCGTTCGAGAACTTCACGAACAACTAACAGTGAATGCAGCTTGCTACTGTGAGTTATTACAGTCGGCAAAAGCTGTATATCGAAGTAAAAGACGAAGTATGCCCATTCGAGATGTCATCCTACTTCATGACAACGCCAGGCCTTACATCGAGTCCTTGACACGGGATACATTGGAAGAAATGGGCTGGGAAACCCTCGAACACCTTTCTTATAGCTCAGACTTGTCTCCCTGTGACCAATTTTTGTTCGCACCCTTGAAGGAATCACTTGGAGCAAAAAAAATTCGAAAATAATGAAGGAATCAAACTTACCCTAAATCTTTGTACGAACAAAGAATATTAAAGCATCTAAATCGATGGCAAAACTGTGTACATCACGCGGGAGACTATATTGAAAAATGTTCATAGTATAATTAGTGTGTACAATAGTGAGAGTAACCAAGTCGCGAAGGTTAAGATGGGACGGACACCTGGCGCGAATGGGCAACGATAGGACCGTGCGTAGAATTCTTGACGGTAGACCAACGGGAAAGCGACCGGGAGGAGGGCCGCGGCGGAGGCGGGAGGGCAATGTTAGGTTTGGCCTTGAGGAGATCGGATCGGATGGTCGAACGTGGAAGGAGAGCGCACAGGACGGGGAACAATGACGGAGTCGATTCGGTAAGGTCATGAACTTCCGGGTTTCTACAGGCCAATAAATAATAATAATAATAATAAGTATAATTAGTGTGTAACATTATTCAATAAATGTATAAAAGGAAATTACTGTTTATATTTTATTCACCCTCGTAGTAACTGACCTTAATGTGTTTAGTTCCGGAGTGTAAAACAGGATTTTTCGCCAGTTTTCGAGTTCCATTAACTTCGAAGATGTATGGACTCTTTTACAGCATCCAGGATAGTTATGTACTAGGCCTCTGCTGAAGAAAACGATAAACGTCCTCTGCCTGTGAGGTTCTCACGGTACCGGGCCACCATTTAAATAGAGGGTATATCCGGTATACGATCGCCTGCTACTCGAACAGTTGGGCCAATCCCCATACGCTTATCCTGTGAGACATTCCCCGTTTCTTTTGAAAAATAGTTTGACATCTGCTGTTCTTTTTAAGTAACCCTCCACACGCTCATGGCCTTCCAGCGACTAGCGTCGCAACAACTGCTGAACAGGCTTTAATGACTCACTGCGATTGCAATATCCGGATTGATGCAAATACATCAATGATGCAGATACCCCTCGGTGGGGCAGATATTTTTCAGGTTCATTTTTAATCGTCTGTAATCTAGTCCTGCAATCCAATGAGAACTTACGGTCTTTGAATCGCTCATTCCAAAATGACTAAAAGTCTCATATAAAAATATTGTTTAGGTTATTCTAATTCCACTGAGACTTTATTTGACATCACGACAAGTCGTATATCCTATCATTTTTCTTTGAAGAATATGCATAGATCGGCTGTAAAATGGACCAACATCCTTGAGTCCGTGACACAATCTCATATGTAACTGACGACCAGCCCGGTGAAAACTCAAGAGAGCCATTTTTGACATGCTGACTTTATTTCCACTCCTTAATTTTGACATCATATCCTTCACTTGAATAATGATCTTCCTTTTCTTTTCCCGAGGTGACGATCTTCTCCAAAACTCGTACCATGTGTTTCGGAACTCCAATCAACATGTGATCGTTGAATTCACCGTCCAAATAGGCGGTTGTGATACCTAATCTTCACATTATAATACGCATATGCAGGCCAAGATACGATGTGAAAATTGAATGCAAAACTAGGTCGGGAGCCGGTTTTCAGGCACTACGCAGGTTCCCATAGATTGCATGACAACACTAATGACAATGGACTACGGGTCATCGAACTGGCAGCATCAAAGAACTTGGTGGTTGCGAGTACCAGGTTTCCGCGTAAAGATATTCACAAAGCCACCTGGGTATCACCTGATGGAGCCACTCGCAACCAAATTGACCACGTGTTGATAGATCGCCGCCACTCCTCGAGCCTGATGACGGTACGAACGTACCGAGGTGCCAACGTCGACTCGGATCACTATCTTGATGGGGCAGTTTTCCGAGCGCGGATTGCCTTACGGAGACGTATTGCATCCGCGAATCAGATTCGGATCAACACGGCAGCCTTACGCAATGAGAACACCAACAACGTCTTTGGCCATGCGGTAAGACTCGCTCTCCAAGAACTCAATGGAGAGAAAGTAAGTTCTGGGCCAAAATGCCAGGCGTAGAAGAGAAATGGACTACTAATGGATTAAGAATGCGGTCATTAGTACTGCCAACTCCATCTTAGGCAGTAATCGTAGAGATCGGGGCGACTGGTTTGATGATGAGTGCAAACTAGCGACTGAACGGAAGAATGCTGCATACTGGGAAATGCAGCAGACTCATAGGACGAGGGTACGCGAGGAGAAATACGAAAAGCTCAGAAGATCTGAAAAAAGACGTCACTTGTCTGTGAAATAGAAAAAGTAGAGAGCGAAGTCCGCACCAGGCGTGGAAGTTCTACGAAATAATCCACAGTATGACGCGGTACACACCACGCTGCACTTACTGCAAGGATAAAGCGGGTAATCTGATCACCGATCCTGAAGGTGTTCTGGAGCGATGGGAAGTGCACTTCAATGAATTGCTAAATGGTCAGTTCACAGAAGAATTGGAGGCTCCACCAATGCAAAATCAAGACCAAATGCTGCCGTCACCAAGGAAACATTAAACACCATAAGACAGCTCAAATCAAATAAAGCCCCTGGAGCTGATGGCATACCAGCTGAGCTGAACAAACAAGGAGGGACCGCGTTTCATCATGCAATTCATGAGATCGTGGTGCACGTATCGGAGCAAGTGGAGATGCCGGAAGACTGGCGTCGTGGTATAATTTGGCCCATACATACGAAGGGATATATCACACTGTGCAGCAACTATAGGGGAATAATATTGCTGAGTACCGCCTAAAGAATACTCTCCAGTTTCCTACAAGATCGGATAGCCCTATACGCTAAAGCCATCATTGGTCAATGTCAGTGTGGCTTCATCTCAGGCAAATCAGCGATTGATCAGATATTCGCCCTTAGGAAGGTGATGGAAAAATGTCAGGAATATAAGATTCCATTATATCATCTATTTATATACTTTAAGGCCGCCTACGACAGCATAGCCAGGGTAGAACTATATAATGCCATGAGAGAGTTCGAAATTCCAAACAAATTCATACGACTTTGTAGGTTGACCATGACCAACGTAACTAGTCAAGTAAAAATAGTGAGATTGCTGTCCAACAAACAGCTTTAATGGACTCCGACAAGGGGGCGGTCTGGCCTGCCTCCTCTTCAACCTGGCGTTGGAGAAAGCAATCCGTGACTCTGAAGTCACAACTAGAGGGACTATTATTACCAAGTCCAGGAAGATACTTGCCTACGCAGCTGACATGGACATCATTGGTAGAACCGAATCGGCTCCACAGGCGGCACAAAAACTGGGACTGCACATTAATGAGGGGAAAACTAAGTACATGGTGGCAACTTCTGCCAAGAGAGTACCTAACGTCGATCAAACTATCAGGATAACGGAGCATAAAGTTGCAGTAGTGCAATCCTTTAACTAACTTGGGCCAATAGTATCAGTCGATAAAAATATGGAAGAAGAAATACGCGGACGGCTGAACAAATCCAACAAAGCCCACTATAGTCTATCAAGGCTCTTTAAATCCCCAAATTTATCCAGAACATCCAAGCTACTACTGTACAACACCATGGTCTTACCAGTATCCATATATGGATCCGAGACGTGGGTGCTCAATAAAAGGCACTCTGAACTCGTAGCCGCGTTCGAGAGGAAGGTCTTAAGGAGAATTGTTGGCCCCGTATGTGAGGGAGGATGACTCCGGAGACGCTACAACCATGAGTTGTACGCGATCTACCTTTAAGCTAATATTGTAAGAAATATCAAGCTCGGTAGACTCCGGTGGGCGGGACACCTAGCTCGAATGAGCGAAGAGGACCCTGCCCGGAAAATCCTTTGTGGCATGATGTATGGAAGGAGACAGCGCGCAGACCTTACTCCGATGGAGGGATGGCGTAGACCAGGACGTCCAGAGTCTGGGAGTGACAAACTGGATGAAATCGGCTCGAAATCGGGACCGGCGGAGATATTTGTTAAATAAGGCCAAGACCGGATCCCAGTTGTAGTTCCGATGATGATGATGACTTATTGCGGTCCTTTCACATTTTTTTGTAGAATCGTACGAGGGTTCCCTTTTATATTTCGGGATTAGAGAACAAAAACAAATATTGATCATCGAAAGTCACTTTATTGTTTTTCAAAATATTCCCCATGAAGATCTATACACTTTTGCATGCGTTTGAACCAATTGTCGAAGCACTTTTGCCACTCTGATTGAGGTATCTCCAACACATGCATTCTGAATGCAGCAACCGCTTCTTCAGGTGTCGAAAAACGTTGACCTCTCAGTTTGTTTTTTACGTACGGGAAAAAAAGAAGTCATTCGGTGCCAAGTCAGGACTATACGGCGGATGACCCATCAAATCGATGTTTTGGGTGCTCAAAAATGTAGTTGTCGCAGCCGATGTGTGAGAGCTCGCATTGTCGTGGTGAAGAGTGGTCCGTCTTCGGCGGTTGGTTTTCCTGATTTCTTGGAAGACAACTGGCAAACAAATGGTTGTGTACCACTCAGAATTGACTGTTCTGCGTTGTACTAGTGGTACGGTTGCGACATGCCCAGTTTTTCCGAAAAAACAGGCGACCATTTGCTTGGAAGTGCTTCGTGCGCGAACAACTTTTGTTGGATTTGGGTCATCTTGAAACACCCAGACAGTCGACTGATGTTTACTTTCGGGCTCATACGCGTAAATCCACGACTCATCACCTGTCACGATGTCATAGACGTGTTTCGAAGCACCGCGACCGTATTTTTTGAGCATTTCTTTCGACCAATTGACACGAGCCTTTTTTTGGGCGATTGACAAATTGTGTGGGATCCAACGCGAACAGATTTTTTTGACAGTCAAATATTTATGCAATATTGAATGTATGCTGGTCCCACTAACGCCTAAGGTTGTCTCAATCTCACGATAGGTCACATGACGATCTTCCAATATCAGTTCGCGCACAGCATCAATGGTTTTCGAAACAATAACTGATTTTGGACGTCCTTCACGAAATTCATCTTGGAGTGAACTACGACCACGATTGAATTCACCATACCATCGATAAACACTGGTCCTTGATGGAGCTTCATCGCCAAAAATTGAATTAAGTTCATCGATGCACTGTTGCTGAGTTAATCCACGCCGAAAGTTGTAAAAAATAATCGCACGAAAATGTTGATTTAATTCCATTTTTGGGCCGAGATGAATCTTTTAAGTTACTGTAAACAACACAAATAGCGCTCGTATGTCAAAACGTTCTGAGTGCGTATATCCTCAAAAATGTCCAACTTTACGACAGAGCTGTGAATTGCCGGATTGTAACACTAGGGTTGCCAAATCCCAAAACATAAGAGGCAACCCTCGTAGTATTCCATTTGATACAATGTGGAATGCGAGGTTCTATGCCGAGAAGGACACTTGCTGTGGTTTTCTGCGTTAACACCAGAGTTTCAAAAGCAAATCTCGGACCATGGTAAAAATGTGAATAAACCCTATAAATCCGTATTTCCATACTTCCCATGACCGACTACGTTGGGTAGCCGTTTGAGATGGACAAAACTGCATAATTTATATCAGATCTCAATGTTCCTTGAGATTTCTCATTTGCCAGAAACAAATTCAAATTTAGTGAAACCTATAGGTTGGCGGTATTTCAACCAACTTTCCACCTACATTTAATAGTCATTATTATATTATTGGTTACCCACTCCCAGATCCACGGTATTAGATACATTTTCCCAACTCTTTAAAGGATTTGAAACAATAATTCTCCCCTTTTGACCCCAGTTGCTTGAGTGGGCAACGAATACTGACGTTCGTAATTATTCAGTAGGTTCAATAACTAGTTCTGTTAACCAAACTAGTAATTTTAACATTAGTATTGGATTTTGTATATAATATATTCGTTTCTTCGGCAAAAACATTTGTTTAGCATTCAGAGATCTGCTGTTTTCATTTCGAACACGACCTGGGTTAAATTTCAGAGCCGCAAAAGCAAACATAAAAGTAGGCCATTACCACCGTCAATTATCTAGTTATAAACTTGAACATAAGAAACGAATTTAAAAACGATTAGGAGAAGAACAAACGAAAGTTGTTTGATAGCTGGTGGAATGGATCATGGTATATAGTTGAGATACTTCAGATGTGAATATAAAATCCAAGACTGAGTTTGAAGGTTAATTATATAAATAACACCGCTATTAACAAAACTGGAATAAGCTACCTGTCGCCATTAAATTTTTCAAAATGCAGATCTCTAAAAGTAATAAGCTTACGTTCTAAGTAAAATAGTAATTACTGTGTAATATTTACTTTATGGTTGAACAAGTGTTAATATAATTATCATCATGGCATCAAGTGTTAATATAATTACACCATGGAACAAGAATTTTGAGTACAGACAGCACAGATAGCAAGTACTCGCAGTTGTCAAAACGGAAATTATATACCTGTACGCAGAGGTCCAAAGTCTGTAGTCACTTTCGAAGAAGTAAGAAATGTGAATACAAAGTTGTCTCCCCTTAGAGATAAGGAAACATATAGACGTCTCGTCGATGATTAAGCAATGGTGTTACATGCCACGGGCATCATATCCCATATACTTGTCTAGCAAGTAACTTAACTTTTTTTTTTTTAATATACTTCTCTCGGAAGAGGCGAACCTTAGCGCCGGCACGACGCTGCGCGGTGCGGAGCAGTTCTCCTTGAATAGTTGCAGGTTGTAATACTGCGGGGGAGGGAGTTCCAAAGCTCGCCCGCTCTGTAACAGAACGAGTTCTGATGCAGGGATGTGCGCGCCGTCGGGAGATGAACTACATATTGGTGCGATCTATCGAATTGTCTTGTGGAACGCATATAAACCGAATTGCGCGGAACAATAACACGAATCTCCGAAGAACAGTACCCATGATAATATCTGTAAAACAAACAGAGGTCAGCTACGACGTCAGTGCCATGTCCCCAACCAGGCGGATCGCTCGGCTGTTTATGCTCTCAAGTAGGTCGAGGAGATGTTTAGAAGCAGAACTCCAAACATGAGAGCAATATTCAAGCGCGGTGATAATTTGGGATTTATACAGGGGAAGCAGTTGGGCCGGCGTAAAATATTTCTTGGCTCTAATAAGATAACTCAGTTTACCTGAAGAGGACCTGTGGCGGTCCTTACATACATCTCCAAAGAACCGCCCATCCTCTTAAATTAACCACCTTCCTCTTTGCATGCAAACCCATGGTACTTACCTGCAATTAGGGGCAGCGTAAGCTCCGCTGCAGCATCATACCTGAAAGGAAAACCTACCCGACGGCATCCACATATTCTGAATTTCCCTGATTCATATTCCATGAGCCAGTTCATCTCCTATCGGCTCAACCTGACTTCAATTACGATAAACAAACGCTGGCCAGCGTATTGTTGATATAGCTGTAGCCGATATTCTTTCCATAGTACGCAATTGTATATCGCGCCTATACCCTTAGGTCCGCGACAGTTGCGATAATTTCCCGTTATCGGCTATCAACCGATCATGAAATTGGACATGGATATGATCATTGCTTAGGTAACCTTACCCATGCCATGCCTATGATGACCCGCCTGAAAACCTAAATTAAACATACAGTATCTCACTGTGTTCGTTTTACTTACCCGCATATTAATCTAAACATACAGCCATCCAGCCTGACCCTTTCTCGCCGTCGACGGGGTTTCTGCTGACTTATGTCAACAAAATAATTTGCCTCCTTGTGAACCGGAGCCATACGGCTAGATTTGATATTGCCTACGTCGGTGTTTCCAAGGAATCTTAGGCAAATACTATGACGACCCCTTTTGTAACATAGGCACATCATATACATCATGTGTGCCACCATTTGATCTGTGAAATAGCGTTTTTGTTTACTTTGAAACAAAAATCTATTTCGATCCCTGGCATACATCATCAACGATGTATGGGTATATCGCCGCAGCGCCCGATCATCGTACGTCTGTTTAATCAGGTGTCCGCCGGTCATCGCCCTTATCACAGGGCATCGTACTTGTCCTATACGGACACATATAGCATCCTCCCCTGTCGATGCAATTCGCGGCCATCAAATCTGATGGATGTGAATTGCATCGTGGAGTCAGATTTCAACAGCCTTAGTGTGCGCACGCGATTCTTAGAGTCGAACCTTTTTCATCATTAGCAGTCGAACGATAACGCGCTTCAAGTATCAATTCGAGTTACGTCTCTTGTCGTTTAATTAATAATAGTTTCGTGGCGAGCATGATGTGAAGAAGGAAACTAATAATAAATAACATTCATACGGATACAATTAAAGAAAATCAGTTCCACTTTTAAATCCGGTATATCTATTGTGTAAAAGGAAACCTTTTTTTTCCTTCATTCAGTGTAAAACTTGGAACCCGAACATAGTGGACATTGATATCAATTAAAAGAATTTTAAAGAAACTGTAATCATACAAAACTAAAGGAACTATACCCAATAAAGTGTAACCAGTTAATGTAACCAAATATCTGCGTGTTTGCTTTTCTTTGCTTTCTTCGAGGACCAACTTGTGTGCTTGTTTTGCTTTGTTTTCTTCGGGGATCGACTCGATGTGCTCAGTAGTGTTGTGGGGTGTTTTGCTGAATCCGCGTCCGTGCGGACACACTAGTGAAAATCCCCACAGACCTGCCGATGTTCGGCGCGTGTTTATGCCACGATACATTCCTACAGGCCGTGATGCCGAGTAACTTCAACTTTTCCCCGGATTCGAGGCCCTGGCCATTTATCATCAGATGTGGAACCAATGATCCACTTTTCTTTGTGAATGTTGTATACTGTGTCTACGTTGCATTGAAGTCGACGAGATTGGCCTCTCCCCACTGCAGGACTTTATTCAGATCCTGATTTAGAGAGTCGAGCTGGCTACATCTCAGCTAGTGCGACGTTGATGCACTAATCGGCCGATCACTCGAAAAAGGGGAAACAACCTACTATCATCTGCAAAACTGAACAGTTTGTTATCCGTTGACTCCAACAAATTATTCATATAAAGCAAAAACAAGGTTGGAGTCAAAATAGAACCTTGATGCACGCCGGAATTAACAGGATACAAATCCGAAGACTCGCCGTCCACAAAACCTGGATCGATCAATTTTCGAGAAAGTTCTTCATCCAGTCGTAAATCTACTGGGAAAGTATATATGAACGAAATTCGCTATGACAGTAAGAATACGGCAAACAACGCCATCACAGAACGTGTCCATCCCTACCAATTATAGCGTTTGGAATGATAGTGAAGAAGGGGTGGTTCGAACTGACGCTATGACAGTAAGAATCACCAAAAATTGAACCTAAGCGTAACACATCAGGCTACTGGCCATGTTTTTGGTGATTCTTACTGTCATAGCGTCAGTTCGAATCACACGTTCTTCACTATCATTCCAAACGCTATAATTGGTGACCCCGGCGTGATCTGTACACACAGCACACACTTTTCCGTAGAAAAACAGAACTTCACACACTATCATGACTTCCGCATAGAGCAACAGGCACACTCGCCTGCTCCGACGTTCTCTCGTTCGCTCCGTCGTTCGCAAACGAAGCTGATCATAACGAAGTTACTGAGGAGGGAGTAGTGTAGCGTCTCTAACAGATACACACACGATACACAAGCAAATAGTGAAGAACACCGAACGAAAATCGAATAAGAAAATACATCAGAGCCGTATACCATAGCGATAATATGACAATTCACATCAGTGGAATATGGTTGAGTTTGAAAATCGAATTCTAAACACGGCCAGTAGCCGGATGTGTTACGCTTAGGTTCAATTTTTGGTGATTCTTACTGTCATAGCGTCAGTTCGAATCACACGTTCTTCACTATCATTCCAAACGCTATAATTGGTAGGGATGGACACGTTCTGTGATAGCGTTGTTTGCCGTATATGTTTGTGTTGAAGTGGTAGACTTTTAGTCGTTACCCTTGTTGGTGACCCCCGCTATCGATTCCGTGCCATCCCCTGGTTCCCATAGGTCTCCCATGGATCGCCTGGCGCGCAATCCGTATTGACGATCATTTAGAAGTCCGTTGCACTCCAAATACCTAATTAAATCGGCATTGATGACCGTTTCCAACACCTTAGATTATATAAACAGTAATGCTATCGGTCGGCAATTTTGTGGGAGACACATTTTTCCCCCTCTTTGGGATTGGCTGAACTCGAGCCAGCTTGCGGCAGGTAGAAAATGTCGTCCCTGCATAAGATAAGCGGAAGAGTCTGCGAAGAACCGGCGATAGTTCTGGAGCACATTTCTTAAGGACTATTCCTGGTATTGTAGTGTTCCAGATACACACGCACTACACAAGCAAATAGTTAAGAACAATTGATATTTTACTTGATTGCCACTGTAAAGAGGCATTCAACTCTGTTTTTGTTACGTTAATCGTATAAAAACACTGAATGCCTTCTACTTTTCTTATATATTATTATTATCATCATCATCATCGGCACTACAACCGGGAACCGGTCTTGGCCTTATTTAGCAAGTCCTGAGGCTTGTTCAATTTTCTATAATGATTTGTTTTTTCCGGGCAAGGTCATTGGTCTGGCGTCAGAGGCTCCCCGATGGGGGATCGAACCCTGGTCTCCAGCGTGACAGGCGGGTATACTAACCACTATACATCGAGGTGCCTATATATTATTATAGTCGATAATATTTGTCAATTGTATTGTAAAATTTGATGTACAAACCATATAAGAAATAAAACGACTACTACTACTACTACTACTACTATAACACAGAAAAATTTAATAAGCATAAGATCAGCCTGGCGCAAAACTAATAACCTTGCCCAGAAAAACAAATTATTATGGAAAATTGAACAAGCCTCGGGACTTGCTAAATAAGGCCAAGACCAGATCCCGGTTGTCGTGCCGATGATGATGATGATGATGAAATAAGGCCAAGAACGGATCCCGGTTATAGTGCCGATGATGATGATGATAAGATCAGCCGTATACCAAGCAATAACATAGCAATTCATCATCAGTTGAGTTTAGAAGTCGAATTCGCACATGCGGCAGTGGCCTGATGTGTTGAGTATTGGTTCAATCTTTTAGTGATTCTAACCATCATATCGTCGGTTCGAAACACACGTTCCACACTTTCGTCGCGCACGTTATAGGATTCCATCCATGCCTTCTTCTTACAGGCCAGTCCACGTAGAATGCGTTAAATAGTACGCGGGTGGAACCTCACAGGTGGCTCCAAAAGACAAGGATCGAGGTTTGAATTCGCGGGAAATAAATTCGCGAACACATTAGGTTTATCTTTTGAATTTGTGACCGGTGTCCCGCTGTCCGACATTAACGGGGGGGGGGGGGGGGCGAAGTTATTTCTCACAACCCTTGCCATTGACCAGAAGCGACGCGAACTAGTTAAAAAGTTTATGGGTCGCTTTGTCGTTGTGGGCCTTCTTCGCTGTGTCAATCGCCTGGTTGCACGCATTTCTGATTCTATCAAAATTCGCTCTGTTAACTTCGGTGGAATTAGAACGCCATTGCTTATAAGCTCTTTTTTTTCCGATGTAATCTGCTCGCATTTTTATCAAACCAAGGTTTATCAGAAGAACTTCGTTTAATGGAATGCGGAATGTAGATCTCCACTCCGAGAAGGATAATCTCCGTGACCGACGCTCCGTATGCGTTGACATTGGAGACTCCAAAGTACTCCTCCGACCACGGAAAGGATACGAAGAAATCTCGCAAATCGTCCTAGTTACCATCCCCATACCTCCATACGTGGCGAAGCTCCTTAGGTCGGTTATTAATTTGAAATGCAAGTGGCTGCGCAAGCAATGCCAAGCAGTGATCTGAGTTTCCAAGTGGCGTAGTCACTTCCATGCTATAAACTCTTGGCAAAGATGTCAAAAACAGATTCAAGGTGTTCGCATAATCACCTCGGTTATCTGGCACACGCGTAGGTTCCTCCACGAGTTAAGTCAAATTTCCACTAACATTGTACATCTCCGCTAGCCTCCCAGTCTCATCGGTTCTCTTAGAATATACCAACCAGCCAGAGTTGTGTACATTAAAATCTCCAAGGACGACAATTTCAAAATCCGGGTGTTTGATCTGTATCCAGTCGATGACACGTAAAAGGTCTTCGAAAAGTGTCACCGGTCGATCGTCATTCGAGGAGCGATAAAGACAACAAACAATTTTAACAGAATTCCTCAGCACGACCTTCAACCGTATGATGTCATCGTTATTGGGTTCCAACGCATCCATCCTCTGGCAAGCTAGATCGGACCGCCTGGAGACGTAGACTCCACCCTTAAAACGGAATCTCGAATGCAAGTCATATCCTGAACAACGAATATACGTAGAATCAATTGACGACTCGATCCTGACGATATCGCGGAATGTACAACGTGACGGGGTGGTATTTCACCTTGGGACCGACTACCACCTAAACTAACCTTTTCTCGAACCGGTCCATCAGTCAAGCTCCGATGGTCAGGGATCTATCCCGACCATATCACACATAGCTTGATGGGGTGGTATTTCACCGGGCGACAGGGCGTTGGGACCCCAAGTACCACTCTATTTCTTTATCGTTATATGTTTTTACCATTTGCTCCATACTATCCACACCTCCTTTTGTTTTACTGGAGTCCAAATTAATTTCTGGTTTTCTTTCACTAATGGCAGATATTTTTCGATCGTTTGAAAATAGAATATATAACATAATATCCGTTTTTTTTTTAAAACTTCAAAATGACACCAACAGTTAGTAAAACCAACGCAAGATTCAACTCTGAATATAAATAATAAGTCAGTATAAATGGTATTTGCTGGGGAATGTTCCAAAAGATATCACTAACTCAAAATTTCGTCAATACGCACCAGTGTCGCCATCTACCGCATTTTAAAAATCACATTCATTGTGCTTTTTAAAGTATTTATACTATATATTATATAAGTAAAAATTTCAATAGAAAGCAATTCCAATTTGTTTTATCATTCAATTTTGCTTGTCGCGCACTCAAGTCACATTAAGGCTGCGCTAATATATCATGATATTATAGGCAATAGTAATTTTTACCTTAGGCAGATTTAAAACAATACGCTTGGTACTCCGATGTAAAACTACATCAATCTTTATCGCTTAATTTATATTACATAAACACGTTTACCGCAACTTACAACGTCGTTTGAATTAATTGCGAATGCACATTGATAACAAAAAATGATTAATTGCCCGATAATCAAAGTGCAGTAGTGTCAGCTATAATTCAATTAGTGCATAAACCCCGATAGTGCCATTTATAATTACTCAATTTAATAATTGGCACATCAATAAAAACGAAGTTTTTACTGATTATTTTTTGTGACAAATTGTGTAAAAATAATAATGGGAATAAAGGTTAGTAGGTCAAGTTCGAAGTATAACTTGCCTTGTCGATTACGGTCCGTTGTGTGAAGTTATTTACATTTCGTACTAATGAAATGAGGTAGGCTGGCGAACGTCAGAATAAATCAAAATATCATGTAAGTCACAAAGGTGGAAATAAACCGGTTAAAGTAAACTTACGTGTTAGGCAAGTATAATAAAAAAGTAACTAAGAACACTACAAAAAGACCAGAATGGCAATTTCGTCAGGTTTTTATTGTCCCGATGGATTTGTCGGCGCCAAGTGGCAGCAGTTCTACCATTTAGATTGGTTTCGCTTTTTCCAGCAAGATATATGACTATATATTCAGCTCTGCTGCTAGTCACTAAAAATAAAACTTAAACATCTCTTCACGAATCTCAAGCCCCCTCTGGTAATTTCCTAAATAATGCTCGTCAACTACATCAATCTTTATCGCAAACGGTGGAAAATCGTCATCCTAGAAATCCACAAAATAGTTGTTTTACTTGGACCTGTATATGGCACTGACTAAAGATTTGCTAAAGAGTGCATATTATCCGACGCACTGGAAAGCAGTGATCATATAATCTTTTCTGAACAAGGAAAAGCTAATCCGATGAATCTACGGTGGATAAGTCCCGTATCAGTAAAGTTGCCAAGAACAATGTTATCACCTCACCAAGTGGATTAAAAACCGTATTATTATAATTCTCCCCCGCTTGGTAGAAACCTTGACGTGGTGTGGGGGCTCAAACTACGATGAATCGCTCAGGCTATGCTGACGGAAGCATACGCTTCCAGTAGGGCCACCCATGTCAGACAGGCTAACGAGGAGTAACACACAAGGATCTACCACTCCTAATCCAGGGTGTTACGCGTCACCGTGCCCATTGGATGGTTTGCAGCCTATCTGACACCGGGTCGAATCAGAGCAGTAAGCAGACCTTACCATATCAAAGAGGGGCTCTGATATGGCGGACCATTTGAAACCCCAGAGTGATCCAATGCAATGAATAATCAATACACAAAAAACAATCTCACAGAAAACCCGGTAGGCGTAGGTGTGATGAGCCGACACTACCATAAGGGAACAAATCATCAAGAAAACACCGACTCGGCAAAAAGTAGACGTAGGGAAAAACGGAAAAAGCGAGATATACGCGTCGGCACGTGGAAGGTTCAAACGTTATATAAACCAGGCGCGATACAGACGGTCGTAGAAAACACGAAACAATATAAAATGGACATCATCGCGCTTCAGGAACTCCGACTCCCACAGCAAGTAATCGAAACCAACGGATTTACACTGGTGTGTGGAGGTACCGATACACATAAGCCCCACGTAAAAGATGTGAAATTTATTAATGACCGAATGTCGGTGCTAAAAATACAGGGCCCATGGTACAACAGAATCTACGGACGAAGAAACGAAGGACACCTTCTACGAGACCCTAGAAGAAGTATTTGATGGGAACCCATCATTCGATGCTAAAATCCTCCTCGAGGACCTCAATGCGAAAATTGGAAAGGAAGATATCTTCCAAACAACTATAGATAAACGAAGTCTACACGACGTTTCAAATGACAATGGAATTCGAATTATCACGTTCGCAGCGTCAAAAGATCTGTTAGTGAAAAGCACGATGTTCAAGAACAAGCAAATTCATAAAGCCACATGGATATCATCCTCATAGACAAAAGACATCACGTGAACATCATTGACGTAAGATCATATAGAGGGGCATATTACGATTCCGATCATCCTCTAGTGATGGACAAAATCAGGAGTCGGCTCGCAGCAAACCCACATAGGCAGTCACGGGAGACGAGCAAAATGATCGACACTGATAAACTGAAAGACTTGCGCAAAAGGGCTGAATATCAACACGAACTAACGAATAGATTTAGCATTCTAGATAATGGGAGCAATGAACATCGATCAGAGTCACAATCAAACTAACAGCCCAGAAGGTATTAGGATTTAAGAAACCAATTTAGTCCAAACCTTGGTTTGACGATGAGTGCAGGGCGAAGATCGCAGAACGTAAACGCCGCAGAGCGATCCACTTAGAAAGATATGAAGAAGTCAACGCAGAAAGGTACGCGACGATTCGGAGAGAGACAATGAGACTCTTCAAACGCAAACGACGCGAATGGGAGAAGACTCGGATCGAAAAACTCCTAGAAAATGACGGCATAAATCCAAATAGAAACGGCTACCGAGGGATAGTCGAAATAATTCGAGACGCAAACGGCTGTCTAGTCACAGAAACAAACAATATCGTGACAAGATGGAAGCAATACTTTGAAAACCTGCTCAATGTATGCACCCATCAACCACAAATAGACGCACTAGACGTACGTATTGCCAACCCTCAGATCCCAGAGCCCTCTTTCAACGAAGTTGTAGACGCAATAAATCGATAGAAGAACAACAGCACTCGCGGAGTCGACTGCATACCGGCAGAGCTTGTGAAGCATGGAGGAGAGGCAACCGATCGATAGATCCACCAGGTTATCAAAACAATATGGGATGAGGAAGTCACTCCGGAAGAATGGAAAACTTCAGTAGCTCTCTCCATTTTCAAAAAAGGCGACAGATCTGTCAACGAAAACTATAGAGGAATATCATTGCTCCCAACCAGTTACAAAATATTAACAAATTTTATATTGGCGAGAATCACACCGTACGCAAAAGAAATACTGAGAGACTATCAATGCGGATTTCGTAGGAACCAGTCAACAATCGACCAAATGTTCACAATAAGACAACTGCTGGGAAAGAAGTGGGAATACGGAGAGACGATTCAGCAACTGTTCGTTGACTTCAAAAAAGCCTACGACTTGGTCGCAAGGCAAAGACTCTACCATATTGTAGTTGAGCTGGGAATCCCGAAAAGATATGCCGCCCTCATTCAAATTTGCATGAACGAAAACAAAGGGCGAGTTAGAATAGAAAACCACCTCTCAGAACCATTTGAAACCAGGGACGGTCTAAAGCAGCGAGATGGTCTATCACGATCTAGAAACAGTTTCAGTGTGTGTGTGAGAGATCATCATGCAAGCGGCAGAAGAGGTGGGCCTAGAAATAAATGAAGACATAACAAAATACATGATTACGGCGAGAGCAGGGGACCTCAGGGAACACATATAAACGTCAGAGGTAAGATATTTCAAAAAGTTAAAGAATTTAAATATCTGGAAACGATACTGACGACCAATAACGAAATGTCTAAGGAAATTAACAAAAGATTGCATTCCGGCAACGCTAGTTGGCATGTAGTCAGTAAACTGCTGAAATCAAGACTGCTATCACGTAACATAAAGCTCCGTGTCTATAGAACGATAATCATGCCGATTGTTCTATATGGATGCGAAACATGGGCTCTCATAAAACGGGAAGAAAACAAATTCCGCGTATTCGAGAATAAAGTTTTGAGGGGTATCTTTGGAGGTAAATATGACAAAGAGGAAGGACAATGGAGAAAACTCCATAACCACGAATTGGAAGAGCTATATCGGAAACCTACAATAGTGAGAGTAATCAAGTCGCGAAGATTAAGATGGGCCGGACACGAGGCGCGAATGGACAACGATAGGACCGTGTGTAGAATTGTTGACGGAAGACAAACGGGAAAGAGACCGGGCGGAGTTCGAAGAACAATGTTAGGCTTGACCTTGAGGATGTCGGATCGAATGGTCAAGCGTGGAAGGATAGCGCAGAGGACAGAGAACGATGGCGGAGTCGAGTCGGTTAGGTCATGAACTTCCGGGTTCCTACTACTTATTATTATTATTATTATTATTATTATTATTATTATCCTGTATAAATGAATCTTCATCCGATAGATCTGACCTTGTAATGGATAAGTTAGGACAAAAAGCACGAGGTAAATGAAGTTGCTTTTATGAGTTGCGAATGGTTGAAATATAAAGAGTATTAACAAATAAATGAACTCCGGTGATAAAAACAATAAAAAAAAATAAATATATATAAACATAATCAAATAAAACAGAACGAAGCCACGTGTTGTGACAGCCAAAACAAAGAACACAGTTTAATATAAAAAGTGTGTGAGTAACACGTTATGTATGAACGGTGTTTACGTGCGAGCGCCCGAGAACTGTGAGTGTGTGTGCAAGGCCGCAATCTATTTGTTATATATCATCATCATCATCATCGGCACTACAACCGGGAACCGATCTTGGCCTTATTTTGCAAGTCCTGAGGCTTGTTAAATTTTCCATAATGATTTATTTTTTCTGGGCAAGGTCATTAGTCTTGCGCCAGGGGCTCCCCGACGGGGAATCGAACCCCGGTCTCCCGGGTGACAGGCGGGTATACTAACCACTATACTATCGAGGAGCACATTTGTTATATATATATATATATATATATATATATATATATATATAAAAGTGAGAACACGTGGTCTATAATATGGGCGTAGATCAAATGGATGCCAAAATGGTGCTTCAGAGAAGGCATAAACACAGACATAAATCTAAAGGCTAAACACCATAAAGCCAATAAAAACAAGCATACAGACACGTGGAGTGGCAGCAGCGACGGCGAAGACAACACCCATGGTGCCCAGTACTCAGGGGCTGGAAACCAATTCCAAGAATAGGCTGTCAGCGAAACAAATGCAGACGGCAGCAATCAGGTCGACATCCTCAATAGACTCACTCATGAGATTGGACATAAAAAACAAGAACTGGACAAATAAATGGAAGAAGTTATTAAACTAAAAAATAATCTGAGCCAGAATGAGCGAAAAACGAAAGAGAAAAACAACAGCAACAACAAAGACAACAACAACCCACGAAGACAAAGAAAACACGACCAGCTAAGGAAACTCAACAGCAGGAATCACATCAACAGCAGGAACCATCTCAGCAGGTGCCAGTCAAAAAAAAGGAGGTAGTGCCTCCTATCTACATTAGCTACATGGATACAAAGGATCTCATAAAATTGAGTGAGTTGACATGCAAAACTTTTAAAACAAAACGGATGAATAATTTAAAGATAAGTTTAACATGCAATGATTTAGAAGGGTATAGCGGAGTTAAATCGGCACTGGGGAGTACTACACGTACACCCCTAAATCTGAGAAAAGTGTCTCCATGCTCCTCAAAGAAGTTGATGCTTCCTTTACTCCTGAAAAGGTGCTCGAAGAACTAAAAAGCTTCGAAAACGATACCTTGAAATTTACAGTTCTGAAACCATGTTCTACAGCAAATTCTAGAAATCGCAACCGTAAGTTGCCTTTCTTCATTGTCTCGTTAAGCCCCAATAGTAAAATTGATGGGCTTATATATATTAAATACATTAGTCAGCAAACAATAAGTTGAGAGGGAATAAAGAAGAAGAAGAAGAAGGTGGTGGATCAGTGATGAAGAAGGGACTATTCGTCCCCAAACATAGTATGCCTCTCAGACGCACCGCTTTCCTTCCCCCTATCCCCAATTTTCAATTTTTTTTTTTTAATTTGATTTAAATTTTTTATTTTTATTTGTATTTCTTGTTTATATTTGTCCGTTTTGTCTGGTTTTTTTTTTATTTTGCTTGTCAACCGCCTATATATGAAATCTAAATTAAAAAAAAAATATATATATATATATATATCTATATATATATATATATATATATATATATATATATATACAAATAATATATTATATAGTAATAGAATAAATTATAACTTAGAGTGCTTGCGAAGAGCCAGTAAGTTAATGTAAGAATGCTATTAATATATAATAAGTTAACATTTAGTCTTAAGTAAAATATGTAATTGAATTGTTAAATAAATATGGATATATAAAAAAAAACGATCTTCACATGTGCCATTGTGTGGCATCTACCTGAGTGCCCGCATGATAATATTGTTTTGTATTATCCAGTGTCTGGTAGTAATTGTTTTGCTGGTTTTCTTTTCCTCAATGCGGGGGTTTCCCAGGAGTCAGGTAATTATTTGTTGATCCCCGCATGTTCCTGGGAAGCATGTGAGATTGTTTTACGTGCAGCGTCTTCAGCATTTTATGACGTATCAGGGCGACGTCTCTTTTTTATTTATTTTAAATTCGCATTTATTTTACCAAAACGCAAAATAATTACATTTTTCACTTAACACTAAATGCTATTCTTTTGACAGTTGTTTTCTCTTAATTTATTTACTTGCTCTTCTTCACAAGCACTCTAAATAGTGCAATGCCTTTTTTGTTTCGTTTTGCCTTTCGGCGTGCTGGGGCGACGACTCTCCTAGACACGGAGTGACGCATCACTAACAATCTCTACCCCAGTGCGAAGCACTCCTTCCTACGTCGGCGCCTTCGTCTGTTCCGGCCGTCTAGGCTCAGATGCGTTGGTTGCAGATCTCTCTCTGGGGATGTGTTTCCAGGTCGTGAAATTCTTATCATCATAATACCATGTTCCCTGGTCTATTGTTCCACACTGTGCTGATGTGGTGTTCTCGTTTCGTCTTCCGGGTGAGCTCGTGTACAGTGCACTTCCTTTATTGGGTTATAGTCCCTTTGTAGCAACACATGTCTTTTCGGTTCTGGGCAACGACTTCCATTTCTTTCGCTGGACTCTGCATCGTCTGGTTTTACGTGAAAATTTGTTTTGACTCTCCTAGACCTAGTTATCGAACTCTAGGACATTGTGTTGTAGTCCGGGTTTCTGCAACACTTAACCGCACCTGCGCGGACCCTTAGATTCCTCGCCGTATTCTTTCTTCTCATTGGAGTCTATATTTGTCCCAGACATATTTGCTCCATCGACATCAACGTTTTTTATCCGCATCGCTCTACTGATCGGGAGCCTCGTCATCGGCATTGTCCTATAGTTTACGTTTTTCCTTTCCGCCTTTCTTGTCGCCGTTAACGATGTCATGTATGTTCCTTCAGTTGCGTTTCTTATTGTGGTTTTGGACCTCGTTCTCCACGATATTCTCATTTGCATCTATCAAGGTTTACGCCCCACATCTTCTTGATCGTTGCAAACACTTCTTCGTCTGTTTTTCTTTTCTTTTTTTATTTCACTTCTCCCAGGGAAGGCGCTGAGTCAGTGCCCTAAAATACTATTTTTTTTCTGGACCGGGTCCATCAGCCAATCCAAAAGGTGCTTAAGGATTTCTCCCAACCATTTCACGAAGCCTTTAGCTTAATGAGGTAGTATTTCACCAGGCCATCCTGGGAAAGATTGGCGCAAGGCTAATAACCTTGCACGGAAAAACAAATTATTACTCTAAGGGGTTCTGTAACTGTACTAACTCGTAGGCTGAAAATTCTCATCCCCATTTCGAAACTTTCGTCTCCTCATCTGCACAAGAAAATTTCCCATCCAATCTGCAAAGAAAATTTCCCATCATAATGATCATTCTCCTTTACGTCTTCTTATCGGAATCTTGTTCCTTTGTTTGAAAGATCGAGGGTACCGCCACTCATTTTCCGATCTTTTCATGGTATTTGTTTGTGTTACCCATCTGGCTTAAGACAACAAGGTTCTTGTGCGCTTCAGATGGGCAACAAAGGAACCGTGGTGATGGAACGGAATCACGTCGGGGTCACCAATTATAGCGTTTGGGATGATAGTGAAGAACGTGTGATTCGAACTGACGCTATGACAGTTAGAATCACCAAAAATTGAACCAAAGCGCAACCAGCAGGCCACCGCCGTGTGTACGAATTCGGTTTCTAAACTCAAATACATTCGACTGATGTGGATTTGTTATGTTATCGCTATGGTATACGGCTCTGATGCATTTTGTTATTCGATTTTCGTTCGGTGTTCTTCACTATTTGCTTGTGTATTGTGTGTATCTGTTACAAACGCCACAGTACAACATCTAGCTGACCAGCACCTCTGTTCCAATGGAGAAGTAAAATATGAAACCGATTCGTGGATCCCTAAAAAGATGACCAGTGTTTTTAAACTCGAAAGTAAAGATCCCTAAAAAGAAAGCAAAGATCCTGAAAAACATGACTAGTTTTTTAAATTCGTACATAGAAAAAGCGTTGAATTCTTATTTGATTGACAATCATAACTTACTGACCAAACAGATCTTTCGGTTTGGTCATAATTTTTGAAATTTCTCCTCCATATCAGACGTTGATTTTTGATGTTACCACTAAATTTTTCACTTTAAACAAATGGCGTTTTATTGCACACTGGCAAGGAAAAGAGAAAAGTTGAATAACGGCTGACTAATCACTCGGCACGACATCAGAATGAGAACTATTAACTTTTAACTAATCGTTAAAATGCAAATACAACTTCAAGCTACGAAAGGTTAGTGAGCTAATACAATTTTCGTGTTTCTTGTATTTTTGAATTGAATGGGTAATTAGAACGTAAATCCGACCTAACTTATGGCATTTCAGCAAAAAAGGGCGAATATTTCTTAATTCTGTTAAGAATTCTCTTTAAAATAATACACGCCCACAAAGGGTTTTTTAATACTATTAAATATCAAATAATAGATTTATGTGTAACCGACACAATAACACCAAACCATCAGTTTATCCTACATGCTTCACATACGTTGCAGCCACCTCAACAACTCAGCTTTAAGAAATACATATATCGCGAATTCAACAGAGTAAAAGGTAAAGCAGTTGCTTTATATTGCTTCGGATAAAATTGTGAAGGACTTCAACAATAACAGAGCGAAATAAAAATCGTTATTTAATAAGGAAAACAGTTCTTGTAAACATGATGTCACATAAACGTCTTCTAAAATTAATTAAGACTTCCGGCACACAATGCCACAATGCCACAATGTCACGAGAAGAAACAGTGAGTTGATTAGCCAGCCTCCTCAATGACATTTTGCATCAACTGCACCTACCCATCACCAAGCTTCGTAGGTACTAATTCGGCACGTGTCCCGGTTCGACGTACTCCTTTTAATCATCTATACCCCCGACATTCATCGTCCTCAAATCATTATAATAGTGTTATCAAATAGTTTGGTAATAACCTACCCACACTAAGACTCGACGTTGATTTGTTGGATTCGTTGAAATACGTGAATATTGATTATTTAGTATTGTTATAAAAGAAAACCTGCACAACCTGAAATTAAATTCCAATGGTGTAACTTACATACTATAGAAATAGCTTAAAGTTATAAAGTTATAGAGTTATTGAAAACCCCATAAACGACAGTGTTATAACACCTCGCTTGGAAGGCTATGATTTTTAGAAATCTACATGTAATTTAATATGAGTTTAATGATCTTTTGTCGATTTCAAATACCACAAAATATTTCCCTATGGCCAATCATTAGCAGTGACAAAACGCTTCAAAGACCTAAGCATATCTATACATAGTTACACCGTGCCGTCAGAAATCATGTTTGCTGCGGGGCAAAAAACGAACACCGCAGATTTCTTCAAACCAACACTCTGGTGGACGGCAAAGTAGTTTTTCACGATACAATTTGACTTGCTCCCTCACCCCGTTGGATAACTTGTAATACACTATTCCTAAGCAGGTCACCATACCAAGCTTTTTGTTTACTGCTCCTATACATACCATCAAATGTTAATATCCAATGAAAACGTATTCCAATGCCCCGCGAGTGTATTTATCCATCCATATAAGTTTGAATTCCAGAAAAATTTCACATAAAACCCTGTGTAAAGCCACAAGCACAAGTGAATTTATAATTGATCGCACAAAGTTAATAGATAGTTGTATCTAACACTATTTTTAATACCACTTCGATTTGCACAGAAACGCATGAATTTAGTGCTGAAACATTTTCACTGCCCCACTGGGTATCACGGTTTCGTAATTTGTGCACAAAATATTTATCTGAACTCGTCTTTGAGCCAACAGAGTAAGAGGTACAATCGCGATTAAACGTAAGTCGCGTCAACACCCAGGTGTTGCTTTCGAGAGACTGAGAGTACCTCGACTTAAGGTTGGCCACAACTCCATTCCAATCAATCCGTGGCTTAGTGAGAGGAATTCAAATTAGAGAACCACGCTTAAAAACAAAAAAGAAATCATTAACTCGAGCTTTGAATCGGAGACTTTGACCGTAAGACGACGAGGAGAATATCGTAGATCGAAGTTACGCCGCAGACATATTTAAATCAATTCATTTCGGATTATATATATCATTTATTTATAGTAAGGGATTTATATCACAAAAATTGAATAAAGTCTTTTGTTCTAATTATTTATTCAATAATTTTTAATATAAATTTCATATTTAACATTTAGTTTGGGACCGCAAGTCCCATTATCACTACCGCAACCATAAGGCCATGTTATACCATCTTCAATTTTAAGGATTGAGCACTTGTGACAATAGTTCTGCCAAGGGAAATACCTGAAAGGGTGATGATGATGATGATGATGATGAATAACGCATTTATTGTACAATAATTTAACAAATTTTGACTTAGGACTAAATGCTAAATCCTATTTTACAAACTTTTCTTATTCTTAAAATAATTTACTGGCTCTACACGAGCACTCTAAATTACACGATACAAGTTTGTGTAATGCCTTTCGGCGTACAATAAAATTTTTATATTTTTATATTTTTTTATTTTTATATATTTCCTGGAAGAAGTTCTCTCTCTCTCTCTCTCATTTTTTTTTGTTTTTGTTTTGTTTTTTTTTAATAACATAAGATAAAAAAAAAAGTTAACAAACAAAAAAAAATATTAACAAACATATTAACAAAATGTTAACATACAAAGATTTTAAAACGAAAAGGAACCTAAATGCAAAATGGAAACGAAAAGGAAGAATAAATATATATGAAAAGGGAAATGAGGAATGGGAAGGGAAAGCGTAACGTCTGAAGATCTGACTATATTTGAGGATTTAACCCCTTTCTTCATTGTCAATCCACCACCAGTTGGGATGGGATCGGTAATTTATAGATTTATCTCGATCGCCTCTTGCCGTGCTAAAGCGCAAGTGAACTGCAGCATTTGATATATCACTGTTGTAGAGAATCCGTTTGTCCCTGGCAGCACGAAAAGCGTGGTAAATAATAGAGCCTCCGTGCTTGTTTTGGATAAGACCTTTCCTATCCAAGAGAGGGAACGCTTCAGGTGGGATAAACCCACTTTGGAGTGTATTCTCCAGATATATGTCATTGGGGTAGTATGCTCCCGAGATAAGATGATTTTCGCTGCAGATTGCCCTTGCAGTGTGACCACGAATAATTTTGATAATGAAATTGTCTATCCTATTGTAGAGAGCTTGGGGTTCGCTGGATTAATTATTTTTAATAAATAAGAGCCGTTAAATCGATTTTGAATTAATGTAACACTTTATTAGTCCGTTAATAACAACCGTTACTTTTACCGTACACTTAACGATTTCTTACTCATCGCTTCCTTACTTATCGCTTGCTACTCTGCTTGCTTTCGCACTTATCACTTCTACTACTTGTCTCCATGATCTGTGTGCGACGTATTTATATCGTTCCCTCATTATGATTCAGCGTTTCGTTTCCGTCCGTTCCATAACCTTAAATGTTCTACTGTTCCTAGTCTCCAGTTTTCCAGTACTTTATAGAATATTCTAGTACTTTGTTTCGGACTTTCTCGAATATTCTAGTACCGATTGTCATATGCGTCACACTACCCTCCGCCTAGATTAGTTCGTCCCGAACTAAGTTCACTGTTCTCCTGGGTTAACAAAAGTCGCCATTCGGTCACGATGTGCTGTGGGGAGGAAGTAATGTGCCTAACACGGACACTCGGTTGACTTCCTCCTCCAGCATATTAATTATTGGCCTGTGGGGGTAGAGTATGTTGCCAACGTATGGCACAGGATCCACTTAAAAACCCCCGACACTTGTTACTGCACTCCGCTCGAAATTTTTGGCACTTTGATTTTTTGTTGAAAAAATTTTATTGTCTTTTTTTACAATTATTTTCCACTTTAATTTTTGATTACTTTTGATTAGCTCCTCAATAGTATACTGGTTAGTACACCCGCCTGTCACGCGGGAGACCGGGGTTCGATTCCTCGTCGGGGAGCCTCTGGCGCAAGACTAATGACTTTGCCCGGAAAAAAAACAAATCATTATGGAAAATTTAACAAGCCTCAGGACTTGCTAAATAAGGCCAAGACCGGTTCTAGGTTGTAGTGCCGATGATGATGATGATGATGACTTTTGATTAATTTTGTTGAATTCATCAGAAGGTTTTTGTTAAATTTATTAAAATTTTATTGTTTTTTGATTTTTTGTTGAAAAATGTTTTGTTTTGCGGCACTTTTCTTTTGTGTTGAAGGTGCGTGTTCTAGTCCAGTCACCAATGTGGGGGTAGCTTTGGTTGTGTGTGTTGGTATCAGATGCAGCTACTGACAGGACCTACTGACCCAGTGGTACGGCTATGATGTAGTTAAAGCGCATTGAACCGTGGAAAGAAATACGAATGAGAGGGAACCCTAGCGGATGTTACTCCCCTGCAAAGAGAGATCATTGATCCCAAGCGAATGGGTGATCTGAGGGAAAGTCAATAGGACGCCGCTGATGTTTGGGAAATAATTCGCGTGAGAACCAGTCTCTAAGGCGCTGAAATTACCCCAGCTATTTTGCTATGATGCAACAGCGTCGTTCTTTTAGACTTGTTCTTGCTAACCGACATTATGAGATTTCCGATGGGAAACTCATGGTTAGCAAGAATGGAGTTGCCGTATGACATTTATGTAGCTAAACTCAATTATGCAAAGGATGATGAGTTTAGCTATATGTCCGTTTGAAATGTTTTACAGGGGAATACATATAAAGGAAATTAGTAAGTATGACGCGCTGAAAGCGGTCGAAATTAGGTGGAAATGTTGGTTGGAATAGAGAAACCCCCCACAGTACTCCCCCGCCAGTGACGTAGTCACGAAATAATGGTAGGGCGGAAGGAGTAGAACGGTTGAAGGAGCGCTAGGTGAAGTATCGGAAGGAGAGTCGTGTGTTTGGAGTATGGCTGGTTTGGATTAACCCAGTAGTTGCGGTGGTAAGGCTTGGCTCTGTCGTGTAGACGTGTTCCTGGGTCGCGGCTGGGCTTGGGTCTGTAATGGAAGTGGACTTGGTTGGTACCGCGTGTGTTGCCGACGGGGACAAAGGGATTGCGGTGCGGTCCACTGGCCTGTTGTTGTTTGCATAAACCAACAGGTATGACATCCAAGTAGGTCGTGACCCATCGGTAGCTCGCTCGCATCCGAAGTGACGAAGTTGCGTGTGCGGGATGGAGGAGCTTCACGTCCAGTGTTAATTTTTCTCCGCAGCGACGGGATGCCGTGTGCGGGATGGAGAAGAACAGAGTCTAGGGTCGGCATTTTTCGTCCATACGTCGGTATGGGGAGTTGTTTGCCGCCCTTGGTAGAAGTGCAGTTTTGTGGAGGCTGGCGTTGACGTACAGTCTTAGCCTTGCGCGTTTGTGTTGGAGTTGTAGACTTGTATGTCGTTAACCTTGTAGGTGACCCTCTGCTATCGAATCCGTGCCATCCCCTTTTTACCCTGTCTTTTCTACATGAGAAACAACCCACAGGCCCGTCGTCGCAACAAGAAAAAAACACGAAACAATCACCAGCCGGGAATGAAAACATAAACACTGTATTTCTATTGATTATTTTATTCGCAATTAATTCTTTAATTTTAGTTTACACGCTGGTTTCGGGATCACAATTAAACGAATAGCTTGTGTTGAAAAGTAAAACTATAATATAGTCGAATATCATGTATTTAGTTGAGAAAAATTAATACTGACTCGCGGAGACAACGACACGAGCGATTATCGCTCCCTTGTGCGCACCAGGGTAGCGATAGGAGACACGACCTGGTCAGGTCGAAGGATGGTAAAGGACTCCTCGAGGATAGAACTCTGACTTGAATTCTATCTTCAATTAAGGGTGAGATATGGAGGGGAAAGAGAAAATTTTCTCTTAAGGGTGTGGCCACTAAGAAAATGCGATCTTTTTGGTGCAGTGGTGTGTGTGCGCGATCGAACAGATTCAATGTTGTTGCACGTGTTCGAAAGCAGTGGAACAACGAGAAAGGCAGTCGGCGAGAACAAAGGAAAAGGCGACCAAATGGTTCGCTCCTTAATGAGGGTCATGTTTATGTAACGTCGCTATGACGGACGTTGGTAAAAAGGTGTTAATGGGATACGATACTTTATACAATGGAAATTGTATATCGTATCTTGGGTTAATTGCCGATACGCATCCCTTGCTTGCATTTAGGTATGCCAAGCAATTAGTGGTGGCGACGAAAGAAATGCATGATTGTTTGTCTATTGAATCGCTAGTGTTGCAGCTGTAGAAACAAGCTGACGAATAGTATTTTAACTCAGACAAAGGGTATCGAATGTTTGGTATTTATGGTGCATATGCACATTAAGGATCAATTTTAGGAATTTCAGATAATGCTTGAAAGCATTACATGTCCTTGGAAAAGGAAATGTTTTCTGGGGCAAATGCAAATGCATTGGCGGGAAACAATGGGAGTTATGGAATTCCTAAAAAGGTCATAAAGAATTCTTACAGAAAATTGTATGCGAAGAGATGCATGAAGGTAAGGTTTCTTAACAGGGAATTTAAGATCATGGGTTTGATCTCTTAAATGCGTGCAGCGTTTTTGTGTGCCCAATGCGATTGCATTGGTGAAATTATATGGGAAGATGGGTGTTATGGGGGTTTTTAAGGAAAGCGTGCCGTGGGGTTTGGCGGGACCGCCACTGTGCCACTTTCATCTTGGCGGTCGGCGGTGGAAGTTCTTGACCTTCTTCCAAATTTTCTACTGCTCTCCTTTTCGCGTTACCTCTAGCCTGCCGCCATTCTTTCTTTTCCTGACGACGGAATTCCTCTTGCATTTTAGGGATCTCATGCGAATAGTATAAGAGAAAATGCATGTGCACACCCTTATGCTTTTCTGGAGTTTGCACATCACGTAAGCGATCTAGATCTTCATCTTTAATTACACGCATATCATCTGGTATTGGAGCATCTGTCAATTTCGTAACCGTATCCAACTGGTAGTTTCGCATCTTTTCAAATAACTGGAGCGGTTTGTTATTTGGAGCTGACAGTAAACACCAGCGTGCGTCGTAGTAATAGACTTTCCATAGATCGTCGTACGTTAATTCAGGTTTCACGTGTTCTTCTCTATAGAACGCAATGAACGGCAACTCTAGCTGTTGATTACGCCTACAATCTAGGGCTTGCTTGATCTTTCCCCCCGTATGTGGTGGCTTACAATAGCTGTCTCGACCTCCAACATCCGTTGATCTCTCTTGTTCGGAAACAGTTGATTTACAAAACGCATGTTTGTAAATCCATTCAGCTTCATCTTGTAGTTCATTGGGTCCCTCTATAACAGGCGTAACCCGAAAGTCGCGCAATTGCATTCGCTCAGGAATATCCGTTTTCCGGATTTCATTGTCCAAATCCGTAAAGTGACCCCTTTCCAATTCACTAGGTTCGTATTCGGGTTCATATCCGTCCTCGTCATAATTAGTGAAATCCTCATAGTCGAAATCTACACCGAAACTGTTCTGACCTTCTTGCAATGACGCGTCAGTGACTAGAAGTCGTTTTTTCTTCTTCTTCTCAGCAATTGGCCTTCCTTCGTCGTCTACAATAAAATCCTCAGCATCAGACTCCGATTCCTCATCATCATTGAAATGATTTGCCGCCTCAGTTTCCCTGTGACTACGTTCAGAGCGGCGTTCAACATCGTCTTCGTCGTCGAATAGCTGTTCGTCTATAGCCTCACGTGCTGAACCTTTATCGGCGTGCTGTTCCTCTCCATCACTTTCTTCGTCCTGTGTACGACGCAGACGCTTGGAACGCTTTTTGCGTTCGACTTTCAAACCAAGAGTCTCTTCGATATGGTCACAGTTGTCGTCTTCCAGCCGGTCTTCCAACTCGTCATCATCATTGTAAATCCGTTTCGGGGAACGGCCTGAAGCATAAGTGTCTTTACCATCAGTGCCGTCCTCTTCAATCGGGTTATCATCGATGAGATCCTTCAGTTCTTCACGTAACATATCGTCGTCATCTTCTTCCTCTTCCTCACTGCTGTCGGCCATAGCTTTGCTTTTCCTGAGTTTCTTCCTTACATGTGGCTCAAATACCTCCTCATCCTCAGATTCTTCCGCTTCCGAGAATTCTCTCATACACTGCCTTTGGGCATCCAATTTTGCATTAACCTCTGCAGCTCGCACATCCAATTTTGCAGCTCGCGCATCCAATTTTGCCATCATCATCCTGAACATCTCCAAAATGTCCAACGGTGGCGAACTCTTCTCCGTTACATTGGCACCATCTTGACTCGCATTCAATTTTATTTGGTAGATAATTACATTTATGGTATATTTTACAACTAGTACTTAAGAGATTTAGGATAGCAATTCCTTTACAACTATAATCTTAAATCTGTATAACGACAATAGCACAATTTTAATGAATAACAAATAATAAATTAAGGGAAAACTACAATAAAAAACCCTTATTTGAATCTTAAGACTAATATTGCACGAGCTTCCGGTTATTTTATATAGTAATGACCTCGATATAATTTTCATAGACAGAGTACATATGTAGTGATTTAGGATAACGCAAGACGGGAAACGAGAACATTGGCAGAAAAAGAACAATTGACGAAGAAGTTTCGATTGATATTGTCAATAAGGAACTCTACCGGTTTAACGTTAGCGTTTTCATGTAGTTCATGTGTCGAATAATGACATGGCAAATTCAGCCACATTTTCAATATTTTATTTTGACACCCTTGCAATTTTATTTTGTGTGCGAGCACAATTACACCATACAGGGGCCCCGTACAGGAGTATAGCTTGAAAAATGGTTTTAAATATTATAATTTTATTCTCGATGCTAAGCTTTGACTTTCTACACACTAATGGATACATAACTCTTACGACTTTGTTTATTTTGTCAATTGCGGTAGTGATGTGTTTTTGAAAGATAAGTTTTTTATCTAGAATAATACCTAGATATCTACAGTCTTCGGACCAATCAATATCAACTGCACACATACTGAGTTTAGTGGTAGGTAGCAGTGTTTCCTACATCTCGAAAACCAGACAGCTTGTGTTTTATTGCCATTTATTTTTATTTTCCATTTCCTGTAATATACTGCTAGCTTGTCAAGAGCTGCTTGCAAAGAGTTGTAGACATTAGTGAATAAGGCACCCGAAGAGAAAATGGCCATGTCATCGGCAAACATAACTACCTGAATGTTTTCACCTAGACATGGTAAATCTGCGACAAACAATGTGAATAATATGGGACCAAGGACCGAGCCTTGGGGTACACCATAGTGGATTCGGTGAGTAGAGGATACGTCGGTTCCTATACTCACAACATATCTTCTCGAACGAAGAAAGCTCTGGATAATTTTGATAAGCGGCATAGGCAGCTTAAGCTTCAGTAGCTTATAAATCAAGGCATCGTGCCGTACCGTATCAAAGGCTTTTTCGATGTCTAGAAGAACCAGTCCCGTTGACTCCTTGTCGATGAATTTACCAGCTATGTGGTTTTTAATGCACAAGACTTGGTGGATTGTGCTGTGACCACCACGGAAACCGAACTGAAGGTTTGGTAAGATGTTATTGTCTTCCACAAAACGATCAATCCTTTCCTTAATGATTTTTTCTAAGAGCTTACTTAGACAGCTAAGTAGACTAATAGGTCTGTAGCTTTCGGGGCTGTTCTTCGGTTTGCCGGGTTTCGGGATAGGTATTACTTTTGCTGTTTTCCAACAGTCCGGAAAATAACAATTCTTAAGACAAGCGTTGAAAATGAACGTTAAATAGTTACTTGCAGCAGGTGGAAGTGCTTTGATTAATTTGTTGTTAATATTATCGAGACCCGCAGCCTTTTTTGATTTCGATTTTTTATCAATTCTTTAACTTTGCTGATATTATTTGCGTAAGTACTTTCAGCTGGTGTTTAAGAAAGTACATGGATAGTGTTAGCAACTTCAGCTTCAGTATACGCGTCGCTTAGATGCATAGATATGGAGTGGTTCTTACTAAACGTGTTAGCAAGTAGGTTCGATTTCTCCACTGAAGAAATAAACAACTTGTCGTGAACTTTAAGCGGAGGAATACTTGACCCTCTCTTTTTCATAATTTTTGATATTTTCCAGAACGGTTTGCTTGCTTTGTCAAGAGAGGAAAGGTGTTTATTCCAACACTTGTTCCTATATGTTGAGATTTCTTTTTTAATGGTATTATTTAAGACTTTAACATTAACTAGAAAACAATCGTTCTATAACGCAACCATTTTCTTCTTTCAGAGTTTCGTAGCCTAATCAGATGTAAGATATTTTCAGGAAGCGGTGCCTTATCAACTGGAGCAGTGAAACATTTAGGTATCGCAAGATCGGCCGCTCTATTGATAACAGAAACAAAATTGTTACATAGGATATCAATGTGCTCGCTGCAGGTTATAGAATTTAGGCTGGTATCACCTAGAACCAAGTTCGGATTTATATATGACTTATAACAATTTCAGTTGGCGGCGGAATAGTTGTGGTATAAACTGGTACGATTTACAACTACTGTATGATTCACTGTAAGGCTGATCGGAAGGTGGTCTGAACTTAACGCATTTAGAGTTAATGGTACTGTGCAGTAATTTGGAATATTAGTGATATACAGATCAAGAGTTGAGGGGTTCTTGTTAGCACTCGCTGGGATATAGGTGGAGAGAAATGGATAAAGTATGGAAAAACCTGGGCTGGATTCAGTAACATCTAGTAAAATGTTACCCCAGTAGTTTGCCCTAAGACAATTCCACGACTGATGTCTGCAGTTTAGATCACCACCAATAATTACCTTGTTTCGAGTGTTGACTCTATACAATTTTTGCAGATCCCGCTTAAAGTAAGTAGATTTCTCAATGTTTCTATTTCCACCAGGGAAATAGACCGAAAAAAGACTCGTCTTGGAGTTATCACTTAACGTTACATCTATACTAATTTCTTCAATTAACTTAAGATGCAATGAAGGACGCAAGGAATGTTCTATACATTTTTTCACAACAATGGCGACACCTCCACCACTAGCATGTACCCTGTCTAGGCGATAACATATGTAATTTTGATGTGGGAAAGAAATGACTTGTTTGAGCCAGGATTCTGAAACAAGTGCAATGTCAATATTAAAATTTATCAAGAAACTAAAAAATGCATGCTTTTTGTTTTTGATGCTTCTCGCATTCCAATTTATGATGTTAAGAGAGCTTCTTAACATGTTTTTTCCGAGTATATCTACTTAATAGCTAATGAAGTAATGACGTTAAATTGGTCAGCTTTAGTTTGACAAGCACTAAGCTACAACTTCCTTAAGAAGAGAGTTTATCTCGCTAAATGAGAACAAGTTATTATTAGTTAAAGTTTCTGACAGATTTTTCTTCGTGTGTGTCGTATCACTGTTGGGAGGTTGCTGGGTTTGATGGAGGCCAGAAGCCCAGGTGGATGAACGAAGTGAAGGTTGACGCACAGGTCGGGGTAGTGGAGGAAAATTATCAATGGATAATCGGTCGGGCACTGGCTGCTGTTTGTCACTCGGAGGCTGTAGGAACGTTGTATTTCCTGTACCACGTCCGCGTGGGGATAATTTGTGGCGAATGTCTATGTACTGCTTTCGGCTTATGCATTCTGGATCTGTGGATTTATGTGGCCCACTACAATTTGCACACTTGACCTCATTCGTTTTGCAGTCGGATGTTTTATGGTTTCCCGAACAGATTGCACAGAAGCTATTTATATGACAATGCATCGAGCCGTGACCATAAAGCTGGCAATTGTGACATTGTGTGACCTTACCTGGATTATCTTTTTTAAAGTCCCAGCGAACGATGGTTTTGAACAAGGTTGAGTAGTTCCGTTTTAGTTCGTTTAATTTAACAGTACCGCGTTGAATATAGACGATGTACAAGTAGTGTTTGTACAGGGCTTTTGTTGACGATTTTAATGTGATGGTTTTAACATCTAGGCACTTTATACCGAGTGCAATTAGTTCATTTTTCACTATATCGTTGCTAATCAGGTCTAATCCGGATAACACTACCTTTAATGGACGATTTTCCTTACGCGAGTGGGTAAAAAACTCACATTTTAACCGTAAGAGTTCGGTTCTGATTTTGTTATATATGTCCATTGTTGGGGCACATATTTTTTCTCCAAGCGAAATGTTTTTAATTAAGTATTTGTCTATCTTAATGTTGCTCAAAATATCACGTACTTTAGCACTAGTTGTTTTTAACACCACAATTGGCGGAACGGTTTCTTTAGGAAGTTCTGCGCACTGTTCGTCATTGGTCGGATCCATTTGAGGAGAGTCTTCCATCAGACTTTGAAGTGGTTGAAAAAAGTTAGTGTTTGAACACATTTTAGATTTTTCTAGCACTTTATTGTTCACTTTTGAAAGTTTATCGGGAGGAGTTTGGCCTCCAATAACGGGGTCGTAACGCAACCGTTTGCGCTTAATTTTGTTTAACACACGTGGCCCAGGGGCCATAACTTAACGGTTATAACACTTGTTCAAATTTTTGTATGCGGAAAACGAGGCAAAGAAAACAAGATAATGATAATTAAATTGTGAAAATTATTGTGAAAATAACGGTTGATTAAGATAAATAGCACGAGCAAAACTGTGAGACAAGTTGTCTGTTTGAAAGTCAGCCAGGTACTGAAAATTTTCTTTTATTTCTTGGAAGTGATATATATTTTGTTTTATTATCAGAGCTGTACCTCCACGGGCACGGTCGCTGGGGTGCGTAGTCCAATACGCCATATAACCCCTGATTTTTATGAAACTCATATGAGAAAAATGTGTTTCTGATATCAACGCAATATCTATGTTGTGCTCTCTTATAAATATTACTAGTTCTTGAGCCCATTTGCGTTCCAAGCGATTATTCATAGGAACCGATTACTCATTGTCTTTATTTCTTGGATTTCTTGGTCGGTAGTTTTTGAAAATTTTCAAGTGTACCTACCCCTTCTGTTAGCTGGTTGATGCTTTTTTTGATGTCGCCCTGGAATACACTGAGCATCTTCATCATATCTATGATGGTCGGGTCGTTATTGACAGGTTGTTGTCTGCTTTTATTATCTGCTTGCTCATTTGGTTTATTGTTATTTTGTGTGTTGCTAGTACCAGTTGTGATTGGCCCCGCTCGCTCTGTATTTTTTTATTGCAGTCTTTGAGTGACTGTAGTTTTCTTGGGATGCTGTCCTTTTAGTTTTTTTTTTTTTTTTTTTTTTTTTTGATACACTGAGCATCCCTTGTAACTAGATGGATTCTCGTGGCAAAGCACACATGTTGCTATGCTGTTACATTGTTTCGAGCATTGGTTTGTGTGGTGAGGTCCAGCACACTTAACACATCGAGCGTCGATGCGTCGAGCTATTCCTCGACGAGACAGTAAAATGAAAATCATGGCGTTGTAGCCCAGCAACGTGTCTGTTCCGTGGTCGCTCTTCACTTGACCAGGAAAGCAAAATGTGATAATGGCGTCAACTCCGCAAAAGACAGAACAACAACGAAATTATTTGAAATTCAACAAAATCTTTATTCACTTAACAAATTTACCTATTTGTAGTAGTTGCAGAAATTTTTTGTATGACCAAGCTGTTGGCAATTATTACATTGAGGTATCGAACTGACCTTATTAGGTGGTTCAATCTCGATACTTTGCACCATAATAATTCTTGGATTTCATAAACTGATTTGTTATTCTCTTTTTGAACTATATCGACGTAAAACAATGAAAATGCTTTAAAGATTTTTGCTTCATTATTTGACGTGGCGCGTTTTCTGATGTTTGTTACCTTTACCACTTTATGATTTAGTGAGCATAATTCATTTGTCATCATATCTATGGACATTGAAGCTGGAAGTCCTCTGATTACGAATGTAAATAGTTTCTCACTTTTTGGTTGGTAGGTATGATACTCTAAGTCTTGGGTTCTTACGTCCGTCTTAAGGGATTGTAATTTCTCTTTAACTGCTCTGTATGCATTAATTATAGTGTATTTGTGTCCTTTTTTTTTTTTTTCAATTTTTCACACTTTAGTTTTTCACTCGCTTTATTTTTTTCTCTAATTTACACTTTCTAGTTTTATTTTCTTTCCTTTTTTCACCGTCACTTATTATTTACCACTTTATCATTTATTATGTTGTTTTAATTGTTTTTTTTTTGTTTTTGTAACCAAATATGTATATATATGTACATATATGTTTTTTTTTTTTTTCTTGTTTCGGTAGGAAGATATCAAAAGATACCTCTAAACCGAGCCAGAGGCATGCCGGGGTTTTACCGACTAAAACCACTTCCCGCCAGGCTCATATTTCCGTTGATCCTCGCGGAATTTTCTTTTAGATATTCCATCGCGGGGCGGAACGGAGTTTACCTGTTACTTCTGTAACTGCTGCATCCTTTCACCGAGAATAACATTTGTTACAGACCATACTTGTTTTGAACTCAGCATGTATTCTATTACTCCAGCCGGAGTAACTGTCCATCTCATATGTCTCTCCAAAATCATTCGTGCGGTCTCGAATCTCAAGCACTCTGTGAGTACGTGTTCCGCATTTTCTATTTTGCCTTCGCAATACAAGCAGTATGGGTGATTCAGATGCTTATACTTGTGCAAGTATTGCCGAAAGCATCCATGTCCTGATGTTAGCTGAGTCAAGTAGTAATTCAGCTCGCCATGTTTTCTTTTAACCCCTGTTTCTATATCAGGTATCATGGTGTGGGTCCATCTTCCTTTGATGGAAGAATCCCACCTTCGTTGCCATTCTCTTAGGCTTGAGAGCTTTAACTGCGGTTGCATTCTCCGACGATTCTCTTGGGAGACCTTATGCAATGCAGAGTTTTCTTTAGCTGCAATGTCAAGTGGTGTCATCCCGTCCAAAATATTAATGGCATCTTCGGATATCGTTCAAAATGCACAGCATACTCTTAGTGATGCCAGTCTATGCGCTGAGTTCACTCCCCTCATGTACGACTTATACTGTGCTGCTCCTGCCCATATGTGAGTTGCAGACATTATAGTGGAGGTGTTGACACGGGTTATGAGTTTTCTCATGTGGGGCCGGGGTCCTCCAACATTGGGTAGCAGTCTCGCCAAAACTTTGCATACTCTTGCCGTTTTTCACTCGTTTTCCTCAGGTGTTCCTTGAAGCTCAACCTGCTGTCGAGTATAACACCAAGTTATTTAATATAGGGACTGGATCTGATTATTTGTCTTTCTATTTCCAAATCAAGGTGTTCAACTTTCTTGCGGCTGCTTATTAAAACTGCCCCCGTCTTATGTCCAGCTAGTTTCAGTCCGGCCATATCTAGCCAGCATTTAATGCTCTGGGTTTCTTGGGAGCAAATATTCTCCAGGTCATCTAGATGTTTAACGACGGCTACTATTGCCAAATCATCATCATCATCATCGGCACTACAACCGGGAACCGGTCTTGGCCTTATTTAGCAAGTCCTCAGGCTTGTTAAATTTTCCATAATGATTTATTTTGTCTGGGCAAGGTCATTAGTCTTTCGCCAGGGGCTCCCCGACGGGGAATCGAACCCCGGTCTCCCGGGTGACAGGCGGGTATACTAACCACTATACTATCGAGGAGCCGATTGCCAAATCATCTGCGTACCCAATTATTCTAACCCCTTCTGATACATTGACTCTGAGTAAACCATCATACATGATATTCCATAACAGCGGGCCTAATACAGATCCCTGAGGTACACCCGCTGTTAGTTTATATTCCTGTGGTCCCTCATCTGTGTCATGGATAGTCTTCTATCCGAGAAATAATTTGGTAATATACGCACCTAGTAGGGGGAGACTTGTAGATCGCCCAACGCTTCTAGAATCCGATTCCAATTCACCGAGTTAAAAGCATTTTTAAGATCAAGCGTCACCACCGCGCAAATTGTTTGGTACCGCCTAGCCATCGTGCTCCAGCTATCGCATTGCGAACGATGTCGCTCACCACAGATAGTGCCTTTCCGGTTGATCTACCTTTCCGGAACCCATACTGCGATTCAGAGAGCCCCGATGTTCCCTCAGTGAATTCTTCCAGGCGAGTGACAATTACTCGCTCAACCAGTTTTCCTGTTGTGTCCAGCATACACAACGGGCGATAAGACGACGGGTTTTCTGGATTCTTGACATTATACCTTTTGGTATAAGCACAAGCCGCTGTTTTTTCGTTTAGGAAATTGTCCTATTTGAAAGCAGGTTGTGAAGAGACTGCTGAAGACTTCCGGCTTTTTTGTTAGAGCAGTCTTCACTACAGCGTTAGGGATACCATCCAGTCCCGAGGTCTTGTATTTTTTTGACAACCCTTGCAGCCAAGAGCACCTCTTCGGGGGTCATGGGAGGTATCTCTCCTTCAGTGATACTCCACTCCTCTTGCACTCTCAACACCTCATCACACTGTGGGAAGAGAACAGCGACGATTCTGGCCATGTCAGTTTTCCTTTTTTGCATTTGAATACTGGCGCTCTGTAGTCTTTTCATGACTATCCTGTAGGCGCTGCCCCATGGGTTGTTATTTAATTCATCCCTTAGGGAGCAGAACGCGTCATAATTACTTTTGCAGTTCACATTCTCAACTCTTTCCGTTTGTTGACGAATTCCGCATGCAACTGTTGGTAGGTGTTACGATTTCTTGCTCTTTGTTGCAAGCGTCATAACCTGTTGCACTCCGATCGCACATGGGCGATTTCTGAGTTCCATCAATACACTGGTTTGATAGCCCCTGCTGGTTGTCTTTTTCGTGGCATAGAAGCATCACATGCGGTTGTTAGCCACTTCATGACTTTTCCAGCCTGCCTGTTCGCATCGGTGTTGTGTCCTGAGGCGGCGGCGTCGTTAACGTGTTTTGCCTCTTTATCGGAAGTCCCCTGAAGCCAAGTTAACCTGAGAAACTTCGGCGGTTTCGCTGCCTTCCGTGCCTTCCGATGTCTTCACTGTCTTCAGTGTTTTCACGGTTGGTTGAATTGTAATAGAAAGAAAGACTAAATCATTTCTACTAGTCTTTATTTTTGATTTATTTCGTCAGAGGTCGGTTTATGAACGTTTTATTGTTTTGGGTTACTGGCTGGCCGTGGATTCGGCCTCTGAACTTCAACTGATGATGTTGGTCAGCGGTTCGACCTCGGAACTTCGACTGATCATGAAATAAAAAAAAAAAAAAAAAAAAAAAAAAAAATTGTGGCGAGAAGGCCGAATTTAGCGAGACAAGGACATATGTGTCCTTCATCTTGTCTCTGACTTCTGGTCATCTTGCGATAACCAGAATCACCCACATCCGTGAGGATGTTGGGCTCGGTCTCGCGATCTCTGAAAAGAAAAGAGAAAAGGGGGGGGGGGGTATCCAAGGATAGTGTGGACAGTGTTAGTCCGGGTGTTCTCTAACTACTTTTATAGAGGGATGGTGGGAAAGAAATCGTACAAGACCGGTAGGTCTTGGGTGCGGTAGTGAACGCAGATCACGTCTTTGGCGTCTGATAATCTGAGCTTTGGTCGGTGTGTATGTTTGTGTTTGTGCCGTCTTGTACTGTGCGTTCGTGTGTGTGGTTTGTTAATAGTAGACCCTATGGGATGGGTCCAGGAATCCTCTATTATAGAGGGGAATGTTGTTGGGAAGGGTGCTTTCTTCAGTTTTGTACTGAAGAAGAAATTGTGGGGGTTTGATTCGAAGAGATCGGGAGAGAGAAAGGTCAAGAACGCAGGAGTTCCGTACAAGTAGGTTCTCACTGTTCTGAATGTTTTCGAGGTACTTATATGCTAATTGAAGCAAGTACTCGTTGTTAGGGGTAATGGGGGCACCTTCGTATAGGTGAGAGTTGGGGTAATGACGACCGTCAGGCCTTCTAAAATGATTGGTGCATCTTCTGAGGAGTTTCCTTTCGAAAACCCGAAGTTTTTCCATTTGGGCCGAAGATATGCAGGACCATATGGGAAAGGCGTACGATATTCCAGATCGGATTAGCTGCTTATAGCCGAGAAGCTTAACTTTGGTGTCAACTTTGTTGCTCCACTTCAAGATGTTGTGCAGTTGCTTAGACCGACCGAGCCCCCTTTGGAGAATGTGGGTCACATGTTTGATGAAATTCATTTTTGAGGTATAAATGACCCCAAAATATTTCATCCTGTCCTGTGGTCTAATCGTAGTATCTCCCATTTTTATTCGAATATTCTGTGAATATCGAGAAGTAGGTTGGGAGTGTTTACTACTCAGAATTATAGCTACTGCTTTAGATGGGTTGAGTCGAATTTTCCACCGACTGTAATACTGATACAGTTCGTCCAGATGACGGTTGAGTCGATTTGCTGCGAGGTTAGGGCCCTTGGTTGACGTGTACACCAGGACGTCATCCGCATAGCAAATCTGGTTTACTCTACCATCCACAGGGCGAGGAATATCTGAGGTGTAGATATTAAATAAGATGGGGCCTAGAATGGAGCCCTGTGGTACGCCTGCAACGGCGTTGAAAGTTCGGGAAAGCTGTCCATTCACTCGAACTTGGAAGGTTCTGTTTAAAACGAACTGGTAGATTATATTACACAGCGTTTTACTGAGGCCAGTATTCAGTAATTTAAAAACGAGACCTTCGATCCAGGTTGTGTCAAAAGCCTTTTCAATGTCCAAGCTCACCGCAATGGTGGGTTCCTTATTAAAGAGGCGCACGCAAACGTGGTTTTGAAATATGTTGAGGGACTGATCATGAAATTCAATTTCACCGCCCTTTTATAAATTTTCTAGTTGAGAATTGTCAACTATTTTATGGTCAAAGTTCCCAGAAACACACATAAGAGTTTGCGTTTCAATTTGAGTTGTGTTCTGGGAATTTGTTAGAGGCTTTAGTTGGATGGGTTCTAGGAAGGGAAATCATGAAATGCTTTTTGAATTTAGCATTTCATGATGTCAAGGTTTTTAGGAATTGAGTCAATGTATGATGAATTAGCTTTTGGTTAAATTCGTTGTACATGTGACCCAATATGGGATTTGAATATGAAGCAATGGGAAATTTGGGATTTGGGTTTATTATGTGGAATTGAATCAATGAGCGATAAATTAACTTTGGGTTAATTTATTGCTCATATGATTCAATATGAAATTAGGAACTTTAGGATTTGATAATATTGGGGATTTGGATGGGAGTAGCGATTTAGGATCGCTACATCGGCCTCTGCGTCAAACTGTGCGATTTGGTCTTCCAGTATATAATCGAGCAGTTCCGCATCGAGGTACTTCTCTTTCCACCCATTTTGTTGGGCTTTCTTCGCCAATTTGCCATTGATGAATCGCCTGTGCAGTAATATTTCGTACATCACGGCTTGGTGGTCACTATGGGTGTACGTGCCCAAAATTCGCCACTCCATACTTCTTGCCAACATGGAGCTGGCAAATGTGATGTCGATTTTGGACCGGCCTCTCTCGTTTATGAAGGTGTCATCGATACCATCATTAAGTAACACCACATCTAGGACTGCGAATTCTTCGAGTAGTGCCTGGCCTCTACTGTTGGTCCTTGTGCTTCCCCATTCTACTGCCCAAGCGTTGAAATCTCCAGCAACTATAAGAGGACTCTTATCTCTAGCTTCTTGTATAATTCTGGCCAAAAAGCATTTGAAATATTCTATTTCCCACCTTGGCGGAGCGTAACAACAGTAGAAATGACTTCCTCTGATCTCAGCATAGGCAATTCCTTCCAGCCGCTGGACACTTCTAAATTCCATGGGTGAATTTCCAGTTGCCCAGATGGCCGCTGTTCCGCTGCTGTCTTCTTCACATGTAATAGTACTACTGCCAGGTATCCTGTACTGTTCATTGATGAGTACCACGTCAGCACCATATTCCTTAACCGTTTGAGAAAGATCTTGTGCGGCTCCACAATGGTTTAAGTTGATTTGAATAAGTGGCGGTGCCGCCAGACCCCACCCTACACTTACCTAAAAACCCCCATAACCTCATCCCAAGTCGCATAAGTTTTTGCTAATGCAATCGCATGAAGCACCTTAAAATGCTTCACGCATTAATTAGATCAAAGCTATAATCGTAAAGTCCCTGTAAAAAACACTTACCTTTTCATGCATCTCTTCGCATCCAATTTTCCGTAAGATTTCTTTCTTCGCTTATTTGGAATTCCAAACCAATTCGGCACCTTCGGTACCAGACAAATTCCTGTAAACAAAATGATTCGGTTTGCATACAATGTAACCGTCATGACATGGACCATAAATATTGCGCCGTCTATTTTCCAACTTCGCCATGTGTACGATAAATTTCTTTACGTACACATCGGCCGGCGACCCCTTTCTCCCAGCAATAAAATTCTCTAACTCGCACCATGTGCCAATAGAAGATCGCTGTTCCTACATAGGTTTCCTACGATACCATAAACAATTCATATCGTTTATGGTATCCGAAAGAGATTTTTTCATTTAATGAGCGGCTGCTATTTATTTAGCTGACCCTCATTATCGAACGATGCATAAGCAAACCCATTAGCGTCCAACGAGATTCGATTTGTTTACACACATCTCTTGGATGCCCATTATTCCTCTTTTTTGTGTTCCACGTTCGTTCTAATGGTTTTGATCCTGGAAAAGAACCGACGTACACCAATACATGTGTGCCACGACGATCTCCTCTAATGTGATCCGGTTATCACCAAAGGCATCCAAAAATTCTTTTGACAGCGACTTAATATCGCTGAGTCAAATTCCATCCGCTGACCGCCACGGTCACACGTCACTCCCGCTCTCCACCCCGGGGTCGTTGTCGTAGTGTTGAGCCACCGAAGAGAATATTCCTATCGTGGTTCAGTTCTTACCTAAGCGCTTTTCTAGTTTTTATGCAATTATGTTTAAAGAAAATATACCGACAAACGTGAGACAAACCGTGAATTAACTTAATCGAAACCGATTATCAGTGCTAAGATCTGCTCTATTTCATTCAACTCCTTGTAACGCCACAAGTAAAAAAACAAGAATCGTAAATAATATAGAACAATTTATCATTCAATAGTAAACAGTGTGTTTTTCTGCCTTCTCGTGAATGACTTGTGGTGGAGTTTGCTTTTGGTGACTTATGCAGCAGCGGAACAATTAGTGAACAATCGATTTGGCACCAGTTCTGATTTTCTTTCGGCGGAATAGTTGATGTTCGTGATAGCGATGACGGTGGAGACGAGGTAGAACTATCGCCCGTGCAGCGTCGCGATCTCGTTCCCCACAAATGCACTTAAACCTGTCCATTTTTATTGAGAAGATTGGACATCGCTTTTTTAAATGCTCAGCATTTGTAACTCCCTGTTGAGTGTTCGTTGCCGCCATCGCATCCTGATTCGCAGAGCATGCATTTGGGTTGTGCTTTACAACACATTGCTTTGTGGCCTCTTTCTCCTCATTTCAAATAGTTTTCCGAACGATCTTCTTCGGATTTGCAGGATTTCGCCACATGACCGTATTGCCGACATCTGAAACATCGTGTGGGTGCGATGTGTTCTCGAAGTCTGCATATCACCCATCCAACCCGTAGGAAACCGGTAGCCAGCAACATGCTAGCCTTTTTTCTTGGTAAGCGGATCATAGCAGCCTGCGTGGCATCTGGTTTTCTTCATAAGTTCTTTGCCACTTCCTTTGGGATCGCGTTCAGCGCAGGGAACTCTATAGCGATCGCTGTCAGGATTTCCTCCACAGCGGTTAGCTCATCTAAATCACGACACTCAACCGTGATTTCCTGTGACACTGTTTTGACATTAGCATCTTCCTTTAGTACTTGTAGTACCTTTGCTTTCAATGTCTCGGTGGTGCCCTATAGACGGCGTTTCAGTTCTAGCAGCAATTCCCCTTTTGCTGTCTTTCGAACTTTATTTACGCTATTTCCGAGTTCACTTAGCTCGTGCTTGGCCTTCATTAACTTCAGTATATCCGCATATGTTTTTTCCCCGGTTTTGGATATTATTATAGCGACCGGGCGTGCTCTCCTTCTTTTCATAATATTGGTCTTCCCAGTAACACCATTTGGAGCCTCTTCACTCTCCAACCTCAAATCGCTCTTCCGTCCCATCTGGCCAATTGTAAACCAATTATAATTGGGTGATTCAACATTGATCTGCCCCGGGACCATGCTTACGTCTGTGTGCGAGTTTTGCTCTGGCTGGATTTGCACGTTTCCACCGTTTGCTTCAGCCGGCGCAGATGGCTTCTTCAAGCGATTTTTCACTTCCTTATCGTAGAGGCTACCAATGACATCTACCAGCTCTCGCACGGCATTAGTAATATGCCTCTGTTTTTTGTTTTTGATCGTCCTCGTTAATTCTGTGATCCGTTCTCCGAGCTGCGCGAACACCAAAGAACCATCATTACCACCATCACGGTTCTGACCTGCGCTCGTCTCTACATCGCCACCGCTTGTTGCCACCATAAATTTTCAAAAGCTCTCTCTTGCCCAACTGTGAAAATCCCCGCTGATGCTGAGTAGAGTGGAGCAAAATTAAATATGCACAAAGCGAAAAGCGAACACTGCAATATGTATGTACCTCTATAGTTTAGGGTTTTTACCGACGAATGTACATATATGTATATGTATGTATCCCCCGGTATACATATATATACATATATGTACTGGTATGAAGTGAGCGTTTTTTTTTTAAATAAAACGCTGATTTTAAATGGGAAAGTAAAAAACATTTTATTCGAAGTATTGGCCATTGCTTTCTACACATTTCGACCACCTTTCTGGCAATTTGTGGATACCACTCCACTAAAACCGGTCGTCTTTTGAGGCAAACCATTCGGAGACCCAATTTTCGACTACTTCGTAGGAATTGCTGCTCAGCCAATGCGTGTCCCATCGTTGAAAACAAATGGTAGTCAGAAGGAGCCAAGTCTGGTGAATACGGCGGTGGGGTAACACTTCCCAGCTGAGAGTTCTTATTGTTTCTTTGACGGGTTTTGCTGTATAACTCGGAGCATTATCATTGCACAAAATTACCTTTCCGTCTGTTACACCTCGCCACACACCCCCTCTAAAACAATATAACAATACCACACATAATCTCAAGCCACTCCTCAAACAATAAACCTTCATTCAATTAATTAATCTCAAACCACAATTATTCCAAGCAATTATAAGCAATATTAAACATAATCTCAAACCACAATTATCCCAAGCAATTTGCATACAATGCTATTCTTCCAATTGATTCATATTATATCACGATAAACGCCTATCCACTTCATACCATAAACGAACTCAATCGTCACAAGCATTCTGCATACAATGCAATTCTTCAACGTTAAATTCATTCATCCACGCACGCCGCGATAAGCGCTCAAGCATATCATCTTTCACAAGCCCACGGTCGGCAAGCTCAAGTTTCGTATACACGATGTTTTACACGATATGGGACACGGGTGGTATTGTCAAAGACGGTAGCTCAACGGCAACGAAATGCTGAGCGCAGCGAAAGTGTCGAACGTACGAAAAAGGCGAAATTAAACGTATGATACGATTTGCACGTTGAGCAATGCACTAAAATTGGTTCGGCCATTGCTACTGCATATCGAATAAATATTTAAATAGATTCTGCGGCATTTTTTGCAAAGCCAATTAAGTGGTCATTAAAAATTGCGAATTGCGAATGGCAGGCGAATAGCCCCAAAATAGGTTATATATTCGGCGTGGAAAAATGTATCATCTGCATATTTAGCAAATTAAAATGGTATATAAAGTGGTTGCAAATGAGTTGCAAGTTGCAGTGCAGTGTAGTAATATAGCAGGAAGACTGCGGCCTTAGCGTATGTACAGCGGGTCTTCTTGTTTTGTAAAAGTGATAATAGTACATTATATAACAGTATTGTTTCTAAATAAACAAAATATTAATATTACAAAACAACTGTATTAAGGGATGGATATTCCCGTTTCTTTTACTACAAATAAAGTGACAAGTTAAGAAATAAAAACTAGTTTCAACTCCGGATCACAGCAACACAAAGTCGGCCGGTCAACCAGGAGACACACCGCATTACACCGTAAGTAATTCCCAAAATTCAAAATAACTAATTAATAAATGTTAGCATCTGGGGTTACGCTTAGGTGTTGCATTTTGGTACCCAACGTGGGGCCTAATAAATCATAAATAATCCAACAAAAAAAAAAGAGATAAAACTAAAACAATCCAATAAATTCCCGATAACATAAAATAGTAAATGATAATATCAGAGGTCAAACTCTGGTGTTACACGTCTATTGTGGTATCTTCTGGTTATTTTTCGACCAATACTTGGTTCAAATTGATCTTTTGTTGTCGGTAGCTTGCGCATCAACAGTTTCGTCGGGCTTTAGAAGTTCATGATACACCAGCCCCTTCTGGTCTCACCAAACACAGAGCATTGCCCCTTTTCCGAACCAATCGGGCTTTGCAGTCGATGTTGACGCTTCTCCTGGGTGTAGCCATGATTTTTTGCGTTTAGAATCTATAAAATAAATCAGTTTTTCATCATCAGTCACAATTCGATGCAATACTGGCTTCCTTTCGTGTCGTAGAAGCACAACGTGTCGTAGAAGCACGACGAAACTCCGAAGCACCAACACAGGAAAGAATAACACACTGGTTTAGTTTATTATTATTTTATTGATTATAAACACTGTCATTTGGTTGGGATGTATCCAAGTATTGTAAATTGATATTAAATTGATTTCTTATTAATTCTAGACTATTACACACACGACTCGGTGATTGTCGTATCCTCGGCGCGCGACGAGATCGCGTGACCATTGTGGTCAGCGGATGGAATTTGACTCCTCGATTCAATTCGCTGGCTAAGGAAATTCTGGGTGCATTCGCTTTCACTGTGGTGATAACCGGATCTCATACAGGAGATCGCCATGGTACACATGTATATGTGTACGTCGGTTCTTTTCATGGGTCGAAGCCATGATAACGAATTTGAAACAAAGCAAGGAAAACGGGATTTGTGTTTATGTGAGAAGTTTACTGGGAAACGAATCCAGAACTATATAGGATAAAAGGAATTTATGGCCTGAGAGTTCAACTGAGTAAACAAGTTGCAACTCATTAGATGGTAGGTGCATTTGGGATACTAGAATGATTAAATTTTTTGCGTATCGCCAGAATGCCCGATGAAGGACAGCGGTCTTTTGTTTACTCAAGGTGCGAGTTAGTGAAATAGTCTCAACGTGAATGGTGCTAATTACATGCAGCTGGTGTTGGACTACCAGGTGTACCGGTATGAAGTGAGCGTTTTTTTAAAATAAAACACTAATTTTAAATGGGAAAGTAAAAAACATTTTATTCGAAGTATTGACCATTGCTTTCTACACATTTCGACCACCATTCTGGCAATTTGTGGATACCACTCCACTAAAACCCGTCGTCTTTTGAGGCAAACCATTCGGAGACCCAATTTTCGACTTCTTCGTAGGAATTGAAATGCTGCTTAGCCAATGCGTGTCCCATCGGTGAAAACAAATGGTAGTCGGAAAGATACAAGTCTGGTGAATACGGCGGGTGGGGTAACACTTCCCAGTCAAGAGCTCTTATTGTTTCTTTGACGGGTTTTGCTGTATAACTCCGAGCATTATCATGCAACAAAATTACCTTTCCGTGTCTTGTGGCCCTTTCTGGTCGTTTTTCTGTGGTGTTCTCTTTTCCATCTGCCTGTCATTCAATTCACGTGGCACCCAGTTTCCACATTTTTGGATCTTTCACATAGCTTTTAAACAGTCAGAAATTGTTTGTTGTGCAACATTTAACATTTGTGCCATTTGTTTTTGACTTAAAGTGTCATCTTGATCCAATATTGCTTTCAATTCGGTGTCTTCAAACTTTTTTGGTGGTCTTCCACTTCTTCATTTCGCACATCAAAATCATTATCTCTGAACCGATTAAACCATCTTTTACATGTTGCTTCGGATAGAGTATGATCACCATAAGCCTCGACAAGCATTCGATGCGACTCTGCAGCACGTGTCTTCAAATGAAGACAAACAAATAATGCTTTCCGCAAATCATCATTTTCTGGTACAAAATTCGACATTTTTAATAAGATTCAAAAAAAATGATGCTGTTTGTGCAGTGACTTGATGCATACTAAATATGTTTGACAGATGTCATAGCAACCAAATAAAAAAAAAAATGGGCTCGTTCACAGCAAACGTTCCCTATCGACACATTTGTATCTTGACGCTCACTTCACACCGGTACATCTGGTAGGTAATATTGGATACATTGTTATACTCCTGAATCAAAAAATCCAATATTGGATACATTGTTATACTCCAGAATCAAAAAATCTAATATTGGATACATTGTTATACTCCTGAATCAAAAAATCTAATATTGGATACATTGTTATACTCCAGAATCAAAAAATCAATTAATGAACGTGCTTCTAAAAAGCAAAAACCATTCGTTTAGCAACTTTTCGGAATTCTCGTAGTTAATCTATAGATTCTCTGTGTATCACATTTTTAGATTCATTTCAAGATGCAAGAAGAATTTCAATTTTCTAAACGGAAAGAAACAAATGATTTATTAAACAACCCTCTAATATAATACATGCGCTAAACGACAAAAATAGCAATATAAATAATATCGAACAATATAATTACCTGTAACAACCATTTAAAAATAATATCGTTATATATAAAACATCATAGTCACACAACTGCGCGTACCACCCTGTAGTCCAATAGAGTAACGTCAAACTGAGCTACTAGTCGTGCGGCCCCATCGACTCGGTATCTCAAGAATAGCCTCCGGTTCGTGTAGCTCAAAGCTGCCCTTTTTTGTATTGTATTCATGGTGCTACTGATTGGGGTGTAAAATGTTTCTCTCTCCAAAATAAACAAACATCTTTCTAAAAATAATTTCCAACAATCTTCAACTGTGCACCTGGGGCACCCGCAACACTTTCACTTGCATTTTGTGCCCAAACATAAAGAAGAAAGGAGCAAATTCGACAGGAAAACCGGAAATTCTCTCCTTCATGAGGCGATAGTGCAATCCGTTCGACTCAAATGTCAATCCGCTTTGTGTTTTCTGTTTATTTGGATCAAATAATCAATTATTTTATTTTGCCTGGTTGTTCGATTGACCCGTGTGTGACATGATTTGTTCGTTGCTGTGATTTGCTTGTGCTGTGTCGGGAGTTACATTCGTGATCATTGAGAAGGTACAATAAATAGCCGAAAGTGCAATGTCGGACGACACAATTCCCGAACAGGATGAAAGTAGTAGCGAGATTGGTGCTAAAATGTCCCTGGAGACGCCATCTTCTTTGTCCCCATTTACAGCCGGCGACACAAATGGTTTGGGTCTTCCATTTCAAAACGAAACAGTTATTGGTGGTCCATTGATACAAACATCATCGCATTATCGTCATTCACGTGCCTATCGACATTTTAAGAATCCCCCTCAGCCACATATGTGCATTCGGACGACCACTGAAAGTGGAGAGGAGTTGTTCATAAATGTTCTCAGTTGGACGAGGATCGTAATACCTCAAGAGCCGAGTGATCCTATTCCATTGTATGGGGGAATGAGGGTATTTTTGTTTATCTCTTTTGTGAAATTGTATATTAAACTTATTGATTTTCAGGTACCTCCTGGGAATCCACGATGTCCTCCGATTGTGTTCGCTGTCATGGCGAATCCTGAAGTTCTTAAAGATTCAGGCAGGCATAGCAAAGATCCAGAGGAGCGACGAGCGATGGTTGAGTTAATGTGTGACTTTGTCGAGGCCATGAATCCAGGAGTCAAATTAATTCGGTAAGTGTGGGGATCGGATTCTTTTGTTGTTATAAATTTAGCTAGTAAGAAGTGTCAAAGGGGAGCACAAGTTCCTCATTGATTTATGGCGGAGATTCTATAAGTTCTAAATTTAAACAGCCCTGGAATGTTTGATGATGAGAACACTTGAAAAACTCTCTTTAGGGGACAGTGGCGGTAGAATGTTTCCTAATTCGACCCACAAATTCTGGGAAACTGGGTTGTTAGTATGATGAAGGTTGAACATGTTATTGTTGTGCGTTGGTTTAAACTATAAATGAGATGTTTTGGTCATCGTTTAATAAGCGTCCTTGCAGCTTGAACATGAACGTCGTCTGAGCATAATATAGGGTTTTCCAATAGGGACTTGACACCTTTTTTCGGTTGTAAATTTGTATAATTTGCAGACGTTGTTTGTTCGTGTACTTAACCATGATGAAAATGTTGAGTTTACTGAATAAATTGACAGTGATAGTTCGTTTAGATTAGTGAAAGGGTGCGTTCACAAATTAAATTCAAAGTTGTCAAGTCCTTATTGTATAACCCTATATAATGTTTTCGCATTTGGTGTTTATGAAAATATGTCGGAAAGTAATAGGTACCCCAACTATGGGCATATGCTGGCCTTTTATAACAGATATTCGAAAATTTCATGCCGGCTTCTTATATGAATATGAGGTATTTCAGCTGTCATCCAAGATACCATGTGCTCGAGATTGGTTTCGTAATTGTGGTAGGAAGTTAGAATATTCCCATTGTTTAGAAGCACTCTCGCTTACCTGGATTGCCCTAAAGTGGACTGTATATCGCTGAGCAAGTGTCTGACTCCGAGGCCATTCGGAACTGCCACTTGAGATGAGCGTCTATGCTCATTCGGTAGAGAAGGGCCAACGGTTCCTGGGATGTTCAAATGCCCGGACGGCTGAGGATATAGAAAAATCACAATCACCAATGTAGTACCTGTTTAGGGTGTGTTACGGATTGCCTTGTTATGGGGCTGTGGGTGGCTTCCGGCTCGTGGATCCCGTGGGTCTGTGGCGGTTCCGCCATTTTTTTTTCCATTTTTTTAAACATTTTTTTATTTTCTTTCTATATTCTTAGTTTCTAAATTAAAGGCTAGACAAAAAATGCTTAAATTCTAGCTTAAATAGCTTATATAATAACTTACTGGTCCTTCGCAGACGCTCTAAGCTAAACATTACTTAATATTTGTATAATTTCCCTTTCGGCGACTGTTGCAGTTCCGCAACATATACATTCTATCTTATACCAGTCGGAAAATACATGCCACACGGAGCGCCACCTATTGCTGAGTAGACAAAAGCAAAATGGTCTATGCATGTGACGTTTTCTGTGGTACTGTTTTCACACAGCGCTGGTTTTACTGTTTTTGGTGGACAGTTTGTTTTGGAAGTTACTGGTGCGGTGCCGTAGTATATACGGTGCTATGTAATTCGTTATCATCGTTTTTAGTGTCTGGATTGTTTAAAGTGATCATGTTAAGTGGCAATTATTAAATATAGTAAAATAAAGTAACTTATTGTAAATTAAAATAATTACAAGTTTTCTTTTGACACAATCGTTGTGAAAAAATGGATTGCTGTTCCCAAACTAACTAATGGAGTTGGCATTTTGCTGTCACGTCGAGGAGCCTCCTCGACGCTGTACATTATGGTCCTTCGGAGCCGGATGTATAACATCCGAGCAAGAAGTCGGCGCAAGAATCCAGGCGCCACAAAATTGGACTACGTCCATAGGATCACGTCCGACATACAAAAACCTCAACGAGGGAGCTACACGCCGAAACAAGGTAGGGTGCATTTTATAATTTATTATAAATTAATTAGCGATCCGAATGGATCCTAACTTAAGGAGTGTTGTGCTGTGTCGTGCTTGTGTTTAAATCTACGTTTTGACATAACACTATTTCCACCACTTTGATGACGAAAATAAATCAGTACTTAAATCAAAAAAAGGACGGAAATTAAGGTTGAGCTAACCGCTTTCAATAAATGTTGCTGAATTTCCACTGAATGGAAATACGCAGAGAACAAACAAAGGCAAATGAATGCAATAATGATTTAAAAAGGAAAATTTCGGAATTAATAACATTAGATTGTGAAACGGGAAACAATCACCTTCTTATATCAAGAACAGGATCGTGCAGTGATTCGGGACTATTCTAGTTTCTAACATGAACTGAGAGTCGACATTGATGTGGAATCAATAACGGCAATTACAAACAAGGCCGCAAAGTTAGATCTATGCGAAGTGCCAATCAATGTTATCGAACGCAATCAGCAATTCCTTGAAACAGCCGAATAGATTAATAATGAAGGCAAGCGCCTGATGAAGGAATGCAAATATGAAGAAGTGGTACTTTAATCAACCGGGCCATTAGTTTCGATCCGAAAAATCCAACATTCTACTATAATCAAGCTGCAGCATATATCCGTGTCACAGAAAATGATCGTGCGATTAACGACTGCAACTCTGCGTTGTTCCACAATCCAAATTACGGCAAAGAATATGGCCGAATAGGAGATGTATATCTCACTACAGGAAAGTACGATGAAGCCATAGACGCTTATACAAAGCTATTCAATTGGAACCTGATAACAACAATTAATGAACAGTGCTGTGCAGTGATTCGGAGCAATATTGTGGATGCAATTGTGCATGATCCTGACATAATCGTACGCATATTTGGAAGATACAGAAACCGTTGATAATAATTATCGGAGATTTGCGAAGTGGTATCTTCTTGCGTTCACGTTAGTTGTTCTCGATTTCACTCAAGGATTTCGACCAAACTCGTAAGCACGGAGCTTTGTCACAGCGAGTCTTAACACATTTTCAATGTACCTAAAAAAAAATGCGGTGGTTCATGTCTAATCCTAGAAGTTAATTAAACGTCACATGGTTGCAATATTGAAGATGTTATATTTCTAATAACTTCCTTCACAGAATCTGACCAGGACCTCTAGGAAAGCGACCCACAGGAATGTATCCAGTCAATTTCAACATTTGACATTTTTTGCAGATTTGAATTGTCCAGGTCCTGTAGCACAAATATCTCAACATCAGGTAGAACGCAGAAAAGAATTCTACCGAAAACAATGGGAAACTGATGCGGTTTTTTCATCACCAAGCGCTAATGATAATCAAGGTGATGGAGCACTTCATGTGAATGGAACTCTGGCAGATATGCTTCTGAAAAACGAAGATACCGTGGTCAAGTGGAATATGCTTACCACATATCTATTTCCAGAGTTTTAAATCGGACTGGACATCTACGAGCCCGTACTGGTTGGGTGGTTCATTAATCTTGTGAAGAATGACCTAACTTCTACTTTTATTGGAATAACAGGTTTGTTTGTAATCGGCGGAAAATAAAATAAATTAAGGAATACTTTCTATTTGTCCCATTTTACAAACTCCAAGATAACCCAACTTACATTCCAACTTTAACACATAGGTCGAGCAATAACCGGAATAAAAATATTGATTTCATCATTAATAAACAAAGCTATTAATTCTACCAAATATAATTTACAGTCCACAAATTACTCTTATTAAACAAAGCCAAATTACAGTCCATTGTCTTGAACATCCAAGGTTGTTTTCATTTATCTAACTTCTGCAGAATTCACAGCAGGTAAATCAAGGAACATTCTAATCGTTCCCAGTACCAGGTTGAGAACATCATTCGGCTCCTCTTATACGATGTTGTAGGTACTTTTCACGGCCTACGCTAGAGAATTCGATAAGCCCCGCGTACAATGAAAGAACCTCAAGAAGAGGACGATGCCTATCGGGCAGAACAGTCGAGACGAAGCTTAAGCTTAAAATCAAGTTCAACAACAAAGCTGAAGCTGTCACAGTAAAATAAGTGGTCAATACCAAAGAAAGATTTTGTCAACGAAGGCACATCCGGTCCTATACCTGCAAGTATCAACCCAAAAATCGAATTGCAGATGAAATAAACCAAGAACTCAGAGAATTGCGATTTCACCGCCGCATCCACTTCCGTTCCCGGGTACCGCTTCTCGAAACCTGGGCGCATCGTTTACGCATCCAGGATTTGTCGCTTCTCGCCGCTGTCAAGTGTCTGGGGTTCTTCGCTTTTCGCCGCCTGGACGAAATACTCTGGGGGCACCCTCTTAACACCGCCCATTGCACGTAGCTGCCACGGGGGCACCACTCCAACGGAGTCGGTGTCGAAGATAGGCTTTCGGTTGTAGGATTAAGGGACAAAGAAAACGAAGAACAAGGAAAGATGCCGACACCCTTCAGAGAAGCATGTCGTCGGAAAGCTGTCGCGGATTTGGAGTTCACCGCTTCTCGTCACCTGGATTCATCGTGCAAGCATCCTGAATTTGCCGCTCTCGCCACTCAGGCACATCACTGTCACGTGTCTGGGGTTCTTCGCCTTTCGCCGCCTGGACGAAATGCTCTGGGGGCACCCTCTTAACACCGCCCATTGCACATTGCTGCCACGGGGGCACCACTCCAACGGAGTCGGTGTCTAAGATACGCTTTCGGTGCCAAGATTAGGGAATATAAAAGGAGAAGAATAGGAAAGATGCCGGCACCCTTCGGGAAATCCAACCAACGGACGGCGAACGGTGAACACATGGTCCAGCCACCAGTCAAAGAAGAAAGTACCTGGCTTTAGGATTATTTCATCATGTGGCTCAATAGAACGTAAGCTTTTAATAATCAGCAGAGTAATCCTCTTAATAGCAACCCGGATGCGCAACCTCTCTGGCTCAATCAAGTGCCAGGTATAAGTTAACAGAATATGATCACTATCAGAACCTGAACAACTATGCTGTTCCAACAATAAATCATATGCGGTCACAGCACCCACAACAACAATTGCAGCAGCAGCATAGACCTTATGATGACAATACTTATGAAGATGATGGTGGTTCACTGACAATGACTGCTCCGTATGACCGCAGTCCCGATTCAGCAAAAAGGAGTTACGCTCAGCGACTTCAACGTCGGATATGTGAATCGGCTGACGGTAATTACAGTTAAAATGCCAGAGCATCCACAATATCGGAGAATCAATTCCCACGAATTACCATCAAGAAAACAATACAATCCCTTCTGATCTTATGGGAAGTTCAGCGAATTCGCTCAATTCAAGGAACACATGTCCAGCACCATCATTCTATCAGTTCATCAAATACGACCAAAGGTAACGCTGCCGACAGAGGCTTCAGTTCCCATCAAGAAACTCGCCCAACGCCGAGCATTGGTTTAGCGGCGTAGATGGGACATATCCCCAACTGCAACAGCATCAGCCAGAGCAATCAAATTGGATTCGAGTCGCAGATGATTCTATGCGGTTGGCGGGATACCTAACATTTCTGGCAGCGGCACAGGCTGGACATACTTAGAAGATGGTGGAATTACAACCCATCACCTTCAACATATTGACGATTACATCGCTCAATGACCATTCATGGATCCACGATCCAACATAGGACTACGTCCAAACTATATAAACTAAACTTACGGATTTACGATCCGACTTGGGACTACGTCCAACGTATTGAAATTTTACATACAAATGGATTCACGATCCAAAGAGAGGACTACGTCAAAGAAGGTCATCGATGACACAGAAGGATCCACGATCCAAGGGGAGGACTACGTCCAAGAAGATCATCGATGACACCAGGGATGTACGATCCAACCAACTATAAACAATAAACAACGACGGCCTTATCACAAGCTACAACGTTAGTAATCAATGGCCAACAGGATCTTCGGTCACACACATACACACACATACACACACACACACACACACACACTGACACTGATAATTGACTAGGAATTGAAACAATAACTAAGTATATTTTATAACAAATGAATTCAATTAATAGTTAGTTCTAGTCAACATAATTAATTATTGCCACCCTACCACTGCACCGTACCGTTTTATGAGCAACACGAGCATTAAGGGCTCTGAGCTCAACGAAATACCAACCGCCACTTCCCACGGCGCTGACACCAGGTGGTGACGCCAACTAAGGAGGACTACTGGATCCATCGTCGCGGCCCGGGAAGATGTTGCAGTTCCGCAACATATACATTCTATCTTATACCAGTCGGAAAATACATGCCACACGGAGCGCCACCTATTGCTGAGTAGACAAAAGCAAAATGGTCTATGCATGTGACGTTTTCTGTGGTACTGTTTTCACACAGCGCTGGTTTTACTGTTTTTGGTGGACAGTTTGTTTTGGAAGTTACTGGTGCGGTGCCGTAGTATATACGGTGCTATGTAATTCGTTATCATCGTTTTTAGTGTCTGGATTGTTTAAAGTGATCATGTTAAGTGGCAATTATTAAATATAGTAAAATAAAGTAACTTATTGTAAATTAAAATAATTACAAGTTTTCTTTTGACACAATCGTTGTGAAAAAATGGATTGCTGTTCCCAAACTAACTAATGGAGTTGGCATTTTGCTGTCACGTCGAGGAGCCTCATCGACGCTGTACAGCGACAGAACTTTGTGGCAGTACTGATAATTATTTGAAAGACAAAGAAAAATTTGAAAAACTTTGTCAATTTTTTTTTTTTTTTTTTTTTTTCTTAAAATTTAACTTACTTAACTTACCTAAACTTATCTACTTTTTTTTTTTTTTTTTTTTTGTATGTAAAATCACTTAGCTTAACTTAACTTAAATCCGCCAAACCCCACGGTATGCTTTCCTTAAAAACCCCCATAACACCCATCTTCCCATAAAATTTCGCCAATGCAATCGCATTCGGCACACAAAAACGCTGCACGCATTTAAGAGATCAAACCCATGATCTTAAATTCCCTGTTAAGAAAACTTACCTTCATGCATCTCTTCGCATACAATTTTCTGTAAGAATTCTTCATGACATTTTTAGGAATTCCATAACTCCCATTGTTTCCCGCCAATGCATTTGCATTTGCCCCAGAAAACATTTCCTTTTCCAAGGACATGTAACGCTTTCAGGCATTATCTGAAATTCCTAAAATGTTCCTTAATGTGCATATTCACCATAAATACCAAACATTCGGCACCCTTTGTCTGAGTTAAAATACTATGTCCGTCAGCTTGTTTTTACAGCTGCAACACTAGCGATTCAATAGACAAACAATCATGCATTTCTTTCGTCGCCACCACGAATTGCCTGGCACACCTAAATGCAAGCAAGGGATACGTTTCGGCAATTAACCCAAGATACGATATACAATTTCCATTGTATAAAGTATCGTATCCCATTAACACCTTTTTACCAACGTCCGTCATAGCGACGTTGCATAAACATGACCCTCATTACGGAGCTAACCATTTGGTCGCCTTTTCCTTTGTTCTCGCCGACTGCCTTTCTCGTTGTTCCACTGCTTTCGAACACGTGCAACAACATCGGATCTGAACGTCCACATACACACAACCATGATCTCAACTACGAGATCCGGTTTTATTGTTCCCACAAGAGAGACTCTACGTTACACTCGTGGTAGATAAAACATATCCTTGGAAAGAATATATTCACACCCTTAAGAGAAAAGTTATTCTCTCTCTTCCTTTTTCCTTAAATTTCCCTTTTTAGCGAAATCATCTCTGCATGAGATGATGATCGCCGAGTCCTTTTCCATCTGCCGACGACAATAGTCGTACGGACTTCCGCGGTCTGTAGCGCTGCAAACACGCGCATATATATATTTCCGAGTCGTGGTTGAGTGTTGAGTACGTTGGCCAGAAAGTGTCACAGCCACCGAATATTCCCCATCGCGGACCAGTTCATTTCAATGAACTTTGCCTTACTGTTAACCGTTCGTGTGTAATTAAAATTATTGTCCTTCAGTGTTTGTTTAAAATTAATTAAAAGTAAAAAAGCCTTTCACTAATAACAGTGACCAATGTTTCCTTTTGTCTTTCCTGTTTCTGTGGATGTTGTGTTGCAGTTTTCGAGCGTTTTCCGTGGAACTTTTGTGTTTCCTCTTGTTGCGACGACGGGTCAATTAATTAATTTATGATGGAGGAGGAAGTGAACTGAGTGTCCGTGTTAGGCACATTACTTCCTCCCCGCAGGTCTCGTGCTCGTGTATCTGTCTCACGAGCCTGTGTTGTATATAGCGGATTTTGCTGCAAACGGTCCGTCTGGTCGTCTCTCGACTCAGGCTCTCGGGTTTTGGTGCACCTCCAAAATGAAACACTACGAGTCTTTCTTGTGACTGCGGCTGTGGTAATTTTATTTATGTAGTTTTTTATTTGGTTTACGTATTTTATGACTACTTAATAGTTTTAAACTCGTTGTTCCAACACACACAATACACAAGCAAATAGTGAAGAACACCGAACGAAAATCGAATAAGAAAATGCATCAGAGTCGTATACCATAGCGATAACATAACAATTCCACATCAGTTGAATGTACTTGAGTTTAAAAATTGAATTCGAAGCCTGATGTGTTACGCATTGGTTCAATTTTTGGTGATTCTAACTGTCATAGCATCAGTTCGAATCACACTTCTTCACTATCATCCCAAGCGCTATAGTGCCATAACTAACCCGACTCGATGCTCTTTCCCATGGTCGCATCGTTCACCTTGAGATCGCTACCCGATCCATCCTAGGCGCAGGCCAAGGGAATGACGATGGGAATTGCAATCTTGCAATATTGTCACCATTCACCTTGAGACGGCAACCTTATGCCTACTCTGGCTGCAGCTTACCCCAAGGCTATGGGAACATTTTGGGCAACAGATCCAGGTGTCAACCGATTCAACCACCGACAAGTCAGCACGTGCGTTTCTGTCTCGTGATCATTACCATCGGATCAATTGTGTAATCCGTTTACAGTATCTTAAGTAAACACAAGATACCCTAATTACACTATCGGTTCGCGCGTCAAGTATTCTGTGGGATTCGAAGTAAATAAATGGATCACCACAAACGCGTCCGAGTGTAGGGCAGTAATATTTATAGGATTCGCGCTGTTGCGGATTTGCACTGGACACAACCAGCGAATTCGCAACTGAATGCTACCCTTGGCATCCAAATAACAAATGTCAGCAAGCAGCTGACATAATCGAATAACTGGTTGTCAAGGAATCAATTATGTTGGTTGTCGAGGGAGAAAAACAATCAAACTGTCATCGAATGAATGACAATATCTCTTGGATTTTAGCTGTTGGCGAAGACAGTCGCAACCATATTTCATCTGGGTATATTAAAAGAATCAGTAAATAAAAGTCACATTTATTAACAGTAAACCAACCACGCTTCATTGAGGGATCCTGGAGGAAGATTATTTCCTGGATTGCTGCTCATAATAGGTATTCTTTTCCTTTCATTCATTTTGCTTCTATCGGCGTTTCAGCACAACAATCGCTTCACGACAGGAGACACCACATTGAACGTGATAGAACTCTTCCCCGACGACATTCCACGGTCGGCAGAAATCAAACTACGTGTTGGCCGCTCAATTGCCAACACGCGCCGTAGTGTGAAAATTGTGTGGAAGTGTACAGTGCGGGAAAACGCATACCCTCTCCTTTCCTTTTGTCTGTTTTTCCTCATTTTCGCACCTATGTTGCGTCCCTCACGCATCGATACTCTCGATTGATTTATAATCTTTGGAGAGTTTTTTGATGTCTGAGTGGCGTAATATTTGTGACGAAAGGGATGTGACCTGTATTTCGTCACGGATCTAGTGGGGCACCTACTACAAGTGCAGTGGTTGGTTTCGCTTATCTATCGGCGGGTCCGACTTGCATCCTTTTCTGAGTCGATATTGGTTTTCTGTGTCGTCATTTCACTGAAACGGGAATTTCACGTCGATCTTCGCAACATCCGTGGCCTAAGATGCAATTTCTCCTCTGTGTCTGCCCACGTCTGTAACCAGAAACCAAATATCCTTGCATTTAGCGAGACTCAGGTAATAACTAATGCGGATATTTTCGATTTTACTATACCCGGTTATAATCTAGTGCCTTTCTTCTTTCCACATCGTGGTCTAGCTACATACATACGAAGTGATATTGTTTATCAGCTTCTGCCACAATATGGGCTCTGCTCCAACTTATATATTATTATTTATTGGCCTGTAGGAACCCTGACGTTCATGACCTCATCGACTCGACTCCGCCATCGTTCGTTGTCCTGTGGACTCTCCTTCCATGCTTGACCATCTGATCCGATCTCCTCAGGGTCAAACATAACATCGTCCTCCCATTGTCAACCCTGTGAGTAGGGCGTTAGAATAAATTCACAGCTAGGCCGGCTTGTCGTAAGAGGCGACTAAAGGCCGAGTGGTAGCCCGGGTCCCAACGCCCTGTGCGCCCGGTGAAATACCACCCCATCAATCTATAAGTACCGTGAAATGGCCGGGAGTAATCCCTGGCTATCTTTCGGAGCTTGGCTGATGGACCGGTTCGAGAAAAGGTTGGTTATGTGGTAGTCGGTCCCAAGGTGAGATACCACCCCGTCACGCTATACATTCCGCGATATCACCGAGAGAAATATTCGACAGTGTTTCGGATGTGTGGCTGATGGCCTGTACTGACACGGAGATAAGTCATAATGGTACCTTCTGATATAAAGAATTCCTGAGGTAAACTAGTGTCCCATTCCGATCTCCGGGGGGGGGACTATGTCAGGGGGAACATCATGCAGACATCATGATAAATAATGGAACTTTAAGAGGTTCGTCATCGCATAACCAGGCTCGCTCGCGAGGCTCTGCCCATGCTCGACTGGTGACGGCATTTTGCAACATCAGGGGCATCGGTTTCACCAATACGAATGTAAACGCCGTCCACCAATATTTGCAAACAACGAAATCTGATATCCTTGCCCTAACTGAGACCCAGGTCGATTCGTCAACTGCTTTGACATATCTTCGTTGCTCAGTATACGACTTACATTCGAGATTCCGTTTTAAGGGTGGAGTCTGCGTCTTCGCGCGGTCCAATCTGGCTTGCCAAAGGATGGAGGCTTTGGAACCCAATAATATGGACATCATATGGTTGGGGGTCGCGATGAGGAATTCCGTTAAATTTTTTTTGTTATCTTAACCGCTCCCCGAATGACGATCGACCGGCGACATTTTTCGAACATCTTTCACACACCGTCGACTGGATACAGATCAACCACTTAGCTTCTGAAATTGTTGTCCTTGGCGATTATAATGTGCACAATTCCGGCTGGTTGATACATTCTAACAGAACCGACGAGGCTGGGGGCTGGCGGAGATGTTTGCTGTAAGCCACAACTTGACTCAACTCGTGGGGGAGCCAACGCGAGTGCCGGATGCCCGAGGCGATTATGCGAACACCCTGGATCTGTTTTTGACATCCGAACCGAGTATTTATATCGTAGAGGTTTCTGCGCCACTGGGAAACTCAGATCTCTGCTTGGTATCTGTCACGCAAGCACTTGCATATCAAGCGAATAAACGGCCTAGGCAGCTTCGACATGTATGTAAGTTGCTAACTGGGACGATTTGCGAGATTCTTCACATCCGTTCCATGGTCCGAGATGTGCTTCGGTAACTCCGATGTTAACGCTTGCGCGGAGTCAGAGATTATTCTTCTGGGGATGGAGATGTATATTCCACATTCCATCAAACGAAGTTCGTCTGATAAACTTTGGTTTGATAAAAAATGCGAACTGATTACAGCGGCAAAAAATAGAGCTTTTAAGCAATGGCGCTCTAATCCCACCGATGTTAACAGAACGAATTTTGTTAGAATCAGAAACGCGTGCAACCAGGCGATTGATACCGCGAAGAAGGCTCACAACAACAGGGTGATCAATAAGCTCCTTCGGTGCCCAACTGGTTCGCGCTCCTTCTGGTCAATGGTAAAAGCTGTTAGCAGTAACTTCGCTTCCTCCTCTTTCCCTCCGTTGGTGATATAGCGTTTGAAATAATAGTGAAGAAGAACGTGTGATTCGAACTGACGCTATGACAGTTCGAATCACCAAAAATTGAACCTAAGCGTTACCCATCAGGCTACTAGCCGATTTTAGAATTTGATTTTTAAACTCGACTATACTCCACTGATGTGAATTGTTATGTCAACGCTTGGTATACGGCTCTGATGTATTTTCTTATTCGATTTTTCGTTCGGTGCTCTTCACTATTTTGCTTGTGAATTGTGTGTGTATCTGTTAGAATTGCCACTGTGACAGACAGCGGGAAGTTAGTCACGAATTCAAAGGATAAAGCTAATGTGTTCGTGAATTTATTTTTCGCGAATTCAAACCTCGATCCCGGCCTTTTGGAGCCACCTGTGATCTCGCCGGTACGGTATTCGATGCGGGATGCGAGATTCCGTCCACGCACTATTCAACGCATTCTAAGTGAACTGGATTGTAGAAAGGCAACCGGCCCGAACGGAATACCAGCAATAGTCCTTAGGAATTGTGCTCCAGAACTATCGCCGGTTCTTGGCAGACTCTTCCGCTTATCTTATGCACGGAGGACATTTTCTGCCTGTTAAAAAATCGCTCGAGTTCAGCCAGTCCCAAAGACGGGGAAAAAGCGTCTCCCACAAAATTACCGTCCGATTGCATTACTGTCTATTTTATCTAAGGTAGTGGAAAAGGTCATCAATACAGAGTTAGTTAAGTATTTGGAGTGCAACGGACTTCTGAATGATCGTCAATACCGATTCCGTGGCAGGCGGTCCACGGGAGACCTTTTGACACTTATAACCGATATATGGGCATCTGCGATTGAACGGCATGGTGAGTCAAGGGCGGTCGCATTGGATATCTCCAAGGCTTTTGACCGCGTCTGGCACGGGGCATTGCTGAGCAAACTTCGTTCATATGGACTGTCCAAACAGCTTTGCAACTGGACGAGGAGCTTTCTCGAGAATCGATCAATCCGGGTTGTTGCGGGCGGCGAGTGCTCGGATCTGTATCCTGTTAATTCGGGGGTGCCGCAAGGTTCTATTTTGCCTTCAACTGTTGTTCTTGTTTCACATAAATGATTTGTTGGAGACAACGGATAACAAGGTGTTCAGTTTTGCGGATGATGGCAAAATGCCATTGGATGATAGTACGCTTGTTTCCTCCTTTTCAAGTGTTCGGCCGATTGGTGCATCTGCGTCGCATCAGCTGAGATGTAGACAGATTGACTCTCTGAACCAGGATCTAGATAGGGTCCTGCAGTGGGGAAGGGCCAATCTCGTGGACTTCAATGCAGCGAAGACACAATATACAACATTCACAAAGAAATGTGGATCATCGGTTCCAAAGATGATGATGAATGGCCGGGCCCTCGAGGCTGGGGAAAATTTGAAAACAAAAGCGTCAAAGCCGTATGCCACAGCACAATAAACATAGCAATTCCATATCAGGCTAAAAAGTTGAGCTTCCGGTTGTATAAATCAAACGGCGTCACGGTCTGTGGGAATGTACCGTGGCATAAACACGTGTCGAGTATCGCCAGGTCAGCCTCAGGAAAACTGAGCTATCTTTTTAGAGCCAAGAAATATTTTACTCCGGCCCAACTTCTCCTATATAAATCCCAAATTAGACCCGTGCTCGAATATTGCTCTCATGTTTGGAGCTCGGCTCCTAAACATACCCTCGACCATACAGAGACGAGCGAACCGCCTGATCGGGGACTCGGCGTTGACGTCGGGACTACAGTCGCTATCACATCGAAGGCGCGTAGCCGACCTCTGTCTGTTTTACAGATATTATCACGGGTACTGTTCTTCGGAGATTCTTGGTATTGTTCCACGCAATTCGGTTTATATGCGCTCCACAAGACAATACGACGGATCGCACCCGTTTGTGGCTCATCTCCCGACGGCGCGAACATCCCTGCATCAGAACTCGTTCCGTTACAGAGCGGGGAATCTGTGGAACTCCCTTCCCACGCGAGTGTTCCCTCCAACTGTTCAAAAAGAACTGCAACAGTTATTTGATGGTATCTCGGGGCGTCCACTCGGCGCTATACCTTCGCCTCTCCCGAAGAAAGTCTAATAAAAGCAACAAAAAAAAATAATCTGATCCCGACTCCAGGGTGCACGCGTCCCCGGACGCCCCGGGGAGCGGAAGCCGAACGACCGGATCGGTGATTGAAATACGACTCAGCGATATACATTTGCTTGGGCTCCTCGATAGTATAGTGGTTAGTATACCCGCCTGTCACCCGGGAGACCGGGGTTCGATTCCCCGTCGGGGAGCCCCTGGCGCAAGACTAATGACCTTGCCCAGACAAAATAAATCATTATGGAAAATTGAACAAGCCTCAGGACTTGCTAAATAAGGCCAAGACCGGTTCCCGGTTGTAGTGCCGATGATGATGATGATGATATACATTTGCTAGTGGCATAATTTGGGCTGGTGGTGAATATCCTCTCGGCTACGATATGTTTTATTTACCACAAGAGAAACGTAAAATCTCTCTTTGTGGAATAGAATACCAGATCTCTTAATGAAGATAATGGTGGTATGGGTGTATGTGTGATCGTGAAGATCACATTGGTTTTTTGAACAAAAAAAAAATGGCCGACCTACGTCAATCATATTTGACATTTGTAAACTAAATTGTAAAAGTTCCAAATAAAGATTTCCATCACTCAAAATCATTTATTTTTATTTAGTAAAAAAGTAATTCAAAAACAAAATAGGATTCATTTTGCGCCACCCTATATAAGATAAAATAATCCACGATTATATTATTAACAAAAAAAAGATTAAGAATTAAGTACTTAAGTATTTTTGCTTACTTCCGACAGCAACGCAGTTATTCTAAAGGACAGAGACATTTCGGGTGAATTGAAAGACATTTGGAATGCTGTACAAGCACAAAGGGATAGAGAACGGGAAGAACAAATGGTGCAGCAAAGGCAACAGCAACAAATCTATAGCACAACTACACAGCAACTTTTTCCCAAAATGTCATTGGATGATCCTGAAAATGATATACAGGGTGACGTGCCTAATAACAGTTCCACTGCCTACAACCCCAATAAAGTAATATATTCTGACTTTGGACCAGACTCCCCGTCTCCCTCATCAGATAACCAAGAAATGACCAATTCGAATGTTGAATCCCCCAACGACAAAAGTGCAATTATACAAGACGATGATGAGAAGCCTACAATTAATAAGACTACAGACACTGAAAAATGTCACCCTGCTGATGTAGCAGATATTACTACTGGCGTAGCAAGCATAGATCTTACAGTTCATCAAGTTAATAATCTAAATAATGTAAAATCATCACCGACGAACGTTGTAAACGGTGGTAAAAACACTCCACAGAAAATCGTCGACACCAATACTGTAACTCAGACTACAGGGACAATAACAACGCCAGTAGCTACGACTTCAACAACGACAAATACATCAACAACAGTTACCAAAACGCAACCAACAGCAGCACCATCGAAAAAGGATAAATTAAGTGGCTTCCTTCCCAATGGTTGTATATTCCCTCGATTTAAAAACAGCAAACATAAAGACAAAGATAAGGAGAAAGATAAAGACAATCCAAAAGCTACCTCAAAAGATAAGGAGAAGAATTTGCTACATGTCCTCAAGAAGAACAGGGACAAACATGAAGATTCTGCTAAAACCCAATACGAGAAAAACTGCCTCAACCTCGAAACTGAAGTCGAAAAGCTAGACCTTAATAAAATCGAGACTCCCAGTAACAATGACAATATATTTATGAAGTTAAAAGTAGCAACATCGGCTGCCAAATAAGAAGCAATAAGTGTTTTATATTTTCAACTTTTCGTTGTCAATTTATAAACACAGCCATCGTCACCAACTCACCAATCATTCTAGGTATATGTACTAAACACTGTCTCTTTGCATTTCTAGATAACTCATGTTTCATTTAAATAAGCCTTTTGAAACGCTAAGACATGATTAACGTGCCATAAGAGATAAACAAACAAACCGGCGATTCGTAGATATTTTAAAACGCAGCACAAAGCCAGGAGAAGAAAACAAACGCACAATCTGCACAGGTGAACACACACAAACCACTTAAACTTACATAACATGTGTTGTCATATTATTATAATTAGTTAGGTAAAAAGGACTCTCCAGAATTCTAATCTTCCATAGAACCAATATAAGGATTTTCAATAAGCGTGATAGGATTTATTTAAAAAACTACCTTGCCGACCCCAAACAACACTGCTGTCCGTTTTCACTTAATATGAAAATCTATTGTTATTATTTTTATTATATCACATGTTATTCTCATAACGTCTTAAGACTAAGGCTTCGGCAGTTTGAATGTGTAAGAGCAGCTAATTTTTTTTTTAAGAAAACCTATTATTTGGAGAAAACCCTATTCCTGTTTTTCACAAATTATTTCATTGTGTTAACACTATTGATGTAGGACATTCAGGGTGGAATTTCCATTACAAATTTCGTTATTGCCCAAAACTAAAAGTTATAATGTCTTAAAAAATTCAGTAGCGATAGACAATTTCAATTTATAAGTACCACACTTTTGTTTTGCATAGTCAGTGTTTACTTGATGAATTCAAGTTCAGTAAGTTCGGCGTTCGTGCTGACCAATAAATAAATAGATAGATTAAACCACATTTAATTTGGATTAATGAAGTGCGTACTCTGTTCATAAAACTGCTTCAACATCAAATGTATATCCTAAAAAAGCGAACTGTGTAAAACACATCTGTGAAAAGGATTATTTCAAATTGTCCAGGAATAATAGAGAGGTACTTTCGTTGCCAGCTCAATGGCTGAGTTGGTAAGGAGGTTCTGTCTCGCGTTGGATTGTGCAAGCCTAGGTTCAACTGACGACTCATGCTAGTGTGCAATTCGACACAATTACTGAGTGGTAGGTTGGGACCCACAGCACAGTTGGCCGGTGAAATACCACCCACACAAGCTATCGGCTCAGTGAAATGGTGTGGAGAAATCCTTGACCATCTTCCCAAGCTTGACTGGTGGACCCGGTGGAGCAAAAATAGCATCTCAGAGCGCTGACTCAGCGCTATAGGTCCGCCTTTCCTGGGAGACGTAAAAAATACCCTAACACGCTTATTGGTTAAACCTTTTGCATATTGTAAGAAATCACCCCTAAAATCCTTGAACTGATTTTTTTTTCTAAGTTTCAGTTGTAAAAAAACGGTTGTGATTATTTCCGAAGACCGTTCCTATCAATTGGTTGTCTTACCTTTAAGTTTATTTCTATTATTAAAACTGTCATATTCCTTACTCACCTTGAATCTATACCTTAAACATTTATGGACAGACTTCTACTTTAATTGAATACACAGCGAGTTATTCATTTTTAATTATCATAAATTACTCCTCTGTTTTTGATTGATCTTTGTAGAAAAAGCTGTAGCCAACTGTTTCTAAGATAGTATTGAACTTATTTGTGGAAAATTTACAATTCGAAAAAGCTCCAATTCAAGGATCTCGATTATTATTATTATTATTATTTATTGGCCTGTAGGAACCCGGAAGTTCATGACCTCACCGACTCTGCTCCGCCATTGTTCCCTGTCCTGTGCGCTCTCCTTCCACGTTCGACGGTCCGATCCGATCTCCTCGAGGTCCAATATAACATTGTCCTCCCATCTCCGTCGCGGCCGTCCTGTCGGTCTCTTTCCCGTTAGTTTACCGTCAAGAATTCTATGCACGGTCCTATCATCGCCCATTCGCGCTACGTGTCCGGCCCATCTTAATCTTCGCGACTTGATCACTCTCACCATTGTAGGTTTGCGGTATAGCTCTTCCAATTCGTGGTTGTGGAGTTTCCTCCATTGTCTTGACTCCTCGTCATATTTACCGCCAAATATACCCCATAAACCTTTATTCTCGAATACGCGGAATTTGTTCTCTTCCCGTTTTGTGAGACCCCATGTTTCGCATCCGTATAGAGCAATCAGTATGATTATGGTTCTATAGATACGGAGCTTTATGTTACGTGACAGCAGTTTGGATGTCAGCAGTTTACCAACTAGCGTTGACAGAATGCAGTCTTTTGTTAATTTCCTTCGACATTTCGTTACTGGCCGTCAGTATCGTTCCCAGATATTTAAATTCTTTAACTTTTTCAAATATCTTGCCTCTGACGTTTATATGTGTTCTCTGAGGTCCACCTGCTCTCGCCGTAATCATGTATTTTGTTTTGTTTTCATTTATTTCTAGGCCCACCTCTACTGCTGCTTGCATGATGATTTCAAATTTTTACTTACAGTTTCGAGATTATCGCCCAGAACGGCGATGTCATCCACATACGCGAGTACTTGTATGACCCCGTTCAGGGATGATCCGGCCGTGTTGTTGTCTTGTACCTTTCTGATAACATACTCGAAGACAAGGTTAAAAAGACATGGTGAGAGGCCATCCCCCTGTTTTAGTTCGTCCCGGATTTTAAATGGTTCTGAGAGGTGGTTTTCTATTCTAACTCGCCACTTGTTTTCGTCCATGCAGATTTGAATGAGGCCGAGATAATTTTTCGGGATTCCCAGCTCAACTACAATATGGCAGAGTCTTTGCCTTGCGACTGAGTCGTAGGCTTTTTTGAAGTCAACGAACAGTTGGTGAACCGTCTCCCCGTATTCCCACTTCTTTTCCAGCAGTTGTGTTATTGTGAACATCTGGTTGCTTGTTGACCGGTTCCGACGGAATCCGCATTGGCAGTCTCCCAATATTTCTTCTGCGTACGGTGTGATTCTTGCCAGGATGACATTTGTTAATATTTTGTATGTGGCTGGGAGCAATGATATTCCTCTGAAATTTTCGCAGTCAGATCTGTCACCTTTTTTGAAAATGCGGACAACTATTGAGGTTTTCCTTTCTTCCGGAGTGACTTCCTTATCCCATGTTGTTTTAACCAGTTGGTGGATCTTTCGAGCGGTTGCCTCTCCTCCATGATTCATAAGCTCTGTCGGTATGCAGTCGACTCCGGGAGCCTTGTTGTTTTTCAATCGATTTATTGCGTCTACAACTTCGTTGAAAGAGGGCTCTGGGATCTACGGGTCGGCTGTATGTACGTCTGGGGTGTTTATTTGTGGTTGATGGGTGCGCACATTGAGCAGGTTTTGTGTCTAAGGATAGGGTTAGTTCAAATGACTCTAACCACTTGGATGTAGGTATGGTGGGATAGAAATCATACAAGATCAGTAGGTCCTGAGCGCGGTAGTAAACGTAAATTACGTCTCTGTCGTCTGATAATCTGCGTTTAACTCAATTAAAGTGCAAGATTCTTCGCCTTCTATACCACTTTGCACAAGACAATCGTCTCTGTGTGCCATTGTCCTGCAACCAGCTTCTCTCTGTGCTGCTGTCGTGTGGATAGAGTTGTGGCGTTTCTAACAGATACACACACAGTACACAAGCAAATAGTGAAGAACAATACCGAACGAAAATCGAATAAGCAAAAGCATCAAAGCCATATGCCACAGCACAATAAACATAGCAATTCCATATCAGGCTAAAGAGTTGAGCTTCCGGTTGTATAAATCAAACGGCACCACGGTCTGTGGGAATGTATCGTGGCATAAACACTGAAAAACTGAGCTATCTTTTTAGAGCCAAGAAATATTTTACTCCGGCCCAACTTCTTCTCCTGTATAAATCCCAAATTAGACCCACGCTCGAATATTGCTCTCATGTTTGGAACTCGGCTCCTAAACATACCCTCAACCTACTTCAGAGCATATACTGACGAGCGATCCGCCTGATCGGGGACTCGTCGCTGACGTCGGGACTACAGCCACTATCACATCGAAGGCGCGTAGCCGACCTCTGTCTGTTTTACAGATATTATCACGGGTACTGTTCTTCGGCGATTCGTGATATTGTTCAGCGCAATTCGGTTTATATGCGCTCCACAAGACAATCCGAAGGATCGCACCAGTTTGCGGTTCATCTCCCGACGGCACGATCATCCCTGCATCAGAACTCGTTCCGTTACAGAGCGGGGAATCTGTGGAACTCCCTTCCCACACGAGTGTTCCCGGAGCGTTACGACCTGCAACTGTTCAAAAAAAACTGCAACAGTTATTTGTTGGCCTCTCGGGGCCCCGGCTCGGCGCTATAGGTTCGCCTCTCCCGAGAAAACTATATTTAAAAAACAATACTGAGGAAAACCGGAAAAGTTTCAAGAGAGCTAGAAGTGACTGCAATGCACATATTCTACGCGCAAAGTTCTTGCATGACCAGAGAGTGAAACAAAAAATACTACCCTCTCCCGCAGGTAGTGGAAACTTCTGGGCATTCGTGAAATACATTCAAAACTCGATCTCGATCATTCCATCGCTTATAGTCGATGACAGACCAGTCACCGCTGGAATAGAGAATGCGTTTATACTTGCTGCACATTTTGCAGCGAACTCAACACTGCCTGATACCACATCAGTTCTGCCTCAACTTGAGCATAAACAGCCTACCATAAGCCAGATTCACTTCCGAACGCGTACTGTTTACCACACACGCGAGTGTTCCCGGAGCGTTACAACCTGCAACTGTTCAAAAGGAACTGCAACAGTTGTTTGATGGTATCTCGGGGCGCCCACTCGGCGCTATAGGTTCGCCTCTCCCGAGAGAAGCTTAATAAAAAAAAAAAAAAATCTTCTATCCGAGAAATAGTTTGCTAATATACGCACCAAGTAGGGCGAGGCTTGTAGATCGCCCAACGCTTCTAGAATCCCATGCTAGTCCACCGAGTTAAATGCATTTTAAACATCTAGTGTCACCACGGCGCAATATTTCTTCGAACCTCGTAGACATCGTGCTCCAGCTATCGCATTGCGAGCGATGCTGACACTACAGCTAGTGATTGCCTTACCGGTTGGTTTACCTTTCCGGAACTCATACTGCGATTCAGAGAGCCCCGATGTCCCCTCAGTGAATTGTTCCAGCCAATTACTCGCTCAAGCAGTTTTCCTGTTGTGTCCAGCACGCACAACGGGCGATAAGACAACGGTGCCTCTGGATTCTTGACTCCTTTTGGTATAAGCACAATTTTCTCCATCGTTGAGGAAAATGTCCTGTTTAGAGACAGGACGTGAAGACTCTGCTGAGGACTTCCGGCTTTTTTGTTAAAGCAGTCTTCAATACAGCGTTGGGAATACCATCCAGTCCCGAGGACTTGCTTTTTTTAACAACCCTTACAGCCAAGAGTTGAGTTTATTGCCTCTTAATCGGTTACATATTTAAGGAATAGCAAGAAACTGTTAAAAATGCAAATGCCTTCACCAACACCTCTCTACAGGCATCCCTTCAATACTGGACAATACCTTGAAGCGCTAGAAAAGAATCCACGTGAAGCGTCATCTGGACTCACAAAAGTATTTAAGTTATATAGTTAATTATTACTATTTATTGGCCTATAGGAACCCGGAAGCGCATGGCCTCACTGACTCGGCTGCGGCAGCGCTCCCTGTCTTGTGCAATCTCCTTTCACGTTTGACCATCTGATTCGATCTTCTCAGGGTCAAACCTAACATTGTCCTCCCATCTCCGTCGCGGCCGTCCTACCGGTCTCTTTCCCATTGGTCTACCGTCAAGAATTTTACGCACGGTCATATCGTTGCTCATTCGCGCTACATGCGTATTCTGACCATCTTTATTTCTTGCTCGGAGACCCTTAGGTTGTCGATCGTTCTTACTTCGATCGACATTTTTGTCCTTCCTGTGGGCTCCTTTGAACTTAACTCGAACCCTCTCCATGACGTTTTGTCCACCGACTGTCTCCAATTTTTGAGGGCTTCTCGTCTGCTTTTCTTATTTGAATTGAGTTTCTGTCCTTCTTCTGGGTCCCTTTGAGCTATACTCGAACTCCGCGAAACGCCCTTTTTGATACCGTTTCTACCAACTCTCTTCGGGATGAGCGCTTCTCGTCCACCTTGTAAACCGATCTTACTGGTAATTGCTGAATCCAATAGCGAGATTATAGATCTGTTATATTTATTATGAACCTTGCCTTGAAAGGGACTTACTTGTGAACTGCCGAACCGCTGGTTGGTCGGCGTTTACCGCTATGCTTGGTGCAGGGGTTGTTGAATTCTTGAAGCCCCTGTGTCTTCACTTTTATTTTTATAATTATTCACGTTCGGGACTATTGTTTCTATATTATACACGTTCGCGTTTTTATATATTGTTCGGCGAGTTTTATTCATTTCGCGGCGAACTTTTTAACTCACTGAAAAACTTCTGTCAAAGTTTAACTCATTTTTTTTTTTTTTTTTTTTCGTCGCCAACTTTTTATTTTAATTATTACCAAGCAGTTTTTTTTATGTTTTCTACTTGTTGTTCTGATTATTATTATTATTTATCAAGATAGATAGATAAATATATATATATATATATATATATATAGAGAGAGAGAGAGAGAGAGAGAGAAGGCGTGTGAGACCTAACAGATCCCTCGTCCAGAAGAGCTAACATCCGAGTTGATCATGTCGATCCGAAAGATATATATATATATATATATATATATATATATATATATATATATATATATATATATATATATATATATATATATAGAGAGAGAGAGAGAGAGAGAGAGAGAGTTGATCATGTCGATCCGAAAGGATCGATAGGTATTATTTTAAAGGACACTTCACCGCCGCCGGTGGTGCGCACGGAAATAACAACTTCCCCTCTCGGCTCCTTTGTCACGTACTTCATCAGTCTACTGGTGTATCGAAACGTGCCGCAGTGTTGCTTTGCTTCATTTCCCTGCCCCGTCATCGGTGGAGGATAGTGTCGTCATCATCATCGGCACTACAGCCGGGAACCGATCTTGGCCTTATTTAGCAAGTCCTGAGGCTTGTTAAATTTTCCATAATGATTTGTTTTTTCCGGGCAAGGTTATTAGTTTTGCGCCAGTGGCTCCCCGACGGGGAATCGAACCCCGGTCTCCCACGTGACAGGCGTGTATACTAACCACTATACTATCGAGGAGCCTAGGAGGATAGTGTGATGCCACCTTAAACGTGTTGGCGCCTTGCAGCATGACCTTATACATGAGTGGTCTGAAAAGTGGAAGAGGAGTGCGTGTGGTTAGATTTAGGGAGAAGAGCATAAGTATAACTTGGCTTGGTGTGGGATTTTTTGGACCGAGTTGTGATTGGGACGTTGGGTGCAATGGAGAGTTAAGGAGGCGAAGTAGGAATGTGGACTGATTTAGGAGGGGACGTACGGTTATTATCAAGTAGTATAGATTTAGATAGAGAAGGCAGGTGTTTAGTTCATTTGTTGGAGTTGCTATTGTACGTGGGTGATCTGAAAAGGTTGGATGAGTAGACCAAGTTTTGGATGTTCTTCACAAATGCCCAGAAGTTTCTACTACCAGTGGGAGAGTGTAGTATTTGTTGCCTTATTCTCTGGTCATGCAAAAACTTTGCGCCTTGAATATACGCATTACAGTAATTTCTATCTCTCTTAAATCTTTTCCGGTTTTCCTCAATACTGTTTGATTTATGCAACCGGGCGCTCAACTCTTTAGCCTTAATGGCTTCTCTACACCCGGAATCGAACCACATTCTTCTCTTGGCTTTGATACTCTTTACTCTGTGTGAATGCCAAGCAGAATCGTGTCTGTCAATGTGTCCGCTATAAAGTCAACATCGTTATTGATAAAAAATAACGACCAATTTAACCTCCCAAAGAAGTCGTTCAGACCTTCCCAGTTGGCTTTCTCATAGAGCCATGTTCTTCTTTTAGGAATTTTCTCGTTAGCGTTGCTATTGGTTAGAGAAAATTTAGCTGACACGACACAGTGCTCTGAAGTGCCCAAGGGCGAATAAACTACAATTGTGTATTTGTTTGGGTGGGAGGTGAGAAACAGGTCCAGTGTGTTGGCGGAATGATCATCTATATCTGGTATCCGTGTTGTCTCATTGGCGGTTGAGTTAAACTACAAGGGTGGCCTGAAAAGTTTCCGACCTCAATGTGAAGATAGCACTACTCGTCGCTAGTGAATGTGTGGCGTGTCTAATAGATACACACACAATACACAAGCAAATAGTGAAGAACACCGAACAAACGAAAATCGAATAAGAATATGCATCAGAGCCGTATACCATAGCGAATAACATACCAATTCACATTAGTTGAATATATTTGAGTTTAAAAATCGAATTCTAAACACGGCCAGTAGCCTGATATGTTACCATTGGTTCAATTTTTGGTGATTCTAACTGTCATAGCGTCAGTTCGAATCACACGTTCTTCACTATCATCCCAAACGCTATAAATGTAGTTGTGCATCTTTTGACAGTTACTCACCAAAATGTCAGCCATATTGGACGCGTAGTTTTATTTGACAGTCATTTGAATGAGTCGATGTTTTTTGGAGCCGATTCTCCTTTTGCAGCCCACTGTTTTGACTGTATTTTTGTTTCGGGCGTATAATGGTGTATCCAAGTTTCATCGACAGTAATTAATCGGCAACAAAACTCGGATTTATTGCACCTAAACTGCGCCAACAGAGTGCGTTGGAAATGTTCACTCGAACACGTTTTTGGTCTAACTTGAGCAAACGTGGCGCCCAACACGCGGACAGCTTTCTCATGTCTAAATCTTGATTTAATATGTGACAAACACACGGAAACTCTTCAGCCCACCCTCGTATGTTGGTGGCGACGGCATTTGAAACGGAGCCTAGCCATCTTCGCCATCACTCATTTTCTGCTAGTGCTGGCCTGCTTGAACGTTCAAAATTCCAATAACCTTACGCACCTTGTTCTACTTCGAATCTGTGGGGCTTCATTTTCCTTTTTATGTTGTGCGCTGAGTTGCCCTCAAAATTTCCAGGATATTTAGTCGTATATACAATGAGTCTTTGATTGATTGAAGGCGGAACCCCCAATTTTTATTTAGCTTAATGCAAGCTTAAAATTAACTTAACATCAAACCTTACAGACTATCTTAAAATCTAGAGTAGTGGTTAAGACATTATTCAATTATTCAATCGAAAAAAAGGAGAAGAAAACTAGGAAGTTGAAGATTACTGGGCGATAGGGGAGGTAGGAGGCCCGGGAAGAGCGAGTGTATGTGGGGGTGGTAAACGCGGCCTTTGTGCGACAGTGGAGGGCATGTGTACGGACTGAGACAGGGGCGGGGGTTAGTGAGCAGGGGGTGTGTGGGAAGGTGTAGGAGAGAACTAGTTTGAGGGGGGGGAGAGGAGTGGATTGCATGGTACAGGGGTTATTGGAGAGAGGGGGTGGATTTAGGACGGGTTTATTCTGAGACGTCGTTTAAGAGCGGGAGTAGAGATGTTGAAATCGAAGGAGGTGGGGAAACAGTTGGCCTGTCGTAGCATACGCGAGATGGGTTCGTTAGCGCCGTAAGAAGTGTGATGAGCGGGCACGTAAAACAGTCGAGGGTTACGTACGTTACGGGGGCTTGTATGCAATGTTAAAGTGGAGAGCAAGCTTGGCCAATTGGTTGAGGCAGACAGAAGGCGATGGACAAAGATGATGTCGGCACGGATTCTGCGCTCTTCAAGTGTGTTTAGATTGATAAGAGGGAGCCGGCTTGTATATGGTGGTAGAAACAGCGGATTTTCCCAGTTTAGTCCGCGGAGGGCAAAGCGCAAGAAACGACGTTGAACACCCTCCGTGATGGTTTTCACCACAGAAAATTTTATATTTATGTATTTAAAATACGTGGCTGCGCCACTTGTGATATATATCATCATCATCATCGGCACTACAATCGGGAACCGGTCTTGGCCTTATTTAGCAAGTCCTGAGGCTTGTTAAATTTTCCATAATGATTTATTTTGTCTGGGCAAGGTCATTAGTCTTGCGCCAGGGGCTCCCCGACGGGGAATCGAACCCCGGTCTCCCGGGTGACAGGCGGGTATACTAACCACTATACTATCGAGAACCCCTTGTGATATATATAGCCATAGAAAATTGGATATTTGAATACAAAATTGGTTACCTGCTTTTCCTGCCGTTTTCTGTTGTTTTCTGGGGAGAGCTGAAGGTCCGTGCAGCAGCTTTCTATCCGATTCAATCTGGACAATTTGGTCATCAATTAAATAAATCCTTCTCCAGCTCTTTGGATTCCTCTTCTTCTTCAAAGGCTGCTCCACCACCTGTGGTTCTTCTTCCTCCTGTTTACGAACACGAATGTGTCTTTGACGGATTAAAACACGAACATGATGGATAGATTTGGCCAGTCCAAATTTAAACACTTGCGTCGGCAAACGGCGCTCCAAGAAAAAAAACGAGCTTTTTTTTTCTTTTTTCTATACGTTTAATTTCCGAACTTTTTATGTTGACAATCTTTTTCTTTTTCAAAAATGTCACTACTTGTTCAAAAAAACGGGACAATTTTTCTTCTGCCTTTCTACCCTTTTGCTGGCTGCAACTGAACTCGTAGCCGGCCTCTGCACTCAAAAAACAGTATCGAGCAAGCAAAAACAAATCAAACGGAATCAAAATATCTTGCTGTTCCTTTCTTTCCCTCTCCATCAGCATCCACTCCAAAAACAGATATCTAACTTTCACACGATCCACACTCGAACAGGAGTATGTTCGCACATTCAACATGTGGATCGTGTGTTTCTCTCACCACCTTACCATCCAATATTAAATTATATTAAAAATCAATTAAATGATGGGGGTGGCGGAAACCGCACGTAACACCTCAATCCTGCGAATGTGAGTCACTTTATACGGGGACCAGACCTGACTAGCGTATTCGAGTAGTGGCCGGACAAAAGTTGTGTAGAGTGATCGGGTGACATAGGGGTTAAGGAATTCATTCGACCAGCGTTTGACAAACCCAAGGGCGGCGTAGGCCTTGAGGATTATGTAATCAATATGTGCGGTCAATTTGAGCTCCTTGTCGCATAGGACGCCCAGATCGGGAATCAATTCAACCAAAGTTATCGGTTGGTTCAGTAAGAGATAGGAGCGTGGGTGAGTGGGGGAACTCTTCCGAGAGAAGGTGATTGTATGACATTTGGCGATATTCATTTCTAGGCAATTATTTTGGCACCAAGTCGAGAAGCTGTCAAGATCCGATTGGAGAAGTGAGGAGTTCAGGGGAGAGCGGATTGTCTTGAAAATTTTGGAATCATCCGCGTAAAGCGAGATGAAGGAGTGAGTAATGCAAGAGCCTATGTCGTTTATGGTTAGGATAAATAGGAGAGGGCCGAGATGACTGCCTGTTAGATTCCTTATCCATGGGACTTCATTTTCCTTTTTAAGTTGTGCGCTGAGTTGGCATCAAAATTTCCAGGATATTTAGTCGTATCTACAATGAGTTTTAGATTGCTTATCCGTGGGACTTCGTTTTCCTTTTTAAGTTATGCACTGAGTTGGGATCCAAATTCCTAGGATACTTACTCGTATCTACACTGAGGCTTAGATTCCTTACCGAAAACCTCAGTTCGGAATCCATATTCGTCCTGGCTACATCTATTTCTTTAGTCTCGGTGTACCCATTTTCACCACTTTGCTCGTACTCGCCAATGACATTCTATAGTATGCCTTTCTCATCATTTTCATTGACGTTATTATCACCGGTGTGTTCATTCAACACTTTTAATACTTCTGAGTGTTGCGCTCCGCGAAGTCTTGGGTGTTCTAAACAATTCCTCCAGCGATGCGCTACAATTCCACAGGTTTCACTGACTTCAGTGCGCGTCATTACCTTTGGGATATTCCTCGACTGAAGCGCATTGTCTTTATTAATTAGAGTGAGACCCTTCTAGCCTTAATCCATGGGAACTCTCTTTTTTCATTCACATTCAGAAACAAAAAAAACACAATCATTGTAGTTTAAAAATCTATTCTTACTTTAGAAGAATTTACAAGAGATCTCAAGACATGTCACCTACAAGACTGATCATTTTCCATTTCATTTCCCTATTCGATTAATGAATCAAACGCAATCGACTACGGAAATTCTCCTATACGTTTATTTTTCTAATATCATAAATTCTTTTGTCCATCATCCTTTTCTTCATTGTCAAACCTTTGCTTCTTACGCGACGGCATCAGTATTTAATTATAAATTATTTGCTGAAAGCACCATGTTTGATTTTTATATAGCGAATAACATTCTGGGTGTTCACTTATTTTAGAATAACAATGCTGTTGGCATAAACTAATGATTTTCCATATCAAAATATACGAATTAATTTAAACAAATTATGCATGAGCTGCTATTGTGTACTATTTATTATGATTGACGATCAGACTGGTCTCAATATTAGTTTAAGCTTCACTAACTTTTAATTATTTATCTTGATTTAGATAGTGATTATGTGTTTGAAATATTTTAGTCAATTATTTACATGCATACGTATCTATATGCACGATAACTTCAATGATCTTTGTTTTGCTGCTATTAGCAAATTAAATTATACTATAATTAGCAAGCACACTCACTATGGAATAATGGCATTTGAATATAACACGCAACAAGAGGACTCCCTTAAAATACCAGAAAAACATAGTTTTAAAACAAAAATAATAGATAAGTACAACTTTTAATATACAAATTCTTTATAATTAAATTGTAACTGAAAAAGAAGAACACAACAGAAACCGATCAAATAAAAATTCAGTCATATAAATTCATTCACATGGACTCGTATGTGTATATAAGTATTATATATCACAAAAGGCAATAAGCGAAAGCAAAAAAAAAAAAAAATGCACATGTTGAACAAAGTTTGTTTTGTTTTCTATTTTCTTTTGAATCGCAATTGATATAATTAACATAACGAGTAGATTAGGAAAACAAATATTGGTTGCACAATCAATCAAGCAGAACCGAAACTTTAAACATATTTATAAAACAATAATTTATTAGAGATATAAGAAAGGAAGCAACAAAGTGGAAACACAAGTATATTATATAAAAATATATATATTGGCAAAAAAAATGCACAAATAGATACAAGATTGCTATTTGAATGAACTTAGACTAAGTACATATTTTATTTAAAATTATACAGTTTTTATATTATATATAAAAATAAATTGAAAGCTGCGATTTTCCACGAATGATTATTGTCTTTTATATTTATTTAAGGCCACTAATGTGTTATCTAAAAATATTCTTTTTTGTTCTCATTTTTGATAAGCTGTGCTTTCAAGAATAAATTTGTATTGCTGTTGATGGTTGGAAAAGATCCAAAGACAATATCATCAATGCTGAGGGCTTGTATCGTCCATTGTACAATTTCGTGAATTTATACACAGTCACCACACGTTGAGATTTCAATTTCGATACAATATCAATTTCAGGGACATTTATCAGGCAAGGAGCATCAACAATTATTTTCGAAGGCTTAATTTAGGATGAAGTCTGATGTTGAGAAACAAATCGTATGGATTGAATAAATCTGTCAGCTCTTTCCTGATTTTTAGGTAAAATTAGTAACGGTTCATCTCTATTACTACTACTACTACTATTTATTGGTCTGTAGGAAACCGGAAGTTCATGACCTCACCGACTCGACTCCGCCATCGTTCTCTGTCCTGTGCACTCTCCTTCCAAGTTTGACCATCTTATCCGATCTCCTCAAAGTCAAACCTTACATTGTCCTCCCATCTCTGTCGCTGCCGTCCTGTCGGTCTCTTTCCCGTCAAGAATTCTACGCACGGTCCTGTGGGGGTTCTCTATATCACATTTAGAACCAACCCACAATTCCTACCTAATTTCGACCGCTAACAGCGCGTCACCATAACCCAAATCTGCAATCCATTCGCAAAAATGCAAAGAACACACCCCACACCTGCAACAGCACCCATCCCCAAGTCTGCAAACGCATACACCCCCAAACTTGCAAAGAATCCATTTCCCAATCTGCAATAAAATGCATTTTCACACTTACAACCGAATATTAATCATCTCCCTCATCTACACCAAACCGCATACATTTTTCCCAAAAACCACTTCGGTTAATTTCCTACTTAAATTATATTTCTCGCTTGCAACCAAGCAGCTCTAATTTCCCCCGAAAATCATCCCGGCTCACTTCCTGCTTAAACCATTTTCTCGCTTGTAGCCAAGCAACATTTACTTTCCCCGAAAACCATTTCGACACCCATTCCAACTAAACCGATGGAAACAACACCAATTCTCCTTACTGATAAGTCACCAGCACGATGCGTTGCATTCCCACGAAACAACCATCGCAACGACCAAGACCCATATTCCTTTGTCTAACCGACAACTCATGCTCATACTTGGTCGTGTTTCCAAAACCGATTTCTCCGTATACATAGCGACAGAGGAACTCAATTCAGCCTGTACGGCAGTAATTCGCTGGAACTAAATCCCCTATGCACGCATACCAGGGTTGCCTTTTATATTTCGGGATTAGAGAACAAAAACAAATATTGATCATCGAAAATCACTTTATTGTTTTTCAAAATATTCCCCATGAAGATCTATACACGTTTGCATGCGTTTGAACCAATTGTCGAAGCACTTTTGCCACTCTGATTGAGGTATCTCCAACACATGCATTCTGAATGCAGCAACCGCTTCTTCAGGTGTCGAAAAACGTTGACCTCTCAGTTTGTTTTTTACGTACGGGAATAAAAATAAGTCATTCGGTGCCAAGTCAGGACTATACGGCGGTTGACCCATCAAATCGATGTTTTGCTCAAAAATGCAGTTGTCGCAGCCGATGTGTGAGAGCTCGCATTGTCGTGGTGAAGAGTGATCCGTCTTCGGCGGTTGGTTTTCCTGATTTCTTGGAAGACAACTGGCAAACAAATGGTTGTGTACCACTCAGAATTGACTGTTCTGCGTTGTTCTAGTGGTACGGTTGCGACATGTCCAGTTTTTCCGAAAAAACAGGCGACCAGTTGCTTGGAAGTGCTTCGTGCGCGAACAACTTTTGTTGGATTTGGCTCATCTTGAAACACCCAGACAGTCGACTGCTGTTTACTTTCGGGCTCATACGCGTAAATCCACGATGCATCACCTGTCACGATGTCATAGACGTGTTTCGAAGCACCGCGACCGTATTTTTTGAGCATTTCTTTCGACCAATTGACACGAGCCTTTTTTTGGGCGATTGACAAATTGTGTGGGGTCCAACGCGAACAAATTTTTTTGACAGGCAAATGTTTATGCAATATTGAATGTATGCTGGTCCCACTAACACCTAAGGTTGTCTCAATCTCACGATAGGTCACATGACGATCTTCCAATATCAGTTCGCGCACAGCATCAATGGTTTTCGGAACAACAACTGATTTTGGACGACCTTCACGAAATTCATCTTGGAGTGAACTACGACCACGATTGAATTCACCATACCATCGATAAACACTGGTCCTTGGTGGAGCTTCATCGCCAAAAATTGAATTAAGTTCATCCATGCACTGTTGCTGAGTTAATCCACGCCGAAAGTTGTAAAAAATAATCGCACGAAAATGTTGACGATTTAATTCCATTTTTGGTCCGAGATGAATCTTTTAAGTTACTGTAAACAACACAAATAGCGCTCGTATGTCAAAACGTTCTGAGTGCGTATAACCTCAAAAATGTCCAACTTTACGACAGAGCTGTCAATTGCCGGATTGCAACACTAGGGTTGCCAAATCCCGAAACATAAGAGGCAACCCTCGTAGCAACCCTTTTCAAGTTCCTAGTAAGTGGCAGTGAGTTTATTTGGCTATGACTCCACTGCCACGACGCGATGAACGATTTCTTGCTTTCGATCAGTCGGTCGAGATTCATCCGCCGAACGGTGCGCAACACCAAGTCGAGTCACAACCACCACCGTGCGCACATCGCTCTTCCGTCCCCCCAGTCAGAATTCATCATCTGAAGTGGGCGCACGCATTGGAGTCAGGCTTTACACCAGAGTGACGCCAAGCGCGTTGTGAGTGTCGCATTTTTCCTATAGTGCGGTACACAAAAACCATATGCAATAGTTCTTTTGGTTGTAAATGACATTAAGTATCCTAACTGACGTTACCGAGACATATAGCGCGGTGTACAACTACCATAAGCAATAGACCCTCTGATGGAAAGTAACATTAAGCTCGTACGGAAGTGTCCAATAGTTATTTTGTAAAAACCGAATTAACCCTACAACATAATAAAAGACCAATAGTGAACAATGAATGAATTTCGAACTACAACTCCAGTGCTTTATTTTCATTCCCCGTGGGTGAACGATCTTCTGTGAACAATTTCGACGGAGCAACGTTGGGGTGTTAGTGAACCTAGTGTCATACGCCGATATTAATACTTCCTTACACCGCAGTCCTATCGTTGCCCATTCGCGCCACGTGACCGGCCCATCTTAATCTTCGCGACTTGATTACTCTCACTATTGTAGGTTTGCGGTATAGCTTTTCCAATTCGTGGTTATGGAGTTTCCTCCATTGTCCTGCCTCCTCGTCATATTTACCTCCAAAGATACCCCTCATATTTTTATTTTCGAATGCGCGGAATTTGTTTTCTTCCCGTTTTGTGAGAGCCCATGTTTCGCATCCATATAGAACAATCGGCATGATTATGGTTCTATAGACACGGATCTTTATGTTACGTGATAGCAGTCTGGATTTCAGCAGTTTACTGACTGCGTTCCAACTCGCGTTGCCGGAATGCAGTCTCTTGTTAATTTCCTTCGACATTTCGTTACTGGCCGTCAGTATCGTTCCCAGATATTTAAATTCTTTAACTTTCTCAAATATCTTACCTCTGACGTTTATATGTGTTATCTGAGATCCACCTGCTCTCGCCGTAATCATGTATTTTGTTTTGTTTTCATTTATTTCTAGGCCCACCTCTACTGCCGCTTGCATGATGATTTCACAGTTTTTACTTATAGTTTCGAGATTATCGCCCAAAACGGCGATGTCATCCGTATACGCGAGCACTTGTGTGGCCCCATTCAGGGATGATCCGGCCGTGTTGTCGTCTTGTACCTTACTGATAACATACTCGAGGACAAGGTTGAAAAGGCATGGTGAGAGGCCATCCCCTTGTTTTAGTCCGTCCCGGATTTCAAATGGTTCTGAGAGGTGGTTTTCTAGTCTGACTCGCCGTTTATTTTCGTTCATGCAGATTTGAATGAGGGCGGCATATTTTTTCGGGGTTCCCAGCTCAACTACAATATGGTAGAGTCTTTCCCTTGTGACTGAGTCGTAGGCTTTTTTGGAGTCAACGAACAGTTGGTGAACCGTCTCTCCGTATTCCCACTTCTTTTCCAGTAGTTGCCTTATTGTGAACATTTGGTCGCTTGTTGACCGGTTCCTACGGAATCCGCATTGGTAGTCTCCAAATATCTCTTCTGCGTACGGTGTGATTCTCGCCAGTATCACATTTGTTAGTATTTTGTATGTGGTTGGGAGCAATTTTATTCCTCTGTAATTTTCGCAGTCAGATCTGTCGCCTTTTTCGAAAATGGGGACGACTATTGAGGTTTTCCATTCTTCCGGAATGACTTCCTTACCCCATATTGTTTTAATCAGTTGGAGGATCTTTCGAGCGGTTGTCTGTCCTCCATGCTTCACAAGCTCTGCCGGTATGCAGTCGACTCCGGGAGCTTCGTTGTTTTTCAATTGGTTTATTGCGTCTACAACTTCGTTGAAAGAGGGCTCTGGGATCTGAGGCTCGGCCGTAGGTACGTCTGGTGCGTTTATTTGTGGTTAATGGCTGTGCACATTGAGCAGGTTTTCAAAGTACTTCTTCCACCTTGTCACGATATTTTTTGTTTCTGTGACCAGACAACCATTTGTGTCTCGAATTATTTTGGTTCTCCCTCGGTAGCCATTTCTAATTGAATTTATTCCAGCATACATACCTCTGATATTCTTTGCTCTGCCATTTTCTAGCATTTTTTCGACCCGAGTCTTCTCCCATTCGCGTTTTTTTGCGTTTGAAAAGTCTCATTGTCTGTTTCCGAATTGTCGCGTATCTTTCTGCGTTGACTTCATCATATCTTTCTAAGTGGATCACTCTGAGGCGTTTACGTTCTTCGATCTTCGCCCTGCGCTCATCGTCAAACCAAGGTTTGGACTTAATTGTTTTCTTAAATCCTAATACCTTTTGGGCTGTTTGTTTGATGGTGTCTCTGATCAATGTCCATTTAGTGCCCAGATTATTGGTTTCCTCTTCCTCACTACTCCCATTCTCTAGGATGCTAAATCTATTCGTTAATTCCTCTTGATATTTGGCCCTTTTGCGTAGGTCTTTTAGTTTATCAATGTCGAACATTTTGCTTGTCTCCCGTGATTGCTGCAAGCCGACTTCTTATTTTTCCCATCACTAGAAGATGATCGGAGTCGCAGTCTGCTCCTCTATATGATCTTACGTCAAGCATATTCGAGTGGTGTCTTTTGTCTATGAGGAAATGGTCTATTTGGTTACGCGTTACGCCGTCGGGTGATATCCATGTGGCTTTGTGGATTTGCTTGTGCTTGAACCTCGTGCTTTTCACTACCAGATCTTTTGACGCTGCGAACGTGATAATTCGAATACCATTATCATTTGAAACGTCATGTAGGATTTCTTTACCTATTGTTAGTTGAAAGATATCTTCCTTCCAATTTTCGCATTGAGGTCCCCGAGGAGGATTTTGACATCGAATAATGAGATCCCATCAAATACTTCCTCTAGGGTCTCGTAGAAAGTGCCCTTCGTTTCTTCGTCGGTAGATTCTGTTGGGGTGTGTACGTTTAAAAATACATAATTGTACCATGGGCCCTGTATTTTTAGCACCGACATTCGGTCATTAATAAATTTCACATCTTTTACATGGGGCGTAATCTTCTTGCTTATGATGAAGCCGGTTCCGAGGTTATGTGTATCGGTACCTCCATCATCATCATCATCATCATCATCGGCACTACAACCGGGAGCCGATCTTGGCCTTATTTAGCAAGTCCTGAGGCTTGTTAAATTTTCCATAATGATTTGTTTTTTTTTTTCATTAGTCTTGCGCCAGAGGCTCCCCGACGGGGAATCGAACCCCGGTCTCCCACGTGACAGGCGGGTATACTACCCACTATACTATCGGTACCTCCATACGCCAGTGTAAACCCGTTGGTTTCGATTACTTGATGTGGGAGTCGGACTTCCTGAAGCGCGACATTGTCCATTGTATATTGTTTCGCGTTTTCTACATCCGTCTGTATCGCGCCTGGTTTTTATAACGTTCGAAGATTCGACGTTCCGACGCGTATATCCCGCTTTTTCCGAGTCGGTGTTTTATTGATGATTTGTCCCCTTATCGTAGTGTCGGCTCATCACACCTACGCCTACCGGGTTTTTCGTGAGATTGTTTTTTGTATATTGATTATTCATTTTTGTTCCCACGAGTGTTGGAGGTTTAAATAGTCCGCCACATCAGAGCCCCTCTTTGATATGGTAAGGTCTGCTTACTGCTCTGATTCGACCCGGTGTCAGAGAGGCGCCGTTATAATACAACCGGTATACCCCTGGCTGCAAACCATCCAATGGGCACGGTGACGCGTAACACCCTGGATCAGGGGTGGTAGATCTTTGTGTGTTACTCCTCGCTAGCCTGTCTGACATGGGTGGCCCTACTGGAAGCGTATCCTTCCGTCAACATAGCCTGAGTGATTCATTGTAGTGTAGTGATCCTAAATCACTACTCCCATCCAAATCCCCAATATTACCTACAATCCAAATCCAAATTCCATATTGAATCATATGAGCGATAAGTTAACCCAAAAAGTTAATTTGTCACACATTGATTCAATTTCCGAATACCTTACCCTTACTCATAATTCCAATCCAATTGAATCATATGTAGGATAAATTTAAACGAAAGTCCATTTGTCCTGCATTGATTCAATTCCCTATAACCATTGAAATTATAAAATGTCTAATTCTAAATGCATTTCATGATTTCCCCTTCCGGGAATTTATCCAAGTAAATTCCTCTACACTTCCGAGAATCCTATTCCAACTGAAGCACACAAAATCTTGTTTGTGCTTCTTGGAATTTTTAAATAAAATTTTTACAAATTTCTGTTGCCACAGAGTATAAAAGGGCGGCACATTTTGGATTCGTGATCAGTCGACCACAGGACAGGATGAAATATCTTGGGGCCACTTATACCCCAAAAATGAATTTCATCAAACATGTGACCCACGTTCTCCAAAGGGGCCTCGGTCGGTCTAAGCAACTGCACAACATCTTGAAGTGGAGGAACAAAGTTGACACCAAAGTTAAGCTTCTCTGCTATAAGCAGCTAATCCGATCTGGAATATCGTACGCCTTTCCCATATGGTCCTGCATATTTTCAGCTCAAATGGAAAGACCGGGTTTTCGAAAGGAAACTCCTCAGAAGATGCAGCAATCACTCTAGAAGGCCTGGCGCTCGCCATTACCCCAACTCTCACCTATACGAAGGCGTCTCCATTACCCCTATCGACGAGTACTTGCTTCAATTAGCATACAAGTACCTCGAAAACACTCAGAACAGCGAGTACCTACTTGTACGGGACTCTGGCGTTCTTGACCCTTCTCTCCCTCGATCTCTTCGGATCAAACCCCCACAATTTCTTCTTCAGTACAAAACTTAAGAAAGCACCCTTCCCAACAACATTCCCCTCTATAATAGAGGATTCCTGGATCCATCCCATAGGGTCTACTATTAACAAACCACACACACGAACGCACAGTACAAGACGGCACAAACACAAACATACACACCGACCAAAGCGCAGATTATCAGAGGCCAAAGACGTGATCTGCGTTTACTACCGCACCCAAGACCTACCGGTCTTGTATGATTTCTTTCCCACCATCCCTCTATACAAGTAGTTAGAGAACACTTGGACTAACACTGTCCATATTATCCTAGGATACCCCCCCCCCCCCCCCCCTTTTTTTCTTTTCTTTTCAGATATCCCGAGACCGAGCTTAACATCCTCACGGATGTGGGTGATTCTGGTTATCGCAAGATGACCAGAAGTCAGAGACAAGATGAAGGACACATCTGTCCTTGTCTCGCTAAAGTCGGCCCTCTCGCCACCCATTTTTTTTTTTTTGTTGTTGATTCGTGATCAGTCGAGATCCAGAAGGCGATCAGTAAATCGCGAAGGCCGAACTACGGCCAAAGACATAAACAAATAAAGAATAAAGGCATTTGAAATAAAACTCAAGTAAAACATAAAGCGTTTCCTTTAATCATCCATCGGTGGCGGGTAGCCTCACCACATCAACGGTGAGAACTGTGATTCGGTAAACCTCAATGATCAAGGCTCTCAACACCACGGGCCAAAAGAGCCGGACGCCATCCCACGGAGAAGCTATAAGACAGATCGGCTATTAAGGACCAGCAGGACTCACGGGACCAGGAATGTCTCAGGATTCTATACTTAGGTAGAAGACGTCTGATCGCCTCACCGGGGAGGCTCCCACTAAAGAGGCCGGGCATATCCATTACACCGCCCTCACACCTCCATTTGGAAACCGGACTGACTCCACCCAGCTGATCTCTAACCGTCAATCCGACCACCCGACCCAAACCAGGACCAATCCGGCCGGTAAAGATCCGCGAGACTAGAGGTAAGCCCAAGAAAAACAATTTAAATAAATTATAACTTTACAGTAATTTAAGCCTCCACACCACGTCAAGGTTTCTACCAAGTGGGTGGGGGGCGGCTGTGTTCTTATCCAGAATTTAATTTCTCTTGGTTAAAACCACGTTCGTAAGCATATCATACATTACTACTTTCTTTACAGAAGCTCAAATTTGGATAGAAACGCATCCTTTAACGAATTTGATGCTCTGTCTGATTCTATCGATAAGATCTTGACCCTATATCCGCACACTGAAATCGCTATTGCGGGTGATTTTAATGTGCATAACTCTCAGTGGCTTCGTCACTCCGGACACAACACCTGAAGGTCAATATGTCCAGCTTTTTGGATTCAAATAGTCTAACTCAACTTGTCAATGAGCCAACACGGGTACCATACATATATGGTCATTTCGCCAACACACTGGGCCTGTTTCTCACCTCCCACCCAAACAAATACACAATTGAAGTTTCTTCGCCCTTGGGCACTTCAGACCACTGTGTCGTGTCAGCTAAATTTCCTCTAATCAATAGTAACGTTATTGAGAAAGCTCCCAAAAGAACAGTAGGGTTCTATCAGAAAGCCAACTGGGAAGGTCAAAACGACTTTTTGGAAAGTTAAATTGGTCGTTATCTTTCCTCAATAACGATGTTGACTCTATAGCGGACTCATTAACAGACACGATTCTACTTGGCATGCGGACCTTTATTCCACACAGACTAAAGATTATCAAACCCAAGAGAAATATGTGGTTCGATTCCGGGTGCAAAGAAGCCATTAAGGCCGAAGAGTTGAGCTTCCGGTTGTATAAATCAAACAATACTAAGGAAGTGGACAATTCCCTGATCCAATGGATACGAGACTATCTTTCTGGCCGTTCAATCCAAGTGGTTCTTGGTGGTGTCAAATCTGTCTCCCATCAAATTAATGCAGGTGTTCCCCAGGGTTCGGCACTCTCACCCACTGTCTTCCTCATTTTTATAAATGATCTCTTGTCAATTACTCACAATCCAATTCACTTTACCGTATTGCGACGATAGTGAAGAACGTGTGATCCGAACTGACGCTATGACAGTTAGAATCACTAAAAAATGGAACCAATGCTCAACACATCAGGCCACTGCCGCTTGTACGAATTCGATTTCTAAACTCAAGTACACTCAACTGAGGGGGAATTGTTATGTTATCGCTATGGTATACGGCTCTGATGCATTTTCTTATTCGATTTTCGTTCGGTGTTCTTCACTATTTGCTTGTGTATTGTGTGTATGTTAGAAACGCCACATACTCATTTGCTGATGATAGCACGTTGTGTTTCTCATACTCATACGAACACTCCCGTCCAAACTCTTCGAACGTCACTATCAACCAGTAACGTATGCTTGATAGATTGAATTCAGACCTCAACAAGATATATCAGTGGGGATTATCTAACCGAGTAGAATTCAATGCCCAAAAAACTCAGTGCTGCCTCTTGTTGACAAAGGCAAGCCCCAAAGTAAATATACTGTCTATGAACAGCACTTGCATCGACGAAGCCAAGGAACTATCAATCCTCGGCACTCGAATTAATTCGACTTAACTGCAATGACCATATATTTGAAGCTGCGAAAAGTGCAGCCAAATGTATGGGATTCCTTAAGAGATGCAAAAGATACTTGACTCCATCCAAGCTGGCCACTATTTACAAGACTTATGTCCAAAAATGGAGTTCAACTCCCATATTTGGTCAGGCGCATCCAAAATTGCACCACACGTGCTCGACAGGTTGCAAAAACGAGCAGGGAAACTTATTGGGGACTCGTAAGTCGATCAATTCCGTCGTTAGAACACAGGCGCAACGTATCATGCATATCTCTTTTCTACAGGTATTATTATTGGGTCGTTGATCAACTGAACTGGTTGAATGTGTTCCGCTCCTTCAGACATTTTCCCGCAATACCCGTCAATCTATAAACATAGAGAGTCATTGTTTAGCCGAACCACACGAATGTGGAATGTTGTGATCATATGTTTCCTTGTCGTTGTAATGTCTAAGCATTTAAGGCCAATGTACATCGACACATCCTTTCCTTATCCACCCCCCCCCCCCCCCCCCCCCCCTGGCACTGTGCTCTGACATTTAAGGGTACTCCAAAGTCCCCTTTGTTCGCGCGTTAGTGTAAAAAACAAAAGTACGTTGCATTTATTTTCAATATTTGAAATAGGATTGGTTTATACGAGGTAGCGCAAAATTCATCACCCTATCGGAAGAAGTTTGACGCAAGGCTAATAGCCTTGCCCGGAAACACAGATTATTATGGAAAATTTAACAAGCCTCGGGACTTGCTAAATAAAACCAACACCGGATCCCGGTTGTAGTGCCGATGATGATGATTGGAAGAAGTTATAATTTTTGCAAATGGCGTCGTACGTCGATCATATTTGACATTTGTGAACTAGACAGCTGCAGAATACAAACAGACAAGTAATGGAGGGCGTGTGAATTACTGTCAAACCATCCTTATTCTCAACAACGAAGACGACACTTTTGTGACGAAAATCATCATGAGCGGCGGGGCGCATTTCCACTTAAGTGGTTACATTGTGGCGGTTCCACGAGCCGCAAAAATCACCATAGGCTGAGATACCTTCGTTCCACAAAGGAACATACTCACCTATAACTAAACCAAAGTCCACCTTTTCACCTGACCAAAGGTGACATCCATACTGGTGTCAATAACCCCACGTATCCACGGATACGTGGGCCCCAAGTCCCGAACAATTTTCGTATGCCTGCACGGCGATCGAAGGACAAGACCCAGTATAGAAATTGTGTATCGATCCATTAGCTGGATAAACACAAGTGGTTGGCACAGCTGCGACAGATGTCGACAAACATCAAATCCCCGGCGATAAGCAAATTGCCGTAAAACAATCCGTTGGCTAAACCTTTGGCTTCGCCTAAACAAAGGTCACTGTGGAGAAACAGCAATAATCTAAAACGCTGTTCCCATAGGGCAAAGCAAATACAATTATCACAACCAACGATAATTACCACGATCCCAAGATCGACAAGAATAAACCAACACCCGAATGTACACAAAAGCAATTCGACAGAAAGTGTGAAAATTCTGGCGATCCCAAGAGGATCTACGGCCACACAGGCAGCTACTTCCGCGTCTGTGTGTGTGAGTGCGATCATCCTTGGTGGAGAGATTCTCAATTAAGAGAGAATCACCAGGAAAAGGGAAACGAAAGGGAAAGAGAACTGTGGGGTGAATAGAATCATCCCCAAAAGAAAATTGTAATTCAGTCGACATAGAGAATCTCACGAGGGGGTTGATCTGCGCAACGTGATAAAACGAGAAAGAAACCACTCGACCAGAAGTTTTAAACTTTTTAAATACGCGAGTTAACTTGAGTACATTCACTGAACGGCCACCAACGGCAAACACCATAAACGTATATATTCGGCGTTCAACGCGCGAATTAAGGAGTCCGATTGTGTTTTAATTTAATTAAAAAAATATCTTTATTTTCTGTTAAAACTTAGGACTACTTATTTTTAATAATACTGTTGCGGCTGTGCCGATGGGTGTCTCCAAGAAGAATGTGCGTCTTCGTGTAGATTGCTCATATTTATCCAATTGCTGGGTCACAGGTGAGCGTCCTGTGTTGGCCCATGAGAATGGTGCCGAATGCGAAGATAATTGTGTTAGGTCATTGATCTAAGATCCTTTTAGAGCGTCTATGCGATGTCTGGGTCATAGATAAGTGTTCGGCGTTGACTTATGAGGATGGTGCCGTGTGTATTATGATAATGCGGCTATCTTTAACTCGCGCAGACCTGTGATCCTCACTAAGGACATCGGAAATGTATTTAACGGTTAATTCCACTGCTCTCTAAAATAATTAAATTAAGTGCGGACAGTCAATACGGAGACTGGCACGGTTATCCTCGTCGTGACACTTTCGTTGTATCCTAACGTGTGCAGTTTGATATTGTCAATTTCAATTCACAATTTTTTCTTTGTGCTGAATGTATAAAAACGAAAAGACAAATGAATAAAAACAGCAGCAAATATTGTAAATTCGTGCCAAACTATTATTATAAAAAAAAATATGAGAAAAATAATAAAACGTCTTTGAAAAGAATTTCGCAGTGTTTTATTTGTGGCAGTGTTCTCCGTGTTCCGGTTTGTTTTATTTTTCTGTTTTGTGAACAGTGTTCGGCGGAACACCTCAGCCTAACCCATAGACATAGACGAAAATCCACCAAAACGTCAATAAGCTAAATCTTCGTTTCTGGGGCACTGAAAATCTGCATGTGATGCACGAAGAGCCATTACATTCACTCGAACCCACTGTGTGGTGTGGCGTTCACGCGGGAGGAGTGATTGGGCCGTATTTTTTTGTGGACGCCATCGGCAATACGGCCACTGTTACTGGCGAACGCTACAGGTCCATGATAAACGACTTCTTGGCTTGCTGAACATATGGTTTCAACAAGATGGTGCAACCGCACACATAGCAAGAGGCATATTAAATATTGTGAAGGAAGTATTTCCTGGTCGGGTAATCTCCCGTTTTGGCGACTTGGCATGGTCAGCAAGATCGTCCTAGTTAACTATCCCAGACTTCTTTCTTTGGGACTACTTGAAGTCGCGGGTTTATGCCAACAAGCCTCAGACAATCGCAGCCGTTAAGGAGAATACTCAACAGGAATGCGAACAGTTATCACCGGAAATCTTGCAAAAAGTCATGGGAAATGCGATAAAACGGGTACAAATGTGCATCAACACTGGCGGCAGCCACTTGACGGATATCATCTTTTCCACTTAACAAAAAAAATTGTAAAGGTTCAAATAAAGATTTCCATCACTCAATTTTTTTTTGTAATAAAAAAGTAATTCAAAAACAAGATTGGATGATTAATTTTGCGCCACTCTATATTATAAATTCAATTTTCAATTACCATGGCTTTATATTCTACATGCAGCAACAAATTCCCTCATTTTTTACGAACTACAATCTCCTTTTTATGGTGATAGTATAGCGTTTGGAATGATAGTAAAGAACGTGTGATTCGAACTGATGCTATGACAGTCAGAATCGCAAAAAAATGAACCTAAGCGCAACCCATCAGGCTACTGGCCGTGTTTAGAATTCCATTTTTAAACTCAAATATATTCAACTGGTGTGAATTGTTATGTTATCGCTATGGTATACGGCTCTGATGCATTTTCTTATTCGATTTTCGTTCGGCGTTCTTCACTATTTGCTTGTGTATTGTGGGTGTATCTATTAGAGACGCTACAAATGTAGTTGTGCATCTTTTGACAGTTATTTACCAAAATTTCAGCCATTTTGGACGCGTAGTTTTTATTTGACAGTCATTTGCGTGAGTCGATGTTTTTTGCCCTTTTTGGAGCCGATTCCCCCTTTGCAGTCCACTGTTTTGACTGTATTTTTGTTTCGGGCGTATAATGGTGTGTCCAAGTTTCATCGACAGTAATTAATCGGCGCCAAAACTCGGATTTATTGTACCTAAACTGCGCCAACAGGGTGCGTTGGAAATGTTTACTCGAACACGTTTTTGGTCTAACTTGAGCAAACGCGGGCGCAACACGTGGACAGCTTTCTCATGCCTAAATCTTTATTTAATATGTCACAAACACACGGTAATTCTTCAGCCCACCCTCGTATGTTGGTGGCAACGGCATTTGAAACAGAGCCTAGTCATCTTTGCCATCTCTCATTTCCTGCTAGTGCTGGCCTGCTTGAGCGTTCAAAATTGAAATAACCATACACACCTTGTTTTACTTCGGATCTGTGGGACTTCATTTTCCTTTTTAAGTTGTGCGCTGAGTTGCCCTCAAAATTTCCAGGATATTTAGTCGTATCTACAATGAGTCTTTGATTGATTGAAGGCGGAACCCCCAATTTTTATTTAGCTTAATGTAAACTTAAAATTAACTTCTTATGAGGGGACATTTAGTGTATTCTAGGAGTTTTGAAAGTCTAATACTGAACAAACAGGAATCATCGTTCCGAAAGAAGGAACTAATTGGTCCTCCTTCAAAAGCATCAAACACTGCACAGTACATAAATTCGTTACGAGTCATGTTGGCGATGGATCACGAATCCCCAGGAAAGGCAAGGCAAGCGCTAACATACCACTTCCAGGGAAACGACGATCAGCGGCGCGCCGATTCCGGGAAGCCACTAAGAAAAGCAGATCCCAGGAAACGAGCAAAGGAGGGGACGACTGCGGGCCTATATAAGGCGGGCACTTTCGATGGAGCAGCAGGAGTACACCGCAAACATGTATGCCCTCAACTTCGAAATAGTCGCGCTTACGGTTGGTACTCGAGGTAACTCAATTCTGGACATATTTATTGTGTCCAAAGACTTACTTCCACAAATCACTCCTCCTCAAGTTTCAGCGGGTGTATCTGACCACAATGCTGTGACCACATTCATTCGCGGCTATCGAACATCCCGGGCTCATATCAGATACATACCCGATTATAGGCGGACAAATTGGGACAACTTCAATATTACATTGAACGATAAACTCCAACATTTCTCTCTTCCCACTGACAGGAACCTAACGACGGTTGAGATAAACAACGTTGCAAAACGACTTCACGAGATTCTAGTTGAAACTTCGGAGACTCATGTCCCGAAGTATAAACTTGAAAAGACCTATCAGATTCCCCATGACGACATCACTCTTCGTCTCATCCGGGAGCGTAAAAAGCTCTGCAGAATGAGATATTGTCACCGCTTTACGCAAAGGGAGCCATTATTGCGATCCATTATTCACAATATTGGTACACTGATAAAACAGAGAATCCAAAACAATCGTACCCGACAATTGGAAGACAAGCTGAAGGGTATTCAGATGGACCAGAACGTTTATAAAAATGTTAAAAAGATATGTGGCACTTCCCGCATCACTGGGCCAATTATGCACAATGGTGTTGTTGTCAATAACGACACCAATAAAGCAAATATCATCGGAGAGACCTTCGAAAACAATCACAAACTCACTCTCCAAGATGGCGACCCGGAAACTAATGCAATCGTTAGTTCAGAGGTCCACAGTAAGCTGGACGACTTCAACGAGCCAATTGTTGTCTTTAACCCAACTAACAGTGCATACTTCGATGACACACGTGATAATGGTCACGGTTTCATCACACCAAATACCCTACAGAGTCTGGTTAAATCTCGACACCCTAAGAAGTCACCTGGTATCGACAACATGTCATACCACTCGTTGCGAAGGCTTTCTGCCTTATTCTTTATAAAGCTCTCCATTCTGTTCAACCATGCTTACAACGTGGGGTACTTTCCCCAAGCTTGGAGGCACGCTATTATTTGTCCAATAGCAAAAGTTGGGAAACCAACGTATCACCTCTCAAGCTTTCGCCCTATATCGCTTCTCACTTGCATCAGCAAAATATATGAAAAATTCATATACGAGAAGCTAAATAACTTTGTCAGTGCCAGGCACCTAATACCTGATTTCCAATTCGGATTTCGAAGAGCGCACAGCACCACTATGGCTCTCAATTTATTTCAAAACCACGTCTGCGTGCGGCTCTTTAATAAGGAACCCACCGTTGCGGTAAGCCTAGACATTGAAAAAGCTTTTGATACGACTTGGATCGAAGGTCTCGCTTTTAAACTACTGAATACTGGCCTCAGTAGAACGCTATGTAGCATCATCTACCAGTTCGTTCGAAACAGAACCTTCCAAGTTAGAATGAATGGAAAGCTTTCCCGAACTTTTCACGCCGCTGCAGGCGTACCACAGGGCTCCATTCTAGGCCCCATCTTATTCAATATTTACACCTCCGATATTCCCCGCCCTGTGGACGGGAGAGTAAACCAAATATGCTATGCGGATGACGTCCTGGTGTACACGTCAACCAAGGGCCCTAACCTCGCAACAAATCGACTCAACCGTCACTTGGACGAACTGTATCAGTATTACAGTCGATGGAAAATCCGACTTAATCTATCCAAAGCAGTAGCCATAATTCTGAGTAGTAAACACTCCCAACCTGCTTCTCGATATTCACAGAATATTCGAATAAAAATGGGAGATACTACGATTAGACCACAGGACAAGATAAAATATCTCGGGGTCACTTATACCCCAAAAATGAATTTCATCAAACATGTGACCCACATTCTCCAAAGGGGCCTCGGCCGGTCTAAGCAACTGCACAACATCTTGAAGTGGAGGAACAAAGTTGACACCAAAGTTAAGCTTCTCTGCTATAAGCAGCTAATCCGATCTGGAATATCGTACGCCTTTCCCATATGGTCCTGCATATCTTCGGCTCAAATGGAAAGACTTCGGGTTTTCGAAAGGAAACTCCTCAGAAGATGCACCAATCATTCTAGAAGGCCTGACGGTCGTCATTACCCGAACTCTCACCTATACGAAGGTGCCTCCATTACCCCTATCGACGAGTACTTGCTTCAATTAGCATATAAGTACCTCGAAAACATTCAGAACAGCAAGACCTACTTGTACGGGACTCTTGCGTTCTTGACCCTTCTCTCTCTCGATCTCTTCGGATCAAACCCCCACAATTTCTTCTTCAGTACAAAACTGAAGAAAGCACCCTTCCCAACAACATTCCCCTCCATAATAGAGGATTCCTGGACCCATCCCATAGGGTCTACTATTAACAAACCAAACACACGAACGCACAGTACAAGACGGCACAAACACAAACATACACACCGACCAAAGAGCAGATTATCAGACGCCAAAGACGTGATCTGGGTTTACTACCGCACCCAAGACCCACCGGTCTTGCATGATTTCTTTCCCACCATCCCTCTATAAAAGTAGTTAGAGAACACTTGGACTAACACTGTCCACACTATCCTTGGATACCCCCCTTTTTTCTTCTCTTTTCAGATGCCGCGAGACCGAGCCCAACATCCTCACGGATGTGGGTGATTCTGGTTATCGCAAGATGACCAGAAGTCAGAGACAAGATGAAGGACACATATGTCCTGTCTCGCTAAATTCGGCCTTCTCGCCACAATTTTTTTTTTTTTTGGAGCAGCAGGAGTCGTCGAAGGAACTCCTACCCAATCGGTCTTGCTCAAGACCAGCTAAAGAGATCAGAAATATACAGAATAATAAATAATAAAATATTCAGCAAATAAACTATAGGAAATAAGCAAAATATTCCCTAGATATTATTGCAACCTGTTTTTTCGCTTCGTTGAAATTTTCCTTGGTCGGTTGGCTTGTCTTCTTCGTTGGTCGCGTAGATTAAGGATTTGTACTGGGCAAGACTCAAACGCCCGCCAATCCAGAGAAGAGTCCGGCTCTGGAGGTACAATCCCTCGAATTAAGAAAACATCGTTTGGCCGGCCAGCGCCGGAATACAGTCCACTAAAGGAGAGACTGAGGCGTCGCTAGAGGAAGCGCCGTTTGTTGTTTCGGTTTTCTCTTTTCATTGCAGCAACAAGTCATTTCAAATTATAGAACTCTATGTTTAAGTGCTTAATTTATAGTGTAGAATAAACAGGTTAACTTACGACTACCCAAGAGGTCCAACCTTTCTACATGGTTTTGAATTTCATTTAAGTATGACCCATAAGAGAGATAAGGAGCATTGCTACATCTCGTAACTAAGAATCAACCACAACTAGGTAAACATCTTGACAAATTGTTGGACTAACCGCTTTTTATGTACGTAACCTGTAATCACGTCAATTCTTTCTAATGATAAATTTCAAGAGATTTTATTTGGTTCATCATTAACATGTTTGTGATACTTAAAAAGATTATAGCAGTAAATACGACACACAAAATTAAGTGGCAGGTAGAACAACCGGTAACCGAATCGGATGATTGTAGCTAGACACTGCTCAAATTTAACAACACAAAACCATAAGGCATTACATCTTAACCAATTTCTGCTACGATGAGTCACTCAACCGCAGACCCAAATAACATATGTTATCCGATTCCTGCATGAAATTTATGTGAATAAGCTCAACACGTGGAGAGGGCTCCCCATATTTTTCTACCTGTTATAACGTTCTACTCGGAGTTGAAATTTAAAATCGTTCGTCGGTTGTAGATTGAGTAACAACAACGATGCTATATTTTTAGGAATTAGCTCAACACCTCTCAGTCAATTTAAAATTCGCAAATCAATACGCGAAACTCCGTCACAACAGCGAGAACGCAGTAAACAAGTTTTAATCACACCTGTGTTTTACGCGAGATCATCAGATGGGTGAAGAAAACCACAGACTGTAAGCGGCAAAATATCTTGTTCGAAATACGTACAGCTTGACAATATTGATCCGGGATGAGATTTATTGATGGAACCATGAGTAACATAAACAAACTTTTACAGGTTAAGTAGTTTCCTTTTAGCGGACGACCATGATCTTGACACAGTTAATAGGTTGGAAAATGAATGAGTCAGGTTAGTGGACAAAAATCTCATCAAGTCTATCCGTTTTTCTAAAACGTATTTTTTTATTTTACCCCTGCGTATTACGAGGTATTATAATATGGTGAGTGATTTTACATATCCAGAAAATATGAGACTAAATTAAGCGTTTGACTCGATTATTAAGAATTTGAATTGGTTAAGATTTGCGTAGCACTACAATGTGATTCAACGCTTTAACGTAGGAGAATTTCATCACATGTTCAGTAAACTTTATAGATTCGATTAGATATAACAATAGCCTTAAATACGTTATGTAAGAAAGAGTAAGGCCATGAACTTCCGAGTTCTACAGGCCAATAAATAATAAATAATAATAATAATAATAACTAAACAAAGACCTTAGTGCACAGCATGTGCAAACAGCAAACAATTAGACACTAATTTAAATATGATTGTTCAAAAGATCATCGCGGTCCCCGGGTGAAAGCTTTCGAAGTGATGTCGATCAACATATTAATATATATATATAATCAGTAAACTAGCCGGAGATAAATCACATCCGATAATCGGTTTGGTTCAGAGTGCCACAAATTAGCGTTCATTATAGATTAAGATTAGTTTTAATGAAATAAAGTAAGCGGGCAAGTGCAGTCTGATTGAGTTCGAATAGACCCTCGGCATAATTTGAATAGAGAGGCTTACCCATAAGTTAGTCAACTCGGATATTTTCTTTTTGCACTCACGCGCGCACAAAAGGGGATTTTGAAGTACCCTTAAATGTCAGAGCACAGTGCGAGCGGATGGCGAGGAAGTGGATAAGGAAAGGAGGTGTCGATGTACATTGGCCTTCAATGCTTAGACATTACAACGACAAGGAAACATATGATCAGGCAGAACATTCCACATTCGTGTGGTTCGGCTAAAGAATGACTCTCTATGTTTATTTGTGCGCCTAAAGTCCACTTTCAACGTGAACTGATGTGCATTCACAGATTGACGGGTATAGCGGGAAAATGTCTGACGGGACGGAACACATTCAGCAAGTTCAGTTGAACAACGACCGTGGTAATACCTACAGTAAAGAGATAGGCATGATACGTTGCGCCTATGTTCTAACAACAGAATTGATCGACTTACGGGTGAGTCCCCAATAAGTTTCACTGCTCGTTTTTGCATCCTGTCGAGCACGTGTAGTGCAGTTTTGGATGTGCCTGACCAAATATGGGAGTTGAAGTCAATTTTTGGACGAATATAAGCCTTGTAAATAGTGGCCAGGTTGGACGGAGTGAAGTATCTTTTGCATCTCTTAAGGAACCCCATACATTTGGTTGGATTTTTCGCAGCTTCGAATATGTGGTCATTCCAGTTAAGAGTCGAATTAATTCGAGTGCCGAGGATTGATAGTTCCTTGGCTCCGTCGATGCAAGTGCCGTTCATCGATAGTTGTTTCACGCTCTGGTGACAACAAAAGCCAACTCCACTAGTTGGTTTGGGAACAGCAATCCACCCAACTCCAATAGTTGGTTCACGCTCTGGTGACAGCTATGGAGGTTATATTTTTAAGTTAGATCTTAATCCTTATCTCCTTTGGGGAGATCCTCGCTCGGGGAGATCCTATTGTTCCCGGGGTTGTTGAAAGACGATTTTTCTTCTGTTCTTTTATTTATTATTTAGATTTGTTGTCTTAATTTTGCTTTTAGTTACAAATTCTTTTTAGTTGTATTAAATTTTTTATTTAAGAATTAGGTTGATTGGCGGCGGTTCGCCCTTCGGAACTACACTGATTATAGATTTTTTTTTTGTTTTTTTACTTTGTTGGCCAGCGGTTTGGCCTCTGGAGATCTACTGATCACGAAATTCAAATTCACCGCCCTTTTATAAATTTTCTAGTTGAGAATTGTCAACTAATTTTTGTCGAAATTCCCAGAAGCACACATAACGACTTAGTGCGTTTCAATTTGAGTTGTGTTCTGGGAATTTGTTAGAGGCTTTAGTTGGATGGGTTCTAGGAAGGGAAATCATGAAATGCGTTTTGAATTTAGCATTTCATGATGTCAAGGTTTTTAGGAATTGAGTCAATGTATGATGAATTAACTTTTGGTTAAATTGGTTGTACATGTGACTCAATATGGGATTTGAATATGAGGCAATGGAATATTTGGGAATTGGGTTTATTATGTGGAATTGAATTAATGAACGATAAATTACCTTTGGGTTAATTTATTGCTCATATGATTCAATATGAAATTAGGAAATTTAGGGTTTGATAATATTGGGGGAGCCCCTGGCGCAAGACTAATGACCTTGCCCAGAAAAAATAAATCATTATGGAAAATTTAACAAGCCTCAGGACTTGCTAAATAAGGCCAAGACCGGTTCCCGGTTGTAGTGTCGATGATGATGATGATGAATATTGGGGATTTGGGTGGGAGTAGCGATTTCGGATCGCTACACAGCAAAAGCCAACTCCAATAGTTGGTTCTGAGGACAGCCTCTTACACTGTAGGGGTTTCTCTATCCTATAGGAGAAACAGCCCACAATTCCAACCACAATGCCTACCCATTTCCCTTGATAGGTATTTACCAGCAGGACATGTCAAAGGGACACATAGCTAAACTCATTTTTCTATGCAGATAATGCATAATTGAGTTTAGCTACAATCAACAACATACGGCAACACTATTGCGCTAACCATGGGATTTCCACCGGAAATTCCATTCGTATTGGTTAGCAACAACCAAGCCAAACCAAGCGACGCGGTTACGTCATAGTCCATAGGCTTGGGTATTATTGAACATTCCACAGAATGGAATTATATCCCCAGCCGATGCGGCGTGCTATTGATTTTTCCCAGATCACCCATTCGAGTGGGACCAATGATCTCTTTTTGCTGGTGAATAACCTTAGCTATGTTTGCCCTCTCTCTCGTATTTCTGTCTTGCTATAGTGCGTTGACCTAAGAGATCACCACTAGGTCAGTAGACCAGCCGTACACACGGCATTGACGCACACACACCTAGCCGGATCCACTCTGGGTTATTGTGCTTTCCCTTTTGATTTCTCCATTCTGGTTACGCCCATCGACGTCGAACGAATACACAAGTACGTTTCGACCTGGATGAGTGTGGTGAGTTGGGGAACACACAAGGGAGCATGATTACCATTGGCAGATCAATGTGTAAAAAGCAAAAAAGTACGATTTCCACCCTAAATAGAACCAGTCATATCTCAATCGATATAGCGAACAGACGCGCTGCCGCTATAAGTCGCTAACTTTTCATCATCGTGTCAGGACGCGCCGTTCGTGCCAAAAAAAGTTCAATGTCGTAAAATTGTCGCTCAACAGTGTAAATACCAATGTAATTAAATTAACAAAGTCACAGTGTCGAGAAAAAAAAGTTTTTTTCAACTTGTATATTATTTGTAAACAAAAAAAAACAATTTAATAATATTTTTAATACATTCTAAGTTAAGTGAAAAGAAAACAAATCAATACCAATAAAAGAAGGATTAACATCAAGTAAAGACAGTGCATTTTATTTATCGTCTTTTTCCGGGGTGAACTATTTTCTAACCAGACTTAATCGTCGAGGGTGAAGTGAATACTTGCCATACATTGGCAACCATACTTCAACCCCCAAAACACGTTCCCACAATGATTGTGTCAAAAGAAAACTCTTAGTTTATTTAACAATAAGTTACTTTATTTTCACTATTACTTAAAAATTGCCACTTTAACGGCCACTTGAAATAATTTAAAGTCTAGATCACTAAACGATGATACCGAATTGGACAGCACAAGCGATAAACGAAGAAGAACCAAAAATTCCTCTATGCGCCCGTTAATATACCTGGTGCCATCGTTTGCCGTTAGTGTCATCCGATCAAAAAGCACCGTGACATGGACCAGGAAATTACCGTGAAAACTGTTCTATCGAACTTAGTGCCTTCTCAGTTGTAATACCGATGCAACAGTTTAGTAAATTCTGTTGCATACCTTCGTGATGAAATTTGATGTGGTGAATTTCTGTTGCTCCGATGACAGGTAAATTGGTTATTTAATTAATGATGAATCGATTCCCCTTTTGTTGTATCTTGAGGAATCGATTCATCCCTTATTGTTGTTTGTTGTTGCTTTGTGCTGCAACAATAGTATATTTACTTCGGAGCTTGCCTTTGACGACAAGTGGCATTGAATTCTACTCGGTTAGATAATCCCTACTGATATATCTTGTTGAGGTCTGAATTCAATGTATCAAGCATAACTTGCTGATTGGTATTGACGTTCGAAGAGTTTAGAGACAGTGTTCGTATGAGTATGAGAAACTCAACATGCTATCGTCAGCAAACGAGTGAATTGGATTGTGAATAATTGACAAGAGATCTTTTATAAAGATGAGGAAGCGAGTGGGTGAAAGTACCGAACCCTGGGGAACATCTACATTAATTTGATGGGAGACATATTTGACACCATCAACAACCACCTGGATTGAACTTCCAGAAGGATAGTCTCTTTTCCAGTGAATCAGGGAATTGTCCACTCTCTATGAATGTAATTTTGACAAAAGGGCTGGACGCCAAACTCTGTCGAAGGCTTTTGAAATATCCAATGCGACTACCTTGCTTTCACCGAAGTAGTGGATGGACTGGCTCCACTTTTCGGTAAGGTATTCCATTGTGGCGGTTCTACGAACCACACAAACCACTATAGGTCGAGATGTCGTCGTTCCCCCAAGGAACATACTCACCTATATCCAAACTACACGTGCCCACAGACACGTGTCCTCAAAAGTCCTCCTTTCCACCTGAAATAAAAGGTAACATTCATCCTGGAGTCAACAACCCCACGTATCCACAGATACATGGGCCACAAGTCCGAACAATTTTTCCTACGCCTGCACGGCAATCGAAGGACATGACACAGCATAGAAATCGTGTATCGATCCATTAACGGGATGTACACAAACGGTTGACACAGCTGCGCTAGATGTCGACAGACATCACATCTCTGGCGATAAGATAATTGCTGGAAAACCAATCCGTCGATAAAACCGTCCCTGCCGCAATATAATTCGTCTAAACAAAGGCCATTGCGGAGCAACAGCAATAAACGAAAATGCTGTTCCCATAAGGCAAAGTAAACATTATCCCACGATCGTCTAATGTAAATCACACATTCGATTGTGTGCATAACCATCAGTGGTGTGAAATTGTAATCACAGAATGATCCACAGCAACCAGCCAATAACCTCCGCGCCTGTATGTGTGAGCACGATCGTCCCTGGTGGAGAGATTCTCGATTGAGGGAAAGTCACCACCAGCGAAAGGGAAAAGAGAACTGTGGCGTGAATGGAATCATCCCCAGGGAAGCTACCACAGTCCAGTTAGAGAACCCGACGAGGAGGTTAGTCCGCACGGCGCGGTAAAACGGGGAAGTAACGTTCGACCAGTTTAAACCTAGTAAAATAAGTAACGTTCGACCGGAGTTTTAAACATAGAAAAATAAATAACGTTCGACCGGAGTGTTAAAGCCTCGTGAAATACGCGAGTTAATCGGAGGACATTTGTTAATTGCAATTACACTGTGTTCGAAGGTAATTAACTTAAGTGCGGACAGTCCATACGGAAACCGAGACAATTACCCTCGTCGTGACACTCGTGATACTTTAACGTGTGTCGTTTTTATATACCGCCACTTTTCGGTTGAAAACAATAGTGAAAGGCTAATATGCAATAAACAAGGATAAACCAGGTTATTTCAAAATTTAAGACAATGCAATGTGTGGTGGAAGTTTGTCGTTTCTTTGTATACCTCCTGAACTACTATAATAAAATAAAAGTAAAATTTGTGTAATAGACGGTTAAGTCAAAACTAACAATCAATGAAATAAAGAGCGTTCTCAAAAAGGAAAGAATTTGTGTTTTAACTGTCGCTGTCTTCGCTCCGTGTGTCGCTTTTCATTTGGAACAGTGTTCGGTGGAACACTCACAACCCTTAGACTAAACAAATCCGCCAAACCATCAGATCTCCTATGGGCCTGTTGCTACGAAAGCCATGTTAGCGGTCATTGAGGAGGACATTTGATTCCAGATATTTCGAAAGTTGACGGTTGATAAGTGATTCCATTACCTCGGAGAGAATAGAAGTTAGTGCTATGGGTCGATAAGAAAAAAGGGTGATTTGTCACCCTTTTTGGGAATTGGCTGAATGTTTGCTGACTTCCATCTATTTGGGAAATGGCCAGTAGAATAAGACAATTGGAAGAGTTTCCGCAGTGGTTTAGCAAGTGAAGAGGAACATCTTTTCAAGAGGATTGGGGGAATGCCATCCAGACCAGCGGATTTGTGTGCGTTTAGCTCTTTGAGTGCGCGGGCAACATTACGCGTACGGAAGTGAATCTGGTTCATGGTGTGCTGCTTATACTCAAGTTGAGGTGGAACTGATGTGGTATCAGACAGCGTTGAGTTGGCTGCAAAATGCGCAGCAAGTAGATTCGCCTTTTTCTATTGCAGTGGTGACTGATTTGTCATCGACTATAACCGATGGAATGGACGACGAGACTGAGTTTTGAATGTTTTCCACGAGTGCCCAGAAGTTTCTACTACCTGTGGGAGAGTGTAGTATTTTTTGTCTCACTCTCTGGTTATGCAAGAACTTGGCGCGTTGAATATACGCATTTTTGTCATTTCTAGCTCTCTTACATCTTTTCCGGTTTTCTTCATTATTGGTTGATTTATACAACCGAAAGCTCAACTCTTTAGCCTTAATGGCTTTATAGCGGTTGGGATGGATAGTGAAGAACGTGTGATTCGAACTGACGCTATGACAGTTAGAATCACCAAAAATTGAACCAAAGCACAGCCCATTAGGCTACTGGCCGTGTTTAGAATTTGATTTTTAAACGCAGGTATATTCCACTGAAGTGAATTGTTATTTTATCGCTATGGTATACGGCTCTGATGCATTATCTTATTCGATTTTCGTTCGGTGTTTTTCACTATTTGCTTGTGTATTGTGTGTGTATCTGTTAGAGACGCCACAGCTTCTCTGCAACACATCGAACCACATATTTCTCTTGGGCTTGATACTCTTTATTCTGTGTGGGATAGAGGTCCGCATGCCAAGTAGAATCGTGTCTGCCAATTTGTCCGCTATAGAGTCAACATCGTTATTGAGGAAAAATAACGACCAATTTAACCTCCCAGTTGGCTTGCTCATATAACCATACTGTTCTTTTGGGAGCTTTCTAATTAACGTCACTGTTGGTTAGAGGAAATTTAGCTGACACGACACAGTGGTCTGAAGTGTCCAAGGGCGAAGAAACTTCAATTGTGTATTTGTTTGGATGGGAGGTGAGAATGAAAATGACCATATATATCTGGTAGCCGTGTTGGCTCATTGACAAGTTGAGTTAAACTATTTGAATCAGCAAAATGCTGGACATATTGACCTTAAGGTGTTGTGTGTCCGGAGTTATGCACATTAAAATCAACCGCAATAACGATTTCAGTGTGCGAATATAGGGTCAAGATCCTATTGATACAATCAGAGAGAGCATCAAATTCGTTAAAGGATGCGTTTCTATCCAAGTTTGGGCTTCTGTAAAGAAATCAGTAATGTATGATATGCTTACGAACGTGATGTTTTAGCCAAGAGAAATTAAATTTTGGGTTGGAACAGAGCCCATATTGTGGCAGACGTTGATAAGCAATATCATTTCGTATGTATGTGGCTATACTACGATGTGGAAAGAACAGACGCACTAAGTTATATCCAGGTAGATTAAAATCGGAAATATCTGTATTAGTAATTACCTGGGTTTCGCTAAGTGCAAGGATAGTTGGTTTCTGGTTAGAAACATGTGCAGACACCGAAGAGAAATTACATCTCAAGCCGCGAATGTTACATAAATCAACGCGAAATTCCCGCTCCATTGAAATAGCCCTACACAGAAAACTAATACCGCCTCGGGAAAAGATGCAGTTTGGGACCAGCAATAGATAAGCGAAAGCAACCACTGTGTTATGCCCTTGTAGTAGGTGCCCCACTTGTTGTGGTCCTTCTCTCAGAGACCGTGTCTCCTTGTCCTGAAAAGGATGAGGGATCTCTTTAGACCGCTCCTGAGGGGACCCGTTGCGGTCGCCACCGTGCTTCCTCAAACCTGAGAGAAGAGTGACGACCGATTGTTGAATAGGACGAATCGGCCAGGCCCAATAAAAATGATTTTCAAATACATTAAATTTATCTTGCGATAACCAGAATCACCCACATCCGTGAGGATATTGGGCTCGGTCTCGCGGTATCTGAAAAGAAAAGAAAAAAGAGGGGCTATCCTAGGATAGTGTGGACGGTGTTAGTCCAGGTGTTCTCTAACTACTTGTATAGAGGGATGGTGGGAAAGAAATCATACAAGACCGGTAGGTCTTGGGTGCGGTAGTAAACGCAGATCACGTCTTTGGTGTTTGATGATCTGCGCTTTGGTCGGTGTGTGTATGTTTGTGCCGTCTTGTACTGTGCGTCCGTGTGTGTGGTTTGTTAACAGTAGACTCTATGGGGTGGATCCAGGAATCCTCTATTATAGATGGGAATGTTGTTGGGAAGGGTGCTTTCTTCAGTTTTGTACTGAAGAAGAAATTGTGGTGGTCTGATCCGAAGAGATCGAGAGAGAGAAGGGTCTGATCCTCGAATCTGCAATTCATCATCATCATCATCGGCACTACAACCGGAAACCGGTCTTAGCCTTATTTAACAAGTCCTGAGACTTGTTAAATTTTCCATAATGATTTGTTTTTTTTTGTCTTGCGCCAAAAAATGTGGAACGCTTCACGATTTTGCGTGTCATCCTTGCGCAGGGGCCATGCTAATCTTCTCTGTATCGTTCCAATTGTAGTATATGTTCTGCCGAAGCAATCATCACCCTTATAAATTAAACGAAATCGAGATTTTGTGTCTCAAAGAGATCGAATTCAAAGCAAAATCTCGATTTAGATACTTTGGCTGGAGCCAAGTGTTTGTATTTAAGATAAGAATTCGGTTAAGCGAGTTCCCGGAATTATGTGTGTGAGTATGGTAGTTCAACATCTGGTTCAATTTACCATATGTTTGCTTTTGTTTGAGAATCATAGGATATTGATGTATATGGATGATAAACGAATATTTGATTCGTTTACCAGGAATTTTGCTGGATTGGGATAATGTATTTCTGGATTAGTTGGATGATTATAGGGTTTGGATGTATGTGTAGGAGAAGGAGATGGTGGGGCTTTTCAGAGCACACAGTAGATCCGTGCCAAAATCCAGGTCACATCCCTTCCATGATGAACATTATGCCACCCAGACACAAAAAACTCTCCAAAGATTTTAATTCAATCCAGAGTATCGATGCCTGAAGGACGCAAACAAAGGTGCGAAAAAAGGGAAACAGACACAAGGGATGGAAAGGATAGAGGGTTTTCCCGCACTGCACATCACTCGCGTGTATATTCTCGCACTTTTCACAGCACTAAGACGCGTGTGTGAAGATCCATTTATTTGCATAGGATCGCACAGAAAACTTTGCACTGCACTCGGACGCGTGTGTTAAGTGTGTCAGTGACATCATAGACAAAGATGATGTACATGAGGTCATTGATTCACCTAAACCAAGAAACGCCATCCATTTCTGAACCCCCTTGGGATAACCCCCAGAACGATAATGCAATAAATTGCACATTTCATTGCAATCGGCAAATCACAAAAAAGCAATTAATTGCATATTCCGGAACGATTAACAAATCACGGAAAAGCAATTAATTGCATACGAAACACAAAAGAATTAGCAGGGTCAGTTCGCAATTGCGGGTATTGAACTATGGCGCAAATCGATGAAGAAATATCGGCTGACGTCGCAGTACAAAGCAATTGCGAATTGAAGTTAATATGGGGAAATTAGGTCACTGCGAAATGCAATTGCATTATCGTCATCGGCAGGTGTTGACCCCGAGGTGACTAGAAAAGGTAAAAGCAAATTAGGAGTCAGTCGGTGGTTGGTTATAGAGATCTGATGGTAAATCCAAAGTGATACGGTAGATCCGAAAAAGTCTTAAGGAAATCGTGAAGAAATTTTTGTAATTGGAATAAGAAAGTAAATTCCAGATTATTACATGAAGAAAATTTGTAATTGGAACAGGAAAGTGAATTTCAAATTATTATATGAAGAAAATTTGTAATTGGAGTAAGAAAACGAATTTAAGATTATTACATGAAGAAGATTTGTAATTGGAACAGGAAAGTGAATTTCAAATTATTATATGAAGAAAATTTGTAATTGGAGTAAGAAAGTAAATTTCAGACTGTTACTTGAAGAAAAATTGTAATTGGAATAAGAAAGTAAATTTCAGAACATTACATAAAGAAGAATTGTAATTGGAATAAAAAGGAAAACTAAAGGTTGATGTTACAGCGAAAAGAAGGAGAACGTGAAATTTAGACTATTACACGAAGACAATTTGTAGTTGCATAAAGGTGAAAGAACTAAAGGTTACTGTTATAACGAAAAGAAAAAGAAAGTGAATTTGTAATTAGTCTAAAGTAAGAGAACGCAATTGTTAGATAATACGAGCAGAAAGGCGAACGAAGTGTAAACTAAATCGTCACCTAAAAGAAAATTGTAAATAGACTATATATAAATAAATATGTGATAACTGAAGTGAAACAAATGACTCTGAGTTTTTTGCTTTCTAGTTTTATTTGTTTTGTGTTTGTGTGTTAAAGGAAGATTGGGTCACCATTCCCCACGAGTCGTGATTCTCGCTTTTCTGGTAGAACTCGAAAACTATAACTCATGTGTGAAGATCCGTTTGTTTGTTTAGGATCCCACAGTAAGACCGATAGTGCAATTGGGTATCTTATGTGTATATAGGATTCCCAAAACGGATTGCACAATTGATCCGTTGGTACGGATCACGAGGCAGAAGCGTACGTGCTGCCTCGTTGGCGGTTTTAATATATGTCCACTCACCTGCAATATATGATCTATAATAGCCACAAAAAATACTTCATGGTAATTTGAAACAACTGGTTAGCCAATAAGCTTCTCTTCTACATCGGGTCTGCAAATCTATAGAACATTCGTTCTTATAAAGATAAGAAAGTACTCGTATATTTTAATTTATCTGTCAGTGCAGTCAACATACAACCATTGAGTTAGACCACCTGATTGTGCAAAATGTCGGACTATATATATATCGAAGATTAATTGAAATACAACTCGAAAGTCGAGATATAAAACGGAACCTCCAAAAAAATAATGAAAGACACAAAATGCAAGTGTTGTCGATAATAATACGTACAGTTCAATCACTCGCAAAGTTGTTCCGAAACGAACGAGTTTCAATTGCAACATTGACACATGTAGCGATTTTGTTTTACCAAGATTTATTTTACTTAAAACACTTAACAAATTATTATTGCTTGATCGTGATCATTGGAAGTTACGGGCGACAGCTCATTTGCGTTACTTAGGTATAAACAATCACTTTTAAAAACGTGTTTTACAACCGATACGGCACGGGAGACGGATGACTATTCCCATATCCTAATACTAAGATACCGGTCGGTCTGAAATTCTATACCGGTAATGCATGGATATTTATTTCTTCTACAACTTTCGTATATATTATATTCAATAAAAAGATATTCCATATTTATAAGTATTTGTGAAAGGTGTACAAAGTTAATACCATGCGAATTGACCTTGCAACTCGAAATGCCCCGGAACAGTGCAAGCAGTACATGTATGTGTTGTGCGTTTCAACAAAGCAAAGGTAAACAGTATTTGTCATAATTTCGTTTGCTGTTCTGCTCGTATCTTCTGAACGTCCTTATAAATATTATATTTCCGGATGAAACAATGATTACATATTGTAATTTACTTCAAAACAGGAAGCCAACAAGTCTAGTAACACCACACACTCTTGTTAACTCATTAAATTGCTAGGCGTAAAGCGCACTTATCCACTCTAGTGGAGTTAATAAGCTTCCATCGCAATGAAACTAGTAAACTTGCGCCCTACTGTTCCTTAAGTACTGCAAAAATCTAAAATCGTTTCATAAAAAATGAATCAACAAATTAATTTTTATTATAACTTAAATAAGTTAATCAGAGTTAAACTAGAATGACACATAGTGCGTTAGCATATTATAAGAACCAACTGGTAAATAACGAGACTATGCGTTACGTGGCGAGACTACGTGTTAAGGGTCGAGGCTACGCGTAATATATATTCGAATGTACAGAACCATACGCACAAAAAGATAAGTCCTACTGAGTTCCTAATATATTGTTTAAAATACACACAGGGGATTGCATTACAGAAATCCGAGATAAGGATTATTTATCAGGAACGGACGCCCTGTCTTACAAATCAGTGATCGAATACTTAACACGTTGAGCCCCACGCGAATTCTTAAGGAAATCAACGTCAGGCTTTGGCGGATTAAATTTTGTCCTTTAGGTCAGGTATTGATGGCTGCGGTGTTCCGCCGAACAAAGTCCGCAATAAAAGGAATTAAACCAACCGGAAAGAATACAGCCACACAATAAAAACACTGCGAAAACGTTCCTTTTTATTTTAATTTTAATTTTTATTGTCTTGCGTTTTAACGTACATGTAGGCGGTTAACATATACGTAGTCTGCCACTTAACTTAACTAATCCGTAACACAAGGTAGTTACTAATTAATTACACTCAATTCTTTTTTTTTATTGTCACTGTTCACACGCGCGAAGTTCGTCGTTCCTCTGCCTATCCAACTCCTCCGTTGGGATTCTCACTGTCGACTTTTGTTAGTTCGCGTATTTACGTTACGCGACTTCGGGCCTGTTTCCCAATTTTGGTTATTTACGAAAATATGCGCTATGCGGACACCTTCTCGCCGGGTTCCTCTCCGCTCTACTATATATATTAGACTCTATGTCTCTATCTATTCAATTCAATCCGAACTTCTCATCACGTATCTGCAAAGGAAAATTTCCCCATACAATCTGCTGACAGACTTTCCCATAGTATCTGTTAACAGCATAAAATTTCCCATTGCATCTCAAAAGAAGAATTTCCCATAGGATCTGAAAAGGAGAAATCTTACCTCATAATCCTCAACACCATTAGCGGTTGGTTATCGGAATCTTGTTTCTTTTGTTTAAAGATCGGATGCCGCCGCTTATTCTCCGATCATTCTTTGGTTTGTTTGTACTACACATCTGGCATGCGGACAAAGGATCGCATGCAATTCGGATGGGTACACGGAACTATGGGATGTAATGCTGGTTACCCATCTGGCTTAAGCTAACAATGTTCTTGTATGTTTCAGATGGGTAATAAAAGGAACCGTGGGATTGATATAGTTCCTTTGTTAGGATTTTCGAACCATAAACATCTATCGGGGATAGTGTTAAGAGTTTATGGTTGCTCGACTGCTAACCAGGGGCGCAATGATTCGTTTTGTTTGCGCAAGTGTGCCTTAGCATTAGAGTCATGCCAGGGGTTTAGGTGTTAATTTTCATTAGACACCAGGGTAGGCACCCGTTCTTCGGTTTATTTACCGACAATGGTATTTCTTGGGAAACATCGCGTTGATGTTTAGGATGGGAGATTGGTGACCTGTATGCGACTATTGAAATTGTTCTTGCATACGATGCATGGGTGCGTTGAACTCGATATTGGAAGCTTTTGCACGTTATGTTCCTTGCTTTCTGATATCGGGTTCAACGTCGTTGCAATGTCATATAACCTTTATTACAGGAGTGGTAATGACTATTGGGATACGTGTCTGTGGGCACGTGTGCTGAAAAAGATGAGTAAAGTTCCTTGGCGAAAAGGATACCCCACCTGTAGGGAGTTGTATGGTTCGTAGAACCGCTACAAGACTACCCGCGCTGCTTAGTATTACGGTATAGCACTGCGAAGTGCACCACTAACAGAAGATGTTTACGTTTACAGTGGACTGCTTATAGACATTATATCAACACGTTATGCGTAAAGTCTATTTTGTCATGCCTATCGTTCGGCTCACTATATAAGATTTCATTTAAATCAGCTCCCTGGAAAAGTGTCTGCAGTAAGCAAATCCAACGGCGGCACAAAACCCTCCAAGGGAAATCCTCAATGCTCGAGAAACTATTTAGTCTCTCCCACTTGACTGAGGATATTTGACCCCGACATGAAAAACTAACAACCGAGGCTGAGAGGGATGCACCTCTTTTCGCGGCATGTGAACGATATACACGGACTTTGTTACTACTGATTTTAGTAAAGCCTTCAATAAAATTTCGCCAAACTGATACTTTTCAAACTATTCTCCTTGGGCTTCGAACTCGTATTAACCAAGTGGATTTCTTCAAATCTGAGTCTTCTGAGTATACCTGAGTAATCATTCTCAAGAGTCTGTTTCATACCCGTTCTGGCAAAATCTTACCACTTTATGAGTCCCTCAGGGTAGTCATGTAGGAGCTCTCGTGGTATTCCTAGCGTGTGCAATTTTAATTCACCGTTTTCGTAGTTGTGCTGAAATTAGTGTCTTTAAAAGTGAACGGCTATATACGATGTAACAACATGAATGTAAACTTCAAAAGAACAAAAGAAAAGAAATAATAAAACAAAATTATTTTATTTGTGTCATCATTCGCTCTGATGTCGTTTTTTTTTTTTTGTGAACGGTGTTCGGAGGAACACCTCAGCTAATCAAAACTTCAGACTAAAAGAGAAAAAAAAAATCCGCCAAAGACTCCGACAAGGGGACGGTCTGGCCTGCCTCCTCTTCAACCTGGCGTTAGAGAAAGCAATCCGTGACTCTGGCGTCACAACTAGAGGGACTATTATCACGAAGTCCAGCCGGATACTTGCCTACGCAGATGTCATCGACATCATCAGTAGAACCGAATCGGCTGTACAGGACTCCTTCACCCAGATCGAGCAGGCGGCACAAAAACTGGGACTGCACATTAATGAGAAAAAAACTAAGTGCATGGTGGCAACTTCTGCGAAGAGAAGACCTAACGTTGGTCAAACTATCAAGGTAGTGGAGCACGAACTTGAAGTAGTGATATCCTTTAACTACCTTAAGTCAATAGTATTAGCCGATAACAATATGGAAGAAGAAACACGCGAACGGCTTATAGCGATCCTAAATCGCTACTCCTATCTAAATCCCCAATAACATCAAAAATCCTATCCATAATCCCATAACAAAAAACCCAAATTTCATATCGAATCAATGAGCGATAAAAGTTAATTATCGCACATTGATTCAAATTCCACATAACACATCCAAATCCCATATTGAGTCACATGTACAACGAATTTAACGAAAAGTTAATTCATCATACATTAACTCAATTCCTAAAAATCCTAACATCATGAAATGCTAAATTCAAAACGCATTTCATGATTCCCTTCCCAGAATCTATCCAACAAAAACCTTTAAAAAATTCTCGGAACAAAATTCCAATCGAAGCACGCCAAGCCTTGCGTACGCTTCTTGGAATTTTGACATTAAAATAGTTGACAAAAGTCAACTCCAAAACCTATAAAAGGGGAGTGCATTTCAATTTCATAATCAGTAGCATATCAGAGGCCGAACCTCTGGCCGTATGCAACAATCAATACCATTACAGAGGCCGAACCGCTGGCCGACCGAAGTGTCCACTTTTAAAACCGTATCTTTTTTCAGTCCCAATAAAACTAGCACATTTTTTATATTAACTAAACCCAGTTCGGTCTTTTATTTTTTCACCGTCAACGCTCCGGGCTCTTCTCCCACCGTTTGGAAAAGCACGGCCCGGAGTACAACAGGCTGATCAAATCCAACAAAGCCTACTATGGTCTATCAAGACTCGTTAAATCCTGAAATTTATCCAGAACATCCAAGCTACTACTGTACAAGACCATGGTCTTTCCAGTACTCATGTATGGATCCGAGACCTGGGTGCTCAATAAAAGGCACTCCGAACTCTTAGCCGCGTTCGAGAGGAAGGTCTTAAGGAGAATTGTTCGCCCCGTATGTGAGGAGGACGATTCGGGAGACGCTACAACCATCACTTGTACGCAATCTACCTTGAAGCCAATGTTGTAAGAAAAATCAAGCTCGGTAGTTTCCGGTGGGCGGGACACCTAGCTCGAATGAGCGAAGAGAAACCTGTGGGGGTAAGAAGTGTAGTGTGCCGGCACGGGAACTGGTTCACCTCTATCCCCAACGATTTTTTCCCTCGAACACTGTTCGCAAAACGCAAGGAATAAAACGCACTGAGGTATGGTTTGTAATAAATCGTTATTGTTTGCTCCACTGCGAAGATGGTACGGCAATTGATTAGAGAAGGTGGAGCGGACACAGAATCAAAAGGAATAAACGCTCAAGTATGGTTATTGTCATTAATGTCTTTTTATTTAAAACTTGGTAACATGTAAGCAATGTGGAAGAAAATCTATTTGAAGGTGATATTTTATTAAATTTGTTTTCTTGTCTATGCTTGACGGCATTCCAACTTAATAATGATTTATAATTCACTGAACTATTGAACACACGAATTGTATCGGAAAATGTGTCGAATTTTTCTTTTGCCTGCCGTTTGCCAAATGATTTTGTTTATAAAAAGGATCCGACTCTGACTCGATAAAACACTCCGTTACGATTCGTTAATAAACTCTCTATAAACTCGACTGTTATTAACGCTCGGGGGTGTGCGCACCCCCGTGCACACCGCTACGGGGAAATGGAAGACGAATATAACGCGTGTGCACACTGGATGGTGGTTGAATTACGACTCCCTGGTGTGCGTTCGCTGGTGGTTGAAATCCGACCCACGGTGAATACTCTCCCAGTTAAGGGTGAGTTTTTTTTTCTTTGAAAGAAACGTAAAGTCTCTCTTTGTGGTGGTGAATTGGAGAGGATCTCTCCGGGGTGATCTTAGCAAGTGTGTTAATAGATCCATTGTTTGCTCATGCAACGAAGGTCATGGGAAACGAAACTGAAAAGTAGAAGGAGCAAAGGACATATTAAAGGCATAGATGCATGGTGCAGCTGCGTAAATAGACCGCATTGCAATTGGGCAAATGGTGCTGTTTGTATCAGGCCTCTTTTGACCTGATGTATATAGCCTATTAAGGCACCTAACTTTGAAAGCCCTACTGTACACTAGGGTGCAACACCCTTAGTGTGATAAGATTGATCGATGTTCGGGCGCAACGCCACTAAACATCTAAAAAAAGTGTGTTTTTGAAAATTCGGGCGCAACGCCACTGAATATTTCACAGTAGAAACCTGAAATGTAGAGAGAAATGAGAACCACTCGATGTTACTGTCGGATGTATTCTGATTTTATTTTCCAATCCTTAAACTATATATACAATTTTCCTATACTACTACTCTTACATCTAAACGATACAAAAATCATGCTCGCAGCAGAGCATTACTAATACATACATAGGATATCGATAGATCGTATCTCTAATTTTGACTACAGGATTGCAAGATTCCTGTTTACAATAGACATGAGTACGAAACAAAGACAATAGGAAGGAGAGTTCCTATGATACACACCAATTACTGGTGTACACAGAAAACAAAGAAAAAAAGGGGACGCACATTCTCGCACAAAAAATAGAACCATTGCATTGATGGTGGTCCCTTTTTGAGTTGGCGGCAATTCAATTCGCACCTTTTGTTGTTAAAGATGTTTGCTGATGGTAAATTGGAAATTTCCGGTTGCGGGAAAATTCCGATCATGTTGGTGGTGATGTGATTTGCCGGTTGCGGGCAAACACAGCTCTGACGGATGGATTATGTGGATGATGACGGCATGCAAATATACTCGGGTTTATGGCCGAGTCATAAATCGTGATGAGATCTGGCATTCAAACGTGTGGTGCATGGAAGTACGGCGGCTATTGTTTTATCATGCTCGTGTAAACATGATAATGGTATGGCCGTGGCATCGAACTGGATGGATGAGACGAACGACGGCACCGCACAAATGGCGCCGCATGATCTCATAAACATACTCCCCCCGTTGAATAACAATTCAACCCTGAAGCATGACTGGTGGGCCGAAGATCCTGATCGTTGACCATTCGCCGTCGTTTGTAAGGGGAATCCTCGTGTTTGGGCGATTCATCCGTTGTAGATGCTGGGCGAGAGAAGTCGCTGGTGTTGTCGCACTCGATTGGCAGTGGCGCTAGGCGGTGAATGGGTCTCCGAACCACTCCGGAAGATGTTCGCACGTCCACTACTCGAATTAGGCCGTCATCCCCTGGGTGTGTGCCAAGTACTCGGCCGAGCTTCCAACGCAAGGGTGGGGTATTATCTTCCTGGATGATGACCATTGTCCCTGTGTTAATGTTGTGGACTCGCTGCTTCCACTTACTTCTGTCCTGTAGTTGGTGTAAATATTCCACATGCCATCGTCTCCAAAATTGGTGTTTCAACTGTGTGACCAATTTCCAGCGTGTGGGTAATTTCACGTTTAGCGGAACAGCGTGAGCATCCACATGTGCGGTCAGAGGCTCTCCAATGAGAAAATGCCCCGGAGTGAGTGCCGATAAATCGCTTGGGTCGTCGGATACTGGTGTAAGAGGCCGGGAATTCAAAATGGCTTCGACTTCCGTGATGATGGTTTGCAACTCCTCGTATGTGAGGGATGCTGCATGCAGTGATGATCGCATCAAGTGTTTTGCTGATTTGACCGCCGCCTCCCACAGTCCTCCAACATGCGGGGCTCGGGCCGGTATCAGATGAAATTGTGTTCCCCTGGTGCTGAGAGATGAGGTCACTTTGTTGATAGCTCCTTCTGACGCTAACAACTCTCCGACCTCTCTCAGTTGATTACGCGCTCCTACAAAATTAGTAGCGTTGTCACAATATAGGTGAGAGCAGTTTCCACGTCTAGATGAAAAGCGCTTGAGAGCGCCGATGAACCCTTCTGCTGAAAGGTCCGTTACCAACTCCAGATGGACCGCCTTTGTCGCAAAGCAGCAGAACAGAGCTATGTAGCTCTTTTGGGGTCGCTTACCCCTGATGTGAAAGTGGGTCTGGAACGGTCCACAAAAATCGACTCCTGCGTTTGAGAATGGACGAGCGGGTTGTACTCGAGTGACGGGTAGGTTCCCCATGATCTGTGTCAATAATTTTGGGCGGGTTTTTGCGCAAAATACACAGTGCTGGACGATGGTGCGTGTGAGGTTCTTTCCCTTGGTTGGCCAATAATTTTGCCGCGTCACTGCGAGTAAGCCTTGTGGGCCGATATGCCTATGTTCCACGTGCAATTCTCGTATGATGATTGTTGTGATGGCGTGCGTATGCGGTAGAATAATGGGGTGCTTGGAATCATAGGATATGTTAGATGATCCAAGTCGCCCGCCTACTCTCAGCAATCCGTCAGAGTCGAGGAATGGGTTCATGGCACTGAGGGGACTCGATCGAGCTGGCTCGCCGTGCTGGTGGATGTGTTTCATTTCCCCTTCCAATTCCTTCCTCTGTATTGCGCGCAGGATCTTAACCCGAGCGTTGGCAAGTTCCGTTGGTTGTAAAGACCCGAAGACACGGCTTCGTCGGTGGGTCGGGGTTCCAAAACGCAACATGTATGCCACTATACGTTGAAGTCGCTGGAACGAGTTCCTATGGTTGATGCGGTCGATCGTCTGATCCTCTGCTTCAATTGACAAAGCGACTGTGGCCGTACGTTTGCGCTCCACGTCGCAGTCCTTCTTCCTGATATATGCGGGTGGCCAATGTTTCTCGTCCCCATGTAGGAAGAATGGGCCGTGGAACCAGATAGCACATGCACTTAGTTTATCCGGATCCACCCCCCTTGATAGCGGATCGGCTGGGTTGTCCTTTGATCTTACATGCCGCCATTGTGCAGGTACACTATGTTGGTGTATGGTAGCTATCCGATTGGCTACGAATGTTTGGAACTCAGCCGCTGTTGAATGGATCCATGCTAACACGATCTCTGAGTCTGTCCACAGATAGGTCGGAATGTTGTCTTGTCGCAGGTGCCGTTGCACCTTTCCACACAGGGTGGCCGCCAATTCTGCCGCACAGAGTTCCGGGCGAGGAATGGTCACTCGCTTAGGTGGAGGTGGGGCCAACCTCGTTTTTGAGCATAATAGATGAACGTGAATTAGTCCATCCGATCCCGTTGATCGTAAGTATACGGCAGCTCCGTACGCCTTCTCGCTAGCGTCTGCAAACACATGTAATTGAGGATCCTTGGTAATTGCTCTACCGCACACATGTCGTCGAACCTTTAGACTCTCGATCGTCTTAAGATTCTCGCGGAATTGAAGCCACCTGGTTTGGAATTCCATTGGGAGTGCTGCATCCCAATCTTGTTGTAATCCCCACAACTCTTGGAGGAATCTCTTGGCGATGACTGTTACTGGCGCAATCAGTCCTAGTGGGTCGAATATTCGAGCAACGTCGGGGGCTACGGTGCGTTTTGATGAACGTATTCTGGGTGGCAGGTTAACTCGGACTCCAAATTCGTCTACTTTTGGGAGCCATATTAACCCTAATGTTTTGATGGTGGTATCTTCATTATTGCTAAAGTCCAGTTCGACTTCCTGGTCTGTGGTTGGAATATGTTCCAGGAGTTTTGGATGATTCCCACACCACTTTCGCAATTTAAAGCCTCCTTGGCTCAATAGCGCCGTCAATTCCTTTTGCATCACACCTGTTGTGATCAGGCTGTTGGAGCCAGTCATGACGTCGTCCACGTAGAAGTTGTTATTGATAGCTTCTGCTGCATGTGGGAACTGTGGTGAGGCCTCCTCACCTAACTGACGTAGGCACTTGATGGCCAGGTATGGTGCTGAAGTCGTGCCATAAGTTACCGTATTGAGCTGGTAACATTTCAATGGTTGCCCGCGATTAGCTCGCCACCAAATCAGTTGGTATTGCTTATCAGCGGGCCTGATGCTGATCTGCCGATACATCTTCTCGATGTCTGCTGTGAACACGTATCGTGGGAGTCTAAATCGGAGCAGCACGGCAAACAAGTCCTCCTGTAAAGCTGGTCCGGGATGCAAAATATCGTTCAACGACGTATTAGTGGTTGTCTTTGCCGATGCATCAAATACCACTCGTAATCGTGTAGTGGTGCTGTCTGGCTTCAACACGTGATGATGGGGAATGTAATAATGCGGCGACGGAATCTTCATCGCATCTACTGGTTCCATATGTCCCAACTCGAGGTATTCCTTCATAAAGGTCCTACATTGGTCATAGATCTCAGAGTTCCTTTCCAAACGTCGTTCTAGGGACAGGAACCGATTGCGTGCTAGTTCCTTGGAATCTCCTAGCGTTTGTGGGTCGCTGGCAAATGGTAGCCCAACAGTAAAGCGGCCCACGGAATCTCTGATGCGATGCTGGCGAAATAATGTCTCACATTGTTGTTCTTTAAGTGAGAGTCGTCGTTCCTGACCGTCCGCCGGATTATCCAGTTCCCAAAATTGTTGGATGGCCCTTTTGATGCCTTCCTCGTCGTCGGTAGTACACACCCCACAAGTTGCTGCTGCCACTGGATGTTGATGGGTTGGTCCGGCGACAATCCAACCGAGGCGGGTATTCTGGAGCACCGGAAGTGTTGGTCCTAGTTTAATTTGACCAACGGATAACAATGAGAAGAAGTGCTCGGCTCCCAGCAGGACATCGATCTTGCCTGGGTGTTGGAAGTTCGGATCTGCTAGCTGCACATTCCTTGGGAGTTTCCAAGCCGAAACGTCGATTTCCTGACTTGGCTGTGGCGAACTGATTGTGCTGATGACATACGCTTCGAGTCGAGTGGAGAACTTCGTTGTGGTGGCAGTGAGCTCCATATTCACGCGTCGCTGGGATCTTTGGGGTACGTCCCCGATGCCGTGTATCGTCAAATTCGTCGATTTTGTGACTAATGCTAGTCTCTTGATGACTCGTTCACTGATGAGGTTGACTTGTGACCCTGAGTCCAAAATGGCGCGGCATTCGAATGTTCGGCCATTGCTGCTTGTCAGCTTTACCCGAGCTGTACCGAGGAGTGTTAGTTTCTTGACGGATGAGCTCACTGTCGATGCTCCCAAAGACACCGATTGTGTTTGGTCCTTGAGCTGAGGTTGGGGACTCGACTCCGAGGTCGGAGCTCGTTGTTTATTGTTTGGAGGATGCAGCAGCGTGTTATGCTTTTGATTGCACTCCTTGCATCTAGTTTTTAAGCATCTGTCTGCAAAATGTCCCTGCTGGAGACAATTACGACATAACCTTGCCTTGCGCACGATGTCCATCTTCTTTTCCGTTGTCAGTTGTTGGAATTGCTGACATTGATAGAGGGCATGCGCCTTTCCACAGGCAGCACACTGTTGTTCCTTCTTGAATGTGGCCTGGGATACTGAAGACGTCAAAGTTGTTCGGGATTTGTGTTCATCCTTCTTATGATCCTTGGACCCGATTGCTTCCAGAGATTGGAAACGCACTTCCAGAAATGCCAACAGCTCCTTGATGGATGGGATCTCTTTCGGTTTTGCCAGGCCTTGCTCGAACAGGGAATGGGTGTTGCGGTCCAATTTTTGCAACAATATGTTCCCTAAGAGAGCATCCCAACTGCTGGTGTCGACGTTGAGGTTCTTCAAACCTAGAAGACATTCCTGCGTAGTGTCATGCAGGGCCTTTATGTGCGCGCAATTCGACCCAGTCGTTGACTGTGATGGCTGGGACAAAAGTTTATTAATAAGTGAACCAACCAGTAGTCGGTGGTTCTCGAAGCGGTTCTGCAGCATCTGCCATGCCGCATCATACTGGTCGTTTGATGTGGTAAAATGTCGGACCAATCTTTCGGCTTCTCCGGTCAGATTGGTTTTCAAATACCACATCTTTTGGCAATTACTTAATGGCTGCTTGTGCACCATTTCTCCGAACAGATCGGCAAACTGTCTCCACGTTGAATAATCCCCATCAAATTTTGGGATGGTGATCTTCGGCAATTGGCCGCTTGGTACCGAGGGGATCTGTCTCTGTTGTTGTTGGCTCGTCTCCTGTTGGGAGCTGCGCAAACTGACCAATGAGAACTCGACTTGTTCTTCTAGCTCTTGATGGGTGAGGCTATCGTATCCTATCGTCTCAGGATCGTCGACCAGCTCTCCAATCCGTAGATGTAACTCTTCTAGATCTGCCCAGAGCCTTGTGATGGTCGAGAATTGGAGTTCCTGATGGAAGCTCATTTGTGCTGTTCCTCTCATTGTTGCGCTCTGTCAAGCGCCCGAATGAGCGTCTCCTTCTTCAGCTTGTATCGTCGGATACTTCTAATGGCCTCCTGGTCAGTGCTGTCGTCCTCCATACCCTGGCCGTCTGTTTGTGGGCTGCACACCGAGTCATTTGCACCTTCGGACTGCCGTTTTATTGTGCGCCGTCGCCATCAATTGTTGGTACATCGATTGTACCTGTTCGAATGTATTAAGGCGGATATAGTCGTGATCCTCCTTAATACTCTCGATAATCTCTAAATGATTATCGTTGAATTGCGTCCATGCCGTCCTGGCTTTATTCATTAACGCGTCGGTCCATTTCTTGCCACTGGCTGCCTGGAGCTTGGTCAGCTCGCGTTGTAAGGCCTTTTGCCTGGCTAGGACCTTGGTTATTTCACGGGCGTCCATGCTCCGTTCCACTACCTTCTTTTCTGCTGAAAAGACGTGGTACTGTTAAGTGGGTATGTTCGCAAACACGTCCACAGATGTCTTCTACCTCGTTGGTAGTTTGTTGTGGCGAATGTGGATCGCTTATGGACGCGCTGTTCTTCAATGGGTGTGCTTCGCAAACACTCCCACGGATGTCGTCTACTGGCGGTAGTTGACTAGGCTGTCGATAGCCTAGGATGCGTATTTCGTGAATAGTCTTCACTGATATTGCTCCTTACCTCCGGTGAGGGGGCAGCAACCAATGTGAAACTATCACGTCCACGGATGTCCTCTACCTTGATGGTAGTTTGCCTTGGCGAATGTTGATCGCCCAAGGATACGCGTTCTGTGACTAGTCTTCACTGATATTGCTCCTTACCTCCGGTGAGGGGGCAGCAACCAATGTGAAACTATCACGTCGGGGTCACCAAATTTTTGTATCAGGCCTCTTTTGACCTGATGTATATAGCCTATTAAGGCACCTAACTTTGAAAGCCCTACTGTACACTAGGATGCAACACCCTTAGTGTGATAAGATTGATCGATGTTCGGGCGCAACGCCACTAAACATCTAAAAAAAGTGTGTTTTTGAAAATTCGGGCGCAACGCCACTGAATATTTCACAGTAGAAACCTGAAATGTAGAGAGAAATGAGAACCACTCGATGTTACTGTCGGATGTATTCTGATTTTATTTTCCAATCCTTAAACTATATATACAATTTTCCTATACTACTACTCTTACATCTAAACGATACAAAAATCATGCTCGCAGCAGAGCATTACTAATACATACATAGGATATCGATAGATCGTATCTCTAATTTTGACTACAGGATTGCAAGATTCCTGTTTACAATAGACATGAGTACGAAACAAAGACAATAGGAAGGAGAGTTCCTATGATACACACCAATTACTGGTGTACACAGAAAACAAAGAAAAAAAGGGGACGCACATTCTCGCACAAAAAATAGAACCATTGCATTGATGGTGGTCCCTTTTTGAGTTGGCGGCAATTCAATTCGCACCTTCTGTTGTTAAAGATGTTTGCTGATGGTAAATTGGAAATTTCCGGTTGCGGGAAAATTCCGATCATGTTGGTGGTGATGTGATTTGCCGGTTGCGGGCAAACACAGCTCTGACGGATGGATTATGTGGATGATGACGGCATGCAAATATACTCGGGTTTATGGCCGAGTCATAAATCGTGATGAGATCTGGCATTCAAACGTGTGGTGCATGGAAGTACGGCGGCTATTGTTTTATCATGCTCGTGTAAACATGATAATGGTATGGCCGTGGCATCGAACTGGATGGATGAGACGAACGACGGCACCGCACAAATGGCGCCGCATGATCTCATAAACAGGTGCCTAGGGCAATTTAGGTACGCAATGAGTGATTGTGTACCGTATCTTGCTGAACGTAAAGGATCGCATTTTGTATGCATGTTTATTTGCGGAAGACTTCGATTTATGGCCACTAGACGCTAGATGCGTGTATTTGCTTTTGTCGCTTGGACAAAAGGCTGCCGAGGCCATGGAATTGCCAGGAAAATGTGGTGTGCACGTGTGCAGCAGAATTGCTTTGCAAACCGTGGTGCCGAATAGTTTTCCTAATAATGGTTATGTATGCAAAAGAATTCTTTTCAGGAAATTTTGAAAATGCATTGGATGCATGAATGGTAAGAATTCTTTGCAGGGAATTGGGATGATACCCTAATGAAGGAAATGTCCTTAATGAAGGGAATGTTTGCAGGTAACTGCCGATTTGTCGAGGGAGTTGGGGTGGAATTGGGTATGTTTAAAGAACCCCCACAGTTCTGGAAGGAGACAGCGCGGCAGACCTTGTCTACGATGGTGGGATAGCGTAGACCAGGACGCCCAAAGCCTGGGAGTGCCAAACTGGATGACATCGGCTCAAAATCGGGATCGGTCGAGAGAGATTTGTTAAATAAGGCCAAGACCGGATCCCGGTTGTAGTGCCGATGATATTGATCCCGTCCACAAACGAATTTTCCATATTACATCCACCAATCTGTGGTATAGCTCTGTACCAAAACTGCTTTCGTTGGAACTCCCTCCCGGCATGACTGCTTCCGGAGCTAAAATTCACATCTGTTCCCCGAAGAACTCTTGCAGTTACCAATGACATGTCAGGGGGTTTTATTATCAACGAATTTTTGGCCAAAAACGACGAATATCGAACAACCATCGTATTCAATAGGCGTTTCTTTCTTTCTAGAATTCAAATTACCACTTCGAAGCATCCGTTTTCAGTCGATAGTAGAAATAAAAGAGAATTTGTGGCGATTCCGGAAAATGCGCACTGTAAAGAAACTTAATGACAGATCGAACTCAAACTTCGTGTCAGGATAGAGGACAGTTGCGCCAACTTAGCGACAAAAAGAATTTTGACAATCCTGTGGGGAGTAAGAAGTATTATGCCGAACATGGGCACAGATTCACTTTCTTCCCCACGACGTCACTGGATAAATAATATCAAAAATCCAAACACAAAGTAAAGAACAAGAGAAATTAGAAGGCACTGATTTAATTTGTTAATATAATGGTTTCTTTTATTTTACATTAAAACAAATTATCACTAGATTTAAATGAAAGGGTTTATATTTGTATTTACACATGAAGGGATCACGACACAATGTAACTATTGTAAAAGTACTATTTGGCCAATAATACACAAGGAAGTAGAAACCTTTTGAGTGTACTGCGGCGAGTATGTTGGATGTCGTTTCAGATACTTGTGGGCGGCGTGTCTGCCCGCGATGGTGATTAAGTAACGACTGAGGATGCAGTGTAGCGTGTGTACGCTGCTGTGGTTGGATAGTGATTGCTGAATCAGGGATGAAAAATCTGGATTCTACTTTTGCACAGCTATTAGCCAATCATCATTGCGTTCTTTTCATGAACCTTCTCATTTGCATGTCTCAGTGAGGTGAATAATACTCGTGCATCATTCGACAGTCGCTGGACATGCGAAGGATGAAAAGAACAAAAGAAAGTGCGCACTAACTTCGGGGTTGACTTAGCTTGTGCTCTGGTATCAAATGCAGTTTCTGAGAATGACCTACTGCCCTAGTGGTATGGTTGTGGTGATCTCAGAATGCATTGAAACGTAGGGAGACGGAATTATGGAGGAGAGGAAATGTGGCCGGTGCTCTTCACCTGCGAAAAGAGATCATTGATCCCAAGGGAATGGATGATCTGCGGAAAAGCCGAAGTGACGCCAAATAGGCTAGGGTAATTTACCGTGAATACTAATTAAATATTTTGATAAATTCCCCAGCGATTGCATGACTATGCAACAGTGTCGTCTGCTTCGACTTGTTGTTGCTAGCCGACATGATGTGATTTCCGATGAAAATCTCACGGGCTAGCAAAAATGGAGTTGCCGTATGGCAAAAAGGTAGCTGAATTCAATTATGCATTATCTGCATAGAAGAATGAATTCAGCTATGCGCCCATTTGGAAAACATGATATTTCAGGTGAATAGCATGAACGGTGGAATAGGGGTTGATGTGACGCGCTGTTAGCGGTCTAAATTATGTTGGGATTGTGGGCTGGTTGAAATTGTGGGTTGGTTCTCCATGTAATATAGAGAACCCCCGCAATCCCTTTATGGGAGCTTTTTAAATAATCAATTCGAGGCACTTTTAACAGAATGTATGTTTTTATTTTGGGGATTATATGGGGATTGAGGTATGGATGCCAACGTATGGCACAGGATCCACTTAATCCCCCAACACTTCACTGAACAAATAGCACTCCGAAACGTAACCAACGAGGGAGGAAAGAAAATAAACACAAACTGTTATGAATTGAAATAGTTTTTTTATATTTTTCTAATTTGGCTTGAGTTACAGTTGTTCCTTGGTTTCTAAGTAACAATGATTAACTTATATTTATTTTTAAATTAATTAACATTTAGTTTGTTTTTTTTTATTTAGATTACACTTGTATTTCCTTTGAATATGATAGATACATAAGTACTTCCAATCAGTTGATCGTCCTCGACGATGCGCACCCTACGAGGGTTGAAATCCCCTTTTTACACCAACTGTGTTAAAAGCAAAATAACTCGCGACTCCTGTTGTGTGTACGAACACCTCGGTGGATGAAAACTGACTTGTGCGGCAGCGTGACTGCGCGCGATGGTGATTGAGATGTCACTGACTCGAATCAGGGGTGAAATCCGGATTTCATCTCACACACAGGACAACCAAAAGAGACCACGCCTCTGCTCCCTCATCCCCACGCCCGTCGAAGTGTGGGTAACTTTTGTTAAATATAATATGCTGTGATCTCGGGGTAGCTTTGGTTGTGTGCGTTGGTATCAGATGCAGCTACTGACACGACCTACTGACCCAGTGGTACGCCTATGGTGTAGTTAGAGCACATTGAACCATGGAAAGACAGAAAAGCGAAGGAGAGGAGGACCTAGCTGATGTTATTCACCTGCAAAAAGAGATCATTGATCCCAAGCGAATGGGTAATCTGCGAAAAGTCAATAGGACGCCGCTGATGCTTGGGGAATAATTAGCGTGAGAACCAGACTCTAAGACGCTGAAATAACCCCAGCGATTTTGCTATGATGCAACAGCGTCGTTCGTTTAGACTTGCTGTTGCTAACCGACATTATGAGATTTCCGATGGGAAACTCATGGTTAGCAAGAATGGAGTTGCCGTATGACAAGAATGTAGCTAAACTCAATTATGCATTATCTGCATAGGATTATGAGTTTAGCTATACGTCCGTTTAACGTGTTTGACAGGGGAATAACATAAAAAGGAAACGGGTAGGTATGACGCGCTGAAAGCGGTCGAAATTAGGTAGGAATTGTGCTTGGAATTGTGGGTTGTTTCTCATGTAGAAGAGAGAAACCCCCACAATTGTGCTACCGGTTTTGGATTGTAATGCACTTCAAAAACACGGAAAATTAGGAATTGTTATAAATTTGGTGAGCTATCTTCTTAGACCAAACACATCTTAAATGTATCGGTTTCTTCCCATCCAAGGATATCAATAAATTACTATCCTCAATGCTGTAGCTAATAATCAAGGAGTTCTTATTGATTTCCCTAGTATATAGCATATTAATTTTCTTTAAGATCGTAATAAACTCTTCCCCTAATCGTCTGTTAAATCCATATTTAACCCGCTGCAGTGTCCATACCCAGAATGACGTCTGACATCAAAATCGTCGCTCATTTAAAATTCTTAATTTATGTCCCAGTACGAAAACACCCCTTTTAGTATTTACTAGAGATTTCAGATCCTACGACAGCTTACAACATTAAGTTTTTTTGCGCATTTCACTCGACCACCCAGTGCACATCTAGGGATATAAACTACAATCGAGATGTCAACTCAGATACAAATATTTAATCGACAATTCGTTACAGACCACACGACTGCGGATATAGTTGTTAAGTGAAAATCTTAACTCATGTCGTCTCAATATTTACCATCGATCGACACTACTTATACTCGAAACCTAAATTCGTAAAGGTATTCACTGGGAAAATACAAAATACAGGTATGACTAACAAACGAGATTCTCAATCCGTCTACACGAAGTGAGAACATCTTCACTAACGAGATTCTTCACACCAATTAGCTAAAGTTCTATACCGGTATATAAGACGACAAGTTCCGCCATTGTCGCTACAGAACATCTTCAACCCGAGAGTCGCGCGATCATCGTATTAAGGAGCCATCAAGACTCCCAAAGTATTTCATTAAACAAGTTCGCAGATAATTCTAGTGTTTTGCATATCAGTCAATCAATCATCATTACGACGATGAAATTCATTTTATTAACGGTGGCATTGCTGGTAATATATAAATTGCACATTAAGTGACTGAGTGTGTATCTAGTGATCTCAAGTTCAAATGTTACGTAATTTGAAAAATCTAAAAAAGCCAATTAGATACACATCTCCAGCAAACAGTAAAGTTTTGGGTTGAAGTTTGTCACAATTAACCAACATTCTTGTCATTTTCATTACTAGATTGTTCAAGCAGCTCGTGCTGAGAATATTTTTAAAATCAACATTACCCCAGAGGAGGCTCAGAAATACCTACAATCAGCAGACTTAAATGTGCAGTATGCCTCGAAGATTGGAGAGAATCCAGTGCCTGTCCAACAAAATGAAAATGGAGAATACGTTTACCAAGGACGTAGACTAGACAATCCATCTGATTACGTGGAAGAGCACTACACCGCTAATCAATATCATGGTCAAGATGGTCTCGGTCAATACGTGTACGGTTACAGGGACTGGAACCAAGGCAAAGCTGAACAGAAAACGCCTGACGGCACAGTTAAGGGCACTTACAAATATGTAACCCCGAGAGGACGTGATTTTATAGCAAACTACTATGCCGATCATAGTGGATTCCATCAAGAGGATAATCGACCCGTAAAGGAAAAGAGCCCAGCCACTGATACTCCTGCTGTAAAGGCAGCCAAGGAGGAACATTTCCGCCTGTGGACTGAATTGGCCCAAGCAAATGGACAGAATCCAGATCCATATAGACTCCGTAGCTACCAAGCCGAAGGTCAATACCAACCCGATGAAAATGAGAATAAATATGTTCACATTGAACCTCCATACATACCGTCGGATGAGGAGAAGGGCGAACCTCGTGGATTCTTCTATAAATTCGATTACAATACGCCACTCCTACGAAATCTTCAAGAGAGATCAGAGTTGGAGCTACTGCGCTCAGCGAACAATCACGACTAATGCTAACGTGTCTTAATTAAAAAATGAATTAAGTTACTACAGTGCCTGATTAAAATTAAGTATAATATATTAAAATGACGGAAGTGTTTTCTTTTTATTTTAATACAAGCGATATGCAAATATACCAAATTTGTGGTTTTACTGGGTCTGTGGTTGCGACCCAAATTTTTAGTCACCAACGTGTGCGGTTTGTGCATAAATTATCTGTTCATAAAGGAAGTGTTTAATGTCCTTATAATCTATGTGGATAGGTGACACTAATTTGAACGTTTATATGAACTATAATTACCAACTATAAAAAAGTCGCAACCTATATCAAAGGAGGTTGTATTAAATTAGCATGAATTGATTCCACATATTATTCTTTATTTACTGACTCATCTAATCAATTCAAGTATGGGGAAAAAGAATTCGGTGTGCTTTACGATAATAAAAATTGAAATCGTTTTTAGTTTATTCAAAAAGAGTTTTATTTATCAAAATGTTCGTTATTACTTTCGACCATTTTCTGCCACTTTTTGGTTAGAATAATTATTCTTCCATCGAAGAATACTAGTGTTCTAACACAAACAAATTTCACAGGCTTCCCTTAAGAAAATTTTACGCCAGCACAAAAGTGTTTCAGATATTGGAACAAATTATAGTGATGAATCTGTGGGGGTTCTTAAAGCTCACATGAAGAACCCCATATTCGCAACTCATTTTTGGATCTCAAGCACCAGCATACCTGAAACATATCCTTTCTCAAGGACAATAAATGCATTCGACGCATTATCTGAAAATCCCTAAAAAGAATTCTTCACACCATACGGCATCATAAATCCCAAACCATTCGGCACCCTTTGTCATCGTTAAAATGCTATGTCGGACAGCTTGTTTATACAGCTGCAATAAACCGACCAGCGGTTCGTTTGTGCAATCGATAAATAATTACCGCATCTCAAGCATTATCATCGAAACCGAATCCTCTAACATTTCCCAGTACAAACAAGAACTCGGTTTCTACTGCAGTCAGAGAGGCCACAAACATTTAAAACCCATTAGCACCTTTTGCTAATGGCGATGCATCTATTAACGCATCTGCACCACTCATCCACGGCTGTAATGATGCCCTTATTTGCTTTTAGCACCATTTCTCCGATGAATTGCCGTCTATGATAGGCACAATGCATAGCGTAAACAATGATCTGTACGATCCCTTTGTTCCTTTTCCCTCTTTCAGGTTTCGTTTATCCTTTGCTGAAATGCATCGATAAAGACTGTGATTTGTACGATCACCCAGACATGCATACACCATGATCTTCATTACGAGATCTGGTTTTCTATTCCACAAAGAGAGACTTTACGTTTCTCTTGTGGTAAATAAAACATATCCTTAGCCGAGAGGATATTCACCACCACCGAACCGAGGGTGAATCAAGAAATTCCAATTCTCGATTAAGTCGTATTCCAACCACCGATCCGGTCGGTGCGTCTTCCGCTCCCCGTGGCGCCCGGGGACGCGTACATCCAGAAGTTGGGATTAATTAAATACCAAATATATTTAGTTAACAGTAATAGTCGGACTTATAGTGCGAAGTGTTTAGATAGTTTGTGTATTGTGTACGTTTGAACGATGGCAATGAAAATGCTTAAATTAATATATTCGAAAGGTTTCAAGTGACTTTTAATTCATGTTTCTTCATTTAGTTAATCAAAAAAGTAACTATCAATACCCATAAAATATAAAACATTCGAACATTAAAACGGTGCGTTTCATTAACCTTCGCTGTGGTGTCCTGGGTGTGTTTATTCTATTCGTTTGTGGACAATACGTGTTGGAACCTTTTAGTGGATGATGGAGAAAGAAAGTGAATCAGCGCCGTACGCCGGCGCACCATACTTCTTCCCCACATCATCATCATCATCATCGGCACTACAAACGGGCGCCGGTATTGGCCTTATTTAGCAAGTCCTGAGGCATGTTAAATTTTTTTTTTTTCCGGGCAAGGTCATTAGTCTTGCGCCAGAGGCTCCCCTACGGGGAATCGAACCCCGGTCTCCCGCGTGACAGGCGGGTATACTAACCACTATACTATCGAGGAGCCCCACAGATGCACCAAAACTTCCCAGCCAAGGTTTAGTTTAGTGAGGGCTGAACCCTCATTTATTTGGCTTAATGCAAGCTTAAATTAAATTAATATAAAACCTTACAGACTATCTTTAAATCCAGAGTAGTAATTAAGACATTATTAAAAATGAAAAAAAGGAGAAAAAACCAGGGAGGTGAAGATGACGGGGCGATAGGGGAGGTAGGAGGCTAGGGAAGAGCGAGCGTATGTGGGGGTGGTAAATGCGGCATTTGTGAGACAGTGACAGTGAAGGGCATGTGCACGGACTGGTAGTGGGGCAGGGTTAGTGAACTGGGTTGGGAGAGGTTGAAATTGTGGGTGGGGCTGGAAAGGTGTGGGGCAGAACTAGTTTGCGGGCAGGGGGGGGGGGTAGGATTGCAGGGTAGAGGGGGTATTGGGGGGGGGGGGTTAGGACGAGTTTCTTCTGAGAAGTCGTTTGAGAGCGGAAGTGGAGAGGTTGACATCGAAGGAGGTGAGGAAACAGTTGGCCTGTCGTAGCATACGCGAGATGGGTTCGTTAGCGCCGTAAGAAGCCTGATGAGCGGGAACGTAAAACAGTCGAGGGTTACGTACGTTTGTATGAAATATTAAAGTGGATAGTAAGCTTGGGCAATTGATTGAGCCAGACCGAAGGCGATGGACAAAGATGATGTCGGCATGGATTCTGCGCTCTTCAAGTGTGTTGAGATTGATTAGAGGGAGTCGGCTTGTGTATGGTGGTAGAGTCTGCGGATTTTCCCAGTGTAGTGATCCTAAATCACTACTCTTACCTAATTACCTATAATCCCAATCCAATTCCCATAGTGAATCATATGAGCGGCAAGTTAAACCAAAAGTTAATTTGTCGCACATTGATTCCATTTCCAAGTACCTTACGTCCCAATCCAATTGAATCATATGCACGATAAATTTAAACAAAAGTCCATTTGTCATGCATTGATTCAACTCCCTATAACCATTGAAATTATGAAATGCCTAACACTAAATGGATTTCATAATTACTCCTTCTGGAAATTTATTCAAGTAAATTCCTATACACTTCCCAGAATCCTATCCCAATTGAAGCACACAAAATCTTGTTTGTGCTTCTTGGAATTTTCAAGTAAAATTTCATACAATATTTGTCATCACAGGGTATAAAAGGGGGGCACATTTTGGATTCATGATCACCCGAATACAAATAGGAGGTACTACGATTAGACCACAGGACAGGATGAAATATCTTGGGGTCATCTATACCTCAAAAATGAATTTCATCAAACATCAAACATGTGACCCACATTCTTCAAAGGGGCCTCGGTCGGACTAAGCAACTATACAACATCTTGAAGTGGAGCAACAAAGTTGACACCAAAGCTAAGTTTTTCTGCTATAAGCAGCTAATCCGCTTTCGAAAGAAAACTCCTCAGAAGATGCATCAACCACTTTAGAAGGCCTGACGGTCGCCATTACCTGAACTCTCATCTATACGAAGGTGCCTCGATTATCCTTATCGACGAGTACTTGCTACAATTAGCATATAAGTACCTCGAAAGCATTCAGAACAGCGAGACCCCCTTGTACGGGAGCCATACAAGGCGAAAAGCTGTCAAGATCCGATTGAAGAAGTGAAGAGTCTAGGGGAGAGCCGATCGTCTTAAAAATATTGGTATCATCCGCGTAAAGCGAGATGAAGGAGTGTGTTACGTACCAAAACCACCCACCCAAATATTCATACCGGACGAAGCCCCATTCAATTTCGGATCACATATGGTGAATCCCCTGCAGATTGATTAATGTACCAATCCGCTAAGAAAAATTCTCTACCGACATCGCTAGAGAATATAACCATAGAGTCAAGAAATATATCTAAGAACAAAACTCAATGGCGGCACCGTTTCTTTTAATCCATTGTAAGGATACGTTTCCTAAACGAAACAAAGAGCGATGCATGTGAATAGGATTGATGGACAACAATAGCATTAAGATGTACAAAATATCTTTGGCACCGTTGTCCATTAAAATGTAATTACCGAAAACACCCGTTGTAAATACCAATCCTAAACATTACTAAAAAAACCCAAGTAATGTTTAATGGCCTATGGAAATTGTCAATCCTAGGAAAATTACCGAAGGATCAAACAAAAGACCGCTGGCTCACAATAGAGATCCGGATACAAAGGATTTTATGCGAGGTCCGCGAGGAAGCAAAAAACGAAAATAACACGTTGCTTTTGGTTAACGTGGAAAAAAGTTTTCCTCCGATCAAACGATCGCAATAGAGTCGGAGTTGGTTTGATTTGACGGTTGAGTCGATTTGTTGCGAGTTTAGGGCTTTTGGATGACGTGTACACTAGGACGTCATCCGCATAGCATATCTGATTTACCCTCCCGTCCAAAGGGCGAGGAATATCGGAGGTGTAAATATTGAATAAGATGGGGCCTAGAATGGAGCCCTGTGGTACGCCTGCAGCGGCATGAAAAGTTCGGGAAAGCTTTCCATTCACTCTAACTTGGAAGGTTCTGTCTCGAACGAAGTGGTAGATGATACTACATAGCGTTCTACTGAGGCCAGTATTCAGTAATTTAAAAACGAGACCTTCGATCCAAGTCGTGTCAAAAGCTTTTTCAATGTCCAGGCTCACCGCAACGGTGGGTTCCTTATTAAAGAGCCGCACGCATGCGTGGTTTTGAAATATGTTGAGAGCCATAGTGGTGCTGTGCGCTCTTCGAAATCCGAATTGGAAATCAGTTATTAGGTTCCTGGCACTGATAAAGTTTTTTAGTTTCTCGTATATGAATTTTTCATATATTTTGCTGATGCAAGTGAGAAGCGAGGTAGGGCGAAAGCTTGAGGGCTGATACGTTGGTTTCCCAACTTTTGCTATTGGACAAATAATAGCGTGCCTCCAAGCTTGGGGAAAGTACCCCATGTTGTAAGCATGGTTGAACAGAATGGAGAGCTTTATAAAGAATAAGGCAGAAAGCCTTCGCAACGAGTGATATGACATGTTGTCGATACCGGGTGATTTCTTGGGGTTTCGAGATTTAACCAGGTTCTAAAGGGTATTTGGTGCGATGAAACCGTGACCATTAGTTGGGTTAAAGACAACAATTGGCTCGTTGAAGTCGTCCCACTTACTGTGGACCTCTGAACTAATGATCGCATTAGTATCCGGGTCGCCATCTTGGAGAGTAAGTTTGTGATTATTTTCGAAGGTCTCTCTGATGATATTTGCTTTATTGGTGTCGTTATTAACAACAACACCATTGTGTATGATTGGCCCAGTGATACGAGAATTGCCACATATCTTTTTAACATTTTTACAAACGTTCTGGTTCATCTGAATACCCTTCAGTTTGTCTTCCAATTGTCGGGTACGTTGTTTTGGATTCTCTGTTTTATCAGTGTACCAATATTGTGAATAATGGATCGTAATAATGGCTCCCTTTGCGTACAGCGGTGACAATATCTCATTCTGCAGAGTTTGTTACGCTCCCGGATGAGACGAAGAGTGAAGTCGTCATGGGGAATCTGATAAGTCTTTTCAAGTTTGTACTTCGGGACATGAGTCTCCGAACTTTCAACTAGAATCTCGTGAAGTCGTTTTGCAGCGTTGTTTATCTCAACCGTCGTTAGGAATCCCGCCGCTTCACCGCCCCGCTCGCCTTTTATCTCCTGCAGTTGTCTTCTCGTTCGCTTGTTTTCTATAAATCACTCGTTTCCTGCTGAGTGATTTGTCGCCGCTGGTACACCGCTGACTATCGTGCACCTCCCTCTTGAGTGGGTTTCATTGTTCTTCCCTCTTGAGTGGTTTTGGTTGGTCGTTGTGCTGAGTGCTTGTGTGCTGATGCTGATCGCATCGCCAACACATTGGTCGATGTTGCATTGGTCGACGCAGAACTCTCTTGCCACTGCCACGGCTCGGCATATAATAACTATGAACAGTGGTGGGAAACTGGTGTGACTATCAAATTAGTTAGCCGCCATATGTTGGTAAAGCAGTTAAACAGTTCATTTGATTCTAAAAGTGGCAGCGTATATGCGTTCGTTATGCTGAATGTGTGTTGGAGATATATAAAATGATGGAAGAGGAAGCCGATCACTTGACCAATAATCCAAGATTGGAGTAACTTGATCCGATCATAACGTATAATTTCAGGGCTTCGTCAAAACCCGAGGATAATTATTTAATATGCACAGGTTTCATCTTCAATAAATGATACTTAGTTAATCTACATTATATTGACATTCAAGTAAAGCTTTACAGTCATTTGGTGAACAAATGTTATTACGTATACGCATCCTTTGAAACAATTATGCATCGGAGGTTAATAATGATGAAAACCTCCGCTAAGATATTATTCTCAAATTATCGTTGCCCAGTATACGACTTGCATTCGAGATTCCGTTTTAAGGGTGGAGTCTGCGTTTTCACGCGATCCGATTTGGCTTGCCAAAGTATGAAGGCGTTAGAATCTAATAACGAGCATCATGTGGTTGAAGGTCGTGCTGAGGAATTCTGTTAAATTTCTTTGTTGTCTTTATCGCTCCCCGAATTTCGATCGGCCGGCGACACTTTTCGAACATTTTTCACGTACCATCGACTGAATACAGATTAACCACCCGTCCTCTGAAATTATCGTACTTGGCTATTTTAATGTACACAACTCCACCTGGTTAGTACATTCTAACAGAACCGACGAAGCTGGGAGGCTAGAGGACATATTCGCTGTTAGGCGCAATTTGACTCAACTCGTGGAGGAACCTACGCGAGTGCCGGATACCCGAGGTGATTATGTGGACACCTTGTATCGGTTTTTGACACCCGAGCCGAGCGTAAATACCCTGGAAGTTGATGCGCCACTGGGTAACTCAGATCACTATTGGTAGCGCAACCACTTGCATTTCAAATAAATAACCGATCTAAGAAGCTTCGCCATGTATGGAGGTATGGGGCTGCTAACTAAGACGATTTGTGAGATTTCTTCGCATTTTTTCCGTGTTCGGAGGTGTACTTTGGGGATTCCGATGTTAACGCATGCGTGGAGTCAGTCACACAGATTATTCTTATCTATGTTGTTCCCCATGCGATCAAACGAAATTCATCCGATAAACCTTGGTTGGCTAGCAGCAAATTACAGCGGTAACAAATGAAGCGTTTAAATTATGGCGCTGCAATTCCACTGAGGCTAACAGAACGAATCTTGTTAGAATCGGAAACGCGTGTAACCAGCCGATTGACACCCCGAAGAGGGCCTACAAGACAGAGTGACTCCTTGAGTGCCCAACTGGTTTGCGCCTCTTCTGGTCAAGGGTCAGTTCTGTCAGCAGTAACTTCGCTCTCTCTTCTTTTCCTCGGTTTGTGACGGACAGTGGGACGTTAGTTAGAAATTCAAAGGATAAAGCTAATGTGTTGGCGAATTTATTTTCCGCAAATTCAAACCTCGATGCCAGTGTTTTGGAGCCACCTGTGATCGCGCCGGTACGGTCTTCGATGTGGGATGTGAGGTTTCGCATTCGTACTTCTCAACGCACTCTACGTGGAATAGACTGTGGGAGCGCAACCGGCCCGGATGGAATACCAGCAGTAGTCCCTGTTGGGTTATTATTTTTTGAAAATGTTATTTTAGCTTACCTGGACCCGGGGAGACTGTGTCTTTCTGTTCCGCTGGTCTTCAATGGCAGAATTGGTCCTCCCGCTTCAGTGCGTTGCGTGCCTTTGGTATCTTCGATGGCTCGCTTCCTTCGCCTGGATTCCTTGGTAGTAAGTGACTTGAGATGGCCGTCTTGTAAGGCAGTGGTACCACATGCCTTGGCCGCGGGTGTGGGCTGGACCCGCAGTTATTACCGGTGATGAGTGTAGCCAGCAATTATTACCGGTGACGGGTGTAACCAGCAATTATTACCGGTGATGAGTGTAACCAGCAATTATTACCGGTGGTGAGTGTGACCAGGGGATAGTATTAAATTAAAGACTTGTAATTTTATTTTAACTTTGTTTATTTAACTTTTATTCCACAATACTTGGTCGTACCTCGGATCCTGTGGATTTCGACTCATGACCAAAGGTTCGGCCTCTGGAACCTTACTGATCGCGAAATAAAATGTGCCGCCCTTTTATACTCTGGTTCATCGTGATTTGTCACAATTTTATGTAAAAATTCCAAGAAGCACAAAAAAGATTTTGTGTGCTTCCATTGGAATAGGATTCCGAGACGTTGTTAGGAATTTATTTGAATAAATTCCCGGAAGGAGAAATCATGCAGAGTTAAGCATTTCATGATGTTAGGATTATTAGGAATTGAATCTATGTACGACAAATGCACTTTGGTTTAATTCTGCATCTGATTCAATTGGGGAACATGATTTGGATTATGGGTAAGGGTAAGATAATTAGGGATTGAATCAATGTGCGACAAATTAACTTTGGGTTTAACTTGTCGCTCAATGATTCATTATGGGAATAAGGTTAAGATTATAGGATATATTGGGGATTTGGATGGGAGTAGTGATTTTGGATCACTACACCCTTAAAAACTGTGATCCAGAACTGTCACAGGTTCTTACCAGGCTATTCGTCTTATCTTATGCACCGACCATATTTCTTACCTGCTGTAAATCGCTCGAGTTCAGCCAATCCCAAAAAGGGGGCAAAGTGACTCTCACAATTATACCGGCCGATAACATTACTGTCTAAGTTGTCCAAGGTGATGTAAAAGGTCATCAATGCCGAGTTAATTAAGTATTTGGAGTTCAACGGAGTTCTGAATGATCGTCAAAACGGATTCTATGGCGGACGGTCCACGGGGGACCTTTTGGTCCTTATAACCGATATATGGACATCTGCGATTGAACAGCATGGCGAGTCAAGCGCGGTCGCATTGGATATAACCAAGGGTTTTCATCGTGTCTGGCACGGAACATTACTGAACAAGCTTCGTTCATATGGGCTTTCCCAACAGCTTTGCGACTGGACGAAGAGCTTCCTCGAAAATCAATCGATCCGAGTTGTTGTAGACGGCGAGTGTTCGGATCTGTATCCTATTAATTCCGGTGTACCTCATGGTTTGATTTTGGCCCGAACCTTGTTTTTGTTTCACATACATGACTTGTTGGAGTCAACGGATAACAGAGTGTTCAGTGTTGTGGATGATGGTAGAACACTTGATTCCTCATTTTCGAGTGATCGGCTGACGAGTGCATCAACGCCGCACTGCCTGTGATGTAGCCAGATTGACTCTCTATATCGGGATCTGGATAAGGTCCTGCAGTGGGGAAAGGCCAATCTCGTCGACTTCAATGCAACAAAGACACAATATACAACTGTCACAAAGAGAAGTGGAGCATCGGTTCCACAGCTGGTTATGAATCGCCAGGCCCTCGAATCTGGGAAAAGCATGAAGTTGGTCGATGTCAGGGTCTATGGGAATGTATCGTGGCATAAACACGTGCCGAACATCGCCAGATCCGCCTCGGTGAAAACTGCGTCATCTTTTTAAAGCCAAGATATATTTTACTCCGGTTCAACTTTTTGTCCTATATAAATCCCAAATTAGACCTGTGGGGAGGAATGTATTGTGCCAAGACACGAGCACTAGGGTCACTTTTCTCCTCCATCATAAATTGTTCCACTGATACCCTTTTGCGACTACTAGAAAGGTCCGCCAAAAATAACAATCGCGATCACCACAAACAATAACAAACAACCGAACACCCAGAAAGGACAAGTTGGTGAAACACCTGGTGGAAACTGCAACACAGGAAAATTTAAACATGCTATTGATGTTGTTGTAGTGAATGTTCTTTTTATTTAGTCAAACGGTTTAAAACTGGTCTTTGATTAATGTTTCACTTATATTATCGTTTTACACTTTGTTCTTTAATCAAAACTTAAAAACTGTGAGAATTTATTTTAACATAATGTTTTTATATTTGAAAGATAGACTGCCCTGTAGAACAATACGATTCGAGCACGACTCATCTCCGCGGCGTTTAAAATTTTGATTCACCAATTACTGGACTCTGGGATATTTACGCTTCTCTGCAGCACGACGGAGAGTGGGAGACGGATCGACCGACCGGCTCGGTCGGGTGATGAAAAACGACTGCGCGATAAACGGCTCGTGCAGAGCCGACTCGCTAATGGGGTGAGTTTCCCCGAGAGATAAAGTGTTCCTCTCGTGGTGAAAACGAGGAAAGAGGATCTCACTGGTGAGATCCTGTAGTGGTGTGCGTGAAGTCGATCGTTGAGATCAGATTGTTTACTAACGCTTGCAGGTCAAAGCGAAACGAAACCTAGACAAGGGATGCAGAAGAAAGGAAGAAACGATCTAAGGCGTCCTGCGGTAATGAGGGTCAGCTGAATAAATAGCAGCCACTCATTAGATGCTAAAAGGGATTGAGATAAGAGATCGTATATCGTATCTCTGCCGACTGGGAGAATCGGATTCTTTTGTTTGCATATGTTTATGCTATAGAATCCAATCCGGCGGCTAGGCGCGATGTTGGTGATTGTTTGAAGATTCAAACAAGGAAGTATTTCCGAGAGAAGTGCTTGCAGCTGAATCAATAGTTGCAAGTCTTTGGAAAGTAATTTAGATGGTTACACAATGACGGTTGTGTATACCATCTGTGTCAATTGTACATGGCATCTATGGCGACGCAAGTGTCGAACTCTAGTGTGAAAATCTACACTAATCGGGAATTCGGTTCTTGGTCGCTAATGCAGAGATGCATTGATACATGTATAATAGGAAACATTTTTTACAGGAATTTCCAGATAATGCATTGAAACCATTAATTATCCCTGGGAAGGAAATGTTTATGCTGCAGGGAAATTGCGATGGGTGCGAACATACAGGGCAAAGTCTCTGATTGCTTTCAACCCGGTGAAGGCCAGGACGTTCCTTCTCCCTGTTCAATCCAAGTTGACATGCAGTCTCCAAGTGACACCCCTGGATAGCTAGACAAAGGTTGGCGCAAGGCTAATAACCAGGCCCGTAAAAATGAATTATTATGGCAAATTTAACAAACCTTGGATATGGACCGGATACACGCCGACGACCACGGAAACGAAAATGGCTAAATTATTTACGAATTTTTACATTTAACGTACGCTCACTATACAGAGCTCGAGCTGCACAGCAGCTAGCTGATGCCCTGTTCGAATATAAGGCAGACATAACAACATTACAAGAAATAAGATGGACGGGGAATGGTGTTATTCAAAGAAAAGAGTATGACATTTATTACAGCTGTCACGCAAAATCCCATGTGCTCGGGATAGGCTTTCTAGTCAGCCAAAAACTGAAGCCCGCCATCATCGGCTTTAATGCAATAAATGAAAGGCTATGCACTCTTCGCCTGCGAGGCAAGTTTAAGAACATCAGCCTCATAAACGTTCACGGACCTACAGAGGAGTCCCCTGACGACGAAAAAGAAGAATACTACGAGACCGTTGAACGGGCCCTCAATGCCTGTCCAAGATACGATATGAAAATCGTTCTTGGTGATTTGAATACAAAAATAGGTAATAAACACAGGTTCCCATAGTTTGCATGCGAACACTAATGACAATGGACTACGAGTCATCGAATTGGCAGCATCGAAAAACTTGGTCGTTGCGAGTACCAGGGTTCCGCGTAAAGATATCCACAAAGCCACCTGGGTATCACCTGATGGAGCCACTCGCAACCAAATTGACCACGTGTTGATAGATCGCCGCGACTCCTCGAGCCTGATGACGATACGAACGTACCGAGGTGCCAACGTCGACTCGGATCACTATCTTGTTGGTACAGTTTTCCGAGCGCGGATTGCCTTACGGAGACGTATTGCATCCGCGGATCAGGTTCGAATTAACACGGCTGCCTTACGCAATGAGAATACCAGTAACACCTTTGATCATGCGTTAAGACTCGCCCTCGAAGAGCTCGACGGAGGGAGAGTAAGTCCTGGGGCCAGAACGCCGAAGAGAAACACGCCTTAAGAATACTGCCATTAGTACTGCCAAATCAATCTTAGGCAGTAGTCGTAGAGATCGGAGCGACTGGATTGATGATGAGTGCAAACTAGCGACTGAACGTAAGAATGCTGCATACCGGGCAATGCAGCAGTCTCGTAGGACGCGGGTACGCGAGGAGAAATACGAAGAGCTCAGAAGATCTGAAAGAAGACATCACTTGTCTGTGAAATAGAGAAAAGTAGAGAGCGAGGTCCGCACTAGGCGCGGAAGTTCTACCAAATAATCCGCAGTATGACGCGGTACACACCACGCTGCAGTTACTGTAAGAATAAAGACGGTAATCTGATCCTGAAGGCATTCTGGAGCGATGGGAAGTGCACTTCAATGAATTGCTAAATGGTCAGCTAGCAGAAGTATTGGAGGCTCCACCAATGCAAGATCAAGACCAAATGCTGCCGCGACCAAGCATTGAGGAAACATTAAAAACCATTAGACAGCTCAAATCAAATAAAGCCCCTGGAGCTGATGGCATACCAGCTGATGAGACAGCGCTATATCACGCAATTCATGAGATCGTGGTGCAGGTATGGGAGCAAGAGGAGATGTCGGAAGATTGGCGTCGTGGTATAATTTGCCCCATACATAAGAAGGGAGATATCACACTGTGCCGCAACTATAGGGGTATAACATTGCTGCGTACCGTCTATAAGATACTCTCCACTATCCTACAAGATCGGATAGCCTCATACGCTAAAGCCATCATTGGTAAATATCAGTGTGGCTTCATCCCAGGCAAATCAGCGATTGATCTGATATTCACCCTTAGGCAGGAGATGGAAAAATATCAGGAATTTAAGATTCCATTATATCATCTATTTATAGACTTTAAGGCCGCCTACGACGGCATAGCCAGGGTAGAACTATATAATGCCATGAGAGAATTCGGCATTCCAAACAAATTGATACGACTTTGTAGGTTGATCATGACCAACGTAACTAGTCAAGTAAAAATAGCGGGATTGATGTCCAAGCCAATAAACATCTATAATGGACTCCGACAAGGAGACGATCTGGCCTGCCTCCTCTTCAACCTGGCGTTGAAGAAAGCAATCCGTGACTCTGGCGTTACAACAAGAGGGACTATTGTCACCAAGTCCAGCCAAATACTTACCTACGCAGATGACATCGACATCATCGGTAGAACCGAATCGGCGATACAAGAATACAAGAATCCTTCACCCAGATTGAGCAGGCGGCACAAAAACTGGGACTGCACATTAATGAGGGAAAAACTAAGTACATGGTGGCAACTTCTGCGAAGAGAAGACCTAACGTTGGTCAAACTATCAGGGTAGTGGAGCACGAATTTGAAGTAGTGCAATCCTTTAACTACCTTGGGTCAATAGTATCAGCCGATAACAATATGGAAGAAGAAATACGCGAACGGGTGATCAAATCCAACAAAGCCTACTATGGTCTATCAAAGCTCTTTAAATCCTGAAATTTATCCAGAACATTCAAGCTACTACTGTACAAGACCATGGTCTTACCAGTACTTATGTATTGATCCGAGACCTGGGTGCTTAATAAAAGGCACTCTGAACTCTTAGCCCCGTTCGAGAGGAAGGTCTTAAGGAGAATTGTTGACCCCGTATGTGAGGGAGGACGATTCAGGAGACGCTACAACCATGAGTTGTACGCAATCTACCTTGAAGCTAATGTTGTAAGAAAAATCAAGCTCGGTAGACTCCGGTGGGCGGGACACCTAGCTCGAATGAGCGAAGAGGAGCCTGCCCGGAAAGTCCTTTGTGGCAAGATGTATGGAAGGAGACAGCGCGGCAGACCTTGTCTGCGATGGAGGGATGGCGTAGGCCAGGACGCCCAGAGTGTCTAACTGGATGACACCGGCTCGAAATCAGGACCGGTGGAGAGATTTGTTAAATAAGGCCAAGACCGGATCCCGGTTGTAGTGCCGATGATGATGATGATGATGACTGTTCTTCGGAGATGCGTGTTATTGTTCCTCGCAATTCGGTGTATATGCGCTCTACTCGGCAGTGGTGCGATACCCTGATGGCGCAAACATCTGTGCATCAGAATTCGCGCCATTAGAGTGCGGGACAGCTGTGAAATTCGCTTCCCGCGCGAGTGTTTCCGGAGCGTTACAGGGCTGCACAGTTATTTGGTGGCACCCCGGGCGCCGACTCGGTGGTATAGCTTCGCCTCTCCCGGGAGAAGTGTAATAAAAAAATTTATCAGAAGGAATAAATTTTGAACTTCCTCAGAATCGTAAAGGAAATGAAGGCCGTATTCAGTAAACGTTCATTTTTCAATTTTCACCCAGGTAATGTGCCTGAGTCATGCTGTAAGCAAAAGTAATAACTTAAAAGCTTGTGATTATGCATAGGAACTTAATAATGATGAACGCTTCCCGATTAAATAACCACCACTTGTGAGGTGTTGAATTTAAAACAATTTTTGTTGACTCCATCAGAATCTCAAAGAGTGGTTCAATAAACGACTATTTAACAATTTATTATCATTTATTACCATTGACGAAAACGTAAACACTTATACTCGTATTCAATGCAGTGCCTGGGCTTATGATGAAAAAAAAAAAATGATGGGAAAGTGGTACGAAGTGTGAAACCGATAAACAGTCATCAATGGTTGGTCTTAAATATGTGAACATAGACACCGATCGTATCTTTTCAAAAGCTAAACAAAAGGTTTTCAATTCAGCTTTTACGAAGCGAAAACCAGAACAATTCAGAGCAACTTCAAAACTGGAAATCGTCATCTGGTTTCATGAATCTAGTTCTATTTCGAATATAAATTAGGCAGAGATAATACGTTTGGCGTCTTTCTCGTTGTTCCACTAGTCCTACCTTGCACTCACCCACCTACAGTTCACAGAAACCGAATTTATATATGAAGGGTTTATTTATCTATTAATCCAGACCAGCGCCTATGTTAATTGAGCTTTCACAACAAAATTAAATTATTTCTCGTGGACGATGTTCCTTTTAAGCGGATGTTTTATTTGTCTTTCATTATTATACAATTATTTCTTCGTTAGATGCGATGTCATTCTCTTCTGATTCGCCCACAACTATGTATGTGTCTTGCTCGCCAACGGAAATTAAATCAAAGTTGTCCTCGGCGTCAATTTGATCTTGGCTTAAGGGTAGATCTGTTGAATCCTCGACATTGATCTGGTGACCATTGATGGAACCGGATACTTCTTCAACGCTTACCACGACGGTTGAGTTGTTAGGGTAACGGTAAACCGAGAAATAAGATTGAATTCTTTGCACTAGATTCTCAAGAAACGGAGGGAACCTAGATTCTCCGGAGTTTCCGTAGAATTTGACAAGCCCAATGTGAGGGTGTTGGATACCACTAATGTTGACGGCGGAATTCGATCGGGATATGATCAGGGGGATGATAATAAGAACACTATTTAACAACAGTTTGGATAAACGCAACGATAACATACTAGCCGCGATGGTCACTGGGAATTATACGTTGCACGGGCAAGATAAACGTTTTAACTGTGGACAGTGCTCTGAGGGTTATGTTAAGGCAGTCGGACTTCGTGTTAATAGGAATTACGTGTGGCGGTGGGGGTCACCTGAAATAATTGCAGTTTTGGTCCCCTTCGGAGAAAGCGATGCGATAGTCATAAGTAAACAGAAGACGTTTGTGGACATTTTTATTGACCATTTATTTTTATTTGAGTCTCTTCCGTTTTTTTTTTTGTTTTTTTTTTTTTTGTTGTTTATTTTATTTATATCTTTTTATGTGATGATGATGTGTTGATAATGACAAAGAATAGGCGACATTAGTTAAAATGGTGTGAAATTAATTGTAAATGGAAAAAATGAATGAGTTGATGATGAATTGGTGGTTAGTATTGTCCTAGGATGATAATGGCTCACGGTTGCTCTCATCGGATCCAGCAATTGCTGTTCCCGATGGAGCGGTAAAGGCAACACCATCTTTGCCGACGATAGCCGAAGCCATTGGTTTGGTCTGAGAAAGACCTCCTTCGCCACTGATAGCTATAGCTGAAGGGAGAGCTTCGGCATAACTAGTCAATTCGGTTTTCTCCTTTGGGCCTTCCATACGAGTGTCGGCATCTGAAACTATACACAGGTTACGCTGGTGAATTGGTAGATTGTGAGGGCTTTATTTACTTTCCCTCTTTTCGAGTTCTGATTGTTGCTCTTCGGGTTTTGCTTTAGGTTTCTCTATTGGGCTTAAGCATTTATTCAGTTGGCCCTGTTCTCCGGAAGGTTCGCGAATTTCAGAATCTCTTTGAGGAGAATCGCGTTGTTCAGTCGGTTTCAGTCGCTCTGCTATTGCTCAAATAAATTTTATAAGGAGACACATTTAGAGGGAATCAGTTGACTTACCGTCTTCAAACTTTTCTGGCATCTGGTCAGATTCTGAACTCCTCGAGCTCAAATCGATATTTTTCCCGGCGAATCGCTGCTCAACGTTGACCTTATCCTCAGATAGGACTACACTTCTTGCGCGGATAGCTTGATATGGGTGTACGGCTATAATCGGGTTAACTGACGTATCGAGGGGTGTTTGAATTATCTCATAGTTGCTATAGATTGATGGTATAGTAGCAACACTAAAGAACCGAGCTGCTTCGTTCCTTGGTGCATCGGCAGATGCGACAGCTGAAACTGCATTATTGTTGATGGCAAAAGCAGGAGGCTTTCCGGACACCATTTGAAGGATGTCTGCTTTTTGCTCGGAGTTCGGTTGGATTAAGCTTTCAAGACCTTGAGTCAATTGTTGTTGGAACGCTTCAAGCTGGGCTTGAGCTGTCTGTCCCGCCGAAACAAATTGATTAACAATATTTGTTATGTTTGAAGGTTCGATTTGTTTAGGCATCTGAACAGCTTTTGAAGCATCAACAACATTGTCACTCGGATAATATACGAGTGTTCGTTCATTTGCATTGTTGATCCGGGTAACCGGAGTCAAATGTTGTATCAGAGGCTGGGGGTATTTTAATGATGGGTCGAGTTGCACTTGAGCTTGCGGTGTAAGAATTAGAATATGATTAGCAGCAGGTACAGCAGCTGCCAATTCTGCAGGACTTAGCAATTGTTGTGCTGGTAAAGCACTACACAGTGTCAACATACCAAACCATAGAAAGGGCAGCATCTATAAAAAGAATAAATTTATAGAAAATGAAGCCGGCCGAGAATATAAATCACGAGATATGTACTAAAAGAAAAACAAAAGAGTTGTTGAATATGGACACACATGCTACTGCTCATCATCTGAAGAATACCAACGAGTGTATGCGTACGTGTCTTGCGGCTAAAACAAAGGCGAAGAACGAATTCGAAGAGGTGATACTAGTATTCTGATTTTCTACGGATGCATGTAATTGGTAACGAAGACGCGTAGTTTAAATGGAAAACCGGTACGTCGGTAGTGCATCCAGACTCTTAGCAAGTTTTCGCATTATCTTGATTTCTTTCTTTCGTTTATTTTGTTTTTTTGTTTTGTGTCTTTTTTTATTCTCCAAGTACTAGTCGATTGGACATCCTTTTTAGGTTAAACAGGTTTGTCCAGCTCACTACGGTGTGTTATATTGTCGAGGTCAAGATTTACAGAATTTCATGCTTGGATTTGCAGAATACCATCCATCGTGAAATAAGAACAAATTTATACTGTATACTTTGTAATAGCATGCATGGTATGAAAACTAAGTAATATCTCAAACTATAAACAACTAAATGATCTCACCTTGAAATAGTTCTTCCAAATGTGTTGTCCAATTGTATTCAGCTGTACTGTTGGTTGGGCAGTTCTGATGCGTCGTCTTGTTCAAAGGTAAATCTTAAAGGAAAATGGCACAAGGAATACGGCTTGAAGCCCTTTTATAAGATCTGTTCACCAGACTGTGTAGAGTAATTTCAGCAGATGATGCGGTGCAAATAGTTACATTTGTATCTCCTTTTATAGAACGCATGCATCACAGCGCAAACTTGTTATATCGAGTTGGACTTGTAACCATAGGGAATAGCAGAAATTATAGTGAGGCGTCTTAGCCAAGTGTAATTCTATGTGGTTGGGAAGTATATGATTTGACATGTTAAAGAAGAATCTTTGATACATGCGTTTGGTTCTTGGGTGCATCTTTCGTTTTATATACCGGAGTAGATCTATAATATTTTTGTTTCATGGTTGTAGCCAGTTGAATTTCTTTGAAAATATTTTTTATTTAACTCCTTTATTGGTCTCCGCCAATGTTTATGCCTTCCTTATTAATATTTATGTAAAATACGATTTTATTGATGATAAGTTGCTATTAACAGACAGCATTTTCATTCAGCATATCTCTACTGCTCAGGGGGGCTAGTTCAGTGTAGAAGTCTAAAATAAAGAAGTTTTTAGCTGGTTTTGATTGATAAAAGATTGGATTTTAAGATAATAATATCACCGTGTCAAAATGTAACCAGGACTGCGTCAATAAATACAGCGCACATAAATTAATCGTCAAAACTTATTTTGTCTCCTTCTAAATAGGCTCCATTTGATGAGAATAATTCTGCCATTCATACAATAGTAAAAAAGTTTTACGAGATCGTCTTTAGTTCTCTCAGCGAATTTTCTCTTATGTCGTCAATTGTTGTAATGTGAGTTTCGGAAACAGAAAAAGTCACAAGTTTGATCATATTGTTAGAACTTTTAGTCAGAAAGTGGCTGACATGAAATAGATTTGTAAACCAGCGCATTGCTATGGTGCAAAAGAGTTATTTTGTTATAGTTCTGATCTTTTGCAGCGTGTACCCTCTCTCACAAACGCTGCATAAAGTTTAAACAATATTATTTATATAGAGACTTTGGTGGCAGGTTTAGGCTTTTAAATACAATTAATGCGAAAAGTAATACATGACATAATTCGACTAGCGGATTATGCGGGTTTTTCCATTTGTATCTTACAGTGGTCGGAAAAACATCATAAGTTTGCTATCGAGGTGTTTTTTAAGCAATCCGATTGTTACAGTTTTGTTCACAGTTCAACGATTGAGTTGTGGTTCAGTTTCTGGAGTGCAGAAAGTACGCACGACTGCTTCGGCTATCTATACGTTGTCGCTCGTCAACAATTCTGTTTGCGTTTCAATATCCGACGATGAAGAGAAGACCGTTGGCCTACGAAGAAGGCGACGACAAGGGAGACCACGTCATGGGTACTCTCGAACAATGTTGGGCGGGGAAAGCATTATTGAAGTAGAGAAAAAGAAGAAAGTGACATTTTAAAAACATAGCATCCTTGTTAGAAGATCGACCATCTAAGAAAAAAAAAATCAGCCCTACATTCATTTACAAATAATAATATACATTATAATAACCTGTGGCGGTTCCCTTGAACGCCACTGCTCACCTTCCCATTAACTATGCGAAAACTTCCAACATCATCATCATCATCGGCACTACAACTACAAATCTGTCCACCGGTCCCGATTTCGAGCCGATGTCATCCAGTTTGGCACTCCCAGGGTCTGGGCGTCCTGGTCCACGTCATCGCTCCATCGCAGACAAGGTCTGCCGCACTGTCTCCTTCCATACATCCTGCCACAAAGGTTTTTCCGGGCAGGCTCCTCTTAGCTCATTCGAGCTAGGTGTCCCGCCCACCGGAGTCTATCTAGCTACCCATTTTACTTTTAAATAATTAGACATTTACACATATAATTAATTCTTAGACTGGTTAACTAAGTTAAAAAGACAGTAAACTAACAGTACCACAAGTGTAAGTACATTAGGTGATCCAGCTATTGCGAGTAGTAATCTCTACAAATGATTTCACGGTAGCAAAATTTCCCCGGTTAGAAATTTTGCTGCAGAGTAGTTTTACGCTGGAACTGATTTTTGTAGGCACCAACATTCAGACGCATGTGTAAGCCCCTTCCGAGCAGCAGAAGTCGATACCTTTCGCCAATCATCATCATCGGCACTACAACCAGGAACCGGTGTGGGCCTTATTTAGCAAGTCCTAAGGCTTGTTAAATTTTCCATAATGATTTGCTTTTTTTTTCTGGGCAAGGTCATTAGTCTTGCGCCAGACCTTTCACCAATAACCACGACTAAAAAATACTCGACATTTTTTTTTTATTTTAACTAACTTGACCGACTCCTTCAGACTCGACTAGCGTGATCCGTTATCACATGCTCCACGCCCGTCCTTCACCCACTCAATTGCCAGCGATCTCTTACATCCCACATCCTGGCACCTTGGAGTACCAATGTCAGCGATCTCTTACATCCCACTTCCTGGCACATTGGAGTACCAATGCCAGCGAGACCTATAAACCACATCCTGGCACGTTGGAGTACCAATGCCAGCGAGACCTATAAAGCACATCCTGGCACGTTGGAGAACCAACGCCAGCGATCTCTCACTCCCCACATCCTGGCACGTTGGAGTACCAATGCCAGCGATCTCTAACACACCTCCTGGCACCTTGGAGAACCAATGTCAGCGAGCCACGTGGGAGCCGACTAATTGGAAAATACCACTCGTCGGCCCATAAACAACCCAAACACCACCATGGACCGTACCGCACACCTTTTGCCCCTGTCGGCATCACTGTGGCGTAAACGGGTCCATTGCTCTTTTTTTCCATTGTACATAGTACAGTATTATGCATTGTACATAGTACAGTATTATACCTTGCCCGGAAGAACAAATTATTATGGACAATTTAACAAGTCTCGGATAAGGACCGGATACCGGTGGAGAGACTTGCTAAATAAGGCCAAGATCGGATCCCGGTTGTAGTGCCGATGCTGATGCTGATAGTACAGTATTAAGTTCTATTATTCATTTTTCGTTTTCTTTTCCTTTTCCGCGCACATCGCCAACAGAGCGATACTTTAACGTACCTTTTTTTATCGTGACTACGTCACTGGGGGCGGAGTACTGCGGTTCACTTCAACGTCACTGCTCACCTTTCCATTAACTATGCGAAAACTTCCAACATAGGTCATCCAAAAACGATATAAAACAAGTATTGTGGCAGTTCCATCGAACGCAGAACGAAGAAACATTTTCCTAAAACACATAAAAACATGTACCTACCTTCCATAGTTATACCAACTATCTTCAGAAATACTTTGAACCAATAATTCTTGCTGACATGAAAATCCATCAGCACCAAACAGACATGTTCCTTATAAGCAATTTGGTTGCACCACCAAACAACCAACATGACCCGAACCAATTCATTACACATGTCTCCGAACGAATTCCGCTGCACGCATGCAAGGGATATTTCTTTTCTTTTCTTTTACCTATGCCCACATCGGTCGGCCATCCGATCGACAAATACATTATGGCATACGGCTGACCGCCCAAGGAAGTCGAGTTCTCCTAAATGGAAAATTACCACCGAGAATTGGACTACTTGGAGATGCCGCTAGGATGTGCACGCTCAGCATAAATGCTGTACGCAGTTGCTGATCGTGTGAACACCTAAATCTCTACGTCGAGATAGTTGCACCAGCTGTAACCATGCCAGCTAATGTTCCCCTTATGGATTCGGTTGATCCACGGTCCGCATACTCGTGGACACACACCATTAGCAGCAGAAGCGACCATCATGTGTGTGTTTCACGCCCTTTTGCTGGACCAATGCAAGGAAAATCATCCTTTGTCGGGCACCGAAGCAATGAACGAAATTTGCTGTGCTCTCGTCTTCGGTGAATTAATCAATAGCGATACGGATTCCGTGGAGGCAAGTCCTGCCTCCACTTTAAATAATTTGAGTCGAAGCCCATCGACAAGACGCCCAGTAAAATCAGTGTGTCTCGAAGCAGCGATCGTTTACAGAAGTAAAATGTTTCAAACTGTAGAACAGCGTCCATGGCAGTTGCATTACACAATTCGATCTCCCGCTCCAAGCGATCTTCAGCCCCATTAATAACAGCCGATACCGGAACTTTTACCCCACATTGGTGACCACCAGCGGGGCAACACCGTGGGATAGGCGTAGAACCGGTGCCAACGACAACACACATACGTCCTAACCCATAAACCCATGCATTTGATTTTATCTTCGCCCCGAATTTTTGTTTTTCATCTGACGAGTAAATAATGACTCGATGGCCAATCAGCCCCTTGCGCCATACCGCTGCTAATGTCCACAAAGATACTTCCCAATGGTTATTGAAATGACAAAAGAAATGGTTGCTGGCCATGCCCCCATCCTGGATGATTAGATGCGTCTAATCGGACTGTAAGGTCATTAAGAAGTATAACTAGTTTTGTCGTTCCGAGAGCTTTTAAGAAGATTTTGTGATCGCAAAAGTAAATCGGTTTAGTGTGTTGCTAATTCATACCGCGCCTTCTGGCACCATCTTTGTGCAATTACATTAACTCCTTGCCGCGGTGCGACTTAGAGTTAAGGTGGTTGAGCTCTATCAAAAAAATATTAACTCCTTAACAAGTAAGAAAATCTCTACCAAAGTAAATCGATCTAGTGTGTTGCACGTTCAGTCAGCAGTACTGCGCCATCTTAGTGCAGTTACATTAACTCCTTGGTCAAATAAGAGAATTTCTACTAAAGCGCAATATTCTAGTGAGTGATAACTCAAACAAACTGACACGGAACGTACATTTATAAGTGAAAGATACGTCTTATAACTCGCATTTTATTGCGTACCATGTTAGACGTGTCGGGTTTAAAGTGCACATCCACAACATCTCGGAGCGTACATGCTCACAAAACAGTGAAAAGCAAGAAGTAAGGAAAAAACGGAGCTATTCCCCTTATTGCTCTTGGAGTGCATAAAACCGAGGTGAATATGGGAGACCGCTGAACGAGAGATAGTTAAAGTGAAACTCCGACATCCTGATTCTTGGTTGTTGAATAAGGATAACTCCTCTTAATCTTAACTTTAAGTTTCCATTTAAGTGAACCCACTCGGCACGCGCTCGGCAGCAACATCACCTCATCCTAGATGTTAGGACTGTGGCGGTTCTGCCAAACCCCACTGACTACTTACCTAAAAACCCCCATTATTACAACCCTTCTTACCTTTTCTTGCATCTCATCGCATACAATTCCTGTCAGAGTTCTTTATTACCTTATCATAAATTACTTGAAAGAGAATTCATCGGTTCATATATAATACAACCGCGTATCAGGAAATATTACCCTTGCGTCGCCTATTCCCAGCTTCGCCATGTGTACGATACATTCTTTTATGTACACATTGGCCGGCGACCTTTTTCTCCCAGCAATAAAATTCTCTGACTCGCACAATGTGCAAACCAAATCAAATACGCATTCCGCGTCTCTTGGCATCAATTGAATTCAAAGCATAAACAATGCAAAAATAGAATCCGTTTGCCACAAACGAATTTCCTTGCATATACAAATGTAAGCAAGGGATTTGTTTCGTCCACCAACCAATTAGCACATTTTCACATCGGATCGTCGTCTCTTTGTTTAGCCGCACATGTTCCAACAAAGATCCCATTAGCATCTGACGATTTCGGTTTTATTTGCTTTACCGAAATCGTATCCTAGGAATGCACTTTATGCCCCTTTCTTTGTTCTAGGCACTTAAAGAGTGCATCTCTGTGGCGGCCACATCCTTAAGAGAAAATGTTCTCTTTCTCCTCCATATATCACCCTTAATTGAGGATGGAATTCAAGTCAGAGTTCTATCCTCGAGGAGTCCTTTTACATTCGCCGCCCGAGCAGGTCGTGTGTCACTTCCGCCCCTCGTCGCACGCCGAGGGTGCGTATATACCCTACTTCATAATTAGTCGTTTTTACCAAGTCGTGTGGCAGTGCGCTGTGTTAACCGAACGAAATATCATAAACTTCTTATATCGTAACAAAAGTAATATAAATATAGTTTGTTTCCAATAAAATAAACCAAAAATAAAAGCAGTGCGTTTCTTTTCCTGTGTTGCAGTTTCCACCAATATGTTCCATCGTACTTTTCCTTTCTGGGCGTCTATTGTTGTCAGTGTTTTTGGTGATCGTGATTGTTATTTTCGGCGGACTTTCTAACAATCGCGGAATTGTATCGGTGGACCAATTTATGATGGTGGAAGAAGGGAATCAGCGTCGTACGCCGGCGCAACAAACTTCTTCCCCACAGGACTACCAGGAATCCAACTGCTCCCCATACCTCCACGGTAAAGTGTTGGGGATCACCGATAAGTCTCTTTATAGATAATTAATAGCACTAAAGCACAGAATGATTCTTACCAATTTGTTTCAGTTCAAAACGACGGCAGCCACTCGTACGTTGTTCCACTCACGGCAGTGGCCGTACCTTTCAAGTGACGACAGTCAGTCGCACGTTATGAATATAAAAGCAGTGGCCTTGTGGGGGTTCTTTAAGGCATTCGCAAAGAACCACCCACTCCCTTTAAATTAACCGGTCTCCCACTTACCAGGCAAGTCATTCTACTTACCTGCAAATGAGCAGCGTAAGCTACTCTGCATCACCTTCCATCTGAAAACATGAGCCCAACTTTCACCCCGGGGCATGCTTGCATCCAACGCATCATGTTCCTGAAATCTAATTCGGTTAATTCTTCATGTAACCGACATTAATCCCCGAATATGTCAATGCGCATTGGTGAGAAAAACTTTCTCATACACTTGCATGACATGTTCACCCTTGCCTTATCTGCTAAACCATCGGTCGATCATTCAAACAACAATCCGTTGGTCCATGAAGACAGGCCGAACTGCGTACTTGTCGACACAGCTGCAGCCGATAATGTTACTTAAACAATCATACTCTGATCATGTCTCACGTATCTTTTCCTAAGTTAAACAATCATAGTAATGGCCATACCCTACGATGCTTGTCCACACTAAACATTCAGCCACCCAGCCTGGTCTCTTGCCATCGTCGGCGAGGTTTCTGTTGACTTAATGTCAACAAAATGTCTATCCTCCATCGTTCACCAGAACAATACGGCTAAATCACAAACAAAGTGCATCTAATGCACGACCCTCGAAATAGCGTTTCTGTTTACTTAGATCACAGAAACCTATTTCGTTCGCAGGCGACCATTGCAATGATTTACAACAACGATGCCTGCAGCCCGTATGCTTGTTCCTTGTTTGAACAAGTGCAGGATCGTTCGTTGTCGGTATTTCGGACGAAATGCCATTATACTTGACCGTACTGTCATACGAAAAATCCTCCCATTAAATCCCGATTAGATCACCCATTGGTTATCACCCAGCAGAAGATCGGATTGGCTACCCTTAGATCGGGATATCCGTCACGATCACAGCTAGTGGATGTTGGCGACAACAGACACTAAGAGTCAAATTTTACATCTGAAGGAGTCGAGTTCGTTCCCAGGCAAATACACATGTAAAGTACTGTCGCGTCTTTGTCATTATCGAAGAGTCCGTGTGCGTTTCAAATTAAAGTGTCGAATTGAAATTGTGTATAAGAAAACTGCGTTGCTGGTCGTTTTTCTTAGAAAACTATAACGAAATGTATCATAAAGTGGTGATGTTTAATAGCCCTTGAAGTTTTAAATAAAAGAGCTGAGAAACAAAAAACCTCCAGTGTTCTAATTTGTGTCATCGTTGCGGAGAAGGAGTGACGTTTCTGTTCGTGGTGTGTGGGTGAATTGACTTTTAGCGTTGGGTAAGTTAGTGAAACGAGTGGCCGTGTCTTGGCATAATGCTACAATTACCCACAGCCTTACACCTCACAGCGACGACAGTCAGTCGTCCGTTGCTCCAATAGAGGCGGTGGCCTTTTCGTTTTACAACGACGACACTCAGTCGAACGTTGTTCCACTCAAGGCAATGGCCATATCTTTCAAGTGACGATAGCCAGTCGCACGTTACCACGATAAACGCAGTGGCCTTGCACCTCACAGTGGCGACAGCCAGTCGTACGTTGTTTCACTCACGGCAACGGTCGTAAAGTTCAAGGTAACGACAGCCAGTCGCACGTTATTCCAATAAGAGCAGTGTCGTAACCTCTTACAACGACGACAGCCCGTCGTACGTGCGTAGTGAAGTGGCCGTATATGTCCATACAACGGCATCCAGGGAGGAGGTTCAATCAATCAGGGGAGTACCCTCTGATCGCCCCACTCACTCTATGTAATAACAATTGCTCCTTACTCCCCCCTTTCCTTTATTGCCTGAGACCTCTTAGTCGTACCAACACGCGTGAAATTTCAGCCACACCTTGACAGTTCCCAGTGTAGAGTGAGTTAATTTTCCTTAGTGGGGTGAGTAAGGCGTTCGAATATGTTCACAGCTAGGGTGGCTTGTTGTAAGAGGCGATTAAAGGCTGAGTGGTAGATGGGGTCCCAACGCCCTGTCGCCCAGCGAAATACTACCCCACCTAGCTACAGTTTCCGTGAAATGGTCAGGAGAAATCCCTGGCCATCTTTCGAAGTTTGGCTGATGGAATGGTTCGAGAAAAGGTTAGATTAGGTGGTAGTCAGTCCCAAGATGAGATACCACCCCGTCACGCCGTACATTCCGCGATATCGTCGAGAGAAATCTTCGACTAAGTTTCGGATGTATGGCTGATGGACCGGACTAACATGGAGATAACACATGATGGCGCCTTCTCAGATAAAGAATTCCGGAGGTAAACTAGTTCCCCGTTCGGATCTCCGGGGGGACTATGTCAGGGGGAACATCATGCGAATATTCTGGTAAATAAGCGAACTTTAAGAAATCCTTCATCGGGTTCGTTCTCGAAACTCTGTCGACGTACGACTGATAACGGCATTTTGTAACATCAGGGGCATTGGTTTCACCAATACGAATGCCAACGCCGTACACCAATATTTGCACATAAAATCTTTGCCCTCACTGAGACCCAGGTCGATTCGTCAACTAATTCGACATAACTTCATTGCTCAGAATACGCCTTGCATTCGGGATTCCCTTTTAAGGGCTGAGTCTGTGTCTTCACACGGTTCGATTTGGCTTGCCGAAGGATGGGGGCGTTAGAACCCACTTGACCCATCGTCAGAGGTCATAAGAGCTGTTCGAGCGTTGGGGAAAGCCCGCGGCGTTTCTAACAGATACACACACATTATGCAAGCAAATAGTGAAGAACACTGAAACGAAATTCGAATAAGCAAAGCATCAGAGCCGTATACCATAGCGATAACACAACAATTCCACATCAGTTGAGTGTACTTGAGTTCAGAAATCGAATTCATACACGCGGCCAGTAGCCTGATGCTTCATTGCTTTGCTTCTCACCCGTTTCACCATTTGTTCAAATCACCGTCTTCACTATCTTTGCTTAACGCGACAATCCGACGTGATCTGTGTGCACACATACACACTTTCCCATAGTAAACAGAATTTTACGACTACGATCACGACTTCCGCATAGAACACCGGCACACTCGCCTGTTCCGACGTCTTCTCGCTCGTTCCGCTGTTCGCACACGAAGTTGATCGTAACAAAGTTACTGAGGAGGGAGTATACAAGCAAATAGTGAAGAACGCCGAAACTAAATCGAATAAGAAAATGCATCAGCCGTATACCAAGCAATAACATAGCTATACCACAAAAGTTGAATGTACTTGGGGGTTTAGAAATCGAATTCGTACACCCGACAGTGGCCTAGTGTGTTGAGCATTGGTTCAATTTTTTGTGATTCTAACCGTCATAGCGTCGGTTCGAATCACACACTCTTCACTACCGTAAGTCGTTAAACTATCCAGACCGTCGTAGGCCTATAAGTGGAGACCGTTGTCGTAGGTCTATGAGTGTTGTTCGACCGTTGACGTAGGTCGTAGAGCGATCCAGGCCGTCGTATGTCTATAAATAGAGACCGTCGTCGTGGGTCGATGAGTGTTGTTCGACCGTTGACGTAGGTCGTAGAGCGATCCAGGCCGTCGTATGTCTATAAATAGAGACCGTCGTCGTGGGTCTATGAGTGTTGCTCAACCGTTGGCGTAGGTCGTAGAACGATGCAGACCGTCGTAGGTTCATAAATAGAGACCGTTGTCGTAGGTTTATGAGTGCTGCTCAGCCGTTGGTGTAGGTCGTTGAGGGATACAGGCCATTGGGGGCCTTATTTGATCACATTACACAAGACGGGCAAACTTGGAATCGTGAGAACCATCTGGACTGGACTAAACTGAACCACGAGATAAACCCAAACGCAGATTAGAGGTTTAAAATGAATGTGAATATGCCAAGTAAGTTATTAAACGTCCAAGGCTAGCTCTCTAACGGTTTCTTAACTTCGATTGTGTATCTGTGGCAAGAATCTCCAATGTTTGAAGAGTTCCATCATCTTGTTCATCGGTGTGCAAAATGGGTCCTAGAGCTAAGCAAACAGATTCGTTGTTACTGTGCTGCCAGACCGAGAGAAGATTATGAATTATGACCACTTTTAAACCTAAAGTACGTGGAATAGAAGGAGTCCAGATCAATCACATCGAAAAAACATCTGTCTTGCCGAAGGTAGCTTGTGATGTCGTTGAAGCTTTTGAAATATTTCGACCTGCGAGTGGTCAACGTTCTTGTGTTCCCGAGGTCGTATAAAATCCTTTGCTAAAGGAGTAATTTAATCGATAAATCGTAGTTGAGTTCAATGTGGCAAACGTGTGGAACGAAAGCGACGAAGACCCAATAACGAAACAGCTCTGGACGATCTAAGAGCGAATGAATTACTGAGCCACAGAAATCAGAAGGTATATTCTTTAAATGCCGCGGGGGATCGCGACATCGTACCTTGTTATGAGACCAAAAGATGATGATGATGACAGTGAATAAGATGGGAAATGGCAGACGTTACCTCCGAGCACATAAACAATTAGGGCCTTCATGAGTTTATTCCAAGGTTTTCAGAACATAACGAAGATAATTAAAATGACGACTACAATAATGACAACTGTACATCATATGATCACAAATTCGATTTGATCCTTCACCATTGATAACAAAAAAAAAATAACGGACGAACTAACATCCGTATTATGTCGTAGGACTTTTGTATGGTTGCTATGACATCTGTCAAACATATTTAGTATGCATCAAGTCATTGTACAAACAACATCATTTTGTTTAATCCTGTTAAAAATGTCGAATTTTATACCAGAAAATGATGATTTGCGGAAAGCATTAATTTTTGTTTTCATTTGAAGAAAAGTGCTGCAGAGTCGCATCGAATGCTTGTCGAGGCCTATGGTGATCATGATGTATCGGAAGCAACATGCAAAAGATGGTTTAATCGGTTCAGAGATAATGATGTTGATTCCAAAAAAGTTTGAAGACGCCGAATTGCAAGCAATATTGAATCAAGATGACACTTTAAGTCAAAAACCAATGGCACAAATGATAAATGTTGCACAACAAACAATTTCTGACCGTTTAAAAGCTATGGGAAAGATCCCAAAGTGTGGAAACTGGGTGCCACATGAATTGAATGACAGACAGATGGAAAAACGAAACACCACATGTGAAACGTTGCTTCTACGACACGAAAGGAAGTCAGTATTGCATCGAATTGTGACTGGTGATGAAAAATGGATTTATTTTAAAAATTCTAAACGCAAAAAATCATGGGTACATCCAGGAGACGCGTCAACATCGACTGCAAAGCCTGATCGGTTCGGAAAAAACACATTGTTCAGTGTTTGGTGGGGCCAGAGGGGGGTGGTGTATCATGAACTTCTAAAGCCTGACGAAACTGTTGATGCGCAAGCTACCGACAACAAAAGATCAATTTGAACCATGTATTGGTCGAAAAATAACCAGAAGAGGCCACAAGAGACGTGTACCACCAGAGTTTGACCTCTGATATTATCATTTACTATTTTATGTTATCGGGAATTTATTGGGTTGTTTTAGTTGTATTATCTCTTTTTTTTGTTGGATTATTTATGATTTATTAGGCCCCACGTTGGGTACCAAAATGCAACACCTAAGCGTAACCCCGGATGCTAACATTTATTACTTAGTTATTTTGAATTTTGGGAATTACTTACGGTGTAATGCGGTGTGTCTCCTGGTTGACTGGCCGACTTTGTGTTGCTGTGATCCGGAGTTGAAACTAGTTTTTATATCTTAACTTGTCACTTTATTTGTAGTAAAAGAAACGGGAATATCCATCCCTTGATACAGTTGTTTTGTAATATTAATATTTTGTTTATTTAGAAACAATACTGTTATATAATGTACTATTATCACTTTTACAAAACAAGAAGACCCGCTGTACATACGCTAAGGCCGCAGTCTTCTTGCTATATTACTACACTGCACTGCAACTTGCAACTCATTTGCAACGCCTTTATATACCATTTTAATTTTAAAACCATGGGTACATCCAGGAGAAGCGTCAACATCGACTGCAAAGCCTGATCGGTTCGGAAAAAACACAATGCTCTGTGTTTGGTGAGACCAGAAGGGGCTGGTGTATCATGAACTTCTAACCTGGCGAAACTGCTGATGCGCAACGCTACCGACAACAAGTGATCAATTTGAACCATGTATTGATCGGAAAACGACCATAATATGCCACAAGACACGGAAAGGTAATTTTTTTGCATGACATAGCTCCGAGTCATACAGCAAAACACGTCAAAGAAACAATAAAAGCTCTCGGCTGGGAAGTGTTACCCCACCCACCGTATTCAGCAGACTTGGGTCCTTCCCACTGCCATTTGTTTTCATCGATGGGACACGCATTGGCTTAGCAGCATTTCAATTCCTACGAAGAAGTCGAAAATTGGGTCTCCGAATGGTTTGCCTCAAAAGACGACCGGTTTTATTGGCGTAGTACCCACAAATTGTCAGAAAGGTGGTCGAAATATGTAGAAAGCCAATACTTCGAATAAAATGTTTTTTACTTTCCCATTTAAAATTAGTTTTATTTAAGAAACAAAACACATTTCATATCGGTACACCTGGTAGGTAGGTGTGGCGGTTCTCCTGAACGTCACCATCCACCTTCCCATTATTCTGGTAAGAACCCCATCTAGGGCATGCTAAAGGCATAAAAAACAAGTACTGCGGCAGTTCCATTGAACGCCACTACTTACTTTGCGGCTATAACCAAGAAATAGTTTTCTGTAATGCATAAAAAGCGTGTACTTACCTGCCTTAGTCGTACCTATAACATCAGTAAAACCTGTGAAACATTAATCCTCGCTGACATGAAATTCCAGCGACAACAAATGCTATATCCCTGGAAGCAGTTTCGTCGCACCATCACGCAACCGACATGAACCCAACCAGATACATTGTACATGTCTCGGGTCGTATTCTCCACACGTAACCGCAATTTGGTTGCACCTTCTAGCACCAATATTGCCCGTACAATATCCATACGATATTATATTTCGCGCCTGCTGCACACCTGCAGGAAATGTTTATCTTTCCTTTGCATAGCATGCCCACATCCATCAGTCACCCGACCGACCAATATATGAGGGCATCCGGCCGACTGCCCAAGCAAGTCGAGTTCGCAAAATGGAAATTTACCATCAGAATTCGACTACGAGGATATGCCAGCAAAATGTACACGATCAGCTATAATGCGTTACGCAGTCGTTGATCGTGTAAACATTTCAACCCCTTTTTGATGGGATACTTGCAGCAGCTGCAATCATGTAGATTGGATCGATCCTATGTCTGCATACTTGGGGATACACACGATGAGCAGCAGAAGCAATCATCGTGTGTGTGTTTCACCCCTTTTTCTTGTTCGACAGAATGCTAAATCGTACCTTATATGGTCATCGAAGCGATGAAGGAATTTTTGGTATTCTGTCGCTTTGGATAAAATAATCAATCGTGTTCGGGATTCCGTGGAGGCAAGTCAGGCCTCCACGTTAAAAATATAATATTGTAGTTATAGTTACACATTCATTGGCAGCGCACACGAGTCGAACAAATCCATAAGTGATTCGAGTGTATTTCATTCAAACTTAAGCGTCTGGTATTTTATTCCGACAATCGAATAACTTTGATTTCGGACATTCAGTTTGTACAAACATATCCAGTTTAGTCATATTCTATAAACTATAGTGTCAAGTCGATCCTTTTTTTTTTGTTCATTGAGATAACTACAGCATTTTTGTGAAGATTTTACAAATCAATATTGTTAAATTGTTCATTTTCATATCCTATAAACAATAGTGTCAAGGCGATCCTTGCTTTATATTCATTGCCATAAGCAGCTGCAGCAATTTGATCAGATTATACAAATTAATATTGTGAAATTTACCATTTTATTTATGCATGCAAATAAACGATTAATAAGTGTGTCAAATTTGTCGTTTTATGTCCCCTGGATGAGCAATTAACTTTCTCAGCAACTGGATTCCGTGCATACGCAGTGGATCGTAGCAGTGAGTTTTTTTGGAGTCATTTAATTCTTGCGGAGTACCCCAGAGCGCTACTGTCGATAATCAGCCATAGTTCCCCAGTTCTTCGACAGAAATCCGAGAGTAGTAGAGAGTGTTGGGTGGTTTAGTGAACCGGTACGCTATACGTACATACATCTAACACACCATCCCCACATAGGCATCCGACAGTGTTGTCGCCAACAAATTTGTCCTTTAATATAAACTATTGTGGGTAAGTTTGGTCGGGGCGCCCGCAAGGGCGTGGGGTTCATTAAACTTCCATAGTCTATTTCGCTGAGGGTCGTTCATCAGGATTTCACAACAGAATAGTCAACTGTTCCGCCGATGACTGTCCACCAAGAAGAAGCAAAAATGGAAACACTTGTGGCTTGATTGGTAGTCCAACTGATCTTTTATTTAACTTTATGATGAATCTATACAAAAGTTATTAAACTGTTATCCAAATCTTAAATTTGTGTTTTACATAACTTCGAGCAGGTTGTCGTATTACTCTTCACTGACCAGATAACGATATTGCCTACACATGTATGCTCATAATTAATCACTTAGTTCGGTACTTGTAATTAGTATGTACTCTAAAGGGTATTACACTCGACTATACCTTACACTCGGAAACGCTTATAGACCCAACATTTCTTCGAAACCCGTAAATACTGTGACGCATATGACAATCAGTACTAGAATATTCGAGAAAGTCCGAAACAAAGTACTAGAATATTCTATGAAGTACTGGAAAACTGGAGACTATGAAGAATTGAACAATCAAGGCTATGGAACGGACGGAAACGAAACACCGAATCAGAATGTGAGGAAACGGTATAATTACGTCGCACACAGATCATGGAGCAGAAAGTAATAAGTGAGAAGTACGCAGTGAAGAAGTAAAAGACGCGATAAGTACGGAAGCGATAAGTTAAGAAATCGTTAAGTGTACGTTAAAAGTAAAGGTTGTTATTAACGGACTAATAAAGTGTTACAGTAATTCAAAATCGATTTAACGGCTCTTATTTATTAAAAATAATTAATCCAGCGAACCCTAAGCTCGCTACAATACTTTAAATGATACAAACGCTAGATTATGTTGCGCATTTTTACGGGTTCACTGGACTCGTGCGCACGGTTTGGGTAATAAAACTCGACTGGGAAGACGGAAGAGCGATGCGCGCTCAGTGGCGGTTGTGACTCGTCTAGGGTATTACACTCAACTATACCTTACACTCGGGAACGCTTATAGACCCAAAATTTCTTAGCAAGTTCAACGCGTCGTGGCAGTGGAGTCATAGCTAAACAAACCCACTGCCACTTACTAGGAACTTTGAAAAGGGTTGCTATGCTTGCATAGGGAATTTAGTTCCAGAGAATCACTGCCGTACAGGCTGAGTTAAATTCCTCTGGCGATACTTATACGAGGAAATTGGTTTGGAAACACGACCAAGTATGGGCATGAGTTATCGGTTAGACAGAGGAATGTGGGTCTTGGTCTTAAGTGAGTAGGGCGGTAGAATATACTCACAGCTAGGCCAGCTTGTCGTAAGAGGCGACTAAAGGCCGAGTGGTAGCCGGGGTCCCAACGCCCTGTGCGCCCGGTGAAATACCACCCCATCAAGCTTTAGGCTCCGTGAAATGGTCGGGAGAAATCCCTAGCCATCTTTCGGAGCTTGGCTGATGGACCGGTTCGAGAAAAGGTTGGTTAGGTGGTAGTCGGTCCCAAGGTGAGATACCACCCCGTCACGCTGTACATTCCGCGATATCGCCGAGAGAAATCTTCGGCGGTGTTTCGAATGTGTGGCTGATGGCCCGGACTGACACGGGGATAAGTCATGATGGTGTCTTCTGATATAAAGAATTCCGGAGGTAAACTAGTCTCCCATTCGGATCTCCGGGGGGGACTATGTCAGGGGGAACATCATGCAGATATCATGATAAATAATGGAACTTTGAGAGGTTCGTCATCGCATAACCGGGCTAGCTCTCGAGGCTCGGCCCACGCTCGACTGGTGACGGCATTTTGTAACATCAGGGGCATCGGTATCACCAATACGAATGTAAACGCCGTCCACCAATATTTGCAAACAACGAAACCTGATATCCTTGCCCTAACTGAGGCCCAGGTCGATTCGTCAACTGATTCGACATATCTTCGTTGCTCAGCATACGACTTACATTCGAGATTCCGTTTTAAGGGCGGTGTCTGCGTCTTCGCGCGGTCCGATCTGGCTTGCCAGAGGATGGAGGCGTTGGAACCCAATAATATGGACATCATATGATTGAGGGTCGTACTGAGGAATTCCGTTAAATTTCTTTGTTGTCTTTACCACTCCCCGAATGACGATCGACCGGCGACATTTTTCGAACATCTTTCATATACGGTCGACTGGATACAGATCAACCACCCAACGTCTGAAATTATTGTCCTTGGCGATTTTAATGTGCACAATTCCGACTGGTTGTTACATTGTAACAGAACCGACGAGGCTGGGAGGCTGGCGGAGATGTTTGCTGTAAGCCACAACTTGACTCAACTCGTGGGGGAGCCAACGCGAATACCGGATGCCCGAGGCGATTATGCGAACACCCTGGATCTGTTTTTGACATCCGAACCGAGTATTTATACCGTAGAGGTTTCTGCGCCACTGGGAAACTCAGATCACTGCTTGGTATCTGTCGCGCAAGCACTTGCATACCAAGCGAATAACCGGCCTAGGCAGCTTCGCCATGTATGGAAGTATGGGGCTGCTAACTGGGACAATATGCGAGATTTCTTCGCATCATTTCCATGGTCCGAGATGTGCTTCGGAAACTCCGATGTTAACGCTTGCGCGGAGTCAGAGATTATTCTTCTGGGGATGGAGATGTATATTATATATTATATATATATATATATATTCCATCAAACGAAGTTCGTCTGATAAACCTAGGTTTGACAAAAAATGCGAGCTGATTACAGCGGCAAAAAATAGAGCTTTTAAGCAATGGCGCTCCAATCCCACTGATGTTAACAAAACGAATTTTGTTAGAATCAGAAACGTGTGCAACCAGGCGATTGATACCGCGAAGAAGGCTCACAACGACAGGGTGATCAATAAGCTCCTTCGGTGCCCAACTGGTTCGCGCTCCTTCTGGTCAATAGCAAAGGCTGTCAGCAGTAACTTTGCATCCTCCTCTTTCCCTCCGTTGGTGACAGAAAGCGGGACGTTAGTCACGAATCCAAAGGATAAAGCTAATGTGTTCGCGAATTTATTTTCCGCGAATTCAAACCTCGATCCCGGCCTTTTGCAGCCACCTGTGATCTCGCCGGTACAGTCTTCCATGCGGGATGTGAGATTTCGTCCGCGCACTATTCAGCGCATTCTACGTGAACTGGATTGTAGGAAGGCAACCGGCCCGGACGGAATACCAGCAATAGTCCTTAAGAACTGTGCTCCAGAACTATCGCCGGTTCTTGGCAGACTCTTCCGCTTATCTTATGCACGGAGGACCTTTCCTGCCTGCTGGAAAATCGCTCGAGTTCAGCCAATCCCAAAGACGGGAAAAAAGTGTCCCCCACAAAATTACCGTCCGATAGCATTACTGTCTATTTTATCTAAGGTAATGGAAAAAGTCATCAATACAGAGTTGGTTAAGTATTTGGAGTGCAGCGGTCTTCTGAATGATCGTCAATACGGATTCCGTGACAGGCGGTCCACAGGAGACCTTTTGACACTTATAACCGATATATGGACATCTGCGATTGAACGGCATGGTGAGTCGAGGGCGGTCGCATTAGATATCTCCAAGGCTTTTGACCGCGTCTGACACGGGGCATTGCTGAGCAAACTTCGTTCATATGGACTTTCCCAACAGCTTTGCGACTGGACGAGGAGCTTCCTCGAGAATCGATCGATCCGGGTTGTTGTGGACGGCGAGTGTTCGGATCTGTATCCTGTTAATTCGGGGGTGCCCCAGGATTCTATTTTGGCTCCAACCTTGTTCTTGCTTCACATAAATGATTTGTTGGAGACAACGGATAACAAAGTGTTCAGTTTTGCGGATGATAGTACGCTTGTTTCCTCCTTTTCGAGTGATCGGCCGATTGGTGCATCAACGTCGCACCAGCTGAGATGTAGACAGATTGACTCTCTGAACCAGGATCTAGATAAAGTCCTGCAGTGGGGAAAGGCCAATCTTGTCGACTTCAACGCAACGAAGACCCAGTATACAACATTCACAAAGAAAACCGGATCATCGGTTCCACAGCTGATGATGAATGGCCGGGCCCTCGAGGCTGGGGAAAGTTTGAGATTGCTCGGCGTCACGCTCAGTGGGAATGTATCATGGCATAAACACGTATCGGGTATCGCCAGGTCAGCCTCAGGAAAACTGAGTTATCTTTTTAGAGCCAAGATATATTTTACTCCGGCCCAACTTCTTCTCCTATATAAATCTCAAATTAGACCCGCGCTCGAATATTGCTCTCATGTTTGGAGCTCGGCTCCTAAACATACCCTCGACCTACTTGAGAGCGTGAAAGACGAGCGATCCGCCTGATCGGGGACTCGGCGCTGACGTCGGGACTACAGTCGCTATCACATCGAAGGCGCGTGGCCGACCTCTGTCTGTTCTACAGATATCACGGGTGCTGTTCTTCGGAGATTCTTGGCATTGTTCCATGCAATTCGGTCTATATGCGCTCCACAAGACAATCCGACGGATCGCACCCGTTTGTGGTTCATCTCCCGACAGCGCGAACATCCCTGTATCAGAACTCGTTCCGTTACAGAGCGGGGAAGCTGTGGAACTCCCTTCCCACGCGAGTGTTCCCGGAGCGTTACAACCTGCAACTGTTCAAAAAGAACTGCAACAGTTATTTGATGGCATCTCGGGGCGCCCACTCGACGCTGTAGGTTCGCCTCTCCCGAGAGAAGTCTAATAAAAAAAAAAAAAAAAAAAAAAAACGTGTGCGTGCTCCGCGGTGTACCAAACTCGACTTTGTTGCGACTCGAGTGCAGTGGCGCTCTTGTGGTTGTGCACGGTTGGGCGGATGAATCTCGGTTGACTTAGTAAGGACAAGAATTCATTCATCGTGTCGTGGCGGTTGAGTCATAGCGAAGTCAACTCACTGCCATTTACTAGGAACTTTGAAAAGAGTTGCTATGCTTGCATGGGGAATTTAGTTCCAGAGAATCACTGCCGTACAGGCTGAGATAAATTCCCCTAGCGCTATGTATACGAGGAAATTGGTTTGGAAACACGACCAAGTATGGGCATGAGTTGTCGGTTAGACAAAGGAATGTGGGTCTTGGTCGTTGCGATAGTTGTTTCGCGGAAATGCAACGCATCGTGCTGGTGACTTGCCAGTAAGGAGAATTGGTAGTGGGTTGGATGGGAGCCGAAATGATTTTCGGGGAAACTAAATGTTGCTTGGTTGCAAGCGAGGAAATAGTTTAAGCAGGAAGTGAGCCGGAATGATTTTCGGGGGAAATTAGAGCTGCTTGGCGGCAAGCGGGGAATATAATTTAAATAGGAAATTAACCGAAGTGGTTTTGGGAAAAATTATATGCGGTTTGATGTAGTTGGGGGAGATGAGTAGTATTCCGTTGTTAACTTGAATATGCATTTATTACAGCTTGGGAAATGGATTCTTGGTAAGTTTGGGGATGTATGCAATTGCAGATTTGGGGACGGATGCTGTTGCATATTGGGATATGTTCTTTGCATGTTTGCGAATGGATTACAAATTTGGGTTATGGTGACGCGCTGTTAGCGGTCGAAGTTAGGTAGGAATTGTGGGTTGGTTCTCCATGTGATATAGAGAACCCCCACACTATCAGTTATCAATAAAAACTCACTTGTGATGTTGACGTCCGAAGTTGGGGACCACTCATTTAAATATTTCACATAGCACTTTTATTCTAGATTCAAGGATAGATTAAGGGAAATTGAAAATGGATACCGAATACTGTAAGTTACGTTGCTGTTATTATAAGGTTATTATAATTGATCTGCACTCTGCGCCGAATCACTTGCTCGTGGGCATAACACAAAAGGGAAAATCCAAAGTGTTTTTATGAATCCGATCCACAAACAGTCACGCCGACAGATTTCAGTTGATCCAGTACCTACATAGAATTATCGCAATCTTTCAAAGATTACTTTTCTTATTATTATCTTTCACATACAATTGCCTCTAAATCGGGTATACACAGAGAGTGAACAGAATATAATAAAATTATGCTTTTTCTATACACGCACAGAAATTAAAAAACCAGTAGATGTCGAATAAATTTCCATACAACCTCTGCTCCCACGCACAAATTACGCATTCAAACGCTCCTTGAATTGAAATATCTACAGAAAGCCGATAAAATCTTACAAAGCTTTTGCTTATCAAGTACTTAGTGCTCTTTTATATACTGAAATGTTAAACGGTAATTTTGCTTTTATGGAGCGGACCTTCATTAAATGCCATGAAATGTTTGTACAAACACAAACTCTTTTTCAAGTGAGTAGGCAGCGGTAACTTTCTGTTCCCACGCACAAATTAATCAGTTGATCAAGTGATAGTCCTCTTTAGACTACTTTAAACCCAAAATTCTACACAGAGCCGAGAAGCATCTGTTTCCTCTCTTGGGCACACACAATTTCATCTGCAGTTGCACTATCGAGAACCAAGCTATCCCAGCTAAAGCTTCTGTTCTCACTCTTTATACGATCAATGGATCAAGTATCTAGTCTTCTTTTGGTTGGTATAATTTCAAACGCACATTTGTTTACAGAGTGCCCACGGCGAGCCAAAAGCTTTCCCTCTTGTACAGGCATAAATTCTTCTGCGATTGACGTACCGGCAGAGAACTTTTTTAATAACGCACGCACTATTTTCACGGATCAGTAGGGAACAAAGCTTAAAAAGCACATGATCACTTTTGAGCAAGCACATACTCTTCCATAAATGAAATACATGCAGAGAACCAATTAAATCTCATAAAATTTCTCTTCTCACGCACAAACTAATGAATCCAGCACCATGTTAGACGTTGCAATGTTAAACACAATTTTTTGCTATGGATAGCTCTCGCAGTTTCGCAAAACTTCTGTTTTTTCCCCTTGTACACAAGCAAAATCCTCTGCAATTAAAGTACCAAGGGATATACAGTGTTATGCAGTATCCGTCCACATGGAATTTCCAAATCTCTTTCCAAAACTGCACTTTCGATCGCTTCAATTGTGTTTCCTTTTATTTCCATTCTACCTGCCTTTATCCATTTAGATGTTGCAACACATTATAAAAGTTTGCTTTAGATTTTGCTCTTTGGAATGATTTGAGGGTTTGTACTTGCATTTCAACAGCCCCTCGTTTTCCCATTTTTTTCTTACGCAAACATTCATCACCAACGGCATGATCGATAAATATGCTGTATTATTGAACACAAAAGATGTGGAGAAGCCTAGAAAAGAATCACCGTAAACTCTGCAAATTGTAACTTTAGTTCAACGCGAGTAATTCTGGCAAAAGATTACAAATATTAGTCTTTGAGAAACTGAAAAAAAAATTGCAGCATCGACAAGCCTTCCCAAATGTAGCCACGATCAGCTTTAAATCGCAAAGCTCTCGTGGATGTATTGATCGCCAATATGGGGCATAATCCAGGTTGTGCTTTAACGCACGAAGCTTGTTTTGCATTATTAAAGTTCGTTTTACTATATTAAAGTTATTAGTTTAGATAATTAAAAATTGACAAACAGATGGCGCGACTGAATCGGCTTTTTAAAATATAAATTTTATGACAGCTTTCAACTGCTACTTCATGTGCCACATTTTCGGCTGGCATTAACTTTTAATCCAATTTCAACCTATTTCTGGTTACGAAATCGCACTCGAGTACTTTTGAAATATTTGGCATGACAATTTGGTATCCTAGTCAAATCATATTACAGAAAATTTTTTTGTCAGCTTTATCTTTGCATATTTGAGCCAGGTGCATGGTTGAGGTACATCTTTGGGGTTTGCAATCCCCAAATCGCACCTGGCCCTCGTTGGCGTCGCGACTCTGGTTTCCGGGCGCTGGCTGATTTCTGCCGGCACACGGTCCAAGGGTATGATGATGCTGGCTGAGGCTAGCTGCGAACTGTGGTCTACGGCTCCGATAGGTGTGCTTTGATCCTTCGACTTGTCCTTCGGTGGCGTTGTTCTCTTCTGTGTGGGTGCACACGTACTTTTTCGACGGCGGCTGATATCGAAGTTTTGAGTCATTCCCACCAATTGTCCTCACATGTGGCAGTGTGGCGGTTCCGCCAAACCCCATGGTTCGCCTTCCTGAAAAAACCCCAATAACTGCTACCTAGTCTGCATAAGCTTTCGCTAATGCAATCGCATTAGCATCTTAAATGCTGTACGCATTAAAACAATCAAATTTATATAACCTAAAAGTCCCCGGAAAAGAAAACTTACCTTTCATGCATCTCTTCGCATACAATTCCTGTAAGATTTCTTTCTTGCCTTATCAGGAATCTCAAACCAACTCGGCACCTTCGGTACCAGACAAAATAATTCGGTTTACACACAATGTAACCGCCATGACAGGGACCATAAATATTGCGCCGTCTATTTTCCAACTTCGCCATGTGTGCGATAAATTTCTTTACGTACATATTGGCCGGCGACCTTTTTCTCCCAATAAAATTCTCTAAGCTCGCACCATGCGCAAAGAGAAGAACGCTGTTCCTACATAGGTTTCCTGCGATACCATAAAGAATTCATATCGTTTGTGGTATCCGAAAAAACATATTTTTTTCATTTAATGAGCGGCTGCTATTTATTTAGCTGACCCTCATTACCGAACGGCGTATAAGCAAACCCATTAGCATCCGACGAGATTCGATTTGTTTACACACATCTCTTGGATGCCCATTATCTTCTTTGTGTTCCACGTTCGTCTAATGGTTTTGATCCTTGAAAAGAACCGACGTACATCCATACATGTGTGCCATGACGATCTCCTCTAATGAGATCCGGTTACCACTACAAGTAAAGGAGATGCATCCAAAGATTCTTTTGACAGCGACTTAATATCGCAGAGTCGTTCACCATCATCCAACCGAGCAAGTCGGTTCGGCTTCCGCTCTCCGTCGCCGCGGCGGAGTGGCGATATATATATTCGGAGTCTGGGCGAAATAAATCTGAATTACTCGGTATTGCTGTACGTAAATTTTATTCGTCACCCATTGAGTTGGGCGTGGAGATATCGAGTCGTGTTTATTGTGTCGGGTGTTAAAAAGACAATCGGCAGTGATATAAAATGAATAATAAATACCTAGGCGTTATCCGAACAGTATTTTGTTGTTGTGTGTTTTGTTTCAACGGTTTCGTCCCCTTGCTGTGTCGCAGTGTCCTGGGTGTTTATCTCTCACACTTTATTCGTGGTTGCGAACGAACGAGGCGGCGTTCGTTCATTTATTAGTGATGACTTTCGGTTAGGTGTTTTACGCAGCGAACAAACTATGATGGAAGTGAACCTAGTGCCCGTGTTAGGCACAATACTTCCTCCCCACAGTAGTGTTACACGAAATTGGCGGGTAAATCTGGCGTCAGTTTTGTTCTACGTGTCAGTGAGACCGTTACTTCAGCCTGTGTGTGAGAGTGACCGAGAGTGCGCTTGACTCAACTAGTCGAAAAGCGTTCTCGAGTGGAGCCTCTGCTTGCGGCGATGCGTGGACGTTGTGGCCCACCACACATCTGATACGTTGAGCTTTGATTCTTTCTTTTAGTGATTCTAAACGTTAAAGAGTCGATTCGAATCACACGCTCTATATGTGGCGGCTCAGCACAAACCATAACTTCCAAGCAGTCACCGCAAGCAAAAGCTCACACCGAGAGTGGCTTTCCACCAATTAATCACACTCTCGGTCACCCCCACGCACAAAGGAGAGTCTCAAGCCAGAATTGGCGGAATCGACGCGGCACTACGCGGGTCTCCCTCACACATAGGACGGGAATCAACACTGTTTTTTTCCCGTCAATTTGTGTGACACACACCACATGTGCGGACAAGTGGCGAGAATGTCAATTCCCCTCGACATCAGCGGGGCCGCGAACGGACACTCAGAAGCCCACAGCATTCTGTGATTCGATTTAAGACCGCCAACGAGACAGCACGTGCGCTTCTGCCCCGTAATCCGTACGGTCGAATCAATTGTGCAATCCGGTTTGGGAATCTTAAGTATACATAAGATACCTGGGCTCTTTAATACCTACCTGAGGAACCCCCATATTCTCAACCCAACCCCAATCCCCAACCAGCAAACATTTCCGCCCCAAAGGCACCATCATTCCATGCATCAACACATCAGCAAATTCCCCAGAAAACATTTGGTTCACATATAATGTAACCATCATAATCAGGGAATCTTATCGTTTCTTCTCGTCGGATATTCCAGCCTCACATGTGCACAACAATTTTCCTGGCATCCACATTTGTAGGCGACCTTTTGTCCAACGACAAAAGCAACGGCGCTTGTTTATTCAGCTGCAATGTACCCGACCCACGATCCCTTGTCCAACCGACAAACCATCGCTAGCATCTCACGCTTAGCCGCCAAAAACCAAATTCGTCAGCATACACAACATTCAAACAAAAGAATTCGGCTCTTCCCTCCGGCATAGATACTATGCACAATTACCATTGTGTAAGTATCTAAAATTCCGTTTAGCCCCTAATGCTTCTCTAATGAGATACAGTGTATTTACCCAGCTGCACTCTCATCGCCTAGGATGCCCGTGGTCGATTTTCCCTCTGTCCTTCGTCCATGGTGCGATTTCGTTTATCCTTAGCCACAGTGCACGGGTAAACAACGTGATATTCACGATCACCACACACACACCACCAGGATCTATCCTGCGAGATCCTCCCCCTGGCTTCTCACCATAGAGAGATATTTTCTCTCTCCACCACGAAACTCACCCCGGTAGCGAGTTGGCTCTACACGAGCCAAGGACGGAATAGCGGTCGAGCAAAAATGGGCAGTCTTTAGCCAATCGCCACGGGGTCGAGTCGTCCCCCAGTTTAAAATAACAAGGCGTCGAGTGTTAACAACGGATGTGCGCACACCCAAAAGTGAATTCTGTCTCCACGCGAGTACAAACGGTTTTCCTTACTTGTGAAATCCATATTTCCACATCAATCCTCTGTTCATCGTACATAAAATAGAACCTATCAATAATTCAAGAACTTATCTCATTCGGGAGGCTTGTTTCCGGTTGTCGTGAATTTCCACTACTTGTGCTGTGCTGCTTAAGTAATACAATGTTTATGCGAATGACGAATGCTCTCATAAACGGTGACTGACATATGGGGTGGCGTATTTTCTAACGCGTTGATCTGCTGTGGAAGTATGTAATAATTACGAAAGAACTAGTAAAGAAGCCGATGACTGTGAGTTTATTTTGTAAACAATATTAAGAAAGAAAGTGATCCTGCGAAATAATTGGCATATTAAGAACTGCCAGCGGAGTGTGCTAGGTGTATGTGCTGATACCAAATATTCATGATTCAATTGTTGTACACGCCAAGTGTTATGTTTGTACAGAGATTTTCTTTGTGATCAGGAATATAATGACATTTGTGTTTTACCTAATAAAAGTCCACAGCAATTTGGGGAATTGATTTAAGTAGATGAGAAAATAAATAAAAATAAAAAAAGAACATTTAAACAACTAAACAACACCAGTGCATTTTATTTTACTCTGTTCTTGGAGCTTGGATGTTTTCGTGAACATGTGTTCGGTGGAACTTAGTGGAGTATTAGTGAACCAGCACCCGTGCTGGCGCTCATAACTTTTACCCCCACATATCCAATTGCACTATCGGTTCCCGCGAGAAGTCTTAACCACTCTAAAACGGATCTTCACACATGCGTCCGAGTGCAGTTCAAAGTTATTTGTGCGATCCTATGCAAATAAACGGTTCTCCACACATGCGTCTTAGTGCTGTGAAAAGTCCGAGGATATACATGCAAGTGATGTGCAGTGCGGGAAAACTCTTTACTCATTCCATCCCTTGTGCCTGTTTTCCCTTTTTTCTCACGTCTGTTTGCGTCCCTCAGGTATTGATACTCTCGATTGATTTATAATCTTTGGAGAGTTTTTGGTGTCCGAGTGGCATAATATTCGTCACGGAAGGAATGTGACCTGGATTTCGGCACGGATCTAGTGGGGCACCTACTACAAGAGCATAACACATGTAATGGTTGCTTTCGCTTATCTATTGCTGGTCTCGACTTGCGTCCTTTCCCGAGGCGGTATTGGTTTTCTGTGTAGGGCCATTTCAATTGAGTGGGAATTTCGCGTTGATTTGTGTAACATTCGCGGCTTGAGATGCAATTTATCTTATTTATCTGCCCACGTTTCTAACCAGAAACCATTTATCCTTCAACTTAGCGAATCCCAGGTAATTACTAATACAGTTATTTCCGATTTTAATCTACCTGGATATAACTTACTGCCACTGTTCTTTACACATCGTGGTATAGCCACATACATACGAAATGATATTGCTTATCAGCTTCTGCCACAATATGGGCTCTGTTCCAAACCAGAATCAAATATATTACGATAAACAATCGAACTTTAAGAAATTTGGCATCGTGTCGAGGCTCAACTGGTAACGGCATTTTGCAATATCAAAGGCATCGGTTTTACCAATGCTCCTCGTTAGTATAGTGGTTAGTATACCCGCCTGTCACGCGGGAGACCGGGGTTCGATTCCCCGTCGGGGAGCCTCTGGCGCAAGACTTAATGACCTTGCCCGGAAAAAACAAATCATTATGGAAAATTTAACAAGCCTCAGGACTTGCTAAATAAGGCCAAGACCGGTTCCCGGTTGTAGTGCCGATGATGATGAATGTAAACGCCGTTCACCAATGTTTGCATACAGCGAAACCTGATATCATTGCCCAGGTCGATTCGTCGATTGATTCGACATATCTTCGTTGCTCAAGATACGACTTACATTCGAGATTCCGTTTTAAGGGCGAAGTCTGCGTCTTCGTGCGGTCCGATCTGGCTTGCCAGAGGATAGAGGCATTGGAACCCAATAACATGGTTGAGGGTCGTGTTGATGAATTCCGTTAAATTTCTTTGTTATCCTTATCGCTCCCCGAATGACGATCGACCAACGACATTTTTCAACCATCATTCATATTCCGTCGACTGGATCAACCACCCGGCTTCTGAAATTGTTGTCCTTGCCGATTTTAATGTGCACAATTCCGGTTGGTTGGTACATTCTAACAGAACCGACGAGGCTGGGAAGCTGGCGAAGATGTTTGCTATTAGCTACAACTTGACTCAACTCGTGGGGGAACCCACGCGAGTGCCGCATGCCCGAGGTGATTATGCGAACATCCTGGCTCTGTTTTTGGCATCCGAACCGAGTATTTAATCGTAAAGGTTTCTGTGCCACTGGGAAACTCAGATCACTGCTTGGTATCTGTCGCGCAAGCACTTGCATTTCAAGCGAAAAACCGGCCTAGGCAGCTTCGCCTTGTATGGAAGTATGGTCTTGCTAACTCAGACGATTTGCGAGATTTCTTCGCATCCTTTCCATGGTCGGAGGTGTGCTTCGGAGAATCCGATGTTAACGCTTGTGCGGAGTTGGTCACAGAGATTATTCTTCTCGGGATGGAGATCTACATTCCACATTCCATCAAACGAAGTTCATCTGATAAGCCTTGGTTTGATAAAAATGTGAGCAGACTTCAGCGGCAAAAAATTGAACTTTTAAACATTGGCGCTCCAATCCCACCGATGTTAATAGAACGAATTTTGTTAGAATCAGACACGCGTGCAACCAGGCGATTGATACCGCGAAGAAAGCTCACAACGACAAAGTCACCAATAAATTCCTTTAGTGCCCAACTGGTTCGCATCCCTTCTGGTCAATGGCAAGAGCTCTCAGCAGTATCCTTACTTACTCCTCCTTTCCCTCGTTAGTAACGGACAGGGGGACGTTAGTCACAAATTCAAAGGATAAAGCTAATGTGTTCTACGTGGAGTGGGCTGCAGGAAGGCAACCGGCCCGGATGGAATACCAGCCATAGTACTTAAGAACTGTGCTCCAGAACTATCGCCGGTTCTCGGCAGACTCTTTCGCTTATCTTATACACGGAGGACGTTTCCTGCCTGCTAGAAAATCGCTCGAGTTCAGCCAATCACAAAGAGTGGAAAAAATGTCTCCCACAAAATTACCGACAGATTGCATTACTGTCTATTTTATCTAAGGTGATGGGAAAAGTCATCAATAGTTAAGTATTTGGAGTGCAACGGACTTCTCAATGACCGTCAATGCGAATTCCGTGGCAGGCGGTCCACGGGAGACCTTTTGACACTTATAACCGATATATGGACATCTGCGGTTGAGGGGCGTGTTGAGTCAAGGGCGGTCGCATTACATATCTCAAAGGCTTTTGGCGTCTGTCGCGGGGCATTGCTGACCAAACTTTGTTCATATAGACTTTCCCAGCAGCTTTGCGACTGGACGAAGAGCTTTCTCGAAAATCGATCGTCCGAGTTGTTGTGGACGGCGAGTTTTCGGATCTGTATCCTGTTAGTTTCGGAGTGCCTTAAGGCTCTGTTTTGGCTCCAACCTTGTTTTTGCTTCACATAAATGATTTGATGGAGCCAACGGATAACAAAGTGTTCAGTTTTGCGGATGGTAGTACGCTTGTTTCCTCGTTTTCGAGTGTTCGGCCGATTGGTGCATCAACGTCGCACCAGCTGAGATGTAGACAGAGTGACTCTCTCAATCGAAATCTGGATAAGGCCCTGCAGTAGGGAAATGACAATCTCGTCGACTTCAATGCAACAAAGACACAGTATACAACATTCACAAAGAAAAAGGGATCATCGGTTCCACAGCTGATGATGAATGGCCAGACCCTCGAATCTGGGGTAAGCTTGAAATTGCTCGGCGTTTCGGTCTGTGGGAATGTATCGTGGCATAAACACGTGTCGAGCATCGCCAGGTCAGCCTCAGGAAAACTGAGCTATCTTTTTAGAGCCAAGAAATATTTTACTCCGACCCAACTACTCCTCCTCTATAAATCCCAAATTAGACCCGCGCTCGAATATTGCTCTTATGGTTGGAGCTCTGCTCCTCAACGTACCTTCGACCTACTTGGGGGCATACAGAGACGGGCGATCTGCCTAATTAGGGAATCGACACTACAGTCGATATCACATCGAAGGCGCGTAGCCGACCTCTGTCTGTTTTACAAATATTATCAAGAGTGCTGTTGTTCGCAGATTCGTGGTATTGTTCCACGCAAGTCGGTTTATATGCGCTCAAAAAGACAATCCGACAGATCGCACCAGTTTGTTGTTCAACTCCCGACGGTGCGAACATCCCTGCATCAGAACTCGTTACGTTACAGAGTGGGGAAGGTGTGGAACTCCCTTCCCGCGCGAGTGTTCCCGGGGCATTACAACCTGCAACTGTTGAAAAAATCTCGGGGCGCCGCACCGGCGCTATAGGTTCGCCTCTCCCGAGAGAAGAGTAATTAACAAAAAAAAAAAGAAAAGAAAACTTACCTTTGGGTCCCTCCTCTACAATAATCAGATCCTCTTCATGTGAATTTTCCCACGTTGATTAATATCTGCTTAATCAGCACATCAAGTAAAAATTCATAAAACCAGAAATCCATAAGCAGACTAATCATACGAGGATTGTTCAATAATTCCTGAAAAAAATGTTTTCAGATGAGGACGAAATAAGTTTCAGCACTTCAACTGTCGTCCTCAATGGATGCATCTACTAATTAAATAGGAGTAAAAATTGTAAATAATACCGTCAACGAAGACGGTCATCTTAGAATAAAGGTAGGCTGTGAAACTCGACCGTGAGGGAAACAGCCGAGTGTTGTGCTAGTTTATAGATTTTTTTTTTTCGCCGGCAACAAAATGGTAAATCAATAATTTAAACAACCAAGAACAATAACACCTATTACACCGCTGCACTAGACCCTAAAAACTAAGAAAACCCAACATAATAAAAAAACATTTTAGTAAAACAAACACAGTGTTGTAGCCTTAATACAACTACAATAAATCGTGTTTCATTATATAAAAGTGTGGTGACGTGTTACGGCTAACGTGATATTATATTTTTCGGGAGAGCACTGAGAAATATGTCGGGACTAGATGATGGTCGGCATAGAGATTGCTTACTCGCTACGAAATGTTTTTTGTTTTGAAGCTTTGAATTTTCCCTTAATCTATCCGGAACGGTACGTGGGTTCCTATGACGGTTTTTAAAATACCTCCTGACAACTTATGATTGTGGTTAGCCCATCATTTGAACAGAAAAACATTCTTTACAGCGCGGAAACCAAAACACGCGGATTCAAATACGTACGTTTATTGTCAATTCTTCTGGTATTACATGAAATGCATCGTTTTATGTAAGATAAAAATGTGGGTCACGACTGACATTCTAACTTCCAAATTTGTTTTCCGTTTTAAATGGCGGTCCGTAGACTGTAGCAGGTAACGATACCTCATCTAACCTCACAGCAAAACCCCGACGCCCGCCTTTTTGTTGATCATCCGTTTGGAGGTTTTTGCCCAAGCCTTCCACTGGATCAAATTCGTCTTCGTTTTCTATCAAACCGAACCGAATTTTTAAGTCTGGTATATTTTTGTTCCTTAACGACTTGATATCATCAACTGCTAACGCAGAAGCAGTTGATCCAACTCGTTTTTTTATGATTATATTATTTCGACCGGGAATATTCACACTAAAAGCAGCTGCTTCCTCAGGAGAAACCCCAGCGATGGCGGTGCCTTTTGGAGATGCCACTGCTAGTCCTTCGCGGCCAGCAATTGCAACACCGTTGGGTTTTGACGATGCTACCCCGCCAGGGCCTGCAATAGACAAACCTGGAGGGAAACAGAAACAAAAATGAATTAAGGGCTATGTCCAAACATAAATACATTATCTTCTTACCAACTGGTTTAGCTTCAGCTACAGAGGCGTCCTTGCGAGGCGCATTCACGGAAACACTATCCACATAGTCCTCATAGGGATCGTTTTGGCTGACGGCAGTGAATGTGTCCTGATTTGGGTCATCGGTACTAGGCTTCAAGGTAGTCGTTTGCCGATTCGAGGATGGTCGCAATTGTCCTTGGAACAGCTGATATAAACTGCCATCGTCGTCTTGCTGCAGCTGTGCCAAATTCTGAGCAGCTACTCCTAGATCATATAAGCTCTTCGCGTAAATCTTATTTTCACTCTCGCTAAAAGATCCTTTCTTTTTAGCGATCTCCTGAATTTCAACCAGATGGGCGGCTGCTTCTTGAATCTTACTCAAGTTTACCTCAAAACTGTTGTCGGCGCTTTTATTCTCAAGTACGTCCTTGGGAACCCTTAGAGAATAACCCTTGAGGCCGCCATAGTACGGAAACTCTACACTGTCATCGGTGCGATTTGAATTGTCATCTCTAAGGTAATATTCAAGGTTGAGAAGGATATACAATTCATAAAAAGGATGCAGAAGCGGGATAGAATATGCAGCAAAGCAATGCGGAATTGAAAAGCCTCAAAGAATGAAAATTGCTTTTATTAGCGTAAAAAAACAAACAAACATATTAACAGGACCACAGGAACTAGAATACTGAAAAACAGAGAGCTAAAACGTGTTATAGATTTCGACTTTCGACTACCGCTCCGCCAGATCCAATATCAAGTCTGCTTGAGCATGAGCTCGACCACCGACTCCAGCAATTGCTACCGATTCCGGCGCAAAAAACACATTCGTTGGTACACCTTTCTTTAATATCGCCCGTGACACCGGAGCCGATATCGCAGTGCCGCCATTGCCAACAACAGCTTTCGAACTTGGCTGAAGGATTAACGACGCAATCTTCTTACCATCGGATTTGACATGTGAACTGAACGGTATACGATGTCCGCTGGATTGAGTCCACCCTGTCGCTGTATTTCCTATTGCCTCCACACGAACCCCGTTTTCGGGCCTTCTTACTGGCTTGTTCGAAAACCTCTGCTCTGAAACGCCTAATGTTGAATTATAGGTTTTTATAGTAAACGTCGGGTTGACATTTTTAACTGCCGATAGAAGTGGTCCGTCGGTGTCTAGAGTATCGGGTAGCTGGCTCTCGCTTTGTATCACCTTATCGACTTTTTTCGGCAGTAGATGAGGGCTGCTAATTGGATGTATACTATAATATGGAGGGTATGCATATGGATTCGAAATAAAGCGAGAAGGCGTCATCCATGATTGAGCGATGAGTGCGTTGGTGAAAACTTGCGTGACACCCTTTGTGACAGAAAAGGGATCATATATTACAGCTGGTGAATAGAAAAAAGCCTGTTGGGGCCAAGCACTTAGCCTGGTGGCATGCCATCTAGAGTATTGAAGTTTACATTAGAAGGGCATGACTGCAGGGTTAAAATTGAATGTGGAATATGTGTATGAGAACAGTTCATAGTTGTTGCTAACAAGGAAACACAAATAACATGCGCCATTTTGTGAGGGAAGGAAAATTGTTCAGTGTAAGTATTTTGTGAGGGTGCAATTGTTTTCCACAGAAATTTCTTGTCGTGTCTAAATATTCTGATCACCGAATGGAGCAACATGAAAAGGAGTTAAAGCAAATGGAAAATAAATTAGATATTGATGGACAAATGTGGTTAGTTCTTGAATTAGTAAAAGCTAGAAAGAAATCCTTTCCACGTGTGACAGTCGACTGGCATACGATTGCATGCCAATAGTGATATTTGGTGAAGAAATATGAATGTTTTCTAAAAATCATATGTCACAGAGTTTGGTAGGCTGAAATGTATAGTTTTCGGTGGTGACCACACCAAAATCGCCAAATATGTAATGGCTGATTCATTTGTAGGTTTTTTAAAAATATTCCATATTCTGGGTAATCTTCATTAGCAAAAGAACCATTCCTACGATTTATTTTTTAAGGATTATTTCCCTAAAATATTGGTCACAACAGGGTCTAGCATGATGGTTCATTCTGATGTTCCGAGCTTCTATGATGCATTCGATCATTTTGAAAGATAATTGGCGAATGAGGCGAATAATGCAAGTCTCCGATTCCTCAAGGGTGACCGGCTTTTCTATGTAGACTTTGGACTTCACGTAGCCCCAACGAAAAAAGTTTAGAGGTAAGATATTACATGATATAGGCAACCAGCTCACCGGTCCAGGGGGTGAAATTTACTGGTCACAGAATTGTTCTTGCAAGAATGCCCTGACTTCTCAGGCTGTGTGGTGAGAAGCATCTTCTTGTTGGTTCGAAATGACATCGGCACCCCGCGCTTCTTTCTTAGGCATAAATAGTCTGTCATCTCGACACAATAACGGGTGTCATTCATATGTAATTTTGCCACTCCCATCCAAATCCCCAACATTACCAATAATCCCATCCAAATCCTCAATACTTCCTGTAATCCAAATCCAAATCCCATATTGAATCATATGTGCGATAAATCAAACCGAAAGTTAATTTGTCGTGCATTGATCCAATTCTCAAAAATCCTGACATCATGAAATGCTTAACTCAAACTGCATTTCATGATTTCCCTTGCAGGAACTCATTCAAATAAACCCTTAGTCAATTCCCAGAACACAATTCCAATTGAAGCACACAAAATCTTGTGTGTGCTTCTTGGAATTTTTACATTAAAAACGTTGACAAATCTCAACGACAAAAACCATAAAAGGGCAGTAATTTTCAATTTCACGATCAGTCAAGGTTCCAAAGGGTGAAGCGCTGGTCATCCGTACATCAGTAAAATTCCAGAGGCCGAACCCCTGGCCGCAAGCCAACCGTATTCTAAAATACATAATCGAATGTTCAAGCCGAAAAAATTCTAATAAAAAATATAGTATAATTCCAAGTTAAAACCGGACATTTTTTCAATTTTACGGCTTATACGACTGATGGGAAGCTTGTGCCCGCCGCGCGTCTTTTAGTTGTTCGGAACTCTGTGGAATAAAGCAAAGGATCCTTGACGGAGTAACCCACGGTGACCGATGGAAAGCTTGCGCTCGCCACGCGTCATTTAATTACTCGAAACTCTGTAGAATAAAGCAAAGGATCATTGACGGAGTAACCCACGGTGACCGATGGAAAGCTTGCCCTCGCCGCGCGTCATTTAGTTACTCGGAACTCTGTGGAATAAAGCAAAGGATCCTTGACGGGGTAACCCACGGTGGCCGATGGAAAACTTGTACTCGCCGCGCGTCATTTAGTTACTCGAAACTCTGTGGAATAAAGCAAAGGATCCTTGACGGAGTAACCCACGGTGGCCGATGGAAAGCTTGTACTCGCCGCGCGTCATTTAGTTACTCGGAACTCCGTGGAATAAAGCAGAGGATCCTTGACGGGGTAACCCACGGTGGCCGATGGATAACTTGTACTCGTCGCGCGTCATTTAGTTACTCGAAACTCTGTGGAATAAAGCAAAGGATCCTTGACGGAGTAACCCACGGTGACAATAGATGTCCTGGGAGGAAACTCCGCCTTCAACCACGCACAACGAGTGTCCCATCCGGAAGCCCCCATCTGGAAGCCCCCACGCCCACCGAAGGAAGTTGCGAGGGCACACCAAAGGGGGTAAGCTAAAATTTCCAATTTAAAAATATAGCACCTCAACAATTGGCGCCGCCGGTAGGATTTAGGTGAAGCCATAGAACGGACGGTTCTAATAAGAGCAATAAAGCCTAAATCCTACGAACGTACAAAACACCATTCAATTAAAATTATCTATAAAATAAATAAAGAAACAAATAAATAAACTATAACCTCTAACGAACGTACTTGGCAAGACACCTTTCCCCGGCTGAGTCTGGCCCGGAAGTACGATTAATAAACCAACAAAAAAGAAACTCTTGCAAAAAACAACAACGTCAACAAAACAGCAGCAGTTACCAAGCAGCCAACGGACAACAGCGGCAGTAAAACGGACAACAACAACCTCACCAATAACGGCAACGGACAGAATTTAGGTAATAATTTACTTTCCTTTAAAATTTTAACTAAAACTACAAAATAATCTACTTATTGTATAATCACTATTACCAATTGTTACCCTGTAACAATTTTGAAAACACCCCGCCTCAGTTTTGTCTGTATTGCGTAGCCATTAAGCCTTAGGGAAGAATTTTCGCTTCTTTTAACACAAAGAGCAAAAACACACTTGGGATAGTAAACCTCTGAAATCCAAATACACCCCCCCCCCCCCCTTTTTTTTTTCACTCACACGTTTATATTATTATCATTCCCACCATTTCCAGTTTTGTTTCAGCACCTTTCACCACCGATATACCTGAACCCCTACATCTACTACTTTATTACCTTTTGTCGGCCCATGGAACAGGGAAACCTTCTGATCAAAACTCGAGGCCACAGCTCCTTGTCAGAAATTTAAGTTTAAGAATTGGAAACGTTTTTGGATTGCTGCAAGAGGGTCTTAAACTGCCTCAGGACCAAACAACACGGGGCTTTCTCACAGATATTCCCTACTAGACTGAGGGGATAAGCTTCTGCCCTATTCGCGTCCACTCCATTCGCAACTTTTCAGGAAGCCGATGTTTTTTTTTTTTTTTTCATTAGACTTCTCTCGGGAGAGGCGAACCTATAGCGCCGAGTGGACTCCCCGAGATGCCATCAAATAACTGTTGCAGTTCTTTTTGAACAGTTGCAGGTTGTAACGCTCCGGGAACACCCGCGTGGGAAGGGAGTTCCACAGCTTCCCCCCTCTGTAGCGGAACGAGTTCTGATGTAGGGATGTTCGCTCCGTCGGGAGATGAACCACAAACAGGTGCGATCCGTCGGATTGTCTTGTGGAGCGCATATAAGCCGAATTGCGTGGAACAATACCACGAATCTCCGAAGAACAGCACCCGTGATAATATCTGTAAAACAGACAGAGGTCGGCCACGCGCCTTCGGTGTGATAGCGACTGTAGTCCCGACGTTAGCGCCGAGTCCCCGATCAGGCGAATCGCTCGTCTTTGTATGCTCTCAAGTAGGTCGAGGGTATGTTTAGGAGCCGAGCTCTAAACATGAGAGCACTATTCGAGCGCGGGTCTAATTTGGGATTTATATAGGAGAAGAAGTTGGGCCGGAGTAAAATAAAAAGATAACTCCGTTTTCCTGAGGCTGACTTGGCGATGTTCGACACGTGTTTATGCCATGATACATTCCCACAGACCGTGACGCCGAACAATTTCAAACTTTCCCCAGCCTCGAGGGCCCGGCCATTCATCATCAGCTGTGGAACCGATGATCCACTTTTCTTTGTGAATGTTGTATATTGTGTCTTCGCTGTATTGAAGTCGACGACATTCGCCCTTCCCCACTGCAGGGCCTTATCTAGATCCTGATTTAGAGTCAATCTGTCTACATCTCAGCTGATGCGACGCAGATACACTAATCGGTCGAACACTGGAAAAGGAGGAAACAAGCGTACTATCATCCGCGAAACTGAACACTTTGTTATCCGTTGTCTCCAACAAATCATTTATGTGAAGCAAAAACAAGGTTGGAGCCAAAAAAGAACCTTGGGGCACCCCCGAATTAATAGGATACAGACCCGAACACTCGCCGTCCACAACAACCCGGATCGATCGATTCTCGAGGAAGCTCCTCGTCCAGTCGCAAAGCTGTTGGAAAAGTCCATATGAACGAAGTTTGCTCTGCAATGCCCCGTGCCAGGTCTCCTGTGGACCGCCTGCCACGGAATCCGTATTGACGATCATTCAGAAGTCCGTTGCACTCCAAATACTTAACCAACTCTGTATTGATGACTTTTTCCATTACCTTAGATTAAATAGACAGTAATGCTATCGGGCGGTAATTTTGTGGGAGACACTTTTTTCCCGTCTTTGGGATTGGCTGAACTCGAGCGATTTTCCAGCAGGCAGGAAAGGTCCTCCGTACATAAGATAAGCGGAAGAGTCTGCCAAGAACCGGCGGTAGTTCTGGAGCACACTTCTTAAGGACTATTGCTGGTATTCCGTCCGGGCCGGTTGCCTTCCTACACTCCAGTTCACGTAGAATGCGTTGAATAGTGCGCGGACGAAATCTCACATCCCACATGGAAGACTGTACCGGCAAGATCACAGGTGGCTCCAAAAGGCCGGGATCGAGGTTGGAATTCGCGGAAAATAAATTGGCGAACACGTTAGCTTTATCCTTTGGATTCGTGACTAACGTCCCGCTGTCTGTCACCAACGGGGGGAAAGAGGAGGATACGAAGTTACCGCTGACAGCTTTTGCCATTGACCAGAAGGAGCGCGAACCAGTTGAGCACCGAAGGAGCTTATCGATCACCCTGTCGTTGTGAGCCTTCTTCGCGATATCAATCGCCTGGTTGCACACGTTTCTGATTCTAACAAAATTCGTTTTGTTAACATCGGTCGGATTGGAGCGCCATTGCTTAAAAGCTCTATTTTTGTCACTGTAATCTGCTCGCATTTTTTATTAAACCGAGGTTTATCAGACGAACTTCGTTTGATGGAATGTGGAATATACATCTCCATCCCCAGAAGAATAATCTCTGATACCGACTCCGCGCAAGCGTTAACGTCGGATTCTCCGAAGCACACCTCCGACCATGGAAAGGATGCGAAGAAATCTCGCATATCGTCCCAGTTAGCAGCGCCATACTTCTATACATGGCGAAGCTGCCTAGGTCGGTTATTCGATTGATATGCAAGTGCTTTCGCGACAGATACCAAGCAGTGATCTGAGTTTCCCAGTGGCGCAGAAACATCTACGGTATAAATACTCGGTTAGGATGTCAAAAAAAGATCCAGGGTGTTCGCATAATCGCCTCGGGCATCCGGCACTCGCGTTGGCTCACCCACGAGTTGAGTCAAGTTGTGGCTTACAGCAAACATCTCCGCCAGTCTCCCAGCCTCGTCGGTTCTGTTAGAATGTAACAACCAGTCGGCATTGTGCACATTAAAATCGCCAAGGACAACAATTTCAGAAGATGGGTGGTTGATCTGTATCCAGTCGACGGTATATGAAAGATGTTCGAAGAATGTCGCCGGTCGATCGTCACTCGGGGAGCGGTAAAGACAACAAAGAAATTTAACGGAATTCCTCAGCACGACCCTCAACCATATGATATATGATGTCCATATTATTGGGTTCCAACGCCTCCATCCTCTGGCAAGCCAGATCGGACCGTGCGAAGACGCAGACATCGCCCTTAAAACGGAATCTCGAATGTAAGTCGTATCCTGAGCAACGAAGATATGTCGAATCAGTTGACGAATCGACCTGGGTCTCAGTTAGGGCAAGGATATCAGGTTTCGTTGTTTGCAAATATTGGTGGACGGCGTTTACATTGGTATTGGTGATACCGATGGCCCTGATGTTACAAAATACCGTCACCAGTCGTGCGTGGGCCGAGCCTCGAGAGCGAGCCCGGTTATGCGATGACGAACCTCCCAAAGTTCCATTATTTATCATGATATCTGCATGATGTTCCCCCTGACATAGTCCCCCTCGGAGATCCGAATGGGAGACTAGTTTACCTCCGGAATTCTTTATATCAGAAGGCACCATCATGACTTATCCCCGTGTCAGTCCGGGCCATCACCCACACATCCGAAACACCGTCGAAGATTTCTCTCGGCGATATCGCGTAATGTAAAGCGTGACGGGGTGGTATCTCACCTTGGGACGGACTACCACCTAACTAACCTTTTTTCGACCCGGTCCATCAGCCAAGCTCCGAAAGACGGCCAGGGATTTCTCCTGACCATTTCACGGAGCCTAAAACTTGATGGGGTGGTATTTCACCGGGCGTTGGGACCCCGGCTACCACTCGGCCTTTAGTCGCCTCTTACGATAAGCTGGCCTAGCTGTGAGTATATTCTAATGCGCTACTCACAGGGCCATCAAATATTGAGGTGTATGTCAAGCTTTCTTCGAGGTATTCGCCTTAAATATTGAAGCAAGTCGTTGGAGATCATCGCATGTCAATGCACCTTCTCATCGTGCAATAATTGTCACCGAATTTCTAACTAAAAATCTTTTTTTTTCCTTAAACACTCCCCGCACTACCCTGATCGGGCTCTCGGTGATTATTTCCTATTTTGCAAATTCATTTGACTATAAAATGCGTCAATTGACGATATTCGCCGGGCGGACATTAGTATTATCCCAATGAACGAAATACAAGTCATTTCGGCACTTGCCAAACGGCAAATCAATGTACTTCCGTTCAGCAAGTTTATATCGAATATACGTATGGAAATTTGCAAAAATTGATTAACTTTTGATATTTGTAAAAATCAATTTTAATATTCGTGCTCTTTTATCCATTCCGGTTTATTTTGGGACATGGGGTATATATATATATATATATATATATATATATATATATATATATATATACATATATATATATATATATTTAAGCTGAAATAATTGCCCTGACTGTTCAAACATTTCCCAAAAAATGAAACACGCTACCGGCCTTAATGGATAAATAAAAACTCAGCGGTGCCATGCGTTAAGCCCACAGAATTTAGGACAAGAAGGGTATAAAATTTTATGAGCGACCAATAATTATTTTAAAACTGTCACCCATACTATTATCGCACGTCTCATTGTCACAAAATTTGTATTATATATAGTGGCACTGAGAACCTGATTGCTCAGAATGATGATCTGGATGATAAATAATTTTTTTCTACACAAACAGTTGAAATTATCTCACCATATAACAAAAATACGAAAAATATTCAAATGTTTGCCAGATGAAACTCTTTCAGTCTCCGTTTTTTGTTTTTTGCCTGGTTGTCGTGAGCACCCCATAACCCGCTCATGCCTACATGTTCCGCAGTAACCCGACGGGCCTGGCAATTATTTCAAATACTGATGCAATAAAGACAACAATAAATATCAAATCATTGATCATGAACTTTCTGGTTCCTACAAATCAATAAATCGATAGAATAAATAAATATAAATTGAATCAATATTTACTTGGAATGGGTAAATGTCTGTATAGAATTTCCTGTTGAAATTAAACAAAACCGTAATGAATGGCAATAAATAAGTTTATAACCACAATAATTGTTTCCCACTGTTTTAATGGAAATTGTATATCAGATGCTGAATGACATTTAATCTTATTTCAACAAATATAAATATAAATGTGGCTCTGGTAATAAAACACAGTCACAAACATTCGATGAGGGAAACATGGTATTGGTAAGGCATAAAAACCGCAAGGACAAAGAAATACCCATCTGGAAGGGCCCTTTCCTCACTACAGGAATAACTAAGGCAAACAATACGGTCATCAAAATGGGCTGAAGATCCGTGGTGATCCACAATAATAGACTGAAACCCTATTTCTAACCCTTCCAACAACCCGTGTCCCACTACCAACCCTAGACATATGCTATCCCCAGGGTGTATCATAGTTCAATAATCCATCACTTAAAAGTATGCGTAAATACACAATATGGACAAAAATAACAGACGACACAAAAATTGTCAAAAGATATATGGTAAATAAAAACTAATAAATGTTATACACAAAAAAGGACATTAAAACAAATGTAACGAAATACCGAAAAGAAATCACATACAGTTAAAACAAAACAAACATTGACTAATGTCGAAGCATTTAAGAGCAATGTAAATCGGTACCTCCTTTCCTTATCCCATTCCGCTCGCACTTTGCCCTAACATTTAGGGGTACTACAAAATCCATGTTTGTGCTCGCGTTAGTGTATAAAAAAACCATCAGAGATTATAAATCAGTATAAAGTATCGAACCCTAAGGGATTTCCTAAGGAGTTGACGGAACGTTAATTCAATGGTTAAGAAACTTTCACTCCAACGTGTTCCGAACGGTGTCAGATCTGCCTTCAGTCAAGTTAATATACGTGTCCCCGGGTTCCGTTTTGGCACCCTATCTATTCTTTTTTTTCTATATTCTAAATAATCTCTTACCCATTAATGCAACCCAATTCGCTCGTTTGCTGATGACAGTACATTGAATTTCTCGTACCAACTGGAACGTATCCCCTTAAACACTTTAAACCTCATTATTAATCAGTTAGGTCATATTGGATTAATTAAATTCCGATCTGAACAATACATACCGATGAAAATTATTATATCTGACTGAGAAAAATTCAATGCCTCAAACATCCTAACATGCATCTATAGTGTTTGCAACGATAGTGAAGAACGTGTGATTCGAACTGAAGCTATGCTGGTTAGAATTACTAAAAGATAGAACCAAAGCTCAACACATCAGACCACTGGCGCGTGTACGAATTCGATCCTTATCAATTGGCTGGTTGGTTAGATCAGTATCATATTGAATATAGAACTGACCTGCTAGCTACGAAATATCCATCGTTCCCCAGAGGTAGATCGTTCTTAGATATCTTGCTAATCGACTCACGACTGAGATTACTTAAAACCAACAGACGAAACACAAACTGTTTACGGACAATTGAATACGACAGCGACCACTGTGCATTCACGGCAGTAATAGAGCTTCCGAACGAGCTCGCAGATCTGGAGGAATTCGTGATCCCGCAACCCTATAACTACAGGGCAATGCGAGGGCCGCGGTTCACCAGATCATTAACAAGAGAACTTTGTTCGAATGACTTGAATCTGCCAGTAAACAGAAACCTGACAAATGACGAAATCGACAAATACATTCAACAAATGGACGAAACCGTAAAACGAACAATGGACAAAACAATTCCCAAAACAACAGTTACAGATCACATTAACATGTACAGAAACGCAACAATAAACGCACTCCACAAGAAAAAGAGCAGACTGCTATCGAAATTAAAACAATTACACAGACAGTTTACAGACAGACAAGACCAGGAGATAATATCACTGAAATCCCGATTAAAAAACCTCCAACAATTACTTAAAGCTAATTATAGATTAGCATCAAATTTGTATTGGAACAACAGAATTCGAGCTATAAAAACTAATAACCCGAATATGTTCCCACAAATAAATAAAATATTCAGGAGAAATAATCAAAACGAGATTCAGTGTCTCCAAATTCCACGTACCGAGGTAAACAAGAAGCTGCTAACCAACATTGGCATAGATACAGAGAACGCTATCCTCAATAGTGAGCTCTTCGTGATCGAAGATCCTTTGGAGACGGCGAACGCTGTGGGAGCTGTCTTTCAGGAAATGTACAAGGTGAATGAAAGCATTCACCGAAATCATGACCTGGAGGACAGAATTCGACTGAATCACCTGCACCTCCGGAATGAAATTTCACATTGGCAATCGGAGAATCCTGGTTTTACGGAATTCAGTGACGATAATCTGTCAATTGACATTAATGCCAATGGTGGGGCTAATAGCCTTTTAATCACAAGGGAAGGAATCCAGAGTATCTTCGACTCATTAAGAAGCAAAAAGTCAGTGGGAATAGATGGAGTACCTAACATCGTACTCAAGAACCTGCCCCCAAAGGCAATAGATATATACACGGTCCTGTTTAACAACGCGTTGAATAATGCATATTATCCCGCGCGTTGGAAAACGGCTATCATTCAGCCCATCCCAAAAAAGGGCAAAGACTGTACAAACCCAATGAACATGCGTTCGATAAGTTTACTCCCAAGCATCAGTAAAGTATTTGAAAAAATCATTAACAAAGCTCTGCTAAAATGGGTAGACGACAATAGCATTATTCCAAATAACCAGTTTGGCTTTAGGGTGGGTCATGAAACCACACATGCCGCAGCTAAACTGGTCTCCGTATTACAATGGAATAAATGTAGGAACCAATGCACAGGTGCCTGTCTGATCGACTTGGAAAAAGCCTTTGATACCGTCTGGATCGAAGGGTTGTATTACAAACTGGTCAGACATGGCATACATAAGCCTTTAATATATGTACTTTATGATATGTCAAAGGACAGGAGGTTCGTGGTCAAAAGTGGTAATGTGACCTCTAATAAAACGTATAATATCAAGAATGGCTTGCAACAGGGTGCGGTACTCTCTCCGATTCTTTTTAACATTTACATTAGCGACTTATTAGATACACTCCCGCAGGCTATTGCGTACGCAGACGATCTCATAATTTACAGAACAGCTCCGAAAGTTGAGATCATAAATAGTTTAATACAGCGAGATTTCAACAACGTGCAGCGCTATTGCGACAACTGGAAACTTAAGATCAACTTCCAGAAATGTGAAGCCATCCTATTTAGAACCCCATTATATAAAGCCACGAACGACACAAGGAAAAACTGGCGAAAGCTACTTATCGTGGGACCGCATGGAGATAAACTGGAAACCAAGAGTTTAGTTAAATACCTGGGTATCTGGCTAGACCAATATCTGTATTTCAACAGACATGTAGAGGCTGCTTTGCTCAAAGCAAGGAAATCGTTTGCTATGACAATGAGGCTATTTCACAGTAGCCAACTTGACAGCAGGGTAAAAGTCATATGCTACATGACGCTAATCAGGCCAATGCTCATATATGGCTGTCCCGTATGGTTTAACATAGGTCCAAATTTGATGGAAAAGATTCGGGTGTTCGAAAGGAAGTGTCTGAGAACCTGTCTCAGATTATATCGAACACCGGAATCGGAATACAAAAAGTACTACTCAAATGAGACTTTATATAATGAAGCCTGCATAAATAGGGTGGATAATTTTATGATTAAATTAATCAGAGGACGTATTGCGAGAGCAATATGCTCGTCCAATGACCTAATTTTCGGGGCTTATTATCCAAATACCCTGTACTATGAGAACGTGCGTCGCAACGGTTTTGTTCCACCAGAGGCGTTCCTTGATTTGGACATAAAAGGGCTTATACAGGATAGATCCGGAATTCCGCTGATCTATCATGTAAGTAGATCATCCGTAGACGGGCGATTGTGCTACGACCGGGAAGTAACGCGCACCGAAGAAGAGCTCCTGCGCTTCAGTAGGGCTATCTCCCACAGAGACCGGGACGATAGTATTAGACAGCGTCAACAGTTCTGGTGGTTGAATGGCATATAAAGACCTGGATACCAAAGTCGGTATAGAATCACACTATCATCAGCTAGCTTACATAGACTTAGCTTTTCTAGAATTAGGGTAGTATAAGATTTAAGTCAAGTTAAGCTAAGTGATTTTACATAAAATAAAAAAAAATAAAAAGTAGATAAGTTTAGTAAGTTAAGTAAGTTAAATTTTAAGAAAAAAAAAAAAAAACACAAAAAAATTTGACAAAGTTTTTCAAATTTTTCTTTGTATTCCAACTAATTATCAGTACTGCCACAAAGTTCTGTCGCCGAAAGGCAAATTATACAAATATTAAGTAATGTTTAGCTTAGAGCGTCTGCGAAGGACCAGTAAGTTATTATATAAGCTATTTAAGCTAGAATTTAAGCATTTTTTGTCTAGCCTGTAATTTAGAAACTAAGAATATAGAAAGAAAATAAAAAAAAAATGTTGAAAAAATGGAAAAAAAAACGGCTCTGACAAAGTCTATGCTAAGCAAATCCCAATTTTTGACTCTCAAATTTCATTCTCAAATGGAACATCTCAATATTTAAAGTGCGGCCACATGTTTCCTAAGAGGTCGAAGATATTTTTTAAATGTTGCCTCAATGGCTGAGTTGGTAAGAAGGTTGTGTCTTGTGTTTGGTTGCGCAAACCTAGGTTCAACTGACGACACTAGCTATTATGCAGTTCGGCACAATTACTGAATGGTAGGTAGGGTCCCAAAGAGCAGCCGCCCGGTGAAATACCACCCCAACAACCTATAAGCTTCGTGAAATTGTTGGGAGAAATCCTTAAACATCTTTCGGAGATTGGCTGATGGACCCGGTTGAGCAAAAATAACATATCAGGGCGCTAACTCAGCGCTATAGATTCGCCTTTCCTATGAAAAAACCAACCTGATCGCAATTTATAAGGCCTAAACTGAAATTCCCAAATTGGAATTCAATCCCCATATTTGGACTGACGCATCTACAGCAGTTCTGGACGTGTCCGGTAGGATACAACGGCTGGCAGGGAAATTTATTAGGGATCCAGTCACTCAAAAAGGAGCTGACGCAAATGGTTTAGTCCTGTCATCAGAAGTCTGGCCCCTACGCAGATAACATAGACATCATCGGTAGATCCCATTCTGTACAGGACTCCTTCACCCAGATCTAACAGGCAGCACAAAAACTGAGAATGCACATTAATGAGGGGAAAACTAAGTACATGGTGAGAAGACCTAAGGTTGGTCAAACTATCAGGGTAGTGGAGCACGAATTTGAAGTAGTGCAATCCTTTAACTACCTGGGGTTAATATTATCATCATCATCATCGACACTACAACCGGGATCCAGTCTTGGCCTTACTTAACAAGTCTCGAGGCTTGTTAAGTTTTCCATAATAATTTATTTTTACGGGCAAGGTGATTAGCCTTACGCCAAAAGTATCAGCCAATAACAATGTGGAAAAAAGAGAAAATGGGCGGACGTTCAAATCCAACAAAGCTTACTATGGTCTATCAAGGCTCTTTAAATCCCGAAATTTATCCAGGACATCCAAGCTACTACTGTACAAGACCATGGTCTTATGGGTATGATGTCTCTTGGCTATGTACAGGCAGGTGTACTGGTTCTCCAAGGACCCCAAGTTGTCAGTCATTGTCCACAACTTCCAGAAAAATAAAACACTGTAGTAGCTTGTGCCATTTATACAAGAATAAATTTATTTTTCCAAATTCAAAAAATGGGCCGCGCACCAAAATAATACAACTTTTTTTTTTCAATTATTTAATTTGATATTGATATTTGCACAACTCGAACAACGCTCTTACACAATATAAACAGTTTCACGGCATGAATGAATATTTCCTGTTCAAGGGTTAACACACACAATCTATATGAAACGCAAATCGATATGTAACGAAAAGGACTCGCTTTTTCTAAACACGATTGAGGGCTGTTTATCTACTTCCCTTCTCCTTGTCACTTGGCACTTGACTTCGATCGTCTTATATTTAGTTTAACGTGGAGGGCCGACATGCCTCCACGGAATCCAAAACGCGATTAAGTTATTTCATCGAAGCAATAGGATACCAAAATCCCATCATCGCTTCGATGGCCATATTTGGTATTCTCTTTTGCTTAGATGCCACTCAAAAAGGGGTGGAAATATACACACGATAATTGCTTTCGCTGCTCATCGTGTGCGTCCGCAAGTATGCAAACATTGCATAAGTCCCCTTTAAAAGTTCGCAGCAGGTGCGAGTATCTCGACGGCAAAAGGGTTGCAATGTTTACACGATCAGTGGCTACGTAAAGCATTATTGCTGATCGTGTACATTTCGCTGTATATTCTTGCAATCGAACTCTGATGGTAATTTTCCATTTGCGAATTCGACTGTATCGGTCGTTCGACGTGGGCATGCTTGCTAAGGCAGAATACCTTTTTCTGCTGGTGTGCAGCTGGCGTGCAAGAAGATATCGTATAGATATTGCACAGGCAATATTGGTTGGTTGGTTGATAAACCAAATTGCCTTGAAGAATATAGCGTTTGATGCCGCTGTAATTTCACTTCAGCGCGACTTAATGTTTCACAGGGTTTTTCTTTTATTTAGCAGGTACAGTACAGAAGGTAAGTACAGACTTTTAATGAATTTCAGAGACTGTTACCTTGTGTACCTGTAAGGTAAGTAGTGGCGTTCAATGGAACTACCACGGTACTTGTTTCTCCTTTGTCGTATGCCCTATTTGGGGGTTTTTACCTAGATTGTGGGACGATGAGTGCTGGCGTTCAGGAGAATCGCCACAGTCTTACTTGTACTTATGCATGGATCTGAGACCTGTGTGCTCAATAAAAGGCACTCTGAACTCTTAGCCGCGTTCGAGAGGAAGGTCTTAAGGAGAATTGTTGGCCCTGTATGTGAGGGAGAAGATTCCCGGGAGGCTGCAACCATGAGTTGTACGCGATCTACCTTGAAGCTAATGTTGTAAAATAAAGATCGGTAGACTCCGGTGAGCGTGACACCTAGCTCGAATGAGCGAAGAGGAGCCTGCCCGGAAAGTCCTTTGTGGCAGGATGTATGGAAGGAGACAGCGCGACAGACCTTGTCTGCGATGGAGGGATGGCGTAGAGCAGGACGCCCAGAGCCTGGGAGTGCCAAACTGTATGACATCGGCTCGAAATCGGGACCGGTGGAGAGACTTACTAAATAAGGCCAACACCGGATCCCGGTTGTAGTGCCGACGATGATGATGATGAAAACAACCATGCAATCTGTTACACGTTGCAACCAGTGATAATGAGGTCCTCTACATTACCGTGTTTTTGAAAATAACTCTCCAGCCTGTACTCTTGAGGTGTTAGTTTGTGTCACAAGCAATTAGCTCAGTTTCTATTACGGCGAGCTCTGACACAAAGTATTATGGGGCGAGTTCAAGAGAACAGTACAAAAGTACTGCTCTTTATCGAAAAACAACACAAAAGCACTGGAGAGAAAAGAAGCGACGGTAACTTTGTGGCGGAGAACAAAAAACTGATCTGATGGGCTGATATGATATCAAACACATAGAAATCAAGGGAGTAGGGTGGCAGCTGGGCAGTCAAACGCGTGAAGAGTAATTGATTGAAGTGAGAAAATAGAAACCAAATCGACTTTGATTACAGCGGAAAAAACGAAAAGGTGATTGTGGATATACAGGACAAACAACGAAATCGTGAAGACAAAGGAAGGAGGGGGCGAAAAGGTTCTTGGGTGGTTGGAATTAAAATTCCGGTAGTCCTCATAAATATGAAGTTTTCCAGTTAATTTTGTAAAACAAGTAATATTAAGTAACCTGTGGATATACAGGACAGACACCAAGATCGTGAAAACAGGGGAAGGAGGGGGCGATAAGGTTCTTGGGTGGTTGGAATTAAAATTCTGATAATCGTCATAAATACGAAGTTTTCCAGTTAATTTTGTAAAACAAATTACATTAAGTAACGCGTGAAGAAATTTATAATTGACTCAACCCTGCATTAGTTTCCTGAATTGACTCGGATTGTGATTCATCGGTTTTGCAGTAATCTGCAGAAAGTGTAAGATTGGTAACTGTGCATATTGTGCTACGATTTTCTTGGGTAAAGATCTGGTGTGTCCCATTTGGATTAGCAGCCGTAGCTAGAACTAGTCGGACCCGATCAACGATCGAAGTGAACCAAGAACTGCACCAGGAACATAGACAAGTAGTGAATTATCGTTAAAAGGAAATAAAATATTTTTTAGCTTCAGATTCGGACTTTTTTATTTACTTCTGGAATTTGTATTAGTCCTTAATCGACAAAGAAATTCTTGTCCACGAACATTGTATGTGAAGAAGAGTTGGAAAGGTGCCCGATGACCACAGACAATCTACAGAAGGTTTCTAATACTTCACCAGCCAGTAGAAGTTTCTACAAAAGTGCAAAATACAGTCCAGTCACGACACGGCACATCACAGAATTTAACACAACCTCCATTATTTACCACCCTTTCCGTGGCGCCAGTGATAAACGAATTCTCCGTGATAGCGATATCTCTAATACGCCAGATCCCCTACGTTTCAGTATGGTGATTAGTGAAAGATATAAATGTAAAAGAGGCCGAACTAATCCCAACTGGTGGTGGGTGTGGGGCGAAGAAAAGAGTTTACGTCTCCGAACATAATATGAGTCTCAGGCTCAGCACTTTCCTTCCCTATCCCCCATCCCCATTCCTAATTATATTTTATTTATTTTGTTCCGGATTCGCCCTTAACATTCGGCGAATTCGCAATTAAATGCTACCTGTGGCACCACCCTAAATACTATATGTGGCATCACCCTAAACAATGTCAGCAATCAGCTGACATTTTAGAATTAATTCTGTTGACAACCATTTTTCTTTTATATTTCCTTCTCTCGTCAACCTTTGTGGCGACCAGTTCGCATTAATAATCTGTGGAAATCAAACTGATAAAACAACGAAAAGTCCATCTTATATTTCACAATAAACCAACGCGTTTTATTGTTGCTTGTTAGATAAATATTTCTGGGATTACAGCAGGATTCCTTGGATTGCGGCACTCAGTCGACAAAGGTATTCATTCTATTTCAGTTTTAAATAACGCATTGGGTTTCAGGAATCAGACTGCTGACGCCATTGCTGTGTTGCCGTATTCGGCCCAAAATTCAAACGCCAGGAGACACCATCGTGTTCCTGACACGTGTGTTCGGCTCTTGCTCGACACACACATCTTTTTGGCCAGGAGACACCATCGTGTACCTGACGCGTGTGTTCAACGCTTGTTGGACACATTTATTGGTCCTTCGAGCCGGATCCAGTCTGTGGATCCAGATTCACTGCTGCCAGCTCGCAGCATATAAGACGGTCGCGGGACATTCAAGTCCAGACGCCAAGACCCCAAAGATTGTGTTTTTAGATGGTGTTTGTGAAAATAATGGGTGAATCCAGTGAAAATATCCAAATCACACGGAAATGTCGGCACCAATGTCAACGCCCAGAAGACAGAACATGACAGCTGCATTGGCGGAAAACCTCATGGCGATCCCGTTCGCCTCCCAAGATCGGATATCCTGTGCTTATTTCAATCTCGAAAAGAGAGGTCCGCCAACGTTGGTCGAGGTAGAACTACATCAGCACAAGCTCCAGAGCGAATGGCAAGACATCATACGGAACCATGAGGAGATAAGACGCCTGGCCACTCCAAAGATGACCCGTGGCCACCGCTACTTCGTGCGACAGATTTCCGATGAACAGGTGTGAGGAAGCGAAACCCCTCGCAAACGTAGATGTAGTGGTGCCCCTCACAGAACATGCATGTCGACTGTCTTCGTGGGGGCTTCGGCGGTGGTACGTGCATCAGTACAATGGTCGGGTTGATCTCTGTGCAGGCGGCACTTCGGTCAGCAGCCTGTTGATGCTCACTGGCTTGGGAATGGTATGGCTTCTTTTCCGCTGACTTGGTGGTGACTGCTTGCGTATGCATTCGCCAATCATTGGCGAATCCGTTTGTTCCAGGAGCCGGAGGCCCAGGGCTGTGGACTTCTAGTGATGCGGATGTCTGGAGAGAGCCGTCCGCCCTGAATTGGTGATGGTCTAAAGGTTGGTGACGACAAGAGTTCCGTCGTCGATGTTCGGTACCTTTGGTCTCAGAACTCACCATTTGATCTGGGTTAGAGTTGTAAATTCGCAACCCACGATCAATGACCACGTAATGGCTGGTGGTCGAAAGTACTGAATCGAGACTTACCGATGGGATGACATGCCTTTGGCATGTGAGGCCGCAATGTTGAGTTTGATGTGGATTCTTCCATGGCACCGTCTGCGGGTCCTGGCGGAATGACAGGTGCGGACCCAGCGCCTACTGGGCTAAGAAAAGTACCGTCTCGTCTTGGTTACTGAGAGGCATGGTGGTTAGTTCTTGAATGATAGGGGGCGCCGCCCACCTAGCGGGGCTTCGCGATCTCCTATCCCCATTGGGGAGGCTACATGTGTTAGCCGTCGTCTTTGATGATTGTCGTTGGCCGAAGGTTGGCCACCCGGTGTCTCTGTTAGGTTGCCTTTATGACTGGCAGTTGCTGAGAGACCATCGGTTGATGGAAGATTTCCATCCGAGTAGTACAGCGAATTACAATTGGTTGGATCGATCGACATCACCGATTGGTTGGTGAATGACAAATACGTTTGGTCTGCTCCTCGGCCAGTTCCTGCTGAAGGTTGCTGCTGATGCTTCGCTAGTTGTTGCTGTTGCAGTGGATGTTGCTGATGAGACTGACTATTAAACGGATTCTGTACTTGGTCATTGTCACTGGTGACATTGGGCGTGGCTACTGTTGCTGGGACAGTGATGGCGTCTTCGTGAAATGGATTGGTTCATGGTGGTCCAGTTCCTCTGAATCGGAGTTGTAAGTTCGCAACCCACGAGGAACGGCCAGGTGATGGGCCTGCTGGTGCTACTTTACTGGGAATGTGTGCGGTTCCTTAACCGCTTGGTTGATGGCGATTTCTGTCAACTGTACTGAGGGCACCTCGCTAACGTCGAGCTGATCGGCGTGGTCCATAGTAGTTGGGGAGACTGGGTCGAGCGCAAACTGGGCCTCGAGCAGCCTCGATAGTCTTTTATTGCCTTGATCGGCGCTGTTTGTGTTAACTGAAGAGACTGGGTCGAGCGCAAGCTGAGCCTCGAGCAGTCTCGTTGATTTGATATCATTGCCTTGATCGGCGAGTTTCTCTGAAGCAGGCTTCTTTCCTTCTTGTGGTGCATCGGATTTCTAGTCATCTTTCTTCATTGGTGCTGGTGCACTGGCAGCTGTTGGTGCATTCGTGCTGAACTCAGCCTTCCTTTGTAGTGTAGTGTCAGCGGTGGGTTTTCACTTCTTTCAGTTCGGCAGCACCTGCCTTGGCTAGCTTCCCGGTGTCTGTTGTCACACCTTTGTTGTCCCTATGAGTTGTGTGTTCCGGTGGCATCATTCGTGATGGTAATCTGGATGGATGGTCACTTGGCATTCGAAGGCCACATGTTGATGGAGTTCCTGGCCACCAAGGTTGTTGTGGCATCATTGGCGGCAACCGACTTGATGGTTGACTAACGGTGTCCGTCGCAGTCTTGGAGAGCGTTCTTTGCCTCAATAAACTGTGTGACCTCGTTCAGAACTATCTTCTCGGCCTGATTGATGAATCTGTCCACGAAGTAGCGGTGGCCGCGGGTCATCTTTGGAGTCGCCAGGCGTTTTATCTCCTCAGGGTTCCGTATGATGTCTTCCCATTCGCTCTGGAGCTTGTGCTGATGTAGTTCTACCTCGACCAACGTTGGCGGGCCTCTCTTTTCGAGATTGAAATAAGCACAGGATACCCGATCTTGGGAGGCGAACGGGATCGCCATGAGGTTTTCCGCCAATGCAGCTGTCGTGTTCTGTCTTCTGGGCGTTGACATTGGTGCCGACATTTTCGTGTGATTTGGATATTTTCACTGGATTCACTACACTATTTTCACAAAAACCATCTAAAAAAACAATCTTTGGGGTCTTGGCGTCTGGACTTGAATTGTGGGGGTTTTTCTATTCTACATGAGAAACAACCCACAATTCCAAGCACAATTCCTACCTAATTTCGACCGCTTTCAACGCGTCATACCTACCCATTTCCTTTATATGTTATTTCCCTGTAGAATATGTCAAACGGACGCATAGCTAAACTCGTTATCCCATGCAGATAATGCATAATTGAGTTTAGCTACATTCTTGTCATACGGCAACTCCATTCTTGCTAACCATGAGTTTCCCATCGGAAATCTCATAATGTCGGTTAGCAACAGCAAGTCTAAACGAACGACGCTGTTGCATCATAGCAAAATCGCTGGGGTTATTTCAGCGTCTTAGAGTCTGGTTCTCACGCTAATTATTTCCGAAGCATCAGCGGCGTCCTATTGACTTTTCCCAGATCACCCATTCGCTTGGGATCAATGATCTCTTTTTGCAGGTGAATAACATCAGCTAGGTCCTCCTCTCCTTCGCTTTTCTGTCTTTCCATGGTTCAATGCGCTCCAACTACACCATAGCCGTACCACTGGATCAGTAGGTCGTGTCAGTAGCTGCATCTGATACTAACACACACAAACAAAGCTACCCCGAGAGCACAGCACATCATGTTTCTGTTCTCTCATTCTCCATGTCCGCCAATTACCCTATTAACAAAAGTTACTCACACTTCGAGGGGCGTGAGGTTGAGAGAGCAGAGGAGTGGTCTCTTTTGGTTGTCCTGTGTGTGGAATGAAATATGAATTTCACCCCTGATATGAGCAGTCACTATTGAATCGTGACAGCGGTAGGTCACGCCGCCGCACGTCCCCAAAAATCAATTTGGCGGATTGTATTCGAGGTCGTTGGATTACAAGTGTCGGGGGAATAAACCGAAATACAAGTGTAATCTAAATCAAAAAAAAAAAACAAACTAAATGTTAATTAAATTAAAAATAAATATAAGTTAATCATTGTTACTTCGAAACCAAGGAACAACTGTAACTCAAGCCAAATTAGAAAAATATAAAAAACTATTTCAATTCATAACTGTTTGTGTTTATTTCCTTTCCTCCCTCGTTGGTTACGTTACGGAGTGCTATTTGTTCAGTGAAGTGTTGGGGGATTAAGTGAATCCTGTGCCATACGTTGGCAACTATACTCAACCCCCATAGAATGTCCCGCGACCGTCTTATATGCTGCGAGCTGGCAGCAGTGAATCTAGATCCATAGGTCGCTGGTTCAAATCCGGCTCGAAGGACCAATAAATGTGTCCAACAAGCGTCGAACACACGCGTCAGGAACATATTTATTGTTAATGTTTGTACGTTTTGGAGGAGTGGGTGCGAACATACAGGGCAAAGTCCCTGCTTTGAACCCGGCGAAGGCCAGGACGATCCTTGTCCCTGTTCAACCCAAGTTTACATGCAGTCTCCACGTGACACCCCTGGATAGCTACTTTGGCACCCGCCAAGTAGTGAACCAATGCATGCAGCGACATCCTGAGAAAGGTTGGCGCAAGGCTAATAACCTTACCCGGAAAAACAAATTATGGACAATTTAACAAGTCTCGGATAAGGACCGGATACCAGTGGAGAGACTTGCTAAATAAGGCCAAGACCGGATCCCGGTTGTAGTGCCGATGATGATGATGATGTTTGTACGTTTTGTTTCTTTTTTTAGTTTTTGGCAGGCAACTAAAAATAATTTTATATCACACGCAAAACGAGGTAAAGCGAAAAGAAAAAATGCGCTTAACATAATGTTAACATGACGGAGAGAAGATGAAGGCAGATAACATAATCAAAAGTATGCGTCTCAGCAAAGATAGAAAATTTATGAAGTCGAAATATCTGATTAGTTTCAAGGCAATGTGCGTGATCTAAAGTATCTGTTAAATTTTAAGAAGAGAAACGTTTTCATAGATGAACGTTCAATTAGTTTAAGAAAAAGAAGTTTGTTCTATTTAAACATGAAGAAACCCCACGCAGTCGCATTTTTAGAGTAAAAATGTTCTCGTTTTTTTATAATTAAAATGTAGCCTCAACACATCATTGAATACATTAATAAGTTGCATAAATAAACCTAGACATAAAATTGCACATATTTTTGTACAAACACAATTAAAATATGATATCTGTTTTTCTATTTGGTTTTCTTATAAAATCTCCGTATAATCATCTGGAGAGTAGTAGATCACTGGCCCAGTGGCAACAATTCGTCCCGCCTCGTTAAGAGTTCTACTGGAGTTTGCTCTTAATAAAACATCTTTTAAATCCGAGGTTTCGGGCACAGCAATAACTTTCGCTCCGGGCCCGGCAATTGTAAGACTTCGAGGATGGGTTAAGGCATACCCTCCAGGTCCGACTATAGCAGTACCTCCGCTTCCAGCTGTTGCCACTCCACCGGGGCCAGCGATAGCTATACCCCCTTTCCGCACTTTAAGTCGTTGGATTATAATTCCACTTTCTTTGAGAGCATCTTTTTGCACTTCAGCCATTTCCTTGCGTTTTAGGGAAAAAATATGTTTCTCGTCTTCGTCTTCTTCTGATGAATCTGTTTCCCAATTGTAGTCACTATTTTGCGGGGGGTCTGGTTTCAAATGCTGATAACTACCCGAAGGCGGCAAGGATAGTGGAACGGATTGCATTACAGGTTTAGGTTGGACTTTCTGAGGTGCGGGAGCATTAGGGGGACGATGGAAAAGTGAAACAAATGGATGCTTGGCCGACTCTAATGGTGGTGACATTGTGCTCGAGGTAGATGGTGTTGTGATATGCTTTTGTGATGATGACTTGGTGTTGAGTCTTTGTTTCTCCGAAGTTACCTTTAAAGCAGGGCGAGCTGTTGGAACCTTATCAATTCTGGTAAGTTTTTCAGTTTTTGTGTGATCCATAGACTTCTCACTGACATCTAATTGACGTGGTACAAAGAAAAAGCCCATATGGGGCGTGTGCGGAAGATCTTGTTCATCACCATTTATCCGAAAACCTTTGATGTATGTGTGTTTATGATGACCATCCGTAGACTGCTTTATAGGTAATTCGGCTTTCGGTGATACCACCATTGATTTCGGAAGATAATAATAGATCCTTTGGTGATCGACCGGAACTTCATTGGACAAGAAGGCTTGTGAGTGTCGACTAGCAAATGGGCTTGCTATAAAATTCAATTTCCGAATTGATGGTTGCAAAGATCCTATATCACTGTGGTAACTTTCATATGGATGATATGAAGGATTCGGAAACAAGAACTTATTTGAATCGAGAATCGATGGCATTCGTGTGTTTTCTTTCTTTACATAGCCCAGCGCAACATTGATTTTATCAATTTCTTCGAGGATCCTTTTGGCTTCCTTTGATTTTTGCTCGTTCTCGAGACGGACTGGATCCTCAGGAAATCTTATCAATTTTTGCTTTTCAATTCTGAAAACAAAAGTGTTTGTCTTGTTCAAAAGCACGCCGAAGAAATTTAGAGGAGGGGAAATCTGTGCTGTCAGTCGTTCCAACAAAAACAGTTTTTCATTTCATTCCAGGATTTTCTTGTTTGATTGTTGGACTTATAAACCAAACACAATCCTATATATTTTCTGGGAGGTATTGAATTTAAGTTTGATAACTATACTTAGGTGTGTATACCATTTGTTCTAATTTAAATATTGACAGTTGTAAGAGAATTGACAAGTCAGCGTGTGGATGTTTTTCTTCTTATTATTATCGTTTTGTTGTTACTTAAACATATTTTTGGTAGAGCGACTGTGTGTTAAGGTTGCGCAAAGCAATAGATGGCTTGCAGCATGCATTTGATTAACAAGATGTAAGCGGAGACTTTTGTGTTATTCAAACAACGTTTGTATTTTTAAATTGTTTACTTACTCGAATGTTATATCGCTGGGACGAGCACTCGAAAAAGCCAATTGTAGTGCTATCAAGATCTGAAATATCAAAGAAATGTATATGTTTAGTTTAAGTTTGTGATTGTCGGTGAAATTTTTTTATCTGACAGATGACATCGTAATACTCGTATACATTTGTCAAGAGTTTTGTTCTGATTTTCTTACTTAGAGTTTTTGTTTGTTTGCAGACGCATTTATTCACAAAGTCTTTTTTGTATTTTACAATTTTAGTCTAAATGCTAAACCTATCTTAATAATTTTACTACATAATGTAATTTACTGGCTCTTCACAAGCTCTCTAAATTATACAATATTATATGCTTAATTTATGCCTTTCAGCTTACATTTTCTTTTATTTATTCTTAATATAATACACATACATTATAAAAAAAATAAACTATTATCTTAGAGGTCTACCTCTTCTTCTTTTCGAGGCATTATGACAAAAAAAAATAAAGATTTTTTATTTTTATTTTTTTTTTTTTTTTTTTGAGGATGCAAAAATTTTAAAAACAAAATTGCTTAATGAAAACAAAAAAGATAAAATAACAGAAGTTAACGGGAAGGAGGGCAAAGGAAAAGGAAGGGAGGAAGCTGCGCCAGAGCTGAATATTATATCTGAGGACGTGAAGTCCTTTCTTCGTTTTGGAGCCACCACCAGTTGGGGTTGGTTCGGTCTTTTATTGATTTATCTCTTTCACTGATCACCATACTGAATCGAAGTCGGTCTGGTCTATTAGAGATATCGCTATTGTGGACAATTCGTTTATCCCTAGCACCACGGAAAGCGTGGTATATAATAGGTATTCCACCCTCTTCTTGGATTAGACCTTTTCCGTCCAAGAAGAAGAACGCCTCTGGGGGAATGAACCCGTTCTGGAGGGTACTCTCCAGATACATGTCGTTCGGATAATATGCTCCCGCGATAAGATTATTTACACTGCACATTGCCCTTGCAATGTGGCCACGAATAATTTTTATAATGAAGTTGTCTATCCTAGTTAGTCCTGATTTATCATACAGGGTTTTATTAGGGTAAAATTTCTGGTATCGTGACTCTGGTGTTCTATTAAGTCCGAGGCAGGAACGCAAACACTGTCTCTCGAACACGCGAATCTTTTCCATGTAGAATGGGGATATATTGTACCATATTGGACAGCCATAGACCAACACTGGTCGGATGAATGCCGAATATGAAATTATTTTAACTTTTGGATTGAGAATGCTGCTTCGGAATAGACTTTTTGTGGCAACAAATGCGTTTCTTGCTGCAGAGAGAGTGACTGCTATATGTTTGTCAAAGTATAAATACTGATCAAGCCAAATACTGAGATATCTGACTACAGTTTTCACTTGTAGTGGGAGATTATTATTCCCTACGATAGAGAAGTTTTTCCAATTGTACTTTGTATCCTGAGAGGCCCTGGAGAGAGGTGTTCTGAAAAGGATAGTCTCAGTTTTGTGGAAATTAATTTTTAGTTTCCAGTCATTACAAAAACGTTTTATTTTATTGAAGTCGTCCTGGAGAAGTCTATTGATGACATCTATTTTCTCTCCTGTTCTGTATACCACAATGTCGTCTGCGTATGCAATGGCATTGTTAAGCTTACCCACTAAATCACTGGTGTAAATATTAAACAGAATGGGAGAATTCACCGCCCCTTGTTGTAAACCGTTTGTAATTTTGAAGGTCTTGCTTGAGAATATATCTCCGCATTTTACCACAAATTGCTTGTCCGTTATCATTTCGTAAACGTTGTACAATAGATAATGAGGCATTCTCAGGTTTTCTAACTTATGAAGAAGTCCTTCTAACCACACGGTGTCGAAAGCCTTTTCAAAGTCAACTAAGCAGGCACCTGTGCATTGGCGCTTTGTCTTGTTCCATTGTATGTCGGAAACAAGCTTTGACGCGGCATGCACCGTACTATGTCCCGCTTTAAAGCCAAACTGGTTGTTGGGGATGATTTCATTTTCATCACACCAGTTCATCAGTGCTTTGTTTATGATCTTCTCGAAAACCTTGCTGATATTTGGCAGCAAGCTAATCACGCGAAGGTTGGTTGGATTGGTCCTGTCTTTGCCCTTTTTAGGGATGGGGTGGACTATTGCAGTTTTCCAGTGGGTTGGATAGTATGCCTTATTTAAGACGTTGTTGAATAGCGTAGTGTAGATTTTTACTGCTTCAGGAGGCAAATGTTTTAAAACTACATTTGGGATGCTATCTATCCCAGAAGACTTTTTGCTTTTGATTGACTTAAGGATGTTCGTAAGTTCATCCTTACTCACAAACATATTCATATTCTGATTACTCCTGGGGGAGTCCGCTCTGTTATTTTCACTGAATGTGGTAAAACTACGGTTTTGGTTCCTCCAGGTACTAAGTTGATTTCTCAGTGAGCTGTAGGTCTGGAATGCGTTGTTTTCGAGGATCGTATTGGAGTGAGTGGATTCGTTCACTCTGTATACTGCTTCGAAACATGCACCAATTAAGTTCACTTTGTCTTGCGGGTCTTCGACTAATATTACTTCTTCGTTGGAGTTGATATGCTCCAGATTGAGTCCTGAGTTCAGCATTGCTTGACAATTCTCAGGAGTCCGTGGGACTCGCAAATATGGAATGTCATTGTGATCTTTCTTTCGAAAAGTTTTATTGATTTGTGAGAACATATTCGATCCGCTAGCTTGAATGGCTTGAATTTTGTACTTCCACTCTTCATTTATACTTGAACGGTAATTATCACGGATCAATTTTTCGAGATTTTTGATTAGGGACTTAAGTGTTCTTATTTCCTGACTATTTGGGTCGCTGAACTGCCTATAAAGTCTTTTCAGCTTTGAGAGCATAATGCTCTTTTGCTTATACAAAGCGTCAATTGCTGATGTCCTGTACTTATTAGTATAACCGTCGGTATGGGGAACTTTAGGTATAGAACGATTCATTGCATTGGTAATAATATCGTCCAATGTTTGTTAAGTAATGATCGATTTCGTCGTTATGGAGGTTTCTAATAGTCGGTGGGTCTATGGCACTGTTACGAAGTTCTTTTTTTATTAATCGATCAAAGCATGACCAGTGAGCTTTTCGAAAATTGAAAGAGTGGATCTGGTCGAACTGCTCTAGTGAATATTGTTCATTTGGGACTTCAATTATGGCTCCAAATCCGTAGTGATCGCTATCGTAATCGATTGTGCGAAGACAGTTTCGCGTAGTTAGATCTGCGCCTGGCAAGTTTATTCGATCGTCTATCATAAGTAAATCCAGAAATGACTTTCCTTTAGGATAAGACGGTGTACTTGTGGCGTACAATTCTAACCTGCGCTCGATAGCATTCATTTGCCACCAATCATATAAAGCATTGCCCCTTGTGTTCGTGGTTAAGTTACCCCGTTGAAATCACCCGCTATTAGGAAATAGTTGTTTTCCGAATCTAATTTCAGGTGTCGAAATAGCATATCAATTTCATTGATAAATTGCTTACACTGGGTAGCTTGAGGGGCATAAATGGAGACCACATACAGGTGGTTTTGACTTCTCAACGGAATATCTATTATGCAGGCTTCCAGCACGTGAAATTTGTGTACTTCTGTACTATAAATTACCTTATGATAAAGACCTTTTTTAATTAAAACTGCAACCCCACCCCCTTGAGTAGAATGTGGCCTGTCACGTCTGATTATCGTATAGTTTTCATAGACAATTTTGTGCCTTTGGTTTAGTTTAGTTTCACTAGCCAAAAGTACATCAGGGGATTCGACTTCAAGCATGTTGCCTAGATTATCTCTTCTGTCTATGTGTATTAGTGAATTTACGTTCACCGAAATAATTTTTAGTTTTAGTTCAGTTAGAGGGTTGAAGATTTTGATGGAAGGAGTTATTTGAAAACACAGCCGAACAGAGCATATCTATTCGGGCCATTTGTTCCGTCAGTATTTTTTGAAAATTAGCAAATTGTGTTTGCATGACCGATATCATATTTAATATCTCAGGTTGCGCATCTACTGCCGGTATTCGCCCATTGGTATGTGAGGATTCCACGGGGACTCGTTGCATAGAATTGCCCCTGATTTGTGCATATGTTACACGCGGGGCAACGAAATTATTATAAGAACGAGTTTTAATTTTTTTCTCTTCTGCCACTTGCTTTTGTTTTGATTCCCATTTTAACTTCATATGTGGAAATTTGGGACAACCCCTAAAATTTGCCGTGTGTCCTGTATTTTTACATAGTACACATGACAGTGTTTCCCTATCCGGAAGCTGTTCCTTTCCCAGCGGACATTCGCCCATGTGATGGTGAGCGAGGCATTTTACGCATCTGAATTTCATATTGCAGTTTGATGCAACGTGTCCAAGTCGTTGACAGCGCATACATTGCAGTACGCGCTCAGATTTTCTAATTTTTTCCCAACTTATAATTTGGTGGCTTAGACATTTTATATGTCTAAGCGCATCAATTTTACTATTAGGACTTAGAGATACAATATAGAAAAGCAATTTGCGGTTGCACTTTCTAGAATTCGCAGTTGAAAACGGTTTTACACCTGTAAATTTTAAACTAGCTGTTTCAACCGTTTTTAATTCCTCGAGTATCTCCTCTGGGGAGAACGAAGGATCAACTCCTTTTAAAAGTATGGAAATTGATTTTTCTGATTTTGGGGTGTACGTGTAGTACTCGGTTTTTGCCCTTCCCAAAGCAGACTTTACTTTATTGTAACCTTCTAGGTCTTCGCACAAAATTCTAGATTTTTCAGCACTAATTCTTTTTGTTTTAAAATCTTTACAAGTCAACTCACCCAACTTCGTTAAATCTTTCGCTTCTATGTGACTGATGACAATTGGAGGTATTTTTTCCTTTTTTGGTTGGTGTTGTTGCTCGTCCTTGGCTGTCTTTGTCTGCTGCAGTTGTTTGTGATGCTGGTGTTGAGTGTCCATTGTTTCGCTTATTTGTAGCGAATGTTGATGCTGCCGCTGGTGATTTGTTTTTTGCTCTCTTTTTGCTTCGGTTTCATTCCGTCTTTTGTTTCGCTCTTCCAGGGCTGCTCGTACTTGTTTGGAAAGTTCTTCGCGTTTTTTGATGAGATCAGCAATTAAGCTGTTTAGGTCATCGTCTCCTTCGGGAATGTTTGACTCCAGTATCTCCAATTCCTTAAGTTTGTTCCCTGCTCCTGAGTAACAAGTATCCTTGTCAGGTATATTTTCTTCTGTGACGGTTTTTTTCCGTCACATTTGATTTTTGTCGTTCCATTGACAGGTTTGAGCGGACTTTATTTGCCACTGGGCTGTCATCTATAATTGACACTTCGTTCTTCCTTTTGGTAATTTTTTTGATTGTTTTTGAATTAGCGACTACACATGAGTGTGCCATTTATAATTCGTCGCTCTTTGTCTTGCCCATTTGGGTTTCACACACACACTCGTTTTTTTTTTTCTTTTTTCGCCGTGCAACGCCGGCCGAACTGCGAAAAACACAGTTTATTCACGAATTCACGCACACCCGCACTCGATATTCTTTGTTTTAAAACTGCTCACCGTCTTACGATGTTTGTCGCTTGACGAACGACGAGCGACTGTGTCTTACTTAGAGTGATAACAATATTATGGCAAATAAAAGATGACCAACAATAATTTCTTCTCTAAGGATTACTGAATATATCTTTTGTATAATGTTTATATTCAACACTTTTTTTTTGTTTACTGACGATGGACGTTCGGGACGCCCAAAAAATCCGAATCCGTGAAATGGTTGTGAAGAATCTGTGGGGTGAGGAAGTAGATGTGCCAGAACACGGGCACCGTTTCACTTTCTTCCCCGACGTAGTCACAACGAAGGCAAATGTTCACAAGGGGGGTCTAAGTGGAAATGAAAACACTTGTTTGGTTTGTCAATGTTCTTCTATACGTTCCTCTTCGGTTTTTTTATTCGTTAATTTCTCATATATTCCCATTCACATTCTTCAACTTACATATATGTCTAAGTTAGGATCTAACACCCGCAGTAATACATTCCAATAATCAAATAACGAAATAAAATATTAAGTCCGAAGTAGTTCTATTTCCAAAACAGTTTCCGCTTGTGTTTTAATTATGAACCGAGGTTATTCTATTAGGGGGCTCAAACGGGCGGATTGGTTCGCACCTAACTCCGGATAACTTAAAATCACACCTGCTAGTTTGTTAAAGTTCTACTCGGTTTGAATGACTGCTGCGATTTCGATACCAAGTTTCGCCTTCCGCGTGTAGCTCGCGGGTTCGGTGGGCTTTGACGGTATAATCCACCTTAAGAGGAAGGTATATTTCCAAGCGTGCGACACTAAGCCGTATTAATAATTGTCTTTGCCACAGTCGCACCTAAATCGACGCTTGAGTTTTCCGAGTTTGTCACGAAGTTCAGTTCACGACTGTAAGGGTCCTCGTATGGCTGCTAAAACTCGACTTTTTTTGACGTGACCGCCCGCGGTGGTGATTGTGAAACGACTGACTGATTAAAGCAAGAAGTCGTTCATCGCATCGTCATAGCTAAATATACTCACTGCCATTTACTAGAAACTTTGAAAACGATTGCTATGCTTGCATAGGGAATTTAGTTCCGGAGAATCATTGCCGTATAGGCTGAGTTAAATTCTTCTGGCGCTATGTATACGAGGAAATTGGTTTGGAAATACGACCAAGTATCAGCATGAGTTGTCGGTTAGACACAGGAGTGTGAGTCTTGGTCGTTGCGATGGTTGTTTCGCGGAAATGCAACGCATCGTGCTGGTGACTTGCCAGTAAGGGGAATTGGTATTGGGTAGTGTAGCGATCCTAAATCGCTAGCCCTACCCAAATCCCCAATAACATCAAATCATAACCCAAATACCAAATTCTCTATTGCCTCATATTCAAATTCCACATTGAGTCACATGAACAACGAATTTAACCAAAAGTTAATTCGTCGTACATTGACTCAATTCCCAAAATCCTGACATCATGAAATGCTTAATTCAAAACGCATTTCATGATTCCCCATCCCAGAATCTATCCAACAAAATCCTCAAACAATTCTCAGAACAAAATTCCAATCGAAGCACGCCAAGTCTTGCATGTGCTTCTTGGAATTTTGACAGTAAAATAGTTGACAGAAGTCAACTACAAAAAGTATAAAAGGGCAGTGCTTTTCAATTTCGGGATCAGTATAATTTCGGAGGCCGAATCGCTGGCCGATCATCAATCGTAAAGATCACCCATGTTCTTTTAGAAAATAGAGAAGAATAAAATTTACTAAAATTGTTTTAACTCAATCCGTTCGTCTTCACTTTTCGCTGTCGACACTCCGGGCTCTTCTCCCGCCGTTTTGGGAAAGCACGACACGGAGCATTACAGTAGGATGGGAGCCGAAATGATTTTCGGGGAAACTAAATGAGGAAATAGTTTAAGCAGCAAGTGACCCGGAATGATTTTCGGGGGAAATTAGAACTGCTTGGTTGCAAGCAAGAGACCTTTTTGTTTTTTTTATTAGACTTCTCTCGGGAGAGGCGAACCTATAGCGTCGAGTGGGCTCCCCGAGATGCCATCAAATAACTGTTGCAGTTCTTTTTGAACAGTTGCAGGTTGTAACGCCCCGGGAACACTCGCGTGGGAAGGGAGTTCCACAGCTTCCCCGCTCTGTAACGGAACGAGTTCTGGTACAGGGATGTTCGCGCCGTCGGGAGATGAACCACAAACGGGTGCGATCCGTCGGATTGTCTTGTGGGGCGCATATAAACCGCGTATAAATTGCGTGGAACAATGCCAAGAATCCCCGAAGAACAGCACCCGTGATAATATCTGTAAAACAGAGGTCGGCTAGGCGCCTTCGAGGTGATAGCGACTGTAGTCCCAACGTCAGCGCCGAGTCTCCGATCAGGCGTATCGCTCGTCTCTGTGCGCTCTCAAGTGGGTCGAGGGTATGTTTAGGAGCCGAGCTCCAAACATGAGAGCAATATTCGAGCGCGGGTCTAATTTGGGATTTATATAGGAGAAGAAGTTGGGCCGGGGTAAAATATTTCCTGACTCTAAAAAGATAACTCCGTTTTTCTGAGGCTGATCTGGCGATACCCGATACGTGTTTATGTAATGATACATTCCCACAGACCGTGACGCCGAGCAATTTCAAACTTTCCCCAGTCTCGAGGGCCCGACCACTCATCATCAGCTGTGGAACCGATGATCCACTTTTCTTTGTGAATGTTTTATACTGGGTCTTCGTTGCGTTGAAGTCGACAAGATTGGCCTTTCCCCACTGCAGGACCTTATCCAGATCCTGATTCAGAGCGTCAATCTGTCTACATCTCCGCTGGTGCGACGTTGATGTACCAATCGGCCGATCACTCGAAAAGGAGGCAACAAGCGTACTATCATCCGCAAAACTGAACACTTTGTTATCCGTTGTCTCCAACAAATCATTTATGTGAAGCAAGAACAAGGTTGGAGCCAAAATAGAACCTTGGGGCACCCCCGAATTAACAGGATACAGATCCGAACACTCGCCGTCCACAACAACCCGGATCGATCGATTCTCAAGGAAGCTTTTCGTCCAGTCGTAAAGCTGTTGGGAAAGTCCATATGAACGAAGTTTGCTCACCAATGCCCCGTGCCAGACGCGGTCAAAAGCCTTGGATATATCTAATGCGACCGCCCTTGACTCACCATGCCGTTCAATCGCAGATGTCCATATATCGGTTATAAGTGTCAAAAGGTCTCTCGTGGACCGCCTGCCACGGAATCCGTATTGACGATCATTCAGAAGTCCGTTGCACGCTAAATACTTAACCAACTCTGTATTGATGACTTTTTCCATCACCTTAGATAAAATAGACAGTAATGCTATCGGACGGTAATTTTGTGGGAGACACTTCTTTCCCGTCTTTGGGATTGGCTGAACTCGAGCGATTTTCCAGCAGGCAGGAAAGGTCCTCCGTGCATAAGATAAGCGGAAGAGTCTGCCAAGAACCGGCGATAGTTCTGGAGCACACTTCTTAAGGACTATTGCTGGTATTCCGTCCGGGCCGGTTGCCTTCCTACAATCCAGTTCACGTAGAATGCGTTGAATAGTGCGCGGACGAAATCTCACATCCCGCATGGAAGACTGTACCGGCGAGATCACAGGTGGCTCCAAAAGGCCGGGATCGAGGTTGGAATTCGCGGAAAATAAATTCGCGAACACATTAGCTTTATCCTTTGGATTCGTGACTAACGTCCCGCTGTCTGTCACCAACGGAGGGAAAGAGGAGGATACGAAGTTACCGCTGACAGCCTTTGCCATTGACCAGAAGTAGCGCGAACCAGTTGGGGACCGAAGGAGCTTATCGATCACCCTGTCGTTGTGAGCCTTCTTCGCGATATCAATCGCCTGGTTGCACGCGTTTCTGATTTGAGTAGGAAATCAACCGCAGCGGTTTTTGGAAAAATGTATGCGGCTGGATGTAGTTGATGGAGATGATTGATATTCCGTTGTAGATTTGAATATGCATTTATTACAGCTTGGGAAATGGATTCTTTGTAAGTTTGGGGATGTACGCAATGGCAGATTTGGGGACGGATGCTGTTGCATGTTGGGAAGTGTGTGCTATTGCCGGTTTGGGTTATGGTGACGCGCTGTTAGCGGTCAAAATTGGTTGGATTTGTGGGTTGGTTCTCCATGTGGTATAGAGAACCCCCACAAATCCGTTACCAATTTTCGGAGCTTAGCTGAAGGTTAAAAAAATCGAGTATCTCACTGCGCCGACTCAGCCCTATAAGCTCACTTTTCTTGAGGGAAGTACAACAATACGGGGGTGGACTGAAAAGTTTCCAACCGAACAAAGATATAAGAAATTTTTTTCTTAAAATTTATTTTTATTTTTCTACATAATCTCCTTGTAACTCTACACACCTCTCCCAGCGATGCTCCCATCTCCCTAACTCCTCAAAATAGTACTCGGCATTTTTATCTGCAAAATAACTGTTCACGAAGGTGATTGCCTCCTCATTTGACGAAAATCCATGTCTTCCGAGCTCAATTTTTAGTCGCTTGGGGTTAGATCTGGTGAGTAAGGCGGATGGTTAAGCAGTTAAAACCGTAATTCGTGGATTTTCGCCATGGCAAGCGCTGAGGTGTGAGACGGTGAGTTGTCTTGGTGAAACAGGATTTTCGTTTTCTGCAAATGTGGACGTTTTTCCCCAATTTCTGCCTACAGTTCGTCAAGTAATGATGCGTAGTATGCTTTTGTAATGGTTTTTCCTTTTTGAAGATAATCGATTAAGGTCACTCCATCATCATCATCATCGGCACTACAACCAGGAACCGGTCTTGGCCTTATTTAGCAAGTCCTGCGGGTTGTTAAATTTTCCAAAATAATTTGTTTTTTTCCGGGCAAGGTCATTAGTCTTGCGCCAGAGGCTCCCCGACAGGTAATCGAACCTCGGTCTCCCGCGTGACAGCCGGGTATACTAACCACTATACTATCGAGGAGCCAAGATAACTCCACAACTATCCCAATAAACAGTCGCCATCACGTTCCCAGCCGAAAAAACGTTTCTGCTTCTTTTGGAGGCGATTCCCCCTTTGCAGTCAACTGTTTTGACCGTATTTTTGTTTCGGGCGTATAATAGTGTATCCAAGTTTCATCGACCGTAATTAATCGGCCCCAAAACTTGGATTTATTGCTCCTAAACTGCACCTACAGATCATTGCAAATGTTCATTCGAACACGTTTTATGGTCAAACTTGAGCAAATGCGGCACCCAATGCGTGGACAGATTTCTCATGCCTAAATCTTGATTCAATATGTGACAAACACGCTCTTTGGACATTTTCATAGCCTCTGCTATGTCTCTCACTTTAATTCGACGGTCGTCTAGCACCATTTGGTGAACTGTAACGATGTTATCGTCAGTTGTTGCAGTTTTTGGACGTCCCGAACGTTCATCGTCTCCGAAGCTCTCACGGCCACGTTTAAATTCAGCTGCCCAAAATTTCACTGTGGTAAATGATGGTGCAGAGCCCCCATATGCAGAGTCCAACTCATCTTTGACTTGCGTAGACGTATTGCCTTTCAAAAACAAAAATTTAATAACAGCTCGATACTCAATTTTGTTCATTTTCACAAAAACACTCACATCGACTCAATCAAACGACTGTCAAATAAGAACTACGCCTCCAAAATGGCTGACATTTTAGTGAGTAACTGTTAAAAGATGCACAACTATATTCATTATTTATCGACGAGTGCTGCTATCTTCACGTTGAGGTCGGAAACTTGTTAGAGCACCTTCGTATAAACAAGTGATCCCATTTAATTTCGACGTTGAAGGAAAATGTGCATCAAAATTTGTTTGCCAGTACTGTTGTTTGGGTAGAACTACTATGACTATAGTAAAGCTAACCTAACTTAACCATACAACTTAGGCAAACTTTATTTAAATAGCTTTGTGTTTATTTAGAGCAACTTCCACTGAGCTGTAATAGCATAGAATCAAAACCGCCTTCCAATTTACTTTTTTGCCGCCAATCACAGCAAAAACGACGCCGCCAACATTTCTCGGAAATTCTAGGCGCTTCTCTCTTCCTCTGTTCAAAAAATGTGTGCTTCGCAAATTTATGCTTCGACAGCGACAGCAAAACCGAATATTCATGGGAACAAATTCATTCTGTGTATTTGGTGAGATCAGATTGGTGTTGTGTATTATGAATTGCTGAAACCGAGTGAAACCATCACTGGAGTTCTCTGCTGACCACATGTCAAGTGTTACGTAGGCACATCGTTGACAATTGGTTTTAGTGACTTCCTTAATTGACAAAAGTTGAGTGGGTGATAAGTGTGTGAAGTGTGTAACAATGGACAATTTAAGAAGTCTCCGATAAGGGCCGGATACCAGTGGAGAGACTTGCTAAATAAGATCAAGGCCGGATCCCGGTTGTAATGCCGATGATGATGATGATGACAATTCGGTGAACATCGAAAGGACCAATCCACTTTTTATTTCTTTAGCCAGGAGAAACGATAAACGCTATCAAACATTATTTAGGAAATCGACTATCGCATGCCAAGTTGGTCGAAAAGCAACCTGTGTTGGTCAATAGGCATAGCCCGATCCTTTTGTATGACAATGCCATACCTCTCAAGTAACGGTGCAAACACTGTTGCAGTTGGGGCTTGAGATTCTTCCGCGTCCAACATACTCTCCCGACATTTCTCCAACGGACTACCATGACAGCCGTGTGAAATAACAATTCATAAGTCCCAGGTATATTTAGTGAGATTGTATATGAATACGACAAAACGCGCGCTATCGATTGAAGGGTTACATTTTATTCGAAAAAAAAATTATACAAATTTTTATCATGGTCGAAGAGCAACAGTATCAGCGATGGAATTGCGAGCTGAGTTTCCAAGGCTAAACCTAAATCGACTTCAAACAATTCAGAAATTATTATATGATTTTACAAATACAGGGAAAGGGGTTGTCAAAGTTAACGAGCTCATGCAGAAGATCTTAAATTAGACAGTATAGCATCGTCGTCGAATTATCTTATTCCTTCCGAGATGTGAATGACTAATGAAAACCTTGTAGACCGTCCAAATTTTAATATTGTAGTTCAATTTAATGACTACATACGAGGGCGGGCGGAGTTGCAATCTATCATAATATAATTCCGCAAATAAATCTCTGTAGTGCGCCAATAAGTCCTACCATTTTCCTCCGACATATATTTCTACCCACCTACTATATCATGCATCCATATCCCCAAACTAACAATCCAATGTTTAAATATCAAATCCTTCCTAAAAACTAAACACCACAATGCATATCTTCATATGCAAACAAAACCATATTAAAAGATATCCATTTCGCTCACATACACACGATTCCAAAATCCTTATCTCCATCTGGATTGCAGCCAGATGTGTATATTCTAAAAATAGATATCCCATTCCTTTTCTCCAGTACTCGACTCCAGTCGAATTACATTTCGAAATGCTTTCGATGCATCCGCGATACCAAATCCCGATAAGATTTTGTATAAAAGGGCGATATATTTCGGATTCGAGGATCAATTGGAAAACACACTGAAGGGTATTCAGATGGACCAGAACATTTATAAAAATGTTAAAAAGATATGTGGCACTTCTCGTATCACTGGGCCAGTCATGCACAACGGTCTTGTTGTCAATAATGACACCAATAAAGCAAACATCATCGGAGAGACTTTTGAAAACAATCCCAAGCTCACTCTCGAGGACGGCGACCCGGACACTAATGCGATAATTAGTTCAGAGGTTCACAATAAATTAGACAACTTTAACGAGCCAATAGTTGTCTTTAACTCAGCTAACAGTGTATACTTCGAGGACACACGTCGTAATAGTCACGGCTTCGTCACACCAAATACCCTACAAAATCTAGTTAAATCTCGAAACCCCAAGAAGTCAGCCGGTATCGACAATATGTCCTACCACTCGTTGCGAAGGCTTTCTGCTTTATTCTTTATAAAGCTCTCCATTCTGCTCAACCATGCCTACAACATGGGGTACTTTCCGCAAGCTCGGAAGCATGCTGTTGTCTGCCCAATAGCAAAAATTGGCAAACCAAATTATCACCCCACAAGCTTTCGTCCTATTTCGCTCCTCACCTGCATCAGCAAAATATATGAACAGTTCATATACGAGAAGCTAAATAAATTTATCAGTGCCAGAAACCTAATACTTGATTTCCAATTCGGATTTAGAAGAGCGCACAGCACCATCATGGCTCTCAACATATTTCAAAACCACGTTTGCGTGCGCCTATTTAATAAGGAACCCACCATTGCGGTGAGCGTAAACATCGAAAAGGCCTTTGACACAACCTGGATCGAAGGTCTCGTTTTTAAATTACTGAATACTGGCCTCAGTAAAACGCTGTGTAGTATCATCTACCAGTTCGTACTAAACAGAACCTTTCAAGTTCGAGTGAATGGAAAGCTTTCCCGAACTTTCAACGCCGCTGCAAGCGTACCACAGGCCTCCATTCTAGGCCCCATCTTATTTAATATCTACACCTCGGATATTCCTCGCCCTGTGGATGGTAGAGTAAACCAGATATGCTATGCGGATGACGTCCTAGTGTACACGCCATCTAAAAGCCTAAAACTCGCAACAAGCCGACTCAACCGTCATCTATATGAACTGTATCAGTACTACAGTCGATGGAAAATTCGACTTAACCCATCCAAAGCAGTAGCTATAATTCTGAGTAGCAAACACTCCCAACTTACTTCTCGATATTCACAGAACATCCAAATACAAATAGGAGGTACTACGATTAGACCACAGGACAGGATGAAAGATCTTGGGGTCATCTATACCCCAAAAATGAATTTCATCAAACATGTGACCCACATTCTTCAAAGGGGCCTCGGTCGGTCTAAGCAACTGCACAACATCTTGAAGTGGAGCAAAAAAGTTGACACCAAAGTTAGGATTCTCTGCTATACGCAGCTAATTCTATCTGGAATATCATACGCCTTTCCCATATGGTCCTGCATATTTTCGAAAGAAAACTCCTCAGAATATGCACCAACCAGTCTAGAAGGCCTGACGGTCGCCATTACCCAAACTCTCACCTATACGAAGGCGCCTCCATTATCCCTATCGACGAGTACTTGCTACAATTAGCATACAAGTACCTCGAAAGCATTCAGAACAGCGAGAACCCACTTGTCTTGCGTTCTTGACCCCTCTCTCTTTTGATCTCTTCGGATCAGGCCACCACAATTTCTTCTTCAGTACAAAATTGCAGAAAGCACCCTTCCCAACAAGATTCGTCTTTATAATAGAGGATTCCTGGACCCAATCCATAGGGTCTACTGCTGACACACTACAAAAACGCACGCACAGTACAAGACAGCACAAGCACACACACACACACACACACACACACACACACACACACACACACACACACACACACACACACACACACCGACCAAAGCGCAGATTATCAGACTCCAAAGACGTGATCTGCGTTTACTACCGCACTCAAGACCCACCGGTCTTTTACGATTTCTTTCCCAACATCCCCCCATCCAAGTAGTTAGAGAACAATTGAACTAACTCTGTCCACACTATCCTGAGATACCTCCCTCCCCTTTCTTTTCATATATCTTGAGACCGAGCCCAACACCCTCACGAATGTGGTTGATTCTGGTTATCGCAAGATGACCAGAAGCCAGAGACAAGATGAAGGACACATTGGTCCGGCTTCTCGCCGACCCATTTTTTTTTTTTTTTTGATTCGAGGATCAGTCTCGATTGGCGTCCGAAGTGGTAGGACGCCAATAAATTAAGTTAAAATAAAATAAAAAGTATTTTTATTGGGCCTACCCGAATTTCACGTCTCCTTTTATAGCAATCTGTCGTCACTCGTCCCTCAGGTCTGAGGAAGCACGGTGGCGACCGCAACGAGTCCTCTCAGAAGCGGTCTATAGAGATCCCTCATCCTTTTCAGGATAAGGAGACACGCTCCCTGAGAGAAGGACCACAACATCTCAATGCACATCAGCTTGAATTATTGTCTGTTGAGCTTTCTGAAGTGAAAGAAATATGTGCTTGTCAAAGCAGATTGAACCCTGGTAATTCAGTTACAATTGTGGCAATTTACATTTGTCTCAATCAATCAATAGCTACAATTATTGAATTCATCCATGAGAGTTTAATAAAGTAGATACCAGAAATATCGCGGATTCTTAAAAAAGATTACGATAAAATGCTTCCTTTTATTGACTTCCTCAACATAACATTCAATTTATATTGCAGCAGTCGCACACAGTAAATGGCCCAGTATTTCAAAGATATATTCATCAAATCCAAACCAAAGCGTTTATTACATACTTCAGTTACCATAAATAGTCTGTATAATATGTAATTTAATATATGTACAATAAAATGTAAAAGAAAAAGACTTTTAAACTTGGTAACAATATTATAATGAATAAACCCTACAATTTTGAAGGTTTCACTTCTACCGCATGTGAACCGCTCACTTTTTCTTAATACAATATTGTACTGCATCGACTCTATTTTACCAACAATGTTTCGAAATCCCACAAAATGATTTAAAGATTTGTCGACTTTTCAATTCTATAGAATCTTCATGGTCGTAGCACATTCCACATAGTCGTACTCATTTCATTATTTACCAGCTCCCGGATATTACGTGCGCTCAAATTTTTAAAACGCTAATGTATACTTATCAATTGTTCACCAGCTATAACATCGTATCAGACATCGTGATAAAAATTTCAATTCTATTAAGTTTAAGTGGTTTCTTTAACCAGTTTTAAAAAATGCAACACAGGAAAGATGTCTATCGCTTTTATTTTAAACACGAGAATATCCGCATATAGAATAATTTACCAAGATCCTAATTAATTAAAAGTATAAAAAACAATCCGAATATAAAAAGCAGTAAAAGTATCATGTTAACTAGTTGACTCTAATGCCCTGCGGAAGAATTGATCAAAATGGGTGGTTAATTTAAATTTGTCTTTTAACTGTTATCTAGAATAATAATGCAAATAGCGAGAGGCGTCTCGACCTCGAGTATAACTTAACAGATGATGTAGAGTTGCCGACGTGACGGTAAGTCCCCAATAAATTTATGAATCTATTGATTATTTAATCTCTGAAGAACTTGTTTGGAAGAAGCTTCTACAAAGGATTTTATTGACAAGGAGTCAACAATCATTAATTAGTTGCTTAAACTGAAATTTCATAATCAGCTAAACATTGGCATTGGATGTCTTTGACCTTTTTGGCCGCGGTGTTTGTTTTTTCAACGAATGATTTTGAACTTTAAAGCAAATAACAGTTTCACCAATAAGGGTAAGATAGACAACTCGACTGTTTTTGTTTTACATAACCGCGCACAAAAAAGAAGGTTTTGAGGTACTTTTAAATCGTGCCTGATTTTCCGTTTTGGGCTACATTGGTACGAGGGTTGCCTCTTATGTTTCGGGATTTGGCAACCCTAGTGTTGCGATCCGGCAATTGACAGCTCTGTCGTAAAGTTGGACTTTTTTGAGGTTATACACACTCAGAACGTTTTGACGTACGAGCGCTATTTGTGTTGTTTACAATAACTTAAAAGATTCATCTCGGCCCAAAAATGGAATTAAATCGTCAACATTTTCGTGCGATTATTTCTTACAACTTTCGGCGTGGATTAACTCAGCAACAGTGCAGGGATGAACTTAATTCAATTTTTGGCGATGAAGCTCCATCAAGGACCAGTCTTTATCGATGGTATGGTGAATTCAATCGTGGTCGTAGTTCACTCCAAGGTGAATTTCGTGAAGGTCGTCCAAAATCAGTTGTTGTTCCGAAAACCATTGATGCTGTGCGCGAACTGATATTGGAAGATCGTCATGTGACCTATCGTGAGATTGAGACAACCTTAGGCGTTAGTGGGTCCAGCATACATTCAATATTGCATAAACATTTGACTGTCAAAAAAATTTGTTCGCGTTGGATCCCACACAATTTGTCAATCTCCCAAAAAAAGGCTCGTGTCAATTGGTCGAAAGAAATGCTCAAAAAATACGGTCGCGGTGCTTCGAAACACGTCTATGACATCGTAACAGGTGATGAATCGTGGATTTACGCGTATGTGCCCGAAAGTAAACAGCAGTCGACTGTCTGGGTGTTTCAAGATAAGCCAAATCCAACAAAAGTTGTTCGCGCACGAAGCACTTCCAAGCAAATGGGCGCCTGTTTTTTCGGAAAAACTGGACATGTCGCAACCGTACCACTAGAACAACGCAGAACAGTCAATTCTGAGTGGTACAACCATTTGTTTGCCAGTTGTCTTCCAAGAAATCAGGAAAACCAACCACCGAAGACGGATCACTCTTCACCACGACAATGCGAGCTCTCACACATCGGCTGCGACAACTGCATTTTTGAGCACCCAAAACATCGATTTGATGGGTCATCCGCCGTATAGTCCTGACTTGGCACCGAATGACTTCTTTTTATTCCCGTACGTAAAAAACAAACTGAGAGTTTTTCGACACCTGAAGAAGCGGTTGCTGCATTCAGAATGCATGTGTTGGAGATACCTCAATCAGAGTGGCAAAGGTGCTTCGACAATTGGTTCAAACGCATGCAAAAGTGTATAGATCTTCATGGGGAATATTTTGAAAAACAATAAAGTGATTTTCGATGATCAATATTTGTTTTTGTTCTTTAATCGCGAAATATAAAAGGCAACCCTCGTACCACAGTATTGTTCAAGAGCCAGTACATTGTATCGGTATATCTTCTTGATAATTTTAAATCCCGGTAATATTTCTCTGAATACTTTGCTTAACCCTCCGTCTACCGGAAAAAATACGTGCATTATGTGTGTTCAACAAGCGGTGAACACACCTTCCACTAACACCGGGTTCTTCTTGTGTTGTGGGCTCGTGTCAGGAACAATGCGGTCTCCTGACGTGCACGTTGGTTGGGCGTTGTTGGACTTCGGCGACCGATGAATGTCGTGTTCACAAACACGTGGGACTTGATGTGCCAGATCAATGGCGGCCGCAGCAAGGATGCCTAACAAAATTGTTATTAAGCTGAATAAAGTCAACTGAATACCTGAAATAATTGTCTCTTGGGACAAAAGAACTCCTGTTGGATATGTTTTGTTCTTAAATTATTTCCTTTATTTAATTTATTCCTTTGATTTCTGGAGATTACAAAGTTGATGACCGGTATCGACAAAAGCTAACGAAAAGAATAATAAGATGGTTGTCAAGTGACAACCAACAGAATTCATAAATGTCAGCTGATTGCTGACATTGTTAAAGGTGATGCCACAAATTTAAATATTGCGAATTCGCCGGTTGTTTCGAATGCGAATCCGCAACATTCCACCCGCCTTCGCCAATCATTGGCGAATCGCCTGGTTCCAGGGGATGGTCATCAGAACCAGGGACGGGAGGATCCTCTTCCAGTGGGAGGATACTTATGTTATGGTTGTGTATAACAAATATATTTAAATGTAAATATAATTTTATTAGGACTTACTTGATTTACCGTTGAGCGCGGTCGCCCGTGAAGCTGCTTGTCTGTGACTTGTTCTCATTAATTTATTTTTTCCGTTGGCGTATATTTTTATTTTATTTGACGCCAACGTCGTTTTTTATTAATTTCTCCGCCAAGTAGAATTCGCCTAAAGTAGTTTATGCAAATTAGCTACTTGGCGCGTTATTCTCCTTTTACAGGTAAAGGGGGGAATCGAAGGGGGATTAGTGGATTCTGGGGGACCTGGACTCAATGTCGGTCCGTAACACTTATTTTTGTGATGGGTCGGATGAGTGTGCCCGTAGCGATCCGCAGGGGATGATGGTCGATTAAGCTCACTCCGTCTAGACAACCAGTGGTGATAACGGGTGTTGTCCTTGAAGTCTTTAGGCTGCCAGGCTCCCGGCTCCTCAATTGCCCGATGTTCAACCGACGGTTCAGCGGGCGAGGGTCTGGTTTGATGAATGATCCAGGAGGGGGTTCGGCGATAGGTCGAGGCCGACAGTACCTCCTCTTGGTTGTCCTGTCATCCACAGGGATATCCTCGACCAGGTCCTCTGGGTCGGAGTGGTAAAGTCGCAACCCCCTAGGACCGGTCAATTCGTGATGTGCCCCACAGATCAAGCATTGCGGTTGTCTCCGTGGGTGCTCGGGCGCTGCTCCATGCATCAGGACATGATTCGGGTCGATCTCTGGGCAGGCGGCAAGTCGGTCAGCGGCTTGTCGATGCTCCCTCACTGGGGACTGGAGCGGCTCCGTTTCCGCTGCCTTGGTGGTGACTGCTCGCAGCTGCATTCGCCAATCATTGACGAAGCCGTTGGTTCCAGGGGACGGAGGCCCAGGGCCTTGGACTTCTATTGATGTGGATGACGACGAGAGTTCGGTCGGCGGGGATCGGTGTCCTTTGTCGCAGAACTGACCATTTGATCTGGGTTGGAGTTGTAAATTCGCAACCCACGATCAATGACCACGTAATGGCTGGTGGTCAAAAGTACTGCCTCGAGACCAGTGGCAGTGATACATGGTGCATCCATTGGTGCCCATCCGAGGGTAGCTGCCGACGGGATGCGGCCTTTGTCATGTGAGGCCGCAACGTTTAGTCTGGTGCGACTTCTTCCATGGCACCGTCCGCGGGTCCTGGTGGAATGACTGGATGTACCGCCTCTGCTGGATTATAAGGCGTGCTTGTTGGCACGGATGCGGGTGATCCCTTGGTGCTGGGGAGCGCCGCCCGCCAAGCGGGGCATTGCTCTCTTGATGGGTGCATACGCGGTTCTTGTTCGGTGCGCATTGTTCCGGGTGGACCAGTTCCTCTGGGGTGGAGTTGTAAATTCGCAACCCACGAGGAACGGCCATGTGTTTCTGCATTGGTCCGAACATCGGGACATGAGCCGAGTTGATCTGGCATGCGGCACTCTGGTCGGCGGCCTGCTAGTCCATACTCACTGGGAGTGTGTGCGGTTCCGTAATCGCGTGGTTGATGCTGGTTTGGTGATTGGCGCGGTTCGCCTTAATTGTGGAGACTGAGTCGAGCGCGAACTGAGCCTCGAGCAGTCTCGGGAGTTGGGCATCATTGCCTTGGTCGGCGTCGTTTGCCTTAATGGTGGAGACTGGGTCGAGCGCGAACTGAGCCTCGAGTAGTCTCGGGAGTTGGGCATCTTTGCCTTGGTCGGCATCGCTTGCCTTCATGGAGGAAACTGGGTCGAGCGCGAACTGAGCCTCGAGCAGTCTCGGGAGTTGGGCATCTTTGCATTGGTCGGCATCGCTTGCCTTCTTGGGGGAGGCTGGGTCGAGCGCGAACTGAGCCTCGAGCAGTTTCGTTGATTTGGTATCCTCGGCTTGCTTGGCGGTTGTCTCTGCAGCAGGCTCTTCTGGGCTAGGTCCCTCATAATTCTTGGCATCTTTATTAGCTAGTGCTGGTGCATTTTTGCTGAAATAAGCCTTCTTTGGAGGTGTCGCTTTAGTGGCGAGGGGTGCTACTGCAGTTTTCACTTCTTTCATTGCCCCTGGAACCTTCTTGATGTCCTTGGAGGCGTTACTTGGAGGGTTTGGAACCGTTTTTTCTCAACTGTTCCTCCTTTGGCTGTTTGGCTTTCGGCAGCACGTTCCTTGGCTGGACTTTCAGTGTCTGTCGTCATATCTTGGTTTGTCCGATGGCTTGTGGGTTCCGGGGACATCATCCGTAATGGGGGTCGGGATGGGTGGCCAGGTGGCATACACATGCCAGGTGTGAACGGAGTTCCCGACCACCAAGGTGGTTGCGACACAAATGGCGGCGAAAGTCTGGGTGGTTGAATGACGATATCTGTCGCAGTCTTGGTTGCGGTCGGGCGGTCAGTGGCGAGGACGTTCCTTGTCTCATCAAACTTGGTGGCCTCTTCCAGATAGATCTTCTCGGCTTGACCGATAAAGCTGTCCACGAAGTAGTGATTGCCACTGGTCATCTCTGGAGTGGTCAGGCGCTCTATCTCCTCATGGTTCTTTTGGATCTCCTCCCATGTGATTTGGAGGCTGTGCTGGCGTATGTCCACCGAGAACAACGTTGGCGGCCCTCTCTTCTCAAGGTTGAGAAAGGCACAGGACATCCGCTCCTGGGAAGCGAACTGGACGCTGATTAACTGTTTCGCCAATGTAGCATTTGTTGTCTTCGACTTCTCTTGCATTGGGGCCGACATCTCCTTGTAATTTAGATGTATCGATCTTGCCGACGGTTGGTCTTTGCGTCTGGACGCTGGTGTTCCGCGACCTTGACGTCGGTCGGTCCTTAAGTCTGGACCTTATAGTAGTCCCCGAACTTGGCGATTAATCCGTATGTCTGGATCCTTTGCTGTGGCACCGCTAACTTGGCTGTGGTAACCGATCCACAGATCTGAATCCCAGACTACACCTCAACCCGGAAGTGGTAGCCGATCCACAGATCTGGACCTCAATTGCGCCGCGAACTGGTCGCGGTGTGGTTATAATGTAGCTGCGCTTGTGGCAGCTTGTTGATACGTCACTAACCGGCCGGCGGTAGTTTTGCTGCACTTAGGGGCAGCTCGTTGTTACGCCACTAACCTGGCGACGGTTGGTCCTTAGACTGGGCCCTCTAGTGGCGAGCTGGGCTTCGTTTTGATCCACAGATGGATCCCTGGCAGTGGCCACGAATTGGGCGGCGGACTGCACGGCTGTTGCGCCTTGAACTTGGCGGTGGTATGGATACACAATCGGAATCCTCTTATGGCGCAGCGATGGTCTATTGCCTCTATAAAACTCGTAGTTAGTCTAAGTTGTTGTTTGAGTGCAATTCTCTTCAATTCGGTTTCTTTCCTTTCAAAAAACGGAGCTTTATAAGAATCCCTTGATTATTTCGACAACGGTACCATTTTGGCCCTTTACATTATAAATTACAGTTTTTGAATAACTTAAGGAATGGTATTGTAAATTGAGGTATGTGCTTTCAATCCCGAAGTGGGGAAATGAGGTGTTGTACAAGCTGAATTTAACTTACTCAACTTACGTGACTTAAGTATCTGCAACTCGTTCGTCCATTTTGGAAACGGGATGATTTCGCAAAGCCGTGGTGAACTTCGATATGTCTGCTATTAATTGTGAGTGGCTGGAGGCTGGGCAAAATCTGATTCTTTTCGGTTGCGCAAACTGGGCGGCGATATGATAGCTGAAAGCTGGCAGCAGTGGAATGGATCCACAGACTGGCTCCGGCTCGAAGGACCAAATTATGTGTTCAACAAGCGGTGAACACACCTTCCACTAACACCGGGTTCTTCTTGTGTTGTGGGCTGGCGCCAGGAACAATTGCGGTTTCCTGGCGTGCACGTTGGTTGGACGTTGTTGGACTTCGGCGACCGATGAATGTCGTGTGCACAAACACGTGGGACTTGATGTGCCAGATCAATGGCGGCCGCAGCAAGGATGCCTAACAAAATTGTTATTAAGCTGAATAAAGTCAACTGAATACCTGAAATAATTGTCTCTTGGGACAAAAGAACTCGTGTTGGATATGTTTTGTTCTTAAATTATTTCCTTTATTTAATTTATTCCTTTGATTTCTGGAGATTACAAAGTTGATGACCGGTATCGACAAAAGCTAACGAAAAGAATAATAACATGGTTGTCAAGTGACAACCAACAGAATTCATAAATGTCAGCTGATTGCTGACATTGTTAAAGGTGATGCCACAAATTTAAATATTGTGATTTCATCGGTTGTTTCGAATGCGAATCCACAACACATTACTTACCACGATCCATGGATAAAATATACAAATATGCAAATAAATAAACTGTTTTTATACTAACCAAGTTTATATAATGCATTTTATAATATTGGGTGGGCCATACATTTTTGCAACTGGCAACACGTGATTTCTTAAAACCGTTAGAGGGAGGGGCGCATGTTAAGTGTGTCAGTGACATCATAGACAAAGATGGCTTACGTGAGGTCATTGATACACTCAAACAAAAGAACGCCGCCCGATTCTAAGCTCGGATGACCCCCGGGACGATAATGCAATTAATTGCATATTCCGAAACGATTAGCAAATAATACAAAAGCAATTAATTGCATATTTCAGAGCCATTAACAAAAAGCAATTAACGGCATACTTCGGCACGATTAATAAATCGCAAAAAAAGTAATTGCACAAAATTAATTGGGTCAGTTCGCAATTGCGGATGTTGAACTGTGGCGCAAATCGATAAATAAATATCGACTGACGCCACAGTACAAAGCAATTGCGAATTGAAGTTATAATGCGGAAATTGCATCATTGCGAAATGGAATTGCATTATCGTAATCGGGAGGTGTTGACCCCAAGGTAACAAGCAGGGGTAAAAGAAAAATAGCGGAGAGAAATAGTAAGATAGCAGACGAAAAGGTTGTTTGTGGAAGCGGTTAGAAATAGGAGTGCGGAAATGCAATGGAGTTCGGGAAAGTCGTTAAAGATCGAAATAGTTAAGATAGCAAACGAAAAGGTTGTTTGTGGAAGTGGTTGGAATAAGAAGTGAGAAAGTGCAATTCAGTTCGAGAGAGTGGTTAGAGATCAAGGAAGATTATGATCAAGATTAAGTGAACAGGGAAGTGGATGTGAAAAAGTGAACCCAGCTGAAAAGTCGTGATAGAAGTAGGGAAGAATAGTGATAAACGCCGCAACGATAGAAAGTGCTGCAGAAAAACCAAAACAAATGTATCAAAAACGATAAGTAACCGAAATACATGTAATAACAACAAAAAGAAGAAAGAAAAAAAACAAAATAAATTAATCAAAACCATTACGTAATAGAAATAAATATTAAGACAGCAGAAAGAAGAACAAACAGTTAATGTAAGTAATTGTAATAAATTTTGTATAAAAGTAACACAGATTGTAACTTCTGAGACGAACTCAATGTAACTATAGATTAAGTGATGCAATATCGTACTGTATAAAATAGAGTGTAAAAAACAAAAAAACAAGAGTTTAATAAAGAGAGTAAATGAAAAGAGAAGTGGTGCAAATTTGTTTTTTGTTTCTTTGGGGTGAAAATCCTAGTGCGGACAAATAAACCCCAAAATCGTAATAACTTCATGCAATTTTAGTCACAATGGAGCACTTCACGGGACAACAGCGTGGTTTTTGTGTAAAACAATTTTACAAAAACAACGATTCACGATACCTATTTAGAATTGAATACGGATTACGCCGTGTAAGTGAGTGTCCAAGTGTTAATTTAATCAATGCTTGGGTCAAGAAATTAGAGCAAACGGGATCGACAACGAATATTAAACAAACATGGTGGCCACGTTCAAGAGGAAGCGATGAGAACATTCCAGGAGGAGATAGCCACGATACCTCGATAGCATGTGTCAGCGAGTTTTCCAAATTTTGCGTAGTCGATTGCAAGAGTGGCAACGACGAGACGGGCCACATCTCATCATTTCCAACAAAAAAAATCTGAATAAACGTTTATTACGTTTATTAAATAAATGATCAACAAAATAATATTTGTAGTTTTGTTCCTATTCATGTTTCAAATGTGCAAACATTTATGGCCCACCCTTTATAATACTCGCATGATTGAATATAATAATGTAATATATTAATATTTTAGATAAAATTAAACATATACTACATAGGCTGAAAAGTGCGGCACTTTTAATGAAAACAAGCGTTTTTTGGGCAAAGTTATATATATATATATGGGCTCCTCGATAGTATAGTGGTTAGTATACCCGCCTGTCACCCGGGAGACCGGGGTTCGATTTCCCGTCAGGGAGCCTCTGTCGCAAGACTAATGACCTTCCCCAGAAAAAATAAATCATTATGGAAAATTTAACAAGCCTTAGGACTTGCTAAATAAGGCCAAGACCGGTCCCCGGTTGTAGTGCCGATGATGATGATATATATATATATATATATATATATATTGGGCTCCTCGATAGTATAGTGGTTAGTATACCCCCCTTCCACGCGGGGTTCGATTCCTCGTCGGGGAGCCTCTAGCGCAAGACTAATGACCTTGCCCGGAAAAACCAAATCATTATGGAAAATTTAACAAGCCTCAGGACTTGCTAAATAAGGCTAAGACCGGTTCCCGGTTGTAGTGCCGATGATGATGATATATATATATATGTATATATATATATATATATATATATATATATATATATATATATATATATACAGTGGTGGAAGAAATAATAGAAACAAAGGTTTAGATAAGGATCAACAATCAGTAACTTCGTACAATTTGATTTTTCTTCGACACCAATTCTATACCCGAACCGTACCTAACAGCCCGCTAATTCAACAAACCCGTGCCCTGGCTCCTCTCACAACACATGAAAAAATAACAAACCTCAATGAGATCGCGACGATACTCAGGGTTTACCCCAATTCCCCTTCCGATGGATATCAAAGCATCACCGAATCGTATAATAAAATACGACAATGATACTGTAGCGGTTCCGCCAAACCCCACGGTTCAATTACCTAAAAACCCCCATTACCTCACCCCAAGAAGCATAAGTTTTCGCCAATGCAATCGCATTAGGCACCTGAAAATGCTTCACGCATTTAAGAGATCAAATCTATGATCTTTAAGTCCCTGTAAAGAAAACTTACCTTTCATGCATTCTCTTAGCATATCAATTCTCTGTAAGATTTCTTTCTTACCTTATCAGGAATCTCAAACCAAGAACCTGAAAACAAGATGATTTGGTTTACATATAATGAAACCATCATGGCATCATTTCCCAGCCTCGATGGTGTACAAAAACTATCTACATACACATCGGCTGGCGACCCCTTTCAGCCAGCGATAAACGGTCTAACGCAGGTGCATGTAATTAGCACCATCTGCGTTGAGACTAATCCCTTACCCAATCACCAAAACGTATCGCAAATACGTCTACCATTTAATGAGTCGCAACTTGATTACTCAGTTGAACTTACAGGTCATAAATCTCTTTTACCCTACTTAGTTCTGGATCCGTTTCCCAGTAACCTTCCCACATAAACAAAGATCTGACGATCGCTTTCCCCTTCTTTGTGTATCATGTTCTGCATCATAGCTCCGATCTATGAAAAGAACCGACGTACACACACACAAGTGTACTGTGGCGATCCTCTGTATGAGATCTCTTAGTTACCCAAAAGAGAGACTTTACGTCTCTCTCGGAACAGGAATTGCACCCTTAATTTAAGACAGCCAAATTCACTGGCTGAATTTCCTTAATAATGACTGAATATCGTTGAGTCCTTTTCCATCTTTCGACCTGAGCAGGTCGTGGCTCCTATCGCTACCCTGGTGCGCACAAGGAAGCGGTAATCGATTGTAATCGCTTGAGTCGTTGTCTCCGCGAGTCGTGTGTCTAATAATTTTGTATCAAAAAAAAAAAAAACAACGATATAATAATTACAAATCATGTGCCTAATAGACATATCTAGCATTTCCCAAGTACGGTGTCGTGTTGCAACCACCACGTCGAATATTATATTTGCAGCAGTCTTCTAAGATTGTGTTTTTATTGACTTCATTGTAACTCTCGCGCAGTGCTACCGTAAAATAAATAAGGATAAACAAAAAGAAATAGTGTTTAATTTTACCGCGTTGTCTTGGCGAACAGTTTATTTCTCCTGTTGTTGCTCTTCTCTTGGTTTTGTTTCGGCGGAATGTATAGTGACGGTGGCGGAAGAAGGGAATCAGCGCCGTGCGCCGGTGCAACATACTTCCTCCCCGCCACAATACCGGTGGCCGTCCATGCTCTCCGACATTCGGAAATATAAAAGGCAATGCGAGGAATTCCGTTCTTTGAAGGCAACTGCATGCTGCGGAAGTGAAACGAAACCGGAATCGTTTCAAGTGCGAAACAGGGTGTTAGTAAGGTATAACAACCGCAAGGACAAAGAAACACCCATCTGGAAGGGCCCTTTCCTCATTACAGGAATAACTGAGCCGAACAATACGACCACCAAAATTGGTCAAAAATCAATGGAAATAAGCAATAGGAAACTGAAATCGTATTCCAAGGTTGATTAGTTCTGATCTTTACCCTAGTTTCACCTTCCCTCCCACTATCAACCCCAGATACCTACTATCCCCAGGGTGTATTATAGTCCAAAAATGTATCACTTAAATTTCTCGTAAATATACAATATGGACAACAAAAAAAAAAACAGACGACACAAAAAAAAATGTCAAAAGATATATGTTAAACAATAATAGAAACAAACTAATAAATGTTATACAAAAAAATACATATTAAAACAAATGTAATGAAATATAAAAAAGAAATCACATACAAATAAAACAAAACAAACATTGACCCCAATGAGAAAGACAATTTATAAATACTAAATTGTAAATAACTACTTAAAAAAAATATATATGTAAATCCTAACTAAGACCTAACTTTAAAATATGAAAACTATGAGCATTAAGAAAAAACTAAAGAATAAATAAAAACATATACTACGTAAATAAAACCAATACAGATATACGAAAACAGACCTTAGCTAAAATTGCCATGTAATCAATTGGCTAAATCAAAATACAAACAAAGAATGAAACTATAAAGAATTCTAAGTAATATTATAAAATATGCTTTATATTTACTACTAGTGTAAGGCTCTTTTTAAAAATAAAAAAAATCAATATTAATGGCTTAAGTATAGATTAGAAAAATAACGTTATAAAACACGAAGTAAAATAAGAACATTTATTAATTTGAAATTTATTTACTTATTTTTATAATACTATTTTAAGAGTCGGGCTCCTCGATAGTATAGTGGTTAGTATACCCGCCTATCACGCGGGAGACCGGGGTTCGATTCCCTGTCGGGGAGCCTCTGGTGCAAGACTAATGGCCTTGCCCGGAAAAAACAAATCATTATGGAAATTTTAACAAGCCTCAGGACTTGCTAAATAACGCCAAGACCGGCGCCCGGTTGTAGTGCCGATGATGATGATGATGATTTTAAGACTCAGTTTTATTAATATATTTAAACAATAATTGTAAATATGATACCAGCCACAATTGTTTGGTAAATACCATACCTAATTTCTACAGCCACTACTTGTATAAACAAACTTAATAAGCATCATCTCAAATGAGAAAATATAACGTTTAGCACACATACTCAACATAACGTATAATGGAAACTTTAAATAATTACAAAAATAACAACAACACTAATTAAAATCTGTAAAATTCTTAATGAAGAATGTTAAATCATCATCATCGGCAGTGCAACCGGGAGCCGGTCTTGGCCTTATTTAGCAAGTCCGGGAGCTTGCTAAATTTTCCATAATGATTTGTTTGTTTTTTCCGGGAGAATGTTAAATAGGCAGTTAAAAAGAGAACAAACTATGATTAAAAATGTCAAAGTAAATTGGAACAAAAATGTAAACTATAGCGAAATCAAAATGCCACCGCCCTTTGCATTTCACTCATTCTAAAAAATTAATCTCTTCCAGATTAATTTTTTTCTAAAGGGGGGAGGAATGTAGTGATCCTAAATCAATCCCCAATATTTCCTATAATCTTAACCCTTACCCATAATCCAAATCATATTCCCCAATTGGATCAGATGCACGACAAAATTAAACCAAAGTCCATTTGTCGTACATTGATTCAATTCCTAATAATCCTAACATCATGAAATGCTTAACTCTAAATGCATTTCATGATTTCTCTTTCCGGGAATTTATTCAAATAAATTCCTAACACCTTCCCGGAATACTATTCTAATTGAAACACACAAAATCTTGTTTGTGCTTCTTGGAATTTTTACATAAAATTTTGACAAATCTCGATGAACAAGACTATAAAAGGGCGGCACATTTTTATTTCGAGATCAGTCGTCATCTGGACGAACTGTATCAGTATTACAGTCGATTGAAAATTCGACTTAACCCATCCAAAGCAGTAGCTATCATTCTTAGTAGTAAACAGAAAGATCTCTTTCGATCTCTTCGAATCAGACCACCACAATTCCTTCTTCAGTACAAAACTGAAGAAAGCACCCTTCCCAACAACATTCTCCTTTATAATAGAGGATTTCTGGATCCATCCCATAGGGTCTACTGCTGACACAGTATAAACTCGCACGCACAGTACAAGACAGCACAAACACACACACATGCACACCAACCAAAGCGTTGATTATCAGACTCCAAAGACGTGTTCTGCGTTTACTACCGCACTCAAGACCTGCCGGTCTTGTACGATTTCTTCCCCATCCAAGTAGTTAGAGAACAATTGAACTAACCTTGTCCACACTATCCTTAGATACGTCCTTCCCCCTTCTTTTCAGATATCTTGAGACCGACCCCAACATCTTCACGGGTGTGGGTGATTCTGATTATCGCAAGATGACCAGAATCCAGAGACAAGATGAAGGACACAATTGTCCTTGTCTCCCTAAAGTCGGCCTCTCGCCTCCCCATTTTGTTTTCGAGATCAGTTTGGATCCACAGGCCGAAGCAACGGCAAAATAAAATAAATTAAAACAAAAGAATTAAATCGCATTTTAATTTGGCCACCCTAAAGGAAAACGCACCAAAGGAGGTAAGATATAAAAAAAACAACTTAAAAATATAACCTCCACATTAATTTCTTTACACGACACAAACTCAACGAACTTTTCCGCTATACATCAAGTGACACCTTGTTGCCTGGACGACACTCGACGGTGGCGGGGATCTCCTACTCCGAACTCGATTGTGGCTGACTTCCGATTCAACGTAGATACTACCGGCCCCGGTGGCGGTTGAATTTCGAGTTCACGTGTATGACTCGTGCGGAGTCGGTCGTCCACTAAGGGTGGGTTTATTCTCGAGAGAACTGTGCAGTTTATCTTCGTGGTGACCCATCAGAGAGGATCTCTCCGAGTTGATCACGTCGAGGATGCGTGGTTTATTCATGTTGCCATGGTCGCAGGCAAACGAAAAACGATAAAGGGGGAATTGATTCAAGGGCATCATAGTGGCGTACATGCAGCTGCGCAAATGTCTGCCCGTCATTAGGGCAACTTGTGCTACAAGCAAATGGGAATGCGTGGGAAGGGTCGAATTCCCTGTGTGAGTGTTCATGCAGGAGAATTTGATTCTCAGCGGCTAGGCGCGCGATGCGTGTACTGCCCTTGTCGTTGGACAAAAGCTGGGGTGACTGTAGATAAGTCAGGGAAATGTGCTGCGCAGGAAACCCTGGCTGGCAGAGGCGCTGATAAGATTCCGATCTATGTTGCATGTTAGAAATTCCTTTCAGGGAATTATGGTGATGCAACAAATGTATGAACAATGTTTGCTTTCAGGGAATTTATAATGATGCATTATTATAATTGCATGGAATGATGAATTCAGGTGATGCGTTATCTGCATGATATGACGCCCTTGGGAAGGGTACCGTTTACAGGTAGTGCAGGAATTGTGGGTGAAATTGTATGTAGGAATTGTGGGTTGGTTCTCAGCGCGATATAGAGAACCCCCACAGTACCACATCTTACCCTCCCAAATGGAGAAATTACGAGTGTTTGAACGAAAATATTTCCGGTTTATCACTGGCTTACACCGCAAAACCAACTCATATATATATATCATAGTAACAACGATCTTTACAACACCACAGGCATCGAACGACTGGATAGACGGATGCTAGGACTGTCGATAAATTTCATAGAAAACCTTTCTAACAATCCCAACCCGATAATAACAGACCTACCATCACCCTCGTCCAATATGGGAACTCACTACCGTAATTGTCTCCAAATCAGGACCCTCTTCACCTCAGGCAGACCGGTTAACGATCTAAACAAAATCGTGTACCACAACACCGAACTGGCACCCAATCAATTCAAATACAGCAACATCCAACCATTCTCCAAGATTCTTACTTTTAACACAGAACCGAATGGCACCCACCTCCTTCAAGAACACACCTGACCATATTCCTTACTACCCTCAATCAAAACAAGATATCCCACATCCACATAAATGAAAATTGTAATTATTATTTTTAAGTCATCAAATTGTCACTATCATTGTGTTGCGGATTCGCACTGGACACAACCAGCGAATTCGCAACTGAATGTTACCCGTGGCAACGGAATAACAAATGTCAGCAACTAGCTGACATAATCAATTTTCTCTGGTTGTCAAGCAAGCAACATCAACAATCTCTTCTTCGTTAACCATTTTAAGCGACACGGTCCGCATTAATTCTAATCCATAAAAATAGCAATAATCATTTTAATAAAGGACGTAAAATTACTAGCAAAATAATCTCGACTGTTAGTGGAACGTAGAAGGATGGTTATGTTCAGCATTTGGGGCATTTAAAAGTATTCATTCTATTTCAGTTGTAAATAACGCATTGGGTTTCAGGAATCGGACTGCTGACGCCATTGCTGTGTTGCCGTGTTGGATTTCTGCACCCTCTGTAAGGAGTCATCGTTTATGCCCACAACAAAACACGAACCCTTGTTAGTGGAAGGTGTGTTCAACACTTGTTGGACACACACGTTGCAATATCAAATATTGTAAATTGTATATAAGATTAGATTAAGTTATGTTAAGTAACTTTAAGTAGGGCAAGTTAAAATAAACAGAGTTCATGGTTTTTCTTCTGACCTTTTCCAGGAAAAATAAAATTAACAATGTATCTAAATCCCATTAATGTAAAAAATAACTGTTTGAAAAATGTTAACAAATAACATGTAAACACTTATTATGTAACAATCTATTATAAGTTAGCTGTATTACTTATTGTAACTCTTAATTTTTGGTCAAATAAATGCAATAAATAAAAAAATAAAGAAAAAAAAGATTTCGGCGGGCCAGTATCTTTAGACTCATTTTCCCCGGAAGAAGTGCCCCAGGAGAGCAGTTAATAAAAATGTTCTAAATCAACAAAAGTAGTTTTTGCTGTAAATAGTGCGGTCTAGTGTTTTGGTGTCGGGTGATTCAACTCTAAAAGTGAAGGAGAGAGCGAGTGTTGGCTGCTCAAACTTTAAATCAGAGAATAGTGTGGTAATTATCATTTTTTCAGCTTTGCCGTTATTGGGCATCACCTGTCACGCGGACACCAGTGGAAGCCGCTGGGTTGCTCGGCTATTTCCACAACGATCGGTCGCTACCCTTCCCGGTTGACTCCGGAAGCACGGCGGCGACCGCAACGGGAGAACTTGGGAAGGTTTCATAAAGAGATCTAGTTCCTAAAGAACAAAAATTAATACCCCCCCAAGTGGCGTCACAACACAGTTCAATGATTCACATCATTTCATATGTTATTTTCCTTTAATATGATCTCCGCATGGTTAGTATCATTAACATCAATTATGCAATTTATGGATAAAAGATTGACCGTTTCAACTCTAAATTCACAGTACGATGTTGACAACCTTAATTATCGACCTTATCGACGAATTATACTGCATGCGATGTATTGAATTCACTGAATGATGATCTCCTCTTCACTTCTTGTTTACTCGTACGTTACCTTTAGGCTCCATGCACTTATATCGACGAATTAGATTCCATGCGGTAAATAAATATGTGTAGGCAATTTGACCGATGCTTTGAATACTGAAAATTACTTCGCTCTGAATTCCTTCGTTCGGTGCATTTTGTTCCGTCCTTTGTTACTTTTTGCGTTGCACGTAATATCCGAGAAATTCCTCGCACCGAAGTTCAGTCGTTGGCTACGTTTTCGTATCGCTTTGATTTTTCACAAATCCCGTACTCAATCTTCAAATGCGCCTCCGTCTCAATCCTTTGTTCAATTTCTATCGTTATTGATTTCACCGTTTTCTTTCTGTTATGATGGACTGATAGAACAGCTGGAATTCAGATTGGAACTTCAAGGTAACTTGACGCCTGCCTTGAATCACAGATATCAATTATCCCATACTCAATCTTCAAATGCGCCTCCGTCTCAATCCGTTGTTCAATTTCGATCGCTATTGATTTCACCGTTTTCTTTCTGTTATGATGGACTGATCGAACGGCTGGAATTCAGATTGGAACTTCAAGGTAATTTGACGCATGCCTTGAATCACAGATATCTATCTCGCACCCCGTTTCCGTACGTCTTCGAATGTTCTTTCCTCAACGCACCTTCCTTTTCGATTTTGTTATCACTTAAAACATCACGCCCTCGATTTCTGATTTCAGTTGTCGTATCGCTTCTGATCTTCTCCTTTACGTTATCGATCACTTTGTTATTTTGTTATCAATCAATCTTAATTCCGTCCTCGAGTCTGTTTTCAGTTTTTCCTTTATCGATCGCCCCTTTGTTCTCTTGTTGACTTTATCGTTCAAAACCCTTCTTTTCCCAAACCTCATATATCTTTGTTTCGTTTGACATCTTCTTTGTTGCTTCCTTTTTTCGCGCCTATCAGCCCATCCGATCTTTGTTATGTTTTAACCACACTTTCGCTCCACTTCTCTCTAGGGCGTTTACCAGTTCTTCATTCAAGAGCAGTGGTGTTGCACTGTTCTCTTGAATTCGCCCTATTAGTTCTTGTGTCACAACTCGATGTAGACAAAACTGAGCTACTTGGTTGTGACATACGCTAACACAGCTGGTGTAGAAGGTGTAGAGTTATTTAAATTTATTATTATAATGTGTACACTCATTATACCCTTTGGAAAACTGCAGTAATCCATCCTACCTCCAAAAAGAGAAAGGACAGGAGCAATCCACCCATTCTTCGCTCGATTAGTGATCTTCTAAACATCGGCTCCTCGATAGTATAGTGGTTAGTATACCCGCCTGTCACGCGGGAGATCGAGGTTCGATTCCCCGTCGGGGAGCCTCTGGCGCAAGACTAATGATCTTGCCCTGAAAAAAAAAATCATAATGGAAAATTTAACAAGCCTCAGAACTTCCTAAATAAGGCCAAGACCGGTTCACGGTTGTAGCGCCGATGATGATGATGATGAAACATTAGCAAAATAGTCGAGAAAATTATAAATAACACATTCATAAACTGGTGTGACGAAACTTGTATCATTCCCAACAGCCAGTTTGGTTTTAGATCGCAACACATACAGTTCACTCCGCGGCAAAACTTATTTCGGACATACGAGGGTGGCTGAAAAGTTTCCGAAATAACAAAGATACAAGACATTTCTTAAATATATTTTTATTTTTCTACATAGTCTCCTTGTAAGTCTACACACTTTTCCGAGCGATGCTCCCATCTCTCTAACCCGTCCAAATAGTTGGTTGTTGTTGTTTAGTTGACTTTGAAAACGCCTTCGATAAGTCATCAATATAAGTCATCAAATCTACGTATGTCTGAATATTTGTTATATATTATCTACGATATGATAATGGGTAAACAATTTGTGATGAAATGTGGAGATTAGATTGATTTGAGATACACATTATAGAGATTATCTCTAGTAAGACCTTTCATATCAAAAATGGCTTACAGCAAGGAGCAGCGAATTCTGACATCATTTTTAACATTTACACTAGTAATCTAGTGGGTTCTCTCAACCATGCAATTGCATAGGCTGACGAAATTGTAAGTTCTCGCTGTTTTTTTTTTTATGAAAATGCAACTTTATAGTGAAAAAATGGCACAAATAAAAAACTCGAACTATTGCCAATCGCTAGCTACAACTTTTTCCCATCTTTCTGGCAGAGCTCGAATACCGTTACGGTAAAAGTGTTCGTCTTTTGAGGCTATCCACGAATCAAGCCATTTTTTGATGTCATCATATGACCGGAACTGCTGATCAGCCAGACGAAGTTCCACCGAACGGAGCAAGGGGTAGGACTTCCCATTTGAGCGTTTCCGTAGTTTTTAACGGATTAGGAAACGTGAGGCCGCGGTTGCCATGCTGTAGAATCACTTTTTCATGTCTCTGCTCGTATTGTGGCCGTTTTTCGCACAGGCTCAATCACATCAATTGAAGTCGATAACATTCGCCAATGATGTTTTCGTTCAGTTTCAACCACCTGGTCCCACCAAAGACACAGCATGACCTTGTTACATAATGGAAAGCGTTTAATTACGGTCGACATTTGGAGAATCTTCGCGTTCCTGAGTTGAAGAAGGAACTTGAGGACCGGAATCTGGATAGCAGAGGACAGAAGCGAATTCTTCAAGCAGCAATGGAGGAAGAGGGCATTGATGTCGACACATATGTTTTTACGATTGGGCCAGACTGTCCGGATGGAGAAGAAATAGTGAGTCAAGATGGTGCCAATGTAACGGAGAAGAGTTCGCCACCGTTGGACATTTCGGAGATGTTCAGGATGATGATGGCAAAATTGGACGCGCGAGCTGCAGAGTTTAAGGCAAAATTGAATGCGCGATCTGCAGACGTTAACGCAAAATTGGACGCGTAAGCTGCAGATGTTAATGCAAAGTTGGATGCCCAAAACTCAAAATTCGACGCCCCAAATTCCAAATTCGACGCACAAGCTGCAGATCTGAATGCAAAATTGGATGCCCAAACGCAGTGGATGAAATGTAATTTTCAACACTTTAAGGAAGAAATTCAGTCAAAAATTCGGAACGAAGTAGAAAATCTGGATCTAAAAGTCACCGATAAAATAATGCGAATCGAAAAGAGACTTGAGTGTGTTGAGAGAAATAAGACATCGCCTAGCAATCAACATGACTACAAAGATACAAGGATGCAACCGCCTACCTTCGATGGAACGGGACCCTTCTCCGTATTTATACGTCAGTTTGATGCCGCGGCCAACTGTAATAAGTGGTCGGAGGAGCAGAAGTCAACATCACTAATCTTGTCACTCCGGGGGGCGGCTGCAGATTTGCTACAAACCATACCAGCAGAGAAGCAAACAGATTTCTAAGCGGTAAGAGACGGCCTTGAAGCTAGGTATGGAGAAAACCACATGCAACTGCGGAGCAGAACGCAGAAACCTGGAGAAAATCTTCAACAGTTGCAGGCGGACATTGAGCGATTGGCAAACTTGTCTTATTCAAATATGACTAAGGAATTTCTGAACGAGGTAGCAATGGATGCATTTATAAACGCACTCCAAGATCAGGACTTGCAACAGGCCGTTCGTTTGGCGGGAAAGAAGACGACTAATGAAATACTGGCGTTCGCATTGGCTTATGAATCTGCTAAACTGGCTACCAGGAGTACATATAGAGTCCGAGAAACGTCCGTCCAGGAATGTTCGTGCCAAAGAATCGGGCAGGTACAACGGAGAACTCCGAGACCTGATATGAAGTGTTGGACATGCGGCGAAGTCGGTCACATCTCTGTTGACTGTAGGAAACGTCGACGAATGAATGAAACATCAATTGAGAATTGTTATTCATGCGCTAATCACAAGAGAAGCCCTCAGCGTGATTCAGACTTGGACAGCACCACGACCGAATGTAAATCCTTGCATCAACAAATAATTGCTCTTAAGACCAGCCGAGAAAAGGTGATTGAGGAGAACAATCGTTTATCAACTGATCTAGCAGAGAGGCAAGCTAAAATTTTGACCCTAAAGCGTCGCGGAAGTAGAAATTGATCGTTTAAAACAAGAGGCGTACGACCTCCGAAAGGTACAAGTAGAAGTACTAGATGGATGGATGAGTGATGCTATACGCACAGCTCAACTTTAGGATGAAGATATGTCGCTAATCGTGGAACACAAAGAAAAGAACGAGCGGCCAACTTGGAACAATATTTCCGACAAGAGTGGAACATTTAAGGCATATTGGGCACAATGGAATTCCTTGCTGGTGGAAGATGGAATTCTAAAGCGTAAATGGGAAGCCGCGGACGGAAAATCCCATCGAATGCAGATTCTAGTCCCATCATCCAAAGTGAAGGATGTACTAACAGAAATGCATGACGGGGCCTCCGATGGACATCTGGGAGTTAATAAGACACTTTCAAAATTACGATCTCGATTCTACTGGCTTCACATGAGAGATGACGTCGATTCTTGGTGTAGGAAGTGCACAACTTGCACTGCGACCAAAGGACCAACAGCAAAACCAAGGAGCGCTATGAAACAGTACAACGTGGGTGCCCCTTTCAAGAGAATTGCGATTGATATCTCAGGACCATTTCCAAAAACCAACGACAACAACAAATACATGTTGGTCATCATGGATTACTTCAGCAAGTGGGTGGAAGTCCTTCCAATTCCAAACCAAGAAGCAACAACCGTCATTGAGCAGCTTATCAATAATTGGATCAGCAGATATGGAGTTCCCTGTGAGCTTTATTCCGATCAAGACCGAAACTTTGAATCACAGATATTTCAAGGCATCTGTGCGGCACTGGGCGTAAGGAAAATCAGGACCACACCCTTACATCCACAGTCAGACGGAATGGTCGAAAGGTTCAACCGAACAATCAAAGAGCATTTATCGAAGGTCGTTAGTGATCACCAACGAGATTGGGACAAATATGTACAAACCTTTCTCCTGAGCTATAGATCGGCTAATCACGATACGACGGGCCATTCTCCAGCAAGAATTATATTTGGACGAGAGATACGATTACCAGCCGACCTGCGATTCGAAATACCTCCAGACGCCATAGATAAAACCGAAGACTACGTAGCCGAATGGAGAAATCGCCTCGACGAGATTCATCATTTGGTTCGAAAGCAAATCAAGGTATCAAGTGACAGGATGAAAACAAGGTACGACGTTCGAGCCAACGCATCCGGATTTAATGCAGGCGATAACGTGTGGCTTTATAACCCTCATCGGCAAAAAGGAAGGTCTTCGAAGTTGCAGCAACATTGGGAAGGACCGTATAAGAATCTCACAAGAATTAACGACGTTGTCTATAGGATTCAGCGAAGACCGAACGCCAAGATGAAAGTGGTACATCGTGACCGACTGGCGACTTTTGTTAACCCAGCAGATCAGTGAACTTAGTTCGGGACGAACTAATCTAGGCGGAGGGTAGTGTGACGCATATGACAATTTGTACTGGAATCTTCGAGAAAGTCCGAAACAAAGTACTTGATTATTTTAGAAAGTACTGGAAAACTGGAATAGAAAAGTCGAGACTATGGAACGGACGGAAACGAAACGCCAAATCAGAATGAGGAAACGGTATAAATACGTCGCACGCAGACGAGTAAAGCGTAGAAAGTGAAGCAAGCGATAAGTGCGGAAGTAATAAGTAATGAGTAAGAAGTAAGCAGTAAAATAAGCGATAACTTAGGAAGCGATAAGAAGAAATCGTTATGTGTACGGTAAAAGTAACGGCTGTTATTAACGGACTAATAAAGTGTTAGATTAATTCAAAATCGATTTAACGGCTCTTGTTTATTTTAAATAATTAATCCAGTGAACCCTAAGCTCGCCACAATATCAAGTTTCTAGTTACAACAGTTTCAAAAGGAATAACATAATTAGTTGCAATAGTTACAAAAGGAGTAATAACAAGTTTCACAAAGGAGTAATACCGAGTTTCAAAGGATTAATAAAAGCAGTCACCCACGTCTAAGGCAACAACAAGGGGTAAGTTGTGTAAGAATAAAGACACTATAAAACAATTGTTAAAAATATAAACCTAACAACCATCACACAGTTAATATTCGGCCGATCCGACGATGTAGAAGCATGACCGGGCAGTCCCTATGACTTTCTTTTCTTTGGGTTGATGTAATGAATCCATTTTTCATCACTCGTCTCGATGCGATGAAGAAAACCCTTCTTTTTTGCTGCTGGTGCAGTTGTTCACAGGCGAAAAAACGACGCTCAACGTCGCTTGGCTTCAAATCATAAGAAACCTAGTTATTTCCTTTTGAGTCATTCTCCACGCATGCAATCGCTTGGAAATGGCTTGACGGGTTACTTCTAATGCTGATGAAAGCTCTTGTTGCATTCGGCGTGGATTCTCATCGAGCAATGCCTCCAATTCAGCGTTTTCGGAGGTTTTTGTTCTTCCTTCACGCGGACGGTGGTCAACATCGAAACCGTTTTTGAAGCGACGGCACCAATCACGTCACGTTGTTTCACTTAGAGCAGCATCTCCGTAAACTCTGTGGAGCTCTCTTCAGCCGCCGTTTTCGTCGAATGGAAGAAAAAGATCAACACTTCACAAATGACGATTATTTAGCACAAATTCAGACATTTTCCCACAACCAAAAGTATATGACACCAAAACAAAATCACTACTGTGCCAAGGCGTTTGTTTGCTATATATCTAAGCTTGGTTCATGAAGTTTTAGATTTATTGCTGTAGCCGTCTATTTACAAACAGTGGGAATTTAGTTGCGCAATTAATATCATATGCATTCATCTGTAAAATTATGAGTTATCCTGCACGCGTTTCAAAAACATGGTTTTGAAAAAAATGCATTTAAAGTCTCCGAACACTGTACAGTGCTCGGGCATGCGTACTTTTCGAGCTCATTTTGACCCGCTAATATACAAATTCATACTTGGGACTTTGAAAGCATTCTCTACAAGTGTTATACTATCGATTAAGACAAAAAAATATCGATGTTTTGAGTCGCTACACCAGGATATTAAGTCTCTCATCGCCAGGTGTTAAATTACATTTCATGTTAATTAATTTCAGTAAACACCCAACCAATTATATCTGGATCGAAGGATCCATGTATTCTCATGTATTTTTAATAGTGAGACTGACGCGAATATACGAGGGCGGGCTGACAAGTTTCCGACGTCAACGTGAAAATAGCAGCGCTCGTTAATAAAAGCTAGTGAATGTAGTTGTGCATCTTGTGACAGTTACTCACCAAAAATTTCAGCCATTTTGGACGCGTTGTTTTTATTTGACAGCCCTTTGAGCGAGTTGATGTGTGTTTTTGTGAAAATGGACAAAATTGAGTATCGAGCTGTCACTAAACTTTTGTTTCTGAAAGGCAATACGCCTACGCAAATCAAGGATGAGTTGGACTATGTGTATGGGGACTCTGCACCATCATTTACCACAGTGAAATTTTGGGCAGCTGAATTTAAACGTCACCGTCAGAGCCTGGGTGAATGGGAGCGAACACACAGGGCAAAGTCTCTGATTGCTTTCAACCCGGCGAAGGCCAGGACGATCCTTGTCCCTGTTCAAGCCAAGTTGACATGCAGTCTCCACGTGGCACCTGCCAAGTAGTGAACCAATGCATGCAGCGACATCCTGAGAAAGGTTTGCGCAGGGCTAATAGCCTTGCCCGGAAAAACGAATTATTATGGAGAATTTAACATGTCTCAGATATGGACCGGATACGCGACGACCACGGAAACTAAAATGGCTAAACGATTTAAGAATTTCTCATGGAACGTCCGCTCGCTAAACAGAGCTCGAGCTGCACAGCAGGTAGCCGATGCCTTGACCGAATATAAGGCTGACAACAGCATTACAAGAAATAAGATGAACTGGGAGTGGTGTAATTCAAAGAAACGTGTATGATATTTATTACACCTGTCACGCAAAACGCCATGTGCTCGGGGTAGGCTTTCTAGTCAACCAAAACCTGAAGCCTGCCATCATCGACTTTAATACAATAAACGAAAGGCTATGCACTATTCGCGTGCGAGGCAAGTTTAAGAACATAAGCCTCATAAACGTTCATTGGACCTACAGAAGAGTCCCCTGACGACGAAAAAGAAGAATACTACGAGAACGTCGAACGGGCCCTGAATGCCTGCGCAAGATACGATGTGAAAATCGTTCTTTGTAATTTGAATGCCAAAATATTTCGGGAACTGGTTTTCAGGCACAACGCAGGTTCCCATAGTTTGCATGAGAACACTAATGACAATGGACTACGAGTCATCGAACTGTCAGCATCAAAAAACTTGGTCGTTGCGAGTGCCAGGTTTCCCCGTAAAGATATCCATAAAGCCATCTGGGTATCACCTGATGGAGTCACTCGCAACCAAATTGACCGCGTGTTGATAGATCGCCGCCACTCCTCGAGCCTGGTGACGGTACGAACGTACCGAGGTGCCAACGTCGACCCGGATCACGATCTTATTGGTATAGTATTCCGAGGGCGGATTGTCTTACGGAGACGTATTGCATCCGCGGATCAGATTCCGATCAACACAGTTGCCTTACGTATTGAGAACACCAGCAACACCCTTAGTCATGCCTTAAGACTCGCTCTCAAAGAGCTCGACGAAGGGAGAGTAAGTCCGGGGGCCAGAATGCCGGGCGTAGAAGAGAAATGGACACGCCTTAACAATACCGCCATTAGTACTGCCAACTCCATCTTAGGCAGTGGTTGTACAGATCGGAGCGACTGGTTTGATAATGAGTGCAAACTTGTGATTGAACGTAAGAATGCTGCATTACGCGCAATGCAGCAGTTTCATAGGACGCGGGTACGCGAGGAGAAATACAAAGAGCCCAAAAGCACTGAAAAAAGACTCCACAGACAAAAGAAAAGTGCCTGGGAAAAAGTCTAATCTGTGAAATAGAGAAAAGTAGAGAGCGAGATCCGCACCAGGCCCAGGAGTTCTACCAAATAACCCGCAGTACGACGCGGTACACACCACGCTGCACTTACCGCAAGGATAAAGGGGGTAATCTGATCACCGATCCTGAAGGCATTCTGGGGCGATGGGAAGTGCACTTCATTGAATTAATACATGTTCAGCTCACAGAAGAATTGGAGGCTCCACCAATGCAAAATCAAGACCAAATGCTGCCGCCACCAAGCATTGAGGAAACTTTAAAAGCCATTATACAGCTCAAATCAAATAAAATCCCCGGGTTTGATGGCATACCAGCTGAGCTGATCAAACAAGGAGGGACAGCGTTACATAACACAATTCATGAGATCGTGATGCATGTATGGGAGCAAGAGGAGATGCCGTAAAATTGGCGTCGTGGAACAATTTACCCCATACTTAAGAAGGGAGATATACTGTGCAGCAACTATAGGGGTATAACATTGCTGAGTACCGCCTTTAAGATACTCTCCACTATTCTACAAGATCGGATAGCCCCATACGATAAAGCCATCATTGGTCAATATCAGTGTGGCTTCATTCCGGGCAAATCAGCAATTGATCAGACATTCGCCCTTAGGCAGGCGATGGAAAAATGTCTGGAATTTAAGATTCCATTATATCATCTATTTATAGACTTTAAGGCCGCCTACGACAGCATAGCCAGGGTAGGACTATAAATGCCATGAGAGAGTTCGGCATTCCAAACCAATTGTTACGACTTTGTAGGTTGATTATGACCATCGTAACTAGTCAAGTAAAAACAGCGAGATATCTGTCCAAACCAATAAACATATATAATGGAGCCCAACAACGGTCGGGCCTGCCTCCTCTTCAACCTGGCGTTGAAGAAAGCAATCCGTGACAACTAGAGGGACTTTTGTCACCAAGTCCAGTGTTACGTGCGTCGGCCACCCCATCAATTAATAATTTTGTATTTAATTGTTAATATAATTTTGTTTTAAGATAGTATGATGGTAAGGTGGTGGAGGAATTGCACGATCCAGAAGTGAGTTTTTGAACACGCCCCGATTCGGGTGTGGATCGTGCAGTTCTTCGAGTTCGAATTTGTTTTTCGAAGTGGACGTGAGTGGAGAGCGAGAGAGACGGTGGGTAAATGTTTTTGGAATGCGGTTTCGAATTCCGTTGTTCACGGTGTTTTGACAAAGAAAAAGAAACGTTTTTTGTGCAGTTGTAAAAGGAAGAAACAGTGAGATTGTCCCCGTTTTTGATCGCCGGTTTTGAAAAAGAAAAAGAATTTGTAAAATTTAAATGTCGAAAGTAAAAGAAAAGAAAAAAAACAAGACTAATAAAGAAAAACGAATTAAGATAACATCCGAACAAGTGGAATTTGTGTTGTCTATCTCAAAGCTTCTGATACAATCCTAATCCTCGAACATTGGTTGTAAACCCGAGTGAGACGTCGATAATTATCAATCATATTATTCTTGATATGCAACTGAATCTTAAATAATTAATTTGGTCAGTAACTATTTGCGGTGCTCAGCGGAATCTCGTGTGGTTAATATAAGATGCCTATTCTACGATTTTATTTGGGAAACGCCTTTGAGGAGCCTCATTAAAGGCGTGTACTGCAACAGCTGCAAGCATAAAGCCTGGAATCTCGGAGACACAGCCGCCTCTCAATTCAGAGTCACGGAAGCCGTCCTCCCCCAGAACCAGGTAATCAATTTTGCATTTAAATATATATTAAATTTTCTGTGGCTACATATTGCCACACCAGCAGGATAGTTGCCTACGCAGATGACACCGACATTATCGATAGATCCGATTCGGCTGTACAGGACTCCTTCACCCAGATCGAACAGGCGGCACAAAAACTCGGACTGCACATTAATGGGGCTCCTCGATAGTATAGTGGTTAGTATACCCGTCTGTCACGCGGGAGACCGGGGTTCGATTCCCCGTCGGAGAGCCTCTGGCGCAAAACGAATGACCTTGCCCGGAAAAAAAAAATCATTATGGAAAATTTAAAAAGCCTCAGGACTTGCTAAATAAGGCCAAGACCGGTTCCCGATTGTAGTGCCCGATGATGATAACATTAATGAGGGGAAAGCTAAGTACATGGTGGCAACTTCTGCGAAGAGAAGACCTAACGTTGGTCAAACTATCAGGGTAGTGGAGCACGAATTAGAAGTAGTGCAATCCTTTAACTACCTTGGGTCTATAGTATCAGCCGATAGCAATAAGGAAGAACTACGCGTACGGCTGATCAAATCGAACAAAGCCTACTATGGTCTATCAAGGTTCTTTAAATCCCGAAATTTATTCAGAATATCCAAGCTACTACTGTACAAGACCATGGTCTTACCAGTACTCATGTATGCATCCGAGACCTGGGTGCTCAATAAAAGACACTCTTAGCCGCATTCGAGAGGAAGGTTTTGAAGATAATATTGTAAGAAAAATCAAGCTCGGTGGGCGGGACACCTAGCTCGAATGAGCGAAGAGGAGCCTGCCCAGAAAATCCATTGTGGCAGGATGTACAGCGCCGCAGACCTTGTCTACCATGGAGGGATGACGTACACCAGGACGCCCAGAGCCTGGGAGTGCCAAACTGGATCACATCGGCTCAAAATCAGGACCCGTGGAGAGATTTGTTAAATAAGGCCAAGACCGGATCCCGGTTGTAGTGCCGATGATGATGATGATGTGAGAGCTTGGGAGGCTATGAACGTTCGGGACGTCCAAAAACTGCAATAACTGACGACAATATCGCTACAGTTCACCAAATGGTGCTAGACGACCGCCGAATTAAAGTGAGAGAGACAGCAGAGGCTATGTAAATGTCCAAAGAACGTGTTTGTCACATATTGAATCAAGATTTAGACATGAGAAAGCTGTCCACGCGTTGGGTGCCGCGTTTGCTCACGTTAGACCAAAAACGTGTTCGAATGAACATTTCCAACGCTCTGTTGGCGCAGTTTAGGCGCCGATTAATTACTGATGATGAAACTTGGATACACCATTATACGCCCGAAACAAAAATACAGTCAAAACAGTGGACTGCAAAGGGGAAATCGGCTTCAAAAGAAGCAAAAACTGTTTTTTTCGGCTGGGAAAGTGATGGCGACTGTTTTTTTGGGATAGTCGTGGAGTTATCTTAATCGATCATGTTGAAAAAGGAAAAACCATTACAGGAGCATACTACGCATCATTACTTGACCAACTGAAGGCAGAAATTGCGAAAAAACCGCCGGATTTGCACAAAAAGAAAATACTGTTTCACCAAGACAACGCGCCCTCTCACACCTCAGCGGTTGCCATGACGAAAATCCACGAATTACGATTTGAACTGCTTGACTATCCGCCTTACTCACCAGATCTAGCCCCAAGCGACTTCTTTTTGTTTCCTAATTTAAAAATTGCGCTCGGAGGATAGACATTTTCATCAAATGAGGAAGCACACACCTTCGTGAGCAGTTATTTTGCAGAGAAAAACGCCGAGTACTATTTGAACGGGTTAGAGAGATGGAAGCATCGCTGGGAGAAGTGTAAAGAGTTACATGGAGACTATGTAGAAAAATAAAAGTAAATTTTAAGAAAAAATGTCTTGTATCTTTGTTAAGTCGGAAACTTTTCAGGCCACCCATGTAGTCAAAACCAAAGTTATTACGTTTTCTGGATAGCGTGCAGTAATTTAGGGTATGTGTAATAACTAAATCAGGAATTGAGGGATTTGCAGAGCGATTATATTATGTATAAGAAACTATAACGAAAGTTATGGATTACCCTCATTTTTAAAGCGTTGCTCCATAAATTCGACATAAAACTTGGAGATTGGCTCGGTTATTCAACTGTAGATTTTTTTTTCAATCTTTTTTCATTTTTCCTACTAAAAAAGTGCTACATTAATAACTTGCCATTTTAAACTATACAAATTCTCTCTCAATTTCTTAATAAATAAGGCAAAAATAAAAACAATAAATAAATAAATAAATATATATATATATATGTATATGTATATATATATATATATATTTAAATAAATATATATATATATATAAAAATGTGTATATATGTATATATATAAATAAATATATATATATATATATATGTATATATATACATATAAATATGTATATATTTTATATATATTTCATCATCATCGGCACCACAACCGGGATCCGGGCTTGGCCTTATTTAGCAAGTCCTGTGTTGTTAAATTGTCCATAATAATTTGTTTTTCCGGGCAAGGTCATTAACCTTGCGCCAAAATAAAAAATAAAAAAAATTTAAAGAATAAAATTATATATATATATATATATATATATATATATATATATATATATATATATATATAGATCTAGCACAAGAAGTGAACCTTTTCAAAATAATTGACATCTTATAAAAGTAGTTCACAATAATTTAAGTGTGAATATTCCAATTGAAGAAAATAGTCTATAAATTAATATTTTGCTAAGTGTAAGTTCTTAATTGAAAAATACTCAAACCTCTTGTTGTAATAATATAAGCTGGTTGATGAACTTTTGAAGTCATTGGAAGCATTACACTAATGGCTTGTTTCTTAATTACCACCCAATTCAAAATGACCCCAAGCATTTCATTAACTGTTCAACCACAACTGAGGTGTAACAAATTACGCGAACATCGGATCATATTTAAAACGGTTAACAAAGACGAAGTCAAAAAAGCAAACAAACAAATAAGAAAAAAAAACCATTAAGGAAACCAGATATTCTCTACAGCGCACTGCCTTTCTTTACCAGTCAATGAACTTTAAATGTAACTCTTTCCTGTTGAATTGATGTTTATGGATAGGCGTTGAACAATTAGGGTCTAACACTTTCCGCACATAAACCGCAGCATCTTCGAACTGAATTCAGAACAAAGATATACCAATTAATTCTTCTATCCTGAGATGTCTGATAAAGTAATCCTCTCAAGTTCAGCTTGAAACTAGTTCTTGGTCTCTAACTAGGGCAGTCTTAAAACTATTAAATTTTATCTTATTTCCTAACTCATTTGGCCGCAAAGTTTCATCTTCAAAGATAAAAAAAATGTTAAGGCGGATGCGTTAAAATTCCGAAATAGCACAGTGATCCGTTTTAGCATGCGCAGCACGTACGAAAACCATACTCCGTAGCCCAAATAAAAAGGGTGAAACCACACCTGAATTATTCATGAAGCTTGTCCTTCGCAACACCCTAGAAGAATATTCGCGCCTTTAACAGGAGAAATTAATCGCGAATTCTAGCAAACGTCTCTACAATGAGCCATCGCAAACGACTATTCTTTCGATAAAAAGTCAATCAATGAGGATTCACTTACAATTATGCACTTCATGCTTCTGTTGATTTGATCTTCTTCCACTTGTTTATCTTCCTCTTCACACTCGCGAGTACACTTGATCACTTAATGATTCCTTTACATTAATAAAAGGTAATCCTCACTTAATCCACGCTCTTGATGATTTGGCCCGTTCAAGCTTTGGGATTGTAGTCGCTCGTCGGTACGAGCTTGTCAACCGTGGAAAATAGACTGCGGCATCGGCTAAAGCTACCGACAGTTTATACCGTTTATAGAGCTCAACTCTACCTGGACATAATCATCCGACGAATACATAAACAAGACATCGACTCGTTACCGTCTTCGTTTGTATCTTGTCAGCAGGTATGCATACAGATTCGTGACCAATTACTATTCTTTAATATTGACCATGACTAAGATGAAAGCAGCGAACAAAAGCCTTAAGGCGCTAAGAATATGAATTTGTAGTTCAATAAATTGATAACCTTACTCAAGGCTACAGTCTTGAAAGGGATGCGCCGACCTCGAATGTCGTTCCTGGCAACAACTTAATTTTCTAGATGATTCTAAGTGTTATGGGAAATTTTTAATAGTGTACATTACTTAGAGGAGTTTACAGAGTTCTGGCAAGGAAAGGTCGAAGCAGGCAAAGTGCATATACGTTAGTTCTAATTGCATAGGACTTAGGGGCCTAGATAAGCATTTATATATTTATATAACTCATATCCGTACTAAAAAGATGTATAAACTTAAGTTACAAGACCAGAGCTGTGAACAATCTCTATCTGATTAGGACTGCAACAAAACCACGTATTACTTACCAAACCCAATAAGGGCAAGGTTGATAAATAGTGCTGTAGGAAAATTCATTTTCTTACATTTGTCAACGACTGAATAAAATCTATTTAATGACATGGATTAATTCACCACCAGCAGACACATTCGGCTGGGAATTAAAATGTACAACCCTACTCCTCAGGTATGAATCATGGTACATTCATTCGCTTTGAATTTTAATTTGTTGAAATTCAAATAGGACTCATCAACAGCAAACAAATGTTCGATTATTGAAAATCCATTTTGCATACCTCTTCAAAGATATCTTAAGTTACTGCTTTATTTTCAGAAGCCAGTTATCTATCTAACAAAGATCACATTAATGAGGTTATTAGAAAAAAAATTCCTTGCATCCGATTGCCGTAACTGGTTTTATATCTTCTTGCATAAGGCGAACATAAAGGTTATTTTGTAGTTAAATTCTATTGTTTCAATAAAATGTATTATTGTGATTCTTCGAAGATGATCATCATCATCATCGGCACTGCAACCGGGATCCGGTTTTGGTCTTATTTAGCAAAAGTCTCTCCACCGTTATCCGGTCCATATCTGAGACTTGTTAAATTGTTCATAATAATCAGTTTTTGCGGGCAAGGTTATTAGCCTTGCGCTAACCTTTTTCACGATGCTTCGAAGATGATACTTATATATTTTATTTAAATTCTTGTATTTTTACTACTATTTATTGGCCTGTAGGAACCCGGAAGTTGATGACCTCACCGACTCGACTCCGCCATCGCTCCTTATCCTGTGCACTCCCCTTCCACGCTTGACCAGCCGATCCGATCTCCTCAAGGTCCTAACCTAACTAAATTCTTCGCTTTTACTTATTCTAACTTTAGTTCATTTGTACAGCACCAAGATATCATGTACCATGTCCACCTGTGTATACGTGGGTTCAACTGACACGTCGGGGCACGAAAACAAAGAAGAAAAAGATAGTAATAGGAAGTCAGAGTATAGAGACAGGAGCAATATCAATATGTCTCTGGTTTCTAATAATTTTAATGAATCTAATAATACTATATATTCCATTCAAAACAATAGCGACTTACGAAACCTGGGCGGAATTCAAATGGTTTGATAACATATGTAAGAAAATAAATCTCGCGTACCTTGACTGTGGACTCAGGTGAATCCAAGGGTGAGCAGGGCGACAGATAGTCCCGGTGTCATTCTGTTGACTCTGGAAAAATACTTCGCAGCTGATGATCTCTAGGTACTTGTCAGTTGAACGGTGTGCCCAGTATCTATTGTGTTGGCTCCCGAACATCCACGCGTGTTGGGTACACACGGCTCAATGTTACCTGGTCGCACAATTGAAAGAGGAGAATGGCTCTACGATTGCCCACGTTTCAGAAAGAAGAGGGTGGCTCAACGATTGAGAACGATTGAAAGAGGATGGTGGTTTTTTTTGCGGAGCAGGATTCAAAACGGAGAAGGAGGCTCTTGTGTTGAGCACGATTCAGAAAGAAGAGTGTGACTCTGTGGTTGAGCACAATTAAAAGAGGAGGAAACAAGAGCTCTTTTATGAAGCACGATGCAAACGAATTGGGTCGCTCCTGTGTTAAGCACAGGCTCCTCGATAGTATAGTGGTTAGTTTAGCCGCCTGTCACGCGGGAGACTGGGGTTCGATTCACCGTCGGGGAGCCTCTGGCGCAAGACTAATGACCTTGCCCGAAAAAAAAAAACAAATTATGGAAAATTTAACAACCCTCAGGACTTGCTAAATAAGGCCAAGACCGGTTCCCGGTTGTATTGTCGATGATGATGATGATGATGATGATGTGTTAAGCACGATTCAGAAAGATGGGGGTGGCTCTACGGTTGAGCACCATTTAGAAAGAAGAAGGTGTCTCTATGGTTGAGCAAGAGTCAGAAGAAGAGGGTGGCTCTACGGTTGCGGATGATTGAAAGAGGAGGGTGGCTCTTTTGTAGAGCATGGTTCAGAGCGGAGAGGGTGGCTCCTGAGTTGAGCACGATTCAGAAAGAAGGGGGTGACCCTACGGTTGAGCACAATCAAAAGAGGAGGGAAGAAGAGCTCTTTTGTGGAGCACGATTCAGAAAGAAGGGGGTGAACCTACGGTTGAGCACGATGAAAAGAGGAGGGTGGCTCTGCGGCGGTTCCGCCAAACCCCACTGCCCACTTACCTGAACAACCCCCATCCCTACAACCCAATCTGCATAAGTTTTTGCTAATGCAATCGCATTAAGCACCTGTAAATGCTTCACGCATCAAATAGATCAAATTTATAATCTAAAAGTCTCTGTAAAAGAATCCTTACCTTTCATGCATCTCTTCGCATACAAATTCCCTATAAGAATTCTTTCCTAACTTATCATAAATCCCAAAATCAATTCGGCACCTTCGGTGCCAGGCAAATCCCAATTTCACCAAGTGCATTTCCCCCTAGACGAATTCCTGAGAACAAAATGATTGGTTTACATACAATTTAATCATCATAACAGGGATCATAAACATCATCATCATCATAGGCACTACAACCGGGAACCGGTCTTGGCCTTATTTAGCAAGTCCTGAGGCTTGTTAAATTTTCCATAATGATTTATTTTGTCTGGGCAAGGTCATTAGTCTTGCGCCAGGGGCTCCCCGACGGGGAATCGAACCCCGGTCTCCTGGGTGACAGGCGGGTATACTAACCACTATACTATCGAGGAGCCCATCATAAACATTGCGTCGCCTATTTACCGGCCTCACCATGTGTATAATAAATCTCCTTACATACACATTGGCTGGCGACCTATACCCAAGGGACAAAAACAAATATATGCATCTTGCGTCTTAAGGCATCAATTAAATCCTACAGCATAGGCAAATGTAAATAGGAATTGAATACCTATCCGTATCAGCGATGCCATAAACATATTTCCCTGTAAACAAGCTAAAACCAATTAGCACACTGTTCATGATGCATTGCGGCCGTCAATACAGCAGCTATGCATATTGTAGAAAACGATCATCAACGGTCCCTTTGTCTTACATATTCCTGGATCCGTTTACTATTGACCTTCTCACATAAGCAAACACAAACCCAATTAGCATCCAATGAGATTCGGCTTGTTTGCTTAGCCGAACTCACATCTCACGGATGCACATTATGCCCTTTCTTTGTTTCAGTTTCGTTCTCATGGCTTTGTCCCATGAATGAACCAATGTACACACATACATGTGTACCACCATGATCTTTATTACGAGATCTGTTTTTTTGTTCCACAGAGAGATACTTTACGTCTCTCTTTTGGTAAATAAAAACATATCCTTAGCGGAGAGGATATTCACCACCACCGAATCGAGGGTGAATCAAGATCCAGATTCCAACCCTCGATTGAGTTTTCTTCCATCCTTGAGTGCGCGCACATCGAGCCGTAATTCATACATTCCAGGGGTCGGTCGAGTGCACCATTCACCGTACGGTGCGCGAACAATAGTCGAAGTGTGAGTAAACGTGTGTTGTTTATCGTTACTAGTCCGCTGTACCCTACATAATTATGCCTTAAGCGAATTCCTGTACCGTGTGTTAAAACAATACAAATATTTTCTTGTACGTACAATAGAACAATCAACCATTTACCAATAACGATTTTGAGCTTAAGTACACCATGTGCACCAATAACAGCGTTCAAATAAAATTACAAATCAAGACATTTTTTTATTTCTCTTGATGAGCAGTTTTATTTTACAGCGGACCTTTTGGAACTTGTGGGGACGAGGTAGAACCCCGTGTTGTACGTCGGCACAACGACTTTGCCCCCCACAGCTCATTCATGGAGCATGATTCATAACCGAGAGGGTGGCTCCTATGTTGAGCACGATTCAGAAATAAGGGCGTGACTCTACAGTTGAGCACGGTTAAAAGAGGAAAGAAGAAGAGCTCTTTTGTGGAGCGCGATTCAGAACGGAGAGGGCGGCTCTATGGTTGAGCACCATTCAGAAAGATGAAGGTAGCTCTACGGTTGAGCACGAATCGGAAGAAGAGAGTGGCTCTATGGTTGAGCACCATTCAGAAAGATGAAGGTAGCTCTACGGTTGAGCACGAATCGGAAGAAGAGAGTGGCTCTATGGTTGAGCACAATTCCGATCAAAGAGTGTGGCTCCTGTGTTGAGCACGATACAGCAGCATGAACGTGTCTAGATACGGGTGCCAGGTGCATATGAAATTTCTGTCACCACAAGTAACTTCAAATCGGCAAGAGGTACGTGTGGATAATTAGTCCAGAAGTATGATTTGAGGTATTGAAAAGTGTATTCACCCAGAAGTATGTTTGTGTTGGTTGGATCAGTTCGAATGGAGGTGCAAGATGCCAGCTATTAGTATTCCATGGACACCCGAGAATCTGACTGATGTATGAAACGTTCACATGACAGAGAGAAAATTCCACAGTGCAACACAAGACACAATGAAAACCACACTGTCAACTAGCTCTACATGCAACGCAATGACAAGTAACCCTTAAATCACGAGGGTGAATTAAATATGAATGGTCATTTTACCGTGCCGTTCGAGAGCTGTTACGGTCCTCGCGTCCATGTCCTCGCCTAACACCCACTAATTCCCGCAAATTTCTCCTCTCTACCTGTAAAGCGAAGAAAAATCGTCAAGTAGCTAATTTGCATAAACCACTTTATGCAAATTCTACTTGGCAGGAAAAAATAATAAAAAAACGGCGTTGACGCCGAATAAAAACAAAACATCAACGGCGAAAACAAAAAAATATTCATTCGTCGTTAAAATATTGCACAAGACAGTAAAAAACATTCAACAACTTCCCAAGATTCCCTTACAATACGACGAAAAGTTGGTCGACCAAATATCAGACCTTTACCCGATTCGTCTATGCCAGATACAATTGTGGGTAAGCCGCAGATTAAACAACCAGTGAAGAGCAACCATCAAATGAAGATTTAAATATCGCAATGCAAAGTATCTTGGAAGAGAACGAGACGACAGCATCGGCTAATCGCCCTAAAAATAACTAATTACGAAGCAGTTACGCCTGCCTCCACGAATAATCCAACAAGCTTAACAGCGGAGCACAAAGCTCAACGCCCCCTGCAACCTGCCAGCAGCAGAGACACCAGCAGCTACAGCGACCGCTCCACGGTCAATACAAGTAAGTCGATCCACTTACCTTATTTATATTACTTTTTTATTAAAATAATATATTAAATTGTGTAAATTATCTACAACAGAGCTTAGTGAAAGTGATCGCCGCTTAACTGTTGGAAAAATCTCATCAGAAGTCGATATCATGGAAGTGTTCAATCCATCACTTTCAATAAGCTTTCGAACAGCTGTCATCTGTACGAATTGTCCTTGGGCGTCGATCATGACTTTCATTTTCGATATGTTCTCGCCCACTTTTAAATTCTCTGGCCCATGTATGCACATGATTCTGAGACAGTGTGTCATCACCAAACTGTGCCTTCAATCGAGTAAAAATGTTCGAGGGTTTAACGCCTTCATTTGTTAAACATTTTATAATAATCCAATTCGTAACAGACATACGTACCTCTTGCTCGCTCATGGCTGTACTGACTACAAAGTCGAGCGCGACCGCTAGCCAAGCCGGTTCCCCTACTCTTCATAAACCAAACAACAGCCGCGCACAAGATTATCTAGCTCGCAACTGGTTGCTAAGCAAAAAATAAATAAAATTACCGATTTGATTCACCCTCGTATATAGTCCACAAAGTTAAGTAATTGTTGTTTGTTCTTTACAACACTGATAACTAGCACTTGAGGTGAACACTGGCAAATCACATGTCAAGTATATGGTCTACAGAGTTAACCAATTGTGGATTATTCTTTAAAACACTGGTAATTAGTACTTGAGGCATGCACCGGCAAATCACACGTAAAGTATATGGTCTACAGAGTTAAGCATTGGAAGAGTGATTAACGTCCGAAACGCCGCATCCATTGAATGAGACCCGTCTATCATCCGTACCGTGAATAGCCAATGGACACCATTGGTGACTTTTCTAAAGGGATTTCTGTTGTTTAATGACAGATCAAAAAGTTATCTGAGACTCAGGAGGTGGCTAAACAAAAGCCCGAATGTGTCTGGTGAGTAGGGGAATGTGCGAAGATGTAAATATAATGTGCGTATTTAACATTGATGAGCGAACTGTCTTGTGAATCGCCAAGCATAACCCTAAACAGCCTGTCGAGGAATGTGTGATTCTTATGCGATGCCGTGCATTGTGGGTAAATAAAAGAGAAAAGGAAAACCAAAGAAGTATGAACAAATGAAGTTTGTTGTACATAAAATTTCTTTCTGAAGAGTACAAACAAAGATAAAAGGTACAAATTTGGTGAGGAATCCGCTCCTGGAACTCAGTTATGGTTCTCCATCTCTATATTCGAATGGTTCACCATAGTAAGTTCGTTTTTTTTGTTATATTGAAAGAACCACAGAGTTCCTTATGACATACAACCCTCCCCACGTTGAGTATTATGACAATGTTATAGCGTTTGAAATAATAGTGAAGAAGATCGTGTGATTCGAACTGACGCTATGACAGCTCGAATCACGAAAAAAATTTTACCTAAGCGTTACACACCAGGCTACTGACCGTGTTTAGAATTTGATTTCCAAACTCGACTATATTCCACTGGTACGAATTATTTTTATTTATCGCTTGGTATACGGTTCTGATGTATTTTACTTATTCGATTTTTCGTTCGGTGTTCTTCACTATTTTTGCTTGTGAATTGTGTGTGTATCTGTTAGAATCGCGACACCACTCCCGCCGCAGTAACTTCGTTACGATCAGATTCGTATGCGGGCGACGGACGAACGAGAGAAACGAGGAAACATCGGAGGCTGTGCTCTATGCGGAAGTCGTGACCGTGTGTGAAGTTCTGCTTTACTATGGGAAGTGTATGCTGCGTGTGTGTACAGATCACGTCGTAGTCACCAATTATAGCGTTAAGGAAGGATAGTGAAGAAGGTGAATTGAACACACGATGAAACGGTTGAAAAGCGAAGCAGTGAAGCATCAGACTACTGACCGTGTTTGGAATTTGATTTCCAAACTCGACTATATTCCACTGGTATGAATTATTTTTATTTATCGCTTGGTATACGGTTCTGATGTATTTTACTTATTCGATTTTTCGTTCGGTGTTTTTCACTATTTTTGCTTGTGAATTGTGTGTGTATCTGTTAGAATCGCTACAATGTTACATTGCAAGTTTCTCCCCGACTCACTGAATCCGTGTCACCCATCGGGGTTTACGCTCTACGTGGCGCCATTAAATGAAATGCATTCCTATGAAGCGTTCGTTCCAATGAAGCTTTCTTATTTTTTATGCGATAGAATAATAAGCGATTGGGGGGGGGGGGGGGGGGGGGGGTGTTTTGTATGTCGGGCTCCAACTTTTGATTTCTGAAGAGCTCAATGGTGTTATAAATTGCGGGCCAATCGTTGATGTGATCCTTACTTTCATTGAGTCGTGTAGGGGATTGCAATGGGAGGCTGAGCTTGATGGTAGGTGTCACGAGTTGGTTTGTCATTGGATAACATATGACTGAGCTTCTTCTTCATAGTAGTAGTCAGGTAGCCACAGTCCGTCTGGGTTAGAGCTGGGACAATCCAGGAATGATAACAAGAATCCGACACTACCAGTCGTGCCGCCCAACATCAGGACACTATCGTGTGTAAGACTATCGTGATCGACCGTATAGGATAGATTCGCCTGGTGCCAGATGTTCTCGTAGAAGTTAAGGTGTGGCAGATCTCAGCAGTTGGTCCGAGGACTTAGCGAAGAGCGGAGATTAGTTGATTGACTAGAATGGCATGGGTGCTATAACGGTTAACAAAGTAGAATATCCTCCGACTGACATAATCAACATCTTAAAATAACATAAAAATTACATAAAGTTACCCATCATTAAACCAAACATACCAATGGAACTGATTCGGTCAATCCTTTTACATCTCTAACCCCACAAGTACCAAGGAATGTCTATATATGGTCCGACTCAAGCCTCCGCCAGATAAGTAATGTCCCTAATCATATGGAGACACAACTTGAACTTGTGTTTACGACGGACGCATAGAATTCGTTAGTTGCCCTTATTCCTCATGCTCTCTCCACCATTCACAAATACCACTCCCTGCTTTTTTTCTATAACTGAGCATCTGAGCAAAATCGAATTTCGCTTCGATCATCTAGAGGGAGAAGAAGCTACTGCCACTCTCTACAAGGAAATCTACAATGCCATTTTCCTATATTTCCCTTACTCTCGACATAGGATATCGGTTTCACCGTCACCATGGTATAACCAAAAACTTCGCATTCTTCGGAACAAAAGGAATAATCTGTGCAACATTTCCTTAAGAACGCGTGTTACGTCAAAGAATCCTTGACGACACAAAAACCCATCAACCAAAATGTGTAACCTAATTACACATTTTGTCTAGACAGAAATACTATTAAGTACAAAACTCAAAAGGTATATTAACAAACTATGTTACAAAAAATTCAGAGGAACATAAAAATATGGAAGAACCCAATTATACATTTTGTCCAGACAGAAATATTATTAAGAACAAAACTCAAAAGGTAACAAATAACAAAAATTCAAAGAAACACTAAATATGGAACAACCAAATTAGAGTATAATGTATATCACAACATATGTTACCTAATTGCACATTTCATCCAGATGAACAAACTCAAAGATAATTAGCAAAAACTCGTGGAAACACGAAAATGAATATTACACTAATTGCAATATAGTATCCCCGGCGGGAAACCTCTGGAGACTAATGACCTTGCCCGGAAAAACAAATTATCATGGAAAATTTAACAAGCCTCAGGACTTGCTAAATAAGGCCAAGACCGGTTCCCGGTTGTGGTGCCGATGATGATGATGATGATCCATTGTGAGAAAGATATTATATTGCAACGTAGAGAAATAAACCTAGATATAAGATTTTAGTTTAGTTTACAAAACGGCAGACGTTTCTTAAATTCAAAAATTGAATAAAATATAATTTTTATTTAGAAGTGTTTTCCTTCATTTCACTCAAGTGGAGTTTAAGAAAACATAATTCGCGTTCCTCCTTAGACTATTCCAACTACCTCCATTCCTTTTATAAATTCGCCGATCTTTACAACTCCCACTACTACAACTATCTCACAAAAACACAAAACAACCTGATCAATGACCCAAATTCTCTTTTCCACTCTAATAATTACAAACGTAAATCTGACACCCATCCCAAATCCCTTTCCTATGACACGATTACTTCAACCAACCCCCAAACTATTGCCAATCTTTTCGCTTCGTTCTTTAAAAAGTTCTTCACGGACAACTCTTTCCAGCCTAACCCGTGTTACTTCAAAGACCTACCCGAATTCACCACGGGGCCTTTTATCTTTCAACTTATTCACCATCACCTAGTCGAAGATAAATTAAACTTAATTAAAGACGAATTCTGCCCTTGCCTTGCTGGACTTCCGGCCGTCCTTTAAAAAAAAAAGTGTTCCTCTTTTCCTTCTCTCCCGCTCATAAAGATTTTCAATCTATCGCTCATACAAGGTGTTTTCCCAAGTATTTGGAAATCCTCTTTTGTCACCCCCATACACAAAAAGGGACCAAAAAACGATATGTCGAACGATCGCCCCATTGCTTAACATTCGCACATTCCAAAACTGCGTTATGTTTCTGCTGCAAATCCATCATCTCTCCCAACCAGCACGACTTGCTGTCCGGCAGGACCAGCACCACCAATCTAGTGGAATCTAGTAGAATTCTCATCGCACACACTCCTTGCTTTGGAAAACCCCAGTGAAGTCGACGTAATCACTTCCGATATCAGCAAGCCGTTCGACAAAATCATAAGGCAGAAGAATGCCCACTTAGGAAAGAAAGGGTAAAAGACAAAGCCCTTCTAAAGTGTGCAGCGTGTCGGAATGAGAGACATCCCGCTAACTATCGAGGATGTCCTAAATCCGAGAATTAAAGTCAAAAAGTGTGACTCGGCAAAAACAAAAAACAGAGGCAATCCGAACAACAACAATGGCCGTAACGCCGCAGCGGCCGTATGCGCAAATTGTGGCCGTGGGGAGAATAGCCTAACAGGCTACAACACTGGTAGCCACAAATACTCCCAAATAGACTGAAACAGCATCACAAGCAGACGTGTTCACAATCTTGCTCAAACTGCAGAGACAGATGACACAGCTGCAAAGTCAAATAAACGAGATCTACTCGCACTTGCTCAGTCTAAATAAAAAGTCAATATAAACCCTCTAACCAAAACATCAATCAAAGCTCTTGTCGAGAATGTAAGTTCACTAATAAGAACTGAAAGAAGAGCCAATCTTTTCTACCTGTTGCAAGATGAACAACCCTGATGTACTTCTGGCGGGGGAAACAAAGTTAAACCAGAAGCATAAGATAAGGCATAAAAACTACGATATTAGAGAAGAGACTGACCTAACTCCTCTCAGGGGGGGGGGGGGGGGGGGGGGGGGGGGGGCGTCGCAATCTTTATTAGAAAAGGAATCCATCATAAAGCTATATATAGTGGAAAAGTGCGCAGGTTCCGGGTGCTGGAAGCCTGCATCGTACGCATTCCCCATCAGCAAGCAAGGAATTTGTATGCGGTTCCAATCTATGCATAACCTCTTTATAGCAGAGCTCGAGACACTCTTTCGATACTTACAAATGAACCGGGAAAAAACTGTTTTATCCTAGGTGGAGATATGAACGCCAAGCATAAAAATTCTGGAAGTTATATATCTAATGCCAGAGGAAATCAGTTGGCTGTCTGGTTAGATCAGTATCATATTGAATATAGAACTGACCTACTACCTACGGAATATCCATCGTTTCCTAGAGGTAGATCGGTCTTATATATCTTGTTTATTGACACACGACTGAGACTACCTAACACCAACAGACGAAACAAAAGCTGTTTACGGACAATTGAATACGACAGTGACCCCTGTGCATTCACGACAGTAATAAAGCTTCCGAACGATCTGGCAGATCTGGAGGAATTCGTGATCCCGCAACCCTACAACTACGGGGCACTGCGATGGCCACGGTTCACCAGATCATTAACAAGAGAACTTCGTTCGAACGACTTTAATCTGCCAATAAACAGAAACCTGACAAATGACGAAATCGACAAATACATTCAAGAAATGGACGAAACCGTATCTAGGAATGTCAGACGTTATGTCACGTGTTGTTGTTGTTGAATAACGCATTTATTGTACAATAATTTAACAAATGTTGACTTAGGACTAAAATGCTAAATCCTATTTTACAATCTTTTCTTATTCTTAAAATAATTTACTGGCTCTACACGAGCACTCTAAATTACACGATACAATTTTGTGTAGTGCCTTTCGGCGTACAATAAAATTTTTATATTACAGAGGAATATCATTGCTCCCAACCACATACCAAATAATAACAAATGTCATACTGGCAAGAATCACACCGTACGCAGAACAAATACTGGGAGAGCACCAGTGCGGATTCCGTAGGAACCGGTCAACCAACGACCATGCTCACAGTAAGGCAACTGCTGAAAAAGAAGTGGTAATACGGAGAGACGGTTCACCAACTGTTCGTTGACTTCAAAAAAGCCTACGACTCAGTCACAAGACAAAGACTTTAACCATATTGTACTTAAGCTGGGAGTCCCAAAAAATATCCCGCCCTCATTCAAATCTGCATGAACGGAAATAAAGGGCAATATAGAATAGAAAACCACCTCTCAAAACCATTTTTAAATCCGCGACGGACTAACACCGGGGGATGGCCTCTCACCATGTCTTTTTAACCTTGTGCTCGAATATGTCATCAGAAAGGTACAAGACAAGATGGTAGGATCATCCTTGAATGGGGTCACACAAGTGCTCGCATATGCGGATGACATCGCCGTTTTGGGCGATAATCTAGAAACTGTAAGTAAAAACTGTGAAATCATCATGCAAGCGGCAGAAGAGGTGGGGCTAGAAATAAATGAAGACAAAACAAAATACACGATTACGGCGAGAGCGGGTGGACCTCAGAGAACACCTATAAACGTCAGGGGGAAGATATTTGAACGATACTGACGGCCAGTAACGAAATGTCGAAGGAAATTAACAAAAGATCTACACACCGGCAATGCTAGTTGGCACGGAGTCAGTAAACTGCTGAAATCTAAACTCCAATCACGTAACATAAAGCTTCGCGCCTATAGAACCATAATCATGCCGATTGCTCTATACGGATGCGAAACATGGGCTCTCACAAAACGGGAAGAAAACAAATTCCGCGCATTCAAGAATAAAATTTTGAGGGGTATCTTTGGGGGTAAATATGACGAGGAGGCAGGACAATGGAGGAAACTCCATAACCACGAATTGGAAGAGCTATACCGCAAACCTACAATAGTGAGAGTAATCAAGTCGCGAAGATTAAGATGGGCCGGACATGTGGCAACGATAGGACGGTGTGTAGAATTCTTGACAGTAGACCAACGGGAAAGAAACCGAAGGGACGGCCGCGACGGAGATGGGAGGACAATGTTAGGTTTGACCTTGGGGAGATCGGATCAGATGGTCAAACGTGGAAGGAGAGTGCACAGGACAGGGAACGATGGCGTAGTCGAGTCGGTGAGGTCATGAATAGGCCTATAAATAATAATAATAATAATAATAATAATTTAAATAAAATTTAATTTAATGATAAAAATTTAATCATTTTAGTTGTTGGAAATGTGACACGACTGTCTTTTAAAAAGTGACCCTTTATGTTGGCAATTAAATTTCGCCTCTCTTTTATTTTCGACGGTGAAGTAGTATTTCTTTTTAAGGGGGTATTCTGGTCTAGACGCACGAATTTAACGCGATTTTTGAAGTGCTGTAAAAAAAATCAATCAATTTTTTTACTATTCATTTTTTTACAGGATGTTTATTAACATTTCAAGAATACAGTAAAAAATGACTTAGACCGCGAGAAACTTTAGTGAAACTTTAAACGCGTTTTTCTCGAAACTGTCTTTTTTAAAACAATACCCACGATTTTTCAAGTTCTACTAAACCGATTTACTTCAAATTTGGTATATGTCTTCTTTATAGGCTTTTCCATTCCATGAACTATCCTCATCCCCAAATTTCTATGTTAACTATTATATTTTTTAAAAATTCGAAAAACTAAAAAAAAGTGGTACAAAAATAATTTTTTTTTTACAAGCAGTCGCCATTTTGTAAAAAAAAAAATTTTTAGTTCCAACGATAGAGGCATTTCTGTAAATTAATAATCTTTTTTCTTTTTTTTTCAGATTGCTAGGAGGGTTGAATCGTGGGTATGGTCGCGTGACAACTTTTTGAGATCCCCCAATTCATCAGCTGCTAACTTTTTGAATTTTGAATTTTTTACTTTCAATTTTTTTTGCTGTATTCTCGAAATATTAATAAACATCCTGTAACAAAAAAATAGTAAAAATATTGATTGCTTTTTTTACAGCACTTCAAAAATTGCGTTAAATTCGTGCGTCTAGATCAGAATACCCCCTTAACTTGGATTTACAGCGCATTACAATCAGGCCACGTTTTCTATGGATGTAATTTAAACAAGCTTTAAAGTATATGCACCATAGTGCATGTTCTTTTGCAAGATTTAAGTACATTGCAACTCCTGATTGATCGCAGTCGTTTGTTTATTACTTATGATGTATGCATCACGATCCTAAGCAACTTGTATTTACACATGAGTCAATTATTGGTCAATGATGCGCGAATATCTGGCGCAAGACTAATAACCTTGCCCGGAAAAAAACAAATCATTATGGAAAATTTAATAAGCCTCACGACTTGCTAAATAAGGCCAAGGCCGGATTCCGGTTGTAGTGCCGATGATGATGATGCCGAAGATATTTTTCCGTATCTTGTTGGCATCGTTTCTTCGTGAACTTCACTTATTGTCATCATAGAAATTTTCCAACATGTGGGTATCTGAACTCTCTGATGTCACTGTATATTTAGCATTTCGCGTTTTATGCATTTTTAAAAATGTGCCCACAAATAATTTCATATATTGATTAAGTACGCACTAATCCACAGGGGAAAATTCACGTTAAGTGAATCCGATTATTGAGAGGGTGGCTCTAGTGAATAAGTATTTGAGGTTGATACTCTGTGTGTTTAACAACACTGAAAATTGACAGTAACAGTCCCACCTTCTCCGTTTTCCAAAACCAAGCAGGCCAACGACACCACTAAACAGTCACTGCAATGACCCCAAGATGCGGTAATTTTGCTTATTCATGAATCCGCCGAGCGAGGAATGAGCCTTATTGCTGGCGAATACTTTATTCGTGTAATGTATTGGTTGTGTGAGTATGTACAGCACTTTCCATAGTCAACACGCTTCAATCACTGTGTGAGTTCAGCTTTATAAAGATGAACTGGCAAATCTAAATGCTAAATATGCCGTAAGCCAACCCCAGGGTTTGAGAACACCGCGGAATCGAAACATGGGAGTCTCCAGTCACATTTTTGCGCACAACAGCGATATTATACATCGAGTGGTCCTATGATGCATTTATCTCACAATATTCCTAATAGACCCAGTGTCTTCGAATTTCTTGACTGTGTTAGAAATTGGCCTCTCAAAAGAATGATTACGCCTACCATAATCTGCTTGTAGTACGAGTTAACGCATTCCCCCGATAAGACACAATCACATGCTATCCAACAGAAGATGAGTCATAAGAAGAGACACCACACATTTTATCAATAAGTAACGATAAGAATGTTGTATAAATAGGAGGCCATAGCATAGCCTCAAGGCTGTACGTTTTACCCTGTATATTGTACACGCAAGTAGCAGAAGCATAAGAAACACAGTCAAATATAATTACCCAACTTAGTGTAAAACATTCCTAAAAATTAAGACAAAAGCGTGGACGTCGCGAGACCGAAACGCGTTTATATTTATTGAATTTCTAAGCGTTGGAAGTAATAACGTACGCAAACCGCGAAGTCATCATTTGTATACAAAATTTTAACAATTCTAACATCTTGTTCGGTGGTTAAACGACACATAATAAAATGGCAAACTTTAAACTAAACACATCACAGGTTAGAAGACATTTACAGAAATACATTATCGAACCCTTGAAATGGATAACTCATTATATAAAACAATTTTTTATATTACTGAACAAATGGATCAAGATCAATATTTAATCTTAAACTGAAGCCGGAGTGTATATCGTTTCTAATGATGCCACAAATTGTAAGTGTTAATTGATCACTTCCAGGTAAAAACGAGTTTGTAACTAGTTTCCCAAATCAATTCGCCAGTTTCTGCTTGATGTTCTACATCATAGTCCATTGAAACGCTTCAACAGCACAAAATTAATTCGGTGCGTTCACAACGAACTCCTTTCGAGGGATTCTTTGAACAAGAACCAGTTACGTCGTTTATTAAGCCTCGTCATTTTTGTATTAATTTATTATGGAGAACTTTGCTAACTGTATCTGAAGCTAAGGTAAGTTGATGAGCTCCATCACAAGTCCACATTCCTAGTTCCCTGCGCTTTGGAGTGTCAACTAAATTAACTTGCCAAGCAGCACATCACATCTTCAACCTGCTTTAGTTGATGTCTCTAGGAAAAGAACGAAACGCACGAATGTTGTGATCTGAAAGTAGAGGTTGCATACTCCAGAGATTTTGTCTCAAGGTCTTCAGGGATCAAACATGATGCAAGACGACATACCTTGCGAGTTGTGGTTTCATAAATAATGTTCTCAGACTTTCTAGATTAAATGAGGCTTATAGGGTAAACACATCAAGTGAAGCTAGTTTGTGGAGTCTTTCCAATGATGTGATGCCGCCAAGCAGAATGTACCGGATTTGCTTGGTCCCATTCCATAATTTGATACGCCTACCGAGGCCTCACTTGAGGTATCCAGCCTCTACTAACACGAGCTACTTAACCCCTTGATCGGGCTGGCGCTAGAAATGTGTAATGTAAAAATATAATCTGAAATATTAATTTCGTATTCTAAATCAGACACATAATTGAAATTCAGTTTTTTCAGCTTAAGTTTCGTATTGCCTTTCATATGCAAATATAAAAAAGCGTTTGATACGATTTCAAGAATGTCTTTTGCGTTTTCGAGGTGTCTCTTAAGACGGTTCCGCCCATAATTCCTCTATTACGCATAAAGCTGTTAGACAATCAGAAAAGTCTAATCGATTTGAAAATTATATTGATTTCGAAAATGGAAGCTGATACTGTTTAAGACACCACACGCAATCGTAATTTAGTATTATTTAAAACACATTTAGATAAATGTAAACAGTAGACGAAAGTGTTCTTGACCCGAAATGTCGCTGCCTAGGCGGATATTTATTACTATTGTATGGTCATGAAGTTAGTAAATTGTGTTATATTGCTGAGTTAAATAAAGCCATTATTAAAATAGGGGTGACTGGACTTTGTATTACAATGAAGGGAGCAATATTTCACAATGTTAATATTAGAAACATTACGTCTACGCTTTTGCAGAGCGAGGTGACAACTTTGATGATGGCAGTTTCATTCACCGAAAGCTTTTGAATTTAATTTACGATTCAAAATTCGAACAATGTGAGATAATAACATTTTGAAATCAATTGGAGGTTCAAGAAACTGCCACAATGATGTAGAACTGAACCGACTCATGGTTTTGCTGTGCCATATTCCTACCGACGACCGATTATGAATACCTTGAGATACATGACTGAATTCATACAACTGCTGCACCACGTCTGTGGAAATTACAACCAATTAGTTTACTTCAGTTTATGCTTCGGATGGAAAAGACAATAAATAAACCTTTATTTAATGCTAGGGCCAAACCTCTATTTTTGTAGGTACACAACGCAATATTACTGATTTACTCGTACTTAAATATAGATTTACTGGAAGTTAGGCAATGCCCTGTTCGCATGTGTTTCACAAGAAATTCGATGAACAGCGAATGATGTCTTACAGAAAATTAGTATGACTTGTATTAGTTCACCCATCCCTGTGTTACACTGGCAACTCTCCACACAGTTTGTTATAAGTATATTCTAATACATTATTGCGCCCACTAGGTGTAGATCTGTTGCAAACTGCTTTTTTATTGTTAATTATTGTTATAATAGCCGGTTTGTATAATAATTGTCTTCCTTTGTAACACAGAGTATTGTCCCAAAGCCGTTTCCTTTCTCTTTTAATTTTATGTATCTCCGGTTCGAGTGTCACACTTCTCCAAAAGGATTACCGAACATCGTTACAATTTAATTCAATTCAATTTTTATTTAGTAGATAATTACATTTATGGTATATTTTACAACTAGTACTTAAGAGATTTAGGATAGCAATTCCTTTACAACTATAATCTTAAATCTATATAACGACAATAGCACAATTTTAATTAATAACAAATAACGCCCTGTGAGTAGGGCGTTAGAATATACTCACAGCTAGGCCAGCTTGTCGTAAGAGGCGACTAAAGGCCGAGTGATAGCCGGGGTCCCAACGCCCTGTGCGCCCGGTGAAATACCACCCCATCAAGCTTTAGGCTCCGTGAAATGGTCGGGAGAAATCCCTGGCCATCTTTCGGAGCTTGGCTGATGGACCGGTTCGAGAAAAGGTTGGTTAGGTGGTAGTCGGTCCCAAGGTGAGATACCACCCCGTCACGCTGTACATTCCACGATATCGCCGAGAGAAATCTTCGACGGTGTTTCGAATGTATGGCTGATGGCCCGGACTGACTCGGGGATAAGTCATGATGGTGTCTTCTGATATAAAGAATTCCGGAGGTAAACTAGTCTCCCATTCGGATCTCCGAGGGGGACTATGTCAGGGGGAACATCATGCAGATATCATGATAAATAATGGAACTTTGAGAGGTTCGTCATCGCATAACCGGGCTAGCTCTCGAGGCTCGGCCCACGCTCGACTGGTGACGGCATTTTGTAACATCAGGGGCATCGGTTTCACCAATACTAATGTAAACGCCGTCCACCAATATTTGCAAACAACGAAACCTGATATCCTTGCCCTAACTGAGACCCAGGTCGATTCGTCAACTGATTCGACATATCTTCGTTGCTCAGGATACGACTTACATTCGAGATTCCGTTTTAAGGGCGGAGTCTGCGTATTCGCACGGTCCGATCTGGCTTGCCAGAGGATGGAGGCGTTGGAGCCCAATAATATGGACATCATATGGTTGAGGGTCGTACTGAGGAATTCCGTAAAATTTCTTTGTTGTCTTTACCGCTCCCCGAATGACGATCGACCGGCGACATTTTTCGAACATCTTTCATATACCGTCGACTGGATACAGATCAACCACCCAGCTTCTGAAATTATTGTCCTTGGCGATTTTAATGTGCACAATTCCGACTGGTTGTTACATTCTAACAGAATCGACGAGGCTGGGAGGCTGGCGGAGATGTTTGCTGTAAGTCACAACTTGACTCAACTCGTGGGGGAACCAACGCGAATACCGGATGCCCGAGGCGATTATGCGAACACCATGGACCTGTTTTTGACATCCGAACCGAGTATTTATACCATCGAGGTTTCTGCGCCACTGGGAAACTCAGATCACTGCTTGGTATCTGTCGCGCAAGCACTTGCATTTCAAGCGAATAACCGGCCTAGGCAGCTTCGCCATGTATGGAAGTATGGCGCTGCTAACTGGGACGATATGCGAGATTTCTTCGCATCCTTTCCATGGTCCGAGATGTGCTTCGGAAACTCCGATGTTAACGCTTGCGCGGAGTCGGTGTCAGAGATTATTCTTCTGGGGATGGAGATGTATATTCCACATTCCATCAAACGAAGTTCGTCTGATAAACCTTGGTTTAATAAAAAAGGCGAGCTGATTACAGCGGCAAAAAATAGAGCTTTTAAGCAATGGCGCTCCAATCCCACTGATGTTAACAGAACGAATCTTGTTAGAATCAGAAACGTGTTCAACCAGGCGATTGATACCGCGAAGAAGGCTCACAACGACAGGGTGATCAATAAGCTCCTTCGCTGCCCAACTGGTTCGCGCTCCTTCTGGTCAATGGCAAAGGCTGTAAGTGGTAACTTTGATTCCTCCTCTTTCCCTCCGTTGGTGACAGACAGCGGGACGTTAGTCACGAATCCAAAGGATAAAGCTAATGTGTTCGCGAATTTATTTTCCGCGAATTCAAACCTCGATCCCGGCCTTTTGCTGCCACCTGTGATCTCGCCGGTACAGTCTTCCATGCGGGATGTGCGATTTCGTCCGCGCACTATTCAACGCATTCTACGTGAACTGGATTGTAGGAAGGCAACCGGCCCGGACGGAATACCAGCAATAGTCCTTAAGAACTGTGCTCCAGAACTGTCGCCGGTTCTTGGCAGACTCTTCCGCTTATCTTATGCACGGAGGACCTTTCCTGCCTGCTGGAAAATCGCTCGAGTTCAGCCAATCCCAAAGACGGGAAAAAAGTGTCTCCCACAAAATTACCGTCCGATAGCATTACTGTCTATTTTATCTAAGGTAATGGAAAAAGTCATCAATACAGAGTTGGTTAAGTATTTGGAGTGCAACGGTCTTCTGAATGATCGTCAATACGGATTCCGTGGCAGGCGTTCCACGGGAGACCTTTTGACAATTATAACCGATATATGGACATCTGCGATTGAACGGCATGGTGAGTCAAGGGCGGTCGCATTAGATATCTCCAAGGCTTTTGACCGCGTATGGCACGGGGCATTGCTGAGCAAACTTCGTTCATATGGGCTTTCCCAACAGCTTTGCGACTGGACAAGGAGCTTCCTCGAGAATCGATCGATCCGGGTTGTTGTGGACGGCGAGTGTTCGGATCTGTATCCTGTTAATTCGGGGGTGCCCCAGGGTTCTATTTTGGCTCCAACCTAGTTCTTGCTTCACATAAATGATTTGTTGAAGACAATGGATAACAAAGTGTTCAGTTTTGCGGATGATAGTACGCTTGTTTCCTCCTTTTCGAGTGATCGGCCGATTGGTGCATCAACGTCGCACCAGCTGAGATGTAGACAGATTGACTCTCTGAACCAGTATCTAGATAAAGTCTTGCAGTGGGGAAAGGCCAATCTTGTCGACTTCAACGCAACGAAGACCCAGTATACAACATTCTCAAAGAAAATCGGATCATCGGTTCCACAGCTGATGATGAGTGGCCGGGCCCTCGAGGCTGGGGAAAGTTTGAGATTGCTCGGCGTCACGGTCTGTGGGAATGTATCATGGCATAAACACGTATCGGGTATCGCCAGATCAGCCTCAGGAAAACTGAGTTATCTTTTTAGAGCCAAGAAATACTTTACTCCGGCCCAACTTCTTCTCCTATATATATCTCAAATTAGACCCGCGCTCGAATATTGCTCTCATGTTTGGAGCTCGGCTCCTAAACATACCCTCGACCTACTTGAGAGCGTACAAAGACGAGCGATCCGCCTGATCGGGGACTCGGCGCTGACGTCGGGACTACAGTCGCTATCACATCGAAGGCGCGTGGCCGACCTCTGTCTGTTTTACAGATATTATCACGGGTGCTGTTCTTCGGAGATTCTTGGCATTGTTCCACGCAATTCGGTCTATATGCGCTCCACAAGACAATCCGACGGATCGCACCCGTTTGTGGTTCATCTCCCGACGACGCGAACATCCCTGTATCAGAACTCGTTCCGTTACAGAGCGGGGAAGCTGTGGAACTCCCTTCCCACGCGAGTGTTCCCGGAGCGTTACAACCTGCAACTGTTCAAAAAGAACTGCAACAGTTATTTGATGGCATCTCGGGGCGCCCACTCGACGCTATAGGTTCGCCTCTCCCGAGAGAAGTCTAATAATAAAAAAAAATAATAAATAAATAAATTAAGGGAAAACTACAATAAAAAACCCTTATTTGAATCTTAAGACTAATATTGCACGAGCTTCCGGTTATTTTATATAGTAATGACCTCGATATAATTTTCATAGACAGAGTACATATGTAGTGATTTAGGATAACGCAAGACGGGAAACGAGATTATTGTCAGAAAAAGAACAATTGACGAAGAAGTTTCGATTGATTTTGTCAATAAGGAACTCTACCGGCTTAACGTTGGCGTTTTCATGTAGTTCATGTGTCGAATAATGCCATGGCAAATTCAGCAACATTTTCAATATATTATTTTGACACCTTTGCAATTTTATTTTGTGTGTGCGAGCACAATTACACCATACAGGGGCCCCGTACAGGAGTATAGCTTGAAAAATGGTTTTAAATATTATAATTTTATTTTCGAGGCTAAGCTTTGACTTTCTACACACTAATGGATACATAACTCTTACGACTTTGTTTATTTTGTCAATTGTGGTAGTGATGTGTTTTTGTAAGATAAGTTTTTTATCTAGAATAATACCTAGATATCTACAGTCTTCGGACCAATCAATATCAACTGCACACATACTGAGTTTAGTGCCTTTTGGTAGGTAGCAGTGTTTCCTACATCTCGAAAACTAGACAGCTTGTGTTTTATCACCGTTTATTTTTATTTTCCATTTCCTGTAATATACTGCTAGCTTGTCAAGAGCTGCTTGCAAAGAGTTGTAGACATTAGTGAATAAGGCACCCGAAGAGAAAATGGCCGTATCATCGGCAAACATAGCTACCTGAATGTTTTCACCTAGACATGGTAAATCTGCGACAAACAATGTAAATAATATGGGACCAAGGACCGAGCCTTGGGGTACACCATGGTGGATTTGATGAGTAGAGGATATGTCGGTTCCTAAACTCACAACATATTATCTCGAACGAAGAAAGCTCTGTACAATTTTGATAAGCGGTATTGGCAGCTTAAGTTTTAGTAGCTTATAAATCAAGGCATCGTGCCATACCGTATCAAAAGCTTTTTCGATGTCTAGAAGAACTAGTCCCGTTGACTCCTTGTCGATGAATTTACCAGCTATGTGGTTTTTAATGCGCAAGACTTGGTGGATTGTGCTGTGACCAGTACGGAAACCGAACTGAAAGTTTGGTAAGATGTTATTGTCTTCCACAAAACGATCAATCCTTTCCTTAATGATTTTTTCTAAGAGCTTACTTAGACAGCTAAGTAGACTAATAGGTCTGTAGCTTTCGGGGCTGTTCTTCGGTTTGCCGGGTTTCGGGATAGGTATTACTTTTGCTGTTTTCCAACAGTCCGGAAAATAACAATTCTTAAGACAAGCGTTGAAAATGAACATTAAATAGTTACTTGCAGCAGGTGGAAGTGCTTTGATTAATTTGTTGTTAATATTATCGAGACCCGCGGCCTTTTTTGATTTCGATTTTTTTATCAATTCTTTAACTTTGCTGATATTAGTTGCGTAAGTACTTTGAGCTGGTGTTTGAGAAAGTACATGAATAGTGTTAGCAACTTCAGCTTCAGTATACGCGTCGCTTAGATGCATAGATATGGAGTGGTTCTTACTAAACGTGTTAGCAAGTAGGTTCGATTTCTCCACTGAAGAAATAAACAACTTGTCGTGAACTTTAAACGGAGGAATACTTGACCCTCTCTTTTTCATAATTTTTGATATTTTCCAGAACGGTTTGCTTGCTTTGTCAAGAGAGGAAAGGTGTTTATTCCAACACTTGTTCCTATATGTTGAGATTTCGTTTTTAATGGTATTATTTAAGACTTTAACATTAACTAGAAAACAATCGATTCTATAACGCAGCCATTTTCTTCTTTCACAGTTTCGTAGCCTAATCAGATGTAAGATATTTTCAGGAAGCGGTGCCTTATCAACTGGAGCAGTGGAACATTTAGGTATCGTAAGATCGGCCGCTCTATTGATAACAGAAACAAAATTGTTGCATAGGATATCAATGTGCTCGCTGCAGGTTATAGAATTTAGGCTGGTATCACCTAGAACCAAGTTCGTGTTTATATATGATTTATAACAATTCCAGTTGGCGGCGGAATAGTTGTGGTATAAACTGGTACAATTTGCAACTACTGTATGATTCACTGTGAGGCCGATCGGAAGGTGGTCTGAACTTAACGCATTTAGAGTTAATGGTACTGTGTAGTAATTTGGAATATTAGTGATATATAGATCAAGAGTTGAGGGGTTCTAGTTAGCACTCGCTGGGATATAGGTGGGGAGAAGTGGATAAAGTATGGAAAAACTTGGGCTGGATTCTGCAACATCTAGTAAAATGTTACCCCAGCTATTTGCCCTAAGACAATTCCACGACTGATGTCTGCAGTTTAGATCACCACCAATAATTACCTTGTTTCGAGTGTTGACTCTATACAATTTTTGCAGATCCCGCTTAAAGTAAGTAGATTTCTCAATGTTTCTATTTCCTCCAGGGAAATAGACCGAAAAAAGACTCACCTTGTCGTTGTCACTTAATGTTACATCTATACTAATTTCCTCAATTAACTTAAGGTGCAATGAAGGACGCAAGGAATGTTCTATACATTTTTTCACAACAATGGCGACACCTCCACCACTAGCAAGTACCCTGTCTAGGCGATAACATATGTAATTTTGATGTGAGAAAGAAATGTCTTGTTTGAGCCAGGTTTCTGAAACAAGTGCAATGTCAATATTAAAATTTATCAAGAAACTAAAAAATTCATGCTTTTTGTTTTTGATGCTTCTCGCATTCCAAGTTATGATGTTAAGAGAGTTTCTAACATGTTTTTTCCGAGTATATGTACTTAATATCTAATGAAGTAATGACGTTAAATTGGTCACCTTTAGTTTGACAAGCACTAAGCTTGGTTACAACTTCATTAAGAAGAGAGTTTATCTCGCTAAATGAGAACAGGTTATCATTAGTTAAAGTTTCTGACGGATTTTGCTTCGTGTGAGTCGTATCACTGTTGGAAGGTTGCTGGGTTTGATGGAGGCCTGAAGCCCAGGTGGATGAAGGAAGTGAAGGTTGACGCACAGATCGGGGTAGTGGAGGAAAATTATCAATGGATAAACGGTCGGGCACTGGCTGCTGTTTGTCACTCGGAGGCTGTAGAAAGGTTGTATTTCCTGTACCACGTCCGCGTGAGGATAATTTGCGGCGAATGTCTATGTACTGCTTTCGGCTTATGCATTCTGGATCGGTGGATTTATGTGGCCCACTACAATTTGCACACTTGATGACCTCATTCGTTTTGCAGTCGGATGTTTTATGGTTTCCCGAACATATTGCACAGAAGCTATTTATATGACAATGCATCGAGCCGTGACCGTAAAACTGGCAATTGTGACATTGTGTGACCTTACCTGGAGGATGTTTTTTAAAGTCCCAGCGAACGATGGTTTTGAACAAGGTTGAGTAGTTCCGTTTTAGTTCGTTTAATTTAACAGTACCGCGTTGAATATAGACGATGTACAAGTAGTGTTTGTACAGGGCTTTTGTTGACGGATTTAATGTGATGGTTTTAACATCTAGGCACTTTATCCCGAGTGCAATTAGTTCATTTTTCACTACATCGTTGCTAATTAAGTCTAGTCCGGATAACACTACCTTTAATGGACGATTTTCCTTACGCGAGTGGGTGAAAAACTCACATTTTAACCCTAAGAGTTCGGTTCTGATTTTATTATATATGTCCATTGTTGGGGCACATATTTTTTGCCCAAGCGAAATGTTTTTGATTAAGTATTTGTCTACTTAATGTTGCTCAAAATATCACGCACTTGAGCACTAGTTGTTTTTAATACCACAATTGGCGGAACGGTTTCTTTAGGAAGTTCTGCGCACTGTTCGTCATTGGTCAGATCCATTTCAGGAGCGTCTCCCATCAGACTTTGAAGTGGTTGGAAAAAGTTAGTGTTTGAACACATTATAGATTTTTCTAGAACTCCATTGTTCACTTTTGAAAGTTTATCGGGAGGAGTTTGGCCTCCAATAACGGGGTCGTAACGCAACCGTTTGCGCTTAATTTTATTTAACACACGTGGCCCAGGGGCCATAACTTAACGGTTATAAGACTTGTTCAAATTTTTGTATGCGGAAAACGAGGCAAAGAAAACAAGATAATGATAATTAAATTGTGAAAATTATTGTGAAAATAACGGTTGATTAAGATAAATAGCATGAGCAAAACTGTGAGACATGTTGTTTGTTTGAAAGTCAGCCAGGTACTGAACATCGTTACTCTTTCACTTTGCAACCCGTTACATTAACCCCGGTGAAGTAAGGTTACAGCATTAAATATCTAGGCTTACTTATTCAGTAGATGTCAACGTTAACGCAAAACAAAAGATCTATCAAGCCACGAACTTGACTTCCGCGTGCGCACTCTCCTGATGTAGAAACTCGACTGACTGAAGTGCGTGTGTGCACGTTGGCGGCTGTGGCTCGACTGACTATGGTGTATGTGTGCGCCTTGGCGGCTGTGACTCGACTGACTCATTACAAGCGAGGAAAAGTTCATCGCGTCTTGGCAGTAGAGTCATAGCTAAATACATCTGCGATTGAACGGCATGGTGAGTCAAGGGCGGTCGCATTAGATATCTCCAAGGCTTTTGACCGCGTCTGGCACGGGGCATTGCTGAGCAAACTTCGTTCATATGGACTTTCCCAACAGCTTTGCGACTGGACGAGGAGCTTCCTCGAAAACCGATCGATCCGGGTTGTTGTGGACGGCGAGTGTTCGGATCTGTATCCTGTTAATTCGAGGGTGCCCCAGGGTTCTATTTTAGCTCCAACCTAGTTCTCGCTTCACATAAATGATTTGTTGGAGAAAACGGATAACAAAGTGTTCAGTTTTGCGGATGATAGTACGCTTGTTTCCTCCTTTTCGAGTGATCGGCCGATTGGCTGAGATGTAGACAGATTGGCTCTCTGAACCAGGATCTAGATAAAGTCCTGCAGTGGGGAAAGGCCAATCTTGTCGACTTCAACGCAACGAAGACCCAGTATACAACATTCACAAAGAAAACTGGATCATCGGTTCCACAGCTGATGATGAGTGGCCGGGCCCTCGAGGCTGGGGAAAGTTTGAAATTGCTCGGCGTCATGGTCTGTGGGAATGTATCATGGCATAAACACGTGTCGAACATCGCCAGATTCGCCTCAGGAAAACTAAGCTATCTATTAGGATCAGAGCCAAGAAATATTTTACTCCGGCTCAACTTCTCCTGTATAAATCCCTAATTAGACCCGCACTCAAATATTGCTCTCATGTTTGGAGTTCTGTTCCTAAACATACCCTCGACCAACTTGAGAGCATTCAGAGACGAGCGATCCGCCTGATCGGGACTACAGTCGCTATCACATCGAAGGCGCGTAGCCGACCTCTGTCTGTTTTACAGATATTATCACGGGTACTGTTCTTCGGAGATTATTGGTATTGTTCCACGCAATTATGTTTATATGCGCTCCACAAGACAATCCGACTGATCGCTTTAGTTCGCGGTTCATCTCGCAACGGCGCGAACATATCTGTATCAGAACTCGTTCTGGTACAGATCGGGGAAGCTGTGGAATTCCCTCCCTGCGCAAGTCTTCCCAGAGCATTACCTCCTGCAACTGTTCAAAAAGAACTGCAACAATTATTTGGAGGCATCTCGGGACGCCCACCCGATGCTATAGATTCGCCTCTCCCGAGAGAACACTGAGTTATCTTTTTAGAGCCAAGAAATACTTTACTCCGGCCCAACTTCTTCTCCTATATAAATCTCAAATTAGACCCGCGCTCGAATATTGCTCTCATGTTTGGAGCTCGGCTCCTAAACATACCCTCGACCTACTTGAAAGCGTACAGAGACGAGCGATGCGCCTGATCGGAGACTCGGCGCTGACGTCGGGACTACAGTCACTAGCACATCGAAGGCGCCTAGGCGATCTCTGTCTGTTTTACAGATATTATCACGGGAGCTGTTCTTCGGAGATTCTTGGTATTGTTCCACGCAATTCGGTCTATATGCGCTCCACAAGACAATCCGACGGATCGCACCCGTTTGTGGTTCATCTCCCGACAGCGCGAACATCCGTGTATCAGAACTCGTTCCGTTACAGAGCGGGGAAGCTGTGGCACTCACTTCCCACGGGAGTGTTCCCGGAGCGTTACAACCTGCAACTGTTCAAAAAGAACTGCAACAGTTATTTGATGGCATCTCGGGGCGCCCACTCGACGCTATAGGTTCGCCTCTCCCGAGAGAAGTCTAATAATAAAAAAAAAAAAAAAAAAAAAAAAAAAAAAAAAAAAAAAAAAAAAAAAAAAAACTCACTGTCGCTTCCTAGGAACTTTGAAAAGGGTTGCTATGCTTGCATAGGGGATTTGGTTCCGAAGAATCGCTGTCCTCTGGCGCTATGTATACGGAGAAATAGATTGGGAAACACGACCAAGTATGGGCATGAGTTGACGGTTAGACAAGGGAAGCTGGTCCTTGATCGCTGCGATGGTTGTTTCTCGGAAATGCAACGAAAATAGTTTAAGCGGGAAGTGAGCCGGAATGATTTTCGGGGGAAATTGGAATTGCAAGGAGTGTAATTTAAATAGGAAGTTAACCGAAGTGGTTCTTGGGAAAAATTATATGCGGTTTGATGTAGTTGGGGGAGATGATTAGCATTCCGTTGTAAATTGGAATATGCATTTATTACCGCTTGGGAAATAGATTCTTGGTAAGTTTGGGGATGTATGCAATTGCAGATTTGGGGACGGATGCTGTCGCGTATTGGGATGTGATCTTTGCATGTTTCCGCATGGATTACGGATTGGGGTTATAGTGACGCGTTGTTAGCGGTCGAAATTGGTTGGGATTGTGAGTTGGTTCTCCGTGTGGTATAGAGAATCCACACATATACTCACAGCTACTATTGGTGGAAGCATTCCTGATAAGCCGAGCTGTCGGAGTAGGCTCCTTTCATCCGATTGTTTCCGGAATTTGTCCTCAAAATGTGATGTCTGTCCTATTCGGCAGTGACGCCAGCAGATTTGCTCGGTGGTGTGGAAAAAACCAACAGTTATCATGGCTGAACGGTGAAGGTAGCCACCAATCTCAGTAAATAAAATAAAATCTATTTTTTTTTTTGTCAACTCGTTTGTGTTAACTAATTACATTTTTTCCACTGCGCTCGATCGTAACTTTTGCCTCAATGAGATTTGACTGCTCTTTCTTGATCATAATCTCGGCCTCTGGAGACTAACTGATCATGAAACAAAAAAAAGGAGTGGCGAGATGCCGGCTTAAGAGAGACATGGACAAATGGTTATCTTGCGATAAGGATGTTGGGCTCGGTCTCAAGATATCTGAAAAGAAAAGAGGGGAAGTATCTAAGGATAGTGTGGACAGAGTTAGTTCAAATATTCTCTAACTACTTGGATGGAGGGATGGTGGAAAAGAAATCATATAAGACCAGTAAGCCTCGAGTGGGGTAGTAAACGCAGATCACATCTTTGGCGTCCGATAATCTGCGCTTTGGACTGATCATGAATCCAATATGCGCCGCCCTTTTTATACTCTCTATCTAAAGAGATTTGTGGTGGTTCTCTAGCCTTACGCAAAGAACCACCCACAATTCCAACCCCAACTCCGTTGGCAAATCTCCAGTTACCGTAAACATTCCCTTCACCAAGGACATTTCCTTTATTAAAATATCATCCCAAGTGTCTGTAAAGAATTCATTACCATTCATGCTTTCAATGCATATTCAAAGTTCCCTGAAAGAATTCTTTAAATTATACATGCATCATAAATTCGAAAAAACCTTATCGGCACCCCTGTCTGCCTACGTATTCTGTCACACACATGCGCAGCAGACCTTTCTGGTTTATCTGAATTCACGGCGGCCTTTTGTCCAACCGACAAAGCATATCGCAACTCGCGTCTAGCAGCCAAGAACCGAATTCTCTATTAGTGTAAATATTCACATAAGAATTCGACCCTTTCGCGCCGACATAGATGCTAGACACAATTGCCATTGTGTAAGCATCTAAATTGCTTTTAGCACCAATTTCCATAATTACGTTGCAGACTATTTACGCAGCTGCACCATGCATCCATGCCATTTATGATGTCCTTTGTTCATCTTCTCTTTTCTCAATTTCGTTTTTCCATGACCTTCGTTGCCATGGATACTCAATGGATCTATTAGCAATCTCGCTAAGATCCACCGGAGAGATCCTCTCCAACTCTCCACCACCCCACCACAAAGAGAGACTTCACGTTTCTCTCAAAGAAAAGAAAACTCACCCTTAGCTGGCAGAGTATTTCACAGTCAGTCGAAATCCAACCACCAAAAGAGTCCTTCGAGTCTTTCTTTCCTCGTAGTGTGCGCAAACCCCCGAATGTGTCCGAGAGGTTGTTTTTGCACAGTAGCAGTGAGTTATAGTTGTCCATAGTGTCTTATGTCGTGCGGCGGAGTTTTCCGTTTTAATGAGATGCCCTGTGTTCGTGATTTAACAACAGATCTCTCTGTCATAAATTAATTCAGTGGGGTATACTAAGTGGGATCATTAAAAGTCATTCCCAGTAAATTCTATCCAAGGAAAAATAAATGTAACGTAAGAACCTATAGTGCGGCACAAATGAATCAATTCGTTCCAGTTCAATTGTAAAAATTTAGAAAAACCTTTAAAACGATAAGCAGGAACCATTTCAATAAACTACATCCATGCAAAATAAAAATCGTGTGTTTTATTTTTTCTCTCTGCATGTTAACGATTTGCTGCGGACTTATGACCTTTGTGAACAGCATTCGCCGTACGCGAGTGGGGTAGTAGTGAACCAGTCCCCGTGCCGGCACACCTACTTCGTACCGCCGCAGATTTGTTAAAAAGTGTATAAAAATTCCAAGAAGCACAAACAATTGGAAGTGGGTTCCAGGAAGAATATAAGAATTTGTTTGACCAAATTCCCGCAAGCCACCTGCGAGCGCGCCGGTACGGTCTTCCGTGCGGGATCCGAGGCTTCGCTCGTGTGTGCTATTCAGCGCATTTTACGTGGATTGGACTGTAGGAAGGCAACCGGCCCGGACGGAATATCAGCAATAGTCCTTAAGAACTATGCTCCAGAACTATCGTCGGTTCTTGGCAGACTTTTTCGCTTGTCTTATACACGGGGTACCTTCCCCACCTGCTGGAAAATGGGAAAAAAATGTCTCCCACAAAATTACCGACCGATAGCATTACTGTGTATGTTATCTAAGGTAATGGAAAAATCATCAATGCCGAGTTAATTAATTATTTGGAGTGCAACGGACTTCTGAATGATCGTCAATACGGATTCCGTGGCACGCGGTCCACGGGAGACCTTTTGATCCTTATATCCGATACGGACATCTACGATTGAGGCGCATGTTGAGTCAAAAGTGGTCACTTTGGACATCCAAAAGGCTTTTGGCCGCTTCTGGCACGGAGCATTGCTGAGCAATATTCGTTCATACGGGCTTTCTCAGCAGTTCTGCGACTGGACGAAGAGCTTCCTCGAAAATCGATCGATCCGGGTTGTTGTGGACGGCGAGTCTTCGGATTTGTATCCTGTTAATTTCGGGGTACCTCAGAGTTCTATTTTGGCTCCAACCTTGTTTTTGCTTCACATAAATGATATGTTGGAGTCGACGAATAATAGGGTGTTCAATTTTGCGGATGATAGTACGCTTGTTTCCTCTTTTTCGAGTGATCGGCCGATTAGTACATCAGCGTCGCACCAGCTGAGATGTGGCCAGATCGACTCTCTGAATCGGAATTTGGATAAGGTCCTGCAGTGGGGAAAGGCCAATCTTGTCGACCCCAGTCTAACGAAGACACAATATATAACATTCACAAAGAAAAGTCGATTATCGGTTCTACAGCTGATGATAAGTCGTCAGGCCCCCGAATCTGGGGTAAGCTTCAAATTGCTCGCCGTCACGGTCTGTAGGAATGTATCGTGCCATAAACACGTGTCGAACATCGCCAGATCCGCCTCAGGAAAACTAAGCTATCTGTTCAGAGCCAAGAAATATTTTACTCCGGCTCAACTTCTTATCCTGTATAAATCCCTAATTAGACCCGCACTCAAATATTACTCTCATGTTTGGAGTTCTGTTCCTAAACATACCCTCGACCAACTTGAGAGCATTCAGAGACGAGCGATCCGCCTGATCGGAGACTCGGCGCTGACGTCGGGACTACAGTCGCTATCACATCGAAGGCGCATAGCCGATCTCTGTCTGTTTTACAGATATTATCACGGGTGCTGTTCTTTGGAGATTATTGGTATTGTTCCACGCAATTCGGTTTATATGCGCTCCACAAGACAATCCGACGGATCGCACTAGTTCGCGGTTCATCTCGCAACGGCGCGAACATATCCGTATCAGAACTCGTTCCGGTACAGATCGGCCAAGCTGTGGAATTCTCTCCCTGCGCAAGTCTTCCCAGAGCATTACAACCTACAACTGTTCAAAAAGAACTGCAACAATTATTTGGAGGCATCTCGGGACGCCCACCCGATGCTATAGATTCGCCTCTCCCGAGAGAAGTATATTTAAAAAAAAAAGAAAATGTAGTAGGTTTATGCTAATGATTACAGTAGGATGTGCAAGCCAGTATAGAATGTGCTAATAACATTCTATAGGCTCGCCTCTCCCGAGAAGTATATTTAAAAAAAAAGAAAAGGGAAATCATAAAATGCTTTTGGAAATAGCATGATTATTGGGACTTGAATCGATGTGCGACAAATGAACATTTGGTTTAATTTGTCGCGGATATGATTTAATTGGGGGTATTGATTGGGATTATGGATAATTGGTTTATGATGTAATAATGGGGGATTGGGAGAGAATGGTGATTTAGGATCACTACATCTTTAACGACGTTTTCCCTTTAGATTCGAATGATATTACGACAGTATCAGTAACTTCCTTTCGTCCATCAGAACGGTACGATTCATTAACACTTGATTTTATGCCTTTTGGTTTTCCTTATTATTTAAGAAAATTTGAGAATACAAAATATATTTTGTGTTTTGTATTTAAGTTTATGTTTAATACTTTATTTTGATTTTTTATTTTATATGTTATATTTGAAAACCCTGTGGATGTATGTTTTCTCGTGGGGTAAAGGTGCTGGGGCAGTTACTACGCAACACTCTTAATTGCCATGATGATTTTTCTTTTTAATTATCTTTTGTATAATTGTAATACAAATTTGTGTAGTATTACAATTATATTTATATTGTTGATAAATTTTCATCTTTTAAACCTACATTTAATTTACCATACACGATCTTATACCCGCACACCTCGAATGTTTAATCAATTAAAATACGATCGTCTTTGTTGATGGTTTAACATGGACTTTATACAACACATTCGATGTGGACTGGAGTTGATTTGTTACTCTTTATTTTTAAATTGGAGATTTAGTATCCTATAGAATGTAAGCAGTGAGGAGGAGGAAGCCAATAGTGTGGACACTAAATGGACATCGATCAGAGACACAGTCAAACAAACAGCCCAAAAGGTATTAAGATTTAAGAAAACAATTAAGTCCAAACCTTGGTTTGACGATGAGTGCATGGCGAAGATGAAAGAACGTAAACGCCTCAGAGTGATCCACTTAGAAAGATATGATGAAGTCAACGCAGAAAGATACGCGACGATTCGTCAAGAGACAATGAGAAGACTTGGATCGAAAAAATCCAAGAAAATTCCAGAGCAAAGAACATCATGCCGGCATAAATTCAATTAGAAGGCTACCGAGGGAGAGCCAAAATAATTCGAGACACAAACGGTGGTCTGGTCACAGAAACAAACAATATCGTGACAAGATGGAAGCAGTACTTTGAAAACAGTCATAAACAGTCACAAGGCAAAGACTCTACCATATTGTGGTTGAGCTTGGAATCCCGAAAAAATATGTCGCCCATCATTCAAATTTACATGAACAAAAACAAATGCCAAGTTAGAATAGAAAACCACCTCTCAGAACAATCTGAAATCCGGGACGAACTAAAACAGGGAGATGGTCTATCACCGTGTGTTTTTAACCTTGTCCTCGAGTATGTTATCAGAAAGGTACAAGATGACAACATGGCCGGATCATCCCTGAACGAGGTCACACAAGTACTCGCATATGCGGATGACATCGCCGTTTTGGGCGATAATCTCGAAACTATAAGTAAAAACTGTGAAATCATCATGCAAGCGGCAGAAGAGGTGGGCCTAGAAATAAATAAAGACAAAACAAAATACATGATTACGGCGAGAGCAGGTGGAACTCAGGGAACACATATAAACGTCAAAGGCAAAATATTCGAAAAAGTTAAAGAATTTAAATATCCGGGAACGGTACTGACGGCCAGTAACGAAATGTCTAAGGAAATTAACAAAAGACTGCATTCCGGCAACACTGTTTGGTGCGCAGTCAGTAAACTGCTGAAATCCGCACTGCTGTCACATAACATAAAGCTCCGTGTCTATAGAACCATCATCATGCCGATTGCTCTATATGGATGCGGAACATGGGCTCTCACAAAACGGGAAGAAAACAAGTTCCGCGTATTCGAGAATAAAGTTTTAAGTAGTATATGACGAGGAGGCAAGACAATGGAGGAAACTCCATAACCACGAATTGGAAGAGCTATACCGCAAACCTACATAGTGAGAGAAATCAGGTTGCGCAGATTAAGACGTGCCGGACATGTTGCGCGAATGGGCAACAATAGGACCGTGCGTAGAATTCTTGACGGTAGACCAACGGGAAAGAGACCGGTAGGACGGCCACGGCGGAGATGGGAGGACAATGTTAAGTCTGATCTTGAGGAGATCGGATCAGATGGTCCAGCGTGGAAGGAGAGTGCACAGGACAGGGAACGATGGCGGAGTCGAGTCGGCGAGGTCATGAACTTCCAGGTTCCTACAGGCCAATAAATAAATAAATTAATTAATTTGAACGCTAGGTTGGAACACTTATTGATATTGATAAGGTCATTAATAATTCCTGTTTGTCTTCTTACGCTGATGACACTAAGTTCTATAAGATCATCAACTCACCACTTGCTTCCGCACTGTTGCAAACAGTGCTCGACAACTTCTCGGCTTGATGTAGTAAAAATTACTTCATACTTAACATCGCCAAGTGCCAAACTATAACCTTTTTTCGTAAACGTATTCACTCCTCCTCGTGCTCATAATTCCTTCATATCCAACCGCTGACCATTGTCCAAATTATCCGTGACCTTGGGATCCTATACAACAGGCAGCTTAACTTCCTCTCACATATCGACGAGATGATGCTAAAAGCCAACTCAGTCCTCGGGTTCGTAAAATGCTGGTCGAAGGAATTCTCCAAACTCTACGTTACTCGATCCCTTTACTTTTTTATCATCCGTCCACTGCTAGGATATGCTAGTCAGGCATGGTCCCCTTATCAAAATATCCATATGCATAGAATCGAATGTTTCAACGTCGCTTCCTACGTTTAGCTCTCCGTCGTCTAGGATGGGAAAGCCATTGAATATTTCCCCCTTAGATTAACCGCCTCAAATTAATCAACCTAATAACCCCTGAGGAGCACCACCGTGCTTTCGGTTCTCTTGGAAGAGTGGGCTTCCGTTGTCGTCTTTAGTTTTAAAATTAAAAGGTTCTTTGATCTTCTCAGTTTGTTTTTATATTTAATGTTTTAACTTTACACAGACAGATCTGGAGCTTTTTGAATTACAAAACAGTGCTAATTGGAAATACTGACTCGCTTTTTTTAATCTTTGCTTTTAGGTTTAAACTTAAACATCGAAAACGCGATACGTCTTGCCTCGCGCGGCACCTAATTTCGACTCGTCTGAGTCTAGAGTCGTCCAACACCAAATCTAGACTGCTTCGATTACCGCCCGTCATTCATTTATTTCGTTTATCATTCGGAATCGGGATCACAAAAAGGGAAAGAAAGGAACATAGGTCATAAATGCACTTCGGCAGGAAACAATAGATAAAGGATCTTGCGGATCCACATTAATGATCCTAGATGTTGAAGCGCGATAAAATGAACAAGTGGTTCGTCTTATGGCGCAATTTGTTTGTATTTGAATTTGAAAGGTGTAAATGGATATCGAGTTTTGTGGAACCAAATTTGTGCAAACAAATTCTTAGAGGTTCATAAAATCGCAGACGCGCATTTTATTCTCGCTAGTATTTGTTGAAGGTGGGGCATCTGGTCCGCGCCTTTAGTTTGGGTTAGGGATTTTGGAAATCTATAATTGAACATACAATGCATATGAAGATATGCGTTGTTGTAGGGGTTCTTAAAGCTCAACTGAAGAACCCCCCATATTCGCAACCCATACTTGCACCTCAATCTCCCCGCATCAAAAACACTTCCTTTCTCAAGGATAATTAATGCCTTCAACGCATTACCTAGAAATTTCTCCCACAAGGGCATTCTCATAGGCATCTCAGCATTTGCAACCAAGTGCCGTGTAGTGTGACAACATATACATGAAATGAACACAAACAATAAACTCAAATGAATCAATTGCCCTTGTCACAATTTGCACTTCTCAAGTAACCAGCATTCGTTGTTTACAACCAAATTCAAGGTCAACTCATTTCATTGAGTAAAACGAACGAATTGCTCCAGTTACGATTTGAAGGAATCAGATGACAATCGTTTGCGAATTTGTCAATGGCAAAGTGATTCACGAATTAATTGGGTCAACTTATGTCATTGTTCTTTCTCTATGCGGTGATATGATATTAAGTAGCAAAATAAACAAAATTGTATGAGTGATGTTCTACTTAATTATTTTATAGCTTGTAAGCAGAAATTGTATGAGTGATTAAGGAAATGTGTAAACAATTGATTGATTGATTGGAAGTATAAATACCCTCATTATGGAAAATTTAACAAGCCTCAGGACTTGCTAAATAAGGCCAAGACTGGTTCCCGGTTGTAGTGCCGATAATGATGATGATGATGATAAATACCCCAACATTTTTAGAAGTAAAGTTAATCAAAAACCAAACGCGTGTTTTCATTCACCAAACTGCGGCGCTCTACGCCATAGACTTACAGCGGGCTGCGCTTAAACAGCAAAAAGTAGGGAAGTAAGATTAGAGATAAACTTTCAAGATTAAATCCTATATACTGGTCACCCACAATATATTCTTTTAAATATATTGAATAACGATCATGTCCGCTTGCATCACATGGTGATCAAACATTCATTACATGGCGACCCTGCCATCATTCATTACAGCCGAATCCTATATTAGTGTAAATATTCACACTAGAATTCGACCCTTGAGTCGCCATAGATGCCATTTACAACAGACATAGATGCTATACACAACCGTCATTGTGTAATCATCTAAATGGCATCTCAATGACTTGCATCTATTGATTCAGCTGGAAGCACTTCTCCCAAAAATGCTCCTTTGTTTGAATCTCCAAACAATCACCAACTTCGCGCTTAGACGCCGGATTCGAATTCAATAGCATAAACAAATGCAAATAAAGAATCCGTTTCTTACAACGACCAAAGATACGATATACAAATTGTATGATGTATCCCAAACCTATTAGCACCTAATGATTGGCAGCATATTTATTTAGCTGAACCCTTTGTTCTAATTTTCCCTTGTTTTAGGTTTCGTTTATCCTTTGCCGAAACGCATCGATAAACACTATGATCTACACGATCACATATACACATACATTACCAAGTCCTTCTTCCTTGTTTTTACCACGAGAGAAACACTTTCTCTCTCGAGGAAACCTGTGAGTAGGGCGTTAGAATATACTCACAGCTAGGCCAGCTTGTCGTAAGAGGCGACTAAAGGCCGAGTGGTAGCCGGGGTCCCAACGCCCTGTGCGCCCGGTGAAATACCACCCCATCAAGCTTTAGGCTCCGTGAAATGGTCGGGAGAAATCCCTGGCCATCTTTCGGAGCTTGGCTGATGGACCGGTTCGAGAAAAGGTTGGTTAGGTGGTAGTCGGTCCCAAGGTGAGATACCACCCCGTCACGCTGTACATTCCGCGATATCGCCGAGAAAAATCTTCGACGGTGTTTCGGATGTGTGGCTGATGGCCCGGACTGACACGGGGATAAGTCATGATGGTGTCTTCTGATATAAAGAATTCCGGAGGTAAACTAGTCTCCCATTCGGATCTCCGGGGGGGACTATGTCAGGGGGAACATCATGCAGATATCATGATAAATAATGGAACTTTGAGAGGTTCGTCATCGCATAACCGGGCTGGCTCTCGAGGCTCGGTGCACGCTCGACTGGTGACGGCATTTTGTAACATCAGGGGCATCGGTTTCACCAATACTAATGTAAACGCCGTCCACCAATATTTGCAAACAACGAAACCTGATATCCTTGCCCTAACTGAGACCCAGGTCGATTCGTCAACTGATTCGACATATCTTCGTTGCTCAGGATACTACTTACATTCGAGATTCCGTTTTAAGGGCGGTGTCTGCGTCTTCGCACGGTCCGATCTGGCTTGCCAGAGGATGGAGGCGTTGGAACCCAATAATATGGACATCATATGGTTGAGGGTCGTACTGAGGAATTCCGTTAAATTTCTTTGTTGTCTTTACCGCTCCCCGAATGACGATCGACCGGCGACATTTTTCGAACATCTTTCATATACCGTCGACTGGATACAGATCAACCACCCAGCTTCTGAAATTATTGTCCTTGGTAATTTTAATGTGCACAATTCCGACTGGTTGTTACATTCTAACAGAACCGACGAGGCTGGGAGGCTGGCGGAGATGTTTGCTGTAAGCCACAACTTGACTCAACTCGTGGGGGAGCCAACGCGAATACCGGATGCCCGAGGCGATTATGCGAACACCCTGGATCTGTTTTTGACATCCGAACCGAGTATTTATTCTGTAGAGGTTTCTGCGCCACTGGGAAACTCAGATCACTGCTTGGTATCTGTCGCGCAAGCACTTGCATACCAAGAGAATAACCGGCCTAGGCAGCTTCGCCATGTATGGAAGTATGGGGCCGCTACCTGGGACGATATGCGAGATTTCTTCGCATCCTTTCCATGGTCCGAGATGTGCTTCGGAAACTCCGATGTTAACGCTTGCGCGGAGTCGGTGTCAGAGATTATTCTTCTGGGGATGGAGATGTATATTCCACATTCCATCAAACGAAGTTCGTCTGATAAACCTTGGTTTGACAAAAAATGCGAGCTGATTACAGCGGCAAAAAATAGAGCTTTTAAGCAATGGCGCTCCAATCCCACCGATGTTAACAGAACGAATTTTGTTAGAATCAGAAACGTGTGCAACCAGGCGATTGATACCGCGAAGAAGGCTCACAACGACAGGGTGATCAATAAGCTCCTTCGGTGCCCAACTGGTTCGCCTTCCTTCTGGTCAATGGCAAAGGCTGTCAGCAGTAACTTTGCTTCCTCCTCTTTCCCTCCGTTGGTGACAGACAGCGGGACGTTAGTCACGAATCCAAAGGATAAAGCTAATGTGTTCGCGAATTTATTTTCCGCGAATTCAAACCTCGATCCCGGCCTTTTGCAGCCACCCGTGATCTCGCCGGTACAGTCTTCCATGCGAGATGTGAGATTTCGTCCGCGCACTATTCAGCGCATTCTACGTGAACTGGATTGTAGGAAGGCAACCGGCCCGGACGGAATACCAGCAATAGTCCTTAAGAACTGTGCTCCAGAACTATCGCCGGTTCTTGGCAGACTCTTCCGCTTATCTTATGCACAGAGGACCTTTCCTGCCTGCTGGAAAATCGCTCGAGTTCAGCCAATCCCAAAGACGGGAAAAAAGTGTCTCCCACAAAATTACCGTCCGATAGCATTACTGTCTATTTTATCTAAGGTAATGGAAAAAGTCATCAATACAGAGTTGGTTAAGTATTTGGAGTGCAACGGTCTTCTGAATGATCGTCAATACGGATTCCGTGGCAGGCGGTCCACAGGAGACCTCTTGACACTTATAACCGATATTTGGACATCTGCGATTGAACGGCATGGTGAGTCAAGGGCGGTCGCATTAGATATCTCCAAGGCTTTTGACCGCGTCTGGCACGGGGCATTGCTGAGCAAACTTCGTTCATATGGACTTTCCCAACAGATTTGCGTCTGGACGAGGAGCTTCCTCGAGAATCGATCGATCCGGGTTGTTGTGGGCGGCGAGTGTTCGGATCTGTATCCTGTTAATTCGGGGGTGCCCCAAGGTTCTATTTTGGCTCCAACCTTGTTCTTGCTTCACATAAATGATTTGTTGGAGACAACGGATAACAAAGTGTTCAGTTTTGCGGATGATAGTACGCTTGTTTCCTCCTTTTCGAGTGATCGGCCGATTGGTGCATCAACGTCGCACCAGCTGAGATGTAGACAGATTGACTCTCTGAACCAGGATTTAGATAAAGTCCTGCAGTGGGGAAAGGCTAATCTTGTCGATTTCAACGCAACGAAGACCCAGTATATTACATTCACAAAGAAAACCGGATCATCGGTTCCACAGCTGATGATGAATGGCCGGGCCCTCGAGGCTGGGGAAAGTTTGAGATTGCTCGGCGTCACGGTCTGTGGGAATGTATCATGGCATAAACACGTATCGGGTATCGCCAGATCAGCCTCAGGAAAACTGAGTTATCTTTTTAGAGCCAAGAAATATTTTACTCCGGCCCAACTTCTTCTCCTATATAAGTCTCAAATTAGACCCGCGCTCGAATATTGCTCTCATGTTTGGAGCTCGGCTCCTAAACATACCCTCGACCTACTTGAGAGCGTACAAAGACGAGCGATCCGCCTGATCGGGGACTCGGCGCTGACGTCGGGACTACAGTCGCTATCACATCGAAGGCGGGTGGCCGACCTCTGTCTGTTCTACAGATATTATCACGGGTGCTGTTCTTCGGAGATTCTTGGCATTGTTCCACGCAATTCGGTCTATATGCGCTCCACAAGACAATCCGACGGATCGCACCCGTTTGTGGTTCATCTCCCGACAGCGCGAACATCCCAGTATCAGAACTCGTTCCGTTACAGAGCGGGGAAGCTGTGGCACTCCCTTCCCACGGGAGTGTTCCCGGAGCGTTACAACCTGCAACTGTTCAAAAAGAACTGCAACAGTTATTTGATGGCATCTCGGGGCGCCCACTCGACGCTATAGGTTCGCCTCTCCCGAGAGAAGTCTAATAATAAAAAAAAAAAAAAAAAAAAAAAAAAAAAAAAAACTCACCCCAGTTGCGATCAAAGCAACGCTGAGTCGTTTTCTACCAAAGGGTGTCTCTTAATAGACAACCTCACCGACTCTAGCCTTTACCAAGTCAGCAATATCCTAAATCATCTGGGCAGACAAGTCGACCTTGTGTTCACGACAGACCCCTGTAACTCCTCGGTTATCCCTAGTCTCCACATCCTTTCAACCATTGACAACCACCACCCCCCACTTCTCTTGTCCTTATACCGTGACTACTTAGCCCACAGCACACCCACTCCCCTCCCCTACCAATACTCTTTTAATTTCCGAAAAGCCAATTTCCGGCTCATAAATGAGTACCTCAGCAACACCTTGCCCCGCTTAAATAATATTAGTGTAGAGGTCGCTACAGCCTCGCTCTACACAGTAATCTACAACGCCATATCCCCATCTGTCCCATATTCCCGAAACAGGTTATTATTCTCATCGCCCCCTTGGTATAACCGCAGACTCCACACACTTCGTAACAAGAGGAATAAGTTGTGGAATACTTTTTTGAATACGCGTTCTCCTGTGGACTATTCCAACTATCTCGGTTACTTTTACCAATTCACCGAGCTTTATAGCTCCCTTTACCACAATTACCTTGCCAAAGCCCAACTCAATCTGATCAACGACCCCAAATGTTTCTACCATTTTATCAACTATAAACGGAAATCAGATGCCTATCCCAACTCTCTTTTCTACGACTCAACTACTTCATCTGACTCTCAAACCATAGCCAATCTTTTCGCGTCCTTCGTCAAACTATCCTTCACGGGCGGCTCGTTCGAGCCGAACCCCTCCTACTTTACTGGCATATCTGAATTCTCCCTTGGCCCACTCATCCCTCTACGCATTCAACAACACCAAGTTAAAGAAAAACTTGAACAACTGAAAGGCGATTTCAGTCCCGGCCCAGACGGACTCCCTGCTATCTTCTTAAAAAAATGCTCCTCTTCTCTCTCTCTCCCGCTCGCGTCAATCTTCATCCTATCCCTTGCACAAGGTCTATTTCCCGACATTTGGAAATCCTCCTACATAACCGCCATATATAAAAAGATACCAAAAAACGTTATATCCAATTATCATCCCATCGCTAAGCTTTCGCACATTCCTAAACTGTTCGAAGGCCCTCTATACGAAGCGTTATGGTTTCGCTGCACTCCCATCTTCTCTCCTAACCAGCACGGCTTCCTCTCCGGCAGGACCACCACTACCAATCTTGTCGAATTTACATCCTACACACTCCTTGCCCTAGAGAACGGCGATGAGGTTGATGTAGTCACTACCGACTACTACCATAACCTCATCCTCTTTAAATTATCTTCCCTTGGTTTTGAACCCCTGTTGATTAAGTGGATCTCATCCTATCTTAACTCTCGAACCTGCCGTGTGCGATTTAGATCCACCCTCTCCGATCCGGCTCCTTCTAATCAATCTTAACACACTTGAGGAGCGCAGAATCCATGCTGACATCATCCTTATACATCGCTTTCTGTCAGGCTCAATCAATTGCCCAAGCTTGCTCTCCACTTTATCATTCTATACAAATCCCCGTAATGTGCGGAACCCTCGTCTGTTTTACGTGCCCGCTCATCACACTTCTTACGGCGTTAACGAGCCCATCTCGCGTATGCTACGACATGCCAACTCTTTCCCCACCTCCTTTGATTTCAACCTCTCCACTCCTGCCCTCAAACGACGTCTCAGAAGTAACCCGTTCTCACCCCACCCCACCCCAATTTAAACCTCTACTCCCAGCTCTCCAACCCCGCCCCATACCAGTACGTAGACGTGCCCCTCATTGTCATTGTCTCACAAAAGCCGTATTTGCCTCCCCCACATATACTTGCCCTTCCCTAGCCTCCTTCCCTCTCGCCAAGTCTTTTTCACCTCCTGGTTTTTCTTTTTTCTTTTTTATTCTCCTTCTCACTCTAGATTTAAGATAGTCTTTAAGGTTCTTTTTATATTAATTAATTTTAAGTTCAATTTTGAGCTTGCATTGAGCAAAAGAAATGATGGGTTCTGCCCTCACTAAACTTATAATACACAAAAAAACAATATGCCGTGTGTTTTATTTCCTGTGCTGGGTGTGGTGAGCAGTTTCTCTTCCTTCGGAGACCGGTTTTTTGTGAACAATTTTTGGTGGAACCTTTTTGTGACGATGGGAGTGGAAGTGAACCAGTGCCGTACGCCAGCACACCCTACCTACCATCCTACCCCACATTTTAATGTTTGAATTTTAAGGATGTCTGGGAATTGAATTAATGCGACAATTGACAATTGAACGTTTGATTCAAATTGTTCAACATTGGATTTAATGTTGATTTGCGGATATGGATGGAGTTATAGGAAGTAGGTGCACAATATATGGGGGAGAAATTGTAGGGCTATGCGGAGCATCACATACTGGCCGTGATTCTGTGCATTCATGGGTTCCTCTTCGGCTCGGTCGATTGGGCCTACCTCCTTAACTTAATTCCTCTGAACACAAACCATTGTGACAAAGGAAATCCTCGCTTTATCTATATCCCCCCACCCCACCCCGTACTGCTTCAACGAACTACTATTGTGGATGTTGAAAAATATCAACACTAAGTTTAACCTTATTATCCACACTCTTAAGTGCCGGCTCCTAAATCGTTCCTCTCAATCACACCTCCAATCTTAAGCGCCGTTTTCTATACTTTCCCCAATAATAAAAAATCGTTGCATTCTTATTTATACTCAAGGAAATATGTTTGCTTCTTAATTTATAAATTATTAACCAGTGGACTAATTTAGACGGCATGAAGGTTGCCATTTTAGTCGCACAATAGATCAATATTTTATTTAGTTGTTTTGGCTTTACATACTCGTAACAGTTCAAATTTTGATTTACATAGGTGAACATAAAAAAGATATTACCAAAGTAGTTAACCGAGGTTTATCTACCCTATTCGGTATTGAATGGTAATAAAACTTCGCAAAAGGCTTTTAGGGGAGCATGATCCTACATTTTGGTTTTACATTTCATTTGCCGTGCGTCATCTTCAGTCGTACGCACTCAAAAGAATGTCTCTACGTAAATGAAACTCGTTGAATAGATGGGGAATAATTACGTTCCTACAGAGCTCATCAGCTACCTACAGTTCCCGCCCTCGTCGCGTCAGCACTATAAAAATTATGGTTTGATCAAGATTTTGATCACGTTCGAGTACCCACATGCTCCTTATAGACAACAGGTTTTCTGCAAGCACGACTTACCCGATAAGAAAACAATGTGAAACGGTCTTTTTTTGGCTGCTGTTTTTTTCTGTCTTCGGTATCAACCGCCAAAATTTGGATCATTGATGAACAAGAGCAATGTGCTGCACGTAATATTAGTTTCGGCCCTCTTAGGTAACCTTTTGATGAATTCATGCGACCCATGCGATTAAACTACAAATCAACTCAAATAAAATGCAATTTTACGTATCCGAAGCTAAACACGTTCAAGAGCATGTTGTGGATTTCACTAACATCTTTGGAATGCCTGAATTGTAACACCCACCGTAATGAGGTCTAAAACCAATAAAGGTCTTCATTTACAGTCACAAAATACTTTTATTAACATTTAAAAGTATCATTGCTGGGAGAGAAAAATATACTACATTGTCGAATTCTGACAATTTCTCCGGTGTAATAATTTAATGATAATCAGATTAATAACGTGGATCCTTAAGCATATTATTTATTATTACGTAAATAACAAGATACAATAACTACGCATGTCCAAATTTTCAAACGTCATTTTCCGGTGTAACGAAAGCCAGAACTTATATAAATGAAAGCCCCGACCAGAGTAATCTGTCTACAGATGACGCCCCAATCGAAACAGAAGGCAATACTTAGAGGACTTTGGCGCATCGATAGTTATGCCATGTTATTGTGGCATATGCACAATTTCGCAAATAAGAAAACTTTAAAAAGAAAAACGCAATCAAATGTCTGAAATTGCGGGACATGTTAACAATGAAAAATACTTTGAGAAGGGAAATAAGAAACAAGAACGTACCTTATTTGCAATTTTTCATTAACAAATCCTATTGAATATGGATGTGTTCGTTGATAGTAAATATTTCGGTGAATTGAAGTGCTCCACAAAATTCAACCCAAGCGTTCACAACTGTTGTATTAGGGGTGCTGAAGGTCGTACTGTGTTCTACTCTGTTCATTCGTTCCTTTAGCGATCTTTGGTCCATCATCTACGAGGGTGGCTGAAAATTTTCCGACCTAAGAAAGATATGTGGCGGGTTTCGTGGTAGAGGGGCCAGACACAGGCACAGGTTCAAGAAATATCCCCCAACACGTTGCGAGAAAAATTGTTCACCAAGAATATCCAAGAAAAATAAAACCCACTGATTACACTGATGAATTTTATTGTTTTACTTAGAATTGTTTATTGTTCCTTTTGCACATTGAATGGTTTATAAATTAAACTGACAGAAATTGTTTATTGTTCCTTTTTGCACATTGAATTGTTTATAAATTAAACTAACAGAATATGTGTATTGTTTCTTTTTGCACAGCGAATTGTTTATTATAACTGTTTTAAATAGGCAAGTAACACTGCTATTCATCCCTCTATTTTTCTTTTATATGTTGTTATCACTTTTGGAAAAGTTTTCGCAAGAGAGAAAACTGAATTCTAAATTCTTCTTATTATCGGAAATTAAACTCGCGGCTATAACCCGACTCCACTCGTGCGCACACTCTGAGGATTGAAAATCGACTCCTGGTATGCTTGTGGGGTTTTTCAGGGCCCGAAAAACCACGCATCGCTTTGGCCCCATATCCCACTACCAATTTCTGCAAACAACTTACCCGCATGAGAGCATTCCCCACCTGAAAACATAAACCCACGGCAAAGATTACTACCTTGCCGCGGCAACAAAAACTTTCATCCGAACATGGCTGAGAATCATTTTTCCTAAAACATATTCGTGTCCCCTGATCGGCACCCATGACCATTCCCAACCATTAGGAAAACTTCCACAGTCCCCTTATCGACATTCATGTCAATCATGCTCTCAGAAATCTTCCTGTGTTTGCTTTTCCCAAGCAATCACTGATCACCCGATCACGTCGGGCAAATCGATGCCTATACAGCTGCAACCAATTATCTCGAATCGGCTGCATAGGCAATCCTAATGCATTTGCATTTGCCTGTACTAATTAAGCCGCATCTTAGCGCTTGCCATTTAGATCCCATTTCGGTATATACAATATACTCTCTATGGTAAGATAGAAACGTTTCCGATCTATGTTTAACCAGCTGCAGGTTTTTCTTTCTTTCCTTTCTTCAACGTGCATTCATGCCTATTGGGATTGTTTCTGTTATCGGTCGCCAACCGTCCGCGGTCCTAGGAAACATCATGCCAATCAACTAAACGTTGATTTATGGTGTCTCAGATGCGCTAGCGGATCTTCGGTGTATTTTCACACCCGATGGGTCCGTCGCCGGCGAGCGTTACACAAATTAATTGTGTACACAGCTGCGGACCCATCCAATGACGGCGAACTCAAACAACCCGCATTCCCGTCGTAGATCATGGGAAATAGCGTTTCTGTTGACATTAGATCGCAGAGACCTTTTTCCTTCAGCTAATGATCATTATGATGGGAGGCGATAATAACGCCCGCATCCATCTATGTTCGTCCGTTGCTGATCTTATGTAGCGCATACACATACATGGAAAATTCACCCCATGTTATTCAACCCAACCACGATTGACTGCCTCGAGTTGATCGTGTAGCTCCTCCCCCTTTTGAGGCTATTCGTGACCAGTCCATTCGTATGTCGACGAATGGAAGATTAGTCAGATTTCACCCCTGGTCGGGAATATCACGGTGTCATGAGTTCCTTTTTGTTACCATCTCAAGAGACAACAAGTGTCCGAAGCCAATCTTAATTCGTCAGCTTAGTGTGCGAAATAGGTCGAGCATTCAGTATCGTGTCAGTGCGTAAATAGTTTAGTATCGCGTGAAGATTTATTTGACAATAATTATCCTTGCTGTAAATATCGCGTTAAGAAGACTTAACCTCGGAGGTGTCGTTATTCCAATTGGAACAAATGCATCCGATCCGAAGGATTTGAGCAATCTCTAACTCCGGGTTGCCTAGTGTTGTGTGGTATTCAATGCGTGCAGATATGATCAATAATTTTAATTCCCATTTTATTCTTCACGCGGATTGTAAGAACGGAAAGACAATTTATTAGAACAGTGGCAAATATTTGTAAACCAGTGCCAAACTAGTGTTACAACTATAGCGTTTAAAATAATAGTGAAGAAGATCGTGTGCTTCGAACTGACGCTATGACAGCTCGAATCACGAAAAATTTTTTACCTAAGCGTTACACACCAGGCTACTGACCGTGTTTTGAATTTGATTTCCAAACTCGAGTATATTCCACTGGTGTGAATTATTTTTATTTTATCGCTTGGTATACGGTTCTGATGTATTTTTCTTATTCGATTTTTTCGTTCGGTGTTCTTCACTATTTTTGCTTGTGAATTTGTGTGTGTCTGTTAGAATCGCTACACCACTCCCGCCGCAGTAACTTCGTTACGATCAGATTCGTATGCGGACGACGGACGAACGAGAGTAACGAGGAAACATCGGAGGCTGTGCTCTATGCGGAAGTCGTGACCGTGTGTGAAGTTCTGCTTTACTATGGGAAGTGTATGCTGCGTATGTGTACAGATCACGTCGTAGTCACCAATTATAGATCACGAAAAAAATTTTACCTAAGCGTTACACACCAGGCTACCGACCGTGTTTTGAATTTGATTTCCAAACTCGACTATATTCCACTGGTGTGAATTATTTTTATTTTATCGCTTGGTATACGGTTCTGATGTATTTTTCTTATTCGATTTTTTCGTTCGTGTTCTTCACTATTTTTGCTTGTGAATTTGTGTGTGTCTGTTAGAATCGCTACACAACCATAATATAAGAAAAATAACTGAGAATTTATAATAATTAAAAAGGAAATATTCAACCAAAAAAACAACGAAGTGTATCTTTTTATGTACTTCTTGGATATTTGTCGAACAGTTGCTGCAGCGGAACATCCTACGAGTGATACGTGAAAAGTGCTGGGGAATAAGTGAACCCGTGTCGCGACGACACCTACTATACCCCACATGCTCACACGCTACGAGGGTTGAAAGAAAAACTCCGGTGATATGCGTTCGCACTGGTGGTTGAATTGCGACTCCTCGAGGGTTGAATTCCAACTTTGATTCAACCCTCAGTTCGGGGTGAGTTTGGTGGTGTGGTGAAAAGGAAATGAAATTTTCCTTTCGTCCAGTGATCAATGAGAGAAGATCTCTGCTCATAGATCCTAGCGAGGATGTGGTTATCTACGTGGGGATCACTTTGTTTGCTCGTACCGCGAGCTAATGGGCAGACGAACCGTAGAAAGGAATTCAAATAAAGGGAAAATGGACCAAGGGCATCACGCGATGAGAGTGCAGCTGAGTAAACAAGCTGTATCTCATTAGGGAAGCATTGGATGCTAATGGATGATTTAAATCTTCCACAATGGGAATTGTGTATAGAATCTATGTCGGCGGGAGGAATCGAATTCTTTGTTTGCTTGTTGTGTATGCTAAAGAATTCGATTTTTGGCGGCTAAACGCGAGTAGCGACGATGGCTTGTCGGTTGGATTAGGGATCGTGGGTCGGGTATATTGCAGCTGAATAAACAAGCTGCCGACGTTGCTTTTGTCGTGGTGCAAAAGATTGGCTAGATACGTGCATGCAGGAAAATTGCTGCGCGCATGTGGGACAGGAATTGCCGGCGAAGAGAATCGATAAGATCCTTTATGGTTCACGTTGGATGTGAACCGAAATGCATTTTGCGGAAACTCGATGTTGCTTGATGCATGGAAAAGATGACCTTGGGGAGGAATATTTGCAGGTTTGGGGATGGGGAGTTATACTGAAATTATGGGTGGTTCTTCAGGTAAGGTTAAAAGAACCCCCACGGATAGAAGACATTTTTTCTTAACATTTATTTTTATTTTTCCACATAGCCTCCGTATCTGATCAATCGTTGATTTGCCTGGGATGATGTCACACTGATATTGACCAATGATGGCTTTAGCGTATGGGGCTATCCGATCTTGTAGGATAGTGGAGAGCATCTTATAAGCGGTACTCAGCAATGTTATACCCCTATAGTTCGTGCACAGTGTGATATCTCCCGTCTTATGTATGGGGCAAATTATACCACGACGCCAATCTTCCGACATCTCCTCTTGCTCCCATACGTGCACCACGATCTCATGAATTGCGTAATGTAACGCTGCCCCCCTTGTTTGATCAGCTCAACTGGTATGCCATCAGCTCCGGGGGCTCTATTTGATTTAAGCTATCTTATGGGTTTCAATGTTTCTATAATGCTTTGTGGCGGCAGCATTTGGTGTTGATCTTGCATTGGTGGAGCCTCTAATTCTTTTGTGAGCTGACCATTTAGCAATTCATTGAAGTGCACTTCCCATCACTCCAGAATGCCTTCAGGATCGGTGATCAGATTACCCTCTTTATCCTTGCAGTAAGTGCGGCGTGGTGTGTACCGTGCCATACTACGGAATAATTGGTAGAACTTCCGCGCCTGCTGCGGACCTCGCTCTCTACTTTTCTCGATTTCACAGACAACGTTTTTCTCCCAGACACTTTTCTTTTGTCTGTGAAGTTTTTTTTTCAGACCTTCTGAGCTCTTTGTGTTTCTCCTCGCGCACCCGGTCCTATGAGACTGCTGCATTGCCCGGTATGCAGCATTCTTACGTTCAGTCGCTAGTTTGCACTCATCATCAAACCAGTCGTTCCGATCTCTACGACTACTGCCTAAGATGGAGTTGGCAGTACTAATGACAGTATTCTTAAGGCGTGTCTATTTCTCTTCTACGCCCGGCATTCTGGCCCCAGGGCTTACTCTCTCTCCGTCGGGCTCTTCGAGGGCCAGTCTTAGCGCATGACCAAAGTTGTTACTGGTATTCTCATTGCGTAAGGCAGCCGTGTTGATTCGAATCTGATCCCCGGATGCAACACGTCTCCGTAAGGCAATCCGCGTTCGAAAAACGGTACCATCAAGATACTGATCCGAGTCGACGTTTGCACCTCGGTGCGTTCGTACCGTCATCAGGCTCGAGAAGTGGTGGCGATCTTTTAACACGTGGTCAATTTGGTTGTGAGTGGCTCCATCGGGTGATACACAGGTGGCTTTTTGCATATCCCTACACGGAAACCTGGTTCTCGCAACGACCAAGTTTTTTTATGCTGCCAGTTCGATGACTCGTAGTCCATTGTCATTAGTGTTCTGATGTAAGCTATGGGAACCTGTTTAGTGTCCGAAAATCGACTCCCGAACTATTTTCGCATTCAAATCACCAAGAACGATTTTCACATCGTATCTTGAGCAGGCATTGAGGACCCGTTCGACGTTCTCGTAGTATTCTTCTTTTTCGTCGTCAGGGGGCTCCTCTGTAGGTCCGTGACCGTTTATGAGGCTTATGTTCTTAAACTTGCCTCGCAGGCGAAGAGTGCATAGCCTTTCGTTTATTGCATTTGTTGACGTCCGGCGCCGTGCTTCCTCGGTTGAGGGAAGAGCGTGGACCTTTTATTTTTAATCTTAATTAAAACGCAGGAATTATTTAATTTATCTTCTCTCAGAATTTTTCTATTTATTCTTTTCTTCTATTTTCTCTATTGTTTCTGAACTAATAACTTCTTCTCTATTGTAATAACTTCTATCTTTTTCTTTTTCTGAACTCCTGACTTCTGACTTGTTTCTCTGACTTCCAAATCTCAACTGATTTTTTTCCTTTCGATTTTCTCTGTGACTTTTAATTTGGACGAAAATCAAAGTTACTATGTTTTGAATGAATAAAAAGGTGCAGGTTATTAAATGTGCTGTAACTGGCAATATTGTAAATGTTTATGAATGGTATGTATTAAGTGAGAATGTAATATATGTTAAGTGAAGTTTTTAAGGATGTGTAAGGAGATTCAGTGTTAAATTTAATAAAGGGTAGTATTCTGGAATACAACACATTAAAGCCGATGATGGCAGGATTCAGTTTTTGGCTGACTAGAAAGCCTACCCGGAGCACATGGTGTTTTGCATGACAGCTGTAAAAAAATGTCATACTCGTTACTTTGAATAACATCACTCCCCGTCCATCTTATTTCTTTTAATGCTGTTATGTCAGCCTTATATTCGGACAAGGCATCGGCTAGCTGCTGTGCAGCTCGAGCTGTGTATAGTGAGCGGACGTTTCATGAGAAAATTCTTAAATCGTGTAGCCATTTTCGTTTCCGTGGTCGTCGTGGTATATCCGGTCCATATCCAAGGCTTGTTAAATTTGCCATAATAATTCGTTTTTACGGGCATGGTTATTAGGCTTGCGCCAACCTTTCTCAGGATGTCGCTGCATGCATTGGTTCACTACTTGGCGGGTGCCAAAGTAGCTATCCAGGGGTGTTACGTGGAGACTGCATGTCAACTTGGATTGAACAGGGACAAGGATCGGTTGAAAGCAATCAGAGACTTTGCGATGTATGTTCGCTCCCATCCCCCATATATATATATAGATATATATATACCCACCCCCCATATATATATATATATATACCAACCAGTATGCGGTATTGCACGTTGCAACCAGTAATGATGGGGATTCTAGGAGTGGCGAGCGGCCGACTTTAGTGAGACAACGACAGAAGAGTCCTTCATCTTGTCTCTGGCTTCTGGTCATCTGGCGATAACCAGAATCACCCACATCCGTGAGGATGTTGGGCTCGGTCTCAAGATGCCTGAAAAAGAAAAAGGAGAATGTATCTAAGGATAGTGTGGACAGAGTTAGTTCAAATATTCTGTAACTACTTGGATGGAGGGATGGTGGAAAAGAAATCATATAAGACCGGTAGATCTTGAGTGCGGTAGTAAACGCAGATCACATCTTCGGCGTCTGATAATCTACGCTTTGAACTGATCATGAATCCAATATGCGGCGCCCTTTTTATGCTCTATATCTAAAGAGATTTGTTAAAAAGTGTATAAAAATATGGAGTGGGCCCAGGAGTCCTCTATTATAGAGGGGAATGGTGTTGGGTGCTTTCTTCAGTTTTGTACTGAAGAAGAAATTGTGGTGGTCGGATCCGAAGAGATCGAAAGAGAGAAGGGTCCAGAAACCAAGACTTCCGTACAAGTAGGTTCTCGCTGTTCTGAATGATTTCGAGGTACTTGAATACTAATAGAGCAAGTATCCGGCGATAGGGATAATGGAAGCACCTTCGTATAAGTCACCGTCAGGCCGTCTGGAGTGGTTGGTGCATCTTTTGAGGAGTTTCCTTTCGAAAACTCGAAGTCTTTCCATTTGGGCCGAAGATATGCAGCCCCATATGGGGAAGGCGTACGATATTCCAGATCGGATTAGCTGTTTATAGCAGAGAAGTTAAACATGGAGCAAGAAACAGGCAGATAAGAAGCAGGTGAATAAGAACAGGTAGAAAACAAAGAAAAGAAGATAGGAACAAAAAAAGTGGAATATAAAAGATAAACCCAATGAAACCTAAATGAAAACCTATTTTCAGCACAAACCTGAAATATAAAAAGTTGCTAAGTAAATTAGAATAGAAATATTTGAGAAAGGGGGAAGAAAAATTAGTAGCAATTTTATAGTTTTTAAAACATTAAATGCAATCTTGGAAGTTTGAATGAAAAGAAGACAAAATTAAATCAAATCGAGATTTCGAATAAGGTGAAATGAAAAGTGAAGTCGTTTAAATCAGAATTATAATAAATAAGATACTTTGAATTTAGATTATAATAAATAAAATAAAACAAAATACTCCCTGTGTACGAAGAGGATCAATCCTGTCTTTTTTGTGGTGACTGATGACGACTTTCTTCTTACACAACGCACTGGTGTTTCCTTTAAAAATCACTTAGATCTCCGTATTATTTATTTTCACATGCAACAACGTTTCAAACAACACACTGATGACTGATGCTGATGCGATGAGGATTCTCTGTGTGATAACATGTTTTATATTTAATAACAACCCGCTCTCTACACTCGAGGTGTTAGCTTGTGTCACAACCGCTGTAAACTAGCTTTATTACTTTCAAAATTTTATTCTTAACCTTTAAATATAAAACAATGCAATCTGTTGATCTCTTCATAAATCCTGGTGTGCAGCGTTTGACTGCTTGACTTGTACTGGTACCAAAAAAAAAAAAAAAAAATTGTGGCGAGAAGGCCGAATTTAGCGAGACAGGACATATGTGTCCTTCATCTTGTCTCTGACTTCTGGTCATCTTGCGATAACCAGAATCACCCACATCCGTGAGGATGTTGGGCTCGGTCTCGCAGCATCTGAAAAGAGAAGAAAAAAGGGGGGGTATCCAAGGATAGTGTGGACAGTGTTAGTCCAAGTGTTCTCTAACTACTTTTATAGCGGGATGGTGGGAAAGAAATCATACAAGACCGGTAGGTCTTGGGTGCGGTAGTAAACGCAGATCACGTCTTTGGCGTCTGATAATCTGCTCTTTGGTCGGTGTGTATGTTTGTATTTGTGCCGTCTTGTACTGTGCGTTCGTCTGTTTGGTTTGTTAATAGTAGACCCTATGGGATGGGTCCAGGAATTCTCTATTATAGAGGGGAATGTTGTTGGGAAGGGTGCTTTCTTCAGTTTTGTACTGAAGAAGAAATTGTGGGGGTTTGATCCGAAGAGATCGAGAGAGAGAAGGTTCAAGAACGCAAGAGTCCCGTACAAGTAGGTTCTCGCTGTTCTGAATGTTTTCGAGGTACTTATATGCTAGATGAAGCAAGTACTCGTCGATAGGGGTAATGGAGGCGCCTTCGTATAGGTGAGAGTTGGGGTAATGACGACCGTCAGGCCTTCTAGAATGATTGGTGCATCTTCTGAGGAGTTTCCTTTCGAAAACCCGAAGTCTTTCCATTTGAGCCGAAGATATGCAGGATCATATGGGAAAGGTGTACGATATTCCAGATCGAATTAGCTGCTTATAGCAGAGAAGCTTAACTTTGGTGTCAACTTTGTTCCCCCACTTCAAGATGTTGTGCAGTTGCTTAGACCGACCGAGGCCCCTTTGGAGAATGTGGGTCACATGTTTGATGAAATTCATTTTTGGGATATAAGTGACCCCGAGATATTTCATCTTGTCCTGTGGTCTAATCGTAGTATCTCCCATTTTTATTCGAATATTCTGTGAATATCGAGAAGTAGGTTGGGAATGTTTACTACTCAGAATTATGGCTACTGCTTTGGATGGATTAAGTCGTATTTTCCATCGACTATAATACTGATACAGTTCGTCCAAGTGACGGTTGAGTCGATTTGTTGCGAGGTTAGGGCCTTTGGTTGACGTGTACACCAGGACGTCATCCGCATAGCATATTTGGTTTACTCTCCCGTCCACAGGGGGGGGAATATCGGAGGTGTAAATATTGAATAAGATGGGGCCTAGAATGGAGCCCTGTGGTACGCCTGCAGCGGCGTGAAAAGTTCGGGAAAGCTTTCCATTCATTCTAACTTGGAAGGTTCTGTTGCGAACGAACTGGTAGATGATGCTACATAGCGTTCTACTGAGGCCAGTATTCAGTAGTTTAAAAGCGAGACCTTCGATCCAAGTCGTATCAAAAGCTTTTTCAATGTCTAGGCTTACCGCAACCGTGGGTTCCTTATTAAAGAGCCGCACGCAGACGTGGTTTTGAAATAAATTGAGAGCCATAGTGGTGCTGTGCGCTCTTCGAAATCCGAATTGGAAATCAGGTATTAGGTGCCTGGCACTGACAAAGTTATTTAGCTTCTCGTATATGAATTTTTCATATATTATGCTGATGCAAGTGAGAAGCGAGATAGGGCGAAAGCTTGAGGGGAAAGTACCCCATGTTGTAAGCATGGTTAAACAGAATGGAGAGCTTTATAAAGAACGAGTGGTATGAGTGGTATGACATGTTGTCGATGCCAGGTGACTTCTTAGGGTGTCGAGATTTAACCAGACTCTGTAGGGTATTTGGTGTGATGAAACCGTGACCATTATCACGTGTGTCATCGAAGTATGCACTGTTAGTTGGGTTAAAGACAACAATTGGCTCGTTGAAGTCGTCCAACTTACTGTGGACCTCTGAACTAACGATTGCATTAGTTTCCGGGTCGCCATCTTGGAGAGTGAGTTTGTGATTGTTTTCGAAGGTCTCTCCGATGATATTTGCTTTATTGGTATCGTTATTGACAACAACACCATTGTGCATAATTGGCCCAGTGATGCGGGAAGCGCCACATATCTTTTTAACATTTTTATAAACGTTCTGGTCCATCTGAATACCCTTCAGCTTGTCTTCCAATTGTCGGGTACGATTGTTTTGGATTCTCTGTTTTATCAGTGTACCAATATTGTGAATAATGGATCGCAATAATGGCTCCCTTTGCGTAAAGCGGTGACGATATCTCATTCTGCAGAGCTTTTTACGCTCCCGGATGAGACGAAGAGTGATGTCGTCATGGGGAATCTGATAGGTCTTTTCAAGTTTATACTTCGGGACATGAGTCTCCGAAGTTTCAACTAGAATCTCGTGAAGTCGTTTTGCAACGTTGTTTATCTCAACCGTCGTTGGGTTCCTGTTAGTGGGAAGAGAGAAGTGGTGGAGTTTATCGTTCAATGTAATATTGAAGTTGTCCCAATCTGTCCGCCCATAATCAGGTATGTATCTGATATGAGCCCGGGATGCTCGATAGCCGCGAATGAATGTGGTCACAGCATTGTGGTCAGATACACCCGCTGAAACTTGAGGAGGAGTGATTTGTGGAAGCAAGTCTTTGGATACAATAAATATGTCCAGAATTGAGTTACCTCGAGTACCAACCGTAGGTGCGACTATTTCGCAGTTGAGGGCATACATGTTTGCGGTGTACCATTGGTACAGTTTTGTGCCATTTGGACAAGAGACAGAGTTGTTCCAGTGGGGATGTCTGGAGTTAAAATCGCCGCCTATGATGAAGGGTGTATGCCCCGAGGTCCTTATTAGTTTGCCGATATCTTCGGGATTAATGGGCCATTATTGGTTTTATGCGAGTGGTATACGGAGTATATATTCACTCTACCATTACTAGCCAGATGCAGTTCAACTCCAGATACCTCTATGGACTCTAGGTGTGGGAGGTCAATAGCTTCATGGCGAAGTCCGCTTTTAACCAGTATACAAGTTCCACCTCCGTTGATGGTGGGACCGCCAGTGAGGGTTCGATCTCTTCGAATCATGGAGAAGTTTGGGAATACGGGACGGTGACATGGATGCAACCTAGTTTTGGTTACAAGTACCACGTCCGCCCGGCTTTCCTTTATGAAGTCAGAAACTATCATACGCTTGGAATGCGAAACAAGGGAGTTGACATTTAAGAGGATAACTTTAATTTTGGAATTCATTGTGGAGGTTATGTCTTGCATATGCAGTGAAAAGGAGGGCCTCCCTCTCTGCCTCGGTTGATAGTTTCTCATATCGGGGTCGGATATCCTCAATTAAGCGGGAGAAACTAAGTAGTTTCTCGAGCATTGAAGATTGCCCCCTCGGAGGCTTTTGCACCACCGCTAGAATTTGAGGCGTCGTGTTGGCCTTTACCGGGGCTCGCTTAGGGACTTGAATATGTTTTTGAGGGGGAGGAGTTGAAAGGGTTTTTGTATTCCTTGCCTGCTGACCCCTAAGCATGTCGGCAAATGTGAATCCATTTTGGATGAGGTTTTGTGTGGCCTGTTTTCCAAAGTCTGACTTGGCTGTTTGCTTAGCTCGAGTCTCCTTGGATCTTTGTTTAATTTCCTTATATTTAGGACAATTTCTATAACTGGCCGGATGCCCTTTGTTGCCGCAGTTGCAGCAAGTTGGCAGTGTTATTTCATCCTGCACATTTGTTGTGGGATCGTATTTCGCTAGCGGTAGTTCGCACTTGCCAATATCGTGGGATTTTCCGCAACGAACGCAACGGCGACTCATGTTGCAGTTTCGGGAGACATGCCCGAAACGTTGGCAACGTCTGCATTGAGGTATTTCTCTGTTATGAAATACCTCGAAGACAACTTGCTGATGCAAAGTTGGAAGCGACTTTGTCCGTATTATGGAATCTATGTCGGTTCCTGGCGCAAGGAGAAGCTGCCATATGTTCAGCTTGGTGTATCTTTGCGGTCTGATGTTCACAAACCGCGTACCGTTACCAACTCTACAACTACCGCTTATATTCGCTTTTTTGTCTCCTTTCCCTCGTTCGCATGTTGTCACAGGAACAAGGAGCCAGAGTATAAAATGTGCGATGCTCAGTCTGCCAGTCGGCAGTCGTGTGCTGCTAGTCGGCCGTCGTGTGTTGCTCCGTCTCCAACAACCGCTTAGCTCAGTTTCGATTACGGCGAACTGTGACACAAGGAATAATGGAACGAATTCAAGAGAATTGATCGTAATCAGCAAAAAAGCCTTGGAGAGAAGAGGATTGATATAACGTGGGTGGAGAACAAAGAAGATTACGAGCGAGCGATAATCAAAACAACAAGATCGAACAAAGGAACAAAAGAGTAAAAAAAAAGTTTCGGTTTAAGAGATGGTTCTCATCCCGGCACCCAAAAAAAAAAGATCATTTTTTCGAATTTATTTTCTCACAGAGGGAAAGAAATGAAGTCGATCCATTAAATAGTTTTCGAATAATCTTGATCATAAGCGAAGAAAACACGATTTTACAGCAAAGGCGTTTAAAGAGAAGGAATTAAAGAAAATGCTATACGAGGATGGATTGAAAAGTTTCCGGCCTGGCCTACAGATGACACCAGCATGTCTTATTACTATGTCAGCTTCTATAGTACTATGTCTTATTAGCTTGTATAATTTTCAGGTAGATTGCTCTGTTAGTATACATTTGCGAGCCTACTGAACAAGACGACTCGAAGTGAAAAATAAACGATCTCAATTTTTTTTACGCTAACGCGCGCACAAAGGGAGATTTTGAAGTACCCTTAAAGGTCAGAGCAGAGTGCGAGCGGATGGAGAGGAAATGGATGAGGAAAGGAGGTATCGATGTACATTGATCTTAAATGTCTGGACATTACAACGACGAGGAGGTACATGATCAGGTAGAGCATTCCACACTCGTGTGGTTCGGCTAAAGAATGACTCTCTATGTTTATTTGCGCCTGAAGTCCACTTTTAACGTGAACTGATCCGCATTCACAGATTGACGGGTATCGCGAGAAAATGTCTGAAGGGGCGGAACACATTCCGCAAGTTCAGTTGAGCAACGACCGTGGTAATACCTATAGAAAAGAGATAGGCATGATACGTTGCGCCTGTGTTCTAACGACGGAATTGATCGACTTACGGTTGAGTCCCCAATAAGTTTCAATGGTCGTTTTTGCATCCTGTCGAGCGCGTGTAGTGCAGTTTTGGATGTGCCTGATCAAATATGGGAGTTGAACTCCATTTTTGGACGAATATACGCCTTGTAAATAGTGGCCAGGTTGGATGGAGTGAAGTATCGTTTGCTTCTCTTAAGGAACCCCATACATTTGGCTGCACTTTTCGCAGCTTCAAATATTGTTTATTTCAATTAAGAGTCGAATTAATTCGAGTGCCGAGGATTGATAGGTCCTTGGCTTCGTCGATGCAAGTTCCGTTCATAGACAGTATATTTACTTTGGGGCTCGCCTTTGACGACAAGAGATAGCACTGAGTTTTTTCGGCATTGAATTCTACTCGGTTAGATAATCCCCACTGATATATCTTGTTGAGGTCTGAATTCAATGTATCAAGCATAAATTGCTGGTTGGTAGTGACGTTCGAAGAGTTTGGACGGGAGTGTTCATATGAGTATGAGAAACTCAATGTGCTATCATCAGCAAACGAGTGAATTGGGTTGTGAGTAATTGACAAGAGATCATTTATAAAGATGAGGAAGAGAGTGGGCGAGAGTACCGAACCCTGGGGAACACCTGTGGGGAAGAAGTAGGTGTGCCGGCACGGACCCTGTTTCACTCTTATCCCCATCATAGTTCCGCCGAAAATTGTTCACAGGAAATTGTCACGATTTGTACGACTCACTTATCAACACACCAAATAATCCTTACTGATGCACGCAGTCGTCCTACTGCTTGATACTAATTTAACCCAGAAGAAAAATAAATGAAACACTGATTTTGTGGCTGGTGAACACCGCTTTCTTTATTTTAATGTATTTTATTTTATGTAGGTTGTTCAGATTAATTTACAATTTGTAAGGAGCAGCTTGATGAGGAAATTATTATTTGTAGCAGATACATAAACTGAAGTTACATTTAAGAACAGTTGATAAATTAAGATGATTTTTTTGTATGCAGTTGTGAAGTGATTCGTTGCGAATTGTTCATTTAATTTTATTTTTTCATATCTGACACTCCACTGACACCGAATACACTTTTGGTTGTTAATTGTTCGTTTTTACGTTAGACCGTACTTTTAAAGTTAATAAGGATTGAAAATTCGCGGAACTGTAGAACACGCACGACTGGTATCGGAAAATGACTCGGGTATAGACTTAGTGTATACGCACCGTACCGTGCGCACGGTAAGGTGGATGGTGCATGCAACCGACTCGTTTGATGCGTGGACTTCAATGAGGGATGAAAATTGTCTTTTTTGACTCCAGCCACACGGTCAACTAATCTTGATCGCACTCTCTTCTGCATTCTCTCATTTCCCCGCCCATCGAGGTGAATAAACTTTTGTGAATCTATTCAACAGTCAATGGACATTGGGAGAATGTGGAAACCAAAAAGGAGAGCGTGATGATATCGGGGTTGGTTTTGCTTTCTCATGCAACGAAAGCCAAACCAACTGGTGGCCGCATGACCCAGTTTGGTATTTGATTGTTCTCAGAGTGCAATGCACTCCGAGAAGGGGAAATGGGGTGGAATGGCAAGTATATTTTTCGTGCTATTCACCTGACTACTGAGTTTATTGATCCCCAGCGAATAGTGGTGACTGGGGAGGTCGAAAGACGCCGCGTTGGCTTGGGATAATATCAGCGTGGGAACAAAACTAAAAGATGTTGCTATTACCCATGCGGTTTCGCTAAATAGTAACAGCGTCGCTTGCCTAGAATTGCTGTTGCTAACCAAACATGAGATTTTTGATTTCCGGTGGAAATCTCATGTGGTTTATGAAATAATATTGCCGTATGGCAAGAAAGGGCTGAATTCGGGTATGCATTATCTGCATAGAAGAATTAATTCAGGTTATGCGTCCTTTTGGACCTTTTACAGGTGAAATAGACCGTTAAATGGGTTGGGGTTGACGTGGTGCACTGTTAGCGGCGAAATTCGGTTGTAATTGTGGGTTCGTTCTCGGCGTAATATAGAGAACCCACACACACCTGCATCAATTTGAATGGAGACAGATTTGACACCATCAAAGACCACTTGGATTGAATGGCCAGAAAGATAGTCTCTTATCCATTAGATCAGGGAATTGTCCACTCCATATGAATGCAATTTTGACAAAAGGGCTGGATGCGAAACTCTGTCGAAGGCATTTGAAATATCCAATGCGGCTACCTTGCTTTCACCGAGGTAGTGGATGGAATGACTCCACTTTTCGGTAAGGTACGCCATCAGATCTCCTGTGGACTTGTTGCTACGAAAGACGTATTTGCGGTCATTGAGGAGGTCATTTGATTCCAGATATATCGGAAGTTGATGGTTGATAAGTGATTCCATTACCTTGGAGAGAATAGACATTAGTGCTATGGGTCGATAAGAAGAAAGGGATTTGTCACCCTTTTTGAGAATTGGCTGAATGTTCGCTGATTTCCATCTATTTGGGAAACGGCCAGTAGAATAAGACAAATGGAAGAGTTTCCGCAGGGGTTTAGCGAGTGAAGAGGAACATCTCTTCAAGAGAATTGGGAGAATGCCATCCGGACCAGCGGATTTGTGTGCGTTTAGCTCTTTGAGTGCGCAGGCAACAGTAGACCTTCGGAAGCGAATCTGGCTCATGGTGTGCTGCTTATGCTCAAGTTGAGGTGGAACTGATGTGGTATCAGGCAGCGTTGAGTTGGCTGCAAAATGTGTAGTAGATTCGTTTTCTCTATTGCAGTGGTGACTGGTTTGTCGTCGACTATAAGCAATGGAATGGATGAAGAGACTTAGTTTTGAATGTTTTTCATGAATGCCCAGAAGTTTCTACTACCTGTGGGAGAGTGTAGTATTTTTTGTCTCACTATCTGGTCATGCAAGAGCTTGACGCGTTGAATATACGCATTGCAGTCATTTCTAGCTCTCTTAAATCTTTTCCGGTTTTCCTCAGTATTGTTTGATTTATACAACCGGAAGCACAACTCTTTAGCCTTAATGGCTTCTCTGCACCCAGAATCGAACCGCATATTTCTCTTAGGTTTGATACTCTTTACTCTGTGTGGTATAAAGATCCGCATGCCAAGTAGAATCGTGTCTATTAATGAGTCCGCTATAGAGTTGTGGCGGTTCTACGAACCACACAACCCACAATAGGTTGAGATATCGTCGTTCCACCAAGGAACATACTCACCTATATCCATTACACGTGCCCACAGACACGTTTCCCAAAAGTCCTTTCGTCCGCCTGAAACAAAAGGTAACATCCCAAATACCCAACATTGAATTCAATAGTAAAAACCAATCGAACTAAACGTTCAAAATTTCCTAATAATGAATTCAACGCATACACTCAATTTAATTCAATGCAATTCCCCCATTTACTCAATCCATCCATTAAACGAATTTTTCTGAAAACAAACAGAATAACCCATATCTCCTCATGCCTCGCAAGCGCACGTGCGCAAAGAAAGGCCTAGCGATTCGCCCGGCGACCAACAATTCTTGCAATCATAAACATCGTAACGCCTATGTTTATGACTGGGAAATGCGATCTACAAACCAAATCCCACGGTTCCTTTGTTACCGATCTGAAGCACACAAAAACTCTTGTTGTCGTAAGCCAGATGGGTAACACAAACGTAGCCCATGAAAGGATCGAGAAATGAGTGGCGGTACGCTCGATCCTTCGAACAAAAAAAAAAACAGATAAGGAAATGGGAATGCTGATCATGATGGGAAATTTCTTTTACAGATAAGAGGATTAGAATGAAAATTATGATGGAAAATTTCCTTTACAGATGAGGGGAAGATAATTGGAAAGGGAAATAGTAAGTTGACAAGAATGTCTACTTCGAGAACAGTCGATTTAGGGATTCAAAAGGAGGAGGTGACGTATGAAGACAACCATCGAAGGTCGCGCGAGCGTTGAAAAAGTAAAGTGTAACCAGAGGAATCGATAGAACAGAGTAAAATCTTCGCGTCGTATTATCCAGTATATACATAACCCGGGAGTGCAAGAACATTTCGTGAAGCGTGTGCAAGTTCTTTGTTTCTTTTATATACAGAACCTAAACATTAGTATTGTAATCGTGTCACAGACACTCCGTTTTGACAACCAGGAATAATTCGTGCAGTAAAACAAAAGCAAAGTTACAATAAAAACAGATTTATACAGAAAAACATTTTTGTGTCTCAATTCTTTTGTTGTGTTCGCTCCGTGGTGTTTTCTTCTAGTGGACAGTGTTCGGCGAAACACTCTCGTGACTTCCGACCTAAAGACACGAAAACTAAAAAAATCGCCAGAGAGTTGTTGCGTCTCCAAAACCCCGTGCTTCCTCTATCGAGGGAAGAGCGTGGAGGTTATAATAAATTCGTTTATTAATTATTTAATGTTCTTTATTTTGGTATTTATTTATTTAAACAACTTAAACAATCCTTAGTATATAATACAACTTCCAAACTTTACAATCAAAACTCTTTCTCAAATCTCACAACTCACTTTCTCAAACTTGACTTTTCTCAAACTCCAACTAACTCAAAACTCAAAACTCTTCTAACTCAAAACTGACTTTCTCAAACTCTTCAATTTCTCCAACTCTATTTCTCAAACTGACTTTACAATAAAATTTTCCCTGTTCTTATATAACTCTGAGTTCTAATCTACTGTAAATTATAATTTGAACAAAATCAATTTTATCAAAGTATTACTTACTCTACTGTGACTTTTAATTTTGAACAAACTTTGAACGAAAATCAAAGAGCCATGTTTCAAATGAAAAAAGGGGCATGTTATGAAATGTACTGAAACTGATCTGATATAGATAATTGTGGATGTTTATTTATCATATGTATTAAATGAGAATGTTAGATATGTTAGGAGAATGTTTTAAGGATGTGTTAGATAAATAATGAGATTCAGTATTAAACTTAATAGTTATAAGGACAGTAGTATTCTGGAATACTACAGAGTCAATATCGTTATTGAGGAAAAATAACGACCAATTTAACTTCCCAAAAAAGTCGTTCAGACCTTCCCAGTTGGCTTTCTCGTAGAACCATACTGTTCTTTTGGGAGCTTTCTCATCAACGTTACTGTTGGTTAGAGAAAATTTAGCTGACACGACACAGTGATCTGAAGTGCCCAAGAGCGAATAAACTTCAATTGTGTATTTGTTTGGGTGGGAGGTGAGAAACAGGTCCAGCGTGTTGGCGAAATGACCATATATATCTGGTACCCGTGTTGACTGATTGACAAGTTGAGTTAAACTATTTGAATCAGCAAAAAGCGGGACATATTGACCTTCAGGTGTTGTGTGTCCGGAGTGACGAAACCACTGAGAGTTATGCACATTAAAATCACCCACAATAATGATTTCAGTGTGTGGATACAGCGTCAAGATCATATCGATAGAATCAGACAGAGCATCAAATTCGTTAAAGGATGCGTTCTATCCAAGTTTGGGATTCGGTAAAGAAAGCAGTAATGTATGATATGCTTACGAAGGTGAAGTTTTAGCCAAGAGAAATTAAATTCTGGGTTGGAGCAGAGCCCATATTGTGGCAGAAGCTGATAAGCAATTTCATTGCGTATGTATGTGGCTATACCATGATGTGGAAAGAACAGTGGCACTAAGTTATATCCAGGTAGATTAAAATCGGAAATATCTGTATTAGTAATTACCTGGATTTCGCTAAGTGCAAGGATAGATGGTTTCTGGTTAGAAACGTGGGCAGATACAGAAGAGAAATTGCATCTCAAGCCGCGAATGTTATACAAATCAACGCGAAATTCCCGCTCCATTGAAATTGCCCTACACAGAAAACCAATACCGCCCCAGGAAAGGATGCAAGTCGGAGCCAGCAATAGTTAAGCGAAAGCAGCCACTACAGGAGTTATGCCCTTGTAGTACGTGCCCCACTAGATCCGTGCCGAAATCCAGGTCACATCCCTTCCATGATGAACATTATGCCACACAGACACAAAAAACTCTCCAAAGATTATAAATCAATCGAAGGTATCGATGCCTGAGGGACGCAAACAAAGGTGCGAAAAAAAGAAAAACAGACACAAGGGATGGAAAGGAAAGAGGGTTTTCTCGCACTGCACATCACTTGCGTGTATCTCGCACTTTTTACAGCACTAAGACGCGTGTGTGGAGACCCGTTTATTTGCATAGATCGCACAGAAAACTTTGCACTGCACTCGGACGCGTGTGTGAAGATCTGTTTGTTTGTTTAGGATCATAGACTTCGCGCCCGAACCGATAGTGCAATTGGGTTTCTTATGTGAATTTAAGTTTCCCAAAACGGATTGCACAATTGATCCGATGGTACAGATCACGAGGCAGAAGCGCTCGTGCTGTCTCGCTGGCGGTTTTAAATCGACTGATAAGATAATTAAGCTAGAATTTAAGAATTTTTTGTCTAGTCTGTAATTTAGAATCTAAGAAAAAAACGGAAAAAAATGTTGAAAAATTAGCCTGGATAAGGCACCCACACGGAAACTGTCGGGGCAAAGCGGGTACTGAAAATAGCTAAACGGTTTTGGACATGACAGTTCAACCCTCTGTCCACAATGCGTAGAGCGAGAAGAAGATGCTGAACATGTAATTTTACATGCAGCCGCCTCGTCCAATGGAGGAGCAACCTGCCAATGCCAAGACACCTCACAGACTATGTGATGCGGTCAGAGGAGTGCTGGATCTAATAACGTGCAGAATAAGCTTCGCGAACTCTAAAGAGCAAGACGAGAAGTCGCAGAAAGCAATAGGCGACGAGCTTAAAGATCTAATCAATGCCGTGAAGGAAAACCCAGTCAGTTATACGGGGAGAGTAGGGTTTGCAGGGGTGTGTTTTAGTACGTAGGCACAGTACTACATCAATTACAGCTTTGTATAGAATAATATTGCTATCACTTCGCCGACCGATTTCACCGTCTCGTATTCTTCGGAGCGCGTTAACCTTCAAAAAGCCATTGTTTCAATTGTTTCCTTGTCTCTCCTTATCTGTAGTGTAATAGTGTATCCATGCCTCGCCCACGATTATGTATCAACGCAGAAACTCGTCACAACGATACACACTGACCGAGTGCGGACGTGTTTTAAATTCGCCGATCGAGATAAATGTAAAAGTTACTTTTATGAGTCGCGAGTGAAATTTTAAATAATAAGACTATTTATAAATAAATCAATTCTAGTGACAAGAACACTCAAAACAAAGTTATTATACATAAATATAAACAAATAAAAGAGAACGAAGCCACGTGGTTTGACAGTCAAAACAAACACCGTTTAATACTAATCAACTGTGAGAGTGTATGTGAGCACATGTTTAGCGAAAAAAAAATTGAAGTAAGAGAAAAACAAAACAAAAACAATAAATATAAATAAAAAAGAAACAAAAGGAACTAAAATATACAGTGAAATAACAAAGTGAAGCCAACCTAAGAACTGGTTTCAAACAAAGACTGGCCTGCTATCTTGGATGCAACAAGCTCGGTGTATGGGCCCTCAGCATGCAGAATGGCAGACAAAAAACAAAATATTAAAAAATTAAAACCGAAGTCCGCGTTAATAAAACGCCCGGCGAGCTCTCCACTAACACGAGCTGCAACAAAAATAAACAAGCCAAACGAGGCAATAGCAGACGCGCACAAAATGAAAGAGGACAATCTATTCCCCGCGGTTCCATATAATGACGGCCATCTCACCAATAACATGTTTGCATGTTTAGCGACTACCGACACTGAGGACGAAGAAGATGAAATCAGCGATCTTGAAATAAGGCTAGCCCGAGCAAGGACGCAATTAGCAGAGAAGCGTCGCAGGAAAAAGGAATTTGCTGAAAAGGAGCAGCTAATAACGAAACAACAGCAGAATCAGCAACAATGTGCACAACAGAAGCCAAGCCAACAAAAAGAATGTCCACCACAACAGATGACGCAACAACAACCACAACAAGAGCAACAGGCAGCAAAAAGGAAAACGAAGATGCCACCCATCAACATTACAGATATGGACTGTAACGAACTGGTAAGTCTATGTAAGCTTTCTATTGGGGAAGATTTTTCAATTAAAAGACTAACAGGGAACAGGTTGGCCATACAGACAAATTCGGTTAAGGATTTCGAAAAAATGAAAAATGTGCTAAAACGGGCCACCGCGGAATTTTACACCTACACCCCGAAAGAAATAAAGAATATAACGGTTCTACTAAAAGGCGTTGACCCTGAAACAGAACCAGAAGTTCTATTACAAACGCTGCGAGAGCTTAACTGTAATGATATTGAGTTTATCGCAGTAAAACCTTCCAATACAGCTAGGGCGAGACGGGAGAATAGAAAATTACCATTCTTCCTGGTGCAGCTGGGCCCAGGGAGCAAAATTGGTGGACTTAGGAAAATCACTATCCTGAACCATCAAATTGTCACATGGGACAAATTGAAAAAAAGCAGAGATATAATCCAATGTCTACGCTGCCAAAGGTTCGGGCACTCAGCAGCAAACTGCGAAATGCAGTATCGATGCGTAAGATGCGGACAGGACCACAGCGCAGAACAATGCACGTTAGGTAAAGAAAGGGTAGACGACAGATCTCTTCTAAAGTGTGCAGTTTGTAAGAGTGAGGGACACCCCGCTAATTATCGAGGCTGTCCTAAGTTCCGCGAACTACAGGAAAAAAAGTTTTCACAGCAACGAAAATCAGAACGCCCGATAGTTCAAGGCCGACCAGCACTAAATGTAACACCCCAGTTCTCGTATGCTCAAGTAACAGCTGGCAGGAGAAACACGCCACAACCCACGACACGGGTACCGCCGCAACATACTGTACCTCCAGAAACAGTAACACTAGCAGATGTGCTCACAACCTTGCTCGCTATTCAGACGCAGATGACACAAATGCAAAAACAAATAAAAGAACAGGACACTAGACTAGACTGGGTCTATTCGCAGTTGTCTAGCCAGCCGTCAATATAAACCCCCCAACAGAAAGCACAATTAAGGCTTTAGTCGTGAATGTAAATTCACTTATCAGAATCGAGAGAAGAGCCGCTCTCTTTAAACTGTTGCAAGACGAAAGTCCTGACGTGCTTCTGGCTAGCGAAACTAAGCTGAATCAGAAGCATAAACTATGTCACACAAACTACGACATTATACGAAGAGACCGACCCAACTCCACACAAGGAGGAGGGGTGGCAATCTTTATTAAAAAACAACTTCAACATAAAGTAATATATAGTGGTGAGATTCGCAGATTTCAGTTGCTTGAAGCGTGCATTATCCGCATACCCCTCCGACAAGGTAGGGGGATGTATGTGATATCTGCCTACGCACCAGAAGCACATCAACAAAATCAATTTATAGTGGAGCTAGAGACTCTTTTCCAATGCTTACAACTTTACTCGGAAGGGAACTATTACATCGTGGGTGGCGATTTGAATGCTAAACACCCAAACTGGGGAAATAGCATATCCAACACGAGAGGGAATCAAGTAGCTAGTTGGCTAGATCAACATCACATTGAATATAAAGTTGACCTGCTAGCTACAGAATATCCTTCTTTCCCCAGAGGGGGCTCGTTCCTCGACATTATACTTATTGACACACGCCTTAAACATACACATACTAACAGACAAAATATAAACTGCCTACGCACAATTGAGTATGACAGCGACCATTGTGCATTATCGATGGTGATAAAAACACCAAGCGAAGTTGTGGAACTCGGTGAATGTATGATACCGCAACCCTATAACTATTGGGGTATGCGATGGACGCGTTTCACGAGAACCTTAACAAGAGAAATTCGCTTAAAAGACATTAACCCTCCTACCAACAGAAACATACCCAACGATGACATAGACAAATACATACAAAAAATGGACGAAACCATAAAACAAACTATGGACAAAACAATACCAAAAACCACACCTACAGACAACATGAACATGTACCGAAACGCCACAATCAACGCACTCCACAGAAAAAAAAGTAGACTTCTGTCGCAACTAAAACTACGGTACAGACGATTTATTGATAGGCACGACCAGGAGATAATATCACTGAAGTCCAGATTAAAAAATCTCCAACAGCTGATAAAAGCCAACTATAGGCTATCAGCAAATTTGTATTGGAACAACAAAGTTCGGGCGGTAAAATCCAACAACCCTAGTATGTTTCCGCAAATTAATAAAATATTTAGACGGAGTAATGAAAACGAGATTCAGTGTCTCCAAATACCACGAACTGACGAAAACCAACGAATGCTGGCAAATATAGGCATAGACACAAACAACGCCATCCTAAATGACGAAGTTTTTGTGTTTGAAGATCCCTTGGAAAAAGTGAATGTTGTAGGGGCCGTCTTTCAAGAACTGTACAAGGCAAATGAAGTAATTCGTCGCAACCATGGCTTGGAAGATAGAGTTTTACTGAATTATGATCATCTTCGAAATGATATTTCACAGTGGCGATCAGAAAACCATGGTTTTAACGAATTCAGTAATGAAAATACGGCAAACGCCGAGATTACTGTCGAAAGCGCCAACAGTCTTTTGATCACTAGTGAAGACATCCATGGCGTCTTTGCATCATTAAGAAACAAAAAATCAGTTGGAATCGATGGAGTACCCAATATCGTACTAAAACATCTTCCTCCAATCGCAATGGACATATATGCAGTATTGTTTAACAACGCTCTGAACAACGCACACTATCCAGTACGTTGGAAAACGGCCATCATCCAACCGTTACCAAAAAAAGGGAAAGATAGAACAAACCCAAAAAACCTGCGATCGATCAGTTTGTTACCGAGTATCAGTAAAGTATTCGAAAAGGTTCTAAACAAGGCTCTACTTAAATGGGTTGAGGACAATAATATTATTCCAAATAACCAGTTTGGTTTTAAAGCTGGTCATGAAACCACACATGCCGCAGCTAAACTGGTTTCAGACATTCAGTGGAATAAAAATCTGAAACAGTGTACAGGTGCCTGTTTGATTGACTTGGAGAGGGCCTTCGACACCGTTTGGTTAGAGGGGTTATATTACAAGCTAATGAGACTAGGCATTCATAGACCACTACTGTATATACTATACGACATGTTGAATGAAAGGAAATTCATCGTCAAAAGTGGCAATGTGACCTCTAACATTACTTACAATATAGAAAACGGTCTGCAACAGGGAGCGGTGTTATCTCCGATCCTTTTTAATATTTACACTAGCGACCTGGTAAGGTCTCTTCATCAGGCTATTGCGTATGCAGACGATCTGATAATATATAGAACAGCACCAAAAATTGAAATCATTAACGGATTATTACAAGGGGATTTCAATGATGTTCAGCGATACTGCAACAACTGGAAACTCAAAATCAATATCCAGAAGTGTGAAACCATCCTCTTTAGAACACCACTGGCTCAAGCTACCAGAGACACCAGGATAAACTGGCGAAAGCTAGCTATTATGGGACCACACCAACAAACACTGGAAACCAAAACCGTAGTCAAATACTTAGGCATCTGGCTGGATCAGTATCTATATTTTAACAAACATGTGGAAGCTGCCCTAGCCAGGGCAAAGAAAGCTTACGCTATGACAAGAAGACTGTTTCATAGTAGTCAACTTGACAGCAGAGTTAAAGTTATATGCTACATGGCTCTCATCAGACCGATGATCATATATGGATGCCCAGTGTGGTTTAATGTGGGACCTAGCTTAATGGAAAAGATTCGGATTTTTGAGAGGCAATGCCTCAGGACGTGCCTTAAGTTACATCGGACTCCTGAATCCGATCACAAAAAATATTATCCCAATGAAGCGTTGTACAGTGGGGCCAATATAAACAGAGTGGATAACTTTATGATCAAGCTGATCCGAGGGCATATTGCGAGATCAATGAGCTCACAGAACGATTTGATTTTTGGTGCATATTACCCAAACAATATGTATTATGAGGTGGTACGTCGCAATGGCTTTATTCCACCAGAAGCATTCCTTAGTCTTGACATGAACGGCCTCATACAAAATGAATCCGCTATACCGTTGATTTATCACGTGCGTCGGTCGGGTATAGATAAACGAATATGTTTTAATCGGGAGGTTGCGCACACTAATGAAGAGAGCCTGCAGTTCAGTACGGCAGTAGCACAGAAAGACCGAAAAGACGCGAATAAGCAACACCAGAGATTTTGGTGGCTGAGTGGCACATAAAACCCTGTTTCCTTATAAAACTAAAGAAATAATAATAATAATAATTTAAAAAAAAAAAAAAAAACCCGACAAACAACGGAAAGCTTACATAGATTTAGCATTTCGAAAATTTAGTTTTGATGTTAGGTTTAGAATAGAGTTAAGTTAAAAAAAAAAAAAAAAAAAAAAAAAAAAAAAAAAAAAAAAAAAAAAAAAATCTATAGATAGTTAGTATTTAAGTTAGATATAAGGTAAAAACAATAACAAGAACAAAGTTTTTTCTTTTCTTCATTTTCTTTGTATCCAATTAAGTTCCCTAAAAATTCATGTAAACAAAATAAACCATAATGTCGAAAGACAAATTTTCATGCTTTAAGCGTATGCATGTAACTTAGAGAGTCCGCAAGGGACCAGTAAGTTAAGAAATAAGATAACATAAGCTAGAGTTTAATCATTTTTGTCTAGCAAGTAAGTAAATTATAATAATAAGAAGAAATAAAAAATGATATCTATAAAAAAAAAAAAAAAAAAACGCAGAAACTCGTCAGTATTCCGGTGGAAAAACACCAAAACAACCTTCGAGCCCACCACAGGATTGCGTGTTTTCTTCGCCTTCCCGAGTATCGAGGAACTAGTAAGAAGAAGGAGTTTGAGAGCAGGAGAGGTGAGGTTGAAATCAAAGTAACATTCGCGATATGAGTTTGTTAGAACCATAAGAAGTGTAATGTGTGTGGGCGGTAAAGCATCAAAAAGATATTGCATAATCAATTAGCCGTAAAAACGATTTGTTCGCTTTGGATCCCACATAATTTGACATACCATCGCAAAAAGCAAGCAAACGTTGAAAAATGCAATCACGTAATTCCAGTGTCTTCCATATAACATTTTTTTTTTTTTTTTTTTTTTATTAGACTTCTCTCGGGAGAGGCGAACCTATAGCACCGAGTGGACGCCTCGAGATGCCATCAAACAACTGTTGCAGTTCTTTTTGAACAGTTGCAGGTTGTAACGCTCCGGGAACACTCGCGTGGGAAGGGAGTTCCACAGCTTCCCCGCTCTGTAACGGAACGAGTTCTGATGCAGGGATGTTCGCCCCATTGGGAGATGAACCACAAACAGGTGCGATCCGTCGGATTGTCTTGTGGAGCGCATATAAACCGAATTGCGTGGAACAATACCAAGAATCTCCGAAGAACAGCACCCGTGATAATATCTGTAAAACAGACTGAGGTCGGCTACGCGCCTTCAATGTGATAGCGACGGTAGTCCCGACGTCAGCGCCGAGTCCCCGATCAGGGGAATCGCTCGTCTCTGTATGCTCTCAAGTTGGTCGAGGGTATGTTTAGGAGCCGAGCTCCAAACATGAGAGCAATATTCGAGCGCGGGTCTAATTTGGGATTTATATAGGAGAAGAAGTTGGGCCGGAGTAAAATATTTCTTGGCTCTAAAAAGATAACTCAGTTTTCCTGAGGCTGACCTGGCGATACTCGACACGTGTTTATGCCATGATACATTCCCACAGACCGTGACGCCGAGCAATTTCAAACTTTCCCCAGCCTCGAGGGCCCGGTCATTCATCATCAGCTGTGGAACCGATGATCCACTTTTCTTTGAGAATGTTGTATATTGTGTCTTCGTTGCATTGAAGTCGACAAGATTGGCCCTTCCCCACTGCAGGACTTTATCCAGATCCCGATTCAGAAAGTCAATCTGTCTACATCTCATCCGGTGTGACGTTGATGCACCAATCGGCCGATCACTCGAAAAGGAGGAAACAAGCGTACTATCATCCGCAAAACTGAACACTTTGTTATCAATGTGTATGCGTGTGAAAGCAGATGTTCTCTGCATGCTGCTTCACAAATAAAACAATTAAATTAACGGTCGAAACAAATAATGGAAAAAAGAAAAGTAATGCTAAAAGTAATTTCAAAGAGGAGGCCCAAAGCCCAGCCAAACCTCTTTGCCAAACGGCATAAAGCTAACCCAACCAACAAAGAAAAAACTCGCAGAGACGGAATGACCACTACTGACAAGCCACATTATTCCGGAGAAGGGAATAAATTTAAAGAACTGGCAACTGAAGACCACAAAACCAGCAATACTGAAATGAGTGACAAAGATGCCGAACGTGCTGAATTTATTGCGGAGCTATACAAAAAGAAAGAGGAGCTCTCCAAAAAGAAGAACGATTTGGATCGACAAATCAAAGAAGCCTTATCGGAAAACAATATTCAACAGCAAGAGGAGAAACAACGACAGCAGCAGAAGCAACAGCAACAGCAGCAGCAACAACTGCTGGAAAAACAACAAACAGCAGCCAGTAAGAAGGAGAAAGTGCCTCCCATCATAGTCAGTTTTATGGAAGCTAAGGACCTAATTAAATTGGGTAAGTTAACATGTAGAAATTTTAAAACGAAGAATTTAAATAATAATAAAATAAGTTTTTTATGTGATAGTTTAGATGATTATCATAAAATTAAATCTGCTCTAAGGGAAGCAAGTAGTGAGTACTTCACGTACACACCTAAATCGGAGAAAACTATCTCCATGTTACTTAAAGGAGTTGATCCTTCTTTTTCATCGGAAGAACTCCTCTCAGAACTACAAACTGTCGAAAATGACAGTTTAAAATTCATTGATGTGAAGCCATTCTCCACTTCTCTCTCCCGAAGTCGCAACCGCAAGTTGCCGTTCTTCATTGTCTCCTTAAGTCCCAACAGCAAAGTCGATGCACTTAGGAATATTAAAGTTATTTTCCACCAAACAATAATTTGGGAAAAAATACGGAAGGCTGACCGTGTGTTGCAGTGCATGCGGTGCCAACGATTCGGCCACGTTGCATCTAACTGTTGTATGGAATTTAGATGTGTAAAGTGCCAAAACAATCATACCGTAGGAGAATGCCCCTTAGGTAAAGAACAGGTTCAGGATAGAAGCAAACTATCTTGCGTCCTGTGCAAAAATACAGGTCACCCGGCCAACTTTAGAGGTTGTCCGAAATTCCAACAACTAAAAGCCAAGTTGGAATTTAAAAAAAAACAACTTGAAGAAGAGAAACGAATGAAGGTTCGTTCTTATAATAACTTCGTTGCACCTAGTGTATCATTCGCTCAAATTGCCGGTAGTCCATTAAACTCAAACTTCGCGGCACAGGGAAGTAATATCACAAAACCTTCCGCACCTAGCATATCATTTTCTCAAATGGCTAGTAATCCAATTAATACAACGGCGGCGGAACTTTCACGCAACGTCATAAAAGCGCCCGCTCCAGAGGCAAATTCAGATATAAGAGCAATCCTGTTAGCCATACAAGGACAGATTGCTGGATTTGAAAAAAAACTGACTGAACAAGCGGCCCGAATAGATATTATTTATTCGTCCTTGTTCTCAGACAACCCAATATACCACAATGAACTATCCAACTAATTTAACACTAAAAATTATTGCTGTGAATGTGAATTCACTAATCCACGTGGCAAGAAGGGATAATCTAGGTAACCTGCTTGAAGCCGAATGCCCCGATGTGCTTCTAGCTAGCGAAACCAAGCTAAACCAGAGGCACAAATTGGGCTACAAAAACTATAAAGTCATTAGACGAGATCGTCCACACGCCACACAAGGGGGTGGAGTTGCTATCTTAATTAAGAAAGGCCTTCCCCACAAGGTCGTTTACAGCACAGCTGTACACAAATTTCAGCTGCTGGAAGCTTGCATTATAGATATACCTTTGAAAAGTCAAAGGCATCTATACGTGGTATCCGTGTATGCACCTGAAGCTCCTCAGTGTTCGCAATTTATCAGCGAAATGGATATCCTTTTTCGTAATCTCAAGTTAGACTCGGAAAACAATTATTTTGTTCTGGCGGGAGATTTCAACTCCAAACACAGTGCTTGGGGTGATATCACGCCGAACACAAGAGGTAATGCACTGTTCAACTGGTGGCAAACAAATGCAACAGAATATAAACTAGAATTGTACGCTACAACTACACCATCTTATCCAAGAGGAAACTCCTTTTTGGACTTACTTATGATTGACGACAGACTACAATTATTAGGCACGGACCTAAATACTCGAAATTGCCTTCGCACAATCGGGTATGATAGTGACCATTACGGCCTCGGCGCCGTTTTACATGTTCCAAACGAACATGCAACACGACCAGATACATTCGTTCGTTTTCCGAAAAGCACACTGGTCGCGCTTTGATCGCATAATAAAAAGAGAACTTTGCTCTAATGGCATCGACCCTCCAACTAATAGGAACCTTCGAAATGAGGAAATAGATCATTATCTCTCAACGATGGACAACATTGTCATCAAAACAATGCACCGTTCCATTCCAAAAGCGGCGCACATGGAGGAGAATTTTAATAGATATAGAAACTCAACTATTGACGCCCTCTATAGACAAAAAAGCGCTCTGCTCTCCCAGCTCAAACTGCTCTACAGACAGTTCAGCGATCCTTATAGCCAAGAAATAAAGACAATTAAGTCATTGATTAAAAACGTTCAAAAGCTGATCCGTGACAACTACAGATCAGTAATTAATGAAGAATGGAAACGTAAAATTCTCTCCATTAAAACCAGTGGTGGGAATATGTTTCCGCAAATAAATAAAGTATTTAGAAGAATAGATCATAATGACATTCCCTGCCTTCGAGTCCCGAAGACTCCCGAGAATTGTCAAATATTGCTGAACGCAGGACTCACCCCGGAACACATCAACTCCAACGAAGAACTAATAGTAGTCGAGGATCCGCAAGAGAAAGCGAACTCCATTGGCGCCTGTTTCGAGGCAGTACACAAAGTGAATGAATCCATTCATTCTAACCTCGATATCGAAAACAGAGCTATCCAAAACCATATTTCGCTGCACAATGAACGGCAAAGTTGGCATTCCGAAAACAAAAGTTTCACCACCTTCAGTGAAAACAATAGAGCGGATGCGCCGCTTAGAAATTTGCACACAAATATATTTGTGAATAAGAATGAACTCATGGACATCCTAAGATCCATTAAAAACAAGAAATCCTCTGGAACAGATGGTATTCCGAATACAGTTCTTAAACATCTGCCTCCGGAAGCGGTGAAAATTTACACTACCTTGTTCAATAACGCTCTAAATAATGCATACTTTCCAAGACGTTGGAAAATAGCAGTAGTCCATCCCATCCCCAAAAAGGGCAAGGACAGGAGCAATCCCGCTAACCTTCGCTCGATTAGTCTGCTTCCAAATATTAGCAAAATATTCGAAAAAATCATAAATAGGGCATTGATAAACTGGTGTGATGAAAACGACATCATTCCGAGCAACCAGTTTGGCTTTAGAGCGGGCCACGACACAGTTCATGCAGCTACAAAACTTGTTTCCGATATACAGTGGAACAAGGCAAAACGACAATGCACAGGCGTATGTTTGGTTGACTTTGAAAAGGCCTTCGATACCGTATGGTTAGAAGGACTTGTATATAAGCTATCAAATCTAGGTTTGCCCGAATATCTGTTATACATCATTTACGATATGATAATGGATAAGCAATTTGTGGTAAAATGTGGGGACAAAATCTCCAATAAAACTTTCCATATTAAAAACGGCTTACAGCAGGGAGCCGTGAATTCTCCCATTCTCTTCAATATTTATACTAGTGATCTAGTTGGGTCTCTTAATCATGCTATTGCATACGCCGACGATATTGTAGTGTACAGATCAGAAAAAAATATCGATGCCATTAACAGACTTCTTCAAGAAGACTTCAATAAAATCAAACGCTTTTGTGACGATTGGAAATTGAAAATTAACTTCCAAAAAACAGAAACCATCCTTTTCAGAACACCTCTCTCTACAGCTTCAAGAGATACAAAGCATAATTGGAAAAACTTTTCCATTGTAGGAAGCAATAATCTTCCGCTGCAAATGAAAACTGTTGTCAGGTACCTTGGTATCTGGATGGACCAATACCTATACTTTGATAAGCACATAGCAGCTGCCCTCTCCGCAGCTAAAAGTGCATATGCAATGACAAGAAGTCTGTTTCGAAATAGTCTCCTAGATCACAAAGTTAAAATAATTTCGTACTCAGCATTTATTCGTCCAATATTAGTGTATGGTTGCCCGGTATGGTTCAACGTTTCCCCATCCTACATGGAAAAGTTTCGCATGTTCGAGAGGCAGTGCTTGCGTTCCTGCCTCGGGTTACATAGAACACCTTAGTCTCAATACAGGAAATTCTATCCTAATAAGACACTGTATGACAAATCAGGACTGAATAGGATAGACAATTTCATTATCAAAATTATTCGTGGTCACACTGCAAGGGCAATGTGCAGCGAAAATAATCTTATCTCGGGAGCATACTACCCCAATGACATATACCTGGAGAATACATTCCAAAATGGGTTTATCCCACCAGAAGCGTTCCCTCTATTGGATAGAAAAGGTCTTATCCAAAACAAGCACGGAGTCCCTATTATTTACCACGCTTTTCGTGGTGCCAGGGACAAACGGATTCTTTATAACAGTGATATATCAAATGCTGCAGTTCACTTGCGATTTAGCATGGCAATAGGCGATCGAGATAAATCTATAAATGACCGATCCCATCCCAACTGGTGGTGGATTGACAATGAAGAAAGGATTTAATATCCCCAAATATAGTAACATCTTCAGACGCTACGCCTTCCCTTCCCATTCCTCACTTCCCTTTTCATATTTATTTATTCTTCCTTTTCATTTCCATTTTTCATTTAGATTCCTTTTCGTTTTAAAATTTCTTTATGTTAACATTTTTTGTTTTTTTGTTATTAATTTTTTTTATAAACTTTTTTACTTTACATTATTTATAAAAAAAAAAAAAAAAAAAAAAAAAAAAAAAAAAAAAAAAAAAAAAACCAGAGAGAACTTCGTCTTCTAAAATATTCGGGTAATAGAAAATATATAAAAATATAAAAATATAAAAATATTATTGTACGCCGAAAGGCATTACACAAAATTGTATCGTGTAATTTAGAGTGCTCGTGTAGAGTCAGTAAATTATTTTAAGAATAAGAAAAGATTGTAAAATAGGACTTAGCATTTTAGTCCTAAGTCAACATTTGTTAAATTATTGTACAATAAATGCGTTATTCAATCAATCAATCAAAAAACACTTTGTTATCCGATGTCTCCAACAAATCATTTATGTGAAGCAAGAACAAGGTTGGAGCCAAAATAGAACCTTGGGGCACCCCCGAATTAACAGGATACAGATCCGAACATTCGCCGTCCACAACAACCCGGATCAATCGATTCTCGAGGAAGCTCCTCGTCCAGTCGCAAAGCTGTTGGGAAAGCCCATATGAACGAAGTTTGCTCAGCAATGCCCCGTGCCAGACGCGGTCAAAAGCCTTGGAGATATCTAATGCGACCGCCCTTGACTCACCATGCCGTTCAATCGCAGATGTCCATATATCGGTTATAAGTGTCAAGAGGTCTCCTGTGGACCGCCTGCCACGGAATCCGTATTAACGATCATTCAGAAGTCCGTTGCACTCCAAATACCTAACCAACTCTGTATTGATGACTTTTTCCATTACCTTAGATAAAATAGACAGTAATGCTATCGGACGGTAATTTTGTGGGAGACACTTTTTTCCCGTCTTTGGGATTGGCTGAACTCGACCGATTTTCCAGCAGACAGGAAAGGTGCTCCGTGCATAAGATAAGCGGAAGAGTCTGCCAAGAACCGGCGATAGTTCTGGAGCACACTTCTTAAGGACTAGTGCTGGTATTCCGTCCGGGCCGATTGCCTTCCTACAATCCAGTTCACGTAGAATGCGTTGAATAGTGCGCGGACGAAATCTCACATCCCGCATGGAAGACTGTACCGGCGAGATCACAGGTGGCTCCAAAAGGCCGGGATCGAGGTTTGAATTCGCCGAAAATAAATTCGCGAACAAAAACAGAGTACGAATCACGGATCTATTCATCTGAAGTTTAGAGCAAAAGAAAACAGCAATCGACCGTATGGGTCTTCTAACAAGCAATTGATAAGTTTAAAACGCATGTATTGGAGGTGTTTCAATCAGAGCGGTACTTCGAAAATTGGTTCAAATGCATGCAAAAATGTATTGAACTTCATGGGGAATATTTTGACAAAAAAAAAAAAAAGTTCATTATGAGACCAGCAATAAAGATAGCATCCTCCGCACTTTTCCTTATGTTAATTATACAAATTAAACACTCTTTTATTTACAATCAACTGAAGTTGTCATTTTTAATAACATATTCATTTAATTTCAACATATGTTCATTCTATTGTTACATCAGCAAGTTCATCTCGTTTCAGGGCTTCCGATGGTGACAAAATTCTTCCTCCAATCGGCAACAAATCAATGTTCTGAACATGCGCCCGTACACTCTGCCCTGGAGGCAGTCCAATGTACCACTTGCCCACGTTTGTTATTATCGTCGAATCTCTACTTCCAGACTTCCAATCCTTATCTCTACTAATTTCAAGAGACTTGCGATTTCCCGTCACAATAGGCGGCACCGATTCCAAGTGGTAGTCGAAATCTAAAGTGTTTTGTGGGCTAACCGATTTACTACGATTCTGCAGACTATCTGATCCCTTATTAATCGATTTGTTTTGAATAGTTTTGGTGTTATCCCTGTTCTTATTATTATTCCGTATGGCATCAACACTTGTATTCGATTTACGACTACCCTGAGATGACTCTTTAAGCCGTACATCTCCATGGGAATTATTGTGCTCGGATTTCGGATCAGATCCAGCATCTAACTTACGGACGGTGTCCTCTTCATCGTTTTCGTCATTATCATCATGTGGTCTAAAGCGACCAGACCCAGCAGTCCGTAAAAACTCTTTTGGCCCACCTCCATCACCGCGTAATGTAGGAATGAAAGTGTTTATATGGCTTCCACGGCCAATACTATTTTGAACAACCCGATAGCCGATTCCCGCTCCTGCTTCGTACTGAACTGTCCTCTGTACTCCTTTATCATCGAGATATGAATATGCTCCTCGAATAATACCATCTGGGCCGCTGGCTTCTGATCTTCTCTGGTCAGGACTGGTTGCTACAAATTTATATACTCCGTTTGGATTTCTCTGAACTGATGTTTTACCCCGGGATTTCGATGAAGCTTTGTAGAGAGGGGCAGTATAGGCCAATGAAGATTGGGTGTCAGGTATACTATTTAGTATTTCAAAACCCGTGCCAGCTCCCGCTGCATATCGAACCGTGTGCTTTTCGCCAATGTCATCGAAGTACGAGTACAGTCCTGAAATAGATAAAAATGGTCAGTAATATAATTGACAAATTTAGAGCTAACAGTTCCACACTATGAGATTTTTTATTCCAATAAGGTTGCGGTAAACTGGTTACGTAACATCATTTGTTCAAAATAAATTCTTCTTTTTTCCAAAGCTCCACATAATGCTACATAATAGCGTCCTGAAGAAACGCGAATATGATATGTTTTAGAGGTATCATCTTAGACACTGTGGTCCCAAGGTAAAACATTTATATATTTCGTTAGTGACGAATTCATTGAAGGCTTCGCATCCCTATATGGAAGACTTATTCACCACATCAGCCTAATAAAAATCGTCCTGCAGAATATTTCCTCCATGGTGAAGAAGAAGAATTCTTCCCATTAGTCGAACGAGAACTTAACGCGTACCACAAGTAAAAGGTAATCGCCGTTCTGGCGGATTTGAATGTTAATAGAAGTTATGAACCTGCATAAAGGCTGTACGAAAACACACTCTGCATGAGACCGACAATATCAAGTGATAGAGGTGACAGCATGTAAGAAAGAACATCCGCAAAGTCACATGGTTATCCTCTGATATAGTCTCTCACAATCAAAGAACTCACGTATTACTCACACCTTCTTCACGAATAAGGCGTGATTCAAATCTAGCAAGGTGCCAAGCTGTCCGATATCTCTCGACGGTATTGCGTGCTATGTGTGGAATACCATGCCGAAAGCAAAACCTGCGTTCCAAACTCCAATCAACACTACTGTCTCAAAAAACGACCTATCAACCACGGCGTTTGGGATAAGGGCTGGATACCGGTGGAGAGACTTGCTAAATAAGGCCAAGACCGGATCCCGGTTGCAGTGCCGATGATAATGTTGAATCTAAGCTTTAAGGTACATGCATCACAGTGCATTTTTTGTTTCCGCAAGAGCACATTGCAACTCCTGATTGATCGTCGCCATTTGTTTATTACTTGTAATGTGTGCACCACGATCCTAAGCAACCTGTATTTACATCATCATCATCATCATCGGCACTACAACCGGCATCCGGTCTTGGCCTTATTTAGCAAGTCTCTCCACAGGTAACCGGTCCTTTTCCGAGACTTGTTCAATTGTCCATAATAATTTGTTTTTCCGGGCAAGGTTATTAGCCATGCGCCAACTGTATTTACACATGAGTCAAATATTAGTCAATGATGTCGAACATTTTTGTCTGTATCTTGTTGGTATCGTTTCTTCGTATACTTCACTTATTGTCATCATAGAAATTTTCCAACATGTGGCTATCGAGAAACGATGCTTTCAGCGTGGTATGGTCGTTGACTAACATGTGGGTATCTAAACTCTCTGATGTCACTGTATGTTTAGCATTTCGCGTTTTATGCATTTTTAAAAATTTACCCACCTATAAATTCATGTATTGATTAAGTACGCACTAAGCTCCTCAATAGTATACTGGTTAGTATACCCGCCTGTCACGCGGGAGACCGGGGTTCGATTCCTCGTCGGGGAGCCTCTGGCGCAAGACTAATGACCTTGCCCGGAAAAAAAAAAACAAATCATTATGGAAAATTTAACAAGCCTCAGGACTTGCTAAATAAGGCCAAGACCGGTTCTAGGTTGTAGTGCCGATGATGATGAATCAACAGGGGAAAATTCACGGTAAGTGAATCCGATTATTGAGAGGGTGGGTCTAGTGAGTAAGTATTTGAAGCTAGCACTTTGTCTGTTTAACAACACTGAGAATTTACAGTAACAGTCCCACCTTCTCCGTTTTCGGAAAAAAGCAGGCCAACGACACCACTAAACAGTCACTGCAATGACTCCAAGATGCGGTAATATTGCTTATTCATGTATCCGCCGAGCGGGGAATGAGCCTTATAGCTGGCGAATACTTTATTCGTATAATGTATTGGTTGTGTGATTATGTACAGCACTTTCCATAGTCAACACGCTTCAATCACTGTGTGAGTTCAGCTTTATAAAGATGAACTGTCAAATCCAAATGCTAAATGTGCCGTAAGACAACCACAGGGTTTGAGACCACCGCGGAATCGAAACATGGAAGTCACCAGTCACAGTTTTGCGCACAACAGCGATATTATACATCGACCAAGTGGTCCTATGATGCATTTATCTCACCACATTCCTATTAGACCCAGTCTCTTTGAATTTATTGACTGTGTTGGAAATTGACCTCTCAAAATAATGGTTACGCCTACCGAAATCTGCTTGTAGCACGTGTTAACGCATTCCCACGATAAGACACAATCACATACTATCTAACAGAAGATGGGTCATAAGAAGGGACGCCAAACCTTTTACCAATTGACGCCTCTTGGAGAAACCATATCCAAGTCATGATTCAAAATCCTAAATGATCACTAAATGATTCATGTGATGTGCCTACATCTTCTTCGATCCCCCAAAAGTGAACGCATTCCCATGATAAGACACAATCACTTTTTATCAACAAGTAACGATAAGAATGTAGTATAAATAGGAGAGCCATAGCATAGCCCCAAGGCTGTACGTTTTACACCTGTGGCGGTTCCGCCAAACCTCAGCAGCGAAAACATTTCCTTCCCAAGGATAATTAATGCTTTCAATGCATTATCTGGAAATGCCCGTAAAGAATTTTTCCTACAAGGGCATTCATACATGTATCAATTGTAGCATTAGCTACCAAGAACCGAATTCCCAATTAGTGTAGATATTCACACTACAGTTTGTCCCTGGCGTCGCCTTAGATGCCATGCACAATTGACTCAGATGGTATACACAACCGTCATTGTGTAACCATCTAAACTACTTTCCAAAGACTTGCAACTATTGATTCAGCTGCAAGCACTTCTCTCGGAAATACTTCTTTGTTTGAATCTTCAAACAATCACCAACGTCGCGCTTAGCCGCCGGATTGGATTCAATAGCATAAACATATGCAAACAAAAGAATCAGATTCTTCCAGTTAGCAGAGAGACGATATACGATCTCCATTGTATAAAGTATCGCACTCCCTTTTAGCATCTAATGAGTGGCTGCTATTTACTCAGCTGATCCTCATTACCGAACGATCCCTTAGGTCGCTTCTCCTTTGTTCTTTATCCCTCATTGTAGGTTTCGTTTATCTTTTGCTAAATGCATCGATAAACACGGTGATGTGTACGAACACACACGCACACCACTACGTGCCAGATATCGCCTTCCATTGGTCACTGGTCAAAGGAAATTTCACTTCCTTTTCACCACACCACCAAACTCACCCCAAACGAGGGTTGAATCTTCGAAACTTATTCTAGTCATCGAACGGATCGGACGAGCCGTTCATCATCCCATGAGTGTGTCCCTTCGCGGAGCCGAACCAGTTTAACTGTCAATCGCCACACGAGTCAAAATTCTACACGAGAGGAGCGCGGTCGTGAGTTTTAAGTGTTCGTTATCTAAGGGTGTACAGACTCCCAATTGCTCCAGTAGCAATTGCGTTACTGTGGATTTTTAGAGTGAAATAAGTTGATAACCGTTTCCCACAATAGTGTTTGAAATAAGATTTGTATTCCAAAATCTATATAAAGCTTACTTTCTATGGGGAGCTGAATTGAATTGCTGTGTTCGATGACTGGGAATCCGGAAATCACTATATGTAAATGTCAGGCATGCAAGTTAAATAATAAACGGTAAAAACAAAGTGAATCTGTGTGTTTGATTTTCTGTGCAGTGGTATCCTAGTGTTTTCTTCTTTCCTCGGCGATCATTCGATGGTATTCGGTTTCATTTAGTGAAGTGACAATTCGGTTTGGCGGAACCTTGTCGAACAGCGGAGTGTTAGTGGGAAGAGGTAGAACTCGCACCCATGCCGGTGCCACGACCACGTACCCCACACACGCACGTAGCAGAAGCATACGAAACACAGTTAAATGTAATTATCCAACTTAGTGTAAAAGATTCCTAAAAATTAAGACAAAAGCGTGGACGTCGCGAGACTGAAACGCGTTTATATTTTTTGAATTTTTAAGCGTTGGGAGTAATAACACGCTCTCTCAATATGTCATCGGGCAATCCCATATTATGGGTTTTTCAATCGTATCAAATCGAGAAACTTTAATTGGTTGTCCGAAACTACCTGCATGAATTCAAAAAGTCATGAAATAATTGGCCAATTGCCGTACGTTTCCTCCAATAATATTTTTTATAAAGAGGAGTTTTAATCTATTCAGTTTTAAAATGAGTCATTTCGTATTGAACGAATTCCTCCGGCGCGATAACAATGTACCGATATATTTTTAGAAATTACCTCCACTTTTATCGTCTGGTTTTGAAAGCTATGATCTAAACAGCCCGGCAACGTTGTAAAGATCCTATTGTTTATACTCTTACTATTACGATTTTTTTTTTATCGGGTCAAACCAAGGATCACGTTATATGAATTCTAAATGTAGAATTCTCTAAGAATTAGAACGTCGTCATCGTCTTACATAGTTAAACCAAGCAATTTTCCCATTTTCCCTGAGTTCATTGACTGTTGAGTAAATTCGCGAGAGTTCATTCACATTAATAGGCGGGGAAATAGGAAGATGAGGATGAGTGTGCGATCGAAAATGGGTGATCGTGGGGGAGTACCTGTTGGTTAGGTAGGAGTCGGTCAGGAGTGAGTTAGGCAGTGAGTAATAAATTGTGAACCGCCGTGGTTGGTTGTCTTGTTCGTCTCATGTGTGTAGAATCAAGAAAAGGACTTTAAAAATAAAGAATAAAACTTAATCGAAAACTGAATAAAAATATAGAATACAACTACGCGTTTCTTTCGGTGGCCGAAAATAATTCCAGCCAGTTCAGCAGCGTTCACGTAAGTACCCTTGCAATTACAAACATATTGTGACGCATATGACAATCAGCGCTAGAATATTCGAGAAAGTCGAAACAAAGTACCAGAATATTCTAGGAAGTACTGGAAAACTGGAGACTATGAACAGTAGAAAATTCGAGGCTATGGAACGGACGGAAACGAAACGCCGAATCAGAATGAGGAAACGGTACAAATACGTCGCACACAGATCATGGAGAAGTAAGAAGTAAGCAGAGTAACAAGCGATAAGTAAGGAAGCATTAAGTCAAGAAATCGTTAAGTGTACTGTAAAAGTAGCGGTTGTTATTAAGTGTTAGATTAATTCAAAATCGATTTAACGGCTCTTATTTATTAAAAATAATTCATCCGGCGAATCCTAAGGTCGCTACAATATAAAAAATAAGTGTTACAATCGTTCCCAGCATTTTATAAAACAACATTGTATCGATGAGTTCAGGACGTTATGCTAGCTGGATGCATTTATGACCGTCCAGGCGTGTAAGATGTGGAATGCCCATGATGTTTCTCCTTTTTCCAGTGTGTCTTAGGATTATAGTTATACTTATGACATCATTATTTGAGCTTGGAAATATTAAACACTGCTTGGAAACAATAAACACTAAACCTTTGGTTCTTATTCTTTTTGTATTACTGTTCCTTTTGTTCTTCGTTTTTATTTTCAATACTCCCTTCCCTATTTAGTTGCCCATGCAGTATTTGTTTATATCTTAAGGTCATTAATACACCATATACTACGTGCATATTATTAAAAAAAAGAAGTTTGGAATGTGGATATTATTAAAAAAGAAAAGGAACCCCAATTTAATTCAATCAATGTATTTTATAAATGAATTAATAATTTATTTACTCTATCATACCAGCAAGTTTCAATAAATATCATACCTCTTACTCTACCGGTGCTGTCGGCATCTTCATTTCTGGAATATTCGGGCGTCTTAAAACTAAAACCATAGGAAGGATCATCAAATGGATCTGCTAGAGGATCATCAGCATTCCCAATTGGACCTCTAGGTATCTGTGAAAGGTCCATTTTGCGGTGTACTTGTGGACCGTTTACGCGGAATCTGTAAACGAGATATTTAAATTGATATTATATAATATAATTTATATTATATTATATAATATCAAGAGAAATAATTAAAAATTTGTCTTTTCCGTTAAAATAAATATGTTTGCAAAACGAAAATAATACTTGACTAATGCACTGCAATACACTAGCGCATTGAGAAGAATGTCGACGGCTTGAATGAATGAATCATTTGTTAACAACAATGCCCAAAACACTTCAGGCGTCTTAGAGTCAAGTGGCGTCTAGCACAAGAAATATACCAGTCGGCAAAAATTGTAGCCATACAGCCTCGCAGTCATACTTTCTTTCCAAAAAGGAAGATGAAGATATACGAAAGACGTTGTATTTCCGCCCTCCTGCATTCAAGTCGGTTTTGTCGTTGTTTTTCTGTTGTAACAAATAATAATGGTAGGTTGATAATATATGAAGTTCCGACTAGTTGATGAGAACGCTTCGACTAGTCAGTTTTACTTTATCTGTCGCGGTGGATCTATGTCTTCAAATTACTTATTATTAATGCAAATATTGATTGTTTTTGAGATATAATTCGATCGTGCAAATATCAACTATCACCATGTTGAAAGACACTCGAAATTCAGAATTAAAATGTTTAAGACGCTTAGTGTTTGAATCCATCTAAACGCGTAATTTCATTTCAAAATATCTCCTTCATCCAGTCACAGATATCTCTACTCTATTAATACTTCTAATAAATAGTCTATATACCACAACCCACTAGACTGTTCATCTACCTGATTATTTCAAGTGAAATTTAATTCAAAGAACTCTACATTGTTGCCAATAACTTATACGGCTCAGGTCTCCACACAATACAGCAACCTCTGTGCAACAATATTTCTCGCAGATCTGCCTAGCCGTTGATCATCATTAAAATCGCAAATTGAAAACAACTACTAATTACAATAGTCCGGTCTCAATTCAAGACGAAAGATACAATCTCCGAACGATATCGCCGTGCATATCTTGATTTCAATATCCACCAGCCGTTTCTCGCGGTTCTTACTTTCAAACCTGGAGAAACCACTAAGTACCGGAGACACAGCACATTGATCGCAAATTATATTCTCATATGACGGAATTTTTGCAAATCCTGCACTACCTTGCCGGCTGCTTCTGCAGTGGAAGAAGATATTAAATTTACATCCGCTACAGATCCACAGTTCAAGATGAAGACACACATCGTATTTCCACCTTCCCGCAATCAAATTTAGTTTTTCGTTTTCTTTTTTTTTTTTTTTCTTTGTTGGCAACAGAAATTCGCTAAATATATTATCGCACATAGATGGTCCACCAGTAAAGAAAAAGATAAACATGGAACCTTTCGAAACGCTCGACTGGAAGAATCTGAAGCTCTTGTATCTGAAAAACGAAGAAAAGAACAGACCTGATCTAGAGTATACCTACCTAAGAGTAGCCGTCTAGGGAATTTCATTCATTCAATCGTCGCGTTACTTAATTGTTTTCTCTTACCCGCGTGGTCCGGCAGTATAGACCGTTTCTTCGACTCGTCCAGTTGATGGATTTCTCGAACCGTAACGACCTCGAACACTGGTGTTTGGGTTTCCAGATGCAGCATGATAATAGCTCCCAATGTCATCGTTGGTATGTCTGTAACAATAAAATCATTACTGGTGAATTGTTCATGGTGAAGATTTTATTTTTAGAAATCATTCAACATTCAGGAAGCAAATCCGGTCGGGCGATGTAAAGACTCATATATGAGTAGGTACCACGAAAGATATCTAGTTGCCTTCGCTTGTTATTGATTTTAAAATTATTACAAGCTTCCTATTATTATTATAATCATAATGTTCAATTTAAGAGCTTTGAGATGCTTGGTAAGCAACACAAAATAAAGTCCTGCAAAAAGTACACCAACTAAAGGATAACATCATCATCATCATCGGCATTACAACCGGGGACCGGTCTTGGCCTTATTTAGCAAGTCCTAAGGCTTGTTAAATTTTCCATAATGATTTATTTTTTCTGGGCAAGGTCATTAGTCTTGCGCCAGAGGCTCCCCGACGGGGAATCGAACCCCGGTCTCCCGGGTGACAGGCGGGTATACTAACCACTATACTATCGAGGAGCCCTAAAGGATAACAAGACATCAAAAATTAGCAAGAAATTGATAACATAGAAGTAGAACTAGAAGTGGTACTAATAAATCCTCCGACTACCTTTAAACTTTGTCCCAAATAGACACGCACGTTATAACTGAGGAAACTGCTAAGCTTGGAATATTTTTAGACATCCTAAGAAAAACAGCATATAATACTACACAGCAGGTAGACCAACAACTGATATATAACATATTACATTTTACACCAAATGCCATTCCTAATATAACATCATATTTCTCCAACTTACTGAATTTCCACAACCATTCTAATTTATAAAGGCAGTATGGTGCTCCTCAGCCTATTCTTTGTAATAAAACGAGAGTTTCGCGCCGATCGATGCAACATCCGTGGTTTGAAGTGGAATTTTTTTTTTTTCTTTTTTTATACTTGCTACATAAGGCCAAGACCGGCTCCCGGTTGTAGTACCGATGATTATGAGGATATATCGAAACCGCAGATCACCGATTGACACCGATATTTCAGATTTCAACTTGGATTGATATAACTATATAGTTTCATTCGTGGCAAAATTGCACTGAATTTTAATAAATAGGCACACTTTGAATATCGACGAGTATATTTATTTGCTAGGTTGGTATAACTGGATAAATAAATATACTTGGAATAACTGTTGTGAGTGTAATATTAGAGTTTGACCTCTGATGTAGACATTTAATATTTAGTTATCTGAAATAATGTTTGATTAAGTTAATTGTATTTCCTTTTATTAGGCCCCACGTTGGGCGCCCAAATGTAACACCTGAGCGTAACCCCAGATGCTAACATTTATTAATTAATTATCGAAAAATGTTTTATTTTGTTTAGTCCCTGTATCACAGGGTAATAGCGTTTTATGGCTCGTACCGAATTTGGTTTCAGTGTCTTGGACCAGCGGGCTTCCTTCCAGTCTAGACTGGTTGTAATTAAAACAGCACGTTTCTTTACTTTTGCTTAATCTTTAATATCAAAGTATCACTTTTACAAATGGTCTTCTCAATAGTCTTCAATCATCATCATCATCGGCACTACAACCGGGGACAGGTCTTGGCCTTATTTAGCAAATCCTAAGGCTTGTTAAATTTTCCATAATGATTTGTTTTTTCCGGGCAAGGTCATTAGTCTTGCGCCAGGGGCTCCCCGACGGGGAATCGAACCCCGGTCTCCCGGGTGACAGGCGGGTATACTGTCTAATAGTCTTCAATAGTCTTCTTTAATATCGCCTTTACAAATGGTCTTCTCAATAGTCTTCAATATTCTTCTTCAGTATCACTTTTACAAATGATTTTCTCAATAGTCTTCTCTAATATTAAAAGCATCACTTACCCATAGTCTTCTTTAATATCACTTTTACAAATGGTTTTCTCAATAATCTTCAATAATCTTCCTTAATATAACTTTCACAAATGGTCTTCTCAATAGTCTTCTTTAATATCACTTTTACAAATGGTCTTCTCAATAATCTTCAATAGTCTTCTTTAATATCACTTTCACAAAAGGTCTTCTCAATAATCTTCAATAGTCTTCCTTAATATCACTTTCACAAAAGGTCTTCTCAATAGTCTTCTCTAATATTAAAAGCATCACCTACCCATAGTCTTCTTTAATATCGCCTTTACAAATGGTCTTCTCATTAGTCAATAGTCTTTTACAATTCAATATTACTTTTAGTTTAATATTACCTTTAGTTTAATATTACTTTTAGTTTAAATTTACATACTTAATACTTAAACTTAGTAGTAAGAAGGTCCGCTGTACCGTTGCAAGGTTGTAACCTTACTATAAAATATTATAATAATAATCATCTTCCCATTCGTAACCTTCTCTTTATATACCAATTTACTGGCGCATTACTGTAGACGATGCACTTCCCTCTATCAGAACGTGTAACTTATTTTGGGGTTATTTGCCTGTCAGAGGTTATTTGCATTTTAAGTAATTGTTAAGTTTGCCCTGCTAAAATGCATCGGTAATAAATTTCGCAATTACTTAATTGCTTTCAATTCGGCGAACCAATTATAGGCCATTGCCCGCATGTGCCAATCGTATCATACGATTTATTTGCGCCTCACTGCTGTGTGCGCTATTTCGCCGACTCGGCACTTTACCGGCGCCAATTATTTCGTCGTCAATGGCCTTTGATAATGCCGCTGGCGCTCGCATATCATGTATCACACCCGTTAACATATGTACTTGTAACATGAGACCGTGTAGGTCTGTGGACAGGTGTTTGTTTGCTTTTCGTAATGCGAAGCAGAATGCAAGGTCAAGTGTACGACGGATATATGCTTTGGCGTGGATGGATGATTATCGCAAGATATGCGATATGAATTAATTGTTCGTGGAGAAGGCTTTGCTTCTGAATAAACGCGAGTATTGCATTGTATGCAGAATACTTTGATTAATGTTTATATGAATTGATGATTGGATTTCTATAAAGATTTATTATTTGAGGATGGTTGTTTATATAGTCCCGTCGGGGAGCCCCCGGCGCAAGACTTATGACCTTGCCCGGAAAAAACAAATCATTATGGAAAATTTAACAAGCCTCAGGACTTGCTAAATAAGGCCAAGACTAGTTCCCGGTTGTAGTGCCGATGATGATGATGGTTGTTTATGTAGATAGGATGATGGATCATAAGATGAATGGAATCTTGATTGTTTGAGAGGGGGTGTAAAGCGAGGTGTAACATGAGCAACTAGTAGAATTCTGGCGACATTTGCTTGGACAGGTTACAGGCACTATTATATTTAAGGGGTTAGGTGGGTGTGAAATTTTAAAAAAATCCAGTTTTTTGTTTTATTGAATAGTACAATGTGTCTAAAATATTCTTCTAAAATTTTTAATTGATTGGAGTAAAATGCTGACATATAGAGTCTTCGGAAGTACCGCCCATCATGCCATGTACCGCCACCCCATCGCGGAAACTTCAATCGCGTTTTTCTCGGAACTCTATTTTTAAAGTCGCTTGTCATGATTACTCAAAAAGTTATGAATCGATTTTGTGAAAATTTTGTACACTTCTTCAAGATGACATTATCTAGTGCTTGAACGACGGATTCTTTTTTTTTTCATCTCAATTAATTTTACAAGGTAATTCGTGTAAATTTTGTAAATTGTGTAAATTTTACCAAAAAATTGTATTTTTTGTTCACAGCTCCCCCAAAAAAATTATTTTTTCCTTCGTCCAGGCACAAGCTTTACACATCTATTAACAGAAAATATTTAGTTTTGAATTTCAGATAAATCTTTCATCACATGGATATCACCCGATGACGTGACGCGTAACCAAATAGACCACTTCCTCATACACAAAAGACACCACTCGAATATCCTTGACGCAACTTCATATAGAGGAGCAGATTGCGACTCCGATCTTCTTCTAGTGATGGGCAAAATTAGGAGTCAGCTTGCACAAACCCCACATGGGCAGTCACGGGAGACGAGCAAAAAGTTGGACACTGGTAAACTAAAAGACCTGCGCAAAAGGGCTGAATATGAGGACGAACTAACGATTAGATTTAGCATCCTACATAATGGGAGTCGTGAGGAAGAAGAAGCCAATAATGTGGACACTAAATGGGCATCGATCAGAGATGCAGTCAAACAAACAACCCAAAAGGTATTAGAGTTTAAGAAAACAATTAAGACCAAACCTTGGTTTGACGATAAGTGCAGGGCCAAGATCGAAGAACGTAAACGCCTTAGAGTGATCCACTTAGAATGATATGATGTAGTCAACGCAGAAAGATACGCGACAATTCGGAAAGAGACAACGGGACTTTTCACACGCAAAAAACGGGAATGGGAGAACACTGGAATCGAAAAACTCATAGAAAATGCCAGAGCAAAGAACATCAGAGGTATGTATCATCATCATCATCATCATCATCATCGGCACTACAACCGGGAGCCGTGCTTGGCCTTATTTAGCAAGTCCTGGAGCTTGTTAAATTTTCCATAATAATTTGTTTTATCTGGGCAAGGTCATTAGTCTTGCGCCAGAGGCTCCCCGACGGGTAGAGGTATGTATGCCGGCATAAATTCAATTAGAGATGGCTACCGTGGGAGAGCCAAAATAATTCGAGACGCAAACGGCTGTCTGGTCACAGAAACAAACAATATCGTGACAAGATGGAAGCAGTACTTTGAAAACCTGCTCAATGTGCGCACCCATCAACCACAAATAAACGCACCACACGTACATACAGCCGAGACTCAGATCCCAGAGCCCTCTTTCAACGAAGTTGTAGACACAATAAGTCGATTGAAAAACAAGGCTCCTGGAGTCGATTGCATACCGGCAGAGCTTGTGAAGCATGGAGGAGAGGCAACCGCTCAAAAGACCCACCAACTCATCAAAACAATATAGGATAAGGAAGTCATGAAAAACCTTAATAGTCGTCCTCATTTTCAAAAAAGGCGACAGATCTAACTGCGAAATCTACAGAGGAATATCATTGCTCCCAACCACATACAAAATACTAACAAATGTCACACTGACAAGAATCACACCGTACGTAGAAGAAATACTGGGAGACTATCAGTGCGGATTCCGTAGGAACCGGTCAACCAGCGACCAAATGTTCACAATAAGGCAATTGCTGGAAAAAAAGTGGGAATACGGGGAGACGGTTCGTCAACTGTTCGTTGACTTCAAAAAAGCCTACGACCCAGTCACAAGGCAAAGACTATACCATATTGTAGTTGAGCTGGGAGTGCCCAAAACATATGCCGCCCTCATTCAAATTTGCATGAACGAAAACAAAGGGCAAGTTAGAATAGAAAACCATCTCTCGGAACCATTTGAAATCCGCGACGGAGTAAAACAGCGGCATGGCCTCTCACTATGTCTCTTTAATCTTGTGCTCGAGCATGTTGTCAGAAAGGTACAAGACGACAACATGGCCGGATCATCCCTGAACGGGCTCACACAAGTGCTCGCATGATATCGCAATTTTGGGCGATAATCTGGAAACTGTAACTAAGAACAATGAAATTGTCATGCAAGTGGCAGAAGAAGTGGGCCTAGAAATAAATGAGGACACAACAAAATACATGATTATGGCGAGACCAGGTGGACCTCAGAGAACACATATAAACGTCAGAGGCAAGATATTTGAAAAAGTTAAAGAATTTAAATATCTGGGAACGATACTGACGGCCAGTAACGAAATGTCGACGGAAATTAACAAAAGACTGCATTCCGGTAACGCTAGTTGGCACGCAGCCAGTAAACTGCTGAAATCCGCACTGCTGTCACGTAACATAAAGCTCCGTGTCTATAGAACCATAATCATGCCGATTGCTCTATACGGATGCGAAACATGGGGTCTCACAAAACGGGAAGAAAACAAATTCCGCATATTCGAGAATAAAGTTTTAAGGGGTACTTTGGGGGTAAATATGACGAGGAGTCAGGGCAATGGAGGAAACTCCACAACCACGAATTGGAAGAGCTATACCGCAAACCTACAATAGTAAGAGTAATCAGGTTGCGAAGATTAAGATGGGCCGGACATGTTGCGGGAATGGGCAACTATAGGACCGTGCGTAGAATTCTTGACGGTAGACCAACGGCACAGAGACCGGCAGGATGGCCGCGATGGAGATGGGAGGACAATGTAAGGTTTGACCTTGAGGAGATCGGCTCAGACGGTCAAGTGTGGAAGGAGTGCACAGGACAGGGAACGATGGCCGAGTCGAGTTCCTGCAGGCCAATAAATAGTAAAAATAAATGGAAGGGATGACTGTATGAAGGTGTAAGTGAGGGCATTTGCATTTTTATCTGATTCTTGCTATTCTTTAATTGTGTGACCCATTAAAAGACAATAAACTCAAATCGAATCAAAGACTGGATTTTTCAGTTAATATCGATAGTGTAGCACAGAAAGTGCCAATCTGATGCAAATCGCTTATGCAAATTGGCCCTTCTTGCGCTATGACATCGATATATTAATAAGTTTCTTACAAAATGACTTCATACGTCTTTTAAAGATTTTGAACGATTTTTCAAGAATAGGCTCCCAAAGTTTTGTACTATGAAAAAATATATTAACTAGGGGGATGGGAGCGAACATACAGGGCAAAGTCACTGATTGCTTTCAACTCGACGAAGGCGAGGACGATCCTTGTCCCTGTTCAATCCAAGTTGACATGCAGTCTCCACGTGACACCCCTGGATAGCTACTTTGACACCCGCCAAGTAGTGAACCAATGCATGCAGCGACATCCTGAGAAAGGTTGGCGCAAGGCTAATAACCAGGCCCGTAAAAATGAATTATTATGGCCTCGGATATGGACCGGATACACGACGACGACCACGGAAACGAAAATGGCTAAACGATTTAAAATTTTCTCATGGAACGTCCGCTCACTATACACAGCTCGAGCTGCACAGCAGCTAGCCGATGCCCTGACTGAATATAAGGCTGACATAACAGCATTACAAGAAATAAGATGGACGGGGAGTGGTGTTATTCAAAGAAACGAGTATGACATTTATTACAGCTGTCGTGCAAAACACCATGTGCTCGGGGTAGGCTTTCTAATCAGCCGAAAACTGAAGCCTGCCATCGTCGGCTTTCGTGCAATCGACGAAAGACTGCTCTTCGCGTGAGAGGCAAGGTTAAGAACATAAGCCTGATAAGTGTTCACGGACCTACAGAGGAGTCTCCTGACGACGAAAAAGAAGAATACTACGAGAACGTCGAACGGGCCCTCAATGCCTGCCCAAGATACGATGTAAAAATCGTTCTTGGTGATTTGAATCCACAAAGCCACCTGGGTATCACCTGATGGAGCCCACTCGCAACCAAATTGACCAGGTGTTGATGGATCGCCGCGACTCCCCGAGCTTGATGACGGTACGAACGTACCGAGGTGTCAACATCCACTCGGATCACTGTCCTGTTAGTATAGTTTTCCGAGCGCGGATTGTCTTACGGAGACGTATTGCATCCGCGGATATGGTACGAATCAACACGGCTGCCTCACCCATTGAGAACGCCAGCAACACCTTTGGTCATGCGTTAAGACCTCAATGGAGGGAGAGTAAGTCCTGGGTCCAGGATGCCGGGCATAGAAGAGAAATGGACACGTCTTAAGAATACTGTCATTAATACTGCCAACTCCATCTTAGGCATTAGTCGTAGAGATCGCTGCGGCTGGTTTGATGATGAGTGCAAACTAGCAACTGAACGTATGAATGCTGCATACCGGACAATGCAGCAGTCTCATAGAACGCGGGTACGCGAGGAGAAATGCAAAGACCTCAGAAGATCTGAAAAAAGACTCCACAGACAAAAGAAAAGTGCCTGAAAAAAAATCTGGTCTGTGAAATAGAAAAAAGTAGAGAGCGAGGTCCGCACCAAGCGCGGAAGTTATACCACATAATCCGCAGTATGACGCGGTACACACCACGCCGCACTTACTGCAAGGATAAAGAGGGTAATCTGATCACTGATCCTGAAGGCATTTTGGAGCGATGGAAAATGCATTTCAATGAATTGCTAAATGATCAGCTCACAGAAGAATTGGAGCCTCTACCAGTGCAAGATCAAGACCAAATGCTGCCGCCACCAAGCATTGAGGAAACATTAAAGGCCTAAAGACAGCTTAAATCAAATAAAGCCCCCGGAGCTGATGGCATACCAGTTGGGCTATTCAAACAAGGAGGGACACCGTTACATCACGCAATTCATGAAATCGTGGTGAACGTATGAGAGCAAGAGGACGACGCTATTACGGTTAAAATCACTAAAAGATAGAACCAACCAACGCATGAGGCCACTGGCGCGTGTACGAAATTTATTTCTAAACTCAAGTACACCCAACTGATGTGGAATTGTTATGTTATCGCTATTATATACGGCTCTGATGCTTTTGCTTATTCCAATTTCCTTTCGGTGTTCTTTACTATTTGCTTGGATATTGTGTGTGTATCTGTTAGAAACGCCACATCATAACATTGATGTATGCCGCCTATAAGATACTCTTCTCTATCCTACAAGATTGGATAGCGTTGTGTATTGACGGTTTCCCGGGGCTTCAAGAATTCGTGATACACAATACTGCTCTGGTCCCATCAGACACAGAGCATGGTCTTCTTGCGAAAGCGATTTGGCCTTGGTGTTAAACAACCTGCTTCGCCAGGTGAAAGCCACGATTTTTTTCGGGTGCGGATTTTCAAAATAAATCCATTTTTCGTCACCCGTCACATTTCGATCCAAAAATGATTTCCTTTCACGTTTCACAGCTGACTTTGCGATTTTCCATTTGACGTTCATTCAAATCGTGTGCGACTCATTTAGCGAGATTATTGATCTTCCCCATTGCTCGTACATGTCTGCTGATAACTTCTTGTGACACGTGTATTGCTTCTGCTAATTGCCGTTGAGTTTGAGTTGGGTCATCATCCAATAATTCCTGCAATTGCTCTTCTTCCCATTTTTGCGGTATGCCAAAGCGCTCACTGCCTTTTAGATTGAAATCACCACTTTTAAATTGGCGAAACCGTGTCTCAGATGTCCTAATTGATGGAGCATGTTCACCATATATTTTTACCAGCAAGCGATGACTTTCAACCGCCTTTTTCTTTTGATTAAATAAGAAAAGCAATGCACGCGGCAAATGTTCTTTTTAGGCACAAAACTCGACATGATCGCTGAACGATAAAACAAAGAATCTAGTTTTTGGCAGACTCAACGTATGTGTGTTTGTACTTAAATCTCAGACGAACAAAATGACGTATGTTTCAAATTAATACGCTGCGTACTTTTCGCTGGCGGCATCTCTTAGTTAAACCGGAACTTATGCATACACCTGGTAAGTTTTGCACGAATTCTCATGAACAATGCTTTGGATTGTTTCTCTGCTAATAATTAAAGGCTCTTCCATCATTTTGAGTGAACCATTGCTATCAGTTACAATAGAATCATAAACTTTCTCCATCATTATGGATGTTCGAGCAGAAATTGGTCTTCCCTTACGATTATCATCTACTGTCCTCTTCGTCTCACAAAAATTATTTATGGTACAGAGCAACATTTACTCTACTCAAACAATCATACCGGTACACTTCCCTTACCAACCAGAATATTCTTGATGCATTTTTATCAGGTTTTGCCCAAAATTTAATATCCGCTCTTTGTTTCGTGTTGGTACGAGTATTTCAAAATTAACAAAAAAAATTTACTTCAAGAAAACTGTCATAAGTTTTTTCTTTATCAACTGATTGAAGCAAAATTGATATTATCGAAAAGAGGAATGTCACAGCTTTCAAATACTGGGCGAAACACATAGATGGAGCACCAGGTCCAACAGTGGAGGCCACCCACTACTCGAAACTTCCACAGTCCTAGATATAGCGCTACTTAATGATGGCGCTGAGGACACCTTTATTAACGAGAGAGGCCGGTCCAAAATCGACACCTTTGCCTTCGCCATGTGGAGTGGTGAATTCTGGACACCTACAGCCAAAGTGACAACCAAGCCGCGGTGTACCACATACTCCCACATACAGGATTCACCACTGACAGATTGGTGAAGAAAGCCCAGAGAAATGGGTGGAAAGAAAAGGACCTCGATACGGAACTGCTCGGTTATATACCCAAAAACAAAAACTGGTGGAAAAAATGCGGAGCTGGTCGATTATATGCTGAAAGACCCAATAGAACAATTCGACGCCGAGCCCGATGAGAATAGACAGACTGGAAAAGTTATGAAGTGGCTAACTAATGCATACGAGTACTTTTATGCCAAGATAGAAACAACCAACAGGGTCTATCAAACCAGTGTGTTTATGGAACCCAGAAATCGCCCATATGCGAGCGAAGTACAACCGGTTACGACACTTGCAACAAAAAGCAAGAAACCGCAACACCTACACACAGCTACATGCGGAATTCGTAAACAAACAGAATGAGTTGGGGGATGTGACCCGCAAGAGTAAATATGACGCGTTCTGCTCCCTAAGGGATGAATTACATAACAACACATGCGGCACCGCCTAGAGGATAGTCATGAAAAGACTACACAACAATACGAGGGTTGCCTTTTATATTTCGGGATTAGAGAACAAAAACAAATATTGATCATCGAAAATCACTTTATTGTTTTTCAAAATATTCCCCATGAAGATCTATACACTTTTGCATGCGTTTGAACCAATTGTCGAAGCACTTTTGCCACTCTGATTGAGGTATCTCCAACACATGCATTCTGAATGCAGCAACCGCTTCTTCAGGTGTCGAAAAACGTTGACCTCTCAGTTTGTTTTTTACGTACGGGAATAAAAAGAAGTCATTCGGTGCCAAGTCAGGACTATACGGCGGATGACCCATCAAATCGATGTTTTGGGTGCTCAAAAATGCAGTTGTCGCAGCCGATGTGTGAGAGCTCGCATTGTCGTGGTGAAGAGTGATCCGTCTTCGGCGGTTGGTTTTCCTGATTTCTTGGAAGACAACTGGCAAACAAATGGTTGTGTACCACTCAGAATTGACTGTTCTGCGTTGTTCTAGTGGTACGGTTGCGACATGTCCAGTTTTTCCGAAAAAACAGGCGACCATTTGCTTGGAAGTGCTTCATGCGCGAACAACTTTTGTTGGATTTGGCTCATCTTGAAACACCCAGACAGTCGACTGCTGTTTACTTTCGGGCTCATACGCGTAAATCCACGATTCATCACCTGTCACGATGTCATAGACGTATTTCGAAGCACCGCGACCGTATTTTTTGAGCATTTCTTTCGACCAATTGACACGAGCCTTTTTTTGGGCGATTGACAAATTGTGTGGGACCCAACGCGAACAAATTTTTTTGACAGTAAAATGTTTATGCAATATTGAATGTATGCTGGTCCCACTAACGCCTAAGGTTGTCTCAATCTCACGATAGGTCACATGACGATCTTCCAATATCAGTTCGCGCACAGCATCAATGGTTTTCGGAACAACAACTGATTTTGGACGACCTTCACGAAATTCATCTTGGAGTGAACTACGACCACGATTGAATTCACCATACCATCGATAATCACTGGTCCTTGATGGAGCTTCATCGCCAAAAATTGAATTAAGTTCATTCATGCACTGTTGCTGAGTTCATCCACGCCGAAAGTTGTAAAATATAATCGCACGAAAATGTTGACGATTTAATTCCATTTTTGGGCCGAGATGAATCTTTTAAGTTACTGTAAACAACACAAATAGCGCTCGTATGTCAAAACGTTCTGAGTGCGTATAACCTTAAAAAATGTCCAACTTTACGACAGAGCTGTCAATTGCCGGATTGCAACGCTAGGGTTGCCAAATCCCGAAACATAAGAGGCAACCCTCGTAGTAGTCAAATGCAAAAAAGTAAAAGCGCCATGGCCGGAATCACGACTGACGTCTTCCCGCAGTGTGAAGACACGAGAGTGTAATGTTCCGTGGTACACCACCGTGCTTCCGGAGCCTCCGGGAAGAGTGGTAACACTTATACAGTTTATAAAACGTGCTATTTTAAATTTCCAATCTTCTTTATTATCAATAAAAATCTTTCCTATTCGGTTTCACACAGCAGTCACTAGTACGAAAACCCCGAACTCATCTTGAGTCTTCAGTTGGAGTACGCAAAATCTCAACTGACTCACTTGCCTTTTCTTGACCACCGATCATTTATTTATTTTATTTATCTTTTGGGATTGGGATCATAAAAAGGAAAAGAAAACGGAACAATGCACTTTAGCGAGATAACAAATAGACAAAGGATCTTGCGGATGTGCATTTATGACCCTATATGTTGAATCGCGATAAAATATGATTCGTTTCATGGCGCAATTTGTTTGTATTTGAATTTGGTTTGTTTAAAACGGTTTAAATGGATGTTGAGTTTGTGGGACCGAATTTGTACAAACCAATTCTTAGACGACCATAAAATTGCAGACGCGCATTAAATGATTTTCAAGAATATTTGTTTGAAGATGGGACATCTCGTCCGCACATTTAGTTTAAGTTAGGGATGTTAAAAATATTCCGTGTATTCGAACCAAATGAGCATTTGATTCGTTTATCACATGTTCGATTTTATGTTTTGGATTTTGGGAATTGAATCAATGTGCGACAATGCACGTTTTGTTCATTTCTCTTGATATTGGATTCAATGTTGATTTGGGGATATGGATGGAGGATATTGGATATGGATTAATTTATAGGAAAGTATGTGCAAGATGTATGGGGGGAAGATGGTTGGGCTTCGTGGAGCACTACAGGAATGGAACATAATGGTAAGAGCAATACCTCCCATGACCACCGATGATGTGTTCTCGGCTGCAAGTATCGTTAAAAACAGACGAGATTATATGGAATTCTTAACGCTGTGTAGAAGACTGCTTTAACTAAAAACCCGGAAGCTTTCAGCAGACTCATCACAACCTACCTCCAAACAGAACATTTTTCTCAACGATGGAAAAACAACTACTTGTGCTTATACCAAAAGGAGCCAAGAAACGCCATCGTCCTATTTCCCGTTGTGCATGCTGGACACAACAGGGAAACTGCTTGAGCGAGTAATTGACACTCACCTGGAACAATTCACTGAGGGGACATCGGGGCTCTCTGAATGACAGTATGGGTTCCGGAAAGGTAGATCAACCCGCAAGCAATGCGATAGCTGGAGCACGATGGATAGGAGGCACGAAAAAATATTGCGCCATTGCACTAGACGTTAAAAATGCATTGAAGTTTGCGATCTGGAATTAGATACTAGACACGTTGGGCGACCTACAAGTCTCACCCTAATCAGTGCGTTAATAAAATAAGCTATCTCTCCGATAGAATACCCTCTATAACACTGAGGGCCCACAGGAATATAAAATAACAGCAGGTGTACCCCAGGATTCCGTATTGGGCTCAATGCTATGGAATATCAAAAGGTGCGCTCAGAGTCAATGTACCAGAAAGAGTAAGAATCATTGGGTATGCTGGTGATTTTATTTTTACACGAATGCGCGCATAGAGGGGGATGTTTAAGGACCCTTAAATGTCATTCGATTTAGCCATATTAGGCGTAGCTAAACATCTAGATGACTTTAAGAACATTTGCTCCCATACAATCCAGAGCATTAAATGCTGGCTTGATATGGCCGGACTGGAATTAGCCGCTCATAAGATGGACGCTAATTTTAATAAGCAGCCACAAGAAAGTTGACAACCTTGATTTGGAAATAGAAGGTTAAACCATCAGGTCCAGTCCCTATATAAAATATCTTGGTGTTATCCTCGACAACTGGTTGAACTTCGTGGAAACCTGCGGAAAACGAGTGAAAAAAATAGCAAGAGCCCGCAATGTTTTGGTGAGACTACTATCAATGTTGAAGATCCCCGACCCCACTTACGGAAACGGATAACCAGCCTCGACATTTCCATTATAATGTATGCAACTCACATATGGGCAGGAGCCGCACAGTATAAGTCAGACACGAGGGGAGTGAACCCAGCACATAGGCTGGCATCATTAAGAGTATGCTGCGCATTCCGAACGGTATCCACAGATGCCATAAATGTTTTGGCCGGGAGGACACCACTTGACATTGCAGCTAAAGAAAATCCTACGTCGCATCAGGTTTCACAAGAGAATCGCCAGAAAATGCGGTCACAATTAGAGCTCTCAAGCCTAAGAAAATGGCAACGAAGGTGGGATTCTTCCACCAAAGGAAGATGGACCCACATCATGATACCTGATTTAGAAACAAAGGTGAAAAGAAAACATGACGAGCTGAATTACCACCTAACGCAGCTAATATCAGTACATAGATGCTTTCGGCAATACTTGCACAAGTAGAAGCATGTGAATCACCCATACTGCTTGTACTACGAAGGCAAAATAGAAAATACGGAAGACATACTCACAGAGTGCGTGAGATTCGAACGTGCACGAACGGTTTTGGACAGACATATGAGACATACAACGATACACAGTGAACGAGTGCGGACGTGTTTTCGGTTCGGCGGTCGAATTAAATGAAAAAAAATTGCTTTTATGTGTCGCGAGTGGCTGAGGTATTATAAAGAGACTATTTGTAGACAAATAAATTACAGTGATAAAAACAGTCAAAACAAAGTAAATATAAATAAATAGAATTAATTAAAAGACAACGAAGCCACGTGTTGTGACAGTTAACGGTATCTACGTGTGAGTGTGTGCGCGAGGCCACAATCTGTTTGTCACAAAAAAGTGAAAAAAAAAAGTATAAATTAAAAAAAGATAGAACACGCGTTCCATAATATGGACGTAAAACAAATTGATGCCAAAATGGCAAATCGGAGAAGGCAAAATACGGACCTAAACCTAAAGACTAAACGCGTTAAAACAAATGAAAATAAGAATACAGAGACGTCGATTGTAACCAGCGATGACAAAGACAACAGCCATGCTGCCCAGTACTCAGGGGCTGGAAACCAATTCAAAGAACTAGCTGTCAGCGAAACAAATGCAGACGCTAGCAATCAAATCGAGGTCCTCAACAGACTCATCCATGAGATTAGTCGTAAAAAAGAAGAACTGGATAGACAAATGGAGGAAGTTGTTAAACTAAAAAACAACCTGAGCCACAACGAGCGAAAAACGAAAATGCTAGAACAACAACAGCAAGAACAAAGACAACAGCAACCCACGAATGCAGAGAAAACACGGCTAGATAAGGAAACTAAACAGAAGGAATCACATCAACAACAACAGCAGGAACCAAATCAACAGCACGAATCACACCAACAGCAGGAAACATCTCAGCAGGTGCCAGTCAAAAAAAAGGAGAAAGTACCTCCTATTTATATTAGCTACATGGAGACAAAGGATGTCATAAAATTGGGTGAGTTGACATGCAAAACTTTTAAAACAAAACGAATAAATGATTTTAAGATAAGTTTAACATGTGAGGATTTAGAAGGGTATAACAAAATTAAATCGGCATTAGGGAAGTCGAAAAGCGAGTACTACACGTACACCCCTAAATCGGAGAAAACTGTCTCCATGCTCCTCAAAAGAGTTGACCCTTCCTTTACTCCCGAAGAGGTGCTCGAAGAGCTAAAAAACTTCGAAAACGATAGCCTGACGTTTACAGGTGTGAAACCATTTTCTACAGCAAATTCTAGAAATCGCCACCGTAGGTTGCCTTTCTTCATTGTGTCGCTAAGCCCCAATAGTAAAATTGATGGACTTAGATATATTAAATACATTAATCACCAAACAATAAGTTGGGAGAGAATAAAGAAGTGCGACCGCGTATTGCAGTGTATGCGCTGTCAACGCTTCGGGCATGTGGCAGCGAATTGCAATATGCATTTCAGATGCGTCAAATGCCTAAACAAACATATCATTGGAGAATGTCCATTGGGCAAAGAACAGCTTCCGGATAGAAGTAAACTATCTTGTGTCCTCTGTAACAACTCAGGACATCCTGCTAACTTTAGAGGTTGCCCTAAGTACCAGCAACTAAAATCAAAGTTGGAAGCCAAAAAGAAGCAAGTTGAAGAAGAGAAAAAGATGAAAACTCGCTCTTACAACAACTTCGTTGCATCAAGTGTGTCATACGCCCAAATGGCAGGTGGAGTAAAAAATGCACCAATTATAGAACAATCACGTAATATCATTAAAACGCCTGCTCCAGAGGCACAAAGTGATATAACAGCAATATTACTGTCCATACAAGGACAGTTTGCTGCGTTTGATAAAAAATTCGAAAAGATCGAAAAAAAACTGACGGAACAGGTGGTTCGAATGGATATTATCTATTCGACCCTGTTTCCAGACGAACCCACACTCTAATCATAACGTTCACTACGACTGAATTAACTTTAAAAATTATTGCTGTGAATGTTAATTCACTAATCCGCATGGAAAGAAGGGATAATCTCAGCAATCTGCTGGAAGCTGAACGCCCAGATGTGCTTTTGGCTAGCGAAACTAAGCTAAATCAAAGGCACAAATTGGGCTACCCAAATTATAACGTAATTAGACGAGATCGTCCAAATTCCACTCAGGGGGGCGGAGTCGCTGTCTTAGTTAAAAATTGTCTACAACACAAAGTCGTCTACAGTAGAGATGTATACAAGTTCCAGGTACTAGAAGCCTGCGTTATAGATATTCCTTTGAAAAGTCAAAAGCATCTATATGTTATCTCTGCTTATGCTCCCGAAGCGCCACAGTGTATACAGTTTATCAATGAACTTGATACCCTTTTTCGAAGTCTCAAGTTAGACTCAGAAAATAATTATTTCTTTATGGCGGGAGATCTCAATTCCAAGCACAGTGCTTGGGGTAACCTTATCACAAACACAAGAGGCAATGCGTTGTTCGACTGGTGGCAAACAAACGCTATCGAACATAAACTAGAATTGTACGCTACAAGTACCCCGTCGTATCCAAGAGGAAATTCCTTCTTGGATTTACTGTTGCTGGACGAGCGAATACAACTATTAGATACGGATCTAACTACTCGAAATTGTCTTCGTACAATCGAGTACGATAGCGATCATTATGGACTTGGTGCTGTAATACATGTCCCAAACGAACACTCACTACTTGAGCAGTACAAACAGATACATTCTTTTAATTTCGGAAAAGCACACTGGTCGCGCTTTGACCGGATAATAAAAAAAGAATTACGCTCCAATGGCATAGATCCACCAACTGACAGAAATCTTCATAATGACGAAATTGATCATTATCTTTCGACGATGAACAACATTGTTACTAATACAATGAATCGTTCTATCCCAAAAGTGTCTCACTCCGAGAGCCATACAAACCGGTACAGAAACGCAACGATCGACGAGCTGTATAGGCAAAAGAGTACTCTGCTCTCTAAGTTAAAACTGCTCTACAGACAATTCAGAGATCCAAATAGCCAGGAAATAAAAACAATCAAATCATTAATTAAAAATCTTCAAAAACTGATCCGTGACAACTATAGATCAGTAATCAATGAAGACTGGAACAAGAGAATTCAAGCCATTAAAGCTAGTGGACCGAATATGTTCCCACAAATAAATAAAGTCTTTCGAAGGAAAGATTATAATGACATCCCATGTCCCATTCCGCGGACTCCCGAGAATTGTCAAACGCTGCTGAACGCAGGACTTACCTTGGAACACATCAACTCTAACGAAGAGTTCATAATAGTCGAGGATCCGCAAAAAAAGGCGAACTCAATTGGCGCTTGTTTCGAAGCAGTGTATAGATTGAACGAATCGGCTCATTCTAACCTTGACCTGGAAAATAGGGCTCTCCAAAAACATATTTCGTTACGCAATGAACTTAACAATTGGCGTCTCTTAAGTCGAAGCTTCACTATCTTTGGTGAAAATAATAGAGCGGATTCCCCGCTTAGAGATCTAAACACTGGTATATTTGTACACAAGGATGAACTGACGGACATTCTTAGATCGATTAAGAACAAAAAATCTTCTGGAATAGACAGTATTCCAAACATTGTTCTAAAGCATTTACCTCTTGAAGTAGTGAAGGTTTACACTATTTTGTTCAATAACGCTCTAAACAATGCATATTATCCAATCCAATGGAAATCTGCTGTAGTCCATCCCATCCCCAAAAAGGGCAAGGACAGGAGCAATCCAGCCAATCTTCGCTCGATTAGTTTGCTTCCGAACATCAGCAAGGTATTCGAGAAAATTATAAATAAAGCATTGACTAACTGGTGTAAGGAAAATGGTATTATCCCGAACAACCAATTTGGTTTTCGATCACAACATGACACAGTTCATGCTGCGACAAAACTTGTTTCCGACATACAGTGGAACAAGGCGAAGAGACAATGCACAGGGGCCTGTTTGGTTGACTTTGAAAAGGCTTTCGACACCGTATGGTTAGAAGGGCTTGTATATAAGTTATCAAATCTGGGTATGCCCGAATATTTATTATACATTATCTACGATATGATAATGGGTAAACAATTTGTAGTGAAATGTGGAGATATAATTTCTAACAAGACCTTCCACATCAAAAACGGCTTACAACAGGGAGCAGTGAATTCTCCCATTTTATTTAACATTTACACTAGTGACCTAGTGGGTTCTCTCAACCATGCAATTGCGTATGCCGACGACATTGTAGTGTATAGATCTGGAGAAAAGATTGATGTCATCAACAGACTTCTGCAAGATGATTTCAACAAAATCAAACGTTTTTGCGACGACTGGAAATTAAAAATAAATTTCCAAAAAACAGAGACTATCCTTTTCAGAACGCCACTGTCCAGTGCATCAAGGGACACAAAACGGAATTGGAAAACATTTTCTATTGTGGGAAGTAATAATCTTCCACTACAAGTAAAAACTGTCGTCAGATACCTTGGAATCTGGCTTGATCAATATCTTTACTTTGATAAGCATACAGCAGCTGCTCTTACAGCAGCTAAAAACGCATATGCAATGACACGAAGACTCTTCCGTAGTAGTCTGCTGGACCCCAAGGTAAAAATAATTTCATACTCAGCATTCATCCGACCAATATTGGTGTATGGCTGCCCAGTATGGTACAACATATCCCCATTTTACATGGAGAAGTTTCGGGTGTTCGAGAGGCAGTGTTTGCGTTCCTGCCTAGGAATGTATAGAACCCCAGAGTCGCAGTATAAGAAATACTATCCGAATAAAGTCCTGTATGACAAATCAGGACTAAACAGGATAGATAACTTCATTATCAAGACTATTCGTGGTCACACAACAAGGGCAATGTGCAGCGAAAACGATCTCATTTCGGGAGCATTCTATCCCAATGATATGTATATGGAGAGTACTCTCCATAATGGGTTCATTCCCCCAGAAGCGTTCCCTTTCTTGGATAAAAAAGGACTTATCCAAGACAAACGTGGAGTCCCTATTATTTACCACGCTCTCCGTGGTGCCAGGGATAAACGAATTCTCCACGATAACGATATCTCTAATTTTCCACATCGCCTGCGTTTTAGTATGGTGATCGGTGAAAGAGATAAATCAATAAAAGATCGATCCCATCCCAACTGGTGGTGGATCAGTGATGAAGAAAGGACTACACGTCCCCAAACATAGTATGCCATTCAGGCGCACCGCTTTCCTTCCCCCTATCCACAATTCCCAATTATTTTTATTTTATCTTTTAATTTTGCTTTTAATTTAATTCTTAATTTTTTATTTTTTATTTTAATTTTTATTTGTATTCCTTTATTCCTTGTTTATGTTTGTCCGTTTTGTTTTATTTATTTTGCTTGTCAACCCCCTATATATGTAATTAAAAAAAAAAAAAAAAAAAAAAAAAAAAATTATAAGTAATACAGGATGTAGAAAAAATAGAATAACTTCTAAAAGAGAAAACATATCAATTATTGTGACATGTTGTAAAAACAGTTATTGTACGCCGAAAGGCATATGAAATATGATAATGTGTAATTTAGAGTGCTTGCGAAGAGCCAGTAAGTTAATGTAAGAATGTTATTTGTAAAATAGATGTTAACATTTAGTCTTAAGTGAAATATGTAATTGAATTGTTGAATAAATGTGGATATAAAACAAAAAAAACAAAAAACAGACATATGAGACGGACAGTTACTCCGGTAGAGTAAGAATATGCTGCGCATTCCGAACGGTATCCGAAGATGCCATAAATGTCTGGCTGGGAGGAAACCACTTCACTTTGCAGCTAGGAAACCGCTGCTTTGCATGAGGTTGACGGACTGGTCTCGTAAGAGGTTCGCCGACGAATGCGGTCACAATTAGAGATCTCAAGTCAAAGACAATGGCAACGAAGGTGGGATTCTTCCACATAAGGAAGATGGACCCATGATACCTTATATAGAAACCTGGGTGAAAAGAAATCATGGCGAGCGGAACTACCACCTGACTTAGCTGATATCAGGGTGTAGACACTTTTGGCAATACTTACACAAGTATAAACATGTTGTGGCATTTTTTCGTGATTCGAGCTGTCATAGCGTCAGTTCGAATCACACGATCTTCTTCACTATTATTTCAAACGCTATAATGTCAATCACCCATACTGCTTGTACTGCGAAGTCAAAATAGAAAATGCGGAACACGTACTAACAGAGTGCGTGAGATTCGAGACCGCACGAACGATTTCGGAGAGACATAGGAGACGGACAGTTACTCCGACATGAGTAATAGAATACATGCTAAGTTCCAAGCAACCATGGTTCGTAGCAAATGATGTTCTATGTGACATAATGCAGCAGTTGGGGCGCGACGAGCGGAGTAACAGGTAATATCCGTCCCGCCCCATGATAGAATATCTAAAAGAACGTTCCGCGGAGATCAACAGGAATATGTGCCCGTCGCGAGCTGGTTTTATTCGTTAAAAATGCGGCATGCCTCTGTATCGATCCAGATGTATTTTTTGAAGATTTCCACCTTCCTACCGGAAACAAAACAAAAAAACAGATGGGGCTATTGGTTATTCAGACAAAGTTCGAACTTGCTGGATCTTGTTTATCTCATTGTGTAATCTCTACCATTGGCCATTCAGCCATTCTTGTTACTACAATATATCGTTTTTGTCTTTAACCTGAACTCCACTTTCAAACTCCGTCATACGAAACATTTCCTCCCAGCTGCACACAATTTACACACTTATGTACACTATATGTAGCCTATAGCTTTAAGTTAGTCTTAAAGAAAATAAACAAAGCCCTCATCATCATCATCGGCACTACAACCGGGATCCGGTCTTGGCCTTATTTAGCAAGTCTCGAGGCTTGTTAAACTTCCATAATAATTTATTTTAACGGGCAACGTTATTAGACTTGCGCTACAAACAAAGCCCTCACCAAAGTTAAAAACAAATAAAACACAATCTCATAAAAATACGAGGGCAGGTCAATAAGTCCTTAGAAAATGAGGACGATTTTCTTTTATTTTCTCATTTAGCTGACCTAATAGTGGCGCATAATACTGTCCAGCCAACGTCTGGCCATTTTCCAAATAGTCAATGAAATAATACCACGTGCATCCCAAAACACAGTAGCCATAACCTTTTCAGCTGATTTCGTCGCTTTGGCCTTCTTTGGGGCCCGTTCGCCTTTAACAATGCACTGTTTTGACTGTTCTTTTGAACCGGGTGTGTAGTGGTGTATCCATGTTTCATCTACAGTTACTAATCTGCGCAGAAACTCATCTGGGTTGCGACGTATGCGCTCCAAAAGTTCTCAGCTGAGAGCAAATGCGGCACCCATCTCGCAGATGTTTCTTCATTCCCAATATAACATGCAAAATTGAAACATGAAACAAATTGAAAATTGACAGAATGACAGAATGATACTTAGTAAAAACAAACTATTAGCGATGCCACGAGCGCCATCGTAGACGTTTCTGAGGAGTTATTGACCTACCCTCGTATAAGCAAATGCGTAGAAACTATACCAATAAAATATACAAAACAACTCATCTGGGTTGCGACGTATGCGCTCCAAAAGTTCTCAGCTGAGAGCAAATGTGGCAACCATCTCGCAGATATTCTTTTCATACCCAATTTATCATGCAGATGTAGTGCTCCAGAAAGCCCTACAATTTCCTTACCCCATAGAAACAATCTCCTTCCACCACATACAAATCCCTACACCCAAATCAACATTGAATTCAATGTCAACCCATTCGAACTAAACGTTCAAACTCGCAAACATTGAATTCAATTCAATTCAAATTCCTACAAGATCCAAAGCCCGAAATGTGCATGTGTCTAAACAAAGGCATATCTATTCGATCCGCCGACACGCAATTCAAGCAATCATAAACATCCCAATGCATATCTTCACATGCCAGATGTTTTATGATTTGTAAATGCACTAATTCAAAAACGAACACCTAATTCCCACGGATCTTGTGTTACCTATCCGAAGGACACGAAAAGTCTTGTTTGCATAAGCCAGATGGATAACAAAAACAAAAACCCAAATTCCAGTGCATATCCTCATATGCACTATAGTTCCATGAGAACTCATAAAACCGAACCATTATCCTAACAAACATTGAGCATTACACCCAATGTATCGAAAATCGAGATTTTCCATCTGAAACGTTCCTTTCTAGATAGAAAATCTCGATTTGTTTCCGTTTAAAAGGAAGATGCATCGCGATCTCCGAGCGGCAGTATAATATCAGTCATTGTCCCTGGAGGGAGTACCCCGGAGCGAGCCACAGTATCTAAAAAGCAATTGTCCCTGAAGGAAGTGCCCCAGGAAAGGAACAACCAGAATTTTTAGCAAAAAATAAAATAAAAATAGCTAAAGTAGATACTCTGTGCGTTTATTTGAGTTTGACTGCTCCAGTAGAGTCGCGAAGAAAGCATTTCTTTTGAGCTTTGTAGTTGCAGATCCCTGGTGTCGAGCAACCCCTGCAGAGGCTGGTGACTGTGAATTCACGTAAGACGTTACTCATCGACGATCGGTCCATACTCTTCCCTCCGGCAGGAGGAAGCACGGCGGCGACCGCGACGCGTCCTTTATTGGCAATCGGTTGGGCAATAAAGTTGCTATAAAGTTTTCCATGATTTATAGGATAAATATTATAATTACTCCCATAAATTATGACAAGTTATAGACCCTGAAATTCATATCAAGAGTTTTTAACTCTAGGTGGGTTGTATTGCTACTGGATTTCCCAACGTAGCGAAACAGTACTTATAAAAACTGTTCGTTAGGATGAAGGAGTTCTTCTTGTATATATGTACCTCTTGGGTGTCAATTTGTCTTTGAACATCAATTATCCTGAACTAATCATCAAGCTTGACATCAAAGAGGTAAGAATACTTTTAAAATAGGAAAATTGAGGCCCACACTTAATATTAGCACCAAGTTAAATGCTTTAAAAGTTAACAAGTAAAAGCAAGATGACTTGTATCCATACTAGGTACATGTATTATTTCTCTTTTACAGACTCCGTTTTCAGTTCGTTGTGATGCCCGGGTATTCAAGACCAATATTCATCGACGCCTCCTTTCCGCCTTCTTTCCATCCGCTCGCACTGTGCTCTGACATTTAAGGGTCCTTCAAAATCCCATTTTATGCGAGGGTTAGTGTAAACAAAATAAAAAGACGTTCAACGGAATATTGAAATCCACATCAAACCATCTCAACCCTTATTTCAACCCAATGATATGTTATCTACACCTAAGTTTGAGATCAAGTCATATTCAACCAGTATAAAATACATGTTTAGAGTATCCTCAACAATTTACAGCCATTAACTATATTCTATATCCAAAAATGCTTTTTGTACCTCATACACTTGCCACATTATATATTTAATATCAAATTTAGAGACTGAGTCCATTCAAAACAATTTTTAACACATAGTGAAAAATCAAGAATTACCGAAAGGAAAACGATCCATCCGAGTTTACATTGTTGTACTCAATTTCACAGAAGCCACTTTTTAAAATAACCAAACAAATGAACAAGGATCTGATGATCCTTTGAACCGATAAAGAACTAATGTCCATCATTTTTCGAAACAAATATTTTGAAAATCTTTTCCTCTCGTTAATTTAGCACTGAACGATAGCACCTCAGACAGAGTTTATTCCAAAAGTTTTTTTCCACACGCGTTGTTTCGTATTCACAAATTAACCAAGAACCCACAACACCGACTGACTTCCGAAAGGGGAGAATATTTTCTTAAATATAGTTTCACTTGGCCACCCACCCACGCCTAAAACAATGATGAATCTCTGCGGTTGTGTTCCCAATAGATTGCCACCGCGAACCTTCTTTGCATGGCATCCCAAGTCGGTGCTTGAATTTGCGAGCTGCACCCGGCCATTGGAACCCATCTAACGATATGAAAAGTGTGAGCATTGAACCATTCAAACAGCAATTTCTATCTTACGATGGGCAATTGGTTGGAAGCCACCTAGACCAAGAACTCATTTCAGAATTCCGGGTGAAATATGATGGATAGCTCGATTTGTTTATGACTAGTCGAATAGGAAGTCGGAAATTAAATTATTTTTATCAGATGAAGAAGCACAACAAGCGCTGGGCTATAACGGATGATATAGAATCGTCGTAGTTGAAGCTAATTGGCTTCACAACGGCCATTTCCATTCAGGGGCTAGAGCTTCCTTTGAAGTTCACCTTCTGCATGTAATGATTTGAGAACAATAAATTAATTAACTACTCATTAGTGACAACAGAGTAAGTTGGATACATATATATCGAAAAGGAAATAGGAACTGAGAATGAATTATTTTTCAGCATTTGGGCTCGACCCTGTTTATGATTTATTATCTTCGAACCAGACATGTGTTTTTCGACTATTTGCGAAATCAATGGGACATTCAAATGGTAAAAGATCTCCCATACGATAGTTCTAAATCGAAGATTATTAAATAGAAATATTTCGTTACCGACGTAACGTTGTACACGCAGCGGTGGAGCTACACTGAGTAATTGGCTAGATATTTGAAAGATGTACCATTGAAGAGTTTGGCAATAAACCAACTCAGTTTTGTAAAAGTTTCGCTAGATTAAAAACGAACGTCTACATTGGCGCGTCTCTTTCTTCTATTTAATCATACCATAATATTCAAAAACAAAAATCAATGACACCGTAAGGTATGTAAGACCCAATCATCTAAAACTTCCTGGTACAGAACTTGCCACAATTTCGCAGGACCAAATAGTAAGTCCATTCCCCAACGCCACAAGCATATCATTTTAACGTGCACAGTAAAGGGAAAGTCACAACCTATTTGCCAACTCGGCTGCTAAATCGGGTGTTTACATTACACGAAAAGTGGATAGTTTATTTTTAAAAATTATAGAAAGAATCTTTACGACAATTGAAAACAGTGTCTTGTGGGTCAGTAAGATTATCGCGTCGTGTACAAAATAGTTCCACACGATCAGAAAAAAATTAAACATTCCGGTTTCTACTTTTATATGATATTATCATATATATATATATATATATATATATATATATATATATATATATCATCATCATCATCATCATCGGAACTACAACCAGGATTCCGGTCTTACTATTATTATTATTATTTATTGGCCTGTAGGAACCCGGAAGTTCATGACCTCACCGACTCGGCTTCGCCGTCATTCCCTGTCCTGGGCATTCTCCTTCCACGCTTGACCATTCGATCCGACCTCCTCAAGGTCAAACCTAACATTGTCCTCCCATCTCCGTCGCGGCCGTCCTGTCGGTCTCTTTCCCGTTGGTCTACCGTCAAGAATTCTATGCACGGTCCTATCGTTGCCCATTCGCGCCACGTGTCCGGCCCATCTTAATCTTCGCGACCTGATTACTCTAACTATTGTAGGTTTGCGGTATAGCTCTTCCAATTCGTGGTTATGGAGTTTCCTCCATTATCCTGCCTCCTCGTCATATTTACCTCCAAAGATACCCCTCAAAACTCTATTCTCGAATACGCGGAATTTGTTTTCTTCCCGTTTTGTGAGAGCCCATGTTTCGCATCCATATAGGACAATCGACATGATTATGGTTCTATAGACACGGAGCTTTATGTTACGTGATAGCAGTCTAGATTTCAGCAGTTTACTAACTGCGTGCCAACTAGCGTTGCCGGAAGGCAGTCTTTTGTTAATTTCCGTCGACATTTCGTTACTGCCCGTCAGTATCGTTCCCAGATATTTAAATTCTTTAAATTTTTCAAATATCTTGCCTCTGACGTTTATATGTGTTCTCTGAGGTCCACCTGGTCTCGCCATAATCATGTATTTTGTTGTGTCCTCATTTATTTCTAGGCCCACTTCTTCTGCCACTTGCATGACAATTTCATTGTTCTTAGTTACAGTTTCTAGATTATCGCCCAAAATTGCGATATCATGCGAGCACTTGTGTGAGCCCGTTCAGGGATGATCCGGCCATGTTGTCGTCTTGTACCTTTCTGACAACATGCTCGAGCACAAGGTCAAAAAGACACGGTGATAGAGCATCTCCCTGCTTTAGCCCGTCCCAGATTTCAAATGGTTCTGAGAGGTGGTTTTCTATTCTAACTCGCCCTTTGTTTTCGTTCATGCAAATTTGAATGAGGGCGGCATATTTTTTGGGCACTCCCAGCTCAACTAGAATATGGTAGAGTCTTTGCCTTGCGACTAAGTCGTAGGCGTTTTTGAAGTCAACGAACAGTTGATGAACCGTCTCTCCGTATTCCCACTTCTTTTCCAGTAGTTGTCTTATTGTGAACATTTGGTCGCTTGTTGACCGGTTCCTACGGAATCCACATTGGTAGTCTCCCAGTATCTCTTCTGCGTACGGTGTGATTCTCGCCAGAATGACATTTATTAATATTTTGTATGCGATTGGGAGCAATGATATTCCTCTGTAGTTTTCGTAGTCAGATCTGTCGCCTTTTTTGAAAATGGGGATGACTATTGAGGTTTTCCATTCTTCCGGAGTGACTTCCTTATCCCATATTGTTTGGATGAGCTGGTGGATCTTTCGAGCGGTTGCCTCTCCTCCATGCTTCACAAGCTCTGCCGGTATTCAGTCGACTCCGGGAGCCTTGTTGTTTTTCAATCGATTTATTGCGTCTACAACTTCGTTGAGAGACGGCTCTGGGATCTGAGGCTCGCCTGTATGTACGCTAGGTGCGTTTGTTTGTGGTTGATGGGTACGTACATTAAGCACGTTTTCAAAGTACTGCTTCCATCTTGTTACGATATTGCTTGTTTCTGTGACCAGACAGCCGTTTGCGTCTCGAATTATTTTGACTCTCCCTCGGTAGCCATTTCTAATTGAATTTATGCCGGTATACATACCTCTGATGTTCTTTGGCCTAGAATTTTCTATGATTTTTTCGATCCGAATCGTCTCCCATTCGCGTTTTTTGCATTTGAAGAGCCTCATTGTCTCTCTCCGAATCGTCGCGTATCTTTCTGCGTTGACTTCATCATATCTTTCTAAGTGGATCACTCTGAGGCGTTTACGTTCTTCGATCTTCGCCCTGCACTCATCGTCAAACCAAGGTTTGAACTTAATTGTTTTCTTAAATCCTAATACCTTTTGGGCTGTTAGTTTGATTGCGTCTGTGATCGATGTCCATTTAGTGTCCACACTATTAGCTTCCTCTTCCTCACTGCTCCCATTCTCTAGAATGCTAAATTTATTCGTTAGTTCGTCTTGATATTCAGCCCTTTTGTGTAGGTCTTTCAGTTTATCAGTGTCGAACTTTTTGCTCGTCTCTCGTGACTGCCCATGTGGGATTGCTGCGAGGCGATTCCTGATTTTGCCCATCACTAGAAGATGATCGGAGTCGCAATCTGCTCCTCTATATGACTTTACGTCAAGGATATTCGAGTGGAGTCTTTTGTCTATGAGAAAGTGGTCTATTTGGTTACGCGTTACGCCGTCGGGTGATATCCATGTGGCTTTATGAATTTCCTTGTACTTGAACATCGTGCTTTTCACTAACAGATCTTTTGACGCCGCGAACGTGATAATTCGAATTCCATTATCATTTGAAACGTTGTGTAGACTTTCTTTACCTATAGTTGGTTGGACGATATCTTCCTTTCCAATTTTCGCATTGAGGTCCCCGAGGAGGATTTTAACATCGAATGATGAGATCTCATCAAATACTTCCTCTAGGGTCTCGTAGAATGTTTCCTTCGTTTCTTCGTCCGTAGATTCTGTTGGGGCGTGTACGTTTATAAATACATAATTGTACCAGAGTCCCTGTATTTTTGCACCGACATTAGGTCATTAATAAATTTCACATATTTTACATGGGGCGTAATCTTCTTGCTTATGAGGAAGCCAGTTCCGAGGTTATGTGTATCCGGTTCCGGTCTTGGCCTTATTTAACAAATCTCTCCACGGATCCCGATTTCAAGCCGATGTCATCCAGTTTGGCACTCCTAGGGTCTGGGCGTCCTGGTCTACGTGTTACGGACCTACCCCGCGTCCAGGTCTCCCCTAACATCCAGTAATCCACTTTCTCAAGTTCCCCCTCTCTACCTGTAAAAGGAAAATAAATCGCCAAGTAGCTAATTTGCATAAACTACTTTGTGTGGTAGAAAAACGGCCTCTCAAGTAAGTTCTCTTAAACTTACCTTTAAATAAAAATAAAATATATTCAACAATATTCATCATCATCATCGGCACTACAACCGGGAACCGGTCTTGGCCTTATTTAGCAAGTCCTGAGGCTTGTTTAATTTTCCATAATGATTTGTTTTTTTTTTTTCGGGCAAGGTCATTAGTCTCGCGCCAAAGGCTCCCCGACGGGGAATCGAACCCCGGTCTCCCGCGTGACAGGCGGGTATACTAACCAGTATACTATCAACAATATTACTACTCTAAAATATATTAAATATACACTTACTTTTAAATATTTTCAAATTGTTAAAATAATCATATCAATTTTGGCGCAGCCGGTTACCGCCCGCTGAGATTTGCATAGAATCCGTCGGGGTACACCGAGTAGCGGAACTAGCGACTAGGATAAAAAACAAAAAGCCGTATAAGAAGATTTTCTTTTCCAATTACAGGAGACATATGGAACGATAAGATGACACACTATCTAACGACTTATTCTTTCCCTTTGGCACAAGTACTAGAGACTGTATTTTCCATGGATCGGAAAATATTCCTTACGCTAGGTATTTCTGCATCGCGGTTTGGAATATCTCTGGTCTTATTCTAAGCGCCGCATCTATAGCTTTGTTTGCAATTCTGTTGGCCCAATGCGTCGCGTATTCTTTTGCACGTCCTCTGTATTTATTATAAGAACAGTTCTGGGAGGATCTCGGTGCCGAAACTTATGACAACGTCCCAGTCTGTGTCTTGTTTCCGGGAAGAGAAGCTCCAGTATTACGTGAAGCGTATTGGGGCAAGTTACGTGTGGGTTGTAAATCCCTTCAGTCTTCCCACGACCATTCTGTAAGCAGTGCCACAAGAGCTTATATCCGCCTACGCGATTTGTTTTTGAAGCATTTCGCATTACTATTTTTTATAGCCCCCTTTAGGTCCCAGCTAAATTTTTTTTAGTTGCCAAGGTGTTATTGGAGGTTGGCTTCACCTCTTGATCTTTGTATCTTGTAACGAATTGTAAGCACTAGGCTTGATGCTTTAATTTTGACCGCCCATCAGTCATCATCTTCATCTTTGGCACTACAACCGGATCCGGTCTTGGCCTTATTTAGCAAGTCTCCCCACCGGTCCCAATTTCGAGCCGATGTCATCCAGTTTGGTACTCCCAGGCCCTGGGCGTCCTGCTCTACGTCATCCCTCCATCGAAGACAAGGTCTGCGGCGCTGCCTTCTTCCATACATCCTGCCACAAGGGACTTTCCGGGCAGGCTCCTCTTCGCTTACTCGAGCTAGATGTCCCGCCCACCGGAGTCTACCGAGCTTCATTTTTCTTACAACATTAGCTTCAAGGAAGATTACGTACAACTCGTGGTTGTAGCGTCTCCGGAATCGTCCTCCCTCGCATACGGGGCCAACAATTCTCCTTAAGACATTCCCCTCGAACGCAGCTAAGAGCTCACAGTGCCTTATATGGAGCACCCAGGTCTCGGATCTATACATTAGAACTGGTAAGACCATGGTCTTGTACTGTAGTAGCTTGGATGTTCTGGATAAATTTCGGGAATTTAAAGAGCCTTGATAGACCATAGTAGGCTTTGTTGGATTTGATAAGCCATTCGCGTATTTCTTCTTCCATATTGTTATCGGCTGATACTATTGACCCAAGGTAGTTAAAGGATTACATCATCATCATCGGCACTATAACCGGGAACCGGTCTTGGCCTTATTTAGCAAGTCCTGAGGTTTGTTAAATTTTCCATAATGACTTATTTTTTCTGGGCAAGGTCATTAGTCTTGCGTCAGAGGCTCCCCGACGGGGAATCGAACCCCGGTCTCCCGAATGACAGGCGGGTATACTAACCACTATACTATCGAGGTGCTAGTTAAAGGATTACACTACTTCAAATTCTTGCTCCACTACCCTCATAGTTTGACCAGTTTGTAACGCTCTAGGAACACTCGCGTGGGAAGACAGTTCCTCAGCTTCCCCGCTCTGTAACGGAACGAGTTCTGATACAGGGATGTTCGCGCCATTGGGAGATGAACCACAAACGGGTGCGATCCGTAGGATTGTCTTGTGGAGCGCATATAAACCGAATTGCGTGGAACAATACCAAGAATCTCCGAAGAACAGCACCCGTGATAATATATGTAAAACAGACAGAGGTCGGCTACGCGCCTTCGATGTGCTAGCGGCTGCAGTCCCGACGTCAGCGCCGAGTACCCGATCAGGTGGATCGCTCGTCTCTGTATGCTCTCAAGTAGGTCGAGGGTATGTTTAGGAGCCGAGCTCCAAACATGAGAGCAATATTCGAGCGCGGGTCTAATTTGGGATTTATATAGGAGAAGAAGTTGGGCCGGAGTAAAATATTTCTTGGCTCTAAAAAGATAACTCAGTTTTCCTGAGGCTGATCTGGCGATACTCGATACGTGTTTATGCCATGATACATTCCCGCAGACCGTGACGCCGAGCAATTTCAAACGATCCCCACCCTCGAGGGCCCGGTCATTCATCATCAGCTGTGGAACCGATGATCCACTTTTCTTTGTGAATGTTGTATATTGTGTCTTCACTGCATTGAAGTCGACGAGATTGGCCCTTCCGCACGGCAGGACTTTATCCAGATCCCGATTCAGAGAGTCAATCTGTCTACATCTCATCCGGTGTGACGTTGATGCACCAATCGGCCGATCACTCGAAAACGAGGAAAGAAGCATACTATCATCCGCAAAACTGAACACTTTGTTATCCGTTGTCTCCAACAAATCATTTATGTGAAGCAAAAACAAGGTTGGAGCCAAAATAGAACCTTGGGGCACCCCCGAATTAACAGGATGTAGATCCGAACATTCGCCGTCCACAACAACCCGGATCGATCGACTCTCAGGGAAGCCCTTCGTCCAGTCGCAAAGTTGTTGGGAAAGTCCATATGAACGGAGTTGGCTAAGCAATGCCCCGTGTCAGACGCGGTCAAAAGCCTTGGAGATATCCAATGCGACCGACCTTGACTCACCGTGCCGCTCAATCGCAGATGTCCATATATCGGTTATAAGTGTCAAAAGGTCTCCTGTGGACCGCCTGCCACGGAATCCGTATTGACGATCATTCAGAAGTCCATTGCACTCCAAATACTTAACCAACTCTGTATTGATGACTTTTTCCATTACCTTAGATTAAATAGACAGTAATGCTATCGGACGGTAATTTTGTGGGAGACACTTTTTTCCCGTATTTGGGATTGGCTGAACTCGAGCGATTTTCCAGCAGGCAGGAAAGGTCCTCCATGCATAAGATAAGCGGAAGAGTCTGCCAAGAACCGGCGATAGTTCTGGAGCACAGTTCTTAAGGACCATTGCTGGTATTCCGTCCGGGCCGGTTGCTTTCCTACAATCTAGTTCACGTAGAATGCTTTGAATAATGCGCGGACGAAATCTCACATCCCGCATCGAAGACCGTACCGGCAGGATCACAGGTGGCTCCAAAAGGCCAGGATCGAGGTTTGAATTCGCCGAAAATAAATTCGCGAACACATTAGCTTTATCCTTTGGATTCGTGACAGACGTCCCGCTGTCTGTCACCAACGGAGGGAAAGAGGAGGATGCGAAGTTACCACTGACAGCTTTTGCCATTGACCAGAAGGAGCGCGAACCAGTTGGGCACCGAAGGAGCTTATTGATCACCCTGTCGTTGTGAGCCTTCTTCGCGGTATCAATCGCCTGGTTGCACTTAGTTTTCCCCTCATTAATGTGCAGTCCCAGCCTGTTCGATCTGGGTGAAGGAGTCCTGTACAGCCGAATCGGATCTAACGATGATGTCGATGTCATCTGCGTAGGCAAATATCTGGCTGGACTTGGTGACAATGGTCCGTCTAGTTGTAACGCCAGACTCACGGATTGCTTTCTCCAACGCCAGGTTGAAGAGAAGGCGGGGCAGGCCGTCCCCTTGTCGGAGTCCATTGAAGATGTTTATTGGTTTGGACAGCAATCCTGCTATTTTTACTTGACTAGTTACGTTGGTCATGGTCAACCTACAAAGTCATATCAATTTGTTTGGAATGCCGAATATATATATATATATATCGGGTTTTCCAATGGGGACTTGTCAACTTTGAATTTAATTCGCAGCTATATGGTTAGGTGAAAGACATGCGTTTCAAGACGTCTACAAACAAACCGAGGGCTTTGTCAGGGCAAAAATTAATGGCATACATTTTTACAGCTGTTATGCCAGGCCGAGTTGGTCCCTTAGCCAATACCAGGCCATGTTGGACAATTTGGTGACCGATGCCCAAGGAAGGCCTAAAGTGATTATAGCCGGCGACTTCAACGCATGGGCAGTGGAATGGGGCAGCCGATCAGCAAACACTAGAGGCCGTATTCTGTTGGAAACCTTTGCATCTCTGGACATCGGCATTGCAAACAAGGGGCGGGTAAATATATACCGTAACGGAAGAAGAGGATCGGTCATCGACATCACTTTTGCGAGCAACTCCCTCCTACGTAAGTTAAAATGGCGGGTCAGCGAGGAATACACGCACAGCGACCATCAGGTCATTATAATCAATATACAACAAAACAAACGTAGAAGGAGTCTCCAAGTAGGTAGCCCTAAACGGAAACACACATTTTTTGACAAGGACTCCTTTGAATTAATATTGAGTACCAACGATGTAACCAATGCTGAAACAGCCGAAGCCCAGTCACACCAACTCATCCGTGCTGTCACGACAGCGTACGATGCAGCTATGCCCAGGCGATCTAACGGAGAATTTATTACACCTTGTTATTGGTGGAATGAGGAAATAAAGGCACTCAGGACGCGCTGTCTACAAGCCCGACGCAAAGTGCAGCGGTCTAGGAGGACACGCATCTTCCAAGAGCACTTGGACGAGTTCCAGTCAGCACGATGCAATCTACAAAAGGCGATCAAGGACAGCAAAACGAAGTCCTTCAAAAGCCTAGGCGAAGAACCCGATATAAATCCATGGGGTACGGCGTACAAGATGGTAATGAGTAAGCTGAAGGGTTCCAGGTCCCCGCAGATATCATGTCCAAAAATGCTGAGGTCAATAGTAAACCAACTATTCCCACAAGGCACATCCCCACACTACGACTTAATAAGCGAGACAGGGGTGGAGAACATCCCGAGAGTCACGGCAGACGAGCTACAATCAGCATGCAGGAGGAAAGCGGCAGCTAAAAGTCGACCGGGTATGTTTATAACCACAATGAAAACGTGTCTAGAGGAGGGTGTCTTTCCAGAAAGTTGGAAACGGCAACACTTGGTGCTCCTACCAAAAAGTAAAAAAACACCTGAAGAGCCCTCATCATATCGCTCAATATGTCTTCTAGACACTATGGGAAATATATTGGAAAGAGTGATATACGAAAGACTGCTAGCCGTAGCAGAAGAAAAAGCAGCCAACAATACGGGTTTAGAAAATCGCCCTCCACCGTCGACGCCATAAAGAGAGTAGTTGACATTGCGACGGAAGCAATAAGTGGAGAGAGATGGCGCTGGGGCATAAAGGAATACTGTACAGTTGTAACACTGGACATAAAGAATGCCTTTAACTCGGCAAAATGGCCAGTCATAAATAGAGCGCTTCACAGAATGGACGCCCCACACTACCTCCAGAGAATAATTTCCAGCTACCTCACTAACAGGAAGCTGAGGTATGCAACAGACGATGGTTTAAAATACCACAACGTCTCAGCAGGAGTTCCACAAGGATCAGTTCTGGGACCCCTCTTATGGAACATCATGTACGATGGCATTTTGCGATTGGTGTTGCCACAACAGGTCCAGTTGATAGGTTTTGCGGACGGCATTGCCCTTGTGACAGTGGCAAAACATATTCACGAAATAGAGGCAGCTACTAACGAGGCAGTGGTGAAAGTCAAAGAATGGCTGGTATCCGCTGGTCTCGAGCTAGCAGACCACAAAACAGAGGCGGTTTTAATAACTAGCCGAAAAAAGTTCGAATACATAAATATAAGTGTCGGAGATCAAATTATTAAATCGAAAGACGCAATAAAATATTTAGGAGTTATGATCGACAACAGGCTACAATTCAAAGAGCATGTCAAGTATTCTAACAAAAAAGCGTCAATGCTGCAAGCAGCACTTGCTCGAATACTACCAAACATCGGAGGACCTGGATATCCACGAAGAATCTTGATGTCTAGAGTAGTGACCTCGGTCCTACTATACGCCGTCCCTGTTTGGACCAGTATACTGACGACGAAGGAAGCGAGGAGAATGAGTCTATAGACTCTGTGCCTTAAGAACCATCAGCGGTTTCCGAACCATCTCGGACGAAGCTGCTTTTGTCGTAGCCGAAATGGTCCCAATCGATATCCTTGCGGACGAGATGTTAAGAATCTACAATAGGAGAACGTCAAGGCAACTGAAACCAACAGCAGTCAAGAAGATCAAGGAGGAAGAGAAAGCAACCTCATTAACCATATGGCAAACCCGGCGGGACAACACTACGAAAGGCAGATGGACGCACAAATTAATCCCATCTATCGCCCCCTGGATGAAGAGAGACCACTGTGCCTGCAACTACCATCTTAGCCAGTACCTGACCGGCCATGGCGGATATTGCAAATATCTGCACCGTTTTGGACACAGCATCTCACCGTTGTGTCCAGCGTGCCCAAACCAAGAGGAACATACGGAGCATGTGGTGTTCCACTGTAGACTCTTCAACGTAGGAAGACCTATAGCGTTATTGTAATGATAGTGAAGAACGTGTGATTCGAACTGATGCTACGACAGTTAGAATCACCAAAAATTGAACCGAAGCGTAACATATTAGGCTACTGGCCGATTTGAGAATTCGATTTTAAAACTCAAGTATATTCCACTGATGTGAATTGTTTTTGTTATAGCTATGGTATACGGCTCTGATGTATTTTCTTATTCGATTTTCGTTCGGTGTTCTTCACTATTTGCTTTGTGTTCTGTGTGTGTATCTATTAGAGACGCCACAGACCCAATCTGCCAGGCCCGCAAGGTCTCATAGAGCAGATGCTATGCTCCGAGGATAACTAGTGAAGTCTTGGTTCAACTAAATCGAGTCAATTCGAATTTAAATCAAGTTATGTATTTTTAAATACATTGAGTTTGATCTAGGGAAAAACATTTGGCCAGTTAGCGCTGGAATTGTTATACAGTCCAAACTACGGAAAAGGGAAAGCGGACGCCACGTCAGAATTATACAAGACGCAGTCCGCCAATTGATACTTTGAGCCGGATACAACTTACATATTCCATATCCTTTCCCTGTTCTTCTACTGGCACCGGGCTTAGATATTTAAAGAACTAACAAATCGCTTTTGTTGTATAAAAAAAAGCATATAGGTGGTGATGTTTTTTCCGCATGAACAAAGCAGAACATCTATCAACATGACACCATCGCACTCCTCCCCAAAGATCAGTCTGACTGAGGCATCGTGGTCAAAGGTTGGGGTAGCTCCAAACTAAGGATAGTGTTGTATCCCACACGCTCTCTCACTCTCTCTCTCTCTCTCTCTCTCTCTCTCTCTCTCTCTGTCTCTCTCCTGAATAATAATAATAATAATAAGTATAACAACAAGAACGCAAAAAACTACTCTGTAAGAATTAAAATAAAAAGTAGGCGGCGAATACAGAAAACGTATGAGAAAAACCTTGTGACAGAAGTTTTTCAGTACTAAAAAATTAAATAAAAAGTTCACCACGGAGAAAAAAAAACAAAAAAAGAAAAGACATAGTTCCCGCCCCGCGCAGTGCAAAACCATATTTCGCCTTTCGGTTACAAAACCATATTTCGCAGTTCGGTATCAGTATTTAGCCGTACGATTACCATAGTAATTGTACAAGTGAATCCATTGTGGGTTCAAGCTTCAACGCCCTTTGCAATCGGAACAGCAGCGTCCAAGAACAAGCATCCATCAGCACGGATTATTGGTCTGTACAAGTAAAAGCCAAGAACCGGTAAAAACCAAACATTACTATTTTTTTTACCAAAAATTATAACAATAGACACTATCACAGATAGGAAACACGTGGAGATTGCCTTATCCGTCGCTTCATACTTTTTCCACTACGCCTTACCTCCTTAAAGATAGATCTGCAGTGATGAGAACGTTCACCTGATGTAGTATCCTGCGGCATATTCGTAAGTCTATCTCAACTCATTTGTTTACTACCACACCCTGCATCTATCTCCAATTCCATCCCCCTCTTCGATCTCAAAACAGGTGCGAAGTATTCCAATGTCCATAGGTCACACACTGTCGACCCTTTTAGCCAGCGATAAATAGCCCAACGCCAGCTGCATGTAATTAGCACCATCCACGTTGAGACTATTTCCCTAACTCACACCATGAGTAAACAAAAGACCACTTTCTTTCATCAGGCATTCTGGCGATACGCAAATAATTCGATCGTCCTAGTATCCCAAATGCACCTACCATCTAATGTTTACTCAGTTGAACTCTCGGGCCATAAATCCCTTCATCCTACATAGTTCTGGATTCGTTTCCCAGTAACCTCTCACATAAACAAAGAACTCCACGATCCCTTTCTCCTTTCTTTGTTTCGGGTTCATTCCCATGGCCTTGTGTATGAAAAAAACCAATGTGATCTTCACTCACACATGCACATACATTCCCAAGTCTTTCTTCCTTGTTTTCACCACGGGAGAAACACTTTCTTTCTTGGGGAAACTCACCCCAAAACGATTAAATATCGTTGAGTCGTATCTTAACCGCCAGACACGCCGGTTGTGTTTTTTTCCTCCTCCCCGCGGCGTCGCGGGGACGCATCCATTCTGTAGTCGTGTATCTGTCTACACCCCTGAGTGTGTCGAGTCATAACAGTCAAATTTCACTCGCGGAAGTCGGTTATCTGCAGTGCAGTGTTTGCAACCGCCATGTCGAATATTATATTTCTTGCAGTCTTCGAAGATTGTGTTTTTATTGACTTCACATTGTAACTTTCACTCAGTGCTACCGTAAAATGTTAGTATTCAATAAGAAAATGAAACGGGAACAATAATACATGAATTCAAACAAGTTACTCCAATAATAGTGTTTTTCTTTTAATATATAAATAAAACTAAACAAAAGGAATCCTGTGTTTAATTTTTCCGCGTTGCCTTGGCGAACAATTTTATTTCTCATGTTTGTGCTTTTCTATGGTGCACGTTGGAACTTTGTCTTTGTGATGCTGGTAGAAGGAAGTGAACCGAGTGCACGTGCCTGACACAATACTTCCTTCCCCATAAGTTCAGCCCTGGACCTGATGGTCTCCCAGCTGTATTTTTAAAAAAATGTTCCTCTTCTCTTTCCCTCCCGATATCAAATATATTCAATCTATCCCTTTCACAAGGTATCTTCCTTAGTATCTGGAAATCCTCCTATGTCACCCCCATAAAAAGGGACCTAAAAACGATATAAGCAACTACCGTCCCATCGCCAAACTGTCTCAAATCCCTAAACTGTTCGAAGGGATTCTTTACAGCGCGTTATCTTTCCGTTGTAAATCCATCATCTCACCCAACCAGCATGGTTTCCTTTCGGATAGGTCGACCACAACGAATCTGATCGAGTTCTCATCCCATACTCTCCGTGCCTTAGAGAATGGCAACGAAGTCGATGTAATCACCACAGATTTCAGCAAGGCCTTTGACAAAATCTCCCATAATCTCATCCTTGTTAAGCTGTCCTCCCTAGGTTTCGAACCCCTACTGATCACGCGGTTATCTTCTTATATGAAAGATCGATCCTACCGTGTCAAATTGAGGTCCTCCCTTTTCAATCCTTTTCTTCCCACGTTAGGGGTTCCCCAAGAGAACCATCTAGGTCCCCTCCTATTTGTTTTTACCATCAATGACGTTGACTCCATTATTAAATACTCATCCATTTCCCTCTATGCGGACGACGCTAAACTCTACAAAACGATCATTTCTCCTCTCGACGCCTCACTTCTCCAAACGGATCTCGACAGCTTCTCAACTTGGTGCCGTAATAACTGCCTTGAACTCAACGTTGTCAAATGTCACTCCATCACCTTCTCCCGCAAACGTCCCCCCGCCCCCAAGTTCCTACTTCCTGCTAAACCAGCATATATCATCTCTACCCTCGATACGTTACCTCGGGATCTTATTTGACAGGGAGCTTAGCTTAATCCCGCATATTGATGATATTATTCTTAAGGCCAACTCTGCCCTTGGGTTTGTGAAACTCTGGTCTAAAGAATTCTCTAATCCATACGTTTCCCGTTCTCTCTACATAGCCTTCGTCCGCCCCCTTCTTGAATACGCCATTCGGGTCTGGTCTTCACACTATTCGTCCCATATTCGCAGAATCGTAAGCGTCATTTTCCGCGTTTTGCCCTCCGCGGACTGAACTGGGTGAATCCCCGGATTCTCCCCCCATACACAAGCCGGCTTCATTTGATTAACCTCAACATACTTGAGGATCGCGGAACTCATGCCGATATCCTTTTCATCCACCGTCTTCTTTCATGCACAATCAACTGCCCAAGCATGCTCTCCATCATTGCACTTCACACTAACGCCCGTAACCTGTGAAACCCTCGTCTCTTCTATCGGCCCACCCACCACACTTCTTACGGCTCTAATGAACCCATTTCGCGAATTCTGAGGTGGGCAAACTCTTACTCTTCGATTTCCAACTTACATCTACTGCACTCAAACTCCGTCTCATCTCTTTCCCGTCCTGACCTTGCCCCGCCCACCGTCTATCCCCTCACAACCCGTACACATTCCAACACATTTGCCGTACACTGTTCGCTGTCTCACTTATGCCACATTTGCCAAACATGAGAGCAATATTCGAGCGCGGGTCTAATTTGGGATTTATATAGGAGAAGAAGTTGGGCCGGAGTAAAATATTTCTTGGCTCTAAATAGATTGCTCAGTTTCCCTGAGGCTGACCTGGCGATGCTCGACACGTGTTTATGCCATGATACATTTCCACAGACTGTGACGCCGAGCAATTTCAAGCTTTCACCAGATTCCAGGGCCTGGCCATTCACCATCAGCTGTGGAACCGATGATCCACTTTTTGAATGTTGTATATTGTGTCTTCGCTGCATTGAAGTCGATGAGATTGGCCCTTCCCCACTGCAGGACCCTATCTAGATCCTGATTCAGAAAGTCAATCTGTCTGCATCTCAGCTGATGCGATGCAGATGCACCAATCGGCCGAACACTCGAAAAGGAGGAAACAAGCGTACTATCATCCGCAAAACTAAACACTTTGTTATCCGTTGTCTCCAACATATCATTTATGTGAAGCAAAAACAAGGTTGGAGCCAAAATAGAACCCTGGGGCACCCCCGAATTAACAGGATACAGATCCGAACATTCGCCGTCCACAACAACCCGGATCGATCGATTCTCAGGGAAGCCCTTCGTCCAGTCGCAAAGTTGTTGGGAAGTCCATATGAACGAAGTTTGCTCAGCAATGCTCCGTGTCAGACGCGGTCAAAAGCCTTGGAGATATCCAATGCGACCGACCTTGACTCACCATGCCGCTCAATCGCAGATGTCCATATATCGGTTATAAGTGTAAAAAGGTCTCCCGTGGACCGCCTGCTACGGAATCCGTATTGAAGTCCGTTGCACTCCAAATACTTAACTAACTCTGTATTGATGACTTTTTCCATTACCTTAGATGTATTGCTATACATTAATAGACAGTAATGCTATCGGACGGTAATTTTGTGGGAGACACTATTTTCCCGTCTTTGGGATTGGCTGAGCTCGAGCGATTTTCCAGCAGGCAGGAAAGGTCCTCCGTGCATAAGATAAGCGGAAGGGTCTGCCAAGAACCGGTGATAGTTCTGGAGGACTGTTCTTAAGGACTATTGCTGGTATTCCGTTCGGGCCGGCTGCCTTCCTACAATCCAGTTCACGTAGAATGCGTTGAATAATGCGCCGACGAAATCTCACATCCCGCATGGAAGACCGTACCGGCAAGATCACAGCTGGCTCCAAAAGGCCGGGATCGAGGTTTGAATTCGCGGACACATTAGCTTTATCCTTTGAATTGGTAACTAACGTCCCACTGTCTGACACCCACGGAGGGAAGGAGGAGGATGCGAAGTTACCGCTGACAGATTTTGCCATCGACCAGAAGGAGCTTATTGATCACCCTGTCGTTGTGAGCCTTCTTCGCGGTATCAATCGCCTGGTTGCACACGTTTCTTATTCTAACAAAATTCGTTCTGTTAACATCGGTGTGATTTGAGCGCCATTGCTTAAAAGCTCTATTTTTGCCGCCGTAATCTGCTCACATTTTTTATCAAACCAAGGTTTATCAGACGAACTTCGTTTGATGGAATGTGGAATATACACCTCCATCCCCAGAAGAATAATCTCTGATACCGACTCCCCGCAAGCGTTAATATCGGAGTCTCTAAAGCACGCCTGCGACCATAGAAAGGATGCGAAGAAATCTCGCAAATCGTCCTAGTTAGCAGCCCCATACTTCCATACATGGCGAAATTGCCTAGGCCGGTCATTCGCTTGACATGCAAGCGGTTGCGCGACAGATACCAAGCAGTTATCTGAGTTTCCCAGTGGCGCAGCAACCTCTACGGTATAAATACTGCATTCGGATGTCAAAACCAGATCCAAGGTGTTCGCACAATCGTCTCGGGCATCCGGCACCTGCGTCGGCTCCTCCACGACTTGAGTCAAGTTGTGGCTTACAGCAAACATCTCCGCCAGCCTCCCAGCCTCGTCGGTTCTGTTAGAATGTAACAATCAGCCGGAATTGTGCACATTAAAATCACCAAGGACAACAATTTCAGAAGCTGGGTGGTTGATCTGTATCCAGTCGACGGTATGTGAAAGATGTTCGAAAAATGTCGCCGGTCGATCGTCATTCGGAGGGCGGTAAAGACAACAAAGAAATTTAAGGGAATTCCTCAGCACGACCCTCAACCATATGATGTCCATATTATTGGGCTCCAATGCCTCCATCCTCTGGCAGGCCAGATCGGACCGTGCGAATGCGCAGACTCCGCCCTTAAAACGGAATCTCGAATGTAAGTCGTATCCTGAGAAACGGACACATCATCTATGTCGAATCAGTTGACGAATCGACTTGGGTCTCAGTTAGGGCAAGGACGGCGTTTACATTCGTATTGGTGAAACCGATGCTCCTGATGTTACAAAAAGCCGTCACCAGTCGCGCGGGCAGAGCCTCGAGGGCGAGCCCGAATATGCGATGACGAACCTCTTAAAGTTCCATTATTTATCATGATATCTGCATGATGTTCCCCCTGACATAGTCCCCCCCGGAGATCCGAATGGGAAACTAGCTTACCTCCGGAATTCTTTATATCAGAAGACACCATCATGACTTATCTCCGTGTCAGTCCGGGCCATCAGCCACACATCCGAAACACCGTCGAAGATTTCTCTTGGCGATATCGCGGATTGTACAGCTGACGGGGTGGTATCTCACCTTGGGACCGACTACCACCTAACCAACCTTTTCTCGAACCGGTCCATCAGCCAAGCTCTGAAAGATGGCCGGGGATTTCTCCCGACCATTTCACGGAGCCTATAGCTTGATGGAGTGGTATTTCACCTGGCGCACAGGGCGTTGGGACCCCGGCTACGACTGGAATAAGAATATACCTACAATGTATATAATACTCCAATCTTAATTTTAGAGCTAGAAGAAAGGTTGGGCAAACGTTTTTAATAATGACAGACAATTTAATAGCCAAAGAAATTCGGAATTTACGATTTGCTATTAACATACTTATTAATATAATATTTACTATATACAATCGCAGATAAAAATTTGGCATTATACTGAATTTGCAATTCCAAAAACTAAACTACACATAGAAAATCAGCAGAAAATTAAGAAGACTAACAAATGTGGTTGTTCGATCCTGCTGTTGCTTATGGGTCAACGATACACTAAACTAGGGACAGGTTTCCTGCAGCTATGTGGTTTTCCCTCTTCAATAAGAGCACGGCCACTGTCAATAGTTTGCAACTAGTATCTGCGATAACCAGAGCCTACGAATGAAAGTTAAACTGATGAAAGTTATATCCATCTAGAGGTGATGCACATTTCGATTTCATTTGACATTGGATCCTCCTAGTGGTTACAGCAATTTTGTGTAATAATTGATTGTTTATAAACGAGCCGTTTATTTAAATACACAACAATGCGAACGTTCTATTTAACGTTCATTGCTTTCGGATTGGTACTTGAGTCAAGTGCACAGCCCTCGAAGGTCAGATATTCAAGTGTCCTTGTGATTTTGAGAGTTAACGTCCAATTGAGGATAATTATGAAAGTATTAGTGATATTTCTTTACAGAAGAACAAGTGCTTAAATCCTCCGAGAACAGCAAGACGAGTGGAATTGTACATAAAAGAATGCCAGGAAGATGTTAAAAATAAAATGATACGAGGTGAGTAAAAATTGACAAACGTCCCCTACCTGAAATTAGAAGACTGTTTCGTACACATTTCAGAAGCTTATCAAATTCTGAAGGACGAGGTCAAAGTCGAATACAGTGAGGTCGATGAACATGAAGAGCAGGATATATTTTATTATGACCCCAGTGAAATTCACGATCAACCACCACCCGCAGCTGAACGAAGAAACTACAGAGATATCTATCATCCGACTTTGGTACCTTATGAAGACAAACGAATAGCTGGTGTATGTATTACCTGAAAATGTAATTACCCTTCCCCTTTAAACTCAACTGCATCTCATAATTATTACTACATGTGAGCACGCCGACCAACGTCGACCAGCAATTACGCCTATCTAGCGTGTGAATACTAATTTAATTAACCCCAATGTAGAATATCCACCTGTGTCTAGCTAAATTTTCCGAAATTCAAGGTTATATCAACATAGAAGGTCAGGGCTCGGCACATGTTCATGAGAATACACATCTAGAGTTCTCCCATCACACTTTTCCAAATGCCAATCGAAACAATACAAAAGATAAATACGAATGCTTCTTTTCCAGTGCCTCTTGCATTGCGTGTACGCGAAAAATAAGGCCATCGATCAAATGGGTTGGCCCACACTGGACGGCCTCGTTGATTTCTACTCGGAGGGTGTCAACGAACACGGATTCTTTATGGCGACCTTACGGGCTGTTAACTTGTGTCTTAATGTCGTCACAGCCAAATACCGAGTGAATCGACGTAAACTTCCGGAAAAAGGTGAAAGCTGTGATCTAGCGTTTGACGTTTTTGACTGCATATCCGATCAAATTACCGGATACTGCCTGGATCACTTCCGGCAAACTTGACAAATGGGGACTTAAATTGGACCAGGTTTTATCTAATTTAACTACTCAATTAACTTACCTAGATGCCAGTTTAATCGGTGGCAGATCTGAATATTAATCAGACGATTTAATTGGCATATTTATTTGATTCACATAAAAGTACTTTACAAAAATCAAATCATATACATAGTTCGTTAAGAAATTATTTATTTGTAATACAAGGTGGCGCAAAATTAATCATCCAATTTTGTTTTTGAATTACTTTTTTACTAAATAAAAAAAATGATTTTGAGTGAAGGGAATCTTTATTTGGACCTTTACAAATTTTTCTCTTAAGTGGAAAAGATGATAACCATCAAGTGGCTGCTGCCAGTGTTGATACACATGGGTACAAATGTTTTTTATCGCATTTTCCATGACTTTCCGCAAGATTTCCGGTGATAACTATTCGCATTCCTGTTGAATATTCTCCTTAAGGGCTGCGATTGTCTGAGCCTTGTTGGTATAAACCCGCGACTTCAATTAATCCCAAATAAAGAAGTCTGGGATGGTTAAATCGGCCGATCTTGCTGGCCATGCCAAATCGCCAAAGGGGGAGATTATGCCACCAGGAAACACTACCTTCACAATATCCATTGTGGCTCGTGCTGTGTGAGCGGTTGCACCGTCTTGTTGAAACCACATATTCACCATGCCGCTCTCATCCAAGTCCGGCAGTAAGAAGTCGTTTATCATGACCCTGTAGCGTTCGTCCAGTAACAATGACCGTATTGCCGATGGCGTCCTCAAAAAAGACAGCCCAATATCTCCTCCCGCGTGAACGCCGCACCACACAGTGGCTTTGAGTGGATGTAATGGCTCTTCTTGCATCACACGCGGATTTTCAGGGCCCCAGAAATTAAGGTTTTGCTTATTGACGTAACCGCTTAAGTGGAAATGCGCCTCGTCGCTCATGATGATTTTCGACACAAAATCGTCCTCTTCTTTGTTGAGATTGAGGAGGGCGTGACAGTAATTCGCACGCGCTCCAATGTTTGTTTGTTTCTATACTGCAGTTGTCTAATTCACAAATGTCAAATTTGATTGACGTACGACGCCATTTGGAAAAATTATAACATCTTCCGATAGGGTGATTAATTTTGCGCCACCTTATATATTTAAAATATAGTAATAATTAGAATCACCCGTTTGCACACTGTTTCATTTTAAAATCCTTACATAAAAACTGCATCATTTTAAAATTGACTTGTACAGATATTCCTGAACTTGCCTTCAAATTCAGAGCAATATAAAATACACGTTTTCTTATGCTTTTTACCCACCTGCGCAGAAGATACAAAGAAGTGCGACATGTCTGTGGCTGCGCTTATATAGAAGGAGGCTGAAAATAATATTAAATGAGAAGAGTGAAACAAACACTGACAAATGTCTCCAATTCTAGAGAACAGTTCTTTTTCTTAATATCAAAACTATCTAGAGGTCTCCCCTCATGGGAGAAGTCATCATCATCATCGGCACTACAACCGGGATCCGGTCTTGGCCTTATTTAACAAGTCTCTCCACTGGTCCCGATTTCGAGGCGATGTCACCCAGTTTGGAACTCCCAGGGTCTGGGTGTCCTAGTCGACGCCATCCCTCCATCGCAGACAAGGCTTGTTAAATTTTCCATAACAATTTGTTTTTCCGGGCAAGGCTATTACCCTTGTGCCATCATGGGAGAAGTATTTTAAATAAAAAAAGGGTTACGTTAGTCGTCCCAATTTGAAATATATAAGTAAAATAACTACTTATATTATATTATTCTATTACTGGCCATCTTTTTAACATGTCTTTATTACACAAGTTGTGTGACAATAGAGCATAAGAATATGTCGACGGTTAAGTTTATTTGTCGTATTGTCATCAAAGGCAGTTTTGGGTCGAGTACCATTCACTCCAACTCCACATCGCAGTCGATAAATCTACCACTTGGTTGTCTTATTTTAGCCACGGCCGATTCGAAACGCTATGTAGTCTTCGCGTGCGAGGCAAGTTTAAGAACATAAGCCTCATAAACGTTCACAGACCTACAGCGGAGTCCCCGGATGACGAAAAAGAATAATAAGAAAGGCCCTTCAATGCCTGCCCAAGAAACGATGTGAAAATCGTTCTTGGGGATTTGAATGCCAAAATAGGTCGGGAACCGGTTTTCAGGCAGTACACAGGTCCCCATAGTTTGCATGAGAACACTAAGTGACAATGGACTACGAGTCATCGAACTGGCAGCATCAGAGAACTTGGTCGTTGGGAGCACCAAGTTTCCGCGTAAAGATATCCAGAAAGCCATCTGGGTATCACCTGAAGGAGCCCACTCACAACCAAATTGACCACGTTTTGATGGATCGCCGCCACCCCTCAAACCTGAGGACGCTACGAACGTATCGAGGTGTCAACGTCGACTCGGATCACTATCTTGTTGGTACAGTTTTCCGAGCGCGGATTGCCTTACGGAGTAGTAATGCATCCGCGGATCAGGTTCTTACAACACGGCTGCCTTACGCAATGAGAATACCAGTATTACATATTATAGTATAAATTTGGTCATGCGCTAGGACGGAGGGAGAGTAAGTCCTGGGGCCAGACTGCCGGGCGTAGAAGAGAAATGGACAGGCCTTAAGAATACTGTCAGTATCAGTACTGCCACTGGTTTGATGATGAGTGCAAACTAGTGATTGAACGTAAGAATACTGCCTACCGGGTAATGCAACAGAGCCATAGGACCCGGGTACGCCAGGAGAAATACAAAGAGCTCAGAAGATCAGAAAAACGACTTCACAGACAAAAGAAAAGTGCCTGGGAAAAAAACCTTGTCTGTGAAATAGAGAAAAGTAGAGAGCGAGGTCCGCACCAAGCGCGGAAATTCCACCAAATAATCCGCAGTAAGACGCAGTACACACCACGCTGTACTTACTGCAAGGATAAAGTGGGTAATCTGATCACCAATCCTGAAGGCATTTTGGAGCGATAGGAAGTGCACTTCAATGAATTGCTAAATGATCAGCTCACAGAAGAATTGGAGGCTTCACAAATGCAAGATCAAGACCAAATTCTGCCGTCACCAATCATTGAGGAAACATTAAAAGTCATAAGACAGCTAAAATCAAATAAAGCCTCCTGAGCTGATGACATACCAGCTGAGTTGATCAAACAAGGAGGGACAGCGTTACATCACGCAATTCATATCGTGGTACACGCATAGGAGCAAGTGGAGGTGCCGAAAGATTGGAGTCGTGGAATAATTTAGCCTCTTTTTTAATTTATTTATTTTTTTTTTTTTTATTACAGTTCTCTCGGGAGAGGCGAACCTATAGCGCCGAGTGGGCGCCCCAAGATCAAGATTCCACCAAAAAACGGTTGCAGCTCCTCTTGAAGAGCTGCAGGTTGTAACACTGTGGGAACACTCGCGCGGAAAGGGAGTTCCACAGTTTTCCCGCTCTGTAACGGAACGAGTTCTGATGCAGGGATGTTCGCGCCGTCATGAGATGAACCTCAAACTGGTGCGATCCGTCGGATTATCTTGTGGAGCGCACATAAAGTAAATTGCGTGGAACAATCTCACAACTCTCCGAAGAACAGTACCCGTGATAATATTTGTAAAACAGACAGAGGTCGGCTACGCGCCTTCGATGTGCTAGCGCTGCAGTCCCGACGTCAGCGCCGAGTACCCGATCAGGCGGATCGCTCGTCTCTATAAGCTCTCAAGTAGGTCGAGGTCATGTTTAGGGGCTGAGCTCCAACCATGAGAGCCATGTTCGAGCGCGGGTCTAATTTGGGATTTATTCAGAAGAAGAAGTTGGGTCGGAGTAATATTTTTCTTGGCTCTAACAAGATAGTTCAGTTTTCCTGAGGCTGACCTGGCGATGCTCGACACGTGTTTATGCCACGACACATTCCCACAGACCATGACGCCGAACAATTTCAAGCTTTCAACAGATTCGAGGGCCTTGCCATTCATCATCAACTCTGGATCCGGAAATACATTTTTCCTTGTGAATGTTGTATGCTGTGTCTTCGTTGCATTGAAGTTGACAAGATTGGCCTTTCCCCACTGCGGGACTTTATCCAGATCGCGATTCAAATACAGTCCAGTTCAAGTAGAATGCGTTGAATAGTACGCGGGAGTTATGTTTCCGCGAGTGTTTCTTTTTCTTCCGCACGGAATCAATTCCAACAATAAAGGAAACAAGTCTATTATAGTTACTTCTTTTTTTTTTATTTTGCTATCTCTTTCTCCTTCTCTCTTTTCTTTTTTTTTTTTTTTTATCTTATTTATTTTTACACTATGTCTTAACTCTTCACTATTATTTGGTATTTCCTTTTAATTTCTTAACCATAACAATTAAAGTTCACAGAAGTTTCTTAGCAGTTGTGAATATTTAATGTTTGTTTAACTCTTAATGCTTGTCCACTTTTAATTATTACCTTTACAATTATTCAGACACTTCTTTCTAATTTCTTAACAATAACAATTAAAGTTCACAGAAGTTTCTTAGCAGTTGTGAATATTTAATGTTTGTTTTACATCTATACATTATCCACTTCAGATCATCACTTTATAATTATCTAGGCACTTCTTTTTAATCGTTTGTTGACATTAATTATGATTCATCAAGATTCATGACAATTGCGTACATTTATGGTTTGATTTACATTAATACTTTGTCCACTCCTGATCATCACTTTATAAGTATCTAGACACTTCTTTCTAATCGCTTACCAAAAACCGATACTCCAAAATAAACTCCTCTAACTGCTTCTCACATTAACGACAGCTTTTCCGATCGTACGCTAAACACTTCCTCGTCGATTTTTCTCAATCTTCGCTCTAACAATTTCCGACCAGCTTCCCTCTTTACAACCAAAATCAAACTCTATTATCCACAACCGACTTCTCGTTCGACCACAGATTCAACCTCCTTTGCGACCAAAAATCAACTGCCCACTTCAATCCTCTATCACCATCCAAAACCCCTGCCCAAATCATTTCCTCTTTCACAACGCCTTCCGGGGTTAACGTTTCCCTTATTTCATACAGCATTTCAACTTCAGTTGCCCCAATTATCGATTACTGGCCTCAGTTCGCAAACTTGCTGAATTGTCCAATATTTGTTTATTGGTTTGAACTTGGTTCACCTTCTACGGTTGCGAACTGACCCAATTAATTGAATTTCTGTTGATTGGGCTGGAACATGCAGTTTAATTGCTTTCGCAATTTGTTTGTTCCGGCTTATGCATACGATAATTGCTTTAGGGAAAAGAATTTAATTGTTTTTCTTTTTCTTTCATTTTAATTGATTTGCCAATTGCCTGTGACGTGCTAATTTGGCTGTAATTATTTTAGGAAATCGTGATTAATCGTTTTCCGATTGGTTCCTATAAAATGATGATTCGGATGCACTTGTTGGACTGTAGGGTTATTGAAGTTCAGAATCTGGTGGTACTTTTCTGATTAAGTGTATCGATGACCCCTTGTATGTTATCTTTAGGTATAACATCATCGACACACTTAACATGGGCGAAATCGAACATCCCGCATGGAAGACCGTACCGGCGCGATCATAGGTGGCTCAAAAAAGGGTGATCGAGGTTTGAATAAGCGGAAAATATCCCACTCTCTGTCACCAATGGAGGGAAAGAGGAGGACGATATCACAGTGTGCAGCAACTATAGGGGTATAACGTTGCTTAGCACTCCCTATAAGATACTCTCCTCTATCGTACGAGATCGGATAGCCCCCGATACTAAAGTCATCATTGGTTAATATCAGTGGGGCATCATCCTTAGGCAGGCGATGAAAAAATGTCCGGAATTTAAGATCACATTATAGCATCTATTTATAGACTTTAAGGCCGCCTACGACAGCATAGCCAGGGTAGAACTATATAATGCCATGAGAGAGTTCGGCATTCCAAGCAAATTGGTACGACTTTGTAGGTTGACCATGACCAACGTAACTAGTCAAGTAAAAATGTCAGGATTGCTGTCCAAACCAATATACATTTTTAATAGACTCCGACAAGGGGACGGTCTGGCCTGCCTCCTCTTCAACTTGGCGTTGGAAAAAGCAATCCATGTTTCTGAAATTACAAATAGAGAAACTATTGTCACCAAGTCCTGCCAGATTCTTGCCTACGCAGATGACATCGATATCATCGGTAGATCCGATACGGCTGTACAGAACTCCTTCACCCAGATCGAGCAAGAAATACGTGAACGGCTGATCAAATCCAACAGAGCCTATTATAGTATATCAAGGCTCTTTAAATCCCGAAATTTATCCAGAACATCCAAGCTACTACTGTACAAGACAATGGTCTTTCCAGTACTCATGTATGGATCCGTGACCTGGGTGCTCAATAAAGGACACTCTGAAGTTTTAGCCGCGTTCGAGTGGAAGGTCTTAAGGAGAATTGTTGGCCCCGTATCGGAAGGAGGACGATTCCGGAGACGCTACAACCATGAGTTGTACGCAATCTATTTTGAAGCTAATGTTGTAAGAAAAATGAAGCTCGGTAGACTCCGGTGGGCGGGACATCTAGCTCGAATGAGCGAAGAGGAGCCTGCCTGGGAAGTCCTTTGTGACAGAATGTATGGATGGAGACAGCGCGGCAGACTTTGTCTGCGATGGAAGGGTGGCGTAGAGGACGCGCAGAGCGTGAAAGTGCCAAACTGGATGACATCGGCTCGAATTCGAGACCGGTCGAGAGACTTGCTAAATAAGGCCAAGACCGGATTCCGGTTGTAGTGCCGATGATGGAATAACAGAATTCAACCCATTAAAGGTAGTAGGCCGAATATGGTCCCACAAATATATAAAGTCTTTCGGAGGAAAGATTAGAATGATATTCCATGTCTACGAGTCCCACGGACTCCCGAGAACTGTCAAACTCTACTGAACGCAGGACTTGCCCTGGAGCACATCAACTCTAAAGAAGAGTTCATAATAGTGGAGGACCCGTAAAGGAAAGCGAACTCAGTTGGTGCTTGTTTTGAAGCAGTGTATAGATTGAACGAATCGGGTCATTCTAACCTAGACCTGAAAAATAGGACTCTCCAAAAACATATTTCGCTACGCAATGAACTTAACAATTGGCGTCTCTTACGTCGAAGTTTCACTATCTTTAGTGAAAATAATAGCGCGGATTCCCCGATTAGAAATCCAAACACTAACATATTTGTACACAAGAATGAACTAACGGACATTCTTAGATCCATTAGGAACAAAAAATCTTCTGGAATAGGTAATATTCCAAACATTGTTCTAAAGCATTTACCTCTGGAAGTAGTGAAGGTTTACACTATTTTGTTCAATAACGCTCTAAACAATGCATATTATCAAACCAAAATGGAAATCTGCAGTAGTCCATCCCATCCCCAAAAAGGACAAAGACAAAGCAATCCAGCCAATCTTCGCTCGATTAGTTTGCTCCAAGGTATTCGAGAAAATTATAAATAAAGCATTGACTAACTCGAGTGAGGAAAATGGTATTATTCCGAACAACCAGTTTGGTTTTCGATTGCATCATGACACAGTTCGTGCTGCGACAAAACTTGTTTCCGACATACAGTGGAACAAGGCGACGCGACAATGCACAGGGATCTGTTTGGTTGACTTTGAAAAGGCTTTTGACACCGTATTGTTAGAAGGGCTTGTATATAAGTTATTAGATCTAGGTATGCTCGAATATTTATTATACATTATCTACGATATGATAATGGGTAAACAATTTGTAGTGAAATGTGGAGATATAATCTCTAACAAGACCTTCCACATCAAAAACGGCCTACAACAGGGAGCAGTGAATGTTCCCATATTATTTAACATTTACACTAGTGATCTAGTGGGTTCTCTCAACCATGCAATTGCGTACGCCGACGACATTATGGTGTTTAGATCTGGAGAAAAGATTGATACTGTCAACAGACCTGCAAGATGATTTCAACAAAATCAAACGTTTTTGCGACGACTGGAAATTAAAAATAAATTTCCAAAAAAAAACAGAGACTATCCTTATCAGAACCCCCTGTCCAGTGCATCAAGGTATACAAAACGGAATTGGAAAAAAAATTCCATTGCAGGAAGTAATAATCTTCCCCTATAGGTAAAAACTTTAGTCAGATCGTGCAAAGTGAAAAAAAAAAATAAAATAAATAAATAAATAATATAAGATTGACAGAAGGCAGAGTGGATCAGATCCTGTTGCGCGAACGTGCCCCTCAGTGATACGTGGTAAGTTTTGTCTTGGATTGATGTTCAGAATAACTTATGTCGGGAACTAGCAGTGGTGCTGCGGAGACGGTCGCGGATCAAAACCGTGATGGAGGTGATGATGGTTCCTTGGTGTTCCGACAGCTCGGAGAGCGGATCGCAGAATTGACAGGGACGATCAAAATTAAAAAGCAAAGGCATATTACTAATGCCGTGCGAGAGCTGGTCGAGGTCATTAGTTCCCTTTATGATAAGGAAGCGGAAAATCGCCTAAAGAAGCCATCTGCGCCAGCGGAAGAAAGCGGTGGAAACTTGCAAACCGAACCAAAACAAAACTCGCACACAGACGTAAGGGTCCCGGGGCAGATCAATGTTGAGTCACCCAATTATAATTAGTTTACAATTGGCCATAGGGGGAGGAAGAGGGGTGCGAGGTTGGAGGGTGAAGAGGCTCCAAAAGGTGATATTGGGAAGGCCAACATTATGAAAAGGAGGAGACCACGCCCGCACGCTATAATAATATCCAAAACAGGGGAAAAAATATATGCGGACATATTGCAGTTCATGAAGGCCAAACCCGAACGCAGTGAACTCGGAAATAGCGCGAATGAAGTTCGAAATCAACAAAAGGGGAATTGGTGCTAGAACTAAACCGCCGACGAGAGGCTACCACTCAGACACTGTGAAAACAATGTCACAGGCAATCACGATCGAGTGTCGTGATTTACATGAGGTTACCACTGTAGAGAAACTCCTGACAGCGATCGCTTTAGAGTTCCCTGCATTGAACGCGATCCTAAAGGAAGCGGTAAAGATCTTAAGAAAGAAACCGGACGGCACACAGGCTACCATGATCCGCTTAACAAGAGAAAAGGCTAGCATGTTCTTGGCTTCAGGTTTCCTACGGGTCAGATGGGTGAAATGCAGACTACGAGAACACATCACACCCACACGATGTTTCAGATGTTGGAAATATGGGCATGTGGCGAAATCCAGCAAATCCGAAGAAGATCGTTCGGAAAACTGTTTGAAATACGGTGGAATAGGCCACAAAGCGATGAGCTGTAATGCAATACCCAAATGCGTGTTCTGCGATTCAGGGTGCGAAGGTGGTAACCACCACTCAACACGGAGTTACAAATGCTGAGCATTTAAAATCCCGATGTCCAATCCTCTCAATAAAAATGGACAGGTTTAAGTGCATTCAAAGTAACTTAAACCATTGTGGAGCCGCACAAGATCTCCTTTCCCAAACGGTTAAGGAATATGGTGCCGACGTGGTACTCATCAATGAGCAGTACAGGATGCCTGGCACTGGTACTATTACAAGGGAGGAAGACAGCAGCGAAACAGCGGCCATCTGGACAACTGGAAATGGAATGCAGAACTGTCCAGCGGCTGGAAGGAATTGCCTATGCTAAGATCAGAGGAAATCATTTCTACTGCTGTTACGCTTCACCAAGATGGGAAATAGAATATTTCAAATGCTTTTTGGACAGGATAACACAAGAAGCTAGAGATAAGAGCCCTCTTATAGTTGCTGGAGATTTCAAAGGTTGAGCAGTGGAATGGGGAAGCACAACCACCAACAGTAGAGGCCAGGCACTACTCGAAGCCTTCCCAGTCTTAGATGTGGTGTTACTTAATGATGGTGCTAAAGACACCTTCATAAATGAGAGAGGCTGGTCCAAAATCGACATCACATTTGCCAGCTCTATGTTGGCAAGAAGTATGGAGTGGCGAGTTTTGGACACCTACACCCAAAGTGATCACCAAGGCGTGATGTACGAAATATTACCACACAGGGAACTCATCACTGCCAAATTGGCGAAGAAAGCCCACAAAAATAGGTGGGAAGTGAAGGACCTTGATGCGGAACTGTCCGATTATATACTGGAACACCAAATCGAACAGTTTGGGGCAGAGTTCGTTGCGAACAGACAGACTGGAAAAGTCATGAAGAGGCTAACTATCGCATGTGATGCTTCTATGCCACGACAAGGACAACCAACAGGGGCTGTCAAACCAGTATATTGGTAGAACTCAGAAATCGCCCATGTGCGATCGGAGTGCAACAGGTTAAGACGATTGCAACAAAGAGCAAGAAACCGTAACACCCACCCACAGTTGCATGCGGAGTTTGTCAACAAACGGAAAGAGTTGAGGAATGTAATCAGCAAAAGTAAATATGACGCGTTCTGCTCCCTAAGGGATGAATTAAATAACAACCCATGCGGCAACGCCTACAGGATAGTCATGCAAAGACTACACAACAACAGTAGTCAAATGCAAAAAAGAAAATGTGATTCGAACTGACGCTATGACAGTTAGAATCACCAAAAATTGAACCAAACCCATCAGGCCGCCGCAGTGTGTACGAATTCGATTTCTAAACTCAAGTACATTCGACTGATGTGGATTTGTTATGTTATCGCTGTGGTATACGGCTCTGATGCATTTTCTTATTCGAATTTCGTTCGGTGTTCTTCACTATTTGCTTGTGTATTGTGTGTGTATCTGTTAAAAACGCTACACTACTCCCTCCTCAGTAACTTTGTTACGATCAGCTTCGTGTGCGAATGACGGAGCGAGGAACGAGTGTGCCGGTGCTCTATGCGGAAGTCGTGATCGTGTCGTGAAGAACTGTTTTACTACGAGAAAGTGTTTGCTGTGTGTACACAGATCACGTCGGTGGTTCACCATTTTGGTGTTTGGAATGATAGTGAAGAAAGTGTGATTCGAACTGCCGCTATGACAGTTAGAATCACCAAAAATTGAACCAAAGCGCAACCCATCAAGCCACGGCCGTGTGTACGAATTCGATTTATAAACTCAAGTATATTCGACTGATGTGTATTTGTTATGTTATCGCTATGGTATACGGCTCTGGTGCGTTTTCTTATTCGAATTTCGTTCGGTGTTCTTCACTATTTGCTTGTGTATTGTGTGTGTATCTGTTAAAAACGCTACACTACTCCCTCCTCAGTAACTTTGTTACGATCAGCTTCGTGTGCGAACGACGGAGCGAGGAACGAGTGTGCTGGTGCTCTATGCGGAAGTCGTGATCGTGTCGTGAAGGACTGTTTTACTACGAGAAAGTGTTTGCTGTGTGTACACAGATCACGTCGGTGGTTCACTAATTTGGTGTTTGGGATGATAGTGAAGAAAGTGTGATTCGAACTGACGCTATGACAGTTAGAATCACCAAAAATTGAACCAAAGCGCAACCCATCAGGCCACCGCCGTGTGTACGAATTCGATTTATAAGCTCAAGTACATTCGACTAATGTGTATTTGTTATGTTATCGCTATGGCATACGGCTCTGATGCATTTTCTTATTCGATTTTCGTTCGGTGGTCTTCACTATTTGCTTGTGTATTGTGTGTGTATCTGTTAGAAACGCCACAACCTGCCGTGACCACCGAAGAGGTGCTCTTGGCTGCAAGGGTTGTCAAAAAAAAGACCCTGGGACTGGATGTTATCCCTAACGCTGTAGTGAAAACTGCTTTAACAAAAAAGTCGGAAGTTTTCAGCAGTTTCTTCACAACCTCCCTTCAAACAGGACAATTTCCCAAACGATGGAAAAAACAGCGGCGTTACAGGCCACTGGCCTGGAACAATTTACTGAGGGAGGATTGGGGCCGTGGCCAGTTATGGAATATCATGTATGATGGTGTGCTCAGGATCAATGCATCAGACGGAGTTAAAATCATTGGGTGCGCAGATGATTTGGCAATAGACCACTATTGCTAAACATCCAGATAACCTGGAGAATATATTGCTCCCAAGCAATCCAGAGCATTAAATGATGACTAGATATGGCCGGCTCCTCGATAGTATAGTGGTTAGTATACCCGCCTGTCACGTGGGAGACCGGGGTTTGATTCCCCGTCGGGGAGCCTCTGGCGCAAGACTAATGACCTTGCCCGGAAAAAACAAATCATTGTAGAAAATTAACCAAGTCTCAGGACTTGCTAAATAAGGCGAAGACCGGCTCCCGGTTGTAATGCCGATGATGATGATGAGATATAGCCGGACTGAAACTAACTGGACATAAGACGAAGGCAGTTTTAAACAGCAGATGCAAAAAAATTGAACACCTTGATTTGGAAATATAAGGACAAACAATCAGATCCGAACCCTTTATTAAATATCTTGGTGTTACCCTCGACAACAGGTTGACATTCAAGGATCACCTGAGGAAAACGAGTGAAAAAACGGCAAGAGTATGCAAAGTTTTGACGAGACTGCTACACAATGTTGGAGGACCTCGGCCCCACATATGGAAACACATAACTAGTGTCAACACCTCCATTATAATGTATGCAGCTCACATATAGGCAGGACCTGCACAGTATAAGTCGTATATGAGGGGAGTGAACTCAGTACATAGGCTGGCATCACTAAGAGTATGCTGTGCGTTCCGAACAGTATCCGAAGATGCCATAAATGTTTTGGCCGGGAGGACACCACTTGACATTGCAGCTAACGAAAACGCTGTAATGCATGAGATCTCACTAGAGAATCGTCGGAGAACGTGGTCACAATTAGAGCTCTCAAGCTTAAGATAATGGCAACGAAGGTGGGATTCTTCTACCAAAGGAAGATGAACCCACACCATGATACCTGATATAGAAACATGGGTGAAAAAAAAACATGGCGAACTGAATTATCAGTTGACTCAGCTAATATCAGGACATGGATGTGTGGGATTTAAAAGTCGATCTGCCAGCACGGGCACGGGTTCACTTATCACCCACCGAGGGAAGGACGATCTCCAATCGTACGAGAGTAAATAACAACGAGGGGAGGTTCTTTGTGAAAATAGTTCTTTTAATTATTATATTTTTTATGTTTTGTTATTAAGCTTTGTTACAGCTTAATCGCACATCAAACTGTTTTATTTACTTTGCCTTTGGGTTTACTTTTGCTTAAGTGTCTTATTTTCCTTGCAATAGTATTTATAATTGTTTAATTGTACTAGTTTCTTTACACTAGTTTCTAAAATTGTTCAATTGTATAACGTTCTTTACACTAGTATTTATAATTGTTCTATTGTATTATTTTCTTTACACTGGCGTTTAAAATATTTTAATTGTACTATTTTCTTTACACTAGTATTTATAATTGTTCAATTGTATTACTTTCTTTACACTAGTATTTATAATTACAGAGGTCTACGCACGAGACTCAAAAAAAAACGACGAAGAATCGCTGCTGCCGACAATCCACACTCACCCTGTTCACAGATATTAATCGACTAGCTTCGGCAGCTTACCTGGGAGCCCTCTCTACCCACACGATCACCCTTTCTTGGTCGCACACTCATCCTCATTCTCCCATTTCCCTACCCATTAAGGTGAATAAACCCTTGCGAATTTACCCAACAGACAATGAACTTGAGGAGAATGGGAAAACTGCAACGGAGACCATGACGATTTCAGGGTTGATTTGCTTCTTCTGTATTGTATAATATATTTTACAATATAATATAATATATTATACAATTATTATATATATACAATAAAGAAGAAGCAAATCATATATATAAAATAACAAAATACCGCATTCCGGCAACGCTATTTGGAACGCAGTAAACTGCTGAAATCCTAACTGCTATCACGTAACATAAAGATCCGTATCATGCCGATTGCTCTATACGGATGCGAAACATGGGCTCTCACAAAACGGGAGGGAAACAAATTCTGCATATTCGAGAATAAAGTACATACATCTTTGGACGTAAATATGACGAGAAGGAGGCTAATAACCTTGCGCAGAAAAACATATTATTATGGAAAATTTAGTAAGCCTCAGACTTGTTAAATAAGGCCAAGACCGGATCCCGGTTGTATTGCCGATGATGATGTAAGTCTATTTATAAGTTTATATGTTTATATGTCTTGTAGTAAGCGAAATAAAATGGGAGTTCTGCCCTCTATTCATTCATTCATTCAATAAAGCCAGATAAAGTCTGACAATCAAAAGTGTAACAAGTTATAATATAAAGTGTATTTGTATCTAGATGACTGCATCATCATCATCATCAGCACTACAACCGGGATCAGGTGTTGGCATTATTTAGCAAGTCTCGAGGGTTGTTAAATTTTCCATAATAATTCATGTTTACGGGCAGGGTTATTAGCCTGTGCCGAGATGACTGTATAATAGTGCAAAATCATACAGAAGCTTCGAAGATAATCCTAAATATCAAGGACACTACCAAAGGCGGATTGAGGTAGGGATTTAGTGCGGCTGCAGCACTAGTTCCAAATCTTTCAAGGACCTCTTCAATAATTAAAATGTGTTGTGTAATACACCTTTCCCACCAATAGCCGTAATTTTAAATCGTCATCATCGTCATCGGCACTACAATCGGGATCCGGTTTTGGTCTTATTTAACAAATCTCTCCACCGGTCCCGATTTCGAGCCGATGTCATCCAGTTTGGCACTCCCAGGCTCTGGACGTCCTGGTCTACGTCATCCCTATATCACAGACAAGGTCTGTCGCGCTGTTTCCTTCCATACATTCTGCCACACAGGACTTTCCGGTCAGGTTCCTCTTGGCTCATTCGAGCTAGATGCCCCGCCCACGGGAGTCTACCGAGCTTCATTTTTCTTACAACATTAGCTTCAAGATAGATTGCGTACAACTCATGGTTGTAACGTCTCCGGAATCGTCCTCCCTCACATACGGGGCCAACAATTCTCCTTAAGACCTTCCTCTCGAACGCGGCTAAGATTTCAGAGTGCCTTTTATTGAGCACCCACGTCTCGGATCCATACCTGAGTAAGACTGGTGAGACCATGGTCTTGTTCAGTAGCAGCTTGGATGTTCTGGATAAATTTCGGGATTTAAAGAGCCTTGATAGACCATAATAGGCTTTGTTGGATTTGATCAGCCGTTCACGTATTTCTTCTTCCATATTGTTATCGGCTGATACTATTGACCCAAGGTAGTTAAAGGATTGCACTACTTCAAATTCGTGCTCCACTACCCTGATAGTTTGACCAACGTTAGGTCTTCTCTTCACAGAAGTTGCCACCATGTACTTAGTTTTTCCTTCATTAACGTGCAGTCCCAGTTTTTGTGCCGCCTGCTCAATCTGGCTGAAGGAGTCCTGTACAGCCGAATCGGATCTACCGGTGATGTCGATGTCATCTGCGTAGGCAAGTATTTGGCTGGATTTGGCGACAATAGTATCTCCTGTTGTAACGCTAGAGTCACGGATTGTTTTCTCCAAGGCCAGGTTGAAGAGGAGGCAGGCCAGACCCTCCCTTTGTCGGAGTCCATTAAAGATGTTTATTGGTTTGGACAGCAATCCCGCTATTTTTACTTGACTAGTTACGTTGGTCATGGTCAACCTACAAAGTCGTATCAATTTGTTTGGAATGCCGAACTCTCTCATGGCGTTATATAGTTCTACCCTGGCTATGCTGTCGTAGGCGGCCTTAAAGTCTATAAATAGATGATATAATGGAATCTTAAATTCCAGACATTTTTCCATCGCCTGCCTAAGGGTGAATATCTGATCAATCGCTGCTTTGCCTGGGATGAAACTACACTGATATTGACCAATGATTGGTTTAGCGTATGGGGCTATCCGATCTTGTAGTAAAGTGAAGAGTATAGTCTAGGCGGTACTCAGCAATAATATACCCCTATAGTTGCTGCACAGTGTGATATCTCCCTTCTAGTGTATAGTGCAAATTATACCACGACGCCAATCTTCCGGTATCTCCTCTTGCTCCCATATGCGCATCTCGATCTCATGAATCGCGTGGTGTAACGCTGTTGTTTGATCAGCTCAGCTAGTATGCTATCAGCTCCGGGGGCTTTATTTGATTTGTGCTGTCCTATGGTTTCTACTGTTTCCTCAATGTTTGGTGGCGGCAGCGTTTGGTATTCATTTTGCATTGGTGGAGCCTCCAATTCTTCTGTAAGCTGACCATTTAGCAATTCATTGAAGTGCACTTCCCATCGCTCCAGAATGCCTTCAGGATCGCTGATCAGATTGCTCTCTTTATCCTTGCAGTAAGTGCAGCGTGGTGTGTACCGCGTCATACTGCGGATTATTTGGTAGAACTTCCGCGCCTGGTGCGGACCTCGCTCTCTATTTCACAGACAAGGCTTTTTTCCCAGGCACTTTTCTTTTGTCTGTGAAGCCTTTTCCAGATCTTCTGAGCTCTTTGTATTTCTCCTCGCGTACCCGCGTCCTATGAGACTGGTGCATTGCCTGGTATGCAACATTCTTACGTTCAATCGCTAGTTTGCACACATCATCAAACCAGTCGTTCCGATCTCTACGACTACTGCCTAAGATGGAGTTGGCAGTACTAATGACGGTATTCTTAAGCCGATGTCCATTTCTCTTCTACGCCCGGCATTCTGGCCCCAGGACCTTCTCTCCCTCCGTCGAGCTCTCCGAGCGTGAGTCCTAGTGCATGACCAAATGTGTTACTGGTATTCCCATTGCGCAAGGCAGCCGTGTTCATTCGAACCTGATCTGCGAATGCAATACGTCTCCGTAAGGCAATCCGCGCTCGGAAAACTGTACCAACAAGATAGTGATCCGAGTCGATGTTGGCACCTCGGTATGTTCGTACCGTCATCAGGCTCGAGGAGTCGCGGCGATCCATCAACACCTGGTCAATTTGGTTGCGAGTGGTTTCATCAGGTGATACCCAGATGGCTTTGTGGATATCTTTACGCGGAAACCTGGTACTTGCAACGACCAAGTTTTTACATGCTGCCAGTTCGATGACTCGTAGTCCATTGTCATTAGTGTTCCCATGCAAACTATGGGAACCTGTGTAGTGCCTGAAAACCGGCTCCCGACCTCTTTTGGCATTCAAATCACCAAGAACAGTTTTCACATCGTATCTTGGGCAGGCATTGAGGGCCCGTTCGACGGTCTCGTAGTATTCTTCTTTTTCGTCGTCGGGGGCCTCCTCTGTAGGTCCGTGAACGTTTATGAGGCTTATGTTCTTAAACTTGCCTCGCACGCGAAGTGTAGCTGTTGAATCCCGGTGCGTATACCAGGAGCGAGCGACGGCAAAATAAAAATGAAAATGCACGAAAATTGTTTATTCTCTCACAATTCCTTTTATTGGATATAAAACTCAAACAACGAACTCTCAAACGACAACGAATGATAAATAAACGACAATTCGATTAACTTTCAACGAAATTACGAACGAAAAACGAATGTTTGGCTTCAACGAACGAAAAAACTAGACTCATGTTTAGAAAACGAACGAAAAACTAACTAATTTACATAACAATGACACTAACAACTAAATAACAAAAAATGGCAGTAACGAACACAAACAGTGCTGCCAAACATGCAGGTAATTACAAAATTATAACGAATTAATAGTTAACAATTAATAACAAAAACAAATATAGCGAATTAATACTAGAAATATAAATTAAATTATCTAAAAACTACAATAAATATGTTGAGTCATTCCAGGCTGCGACAGTAGCCTTTCGTCAATTGCATGAAAGCCGATAATGGCAGGCTTCAGTTTTTGGCTGACTAGAAAGCCTACTCCGAGCACATGATGTTTTGCATGACAGCTGTAATAAATGTCAAACTCGTTTCTTTGCATAACACCGCTCCCCGTCCATCTTATTTCTTGTAATGCTGTTATGTCAGCCTTATATTCGGACAGGGCATCGGCTAGCTGCTGTGCAGCTCGAGCTCTGTATAGTGAGCGGACGTTCCATGAGAAAATTCTTAAATCGATTAGCCGTTTTCGTTTCCGTGGTTATCGTGTATCCGGTCCATATCCGAGGCTTGTAAAATTTCCCATAATAATTCGTTGTTACGGGGGTTGCCTTTTATATTTCGGGATTAGAGAACAAAAACAAATATTGATCATCGAAAATCACTTTATTGTTTTTCAAAATATTCCCCATGAAGATCTATACACTTTTGCATGCGTTTGAACCAATTGCCGAAGCACTTTTGACACTCTGATTGAGGTATCTCCAACACATGCATTCTGAATGCAGCAACCGCTTCTTCAGGTGTCGAAAAACGTTGACCACTCAGTTTGTTTTTTACGTACGGGAATAAAAAGAAGTCATTCGGCGCCAAGTCAGGACTATACGGCGGATGAGCCATCAAATCGATGTTTTGGGTGCTCAAAAATGCAGTTGTCGCAGCCGATGTGTGAGAGCTCGCATTGTCGTGGTGAAGAGTGATCCGTCTTCGGCGGTTGGTTTTCCTGATTTCTTGGAAGACAACTGGCAAACAAATGGTTGTGTACCACTCAGAATTGACTATTCTGCGTTGTTCTAGTGGTACGGTTGCGACATGTCCAGTTTTTTCGAAAAAACAGGCGACCATTTGCTTGGAAGTGCTTCGTGCGCGAACAACTTTTGTTGGATTTGGCTCATCTTGAAACACCCAGACAGTCGACTGCTGTTTACTTTCGGGCTCATACGCGTAAATCCACGATTCATCACCTGTCACGATGTCATGGACGTGTTTCGAAGCACCGCGACCGTATTTTTTGAGCATTTCTTTCGACCAATCGACACGAGCCTTTTTTTGGGCGATTGACAAATTGTGTGGGATCCATTGCGAACAAATTTCTTTGACAGTCAAATGTTTATGCAATATTGAATGTATGCTGGTCCCACTAACGCCTAAGGTTGTCTCAATCTCACGATAGGTCACGTGACGATCTTCCAATATCAGTTCGCACACAGCATCAATGGTATTCGGAACAACAACTGATTTTGGACGACCTTCACGAAATTCATCTTGGAGTGAACTACGACCACGATTGAATTCACCATACCATCAATAAACACTGGTCCTTGATGGAGCTTCATCGCCAAAAATTGAATTAAGTTCATCCATGCACTGTTGCAGAGTTAATCCACGCCGAAAGTTGTAAAAAATAATCGCACGAAAATGTTGACGATTTAATTCCATTTTTGGGCCGAGATGAATCTTTTAAGTTACTGTAAACAACACAAATAGCGCTCGTATGTCAAAACGTTCTGAGTGCGTATAACCTCAAAAATGTTCCAACTTTACGACAGAGCTGTCAATTGCCGGATTGCAACACTAGGGTTGCCAAATCCCGAAACATATGAGGCTACCCTCGTATGAGCATGGTTATTAGCCTTGTGCCAACCGTTCTCGGGATGTCGCTGCATGCATTGGTTCACTACTTGGCGGGTGCCAAAGTAGCTATCCAGGAGTGTCACGTGGACTGTATGTCAACTTGAATTGAACAGAGACAAGGATCGTCCTGGCCTTTGCCGGGTTGAAAGCAATCAGTGACTTTGCCCTGTATGTTCGCTCCCACGCCCCCTTAAATTTTAAACGGCGAAGAACAATTCTGTTCAGTGTAACCCCGAGTCTGGTGTGCTTGACGACTACTTTTGGTCTCGGGCACTGAACGAACGCTCACTGTTCGTTGAGTATGCAGTATAAAAAATGGCTCCTCGATAGTATAGTGGTTAATATACCCGCCTGTCACGCGAGAGACCGGGGTTCGATTCCCCGTCGAGGAGCATCTGGCGCAAGACTAATGACCTTGCCCGGAAAAAGCAAATCCTTATGGAAAATTTAACAAGCTTCAGGGCTTGCTAAATAAGGCCAAGACCAGTTCCCGGTTTTAGTGCTGATGATGATGATGAAGAACAATTCTGTTCAGTGTAACCCCGAGTCTGGTCTGGCTGGCGTCTGCTTGTGGTCTCGGGCACTGAACGAACCCTCACTGCTCGTTGAGTATGCAGTATATAAAAAGCGTATAGCGGGCACTCGGTTTCTCTCTTTTTCCGATAGTGAGCGTCAGGAATATTAATAAAAATATAAGACCCCTTGTTAACATTATTATAATAAATAAAGAAAACTAACCTTTTACAGTCGTTTTTGTATTTTATTCTTCTCCTAAAAATTGTTTCCAGCCCCAGGCTCCATTTCTCTTTATTACGGCAGTGAACGCTGCTGACAAAATATATCGACCCTACCCTGGGATAAAACATCAAAAGACAGTCCTTCAGGGAATAAACAGCAATATAATGCAAATTGGGGTGAGCTTAGTTCCTAGACACTACCGGAAATATAAAGGAAATCAGGCATGTAAGTGGAGCTGTGTTATTTGATGTTGTGAAGGTTACCACCTACAGGTCAAAAACTAAAATTAAAAACTCTCCTTCATATTCCTTATGGATGGGAATTCTATCATTTAAGTTATTGTCAATTTTGTTTGGTATAATTTTAAGCGGTCTGGTGAATTCAATTCCCCATCGAAGACATCAACCAGTATAAATTGTACCACTACTAACTTCAGAGTGTACTCACACGCTGCTCGTGATGAGCTCCGCAATAAATTGAATACTCCTCACAGGCATCGATTCACGGTCGGCTCTGACAACATCAATTTGCACGTTTCGGGTCCAAATTCTTGTAATTCAATCAAAAATTGGTTTGTACTTTTGTGACAATCCGGTATTGTGTGTTATTCAGCTCTAATCGACGTCCTGCCACGAAATTCAACATCAAATTTGTATTCAATCGCAAGAAGGTAACACAAATCCAATTCAAGTTCAATCTATTTTTGCTCTAATTTCGTTTTCAATGCATTTCATCAAGCATTCCAAACAAAATCAATATCTTGTAATGTAATTTACTGCTTGGTGAAAGTTTTTTGTGCGGAAGTGATAAAGAATTCCTAGAATTGCCGCACCATCAAGTGCGACGTAATGCTAAGGAAAGTGAACTTGTGACCAAGTTGAGTCAGCAATCGTCGAGATACGACGATACGAGAATGTAAGTCGATTGCATATTATACTTGTATATCTAATCCACTTAACGGCACCTCGACACCCATGTACTAATCACTGAACGTCCTTAACTTGTGCATTGATCGCATGTAAAAAACAAATCAAAAAAGTGCACCAGCATGGCGAACAACTAAGTCAATGACAACTAGTTGGTTGCCTTAATTGGCAATTAGATTGCACACGTCCAAATGTCCGGTGAACGGCATTTAAGGTTGTGAATCAATTGGACCCTTACAAAGTGGTTTCACATATTTACCTGTAACATCAACAATCACAAGCCGCCCGACAAGCAGCCAAAACAAAAACTAAAAGCCCAAAGAACAGAAAAAAATATCAAATAAGAATCTGCCAACAATTGTGACTACGTAAGTATTTGGGTCCTTTAATATCAAAAGCTTCATTCGTACGAAAATATTTTCTGCAAGTTTTCGGTCTCTCAGTCTCTAAACAACACTTGCCCAGAACAGAAAGGGTAGGGTAAAAGAAAAGACGAATAAAAAGCTCGCCGCGAACACTGTCTGCCCCCAAGGCTGGCATTCTGCACTTGGAGCAATCTAATAGTATTCGATAGTTTCCGATTACTAAATACAAATCCATCATCTACCTTGGTTAGTATAACGTATTTTCAAAGTTTGTTGTTAAAGTTGTTTGTTTTTATTGAACTGCTGGAAATTAATTATTAAAATCTCAGTGACCTAGTTCGGGAATGTCTCGTGTGTCATAGGGGAGTTTGCCTGCGAAAATTTGTATTAATAAGTCCGACACACGGATCCGTGATATATTTTGATTAATTATTAAAAATTCATTTTGACCAACCAAATCAGTATTACAGTGAAAAATAAATACCCATCCAAATTAAACAGCAATTTTTTGTTATGTAACCAACAAATCGTTTGCTCCGCAAAAGTAAATCGTGTCTTTTGAAGACTAAAATAATTTCGTTTACGTAATTCTTTTCGTTTTGCGAGTAAATTACTTCGTGAATAACAATCATAATAATAATTTCGAGTTACTTAATTCGATTGATTGCTGTTGGTGTTCGTTGTTTTTCTGTTTTTTTGTTTTATACTTATAATTTTAAATTATGAACGTTATATTTTAAGGGTTGAACTACACCCTTTAGATGTGAGTATGTTTTGTCTGCAACGACTACCAAGGCCAAAGTGTGAAGCCTTCACAATTGGATGTGTTATTGATTTTTTAATTTATATTTTTCCGACTCAATATTATATACCTTTGCCTGCTGTACCGCAGTCATACCTCTCACTTTTTTAAAGATACATTTTTGATCGCTTCGAAGATTTTGGCAACGTGTTATTGTCAACCTTATCAAGTTTCTTTGCGCGATCGCCTTTATGTGACTTTAATTCCTGCAGGCTTAATAAATAGATAGATATATCTGTGTCTGAAGAGAGAATGTCACACCCAGAAAATGCCTCCAAGGTGATGAGAGTGTTAACGAACACTTGTGAGGTTGACTAATTCTCCGGGCAAAACTAAAGCAAAGTCACGTGCTTGTAGTCTAGCTGAGTATTGACAAATACTCGAATGTCTCCTTTCACCATGATACGTTCATTAGTATTTCCAATTAACACGTTTCACAAACGATGATTGTCTCTTATCGAACATAAAGCCGAAGTGTCTTTAAACTCCCAATCGCAATTCAAAGAGATACAAATTTGACGCTTTTTTATTTATTGCAAATATTTTTAATTGCAGTTCACACATTTCCACACCGAAACTCGTTTTGCTACCAAACGAGAAATCTCGGGAACTCCCGTTCAGATCGAGTATTTATTGAGAGCTATAATTTGCAACTGTTCAATCAAAGTAAAGTACCAACAGTTATTTGCTAGCTTCTCAGAGCATTATTTCGGTATTATAGGTTAGTCCTTGTTTAGAACACATTTGCTTTTTTATAATCCGGATTTTCAGCACCTCTTTTAGGACACAGTTCCGAAAAGCACTTATCTCTAGATATCTTCAAACTTCTTTAACTTATATTCTAGAATATCAGTTTTCGGGCAACCTGCGAGAAAGAAAAAAGGGCATTAACAGACAGACTAAAAATCAATGCTTTAAAAATCTTTTTTTATTTTTATTATTTATTATTTATTAGCCTGTAGGTACCCGAAGGTTCATGACCTCACCGACTCGACTCCGCCATCGTTACCTCTCCTGTGCACTCTCCTTCCACGCTTGACCATTCGATCCGCACTCCGCAAGGTCAAACCTAACATTGTCCTCCCGCGTCCGGCCGGTCTCTTTCCCGTTGGTCTACCGTCAAGAATTCTACGCACGGTCCTATCGTTACCCATTCGCGCCACATGTCTGGCCCATCTTAATCTTCGCAACCTGATTACTCCCACTATTGTAGATTTGCGATATAGCTCTATTGTGATTGTGAAGTTTCCTCCATTGTCTTGCCTCCTCGTCGTATTTACCGCCAAAGAGACTCCATAAAACTTTATTTTCGAATACGCGGAATTTGTTTTTTTTTTCCGTTTTGTGAGAGTCCATGCTCCGCATCCGTGTAGAACAATTGGCAGGATTATGGTTCTATAGACACGTAGCTTTATGTTACGTGACAGCAGTTTGGATTTCAGCAGTTTACTGACTGTGTGCCAACTAGCGTTGCCGGAATGCAGTCTTTTGCTAATTTCCTTCTACATTTCGTTACTGGCCGTCAGTATCGTTCCCATATAATTAAATTCTTTAACTTTTTCAAATATCTTGCCCCTGATGTTTATATATGTTCCCTGAGGTCCACCTGCTCTCGTCGTAATCATGTATTTCGTTTTGTCTTCATTTATTTCTAGGCCCACCTCTTCTGCCGCTTGCATGATGATTTCACTGTTTTTACTTACAGTTTCTAGATTATCTCCGACCCGGCGATGTCATCCGCATGTGTGAGCACTTGTGTGACAGCGTTCAGGGATGATCCTTCTATGTATTGTACCTTTCTGATGACATACTCGAGGACAAGGTTAAAGAGACGTGGTGAGAGGCCATCGCCCTGTTTTCAGATGGGTCTGAGAGGTGATTTTCTATTCTAACTCGCCCTTTATTTGCGTTCATGCAGATTTGAATGAGGGCGGCATATTTTTTCGGGACTCCCAGCTCAACTACAATATGGTAGTCTTTGTCTTGTGATTGAGTCGCAGGCTTTTTTGAAGCCAACGAACAGCTGATGAACCGTCTCTCACGATTCCCACTTCTTCTCCAACAATTGCCTTACTGTAAATATTTGGTCGCTCGTTGACCGGTTCCTACAAAATCCGCACTGGTAGTCTCCAGTATGTCTTCTGCGTACGGTGTGATTCTCGCCAGTATGGCATTTTGTTAGTATTTTGTATGTGGTTGGGAGCAATAATATTCCTCTGTAGTTTTCGCAGTCAGATGTCGCGTTTTTTGAAAACGGAGACGACTATTGAGGTTTTCCATTCTTCCGAAGTGACAAATCCTTGATGGTTGATTTTCCTGGGGCGGCGTCTGGAAACTCGTCATCAAGCCAAGTTTTCGCTTCAACTGTATTTGCTTTTCCCATATTGTTTTGATCCGTTGGTGCATATTTCGAGCGGTTGCCTCTCCTCCATGCTTCAAAGCTCTGCCGGTATATAATCGACTCCGGGAGCGTTGATGTTTTTCAATGGATTTATTGCGTCTACAACTTCTATGAAAGAGGGCTCTGGGATCTGAGGCTCGAATGTATGTACGTCTGGTGTATTTATTAGTAGTTGATGGGTGCGCACATTGAGCAGGTTTTCAAATGTTTGCTTCCATATTGTTTGTTTCTGTGACCAGACAACCGTTTGTGTCTCGAATTATTTTGGCTCTCTCTCGGTAGCCATTTCTAATTGAATTTATTCCGGCGTACATACCTCTGATGTTCTCTGCTCTGGCATTTTCTAGAATTTTTTCGATCCGAATCTTCTCCCATTCGCGTTTTTTTTTTTCGTTTGAAAAGTCTGGTTGTCTCTTTCTGAATTGTCGCGTATCTTTCTGCGTTGACTTCATCATATCTTTCTAAGTGGATCACTCTGAGGCGTTTACGTTCTTCGATCTTCGCCTTGCACTCATCGTCAAACCAAGGTTTGGATTTAATTGTTTTCTTAAATCCTAATACCTGTCGGGCTGTTTGTTTGATTACGTCTCTGATCGGTGTCCATTTAGTGTCCACACTATTGGCTTCCTCTTCGTCACTGCTCCCATTCTCTAGGATGCTAAATCTATTCGTTAGTTCGTCTTGATATTCAGCCCTTTTGTGGAGGTCTTTTAGTTTATCAATATCAAGCTGTTTGCTCGTCTCCCGTGACTGCCCATGTGGGTTTGCTGTGAGCCGACTCCTAATTTTGCCCATCACTGAAAGATGATCGCAATATGCTCCTCTATATGATCTTGCGTAAAGGATATTCGAGTGGTGTCTTTTGTCCATGAGGAAGTGGTCTATTTGGTTACGCGTCACGCCGTCGAGTGATATCCATGTGGCTTTATGAATTTGCTTGTGCTTGAACATCGTGCTTTTCACTAACAGATCTTTTGACGCTGCGAATGTAATAATTCGAATTCCATTATCATTTGAAACGTGTAGGCTTTCTTTACCTATAGTTGGTTGGAAGATGTCTTCCTTTCCAGTTTTCGCATTGAGGTCCCCGAGGAAGATTTTAACATCGAATGATGAGATCCCATCAAATACTTCCTCTAGGGTCTCGTAGAACGTGTCCTTCGTTTCTTCGTCCGTAGATTCTGTTGCGGCGTGTACGTTTATAAATACATAATTGTGCCATGGGCCCTGTATTTTTGCACCGACATTGGGTCATTAATAAATTTCACAACTTTTACATGGGGCGTAATATTCTTGCTTATGATGAAGCCGGTCCCGAGGTTATGTCTGTCGGTACCTCCATACGCCAGTGTAAACCCGTTGGTTTCGATTACTTGATGTGGGAGTCGGACTTCCTGAAGCGCGACGATGTCCATTTTATATTGTTTGGCGTTTTCCACGACCGTCTGTATCGCTCCTGGTTTATATAACGTTCGAACATTCCACATGCCGACGCGTATATCCCGCTTTTTCCGTTTTTCCCTGGGTCTTCTTTTTGCCGAGTCGGTGTTTTCTTGATGATTTATTCCCGCATGGTAGTATGGGCTCATCACACCTACGCCTACAGGGTAGGGTCATCCCTTCCATGCTCGACTAAATCTTGAAGCGATAGAAGATAATCCACGTAAAGCGTCAACAGGGCTCACAAAAGTATTTAAGTTATATAGTAATAGTGTTGCGGATTGGCAATTAAATGCGCTGGAATGTACTGGAGAAATCTAGTACATTCGCATGTATACCAGTTGCGCAGCAGCTGGCACCAACTGGCCATCATTGTCACCACGATGATGTCATAGCGTCGCTTTTGAATTGGCAGTTATGCCAATTAGTTAGTCTGCAATCAACCTTCAACGGGCTCGTTACAATCATCGCCAGCAACAGTCGAGACAAATAAAACAAGGCTGTACAATTTAAATGATAGGAAATAAAAGTTAAGTTATCTTTTACTAGTCCTTTACTGTGTTGTATTCTATTATGTGTTCGAGGTATCTTACTGTTTGTGCTGCGAAGTTCCATTGGTGACGTGCTCTTCTGCATTGACCGCGCTGCTCTCTCTCCTTTGCGACAGCCATTGTTCGTTGTGACCGTCCATCGGCGGCCAACGATACGCGTACCACTTCAACCAAACAAATAGTTAATTATTATTATTACTTATTCTTAGATTTCTACTTACAGTTATATAGTTTCAAAGACAATCTTTTTTGCGAAGCCTTGGAGACTTATTTACAGAAGGTTGTATACGAAAAATATACATGTACAGACAATAGTTGTTTAAAGACAACCTCGCTTACCTGGACCATGCTGAAGTGCACGCTATATCGATTATAGTTGTCTGGGTCCGCTGACACTAGTACCAACTGCACTTCGATGTGCGACGAGCTGCTGTGGGCACTCCTTTGGACGTGACCAACTGATGCCCGGATGTTATTGCTCTGCGGACGGCGCCTCTTCTACGACGTCTCGGCTTCCTTCTCCGGCGCCAGCCGACCAAATGATTTATTCTATTGCAAACTTACCAAAGTTCCTCCACTTATCTCGGGCGATTTTATACAACGAACAATTTTAAGAAAACAATCTATTCATTTATTACTTAATCCATATGTACGAAATAATGTCTGTATAACTACATTCCCTTATTCCTGTTACGACAAACGTATCCGTTATTGATGTCTTTGTAACGTTGTTGCGAAGAGTTCCTGTGCCAACTCCACTGCTTCGCCTGTACCCGTTTTATAGAGGCCCGCAGCCGTCCTATCGTTCGCTCGTTTCCTGGGAGCCGTTTTCCTTGGTAGCTTTCTGGAATCAGCGCGCCGCTGGTCATTGTTTTCCAGGAACTTGTGTACTGACGCTTGCCTTGCCTCTCCTGGGAATTCGTGTCGACGTGATGCATGGAGCCTAGAACGGCAGTCAAGGCCATTTCCACTGACCGCATGGGTACGTCTGGTATGTTATTTGTGGTTGATTGGTACACACATTAAGCAGGTTTTCAATGTACTGCTTCCACCTTGTCCCGATATTGTTTGTTTCTGTGACCAAGCAGCCATCTGCATCTCGAATTATGTTGGCTCTCCCTCGGTGCCCGTTTCTAATCCAATTTATGTCGGGAAACATTTGTCTGATGTTCTTTGCTCTGCCAATTTCTAAAATTTGTTCGATTCGATTCTACCCCTAGTAGCGAGTTTTCTGTTTGAAGAGTCTCGTTGTCTCTTTCTTGCTACCCATTTCTCTGGGCTTTCTTCGCCAATCTGGCCATGATGTGTGTGGGTGTGTTTGCCACAACACCACTTGGTGGTCACTGTGGCTGTAAGTGTCCAAGACTCGCAACTTCAAAAAAGTGATGTCGATTTTGGACCAGCCTCTCTGGTTTATAAAGATTTCCTCGACTCCGTAATTAATTAGCTCTACACTGAGCACTGCGAAAGTTTCGAAACAGTGCCTAGCATCTACTGTAGGTGCTAGTACTACCCCATTCTACCCAGGCCTAAAATTTCCAGCAATCTTAAGGGGGCTCTTAGCTCTGGCATATTCAGTTAGCTGGTTCAAGAAATATTTGAATTCTTTTTTTTTTTTTTTTTTTTTTTCAATTCAATTCAATTTTTATTTGGTAGATAATTACATTTATGGTATATTTTACAACTAGTACTTAAGAGATTTAGGATAGCAATTCCTTTACAACTATAATATTAAATCTATATAACGACAAATTTTTTTTTTTGAATTCTTTTATTCCCCACCGTGGTGGAGCGTAATAACATCATCATCATCGGCACTACAACCGGATCCGGTCTTGGCCTTATTTAGCAAGTCTCCCCACCGGTCCCAATTTTGAGCCGATGTCATCCAGTTTGGCACTCCCAGGCTGTGGGCGTACTGGTCTACGCCATACCTCCATCGCAGACAAGGTCTGCCGTGCTGTTTCCTTCCATAATGTAATAGCAATAGAAATGAATTCCTTGACCTTAAAATAGGCGAATCCTTCCTGCCGCTGGTTAATTCTGTGTTCTATAGGGGAATTTCTGGCTTTCTCCCATGTATCTGTACCAGTGCAAGGCATCCTATACTGCTCGTTGATGAGTACCACGTCGGTCTCCCTTAACTGTTTCAGAAAGAAGATCTTATGAGGCTTCGCAATAGTTTAAGTTAATTTGTTTAAGTTTTACACTTAAAACTATTCAGAAGATTGGCCATCGCGTTTTTGAATGTTCGACATTTGTAGCTTCCTGCTGAGTGTACATTAGGGTATTCGCACCCTGATCCACAGAACATGCATATCCTAATCCACCAATGTCAACAATTTTCTCATTAGGGCTGTCTGTGTACCTTCAGTTTTTTTTACTCGCGTACTCTACGTAAGACTTAAATCTCAGTCAATTGTTGGACATGAAGACCTAACACCTTCCTTTGAACTGAATGGTCTGATTTTCGATCTGGAAGTTAGCATATTCCACGCGCTTTCAAATAATTATTAGGATTGCTTCCCTTTTATGGTTGGTTTTGGCGGATTGTAGCCAGTCTTTAATCAGTCTAACTGCCTCATTTGTGGCCGCTTCCATCTCATGTATGGTCGTAGCAGTTATTACCACCGTGATGTCGTTTGCGAAGTCAATAATTTCGACCCCATTTGGTAGTTTTATTTGTAAAACTCCACCATACATGATATCCCACTGAAGTGAGCTAAATACTGACCCTTGCGGAACTCTCCCTGGTTCCTAGAATTTTCTCCCCTCGTCCGAATCGTACTATTCTGTTGGTGACGTATCTTACGACGATTCCTAGGATGTAGAGCAGTATCCATTCGACTAAGAGGTCTTCTGGTGGACAACCGGTTAGGCGAGCTTTATGTCTATCCCTCCTCACATTTCTCGCTTTGCCTGCCAAGTCGAACACCCCTGATAGCGTCGATGGTCGGTCACGACTTCTTGAAGTCAAATCGGTAATCCAATAACACTACATTGTTTTCCGCTATGGCGAGCAATCTACTATCTTCTGCGATATTTTCCCCATTGTATTCAGGAGACATATGGGACGATAAGATGACGGACTATCTAACGACTTATCCTTTCTCTTTGGCACAAGTACTACGAGGGTTGCCTCTTATGTTTCGGGATTTGGCAACCCTAGTGTTGCAATCCGGCAATTGACAGCTCTGTCGTAAAGTTGGACATTTTTGAGGTTATACGCACTCAGAACGTTTTGACATACGAGCGCTATTTGTGTTGTTTACAGTAACTTAAAAGATTCATCTCGGCCCAAAAATGGAATTAAATCGTCAACATTTTCGTGCGATTATTTTTTACAACTTTCGGCGTGGATTAACTCAGCAACAGTGCATGGATGAACTTAATTCAATTTTTGGCGATGAAGCTCCATCAAGGACCAGTGTTTATCGATGGTATGGGGAATTCAATCGTGGTCGTAGTTCACTCCAAGATGAATTTCGTGAAGGTCGTCCAAAATCAGTTGTTGTTCCGAAAACCATTGATGCTGTGCGCGAACTGATATTGGAAGATCGTCATGTGACCTATCGTGAGATTGAGACAACCTTAGGCGTTAGTGGGACCAGCATATATTCAATATTGCATAAACATTTGACTGTCAAAAAAATTTGTTCGCGTTGGATTCCACACAATTTGTCAATCGCCCAAAAAAGGCTCGTGTCAATTGGTCGAAAGAAATGCTCAAAAAATACGGTCGCGGTGCTTCGAAACACGTCTATGACATCGTGACAGGTGATGAATCGTGGATTTACGCGTATGAGCCCGAAAGTAAACAGAAGTCGACTGTCTGGGTGTTTCAAGATGAGCCAAATCCAACAAAAGTTGTTCGCGCACGAAGCACTTCCAAGCAAATGGTCGCCTGTTTTTTCGGAAAAACTGGACATGTCGCAACCGTACCACTAGAACAACGCAGAACAGTTAATTCTGAGTGGTACACAACCATTTGTTTGCCAGTTGTCTTCCAAGAAATCAGGAAAACCAACCACCGAAGACGGATCACTCTTCACCACGACAATGCGAGCTCTCACACATCGGCTGCGACAACTGCATTTTTGAGCACCCAAAACATCGATTAGATGGGTCATCCGCCGTATAGTCCTGACTTGGCACCGAATGACTTCTTTTTATTCCCGTACGTAAAAAACAAACTGAGAGGTCAACGTTTTTCGACACCTGAAGAAGCGGTTGCTGCATTCAGAATGCATGTGTTGGAGATACCTCAATCAGAGTGGCAAAAGTGCTTCGACAATTGATTCAAACGCATACAAAAGTGTATAGATCTTCATAGGGAATATTTTGAAAAACAATAAAGTGATTTTCGATGATCAATATTTGTTTTTGTTCTCTAATCCCGAAATATAAAAGGCAACCCTCGTACAGACAGTATTTCCCTTGCATCGGAAAATATTCCTTATGCTAGGTATTTTGCATCGTGGTTTGGAATATATCTGGTCTCATTCTAAGCGCAGTATTGATAGCTTTGTTTGCAATTCTATTGGTCCAATGCGTCGCGTATTCTTTTGCACGTTCTCTGCATTTCTTCTAAGAACAGTTCTGGGAGGATCTCGGTGCCGAAACCTATGACAACGTCCCAGTCTGTGCCTTGTTTCCGGGAAGAGATGCTCCAGTATTACGTGAAGCATATTGGGACAAGTTACATGTGGGTTTTAAGTCCCTTCAGACTTACTGCTACGGTGATTGATTGCGTCAGTTGTTATGTGAAACGTTATGAAATATATTCAGTTCTTATATGGCAAGTTATGAAAGTTCTTTATATAAAATTTTCAGCCGCAGTCCGCAGCACCGGTTCTTGTATAATTAATCCGCTGTCTCAGTTGCGACATATGTTGCACAAAGTTTGTTACACAACAGTCCGCAGTGCGGATTGCTGATCATGTCATCATCATGGGTTATGGAAGGGTAAACTGGTACCAAGCGATAGGGTGTCAATTGTAACCCCAAGAAGTGTTGTGTCCTATGTTCCTTATGAGACAGTAGCTCCAGTTTGTTATATGACCTATTGCTAGGTAAATTGCCAGTTGGTGTATACTTAGAGCAACGTTGCACAATATGCAAGCTTATTGAAGGCTGTATGCTGAATTACTAGAGCGAATTGTCCGGTGTTGAATGTTAAATATTAGGTTACTGCAGAGGCGGTGAGGGGGATATGCGTGACCGATACTGCACCAATGCCATTCACTTGGAAGGTTAAACTGTTCGCCCCGTTACGTGCTGTTTTCCCTTGTGAGTACTGTTGTTGGTAGGCGGTACAACATACGGTTGAAACGTTGGGTGTGGTAGTTATTTTCGCTATGGGCTTCTGGCCAAATGATTAATTTTAAGGAAGTTTAGACGGACAAGTACCTGGACGGCATTTACGCTAGCCATGCAATGTTGGTCTACCTGACGATAAAGAGTTGATCGTGGTATCCCGCTAGAGTTTATCTCCGCCGTAGCCTGCCTGAGTGCCGTTGATCACCTACCGTGACCGGCCTTTGATAGTAGGAACAACCTCCACTGGATGGGTCTTCGAGTTCAACAAAAATACCTCGTTTTCTTAATTTACTTTACAGTTTATTCCCGTCTCTAGTCTTGATTCTGATTTTCTGGGTACAAACTTAGTTACTTAGTCTTCGAACGGGCAAGAAACGAACACATGACAATCTGGACCGTGAGAAGGAACAACACTATTCTTTTAAACTCTTGACGCAATCAAACAAAATACAAATTTTCTTCTTATCATTTTTTTTCTGCCGACGATTCGCCGAAAACGTACTCCCTTCTTGGGACAAAAATTAAACAACGATAAAAACTTCTTTTCTTCTAACTACCTTCCACCTAAACTGCTGCGGCACTTCTTCTGTCAATTCCCTATCCTCCTCTCTCATCACCGTTTCTTCGAAAATTCATCTTCGACGGCAGTCGACTTCGAAACTAGCCAAAACCACCACCGTCGAAAAGAAACTGGGTTTATACGCCCGCAGCATTTATTTTAACCACAACTCAGCTACATTCAATGGGTTTCTCCCATGTGGCCGAGTGTAAGTCTGGTCAAAACATAGGCGATGGAGAAGATACTTACGTAACATTACCACAACCATTCTGTAAGCGGTGTCACAAGAGCTTATATCCGCCTCCGCGGTTTGTGTGTGAAGTATTTCGCATTACTATTTTTTATAGCTACCTTTAGGTCCCACCTCAACTTTTTTTAGTTGCCAGGGTGTTATTGGAGGCTGGCTCCGCCTCTTGATCTTTGTATCTTGCAACGAATTGTACTCGTAAGCACTAGGCTTTATGCTTTAATTTCATCCGCCCATCAGTCAGCATCATCATCATCGGCACTACAACCGGATCCAGTCGTGGCCTTATTTAGCAAGTCTCCCCACCGGTCCCGATTTCGAGCCGATGTCATCCAGTTTGGCACTCCCTGGCTCTGGGCATCCTGGTGTACGTCATCCCTCCATCGCAAACAAGGTCTGCCGTGCTGTCTCCTTCCATACATCCTGCCACAAAGGACTTTCCGGGCAGGCTCCTCTTCGCTCATTCAAGCTAGGTGTCCCGCCCACTGAAGTCTACCGAGCTTGATTTTTCTTACAACATTAACTTCAAGGTAGATCGCGTACAACTCATGGTTGTAGCGACTCCGGAATAGTCCACCCTCACATACGGGGCCAACAATTCTCCTTAGGACCTTCCTCTCGAACGCGGCGTCTCCTTCCATACATCCTGCCACATAGGACTTCCCGAGCAAGCTCCTCGCCCATTCGAGCTAGGTATCCCCCCACCGGGTCTACCGAGCATGATTTTTCTTACAACATTAGCTTCAAGGTAGATTGCGTACAACTCGTGGTTCTAGCGTCTCCGTCTTCGTCACTTACGGGGCCAACAATTCTCCTTAAGACCTTCCTCTCGAACGCGGCTAAGAGTTCAGAGTGCCTTTTATTGAGCACCCAGGTCTCGGATCCATACATGAGTACTGGTAAGACCATGGTCTTGTACAGTAGTAGCTTGGATGTTCTGGATAAATTTCGGGATTTAAAGAGCCTCGATAGACCATAGTAGGCTTTGTTGGATTTGATCAGCCGGTCGCGTATTTTCTCTTCCACATTGTTATCGGGTGATACTATTGACCCAAGGTAGTTAAAGGATTGCACTACTTCAAATTCGTGCTCCACTACCCTGATAGTTTGACGAACGTTCGGTCTTCTCTTCGCAGAAGTTGCCACCATGTACTTAGTTTTCCCCTCATTAATGTACACTCCCAGTTTTTGTGCCGACTGCTCGATCTGGCTGAAGGAGTCCTGTACAACCGAATTGGATCTACCGATGATGTCGGTGTCATCTGCGTAGGTTTGGCGAGTTGGTTTGCGGGAGAAGGTGGTGGGGTGATATTTGGCAACGTTGAGTTCAAGGCAGTTATTATGGCACCAAGCTGAGAAGATCTCGAGGTCCGTTTGGAGAAGTGAGGAGTCGAGAGGAGAAATGATCGTTTTGTAGAGTTTGGCGTCATCCGCATAGAGGGAGATGGATGAGTATTTAATAATGGAGTCAACGCCATTGATGGTAAGGATAAATAGGAGGGGACCTAGATGACTGCCTTGCGGAACTCCTGACGTGGGAAGAAAAGTATTGCAAAGAGAGGATCTGAATTTGACACGGTAGGATCGATCTTTCGGATAAGAAGATAACCACTTGATCAATAGGGGCTCGACACCTAGGGAGGACAGCTTAAAAAGGATGAGATTATAGGAGATTTTGTCAAAGGCCTTGCTGAAATCTGTGGTGATTACATCGACTTCGTTGCCATTCTCTAAGGCACGGAGAGTATGGGATGAGAACTCGATCAGATTGGTTGTGGTCGACCTTCCCGAAAGGAAACCATGCTGGTTGGGTGAGATGATGGATTTACAACGGAAAGATAACGCATTGTAAAGAATCCTTTCGAACAGTTTAGGGATTTGAGACAGTTTGGCGATGGGACGGTAGTTGCTTATATCGGTTTTAGGCCCCTTTTTATGTATGGGGGTGACATAGGAGGATTTCCAGATACTAGGGAAGATCCCATGTAAAAGGGATAGATTGAATATCTTTGATATCGGGAGAGAAAGAGAAGAGGAACATTTCTTTAAAAATACAGCCGGAGTCCATCAGGTCCAGGGCTGAACTCGTCTTTGAGTAAGTTTAATTTCTCCTCAACTACGTGACGCTGAATAGTTGGAGAGGTGAAGGTGCCGAGGGAGAATTCGGGCAAGTCTTTGAAGTAAGGCGGATTGGGCTCAAAGGAGATGTCTGCGAAGGATTTATTGAAAAACGAAACGAATAGATTGTCAATAGTTAGGAGGTCAGTTGAAATAGTCGCGCCATAAGAAAGGGAGTTAGGATAGGCGTCGGATTTACGTTTGTAATTTATAAAGTGGAAAAGAGATTTAGGATCATTGATCAAATTGGATTGTGTTTTTCTGAGGTAGTTGAAGTAGAGGGAGTTGTACAGCTCGGTAAATTTTTAAAAGGAACTGAATAGTTGGAATAGTTTTGGAAGGAACGCGTTTTGAGAAAATGTACCACAAGTTATTTCTCTTGTTCCGAAGAGTGCGGAATGTGCGGTTGTACCATGGCAGCGATGAAACCGATAACCTGTGAAAAGAATAAGGGACATATAGGGCGATGGCATAGTAGATCTCTAAATAGAGAGTGGCAGTAGCTTCTTCTACACCCAAATGATCAAAGCGAAACGCTGTTTTGATAAGATGATCATTTAGAAGACGGAAGTTAGCTTTGTGGAAGTCGTAGGAAAAGCTGTCATGAGGTGGAAAAGGCTGGGTTTCATGATCAAGATATAGGGATAAAAGCAGCGAGGGTGGTAATTATCAATGGTAGAGAGGGCGTGAGGGCAACTGAGGACATGTGTGGGTCTGTTGTGAAGACGAGGTCAAGTTGTCTCCCCATATGATTTGGGACATTGCTTATTTGATGGAGGCATGAGTCGATGAGACCGTTTATAAAAATACGTTCCTTGGAACTGGTGGGGTTTGAGATGAGGAAGGCTTGTTCGTCAGCCAATGCCCATTGGAGATGGGGGCGGTTAAAATCGCCAAGAACTACGATATCGTCTATTGGGGGTGCTTAACTCGGTTATGTAATCTACCGCTTCTATTGCGAGTTCGTATGACACGATGGGTCGTGAAGGAGGTATATAGAAGCAGATAATGAAGAGAGACTTAGGGCGCTTGACGATTTTTATTGCGACGTAGTCAACATCCGGAGAAGAAGAGATGGCAATTAGAGACGAAGCGAGTCTGTTATGAGTGGCAAGCAGCACTCCACTGCATGGGGAATTGGGACTTTCTCGATGAGCGTTATCATCGCGAAAAACATTGACGGAAGGAGGGAATAGTTCCCGACTATTAATACTAGGGATAAGGTTGGTCTTGAACGATTGTAGTTCGATGCCGGATTTCTCATGGGTTGCCTCTTCTCCGAGCGTCTGACTGCGTTGTCGCTCGTCAATGAAGGTCAATGAATTATTGTCGTTGTTAATGAACGCCATAGTTACCCAGAACAATATTAAATTGTTATTCGTTCTGTTTACAACATTGCACCCGTAAACCAAGTCAGGTAGTCGCAGAAAGATATGGATTCCAATTTCTATACTCAGAAAGCTATTTATATAGTGTATAAATGAATAACCAGTAGTTACTAGTATATTACACAATATCATCCATATAGGCTATACGTCATTTTATAACATCAAAGCTTATAAACAAAATTGAATTCGGTTAACTCCTAAAACTTCTCATATTTACTGACTGAGGAGTCATTTCCACATATAAACATAACATTTCACCATATTGAAGAAGACGCTGTCGTATAAACAAGGCGATATGTGCCCCTCGAATATCAGATAATCACTCATACAAAGTAACTCCCTTTATGTGATAAGGTCTCGCTATATGCGATCGTCTAGACTTGGTATCTTCAGCCAGCCTACAGAATATTTTTTCTATTCCCTCAGAACTAATTAGTTCAGAATTGTTACGTCGCCTCTGGTGACCATAAAATTGAACGGGTCAGTATCGAACGACATTGAGATCATTTTTTTCTCTTCGAATAAAGAAAGTGATTTAGCCGGCTCTTCAGATAAGAAGTCGTCAGCAACATTGTATATTACAGACGATAAAGAAGCTGTGAACTGCTAACGTCTGCAAAAGCAGGTGGATTAGTATACACATTCGAAAGCACTCAAATAACTTCATTTAAGAACAAGTTTTTGGCCCTCTCTGTATAGTGTATCGCTAGCGAAAGTATGTGGGGCTAACAAACTCGGGTTAATATTTGCTTATGTTAACTTTGTAAGCAACGTGAATACCATGAACGCAGTAAAGCGAATGTGCGAACAGGAGGTAATCTAGAGCATCACGTTTATGAGCTAGTGACCTTGTAAACTAATAAAAGGGAAACCAACGAAAGTAGCCAAAGCTGAGATTCCGTTAATTCTTTAGTGTACATGGATTGCGATTGATACAATGGGTTTAACTTATCATAGCTTTCTTATCAGGTAAATACATATGCTGTGTATTCTTTAGAACATTCCCATACGGGAAATTAAGTTCGGGAGCAGTTCAATGTAATTCATTGAAGTGCCGTGCCACTTCTGAAGGATTAGAAAAAAACTAACTTCTCCAAAAATTAATCTTGTTAAATTGCGATGCTTTCTTAAGTGGAATAGATACTATATTTATTCCAGCTTATAATCGAAGATTGTCCAATAATATTTTTTTTATTATTATTATACTTCTCTCAAAAGATAGCGCCGATTCGGTGCCCCGAGATGCCACTAAATAACTGTTGCAGTTCTTCTTGAACAGTTGCAGTTTGTAAAGCTCTAGAAATACTCGTGCGGAGAGGGAATCCACAGCTTTCCCGCTCTGTAACGAAACGAGTTCGGATCCAGATATGTTCGCACCGTCGGGAGATGAACCGCAAATTGGTGCGGTCCGTCGGATTGTCTTGTGGACCGCAACCAAACCACCTCCGAGGACCAATACCACGAGTCTGCGAAGAACAGTCCTCGTGATAATATATGTAAAACAGACAGAGGTCGGCTACGCGCCTTCGATGTTATAGCGACTGTAGTCCCGACGTCAGCGGCGTGTCGCCGATCAGATGGATCGCTCGTCCCTGTATGCTCTCAAGTAGGTTGAGAGTATGTTTAGGAGCCGCACTCCAAACATGAGAGCAATATTCGAGCGCGGGTCTAATTTGGGATGTGTACAGGAGAAGAAGTTGAACTGGAGTAAAATATTTCTTGGCTCTAAAAAGATAACTCAGTTTTCCTGCGCGGGACTTGGAGATGTTCGACACATGTTTATGCCATGATACATTTCCACAGACTGTGACGCCGAGCATTTTCACGCTTTCTCCAGTTTTTTTAAAATTTATTTATTTATAATTTTTTTGTTTATTTATTTATTTATTTTTTTAAATACACATACGCATGCACAAGAAGGGATTTTGGAGTACCATTAAATGCCAGAGCGCAATACGAGCGGAAAGAGAGGAAGTGGATAAGGAAAGGAGATATCGATGTACATTGGTCTTAAATGCCTGGACATTACAACGACGAGGAAACACATGATCAGGTAGAGCATTCCACATTCGTCTATTTCGACTAAAGAATGACATTATTATTTGTGCGGCTGAAGTTGACTTTCAACGTGAACTGATCCGCATTCACAGATTGACGGGTATCGCGAGAAAATGTCTGAAGGGGTGGAACACATTTAGCAAGTTCAGTTGAGCAACGAACGTGGTAATACCTATAGAAAAGAGATAGGTATGATACGTTGCGCCGGTGTTTTAACGATGGAATTGATCGATTTACGGCTGAGTCCCCAATAAGTTTCACTGCTCGTTTTTACATCCTGTCGAACACGTGTAGTGCCGTTTTGAATGGGAGTTGAACTCCATTTTGGGACGAATATACGCCTTGTAAATAGTGGCCAGGTTGAATGGAGTGAAGTATTTTTTACATCTCCTAAGGAACCCCATGAATTTGGCCGCACTGTTCGGTTCTTCAAAAATGTGGTCGCTCCAATTAAGAGTCGAATTAATTCGAGTGCCGAGGATTGATAGTTCCTTGGCTTCGTCGATGCAAGTGCCCTTCATCGACAGTGTATTTACTTTGGGGTTCGCCTTTGACGACAAGAGACAGCACTGAGTTTTTAAGGCATTGAACTCTACTCGGTTAGATAATCCCCATTGATATATCTTATTGAAGTCGGTATTCAGTGTATTAAACATAATCTGCTGGTTGGTATTGACGTTCGAAGAGTTTGGTCGGTAATGTTCGTATGAGTACGAGAAACTCAATGTGCTATTATCAGCAAATGAGTGAATTGGGTTGTGGGTAATGGACTAGAGATCGTTTATAAAGATGTGGAAGAGATTGGGTGAGAATACAGAACCCTGGGGAACTATCTATTTATTGGCCTGTAAGAACCCGGAAGTTCGTGACCTCACCGACTCGAGTCCGCCATCGTTCCTTGTCCTGTGCACTCTCCTTCCACGCTTGACCAGCCGATCCGATCTCCTCAAGGTCAAACCTAAGATTGTCCTCCCATCTCCGTCGCGGCCGTCTTGTCGGTCTCTTTCCCGTTGGGCTACCGTCAAGAATTCTACACACGGTCCTATCGTTGCTCATTCGCTCCGCATGTCCGGCCCATCTTAATCTTCGCGACATGATTACTCTCACTATTGTAGGTTTGGGGTATAGTTCTTCCAATTCGTTGTTGTGGAGTTTCCCCCCATGTCTTGCCTCCTCGTCGTATTTACCGCCAAAGAAACCCCTGAAAACGTTATTCTCGAAAACGCGGAATTTGTTTTTTTCCCGTTTTGCGAGAGTCCATGTTTCATATCCGTATAGAGCAATCGGCATGATTATGGATCTATAGACACGGAGCTTTATGTTACGTGATAGCAGTTTGGATTTCAGCAGTTTACTGACTGTGTGCCAACTAGCGTTGCCGGAATGCAGTCTTTTGCTAATTTCCTTCGACATTTCGTTACTGGACGTCAGTATCGTTCCCAGATATTTAAATTCTTTAACTTACTCAAATATCTTGTCCCTGATGTTTATGTGTTCCCTGAGGTCCACCTGCTCTCGCCGTAATCATGTATTTTGTTTTGTCTTCATTTATTTCTAGGCCCACCTCTTCTGCCGCTTGTATGATGATTTCAGCGTTTTTACTTACAGTTTCTAGATTATCGCCCAGACCGGCGATGTCATCCGCATATAGAATCTTGAGGAACGCCTGCATTAATTTGTTGGGAGACAGATTTGACACCATCAAGAACCACTTGGTTTGAACGGCCAGAAAGATAGTCTCTTATCCATTGGATCAGGGAATTGTCCACTCCGTATGAATGTAATTTTGATAAAAGAGACGAATGCCAAACTCTGTTGAACGCTTTCGAGATATCCAGTGCAATAACCTTGTATTTCTTCGAAGTAGTGCATGGAATGGCTCCACTTTTTGGTAAGGTACGCCATCAGATCTCCTGTGGACCTGTTGCTACGAGAGCCATATTGGCGGTCATTGAGGAGGTCATTTGATTTCAGATATTTCGAAAGTTGATGGTTGATACGTGATTCCATTACTTTGGAGGGAATAGAAGTTATTGCTATGGGTCGATAAGAGGAGACGGACGATTTGTCGCCCTTTTTGGGAATTGGATGTTGGCTGACTTCCATCTATCAAATATCCTTGCTTTCGCCGAGGTAGTTGATGGAATGGATCCACTTTTCGGTAAGGTACGCCATCAAATCTCCTGGGGACCGGTTGCTACGAAAGCCATATTGGCGGTCATTTGATTCTAGATATTTCGAAAGTTGACGGTTGATAAATGATTTCATTATCTTGGAGAGAATAGAAGCTAGTGGCATGGGTCGATAAGAAGAGAGGAACGATTTGTGATCCTCTTTGGGAATTCTCTGAATGTTCGCTGACTTCCATCTATTTGGGAAACGTCCAGTAGAATAAGACAAATGGAAGAGTTTTCACGGTGGTTTAGAGAGTGAAGAGGCACATTTCTTCAAGAGAATTTGGGGAATGCCATCCGGACCAGCGGATTTGTGTGCGTTTAGCTCCTTGAGTGCACGGGCAACAGTACGTGTTCGGAAGCGGATCGGGCTCATGGTGTGCTGCTTATGCTCAAGTTGAGTCGGAACTGATGTATCAGGCAGTGTTGAGTTGGCTGCAAAATGTGCAGCAAGTAGATTCGCTTTCTCCATTGCACAGGTGACTGGTCCGCCATTGACTATTAGCGAAGGAGTGGATGAGACGACCGAGTTTGAATGTTTTTTCTTTACAAATGCCCAGAAGTTTCTACTACCTGTGGGAGGGTGCAGTATGTTTTGTCTCACTCTCTGGTCATGCAAGAACTTGGCGCGTTGAATATACGCATTGCAGTCATTTCTAGCTCTCCTGTATTATTTACGGTTTCCCTCAGTATTGTTTCATTTATACAACCGGAAGCTCAACTCCTTAGCCTTAATGGCTTCTCTTCTCCCGGAATCGAACCACATGTTTCTCTTGGGTTTGATACTTTCTACTCTGTCTGGACTAAATATTCGCATGCCAAACCGAATCGTGTCCGTCATCGACTATTAGCGAAGGAGTGGATGAGAAGACCGATGTTTGGATGTTCTTTGCAAAGGTCCTACTATTTGTATTTGTAGGAGACTGTAGTATTTTTTGTCTCATTCTCTGGTCATGCAAAAACTTGGCGTGTTGAATATACGCATTGAAGTAATTTCTAGCTCTCTTAGATTCTAGAGTTTGGCCATTCCTCAGCTGTGGAACCGATGATCCACTTTTCTTTGTGAATGTTGTATATTGTGTTTTCGTTGCACCGAAGTGGACGAGATTGGCCTTTCCCCACTGCAGCATCTTATCCAAATACCGATTCCGAAAGTCGATCTGGCTACATCTCAGCTGATGCAACGCCGATCACTCGAAAACGAGGAACGAGGAAAAGGAGGCGTACTATCACCAATTGATTGAGGGGCATAATGAGCCAAGGGCGGTCGCATTGGATATCTCCAAGGCTTTTGACCACTTCTGGCACGCAGTATTGCCAAGCAAGCTTCGTTCATATGGACTTTGCCAGCAGCTTTGCGACTGGACGAAGAGCTTCCTCGAAAATCTATCGACTCGGGTTGTTGTGGATGGCGAGTCTTCGGATCTGTATCCTGTTAATTCCGGAGTGCGCGGAGGTTCTATTTTGGCTCCAACCTTGTTTTTGCTTCATATAAATGATTTGTTGGAGTAACAAAGTGGTCAACGGGTAACAAAGTGGTCAATTTTGCGGAACAAACACTTGTTCGTTCTTTTTTGGGTGATCGGCCGATTAGTGCATCAATGTAGCACCAGCTGAGATGTAGCCAGAATGATTCTTTGAATCGGAAACTGGATCAGGTCCAGCTGTGGGGAGAGGGTAATCTCGTCGACTTCAATACAACGACGACACAGTATACAACACTCAGAAAGAAAAGTGGATCATCGGTTCTACAGCTGATGATAAATGGTCAGGCCCCTGAATCAAGTGAAAGTATCATCATCATCATCGGCACTACAACCGGGATCCGGTCTTGGCCTATTTTGGCAAGTCTCTCCACCGGTATCCGGTCCTTATCCGAGACTTGTTAAATTGTCTATAATAACTTGTTTTTCCGGGCAAGGTTGTTAGCCTTGCGCCAACCTTTCTCAGGCTGAAGGGAAAGTATAAAATTGCTAATAACCTTGCCCGAAAAAAACAAACTATTATAGAAGATTCAACAAGCCTCGGAACATCGGCTCGAATTTGGGACCGGTGGAGAGACTTGCTGAATAAGCCCAAGACCGGATCCCGGTTGTAGGGCCGATGATGAAGATGATAAAATTGCTCAGCTTCACAGTCTGTGGGAAAGTATCATGGCTTAAACACGATCGCCAAATCGTTTCCTGAACGGACGGGATGGATTCATATAGGATAATTGTGCACAAATCGGACAACTTGCCAATCAATCTCGAGCTATACGACATCTCCGACATGTACGACTTCCCCCAAGAGGTATTCCGAAATACACTAGCTGAATCCAAGGCACTTTTGTACGCCGATGACCCTGTGGCGTTTCTAACAGATACACACACAATACACAAGCAAATAGTGAAGAACACCGAACGAAAATCGAATAAGAAAATGCATCAGAACCGTATACCATAGCGATAACATAACAATTCCACATCAGTTGAATGTACTTGAGTTTAAAAATCGAATTCGAAACACGGCCAGTAGCCTGATGTGTTACGCATTGGTTCAATTTTTGGTGATTCTAACTGTCATAGCGTCAGTTCAAATCACATGTTCTTCACTATCATCCCAAACGCTATAATCCTCTCATATATGGTCACAGGAGGTCCACAAAAGAAGTCTTCAAAATTGTGACTGAACACGTAGATGAAATACAGCCCTATACAGGCGATAGGGTATACGCATCAGCACGGACAAATCCGAAGGAATTTGCTTCAGAAATTCCAGCAGCAAATGTCCCTCAAGCACCACTAGAGAAATCAAATAGCTCAACTTAGAAGGAGTGTATATTCCATTGGGAAAGCAGCCTACCTGGGAGTGAACTTTTCGAACTTACTAATATTAAGTAAGAACGGGACACTCGCCAACAACAACTGTGCGTCTTCTTATTTTAAGGAATGAATTCGAGCAGATCGATATGCAAAATATGTGTGATTTTAACTAGACTGTGCCGTATACAATTTGATCTCTTGAAACAGAAATTTGGTAATCGGGTGATTTCTCGAAGAGGATATGTTCATAGGGAAACAAGGTCACGTGATCCAACACTAGAAGACTTCCTTTTGTTTTTCTTTTAAGACTAAATGTTGTGCGGACAACCCTCCCACTCCATTCAACATCTAAAAGTAATTATTATTTAGCAGATCACTCAAATTGGAAAAGAATTATGTGAACACATGATGGAAGATGTTGTTAAAAGGCTTGTAAGGCCACAAGAAGTGGTTACTTATCTGACACTGTATTTTATTTGCCGTAAGATGCCCTGTGGGTAAAGTTTAGTCGATGTACCGTCATGGGCGCTAGGTTCACTAAACTTCCACCGCGGAAAAGACGAAACACTTCCTAAGTTCTTTATCAACGTGGCCAAGCAAAACTCCAATGCATGACTCTGAAACTTGTTCTCCGACCAATAAGGTATAAGAAATGATAACTCACTGGTTTAGTTAGCAAAAAGCTTTCTTTATTTACTTCAACTTTTCGAACTTACATCTATGGCACACATTCTTATAGTCCACTCGGCGGAGCAGTTCTTAAATTACTAAATGTTTCACGGAGGCCCACACTTTCTCGATATTGTTTATAAAATTAACTCCTGTGATGAATTACAACTTAATTTCCTTGAATTATATTTAGTTGTCAACTGCGTCAAGCGACATGGCAGCAAAAGCGAATTGCGACACTAATTTCAAGCGGAAAGCGAATTTCGCAATATGGACTTCTCGAAGTAAATGTATCTACACGACGATCAAACACTTGGCATAAACTATACTTGTGACTCCGACAACGCGACGTCCCCCACACGTGTGGCTGGTTGAAAGGTTAAAATCTGACTCCTTGATGACCGTTGTGTTCAACATCCACTAGCGACCATCGTGATGGAATTCCATCGATAAGGGAGGAACCAATCCGATCTTTTCTTTGGTGATGACCAATGAGCGATCGAATTGGAGTTTAATGTGAGAGTTTCCCATAAGACCGTACGATCAAGTTGAAAATCCATTCGCTGAAGGCGAGGATCAACGGAGGTGCGAAGGTGCACAAAAGGAAATCCGAATATCCGGCTGATCAAATAGATGATCGAATACGGAGGCTGGCTGCCCGGGCATCATAAGCGATAGGGAATAAGTTTTTCTGTTGATGTTATGTCAACAGAACTTTGCTGCGATGGCAAAGGCTACAATATTTGGGTGCATGTTTATTTTAGCCATTGGATAATGCAAAGGAATGTTGCCATGCAGGCAAAAATAGCTTCTTCTGTTTACGTTGAGTATACAGAAGCATTTCGTTTCGAATAGCCAGCGTGAGAATCGTGGCTGTTCGTTGTTTAGACAACGAATCATTAGACATGACCGATGCGGGGTGATCGTTCCTCGATAAGACAACGGACCATGTAATCGGTCATGCAGCTGTACAAATAAATGCGTGTACATGAAGGCTAAAGCCATGGCATTGTAGGCAAACAAATTTTCTGTGGCATTAAGTCAACAGAAAATTTGTTCATCATGGCAAGGGGTAGTGGTGAGATTGTTTGCGTTGGCAAAACGGTACGATTGTTAGGATAGCAATCATGGGTCGTGTGCAACTCGATGATCGTTATCGGCTTAGGCGATCGATCATCGGAAATTTGGCTTGCAGATGTGCAAGCAAGCAAGTTGACCGACGTGTCCTCTTGGACCAACGGGTTGTTCGAACAAGAAGACACAGGAGGATTAGTGTATATTTTCGTATGATGCCATGGCAAGATGATGATCTTGCCGTGGGCTTATTTTCAGGTACGGAATTGTTGAAGGGAGCTTTGTACTGCTCGTATACAGGTAAGCTGCTTATGGTAGGGGCTGGTATTTGGAGGTTGGGAACGGGGAGTTGGGTTAGGGCGATGGGTGGTTCTTCAGACGCCTTAAAGAATCCCTACAGTCCCCTTAAAAGGGTGGGCCATAAATGTTTGCGTCGATATCTGCCCCGCCTTGTCTTTGGCACTCCTGCAATCCCCTACACAAACTTTGGAAAACTCGCTGACACATGCTGATGTTGGACCGTTCCTTACGGAAATTTCAACCTCCCGAATGTTCTCGTCGCTTCTTCTTGAACGTGGCCGCCCTGTTTGTTTAATATTCGTTGTCGATCCCGTTTGCTTGAAATTCTTGACCCAAGCTTTGATTAAATTAATACTTGGACACTCACTTACACGGCGTAACCCGTATTCAATTCTAAATAGGCGTCGTACAATAACGTAGGAATCGTTGTTTTTGTAAAATTTGTTTACACAAAAAGTGCGCTGTTGTCCCATGAAGCGCTCCATCGTGACTAAAATTGCATGAAGCGACGCACAATTCGCCGTCACTCGCGCGCCCATTCTTCTAACGGTTTTAAAAAATTCAAGTGTTGCCATTTCCAAAAATGTATGGCCCACCCTATATACATACAATACACATATTTTTTACTTCGAATAATGTGATTTACTAAAATTTCTATCAATAGAGAACATTTTTTTAAAGAAATTGTAATGTTAACACAAGCTTCATGAATATTGAGAATGCATAATAGCATATTAACTACGTTCTCGACATTCAGAATTTGAATAAAATTCTTTATAAATAGTCCCCTATCCATATCAGTGCTCACGGTGGTAAGCAAGTTACAACCGTGGGATTGGGCGTGATTTCAGTTTTTGCTATTGTTGCGGTTGGGCAATAAAATTGCTACTAATTGCTGTAAAATTGTGGACAGTCACAGTACCCGCAATTAAGTTAAGTTGATTTGGACTGTAGCGTAAATGGTTGAAATCACCATCGTTGTTCCGGGTTTGCAAACGCTGTCTTCTAAACCTCTGAAGTTAAGGTAATCAAACTGACAGAGCAAAACGAATGTATAATCTTATTGCTTAATGAAATGTATATTGTGTCGATTGACACTATCGGCAATCAGCTAAAAATGTTTTGCAATGGCAGCAGATAATAGCATGTCAACACAGATTGTCTGTTGTAGCGTAATTATTTATAGTAATAAAATATCTACTCAATAGTTTAGTCGGCAATTATATAATTTACCGACAAGCATACATTATTTTACTATTTTATAATTCAATTGGAGGTTTGGTTCTCACCTATTATAAGAGAACGGGCCTCGAAGAGTTAGACTGTGTCTGTGTTTAATATTTATTCCAAAACAACGTTCTTTTGACTTCATAATTTTTGCTTGATTGATTGATAGCGTTATAAATCTGAAGGTAGAATTATATCCAAAGATATAGACAGAAATATCGTAGATCTAGTAGAATGATAATCAATATTTGTTGGTAACGATTATTTGCACGTGAACGTTGAAAATGCAACATTTTGTTACCTTCTTACGCAACTACCTTTTGCCCTTCTCTATAAAATCAAATCGAAATACATTCACAAATTCACAATCATGGTTATTATCACGTTTAGTTTTTATATATAATAGGCTGGGTTTCAACACTCGGTGATATACTATCCCATCATGATGGGGGAAAGTCTCGACTAACTGTTGCAGCTTGTCTTATAGACTGGTCAGAAAGACTGGTTCCCAACTCTGGCTTCCCGGTGGGGTACCTATACTTTATGCTACAGTTGAAAGATATGTTTGACAATGAAACACGAAATATGAAATCTAGTTGACTCAAATACGAGGCTTGTCGGTAAAATGAGGTCTCCATTTTACACGTTTACTGGCAATGAATTTTACATCAGTGAAAAACTGAACTTGCAGCTATTTCTTAACGTCATCAAAATTGCGATCGATGCAGACTTGTGGGCGCTGTGGCGTTTGTTCCACCCCCTTGTCGTAGTGTTCTCCCACCGGATCAACAATGTTTGTTTGAACTTTCGCGACTCTGGTACATTAGAATACCGCCACCGACGGGACATCTTTTTAGCGTCGAGTTTCATGTAGTGTATCCAGTTTTCGTCGCCAGTGATAATTGAATCCAAAAAATTCCTCGCCCAGTTCTGCATAGCACTCAAGGAATTCGCGGGACATCATCATCATCGGCACTACAATCGGGATCCGGTCTTGGCCTTATTTAACAAATCTTCCACCGGTCCCGATTTCGAGCCGATGTCATCCAGTTTGGCACTCCCAGGCTCTGGGCGTCCTGGTCTACGCCATCTCACCAACGCAGACAAGGTCTGCTGCGCTGTCTCCTTCCATACATCCTGCCACAAAGGACTTTCCGGGCAGGCTCCTCTCCGCTTATTCGAGCTAGGTGTCCCGCCCACCGGAGTTTACCGAGCTTGATTTTTTAACAACATTAGCTTCAAGGTAGATTGCGTACAACTCATGGTTGTAGCGTCCCAGGAAACGTCCTCCCTCACATACGGGGCCAACAATTCTCCTTAAGACCTCCCTCTCGAACGCGGCGTCTCATTCCATACATCCTGCCACATAGGACTTTCTGGGCAGGTTCCTCGCTCATTCGAGCTAGGTGTCCCGTCCACCGGGGTCTACCGAGCTTGATTTTTCTTACAATGTTACCTGGAAGGTAGGTCGTGCACAATCATGGCTGTACCGTCTCTGGAATCGTCCTCCCTCACATACAGGGCCAACAATTCTCCTTAAGACCTTCCTCTCGAACGCGGCTAAGGGTTCAAAGTGCCAGGTTATTGAGCACCCAGGTCTCGGACCCATACATGAGTACTGGTAAGACCATGGACTTGTACAATAGTAGCTTGGATGTTCTGGATACATTTCGGGATTTAAAGATCCTTGATAGACCATAGTAGGCTTTGTTGAATTTGATCAGCCGTTCGCGTATTTCTTCTTCCATATTGTTATCGGCTGATACGATTGACCGAAGGTAGTTAAAGGATCGCACTACTTCAATTTCGTGCTCCTCTACCCTGATAATTTGACCAACGTTAGGTCTTCTCATCGCAGAAGTTGCCACCATGTACTTCGTTTTTCCCTCATTAATGTGCAGTCCCAGTTTTTCTGCCGCCTGCTCGATCTGGGTGAAGGATTCCTGTTCAGCCGATTCGGTTCTACCGATGATGTCGATCTCGTCTGCGTAGCAAGTATCTGGCTGGATTAGGTGACAATAGTCTCTCTAGTTGTAATTCCGGAGCCGCGGATTGCTTTCTCCAACGCCAGCTTGAAAAGGAGGCAGGCCCGACCGTCCCCTTGTCGGAGTCCATTAAATATATTTATTTGTTTGGACAGCAATCCCGCTATTTTTACTTGACTAGTTACGTTGGTCATGGTCAATCTACAGAGTCGTATCAATTTGTTTAGAAGCCGAACTCTCTCATGGTATTATATAGTTCCATCCTGGCTATGCTGTCGTAGGCGGCCTTAAAGTCGATAAATAGATGATATAATGGAATCTTAAATTCCAGACATTTTTCCATCGCCTGCCTAAGGGTGAATATCTGATTTGGCTGAGATGAAGCCACACTGATATTGACGAATGATGGCTTTAGCGTATGGGGCTGTCTGGTCTTGTGGGATGGAGGAGAGTATCTTATAAGCGGTACTCAGTAATGTTAAACCCCTATAGTTGTTGCACAGTGTGATATCTCCCTTCTTATGTATGTGGCAAATTATACCATGACGCCAATCTTCCGGCATCTCCCCTTGCTCCCATACGTGCACCACGATCTCATGAATTGCGTGAAGTAACGCTGTCCCTCCTTGTTTGATCAACTCAGCTGGTATCCCATCAGCTCCAGGAGCTTTATTTGATTTGAGCTATCTAATGGCTTTTAATGTTTCCTCAATGCTCGGTTGCGGCAGCATTTGGTCTTGATCTTGCATTGGTGGAGCCTCCAATTTTTCTGTGAGCTGACTATTTAGCAATTCATTGAACTGCACTTCCCATCGCTCCAGAATGCCGTCAGGATCGGTGATCAGATTACCCTCTTTATCCTTGCAGTAAGTGCAGCGTGGTGTGTACCGCGTCATACTGCGGATTATTTGGTAGAACTTCCGCGCCTGGTGCGGACCTCGCTCTCTACTTTGCTCTATTTCACAGACAAGGTTTTTTCCCAGGCACTTTTCTTTTGTCTGTGAAGCCTTTTTTCAGATCTTCTGAGCTCTTTGTATTTCTCCCTGCTTACCCGCGTCCTATGAGACTGCTGCATTGCCCGGTATGCAGCATCCTTACGTTCAGTCGCTAGTTTCCACTCATCATCAAACCAGTCGTTCCGATCTCTACGACTACTGTCTAAGATGGAGTTGGCAGTACTTATGATAGTATTCTTAAGGCGTGTCCATTTCTGTTCTACCCATGGCATTCTGGTCCCAGGACTTACTCTCCCTCCGTCGAGCTCTCGAGCGTGAGTCCTAGCGCATGACCAACGGTGTTACTGGTATTCTCATTGCGTAAGGCAGCCGTGTTGATTCGAACTTGATCCGCGGATGCAATACGTCTCCGTAAGACAATCCGCCCTGGGAAAACTGTACCAACAAAGATAGTGATCAGAGTCGGCTTTGGCACCTCGGTACGTTCGTTCGTACCGTCTTCAGACTCGAGGAGTGGCGGCGATCTATCACCACGTGGTCAATTTGGTTGCGAGTGGCTACATCAGTTGATACACAGCTGGCTTTTTGGATATCCTTACACGGAAACCTGGTACTCTCAACGACCAAGTTTTTTGATGCTGCCAGTTCGATGACTCGTAGTCCACTGTCATTAGTGTTCTCTTGTAAACTATGGGAACCTGCATAGTGCCAGAAAACCAACTCCCGACCTATTTTCGCATTCAAATCACCAAGAATGATTTTCACATCGTATCTTGGGCAGGCATTAAGGGCCCATTCGACGTTTTCGTGGTATTCTTCTTTTTCGTTGTCAGGGAACTCCTCTGTAGGTCCGTGAACGTTTATGAGGCTTATGTTCTTAAACTTACCTCGCACGCGTAGGAGTGCATAGCCTTTCGTTTATTGCATTAAAGCTGATGATGGCGGGCTTCAGTTTTTGGCTGACTAGAAAGCCTACCCCGAGCACATGGTGTTTTGCGTGATAGCTGTAATAAATGTCATACTCGTTTCTTTGAATAACACCACTCCCTGTCCATCTTATTTCTTGTAATGCTGTTATGTCTGCTACTCGGACAGGGCATCTGCTAGCTGCTGTGCAGCTCGAGCTCTGTATAGTGAGGGGACGTTCCATGAGAAAATTCTTAAATCATTTAGCCATTTACGTGTCCGTGCTCGTCGTCGTGTATCAGGTCCATATACGAGGCTTGTTAAATTTGCCATAATAATTCATTTTTACGGGCATGGTTATTAGCCTTGCACCAACCTTTCTCAGGATAGATCTAGTAGAATGATAATCAATATTTATTGGTAACGATTATTTGCACGTGAACGTTGAAAATGCAACATTTTGGTACATTCTTACGCAACTACCTTTTGCCCTTCTCTATAAACTCAAATGGAAATACATTCACAAATTCGCAATCAAGGTTATTATCACGTTTAGTTTTTATATATAATAGGCTGGGTTTCAACGCTCGGTGATATATTGTCCATCATCATGGAGGAAAGTCTCGAGGAACTTTTGGAGCATGTCTTATAGACTGGTTAGAAGGACTGGTCTCCAACTCTGGCTTCCCGGTGAGATACCTATACATTATGCTACAGTCGGAAGATATGTTTGACTATGAAACACGAAATATGAAATCTAGTTGACTTGGTGGCGGCAGCATTTGGTCTTGATTCGTGTATACAACGTAATTTTTTTTGTTTTTGTTTTTTGCGGAATTCGATAGCTATAACTGTCTAGAATATCTAAAAAAAGTAAAAATCGAAATTCGTAACGGTTAAAAAGTTATGAGCCTCCGAACCGACTGAGTCAAAGCAGGTAGCGAGCGTCGCGCAGGCACCGAACATTCCTCGTACATTTATCGACCTTTCTTTGAGTTTATGATTTCACTTAAGGTTTTCTATTTTTGGCGTTAGATGGAGCCTCTTTACACTGAACTATTAGGGATTACACTGTTGAAATGAGGTTTATAACGTACGACAAACACGTGTGCGATATTGTGTCTCCCGCGTTTTTGGCGTCTCAGTGCGTGTGTTTTTTAAAATGCCCCAAGACAGAAAAAGCGAAAAATACACTTTGAATCGTCCCGGTAGAAAAGGAACAAAGAGAAGATTCCCCTGGAATCAACATACAAATGAAAATGAGAAAGAATTTACCAGCACGTCGGCGAAGAAAATAGCCGGTTCGGATGACTTCGAAACAACTGTTTCGCCGAGTAACGTATATGCAGTCGTGTAATTATTTTGTCTGGGAGTTGTCCCCTAGAGAAGATCATAGCGAATACTTGGTTTTTTGTATCTTAGGGTTTCCAACCTTTTAACTTCCTCTCCTGTATTAGGGATTATGACATTTAGTTTTGCCTTAATTTCGCCTGACTCCAAATCTGCCGTTAGGTCTCTGAGAACGAGGTTGACTCGTTTGTTCTGTTTGTGGGGAAAAGAAGTGGACTTCTATTTCTGGGTTATCTCGAAGCGCTTTTAGAGGCGCTTCACGTATTTGGGAGTGATCGGCATATAGACTTTAGGCTCCTTGATAGTATAGTGGTTAGTATACCCGCCTGTTACGTGGGAGACCGGGGTTCGATACCCCGTCGGGGAGCCTCTGGCGCAAGACTAATGACCTCGCCCGAAAAAAAAAAACAAATCAATATGGAAAATTTAACAAGCCTCAGGACTTGCTAAATAAGGCCAAGACCGGTTCCCGGTTGTAGTGCCGATGATGATGATGATTAAAATCGGAAATATCCGTATTAGTAATTACCTGGGTTTCGCTAAGTGCAAGGATAGTCGGTTTCTGGGTCGAAACGTGGGTAATCTGGAATCGGTGTCCCTCCTTTCTCGCTGGATCATTTTCCGGTGTTTTCGGTCTAGTCAGGTTCTCTTTTTTTTTTTTTTTTTTTTTTTTTTTTTTTTTTTTTTTTTATAATCCACATTTATTTCCAATACAATTATAGATTTCACCTAAAACTAAATGTTAAATTTCATTTTATACGTATCATTCTTACATTAACTTGCTGGCTCTTACTGGTAGGACTCTAAATTATACAATATTACAATATCAATGTTTTTTTTTTTTTTTTTTTTTTTTTTTCTTATACTTTTCAGTGGACGGTCTATTCGCCTTCCGGCACTAGTGGTGATCCAGTATACAGCTGTGGGGACTTCCCCAATATAATGCCGTCGGCATCCATCCCAATGTGATTGTCGGCATCCCTCTGCATAGCTTCCATTTCGGATCATCGACTGGTTTGCTCCGTCTGCTCTGAAGTTGGTGGCTTCTCACTTCCAGTTCCAATTACTACTCGCTTTACTTCAGGAGTGGTGCTTGATTGTTTATTCACTACCCCGTTTACTTCGACTAGGTTGGGGTTTCAGTCCGTCTATTTGGGGGCAAATTCGGAGCTCCCACACGTGATAACCGACACGCTAGTCCGGTTTATCGGCCTGGTGGCCTCTCCTGCGACATCGGTGTCGATCTTCGCCTCGGCAGCCTGATATTTTGATATCTATGTTTAGCACATATTACTTTTTTCATTCGAACAACAAATCCGTTTGAGTTTCCCAAAAGATGTCGTTCTATATCATATATAATTTATTTTTAATTTCGTCTTAATTTATATTTCATCTTCTAGTTTTAATTTTGGCTTTTTTTTTTTTCTTTGCGTACTTTTCGGCGGCTCGACGCTATTGTTCTTAATTAAAACAACACGAAATACCAGGAATCTCTGATTGATTCCTTAGCGCACTTCTGTCGTATTCTTTATTGCTTTGTTAGTTGATGACAATTGCTCACTTGGGTTGTTTAAACAGATGTTCTTTCTGTGCTATGTTGCGTTGTTGTATTTCAAAACTAACTTTTCTAAGTTATTCTCGAATACGATTTAACTTGATCACTTCACAACTCTCGATCTGATAAGTTAACAAGTTGAAAACATTTGGAGTCTAAAAAAGAACTTGGCTAGTGGATCGTTTTTTTTTTTTTTTAAATAGTTTCTGACACTAATTTATTTCGTCTCACACTCAATAAATCATAATTTTCACATTCAATCATTTTTATTTCTCGTTTTCTTTATCGACATGTAAACTTTCACACCAATAAAATCACATCGTAGGCGCGTAACTGACGTCTGTCTGTTTTAGAGATATCATGATGGGGACGGTTCTTCGGAGATTCGTGGTATTGTTCCGCGCAAGTCGGTTGATTTGCGCTCCACAAGACCATCCGACGGATCGCACCAATTTGCGGTTCATCTCCCGACGGTGCGAACATCTGTGGCGGTTCCTCCGAACGCCACTATTTACCTTTCCATCAATAATTCGAAAACTCCCACCACTAGAGCATCAGAAAACCCTTTAAAACAAGCATTATGGCAGTTCCATTAGAGCGCCATTACTTACCTTGCAATTAAGCATACAAAACTTCCACCTAAAACACATAAACCCTGGAAAGCATTTACGCACCTTTCAGTTATCTGCTTAAAATGTCTCCTAACCACCTAAGCCATATTTTCGCTAATTCAATAGCACGAGCAACAAGAGACATTTTCCCCAAGGGCATGATTGCACGAAACGCATCATGTGCCTAGGAAGCAATTCGTTCGGTTGTATGTTGCATCATCAGAATTCCTTCTAAGAAATTATTAACATGCAGCATACACCAAGGGAAACCATTCGGTGCTACTTAAACATACTTACCCTGCTACGCACGTGCGCGACGATCATCATATTTATCCCAAGTCATAGCAAGTTTTGTCCAACCAACGAAACTTGCTCACCTATCTCGCGCCCAGACGTCAAGAGCAAATTCTGTGGCATTAAAACAGGCACACAAGAATTCTGGGTAGGCCATCAGCATCGATACGACGGCACAATCACCGTGTGCGAGTGTCTTGTTTGCTGGTGGCATTTGTCGCTCCTTATACGGGCAAAATGATCATGCCTCCTGTCTATACAAAGTTTTGCCCAGCTGCAAATCATTGCTCATGGTGTTCCCCCTATTGGTTTGGTTTATCCACAGCCCGCATACTCGTGGACACAAACCATGAGCAACAGAAGCAAACATCGTTGTGTTTCGCGCCCTTTGCTGGCACCAATGTGTGGAGTATTTTCCCCTATTGGTCGTACGAGCAGAAATCGAAATTCAAATTTCTGGTATCTCAACTGGTGTACAACTTTGCTTCCGCCGTTTTTTCCGAAATTCTAGGCTTTATTGTAAAAAACTGGTTATACATTTATGATTCAAAGTATTGTCCATTGCTGGCCACTACTTTCTCCCATCTTTCGGGCAGCATACGAATCCATTTCTTCATATTAAACCAGAAAATAAAACCTCCCGCAAATGACGAGAATTTGGCTCGTAAGCTGACATGTTTAATCGAGGATAACTTTCTGACGCAGACACAAATCGACTAATATTTCGATGGCGTTATGTTTACAAATACCTAAGCTTATTGTATGACATCTATGATCTATTTATCTCAACTACCACTTGCCGCTACAGCCATCTATTGCAAAACGGCGGAAGCAAAGTTGTATACCTAATAGATTCCGTGGAGGAAAGTCGCGCCCTCCACGTAAGAGTAGAAATCGATAGTCTGAATCGAGCCGTCACCGAAGGAGTATCTTTCCATCCTAGTGTCAAGTGATATCCGAACGGCCAATTTTTATTTAATGTACGGCATGAAGTTGCGTTGTGTTTCGTAGTGGAAACAACAATTGTGTTATATTCAAACCACATATTGTGTAAATGAAGAACCGAATGTATACCTGTTTGTTATGATCCAAAATTATATTTCACTTTGCATAGTGTACAAATAAAGAACGGAACGAATTCCCTGTTGCGTTTAAATAAAGAAAAAAAACTGATGGTGTTTCGTTCAAAGCGAACTTTCGTTCGTAGAATCCGGAGTCAGAAGAGTCCTACTTCACCAAACGCTAGAAGTGAGACTATATACGAATCAGACTACTTTTCGATGTCTTCATATGAGCGGAACTGCTGATCAGCCAGACCATGTGCCATCAAGCGGAACAAGTAATAATCGGACGGCGCAATATCTGGGAAATATGGCGGGTGGGGTAGATCTTCCCATTTGAGCATTTCTAGGTATTTTTTTTAACGGGTTTGGCAACGTGCGGCCGAGCGTGGTCATGCTGTAGAATCACTTTTTCGACCCGCTGCTCGTATTGTGGCCGTTTTTCGCGCAGTGCTCGGCTCAATCGCATCAATTGAACTAAATATCGTACCCTAGTGAGGGTTTCGTTCGGTCTCAACAGCTCATAATAAATAACACCGACCTGATCCAACCAAATACACAGCATAAACTTCCCAGAGTGAATATTCGGCCGAGCGGACGAGGTAGAAACATGACCAGGCAGTCCCAATGACTTTCTTGTCTTTGGGTTGCTGTAATGATCCATTTTTCATCACTCCTCAGGATGCGGTAAAGAAAACCCTTCCTTTTTTGCCGCTAGAGCAGTAGTTCACAGGCGAAAAAATGACGCTCAACGTCCCTTGGTTTCAAATCATAAGGAACCCAAGTTCCTTGCTTTTTAATCATTCCCAACGCATGCAATCGTTTGGAAATTCCTTGGCGGGTAACTCCTAATGCTGATGAAAGCTCTTGTTGCATTTGACATGCATCCTCATCGAACAATGCCTCCAATTCACCGTCTTCGGAGGTTTTTGGCCTTCACACGGATGGTCGTCAATATCGAAATCATTGTCTTTAAACTGACAGAACCAATCACGGCACGTTGTTTGAGTTATAGCAGCATCTCGGTAAACTTTGTGGAGCTCTTGATGCGCTTCAGTCGCCTTTTTCTTCCAATGAAAGAAGAAAATCAACACCTCCCGCAAATGATGATTATTTAGCACAAAATCAGACATTTTCACACAACTAAAAGTGTATGACGCCAAAACAAAATCACTATTGTGTCAAAGCGGTTTGTTTACTATATGTCTAAGCTTGGTTCATGACGTTTTGGATGTTTTTTTTTTTTTTTTTTTTTTTTTTTTTTTTTTTTTTTTTTTTATTAGACTTCTCTCTGGAGAGGCGAACCTATAGCGCCGAGTGGGCGCCCCGAGATGCCATCAAATAACTGTTGCATCTCTTTTTGAACAGTTGCAGGTTGTAACGTTCCGGGAACACTCGCGTGGGAAGGGAGTTCCACAGCTTCCCCGCTCTGTAGAGGAACGAGTTCTGATGTAGGGATGTTCGCGCCGTCGGGAGATGAACCACAAACGGGTGCGATCCGTCGGATTGTCTTGTGGAGCGCATATAATCCGAATTGCGCGGAACAATACCACGAATCTCCGAAGAACAGCACCCGTGATAATATCTGTAAAACAGACAGAGGTCGGCTACGCGCCTTCGATGTGATAGCGACTGTAGTCCCGACGTCAGCGCCGAGTCCCCGATCAGGCGGATCGCTCGTCTCTGTATGCTCTCAAGTAGGTCGAGGGTATGTTTAGGAGCCGAGCTCCAAACATGAGAGCAATATTCGAGCGCGGGTCTAATTTGAGATTTATATAGGAGGAGAAGTTGGGCCGGGGTAAAATATTTCTTGGCTCTAAAAAGATAACTCAGTTTTCCTGAGGCTGACCTGGCGATGTTCGACACGTGCTTATGCCATGATACATTCCCACAGACCGTGACGCCGAGCAATTTCAAACTTTCCCCAGCCTCGAGGGCCCGGCCATTCATCATCAGCTGTGGAACCGATGATCCAGTTTTCTTTGTGAATGTTGTATACTGAGTCTTCGTTGCATTGAAGTCGACAAGATTGACCTTTCCCCACTGCAGGACTTTATCCAGATCCCGATTCAGAGAATCAATCTGTCTACATCTCAGCTGGTGTGACGCAGATGCACCAGTCGGCCGATCACTCGAAAAGGAGGAAACAAGCGTCGAAATCGACCAACACTTATTACTGGACTCATATATTGGCAAACAGTGGGAAATTAGTCGGGCTCCTAATGTATACAGTGCTGTGAAAAATTATAGACTGTGGCGTTTCTAACAGATACATACACAATATGCAAGCAAATAGTGAAGCACACCGAAAAGAAATTCGAATAAGCAAAAGCATCAGAGCCGTATACCATAGTGATAAACATAACAACTCCACATCAATTGAGTGTACTCGAGTTTAGAAATCACATTCGTACGCCCGGCAGTGGCTTGACGTGTAGAGCATTGGTCAAATTTGTAGTGATTCTAACCGTCATAGCGTCAGTTCGAATCACACGTTCTTCACTATCGTCGCAAACGTTATAGACTCAAACATAAATTTTCATTTTTCTTGGAATGAGTTGTTTGTGCAATGTGTTATGTTGGGTAGCCCTATTCTCTACTCCTTTTTTATTGAATGTCCAAGATTGGGACATCTTGCACAGCTCTCCGGTCGGTAAAATAGCATATACCCATAAGTGCAGCCGCCCCAAGGGTCGCTGTTCACCCTTATGTGTATATATATTGTTTCTGCAATGTCTCCAGTCAAGTGGTGAGGTTATTACTTCAGTTAAACGAAGGGTAAACTAGTGATAACGCGTTTTTCTCTATATAATTTCAGAAGGTTACAAAGGCACTGTGCACATGTCAGGAGATGAAAGGGAACTGGCGAAGCAACCGTTGAGCTCGTTCAAATCGGGTGACGCTTAAATGGCGTCCCTTTTTTCACTGACACGTAATCAGCCGACGGGTGACAGTTGGCACATGGCAGGCAGATGTTTTTTTTTTTTAGTAGTAGTAGTTCTATTTCTTATATGTTTGTACAGTAAATTTTACAACACAATTGACAAATATTATCGACTATGATAATACATAAGAAAACTAGAAGGCATTCAAAACAGAGTCTTTATTTATTGCTGTAAGTTCTGTGTATAATGAAGTCATCAGAAAAGCAGGTAGAGAGGAATGTCCAAGTGGACCAAACTCTTGGTGTAAATGGCGACAAGCGGAAGCATCTGGAACTTTACAATCATACAACCATCCTCCTCCTCTCGACTCGAACGTGCAGGAATTAATTCGGTCCATTTATGAAGATCTTTCGTCGCAAGATTTTTGGACCGCTGCTGTGGAGGATTCACACAAAACAACAACGAGTGCTTCAACAAAACTGTGTGGCAGTTCGCCCCAAAACACTCTTTTTGCTCCTCCAATATCATAAATATTGCGACATATTTGGCCAGCTGTCTATTCAATGAAGGTTTTAAACCGATTTTGAAAATTATGTCGGTTATGGGAGTCACCATCGGCCCAAATGCATACGAGTATGCTTGCACTCGTGACGCTAACCGCATAAAAGACGCCGAGCGGTTATCGACGATTCATTCAATCGAGGCGAGAATGGCCACAAAAAATGATAAATTGCAGTAGCAAATCGATTTTGAAGAAGTCGAAGGATTGTTGTATGGCCCTGGAATAGCTGACTAGCGGTAAATACCAAAATGTAAACATTTATGTGGAAATAACTACACTTAAAACTGTAAACGCGTTTTCTGGAAAACAACGTTTTTCGAGCTGGCGGCTGTGATAACTCAGTCAATTTTCAACGAATCTTAATGTTTTTTTTTTAAATACGCGTAATTGAACTCTCTATCGCATGAACCACAATTATGCTGATACGTTGTAATTTGATTTTTTTATAAACAAAAAAAGAACAACATTTCAAAACGTCGCCATTTTGTTATTTTTGGATAGATTTCATTTTTCGTGGTTCATGCCATAACCACACTCATACCAACCTGTAAACTTTTTCGATTTTTTGTTTCAGATAAATATTATGACCTGTAGGACAGCCGCCATCGAGGTCTTTTATTTCGCAGCGGTCTACGGCGCAACGTGCTCCCACCTCGGGGTTATCATGAAATTAATTGAAAATTTTTTAAAAGCTACTTAAAAGTACAATAAATATACCTGAAAAACCGCGAGTGTCTAGATTTATTACTTTCCTCAAAAAAAACATGAAAATAGCCTATTTTTTGGCCTTACTGATGAGAATGTACCCGCAACAGAGTAATAAACTTTTATGACTAGTTTTGTGACAAAATATTGTCAACCGATACCAACTCGGGGAAAACCCTTCAATTGCTTAATTGCCTTTTTACCAGGAATGGAAATTAATTTTCTGAAAAAAACCCAAATTTCACCAGTGAATTCCATTTCCAGCTGTGGAGATTATAACGCGTACGGCCGGTGGTATTTGATCCGTGTAGCAAATCTCGCAGAAGATCGGCTTAACTTATTACGTACAGAAAACTTAAATATATAAATCGAAATTAATAATACCTTATTGTAATAATAATAAATTAATAATACTATATTGTAAGATTAATAAATAATAAATGCATAATAATACTATATTGTAAGATTAATAAATAATAAATAAATAATAATACTATATTGTAAGATTAATAAATAATAATACTATCTTATAAGATTATAATAAATTAATAATACTATATTGTAAGATTATTATATTACTATATTGTATCATTCCACTACATTCAAAGTTTGATTTTGGAGCACAAACCTTCTCTGAAATATTGACGATTCAATGAATTTTTTTTTATAAACTTACGAGTATTTATGATCGAAACAAAACTGATCACTACTTGTTTTTTTTTCAGCTTATTAATCCAAATAAATTATTGAATAATGTATAGAGCCAGTTCAGCGTTCAGTATTGTGATTGCTCCAGCAGGTCATCAACGCCTCATTGCATCGCTAGTCCGTGGGTCAAACAAAAATTATGTAAGAAAATAAGTATATCTATAAAATAATTCTACATGTAATCTCTTTATTTTATTGTTTAGATAATCAAAAGATGTTCTCCGGCTGTTGGTGTCAAACATTACTCGGCAGCACCCGACCCATTCTTAAATGGTACAACTTCTGCGTATGTGGAAGACATGTACAATGCCTGGCTACGTAATCCATCGGCAGTACACGTCGTAAGTACACAGTATAAACATTAAAAATTTTATATTTAATAAAATTATCTGTTTCTGATTTGTCAGTCTTGGGACACCTATTTTAAAAGCAATGAGTACTCACCTCCACCTAATCATTCGCCCACCCATGGGAGTTCTATGTCTATAGCACAAATCTTGGCAAATGCTCAGCCAGATGAGAAAACGATTGAAGATCATTTAGCTGTGCAGGCGATCATAAGAAGTTATCAGGTATTTAACCTCAAAATCTCAACGTAATTCCAATGGTTTTCTTATCGTTTATCCAAAGTCCTTGTATGAGAATTTCTTGCACATTAGATATTTCGAGTTTTTTTGGTATAATCACAACCAATTTAAATTAGTCGTGAAATAATCATATTTATTCCTCTTGGTTTATCATTTCACTTAACCAAAAGTACAATCCATTCCTGTCCAATTGAGATATAAATACATCTAAGCCTCTTTTATGTGTGGCGCTTTGGTGGAATACGTATTCGGGGTAAAGCATTCTTGGCGATTTCAAAAATAAACAATTAGAAGATTTAAAAAAAAAACAAAAAGCAGAATTGTTCGCTTTGTGCGTTTGAATTGTTAACAATTTATAAAGGGGTTCACTACACTTTCAGTCAATCACGGGCCTATTGGAACTTGAAAGTTCAAGATCTTGCTGACTCGGCTGTAGAATTGGATACAATCGTGTGTCGTGTGTTATTGCAATATGTTTTACATTTCCAAATATGACATCAGTTACTTAATAATCATATTCACCGGTAACTCCTTTAGACAATTCATTTTATCTCATATTGGTTTTTGTTAAAGGGTTTTTTCCTGGCCTATGCCCAAAAAAGTTGGTTTTTTTAATGATTTTTTTTTGCAGACATTTGGCATGAATGGTATACAACTAATATATCATTGGATTCTTGAAGTTAGAAGAACACAATTTTTTTATTATATACCTGAGTTTCCCTACTGATTATTGTGATTATATTTTTAGAATGTTTTTCGCGAAATGGCGATTGTTTCAACAAAAACTCGTTTTTTTGATGAAACAAAAAAACAATCTAAATTGTTTATAACTTTTTTTCTTCTTAAACAGTCGCTAAAATCGTGGTATTTCAATAGATAATCAAACGATGCTACAGTAGTAAACAATCGCTAAAATCGTACTATGGGCTCCTCGATAGTATAGTGGTTAGTATACCCGCCTGTCACGCGGGAGACCGGGGTTCGATTCCCCGCCGGGGAGCCTCTGGCGCAAGACTTAATGACCTTGCCCGGAAAAAGCAAATCATTATGGAAAATTTAACAAGCCTCAAGACTTGCTAAATAAGGCCAAGACCAGTTCCCGGTTGTAGTGCCGATGATGATGATGATGAAAATCGTACTATGGTACTTCAGTAGATAATCAAACGATGAAACTATGGTTCAAATGCCAAGCCAATCGGATGGAAACGTTTTGAGTTCTCCACTGCCGGCAGATTTTGAAACCACGATTTCGAGAAAAACGCATTTAAAGTTTCAAAAGGTTTCCCAGCGGAATTTATGCATATCTGGCCAATAAAAATAAGCCAATAAAAAAAATTAAGCTGGAATAACCCCTTAAAAGAAAATAGAAAAAGAAAATGTATACAGTAAAAGAAAAGAAAAGTCGGGGAAAAAATTATTAAAATTTAAAATGTTCTGTTCGCTTTGGAAACCCGCAAAAAAAAAACTCGAAGGACCACAAATTGAGTTCGATTAAGAACGATAGGTAAACAGCTTCGAAAATGTACTTGTTTGGGACACCAATAAAAAGCATTATAATTTTATCAATGTAATAATTTCTTTATTCACTAACAAACAATTTATCAAACACATATATAAATAATAACAAAATGCTACTCGAACGAAGCCGACGAAGAAGTTTCGCGATGACTTACTGACGGTGACTCAATTGTTTCGGTTTCTGTGTTGTAAAAAACATCAGTTGCACGATGGCCTTGATTTGTTCTCGGTCACTGACCTTAACTTCCTTCAAGATTACCGCTCCATCATATCTATGTCGTTTACCTCAATTCCTTAACTTTAACTTGTTGCTCATATGATTCACTATGGGAATAAGGTTGGGATTATAGATAATTGGGTGAGAGTAGTGATTTAGGATCACTACAAGAGGTTCAATGTACATTGGTCTTAAATGCCTGGACATTGCAACGACGAGGAAGCACATGATCAGGTAGAGCATTCCACATACGTTTGGCTCGGCTAACGAATGACTCTCTATGTTTACTTGTGCGCCTGAAGTTGACTTTCAAAGTGAACTGACGTGCATTCACAGATTGACGGGTATCGCGAGAAAATGTCTGAAGAGGCGGAACACATTCAGCAAGTTCAGTTGAGCAACGACCGTGGTAATACCTATAGAAAAGAGATAGGCACGATACGTGGCGCCTATGTTCTAACGACGGAATTGATCGACTCACAGCTGGGTCCCCAATAAGTTTCACTGGTCGCTTTTGCATCCTGTCGAGCACGTGTAGTGCAGTTTTGGGTGCGCCTGACCAAATATGAGAGTTGAACTCCATTTTGGGACGAATATACGCCTTGTAAGTAGTCGCCTTGCTCCTCGATAGAATAGTGGTTAGTATACCCGCCTGTCACCCGGGAGACCGGGGTTCGATTCCCCGTCGGGGAGCCTCTGGCGCAAGACTAATGACCTTGCCCAGAAAAAATATATCATTATGGAAAATTTAACAAGTCTCAGGACTTACTAAATAAGGCCAAGACCGGTTCCCGGTTGTAGTGCCGATGATGATGATGATGATGAAGTAGTCGCCAGGGTGGATAGAGTGATATATTTTTTGCATCTCCTATGGAACCCCATGCATTTGGTCGCTCCAATTAAGAGTCGAATTAATTCGAGTGCCGAGGATTGATAGCTCCTTGGCTTCGTCGATGCCCTTCATCGACAGTGTATTTACTTTGGGGTTCGCCTTTGACGACAAGAGACAGCACTGAGTTTTTAAGGCATTGAACTCTACTCGGTTAGATAATCGCCATTGATATATCTTTTTGAAGTCGGTATTCAGTGTATTAAACATAATCTGCTGGTTGGTATTGACGTTCGAAGAGTTTGGTCGGTAATGTTCGTATGAGTACGAGAAACTCAATGTGCTATTATCAGCAAATGAGTGAATTGGGTTGTGGGTAATGGACAAGAGATCGTTTCTAAAGATGTGGAAGAGAGTGGGTGAGAATATAGAACCTTGGGGAACTATCTATCTATCGGCCTGTAGGAACCCGGAAGTTCATGACCTCGCCGACCCAACTCCGCCATTGTTCCTTGTCCTGTGCACTCTCCTTCACGCTTGACCATCTGATCCAATCTCCTCAAGGTCGATCCTAACATTGTCCTCCCATCTCCACCGCGGCCGTCCAGTCGGTATCTTTCCCATTGGTCTACCGTCAAGAATTCTACGCATGGTCCTATCGTTGCCCATTCGCGCCACATGTCCGGCCCATCTTAATCTTTGCGACATGATTAATATCGCTATTGTAGATTTGGGGTATAGATCTTCCAATTCGTGGTTGTGGAGTTTCCTCCATTGTCCTGCCTCCTCGTCATATTTACCTCCAAAGATACCCCTTAAAACTTTATTCTCGAATACGCGGAATTTGTTTTCTACCCGTTTTGTGAGAGCAGATATTGTTAATAGTAAAAATAAATAGGAGGGGTCCAAGATGAGTACCATGGGGAACCCTTGACTTGGGACAAAAAGGATTGGAAGGGGTGGTGCCTGGTTTGATCGTTAAGATCAGAAGAACTCCGCTTAATCCTTAGGGGTTCGAAACCAAGGGAGGATAGCTTAAAATGGATGAGATTATGGGAGATTTTGTCGAAGGCTTTGCTGAAATCGGTTGTGATTACATCGACTTCGCTGCCAGTCTCTAGGGCACGGAGAGTGTGGGATGAAAACCCAACTAGATTGGTGGTGGTCGATCTACCCGTAGGGAAACCATGCTGGTTCGTTGAGATGATCGATTTGCAGCGGAAATATGGGACGTTGTAAAGAATGCTTTCGAACAGTTTTGGAATGTATTATTATTAATATCGTTATTTGGTTCCTTTTTGTGTATGGGGGTGACGTAAGAGGATTTCCAAATACTTGGGAAAACACCTTGTGTGAGGGATAGATTGAACATTTTTGAGAGCGGGAGAGAAAGAGAAGAGGCACTTTTTTTATGTAAAGGTAAGGGCAGAAATTCGCCATTAAGTAACTTTAATATATCTTTGACTATGTGATGCTGAATTAGTTGACAGATGAACGGGCCAATGAAGAATTCGGCAAGGGCAGAATTCGTCTTTAAATAAGTTTAATTTATCTTTGACTAGGTGATGCTTAATGAGTTGAGAGATGAACGGGCCAATAAAGAATTCGTCTCCATTGTTCCCTGCCCCGTGCGCTCTCCTTCCACGTTCGACCATCCGATCCGATCTCCTCTAGGTCCAACCTAACATTGTCCTCCCATCTCCGTCGCGGCCCCCCTGTCGGTCTCTTTCCCGTTGGCTTACCGTCAAGAATTCAATGCACGGTCCTATCGTTGTTCATTCGCGCCACGTGTCCGGCCCATCTTAACCTTCGCGACTTGATTACTCTCACTATTGTAGGTTTACGGTATAGCTCTTCCAATTCGTGGTTGTGGAGTTTCCTCCATTCTCCTGCCTCCTCGTCATATTTGCCGCCAAAGATACCCCTTTAGAACGTTATTCTCGAATACGCGGAATTTGTTTTCTTTCCGTTTTGTGAGAGCCCATGTTTCGCATCCGTATAGAGCAATCGGCATGGTTATGGTTCTATAGACACGGAGCTTTATGTTACGTGATAGCAGTTTGGATTTCACCTGTTTACTGACTGCGTGCCAACTAGCGTTGCCTGAGGTTTTTTGTTAATTTCCTTCGACATTTCGTTAATGGACGTCTCTGACGTTTATATGTGTTCCCTGGGGTCCACCTACTCTAGCCCCAATCATATACTTTGTTTTGTCTTCATTTATTTCTAGGCCCACCTCTTCTGCCCCTTGCATGATGATTTCACAGTTTTTACTTAGTTTCTAGATTATCGCCCAGAACGGCAATGTCATCCGCATATACGAGCAGTTGTGTGACCCCGTTAAGGGATGATCCGGCCATGTTGTCATCTTGAGCCTTTCTGATGACATACTCGAGGACAAGGTTAAAGAGACATGGTGAGAGGCCATCCCCCTGTTTTAGTCCGTCGCGGATTTCAAATGCCTCTGAGAGGTGGTTTTCTATTCTAACACGCCCTTTATTTTGGTTCCTGCAGATTTGAATGAGGGCGGCATATTTTTTCAGGATTCCCAGCTCAACTGCAATATGGTAGTATTTGCCTTGCACCTGAGTCGTGGGCTATTTTAAAGTCAACGAACAGTTGGTGAATCGTCTCTCCGTATTCCGACTTCTTTTCCAGTAGTTGCCTTATTGTGAACATTTGGTCGTTTGTTGACCGGTTCCTGCGGAATCCGCATTGGTAGTCTCCCAGTATTTCCTCTGTGTACCGTGTGATTCTCGCCAATATGACATTTGTTAGTATTTTGTATGTGATTGGGAGCAATGATATTTCTATGTAGTTTTCGTAGTCAGATCTGTCGCCTTTTTTGAAAATGGGGACGACTATTGAGGTTTTCCATTCTTCCGGAGTGTTTCCTTATCCCATATTGTTTTGGTGGGTTGGTGGATCTTTCGAGCGGTTGCCTCTCCCCATGCTTCACAAGCTCTGCCGGTATGCAGTCGACTCCGGAAGCCTTGTTTTTCAATCGATTTATTGCGGCTACAACTTCGTTGAAAGAGTGCTCTGCGATCTGAGGCTCGGCTGTATGTACGTCTGGTGCATTTATTTGTGGTTGATGGATGCGCCCATTGAGCAAGTTTTCAAAGTACTGCTTCCATCTTGTCAAGATATTGTTTGTTCCTGTGAGCAGACAACCGTTTGCGTCTCGAGTTATTTTGGCTCTCCCTCGGTAGCCGTTTCTAATTGAATTTATGCCGGCATACATACCTGTGATGTTCTCTGCTCTGACATTTTCTAAGATTTTTTCGATCCCAGTCTTCTCCCATTCGCGTTTCTTGCGTTTGAAGAGTCTCATTGTCTCTTTCCGAATCGTCGCGTATCTTTCTGCGTTGACTTCATCATATCTTTCTAAATGGATCACTCTGAGGCGTTTACGCTCTTCGGTCTTTGTCCTGTACTCATCGTGAAACCAAGGTTTGGACTTGTTTTCTTAAATCCTAATACCTTTTGGGCTGTTTGTTTGATTGCCTCTCTGATCGATGCCCATTCAGTATCCACATTATGGGTTTCCTCTTCCTCACTACTTCCATTCTTTAGAATGCTAAATCTATTCGTTAGTTCATAGTCGTTTCTTTGAATAACACCACTCCCACGTCCATATTATTTCTTGTAATGCTGTTATGTCAGCCTTATATTCGGACAGGGCATCGGCTAGCTGATGTGTAGCGCGAGCTCTGTATAGTGAGCAGACGTTCCATGAGAAAATTCTCAAATCGTTTAGCCATTTTCGTTTCCGTGGTCGTCATCGTGTATCCGGTCCATATCCGAGACTTGTTAAATTTTCCATAGTAATTCGTTTTTCCAGGCAAGGTTATTAGCCTTGCGTCAACTTTTCTCAGGATGTCGCTGCATGCATTGGTTCACTACTTGGCGGGTGCCAAAGTAGCTATCCAGAGGTGTCACTTGGAGACTGCATGTCAGCTTGGATTGAAGAGGGACAAGGATCGCCTTGGCCTTCGCCGGGTTGAAATCAACAATGACCTGGCCCTGTATGTTCACTGGGAAAGTCCATATGAACGAAGTTTGCTCAGCAAACGCGGTCAAAAGCCTTGGAGATATTTAATGTGAGCGCCCTTGACTCACTATGCCCCTTAATCACAGATACCGGTTATAAGGGTCAAAAGGTCTCCCGCGGACCGCCTAGCGCGGAATCCGTATTGACGGTCAATCAGAAGTCCGTGCACTCCAAATACTTAATTAACTTGGCATTGATGTCCTTTTCCATCACCTTAGATAACATAGACACTAATGCTATCGGTCGGTAATTTTGTGGGAGACATTTTTTTCCCTCTTTGGGATTGGCTGAACTCGAGCGATTTTCCAGCAGGTAGGAAAGGTTCTTCGTACATAAGATAAGCGAAAGAGTATGCCAAGAATTGGCGATTGTTCTGGAGCACAGTTCTTAAGGACTATTGCTGGTTTTTCGTCCAAGCCGGTTGCCTTCTTACACTCAAGTCCACATGGAATAGTTGAATAGTATGCGGGCAGAATCTCACACCCTACATCGAAGACCATACCGGCGCGATCACCCCAAAAGACCGGCATCGAGGTTTGAATTCGCGGGAACAAATTCGCGAACGCATAAGCTTTATTTTTTGAATTCGTGACTAACGTCCCGGTGCCCGTCACCAACGGAGGAAAAGAGAAGGAAGCGAAGTTACTGCTGACAGCCCTTGCCATTGACCGGAAGGGAAGCGAACCTGTTGGGCACTAAAGAAGTTTATTGGTCACTCTCGTTGTAAGCCTTCTTCGCAGTATCAATCACCTGGTTACATGCGTTTCTGATTCTAACAAAATTCGTTCTGTTAACCTCGGTGGGATTGGAGCGCCATTGCTTAAAAGCTCTATTTTTGTCATTGTAATCTGCTCGCATTTTTTACCAAACCAAGGCTTATCAGATGAACTTCGGTTAATGGAATGCGGAATGGAGATCTCCATCCCTAGAAGAAAAATCTCAGTGACCGACTCCGCACATGCGTTAATTTCGGAGTCTCCAAAGCACATCTTCGACCACGGAAAGGATACGAAGAAATCTCGCAAACCGTCCCAGTTGGCAGCCCGATACCTCCATACATGGCGAGGCTGCCTGGGTCGGTTATTGGCTTGAAATGCAAGTGGTGGCGCGACAGATGCCAAGCAGTGATATGAGTTTCCCAGCGGCGCAGAAACCTCTACGGTATAAATACTCGGTTCGGATGTCAAAAACAGTTCCAGAGACTTCGCATAATTATGTCGGGTATCCGGCACTCGCGTAGGTTCCTTCCCGACTTGAGTCAAGTTGTGGTTAACAGCGAACATCTCCGCTAGCCTCCCAGCCTAGTCGGTTCTGTTAGAACGCACCAACCAGCCGGAATTGTGTACATTAAAATCGCCAAGAATTGACAATTACATTAGCCGGGGGTGGTTGATCTGTACCCAGTCAACGGTACGTGAAAGATGCTCGAAAAATTTCGCTGGTCGATCGTCATTCGGGGAGCAGCAAAGACAACAAAGAAAGTTAACGGAATTCCTCAGCACGACATTCAACCACATGATGTCCAACGCCTGCATCCATTTGGGAAAGCAAGATCGGACCGTGTAAAAATGCCGACTCCACTCTTAAGACGGAATCTCGAATGCAAGTCGTATTCTGAGCAACGAAGATATGTCGAATCAGTTGACGAATCGACCTGGCTGGTTAGGGCAAGTATATCAGGTTTCACTGTTTGAAAACATTGGTGGACGGCGTTTACATTCGTATTGGTGAAACCGATGCCTCTGATCTTACAAAATACCGTTACGTTGTGCGTCGACAGAGCCTCGAGAGCGAGTCCGATTATGTGATGACGAATTTCGTCAAGTTCGGTTATTTTTGAAAATATTTGCATGATGTTCCTCCTGACATAGTTTCCCCTGGAGATCCGAATGGGAAACTAGTTTACCTTCGGAATTCTTTATCTAAGACGATACCATCATGACTTATATCCATGTCAGTCCGGACCATCACCCATATATTCGAAGCATAGTCGAAGATTTCTCCCAACGATACCGCGGAATGTATAGCGTGATGGAACCGACTACCACCTAAACCAACCTTTTCTCGAACCGGTCCATCAGCCAAGCTCCGAAAGATGGCCAGGGATTTCTCTCGACCATTTCACGGAGCCTATAGCTTGATGGGGTGGTATTTCACCGGCCGACAGGGCTTTGGAACCCCACCTACCACTCGGCCCTTAGTCGCCTCTTATGACAAAGAGTAGAATTTTATATAGCATAGATCTGAAAACCAAAATCGTAAAATAAAAGTTTGCTTTCAATCTGTTGGAGTACGGTGAGAACAACATTAACCACCTAGCAATAACACCATTCCGCCAGTGTTGCCATCGCTACATTATCCGTTAGGAAGTAAATCCCATGATTATGGATGTACATTTATAAATTGGGTTAGATAAGGGTTTATTGAAGCAGAAAATATTGTAAGCTGCATAATAGAAGGTGCAGTAGAGTTCCAATTATGGTGAGGGGCCATAGGCTAGTTTATGGCTTTTATTATGAAGCAACCTGAAATCTTGAGTGTACCAGAGATAACTGAGTTCCTTCAAATTTAATTCAATTAACAATTTTATAACGGAAATGTTAAATATCTTACAATTTGTGTGGGGGCACTCACATAAAAAGAGGTTTGGATGTAATTAGTACAAATATTCTCATTATCCTTGTCTAAGCACATGTACATTAAATATAGCATTAGTAATAAAATTCAACATATTCATTAAAACAATATTTCTACGCTGATCCATATCAATGGAACAAGCTCACACGACAACAAATTTATTGAATCACACTACAAGTGTGCAATTCAGAAAGGTACAACAAAACAATAAAATATAAAATAATCGACATAAAATAAAGGCGAATTTATAGTTCTAATAAGCTAATAAGAATTGCTATCGAATTGGTCCTAAAAAATAAATAATTAAATAGTAATTGTAATATATTATTCTCTCTTAACAAAACGTTACAATGCTTGTTGAGTCTAAATTTCTAACTTTATTTTAAATTTAACAAAATTGTACAATAACTAAAAAATAACTTAAATAAATTACTAGTCTCGTGGGCATTTGGCTGCTGATCTGGATCCATTGGGTATCCTGAATCAAGATGTAACCGTTAGTTCAGATGGTGTAAAACGCCGGGCAAATGAAAGAGTCCTCAGGGAGCATAGCGGGTTTATGACTGGTAATATTTCTTTAACGTATATTTTTTAACAAAAACTTACAAATTTTACATTTGTTACAAATAAAATCAGCTATATGAAATTCGGAGTAAAACATTGACAAAAAATATACGTAATTAATTCATACATATGAAAAGTGGATAAGGGAATTACTATAATATTGAAATACAAAAAGTTACTAAGGCGTTGGTATTACATTGATCGATGTATCACCAGGGGCTGGGCAAGAAAAGTGTTGCTTTAATTTTTTTTTTCAGACATTAATACTTCATTAATCGTACATAGTTTAGACATAGCGCACTCCAATTCAAAGCATGATAATTTCTTGTTGATTTATTGTCTCATAAGCCATTTCCATACCCACGTTGACCTTTATCAACTAATTAAACAATAAACGCATGGTACTGCTAAGGCCACATAGACTTTATTCATTTAGTTTCGTATACTGTGAATGTCTTCATTTTCATGAGTAAAATTTAAGCAATCAAATTTCCTTAAAGCATCTTAAGAATAATATCTAATGTTAAAAAAAAAAACAAGTTTTCCAAATTAACTTTTAATGCTTTTGTTGTAATTCATTTAATTCGTCTGTTAATGGAATTTAGATTCGAGGACATAACATTGCTCGCCTCGATCCTCTTGAAATAAACGTTGCTGAATTGCCAGATAACTGCACGACGAAGGCTATTTATGCTAATTACAATTTTGGTAAGTAGCTCTAGACAAACAATATTGAACGTCAGTATTATCTCTAAAATCATCGTATCAAATTTTAGACGTGTCCCCCTTTTTATTCTGAATTGCATGACTACAAAAACTGTTTGTGATTGTTAAGTTTATTATTAAAACCTTAAGGCTTATTAGGTGGTCATGTTATTTTCGACCAATTAGTATGGTTAAAGATTTGTTTATTTGTAAATTGGCTTTTTCCTTTTATTTAGTAAGGTAATACAATATCCATGAATATATTTTGTTTCTTCTACTATTCAGTTTCACACACTGTAATTGGAAACCAAAGCTGTTTCCATCAATTACTCTCGTCGCTCTGTATTTTTCAATATCATAAATGTGTAAATAGTCACTTTAGAGTGTGCATATTATTAAAAGACGACTGTCAAAATGTCGAGATATCGGCGTCATTTAATTTATGTATGGTGGTTATTAAACACCGGCATCTGAGTGAATTGCCTCACTGACAAATGAGCGTAAGATGTTATTCAAACTCAATCGAAGTCATGTTTGGCGGCATTTTATAATAGTGTTTTTAGTAAACTTTAGATGTAGGTAATTATGTTGCTTGAATTAAGCCAATAAATGGGGTGGTTGCCCCACTAAACCCCTAAAACAGAGGGATTTTTTGATTTCAGAAAGCTTTACTCCCTAAATACAGGGACAGTCCTCGAAATATACGACGTAACAAAAAAAAAAAATTTGATAAAAATATCATTTTTTTTCTACCTAGTCTCCTTTTAGCTTGATACACTTTTGTCAGCGCTCCGTTGTTTCAATACCCGTGATCCTCGAGTTCCTCCATCAACATTAGACTCCACCTCTTCATTGTTAGTAAATCTTTTACCACCGAGCCATTTTTCCGTGTTTGGAAACGGAAAATAGTCATAGGTGACTAAATTTGGCAAATAGAGTGCATAAGAAACCAACCCTAACTTTAATCAATCTTTTACATCTCTACCCCACTAGTACCAAGGAATGTCTCTTTATAGACGGTCTCACTGACTCAAGCCTCCGTCAAATAAGTAATGTCCCTAATCACGTGGAGACAACTTGACCTTGTGTTTACTCATTGATTTTGGCCATCGCACTGACGAATATGTAGACTAGTATATTGTCCTGACGAACCAAAGGTTTTTTTTTTTGCCAAATACAATCATTTTTATTCGATTTTGTAACTTAAACGTTACAATAAGCTCGCACAATACTTGCCGTTAATTGCTTTTCCTTTCTAAAAATAGTGAAAATTAGCACACCCACATCAAAAACAGAAAAAAAAAAAACGGGCGCCATGATCATGCCTGTAAATGGAACTGTCTTCGTCTTCTTTGCTGTTGATTCTCCCCTTTCAGACCATTGTCTCGATTGATCCTGCGTCTCGAATGTGAGGTGTGATGGGCTATCAGAATGTTAGAGGTTTCCGCCCTAAACCCCAATCGATTCTGCGAAATACACCCCCCCCCCCCCTTGACATATACGCTCTGGCCGAAACCAACCTGTCCCAGTATTAAAAGTCAAGAACTATCCCTTCCTCCTTTAACGTTTTTGAGATGACGATGTCCATCGACTATGTCCGGAGTCTTGTGGGGGTTCTCTAAGATCGCACTGAGAACCAACCCACAATTTCATCCACAATTCCTGCACACGATTCCACCCACAATTCGAATCACAATTTCACCCACAGTTCCTGCACACAATTCCACCCACAATTCTAACCACAATTTCACCCACAGTTCCTGCACATAATTCCACCCACAATTCTAACCACAATTTCACCCACAGTTCCTGCACACAATTCCAACCCCAACTTCTTACGTTCGCCTGCAGTTACCTGCAAACATTCCCCTTCCCAAGGGCCCCATATCACGCATTCAATGCATCTCCAGAACATTCCTGAAAAGAATTCATCATTTCATGCACCATCAAAGGCATCATACAAAATTCCCTGAAAACGAAACTGTAACATACATGCAGCATACGTCGGGAATCCGATCGGCGCCCCTTGTTAACCAGCTTGCCACACACGTGCGCGGCACATTTTCCTGACTCTTCTACAGTCACCCCAGCTTTTGTCAAACCGACAAAAGCAGTCCACACATCGCCCGTCTAGCCGCCAAAAATCGATTTCTCCAGCATGCAAACACGCACACAAAGAATTCGACTCTGGCCACCGGCATCGATACAGTGCACAATAATTGTTGTGCAAGTATCTTATTTGCTTGTGGCACAAGTTGCCCTAATTGCTTGCAGCCTATTTGCGCAGCTGCAAGCACACCATTATGATGTCCCTTCAATCATTTCCTTTTTTCGTTTTCGTTTGCCCATGACCTGGCAACATGAGCAGGCGAAATAATCCCGCCAAGATCGGCAGAGAGATCCTCTCCTATTGGTCAGCACAGAGAGAAACTTCACGTTTCTCTCGAGAATGAAAACCCACCCTTAGCGGATGACTGACTCTGCACGAGTCATTTATATTGAGTCGGAATTCAACCACCACCGAGATCGGTCACATCTAGTAACCGGAGCCAGCGTTAATATCTTTTAGTTTCCGTGTAGTTAGTTGTCGGTGCAACAAAGTATTCATTACATAAAACTGAATTAAGATGTTGTCGTTTGTAAACATTTTATGCTTTGTAAACTAGTGCGCTAAATAAAAAAATATATTTACAACTGTGCGTTTTATTTCCTTTTTCCACGATTCGGTGGGGTGTAAGTTAACCTGTTCCCGTGCCTGCACCAACAAAACATCACCATCTCCTACCGACAAGATAGGAGAACCTACAGTCTCATTGCCAATATAGACTCGCCTCATCTCTTATTGCCATCTCTTCTTCCCCTAATATTTTCTATGTAGGAATAAATTTCACTCCATCACCCAAAGTCTTTATAGGTCATTTGTTTCTATATACCTCCATAACCGACCGTGTCATACGAACCTGCAATAGCAGCAGTTTAGTTTAGTTTAGTCAGGGCAGAACCCTCATTTATTACATATTAATCCAAGCATAAATTAATATAATACCTTACAAACTAACTTAAAATCTAAAGTAGTAATTCAGTTGATCACCTAATCGAGTTAAGTACTTAGACGATAACATTGTTATTGACGATTTCAACCTCCTCCATCTACAATGGACGTTGTCAGACGATAAATCCTTTTACACCTCAAACCCGACTAGTACCAAGGAATGTCTCTTTATAGACGGTCTCACCGACTCGAGCCTCCGTCAAATAAGTAATGTCCCTAATCATATGGAGATACAATTTGACCTTGTGTTTACTTATTGATTTTGGCCATCGCCCTGACGAATGTGTGAGCTTAGTATATTGTCTTGACGAATCAAAGGTTTATTTTTTTTTTTTTTTTGGTAAATACAGTCATTTTTATTCGATTTTGTAACTTAAACGTTATAATAAGCTCGCACACAATACTTGCTGTTGATTGCTTTTCCTTTCTAAAAATAGCGAAAATTAGCACACCCACACGGTCTCACCGACTCAAGCCTCCGTCAAATAAGTAATGTCCCTAATCATATGGAGACAACTTCACCTTGTGTTTACGACGGACGCCTAGAATTCTTCAGTTGCCATTATTCCTCACGCTCTCTCCACCATTCACAATTACCATCGCCCGCTTCTTTTATGCCCTTACCATGACTGCTTAATCCAACCCCCACCACCCCACGACAACTTTTCCTATAACTTCCGCAAAGCTAGCTTCCGTCTTTTAAATGAGCAAAATCGAATTTCGCTTTGATCATCTAGAGGTAGAAGAATCTACTGCCAATCTCTACGAGGAAATCTACAATGCCATTTACCTATATGTCTCTTACTCTCGACATAGGATATCGTTTTCACCGCCACCATGGTATAACCGAAAACTCCGCATTCTTCGGAACAAAAGAAATAATCTGTGCAACATTTCCTTAAGAACGCGTTCCTACTTAGACTCCTCCAACTACCTCGGTTCCTTTTATAAATTCACCGAGATTTACAACTATCTCACAAAACACAAAACAACTTGCCCAATGACCCTAAATCTTTTTTTCCACTTTAATAATTACAAACGTAAATCTGACGCCTATCCTAACTCCCTTTCCTATGACACGATTACTTCAACCGACCCCCAAACTATTACCAATCTTTTCGCTTCGTTATTTAAAAAATCCTTCACGGACAACTCTTCCGAGCCTTAACCCGTCTTACTTCAAAGACCTACCCGAATTCTTCATTGCCCCGTTCATCTCTCAACTCATTAAGCATCACCTAGTCAAAGATAATTTAAACTTATTTAAAGACGAATTCTGTCCTTGCAGAATTCTCCGTTGGCCCGTTCATCTCTCAATTATTCAGCATCACATAGTCGAAGATAAATTAAAGTTACTTAAAGGCGAATTCTACCCTTGCCTTGATGGACTCCCTGCCGTCCTCTTCTCTTTCTTTCCCTCTCTCAAAGATTTTCAATCAATCCCTCACACAAGGTGTTTTTTCAAGTACTTGGAAATCCTCTTTCGTCGCCCCCATACACAAAAAGGGACCAAATAGCAATATTAATAACTGCCGTCCCATCGACAAACGGTCACATTCCAAAACTGTTCGAATGCATCTTTTACAACGTGCTATCTTTCCGCTGCAAATCCATCATCTCACCTAACCAGCATGGTTTCCCTACGGGTAGATCGACCACCACCAATCTAGTTGAGTTTTCATCCCACACTCTCCGTGCCTTAGAGACTGGCAGCGAAGTCGATGTAATCACAACCGATTTCAGCAAATCCTTCGACAAAATCTCCTATAATCTTTAAGCTATCCTCCCTTGGTTTCGAACCCCTAGGGATTAAGCGGAGTTCCTCCGATCTTAACGGTCAAACCTACCGGGCCAAATTTAGATCCACCCCTTCCAATCCTTTTTGTCCCATGTCAAAGGTTCCCAATGGTCCTCATCTTGGACCCCTCCTATTTCTTTTTACTATTAACAACCTCTGCTCTCACAAAATGGGTAGAAAACAAATTCCGCGTATTCGAGAATAAAGTTTTAAGGGGTATCTTTGGAGGTAAATATGACGAGGAGCCAGGACAATTGAGGAAACTCCACAACCACGAATTGGAAGAGCTATACCGCAAACCTGCAATAGTGAGAGTAATCAAGTCGCGAAGATTAAGATGGGCCGAACATGTAGCACGAATGGGCAACGGTTGGACCGTGCGTAGAATTCTTGGCGGTAGACCAACGGGAAAGAGATCGGTAGGACGGCCGCGACGGATATGGGAGGACAATGTTAGGGTTGACCTAGAGGAGATCCGATCAGATGGTCAAGCGTGGAAGGAGAGTGCACAGGACAGGGAACGACGGCGGAGTCGAGTCGGTGAGGTCATGAACTTCCGGGTTCCTACAGGCCAATATATAATAATATTAACAACCTAGACTCTAGTATCAAGCACGCCTCCATCTCTCTCTACACGGACGACACGAATCTCTTCAAGACGACCCGATCTCCTCTCGACTACACACTTCTCCAAATGGATCTCGACAGCTTTTCAACTCGGTGTCAAAACAACTGCCTCGAACTAAATGTTATCAAATGTCATTCAATCACCTGACGAAAGAATTCTCTAATCCCCACGTTTCCTGATCGCTCTACATAGCTTTATTCCGTCCCATTCTTGAATACGCTAGCCAGGTCTAGTCTCCATACTACTCGTCCCATATTCACAGGATTGAAAGTGTGCAACGTCGTTTTTTGCTTGTTAGCCTCCGAGGATTGAGTTAGGAAAATTCTCGGACTCTTCCCCCATACACAAGCCGCCTCCACCTAATTAACCTTAACACACTTGAAGAGCTCATGCCGACATCCTCTTTATCCATCGTCTCTTCTCAGGTTCAATCAACTGTCCTAGCCTGTTCTCCTCTTATCACATTTCACCAAGCTATGCCTTAGAACTAAGCCCGAGCTCGAAAAAAAAGCATGAAGCATTCACAGGCGAAATTTGTTTGTTTTTTCAGAAAATAATTATCATTTCTGGTAAAAGAGGAATTAAGCCATTAAAGGGTTTCCCTGAGTTGGTGACGATTGACAATATTTTGTCACAAAACTAGTCAAACAAGTTTATTACTCATTCCAAGAATTCGGAATGGTAGGTAGGGTTGTGGCGTTTCTAACAGATACACACACAATACACAAGCAAATATGAAAAATACCGAACGAAAATCGAATAAGAAAATGCATCAGAGCCGTATACCATAACGATAACATAACAATTCCACATCAGTTGAGTGTACTTGAATTTAGAAACGAATTCGTACACGCGGCAGTGGCCTGATGTGTTGAGCATTGGTTCCATTTTTAGTCATTCTAACCTTCATAGTGCCAGTTCGAATCACACGTTCTTCACGATCGTGGCAAACGCTATAATTGGTGGCCCCGACGTGATCTGTGTACACACAGCATAGTAAACAGAACTTTACGACAACGATCACGACTTCCGCTTAGAGCACCAGCACACTCGCCTGCTCCGACGTTCTCTCGCTCGCTCGTTCCTCGCTCCGTCGTTCGCAAACGAAGTTGATCGTAACAAAGTTACAGAGGAGGGAGTAGCGTGGCGTTTCTAATAGATACACAAGCAAATAGTGAAGAACACCAAATAAAATCGAATAAGAAAATGCATCAGAGCCGTATACCACAGCGATTACATAACAACTCCACATCAGTTGAGTGTACTTGAATTTATAAATCGAATTCGTACATGCAGCAGTGGCCTGGTGCGTTGAGCATTGTTTCCATTTTTAGTGATTCTAACCGTCATAGCGTCAGTTCGAATCACACATTCTTCACTATCGTCGCAATACGCTATAGGGTCGCAAAGCCCAGCCGCCCGGTGAAATACCACCCCATAGGCTGCGTGAAATCTTTGGGGGAAATCCTAGACCATCTTCGGAGCTTGGCTGTTTCCCATGTGGCTTATTTAGGACTTTTAAAAAATTCACAGCGTAACCCAAAAATCTGTTTATTATCACTCCAAGAACTTTTGTTACACCAAGCTATGCGTTAGAACTAAGCCCGAGATAGAAAAAACGCATGAAGCATTCACGGGCGAAATTTGTAATTTTTTTTTTCAGAAAATTAATTACCATTTCTGGTAAAAGAGCAATTGAGCCATTAATGGGTTTTCCCTGCGTTGGCGCCGATTGACAATATTTTGCCACTAAACTAGTCAAACAAGTTTATTACTCATTCCAAGAATTCTAAGTGGTAGGTGGGGTTGTGGCGTTTCTAACAGATACACACACAATACACAAGCAAATATGAAGAACACCGAGTGAAAATCGAATAAGAAAATGCATCAGAGCAGTATACCATAGCGATAACATAACAATTCCACATCAGTTGAGTGTACTTGAGTTTAGAAATCGAATTCGTACACGCGGCAGTGGCCTGATGTGTTGAGCATAGGTTCCATTTTTAGTGATTCTAACCCTCATAGTGTCAGTTCGAATCACATGTTCTTCACTATCGTGGCAAACGCTATAATTGGTGACCCCGACGTCCATACAAATTTGAATGAGGGTGGCATATTTTTTTCGAAATTCCCAGCTCAACTACAACATGGTAGAGTTTTTGTCTTGCGGCTGAGTCGTAGGCTTTTTTAAAGTCAACGAAAAGTTGGTGAACCGTCTCACCGTATTCCCACTTCTTTTCCAGTAGTTGCCTTATTGTGAGCATTTGGTCGCTCGTTGACCGGTTCCTACGGAATCCGCTTTGGTAGTCTCCCAATATGTCTTCTGCGTACGGTGTGATTCTCGCCAGTATGACATTTGTCAGTATTTTGTATGTGGTTGGGAGCAATGATATTCTTCTGTAATTTTCGCAGTCAGATCTGTCGGCTTTTTTTGAAAATGGGGACGACTATTGACGTTTTCCACCCTTCCGGAATGACTTCCTTATCATCATCATCATCATGGGCACTACAACCGGGGACCGGTCTTGGCCTTATTTAGCAAGTCCTCAGGCTTGTTAAATTTTCCATAATGATTTCTTTTTTTTGAAGAGCTCATGCCGACATCCTCTTTATCCATCGTCTCTTCTCAGGTTCAATCAACTGTCCTAGCCTGTTCTCCTCTTATCACATTTCACCAAGCTATGCCTTAGAACTAAGCCCGAGCTCGAAAAAAAAGCATGAAGCATTCACAGGCGAAATTTGTTTGTTTTTTCAGAAAATAATTATCATTTCTGGTAAAAGAGGAATTAAGCCATTAAAGGGTTTCCCTGAGTTGGTGACGATTGACAATATTTTGTCACAAAACTAGTCAAACAAGTTTATTACTCATTCCAAGAATTCGAAATGGTAGGTAGGGTTGTGGCGTTTCTAACAGATACACACACAATACACAAGCAAATATGAAAAATACCGAACGAAAATCGAATAAGAAAATGCATCAGAGCCGTATACCATAACGATAACATAACAATTCCACATCAGTTGAGTGTACTTGAATTTAGAAACGAATTCGTACACGCGGCAGTGGCCTGATGTGTTGAGCATTGGTTCCATTTTTAGTCATTCTAACCTTCATAGTGCCAGTTCGAATCACACGTTCTTCACGATCGTGGCAAACGCTATAATTGGTGGCCCCGACGTGATCTGTGTACACACAGCATAGTAAACAGAACTTTACGACAACGATCACGACTTCCGCTTAGAGCACCAGCACACTCGCCTGCTCCGACGTTCTCTCGCTCGCTCGTTCCTCGCTCCGTCGTTCGCAAACGAAGTTGATCGTAACAAAGTTACAGAGGAGGGAGTAGCGTGGCGTTTCTAATAGATACACAAGCAAATAGTGAAGAACACCAAATAAAATCGAATAAGAAAATGCATCAGAGCCGTATACCACAGCGATTACATAACAACTCCACATCAGTTGAGTGTACTTGAATTTATAAATCGAATTCGTACATGCAGCAGTGGCCTGGTGCGTTGAGCATTGTTTCCATTTTTAGTGATTCTAACCGTCATAGCGTCAGTTCGAATCACACATTCTTCACTATCGTCGCAATACGCTATAGGGTCGCAAAGCCCAGCCGCCCGGTGAAATACCACCCCATAGGCTGCGTGAAATCTTTGGGGGAAATCCTAGACCATCTTCGGAGCTTGGCTGTTTCCCATGTGGCTTATTTAGGACTTTTAAAAAATTCACAGCGTAACCCAAAAATCTGTTTATTATCACTCCAAGAACTTTTGTTACACCAAGCTATGCGTTAGAACTAAGCCCGAGATAGAAAAAACGCATGAAGCATTCACGGGCGAAATTTGTAATTTTTTTTTTCAGAAAATTAATTACCATTTCTGGTAAAAGAGCAATTGAGCCATTAATGGGTTTTCCCTGCGTTGGCGCCGATTGACAATATTTTGCCACTAAACTAGTCAAACAAGTTTATTACTCATTCCAAGAATTCTAAGTGGTAGGTGGGGTTGTGGCGTTTCTAACAGATACACACACAATACACAAGCAAATATGAAGAACACCGAGTGAAAATCGAATAAGAAAATGCATCAGAGCAGTATACCATAGCGATAACATAACAATTCCACATCAGTTGAGTGTACTTGAGTTTAGAAATCGAATTCGTACACGCGGCAGTGGCCTGGTGTGTTGAGCATAGGTTCCATTTTTAGTGATTCTAACCCTCATAGTGTCAGTTCGAATCACATGTTCTTCACTATCGTGGCAAACGCTATAATTGGTGACCCCGACGTCCATACAAATTTGAATGAGGGTGGCATATTTTTTTCGAAATTCCCAGCTCAACTACAACATGGTAGAGTTTTTGTCTTGCGGCTGAGTCGTAGGCTTTTTTAAAGTCAACGAAAAGTTGGTGAACCGTCTCACCGTATTCCCACTTCTTTTCCAGTAGTTGCCTTATTGTGAGCATTTGGTCGCTCGTTGACCGGTTCCTACGGAATCCGCTTTGGTAGTCTCCCAATATGTCTTCTGCGTACGGTGTGATTCTCGCCAGTATGACATTTGTCAGTATTTTGTATGTGGTTGGGAGCAATGATATTCTTCTGTAATTTTCGCAGTCAGATCTGTCGGCTTTTTTTGAAAATGGGGACGACTATTGACGTTTTCCACCCTTCCGGAATGACTTCCTTATCATCATCATCATCATGGGCACTACAACCGGGGACCGGTCTTGGCCTTATTTAGCAAGTCCTCAGGCTTGTTAAATTTTCCATAATGATTTCTTTTTTCCGGGCAAGGTCATTAGTCTTGCGCCAGAGGCTCCCCGACGGGGAATCGAACCCCGGTCTCCCGAGTGACAGGCGGGTATACTAACCACTATACTATCGAGGAGCCAATATGGGATAAGGAGGAGACTTCCCTATCCCATATTGTTTTAATCAGTTGGACGATCTTTCGAGCGGTTGCCTCTCCTCCATGCTTCACAAGCTCTTCCGGTATGCAGTCGACTCCGGGAGCCTGGTTGTTTTTCAGTCGGTTTATTGCGTCTACAACTTCGTCGAAAGTGGGCTCTGAGATCTGAGGCTCGGCTGTATGTACGTCTGGTGCGTTTATTTGTGACGGATGGGTGCGCACATTGAGCAGGTTTTCAAAGTACTGCTTCCATCTTGTCACGATATTGTTTGTTTCTGGCACCACACAGCCGTTTGTGTCTCGGATTATTTTGGCTTTCCCTCGGTGGCCATTTCTAATTGAATTTATGCCGGCATACATACGAGGGTTGCCTCTTATGTTTCGGGAGTGGGCAACCCTAGTGTTGCAATCCGGCAATTGACAGCTCTGTCGTAAAGTTGGACATTTTTGAGGTTATACGCACTCAGAACGTTTTGACATACGAGCGCTATTTGTGTTGTTTACAGTAACTTAAAAGATTCATCTCGGCCCAAAAATGGAATTAAATCGTCAACATTTTCGTGCGATTATTTTTTACAACTTTCGGCGTGGATTAACTCAGCAACAGTGCATGGATGAACTTAATTCAATTTTTGGCGATGAAGCTCCATCAAGGACCAGTGTTTATCGATGGTATGGTGAATTCAATCGTGGTCGTAGTTCACTCCAAGATGAATTTCGTGAAGGTCGTCCAAAATCAGTTGTTGTTCCGAAAACCATTGATACTGTGCGCGAACTGATATTGGAAGATCGTCATGTGACCTATCGTGAGATTGAGACAACCTTAGGCGTTAGTGGGACCAGCATACATTCAATATTGCATAAACATTTGACTGTCAAAAAAATTTGTTCGCGTTGGATCCCACACAATTTGTCAATCGCCCAAAAAAAGGGTCGTGTCAATTGGTCGAAAGAAATGCTCAAAAAATACGGTCGCGGTGCTTCGAAACACGTCTATGACATCGTGACAGGTGATGAATCGTGGATTGACGCGTATGAGCCCGAAAGTAAACAGCATTCGACTGTCTGGGTGTTTCAAGATGAGCCAAATCTAACAAAAGTTGTTCGCGCACGAAGCACTTCCAAGCAAATGGTCGCCTGTTTTTTCGGAAAAACTGGACATGTCGCAACCGTACCACTAGAACAACGCAGAACAGTCAATTCTGAGTGGTACACAACCATTTGTTTGCCAGTTGTCTTCCAAGAAATCAGGAAAACCAACCGCCGAAGACGGATCACTCTTCACCACGACAATGCGAGCTCTCACACATCGGCTGCGACAACTGCATTTTTGAGCACCCAAAACATCGATTTGATGAGTCATCCGCCGTATAGTCCTGACTTGGCACCGAATGACTTCTTTTTATTCCCGTACGTAAAAAACAAACTGAGAGGTCAACGTTTTTCGACACCTGAAGAAGCGGTTGCTGCATTCAGAATGCATGTGTTGGAGATACCTCAATCAGAGTGGCAAAAGTGCTTCGACAATTGGTTCAAACACATGCAAAAGTGTATAGATCTTCATGGGAAATATTTTGAAAAACAATAAAGTGATTTTCGATGATCAATATTTGTTTTTGTTCTCTAATCCCGAAATATAAAAGGCAACCCTCGTACCTCTGATATTCTTTGCTCTGGCATTTTCCAGGAATTTTTCGATCCTAGTCTTGTCCCATTCGCGTTTTTCGTGTTTGAAAAGTCTCGTTCTCTCTTTCCGAATTGTCGCGTATCTATCTGCGTTGACTTCATATCTTTCTAAGTGGTTCACTCTGAGGCGTTTACGTTCTTCGATCTTCGCCCTGCACTCATCGTCAAACCAAGGTTTGTTTTCTTAAATCCTAATACCTTTTTGGGCTGTTTGTTTGATTGTGTTTCTGATCGATGCGCATTTAGTGCCCAGATTATGGGTTTCCTCTTCCTCAGTACTCCCATTCTCTAGAATGCTAAGTCTATTCGTTAGTTCCTCCTGATATTCAGCCCTTTTGCGTAGGTGTTTTAGTTTATCAATGGCGAACTTTTTGATTGTCTCCCGTGATTGCCCACGTGGGTTTGCTGCGAGGCGACTCCCGATTTTATCCATCACTAGATGGTGATCGGAGTCGCAATCTGCTCCTCTATATGATCTTACGTCAAGGATATTCGAGTGGTGTCTTTTGTCTATGAGGAAGTGCTCTATTTGGTTACGCGTTACGCCGTCGGGTGATATCCATGTGGCTTTATGGATTTGCTTGTGCTTGAACATTGTGCTTTTCACTACCAGACCTTTGGACGCTGCGAACGTGATAATTTGAATTCCATTATCATGTGAAACGTCGTGTAGGCTCTCTTTTTACCTATTCAATTTTATTTGGTAGATAATTACATTAAAGATAGTTGGTTGGAAGATGTCTTCCTTTCCAATTTTCGCATTGAGGTCCACGAGGAGGATTTTAACATCGAATGATGAGACCCCATCGAATACTTCCTCTAGGGTCTCGTAGAATGTGTCCTTCGTTTCTTCGTCCGTAGATTCTGTTGGGGCGTGTACGTTTATAAATACATAATTGTACCAGAGTCGCTGTATTTTTAGCACCGACATTCGGTCATTAATAAATTTCACATCTTTTACATGGGGCGTATTCTTCTTGCTTATGATGAAACCAGTCGCGAGGTTATGTGTATCGGTACTTCCACATGCCAGTGCAATCCCGTTGGTTTCGATTCCTTGATGTGAGGGTCGGACTTCCTGAAGCGCGACGATGTCCATTTTATATTGTTTCGCGATTTCTACGGCCGTCTGTATCGCGCTTGATTTATATAACGTTCGTACATTCGCGAGTCGGTGATTTGTTCCCTTATGGTAGTGTTGGCTCATTACACCTACGCCTACCGTGTTTTTCGTGAGATTATTTTTTATATATTGATTATTCATTTTTGTTCCCAGGAGTCTTGCGGTTTCAAATAGTCCGCCACATCAGAGCCCCTCTTTGATATGGTAAGGTCTGCTTACTGCTCTGATTCGACCCGGTGGCAGAGAGGCGCCGTTATAATACAGCCGGTATACCCCTGGCTGCAGACCATCCAATGGGCACGGTGACGCGTAACACCCTGGATTAGGGGTGGTAGATCTTAGTGTGTTACTCCTCACTAGCCTGTCTGACATGGGTGGCCCTACTGGAAGCGTATGCTTCCGTCAGCATAGCCTGAGTGATTCATTGTAGTTTAAGCCCCCGCACCACGTCTAGGTTTCTACCAAGCGGGGGTTTACAACACGGGACCCTGATCAAAATTCAATTTCATCGTTAAAGAGTATGAAGACACCCTTTTAGCTCCAGTCGCTCATGCATGCTTGAGTAATAAAGATTGAAAGTGCAAGTGGGGTGATCCCAGTTTACCGAATTAAGTTCACAAAAATATGTTTAGTTTAGGGTTAAACTTATCAAATGAAAAAATTATTGCCAAAAATCATTAGACGTTTAAGCCTCATCCACATTTAAATCATTTTCTCTTTAGATCACCCTGTAGTTTAAAACCTATTGCATGCGTAATTTTTTTTAATAAGGCCTTGGCCGTGCTTGATTTTACAGTTTAAATTGACAGAGATCCCTTAAGAGAAACAATCCAATTGAACGCTTGAAAATGAGTCAGGGTGATAGAATATTGGCATCATTTCGACATTTCTTCATCCTCTACCTGCTGCTGTTTTCGAGCTATACGAGTTGATTTTCGCTTAGACTTTATGGTCTTTCCCTAGTTGAAATAGCCAAAGATCAAAAATGTTTGGCGTTTAAGCTGCGTTTGCCTTTTACATCTTTCCCTTTAAATAAAATACCCTTTGTATCGAAGCCCAAGCAACAATCAATGAGCAGTCGTCCATAAATCACAACCAAAAGACACAAGGTGATCACAGTATATGTGCTGAAGGGTATATAACCACGCTTTAGTGCTCGGGACTTGCGCCGACGTGAACAACTTGAAATAACTTCCCATTCACCCATATTCGAATTGCTGTCTTTCGAATAGCTCGGTAAATAGTATATCATAGCCTTCGCCTGAACATAGTGTTAAATAGATTACAAATAAGATCTTCGATCCACGTCATGTCCAATGTCTTCACAATATCAAGTCACGTCATATCCAATGTCTTAACAATATCAAGACACGGTGCGATGTGGTGAATTCTTTATTAAATAATCGCAACCTAATGTGGTTTTGAGAAAGTCTGTGAGCCTTGGTGGTGCTTCGCGTTCTTCTAGGAGTAATTTCAAAGTGCGGCACTAAATGATTAGGAATTAAACTTCTCAGAAATGAACTTATCAAACATCTTGCATAGGGAAGTATTAGGCAGGAACGTTTCTTGGAACCTGGATAAGTGTGCCAATTTTGTTGAGACCTTGAATGTGTTCTGGTTGGCTTCAATTTGCACAGCACCCGATATGCCTTTTTTTAATCATTTCTAACACTTTCAAACATTTCGAAACTGTTGTATGAAAACGCTTAATGATTTTGCAAGTGGTCACCTGCTGGAAACGCAAGAACTTTTCAAACCATCGAGAACTCATTCAAGGTCCTAATAGCTATAATATAATAATGGGCTATCGGAAGGTGAAGTCCCATTGTAACCAAAACGAAATCCAATAAATAAAGCTCAGATGCAGTAGTGTAACATGATATTACTGCCATTAAACCTACTGATTTCGTGGCTTGACAATACTTTAAAGAGAATATAATCACTTGTGTCCTGGAAATACGTGGTGTTATCAGTCCCCAATCCAATAATCGGATGGTTAAAAGTGTTCAAATGATGTCCCCGATCTACTGAATTCATTGTTACCTTCTATTAATATTTAAATCGAAGTATCGTAAAGTAGAGAACAGCCAAGAAAAGAAGAAAAGGCCTAAAAATGAATATTACAGCAGATTTTCATGCTGTTTGTAGTTTACTTAAAACATTTTAAATTATTATTACTATTATTATTTTATTAAACAGTAAATAAATTACAAATTTAATAAATACTTGGACTAGAATTAGCTGCCAGGGCTATCTACTAGGATCAATTAAACACATTTTAAATTAATTTGCAAACTTATTCAAAACCGCTGAGCAAATAACCCATTGATTGCTTTTAAATGCTAAAGAGATTTTGCTTAATAATTACAATATATTGTAAATAAAAAAATGGATATAAGTTTACAGCGATTAAGAAATGCAGGCAGCTGAATATCTTTCAAGAGCAACGCAAATAAACAATGTTACTAGTAACTGAGGTTTCGATCACTAGAATCAGCATAAAAGGTGAAAAGAAAAACTACAACTCTACCTTAAGCGAGTAGGATCCTTTCCTAAACCATTTACAACCAAATTGTAAAATTGCTGCAATTCTAACTAAACTAAACTCTTGGTTCTTGGAGCATGCTTGTATGTATATGTTAGACGTATGTAATATATTTTTGTTCATCCTAGCATGGCTTGTCCTCCGAATTTCAATATGGTTTTTTCTCTTTCTTAATTATTTATATAAACAGTTTAATACTTACCAAATTGTTTGTTTATAAAAAATAAAGGTCAAAAGGATATGGAGAGAAGATTCAAACTTCCCAGTACGACGTTTATAGGAGGAGACGAAACTTCTTTATCTCTAAGGTAAGTTTAAGAATCAATTTACGCTTCTAATTTGTCATTACTAAGTAGTAAACTTATGTATTAAATCTATTATTAGTCAACTTTTTTGTTGATTGTACATTATTTATAATATTAAGTGGATCAATTATATATGTAGAAAAATAATTTGTTAAAAAGTTGTTTCAACAAAGATATGTACTTTTTTTTATATTTAGATGGCGTTACAGTCAAGAATAGATCTGGGCATCAGTCAGCAACTCTGCCCGATTAGATCGGTCATTGGCTTACTTGGTTTCTTATTCGGCTTTACCGCCGGTATCATGTGTAGTCGTTTTCTCCAGTGGCTACCTTCTTAAGCCAATAATATCCAACTTGTGTTTTTTTTCTTCGTTAGGTGGATGGAAACCTTCAAATGATACATTTGAACCGAATTAAATGCATACCGGATATTGAACAACTAAAACAAACACTGCCAACACGTACTCCCGATATTCCATGGCGATGTCTTTTTTTCGATAAGAACGTGGAAATCTTCAAAAGGTTTATCTGAAGCCCGCCCCAAACCCACACTAGTCCCATCCCGACCTTTTCAGGGCAACTCTTATTCCCCCAATAAACGGCAAACTGATAACCACTCTCGTAAAACGAAGTTTTCCTTCAAACTTCCCCCTAATAGAGTCTCTTTTAACCCTAACCTTATCCTTTCCAACGCCACAAAACCCATACCACCCCTCGCCACAATAACATCAAATAAATATCCCAATTTCATCAAAGCCCATTCTATTAACCCATCACACCAGTCATGTCATTTTCCAAGCCCTTCTACTCTCCCAGCTCTACTCAACTATCTACCGCCGCATATAATTCTAGAACTTAATCCCCAGCATTCATAACCTGGAACTGTTTCCCCCCACGTTCACTATCTTCCGCGATTACCTCCTCAACCACACTACTGACTTTTCCCTCAGTCGAGGAGTCCTCATCGCTGTCCATAACAGCTTCGAGTCGTCACTTGTCGCTTTCCCTACCTCCTTCAAATTGGACCTTGTGACTGTCAAAATCACTTTGCCTCGGAAATCAATCTTTGTCATGTGCTTCTATATCTTGCCATCCCAGCCTATTGAAGTTTCCGAGCTAGCTCTTAATGTTATCGACCATATAATCAAGCTGAGTAATTGCGAGGACGACATCATCATCTTCGGAGATTTTAATCTTCCACAACTCAATTGGGTTATATCTGACGATCATTCACACTTCACCTCCCACCCCACCTCGGCCAAGGAATGTCTCTTCATTGATCGACTAGATGATTCTCTTCCACTTACCCGAGATTCTCGAAAGCATTCTATACGAATCTGTTAGTTTTCGTTACAAATCTTTTATTGCGCCACGGCAACATGGTTTTATCAATGGTCGATCAACTACAACCAACCTCGTTGAGTTCACTTCCTTTACACTCTCAGCACTAGAGGACGGTAACGAGGTCGATATGGTCTCGGCCGACCTCAGTAAAGCATTCGACCAAATCTCCCACAATCTAATCCTCTCCAAATTATCCGCCCTGGGCTTCGAACCTGGGTTGCTGAAATGAATTTCTTCTTATCTAAGGTATAGACTTTATTCCGTTCGGTTTAGGTCAATGATATCCAACCCCTTCCTTGCCGCCTCTGGGGTCCCTCAAGGTAGCCACATGGGTCCTCTCCTATTTATCATCATCATCATCATCATCGGCACTACAACCGGGAACCGGTCTTGGCCTTATTTAGCAAGTCCTGAGGCTTGTCGCATTGCGAGCGACATCGCACACCACAGATAGTGCCTTACCGCTTGATCTACCTTTCCGTAACCCATACTGCCACTCAGAGTGCCCCGATGTCCCCTCAGTGAATTGTTTCAGACAAGAAGCAATTACTCGCTCAAGCATTTTCCCTGTCCAGCGTACACAAAGGGCAATAGGACGACGGCGCTTCTGATTTCTTGACTCGTTTTGGTTATAAGCACAAGTCGCTGCTTTTTCCATCGTTGAGGAAATTGTCCTGTTTGGAGGCAGGTCGTGAAGAAACTGCTGACGACTTCCGACTTTTTAGTTAAAGCAGTCCACCACAGTGTTAGTAATTCCGTCCGATCCCGTAGTCTTGTTGTTTATAACGCACTTGTAGCCAAGAACAGCCCTTCGATGGTCACTGGGGTTATTACTCTTTCAATGATGTTCCATTCCTTTTATACTCTCGTGTCTTCACACTGCGGGAAGAGATCAGCAACGATTCTGGCCGTTGCGCTTTTACCCCTCTGCATTTGACTAGTATTGCTGTGCAGTCTTTTTCATAACTATCCTGTAGGCACTGCCCATGGGTTGTTATTTAATTCATCCCTTAGGGAGCAAAATACATCATATTTACACTAGCAGATCACATTCCTCTACTCCTTTCGTTTGTTTACAAATTCCGTATATAACTGTGGGTAGGTGTTGTGGTTTCTTGCTCTTTGTTGCAGGCGTCGTTACCAGTTGCACTCCAATCGCACAGTAATAGTGCCGAACCGTACAATAGCAGGAGTTGTCAGTTGAACCTAGGCTTGTACGATCAAACACAAGACACAACCTCCTTACCAACGCACCAATACATTGGTTTGATAGCCCCAATGGCTTGTCTTTGTCGTGACATAGAAGCATCGCATGCGTTAGTTAGCCATTTCGTGTCTTTTCCAGTCTGTCTGTTTGCATCGGACTCTGCGTCGAACGTTGTTCGATTGGATCTTCAAGTATATAATCGAAGTACTCCGCATCGAGTTCCTTCTCTTTCCATTCATTTTTCTGTACTTTCTTCGCCAATCTGCCAGTGATGAATTCTCTGCGTTGTAATATTCCGTACAATCACGCCTTGGTGGTCACTATGGGTGAAGGTCTCCAAAACTCGCCACCCCATATTCCTTGCCAACATGGTGGAGCTGGCAAAGGTGACGTCGATTTTGGAGCGGCCTCTTCCGTTTTTTAAGGTGTCATTAGCGCCATCATTAAGCAGCACTACATGTAGAACTGCGAAGGCTTCGAGTAGTGCCTGTCCTCTAATACTGGCACTTCCCCATGCTACCGCACCCATACGTTGAAATCTCCACCAATTATAAGGCGGCTCTTAGCTCTAGCTTCTTGGCTTACTCGGTCCAAAAAAACATTTGAATTCTTCTATTTCCCACCTTGGTGGAACTTAACAGCAGTACAAATGAATTCCTCTGATCTTAGCACAGGTGAATCCTACCTGCAGCTAGTCAATTCCGTGTTCTATGGGGGAATCTTCAGTTGTCCAGGTGGCCGCTGCTCCGTTACTGTGCTCTTCTCATGTAATTCTGACAGTGCCAAGCATCCTGTACTGCTCGTTGATGAGTACCAGATCAGCACCATATTCCTTAACCGTTTTGGAAAGGAGATCTTGTGTGGCTCTACAATAATCATCATAATCGGCACTATAACCGGATCCGGTCCTGGCCTTATTTAATAAGTCTATCCACTGGTCCCGATTTCGAAACGATGTCTCATCCAGATTGGCACTCCCAGGCTCCGGACGTCCTGTTCCACGCCATCCTTCCATCGTAGACAATGTCTGCCCCGCTGTCGCTTTCCATACATATATTCAAAAGATTGGCCGTCGCGTTTTTAAATGCTCGGCGTTTGTGACTCCCTGTTGAGTGTTCATTACCGCCTTCGCACTCTGATTCACAGGATATGCATTTAGGTTGTACTTGACAGCCCATCGCCTTGTGGCCTTTTCCTCCGCATGTCAGACAGTTACCCGAACGATCTTCTTCGAATTTGCAGGATTTCGCCACATGATGTGTTGCCAGCATATGAAATATCGTGTGGGTGTGATGTGTTCTCATAGTCTGCATCGCACCCATCCGACCCATAGGAAACCGTTAGTCAGCAGTATGCTAGCCTTTTCTCTTGGAATTATGACAGCCACCTGGTTTCCTTCTTAAGGCCGTTACGGCTTCCTTTGGGATCACGTTCAGTGCAGGGAACTCTATAGCGGACAATGGCGGAAACTCACAACCACGAATTGGAAGAACTATACCGCAAACCTACAATAGTGAGAGTAATCAAGTCGTGAAGATTAAGATGGGCCGGACACGAGGCGCGAATGGACAACGATAGCACCGTGCATAGAATTCTTGACGGTAAGCCAATGGGAAAGAAACCGACAGGGCGGCTTGTAGGAACCCAAAAGTTCATGACCTCACCGACTCGGCTCCGCCATCGTTCCCTGTCCTGTGCACTCTCCTTCCACGCCCAACCATCTGATCCGATCTCCTCATGGTCAAACCTAACATTGTCCTCCCATCTCCGTCGCGGCCGTCCTAACGGTCTCTTTCCCGTTGATCTACCGTCAAGAATTCTACGCACAGTCATATCGTTGCCCATTCGTGCCACATGTCCGGCTCATCTTAATCTTCGCGACTTGATTACAATCACTATTGTAGGTTTGCGGTATCATCATCATCATCATCATCGTCACTACAGCCGGGAACCGATCTTGGCCTTATTTAGCAAGTCCTGAGGCTTGTTAAATTTTCCATAATGATTTGTTTTTTCCGGACAACGTCATTAGTCTTGCGCCAGGGGCTCCCCGACGGGGAATCGAACCCCGGTCTCCCGCGTGACAGGCGGGTATACTAACCACTATACTATCGAGGAGCCCTAGGTTTGGGGTATAGCTCTTCCAATTCGTGGTATGGAGTTTCCTCCATTGTCCTGCCTCCTCGTCATATTTACCGCCAAAGATACCCCTTAAAACTTTATTCTTGAATGCGCGGAATTTGTTTTCTTCCCGTTTTGTGAGAATCCATGTTTCGCATCCGTATAGAGCAATCGGCATGATTATGGTTCTATAGACACGGAGCTTGATGTTACGTGATAGCAGTTTGGATTTCAACAGTTTACTGGCTGCATGCCAACTAGCGTTACCGGAGTGTAGTATTTTGTTAATTTCCTTCGACATTTCGTTACTGGCCGTCAGTATCGTTCCCAGTTTTTTAATTTCTTTAACTTTTTCTAATATCTTGCCTCTGATGTTTATATGTGTTCCCTGAGTTCCACCTACTCTCGCTATAATCATGTATTTTGTTTTGTCTTCATTTATTTCTAGGCCCACCTCTTCTGCCGCTTGCATCATGAATTCACTGTTTTTACTTACAGTTTCTAGATTATCGCGCAAAACAGTGATATCATCCGCATATGCGAGCACTTGTGTGACACCGTTCAGGGATGATCCGGCCATGTTGTCGTCTTGTACCTTTCTGATGACATACTCGAGCACAAGGTTAAAAAGGCATGGTGATAGACCATCTCCCTGCTTTAGTCCGTTCCGGATTTCAAATGGTTCTGAGAGGCGGTTTTCTATTCTCACTCTCCCTTTGTTTTGAATGAGGGCGGCATATTTTTTTGGAATTCCCAGGTCAACTACAATATGGTAGAGTCTTTGCCTTGCGACTGAATCGTAAGCTTATTTGAATTCAGCGAACAGTTGGTGAACCGTCTCTCCGTATTCCCACTTCTTTTCCAGCAGTTGTCTTATTGTGAACATTTGGTAGGTTGTTGACCGGTTCCTACGGAATCCGCATTGGTAGTCTTCCAGAATTTTCTGCGTACGGTGTGATTCTCGCCAGAATGACATTTGTTAATATTTTGTATGTGGTTGGGAGCAATGATATTCTTCTGTAATTTTCGCAGTTAGATCTGTCGCCTTTTTTGAAAATGGGGACGACTATTGAGGTTTTCCATTCTTCCGTAGTGACTTCCTTATCCCATACTGCTTGGATGAGCTGGTGGATCTTTCGAGCGATTGCCTCTCCTCCATACCTCACAAGCTCTGCCGGTATGCAGTCGACTCCGGATGCCATGTTGTTTTTTAATCGACTTATTGCGTCTACAACTTCGTTCAAAAGGGGCTCTGGGATCTGAGGCTCGGCTGTATGTACGCCTGGTGCGTTTATTTGTGGTTGATGGGTGCACACATTGAGCACGTTTTCAAAGTACTGCTTCCATCTTGTCACGATATTGTTTGTTTCTGTGACCAGACAACCGTTTGCGTCTCGAATTATTTTGGCTCTCCCTCGGTAGCCATTTCTAATTGAATTTATTCCGGCGTACATACCTCTGATGTTCTTTGCTCTAGCATTTTCTACGATTTTTTCGATCCCAATCTTCTCCCATTCGCGTTTTTTGTGTTTGAAGAGTCTCATTGTCTCACTCCGAATCGTCGCGTATCTTTCTGCGTTGACGTCATATCTTTCTAAGTGGATCAGTCTGAGGCGTTTACGTTCTTCGATCTTTGCCCTGCACTCATCGTCAAACCAAGGTTTGTTTTCTTAAATCCTAATACCGTTTGGGCTGTTTGTTTGATTGTGTCTGATCGATGTCCATTTAGTGTCCATACTATTAGCTTCCTCTTCCTCACTGCTCACATTCTCTAGAATGCTAAATCTATTCGTTAGTTCATCTTGATATTCAGCCCTTTTGCGTAGGTCTTTTAGTTTATCAATGTCGAACTTTTTGCTCGTCTCCCGTGACTGCCCATGTGGGTTTGCTGCGAGGCGACTCCCGATTTAGCACATCATTAGAAGATGATCGAAGTCGCAATCTGCTCCTCTATATGACCTTACGTCAAGGATATTCGAGTGGTGTCTTGTCTATGAGGAAGTTACGCGTTACGCCGTCGGGTGATATCCATGTGGGTTTATGAATTTGTTTGTGCTTGAACATTGTGCTTTTCACTAACAGATCTTTTGACGCTGCGAACGTGATAATTCGAATTCCTTTAGTAGACTTTCTTTACTATAGTTGGTTGGAAGATATCTTCCTTTCCAATTTTCGCATTGAGGTCCACGAGGAGGATTTTAACATCGAATGATGAGATCCCATCAAATACTTCCTCTAGGGTCTCGTAGAATGTGTCCTTCGTTTCTTCGTCCGTAGATTCAGCTGGGGCGTGTACGTTTATAAATACATAATTGTACCAGAGTCCCTGTATTTTTAGCACCGACATTCGGTCATTAATAAATTTCACATCTTTTACATGGGGCGTAATGTTCTTGCTTATGATGAAGCTGGTTCCGAGGTTATGTGTATCGGCACCTCCATACACCAGTGTAAATCCGTTAGTTTCGATTACTTGATGTGGGAGTCGGACTTCCTGAAGCGCGACGAACTCCATTTTATATTGTTTCGTGTTTTCTATGACCGTCTGTATCGCACTTGGTTTGTATAATGTTCGAACATTCCACGTGCCGACACGTATATCCCGCTTTTTCCGTTTTTCCCTAAGTCTTCTTTTTGCCGAGTTGGTGTTTTCTTTATGATTTGTTCCCTTATGGCAGTGTCGGCTCATCACACCAACGCCTACCGGGTTTTTCGTGAGATTGTTTATTGTGTATTGATCATTCATTTCATGGGATCACCCTGGGATTTCAAATGGTCCGCCATATCAGAGCCCTTCTTTGATATGGTAAGGTCTGCTTACTGCTCTGATTCGACCCGGTGTCAGAGAGGGGCCGGTATACCCCTGGCTGCAAACCATCCAATGGGCACGGTGACGCGTAAAACCCTGGATTAGGGGCGGTAGATCTTTGTGTGTTACATCTAGGGGAATAATAATAATCATATACAGAAATCTCAACCCATCTCGACTTCATAAATTTTGCAGTAGAATCGATGCTGCGCTCCCATCTCTATAATAATCATTGTAGTAGATTTTCGTTCAGCTAATTATATAGCCTCTAGCGCAAGACTAATGACCTTGCACGAAAAAAAAAAAAACAAATCATTATGGAAAATTTAACAAGCCTCGGGACTTGCTAAATAAGGCCAAGACCGGTTCCCGGTTGTAGTGCCGATGATGATGATGATGAATTATATAGCACCCAACGCCAACTTTAATTCTTATTTCCTAATTTCCTTGCCGATAAAACGGGGTTTGGGTTTACCTTCCGTATAATAATCATCGTAGTAGATTTTCGTTCAGCTAATTATATAGCACCCAATGCCAACTTTAATTCTTACTTCCTAATTTCCTTGGCAATAAAACAGGGGTTAGGTTTTATCTTCCTTGGTCGCTTTTTTTCTGCTAGTGCTAATCTCAAACCTATATCATCTAGTTTACCTTACCTATGTATTTGGCATCGTGATCAAGGTCCTCTCACTTCCGGAGTAGTGGTCTTGCTCGTTCAACTTAAATCATGCAAAAGACTTCCCATACACTCTTCCCTTCACTTATGCGAATTAGACTCTGCGTTCACGCCTACCGACCGTAATATTTTTATGACTTCAATATCGTGGTAGCACTAGCGGACCCCGTTCTTCGGAATTGCACTCGATCATAATATGAAGTCAAGGGTTCTCTGCAGGAGTTTCAAGATAAGTAAGCTAGAATGCTTTTTACTAAACACTCAAATCTCAAATAATGCCCCACCATGTTCGGTACTGTTGGGTTGTTCGTAAAGGGGTAGTCCATAAACTAGGTAGCGCCTTTTTACACCGCTGCCATGTTAACCCGCAATTATTATGACGATTTATACCAGGTCAATATTTTACCAATGTGGGCATTAGAATGTATATCTCGCAACGTTAATAATGTACTATTATATATAATTGTTAAACAGCTGTAATTAGTACTAATCATTAAAGTATTTTCGCATTTCTTAACATTTCATATTTTCTTTTCTAGAGAAATATTGAATAGGCTGGAAAATGTGTACTGTAATAAAATAGGCATCGAATTTATGTTCATCAATTCATTGGAACAATGCAATTGGATACGAAAACGATTCGAGACTCCGGGTGTTTTGAAATTCAGTCCGGAAGAGAAGCGTCTTATACTTGCACGTTTAACCCGCGCGACAGGGTAAGCTTTCATACCGCAGCGCAATAAACCCTTTACACTCCAAATTACCTTTTACTTCTTTGTTAGTTACGATTTTTAAGTTGATTTTTAAAAGATCGTTCTGATTTTCATTGCATAAACAAATAATATTTGCTGAACACTTTAATTCCCGCAATTCGAATGGGGCAAGGTAAAAGAGTGCAAAGGGTTTACTTAACTTTACTGCTGTTTGTTCTATACTTTCCCTCGCTAATCATTCTAAATGTAGTTTTGAAGGGTTCTTAGCAAAGAAGTATTCCTCAGAGAAGCGATTCGGTCTAGAAGGTTGTGAAATTATGATACCATCCCTAAAGGCTATTATTGATGCATCAACTGAATATGGTGTGGAATCTATTATAATGGGCATGCCACACAGAGGTCGATTAAACACTTTAGCAAACGTTTGCCGTAAACCTTTGCATCATATATTTACACAATTCGCTGGTCTTGAAGCATGTGATGATGTAAGTATAGTTTCTAAAAATTTGTTAAAACAAATAAATTTTATAGAAATAAATCTTTGCGAGCAAGTTTATAAAAATAAATCATTGTGAATAATTTTTCTCTAGGGCTCGGGTGACGTAAAATACCATTTAGGAACCTACATCGAACGCTTGAATAGAGTAACAAATAAGAACATACGATTAGCAATTGTTGCCAACCCTTCACATTTAGAGGCTGTTGACCCTGTCGTGCAAGGAAAAACTCGTGCCGAGCAATTCTATCGTGGCGACAGTGATGGCAAAAAGGTGATGTCGATTTTAATACACGGCGATGCAGCATTCTGTGGTCAAGGAGTCGTTTATGAAACAATGCATCTTTCTGATTTACCGGATTATACAACGCATGGAACAATACATGTTGTCGCCAATAACCAAATTGGATTTACAACAGATCCTCGTTTCTCACGTTCCTCGCCTTATTGTACTGATGTAGCACGTGTTGTTAATGCACCAATATTCCATGTTAACGCAGACGATCCAGAAGCAGTTATTCATGTCTCAAAAGTAGCTGCTGCGTGGCGTGCCACTTTCCACAAAGATTGCGTCATTGATTTAGTTGGCTACCGACGTAACGGGCACAATGAAGTGGATGAACCGATGTTTACACAACCTTTGATGTACCAAAAAATTCGAAAACACAAGAACAGTAAGTAGTTCTATTATTGTTTACACCCTTTTCAATTTTTCTAAGTTATTCTTGTTAACTCACAAACTATAGCAAGCCTAAAAAATATGTCAGTATATTTTGTTATATTGCGAGACATCTCCCCATTATCCTTCCTTCCTTCCTTCCTTCCTCCCTTCCTTCCTTCCTTCTTTCCTTCCTTCCTTCCTTCCTTCCTTCCTTCCTCCCTTCCTTCCTTCCTTCCTTCCTTCCTTCCTTCCTTCCTTCCTTCCTTCCTTCCTTCCTTCCTTCCTTCCTTCCTTCCTTCCTTCCTTCCTTCCTTCCTTCCTTCCTTCCTTCCTTCCTTCCTTCCTTCCTTCCTTCCTTCCTTCCTTCCTTCCTTCCTTCCTTCCTTCCTTCCTTCCTTCCTTCCTTCCTTCCTTCCTTCCTTCCTTCCTTCCTTCCTTCCTTCCTTCCTTCCTTCCTTCCTTCCTTCCTTCCTTCCTTACTTCCTTCCTTACTTCCTTCCTTCCTTCCTTCCTTCCTTCCTTCCTTACTTCCTTCCTTCCTTCCTTCCTTCCTTCCTTCCTTCCTTCCTTCCTTCCTTCCTTCCTTCCTTCCTTCCTTCCTTCCTCCCTTTCTTTCTTCCTTCCTACTTTCTTTCTTCCTTTCTCCCTTTTCTTCACCCATTAAACCGATGCGAAAGCTCTTCCGCCTTTCTTACTTAGGTGTTCAATCTCAGATGGAAATTAACGAGTATCCAAGCAAATCTAATAACCCGCATATTCCTATCGACCCAAAACACCAACCTTTATTTTTCGAAACTTATTGAGCCATTGAATAACCATCAGATTTTGCAGTTTGATATATGGAAAGAAATGACCTTCGATCCAACAGGAGTTTCACAGGATTGCATCCCTTATCGCAAAATAGGGCCACTCTACTGCTTCCGTGAAAGCAACAAGGTCGTAATGGATATCTCAAAAGCGGTCGACAGTTTGGCACCCTTTGCACTCCTTTTGAATTGACCATACACAGAGTTCCCTCGCACTGCGCTTTGAAATTTAAGGCGGCAAGGGTTTTAAATATTTTTCATTTCTTTTGGGAAATTGTTTTTAGAAACTATTACTATTACTATTTGTTGTCCAATAGGAACCGGGAAGTTCATGACCTTAGCGACTCGGCTGCGCCATTGTTCGCTGTCCTGTGTATTTGTATTCCGTTATCGCTACCATTTCTGTTCGAATATTGCCCTTTATTAGGTACACAAATTCGTTTCCGATTTTTTCGAAAATTCGAGGCATTTTATTGTAAAACTATTTATTCATTTATCATTCAAAGTATTGGCCACTAAAATCTCCCATCTTTCTGGCAACATACGGAACGTACGTCTAAGAAATTTGTCGTCTTTTGAGGCGATCAACGAACCGATTCAATTTGTTGCTTCTTCATAAGAACAAAAGGGTGCCGCGCAATCAGTGCGTGTTCCATTAATCGAAACAAGTGATAGACAAAGGCACCAAGGTTTGAAATATACGGCGAGTGGGATAGGACTTTCCATTTCTACGTTTCCAAGTATATCTTTCACTATGTTCGCAATATAAGGTCGATCGTTGTCCTGCTATCAAATGCTTTATGGTGTCTCTCATCGTATTGCGACCGCTTGTCTCTCTAGGCTCGTTTCAAGCGAATCAATTGCGTTCAGTACCAGTCGCTTGTGATTGTTTTTGTCTCCTTTAACCACTTCATCCCTTTGGCAACATATAAGAACATTCAGTTTTTTATAATTATAGGTACTACTATTACTATTAATTGGCCTGTAGGAATCCTGAAGTTCATGACCTCGTCGACTGAACTCCGCCATCGATCCCTGTCCTGTGCGCTCACCGTCCACGCTTGACCCTCTGATCCGATTTCCTCGAGGTCAAACCTAACATTGTCTTCCCATCTCCGTTGCGGCAGCAGTACCGGTCTCTTTCCCGTTGGGTTAATCGTCAAGAATTCTATACACGGTCCTATCGTTGCCCATTCTCGCCACAATTCCGGCCCATCTTAATCTTTGCGATCTGTTTACTCTCGCTATTGTAGGTTTGCAGTATAGATCTTCCAATTCGTGGTTGGGGAGTTTCCTCCATTGTCCTGCCTCCTCGTCATATTTATCCCCAAAGATACCCCTTATAACTTTATTCTCGAATACGCGGAATTTGTTTTCTTTCCGTTTTGTGAGAGTCCATGTTTCGCATCTGTATAGAACAATCGGCATGATTATGGTTCTATAGACACGGAGCTTTATGTTACGTGATAGCAGTTTCGCTTTGCCTTCATCTATTTCTAGGCCCACCTCTTCTGCCGTTTGCATGATGAGTTCACAGTTTTTACTTAGTTTCTAGATTATCGCCCAGAACGGCGATGTCATCCGCATATACGAGCACTTGTGTGACCCCGTTCAGGGATGATCCGCCCATGTTGTCGTCTTGTACCTTTCTGATGACATACTCGAGCACAAGGTTAATGAGACACGGTGAGAAGCCATCCCCCTGTTTTAGTCCGTCCCGGATTTCAAATGGTCCTGAGAGGTGGTTTTCTATTCTAGCTCGCCCTTTGTTTTCGTTCATGCAGATTTGAATGAGGGCGGCATATTTTTTCGAGATTCCCAGCTTTCTTTACACTAACGCGCACACAAAAGGGGATTTTGAAGTACCCTTAAATATCAGAGCACAGTGCGAGCGGATGGAGAGGAAGTGGATAAGGAAAGGAGGTATCGATGTACATTGATCTTAAATGTGTGGACATTACAACGACCAGGAAACACATGCTCAGGCAGAAAATGCCGCATTCGTGTGGTTCGGCTAAAGAATGACTATGTTTACTTGTGCGCCTGAAGTCCACTTTCAACGTGAACTGATGCGCATTCACAGATTGACGGGTATCGCGAGAAAATGTCTGAAGGGGCGGAACACATTCAGCAAGTTCAGTTGAGCAACGACCGTGGTAATACCTATAGAAAAGAGATAGGCATGATACGTTGCGTCTGTGTTCTAACGACGGAATTGATCGTCTTACGGCTCAGTCCCCAATAAGATTTACTGCTCGCTGTTGCATCCTGTCGAGCACGTGTAGTCCAGTTTTGGATGCGCCTGACCAAATATGGGAGTTGAACTCAATTTTTGGAGCAATATACGCCTTGTAAATAGTTGCCAGATTGGATGGAGTGAAGTATCTTTTGCATCTCTTAAGGAACCCCAAGCATTTGGCTGCACTTTTCGCAGCTTGAAATATGTGGTCATTCCATTTAAGAGTCGAATTAATTCTAGTGCCGAGGATTGATAGTTCCTTGACTTCGTCGATACAAGTGCCGTTCATAGACAGTATATTTACTTTGGGGCTCACCTTTGACGACAAGAGGCAGCACTGAGTTTTTAACGAATTGAATTCTACTCGGTTAAATAATCGCCACTGATATATTTTGTTGAAGTCTGAATTCAATGTATCAAGCATAAGTTGCTGGTTGGTAGTGACGTTCGAAGAGTTTGGACGGGAGTGGTCGTATGAGAAACACAGCGTGCTATCATCAGCAAACGAGTGAATTGACAAGAGATCATTTGTAAAAGTCAGGAAGGGAGTGGGTGAGAGTACCGAACCCTGAGGAACACCTGTATTAATTTGATGGGAGACAGATTATACACCATCAAGAACCCCTTGAATTGAACGGCCAGAAAGATGGTGTCTCATCCATTGGATTGGGGAATTGTCCACTTCATAGGAATGTAATTTTAGATGCCAAACTCTGTCGAAGGCTTTTGAAATATGCAATGCGACTACCTTGCTTTCACCGAGGTAGTGGATGGAATGGCTCTTTTCGGTAAGTTACGCCATCAGATCTTCTGCGGGACCTGTTGCTACGAAAGCCATATTGGCGGTCATTGAGGAGGTCATTTGATTCCAGATATTTTGAAAGTTGACGGTTGATAAGTGATTCCATTACCTTGGAGCGAATTGAAGTTAGTGCTATGGGTCGATAAGAAGAGAGAGACGATTTGTGATCCCTTTTGGGAATTGGCTGAATGTTCGCTGACTTCCATCTATTTGGGAAATGGCCAGTAGAATAAAACAAATGGAAGAGTTTCCGCAGTGGTTTAGCGAGTGAAGAGGAACATATCTTCAAGAGGATTGGGGGAATGCCATCCGGACCAGCGGATTTGTTTGCGTTTAGCTCTTTGAGTGCACGGGCAACAGTACGCGTTCGGAAGTGAATCTGGCTCATGGTGTGCTGCTTATGCTCAATTTGAGGCGAAACTGATGTGATATTACGCAGCGTTGAGTTCGCTGCAAAATGTGCAGCAAGTAGATTCGCCTTCTCTATTGCACTGGTGACTGGTCTGTCATCGACTATAAGCGATGGAATGGATGAAGAGACTGAGTTTTGAATGTTTTTCACGAATGCCCGGAAGTTTCTACTACCTGTGGGAGAGTGTGAGATTTTTTGTCTCACTCTCTGGTCATGCAAGAACTTTGCACGTTGAATATACGCATTTAATCTAAACAGATGTATCCATATTGATGGAATACCAATTGCTTATAGTGTAGTTTCTAATAGGGAAACGACCACGTGCAATTGCTTTGTGTTTACCTCTTTACAGAATAAGTTTCACTCAGTACGACGCAGGTTTTCAAGAAAAAAGGAAAGAACACATGCGAAGACACAAAGGGTCTTTTGGGAACAACGGATTATGGTTTTATCACCTAACACTTTCCCAATGCCAATTCCAAATATAACATTTCTGTAAAATGAAGTCAAAAGTCGCAATGTATCCTCTTTTAAAATTTTATGGTTTAATAGTCTTTCATCTTCCTGAATGGGATATTCTTAAGATAATAGGTGAAAATTTTGGACAACTACTTAGACTTTCTTCTGTATGTATTTCAAGGTCTTAATCAGCTTGTTTTGTTGTAAGAGTAAACAATAGGCCACATCCTACTCCTTTATGAGTAAATTTTTTATTTTTTTTCTTCATCCAATATTGTTTGTATTAAGCTGAATAAATGAGGATTCCGACCTCACCAAAATTAAAAACGTAAAATACAGTAGACAAACTCATGAGTACAAGTATGCAGCTTTAAAAAACGTCCGTCTTTCAAAACCAACCTTTCGCCTTAGGGTTTTTGAAGATTCTAATTATTTTTTCATTCTCCTTTAAGCTCTGGAACAGTATGCCAACAAATTAGTTGCTGAGGGTACTGTGACTGCCCAAGAAGTCAAGTCAGTTTGGGATAAATACGAAAAGATTTGCGAAGAAGCTTTCGAATTGGCCAAAAAGGAAACCCATGTCAAGGTAAGTAAACGTCTTCTTTGCTTCGTGTGTAAACAAGTATCTTAAATATTACTTGGGTCAAAAGTTCAAAGGACGTGAAGAGTCAAAAGGAAGAAAAAAATAAATTCTTTTGTTAAGCAAAGGTTTTAGTTTTGCCATATTCGGGTCTGTTCTTCCATAACGACAGTGAGCTCATGTTATCAACCGAAGTTCCTCGATACGCAATGTATACAGGATTTTGTGTACCTGTAAGCATCCGGAATCTCTGAAACTCGGTTAGCAACATAGCTCTTCCATTCACTAAATGCTCCATGAATTCACTGTAATACGACTGTAGAATTTGTCCAGAGGTGTATTGGGGTGCTCGACATTGATATGATGGCGATGGCCCGCTTCATTAGGCGCGTCAACAGTAGTGCAGTGGAAAGCTCCAACCGTGTTAGTAATGATTGCTTCAGATGGACCACCTTGGTCTTGGAGAAGTCATGAATCGTCTGTAGGTAGATGACAACACCGTAGGCTACCTTCAAGGCGCCAGCAAAACCATGTAATTCCACAGAAGTATTGGCATTTAAATAAACACCAATCCATCGTGGGATGCCAACCGCATATCTGCAACAAAGTCTTCCCAACGAAACAGTAGTATTCGTAGTGAGGGATCGTCCTATATCGATCCTAGTGGCCAGAGATTATGCATAAAGATTTTAAATTTAATGATAATGGGGGAGATCCAGCCAAGGGGAACATAAAGGCGTCCAATGAACGAAAGTATCCTTCTTTGCGTAGTGATAGCGTTCGATCCTGAAGAGAGAATGTTCGATGGACATACAGGTTTGATTTACATGTGTTTGGGTAGACATAAGTATAATCGGAGGTACTTACTTGTCAAGTCTGTTCGCATCCCGACTCGGTCACTATCTGTACAATTCCGGTGTCATCAGATGAGGAGCAAGCACGCTGGTGTTGGCGGTGAACTTGAGATTGATTGAACTCGTGGAGGAGTAACAACTGATGACGATGAGGATGATGATCCAGATTAATGTTGGAGGGACTGCTAGTTGGATTGGCCAATCTGCGAGACTGCTGTACAAAGGCTATCCGAAGGTAGCATTTTCTCGTGCAGATTTGGCTTCGCACTTCGTCGCATAATTTCCTCATGGATTCGTGAATAAGCCACTGGATTAAAGTACTTGAGGAGGCTGGCTCGCTCTACCATCACGGCAGTAGCAGCCGCAGCAGCTTGTCGTTGACGCAAGTGTTGCTGGAGACTAAACTCTAAATTGTCTGTACCGCTCAGGTATACGGGTGACTTCGAACAGTATAAATACCAAAAAGTGCTGAAAACTAGGTTCAACCACTGCCACAGATAAACAAAGTAGCTGACGCTAGAGATGATTCATAAATTACAGCAAAAAGTTTGTTAACATCCTAACTCATGAAAAGTGCTGAAAACTAGGTTCAACGACTGCCACAGATAAACAAAATAACACGCTAAAGATGGTTCATAAATTTAAGCGAAAAGTTTGTTGACAAACAAAATAGCTCACGCTAGAGATGGTTCATGAATGTGAGTGAAAAATTTGTTGACATCCTAAGAGTGCAAAGGATAAGGTCAAAACCCATGAAAAGTGCTGAAACTAGGTTCAACGACTGCCACAGATAAACAATATAACTGACACTAAAGATGGTTCATAAATTTGAGCGAAAGGTTTGTTGACATTCTAAGAGTGCAAACAATAACATCCGACGCACGAAAAGTGCTGAAAACTAGGTTCAAAGATTGCCACAGATAAAGAAAGTAGCTGACGGTAGAGATGGTTCATAAATTTGAGCGAAAAGTTTGTTGACATCCTAAGAGTACGAAAAAGTCAATCAAGTCGAGTGTGTGTCAAGCGTTTTGTGTCCCGTACTGATATGTAGGTCGCCACGGTCCTGTTTGACATTGTTGGTAGTTGCTTATTCGCGGTGGTGTTTGTGTTGACGATAAATTCTGCAGGTATCCAAATCTATCCCTGAAAATATGGGTTATAGAGAAACTGATTGCCGGGGCTGGTGGAGGCACTTGCTGGTGATGCTGTTGAGTGTCTACATCATCATCTGTAATACTGATGTCTTGATCGTTGGAGACGTGTAAACTTCCACACGGACTAACCGGATATCGGAGAGGATTTAATGCAGGGTGATGTAGTGCCGCCATTGCTATGGCACTGGCCAATAGGCTCATATCAAGAACATGCAACGGAGATGAGGTACTCCGTGATGAATGTGGGACACCGGGCGGACTTGGGGCATTCTGCGGACTGCAGTGATTCTCACGGGCCATAGTTTACCCGAGAAATACCACGAACACTTGTGTTTCACGGTAATTTAGTGCACTATCTGCACTTCACACTAAAGTTGTGTTATATATTTATTTTTATACACAACACTTACCCACTCTTGTGGCCTCCATCTCGGTTAAGCCCGTGAGTTGGGGGGCTTCCGACTCGTAGAGTCCGTAGTAGCTTGTCCAGCTGGAAGAGTGAGAGGAGGCGAACAGGTTGCGTCCAACCTCTTGGATGTGTCCCCGATGAGCTGATAGTATTTCAAATAAGAGGCTTCTTTTGTGTTTCCTTTTAGTGTTATTTATTAGCATGTTGTTTAGAATTTGTCGAGTACAATACACTTCAATTCTTTTGTTTGCTAAATTCTAATTGATGATGCACCCCTTGGTGCCGTCCGATTCTAATTGTCCGATGGGTTGATGCACCCCTTGTGACGTTCTAATTTTAATTGAATTAATTTCAAATGGAACTCCCTATTTATACCCAAAATCCAAATCAAGATTTACATACTACCCCACGCGTCATTGCTGCCTTCCAGACAGCCACCCGACGCTAGTCCCAGTCGAAGGCCACGCCAACGACGATGGGAATTGCAACGTCGCAATTTTTTGCCCATAGCAAATAGCATGCACGTGCCTGGGTAAAATTACCTTGAAGGTGATGGGGTGTTAGGTGATTATCAACGTAGCTGCAATCCGCATGTTAGAACATGGGTATGGGTATGGCTGGGACGTGGGAATTGCATCATTGCAATTTTAGGTATGCGAATGGGCAATGCATAATTCATCGGTTCGGAAAAAAGACAATGCTCTGTGGTTGGTGGGACCAGAAGGAGGTGGTGTATTATGAACTTCTAAAACCTGGCGAAACTTTTGATGCGCAACGCTACCGTCATCAAATGATCAATTTGAACCATGTATTGATCGAAAAACGACCAGAATGGGCCACAAGACACGGAAAGGTAATTTTGTTGCATGATAATGCTCCGAGTCATACAGCAAAACTCGTCAAAGAAACAATAAAAGCTCTCGGCTGGGAAGTGTTACCCCACCCGCCGTATTCACCAGGGTTGGCTCCTTCCGACTACCATTTGTTTTCATCGATGGGACACGCATTGGCTGAGCAGCATTTCAATTCCTACGAAGAAGTCGAAAATTGGGTCTCGAAATGGTTTGCCTCAAAAGACGACCGGTTTTATTGGCATTTTAGCGTTTGAAATAATAGTGAAGAACGTGTGATTCGAACTGACGCTATGACAGTTTGAATCACCAAAAATTGAACCTAAGCGTTACCCATCAGGCTACTGGCCGATTTTAGAATTTGATTTTTAAACTCGACTATACTCCACTGATGCGAATTGTTATATTATCGCTATGGTATACGGCTCTGATGTATTTTCTTATTCGATTTTCGCTCGGTGTTCTTCACAATTTTGCTTGTGAATTGTGTGTGTATGTTAGAGGCGCCACCTCATGGTATCCACAAATTGCCAGAAAGGTGGTCGAAATGTGTAGAAAGCAATGGGCAATACTTCGAATAAACTGTTTTTTACTTTCCCATTTAAAATTTTATTTGAAAAATACTTTATACCGGTACACCTGGTATATGAAAAGGTTGCTTCAGAAAAAAAAAAACATGCATAGTAGGAAATCCCAGCGGACACGGTTTGGAACCCGTACTTCATCTCCTGTACATTAGTAACGAGTTACACTATTCGAATTAGTGTAGTCGGGGAGCCTCTGGCGCAAGACTAATGACCTTGCCCGGAAAAAACAAATCATTACCTCAGGACTTGCTAAATAAGGCCAAGACCGGTTCCAGGTTGTAGTGCCGATGATGATGATGATGATGATCTATAAATAGAGGCTAATAACCTTGCCCGGAAAAACAAATTATTATGGAAAATTTAACAAGCCTCAGACTTGATAAATAAGGCCAAGACCGGATCCCGGTTGTAGTGCCGATGATGATGATGATCTATAAATAGCAAATGCTCATAAATGATTGTTCAATAAACGAAACAAGATATTCAATAGCAGTAATTATCATAGCAGAAATAGTGTGTACTTTTAAATAGTTGTTAATTAAATCATAAATATAGCTTATTAGTGTTTAGTTACTAGATTGCTGCAAAATAAAAGTTCGCTTGTAGGTGTATAAATACATAAAAACTAACAAGAGCACTACGAAAAACTGTTATAAATAAAGTAATGTTCTAAACGTTTTTAAGAGGATTTGAAAGGACGAACATTTTTAAAATGTATGTCAATGATTTGTGTTTTGATGTCATTTGTCCAGATTTGTCTCAATATCCTAGAACTTTATACCTCATGTAATATTCCAATGCATATTGAGTCCAGATTAAATTTAATTTTCCTTTTATTCTTCTTACTTCAGTATAAGGACTGGATTGATTCACCATGGTCTGGCTTTTTCGAAGGCAAGGATCCCTTACACGTATGCCCCACCGGTGTAAAGGAGGAAACACTCTGTCACATTGGACACCGTTTCTCTAGTCCACCACCAAATGCAGCTGAATTCGTCATTCACAAGTAAATTATCATTTGTTTCTGTGAAATCAAATTCAATTAACTATTATTCGAAATTGTTCGTTTTAATTTCCAGAGGTTTGTTGAGAGTTTTGGCTGCACGCAAAGAAATGGTTGACAACCGACAAGCTGATTGGGCACTTGGAGAAGCTTTTGCTTTTGGCTCACTCCTTAAGGAAGGTATTCATGTTCGACTCTCCGGCCAGGATGTTGAGCGTGGTACATTTTCGCATCGCCACCATGTGCTCCATCATCAAATGGTGGACAAAGCCACATATACAACACTATGTCATATGTACCCAGATCAAGCGCCATATTCTGTATCAAACAGCTCACTTTCAGAATATGCAGTGCTCGCATTTGAACATGGTTACTCAATGACCAATCCGAATGCTCTAGTCATCTGGGAAGCACAATTTGGTGATTTCTGCAATGGCGCTCAAACAGTTATTGATCAATTTATATCGAGTGGTCAAGCCAAATGGGTTCGTCAATCAGCTATAGTTATGCTATTACCACATGGAATGGAAGGAATGGGACCAGAGCATTCATCCGCACGTTTAGAACGATTCCTTCAAATGTCTTCTGATGATCCAGATACGTTCCCGCCAGAATCCGAAGAGTTTGCTATAAGGCAATTACATGATATAAATTGGATTGTCGCTAATTGCACAACGCCTGCAAATCTATTCCACATCTTAAGGCGACAAATAGCTTTACCATTCCGTAAGCCATTAATTATGATGACGCCAAAATCTTTGCTGAGACATCCGGAAGCTAAGAGCTCATTCGATGATATGTGCGAAGGAACTGAATTCAAACGAATTATTCCTGAATGTGGACCAGCTAGTGAAAGTCCCACGTGTGTTACTAAATTAGTATTCTGTACGGGAAAAGTATACTATGACCTGACTAAAATACGTGCCCAAAATAAACAAGAAAAAGAAATTGCAATTGCTAGAGTCGAACAAGTAAGACGCATATAGATACAATTCAAGAGAATATCGATCTTCATAAGAGCAATTTTTATATTTTTCCCAGATCTCTCCCTTCCCATTCGATTTAGTGAAGCAAGAAGCATGCAAATATCCTGACGCTGAGTTGGCCTGGGTTCAAGAGGAACACAAAAATCAAGGAGCCTGGACTTACGTACAACCTCGTTTTAACACAGCACTCTCTGGATTACGGGAAATCAGGTAAAAAGTGTTTCCCCTATCACAGCGATGGGCGTTGTTTTTTACGTTAAATTGCGCTCAAAAATCACATTTCATTTTTCCATATTTTCTAATGTGAATTATCCTTTCGTGAGAAATGTTTTAATTTATAGTCGGCACATTTTCACTAATAGCATGTCGTCTATATATAAGGTGGCTCATTGATGGGTTTCTTTTTTAAACTCCTCGAGAAGTTGACAACTAAAGAGGCAATTCTTGTTTGTGTATTATGTGATAAAAATAAGTACGAGGGTTTCCTTTTATATTTCGGGATTAGAGAACAAAAACAAATATTGATCATCGAAAATCACTTTATTGTTTTTCAAAATATTCCCCATGAAGATCTATACACTTTTGCATGCGTTTGAACCAATTGTCGAAGCACTTTTGCCACTCTGATTGAGGTATCTCCAACACATGCATTCTGAATGCAGCAATCGCTTCTTCAGGTGTCGAAAAACGTTGACCTCTCAATTTGTTTTTTCCGTACGGGAATAAAAAGAAGTCATTCGGTGCCAAGTCAGGACTATACGGCGGATGACCCATCAAATCGATGTTTTGGGTGCTCAAAAATGCAGTTGTCGCAGCCGATGTGTGAGAGCTCGCATTGTCGTGGTGAAGAGTGATCCGTCTTCGGCGGTTGGTTTTCCTGATTTCTTGGAAGACAACTGGCAAACAAATGGTTGTGTACCACTCAGAATTGACTGTTCTGCGTTGTTCTAGTGGTACGGTTGCGACATGTCCAGTTTTTCCGAAAAAACAGGCGACCATCTGCTTGGAAGTGCTTCGTGCGCGAACAACTTTTGTTGGATTTGGCTCATCTTGAAACACCCAGACAGTCGACTGCTGTTTACTTTCGGGCTCATCCGCGTAAATCCACGATTCATCACCTGTCACGATGTCATAGACGTGTTTCGAAGCACCGCGACCGTATTTTTTGAGCATTTCTTTCGACCAATTGACACGAGCCTTTTTTTGGGCGATTGACAAATTGTGTGGGATCCAACGCGAACAAATTTTTTTGACAGTCAAATGTTTATGCAATATTGAATGTATGCTGGTCCCACTAACGACTAAGGTTGTCTCAATCTCACGATAGGTCACATGACGATCTTCCAATATCAGTTCGCGCACAGCGTCAATGGTTTTCGGAACAACAACTGATTTTGGACGACCTTCACGAAATTCATCTTGGAGTGAACTACGACCACGATTGAATTCACCATACCATCGATAAACACTGGTCCTTGATGGAGCTTCATCGCCAAAAATTGAATTAAGTTCATCCATGCACTGTTGCTGAGTTAATCCACGCCGAAAGTTGTAAAAAATAATCGCACGAAAATGTTGACGATTTAATTCCATTTTTGGGCCGAGATGAATCTTTTAAGTTACTGTAAACAACACAAATAGCGCTCGTATGTCAAAACGTTCTGAGTGCGTATAACCTGAAAAATGTCCAACTTTACGACAGAGCTGTCAATTGCCGGATTGCAACACTAGGGTTGCCAAATCCCGAGACATAAGGGGCAACCCTCGTAGTAGAACTTTTGGGGTTCCTTAGATGACATATCTCTATAGGACATTGTGTTCCAATAGTGCAAACACTTCAAACAAAACAAGAGAAGAAAAAGGAATTTTGCTGATCTTGCCAACATGTATACTCGTGTATTGTAACAACACTCCAAACAATTTCTAGAAGTGCGCATGGATAATGAAACAGACACATGAATGTGTAATCATCCTTAGAGATCTATCTGTCTATCTATTTATTGGCCTGTAGGAACCCGAAAGCCCATGACCTCATCGACTCGACTCCGCCATTGTTCCCTGTCCTGTGCGCTCTCCTTCCACGTTCGACCATACGATCCGATCTCCTCGAGGTCAAACCTAACATTGTCCTCTCATCTCCGTCGCGGCCGCCCGCTCGGTCTCTTTCCCGTTGGTTTACCGTCAAGAATTCTATGCACGGTCCTATCGTTGCCCATTCGCGCCACATGTCCGGCCCATCTTAATCTTCGCGACTTGATTACTCTCACTATTGTAGGTTTGCGGTATAGCTCTTCCAATTCGTGGTTGTGGAGTTTCTTCCATTGTCCTGCCTCCTCGTCATATTTGCCGCCAAAGATACCCCTTAGGACTTTATTCTCGAATACGGGGAATTTGTTATCTTCCCGTTTTGTGAGAGCCCATGTTTCGCATCCGTATAGAACAATCGGAATGATTATGGTTCTATAGACACGGAGCTTTATATTCCGTGATAGCAGTTTGGATTTCAGCAGTTTACTGACTGCATGCCAACATGCCAACTAGCGTTGCCGGAGTGTAGTCTTTTGTTAATTTCCTTCGACATTTCGTTACTGGCCGTTAGTATTGTTCCCAGATATTTAAATTCTTTGACATTTTCAAATATCTTGCCTCTGATGTTTATGTGTGTTCTCTGAGGTCCACCTGCTCTCGCCATAATCATGTATTTCGTTTTGTCTTCATTTATTTCTAGGCCCACCTCTTCTGCCGCTTAATAATTCTACGCACGGTCCCATCGTTGCCCATTCGCGCTACATATCCGGCCCATCTTAATCTTCGCGACTTGATTACTCTTACTATTGTAGGTTTGCGGTATAGCTCTTCCAATTCGTGGTTGTGGGGTTTTCTCCATTGTCCTGCCTCCTCGTCATATTTGCCGCCAAAGAACTTAATTCTCGAATACGCGGAATTTGTTTTCTTCCCGTTTTGTAAGAGCCCATTGGATGGTTTGCAGCCAGGGGTATACCGCCCGTATTATAACGGCGCCTCTCTGCCACCGGGTCGAATCAGAGCAGTAAGCAGGCCTTACCATATCAAAAAGGAGGTCTGATGTGGCGGACTATTTGAAATTCCAAGACTCGTGGGATCAAAAATGAATATTCAATCCTTAGAGATCTCAAATACATTTCTTTCAATGTTCACTTTATTAAATACTTCATCCAACAAGATCGATTCACGAGTTAAGTCAGTTGAAGTTCTAAATAAACGAAAGGAATTCTTTTCGAATTGTCGCGTATCTTTCTGTATTAGCTTCGTCATATCTTTCTAAGTGGATCACCCTGAGGCGTTTGCATTGCTCGATCTTCGCCCGGCACCCATCGTCAAACCAAGGCTTGGAGTTAATTGTTTTCTTAAATCCTAATACTATTTGGGCTGATTGTTTGATTGCATCTCTGATCGATGCCTATTCAGTATCCACATTATGGGTTTCCTCTTCCTCACTGCTCTCATTCTCTAGGATGCTAAATCTATTCGTTAGTTCGTCTTGATATTCAGTCCCTTTGCGCGGGTCTTTTAGTTTATCACGTTTCTGATTGATGCCCATTCGATCTCCACATTGTTGTTTTCCTCTTCCTCACTACTCCTATTACCTAGGATTCCAAACCTATAGCGTGTGCGACGATAGTGAAAAACGCTACGGCGGTTAGAATCACTAAAGGATTGAATGTTCAACACGTCAGGCCACTGCCGCGTGTACATATTCGATTTCTAAACTCAAGTACACTCAACTGATGTGGAATTGCTATGTTCTTGCTTGGTATACGGCTGATGCTTTTTTCTTTTTCGATTTTCTTTCTGTGTTATTCTTCACTATTTGCTTGTGTGTCTATGTGTGTATTATAAAAGCCACAAACCTATTTGTTAGTTCACCTTGATATGCAACCCTTTTGTGGTGGTCTTTTATCCCGGCATACATACCTCTGATGTTGTTTGCTTTGAAATTTTCTAGGATGTTTTCGATCCGAGTCTTCTCCCATTCGCGTTTTTTGCGTCGCAATGTCTCTTTCCGAATCGTCGCGTATCTTTCTGCGTTGACTTCATCATATCTTTCTAAGTGGATCACTCTGATGCGTTTACGTTCCTCGATATTCGCCTTGCACTCATCGTATTCCCTAGGATGCTAAATCTATTCGTTAGTTCGTCTTGACATTCAGCCCTTTTGCGCAGGTCTTTTAGTTTATGAATGTCGAACTTTTTGCTCGTCACATGACTGGCCACGTCGGTTTGCTGCGACCTGACTCCTAATTTCGCCTGTTACTAGAAGATGGTCGGTGTCGCAATCTACTCCTCCACGATCTTGCGTCAATGATATTCGAATGGTATCATTTGTCTATGAGGAAGTAGTGACGCGATACCGCACCGGGTGATATCCATGTTGCCTTATGAATTTTTTTGTGTTTGAATATCGTGCTTTCCACTACCAAATCTTTTGACGCTGCGATTGTGAAAATGGTGGTTCCATTACCATTTGAGACGTCATGTGGGAATTCTTTCCCTACAATTGGTTGGAAGGTGCCTTCTTTTCCTTTGTCGCGTTTATGTCCCCGAGTAGGAGCTTTTTGCTCGTCTCCCGAGACTGCCCGGTTTGCTGCGAGCCGACTCCTAATTTTGCCCATCACTAGAAGGTGGTCGAAGTCGCAATCTGCTCCTCTATATGATCTCTTACGTCAAGAATGTTCGAGTGGTGTCTTTTGTCTATGAGGAAGTGGTCTATTTGGTTACGCGTTACACCGTCGAGTGATATCCTTGTGACTATGAATTTGCGTCTGCTTGAACATCGGTGCTTTTCACTACCAGATCTTTTGACGCTGCGAACGTGATATTTCGAGTTCCTTTATCATTTAAAACATGGTGTAGGATATATTTACCTATAGTTGGTTGAAAGATATCTTCCTTTCCAATTTTTGCGTTGAGTCGCCGAGGAGGATTTTAACATCAAATGATGAGATCCCATCAAATACTTCCTCCAGAGTTTTATAGAACGTGTCCTTCGTTTCGTCGTCAGTATTTTTTTGGGGCGTGTACGTTTATATGTTCATACTAATAGCTGTAGTAAAAAGAAATCCATTAGTTTGCATGAAATTGAAGGCTTTATTTGGCATAGTTAGAATGATCCGATTTAGATCAAATATGTCCCATTTTGTTTGATAACTTGTAGCCATTTCAAAGGTAATTTTATGATACTTCTCTCATAGAAACTCACGTCCCTATTGACAAAAAAAAAATGGTTGTCTGGGCGCAAGGCGCTCGGACATTATATTCGTGACAACGTATCCTAAATATGTAACATTGAATATACAAGTGTAGGCATTAATTTTGGTTTGCTTAACGAAATTTTACAAGTAGTGCAAACTACTGTGTATTCGTCAGGACACAGTTGTCGATTTTCTTTTGTGTGCCAGTCCGAAATTACGTTCATCTGTTGCACTGTGATCGGTTTTAAATCGTGTTCAAACCAAAGTCTATCGCAAACAGAGCAAGCATACCCAAAGTCATTGTCAAAAAACATCAATTTAAATCTTGATATCGATTTGTTCCATTTCATGTCCCATACCTCTTGCGCCGATATAACTGGTTGTATTGTAAAATACACGGGTTCTGCTGCTGAAGGCTATTGTAGGTTTACAACCTGTAGTTCTTAAACGTTGTTTGAACTTGCCGCTGCGAAACCACTATGAACAGACAATTTTCTCTTAGCTATATCCGATTTATTTAATGCTGCAAGGCGCTGCCTGTATTCGCGTTGTCTCTGTGTATTTTTTGTCTTTACACTTTCAACCTGTACAGCTGTTCTCGACAGTGCAAGGCGCTGTCTGTATTCCCGTTGTCTCTCTGCATTTGACTTAGGAGCAATTAAGAGAGTCGCGCTCTCGCTCACTGCGGCTCGTGCGTTATCGGTTATCGTTATCGTAACGCTACAAACTTTTTTCCGAATGCCTCTCAAGGTATACCGATTTATAAGACGTTGTCACGTCAAAAAATTCGATTTGCACAAGCTTCTCATGTTCCAGTCCAAGTGAGCAAGGTGTTTTCGCCCCCTCCACCACAAACACTGTTAAAACTAATAAAACCGGTGAAAAGAGTGAAACATGGTTGAAAGGCGTTAAACAGAAATATGCGGTAATCACTTGGTGCCAGAACTGGACTGTGAAGTGGATGCGAGAATCTCCCAACCAAGTTCCGAAGTTTCTGGCGAGTGTGTGGCCTGGCGTGGTCCTGACGGAATAGAATTCTTCTCTTATTGGCCAAAGCTGGCCGCTTCTGATTGCTTTCCTCAGACGGTTCAATTGTTGACGATGGACGTCCGAATTAAGAATTTGGCCGTAGGGGAGTAGTTCATAGTAGATGATTCCCTGCCAATCCTACCAAACACAGAGCAAAACCTTCAATATTGGTTTGGCCACCATTTGCGCCGGTCTATCGTAATTCGACCACCTGTCGCTGTCTTAAGTGACCCACTTTCTATCACCGCTCACCACCCGCTTCAGAAACGGATTGATTTTGTTGCGATCATTCTCGGATGGATATTGGTTCCATGAAGTTTTTTTGCATTAACTCGTGTAGCACCTATACATCGACCTTCATTTTATATCCTGCCTTATTCATGTGGTTCCACGCGGTTTTTTGAACAATGTTTAGCTCCTCGGTAAAAGAAACGGTGCTTACAGGATTGGGGGCCTCGACGATTTCCGTGTTTTTGTCGACATTTTCGCCAATTGGCCTTCCAGAGCGTGGTGCATCTTTGGTATCAAAATTAGCGGAACAGAATCGACGAAACCAAAATTGCGCGTGATTGGCTGTTACTGTATCAGGACCATAAACACTATTCGCATTTTCAGCCGCCTGCCTTGCGCTTTCGCCTTTATCGAAGAAATATGTGCTCTTTGTTGGTGTCCATATTTAACCCGCGCTCAAACAAAACTGAGTCAAGCAATCTGTCTCAAAGGTTTGTTTAGTAAGACATCTTATCTTCCTAACGCCATCTAGCGTAACATGGTCGCACTTATACATATACTAAAGCTATGTATTAGAAAGATAATGGATTTCTTTTAACTACACCTTATATAATTGGAGGCAGGACAATGAAGGAAACTCCACAACCACGAATTGGAAGAGCTACACCGCAAACCTACAATAGTGAGAGTAATCAGGTCTCGAAGTTTAAGATGGGCCGGATATGTGGCGCGAATGGGCAACGATATGGCCGTGCGTAGAATTCTTGGCGGTAGACCAACGGGAAACGTACCGGCAGGGCGTTCGCGGCGGAGATGGGAGCAATGTAAGATTTGACCTTGAGGAGATCGGATCAGATGGTCAAGCGTAGAAGGGAGAGTGCACAGGACAGGGAACGATGGCGGAGTCGAGTCGGTGAGGTTATAACGTTTGGGATGATGGTGAAGAACGTGTGATTCGAACGGACGCTATGACAGTTCGAATCACCAAAAATTGAACCAAAGCGCAACCCATCAGGCCAATGCATTTTTTCTGATGCATTTTCTTATTCGATTTTCGCTCGGTGTTCTTCACTATTTGCTTGTGTATTGTGTGTGTATCTGTTAGAAACGCCACACTACTCCCTCCTCAGTAACTTTGTTACGATCAACTTCGTGTGCGAACGACGGAGCGAGGAACGAGCGAGCGAGAGATCGTCGGAGCAGGCGAGTGTGCCGGTGCTCTATGTGGAAGTCGTGATCGTGTCGTGAAGAACTGTTTTACTACGGGTGTGTACTGTGTGTACACAGATCATGTCGTAGTCGCCGATTATAGCATTTGGGATGATAGTGAAGAACGTGTGATTCGAACTGACGCTATGACAGTTAGAATCACCAAAAATTGAACCAAATCGGAACCCATCAGGCCACCGCCGTGTGGACGAATTCGATTTCTAAACTCAAGTACATTCGGTTGATATGGATTTGTTATGTTATTGCTATGGTATACGGCTCTGATGTATTTTCTTATTCGATTTTCGTTCGGTGTTCTTCACTATTTGCTTGTGTATTGTGTGTGTATCTGTTAGAAACGCCACAAGGTCATGAACTTCCGGGTTCATCATCATCATCATCGGCACTACAACCGGGAACCGGTCTTGGCCTTATTTAGCAAGTCCAGAGGCTTGTTAAATTTTCCATAATTAATTGTTTTTTCCGGACATGGTCATTAGTCTTGCGCCATACAGGGGTTCATACAGGCCAATAAATACTATAAATAGTAATACTTATACTCTTAGCATCGACATTGGGTCATTAGTGAATTTCACATCTTTTACATGCGGTGTAATCTTATTACTTATAATGAAGCCGGTTTCGAGATTATGTGTATCGGTCGGTATCTCTACAGCAAGTGTGAATCCGTTGCTTTCGATTGTATGGGAGTCTGACCTCCTGAAGTACGACAATGTCCAATTTATATTGTTTCGCGTTCTCTATGACCGTTCGTATCGGGCTTGATTTAGATAACGTTCGTGCATTCCAGTGCAGGTGCGTATATCCCGCTTTTTCCGTTTTTTTTTTCCTACGTCTTCTTTTGGCGGAGTCGGTGCTTTCTTCATGGATTCTTCCTTGACGGTAGTGTCGACTCATCACACCCGCACCTACCGTTTTTTTTTTTTGTATGTTTATTGGGTTTTTTGTTTTCGGTCATTTTTATTCCAAAGTCTTTGGGGTTTCAAATGGTTCGCCCCTTCAGAACCTCGTTTTGATATCGTAATGTTTTCTTACTGCCGTGATTCTACTCGGTGTCAGAGAAGTGCCATTATAATACAGCCGATGTACTCCTGACAGCAAACCATCCAATGGGCCCTCTATTAGAGGTGGCAAATATTTGTATGTTACTGTTCGCTAGCCTGCCTGACATGGGTGACCTGCTGGAAGTGTAAGCTTCCCCCATTGTAGCCTAAGTGATTCGTTGTAATTTAAGCCCCCGCACCACATCAAGGATTCTACCACACGGGGGCGTCCAGAAATATAGGGTTTGCGTTCCAATCTCGGAAAAACATAAAGCTTGCAAATTATTTATTCCTTACACCTCTTAAAAAACTCTAAGCATCTGCCCATCGTTTTCGTGGCTTCAAGTATGCGAAGATTTCCAATTTTTGGGGCGCAGTCATGTGTCCGACTGTGCCTGTACGGAATTGCAGTATTCTAAAAAAGAAACCTACTGATGATCCGCCCTATATAACTGTTTTTTTTTAATGTGATATTTTGCATTACTTTCATAAGCTAGCGGTATTGTTCACGGAGGTTTTGCTTAACTTACCTCTATTAGAATAAGTCCTTCTTTTGAAAATGCATTTGAAAATTATTATGTTCCAGTCCAAGTGAGCAAGGTGTTTTCGCCCCCTCCACCCCAAACACTGTTAAAACTAATAACACCGGTGATAAAAGTGAAACATGGTTGAAACGCGTTTTCGGTCTATCGAAAAAAACATCCTCACAAAAACACGATTCACCAAGTGATTCGAATGCAGCCTTGCAGGGGAGCGCTGCTAACACAGTTCCCGGTGTTAAACCTGGAAGAAAAATTAGGTGAAGGCCGATAGGAATGTATATATTGATTTTGAGTATCCGCATTTTATTCTTTTGCACTAAAATAAGGGAGTTTATCATTTCATATATACCACAAGCATTTTGTTTCTATTATTACTATTATTATTTTTTTCACCTGTTTGTGTCTTCGTTTGTGAATGTAATGACTTGTGTATAAACCGAAATTCCCTAAATAGTCTAGTCTAGGGAAATAACATCTAAATGCCGCGCATAACGAGAAAATAAGAGCACTACTTTAACATGTATCGGATTTTCCAATAGGGACTTGACAACTTTTATTAAAATAAAACGCAAACCATTTGAGATATTTAAAAAACTTTATTATCGGCTTGAAGTACAATCAAAACATTTATGAATGGAACTCGACTTCGTTCATATGGCCACCGCGGGCACGTTTGCAGCCGTCGAATCGTTGGACCCAATTTTCGATGACTCGCCCACACATTTTGGCCGAAACGGCCACTATTTCGCGTTCAATGTTGGCTCTGAGCTCTTCCAACGTCGTCGGCTTGTTGGCTTAGACCAATGACTTGACGTAGCCCCAAAGAAAATAGTCTAGAGGCGTTAAATCGCACGAACGAGGCGGCCAACCGACTCGTCCAATTCTTGAGATAACACGCTCATCAAACTTAAGTGGTGATGAAGTGGTGATTCATGAAGCACATGTGGATTTTCACCCGACCAATAACGCATGTTTTGCTTATTGACGAAACCATTAAGCCAAAAATGAGCTTCGTCACTGAATATGATTTTGTGATGAAATTCATCATCTTGGCGCATCTTTTCCAGAGCCCAATCGGAGAACGTACGTCGCTTCAAATGGTCTATCGTCTTCAATTCTTGAGTCAGCTTGATCTTGTATGGGTGTAAACCAAGATCCTTACGCAAAATTCGCCATAAAGCGGTCTGGGCGATGCCCAATTCTTGAAAACGCCGTGGAATTGACTGATTTGGATCGTTTGCTACGGACGCCTGAACGGCAGCGATATTTTCAACACTTCGACCAACCCGTTGTCTCACTGGCACGGCAACATCACACAACGAATATGTAGACTCCGATTTTCGCACTAAACTTGTTATTGTCTGTCTACTAGGGCGAGAATTACGACCGAAAATTGGAGTTAACGCTCTTAAAGTTGCGGTCACCGACTCCAAATTTCGCGTAGTAAATTTTTATAATTTGCAGACGTTGTTCGTTCGTGTACTTAGGTTGAGATATCGTCGTTCCACCAAGGAACATACTCACCTATATCCAGATTACACGTGCCCACAGACACGTGTCCTCAAAAGTCCTTTCCGCCTGAAACAAAAGGTAACATTCCATATACCCAACATTGAGTTCAATGGTAAAAACCAATCGAACTAAACGTTCAAATTTTCGTTCGATGTTCTTCACTATTTGCTTGTGTATTGTGTGTGTATCTGTTAGAAACGCCACAGAGCAATCAAGTCGCGAAGCAAATATGACGACGAGGCAGGACAACGGAGGAAACTCCACAACCGCGAACTGGAAGAGCTATACTGCAAACCTACAGTAGTGAGAGTAATCAAGTCGCGAAGGTTAAGAGAGGCCGGACACGTGGCGCGAATGGGCAACGATAGGACCGTGCATAGAATTCCTGGCGGTAGACCAACGGGAAGGAGACCGAGAGGACGCCCGCGACGGAGATGGAAGGACAATGTTAGGTTTGACCTCGAGGAGATCGGATCGGATGGTCGAACGTGGAAGGAGAGTGCATAGGACAGGGAACAATGGCGGAGTCGGGTCGGTGAGGTCATGAACTTTCGAGTTCCTACAGGCCATTAAATAATAATAATTGGTTTGGTCAGCAATCCCGCTATTTTTACTTGACTAGTTACGTTGGTCATGGTCAACCTACAAAGTCATATCAATTTGTTTGGACTGCCGAGCTCCCCCATGACATTATATAGTTCTACCCTAGATATGCTGTCGTAGGCGGCCTTAAAGTCTATAAATAGATGATATAATGGAATCTTAAATTCCAGACATTTTTCCATCGCCTGCCTAAGGGTGAATATCTGGTTAATCGCTGATCTACCTATGATGAAGCCATACCGATATTGACCAATGATGGCTTTAGCGTATGGGGCTATCCGATCTTGTAGGATAGAGGAGAGTATCTTGTAGGTGGTACTCATAAATGTTATACCCTATAGTTGCTGCACACTGTGATATCTCCGTTCTTATGTATGGGGCAAATTATACCACGACGCCAATCATCCGGCATCTCCTTTTGCTCCCAATTTGTTTGGAGTGCTGAACTCTCTCATGGCATTATATAGTTCTACCCTGGCTATGATGTCGTAGGCGGCCTTAAAGTCTATGAATAGATGATATAATAGTAAAATATTTCTTGGCGCTAAACAGATAACTCAGTTTTCCTGAGACAGGCCTGGCGATGTAACTCCGAGCAATTTTATGCTTTCCCCAGATTCAAGGGCCTGGCCATTCATCATCAGCTGTGGGACTGATGATCCAATTTTCATTGTGAATGTTGTATTCTGTGTCTTCGTTGGATTGAAGTCGACGAGATTGGCGTTTCCCCATTGCAGGACCTTATCCAGATCCCAATTCAGAGAGTCGATCTGGCCGCATCTCAACTGGTGATGCACTAATCGGTCGATCACTCGAAAAAGAGGAAATAAACCTACTATCATCAGCGAAACTTAACACTTTGTTATCCGTTGACTTCAACAGATCATTTATGTGACGCAAAAACAATGTTGGAGCCAAAGTAGAACCTTGGGGCACCCCCGAATTAACAAGATACAGATCCGAACACTCGCCGTCCACAACAACCCAGATCAATCGATTTTCGAGGAAGCTCTTCGTCTAGTCGCGAAGCTGCTAAGAAACTCCGTAATTTCCTAGCATGACCCAAAACCTAAAAGGCACACTTGTGCAAACAAAGGCCTAGCGATTCGCCCGCCGACCAACAATTCTTGCGATCATAAACGTAAACAAAGCCCATGATAGGATCAAGAAAGAAGGGGCGGCACGCTTGATCCTTCGAAACAAGATTCCGAAAACCAAAATGGAAATTTTCTCTTAAAGATAAGAGACAGATAGGATGGATAGGAAAATTTAGATATGGCAGTCGTCTTAGGGAAAATTAATTCGAACAAAGAAGAAGAAACCCAACAAGGTCGTTCCGCGCGTGTGCAATTAGAAAAAGAAATTTAGCTACGAAGTTTGAAGGAGAAATAGTGCCGAAGTCGTAAACGAAAGACAGACCACTGGTGTAAACTCCGTGTAGTAAAACGTTGAATGCTTTTTGGCTTAAAGGATGATCTAGGTTTTTTTTTGAATCCGTGTAATCCCTTCACCGAAACTAAAGTTTATTGTGTACTCCCGTAACGTTGCGAAATATAAATACTTAATAAAGCAAACAAAAAAAGTTATAAATGAACGCTTCAGAAAACAACTTAACAGTGTTTCATTTGTGTGCTGAAATTCTTTGGTGTTTTGTTGGTGTTAAGTATTGGACAGTGTTCGGCGGAACACTTCATGCGACGTAAAGACACTAAAATCCGCCAAAGGTCCATCTTCCTTTGGTGGAAGAATCCCACCTTCGTTGCCATTCTCTTAGGCTTGAGAGCTCTAATTGTGACGCATTCTCCGACGATTCTCTTGGGAGACCTTGTGCAATGCAGCGTTTAGGGACTGGATCTAATTATTTATCCTATTTCCAAATCAAGGTGTTCAACTTTCTTGCGGCTGCTTATTAAAACTGTATCCGTCTTATGTCCAGCTAGTTTCAGTCCGGCTATATCTAGCTAGCATTTAATGCTCTGGATCGCTTGTGTTATGAACAATTTGAATTGTAATATCGTTTATATATTTAATTCATTTAAGAGAAGTGAAACGCGTTACTTGGTTGACCGTGGAGGGGTCACTTAGTATTGCTGATGCTGCTGACACTTTGCAGGGGGCGTTGAGCGTGCTGCTCCCCTGTTCAGCTTCAGTTGTGTTTTTCCTAATTGTAAATTAGATAGTGTCGTCGTGGTTGATGTACTGTTACTTTTGTGGTGTACACCGTTGTATTTTTTGTTAGTTGAATTGTGTTTATCTATCCTTTAATCGTTTTTGGTGACTTTAGTGTGACCTCGTGTGTCGTTTAACGTCGAATTACTTATTTTTGTTTTTTGCCGTTGACGTTTTATTTTATTATTCGACGCCAACGCCGGTTTTTATTATTTTCTCTGCCAAGTAGAATTTGCATAAAGTAGTTTATGCAAATTAACTACTTGGTGAGTTGTTCTCCGTTTAAAGGTAAAGAGGGGAAACTAACGAAAGGGAATTAGTGGATGTTGGGGGGACCTGGACTCAAGTTCGGTCCGTAACACTTGGGAGCAAATATTCTCCAGGTCATCTAGATGTTTAGCTACGGCCACTATTGCCAAATCATCTGCGTACCCAATGATTCTAACCGCCTCCGGTACATTGACCCTGAGCACACCATTATACATTATATTCCATAACAGCGGACCTAATACAGATCCCTGAGGTACACCCGCTGTTATTTTATATTCCTGTGGTCCCTCATCTGTATCATACAGCAGTCTTCTATCCTAGAGATACGTTGCTAGTATACGCACCAAGTAGGGTGAGACTTGTAGATCGCGCAACGCTTCTAGAATCCGATTCCAATTCACCGCGTTAAACGTATTTTTAACATCTAGCGTCACCACCGCACAATATTTCTTTGTACCACCTAGCCATCGTGCTCCAGCTATCGCATTGCGAGCGATGTCGCACACCACAGATAGTGCCTTACCGGTTGATCTACCTTTCCGGAATCCATACTGCGATTCAGAGAGCCCCGATGTCCCTTCAGTGAATTGTTCCAGGCGAGTTGCAAATACTCGCTCAAGCAGTTTTCCTGTCATGTCCAACATGCACAACGGGCGATAAGACGACGGCGCCTCTGGATTTTTGACTCCTTTCGGAATAAGCACAAGCCGCTGTTTTTTCCATCGTTTGGGAAATTGTCCTGTTTGAAGGCAGGTTGTGAAGAGACTGCTGAAGACTTCTGCCTTTTTTGTTAAAGCAGTCTTCACTACAGCGATAGGGATACCATCCAGTGCCGGGGTCTTTTTTTTTTTTTTTTTTTTTTTTTTTTTTTTTTTTTTTTTTTTTTTTTTTTTTTTTTGACAACCCTTGCAGCCAAGAGCACCTCTTCGGTGGTCACGGGAGGTATCTCTCCTTCAGTGATACTCCACTCGAAACTGTGAATGTGTAAGTGGCTGTTCGTTTCTTTGTCTTTTTACTTGTTTGTACAGAATGTACGAATTAATTATACAAAGTTCCATTCTCCAAAACAATAGGTAGTTTGTGCCACCACTGTAGGGACTTAACATAAAGCAATGCGTCGAACAATACTGATCTGCCAGATCAACGCCACCAATGAATTTGGTGTAATTTATCATAGCATTGGGTTTTCTAACCACAGTTTGGACACCATGCCGGAGTATTCGCCAATAATTCGTCAATAGCCAAAATTACATTGTTTCTACCATACACTACCATCGATTTATCTTAACTCGGTTATGATGTTTCGTTTCAAACATCGTATAAAAGACTAAGATGCCGGAACCATTGTCAGAGCTACACTCTTAGAAGAATCTTTCATTATCTTATCTCTGTTATGGTGAGTCATTACAGACATCGTATAAAAGACCCCCAACAGCTAAGGAACCTTTCCAAGAACCAATAGTGCGACCGTATCGATTGGAGATAACGGAATCTAACATCGTTACATCGATTTTGAATTAATGTAACACTTTATTAGTCCGTTAATAACCACCGTTACTTTTACCGTACACTTAACGATTTCTTGACATCATCATCATCATCATCGGCACTACAATCAGGAACCGGTCTTGGCCTTATTTAGCAAGTCCTAAGGCTTGTTAAATTTTCCATAATGATTTGTTTTTTTCTGGGCAGGGTCATCAGTCTTGCGCTAGAGGCTCCCCGACGGGGAATCGAACCCCGGTCTCCCGCGTGACAGGCGGGTATACTAACCACTATACTATCGAGGAGTCTCTTGACTTATCGCTTCCGTACTTATCGGGTCTTTTACTACTTACTTCTTACTTATCTCCCTGATCTGCGTGCGACGTATTTATACCGTTTCCTCATTCTGATTCGGTGTTTCGTTTCCGTCCGTTGCATAGCCTCGAATTTTCTACTGCCCATTGTCTCCAGTTTTCCAGTACTTTCTAGAATATACTAGTACTTTGTTTCGGACTTTATAGAATATTCTAGTACTGATTGTCATATGTGTCACAATATATACCGACTGTCGCCTCTCACTCGTCACACGTCCTGCCGCGCGAAACACCGTGACAACTCTTCTGCAATGGGTTAATATACAGCCTATTCTCGTATTTTGTCCAACATGATTTTCTTCCCCAACTGACTATCCGTCTTGGTATTGCAGACTAAATTCCAAGTCGGAAGTAATTTTCAGGGATGTCAATCGCGAAATTGGAATTTGATCGTCTTTTAAATGAAAATAAAGTGTGTAACCACCCCGGAGACACTGTGGATTGCTGTTAATGTAGGTCTTCTATAATTTTAATACATGCAGAAAATTGATTACTCAGAATACTGTCTTCGGCTGCACATTTAAAAGTTTGGGGTCATTGAAATACTTACAATATATAACAAACATTAAATAGAAATGATGTGTCAAATAGAATGTTTGAGTCGTACAAATCTTTGCATGTTTGCAATCCAATGCGATTGACTTATATACTTTTTTTTATTATTTACTGTTTTAATTAACAACTACTATTGTAATTTGTCAGGACTTGCTAAATTAAGGCCAAGACCGGATCCCGGTTGTGGTGCCGATGATGATGATGATGATTGTAATTTGTCGTTCTTATTTCTTTTACCTTTGAAATGATTTACTCCTTCAATTCACCCATTTTCATTTTAACCCCAACCTCATTTCTGGCTTAAGATTTAAAGTAAAATAAGAAACACTATAAAATGAATCGTTTTTATTTCTTTTTCTTTTACCATAAAACTTCAACTTTACACCCGCGCCCACAGGTATATTGGTCGTCCAGCCGGCGCCTCAACAGCAACTGGATCTAAGGCTCAACATAATCGCGAAATGAATGCCTTCTTAAAAGAAGCCATGGGACGTTAGATAAAAATTTGTTTCTTTTTGTTGTCTATTATGTCAAAGAAAAATTACAAACAATAAGCAAAGAACTAGATAAGGCAAACCAAAACTAAATTTGGAAACATCTTTAAGTTAAAAGTTTTTGTCGTGGATATCACTGTTTCCAAATAGTTCAAAGAGGAAGATTTATTTATTTATTAATTTATTATATTAACTGAAATGAACTAAAACAACGTCTGGTTTATATAGCTCAGCAAGTTATCTAATTCTTAATTATTTGTCCATCCTTAATATTATCATTTATTGAAGTTTGAAACTCATTTGTTCTTCTAATTCTCTTAATTAGTGTTTTAAATACAGCAACATGTTTTATACTGTATATGTATCAATTGAAAAACTTTCAAAGCAAATGATTCTTTATAATAAGAGCAAAGACTCAGAAAATAAAATGCCCTCAAGGAGCAGTTTACTCTATTAGTAAAGAAAAAAAAACAATCTTTTGTCGTGTAAATTTTAAAAATAATTTTTTCTTCATTTTGAATTAAACTTAATATAAATACGAGGAGAAATATAGAACACTAAATCGCGACTGTAATTTAAATAAACATGAAGTCTAGAATACCGAATAAGAACTAAAATAATCTTGTGTTAAATATTGTAAGATAAAAATAAAATTTGAAGTTTTTTGTTTTTAGTTTTTTTTTTTTTTAAGCGAAACAATTAAAACAACAAATAAATAAATCGACACGGAAAATTATAATAATAAAGGAGAAAACTATACCATAAGAAATGGTTACATTAAAATGAAACTACTTAGAGTACTATTAAAATAAAATCATGCAACTGAAAAGTGATAAAGATCGATATTGATTTTTTAATGTAATATTTGTTATTTCTTATTAGAGAATAGCATCAGGCGTGCACTAAATATTATATAAAAGAAAAACAATATTTTTTATTTCTATTGAAGTAAAGACACTATATCGCATGATATTATCTATAAAAGCACCAAATGAAATAAATAAATTTATCGCATTCAGCTGTTGTTTCTCTTGCTACAGTTACCAGGGAACATTAAGGTTCTCTAAGCTAAATCAAGATTTTTTAAACATTAAACAAGCGAATTAAATATAAACACAAGTTGACCTGCGGGGGTCGCCCGAAGAACCACACATTGTCCTAACCCAACTCCCCATTCCCAACCTGCAATACATTACCAATCATAGCGTCTTACCTACATACGAGCAGTTCAAAGCTCTCCTTCAATCATTTCTAACCTGAAATATAAATCCACGGCAAGATCACCATCTTGCCATGGCATCAAACGATATCAAGTCTTCCAAAACCATTCCGATTCATCTTTACGAACCATTTAGGAACCCGATCGGTTTTTTTGGTCGGCAATATGTCCATCAAACACACAGCAATCCTCCTGTGTTTACTTGTTCAAACAATCCATTGGTCCAAAAGACAAGCCGGGCAAGTTGCTTGCTTGTACATCCGCAAGCCAAATTTCCCATGATCGGTCGCCTAAACCGATAACCGATCATCGAGTCGGACACGACCATAATTGTTATCCAAACAATCATATAAACGGCCGTGTCCCACGATCCGTTTTTCTAAATCAAACAAATCTCCATCCTAGCTCTTGCCATCGTGAACAAATTTTCTGTTAACTCAACATCACAGAAAAATCAATTTCTGCCTTCGGCAGTATCTTCCATTGTTTACAATGGCATGGCTTTAGCCGTCGTGCATGTTCATTTATTTGAACAGCTGCATGATCGATCTCTCTCCTTTCACATCCAACCGTCGATGCATTATCGTTTGTCCTCCTTCCAGTGTACAATGGAAGTCTTTCTAATTGAGTCGACCGGATTTTCATTGGTCGCCACTAGAAAGGAATAGCTGATTCGCTTTTTACCACAGCGGTGGAAATCCACCCCAGTGGCGACCGGTGGTACGATTGACTCAACGTCTCGGAGAGTCAGATCGCATCCCCCGTTGAGAGTACACGTGTGAAGAGCCAAGTTACCGTTACGTTCCATTCGTTTTGAAATTCGTGTGTCGAGTATTTAAGTCGAAATCAGTGCATATTATACATTCGTGAAATCGTTCTCACAACTCGGGGGCGTGATTAATAAATAAAGTGTCATCACGGATTGTATCCCAATCGTTGTTTAATTCGTTACCTTCTGAACAAATATAGGTGTCATCAAAATCTAAGCTGCAAATGGTTAGTAGGCTAGACCTACTTACCAGCGTATGATTGGAAACAGTGTGGGGGTGAAGAAGTATTGTGCCAATATATGGGCACTGTTTCACTTTCTTCCCCACGATATTCATCATCATCGCCACTACAACCGGGAACCGGTCTTGGCCTTATTTAGCAAGTCCTGAGGCTTGTTAAATTTTCCATAATGATTTTATTTTTTCTGGGCAAGGTCATTAGTCTTGCGCCAGGGGCTCCCCGACGGGGAATCGAACCCCGGTCTCCCGGGTGACAGGCGGGTGTACTAACCACTATACTATCGAGGAGCCCTTCCCCACGATATTGCTCGACGAATATCCACAAAAATCCAGGAAAAGGCAATTAAAGAAAACACTCAGAGGTTGCTGTTTTTAGTCCGGTGACCAATGTGGGGGAGAAGAATTGTTGCCAGCGTATGGCACAGTTTCACTTAGCTCCCCGACGGTTAAGTCTCCGAATACCACATGAATAAATAATAACCTTGCTTTTTCTTAATCGTTATAAAGTTCTTTATTAATATTGATATTACACAAAAGATTCACATTTAGTTCATTTGACGCAACTTTTTTTTTATATATACTGGCTTCGTTGTTGTATTCCTTAAGGATTTGCACTTGATTCGAGATAATTAACAACACTGACGCAAATTTAGAATATTTATGTTTCGTACCAAAACGAGTTGGCGGAAACTAATTAATAGTTCTATTTAAAAGGACAGTTTGGCCAATAATACACAAGGAACTAAAAACACTTTGAAAGTACTGCGGCGATTATGTTGGATGGCGTTCCAGATACTCGTGGCTGCGTGTCTGGCCGCGATGATGATTGAGTAAAGACTAACTGGCTTTGTGTGAAAGGATTAAATTAAAATTTCGCGCGGCGGCGTGTCTGACTGCGGAATGACAAGCGACTGAATCAAAAAGGAATGAAGGTGGGTAGTTTTACTTTTGCACAGGACAACCAATAGAGATCAAACTTCTGCTCTTTCATTGCCACGCCCGTCGATGTGTGGTGAATACATTGGTCTATTTGATAGACGACGAACGTGGGAGAATAAGAGAACAGAAACACGATGTACGATGATCTCGGGGGGGGGGGGGGGTGTGCTGGTATCAAATGCAGTTTCTGAGAATGACCTACTGTCCTAGTGTTACGACTGTGGTGATCTCAGGGTGCATTGAACCTTATGGAAACAGAATTATGGAGGAGAGGAAATGTATCTGGTGCTATTCACCTGCAAAAAAAGATCATTGATCCCAAGCGAATGGATGATCTGCAGAAAATCGATAGGACGCTACATCGGCTAGGGAAATATTACCGTGGGAAAAACGCTAAGGAATGCGGTAATTACCCAACCCATTGGATGATGATGCAACCGCGTCGTTTGATTCGACTTGGTTGTTGCTAACCAACATGAATTGGAATTTCCGGTGGAAATCTCATGGGCTAATGGAGTTGCCGTATGGCAAAAAGGCTAGCTAAAGTCCATTATGTATTATCTGCATAGGATAATGAGTTTAGCTATGCGTCCTTTGGGAATACATGATATTTCAGGTGAATAGCATGAACAGTGGAATAGGGGATAATATAACACGCTGAAAGCGGTCGAAATAAGACGGAAATTGTGGTTGGAATTGTGGGTTGGTTCTCCATGTAATATAGAGAACCCCCACAACAGTGTCTTTTGGTGTATTCTCAGACTATTCTAAGTGTGGAGTTGCTTAAGTTCAAAAAGTACATTTACTGTTAATAATTCAACAACCTGTTTTGTTAACTAGCATAAGAAAAACTCGATCCTGGAAAACAAACTCAATAAAGAAACCTTGCAGCAAATTTATCGTGTTTTTATTCGTTACGTCCTCTCTTGGTGTTTGGTGATTTGACTTCTCAGCCGTGGGTGTTTAGCTGAATCCGCGCCCGTGCAGGTGCACAAGTGAAATAACCCCACAGACCTCCTGGGGTCTCCTTAATTAAGGGGTGGTTCCCGGCTTATGCCACAAAAAAAGGCTTTTGTTATGATTTTTGTGCAAAGACATTTGAAATGAATGATATACAAATAATATATTGTGACGCATTTGACAATCAGCTGTGATATCTGGCAGGTCTCCAAAACAAAGTACTAGAATATTCTGGAAAACTGGAGACTATGACCAGTAGAAAACTCGAGGCTATGGAACGGACGGAAACGAAACACCGAATCAGAACGAGGAAACGGTATAAATACGTCACACGTATTTCAGAGAGAAGAAGTAAGCAGTCAAAGACGCGATAAGTCAAGAAATCGTTAAGTGTACGGTAAAAGTAACGGATAAGAAAATGCATCAGAGCCGTATACCATAGCGATAACATAACAATTCCACATTAGTTGAGTGTACTTGAGTTTAGAAATCGAATTCATACATGCAGCAAGTAGTCCTTCGCTTCTCGCCCATTTCATCGTTTGTTCAATTCACCATCTTCACTCTCCTTGCTTAACGCAACAACCCCGACGTGATCTGTGTACAAACAGCCCACACTTTCCCATAGTGCTCGCTCCGTCGTTCGCACACGAATTTGATCGTAACAAAGTTACTGAGGAGGGAGTAGTGCGACGTTTCTAACGAATACACACACAATACACAAGCAAATAGTGAAGAACACCGAACGAAAATCGAATAAGAAAATGCATCAGAGCCGTATACCATAGCGATAACGTAACAATTCCACATCAGTTGAGTGTACTTGAGTTTAGAAATCTAATTCGTACATGCGGCAGTGGCCTGATGTGTTGAGCATTGATTATTAGTGATTCTAACCGTCATAGCGTCTGTTCGAATCACACGTTCTTCACGATCGTCGCAAACGTTATAAGGAGGCCAAGGGAGAATTCGGGCAGGTCTTTGAAGTAAGACGGGTTAGGCTCGAAAGAGTTGTCCGTGAAAAATTGTTTAAAGAAAGAAGCGAAAAGATTGGCAGTAGTTCGTGGGTCGGTTGAAGTAATCGTATCATAGGAAAGGGAGTTGGGATAGGCGTCAGATTTACGTTTGTAGTTAATAAAGTGGAAAAAAGATTTCGCGTCATTTGTCAGGTTGTTTTGTGTTTTTGTGAGATAATTGTAGTAAAGAGAGTTGTAAAGCTCGGTGAATTTATAAAAGGAACCGAGAAGAGTAGTCCAGGGAAGAACGCGTTCTTAAGAAAATGTTCCACAAATTATTATTCTTGTTCCGACGACTACGGAGTTTGCGGTTGTTCCATGGAGGCGACGATACCGATGTCCTGTGTCGAGAATAAGGGAGATATAGGGAAATGGCATTGTATATTTCCTTATAGAGAACGGCAGTAGCTTCTTATACCTCTAGGTGATCAAAGCGAAATGCGATTCTGCTAAGATGCTCATTTAATAGGCGAAGATTAGCTTTGCGGAAGTTATAGGAAAAGTTGACGAGGGTTGGTGAGGTTTGGGATAAGCTGTCACGATAAAGGAATACGAGAAGCGAGGAGTGGTAATTGTCGATGGTGGAGTACGCGTGAGGACTAAGGGCAATTGAGGAATTATAGAGGTCCGTTGTAAACACAAGGTCAGGTTGCCTCTTCATATGATTTGGCACATTACTTATTTGACGGAGGGTTGAGTCGGTGAGACCATCTATGAAAAGACATTCCTTGGTACTAATGGGGTTTGAGGTGTAAAAGAATTGAACGCCTGACACCATCCATTGAAGATGGAGAAGGTTGAAATCGCCGATAACAACGATATCGTCAAGGGAAGTCCTTAACTCGGTTAGGTGATCAACCGCTGCTTTTGCCAGTTCGTATGGCACGATAGGTTGCCAAGGGGGTATATAGAAAAATAGACGCGGAATGGATTCAAATATCGAAATTGACCTTTAATTCCGAATATTTTTAACGACTTTGGCCGTTGGTAAATTTTTACTGCGACATAGTCAAGATTGGGAGAAGAAGAGATGGCAATAAGAGATGAGGCGAGCTTATTTTGGATGGCAAGCAGCATACCACGGCAAGGTGAATCCACACATATACCATCGTCATCACGAAAAACGTTAAAGGTGGAGGGGACTAGTTCTTGACTGTGAATACTGGGGATAAGGTTTGTTTCGGTTAGTGCGTATATTACCAAAGGGAGGATATGAGCATTTTGCAGAATCGATTCCGTTTTAGAGCGGAGACTGTGGGGGTTCTTTAAAGCCTTCTCTAAGAACCACCCACTTCCCTAAGTCAATCCGCCTTTCCCTCACTTCACAAGCCACTATACTTACCTGCAATCGAGCAGCGTAAGCTATCTTTCAGTAGTTTTCACCTGAAAGTAAAACCTCGGCTCAGCTCGTCGCCAATAAACGATAAACACACGCTGGCCATCGTATTGTGGACACAGCTGCAGCCAATATTCTTCCTACTGTCCATAATTGAACCATTGCTCCTATACCCTTAGGTTCCCAACAGTTGCCACCAATTCCCTATTATCGGCTATCTACCGATCATGGGATTTGGGCACGAATACGATTGACATTTAGACAATCATATCCATGATCATGCCTTATGATGCTCCGGCCTGTAAAAACAAACAAACACCCAGTAGCATCACGGTGTTTATGCTATTTACCAACCGCTGGTCCATGGCCACCCTGGGCGAGACGTGCGCTTGCACATCTGCAAGGCTAATTCCTCGCCATTGTTCCCATGTACTAGCACTGTCATGTAAACAAAACCCAAATCTTCGGTTGACCTATCGTCACCGAAGAATGTATAGCCTACAATGGCATTACCATGAACACCTAAGTTAACACGATGACAACCCAATGTAACATCGGCAAAATCACGAACGATGTGCATCTCATCGTGACCCTTGAAATAGCCTTTCTGTTTACTTAGGATGTAGAAACCTATTTCGTTCTCAGGCGTGCAGCATCGACGATTCATGACCACAATGCCTGCAGCCCATTTGTTTGAACAGGTGCAGGAACGATCGTTGTCGGTATTGCAGGCAAAGGGGCATCGTATTTGCCCTATACGGCATATGGAAATCCTCCCATTTAACCCCGTTCTCGATCGCCATTGGGCGTCGCCAAGTTAATCCGGTTCGCTCCTCCTACATCGAAGTGATCCACCACCGTTGAATCTGACGGATGTGGATTGTATCGACGAGTCAGATTTCTACGACCACCGCGATCGCGTGAGTTTTCGAGAGTGCAGTTCGATTGCCTTCCATGTTCAATTTTCTTGGAGTCAATACGCCTTGTCAATAAAAAGAGTTGTGCGCGGAAAGTTCTATTTTCTTGGAGTACATGAACTTTAACAACAAAGAACAGCGTAACTAAAAATAAGTAATAAACAAAACATTTTAAAACAAAGAACAGTGTAATTAAAAAATAAGTAATAGAGGAAACATTTAACAACAAAGAACAGTGCAACTAGAAATAAGTAATAAACAAAACAATTAACAACAAAAAACAGTGTAATTAAAATTATTCAATAAAGAAAACATTCAACAACAGGAAAACTCCAGTCCACTTATTTACTTGTTTTAGAACCGTGAACAGTCCGACGCAGAATCCGTTGGGGTTTAGTGAAATTAGTGCCCGTGTCTAGGCACACCTACTAAAAGATACCCACAAGACCTCTGACATTTTGATAGTAGATGGTTAAGCGGAGAGCCTTGGGGGTGTGGGATGGGGGTTGATTAGGGTAAAAAAGACGCCCTTTTTGGAAGAGGTCATTTTCTTGTGAATAAATAGACGAAAGGCCGAGAGATCTTTCGACACTATTTGTGGGAGCATATTGAAATTTGTATGGAATTTCATAAACAGGTTGCGAAGGCTAGGGAAGTCGGTAGGTAGGCCTTCCTGCTGAATGGAATCTGCGACGCTGATTAGAAGGGTCAACATGGACCATGGACCGCCTACCATGGAATCCGTATTGACGATCATTCAGAAGTCCGCTATATTCCAAATACATAATTGACTCGGCATTGATGACCTTTTCCATCACCTTAGATAACATAGAGAGTAAGGCTATCGGCTGGTAATTTTGTGGGAGACACTTTTTCCTCCTCTTTGTGATTGGTTGAACCCGAGCGATTTTCGAGCAGGTAAATGTCCTCCGTGCATAAGATAAGGGGAAGAGTCTGCCAAGAACCGGTGACAGTTCTGGAGCACAGTCTTAAAACACTATTGCTAATATTCCGCCTGGGGCGGTTGCCTTCCTACAGTCCAGTCTACGTAGAATCCGAAGAGTGCGCGGGCAGAACCTTACATCCGCATCGAAGACCGCACCGGCGCGATCACAGGTCTCCAAAAGACCGGCATCGAGGTTTGAATTCACGGAAAATAAATTCGCGAACACAGTTAGCTTATCTTTTGATTTTATAACTAGAGTCTCGCTGTCCGTCACTGGCGGAGGAAGCGAAGTTAATTCTGATAGCCTTTCCCAGTAGATTCCCGAACACATTAGCTTTATCTTTTGAATTTGTAACTAGTGTCCCGCTACCCGTCACTAACGGAGGAAAAGAGAAGGAAGCGAAGTCATTGCTGATTACATCAATGTGCATCAACGCTTTTCGTGCACGTGCGTTAGCGATATCCATTGTAGCAACCACTTTGGCTCATCATGGTCTCTCTCTATGTCCTCTTTCTCTTCTGTCGCCATTGGGCGATGTCGAAATTTCCCTTTATATCCATGTATGGCGACTACAACTACTTACACATATGGAACCGTGGGAACGAACCCAGCACCGAAAGCAATTAATAAAATTCATCAGCCCCTAATACCAGGGTATTAACGTAGGAACCTACGTTTATAAAGCATCTTGAGACATATTTGAATACATGCAACCATCTGATGTGTCGGTGCGTTGAGTCGAACGTTTTATATCGTGGATTCGAACCATCATCATATAAAAAAGAAATTCAGCATTCAGCTCTAGAAAAATAGACGCGGAATTGATTCAAATATCGAAATTGACCTTTAATTCCAAATATTTTTTAACTCCAACTTGAGGATCAACTCAATAGGTCTCATCATATCTCAGTTATCGAACCTGCCGCGTGCGATTTAGATCCACCCTCTCCGATCCTTTTTTCCCAACCTCAGATGTCCCCCAGGGCAGTAACTCGTCTCTCTCCTATTTATCCTAACCATAACGACATAGGCTCTTGCATTAATCACTCCTTCATCTCGCTTTACGCGGATGATTCCAAAATGTTCAAGACAATCCGCTCTCCCCTGGACTCCTCACGTCTCCAATCGGATCTTGACAGCTTCTCGACTTGGTGCCAAAATAATTGCTTAGAAATGAATATCGCCAAATGTCACACAATCACCTTCTCTCGGAAGCGTTCCCCCACTCATCCACGCTCCTATCTCTTACTGAACCAACCGATAACATCGGTTGAATTGATTCGCGATCTGGGCGTCCTATGCGACAAAGAGCTCAAATTTACCACACATATTGATTACATAACAGAACGAATTTTGTTAGAATCAACTCAAAACGACAGGGTGATCAAGAAGCTCCTTCCGTGCCTAACTTGTTCGCGCTCCTTCTGGTCAATGGCAAAGGCTGTCAGCGGTAACCGCATCCTCGGTACGGTCTTCGATGCAGGATGTGAGATTTCGTCCGCGCACTATTCAACATATTCTACGTGAACTGGATTGTAGGAAGGCAACCGTCCCGGACGGAATACCAGCAATAGTCCTTAAGAACTGTGCTCCAGCCAATCCCAAAGACGGGAAAAAGGTGTCTCTCACAAAATTACCGTCCGATAGCATTACTGTGTATTTTATCTAAAGTGATGGAAAAAGTCATCAATACAGAGTTAGTTAAGTATTTGGAGTGCAACGGATTTCTGAATGATCGTCAATACGGATTCCGTTCCAGGCGGTCCACGGGAGACCTTTTGACACTTATAACCGATATATGGACATCTGCGATTGAACGGCATGGTGTCAAGGGCGGTCGCATTGGATATCGCCAAGGCTTTTGACCGCGTCTGGTATGGGGCATTGCTGAGCAAACTTCGTTCATACTTTCCCAACAGCTTTGCGACTGGACGAGGAGCTTCCTCGCGAATCGATCCATCCGGGTTATTGTGGACGGCGAATGTTCGGATCTGTATCATGTTAATTCAAGGGTGCCCCAGGGTTCTATTTTGGCTCCAACATTGTTTTTGCTTCACATGAATGATTTGTTGGAGGCAACGGATTACAAAGTGTTCAGTTTTGTGGATGATAGTACGCTTGTTTCCTCCTTTTCGAGTGTTCGGCCGATTGGTGCATCTGCGTCGCATCAGCTGAGACGCAGACAGATTGACTCTCTGAATCAGGATCTAGATAGGGTCCTGTAGTGGGGAAAGGCCAATCTCGTCGACTTCAATGCAGCGAAGACACAATATACAACATTCACAAGGAAAAGTGGATCACTGATTCCACACCTGATGATGAACAGCAGGGCCCTCGAGGCTGGGGATAGTTTGAAATTGCTCGGCGTCACGGTCTGTTGGAATGTATCATGGCATAAACACGTGTCGAGTATCTCCAGGTCAGCCTCAGGAAAACTGAGTTATCTTTTTAGAGCCAAGAAATATTTAACTCCGGCCCAACTTCTTCTCCTATATAAATCCCAAATTAGACCCGCGCTCGAATATTGCTCTCATGTTTGGAGCTCGGCTCCTAAACATACCCTCGACCTACTTAAGAGCATACAGAGACGAGAGATCCACCTGGATCGGGTACTCGGCGCTGACGTCGGGACTACAGTCGCTATCATATCGAAGGCGCGTATCAGACCTCTGTCTGTTTTACAGATATTATCACGGGTACTGTTCTTCGGGGATTCTTGGTATTGTTCCAAGCAATTCGGCTTATACGAGGGTTGCCTTTTATATTTCGGGATTAGAGAACAAAAACAAATATTGATCATTGAAAATCACTTTATTGTTTTTCAAAATATTCCCCATGAAGATCTATACACTTTTGCATGCGTTTGAACCAATTGCCGAAGCACTTTTGCCACTCTGATTGAGGTATCTCCAACACATGCATTCTGAATGCAGCAACCGCTTCAGGTGTCGAAAAACGTTGACCTCTCAGTTTGTTTTTTAAGTCAGGACTATACGGCGTGTGACCCATCAAATCGATGTTTTGGGTGCTCAAAAATGCAGTTGTCCCAGCCGATGTGTGAGAGCTCGCATTGTCGTGGTGAAGAGTGATCCGTCTTCGGCGGTTGGTTTTCCTGATTTCTTGGAAGACAACTGGCAAACAAATGGTTGTGTACTACTCAGAATTGACTGTTCTGCGTTGTTCTAGTGGCACGGTTGCGACATGTCCAGTTTTTCCGAAAAAAACAGGCAACCATTTGCTTGGAAGTGCTTCGTGCGCGAACAACTTTTGTTGGATTTGGCTCATCTTGAAACACCCAGACAGTCGACTGCTGTTTACTTTCGGGCTCACACGCGTAAATCCACGATTTATCACCTGTCACGATGTCATAGACGTGTTTCGAAGCACCGCGACCGTATTTTTTGAGCATTTCTTTCTACCAATTGACACGAGCCTTTTTTTGGGCGATTGACAAATTGTGTGGGATCCAACGCGAACAAATTTTTTTGACAGTCAAATGTTTATGCAATATTGAATGTATGCTGGTCCCACTAACGCCTAAGGTTGTATCAATCTCACGATAGGTTACATGACGATCTTCCAATATCAGTTCGCGCACAGCATCAATGGTTTTCGGAACAACAACTGATTTTGGACGACCTTCACGAAATTCATCTTGGAGTGAACTACGACCACGATTGAATTCACCATACCATCGATAAACACTGGTCCTAGATGGAGCTTCATCGCCAAAAATTGAATTAAGTTCATCCATGCACTGTTGCTGAGTTAATCCACGCCGAAAGTTGTAAAAAATAATCGCACGAAAATGTTGACGATTTAATTCCATTTTTGGGCCGAGATGAATCTTTTAAGTTACTGTAAACAACACAAAAAGCGCTCGTATGTCAAAACGTTCTGAGTGCGTATAACCTCAGAAATGTCCAACTTTACGACAGAGCTGTCAATTGCCGGATTGCAACACTAGGGTTGCCAAATCCCGAAACATAAAAGGCAACCCTCGTATGCGCTCCACAAGACAATCCGACGGATCGCATTTGTTTGCGGTTCATCTCCCGACGGCGTGAGAACTCGTTCCGCTACAGAACTCCCTTCCCACGCGAGTGTTCCCGGAGCGTTACAACCTGCAACTGTTCAAAAAGAACTGCAACAGTTATTTGATGGCATCTTGGGGCGACTACTCGGCGCTATAGGTTCGCATCTCCCGAGAGACGTCTATTAAAGGAAAAAACATAATCCTCAAGGCCAACGCCGCCCGTTTGCCAAACGCTGGTTGATCGAATTCCTTAACCCCCATGTCACCCGATCACTCTACACAACCTTTGTCCGGCCACTACTCGAATACGCTAGTCAGGTCTGGTCCCCGTATCAAGTATCTCACATTCGCAGGATTGAGGGTGTTGAACGTCGTTTCTTGCGCTTTGCCCTCCGCGAACTAAGATAGTCTGTAAGGTTTTATGTTAAGTTAATTTAAGCTTGCATTAAGCTAAATTAAAATGGAGGTTCCGCCTTCAATCAATCAAACTTTAAGAGGAAATTATCTGGTTTCTATTAAAGTAAGAAGAAATACCAAAATCTGATATAACTCTTAACCGGCACACAAACGTTCTAATGGACTTTCATCAAATAAAAAAACGATACTTTTTAAATGTTCATGACAAAGTTTTGGCTAAACAAAAGCAAACAAACGGCGCTAAGAAGGTAGTAAATAATTTCCTCTATAAATTCGATCGATTACTAAAGGCGCAGTTAGATAATCTATTATAGATAAGATACAGCAATTTTTTGATATACAATCAAAGAACTAATCTTGTAAAGTAATGGCGCCAAATTGAGAGCGAAGCAGTTGTTTGAGGTGTTTTATTGTGCGATATTTTCGGTCTGATGCATTTCGTTCTTCAACTAAGTGGTAACAATCGCTTACGTTTCATTTTAAAGGAAATTTGAAGGTCGTACTCAATGACGCGAAGAGTCCGTTCTAATTGTGGAATCATTCACTATAGAAACTTGACCACCAACAATTAGAGCACACAAGTTGAATGTCGAGAGTTATGCTTGCCAAATGGCATTGAACCTTTAAATGTGCCAGGGAAAAAGAAATTACTTAGTTTGTCCCCATTTCTCTCTCTGGCAACGAATTCTGTTTGCATCAACACGCGTAAAAGCTATTAAAGACAAGTGTCGTGCGTGAAATTATCAAAATAATGTTAACAACAAATACGAGCTATTCGCTAAGTGGTTAGCGGCTTCAAAGCATCTGGGGATAGATTTACTTGCAGTACCCAGCGTCAACGCCAACTCGAAATATTCATTGAAGGCGGTCCGTACATTTAATCGGAATTTTGCCTTCTGTGATTCAGGGGCTTTGAATGCTTGTTTGAGTGATGTTCTACTAATCGTCGGATATCCTGTGCGTTGAATGTAGATGGTGCCTTTAAAGATGCAATGTTTCAATGATATTTCAAAGTTCATAAATAGTTGTGCGGCGGGTACTTTAGCCACGCATTATGGTATTGTAGGTATGACAAGGAATTACTCATTTCGCTCAATTAAATCATAAGATAGAAAAATGCAAATTTCTTCGGAATTCTTTTAATCAATGAGCATGAATGGTGAGCCAAAGCGGAAACTGCATTACAAACGCCCCGTATGGTCCCTATCCGCCCAACACATCCTCCAATACTTTTCGATAATAGCATATTACACGAGCGGATCCTCGATAGTATAGTGGTTAGTATACCCGCCTGTCACGCCGGAGACCGGGGTTCGATTCCCCGTCGGGGGGCCTCTGGCGCAAGACTAATGACCTTCCCCGGAAAAAAACAAATCATTATGGAAAATTTAACAGTCCTCAGGACTTGCTAGATAAGGCTAAGACCGGCTCCCGGTTGTAGTGCCGATGATGATGATATTACACGAGCTCTGGGATGAATCTTGAGATTGAATCATTTGACGAGAGACCTTTTCTAGACCTTTCACGGTTCTCCAAGAAACACAACTGAGGGTTCGTCGTTTTTTTTATTTAATTTTTAATCCTGTGAGAAGCCCTTATAGAATATACTCACAGGTAAGCCGGCTTGTCGTAAAAGGCGACTAAAAGCTAATGCCCTTCTCATCATCATCATCGGGCCTACAATCGGGATCCGGTCTTGGCCTTATTTAACAAATCTCTCCACCGGTCCCGATTTCGAGCCGATGTCATCCAGTTTGGCACTCCCAGGCTTTGGGCGTCCTGGTCTACGCCATCCCCACATCGCAGACAAGGTCTGCCGCGCTGTCTCCTTCCATACATCCTGCCACAAAGGACTTTCCGGCCGGGCTCCTTTTCGCTCATTCGAGCTAGGTGTCCCGCCCACCGGAGTCTACCGAGCTTGATTTTTCTTACAACATTAACTTCAAGGTAGATTCCGTACAACTCATGGTTGTAGCGTCTCCGGAATTGTCCTCCCTCACATACGGGGCCAACAATTCTCCTTAAGACCTTCCTCTCGAACGCGGCTAAGAGTTCATCATCATTATCATTGGCACTACAGCCGGGAACCGGTCTTGGCCTTATTTAACAAGTCTAGAGGCTTGTTAAATTTTCCATAATGATTTGTTTTTTCCGGGCAAGGTCATTAATGTTGCGCCAGAGGCTCCACGACGGGAAATCGAACCCCGGTCTCCCGCGTGACAGGCGGGTATACTAACCACTGTACTATCGAGGAGCCTGGCTAAGAGTTCAGAGTGCCTTTTATTGAGCACCCAGGTCTCGGATCCATACATGAGTACTGGTAAGACCATGGTCTTGTACAGTAATAGCTTGGATGTTCTGGATAAATTTCGGGATTTAAAGAACTTTATAGACCATAGTAGGCTTTGTTGGATTTGTTCAGCCGTTCGCCTATTTCTTCTTTCATATTGTTATCGGCTGATACTATTGACCTAAGGTAGTTAAAGTATTGCACTACTTCAAATTCGTGGTCCGCTACCCTGATAGTTTGACCAACGTTAGGTCTTCTCTTCGCAGAAGTTGCCACCATGTACTTAGTTTTTACCTAATTAATGTGCAGTCCCAGTTTTTGTGCCGCCTGCTCTATCTGCGTGAAGGATTCCTGTACCGCCGATTCGGTTCTCCCGATGATGTCGATGTCATCTGCGTAGGCGTATCTGGTTGGACTTGGTGATAAAAGTGCCTCTAGTTGTAACGCCAGAGTCACGGATTGCTTCCTCCAACGCCAGGTTGAAGAAGAGGCAGGCCAGACCGTCCCCTTCTCGGAGTCCATTATATATGTTTATTGGTTTGGACAGCAATCCCGCTATTTTTACTTGACTAGTTACGTTGGTCACGGTCAACCTACAAAGTCATATCAATTTGTTTGGACTGCCGAGCTCCCCCATGACATTATATAGTTCTACCCTAGATATGCTGTCGTAGGCGGCCTTAAAGTCTATAAATAGATGATATAATGGAATCTTAAATTCCAGACATTTTTCCATCGCCTGCCTAAGGGTGAATATCTGGTTAATCGCTGATCTACCTATGATGAAGCCATACCGATATTGACCAATGATGGCTTTAGCGTATGGGGCTATCCGATCTTGTAGGATAGAGGAGAGTATCTTGTAGGTGGTACTCATAAATGTTATACCCTATAGTTGCTGCACACTGTGATATCTCCGTTCTTATGTATGGGGCAAATTATACCACGACGCCAATCATCCGGCATCTCCTTTTGCTCCCATACGTGCACCACGAACTCATGAGTTGCGTGATGTAACGCTGTTCTTCCTTGTTTGATCAGTTCAGCTGGTATGTCATCAGCTCCAGGGGCTTTATTTGATTTCGGCTGTCTAATGACTTTTAATGTTTCCTCAATGCTTTATTGTGGCAGCACTTGGCCTTGATCTTGCATTGGTGGAGCCTACAACTCATCTGTGAGCTGACCATTTACCAATTCATTGAAGTGCACTTCTCAATGCCTTCGGGATCGGTGATCAGATTACCTTCTTTATCCTTGCAGTAAGTGCAGCGTGGTGTGTACCGCGTCATACTGCGGATTGTCGTGTAGAACTTTCGCGTCTGGTACGGACCTCACTCTCTACTTTTCTCTATTTAACAGACAAGGTTTTTTCCCAGGCAGCTTTCTTTTGTCTGTGGAGTCTTTTTTAGATCCTCTCAGCTCTTTGTATTTCTCCTCGCGCACTCCCGTCCTATGAGACCGCTGCATTGCCCGGTATGCAGCGTTCTTGCGTTCAGTCGCTAGTTTGCACTCATCATCAAACCAGTGGCTCCGATTTCTACGACTACTGTCTGAGATGGAGGTGGCAGTACTAATGACGGTATTCTTAAGTCGTGTCTATTTCTTTTCTACGCCCGGCATTCTGGCCCCAGGACTTACTCTCCTCCGTCGAGCTCTTCGAGGGCAAGTCTTAACGCATGACAAACGGTGTTACTGGTATTCTCATTGCGTAAGGCAGCCGTGTTAATTCGAATCTGATCCGCGGATGCAATACGTCTCCCTAAGGCAATCCGCGCTCGGAAAACTGTACCACCAAGATAGTGATCCGAGTCGACGTTGGCACCTCGGTACATTCGTACCGTCATCAGGCTCGAGGAGTGGCGGCGATCTATCAACACGTGGTCAATTTGGTTGCGAGTGGCTCCATCAGGTGATACCCAGGTGGCTTTGTGGATATCTTTACGCGGAAACCTAGTACTCGCAACGACCAAGTTTTTCGATGCTGCCAGTTCGATGATCCGTAGTCAATTGTCAATAGTGTTCTCATGCAAACTATGGGAACGTGCGTAGTGCCTGATAACCAGATCCCAACCTATTTTGGCATTCAAATCACCAAGAACAATTTTCACATCGTATCTTGGGCATGCATTGAGGGGTCGTTCGACGTTCGTCGATGTCTTTACGCGGAAAGCTGGTACTCGCAACGACCAAGTTATTTGATGTTACCAGTTCGATGACCCGTAGTCCATTGTCAATAGTGTTCTCATGCAAACTATGGGAGCCTGTGTGGTCCCTGAAAACCGGCTCCCGATCTATTTTGGCATTCAAATCACCAAGAACGATGTTCGCATCGTATCTTGGGCAGGCATTAAGGGCCTGTTTGACGTTCTCGTAGAATTCTTCTTTTTCGTCGTGAGGGGACTCCTCTGTAGGTCCGTGAACGTTTATTAGGCTTATGTTCTTAAACTTGCCTCGCACGCGAATAGTGCATCATCATCATCATCGGCACTACAACCGGGAGCCGGTCTTGGCCTTATTTAGCAAGTCCTGAGGCTTGTTAAATTTTCCATAATGATTTATTTTGTCTGGGCAAGGTCATTAGTCTTGCGCCAGGGGCTCCCCGACGGGGAATCGAACCCCGGTCTCCCGGGTGACAGGCGGGTATACTAACCACTATACTATCGAGGAGCCCTTGCATAGCCCTTCGTTTATTGCATTAAGGCCGATAATGGCAGGCTTCAGTTGTTGGCTGACTAAAAAGCCTATCTTGAACACATGATGTTTTGCATGACAGCTGTAATAAATGTCATACCCGCTTCTTTGAATTACACCACTCCCCGTCCATCTTATTTCTTGTAAGACTATGTCAGCCTTATATTCGGACAGGGCATTGGCTAGATGCTGTGCAGCTCGAGCTCTGTATAGTGAGTGGACCTTCCATGAGAAAATGCTCGTTTCGTTTAGCCATTCTCGTTTCCGTGGTCGTCGTCGTGTATCCGGTCCATATACGAGGCTTGTTAAATTTTTCCGGCCCAGGAAAAATTGGTTCACTACTTGGCGGGTGCAAAAGTAGCTATTCAGGGGTGTCATGTGGAGATTGCATGTCAACTTGGATTGAACAGGGACAGGGATCGTCCTGGCCTTCGCCAGGTTGAAGGCAGAGATTTTATCCTGTATGTTCGCTCCCATCCCCCTAAAGTTTCCAATATATTCTAATATTGATAAACTTGTGATTAACTGGCGCCAAGTGTCATATTTTGTCGTGTATTGTTGCGGATTCGCAAATGAATGTACTGGAGGAATCTAGTACATTCGCCGTCTGCCTGCCACATGGCAACTGTCACGCGCCAGCTGACTACTCGTCATCCCAAAAGGGACGCCACACTACTGTCATCATCATCATCATCATCATCATAGGCACTACAACCGGGATCCGGTCTTGGCCTTATTTAACAAATCTCTCCACCGGTCCCGATTTCGAGGCGATGTCATCCAGTTTGGCACACCCAGACTCTGTGCGTCCTGGTCTACGCCATCCTTCCATCGCAGACAAGGTCTGCCGCGTTGTCTTCGCCCATACATCCTGCCACAAAAGACTTTCCGGGCAGGCTTCTCTTCGCTCATTCGAGCTAGGTGTCCCGCCCACCGGAGTCTACCGAGGTACTTGCGTACAACCCATGGTTGTAGCGTCTCCGGAATACCACTGTCACCAAATTCAAATGTGTGCAACAGTCATTTCGTCAGTCTGCAACCAAGCTTCATCGCACCCACACCATCGGACCACCTCACCAGTACCAGGTAACCTCAGTGAAACAAAGTTGTGTACGATTAAACAATTAGAAAAATAAAGTCAATCCCTTAAGGAAAAAATAATCTCTAGATCACGACCTTGGTTTTGTTCTTCCGCTTCCGTATTTCCATCGACTTCCTCTCGGAGTTTGCAGCAGCGGCATTCTGCTTTCGATACGCGTGTTGTGTTGTGCGACCAAACAAGGGAACGGTAGACAATTACGAACATGTATACAAAATAATATTTTTCTCTGGAACGGAGCTGGTTGACCCATCCGGATTGGGAAGCGTTGTCGGAACTGATCAAACCCGATTAAGGATTGAAGTGGACCAGAATACAACTTGAAGTTGCGACCAAAAACTTAGGAAGAAAACAGATCCAGTCAACCAACCGACAGACGGATGCTTTCCATCCACCGCTCTTGCGAACAACACTGAACCGCAGGGAGTAAATACATCAACAAGGCATCCACACACGACACAATTGGAAAGGCAGAGAAAATCACGGTTTAAAACACAGTCAAGCAAACAAAGGATCGTCAATTTGGTGAGGAAAAACGTCAAGAGGCTCGCGTGGTGATTTGAAGCATTGAAGAGAGGAATGGCAAAATATATTGAATTACAACAAAAATCAAGTTTGTTTTAGTTTCGAATTGATTGAATAAAATACAGTCCACTTACACCACGGCACATCACAGTAAAGTAACAACTAGTATGTAAATATTACAACGCATTTAAACTTGTTTTTATAACAAGCTGTTATATATTGTGACGCATATGACAATCAGTACTAGAATATTCGAGAAAGTCCAAAACAAAGTAATAGAATATTCTATAAAGTACTGGAAAACTGGAGACTATGGACAATAGAACATTCAAGATTATGGAACAGGCGGAAACGAAACACCGAATCAGAATGTGAGGAAACGGTATAAATACGTCGCACACAGCTCATGGAGACAAGTAGAGAGTAAGGAGTAGAAAGTAATAAGTAAGAAAGTGAAGCAAGCAATAAGTAACAAGTAAAAGACGCGATAAGTAAAGAAATCGTTAAATGTACGGTAAAAGTAACGGTTGTGATTAACGGACTAATAAAGTGTTATATTAATTCAAAATCGATTTAACGGCTCTTATTTATTTTAAATAATTAATCCACCGAACCCTAAGCTCGCTACAATATTTTTACTTTTTACTCTTTCTCGATAATTTTTAAATACATTTTAGCTGTCTATGTAAGTCAAACTATTTTCGAAACGTTTTTGGACTATGAAAAACATGCTTTTTTGTTTATTTTTATAATAGCTTAGGGCAAAACAGATTCATTATTGTTTACTAGGCTGAAGTGGTATATCTCGTAAATTGATCAAATAAATCTAGACTTGCGCTTGTTGGAGCAGTGACATTCCGTGCTAAAAAATTTCCTTCACACTTTTTAGTTTGGTCGATTCAGTTGTTAGTTAGACGATAAAAAATATGGAAGATATGGAAACGGTAATCGTCAACAGAAACATTTTCATCCCGTTCATAATTTTTTTTTGTAGGGTTTTCATTAAAAAAAATTCCATATATCCCAGACGAGGGTAACATATATATACAATTCATAGAATTCATACATGTTTGAACCATTGAAAGATTCATGCAAGACAATTCATCAACTGTACGAGGGTGGGCTGAAAAGTTTCCGTGTATCGAGCTGTCATTAAATTTTTGTTTTTGAAAGACAATACGCTTACGCAAATCAAAGATGAGTTGGACTCTGTGTATGGGGACTCTGCACCATCATATACCACAGTGATATTTTGGACAGCTGAATTTAAACGTAGGCGTGAGAAATTGGGAGACGATGAACGTTCGGGACGTCCAAAAACGGCAGCAACTGACGATAACATCGCCAAATGGTGCTAGACGACCACCAAATTAAAGTGAAAAAGATACCAGAAGCTATGGAAGGGTCCAAAGAACATGTTTGTCACATATTAAATCAAGATTTAGGCATGAGAAAGCTGTCCGCCCGTTGGGTGCCGCGTTTTCTCACGTTAGACCAAAAACGTGTTCGAATGAACATTTCCAACGCTCTGCTCTGTTGGCGCAGTTTAGGCGCAATAAATCGGAGTTTTGGCGGCGATTAATTACTGTCGATGAAACTTGGATACACCATTATACGCCCGAAACAAAAATACAGTCAAAACAGTTGATTGTAAAGGGGGAATCGGCTCCCAAAAAAGCAAAAACTGTTTTTCGGAAGGCAAAGTGATGGCGACTGTTTTTTGGGATAGTCATGGAGTTATCTTAATTATCTTCAAAAAGGAAAAACCGTTACAGGAGCATACTACGCATCATTACTTGACGAACTGAAGGCAGAAATTGTGGAAAAACGGCCACATTTGTAGAAAAGGAAAATCCTATTTTACCAAGACAACGCGCCGTCTCACACCTCAGCGGTTGCCATATCGAAAATCCACGAATTACGGCTTGAATTGCTTGACCATCCTCCTTACTCAGCAGATCTAAACCCAAGCGACTTCTTTTTGTTCCTTAATCTAAAAATTGCGCTCGGAGGACAGAGAATTTCGTCAATTGAGCAGGCAATCACCTTCGTGAACTGTTATTTTGCAGAGAAAAACGCCGAGTACTATTTGGACTGGTTAAAGAGATGGGAGCATCGCTGGGAGAAGTTTGTAGAGTTACATGGAGACTATGTAGAAAAATAAAAATAAATTTTACGAAAAAATGTATCTTTGATAGGTCGGCAACTGAAAAGATTTTTTTTTTGTTGCTGTGGTATGGAACATCTCACACTTTAGGTAGCTATTTTATCAGTGTTTCTCCCCGTCAGATCGCATTGACCCATCCGTCGAGTTATTCGAAACTTTTCAGACCACAATTCGCAGAATTCATACATGTTTGAACCGTTGAAAGATCCATCCAACACAATTCATCAACTGTATATTAAAATCTTCCAGAGTTTTACGCTCCGAAGTTGGCAATGAACGGTGCAGTAAAGTAATGAATACAATTTCCACCGTTTTTGACACATCAAACGATTTTAGTCAGTAGCCTGGTGTGTAACGCTTAGGTAAAAATTTTTTCGTGACTCGAGCTGTCATAGCGTCAGTTCGAATCACACGATCTTCTTCACTATTATTTCAAACACTATAGTTTCGTTCATGCAAATTCGAACAAGGGCGGCACATATATATATATATTTTTTTTTTTGGGAATTCCCAGCTCAACTACAATATGGTAGAGTCTTTGCCTTGCGACTGAGTCATAGGCCCTTTTAAAGTCAACGAACAGTTAGTGAACCGTCTCTCTGTATTCCCACTTCTTTTTCAGTAGTTGCCTTACTGTGAAGATTTGGTCGTTTGTTGACCGGTTCCTACGGAATTCGCATTGGTAGTCTCCCAGTGTTTCTTCTGCTTACGATGTGATTCTCGCCAATATGACATCTGTTAGCATTTTGTATGTGATTGGGAGCAACGATATTCCTCTGTACTTTTCGCAGTCAGATAAGTCACCTTTTTTGAAAATGGGGACGACTATTGAAGTTTTCCATTCTTCCGGGATGACTTCCTTATCCCATATTGTTTTGGTGGGTTGGTGGATCTTTCGAGCGGTTGCCTCTCCTCCATGCTTCACAAGCTCTGCCGGTATACAGTCGACTCGGGAAGCCTTGTTGTTTTTCAATCGATTTATTTCGTCTACAACTTCGTTGAAAGAGGGATCTGAGGCTCGGCTGTAGGTACGTCAGGTGCATTTATTTGTGATTGATGGATGCGCACGTTGAGCAAGTTTTCAAAGTACTGCTTCCATATTGTCTTACGGTATTGTTTGCTCCTGTGACCAGACCGCCATGTGCGTCTAGAATTATTTTGGCTCTCCCTCGGTAGCCATTTCTAATTGAATTTATGCCGATGTTCTTTGCTCTGGCATTTTCTAGGATTTTTTCGATCCGAGTTTTCTCCCATTCGCGTTTTTGCGTTTGAAGAGTCTCATTGTCTCTATCCGAATTGTAGCGAATCTTTCTGCGTTAGCTTCATCATATCTTTCTAAGTGGGGCACTCTGATGCGTTTACGTTCTTCGAAATTCGCCCTGCACTCATCGTCAAATCAAGGTTTGGACTTAATTATTTTCTTAAATCCTAATACCTTTTGGGCTGTTTGTTTGATTGTGTCTCTGATCGATGCCCATTTAGTGTACGCTATTGGCTTCCTCTTCGTCACTGATCCCATTCTCTAGGATGCTAAATCTATTCGTTAGTTCGTCTTGATATGCAGTCCTTTTACGCAGGTATTTTAGTTTATCAATGTCGAACTTTTTGCTCGTCTCCCATGACTACCCATGTATGTTTGCTGTGAGCCAACTCCTAATGTTGCTCATCACTAGAAGACGATCGGAGTCGCAATCTGCTTCTCTATATGATCTTACGTCAATGATATTCGAGTGGTGTCTTTTGTCTATGAGGAAGTATATGGCTTTATGAATTTGCCTGTGCTTGAACATCGTGCTTTTCACTAACAGATCTTTTGACGCTGCGAACGTGATAATTCGAATTCCATTATCACTTAAAACGCCGTGTAGGCTTTCTTTATCTATAGTTGGTTGGAAGATATCTTCCTTTCCAATTTTCGCATTGAGGTCCCCGAGGAGGATTTTAACATCGAATGATGAGATTCCATCAAATACTTCCCCTAGGGTCTCGTAGAACGTGTTGTTTCTTCGTCCGTAGATTCTATTGGCGCGTGTACGTTTATAAACACATAATTGTACCATGGGCCCTGTATTTTTAGCGCCGACATTGGGTCATTAATAAATTTCACATCTTTTACATGGGGCGTAATCTTCTTGCTTATGATGAAGCCTGTTCCGAGGTTATGTGTATCGGTAACTCCACACGCCAGTGTAAATCCGTTGGTTTCGATTACTTGATGTGGGAGTGGGACTTCCTGAAGTACGACCATGTCCATTTTATATTGTTTCGCGTTTTCTACGACCGTCTGCATCACGTTCGAACATTTCACGGGCCGAAGCATATATCCCGCTTTTTCCGTTTTCCTCTACGTCTTCTTTTTGCCGAATCGGTGTTCTCTTGATGATTTGTTCCCTTATGGTAGTGTCGGCTCATCACACCTACGCCTACCGGGTTTTTCCTGAGATCGTTTTTTGTATATTGATTATTCATTTTTGTCCCCACAAGTCGGGGTTTCAAGCAGTCCGCCATATCAGAGCCCCTCTTTGATATGGTAAGGTCTGCTTACTGCTCTGATTCGAGCCGGTGTCAGAGAGGCACCGTTATAATACTCCCGATATACCCCTGGCTGCAAACCATCCAATGGGCACGGTGACGCGTAACACCCTGGGTCAGGGGTGATAGATTTTTTAGTGTTACTCCTCACTAGCTTGTCTGACATGGGTGGCCCTACTGGAAGCGTATGCTTCCGTCAGCATAGCCTGAATGATTCATTGTAGTTTAAGCCCCTGCACCACGTCAAGGTTTCTACCAAGCGGGGCCTCGTATACATACAATTTACAGAATTCATACATGTGTTGTGTGTGATATTTTAGGAGGTGGCGTAGTAATTGTGCCTTGCCTCTTTATTGGAAACTCCCCAATCTTCGGCTGCGGGATGTTTCGATGGAGTTGGTGCGTCGGATCAATTTGCATCAGTTGACATCACTGGCACTGGGTTGATTAATTATACAAACACATCACTGCAAGAGTTGGTGCGTCGAATCAATTTTCATCAGTTGACATCACTGGCACTGGGTTGATTAATTATACAAACACATCACTGCAAGAGTTGGTGCGTCGAATCAATTTTCATCAGTTGGCATCACTGGCACTGGGTCGATCAATTATACAAACACATCATGCAAGAGTTGGTGAAATCCCGAAGCCAAACTAGCCTAAGAGGCTGTAGTCTAATATGGAGGGCAATGCAATTTCAAACGGTAGGAATGGCCGGTCCGAAAATCAAACAGCGCAAAAGACGAAAAGGACAATCCTTTTATTAATCAGTGTTTATTTTATTTTCTGTAATTTGGTTACATTGCGCGCGGCCAGGGGTTTGACCTCTGAAGATCTACTAATGATGAAATTCAAATTCACCGCCCTTTTATAAATTTTCTAGTTGAGAATTGTCAAGTAATTTTTGTCGAAATTCCCAGAAGCACACATAACGACTTAGGGCGTTTCAATTTGAGTTGTGTTCTGGGAATTTGTTAGTGGCTTTAGTTGGATGGGTTCTAGAAAGGGAAATCATGAAATGCGTTTTGAATTTAGCATTTCATGATGTCAAGGTTTTTAGGAATTGAGTCAATGTATGATGAATTAACTTTTGGTTAAATTCGTTGTACATGTGACTCAATATGGGATTTGAATATGAAGCAATGGAAAATTTGGGATTTGGTTTATTATGTGGAATTGAATCAATGAGCGATAAATTAGCTATGGGTTAATTTATTGCTCATATGATTCAATATGAAATTAGGAAATTTAGGCTTTGGATTATGATTTAATACTATTGGGGATTTGGATAGGAGTAGCGATTTAGGATCGCTACACATGTTTGAACCATTGAAAGATTCATGCAACACAATTCTATACTATTTGGACAGGTTAATGAGATGGGAGCATCGCTGGGAGAAGTGTGTAGGAGTTACATGGAGACTATGTAGACAAATAAAAATAAATTTTACGAAAAAATGTCGTATCTTTGGTAGGTCGGCAACTGAAAAGATTTTTTTTGCTGTGGCATGGAACATCTCACACTTTAGGTTTAGTTTTTCTCCCCGTCAGACCGCATCGACCCCTCCGTCGAGTTATTCGAAACTTTTCAGACCACCGTTGTATACATACAATTCGCAGAATTCATACATGTTTGAACCATTGAAAGATTCATCCAACACAATTCATCAACTGTACATTAAAATCTTCAAGGGTTTTACGCTCAGAGGTTGACAATGGGTGGTGCAGTATGTTACGTGGTAACTTCCCCCATTCCCATTGTCCCACCGAGTTAGGAGATTTTATTGTTAATGTACAATTTGAAAATGGTAAAGTAGGGGAAAAGCAAATGATCCACATGTTGAATGTACGAACATACATTTGTTGGGTTGTGGATCGTGTGGAAGCAGCTGTGGCGGGTTCCTTTTCGGAGTGGAAGGAAATTCGGAGAGAGTAGAGAGACAGTCTTGTCTTGTTCGCGGTGAAGAAAAGTCGAAGAACTGGTGCGCGCTGGTCGCGACGAAAACGTTCAGAATAAGAAAAATTAAAATAGCACGATGCGAGAGAATTTCCGCCAAAAGATAAAGAAGAGTATAAGTTTGTAAATGATTAAATACATGTAAAGAGCTTAGTAAAAATCCTAAAATCTGTTAACTCGTGGTCGGACCGTAAAAGGGTACATGTAAAGTTCATTGTGAAATCATCAGATAAAATAAATTGAATTACGATTGGATGCCCTGTTTCTGTTTGCTGTTTCCTGTTGAGATACTCAAAGAATTGAGACACAAGTTGAGGAATCTTGGCCCGGCAGCGGTTTACCGGGCGATACGGTTACAGATATGTTACGTTATACCCAGGAAAACGGTGAATTTTAACCGCTTGTTTCACAGGTGATAGTGGGCCACAACGGTGCCTCGTAACCACGTTAAGCGATAGGCCAACGGTGGCCGATATACGACTCCAAAAAAATAGTCCAACTCTAAACATTCGAACTGTGTGGTTAATAAGACCATAACTAAGCGTTCCAACTTTGTTATTGCTCATACAACAACTAGCGCAGCCGGTTCTTGCTGCCTCAGAGGAAATATATATAATACTGAACTAGAAGAAGGCGGCACCGATACATATATATAATACTGAACAATTGGATCCCAAGACAAAACAGAACAACTGGCGTATAACCTTTAATACTACAGCCACTTCTGACACCAGTGCTTCAATTCAGTCGCCGCTTCGAAGGCACTGGGGATTGCTCTTAATAATACCACAAATGCAAACAACCCTTTAATATTACAATTGGCGACAGACTTAAATAATTCAATACTACAATTGACTTAAGCAATACAATGCTACAAATGGTACAAGTAAAGTAATGAATACAATTTCCAGAGTTTTTGACACATCAAACGATTTTAGAGTAACATTTCTAAGAAAAGAAAAAAGTTTTACTAATTAATTCACATTGTGCTGTTGACAAGAATAGCTTTTGATTTACTTTTAAAGCGTATTTCTTCTGTTTGACGTGAGATAAGAGCCACACAACTGATGAGAAGTTCTATTATATTCTATTTATTTCTTGGTCTGCAGAAGCCCGACACTAAATCCGCTTCACCGTTCCCTGTTTCACTATCCCTTCCCGCTTCGTCATCTGATCCGATTTCCTCAGGGTCACTGACTAATAAATGAAATAAAAATGAGCGTTTGTCAAAATTTATTTAACAAAATTAGAATTTAAAATGTGGCATCGTATTGAATTAATTGGTACTTAAACGAATTGCACATAATTATGCTCTAATAGTTATGTTAAATCAAATCAGATCTAATAGTAAATAAAAGAATAAAAATAGTTGAATCAGAAAATAAACCGTTTCCAACATCGTTGTGTAATAAAATAAATAATATAATATGCATTGTGTAATAGAATAAATAATATAATACATATACTACGTAATATTCTACAAAAAAAAAGTTTAAAAAAAATTCGACAACGATGATTAGGTGTCCAATTACTACCGCTTCTCAAGTACTAATAGTAGGACATGCACCTCTCAGTGCGACAAGCTGAAAACGTACTATTCGTGTCATCCCCCAATTCACAAAACCCGACTATATAAAATTGTTCATGGAAAATACTTAAACGAAAAACAATTGCGGCATTGAGCTTGCGTCGCCAAGAACGCAGTCATGATAATATTTAAATTCATGGCCGTTGCGAATTGTAATTTTTATTACGCCGAGGTGAGGCACATTTGTCAAAGTAGGATTCTGTAAAGTCCGCCAAAAGCACTTCCAAAAATATTTTTAAACCCCACCGCCGACACAATACACACGCTGACTCTCTTCTATTGGGAATACCACATCCGTGCTTACGTTGGCTATAAGTTCATTCATCGTTTCGCAGATGAAAGTACGAGCTAATTTGTTGTTATAGAAAGATGATATATTGCTGAAATATTGTCTGTTAAACTCTTATTGCCGATTACGCAATTTTCTGGTGGCCCTCAATCATGTTATTCAGACGAATTGGTTTTCGGTGATTAGGTATTGGACTATGTAGTGTAGGCGTAAAAATTGCTACTCATATAAACGGATATTAGAAAAGTCTGTAATATAAATAAAGGCGGATGGATGTTTTGAAGAGGACTCCTCCAAGAAGACAAAAAAATTACTGCAATACATTCATTCGAGAGAGATACAAGTCGCTAAGGGTATCATAAACAGTCCCATCACTTAGTCCATCGCTCATAGTAGATAACCTTCGAATGCCGAGATGGGATAGCATAGCCCACTGAAAATTGAATGCATTGCTTGATGATGTTAAAACTAGATATTATATAATTAATGCTGATGTTTTTTAGCATATCACAATGTTATCCACTCTATTTCTTATTTTCATCTTATTTTTCATCAACAACAAAAGCTTGTCCATTTTTTACTGACGATACATGTTAAATTGTTTTTAGTAGTAGATAAAAAAGAGAACTAAAACACACTACACTGTCCCAGAGGTAAGAACATTAAAAACTCTACTTCGTCATCCAATCTTTCGGTTATAGTTTATGACAGTCACAATAAAGAGAGCGAATCATCTTGCTGCATATTTCACAGCAAATTCAAACTGTCTTCTACCAGATGATTTCAGGCATGGTCCCTTCATCTCTCAACTTATTCAGCATCATCTAGTCAAAGAAAAATTAAACTTACTTAAAGACGAGTGCAGCCCTTGCCTTGATGGACTCCCTGCTGTCCTTTTAAAAATGTTCCTCTTCTCTTTCTCTCCCACTCAAAAAGATGTTGAATATACCCCTCACACAAGGTGTTTTCCCAAGTATTTGTAAATCCTCTTTTGTCACCCCCATACATAAAAAGGGACCTAAAAACTATATTAGTAACTACTACTAGTAACTCCCGCCGCCAAACTGTCTCATATTCCAAAACTGGCATTGTTTACAACGCGTTATCTTTTTATTGCAAATCCATCATCTCACCTAACCAGCATGGTTTCCTTACGGATAGATCGACCACCACCGATCTAGTTGAGTTCTGATCCCACACTTTCGAAATTTTTTCATTTTCTCTTATTTTATAATTTTTTTTTTGCTCTTTCTCTTATATTTAATTTACTTGCTAGACAAAAAATGCTTATTTATATTGTAGCGAGCTTAGGGTTCGCTGGATTAATTATTTAAAATAAATAAGAGCCGTTAAATCGATTTTGAATTAATCTAACACTTTATTAGTCCGTTAATAACAACCGTTACTTTTACCGTACAATTAACGATTTCTTCTTTTCGCTTCCTTAGTTATCGCTTGCTTCACTGCTTACTGCTTACTTCTTACTTTCTACTTATTACTCCTTACTACCGCACTTATCGCTTGCTTCACTTGCTACTTCTTACTCATCTCCATGATCGGTGTGCGACGTATTTATACCGTTTCCTCACATTCTGATTCGGTGTTTCGTTTCCGTCCATTCCATAGCCTTGAATGTTTTATTGTTGATAGTCTCCAGTTTTCCAGTACTTTATAGAATATTCTAGTACTTTGTTTCGGCCTTTCTCGAATATTCTAGTACTGATTGCCATATGCGTCACACTATCCTCCGCCTAGATTAGTTCGTCCCGAACTAAGTTCACTGGTCTCCCGGGCCAACAAAAGCCGGTCGCGATGCACCACTTTCATCTTGGCGTTCGGCGGTGGAAGTTCTTGACCTTCTTCCAAATTTTCTACTGCTCTCCTTTTCGCGTCAGCTCTAGCCTGCCGCCATTCTTCCTTTTCCTGACGACGGAATTCCTCTTGCATTTTAGGGATCTCATGCGAATAGTATAAGAGAAAATGCATATCCACACCCTTAAGCTTTTTTGGAGTTTGCACATCACGTAAGCGATCTAGATCTTCATCTTTAATTACACGCATATCATCGGGTATTGGAGCATCTGTTGATATCATAAGCGTATCCAACTGGTAGTTCCGCATCTTTTCAAATAACTGGAGCGGTTTGTTCTTCGGAGCTGACAGTAAACACCAGCGTGCGTCGTAGTAATAGACTGTCCATAGATCGTCGCACGTTAATTCTGGTTTCACGTGTTCTTCTCTATAGAACGTAATGAACGGCACCTCTAACTGTTGATTACGCCTACAATCTAGGGCTTGCTTGATCTTTCCCCCCGTATGTGGTGGCTTACAATAGCGGTCTTGACCTCCAACATCCGTTGATCTATCTTGTTCGGAAACAGTTAATTTACAAAACGCCTGTTTGTAAATCCATTCAGCTTCATCTTGTAGTTCATTGGGTCCCTCTGGAACAGGCGTAACCGGAACTTCGTGCAATTGCATTCGCTCAGGAATATCCGTTTTACGGATTTCATTGTCCAAATCAGTAAAGTGACCCTTTCCAATTCATTAGGTTCGTATTCGGGTTCATATCCGTTCGCGTCATCATTAGTGAAATCCTCATAGTCGAAATCTACACCGAAACTGTTCTGACCATCTTGCAATGACGCGTCAGTGACTAGAAGTCGTCTTTTCCTCTCCTTTTCAGCAATTGGCTTTCCTTCGTCGTTTACAATAAAGTCCTCAGCATCAGACTCCGATTCCTCATCATAATTGAAATGTTTTGCCGCCTCAGTTTCCCTGTGACTACGTTCAGAGCGGCGTTCAACATCGTCTTCGTCGTCGAATAGCTGTTCGGCTATAGCCTCACGTGCTAAACCTTCATCGACGTGCTTTTCCTCTCCACCACTTTCTTCGTCCTGTGTACGACGCAGACGCTTTCTGCGTTTGACTTTCAAACCAAGATTCTCTTCAATAAGGTCACAGTCGTCGTCTTCCAGTCGGTCGTCCAACTCGTCCTCATCATTGTAAATCCGTTTCGGTGAACGGCCTGATGCATCAGTGTCTTCACCATCACTGCCGTCCTTTTCAATCGGGTTATCATCGATGAGATCCTTCAGTTCTTCACGTAACACATCATTGTAATCTTCCTCGTCTTCCTCACTGCTATCACCCACAGCTTTGCTCTTCCTAAGTTTCTTACTTTCATTTGGCTCCAATTCCTCCTCATCCTCAGATTCCTCCGCTTCCGAGTCCCAGAATTCTTTCATACACTGCCTTTGGGCATCCAATTTTGCGTTAACCTCTGCAGCTCGCGCGTCCAATTTTGCCATCATCATCATGAAGATCTCCGAAATGTCCAACGGTGGCAAACTCTTCTCCGTTACATTGGCACCATCTTGACTCGCTGTTTCTTCTCCATCCGGACAGTCTGGCCCACTCGTAAAAACATCTGTGCCGACATCAATATGCTCTTCCTCCATTGCTGCTTGCAGACGCTGTCGAAGAATTGGTTTCTCTCCTCTGCTATCCAGGCTCCGGTCCTCCAAATGACATCGTCACAATACGCTTCCACAGACTTGTCTATTTCACCAATAATTAATCACACTTTTGGCACCAATTGTAGCGAGCTTAGGGTTCGCTGGATTAATTATTTAAAATAAATAAGAGCCGTTAAATCGATTTTGAATTAATCTAACACTTTATTAGTCCGTTAATAACAATCGTTACTTTTACCGTACACATAACGAATTCTTCTTATCGCTTCCTTAGTTATCGCTTGCTTCACTGCTTACTGCTTACTTCTTACTTTCTACTTATTACCCCTTACTACCGCACTTATCGCTTGCTTCACTTTCTACTTCTTACTCATCTCCATGATCGGTATGCGACGTATTTATACCGTTTCCTCACATTCTGATTCGTTATTTCGTTTCCGTCCGTTCCATAGCCTTGAATGTTTAATTGTTGATAGTTTCCAGTTTTCCAGTACTTTATAGAATATTCTAGTACTTTGTTTCGGCCTTTCTCGAATATTCTAGTATTGATTGCCATATGCGTCACAATATTATATCCTAACTTACTGGTCCTCTACGGACACTCTCCGTGCCCTAGAGAATGACAGCGAAGTCGATGTAATCACAACCGATTTCAGCAAGGCCTTTGACAAATTCCTCCACAATTTCATCCTCTTTAAGCTATCCTCGCTTAGTTTCGAACTCCTACTGATTAAGTGGATTTCTTCATATCTTAACGATCGAACCTACCGTGTCAAATTTAGATCCACCCTTTCCAATACTTTTCCTCCCACGTCAGGGATTCCCCATGGCAGTCATCTAGGACCCCTCCTATTTATTCTTACTACTAACGACATAGACTCCGGTATCAACCACTCCTCCATCCCTCTCTACGCGGCCGAACCGAATGTTACAAATTTGTTGTACCATTAAGGACTGTAATCGTAGATTGAGGCGAGATGTAGGAAACCCTGACAACTCTTCCACACTGAACCGTAATTTAAAATAAACACTTTTATTTTTATTAAGCCTAGTCGTTATTAATAAACAACACACACACTGATGATCATCATGTATCACTCAATTAAACTAGTTCATACTTTCAGTCACATATATTCCTCCTATATTGACAAATGGTGACAATTGAAATCTTCTTTTAAGTTTAACACTTCGATTTTTTTGATAAAAACTCTTTAGAGTATCTGAACAAATTATACATTTCCCATGGAGGTTCAGTTAATTATTCTTCGAAGCATCTCAACCGATTCCTCGGCATACGCGAATGAACACCTGACCGTCCCGGTCAATAGTCCAGAATCAATTCAACTAAATCTGTCGATCGAAGGAATAAACAAACCTTTTCCACGTTTTTGCCAGGCTACATGTTATTTCTTTTTCACATAAAATCCTTTGTATTGGAATCCCTATAGTGAGCCATCGATCTTTAGTTTCATCCTTGACCTAGGATCGACAATTACCATGAACGATTAAACATTACTTGGGAATTGTTTAGGATTGGCAATAACCACGAGTTTTTTAGGTAATTGTATTTTAATGGGCAACGATGCCAAAGATGTTTTGTATATCTTAATGGTATTGTTGTCCAGTATTCACAGGCACCATCGTTTGTTCCATTTAGGAAACGTATCTTTACAAAGGATTAAGAAAAACGGTGCCGTCATGGGTTTTTGTTCTCAGGCGTCCGTCTGGACTCCATGGTTTTATTCTCTAGTGATGCCGATAACCAACTAACTCCTTAGTGGATTAATTAATTTAACATTAATTATGTGATCCGAATTGAATGGGGCTTGGCCCGGTATGAATGTTCGAGTGGGAGGTCTTCGTGCGTAACACTAAACTCTTCAAGACGGTCTTCCTCTCTACCCCTCACTTCTCCAAATCTCGACCTCGACAGCTTGTCAACTTGGTACCAAAAGAACTGTCTCAAACTATATATTGTCAAGTGCCACTCTATAACCTTCCCCGTAACGGCCCCCCTTCTCCGCCACGTTTCTATTTCCTACTCAACGAACAGATATCACCTGTACCATCGATTCGCGACCTTGGCATCATATGTGATAGGGAACTTAACTTTATCCCACATATTGATGACATTATCCTCAAGACCAACTCTGCCCTTGGTTTTATGAAACGCGGGTCGAAAGAATTCTTTAATCCCTACGTTTCCCGATCGCTCTACATAGCCTTTGTCCGCCCTCTTCTTGAATACGCTAGTCAGGTCTGGTCTCCTTACTACTCTTCCCATATTCGAAGGATCGAAAACGTGTAACGTCGTTTTTTTTTTTGTTAAGTTTTACCCTCCGAGGATTGAATTGGGGAAATCCTCGATTTCCTCGACAAGCCGTCTCTATTTAATTAACCTTAACAGAAGAAGAGCGCAAAATTCATCCCGACATCCTCTTCATCCACCGTCTTCTCCCAGATTCAATCAGATGCCCAAGCCTGCTCTCCTCCATCACAGTTTATACTAACCCCCATAACCTGCGAAACCCTCGTCTTTTCTATTTGCTTGCCCATCACACTTCTTACCGCTCTAACGAACCTATTTCACAAATGCTGCGGTGGGCAACCTTTTATCCCACCATCTTTCATTTTAATCTCACCGCTGCCGCTCTTAAACTTCGTCTTCTCTCTTACCCTCCTGACAACGCATTACTCACCGCCTACAACCCGCACTCACACCAACACCCTAGTTTCCTACCACTTACGTCTATCCATCGTCTGTGACCTCAATGAAGAACTGCTGCAACATACCAACAGTGCCGTTGACCTCGTCCATCGTCTACCTGAATTCCCTTTGGTTATTCTCTTTCCCGCTGCTGTTCTCCCATCCATAATCAGTGGGAGAAGTACCGGAGAGGCAATATTGCGTCGTTGCTCTTTTCTGTTGCTCAGTGGCAAACATGCTAGAATGTAGACCGTAGGTTCTCTCTCCTTGTACTTTGAAGGTGATGAGTAGGGTGTAACGTGTTGCTTCACATATCTTCTTGGAATTCGTCTAGTCATACACAGAACATGCATTTGCCGACGGCATTTTAAAGTTATGTCTAGGTACTTTGTATTATTTGTGTCTTCGTTGGATTGATGACGACGAGATTGGCCCTTCCCCACTGCAGGACTTTATCCAGATCCCGATTCAGACAGTCAATCTGTATAAATTTCAGCTGATGCGACGTCGATGCATTAATCGGCCGATCACTCGAAAAATAGGAAACAAGCGTACTATCCTCCGTAAAACTGAACACTTTGTTATCCGTTGTCTACAAGAAATCATTTATGTGAAGCAAAAACAAGAATGGAACCAAAACAGAACCTTGAGGCACCCCCGAATTAACAGGATATAGATTCGAAGACTCACCGTCCACAGCAACCTTTATTTTTTTATTTATTTTTTATTAGACTTCTCTCGGGAGGAGGCATACCTATAGCGCCGAGTGGGCGCCCCGAGATGCCACCATATAACTGTTGCAGTTATTTTTGAACAGTTGTAGGTTGTAACGCTCCGGGAACAGTCGAGCGGGGAGGGAGTTCCACAGCTTCCCCGCTCTGTAGCGGTACGAGTTCTCACGCCGTCGGGAGATGAACCGCAAACAGATGCGGTGTTACGTGCGGTTTCCGCCACCCCATCAATTAATTATATTTAATATAATTTGTTTTAATGTAGTTTGATGGTAAGGTTACTGTAACAGTACTGTAACAAACTATTAATTGTATACTCCAAATGTGATGTAATCAAATTGTGATGTAATAGTTGTATTGCATAATCGTAATATATAATTGTAGGCTGTGCCAAATGAAGTGAATTTTTGGTGATGTATAATTTGTTTGTTGTAACAGGTTTTGTAGTGTATAGTATGGTAGTTTATTTTGGTCTACTTTAGCCAACTGTTGTACTTTTAATTGTTGTAGTTTTTGGGTTTATATATTCTTGTTGTGTCCCGTACAATATGTAGTTTGTTATATAGTAAATTTAATTAAAGCGTACCTTGGAAGTATCCTATAGGTACTCACGTGTGCCATCACATATGTCAATAGATCCTGGTGTCCCACCAGGGCTCCGCTCCACTGTCGTTCGTCCACGAGCCACTCCACTCCTGCACCAGGCGTAAATCCAGCCCGATGAATCCGCAAGCACAACCAACAAAAACTCGTTTCTTTCTCTCGTTATAATATTTATTATTGATAATTGTCTCAAACTAAATTTCTCGAATATAATGTTGTAATGTTTCTTAAGGACGGAAAAAGAACAAAAAACCACATTCCGGACCATTAAACTCTTTCTTCCTTTCTTTCCTTTTTATTACATTCGCAATATTTAAATCCTCACTACATCCAAAAACGTAACCCGTTGCACCAAAAACTGAAATAATTCTGTCTTCAAAACTGTCACAACGGTCTCCGGTTTCCGCTGAACACAACAAAAAACCGTCCACTCAACGGAATCCAAAAAACAAAACAGTAACTATCCAAATCGACAAATTTCTTGCCGTTCCTCTCTCTTGCTCTCCCTCAACGTCCACTCCGAAAATCGAACTCGAAACCGCCCACGATCCATACTCGAATCAGGGCGTGTTCGAACACTCACTTGTGGATCGCGCAATTCTTCCACCACCTTACCATCAAACTACATTAAAACAAATTATACTAAATACAATTAACTTATGGGGTGGCGGAAACCGCACGTAACAGCGGTCCGTCGAATTGTTTCGTGGAGCGCATATAAACCCAACTGCGTGGAACAATACCACGGATCTCCGTAGAACAGTACCCGTAATAATATCTGTAAAACAGACAGAGGTCGGCTACGCGCCTTCGATGTGATAGCGACTGTAGTCCCGACGTCAGCGTCGAGTCCCCGAGCAGGCGGATCGCTCGTCTCTGTACGCTCTCAAGTAGGCCGAGGGTATGTTTAGGAGCCGAGCTCCAAACATAAGGGCAATATTCGAACGCGAGTCTAATTTGGGATTTATATAGGAGAAGAAGTTGGGCCGGAGTAAAATATTTCTTGGCTCTAAAAAGATAGCTCGGTTTTCCTGAGGCTGACCTGGCGATACTCGACACGTGTATATGCCATGAAACATTCCCACAGACCGTGACGCCGAGCAATTCCAAACTTTCCCCAGCTTCGAGGGCCCGGCCATTCATCGTCAGCTGTGGAACCGATGATCCACTTTTCTTTGTGAATGTTGTATATTGTGCCTTCGCTGCATTAAAGTCGACTAAATTGGCCCTTCCCCACTGCAGAACCTTATCTAGATCCCGATTCAGAGACTCAATCTGTCTACATCTCAGCTGGTGCGACGTAGATGCACCAATTGGCCAAACACTTGAAAAGGAGGAAACAATCGTACTATCATCCCCAAAACCGAACACTTTGTTATCCGTTGTCTCCAACAAATCATTTATGTGAAGCAAAAACAAGGTTGGAGCCAAAATAGAACCTTGGGGTACCCCCAAATTAACAGCATACAGATCCAAACACTCGCCGTGATTTTGAAGGAAGCTCTTCGCCCAGTCGCAAAGCTGCTAGGAAAATCCATATGAACGAAGTTCGTCCAGCAATGCCCCGTGGCAGACGCCGTCAAAAGCATTGGAGATATCCAATGCGACCGCCCTTGACTCACCATGCCGCTCAATCGGAAATGTCCATATATCGGTTATATGTGTGAAAAGTTCTCCCGTGGACCGGCTCCCACGGAATCCGTATTGACGATCATTCAGAAGTCCGTTCCACTCCAAATACTTAACTAACTCAGTATTGATGACACTCCATACCCTTAGACAAAATAGACAGTAATGCTATCGGACGGTAGTTTTGTGGGAGACACTTTTTTCCCTCTTTGGGATTGGCTAAACCCGGGCGATTTTCCAGCAGGCAGGAAAGGTCCTCCGTGCATAAGATAAGTGGAATGGTCTGCCAAGAACCGGCGATAGTTCTGGAACACAGTTCTTAAGGACTATTGTTGGTATTCCGTCCGGGCCGGTTGCCTTCCTACAATCTAGTTCATGTAGAATGTATTGAATAGTGCGCGGACGAAATCTCGCATCCCGCATGGAAGAACGTACCAGCACGATCACAGGTGGCTCCAAAAGGCCGGGATCGAGGTTTGAATTCGCGGAAAATAAATTCGCGAACACATTAGCTGTATCCTTTGAATTTGTGACTAATGTCCCGCTGTCTGTCACCAACGGAGGGAAAGAGGAGGATGCGAAGTTACCACTGACAGCTTTTGCCATTGACCAGAAGGAGCGGGAACCAGTTGGGCACCGAAGGAGTTTATCGATCACCCTGTCGTTGTGAGCTCTCTTCGCGGTATCAATCGCCTGGTTCCACGCGTTTCTGATTCTAACAAAAATCGTTATGTTAACCTCGGTGTGATTGGAGCGCCATTGCTTAAAAGCTCTATTTTTTGTAAAATGGATTCTGTAATCTGCTCGCATTTTTTGTCAAACCACGGTTTATCAGATGAACTTCGTTTGATGGAATGTGGAATATACATCTCCATCCCCAAAAGAATAATCTCTGATATCGACTTCGCGCAAACGTTAACATCGCGGTCTTGTACCGATTCTAACATATACACACACAATTCACAAGCAAAAATAGTGAAGAACACCGAACGAAAAATCGAATAAGAAAAATACATCAGAACCGTATACCAAGCGATAAATAAAAATAATTCACATCAGTGGAGTATAGTCGAGTTTGGAAATCAAATTCTAAACACGGTCAGTAGTCTGATGCTTCACTGCTTCGCTTTTCAACCGTTTCATCGTGTGTTCAATTCACCTTCTTCACTATCCTTGCTTAACGCTATAGTCTTCTAAGCACACTTCCGACAACGAAGAAATCTGGCAAATCGTCCCAGTTAGCAGCCCCATACTTCCATACATGGCGAAGCTGCGTAGCCCGGTTATTCGCTTGAAATGCAAGTGGTTGTGCAAAAGATACCAAGCAGTGATCTGAGTTTCCCAGTGGCGTAGAAACCTCTACGGTATAAATACTTGGTTCGGGTGTCAAAAATAGATCCAGGCTGTTCGCATAATCGCCTCGAGCATCCGGAACTCACGTGGGTGTTCCTCCACGAGTTGAGTCAAGTTGTGACTAGCAGCAAACATCAACTTCAGCCTCCCAGCCTCGTCGTTTCTGTTAGAATGTAACAACCAGCCGGAATTGTGCACATTAAAATCGCCAAGGAGAACAATTTCAAAAGCTGGGTGGTTGATCTGTATCCAGTCGACAGTATGTGAAATATGTTCGAAAAATGTCACCGGTCGATCGTCATTCAGGGAGCGGGAAGCACAACAAAGAAATTTAACGGAATTCCTCAGCACGACCCTCAACCATATGATGTCCATATTATTGGGTTCCAACGCCCCCATCCTCTGGCAAGCCAGATTGGACCGCGCGAAGACGCCGACTTCACTCTTAAGACGGAATCTCGAATGCAAGTCGTGTCCTGAGCAACGAAGATATGTCGAATCAGTTGACGAATCGAGCCGGGTCTCAGTTAAGGCAAGGATGCCAGGTTTCGCTGTATGTAAGTATTGGTGGACGGCGTTTAAATTCGTATTGGTGAAACCAATGTGCCTGATGTTACAAATAACCATTACCAGTCGAGCGGGCCATCAGCCACACATCCGAAATACCGTCGTAGATTTTTCTCGACGATATCGCGCAATGTACAGCGTAACGGGGTGGTATCTCACCTTGGGACCGACTACCACCTAAACCAACCTTTTCTCGAACCGGTCCATCAACCGATCTCCGAAAGGTGGCAAGGGATTTCTCCCGACCACCTCACGAAGCCTTTAGCTTGAAGGGGTGGTATTTCACCGGGCGACAGGGCGTTGGAACCTCACCTACCACTCGGCCTACAGTCGCCTCTTACGACAAGCCGGCCTAGCTGTCAGTATATTCGAACGGCCTACTCACATGGCGAGTCCAACAAATCATTTATGTGAAGCTAGAACCAAGTTGGAGCCAAAATTAAACCTTGAGGCACCCCGGAACTAACAGGATTGAGATCTGAACACTTGTTGTCCACAACAAACCTGATCGATCGATTTTCGAGAAAGCTCTTCGTCCACTCGCAAAGCTACTGGGAAAATCCGTATTAACGAAGTTTGCTCTGCGTGCCAGATAAGATATCCAATGCCACCGCTCTTGGCTCACCTTGGCCCTTCAATCGCAGATGTCCGTATATAGGTTATAGTAGTTAACAGGTCCCCCGCTTGGTAGAAACCTTGACGTGGTGCGGGAGCTTAAACTACGATGAATCGCTCAGGCTATGCTGACGGAAGCATACGCTTCCAGTAGGGCCACCCATGTCAGACAGGCTAGCGAGGAGTAACACACAAAGATCTACCGCCCCTAATCCAGGGTGTTACGCGTCACCGTGCCCATTGGATGGTTTGCAGCCAGGGGTATACCGGCTGTATTATAACGGCGCCTCTCTGACACCGGGTCGAATCAGAGTAGTAAGCAGACCTTACCATATCAAAGAGGGGCTCTGATATGGCGGACCATTTGAAACCCCAGAGTGATCCAATGAAATGAATGATCAATACACAAAAAACAATCTCACAAAAAACCCGGTAGGCGTAGGTGTGATGAGCCAACACTACCATAAGGGAACAAATCATCAGGAAAACACCGACTCGGCAAAAAGAAGACGTAGGGAAAAACGGAAAAAGCGGGATATACGTGTCGGCACGTGCAATGTTCGAACATTATATAAACCAAGTGCGATACAGACGGTCATAGAAAACACGAAACAATATAAAATGGAGTTCGTCGCGCTTCAGGAAGTCCGACTCCCACATCAAGTAATCGAAACTAAGGGATTTACACTGGTGTATGGAGGTACCGATACACATAACCTCGGAACCAGCTTCATCATAAGCAAGAACATTACGCCCCATGTAAAAGATGTGCAATTTATTAATGACCGAATGTCGGTGCTAAAAATACAGGGACTCTGGTACAATTATGTATTTATAAACGTACACGCCCCAACAGAATCTGCGGACGAAGAAACGAAGGACACGTTCTACGAGACCCTAGAGGATGTATTTCATGGGATCTCATCATTCGATGTTAAAATCCTCCTCGGGGACCTCAATGCGAAAATTGGAAAGGAAGATATCTTCCACCCAACTATAGGTAAAGAAAGCCTACACGACGTGTCAAATGATAATGGAATTCGAATTATCACGTTCGCAGCGTCAAAAGATCTGTTAGTAAAAAGCACGATGTTCAAGCACAAGGAAATTCATAAAGCCACATGGATATCACCCGACGGCGTAACGCGTAACCAAATAGACCACTTCCTCATAGACAAAAGACACCACTCGAATATCCTTGACGTAAGAGCATATAGAGGAGCAGATTGCGACTCCGATCATCTTCTAGTGATTGGCAAAATCAGGAGTCGCCTCGCAGCAATCCCACATGGGCAGTCACGGGAGACAAGCAAAAAGTTCGACACTGATAAACTGAAAGACCTACGCAAAAGGGCTGAATATCAAGACGAGCTAACGAATAGATTTAGCATTCTAGAGAATGTGAGCAGTGAGGAAGAGGAAGCTAATAGTGTGAACACTAAATGGACATCGATCAGAGACACAATCAAACTAACAGCCCAAAAGGTATTAGGATTTAAGAAAACAATTAAGTCCAAACCTTGGTTTGACGATGAGTGCAGGGCGAAGATCGAAGAACGTAAACGCCTCAGAGTGATCCACTTAGAAAGATATGATGAAGTCAACGCAGAAAGATACGCGACAATTCGGAGAGAGACAATGAGGCTCTTCAAACGCAAAAAACGCGAATGGGAGAAGACTAGGATCGAAAAAATCCTAGAAAATTCTAGGGCAAAGAACATCAGAGGTATGTATGTCGGCATAAATTCAATTAGAAATGGCTACCGAGGAAGAGCCAAAATAATTCGAGACGCAAACGGCTGTCTGGTCACAGAAACAAACAATGTCGTGACAAGATGGAAGCAGTACTTTGAAAACCTGCTCAATGTACGCACCCATCAACCACAGATAAATGTACCAAGCATACATACAGCTGAGCCTCAGATCCCAGAGCCGTCTCTCAACGAAGTTGTAGACGCAATAAATCGATTGAAAATCAACAAGGCTCCCGGAGTCGACTGCATACCGGCAGAGCTTGTGAAGCATGGAGGAGAGGCAACCGCTCGAAAGATCCACCAGCTCATCCAAACAATATGGGATAAGGAAGTCACTCCGGAAGAATGGAAAACCTCAATAGTCATCCCCATTTTCAAAAAAGGCGACAGATCTGACTGTGAAAACTACAGAGGAATATCATTGCTCCCAACCGCATACAAAATATTAACAAATGTCATTCTGGCGAGAATCACACCTTACGCAGAAGAGATACTGGGAGACTACCAATGTGGATTCCGTAGGAACCGGTCAACAAGCGACCAAATGTTCACAATAAGACAACTGCTGGAAAAGAAGTGGGAATACGGAGAGACGGTTCACCAACTGTTCGTTGACTTCAAAAAAGCCTACGACTCAGTCGCAAGGCAGAGACTCTACCATATTCTAGTTGAGCTGGGAGTCCCAAAAAAATATGCCGAGCTCATTCAAATTTGCATGAACGAAAACAAAGGGCGAGTTAGAATAGAAAACCACCTCTCAGAACCATTTGAAATCCGGGACGGACTAAAGCAGGGAGATGGTCTATCACCGTGTCTCTTTAACCTTGTGCTCGAGTATGTCATCAGAAAGGTACAAGACGACAACATGGCCGGATCATCCCTGAACGGGGTCACACAAGTGCTCGCATATGCGGATGACATCGCCGTTCTGGGCGATAATCTAGAGACTGTTAGTAAAAACTGTGAAATCATCATGCAAGCGGCAGAAGAGGTGGGCCTAGAAATAAATGAAGACAAAACAAAATACATGATTACGGCGAGAGCAGGTGGGTCTCAGAGAACACATATAAACGTCAGAGGTAAGATCTTTGAAAAAGTTAAAGAATTTAAATATCTGGGAACGATACTGACGGCCAGTAACGAAATGTCGAAGGAAATTAACAAGAGACTGCATTCCGGCAACGCGAGTTGGCACGCAGTCAGTAAACTGCTGAAATCCAGACTGCTATCACGTAACATAAAGCTCCGTGTCTATAGAACCATAATCATGCCAATTGTTCTATATGGATGCGAAACATGGGCTCTCACAAAACGGGAAGAAAACAAATTCCGTCTATTCGAGAATAAAGTTTTGAGAGGCATCTTTGGAGGTAAATATGACGAGGAGGCAGGACAATGGAGGAGACTCCATAACCACGAATTGGAAGAACTATATCGCAAACCTACAATAGTGAGAGTAATCAAGTCGCGAAGATTAAGATGGGCCGGACACGTGGCGCGAATGGGAAACGATAGGACCGTGCATAGAATTCTTGACGGTAGACCAACGGGAAAGAGACCGGTAGGACGGCCGCGACGGAGATGGGAGGACAATGTTAGGTTTGACCTTGAGGAGATCGGATCGAATGGTGAAGCGTGGAAGGAGAGTGCCCAGGACAGGGAAGGATGGCGAAGCCGAGTCGGTGAGGTCATGAACTTCCGGGTTCCTACAGGCCAATAAATAATAATAATAATAGTTAACAGGTCTCCCGTTGACCGCCAGCCACGGAATCCGTATTGACGACCATTCAGAGTCCGTTGCGCTCCAAATACGTAATTAACTCAATATTGATGACTTTTTCCATCACCTTAGACAACATAGACAGTAATGCGATTGGCCGGTAATTTTGTGGGGGACACTTCCTTGGGATTAACTGAACTCGATCGACTTTCCAGCAAGTCGGAAATGTTGTATTGCATTGTACCAAATGAAATGTCCGATTTTCTAGTAAAAATTTTAAAGCCAATATTATTTTTCCGTAAATTGTTATTCAATCAAAATAGGATCCGTTGGCATCTATGACACTCTTCCAATGTGATACAAAGTCAAATAATCCTTTTCGTAGAAGTGCTGACTTTTTGAGGCAATGAAATCATCAAAGGCTTTTATGACCTCTACTCGGTTCCGGAAGACCGTCTGCCGGCAAAATAAATCCAGATTGCGAAAAAGGTGGTAGCCCATTGGGGAAATGTCAGGAGAGTATGGTGGATGCGGAAGAATTTCAAATCCCAACTGCAACAGTTTCTGCACCGTTACTCGTGAAGTATGGGGTCTACCATTTCCATGCAAAAGGCTCGGGCCGTGCCTACTGACCAACGCAGGTTGCTTTTCAGCCAATTTGGCATGCAATATGTCGATTTCCTCACAATGTTTGATAGCGTTTATAGTTTCTCCTGGTTGAAGAAATGAAAAGTGGATTAGTCCTTTCGGTGTCCACCAAATTGTCACCATAACCTTTTTGGATGAAGATCGGGCTTGGGGTGTGTTCTGGTTTTTCACCTGCATCCAACCACTGCCCAGGTCTTTTACGGTTATCTTACAGAATCCATTTTTCATCATAGGTGGCTATCCGGTGCAAGAACGGTTCAATTTGGTTTCTTAATCTAAGCGATGCGCAGATTTCCAGGCGCCGTCGTTTTTGAGACTCATTCAGTTCATGAGGTAGCCACTTATCGAGTTTCTTTACCTTTCATATGAGAGAAAAGTGTCGACTTATTGTCATTGGGGATACTCCCATGCTTTTACAATCTGCCGCATTGATTTCGTTGGGTCCACATCCACCATTGCTCTTAAAACATCGTCGTCAACTAACGTTTCCGGCTTCCCATGTGGTTCATTTTCGAGGCTGAAATCTCCCGAACGGAACTTTCCAAACCAACTTTATAGAGTGCGTTCGTTTACCACTACATCCTCGAATACGTCATTAATGTTCTTCGTTGCCAATGACGCATTATGTCCCATTTGAAATTCATAAAGGAAGAGGGTTCAAATTTGAACTGCCGACATCATGGAAAACAATTCCTAGAAAAAAAATAACTACCATATACTTTTAATGAACCCTAAAATTCTCACACGTCAAGGACACGTACAACTTTACTTTATAAAAAAAGCAAAATTTAACGTTCTGGCACAGATGTTCACTCGAGAACTTCTTATTTCCGACTGAGCGAAAATCGGACATCGGATACAATCCAATACAATATGTAACAACGTTGTGTCTACATACTAAAACACACCTTGCATTTCCTACAAAGCTTTTGCTCCTTGACAGCTGTCAAACAAAAATGTTCAAAGTCAATGCCTTGTCCCAACACCGAACAATCCAAGCACAGCCGATGTTGAGGTACGAGAAACAGTGGACAATCGTCTAAGTTCGTCCACCTTGTATTTTCTCACTACCTAAGTTTAGTTTTAGTTTAGTTTAGTTTAGTGAAGGGCAGAACCCTCATTTATTTAGCTTAATGCAAGCTTACATTAACTTAAATTTAATTAATATAAAAACCTTACAGACTATCTTAAATCTAGAGTAAGAAGGAGAAAAAAAGAAAAAAAAACCAGGAAGGTGAAGATGACTGTGCGATGGGGGAGGTAGAAGGCTAGGGAAGAGCGAGTGTATGTGGGGGTAGTAAATTCGGCATTTGTGAGACAGTGACAGTGAGGGGCATGTCTACGTACTGGTGGGGTGCGGGGTTGGTGAGCTGGGGGGAGAGGTTGAAATTGTGGGTGGGGCTGGGGGAACTATTTTGAGGGTAGGAGAGGAGAGGTCGGATTGCAGGGTAGAGGGGATAATTGGAGGGATCGGGCGGATTTAGGACGGGTTTATCCTGAGACGTCGTCTAAGAGCGGGAGTGGAGATGTTGAAATCGAAGGAGGTGGGGAAAGAGTTGGCCTGTCGTAGCATACGCGAGATGGGTTCGTTAGCGTCGTAAGAAGTGTGATAAGCGGGCACGTAAAACAGTCGGGGGTTACGTACGTTACGTAAGAGAGCAAGCTTGGGAAATTAATTGAGCCAGACAGAAGGCGATGGACAAAGATGATGTCGGCATAGATGCTGCGCTCTTCAAGTGTGTTTAGATTGATTAGACGGAGCCGGCTTGTGTATGGTGGTAGAATCAACGGATTTTCCCAGTTCAGTCCGCGGAGGGCAAAGCGCAAGAAACGACGTTGTACTCTCTCAATACTGCGAATGTGAGTCACTTGATACGGGGACTAGACCTGACTAATGTATTCGAGTAGTGGCCAGACAAAAGTTGTGTAGAGTGATCGGGTGACATAGGGGTTAAGGAATTCCTTCGACCAGCGTTTGACAAACCCAAGGGGGGCGTTGGCCTTGAGGATTATGTAATCAAAATGTGCGGTAAATTTGAGCTCCTTGTCGCATAGGACGCCCAGATCGCGAATCAATTCAACCGATGTGATCGGCTGGTTCAGCAAGAGATAGGAGCGTGGGTGAGTGGGGGAACTCTTCCGAGAGAAGGTGATTGTGTGACTTTTGGCGATATTATTTTGGCACCAAGTCAAGAAGCTGTCACAAGATCCGCTTGGAGAAGTGAAAAGTCCAGGGGAGAGCAGATTGTCCTGAAATTTTTGGAATCATCCGCGTAAAGCGAGATAAGGGGTGATTAATGCAAGAGCCTATGTCGTTTATGGTTAGGATAAATAGGAGAGGGTCGAGATGACTGCCCTGGGGGACACCTGAGGTTGGGAAAAAAGCATCGGAGAGGGTGGATCTAAATCGCACGCGGCAGGTTCGATAAGTGAGATGGGATGAGACCCACTTAATCAGCAGGGGTTCGAAACCGAGGGAGGATAGCTTGAAGAGAATGAGGTTATGGGAGATTTTGTCGAAGGTCTTGCTAAAGTCGTCAGCGACTACATCGACCTCATCGCCATTTTCTAGGACAAGGAGTGTGCGGGATATGAATTCGACAAGGTTAGTAGTAATGGACCTGCCTGAGAGGAAGCCGTGCTGGTTCGGAGAGATGATGGGTGCGCAGCGAAAATATAACGCCTCATATAGAAGGCCTTCGAACAGTTTGGGAATGTGCGAAAGCTTGGCAAAGGGGCGATAACTGGATATATCGTTTTTTTCCCTTTTTATGTATGGGTAAGAGGATTTCCAAAAATTAGGGAATAGACCTTGAGCAAGGAATAGATTGAAGATTGACGCGAGCGGGAGAGAGAGAGAAGAGGAACATTTTTTTAAGAGGATAGCAGGGAGTCCGTCTGGCCCGGGGCTGAAATCGTCTTTCAGTTCTTCGAGTTTTTTTATGACGATGTTGTTGAATGTGTAGAGGGATGAGAGGGCCGAGGGAGAATTCAGACATGCCAGTAAAGTAGGAGGGGTAAGGCTCGAACGAGTCGTCCGTGAAGGATAGTTTGAAGAAGGACGCGAAAAGATTGGATATGGTTTGGGAGACCGTTGTAGTAGTTGAGCTGTAGAAAAGGGAGGCATCAGATTTCCGTTTGTGGTTGATGAAGTGGAAGAAAGATTTGTGGTCGTTGATCAGGTTGAATTGAGCTTTGGCAAGGCAATTGTGGTAGAGGGAGCTGTAAAGCTCGGTGAATTGGTAAAAGTAACCCAGACAGTTGGAGTAGTCAAGGGGAGAACGCGTGTTTAGGTAAGTGTTCCACAACTTATTCCTCTTGTTACGAAGGCTGCGTAGTTTGTGGTTATACTATGGGGGCGATGAGAATGATAACCTGTGTCGGGAGTATGAGACATATAGGGATATGGCCTTGTGAATTTCTGTGAAGAGCGAGGCTGTAGCGTCCTCTACACTTATATCATTTACGCAGAGGTGATATTGCTGAGGTACTCATTTATGGGGCGGAAATTGGCTTTTCGGAAGTTGAAAGAAAATTGATAGGGGAGAAGTGTGCTGTGGGCTGAGTAGTCGTGGTATAAGGATACGAGCAGCGGGGGGTGGCGGTTATCAATAGTTGAGAGGGTGTGGGGACTAGGGACGACTGAGGTATTAAAGGGGTCTGTCGTGAACACAAGGTCAAGTTGTCTGCCCAGATGGTTTTGGACATTGCTTACTTGGCAAAGGCTAGAGTCAGTGAGGCTGTCTATAAAGAGACATTCCTTAGTAGTAGTGGGGTTTGAGATGTAGTGGGAGTAGTCGTCAGACAGCGTCCATTGGAGATGGGGTAGATCTAAATCGCCAAGGACTACAATGTCGTTTTGGGAAGAAGTAGGCTCTGTTATGCGGTCGATTTCCGCAATAGCGAGTTCGTATGACTCTATAGCTTGCGAAGGCGGTATGTAAATGCATATGATGTACACGGACTTTGAGCAGTGCTCAATTTTTATTGCGACATAGTCGAGGTTGGGAGAAGATGTAAGTCCATTTTGAATGGCAAGCAGAACGCCTCGGCAGAGGGTGTCAGGACCGCAATGATGGACCTCGTCGTCCCGAAAAACTATGAATTGGGGGGGGGGGGGGGCAGTTCCAGGCTATTGATACTGGGGAGTGAGGTTACTTTCGGTCATTGCGTATATATCAAAGGGAAAGGAGTGAGTATTTTGTAAGATCGAATGGGTTTTGGACCGTAGTCCTCTGACATTCTGGTAGTAAATGGTTAGGGGAAGAGTATTGGCAGGCCCCGTTGAAAGTAGGTTGGGCAGCCGTTTAGGGCCGAAAAAACGATTTTTTGTGGGTTCGCTGCGTAGGGGACCAGATGCCACTTTCATGCAAATGTATTGTCGAAAAGCCGAGAGGTCTCTTGTTACTTTTTAGGGGGGATATTAAGCTATGGATTCCTATGTTAATTGCTCAGAGGAACGGCTCTGATGATTTTTTTGTTTGCTTTATTTTCTTGTGTGCTGTCTTCCTTCCTCCCCAGTTTGTGGGTTCGTGTATATTTGTTAGAAACCATAGGTACCTCAAAATTGTCTATTGTGTACGCGTGAATGTAAAAAAAATCCAAGACTTCTGCTTCTTCCGAGCCAATATAAATTCAAAGCAATCCATAATTTATTTTTATCTCCCCATAACATTTTAATGATGTTCAAAAATTCTTTGGACTTCGTAACAAACCTAGCCACTCTTGAAAAATGAAATGAAGTTGCTTGAATTGAAAACCCCTTGACTTTTTTATCTGTGTGCAATGCTTGTAGATTACTTATTTATCTCTTCAGGCAACATCTGTTCTTTGTTCAATTACTTCCTATATTCCCATGAGAAACAACTTACATTGCCCTAAAATAATCTATGCTAGACTTCTATTGCTTCCGTCTCGGTATACTATAAATTCCAAGCAGTCTACGATCTCCTCCTGTCCCCTACTTCATCTTCAATCGTCATGAGATTTTACCGATGGCCAGAAATGTTTTTGCTTACTACATAAAACAATTTTACATTTAACCAGCAGTGTATATCAGAGATCCAAGGCAAAGTGTGCCAAAGATATTTATAGCCATTGGAAATGGAATGTCGGTCCTAGTATTGGACTAATCATTTAGTGAGTAAAAGATGCTGTTTTATTTTCTTCTTATTTTTCCGTTCGTTTGTTGTTAATTTTTGAGATAAAATACACAACGAAAGATGTATCAGTTAAAATATTTTATTACAAATTATCATTTACATACCGTGGAATTTACTTGACAGATTACTTATTTGTTATAATAAAATTCTTATAATAATAATAACAATGGTATTAATTAATTAATAACCACCAGTTATAGCGTTGTTTAGCTTGAATATTAGACGGAATTATCTAAAAAATAAATTATAATAAATAACAATAGTTTAATATTAAATAATTACAGATATATTATATTGTATAAGAAAAACATCTTAATCTAAATATTGAAAATAATTGAAAAAAATAAATTACAATAAATAACAATAGTTCAATAATAAATAATTATAGATAGATTATATTGTTTAAGAAAAACATCTTAATCTAAATATTGAAAATATTCAGTTCAAAATTACAATCCTAATCCGAGGTGATGGAATTTACGCCAAGTTCCATATACTATAGTTTCGCTCCTTTTCTTCTTCTTCTTCAATCTGCTCATAGTCAATCTCTAGATATTCCTTTCCACCGAAATTAACTTTCTTGTCATTGAATCTTTTGATGTAACTTACGTGGGCTGGCTTCTCTTCTCCCTCTAGGTCCAGCTTGTAGGATATACTTGTTATCCGTTCTATTACCACACCCTTCCGCCATTTGATTTGTGTCTTCTTAACTCGTTCGGCAAATAGGACTTGGTCACCTATTTGATACTCACGAGGTTTTAATATAGATTTCTGCTGTTTCGCAGGTGGCATGTCTTCTTCTTTGTCAGCATCATCTTCGGAGGTACTTTCCAAGATGTCTTTCTCGCATATTTCTGTTTCCGGTTCGACGACATCTTGGGACTGTAAAAAGGTTTCCTCCTTTGACAGCTTGCGCTTGACTCGACGAATGATCACTTTCCGTTTTACTTTGAATTTCTTCTTCCTCTTCTGAGGTTCGTTCACTTTTTCTGGGCTCTCTTCTGGGAGAGAAAGGTCTGGGCCACTACTGGGATCCTCGATTACCTGTGGGGGTTCCTCGCCTTTTATTGAACTGTGATCGGTTTGGATTTCCGAATTTTCTGTAGCAGCTATCGAGTCAGATATCTCTGAGTCCAAACTGCTTGTTAAGGTGACTGGAGAAAGACTGGATTTATCTCTGCCTTGGAATCCTGCGACTTCTTCGTTTGAAATAATGTGCTCATTATCTTTTAAGGATGTATTCAATGAGTTTGAAGATAGTTCGGTCTTTTGGAACCCATTAACTCCAAGCTCCTGTGATGAGTCGTTGCTTTGATGCCCATTCGAAGCAACTGTCTTTCTAACTTGACTGGATTCCAAAGATGATTCGGCCAGTGTAATCTCTGGTTTTTGGGGATCTTTCAGTCTATTCGATATAACGGCATTCGATTTAGGTGCATCTTTTTCCGTCGCCGCATTTGGTCCGTCAGTTTTACCAAGTGTTTTCGATGTTTTGGAATCCTCTTTGACTTTGCCCACAGACTTGTTCTCTAGGTGGGATTGCTTACCAGAGGCATTCTTGTGTGGTTTGATGTCTCCTGAATTTCCAGATAATTTGATTTCAGACTCTTTATTTTGAATTGAGTTATTAGGTAAGCTGGATTTTTTTACCACTGTATTTTTGGGTGTTACCGTCTTATGATCAGTGGAGGGCTTTGATTTCTCAGTCATTGGTGCTACATCCTTTTCTACAGTTTTGGGAACATCATGTTGGACCTTATTACTAGTCGTCGAAGATTTAACTTTCAGTAGAGGAGTTGTTACAAATTTGCCTCCCACTTTACGATTTTCGAAACTCTGCGGTATCTCTTTGGTCTTAGGCACTTTCTCCTGATTTGTTTTGGTATTTGCTGCCTCTGCTCCCGACAAGTGCGGGTGCGGAGCCTCCACCGGTGCATTGACTTTTTCTATATGCATCGTTTGTCTATTTTCAGAACTTTCTTCTTCTGTCTTTAGGGAGTTCGTTGGAGGAGGGGAATATGTAACTTGGGCTATTTGATTTCCCACGGTTTTTTCACCTTGAACACTGTTAGCCTGCTCAGCTCTTGGTTTTGAAATTGGAGTTCCTGTGGTTGGAATTATTTGGCATTGGGATGGTGGACATTGATTTGTTGAATCTTGAGCAACTGTTGTTGACTGTTGAGGTTTTGTTTTTAAGGAAGTTAAATCTTGAGATTTTGAATCCACAATTTTTAAAACGTTTGCTTCTGAAGTTTTTGAGATTGGAATATTACAGTCTTGTTTTGTTAATTCTTGAATTGGTACAGAGGGTTTTATGTCTTGTGTAGCTGGTTTTTGTACCGTTGCCTCTAGAATTTTGAAGGATGTGGAGTCAATAGTTTTTATATCGTGATTATATAGACCAGCTCCTGCTGCTGTTTTAGATATTGATTCAACAGATTTTGTTCCGCTGTTTGGTGACTCGGGCGATATGGAGTCGGGAAAATTCGAATTTGACGCTTTTGGAGTTAGTAGCGGTTGTGCTCTTGCATTAGCTCTTACTGTTTTTGACGCCTTTGCTTTTATGTCTTGAGTTTTCGGTCCTTGCGGTATTATGTGTTGGCTTTGAGATTCTGGAGTTCTTGAGCCAAACGTTTTCAAGTCTTGATTTTTCAGGTCTTGAGTTTTCAAGTCTTGAGTTTTTAAATCTTGAGTTTTCAAGTCTTGAGTTTTTAAATCTTGGGCTTGCAAACCTTGAGATTTTGAATCTTGATACTTTGAGTCTTGAATTACCAAATCTAGAGTTATAGATCCTTGAATTTTTAGGCCTTCAGTTATCAAATCTCGTGTTTTTGTATCTTGAGATTTTAAATCTCGACTTTTTAAATTTTCAGTTTTTGAATCTTGAGGTTTTAAGTTTTGGGCTATTGAGCCTTGACTTCTTAACTCTCCAGTTTTTAGTTCTTGAGTATTGGAGTGTTGAGTAGTTAAATCCTCGGTTTTTAAATTTTGGGGTTTCACATTTTGAGTTTTTAAATCGTGATTTTTTGAATCCTGTCTTTTCAAACTGCTGGTTTGTGGCCCTTGACTTCTTAAGCTTTGACTACTTAAATCTTCAGTTTTTAAATTTTGGGGTTTGACGTCATGAGTTTTTAAATCGTGATTTTTTGAATCCTGTCTTTTCAAACTGCTGGTTTGTGGTCCTTGACTTTTTAAGCTTTGAGTAGTTGAATCTTCAGTTTTTAAATGTTGGGGTTTCACATTTTGAGTTCTTAAATCGTGATTTTTTGAATCCTGTCTTTTCAAACTGCTGGTTTGTGGTCCTTGACTTTTTAAGCTTTGAGTACTTAAGTCTTCAGTTTTTAAATTCTGAGTTACTGAGTTATGAGATTCCGGGCCCTTAGTTTTTAAGTCTAGCTTTTTCAAATTTTTACTTTTCACGTCCTCAGTTTTGAAATGTTGTGTTTTCACATCTTGAGGTTTTAAGTTTAGTATTTTTGAATCCTGAGATTTCAATTCCGTTGTTTTTAAACCTTCAAGTTTTAAGTCCTGAGATTTTAAATTACAAGGTTTTGGAACTTGACTTCCGAAATCCTGAGTATTTAAATGTTGAGTTTTTTGTAAACCTTGGTTTTTTAGAATATCAGTTTTTTGATCTTGTATTTTTAGATCGTGTGTTCTTAAATCTTGTGTTTTTAGATTTTGTGTTTTTAGATCGTGGGTTCTTAAATCTTGTGTTTTTATATCTGACGTTTTCAGATCTGGCGTTTTTAGATCTTGTGTTTTTATATCTAGTGTTTTCAGGTCTTTTAAATCTGACGTTCCTGTAGCATAAGCTTTTAGGTTTGAAGTTTTAAGGTCAACTTTTTGGCATTTTAAATCACTCTTTGAATTTTGAATTTCTAGACCGAGTGCTCTTGAATCTTGAGATGATCCATCTTGAATATTTGTAGATTGCGGATCTTCAGGTTGTTTACCTCGTTTTCCCTTGATTTCAACATTTATTACTTGATTATTTATAGACTCGGTTTTTAGATCTTGAGTCCTTGAAGCCGGAGGTTTTATATCCTGGCCAGTTGAACTTTGGTTTTTCAATTTTTGATCCACTAACTTTTGGTGAGGCTTTGAATTTAAAGTAATTGAATCTTCACTCTGCGTTCTTATTCCACTTGAACTGGGTTCATTTTCTATTTTAGTCACTTTTTCTTTTTCTAATTTTCCTTGATTATCATTAATTTTATCGTTTACGGACGCAAGATGTTTAACAAAAGATGTATTCCCTTTAGATTTTTTAGGCACTTCACTCTCTTTTGTTTGCAACTGTTCTGCTGACGAAGCGTCAATACTTAAGGGGGCATTTAGGTCATTCACTTTATTTTCAACGATGGGTATCACACTATTTGGCACTTTAACGGAGCTAGATGCCGCGCACTTTTCACCAATCACAATCAACTGATTGTTTTCTTTTGAATCAGAACTGTTATTAATTTGTTTGCATTCGTTTGTAGTCAAATTAGAGGAATTACTTCGATCTTCCCGCTTTTTATTTCGCAAAGTTATGGGTGCTTTCACCTTCTCACTGGATTTGCCTTTCTTGACAACCACCTGCTTGACTAAGGTTCCGGAATCAGATGGACGTCGTTGTACTTTTAGTTCCACCTCAGTTAAATTTTGATTAACATCATCCTTAGCTTCTACTGCCGCAAGCGAAGCTCGTCTTGATGATTGAGCGTTCTTCTTTATGCGCTTGGTTTTCCCCTGACTTGTGTTGCTGTCATTCTGCTTTTGACTTAAATCTAAGGATTTATTTTGCCCCGTCGGTGATAATAATTCAACTATCCTTTCGCCCGTTTGTTCTTCCGAGGATAACGAGGTGCTTTCTATGGGAGGAATATGCTCATCGATCTTTATGAGAACAGTGTTTGCTTGATTCTTCTCGACTTGGGAAGCCGGAGCGTTCTGACTTGCAAGAGGTACTGATTGTTCAGAAGTCTTTAGAGGTCGCGCGTCAGAATCACCTGATGTACTCAATTGCTCACTTCCGTTGCATCTCTCTTTATCGTCAATCATTCCATCGGAACTCAGTGAGGTCGCTTCGCTCTCTTCCACTGCATTAAGTAGTTTCTTCCCATCGACGAGAGGGATGTTTTGTTCTTCTGCCCCTGTTCTGCGATTAGTGTCGGGTGTTTCTTTGCCTGTGATGTTCGAACTTGTTCCTTGATCTTGTTCATTTTGTTCAATTGAACTCTGGCCATCATCTTCGCTAAAAACACTCGTGCGACGTATTTTACGTATGAACCGAAATCTTATCGGTCCACTCTCTTCTGGCTCGGCTGGCTGTGTTGGTTGGGCTTCTTGAGGCGCATCTTTGCCCTTTTTCTCGGTTTCTGTTTGAATCAGTGCATCAGGCTCTAATTTATCGTCAGGCTTTAAATCCGAGTTGGTTTGTGAATCATCCTGGTCTGCACTATATTGTTTCAAAACACCCTTCACTTCACTTAGTGCACTTGATATGCTGGCGCGTAGTTTATTCAATCTCTCAATCGGATCTTCGGGTTGATCTTGGCGGTTTCGTCGTCTTTCACTCGGAAGTCGCTGCATTGGCGTTTTGAAAGTGGGTATTTTATCTACGATGTCCCTTTGAAGAAGATTTTTAGCACGAGAATTTACACTATAGGTTTTTAAATCACTGGACCTTGATTTTATATTATCTCGAACACAACCATCACCTTTTTGAGTTTTAACCACTGTCATTTTAGGATTATTGAACACGTCTGGAGTGATACCTACACTTCGTCTCGCAGTAACTGCAGCAGCTAATCCATCTAAGTATTGCGTGTGATTAAGGGAAGACTTATCAAGGGCACTTGTTGAATATCTTTTACTCGCAGAACTTGGTAAATTGTCCGCAGCAGTACTTGAAGTGTTGCCCAGTTTGGCCGTTGAAGATTTTTTGTTTGCTAATGAATACTTTCCCGTTGGCGATATATCAGTGCTCACAGCACGATCTTGGCCGACCAGCGCGCCACCGTTCGTTAAACCACGACGAAATGCGCTTCGTTTACTATAAGCATCGACATTGAATTTATTCACACTGTTTATCCCATCACTAAGGCGACTATTTTTAGAAGTATTTTCGTTCCTAACTTGGTTTTTTGAATAGTATTTACTGCTCGTGGCCTGATGGCCATTATCCAAGTACTGGTCTTGCGTCATTTTACAAACATCCGTTTTACTTTATTTCCCTTCCAATGTTCGATCTGCTATCGGTTTCTAAAAGCGTATGTCGATGCTCGGGCACTTGGTTTGGTATTTTCAATCGTCACACAACAAGAGACCTTCACACAGTTTTGACCTAAATTTTCAATAGTTCTGTGAGCTCGGTCACGGTCAAAAAATTGGGTTTAAAAACAAAATAATCGAATAAAATTTTACAAATGAAATGAAATTTTTATAATTGAAAACTTATCCGTAAACGATGCCTTTGCATAAGTTTTATATTTTGCGACTAAACTTATTTTAATCATTGATATCTGGGCTGACTATACAGAGGGATTTTGCTGGTAATATTGTATATTTTAATACAATGAACATTGTATTCATGTCGACGTTTTCGCTAGCGCGTGGGTTTTCGAAAAAGCATCTCTTTCAACGATGAAATTGTTTTGAGAGTAAAAGTTTAAGGCTAACGCCGTGTTGCTCTAAGGAATTTAAAAATATAAACGATAGATCAAACGAAAGCTCCTACATTCAAAATATGGAAACATTGTCAATAGTTTGGAAGTTTTTATGACGTTTCGAAAACTTTTCTCAAGGTGACAGTCAAGCAAAACTTATTGTTTACAACTATGTTTATTTCGTTTAACTTTTTTTTGTGTTTTTTGTTATTGTGTCTTTTAAGTTTTCTGTTCAATACACACATTTTTCGTTATTAGATTAATTTACTTAAAAGTATATCCATAAAATTAAAATGAAGAAAAAAGGTGTGGCGAGAGGCCGACTTTAGCGAGGCAAGGACAGATGTGTCCCTCATCTTGTCTCTGGCTTCGGGTCATCTTGCGATAACCAGAATCACCCACATCCGTGAGGATCTTCGGCTCAGTCTCAAGATGCCTGAAAAAGAAAGGGGTGGGTGTATCTAAGGATAGTGTGGGCAGTAGCCCCGTGAGTAGGGCGTTAGAATATACTCACAGGTAGGACGGCTTGTCGTAAGAGGCGACTAAAGGCCGAGTGGTAGGTGGGGTCCCAAGGCCCTGTCGCCCGGTGAAATATCACCCCATCAAGCTATAGGCTCCGTGAAATGGTCGGGAGAAATTCTTGGCCATCTTTTGGAGCTTGGCTGATGGACCAGTTCGAGAAAAGGTTGGTTTAGGTGGTAGTCGATCCCAAGGTGAGATACCACCCCGTCACGCTGAACATTCCGGGATATCGTCGAGAGAAATCTTCGACTATGCTTCGAATATATGGCTGATCGCCCGGACCGATACGGAGATAAGTCATGATGGTTCGGCGGTTTTGTGAGTCGTTGTCAAAGTGTCACCGAAGTGTTCCGCCGAACACTGTTCACGAGGAGAGAAACAACCTGGAACACGGGGACACTGCCACAAATAAAACGCTGAGTTATTTTCACTTTCTATTTTACTGTTAATGTTTCATTTTCTTTCGTCACACATAAATTACAACGGATCCCAAGAACTAGGATTGAATTGAAATCGATGCAAGGTGTCACTACCGTTTCCTTAGTAAAACTACAATATATAAATTCGAATCACACGACAACCAACACACATTCCCTTTTGACGACACGGAAGGTTTACTATTACTTTTAATTGATTCGCGGTGAGATAGTCTAGCGCAAGTGCGAAGTTACGGATACCTCCTTGTCGAGTTCTCTAACTGTTCTATTCGTTTCTCCCCATCCATTTGCAAAAGAAAATTTCCCATCATAATTATCATTCTCATTTCTGTCTTCTTATCGGAATCTTGTTTCTTTGTTTGAAAGATCGAGCGGACCGCCACTCATTTTCGGATCTTTTCGTGGGATTTGTTTGTGTTACCCATCTGGCTTTAGACAACAAGGTTCTTGTGCGCTTCAGATGGGTAACAAAGGAACCATGGGATTGGTATAACTTTCTACTTGCATTTACAAATCATAAACATCTAGCGTGGGATCTGCGTTAAGATGTTTATGATTGCATAAACTGTTGGTCGGCGGGAATCGCTATCGTTTGTTTGCACAAGTGCGCCTTTAGAGTTTTGGGTCATGCCAGGAATGTAGGTGCTAATTGCTATTAGCTACAAGAGGCGATATTCGTTATTCGGTTTGTTTACCGAAAATTGCGTTTAATGGGTGCATTGTATTGATGCATTGGATGGATGCGTTGGATTGGATGCGTTGCATTGGCGCGTCGAATTGGATGCGTTGGATTGGATGCCTTGCATTGATGCGTTGAATGGATGCATTGGATGGATGCCTTGCATGGATGCGTTGAATTCAATATTAGAGACTTTTGAACGTTTAGTTCGATTGATTTTTGCTATTGAATTCAAAGTTGGTGTCTGAAATGTTACCTTTTGTTTCAGGCGGGAGTAAGGACTTTTGGGACACGTGTCTGTGGGCACGTGTAATGGATCAAGGTGAGTATGTTCCTTGGTGGAAAAGACATCTCGACCTATAGTGGTTTGTGTGGTTCGTAGAACCGCCACAATGGTACCTTCTGAGATAAAGAATTCCGGAGGTAAACTAGTATCCCAACATTATGATCAGTCGTTCGACTGATAACGGCATTTTGTAACATCAGGGGCATCGGTTTCACAAATACGAAAGTAAGCGCCATCCACCAATATTTTCAAACAGCGAAATCTGACATCCTTGAACTATCTAAGACCCAGGTCGATTTGTCAACTAATGCCACATATATTCGTTGCTCAGGAGACGACTTACATTCGAGATTCCATTTTAAGGGTGGAGTCTGCATCTTCGCGCGGTCCGATCTAGCTTGCCAGAGGATGGAGGCGTTGGAGCCCAATAACATGGACATCATATGGTTGAGGGTCGTGCTGAGGAATTCCGTTAAATTTCGTTGTTGTCCTTACCTTTCCCCGAATGACGATCGACCAGCGACATTTTTCGAACATTTTTCTCATACCGTCGACTGGATACTGGGTGCTTCTGAAATTGTTGTCGTTGGGGATTGTAATGTGCACAATTCCGGCTGGTTGGTACATTCTAACAGAACCGACGAGACTGAGTGCCCGGCGGAGATGTTTGCTGTTAACCAGAACTTGACTCAACTCGTGGAGGAACCCACGTGAGTGCTGGATGCGCGAGGCGATTATGCGAACGCCCTGGCTCTGGTTTTGACACCCGAACCCAGTATTTTGCCTTAGAGGATTCTGCATCACTGGGAAAGTCAGATCACTGCTTGGTATCTGTCGCACAAGCACTTGCATTTCAAGCGAATAACCGGCCTAGGCAGCTTCGCCATGTATGGAGGTAAGGGGCTGCTAACTGGGACGATTTGCGAGATTTCTTCGCATCCTTTCCATGGTCGGAGATGTGCTTTGGAGACTCCGATGTTAATGCTTGCGCGGAGTCGGCTACCGTGGTTATTCTTCTTGGGATGGAGAACTACATTCCGCATTCCATTAAACGAAGTTCATCTGATAAGCCTTGGTTTGATAAAAAATGCGAGCAGATTACAGCGGCATGAAATAGAACTTTTAAGCAGTGGCGCTCCAATCCCGCAGATGTTAACAGAACGAATTTTGTTAGAATCAGAAACGCGTGCAACCAGGCGATTGATACCGCGAAGAAGGCGCACAACGACAGAATGACCAATAAACTCCTTCAGTGCCTAACTGGTTCGTGTTCCTTCTCGTCAATGGCAAGAGTTGTCAGCAGTAAATTCGCTTCCTCCTCTTCCCCTCCATTAGTGGCGGATAGGGGGATGTTAGTCACAAATCCAAGGGATAAGGCTGATGTGTTTGCAAATTTATTTTCCGTGAATTCAAACCTCGATGCCGGTCTTTTGGAGCCACCTGCGATCGCGTCGGTACGGTCTTCCATGCGGGATGTGAGCTTTCGTTCGCGCACTATTCAACGCATTCTACGTGAACTGGATTGTAGGAAGGCAACCGGCCCAGACGGAATACCAGCAATAGTTCTAAAGAACTGTGCTCCAGAATTATCGCCGGTTCTTGGCAGACTCTTTCGCTTATCTTATGCACGGAGGACCTTCCTTACTTGCTGGAAAATCGCTCGAGCTCAGCCAATCCCAAAGAGGGGAAAAGGGTGTATCCCACAAAATTACCGGCCGATAGCATTACTGTCTATGTTGTCTAAGGTGAAGGAAAAAGTCATCAACACTGATTTAATTAAGTATTTGGAGCACAACGGATTTCTGAATGATCGTCAATACGGATTCCGTGGCAGGAAGTCCATGGGAGACCTTTTGACCCTGATAACCGATATATGGAGATCTGCGATTGAGCGGCATGGTGAGTCAAGGGCGGTCGCATTGGATATATCCAATGCTTTTGACCGCGTCTGGCACGGTGCATTGCTGAGCAAACTTCGTTTATATGGACTTTCCCAGCAGCTTAGCGACGGGACGAAGAACTTCCTCGAAAATCGCTCGATCCGGGTTGTTGTGGATGGCGAGTGTTTGGATCTGTATCCTGTTAATTTGGGGGTGCCCCAAGGTTCTATTTTGGCTCCAACCTTGTTTTTGCTTCACATAAATGATTTGTTGGAGACAACGGATGACAAAGTGTTCAGTTTTGCGGATGATAGTAGGCTTGTTTCCTCCTTTTCGAGTGTTCGGCCGCTTGGTGCATCTACGTCACAGATTGACTCTCTGAATCGGGATCTAGATAAGGTCCTGCAGTCGGGAAGAGCCAATCTAGTCGGCTTCAATGCAGCGAAGACAATATACAACATTCTCAAAGAAAACTGGATCATCGGTTCCACACCTGATGATGAATGGGCGGGCCCTCGAATCTGGTGAATGCTTGAAATTGCTCGGCGTCACGGTCTGTGGGAAATGTATCATGGCATAAACACGTGTCGAGTATCGCCAGATCAGCCTCAGGAAAACTGAGCTATCTTTTTGGAGCCAAGAAATATTTCCCTCCGGCCCAACTTCTTCTCCTATATTAATCTCAAATTAGACCCACGCTCGAATATTGCTCTCATGTTTGGAGCTCGGCTCCTAAACATTCCCTCGACCTACTCGAGAGCATATAGAAACGAGCGATCCGCCTGATCGGGGACTCCGCCCTGGCGTCGGGACTACAGCCGCTATCACATCGAAGGCGCGTGACCGACCTCTGTCGGTTACAGATATTATCAGGGATGCTGTTTTTCGGAGATTTGTGGTATTGTTCCACGTAATTCGGCTCATATGCATCCCACAAGACAATCCGACAGATCGCACCAGTTTGCGGTTCATCTCCGGCGGCGCGAACATCCCCCCATCAGAACTCGTTCCGCTACAGATCGGGGAAGCTGTGGAACTCCCTTCCCACGCGAGTGTTCCCGAAGCGTTATAACCTGCGACACTTATTTCGTAGCATCTCGTGGCGCCCACACGGCACTATAGGTTCCCCTCTCCCGTGAGAAATATAATAAAAAAAAAGGGTTAGTTCTTCAAATGTTCTGTAACTACTGGGATGTAGGGATGGTGGGAGAAATCGTACAAGACCGGTAGGTCTTGAGTGCGGTGGTAAGCGCAGATCACGCTTTTGGCGTCTGATAATCGGCACTTTTGTCGGTGTGCGTCGGTGTATTTGTGCTGTCTTGTACTGTCAGTGTGAGACGGCGAGTGGACTCGAAAAAAGGTCACACGAGAAGTGGGAGGTGGTGGTAGTATATAGATGTAAGGACGAAGGGGTTGGGTATTGATAGGGTCTGTTGTAAAGATGAGGTCTAGCTGCCTACCCAAAAGGTTTCGAACGTTGCTGACTTGACAGAGGCAAGAATCATCTAGTCGATCAATGAAGAAACATTCCTTGCTCGGGGTGGAGTGGGAGGTGAAGTGTGATTGATCGTCAGATAAAGCCCAATTGAGTTGTAGAAAATTAAAATCTTCAAAGCCGATGATGTCGTCCTCGCAATAACTCAGCTCGATTATGTGTTCGATAGTATTAAGAGCGAGCTCATAAACTTCAATAGGCTGGGATGGCAAGATATAGACGAATATGGCAAAGATTGATTTCCGCGGAAGAGTGATTTTGATAGTCATAAAGTCTAGTGTGGAGGAGGTAGGGAAAGCGATAACTGATGAATCGAGTCTGTGATGGACACAGTGGTGAGCACTCCTCGGCTGGGGGAAAAGTCAGTGGCCAGATTGGAGGACGTCGCCGTGGAAGATGATGAACGTGAGGGGGTTCCAGGTTATGAATGCTGGGAATTAAGTTCGTTTCGCTTAAACCAAATGAAATGCCAACAGGTAGGGCATAGGAGGTTTTCAGAATGGATTGGGTCTTTGAGCGAAGACTTCTTATGTTCTGGTAATATGGGGTAAGGGGAATTATACTGTCGGTTTTGAGAGAGATTTATTGGATATGGTACCGGGTCGGCTGAAAAGTTCGTAGCCTGACACAGATGGTGTTACTAGAATTAAATCCATATGAATTCTGTTAGTACCCATCATCATCATCGGCACTACAACCGGGATCCGGTCTTGGCCTTATTTAGCAAGTCTCTCCACCGATATCCGGTCCTTATCTGAGACTTGTTAAATTGTCCATAATAATTTGTTTTTCCGGGTAAGCCTATTACCCTTGCGCCAACCTTTCTCAGGATGATACAATGACTATAGAATCTTTAAAGTAACAAGCTATAATTTTAGAATATTCCATAATGTGTATATTATGTAAGCTTGTGTTTTCGTGTTCTATTGCTTCTTTAACATCGTTTAAATCTAAAGTGTTTGATTAGAAATTGCAGTGTGTAGCAAAATGTATGGAATTGGCGACTAGATCGAGTTCATAATAAATTACATTGAGGAGCGCATCCGTTCCTGGTTCATATTTACTAATGGTTGACAATGGTTTTTCTAATCTCGAGTTTATAATTTTTTGTTGATTATTGTTCTCTATTAACATATATAATCTATTCTTATGATGTCAGTGTGATCTAGGGCAGCTTCGATGAATTTAGATTTGGTTCCTAGGAAGTTTATACCTCTCTTGCTCCTGGGCTGATGCGGTATTAATTGAGATTTCAATGTCTATTCTGTTTATAGTGGCTCTCAATGTTGTTGCTTTGGGTTCTGGTGCTTCAATGTCCCTTCTCGCGGTCTCATATGATTCTAGTGTTTTGGTTAGATTACAGATATGGAACAAGTTTCGCTCTGGTCGAATAGATATATAGCGTTTTGCGACGATCGTGTGATTCGAACCGACGCTGTACCAGTTAGAATCACTAAAAGATAGAACCAAAGCTCAACGCGTCAGGCCACTGCCGCGTGTATGAATTTGATTTCTAAACTCAAGTTCACTGAACTGGTGTGGAAATGTCACGTTTTTGCTATGGTATACGGCTTTAACGAATGTGTTTGGATTTATCGACTTGTCTTTCGATGGTGTTGTTCTTCAGTATTAGTCGTGCGCGTATCTGCTAGAAACGCCGCACATATATAGTATTGCACTCATCTGATCAAATACAGAAATTATATTATATTTGAAAACACTGAACTAAAACAAAAAGGACGTAATAAAGTTATTCGAATATAAGACACTATAATACATTTGTTAAGGAATCATAAAACATCGAGTTGATGTGGATATTATTAATTAAAAGTTTAGCCTCATCCTTGATCCCATTGAAATATGGTAGGTCAATGTTTATAAGAAAAGGCATAAAGAGGATTTGGATTTTACTCTACAAATATGTGATATGTTTCATTCACAAATTTGTTTAATTTATTAATGTCTGATATAAAATCCAAAATTAGATGTTAGTTCTTAATATCCCATACAAAGAATTTTAATTAATGTCACACGTATAAATATTTTTTATCACTGGCAGACAATAGGATATTATGTAAAACTAAGGCCAACATGTTTTTCGCTTCCGTTTCGTAGCAAGGTGGTTTTTCTTTTACATCGGCCAATAGTCTTAGTTATTTTAGGTATTTTCAACATCATACAAGACACAGATTTATTTTTACTACTCATTTTGCCAGCAACAACAACAAAACAATTATCATCGGAATTTCTATAGAATTTGACGAATCAAAGTACTCGTTAAGCGCGCGTGTTTAAAAAACGATCAATCACACAGCGGTATTACTTTGCCTCATAAATTAATTTTTTGCCAGAATGAGTATATCATATTATTGAATTGTGAATTGGTAATAAATAAAATAATATTGTATATAAGATTTAAGATATCTAATCCAATAAGAATTGAATAAACTCAGCTAGAGTACTAGAATAAGGATTCGCTTTAACATAGTGTTACAACTACGTTATGTATCACTAACTATTTAGTAGGTCGATCTTATATTTTCTTTCTATCAAGTTGTTCTCGCCTTGCGCAAACATTTGTTTTTTTTTTAAATTCGGATTTATTTTCCGAAAAAAATTACAGTTTACATATTTATATTTATATTTATATTTATATTTATATTTATATTTATATTTATATTTATATTTATATTTATATTTATATTTATATTTATATTTATATTTATATTTATATTTATATTTATATTTATATTTATATTTATATTTATATTTATATTTATATTTATATTTATATTTATATTTATATTTATATTTATATTTATATTTATATTTATATTTATATTTATATTTATATTTATATTTATATTTATATTTATATTTATATTTATATTTATATTTATATTTATATTTATATTTATATTTATATTTATATTTATATTTATATTTATATTTATATTTATATTTATATTTATATTTATATTTATATTTATATTTATATTTATATTTATATTTATATTTATATTTATATTTATATTATGTATATATATATATATATATATATATAGAGAGAGAGAGAGAGAGAGAGAGAGAGAGGGAGAGAGAGGGAGAGGGAGAGAGAGATTTTTATTTATTTATTTATATATATTGTGATGCATATGAGAATCAGTACTAGAATATTCTATAAAGTCCAAAACAAAGTACTAGAATATTCTAGAAAGTACTGGAAAACTGGAGACGATGGGCAGTAGAAAATTCGAGGCTATGGAACGGACGGAAACTAAACGCAGAGTTAGAATGAGGAAACGGTATAAATACGTCGCACGCAAATCAGGGAGATAAGTAAGAAGTAAGAAGTAAGCATTAAAATACGCGATAAGTACAGAAGCGATAAGTCAAGAAATCGTTGTGTACAGTAAAAGTAACGGTTGTTATTAACGGACTAATAAAGTGTTACATTAATTCAAAATCGATTTAGCGGCTCTTATTTATTAAAATAATTAATCCAGCGAACCCAGAGCTCGTTACAATTGGTGTCAGATGGGGTTTAATTATTGGTGAAGTAAATAAGTCTGTGTGGCGCAAGGCTAATAACCTTGCCCAGAAAAACAAATTATTATGGAAAATTTAACAAGCCTCATTCACGTTAAATAAGGCCAAGACCGGGTCCCGGTTGTAGTGCCGATGATGATGATGATGACATAAGTCTGTGAAAGTGTGTTGTGGCGATGTCAGATCGACATTTGGGGGATCTTCGCGTTCCTGAGTTGAAGAAGTAACTTCAGGACCGGAATCTGGATAGCAAAGGACAAAAGCAAATTCTTCGACAGCGTCTGCAAGCAGCAATGGAGGAAGAGGGTATTAATGTCGACACATATCTTTTTACGATTGGGCCAGACTGTCCGGATGGAGAAGAAACAGCGAGTAAAGATGGTGCCAATGTGACGGAGAAGAGTTCGCCACAGTTGGACATTTCGGAGATGTTCAGGATGATGATGACAAAACTGGACGTGCAAAATTCAAAATTCGACGCGCAAGCTACAGATATTAACTCCAAATTGGCCGCACAAGCTGCAGATGTTAATGCAAAGTTTGATGCCCAAACGCAGTGGATGAAATGTAATTTTCAACACTTTAGGGAAGAAATTCAGTCAAAAATTCGGAACGAAGTAGAAAATCTGGACCAAAAAGTCGCCGATGAAATAACGCGAATCGAAAAGAGGCGAGTGTGTTGAGAGAAATAAGACATCGCCTAGCCATCAACATGAGTACAAAGATACAAGGATGCAACCGCCAACCTTCGATGGAACGGGACCCTTCTCCGTATTTATACGTCAGTTTGACGCCGCGGCCAATTATAATAAGTGGTCGGATGAGCAAAAGTCAACATCACTAATCTTGTCACTCCGCGGGGTGGCTGCAGAGTTGCTACAAACCATACCAGCAGAGAAGCAAACAGATTTCCAAACGGTAAGAGACGGCCTTGAAGCTAGGTATGGAGACAACCACATGCAGCAGGTCTGCCGCATGCAACTGCGGAGCAGAACGCAGAAACCTGGAGAAAATCTTCAACAGTTGCAGGCAGACATTGGACGATTGGCAAACTAGTCTTATTCAAATATGACAAAGGAATTTCCGACCGAGGTAGCAATGGATGCATTCATAAATGCACTCCAAGATCGGGACCTGCAACAAGCCGTTCGTTTGGTGGGAAAGAAGACGACTAATGAAATACTGGCGTTCGCATTGGCATATGAATCTGCTAAACTGGCTACCAAGAGTACATATATATGTCGGCCACGTCTCTGTTGACTGTAGAAAACGTCGACGAATGAATGAAACATCTATTGAGAATTGTTGTTCATGCGCTTATCACAAGAGAAGCCTTCAGCGTAATTCAGACTTGGACAGCACCACGACCGAATGTAAATCCTTGCATCAACAGATAATTGCTCTTAAGAACAGCCGAGAAAAGGTCATTGAGGAGAACAATCGCTTATCAACTGATTTAGCAGAGAGGCAAGCTGAAATTTTAACCCTAAAGTGTCGCCTTCAGGATTCGGAAGTAGAAATTGATCGTTTAAAACAAGAGGCGTACGACCTCCGAAATGTACGAGTAGAAGTATTAGATGGGTGGACGAGTGATGCTATACGCGCAGCTCATCCTGGAACACAAAGAAAAGAACGAGCGGCCAATTTGGAAAAATATTTCCGACAAAAGTGGAACATTTAAGGCATATTGGGCACAATGGAATTCCTTGCTGGTGGAGGATGGAATTCTAAAGCGTAAATGGGAAGCCGCGGACGGAAAATCCCATCGAATGCAGATTCTAGTCCCGCCATCAAAAGTGAAGGATGTACTAACAGAAATGCACGACGGGGCCTCCGATGGACATCTGGGAGTTAATAAGACACTTTCAAAATTACGATTTCGATTCTACTGGCTTCACATGACAGATGACGTCGAGTCTTGGTGTAGAAAATGCACGACTTGCACTGCGACCAAAGGACCAACAGCAAAACCAAGGAGCGCTATGAAGAAGTACAACGTGGGTGCCCCTTTCGAGAGAATTGCGATTCATATCTCAGGACCGTTCCCAAAAACAAACAACAACAATAAATACATGTTGGTCATCATGGATTACTTCAGCAAGTGGGTGGAAGTCCTTCCAATTCCAAACCAGGAAGCAATAGCCGTCATTGAGCAGCTTATCAATAATTGGATCAGCAGATATGGAGTTCCCTGTGAGCTGCATTCCGATCAAGGCCGAAATTTCGAATCGCAGATATTTCAAGGCATCTGTGCGGCACCGGGCGTAAGGAAAACCAGGACCACACCCTTACATCCGCAGTCAGACGGAATGGTCGAAAGGTTCAACCGAACAATGAAAGAGCACTTATCGAAGGTCGTTAGTGATCACCAACGAGATTGGGACAAATATGTACAAACCTTTCTCATGAGCTATAGATCGGCTAATCACGATACGACAGGCCATTCCCCAGCAGGAATTATATTTGGACGAGATATACGATTACCAGCCGATCTGCGATTCGGAATACCTCCAGACGCCATAGATAAAACTGAAGACTGCGTAGCCGAATGGAGAAATCGCCTCGATGAGATTCATCATTTGGTTCGAAAGCAAATCAAGGTATCCAGTGACAGGATGAAAACAAGGTACGACGTTCGAGCCAACGCATCCGGATTTAATGCAGGCGATAACGTGTGGCTTTATAACCCTCATCGGCAAAAAGGAAGGTCTCCGAAGTTGGAAGGACCGTATACGACGTTGTCTATAGGATTCAGCGAAGACCGAACGCCAATATGAAAGTGGTACATCGTGACCCACTGGCGACTTTTGCTAACCCAGGAGACCACTGAACTTAGTTCGGGGCGAACTAATCTAGGCGGAGGGTAGTGTGACGAGCTGGCAAGACTCCAAAACAAAGTATTGGAATATTCTGGAAAGTACTGGAAAACTGGAGACTATGAGCAAAAAAAGAAGCGAGAGGGAAAAACGGTGTGCCCATTGACAGAAGTGACACTATAGACAGGGGAGCGAAAAAGAAAAGAATGTGGTCAGGAGGAGAAAAATAAAGATTGAAGAGCAAATTGATTTCACGGCTTATTTTGTGTGAATAATTAATCCAGCGCACCCTAAGCTCGCTACAATATATATATATATATATATATATATATATATATATATATATAGAGAGAGAGAGAGGGATAATTAATCACCCTATCGAAAGATGTTATAATTTTTGCAAATGGCGTCGTACGTCAATCATATTTGACATTTGTGAAGTAGAAAAAATTGTAGAGGTCCAAGTAAAGATTTCCATCACATGAAATCATTTTTTTTTATTTAATGAAAAAGTAATTCGAAAACAAAATCGGATGATATATTTTGCGCCACCCTATATATATATATATATATATAATATATATATATATATATATATATATATATATATATATATATATATATATATATATATATATATATATATATATATATATATATATATATTATATATTATATATAAGCTTGCCCAACGAGTAGAACTTTAATTCGTCAAATTCTTTAGAAATTCCGATGATAATTGTTTTGTTGTTGTTGTGCCAAAAAGATGAATAGTAAAAGTAAGTCTGTGTCTTGTCTTTATATATAACAGGCCTGCCTCTTGTCATCGTCATCATCGGCACTACAACCGGGAGCAGGTCTTGGATTTATTTAGCAAGTCCTGAGGCTTGTTAAATGTTCCATAATGATTTGTTTTTTCCGGGCAAGGTCATTAAGTCTTGCGCCAGAGGCTCCCCGACGGGGAATCGAACCCCGGTCTCTCGCGTGACAGGCGGGTATACTAGCCACTATACACTCGAGGAGCCTCTTGTACACCCCTTAAATTAAAAAAAAAAAAAGTCAATTTTTTAACTTTTTTTTTTGTCCGAACACACAAGAATTTCCAACCAAATGAAACATCAATAGGTATTAAAATAATATTAAAACTAAAACTTCATCTAGGCATCCAGCGCTTTTATAAAAATTACATTCATATGGAGTGGACAATTCCTTGATCCAATCGATGAGACTATTTTTCTGGCCGTTCAATCCAAGTGGTTCTTAATGGTGTCGAATCTGCCTCCCATAAAATTAATGTAGGTGGTCCCCAAGGTTTTGTACTCTCACCCACTATCTTCTTCATCTTTATAAATTATCTCTTGTCCATCCCAATCCACTCGTTTACCGATAATAGCACCTTGAGTTTCTCATACTCATACGAACATTCCAGGCCAAAGTCTTCGAACGTCAAAACCAATCAGAAGATTATTCTTTATACACTGACCTCCGACCTCAACAAGATATATCAGCGGGGATTATCTAACCGAGTAGAGTTCAATGCCTTAAAAACTCAGTGCTGTCATCTGTCGTCAAAGATGAACCCCAAAGTAACAATACTGTCGATGAATGGCACTTCCATCAACGAAGCCAAGGAACTATCAATCCTCGACACTAGAATTAATTCGACTCTTAATTGGAGCGACCACATTTTCGAAGCTGCGAAAAGTGCAGCCAAATGCATGGGGTTCCTTAAGAGATGCAAAAGATACTTCACTCCATCCAACCTGGCCACTATAAACAAAACGTATATTCGTCCCCAAATGGAGCTCACCCCCCATATTTGGTTAGGCGCATCCAAAACTGCACGACACGTGCTCGACAGGGTGCAAAAACGAACCGTGAAACTTATTGGGGACCCAGCTGTGAGTCGATCAATTCCGTCGTTAGAACATAGGCGCAACGTATCATGCCTATCTCTCTTTTATAGGTATTATCACGATCGTTGCTCATCAGAACTTGCTGAATATGTTCCGCCTCCTCCGACATTTTCCCGCGATACCCGTCAATCTGAGAATGCGTATCAGTTCACGTTGAAAGTAAACCACGCACACAAACAAACATAGAGAGTCATTCTTTAGCCGAACCATACGAATGTGGTATACTCTATCTGATCATGTGTTTCCTCGTCCTTGTAATGTCCAGGCAATGTACATCGATAGCTCCTTTCCTTATCCACTTCCTCTCCATCCGCTCACACTGTGCTCTGACACTTAGATATATCGCATTCACTGATTACCATACTGAAACGTAGGCGATCTGGAACATTAGAGATATCGCTATCATGGAGAATTCGTTTATACGGAAAGTGTGGTAAATAAATGGGGCCATATTTGTCTTGGATAAGACCTTTTCTATCCAAAAGAGGATCGCTTCTGGAGGAATAAATCCCTTGGAATAGAATGCCCCCAAGATAGGATTATTTTCACAGCACATTACTCTTGCAGTGACCACGAATAATTTTGATTATGAAGTTATCTATCCAGTTTAGTCCTGATTTGTCGTACAGAACTTTATTTCTTATGTTGCGACTCTGGTGTTCTATACATTCCAAGCCAGGAACGCAAACACAGCCTTTTGAACACCCGAAACTTCTCCATGTAGAACTGGGATATTTTATACCATACCGGGTAGCACCAATACTGGTCGGATGAATACCGAGTATGAAATTTTTTTGACTTTGGAGTCTAAAAGACTACTACGGAATAGACTTACTGTCATTGCATATGCGCTTTTAGCTGCGGTAAGAGCAGTTGCTATATGCTTATCAAAGTAAAGATATTGATCAAGCCAGATACCAAAATTATCTGACTACAGTTCTTACTTGTAGGGAAACATTATTACTTCCTACAATTTAAAAATGTTTCCCAGTTCTGTTTTGTATCCCTCGATGCCCTGGACAATGGCGTTCAGAAATGGATAGTTTCTGTTTTCTAAAAATTATCGTTAATATGCAGTCGTCGCAAAAGCGTTTGATTCTACTGAAGTCATCCTGCAGAATATTTTCTCCGGATCTATACACCACAATGTCGTCGGCGTATGCAATTGCATGTCTGAGTGAACCCACTAGATCACTAGTGTTTCCCATTCGGATCTCCCGAGGGGACTATGCCAGGGAGAACATTATCACAACCAAACTCTAAGAAATTCGACATCGCGTATTCGTGCTCATTCCCGTGCTCATTCCCGAGCTGACTGATAACGGTATTTTGTATCATCAAACACCCTCCACCAATGTTTGCAAACAGCGAAACCTGATACCCTTGCCCTAACTGAGACCCAGGTTGATTCATCAACTAGTTTGGCATATCTTCGTGGCCCAGGATACGACTTACATTCGAGATTCCATTTTAAGGGTGGAGTCTGCGTTTTCGCGCGGTCCGATCTGGGTTGTCAAAAGATGGAGGCGTTAGAAAACAGTAACCTGGACTTTATAGCGTTTTGTGACGATAGTGAAAAACGTTTGATTCGAACTGACACTATAACGGTTAGAATCGCTAAACATTGAACCAATGCTCAACACATCCGTCCACTGCCGCGTGTACGATTTCGATTTCTAAACTCAATACACTCAACTGATGTGGAATTGCTATGTTATTGCTTGGTATACGGCTGATGCTTTTTTATTTTTCGATTTTCTTTCTGTGTTATTCTTCACTATTTGCTTGTGTACTGTGTGTGTATTATAAAAGCCACAAACCTATTTGTTAGTTCACCTTGATATGCAACCCGTTTGTGGTGGTCTTTTATCCCGGCATACATACCTCTGATGTTGTTTGCTCTGGAATTTTCTAGGATGTTTTCGATATAATTGGAGGCAGGACAATGAAGGAAACTCCACAACCACGAATTGGAAGAGCTACACAAACCTACAATGGTGAGAGTAATCAGGTCGCGAAGTTTAAGATGGGCTGGATATGTGGCGCGAATGGGCAACGATATGGCCCTGCGTAGATTTGTTGACGGTAGACCAACGGGAAACATACCGGCAGGACGGTCGCGACGGAAATGGGAGCAATGTAAGATTTGACCTTGAGAAGATCGGATCAGATGATCAAGGGTAGAAGGGAGAGTGCACAGGACAGGGAACGATGGCGGAGTCGAGTCGGTGAGGTTATAGCGTTTGGGATGATGGTGAAGAACGTGTGATTCGAACTGACGCTATGACAGTTCGCATCACCAAAAATTGAACCAAAGCGCAACCCACCAGGCCAATGCATTTTTTCGGATGCATTTTCTTATTCGATTTTCGCTCGGTGTTCTTCACTATTTGCTTGTGTACTGTATGTGTATCTGTTAGAAACGCCACACTACTCCCTCCTCAGTAACTTTGTTAAGATCAACTTCGTGTGCGAACGACGGACGAGAAGCGAGCGGGCGAGGGGACATCGGAGCAGGCAAGTGTGCCGGTGCTCTATGCGGAAGTTGTGATCGTACTCGTAAAGTTCTGTTTACTATGGGAAAGTGTGTACTGTGTGGATACAGATCACGTCGGGGTCACCAATTTCTCGGATTTTTTTTATTTATCTGCTTGTGTTGTTCCCCCTGACATAGTCCCCCCAGAGATCCGAGTGGGAAACTAGTTTACCTCCGGAATTCTTTATCTCAGAAGGTAACATCATGACTTATATCCGTGTCAGTCCGGGCCATCAGCCACATATCCGAAACACCGTCGAAGATTTCTCTCGACGATATCACGAAATGTACAGCGTGGCGGGGGTGGTATCTCCCTTGAGACTGACTACCACCTAAATCAACCTTTTCTCAAACCGCACCATCAGCCAAGTTCCGAAATATGGCCAGAGATTTCTCCCGACCATTTCACGGAGCCTATAGTTTGATAGGGTGATATTTTACAGGGCGGCAGAGCGTTCGGACCCCACCTCCCACTCGGCATTTAGTCTCCTCTTACGACAAGCCGGCCTAGCTGTGAGTATATCCTAACGCCCTACTCATCTGGCTAACATATTCAAGAAGAACGGAAGTATTGTATAGTGATCGGGTCACATAAGGGTTATAAAATTACTTAGACCAGCGTTTCACAAAGCCGAAGGCTAAACTGGCCTTGAGAATCATGTCGTCAATATATGTGAGAAGTTTAGCAGACATAAGATGTCGAGGTCTCGAATCGAGTTAACAGAGGATGAAGGTTGGTTGAATGAGTAGTAGGAGCGGGAGTTGTGGTTGTTGCCGGTAGAGGCGGGGAAATTGCTAATCCTGTTGCAATATAAGTTTGCACAATAAAGTATAAGAAGAACAAGGATGGGTACTCACTGTGGCGCCGCGGGGTTTGGCCGGACGAGGGTTTCGTGCCGCTGTGTTAGCCTTGCTGGTTCTCTCCTGAGGGAGTTGATTTACTTCTTTCGGATTTTCTGCAACTTTAACCTCTTCGCCGGAACTGTGTTGTCTCCTCGTTAAAGCGTTGTTGATAAGTGGGGCGAATTTCTCTTATGCGCAACAAAATATTTTATGGCAATAGAGCAAAGCAATAAGACCGAAGGTGATATTATTGATTACACTCTTATTTTATAATATTTATTTCAGTTATATTATTCCTTTCATACAGATTTCGATTGCAATTTATTCACTAATTGGAAAGTACCGTAGGTGATATTATTGATTACACTCTCATTTTATAATATTTATTTTAATTATATTCTGCACACCCACTCTCGGGCTCTTTTTCAGTTCTGTCCGCTACGCACTACGGTTTTAAGTACCAACGAGAAACGATTACCAATTAAAAACGCTAACTTCAAACAACGAGAGCTAAAATCGCTCATTCACGTCCTTTTATACTGAGAGACAAATGTACCTTATCATTTACTGATTCATTGGAATTTGGTTTCAGCTCTCGCTGGCCTGAACCCTCTTCCCGTGAATCGTCAGGTGCACAAATACGAGGGTCGGCTGAAAAGTTTCCGACCTAAACGTGAGGATAGTAGCGCTCGTCAATAAAAGTGCATCTGTTGACAATTACTCACCAAAATTTCAGCCATTTTGGACGCGTAGTTTTTATTTGACAATCGCTTGAGTGAGTCGATGTGACTGTTTTGTGTTTTTAGTCGCAGATGTATTGTCCTGGGTTGTTGCGACTCCTGCTAAAGGCAGCCTTGTTGGCTTATTGCCAAGTGTTGTTGGAGTCCCCATTCGTGTTGAGATTAACATCGATGCAGGATGTATGGGTTCCGGTGCGAGAGCAGCTGTATCTGAAGTTGCGTTATCTCCAGTTGTTGATGGTAGTTCTTCAATTACAAACGAAACTTCTGGCACGGATAATCTATTGATGGGCGATGCAAAATCGTCGCCATCGTGAGGTGCATCTGGTAATGACCTCATGCGGTCAAGATTGCAAGAAATGGGAGGCAATTCGTTCTTGGGCAATCACTCTGCAGGCGTTTTGTCGTTGTGTGCCTGACTGCCAGCGGTTAGGCCACTGTCGAGAATCCTGTCTAAGGCTTCAAGCAGAGACATAAGGTAGATAGAGGATTTACTCATAAATTTCTTCGATCAGAACCTGTTTAAATTACTCTTGTTTGAGCCAAAATGATTTTGAATGTTCCGTTTTTTTTTTTCACACTAACGCGCGCACAACGGGGATTTTGCAATACCCTTAAATCTCAGAGCACAGAGTGAGCGTACGGAGAGGAAAGCGGATAAGGAAAGGAAGTGTCGATGTATATTGGTCTTGAATATCTGGACATGACAACGACGAGGAAACACATGATCAGGTAGAACATTCCAGATTCACGTGGTTCGGCTAAAGAATGACTCTCTATGTTTATTTGTGCGCCTGAAGTCCACTTTCAACGTGAACTGCTGCGTATTCACAAAATGACGGATATCGCGGGAAATTCTCTGAACACATTCAGCAAGTTCAGTTGAGCAACGACCGTGGTAATACCTATAGAAAAGAGATAGGCATGATACGTTGCGTATGTGTTCTAACGACGGAATTGATCGACTTACGGCTGCGTCCCCAATAAGTTTCACTGCTTGTTTTTGCATCCGGTCGAGCACGTGTAGTGCAGTTTTGAATGCGCCTGACCATATATGGGAGTTGAACTCCATTTGGGGACGAATATACGCCTTGTAAATAGTGGCCATTTACTTGGTGTTCACCTTTGACGATAAGAGGCAGCACTGAGTTTTTAAGGCATTGAATTCTACTCGGTTAGATAATCTCCACTGATATATCTTACTGAGGTCTGAATTCAATGTATCAAACATAAGTTGCTGGTTGGTAATGACGTCCGAAGAGCTTGGACGGGAGTGCTCGTATGAGTATGAGAAACTCAACGTGCTACCATCAGCAAACGAGTGGATTGGGTTGTGAGTAATTGACAAGAGATCATTTATAAAGAAGAGGAAAAGACTGGGTGAGAGTACCGAACCCTGGGGAATACCTGCATTAATTTGATGGGAGACAGATTTGACACCATCAAGAACCACTTGGATTGAACGGCCAGAAAGATAGTTTCTTATCCATTGGATCAAGGAATTGTCCACTCCATATAAATGCAATTTGGGCAAAAGGGCTGGATGCCAAACTCTGTCGAAGGCTATTGAAATATCCAATGCGACTACCTTGCTTTCACCGAGGTAGTGGATGAAATGGCTCCACTTTTAGGTAAGGTGCGCCATCAGATCTCCTGTGGACCTGTTGCTACGAAAGCCATATTGGCGGTCATTGAGGAGGTCATTTGATTTCAGATATTTCGAAAGTTGACGGTTGATAAGTGATTCCATTACCTCGGAGAGAATAGAAGTTAGTGCTATGGGTCGATAGGAAGAGAGGAACGATTTGTCACCCTTTTTAGAAATTGGCTGAATGTTCGCTGACTTCCATCTATTTGGGAAACGGCCAGTAGAATAAGACAAATGGAAGAGTTTCTGCTGTGGTTTAGAGAATGAAGATTGGGGGAATGCCATCCGGACCAGCGGATTTGTATGCATTCAGCTCTTTGAGTGCAAGGGCAACAGTACGCGTTCGGAAGTGATTCTGGCTCATGGTATGCGACTTAAGCTCAAGTTGAGGTGGAACTGGCTGCAAAATATGCACCAAGTAGATTTGCCTTCTCTATTGCAGTGGTGACTGGTCTGTCATCGACTATTAGCGATGGAATGGATGAAGAGACCAAGTTTTGAATGTTTTTCACGAATGCCCAGAAGTTTCTACTACCTATGGGAGAGTGTAGTATTTTTTGTCTCACTCTCTGGTCATGCAAGAACTTGGCGCGTTGAATATACGCATTGCAGTCATTCCTGGCTCTCTTAATCTTTTTCGGTTTTCCTCAGTATTGTTTGATTTATACAACCGGAAACTCAACTCGTTAGCCTCAATGGCTCCTCTGCACCCGGAATTAAACCACATATTTCTCTTGGGTTTGATACTCTTTACCCTGCGTGGAATAGAGGTCCACATGCCAAGTAGAATCGTGTCTGTCAATGTGTCCGCTATAAAGTCAACATCGTTATTGAGGAAAAATAACGACCAAATTAACCTCCCAAAAAAGTCGTTCAGACCTTCTCAGTTGGCTTTCTCGTAGAGCCACACTGTTCTTTTGGGAGCTTTCTCATTAACGTTACTGTTGGTTAGAGGAAATTTAGCTGACACGACACATTGGTCTGAAGTGCCTAAGAGCGAAGAAACTCCAATTGTGCATTGGTTTGGGTGGGAGGTGAGAAACAGGTCCAGTGTATTGGCGGAATGACCATATATATCTGGTACACGTGTTGGCTCATTGACAAGTTGAGTTAAACTATTTGAATATTGACCTTCGGGTGTTGTGTGTCCGGAGTGACGATTTCAGTGTGCGGATATAGGGTCAAGATCCTATCGATAGAATCAGACAGAGCATCAAATTCGTTAAAGGATGCGTCTCTATCCAAGTTTGGGCTTCTGTGAAGAAAGGAGTAATGTGTGATATGCTTACGAACGTGAAGTTTTGGCCACGAGAAAGTAAATTCCGGATTGGAGTAGAGCCCATATTCAGGCAGAAGCTGATAAGCAATATCATATCGTATGTATGTGGCTATACCACGATGTGGAAAGAACAGCGGCACTAAGTTATATCCAGGTAAATTAAAACCGGAAATATCCGTATTAGTAATTACCTGGGTTTCGCTAAGTGCAAGGGTGGTTGGTTTGTGGTTAAAAACATGGGCAGACACAGAAGAGAAATTGCATCTCAGGTCACGAATGTTACACAAATCAACGCGAAATTTCCGCTCCATTGAAATGGCTCTACACAGAAAACCAATAGCCCCTCGGTAGCCAAAATAGAGCCCAGAGTTTTACCGGTGGCGTAACTCTTAGCTGTGTCGCGATCACCACCATTAAATGCATTCATTCACTGAATAAAACACTTTTTATTTCCGATTTGTTGCAATATATTAGGTGCGTAACTAAGTTCCCGCTTTATGTCAATAGATGGCTCCAGCAATAAGTGCTGGTCGATTTCGACATAGCCAAAACGTCATGAACCAAGCTTAGACATATGGTAAACAAACTGCTTTGACACAATAGTGATTTTGTTTTGGCGTCGTATATTTTGGTTGTGCGAATATGTCTGATTTGGTGCTAAATAGTCGTTATTTGTGGGAAGTGTTGATTTTCTTATTTCATTCGAAGAAAACGGCGCCTCAAGCGCATGGAGAGCTCCGCAAAGTTTACGGTGATGCTGTTCTAAGTAAAATATCATGCCGTGATTAGTTCCATCGCTTCAAAGACGTTGATTTCGATGTTGACGTGAAGGAAGGCCAAAAACCTTCGAAGACGCTGAATTAGAGGCATTTCTGGATGAGGATGCATGCTAAATACAACAAGAGCTTTCATCAATATTAGTAGTTACCCGCCAAGGAATTTCCAAGCGATTGCATGCGTTGGCAATGATTCAAGAGCAAGGAACTTGGGTTCCTTATGGTTTGAAGCCAACGGACGTTGAGCGTCGTTTTTTCGCCTGTGAACAACTGCTGCAGCGACAAAATAGAGAAGGGTTTTCTTTACCGCATCCTGACGAGTGATGAAAAATGGATTCATTACAGCAACCCAAAGAAAAAAAGTCATTGGGACTGCCGGGTTATACTTCTACCTCGTCGGCTCGGCCGAATATTCACGCTGCGAAGTTTATGCTGTGTATTTGGTGGGATCGGGTCGGTGTTATTTATTATGAGCTGTTGAAACCGAACGAAACCATCTCTAGGGAATGAAATTTACTTCAATTGATGCGATTGAGCTGAGCAATGCGCGAAAAAAGTGACTTGTTTGAGTGTCATACTCGTAGACCCATGTCTCGTCACCAGTTATGATGCGTTACATGAATGTAGAGACACTGACGACTCGGGAAAGCATGTCGCCAGCAACACCCTCTCGATGTTCTTTTGGCAAAAATTCAACTCTTTTGGAACAAGCCTTGCTGCGACGCATCTTATCTCCAAAATATCGACCAAAATAATACGAGCTGATTCGAGTGAAATGTGGTAGATCTATAGCGTTTGGGATTGATAGTGAAGAAGCCAAGATAGGGAAGATACATATATATATACATATATATACATATGTATATTTCCGGGAAAGGTGTTGCTGGGTCAGCAACCTGAGACGCTATTGAGATGCTAAGCCCATCGCTTAATGGGGTGGTATTTCACCGGTTGTGTGGGCTTCGGGACCTTACCTACCATTCAGTAATTGTGCCGAACCGCACTATAGCAAGAGTCGTCAATTGAACCTAGGTGTGCACAATAAAACAAACAAAAAAACACCGCCTCCTTACCAATTCAGCCTTTGAGGCGGCAAAGGTAATGTCGACTTGAGACCGGCCTTATTCGGTATTCCTCTACACGCTCATTTAGGAGTACTACCATCATTTAAGATTACGACACCTAGTAATCAGTCAATCGAGAACTGCGAGGACTATACTAGTACCTGCAATGTCTTGCCTCTTCTAGTGGTTCGCGTACTTTACCATTCTTCTACCCATGGGTTAAAATCTTTTAGCAATTATTAGGGAGGTCTTTGATATCATATCTTCAGTTAACCAGTATTTGATATCTATTATTACCAACCGTAGTGGAACATAACAATAATAAAAGTAAATAATATAAGTGAAATCCTTCCTACATACAGTTAGTCAATACAACTGTTTGTTGTATAGATGACTGCTATGCCACTATTGTTTTGCTTCTCGCAAGCATGCTATACCTCCCATTAGTTATCTGTCTGCACTGTATTCTTTCACCTTTTCCGAAAGGAAACATCCTACTCTTTCGGAATGGTTTTAAAGTTATTTTGTATATACGCCAACCTACCGAATTTTATTTGGCATATTGGAAATCGCGTTTTGAAAGTTTGGCGTTCCATGCTGGATGTGCATTCATACCCCGTGTTGTGTATTATTAGAGGAAGTTAGTTATTTTTTAATTTTACTTCTCCCGGGAACGGCGAACCCATAGCGCTGAGTCAGAGCCCTGAGATGCTATTTTTTCTCGACCAGGTCTCTATCAGCCAAGGGCCGATAGATGGTCAAGGGTTTCTCCCAACCATTTCACGAAGCCTATAGCTTAAAGTATACCCGCGTGTCACGCGGGAGACCGGGGTTCGATTCCCCGTCGGGGAGCCTCTGGCGCAGGACTAATGACCTTGTCCGCAAAAAACAAATCATTATGCAAAATTTAATAAGCCTCAGGACTTGCTAAATAAGGCTAAGACCGGTTCCCGGTTGTAGTGCCGATGATGATGATGATGATGATAGCTTAATGGGGAGGAATTTCACCGGGCGGCTGGGCTTTGGGATCATACCTACCACCCAGTAATTATGCTGAACTCCACAATAGCAAGAGTCGTCAGTAGAACCTAGGTTTGCACAATCAAACGCAAGACACAACCTCCTGACCCCCTCAGCCATTGTTTGTCGTTTTAGGGCAGTCTGAAGCACTTAGGGAGGATTTCTATATTCAGGGAAAAAAATATTCTTTTAAGTAATAAAGGATATTCTAAAAGGTTCAATCCCATAGCGGAACCGAGTTTCCGAAATATTTACATTGATTTTATCACTTTAAGCCTATTTTTCTTCTTACGCTGGCTTGTAGCACACATCGCAAACATTCATTGCCATTCTTGTCCTCTCGGTTTTCTTCGCATTCCTTAGAATACTATTTCCTTTACCCTATTCTCTGTTCCTAATTACGAAAGACCTTTTATTATGGTTAAAACCTTTAAACCTTAATTCGTATGTGACATTATAAAATGTGATTTTAATTGTTTGGCGCATATATAAAGTTCAAAGTACATAAAAATAAACAAACATTATTTTGCAGTTATATAGGTAGATGCCCTTCTTCAGCACCATCAACGGGAAACAAAGTTCAACATTATCAAGAACTCGAAAAGTTCTTTATAGATTTATTCGGAGAGATTAAACCAGAGCCGAAGCCAGAACCAAAACCAGCCGAAAAGCAAGACAAGAAAGAGGCACCTAAAAAAAAATAAATATTAATCCATATAGTCTTACTCGTTACCTGATAAATAATAAAATCAAACAAAGAGCATTTAAAATATACGCATTCAAAATCAAAACACTATTTGCGATAATTATTTACAACATTGTGTTAACTAACATATCTGCTTATACTACATTGAGTTGGAGAAAGTGCAGCACAGGGATGTACGGTGACTCTAAATGTAAGTGTCACACGCTCAATTGTTCTAGTAATTTCGATTCTAAATTGTATTAGCGTTGGTAGAGATGTTTGGATTAATAATATCAGGAAGATTAGTAAGTGTTTAAATATGTTATTGTAAGTTGTACTTCATACGCAGATAATTTACAGCCCCAAACGGATTTTGTTCCTGTCAGTGAAAGCAAATTACTAATCAATGTGCCTGAGGTAGACAAAGTGAATTACATTGTTGTGTTCTTAACCGGCTCGGCGGCTCTACCGGAAGGAATGTCAGCAGCAGTTTATTTTAGTTGGCCAGACGCTAATGCTGCTCCAACATGGCAATACTTAGGTCATATATCTAATATGAAGCCTTCAGCTATATTTAAAATATCTCAACTGAAGAAAGGTCACGAAATCGAACAAAATTCCATGGTCTTCGGAAATCAAAGTATATCGACGATTGCACAAATCGGCATCTCCGTTGAACCAGATATAAATATATCTCAATTAACACCCGCTGTTGTAAGTTATCTGCATAAAATATGTATTGGATGTATTAATTGAGACGTTCTTCACATTTTAGATAAATGCTGGCAGTGCCTTGCAATTCAGCCAGAAGATGCTAGAAAATTTCTTCAATTATGCAGCGAGCTTCTCAGTGTCACCGCAACAAAATCCAAACATATGCAATGATAATACCACCATGGTACCGTTGTCAACCTTACAAACGTGGTACACTAATTTTCAAAGGAGATTGGAACAGAATCCTAATTTCTGGAAGTATTAAGTACATCACAAAGTTGCTTCCTAAGAGATCATTTTGTATATTGTGCGTCGCATGGATTGTAACTTTTCGTTTAAGTCTTATCAAAAACATACAAAAATACTTCGGAGACAGTAAATCAATTTTAAAATTCATTTTAGTAGAGTTTTAAGAAAATTATTATTAAATAAATATTCACAAGTGTAACCCTTCGAAATGGGGGTGATGGTATCGCCCAGTATGTTTGTACCTTGAGGGCGTAACGAAAGTTTTATTTTGTTTATATCTGGTGCGTGCCAAAGATGGAAAAAGTTGTACTTGAGTAATGTGCCGGTCAATTTGGGTAAACGGTGTTTTAACACTATCAATTTACAAAACCGCCGCTTGGGACCATTGCTCAGTGACTACCACTCGCGTGTATCTGTCATCATCCAAAAATGAAATGAGAAGCAGATTATTATGAAGGGATGTTAAATTGATCTAATTTAAAGAAAGGATTGGATTCGTAAATCTAGTCATCCTGATATTTGCTAATTATATAATAACGTTCACCCCGGAAAACAGTAACCGAATAAAACTAACATCTTGCAAACAAAAGCAACCGTAAAATAGAGAAACACCTTATCAAAATCATTATTTCAATCGTTTTAAACAATGTTAATTATTGCTTATGCTATATGTGTTGGGACATAATGTATGATGTTCCTTTTGATATTATTATTATATGATAAAAAATTAACTCTACATAATAAACACAAAACAGCTTCATTTCCACTTAAGATTTGATTCACTTGTAATATGAATTATTTAAGGCATTTATTGAACAGGAACTTGTAGATGTTGATTACTTCCATTTTAATATACAATTTTTTTGCACAAACGAGCGCACAAAGGGATTTTAGGATACCCCTACAATTTCACAGTCACAGTGAGCGCGGGAGGGGAGGAAGTGGATAAGGAAAGGAAGTATTGAGGTACATTGGTCTTAAATGCCTGGATATTATAACGACGAGGCGACACGATCAGGTAGAGTATTCATTCATGGTTCAGCTAAAGAATGACTATGTTTATTTGTGCTCGTGAGTTCCTTGAGTGTTCGGCTCAATCTCATTAATTGTGTTCGGTAGAGAACTCCAGTGATGGTTTCACTCGGTTTCAACAATTCATAATACATGACACCAATCTGATCCCACCAAATACACAGCAAGAGTGTTTTCAGATGAATATTCGCTTTTGCTGTCGATGTTGAAGCATGGCCAGGTGGTCCCCGTGATTTTCTCTTCTTTGGGTTATAGTAATGGATCCATTTTTCATACCCAGTAACTATACTATTTTTTTTACTATTTATTGGCCTGTAGGAACCCGGAAGTTCATGACCTCGCCGACTCGACTCCGCCATCGTTCCCTGTCCTGTGCGCTCTTCTTCCACGCTTGGCCAGTCGATCCGATCTCCTCCAGGTCAAACATAACATTGTCCTCCCATCTCCGTCGCGGCCGTCCTGTCGGTCGCTTCCCATTGGTCTACCGTCAAGAATTCTATGCACGGTCCTATTGTTGTCCATTCTCACTATCTGCCTGGCCCGTCTTAATCTTCGCAGCCTGATTTTTCTCACTATCGAAGGTTTTGGGTATAGCTTTTCCAATTTACGGTTCCCGAGTTTTCTCCATTGTCCTGCCTCTTCATCATATTTACCGCCAAAGATACCCCTTAAAACTTTATTCTCGAATACGCGGAATTTGTTTTCTTCCCGTTTTGTAAGAGCCCATGTTTCGGACCCGTATAGAGTAATCAGCATGATTATGTTTCTATAGACACGGAGCTTCATGTTACGTGACAGCAGTTTGTATTTCAGCAGTTTACTGACTGTGTGGCAACTAGCGTTGCCGGAATTGCAATCTTTTGTTAATTTCCTTCGAAATTTCGTTACTCGACATCAGTATCTTTGCCAGATATTTAAATTCTTTAACTTCTTCAAATATCTTACCTCTGTGTTTATGTGTTCCCTGAGTTCCACCTGCTCTCGCTGTAATCATGTATTTTGTTTTGTCTTCATTTATTTCTAGGCCCACCTCTTCTGCCACTTGCAGAATGATTTCACAGTTTTTACTTACAGTTTCCAGATTATCGTCCAGAACGGCGATGTCATCCGCATATGCGAGCACTTGTGTGACCCCATTCAGATATGATCCGGCCATGTTGTCGTCTTGTACCTTTCTGATGACATACTCGAGGACAAGGTTAAAGAAACACGGTGAGAGGCCATCCCCCTGTTTTAGTCCGTCCCGGATTTCAAATGGTTCTGAGAGGTGGTTTTCTCTAACTCGCCCTTTGTTTTCGTTCATGCAAATTTAAACGAGGGCGGCATATTTTTTCGGGATTCCCAGCTCAACTACAATATGGTAAAGTCTCTGCCTTGTGACTGAGTCGTATGCTTTTTTGAAGTCAACGAACAGTTGGTGAACCGTCTCTCCGTATTCCCACTTCTTTTCCAGTAGTTGCCTTATTGTGAACATTTGGTCGCTTGTTGACCGGTTCCTATGGAATTCGCATTGGTAGTCTCCCAGTATTTCTTCTGTGTACGGTGTGATTCGCGCCAGGATTGGCGATCTTCGACAGGTGTTTATGCCACCATACATTCCCACATATCGTGATTCCAAGCTTTCCCCAGATTCGAGGGCCTGGCCATTCATCATCAGCTGTGTAGCCGTTGATCCATTTTTCTTTTTGAATGTTGTATACTGCAGCACCTTATTCCGATCCAAATTTAGAGAGTCGATCTGGCCAGATTTCAGCTAGTGAAACTGGCCAGATCGACGTGAAGTGAAAAATTAGTTGATGCACTAATCCGCCGAGCACTCGAAAAAGAGGAAACAAGCATACTATCATCCGCAAAACTTAACACCTTGTTATCCGTTGACTTCAACAGATCATTTATGTGACGCAAAAACAACGTTGGGGCCAAAATAGATCCTTGAAGCACTCTGGAATTAACAAAATATGGATCCGAAGACTCGCCGTTCATAACAACCCGCATTCAGAGAGTCAATCTGTGCACATCTCAGCTGGTGTTACGCCCCAATCGGGCGATCACTTGAAAAAGCGGAATAAAGCGTATTATCATCCGCAAAACTGAACAATTTGTTATTCAATGTGACCACTCTTGACTCACCATACCCATCAATCGCAGATGTCCGTATATCAGTTATAAGGGACAAAAGGTTTCCCGTGGACCGCCTGCCACGGAACCTGTATTGACGATCATTCAGAGATCCCTTGCATTCCAAATATTTAATTAACTCATGTTGCGGATTCGCATTCGAAACAACCGGCGAATTCGCAATATTTAAGTTTGTGGCATCACCTTTAACAATGTCAGCAATCAGCTGACATTTATGAATTCTGTTGGTTGTCACTTGACAACCATCTTTATGTTATTATTCTTTTCGTTAGCTTTTGTCGACATCGGTCACAGATTTGTAATCTATAACAAAACAGAGGAATCAGTTAAATAAAGGAAATAATTTAAGAACAAAACATATCCAACACGAGTTCTTTTGTCTCAAGAGACAATTATTTCAAGAAGCTGCAGGTATTCAGTTGACTTTATTCGGCTTAATAGCACTTTGGTTTCAGGTATCATTGCTACGCGCCGCACCTGCCAACCAGCGTGCACGTCAGGATACCGCATTGTTCCTGACGCCAGCCCACAACACAACAAGAACCCGGTGTTAGTGGAAGGTGTATTCAAGGCTTGTTGAACACACAACTCAGCATTAATGTATTTTTCCATCACCTTAGATAACATAGACAATAATGCTATCGGGCGGTAATAATTTTGACACCTTTTCCCGTCTTTGGGATTGGCTGAACTCAAGCGATTTTCGAGCAGGCAGAAAAATTCATAAGATAAGCGAAAGAGTCGGACACGAACCGGCGATAGTTCTGGAGCACAGCTGTTAAAGAATACTCGATCCGGTATTTCGTCTGGGTCGGTTTCCTTCTTACTGTTCAATCCACATAGACTGCGTTGAATAATACGTGGGCGGAACCTCACATTCCACATCGAAGACCGTACCGGCGTGATCACAGCTGTTTCCAAAAGACCGGGATCGAGGTTCGAATTCGCGGGTACAGCAGCTTTATCCGTTGCATTTGTGACTAACGTTCCGCTCACCAACAGAGGAAAAGGGGAGGAAGCGAAATTACTGCTAACAGCCCTTGCCATTGACCATAAGGGACGCGAACCAGTCGGGCACTCAAGGAGTTTACTGGTCACTATGCCGTTGTTAGCCTTCTTCGCGGTGTCAATGCCCTGGTTGCACGCGATTCTGATTCTAACTAAATTCATGCTGTTAACATCGGTGGGATTGGAGCGCCATTGCTTAAATGCTCTATTTTTTGCTGCTGTAATGAGCTCGCATTTTTTATCAAACCAAGGCTTTTCAGATGAACTTCGTTGGATGGAATGCGAAATGCAGATCTCCACCCCGAGAAGAGTAATCTCCGTGACCGACTCGTCCCATGCGTTAACATCGGAGTCTCCAAAGCACACCTCCGACCACGGAAATGATCCGAAGAAATCTCTTATGAACGGTGAGTCTTCGGATCCATATCCTGTTAATTCCGGAGTGCTTCAAGATTCTATTTTGGCTCCTACCTCGTTTATTCTTCACATAAATGATTTGTTGGAGTCAACGGATAACAGTGTGCTCAGTTTTGCGGACGATAGTACGCTTGTTTCCTCTTTTTCGAGTGATCGACCGATTAATGCATCAACGTCGCGCTAGCTAAGATGTAGACAGATCGATTCTTTTAATCGGGATCTGGATAAGGTCCTGCAACGGGAAAAGGCCAATCTCGTCGACTTCAATACAACAAAGACACAGTATACAATATTCACAAGAAAAAGTGGATCATTGATTCCACACCTGATGATGAATAGCCGGGCCTTCGAATCTGGGGAAAGCTAGAAATTGCTCGGCGTCATGGTCTGGTGGGGATGTATGATGGTATAAGCGCGTGTCGAGTATCGTCAGGTCCGCCTCAGAAAAACGGAGTTACCTTTTTAGAGCCAAGAAATGTTTTACTCCGGCACAACTTCTTCTCCAGTATAAATCCCAAATTAGACCCGCGTTCGAATATTGCTCTCATGTTTGGAGAACTGCTCCTAAACATACCCTCGACCTACTTGAGAGCATACGGAGACGAGCGGTCCGCCTGATCGGGGACTTGGCGCTGACATCGGGACTACAGTCGCTATCACATCGAAGGCGCGTAGCCGACCTCTGTCTGTTTTACAGATATTATCACGGGTACTATTCTTCCGAGATTCGTGGCATTGTTCTGTGCCATTCGGGTTATATGCTCTCCTCAAGACAATCCGACGGATTGCACCAATTTGCGGTTCATATCCCGACGGCGCGAACATCCCTGCATCAGAACTCGTTCCGTAACAGTTGGGGAAGACGTAGAAGTCCCTCTCCGCGCAGGTCTTCGCGAAGCAGGGTGTAGGCGCTGTACGTTCGTTTCTCGCGAGAGAAGAATATTAAAAAAAAAAAAAATCAATAAGCAGAATTACCCTAGGATTTTTGGGTAGGTGGAATTTAATGCAATGCCAAACATATATACATATATTTTAATAGCACTGTCGCCACAAGGTTGTTTATTCGTGGAGAACACTGGTTTCCGAAAAGGACATTTTTCCATAAACAGGACTTAATGTACTCGTGGTCACCATCGAGTTTACATTTCGGAAATGTATCTAGACTCCAAGGTTTTACCATTCTAGGGGTTTGTTTGCCATCTTCATCAATTTATGATTCATCAACCCAAAGGAGTTCAAGCGACATCAAGCATGAAGGGGCGCGGCCGCAGTCGATAGATGTATGTGTGTGGGTGGTACCAATGTCCAACATCCTTATCACAAAGAGAATAGATATATTGCTGTGGGTGGTTCCAATGTCCAACATCCTCATCACAATGAGATTCTCGTGAACATTTTTAAAAACATAGTATGTAAAATAATGTAGCGAGCTTAGGGTTCGCTGGATTAAATATTTTGAATAAATAAGAGCCGTTAAATCGATTTTGAATTAATATAACACTTTATTAGTCCGTTAATAACAACAGTTACTTATACCGTACACTTAACGATTACTTGACTTATCGCTTCCACACTTATTACTTCTTACATATTACTTATCGCTTGCTTCACTTTCTTACTTATTACTTTCTACTTCCGCGCTTATCGCTTGCTTCACTTTCTACTTATTACTTTTTACTTCCACACTTATCGCTTGCTTCACTTTCTACTCATCTCCATGATCTGTGTGCGACGTATTTATACCGTTCCCTCATTCTGATTCGGCGTTTCGTTTCCGTCCGTTCCATAATCTTGACTTTTCTATTCCAGTTTTCCAGTACTTCCTAAAATAATCTAGTACTTTGTTTCGGACTTTCTCGAAGATTCCAGTACTGATTGTCATATACGTCACAATAATATAAAATATCCACTATTGCAATAACAAAGAAGCAATAAGCTTATTTACACGTACAGTTAAAATGAACTTGTAATTTGAACTAAAAATCATGAATGTTCAGAGCCAATATTCTCAGCATCTATGCTCTTCGCTCAGTACCTGGCTGACTTTCAGGCCGACAACTTGTCTCTCAGTTTTGCTCTCGAGCTATTTTTCTTAATTACATCAACCGTTATATTCACAATAATTATCACAAGCTGTTATCTCGTTATCTTGTTTTCTTTGCTTCGCTACCGCAAACACATAACTTGATCAAGAGTGAAATCCTTTAAGTTATTGCCCCTGGGCCACGTGTGTTAAGCAGAATTAAACGTAAACGGTTGCGTTACGACCTCGGTATTGGTATACTTTTTATTGACAAAGCAAGTAAACCGTTCTGGAAAGTATCAAAAATTATGAAAAAGAGAGGGTCAAGTATTCCTCCGTTTAAAGTTCACGACAAGTTGTTTATTTCTTCAGTGTAGAAATCGCACCTACTTGCTAACACGTTTAGTAAGAGCCACTCCATATCTATGCATCTAAGCGACGCGTACACTGAGGCTGAAGTTGCTAATACTATCCATGTACTTTCTCAATCACCAGCTGAAAGTACTTACGCAACTAATACTAGTAAAGTTAAAGAATTGATAAAAAAATCGAAATCAAAAAAGGCTGCTGGTCTTGATAATATTAACAACAAATTAATTAAAACACTTCCACCTGCTGCAAGTAACTATTTAACGTTCATTTTCAACGCTTGTCTTAGAAAATTGTTATTTTCCGGGCTGTTGGAAAACAGCAAAAGTAATACCTATCCCGAAACCCGGCAAACCAAAGAACAGCCCCGACAGCTACAGACCTATTAGTCTACTTAGCTGTCTGAGTAAGCTCTTAGAAAAAATCATTAAGGAAAAGATTGATCGTTTTGTGGAAGCCAATAACATCTTACCAAACTTTCAGTTCGGTTTCCGTGGTGGGCATAGCACAATCCACCAAGTCTTGCGCATTAAAAACCACATAGCTGGTAAATTCATCAACAAGGAGTCAACGGGACTGGTTCTTATAGACATCGAAAAAGCCTTTGATACGGTATGGCACGATGCCTTGATTTATAAACTACTAAAATTTAAGCTGCCAATACCGCTTATCAAAATTATCCAGAGCTTTCTTCGTTCGAGAAAATATGTTGTGAGTATAGGCACCGACAAATCCTCTACTCACCAAATGCACTATGATGTACCCAAGGCTCGGTTCTTGGTCCCATATTATTCACAATGTTTGTAGCAGATTTACCATGTCTAGGTGAAAACATTCAGGTAGCTATGTTTTGCCGATGATACGGGCATTTTCTCTTCGGGTGCCTTATCCGCTAACGTCTACAACTCTTTGCAAGCAGCTCTTGACAAGCTAGCAGTATATTACCGGAAATGGAAAATAAAAATAAATGGTAATAAAACACAAGCTGTCTGGTTTTCGAGATGTAGGAAACACTGCTACCTACCAAATGGCACTAAACTCAGTATGTGTGCAGTTGATATTGATTGGTCTGAAGACTGTAGATATCTAGGTATTATTCTAGATAAAAAACTTATCTTTCAAAAACACATCACTACCACAATTTACAAAATAAACAAAGTCGTAAGAGTTATGTATCCATTAGTGTGTAGAAAGTCAAAGCTTAGCATCGAAAATAAAATTATAATTTTTAAAACCATTTTCAAGCTATACTCCTGTACGACGCCTCTGTATTGTGTAATTGTGCTCGCACACACAAAATCAAATCGCAAAGGTGTAAAAATAAAATATTGAAAATGTTGCTGAATTTGCCATGGCATTATTCGACACATGAACTACATGAAAACGCCAACGTTAAACCGGTAGAGTTCCTTATTGACAAAATCAATCGAAACTTCTTCGTCAATTGTTCTTTTTCTGACAATGTTCTCATTTCCCGCCTTGCGTTATCTTAAATCACTACCTACCAGGTGTACCGGTATGAAGTGAGCGTTTTTTTAAAGTAAAAAAACATATTTTTTTAAAAGTAAAAAACATTTTATTCGAAGTAGTGGTCATTGTTTTCTAAACATTTCGACTACCTTTCTGGCAATTTGTGGATACTACGCCAATAAAACAGGTCGTCTTCTGAGGCAAACCATTCGGAGACCCAATTTTCGACTTCTTCGTAGGAATTGAAATGCTGCTCAGTCAATGCGTGTCCCATCGATGAAAACAAATAGTAGTCAGAAGGAGCCAAGTATGGTGAATACGGCGGGTGGGGTAACACTTCCCATCCGAGAGCTTTTATTGTTTCTTTGGGTTTTGCTGTATGACGGTGTGTTATCATGCAACAAAATTACCTTTCCGTGTCTTATGGCCCATTCTGGTCATTTTTCGATCAATACATGGTTCAAATTGATCATTTGTTGTCGGTAGTGTGCCGCATCAACAGTTTCGACAAGTTTTAGAAGTTCATGATACACCACCCCATTCTGGTCACACCAAACACAGAGCATTGCCTTTTTTCCGAATCGATCGGGCATTGCAGTCGATGTTGGCGCTTCTCCTGGCTGTACCCATGATTTTTTGCGTTTAGGATTTTTAAAATAAATCCATTTTTCATCACCAGCCACAATTCGATGCAAAACTGACTTCCTTTCGTGTCGTAGAAACAACGTTTCACATGTGGTGTTTCGCTTTTCCATCTGCCTGTCAATCAATTCATGTGGCACCCAGTTTCCACAGTTTTGGATCTTTTCCATAGCTTTTACATGGTCAGAAATTGTTTGTCGTGCAACATTTATCATTAGTGCCATTTGTTTTTGACTTAAAGTGTCATCTTGATCCAATATTGCTTGCAATTCGATGTCTTCAAACTTTTTTTGTGGTCTTCCACGTTCTTCATTTCGCACATCAAAATCATTATCTCTGAGCCGCTTAAACCATCTTTGCATGTTGCTTCCGATAGAGCATGATCACCATAAGCCTCGACAAGCATTCGATGCGACTCTGCAGCACTTTTCTTCAAATGAAAACAAAAAATTAATGCTTTCCGCAAATCATCATTTTCTGGTACAAAATTCGACATTTTTAACAGGATTAAAAAAAATGATGTTTTTTTGTACAATGACTTGTTGTATACTAAATATGTTTGACAGACGTCATACCAATCAAATAAAAAAAATATAAGGGCTCGTTCACAACAAACGTTCCCTATCGATACATTTCTATTTTGGCGCTTACTTCACACCGGTACACCTGGTATGTACTCTGTCTATGAAAATTATATCGAGGTCATTATTACATAAAACTGTAAGTAAAAACAGTGAAATCATCATGCAAGCGGCAGAAGAGGCGGGCCTAGAAATAAATGAAGACAAAACGAAATACATGATTACGGCGAGAGCAGGTGGACCTCAGAGAACACACATAAACATCAGGAGCAAGATATTTGAAAATGTCAAAGAATTTAAATACCTGGGAACAATACAGACGGCCAGTAACGAAATGTCGAAGGAAATTAAAAAAAGACCACTCCGGCTACGCTAGTGGTCTGGAGTGCCTAAGGGCGAGAAACTTCAATTGTGTATTTGTTCGGGTGGGAGGTGAGAAACACGCCCAGTATATAGGCGGAATGACTATCTATATCTAGTATCCATGTTAGCTCATTGGCGGTTGAGTTGAACTATTTGAATGGACATACGAGGGTGGGCTGAAACGTTTCCGACCTCAACGTGGAGATAGCAGCACTCGTCAATAAAAGCTACTGAATGTAGTTGTGCATCTTTTGACAGTTACACACCAAAATTTCAGCCATTTTGGACGCGTCGTTTTTATTTGACAGTCGTTTGAGTGAGTCTATGTGAGTGTTTTTGTGAAAATGGACAAAATTGGGTATCAAGCTGTCATTAAATGTTTGTTTTTGAAAGGCAATACGCCTGCGCAAATCAAAGATGAGTTGGACTCTGTGTATGGGGACTCTGCACCATCATTTACCACAGTGAAATTTTGGGCAGCTGAATTTAAACGTGGCCGTGACAGCTTTGGAGACGATGAACGTTCATAACGTCAAAGAACTGCAAAAACTGAGGATAACATCGCTTAAGTTCACCAAATGGTGCTAGACGACCGCCGAAATAAAGTGAGAGGGATAGCAAAGCCTATGAAAATGTCCAAAGAACCTGTTTGTCACATATTATATCAAGATTTAGACATGAGAAAGCTGTTCACGCATTGAGTACCGCATTTGCTAATGTTAGACCAAAAACGCCGTGTCACAACTCAGCGGTTGCCATGGCGAAAATCCACGAATCACGGTTTGAACTGCTTGACCATCCACCTTACTCACCCAATCCAGCCCCAAGCGACTTCTTTTTGTACCCATGTATTCGCGACGTTAAAATGTTTAAATATCTGGGAGCAATACTAACGCCTAGTAACGAAATATCAAGGAACAGTACCAAAAGCTGATTACAGCGGCGAAAAATAGAGCTTTTAAGCAATGGCGCTCCAATCCCACCGATGTTAACAGAACGAATTTTGTTAGAATCAGAAACGTGTGCAACCAGGCGATTGATACCGCGAAGAAGGCTCACAACGACAGGGTGATCAATAAGCTCCTTCGGTGCCCAACTGGTTCGCGCTCCTTCTGGTCAATGGCAAAGGCTGTCAGCAGTAACTTTGCTTCCTCCTCTTTCCCTCCGTTGGTGACAGACAGCGGGACGTTAGTCACGAATCCAAAGGATAAAGCTAATGTGTTCGCGAATTTATTTTCCGCGAATTCAAACCTCGATCCCGGCCTTTTGCAGCCACCCGTGATCTCGCCGGTACAGTCTTCCATGCGGGATGTGAGATTTCGTCCGCGCACTATTCAGCGCATTCTACGTGAACTGGATTGTAGGAAGGCAGCCGGCCCGGACGGAATACCAGCAATAGTCCTTAAGAACTGTGCTCCAGAACTATCGCCGGTTCTTGGCAGACTCTTCCGCTTATCTTATGCACGGAGGACCTTTCCTGCCTGCTGGAAAATCGCTCGAGTTCAGCCAATCCCAAAGACGGGAAAAAAGTGTCTCCCACAAAATTACCGTCCGATAGCATTACTGTCTATTTTATCTAAGGTAATGGAAAAAGTCATCAATACAGAGTTGGTTAAGTATTTGGAGTGCAACGGTCTTCTGAATGATCGTCAATACGGATTCCGTGGCAGGCGGTCCAGGGGAGACCTTTTGACACTTATAACCGATATATGGACATCTGCGATTGAACGGCATGGTGAGTCAAGGGCGGTCGCATTAGATATCTCCAAGGCTTTTGACCGCGTCTGGCACGGGGCATTGCTGAGCAAACTTCGTTCATATGGACTTTCCCAACAGCTTTGCGACTGGACGAGGAGCTTCCTCGAGAATCGATCGATCCGGGTTGTTGTGGACGGCGAGTGTTCGGATCTGTATCCTGTTAATTCGGGGGTGCCCCAGGGTTCTATTTTGGCTCCAACCTTGTTCTTGCTCCACATAAATGATTTGTTGGAGACAACGGATGACAAAGTGTTCAGTTTTGCGGATGATAGTACGCTTGTTTCCTCCTTTTCGAGTGATCGGCCGATTAGTGCATCAACGTCGCACCAGCTGAGATGTAGACAGATTGACTCTCTGAACCAGGATCTAGATAAAGTCCTGCAGTGGGGAAAGGCCAATCTTGTCGACTTCTACGCAACGAAGACCCAGTATACAACATTCACAAAGAAAACCGGATCATCGGTTCCACAGCTGATGATGAATGGCCGGGCCCTCGAAGCTGGGGAAAGTTTGAAATTGCTCGGCGTCACGGTCTGTGGGAATGTATCATGGCATAAACACGTATCGGGTATCGCCAGATCAGCCTCAGGAAAACTGAGTTATCTTTTTAGAGCCAAGAAATATTTTACTCCGGCTCAACTTCTTCTCCTATATAAATCTCAAATTAGACCCGCGCTCGAATATTGCTCTCATGTTTGGAGCTCGGCTCCTAAACATACCCTCGACCTACTTGAGAGCGTACAAAGACGAGCGATCCGCCTGATCGGGGACTTGGCGCTGACGTCGGGACTACAGTCGCTATCACATCGAAGACGCGTGGCCGACCTCTGTCTGTTCTACAGATATTATCACGGGTGCTGTTCTTCGGAGATTCTTGGCATTGTTCCACGCAATTCGGTCTATATGCGCTCCACAAGACAATCCGACGGATCGCACCCGTTTGTGGTTCATCTCCCGACAGCGCGAACATCCCTGTATCAGAACTCGTTCCGTTACAGAGCGGGGAAGCTGTGGAACTCCCTTCCCACGCGAGTGTTCCCGGAGCGTTACAACCTGCAACTGTTCAAAAAGAACTGCAACAGTTATTTGATGGCATCTCGGGGCGCCCACTCGGCGCTATAGGTTCGCCTCTCCCGAGAGAAGTCTAATAAAAAAAAAAAAAAAAAAAAAAAAAAAAAAAAAAAAAAAAACGGCATTCCGCAATGCTAGTTGGTACGCTGTCAGTACACTGCTGAAATCCAAACTGCTATCATGGAATATAAAGCTCCGTGTCTATAGAACCATAATCGTGCCTATTGTTCTATATGGATTCGAAACATGGGCTCTCACAAAACGGGAAGAAAACAAATTGTGCGTATTCGAGAATAAAGTTTTAAGGGGTATCTTTGGCGGTACATATGACGAGGAGGCTGGACAATGGAGGAAACTGCACAACCACGAATTAGAAGAGCTATACCGCAAACCTACAATAGTGAGAGTAATCAAGTCGCGAAGATTAGGATGGGCTGGACACGTGGCACCAATGGGCAACGATAGGACCGTGCATAGAATTCTTGACGATAAGCCAACGGGAAAGAGATCGTGAGGGTGGTCGCGACGGAGATGGGAGGACAATGTTAGGTTGGACCTCGAGGTGATCGTATCGGATGGTCGAACGTGGAAGGAGAGCGCACGGGACAGGGAACATGGCGGAGTCGGGTCGGTGAGGTGATGAATTTTCGGGTTCCTACAGGCCAATAAATAGTAGTAGTAATTACATAAAATAACCGGAAACCTGTGCATTATTAGTCTTAAGATTCAAAGAAGGGTTTTTTTCTTGTAGTTTTCCCTTAATCATTTATTATTTATTATTCCTTAAAATTGTTCTATTTTCATTATATAGATGTAAGATTATAGTTGTAAATGAATTGTTGTCCTAAAACTCTTAAATACTAGTTGTAAAATATAAATGTATTATCTACCTAATAAAAATTGAAAAAAAAAATACTCTTCGCTTGTTAGAATATCTGAAATTTAAGTGACTTGTTAATAGCGAATAGGTATATCAGCGTAGAACAACACAGGTTTAAGAATAAACTTTCTATCCTTTACTCCTACCACCATATCTCTAAACAATTTTAAGCAACCAGTGCTATATCGTATTCACTCTTCAATAGAATTCGCACAATCTGCTCAACTTCATTCCAAATGACATTTCGCCAACCAGCTGCCAAAAATTTCCCGTCAATCTGGCAACATCACATGACATTCAGATTTCTCAGTTCAAAATATGGCAAGAGTCCTTCACCTTGGCAGGTTCTGTGCCCAAAGTAAATTAAATTTCGGTGTTCATTCAAATTATTGTCAAAAGTCGATTGTGTATCCTAAACATTTCAAATTACTCACATGTGCTTTTCCAAACAATGCATATTTGGTACGTGAAAAAATGGTTTTATATTAACTACAATATTTGTTGTCATGTGTGCTCTCTCCTCGCATGCAATTGAATATTAACTAAAACTCAAAGAAAATTTACATAAATAACACGGAGATTTGTCTTTTTACTTTGATTACAGAATGTTATTGAGATTTCACATAAACGAGGAAAGAGCACGCATTGCATAACAGCACAAACATAAATAACAAAGATATTACGTTTCACTATCATGGGACGAGCCAAGAGAATACGACAGAGGAAGCACAAGGATACGACATCAAGTGAATGTGCACCTGCGAGTGGCTTATTTGAATACATGAGACAATTCAAATGGAATAATCACTGTCGACTTATCTGTCGAAATTTTCCAGTTACCGAGAGGGGTATTTGCTCGAAAAACTCCGTTTCACCGGGTGATGTACTCATTACCTTACCCTTGGACTCGATGATAACCTTAAAGACGTTGGAAGAGGATGAGGACTTTCGAACTTGCTTTGAAGGCTGTGGTCCTTTCTCGAACCCAATCAAGTACCAGTGTCTTGTTGCAATATACCTTCTCTTCCGAAAGCATCGTGATTGCAATCCGTCCGAATTGGAGTTATATATCGATTCCATTCCGTCACAGTTTTCGATGCCCTATTTCTGCGAAAGTAAAGAATTGTACTTACTTCCCGAATCGGTCTTGCAACAAACTGTGTCGCAAAACAAAACAATTCGTGAAGCATATAGCATTGTATCAGAAGCGTTGGGTGACAAGTGCTGTGAGTGTTGTGGCCAGTCGTACGTTAAAGACATCTTTAATATGGCATCTCTAAAATGGGCATATTTTGCTGTAAACTCCCGAAGTGTTTTCTTAGATTTTGTCCATCTAAGACCTCTCTTGGGTAGTAATATTTTTTGGAAAAAATTCATAAGTGATAGTCCCAACTTGGCTCTGGCACCATTTCTTGACATGTTCAACCATTCCTGTGATGCAAAAACCGAGCAACGGTTGATTAAACGAGAAGGCACCTTAGACTTTCAATTAGTGACACATGATTTGTTCCATCGATATGAACAGATTTTTATTAAATATGGAAGTTTGAACAATTTAAAATTGTTCACTCAATATGGGTTCTCGTTGGAGTCCAATAACGACGACTATTTTGAGATATCGTTAACAGATATTAAAGCGATGGTTCAGAATGATCCCGTTCTTCGCCAGACGCAGTTTCATAGCAATAAATTCAAGTTCATTCGGGATCATAGTTTAGATGATCAAATGTTTGTCCATCATGTGGACGGATTGTCTCACAACTTGCAAGTTACACTCTACCTGTTGTTTAAGGAGCAATCACATTTCACGAATGTTCTCAATCAAACTGCTTTCGGGTCCACTATATGCTATGAACATTCTATACGAGCAGAAATAAAATTATTGCTGTCTTATAAGGTTTCCGAGTTTCGAGGGTTCATTGGGGGTCTCGAGAAGTTGAACAGCATCTCTCTAAGTGGTCGAGCGGCACTAGAGTATTTTAAACATAGTCTTTTGTACCTTCAATCGTTTATAAATAAATTTTATTCCTGATTTTTCTGTGTTTCCCGTAATCTATTCGCGTTGCACATGATGCAGTAAAATGGGATTTGGTATTTTCCTAAGCGGCCCTTGCTAATGACAACCTTGTATTTTCTAAAAAAAGAATTGGTCTTATTCCTATTCAAAGGAAGCCTCCCAAACGTACTGTTGTGGGTAAAGTGTGTAGAATTAAACTTTCAGCATACCTACGAAGGCGAGAAGGCGATTTGATAAGTGAATTAGTTTTTGAATAAAAGAAACTTTTTTCGGCGAATAAGCATTTTATTCCTCAACATAGTCTCCTTTTAGCTCGATACATTTGGTCCATCGTTCTATTTATTTATTATTAACAAGTAATTCAAAATTACATATCAATAAATAAACATAATGAGCCTAGCAGCTGAGACTATTGGCTCTGTACTTTTAAATTATAATTTGATTTTTAGGATTGTTATTTTTGAAGAATAGTAGAGACGAAGGGAGGATACCACGTGGTTGGATGGACGTGCCCTGAAGCGGCTAGTTGATAAAGGAGAGAGTGATGATGTGCACGTACATCATCAGGAAGCCTTTGCAATTTGACGAAATACAAAATGGTGGTGTTCGTCAAATTCAACCAATTGCATTGTCGCCGGTGTGCGCATCGGATGTACACTAATGTAAAATATTAGATGTCCAACACTTCTGCTGTAGGAGGATATGAAATGAACGGGCGACTCCTCGTACGAAAAATATTATTTATTCAACGAAGCACTCGTGAACTTGGTTTTAACAAATATATATTGGTCTGACGCGGCAATATGAAAGAGACGTATGTAGCAAAGGGCACGCTCGGTCTGGTATAACTGTCAGAAGTAGAGCGAGCGCATAAAGGCGTGAATTCATTTGCCCTATACTCATAACGCCCGGTCCGGCGCTACAATCACATAGAGTATGCAGCTTAGGTCGGATCCACAACACTCCCCCTCGATTGTAGTGCTAGATCGATCCTCTGAAGAACCCCCGACGCCGATCAAATCCAGACACCTCCGATGTTTTTCTTTTGTCAATCCCTTCGTGAGAAAATCCGCGGGCATCTTATCCGAAGGAAGGTGCTTAATATCCAGTCGACCTTCGCGGAAGACATCTCTGACGAAATGATGCCTGATGTCGATGTGTTTCGATCTCGCGTGAAACGTGTGATTCTGGGTCAGTAGTTGTGCCCCTCGGTTGTCGTTCATCACCAGAACTCTTTCGCACTCGAACAGGTTGAGCTCCGACAAGAATTCTTGTGTGCATAGGGCCTCTCGCGACTTCAGTTAATGTCATGTACCCCGCCTCAGTGGACGAAGCGCGACGGTGCGCTGTTTCCTCGATTCCCAGCCGATGGCGGCACCGCTCTGGTTAAAGACGTATCCGGTATACGACCTTCAATCTACCGGGCACCCAGCCCAATCGGCGTCAACAAACCCGTCCAAGGTTTTCATGCTCTTCGTGTACGTGATTCCGAAGTCGGCGGTCCCCTTCAGATATCTCAGGACGCGTTTCGCCGCCTTCCAGTGTGCCTCGCCGTGACAAGGGTTGAATTGACTGAGACAACTGACAACATGCGAAATGTCCGGTCTCGTGGCAATCGCCAAGTAATTCAGAGCTCCGACAAGCTCGCGATAAGGCCGATTTCCTCCCGGTGATCCTTCTTCTTCAACGTCCTTTTCGACCCTCGAACCCGATTCAACGGGAGTACTGACGGTGTTACAGTCCTCCATCCGAAATCGAGAGAGCAGTTCCCGAACGTAATTTGGTTGAGAAATGGTAATCTGATTTCTGCTCCTGGCGATTTCGATCCCCAAACAATAGCGAGCTGTTCCCAGATCTCTCGCTTCGAATTCCTGCAACAAACCTTTTCGGACGAAATCAAGATCCTTCTGGTCTCGATAGAATATCAAAATGCCGTCAACGTAGACCAGTATTATCAACGATTCTCCCCATCGTTTGAGGCGAAAAAACGCACGGATCCGCGCTCGTCGGTGTCATGTTTAATTCTTCGAGTTTTCCATTCAGTTTCTTATGCCATTACCGACCGGCATGTTTAAGGCCGTACAAAGCCATTTTCAAACGACAAACCTTTTCGCCACCCTGAAGCTGTTTCAGCATTTCCTTGTCGCGGCTCTCGATACCGGATTCGCCTTGTGTCGCGACGATTTTCTTCAAACATCCTGCGAGTAGATCGGGTGGTTCCATGTATGTTTCCTCTTCGATCGTACCGTTTAGGTGCTACTTGCACTGGCGGTCAAGCACGACCTTAAGGTGCATCAGATGGACATCACGACCGCCAGTGCAAGTAGCATATGCATGGATCCCAGGCGGACGACCGGAGCGTAGGTATCGTGGAAATCGATCCCGGGTCGCCGCGCGAACCCCCTTGGCAGGAGTCGTGCTTTTCTTTTCTCGACCTTGCCCCCCGAGTCGTACTTGTTCCTGAGAACCATTCGACATCCGACCACGTTGCGATTCTTGAGTCGATTCACGATCAGCCATGTATCGTTCTTGATTAAGCTTTTGACTTTTTCGACGATGGCGTCCAACCATTCTTCTTTGTCCGGCCCGTTCAATGCTTGCCGATACGGAATCTCCGAGCGAAGACTGGCTAAATTTGCCTCCAGGCCGTCCGAGATGTACGACTCCTTGTCGTCGAGAGTTCGGTCGATCTCATCCCCGCTTGATCCGCGAGGACTTTCGTCTTCTTGTGTGATTCGATACAATTTCCACGGGCGACCGGGTCGCCCGGTGAGAATCTTTCTAGGTCTACCCGGAGCTCTTCTGATCGTTTCGGTGATCTCTTCCCGTCGGGTCGTCGTGTTCTTCACGTTCGGGCATTTTCCGTGCCATAATTCGTAAGGAGTTTTACCTCCTAGCGTATTCGTAATGCACCGATTTCTTACGAAGTTTGCCGTGGCGATCGCTTCTGCCCAAAACGAGGTTCAGAGCTTCGATTGCGCCAACATGCAACGCGCCATTTCCAAGAGCGTGCGGTTTTTCCTTTCCGCTACTCCATTTAACAGGGGAGTGTATGGCGTCGTGAGTTTTCGCGCAATTCCCTCTCCTTCAAAAATCTGTCGAATTCTTCATTAATTTTTCGTCCTGATTGATTTTCGACGAGAGCCTTGAATTCCTTGAAAAACTTCAAGACGTCGCCTTTCTTTTGCAAAAACCTTACTTCTGTCCAACGAGATAGTCGTCGGTTAGCGTGAGGAAGTACCTAGCTTTGCCCCTTGATTCGTCTCTCATCGGTCCGCATACGTCGGCATGGACGATATCCATTAATTTTCCGTTTCGGTGCGATTTCTTTCCGAAGGGTAGCGCAGTAATCTTCGCTTCCAAGACGAGATTATTACGCAGGTCGGGTACGTGCAGTGCGTTTTTCAGACGTATGAGCCGAGTCGTGTCTCCGTTAGATGCCGCGATTTTTACGGTTCCTTTCGCTTTTACGTCGGTGGAGCCATGATTTGCCAGATTAATCTTTAAATTTCCAGCACTTGCGGTTTGTTCAAATACGTCCTTGTCGTGGCATAAGTGTGATGTGCATCCACTATCGAGACACCACGTATCGTTTTTCTGAACGTTCCCTGCAAAGCAAGAATCTGCGTCTGTGTGGGAGGTTAGAAAGGAAATGTCTTCGCCGAAGGCGGCGTTTTCTTTATTTTCGGGATGTTTCGCGTTTCTCCGGACAATGTATGGCCTTGTGACCGATTTGGCGACATTTATGGCATTTGTATTTGAATGGTCCGCCGGTACGTTGATCATCCGATTTATCGATGGACTTGTTCGACGCCTTGTTCGTAGTCTTTTTCCAATTCGGCGTTCCTTTTCTCGCGAACATTGCTTGGTCTTCGGCTTGGCTGCGTTGTCTTCTCGTCGCGCTTTCGTTGAGCATCTTAATTTTCAGATGTTCCGGCGAAGGTAACTCGTCTCCCGACTCGATGGCTCATCTAAAATTCTCTTAGCTCCTCCGGCAGACTGTGTAAAAGCATGATCGATTGTAATTCAATGCTGACTTGTACGAATAATTCGGACATTTTGTCAACCATATCGGAGAATTCGTCGACGTGTCGTCCGCCTTCGTTGAGTCGATGATTCATTAGCCGTTTCCACAATCATGCCTTTTTTGCCAGTCCTTTCGATTCGAAAATTGCTTCCAGTTTCAACCAAATTTCTCGGGCTGTTTCGCAGTATCTAATTTGCCTGACTTCGGCGTCGCCAACAGCGAGATACAAATCGGCTTTTGCCTTTTCGTCCTCGTGTTTCCACGCTTGCAAATTTTCGGCTGCTTCCGGTTCCGGGTTTTCTCGTCTTTTCGATTTCCAATGAGGAATATCCAGACGATGTTTAAGCCTGGGCCCATAACCTGTTGTAGCAGGATATGAAATGAACGGGCGACTCCTCGTACGAAAAATATTATTTATTCAACGAAGCACTTGTGAACTTGGTTTTAACAAATATATTTTGGTCTGACGCGACAATATGAAAGAGACGTATATAGCAAAGGGCGCGCTCGGTCTGGTATAACTGTCAGAAGTAGAGCGAGCGCATAAAGGCGTGAATTCATTTGCCTTTTACTCATAACGCTCGGTCCGGCGCTACAATCGCATAGAGCATGCAGCTTAGGGCGAATCCACAACAACTTCCCCTCGATGAGCGCACCAGTGCGAAAAATTGACATCAGGTTTAAGAGGTCGAGACACCTCTCGTGCTTCGGTTTGGATAGGGCCTTAGTGAGAATGTCTGCGGGCATTTGTTCCGTGGGCATGTATTCGACCGAGAGTGTTCCGCTGTCCAGTGCTTCACGGATGAAATGATGTCGGACGTCTATATGTTTGCTCCGGGAGTGGAATACGGGATTCTCATCCAGCTTCCGAGCACCGTTGTTTTCGTTGAATAAATTCAGCTTGTCTGGTAAGGCGAATCCCAGTTGACTAATCAGTCTTCGTAGATGTATGGCCTCTTTCGCCGCATCGGATATGGCCATATACTCTGCTTCTGTGGATGATAGCACGGTGGTTCTTTGTTTACGCGATTCCCATGAGACGGGTGTGTCGTTAAGAGTAAAGGCATACCCAGTGTACGATCTCCTGTCGTCCGGACAGTTGGCCCAGTCCGCATCGGCGTATCCGGTGAGACATTTCCCGCTCGTTTTATAGGATAACCTAATGTTCGCCGTGCCTTTCAGGTAGCGTAAGACACGTTTGGCGGCTTTCCAATGATGCTCGTTGAAACAGCTGTTGAATTGGCTCAATCTGCTCACGGCAAAGGCTATATCTGGTCTTGTGCATACTGCCAGGTACATGAGAGATCCAATTAATTCTCGAAACGGCACGTTTCTGACGGGTTCCTCCTTCCCTTTCTGTAGTATAGTGCCGCTGTCCAGAGGTGTACTCACGGGCTTGGAGTCGGTCATGTTGAAACGGTCTAGGATTTCGGATATGTATTTGGTTCGAGTCATCCGCAGTTCTTCCTTGTCTCGATGAAATTCAATTCCAAGACAATGCTTTATTTCGCCGAGGTCCTTTGTGTTAAATGGTTTTGAAAGCTGCTTCGATAGTTCCTCGATCTTTGCTGTGCTTTGTGAGGAAACTAAAACGTCCACGTATACGGTGACCAGTAGTATGTCTTTAGCGGATTTATTTTTGTCCTTTAGGTCGGGTATTGATGGCAGCGGTGTTCCGCCGAACAACATCCGCAATAAAAGGAATTAAACCAACCGGAACACGGAGACGGTCACACAAATGAAACACTGCGAAATGTTTTGTTTTAATTTTGGTTTTATTTTGAATTACTTGTAAATATTAAGGATTTAATACACCAATTTTTAATGCTTTGTTCTTACAACGACTTTACCTACTCGAAACGACTATATTTTTTCTATTGAAACCGAATCTCACACAACTCACACATCACGTTAACTCGACACCGTTGAACTCGACTTTTTGTTTTTCGAATCGCGGATACCTCCTCGATGGGGTTCTCAAACTGTCTATTCTGGACGGATGCTCCTAATAGACTTTTCGGTTCGACTATATCCTCTAGACTCCTTCTCATTGACTGGTTCCAATTCTCCATCGGCAATGGAATTCTTCCCAGCGCATCTCTGCACAGAACTTCCCATCATATCTGCTAACAGAATTTTCCATTGCATCTGAAAGGAGAATTTCCCATAGTATGTGAAAAGGAGAAATCTTTCCTCATGAACATCACATCATTAGCTGTTGGTTATCGGAACCTTGTTCCTTTTGTTTTAAGATCGGATGCCGCCGCTTATTCTCCGATCTTTTCGTGGGATTTGTTTAGGTTACCCATCTGGCTTAAGCTAACAATGTTCTTGTGCGTTTCAGATGGGTAATAAAAGGAACCGTGGGTTTGGTATAGTTTCTTTGTTAGGATTTTCGAATCATAAACATCTAGCGAGCGATCTACGTTAAGATGTTTATGATTGCATGACTATTGGTCGGCAGCGAAACGATATGGCTTGTTTGCACAAGTGCGCCTTTTGCGTTAGGGTCATGCAAGGGATTTAGGTGCTAATTGCTATTAGCTACCAGAGTAGGCATCCGTTGTTTGGTTTATTTACCGACAATGGTATTTCATGGGAAACATCGCGTTGATGCTTAGGATGGGTGAGTGATTTACATGCGACGCTTTCCTGCATGGCTCATTTGCTTAGATGCGTTGCTTTACTTCCTTTTGGAATTGGGTTGAATACAATGTATGGATGCGTTGAACTCGATATTGGGAGCTTTTGAACGTTTAGTTCCTTGCTTTCTGATATCGGGTTCAACGTCGTTGCATGTCTTATAACCTTCTGTTTCAGGTATGGTTATTGACTATTGGGACACGTGTCTGTGGACACGTGTGCTGAAAAAGGTGAGTAAAGTTCCTTGGCGGAAAGGATACCTCAACCTGTAGTGAGTTGTATGGTTCGTAGAACCGCTACAATGCCGTGTCGTGAGATAACCTGATCAAAGACCGTTTCGGCTACTGTCTGTGCTTCTGCGTTTTGTAGGGCATAGCATTCATCATTTTTGTCAAGTTATCTTGGAATGTCAGTAGATATTGGTTCCCGAAGTTAGATTTTGGTCCAACGATGTCAAAGTATACGTTATCAAGAGATTGTTATTGCTTGGTATACGGCTGATGAATTTTTTTATTCGATTTTCTTTCGGTGTTCTTCACTATTTGCTTGTATATCGTGTGTGTATCTGTTAGAAACGCCACAGTACCATCATGAGTTTTCTTCGTGTTAGTCCGGGCCATCAGCCACACATCTAAAACATAGTTGAAGATTTCTCCCTTCGATATCGTGGGATGTACATCGTGGCGGGGTGGTATCTCACCTTGGGACTGACATACCATCTAAACCAACATTTTCTCGAACCGGTCCATCGGCCAAGCTTCGAAAGATGGGCAGGGATTTCTCCCGACCATTTCTCGGAGCCTATAGCTTGATGAGGTGGTATTTCACCGGGCGACGGCGTTGGGTCCCCACCTACCACTCGGCCTTTAGTCGCCTCTTACGACAAGCCGACCTAGCTGTGAGTATATTCTAACGCCCTACTATTCATTGAATTCAGCGTGTTCTTGCTAAAGATTTGCGTTCCAATTCGCTATAAACCGCCGTTTGTAACTTCTGTTCTTCTGCCGATATTTACAAATTCATTCATTTAACGCACTCTATCTGCTCGCAATGCTTTTCGAGTTGATGACTAATAAAATCATAATTTATATAATAACTAAACTTTTGTTGCGTGTGATTAAGGTCTAATCTGTAAAAAGAGATGAAATTCTGAACCTAACGACAACACTCACTCTGGTGAGCGGCAGAAGTCAACTTGCAACATTCGTCGGTGAATCGATTTCCGACGACAACCGATCGTTGTGATGCCAATTCCAAAATTGCTCCTTAAATCGAGAGCCGGTCCGAAATTACCACACATATGTCATTTGGAGTGAAGTTGTGGGGGTATAAGTACGAGTGCACGGGCGTACGGCACGGATTCACTTAACACCCACCGATATGTTCTTTTATTGACGTGTCCAATGTAAAACTCCCCTGCGTGTCACTGAAAATTGTTCTTCAAAGGAAAGGAAAAATAAAACGCCGTGGTTTGTTTGGTGATAACTTTTTTTATTGGCATCTAAAGATATCCTTTAAGAACACTAATTATAAAGGTTACACATATTTGGCAAGGTCGTACACTAACGCACTGGTATTAGTTCTAAGTTCACATACATGGCAATCGTACTGCTGAATGAAACTTTTAATGTCAAACGTGAGGCAATTACACCAGTTGTAAATGATTAAATTTAGATCACCGTTCGGACTTAAACTACAATTTCGTACTCGAGACAATTATACAATTTGTAAGTAATTTGATTGCGCGCTGAACCGAATAAACCGCAACAATAGATCCGTTGTTAAAAACACTGACACAAAGCGCCGACTCAACTGCCGAACAAATTAAACACCACGGGCAACGACTATAAAAAAAAAAACTACTATTGGTTAATGAAGGCTCCCGGACTCTCAGTGCGTGTGTACACCTGAAACGATGAATTCTCACTCCTCGACGATCGGTTGTGGGAAGTCCACCGCCGCGGTTATCGTACCGAAGATCCAGCCAGTCATGGCTGGGGTAGGTTTACATTGAGTGGGTGAGAGAGAGACGCGGAATTTTCCTCTCAAGCAACAGCCAATGAGGAAACAGCGGGAGAGTTCTCGCTGGAAGGGTTCCGAGATTGGATGCAAAGAAGGGAATTCAACCAGTCTGCTGTGCAAACAAATGGTCGCTCGACAGCGGCCGAAAAAGGTTGGTCTGTTTATTCTAGCAACTCGTTTATGCTAGAGAATATTTCCGTGCAGGCCGAAATAGTTTCTTCTGTGTATACATTGTGTATACAGGAGCGTTCTGTTGATAGCCAGCGTGAGAATCGTTAGACGTGACCGATGCGGTGATCGTTCCTCGATAAGGCAACGGATCATGTAATTGGTCGTGCAGCTGTACAAATAAATGAAGGTACATGAAGGCTAAAGCCATGCCGTTGTAAGCAATAGGAGATATTGCGGAAGGCAGGAATGGATTTTTCTGTGATGTTAGGTCAACAGAAGATTTGTTTGCCATGACCAGGGCTAGGCTGGATATTTGTTTGTTTTTAGAAAAATATAACGTAGGGCATGATCATTGGTATGATTTTTTTTTTATTAGACTTCTCTCGGGAGAGGCGAACCTTTCGCGCCGAGTGGGCGCCCCGAGATGCCATCAAATTACTGTTGCAGTTCTTTTTGAACAGTTGCAGGTTGTAACGCTCCGGGAACACTCGCGTGGGAAGGGAGTTCCACAGCTGCCCCGCTCTGTAACGGAACGAGTTCCGATGCAGGGAAGTTCGCACCGTTGGGAGATGAACCACAAACGGGTGCGATCCGTCGGATTGTCTTGTGGAGCGCATATAAGCAGAATTGCGTGAAACAATACCAAGAATCTCCGAAGAACAGTACCCGTGATAATATCTGTAAAACAGACAGAGGTCGGCTATGCGCCTTCGATGTGATAGCGACTGTAGTCCCGACGTCAGCGCCGAGTCCCCGTTCAGGTGGATCGCTCGTCTCTATATGCTCTCAAGTGGGTCGAGGGTATGTTTAGGAACCGAGCTCCAAACATGAGAGCAATATTCGAGCGCGGGTCTAATTTGGGATTTATATATGAGAAGAAGTTGGGCCGGAGTAAAATATTTCTTGGCTCTAAAAAGATAACTCAGTTTTCCTGAGGCTGACCTGGCGATACTCGACACGTGTTTATGCCACGATACATTCCCACAGACCGTGACGCCGAGCAATTTCAAACTTTCCCCAGCCTCGAGGGCCCGGCCATTCATCATCAGCTGTGGAACCGATGATCCACTTTTCTTTGTGGATGCTGTATATTATGTCTTCGCTGCATTGAAGTCTACGATATTGGCCCTTCCCCACTGCAGGACCCTATATAGATCCTGATTCAGAGAGTCAATCTGTCTACATCTCAGCTGATGCGACGCAGATGCACCAATCGGCTGAACACCCGAAAAGGAGGAAACAAGCGTACTATCATCCGCAAAACTGAACACTTTGTTATCCGTTGTCTCCAACAAATCATATATGTCAAACAAGAACAAGGTTGGAGCCAAAATAGAACCTTGGGCCACCCCCGAATTAACAGGACACAGATCCGAAGACTCCCCGTCGGGGGGCCTCTGGCGCAAGACTAATGACCTTGCCCGGAAAAAACAAATCATTATGGAAAATTTAACAAGCCTCAGGACTTGCTAAATAAGGCCAAGACCGGTTCCACGTTGTAGTGCCGATGATGATGATGATGAGACCCGAAGACTCCCGTCCACAACGACCTGTATCGATCGATTCTCAATGAAGCTCTTCGTCTAATCGCAAAGCTGCTGGGAAAGTCCATATGAACGATGTTTGCTCAGCAATGCCCCATGCCAGACGCGGTCAAAAGCCTTGGAGATATCCAATGCGACCGCCCTTGACTTACCATGTCGTTCAATCGCAGATGTCCATTGATCGGTTATAAGTGTCAAAAGGTCTCCCATGGACCGCCTGTCACGGAATCCGTATTGACGATCATTCAGAAGTCCGTTGCACTCCAAAGACTTAACTAACTGTATTGATGACTTTTTCCATTACCTTAGATAAAATAGACAGTAATGCTATCGGACGGTAATTTTGTGGGAGACACTTTTTTCCCGTCCTTGGGATTGGCTGAACTCGAGCGATTTTCCAGCAGGCAGGAAAGGTCCTCCGTGCATAAGATAAGCGGAAGAGACTGCCAAGAACCGGCTATAGTTCTGGAGCACAGTTCTTAAGGACTATTGCTGGTATTCCGTCCGGGTCGGTTGCCTTCCTACATGAATAGTGCGCGGACGAAATCTCACATCTGGCATCGAACACCGTACCGGCAAGATCACAGGTGGCTCCAAAAGGCCGGGATCGAGGTTTGAATTCGCGGAAAGTAAATTCGCGAACACATTAGCTTTATCCTTTGAATTCGTGACTAACGTCCCGCTGTCTGTCACCAACGGAGGGAAAGAGGAGGATGCGAAGTTACCGCGGGCAGCCGTTGCCATTGACCAGAAGGAGCGCGAACCAATTGGGCATCGAAGGAGCTTATTGATCACCCTGTCGTTGTGAGCCTTCTTCACGGTATCAATCGCCTTGTTGCACGCGTTTCTGATTCTAACAAAATTCGTTCTGTTAACATCGGTGGGATTGGAGCGCCATTGCTTAAAAGCTCTATTTTTTGCCGCTGTAATCAACTCGAATTTTTTATCAAACCAAAGTTTATCAGACGAACTTCGTTTGATGGAATGTGGAATATACATCTCCATCCCGAGAAGAATAATCTCTGATACCGACTCCATGCAAGCGTTAACATCGGAGTTTCCGAAGCACACCTCGGACCATGGAAAGGATGCGAAGAAATCTCGCAAATCGCCCCAGTTAGCAGCCCCATACTTCCATACATGGCGAAGCTGCCTAGGTCGGTTATTCACTTACTATGCAAGTGCTTGCACGACAGATACCAAGCAGTGATCTGAGTTTCCCAGTGGCGCAGACACCTCTACGGTATAAATACTCCCTTCGGATGTCAAAAACAGATACAGGATGTTCGCATAATCGCCTCGGGCATCCGGCACTCGTGTTGGCTCCCCCACGAGTTGAGTCAAGTTGTGGCTTACAGCAAACATCTCCACCAGCCACCCAGCCTCCTCGGTTCTGTTTAACAACCAGCCGGAATTGTGCACATTAAAATCGCTAAGGACAACAATTTCTGAAGCTGGGTGGTTGATCTGCATTCAGTCGACGGTATGTGAAAGATGTTCCAAGAATGTTGTTGTTCGAACGATCGACCGATGGGTCAGCAGATAAGGCAGGGGTGAACATGTTATGCACGTGTATGGGAAAATGCTTCTTAGCAATGCGCATTAACATGTTCGGGGGTTAATGTCGGTTACATGATGAAGTAACCGAATTAGATTTCAGGAACATGATGCGTTGGATGCAAGCATGCCCTTGGGTGAAAGTTTGTAGATACTACTGCGATAGCGTTAGCAAAGGGCAATTACTCTAAGTGATTTAGGTGCTTAGAAGATTTCTTAGCGTATATGATGGTAAGGTAAGTAATGGCTTTACAAATGGACTTGCCAAGAATACTTGTCCTTAAACCTAGGAGTAAGTTACTTGATCGTAATGGACAGGTAAGTAGTGGCGTTCAATGGAACCGCCACAAAGTCAACATTTGTGGTGGTGTGGCGAAGAAGTATTGTGCACCGCCGTACGGCGCTGATTCCCTTCTTCCACCATCATAATCCACCAATTGTGATTATTCCGCCGGACACAAAAAGAAAAGCACAAACAGAACTCCACAACGCAACGTCCACGAATTGTTCGAAAGAGGAAATTCGTCCACCGTAGATATTCGAAAATAAAACGCACTGTTTAATGGAATAAATGGTTCTTTTTATTATATTCTGATTGTTATTGTTAGTGCACTAGTTATAAATTTCACGTTGTTAGAAGGTTTAATTGGTGTTCCATAGAATTTTAATTTGGGTGAGACGGCGTTTTTAGGATTAACAATAGTAACAAATTCATTAACTACAGACACACACGAACAGCACAGGAAAATGTCACAACTCTTTGTGAAAACGATTCTGTTCCGGAAAACATAACTAATAAAATCCGCGACTACTGGATGTGTACGCGTCCCCGGACGCCAAGGGGAGTGGAAGACGCACCGACCGGATCGGTGGTTGGAATACGACTAGTGATTCAACCCTCGTTTGGGGTGAGTTTGGTGGTGTGGTGAAAAGGAAATGAAATTTCCTTTGACCAGTTACCAATGGAAAGCGATCTCTGGCACGCAGTGGTGTGCGTGTGTGATCGTACCCATCACCGTGTTTATCGATGCATTTAGCAAAGGATAAACGAAACCTGAAACGAGGAAAAAAGAACAAAGGGATCGAATAGATCATTGTTTACGCTGTGCATTGTGGCTAACATAGACGGCAATTCATCGGAGAAATGGTGCTGAAAACAAATAAGGGCATCATTACAGTCGTGGATGAGTGGTGCGGATGCGTTAATAGATGCATCGCCATTAGGAAAAGGTGCTAATGGGTTTTAATGTTTATGGCCTCTCACACTGCAGTAGGAACCGAGTTCTTGTTTGTACTAGGAAATGCTAGAGGATTCGGTTCCGATGATAATGCTTGGGATGCGGTAATTGTTTGTCGATTGGACAAACGAATCGCGGGTCGGTTTGTGGCAGCTGTATAAACAAGCTGTCCGACATAGCATTTTACGATGACAAGGGTGCCAAATGGTTTGGGATTTATGATGCCGTATGATGTGAAGAATTCTTTACAGGAAATTTGAATAACGCATTAAATGTGTGAATGCTGTGAGAATTCTCTTTTAGGGATTTTCAGATAATGCGTTGGATGCATTAAATGTTTTTGAGAAAGGAAATGTTTTAGGTATGCTGGTGATTGGGATGCAAATGTGGGTTGCGAATATGGGGGTTCTTCAGAAACCCCACAGTGGTTTCATACACCCTTCACAATTAATGCTGTGCTTCTTTAGAATCGCACTAACGAAATTGAATTTTATGAAACAGGAGCGCAAATGCTGCCTCTCCGGAGGCATTCAACATGAAATGCCACTTATAGCTACTCCTGTCACATATCAGGCACTACTGATAAATACAGTTTAGTACCCTCAATGGGAGCCTAATACACAAATGTTTTGCAGTCAAAATATAGATAGCCTTGCACTTCAGAAGTACGTAGATCACATAGGACCTTCGATAGACACACCGATAAATACAGTTTAGTACCCTCAACGGGAACGTAATAGACAAATGTTTTCCACTCAAAATATAGATAGCCTTGCACTTGAGAAGTACGTAGATCACATAGGACGTTCCACAGATCCTATTATTTATTTATCAAATTATACGCCCTTCTATTTTCTGACCCATTATATGTTACTAGAGCGCTAAATCTAACAAAGTTCCTTTTTTTCTAGTACTACTCCACAAGTTCGGCCGGAATCGTCCAAGATGAAAAAAAGAAATCAACATTAAACCCCCAAGTTACTGGAAGGCATGTCCTCAGTGGTATATTTGGAAAGAAACGTTCCAAGACAGGTAATGCAATCACGATTGGTAGTAGAAAGGATAATCTTAAAATTTACAGCAGACTAAAGATGGTTAACCTGAGGGAGTAAGTGATCAACCCATACCGTGAACTGTTTACATTCACCTCAAATCATCATCACTGAATGTAAACTAATTACATATTTATTGCACATTTCACACATCTCCTTTCTGATTTTATTTTAATTTACTTCTCATCCTTTTTCTTTACTTCCGGTATGTTAATTTAACATCTTTGGTAATAATTTGCAAGATATCCCGTTTTATTTTGTGCTTGTTGTGTGAACCCGTCGGGATATTACTTTCAATTAGTAAATCCCCACAGGTCCACGGCAGCCTATACGATACTGTTTCCATGTAGGAGTCTCTGCTGTAGGACAAGAGTCACTGGGAAAGATTGACGCACCTGAGGTAACAGCAACGGATATGCTACGCGCCATGATGGCATATATCTGGCCGAAGGAAGATGCCCTAGTGCGAAAAAGGTTTCACTGATGTTGAAATGTTAGTATGTACTAATGAGATCCGCTTTTTTCTATAATTTGTAGAGTGGCCGTTTCTTTGGGGCTTCTTGCTGGATCTAAAATTCTCAATGTATGCGTTCCATTCTTTTTTAAAGGAGCAGTAGATACAATAGGTGCGTTAAACATGAACTCCCCTCCTGAGACCATATTGACAATAAGCACAGCGATGCTAATTGGATGTAAGTGATTTTTTAATTATATTAATTATCGCAAATTTACTAAACTGTTGAATTGTGGGTTTCTTTTCAGACGGAATTGCTCGAGCTGGAGCAGCTGGATTCAATGAATTGAGAAATGCAGTATTCTCAAAAGTCGCCCACCATTCAATTAGGAAAATAGCTACTAATGTATTTCTTCACTTGCACAACTTGGACTTGGCGTTCCATTTAAATAAGCAAACTGGAGCTCTATCAAAGGTACAGCAGCGTTTCCATATTATCAACATTCTCACTTGTACAACTGTTTTTCGATAGCGTCAGTTTTTTTTATTGTTATATTATTTTGCGTCTTGAGATGCTGCTTTTTTTGGGTAGTTAAAGAGTGGCGCAAGACTAATGACCTTGCCCGGAAAAACAAATTATCATGGAAAATTTAACAAGCCTGAGGACTTGCTAAATAAGCCCAAGACCGGTTCCTGGTTGTAGTGCCGATGATGATGATGAAAGACCATAATGGAAGCTACTCCAGCTACTATCTCTACCAACGGTTAAAATGTATGCAGATATTGACACGTTTAGAAATTGTGTTTGTTCTACCATCTTTAGGCTTGTCTCTCACTTTATTCATATAATTTTCTTCCGGAATTTCCACTAGACATGTACATTATGAACCAACAGTTTCAGTTGAAATGTTGGGCAAATTATAATATTTGATATATAGTACATTCAGCATTTATAATTTAATTGGTGTTTGTCGTCGACTTATGCTTACAAAATATTTCCACTATATTTTTAATTGGGCTAAGTCACTGTTGACTTTGTAATATGAGATGCCCCTGGAGGACAAGTAACCATTCTCACCAGTTAGCTCGATTTTTAGACAATACTCTGGCTGAAATGTGAATGGGTACTGCTGGATAGTGCGAGTGTTTAGTGCGGTGCGAAAATGTAATATGCACTCGACTGAAGTGTAGTGTGGCAAATCCTGTTTTCTCTTTTTTCGAACTTCTTTTGCATCCCTAAAGCGTCAAAAATGGTCAAATGATTCTTCACCATTAGTTTTGTTGCAAATTGCGGCGATCTGGAAATACCCGTACTGGCAGGTAGCTCTGAAAAATTGCTGTTTTGTCGCAAAACGAGATCTACTATAAAGACGCATCTGTTGGTAATATTATTTATCGGGTTGCATTGCTGGGTGCATATAAACTGAATTCCTGGGAATTTTCCACAGAACTCTAAGGAATAGTCCGTATGGCAACGTCTGTAAAAAATACAAAGGTCTGCTGTTGTTTTGCTGTGATGTAGCGCTGTTTGTGGACTGTATCATCATCATCATCGGCACTACAACAGGGATCCGGACTTGGTCTTATTTAGCAAGTCCATCCACCAGTCTCGATTTCGAGCCGATGTCATCCAGTTTGGCAGTCCCGGCCTCTGGGCGTCCTGGTCTACGCCATCCCTCCATCGCAGACAAGGTCTGCCTCCTTCCATACATCCAGCCACAAAGGACTTTCCGGGCAGGCTCCTCTTCGCTCATTCGAACTAGGTGTCCCGCCCACCGGAGTCTACCGAGCTTGATGTTTCTCACAACATTAACTTCAAGGTAGATTGCGTACAACTCATGGTTGTATCATCTTCGGAATCGTCCTCCCTCACATGCGGGGCCAACAATTCTCCTTAAGACCTTCCTCTCGAACGCGGCTAAGAGTTCAGAGTGCCTTTTATTGAGCACCCAGGTCTCGGATCCATACATGAGTACTGGTAAGACCATGGTCTTGTACAGTAGTAGCTTGGATGTTCTGGATAAATTTCGGGATTTAAAGACCCCTGATAGACCATAGTAGGCTTTGTTGGATTTGATGGATTTTACCAGCCGTCCGCGTATTTGCTCTTCCATATTATTATCCCAACAACCAAGAACGCATTCATAGGCACCTTTTCAGATGATACAGTTATAATATCAGCTGACGATAATCAAAAAAAAAAAAGGTACACAACAATTGCAACAGGCACTCAACGAAATTAGCCAATGGACCACTGATTGGAAAATTAAACTCAACGAGATGAAATCTATTCACGTAACATTTACATTGAGCTTTATGTTTCTCACAACATTAACTTCAAGGTAGATCGCTACAACCCATGGTTGTAGCGTCTCCAGAATCGTCCTCCCTCACATACGAGGCCAACAATTCTCCTTAAGACCTTCCTCTCGAACGCGGCTAAAAGTTCTGAGTGTCTTTTGTTGAACACCCAGGTCTCGGATCCATACATGAGTACTGGTAAGACCATGGTCTTGTACAGTAGTAGCTTGGATGTTCTGGATAAATTTCGGGATTTAAAGAGCCTTGATAGACCATAGTAGGCTTTGTTGGATTTGATCAGCCGTCCGCGTGTTCTTCCTTATTGTTATCTGCTGATACTATTGACTCAAGGTAGTTAAAGGATTGCACTACTTCAAATTCGTGCTCCACTACCCTGATAGTTTGACCAACGGTAGGTCTTCTCTTCGCCGAAGTGGCCAGCATGTACTTAGTTTTTCCCTCATTAATGTGCAGTCCTAGTTTGTGCCGCTTGCTCGATCTGGATGAAGGAGTCCTGTACAGCCGAATCGGATCTACCGATGATGTCGATGCCATCTGCGTAGGTAAGTATCTGGCTTGACTTGCTGACAATAGTCCGTCTAGTTGTAACGACAGAGTCGCGGATTGCTTTCTCCAAAGCCATGTTGAAGAGGAGGCAGGCCAGAGCGTCCCCTTGTCGGAGTCCATTAAAGGTGTTTATTGGTTTGGACAGCAATTCTTCTATTTTTACTTGACTAGTTACGTTGGTCATGGTCAACCTACAAAGTCGTATCAATTTGTTTGGAATGCCGAACTCTCTCACGGCATCATATAGTTCTACCTTGGCTATGCTGTCATAGGCGGCCTCAAAGTCTATGAATAAATGATATAATTGAATTTTAAATTCCAGACATTTTTCCATCGCCTGCCTAAGGGTGAATATATGATCAATCGCTGATTTGCCTGGGATGAAGCCACACTGATATTGATCAATGATGACTTTAGCATATGGGGCTATCCGATCAGTTAGGATAGTGGAGAGTATCTTATAAGTGGTACTCAGTAATGTTATACCCCTATAGTTGCTGCACACTGTGATATCTCCCTTCTTATGTATAGGGGAAATTATTCCGCGACCCCAATCTTCCGGCATCTCCTCTTGCCACATACGTGCACCACGATCGCATGAATTGCGAGATGTAACGCTGTCCCTCGTTGTTTGATCACCTCAGTTGGTATGCCATCAGCTTCGGGGGCTTTATTTGATTTGAGCTGTCCTATGGCTTTTAATGTTTCCTCAATGCTTGGTGACGTTAGCATTTGGTCTTGATCTTGCATTGGTGGAGCCTCCAATTCTTCTGTGAGCTGGCCATTTAACAATTCATTGAAGTGCACTTCGTCGGCGCAAGGCTAATAACTTTGCTCGGAAAAACAAATTATTATAGACAATTTAACAATTTAAGTCTCGGATATGAACCGAATACCTGTGGAGAGACTTGCTAAATAAGGCCAAGATCCTGGATCCCGGTTGTAGTGCCGATGATGATGATGATGATGAAATGCACTTCCCATCGCTCCAGAATGCCTTCAGTATCGGTGATCAGATTACCCTCTTTATCCTTGCAGTAAGTGCAGCATAGTGTGTACCGCGTCATATTGCGGATTGTTGGGTAGAACTTGCGGGTCTGGTGCGGACCCCGTCCTCTACTTTTCTCTATTTCACAGACCTTGCTCGCTAGTTTTTTCTATTTCATAGACTAGATTTTTTTTCCCAGGCACTTCTTTTGTCTGCGGAGTCTTTTTTCAGATCTTCTGAGCTCTTTGTATTTCTCCTCGCGTACCCAGGTCCTTCTAATTTCCACTCATCAGCAAACCAGTCCCTCTGATCTCTACGACTACTGGCTAAGATGGAGTTGGCAGTACTAATGACAGTATTCTAAAGGCGTGTCCATTTCTCTTCTACGCCCGGCATTCTGGCCCCCGGACTTACTCTCCCTCCATCGAGCTTTTCAAGGGGGAGTCTTAAAACATGACCAAAGGTGGTGCTGGTGTTCTCATTGCGTAAGGCAGCCGTGTTGATCTGAACCTGATCCACGGATCCGATACGTCTCCGTAAGGCAATCCGCGCTCGGAAAACTATACCAACAAGATAGTAATCCCTGTCGACGTTGGCACCTCGGTACATTCATACCATCATCAAGCTCGAGGAGTGGCAGCGATCTATCAATACGTGGTCAATTGGGTTGCGAGTGGTTCCATCAGGTGATACCCAGGTGGCTTTGTGGATATTTTTACGCGGAAACCTGGTACTCGCAACGACCAAGATCGTTGATGCTGCTAGTTCGATGACTCGTAGTCCATTGTCATAAGTGTTCTCATGCAAACTATGCGAACCTGCGTAGTGCCTGAAAACCGGCTCCCGACCTATTTTGGCACTCAAATCATCAAAAACGATTTTCACATCGTATCTTGGGCATGCATTAAGGGCCCGTTCGATATTCTCGTAGAATTCTTCTTTTTCGTCGTGAGGGGATTCCTCTGTAGGTCCGTGAACGTTTATGAGGCGTATGTTCTTAAACTTGCTTGCACGCGAAAAGTCCATAATAGCCTTTCGCCTATTGCATTAAAGCCGACAATGGCAGCCTTGAGTTTTGGCCTACCCCGAGCACATGGTGTTTTGCATTACAGCTGTAATAAATGTCATACCCGCTTCTTTGAATAACACCACTCCCCGTCCATCTTATTTCTTGTAATGTTATGTCAGCCTTATATTCGTACAGTGCATTGGCTAGCTGCTGTGCAGCTCGAGCTCTGTATAGTGAGCGGACGTTCCATGAGAAAATGCTCGTATTGTTTAGCCATTTTCGTTTCCGTGGTCGTCGTCTTGTTAAATTTGCCATAATAATTCGTTTTTACGGGCATGGTTATTAGCCTTGCGCCAACCTTTCTCAGGATGTCGCCGCTTGTATTGGTTCACTACTTGGCGGGTGCCAAAGTAGCTATCCAGGGGTGTCACGTAGAGACTGCATGTCAACTTGGAACAGGGACGAGGATCGTCCTGGCCTTCGCCGACTTGAAAGCAATCAGTGACTTTGCCCTGTATGTGCGCTGCCATCCCCCACTGTGAACTGTATCATCATCATCATCGGCACTACAACCTAGAACCGGTCTTGGCCTTATTTAGCAAGTCCTGAGGCTTGTTAAATTTTCCATAATGATTTGTTTTTTTCCGGGCAAGGTCATTAGTCTTGCGCCAGAGGCTCCTCGACGAGGAATCGAACCCCGGTCTCCCGCGTGACAGGCGGGTATACTAACCAGTATACTATTGAGGAGCTGCTAAATGTATACTGTGAACTGTATACATTTAGTTAAATTACTCCACTCGATTATATGGTCGATAGGATTGAGTGCTAGCTCGTAAACTTCAATAGGCTGAGATGGCAGGATATAGAAGTACCTGACAAACTGTGACTGTCAACACAAAGTCCAGTTTGAAGGAGGTAGGGAAAGCGACATGTGACGACACGAGGCTGTTATGGATAGCGATGAGCACTCCTCGGCTGAGGGAAAAGTCAGTAGTATGGTTGAGGAGGTTATAGCATTTACTATGATAATGAAGAACGTGTGATTCGAACCGACGCTATGACGGTTAGAATCACTAAAAATCGAACCAGTGCTCAACATACCAGGCCACCGCCGCGTGTACGGTTTGTTTGATTGATTGATTGATTTCTAAATTCAAGTACATTCAATTGATGTGTAATTGCTATGTTATCGCTATGGTATACGGCTCTGATGCTTTGCTTATTCGAATTTCCTTTCGGGATTCTTCACTCTTTCCTTGTATATTGTAGGTGTATCCGTTAGAAACGCCACAAGGTCATCCCGGAAGATGGTGAACGTGAGGGGAAACAGTTCCAAGTTATGAATGCTGGGGATTAAGTTCGTTTCACTTAAAGCGAAAATGGCGACGGGTTGGGCATGGAAGTTTTTCAGAATGGATTGGGTCTTTGAGCGAAGACATCTTACGTTCTGATAATAGAGGGTAAGGGGTATTATACTGTCGGTTTTGGGTGGGAGTAGGGGAGGTAGGGGTTTAGTGATCGCATATACGAGATTCTTAGCAAGAGAGGATCTGATGGACACTATACCGACAGTTGAAGCAACCTCATCTATTGCGTTGGTGAAAGCAAAGTTGTCGTGCAGAATATCTCAAGAGCGTTCCATGGAGTTTGGTACACTGTCCTGAGGAATATTTCTATGGAGATGGCATTAAATTGATTCGACGGTTAAGAAGCCATCTTCCTGGCCACTCAATTCAAGTCCCACAAGATTGAGTAATCTCGATTGATTTATAATATTTGGCGTGTTTTTGATGTTTGAGGCGCATAATATTCGTTATGGAAAGAATGGTACCCGGATTTCCGCACGGATCTACAAGGGCATAACACCTGTTGTTGTTGCTTTCGTTCATCTATCGCGGATCTCCTTTTTTGCTAGCACGGGAATTTCGCTTTTTCCAAAACTTAACTCACCTTTGCTCTGCGATAACATTTTATACAGTGCATCAATCTCAACAAAACCGGTAATCAATTGATCTGCTGAACAGAAAAAAAGGCGTTGCCAGATGTAATTAACCGCTTCAAAATTATAACACGTTAAACATAAAAAACATTCCATGAACCAGTTCATCTCCTATTGGCTCAGCCTCTCTTCAATTATCATAAACAAACGCTGGCCAGCGTATTGTTGACATAGCTGTAGCCGATATTCTTTCCATAGTCACAATTGTATATCGCGCCTATACCCTTAGGCCCGCGACAGTTGCGACAATTCCCCGTTATCGGCTATCAACCGATCATGGAATTTGGGCACGGATAAGATCATTGTTTAGGCAATCTTATCCATGCCATGCCTATGATGACCCGCCTGAAATCTAAAGTAAACATACAGTATCTCACTGTGTTCGTTACTTACCCGCATATTAATTCAAATCATCCAGCCTGGCCCTTTGCCGCTGTCGACGAGGTTTCTGCTGACTTATGTCAACAAAATAATTTGCCTCCTTGTGCACCGGAGCCATACGGCTAAATTGGATATTGCCTACATCGGTGTTTCCAAGGAATCTTAGGCAAATACCATGACGACCCCTTTGTATCATAGGCACATCATATACATCATGTGTGCCACCATTTGATTTGTGAAACAGCGTTTTTGTTTACTTTGAAACAAAAATCGATTTCGATCCCTGGCATACATCATCAACGATGTATGGGTACATCGCCGCAGCCCCCGATGATCGTACGTCTGTTTAATCAGGTGTCCGCCGATCATCGTCCTCATCGCAGAGCATCGTACTTGTCCTATACGGACACATATAGAATCCCCCCCTATCGATGCAACTCGCGGCCATTGAATCTGATGGATGTGAGTTGCATCGTTGAGTCAGATGTCAATCTCCATAGCAGACGGTCGCGCCTTTCAACATTAATCTTCACCTCTAGCCGCGTTGCATCAGGGAGTCAGCTATATCCAGTCAACCGGACACACCCAGGGGACGTCGCGTATCTTGCCTTAATCGAGTGGAGAGGTGTTATTTTAGTCCGCGGTAACAACTGGCTAATTACATTTGTTGTGTCTTTTTGCGTTAATCTCCGAAGTACAGTGTGTGTTTATTAAGTAAATTAATATAAATTAATCAACTCTTGTGTGTACTGTAATAAATCCTACGAACTTAAGCGTGCATTTATCTGATTCGTGTAATTAAAATATCGTACGTGTACCAAGCGGTATGTAACTTTAAATTTAAAAGAAAACTCGAAACGTTAAATCGCCGAACGCCAGTAGAGTGTTATGTATGTGTGTGCTAATATAGCGTTTGAAATAATAGTGAAGAAGATCGTGTGATTCGAACTGACGCTATGACAGCTCGAATCACGAAAAAAATTTTACCTAAGCGTTACACACCAGGCTACTGACCGTGTTTAGAATTTGATTTCCAAACTCGAGTATATTCCACTGGTGTGAATTATTTTTATTTATCGCTTGGTATACGGTTCTGATGTATTTTTCTTATTCGATTTTTCGATCGGTGTTCTTCACTATTTTTGCTTGTGAATTGTGTGTGTATCTGTTAGACTCGCTACACCACTCCCGCCGCAGTAACTTCGTTACGATCAGATTCGTATGCGGACGATGGACGAACGAGAGAGACGAGGAAACATCGGAGGCTGTGCTCTATGCGGAAGTCGTGACCGTGAGTGAAGTTCTGCTTTACTATGGGGAGTGTATACTGCGTGTGTGTACAGATCACGTCGTAGTCACCAATTATAGCGTTTGAAATAATAGTGAAGAAGATCGTGTGATTCGAACTGACGCTATGACAGCTCGAATCACGAAAAAAATTTTTACCTAAGCGTTACACACCAGGCTACTGACCGTGTTTAGAATTTGATTTCCAAACTCGAGTATATTCCACTGGTGTGAATTATTTTTATTTATCGCTTGGTATACGGTTCTGATGTATTTTTCTTATTCGATTTTTCGATCGGTGTTCTTCACTATTTTTGCTTGTGAATTGTGTGTGTATCTGTTAGACTCGCTACACTAATACTCTTGTGAAATAAAAATAAAGAGTTTTAAAACTTTAATCAACAAGGAATCCTTCAGTGTGTTTTATTTTCTCCTTCCTTGGCGAAGCAGTGACATTTTTATCCGTGGTGTGTTGCAACTTTTCTCTTCATCGTTGGAAGATTAGTTAAACAGGTGCCCGTGTCTTGGCACAATACTAACTTAACCACATAGCGACTGCACAGAAATTTATGGAAGCAACTGCTTGTATATAACTATCACTAATTTAAGTAATTTTAATAAAATGTCTTATTTATGTTTCTTTTATAACCAGACAATAGACCGAGGTTCCCGAGGGATAAACTTTGTCCTGACTGCAATGGTTTTCAATGTTGTGCCTACTATATTCGAGCTTGCATTAGTTTCAAGCATTCTTGGGATGAAGGTAGTACAGCCTGCCCAACACATAGGAGAAATTTCCAATCTATACAATTTTGTTTTCTTGCAGTGTGGATTGGCATTTGCAGGCATATCGATGGGTTGCGTGGGAGTATACGCTGCATATACATTGGCTGTGACTCAATGGAGAACACAATTTCGAGTTTACATGAACCAAGCTGAAAACGAAGCTGGAAATAAGGCTGTGGATTCTCTTATCAATTATGAAACAGTGAAATATTTTAATAATGAAATCTACGAAGCAGAACGCTATGACAAAGTATTGAAAAAGTATGAAGAAGCCAACTTGAAGACAAGTTCTAGTCTGGCACTATTGAACTTTGGTCAGAATGTTATTTTTAGTACTGCATTAACAGCAATAATGGTCTTAGCAGCAAAGGAGATAGCCCAAGGTAATATGACAGTTGGCGATCTAGTAATGGTGAATGGATTATTGTTTCAGTTGTCCATACCTTTGGGCTTTTTGGGCAGTGTCTATCGGGAAGTAAGACAAGCACTGTTAGATATGCAATCGATGTTTACACTCATGAATGTAGATAGCCGAATTAAAGTCAAACCGAACGCCCCACATTTAGCAATTGGCCCAGAGAATTCATCAATTGAATTTCGAAATGTTAACTTCGAGTACGAACCTGGCAAACCGATATTCCGTGATTTATCATTCACCATTCCAGCAGGCAAGAAAATAGCCATTATCGGAGGATCTGGTTCTGGCAAATCTTCTATGGTACGATTACTCTTTAGATTTATGGAACCCAACTCAGGGGAGATCCTAGTGGGCGGTCAGCGAATTAGCGATGTGGATATTGATAGTTTAAGAAAATCAATTGCTGTTGTTCCCCAAGTAAGTCGATTCGGATTTTAGTTTTTGAAAATAATACGACTATTTTTTTTTACCTCGCAATGTTTTGTAGGATTCTGTGCTTTTTCATGACACAATATTGTACAATATAAATTACGGCTCATTAACCAAGACCCAAGCTGATGTAGAGCGAGCAGCGAAGATGGCAGATTTACATTTATCGATTGTGACATGGCCCAATCAGTACAATACCCAAGTGGGGGAAAGAGGTTTGAAACTTTCGGGAGGAGAGAAACAACGTGTAGCTATAGCAAGGGCCATACTGAAGAATGCTCCGATTCTGGTATTCGACGAAGCGACCAGCAGTTTGGATTCCATAACTGAACATGTAAGTTCAGATATTTTCATCAAATGTATACTCCATGTGACTATAACATCCATTGGTGTCATTTTATAGAACATCTTACAAGCACTATCAAGAGCTACCGAGGGAAGGACAAGCATTTGTATAGCACACCGTCTATCCACAGTTTTAGACGCCGACGAAATTTTAGTTTTAGAAAACGGACGCATCCGTGAACGAGGAAACCATTACCATTTGTTAAAAATCAATGGTCTTTACACAAAATTATGGGAAACGCAAACACAACGCGAAAGCACTCCAAACAGAAGCTTTGCATAAAAACATATTTCTAAAATGACGACATCAAAATTACTCCATGTTTATTTAAGTCCATTGTGGAAAGTTTGTTGTACAATATGTAAATTAAAAGTGAAAAACATTTGCATCTACTGCATGTATTCTTAAATTCCCTGTATTTCAATAGGTATTGGCACTCTGTAGAGGAGGAACATTACCGAGTTGAAGACGTTATATAAAAACCGCCCGGCATTTTTTATTCTGTCTTTGAATTCACTCCACAGCGGTAGTTTTTCCTGGATCTTCAAGTTATTATTTACTACGACCATTTTAAGATCATACATGGTCTTATTGATGTAGGTGTATGAATAGCAAGATGGTGTTAAGCCGTCTGTCTTTATTAAATGTGCCCCGTGTTTGATAGGTGACAGGCTTTGGCCGGCTTCGAGAGATGCCCGGTAACTGAGATTCTTGAAAGTGATTGTACCTTCAATCACAGTCAATGTAATATTGTCCAGGTCTGGTGAAATGAAGTTCTCTAAAGTTAATCCTGGAAAATCAGCAATGAAAATGACATCCGTGTAGTTGTTCCATGAAAATATATCTTCTGTTTGAGTTTTCAATAGAGGTCGCAGATAATTTAATTCGTTTAAAAGAGGCAACAACCACGTAGTTGGTTCAAAAGGCGACCAATGTGCCTTAAGCATATCGATATTTGGATCATATATTCGCTGGTGGAACCTCCCATTCATTGAACACCAAACATCGAAGTAGATTGATATATTCCGGGAAGCGGGAGATTTTGGTGATTTTTTTTCCATTTCATCCATTATGTTACGATTGATGCAATGCGCATATTGAACGGCCATATCAGCTGACTTAATCCACCGGTCGTATTGTGTGAAAGCAAATGGTTCAAGGTAGCGAATTCCTCCATTACTGTTGTCTACAATTTTAATTGTTGTCATCACGGTATCGTAGCTGTGCACCATCATATCCCATGAATACCCATATAGTCCATTAGTCCAATTATTACATCCTTTTGTGATGAAGTGTGAGTAGGGCAGAAACAGCTGTAATCCACAGTACAGCAATATAACACCAACACGATATTTCTGATCCGGAGTAACGTCGGTTGGTTCATCCGGCGGATTTCGTTCAACTGGATTATTTGGGACTGCATTGCATTGAAGGTTCCTGAGACGTTCTTCATTAGATTCCGTATTCGCTCCAGATTTATCGGACGGAGTCATTTGCTCTTCTTCTTTCTCGTCTAAGTACGTGCAAACCCTTTCTTGAAATTTCCGAGGCCAATCGAATGCGAAGAAAAGAGGTACCTCTGCCAAGCAGACCCATGGAAACATTCCTGTGAAGAAATAAGTAATACTTTAACCTGGTGCCTTGGTTGAATTCAATCATTTTTACCAATTACAAATAATCTGGAATTCATCAAGTGAAAACAAATCATGAATGTCGTGGCATGCCGCCGTGTCCTGTGGTATGTCATCAAAAACGGTATACAGAAGTCGAAAATCGCCGTGAACCAATGAACTATTAACAAGTCAATCATATCTTCAGAGAGCACCAAACGAAACGGAGTGAAGAGCCAATGATGTGCTAAATGCGTCATGGCATATCCCGACAACCATTCAAAGGAGAACTTCTTCATGCCGGCATACGTGTACATCACGAAGAACTGGAATTTTATAAGGAAATAGTTCCAATACGGTACGTGGCCTTCAGTGACCTCTCCGTTATAAATGTCTAAGGAACTGCAAAGAAACCCCACTGACGTCTTATAAAATAACGTCTCTTATAGACGACTCACCAATATCGATTTGCTTGTGTGGTCAAGAGTAAAATACCACACAGACCAAACAGGTAAGTGTGGTTATTCCAAGCTGGTTTCTCAATAAGGAACACATACCAATAGGGTACAATGAAAGCAACGCAACTAAGCTTGAACTGGGCCCCAAGGGCTATCCCTAAAGCACCCAACCACATAATTAGGTAAATTGCACCCATATATGGTAAACTCATATGTTGTATAAAGGGGAATAATGGAAAATGACAAGTTTTCGGGTTACCGAATTTTACGTCCAACTGACTGCCACCTCTTTCCTCGATTACATCCACGAGCATCGCCAAGCCTGTCGAATAAATGGTTAAAACGATATTTTAATTAGAATAGTAAAAATAAGTTACCGAAGAACATGCGAAAAACTCCCAAGCTAGCAGCATCCACCGGCCTATGGAGCCATTTCGTGAAGTGGGCGAAAGATTTTACGTTATCCAGCGTTTGGATAGCATCCAATACATATTTGTTTTCGGGTTTTGTGTTCTCTTTCTGCAATTCCGTACCAGACGCCATTACTAAAAGTAGAGATAACAAATTTCATCTACATTTTGATTACAACCAAAGAGCGTCTGATCTGTTGGTATGTATGTCGAACTTAATTTAATTTTATCGAAAGGCGTCATACCTTATGTTCACATATGTATAATGTATGTACGAGGTTAGTTCAATAAGTCCTTAGAAACGCCTACGATAGCGCTACCGTGGCATCGCGAATGGTCTGTTTTTAGTAAGCTTCTTCCCCGCGCGAGTGTTCCCGGAGAGTTACAACCTACAACTGTTCAAGAAGAACTGCAGCGGTTATTTGGTGGCATCTCAAGGCGCCGTATCGGTGCTCTAGGTTCGCCTCTTCGCCTCTCCCGGGAGAAGTATATTAAACAAAAATGCATCATTTCTCACTAGGTATCTATCAATTTCCGATATGTTTCATGTTTCAATTTTGCATGATAAATTGGGTATGAAAAAAATATCTGCGAGATGTGTGCCGCATTTGATCTCAGTTGAGAACTTTTGGTGCGCATGCGTCGCAACTCAGGTGAGTTTCTGCGCAGATTACAAACTGTAGATGAAACATGGATACACGACTACACTCCCGAGACGAAAGAATAGTCAAAACAGTGGATTATTAAAGGCGAACGGGCTCCAAAGAAGGCAAAGGCGGTGAAATCAGCTAGAAAGGTTATAGCTACTCTGTTTTGGGGCGCACATGGTATTATCGTCATTGATTATTTAGAAAACGGACTGACGATAACTGGACAGTATTGTTACGGACCTCGCGCCCGTGTCCTCGCCCAACACCCACTAATTAATAAGCTACTTTATGCAAATTCTACTTGGCAATAAATATAATTAAAAAAAGGCATTGGCGCGGAATAGAAAATAAAAACGTCAACGGCATGAAAAACATTGATTCGATATCAGAAGAAGGGAAGACTTACGTTCAAAATTAATAGTTATCAATAATGATATAATATTAAGTGATAAAGCACAACAACAAAACATCATTAAAAAACAAAATACAAATAACCATCATCAACAAACAGCCAACTGAACAGGGGGAGTCAATAACTCAACGCCCCTAGCAACCTGCACACCAGGGACCAGCAACATCGACCGCTCTACAAGTAAGTTCCTTACCACTACCCTTAATATATTGTTCTAAATATTTAAAATATATTATACAACCGTATTATGCGTCATTATTAGGTCAGCTAAATGAAAAAATAAAAGAAAATCGTCCTCTTATTCTAAAGACTTGTTGACCTGCCTCGTAAAATAAACCAAAACCGCATTGGACCGCTGCGGGATTCAAACAGAGACGTACGAACATCAACCATAATAAAGAACACACCTACAAGAGGTAGAGGGGGCACTAATGAGGTAATTCAACTCCTTGACTAACTAACTTCCATTTGTCAGACTATAACTAGCCGACCACAATACGTAGGCAGTTCTAGTAACTAGTCGAAAACGAATGTGGAATGTGCTTACTTCCAGATCAGAAACCAAATTATATAGACAAAGGCACCTGTCAACTATTTGGGAGTTATACTCGACAAGACATTTGATCACGTATAGAGTATGTGGATGAAAGAGCCACAAGTGGACATGCCCAATCCGGAATACTGTCAATCATTGATGGGTCAGGATATAGAAAGAGAGTTATCTAGTCAAGGGTATTCCTATTAATACTGACGTATGCCGCGCCAGTGTAGATAGACGTCCTACAAACGAATCAATCGAATATACTGATGAAAAACATCCAGGCTTTATACATTAAGAACTATATGATGTAGCAGCATTTCTTATAGCTGAATTGCTTCACATAAACATTCTGGTAGAGCAGACTCTTTGGATCTATGAAAGGAGAGCCAAGTGGTATGAAGTGCCTTCTGGAATGGCGACGATACAGTGGGAAGAATGAGAAGCTTGCTATATGGCAAAGCAGATGAAACCAGGGCGTAAACGGTCGATGGACTCCTATAACCTTTTCATCCGTAAAATTCTGGATAGGATTCACACGGGAACTGAAGCCACCACTATACCTAAACTCAAATCGAATACCTAACCGTTTTGGACACAACAGTATATCTTTTTGTCTAAAATATAAAATGCGAGAAGATAAAGCTAATACTTGAATAGTTTTAGACATGACAGGTCATCTTTCTGTCCACAAAGCAAAATGCGAAAAGAGGATGCTAAAAACGCTACTTTTGTATGTAGCCGTTTTGCTCAATGAAGAAACAACCACCCGAAGCCATGGCACCTCGTAGACTGTATGATTCATTTTTCATTTAAGTTACTTGCTAGACAAAAGATGCTTAGATTCTAGCTTATTTATATTATATCCTAACTTGCTGGTTCCCAGCGCACATTCTAAGCTAAATTTGGGGTGCCTACTGTTATCAGTTGTTGCTTTTAAACTTTTTTCATTCCGACTTGTTGGTATCTTTATTAATTGTACAATAAAAACAAAAAAAAACGTTGTGATATTTTTTCTTTTACATTCAATTAAATTTACTTCACTAACTTAACCTGGTGGCGATGGTCGGCCAAGTTGCTTGATTTACAATGCAGGTGATTAATTCAACAGATCGCGTGTATATCCTTCGCTGGCTTTTATTTGAATTGCTTCCAGGTAAACCTCTTGTACGCCAGCGTAAGCAAAATTCACTCTTTGTAATAAGAGAAAATGCAAACGCGACTTTTATTGGTGTGATTTAATTGATCTGAATGGGAAGCGGTGCTTTCGCTATGAAGAGCTGGCAAAGACTAAAAAGCCATTGATCACATTTGAAAGGGGTGACAGTCCGATGGCGTCCCTAGGTGATGACACATTGTCAGCTGGCGGCTGACAGGCGTGCGGTGAATATGCTGGTCGGGGAGTGTACTAGACAGTGAACGTACTAGATTCTCCCCGCTATATTTATTTGCGAATCCGCAACATAACCTTATTATTATTTTTTTTAATATAATTGTTTAAATTTACTTATGAAAAGTAATGCAAGGTCGACATGAAAAATAATACCAAATCCGATTTTATATATATATATATATATATACCTCTCTCAGGAGAAGCGAACCTATATCGCTGACCCGGCGTCCCGAAATGCCAAAAACAAAAAGATCTTTTGATGCATGTTATCCACAATCTTCAGTTAGAAAATCCCTCTCCGTTGCAAATACTTTTCACCTGCCAGATAGGGTAAAACGTTTCTGATCGGAGTATTATATAATATATATATCGGCGCAAGGCTAATAACCTTGCACGTAAAAAAAATTATTATGGAAAATTTAACAAGCCTCGAGACTTGCTAAATAAGGCCAAGACCGGATCCCGGTTGTAGTGCCGATGATGATATATATATATATATATATATATATATATATATATATATATATATATATATATATATATATATATATATATATATATATATATATATATATATATATATATATATATATATATATATATATATATCAGGAGAGGCGAACCTATAGCGCCGACACGGTGCCCCCAGATGCCACCAAATGACTGTTGCAGTTCCTCCTGAACAGTTGCAGATTGTAACGCTCCACAGCGTTCTCTCTCTGTAACGGAACAAGTTCTGATGCAGGGGTGTTCGCGCCGTCGGGAGATGAACCGCAAATTTGTCCGATCCGTCGGATTGTCTTGCGGTGCGCATATAAACCGAATTGCACGGAATAGTTCCATAAATCTCCGAGGAACAGTACCCGTGATAATTTCTGTAAAGCAGACAGAGGTCAGCTATGCGCCTTCGATGTGATAACGACTGTAGTCCCGACGTCAATGCAGTGTCCCCCATCAGCTAGATCGCTCGTCTCTGTATGCTCTCAAGTAGGTTGACAGTATGCTTAGGAGCTCCAAACATGAGAGCAATATTCGAGCGTGGGTCTAATTTGAGATTTATACAGGAGAAGAAGTTGGGCCGGACTAAAATATTTCTTGAGTCTAGAAAGATAACTCAGTTTTCCTGAGGCGAATCTGGCGATGCTCGACAAGTGTTTATGCCACGATACATCCCCACAAATCGTGATGCCGAGTAACTTCAAGCTTTCCTCAGATTCGAGGGCCTAGCCATTCATCATCAGCTGTGGAACCGATGATCCACTTTATTGTTTAATGTTGTAGACGGTTTTTTTTTTTTTTTTTTTTTTTGGTTTTGATAGAAAGGTGTAAATCTTCAAAATATACCTCTAGACCGATCCAAGGCATCCGGGTTTTTACCGACTAAAACCACCTCCCGCCAGGCTCATATTCCCGTTGAACTTTCTTTTAGATATTTCATCGCGGGGGTTGTATACTGTGTCTTCGTTGCATTGAAGTCGACGAGATTGCCCTTTCCTCACTGCAGGACTTTATCCAGATCTCGATTCAAAGAGTCGATCTGTCTACATCTCAGCTGGTGCGACGTTGCTGCACTAATCGGCTGATCACTCGAAAAAGAGGAAACAAGCGTACTATCATCCGCAAAACTGAACACTCGGTTATCCGTTGACTCCAACAAATCATGTGTGTATAAAAAACAAGGTTGGAGCAAAAATAGAACCTTGAGGCACCCCGGAATTAACAGGATACAGCTTCGAACACTCACCATCCACAACAACCCGGATCGATCGATTTTCGAGGAAGCTCTTCGTCCAGTCGCAAAGCTGTTGGGAAAGTCCATATGAACGAAGTTTGGTCAAAGCCTTGGAGATATCCAATGCGACAGACCTAGACTCACCATGCCGCTCAATCGTCGATGTCCATATATCGGTTATTAGAGTCAAAAGGTCTCCCGTGAACTGCCTGCCACGAAATCCATATTGACGCTCATTGAGAAGTTCGTTGCACTCCAAATACTTCATTAACTCAGTATTGATGACTTTTCCCACCACCCTAGACAACATAGACAGTAATGCTCTCGGTCGGTAATTTTGTGGGAGACACTTTTTCCCTTCTTTGGAATTGGCTGAACTCGAGCGATTTTCCAGCAGGTAGGAAATGTCCTCCGTGCATAAGATAAGTGAAAGAGTCTACCAAGAACCGGCGAAGTTCTGGGGCACAGTTCGGTTGCCTCTTTACATGGAATGCGTTGAATAGTACACGGGTGGAACCTCACATCCCGCATCGAAGACCGTACCGGCGCGATCAAAGGTGGCTCCAAAAGACCGGGAATGCGGTTTGAATTCGGGGAAAATAAATTCACGAACACATTAGCTTTATTTCTTGAATTTGTGACTAACGTACCCCCTGTGCCTAACGGGGGAAAAGAGAAGGGAGCGAAGGCACTGCTGACAGCTCTTGCCATTGACCAGAAGGGACGCGAACCAGTTGGGCACTCAAGGAGTTTATTGGTCACTCTATCGTTGTAGGCCTTCTTCGCAGTGTCAATCGACTGGTTGCACTATTAATTACTATTTATTGGCTTGTACAAACCTGGAAGTTCATGACCTCGGCGACTCGACTCCGTCAACGTTCCCTGTCCTGTGCGGTCTCCTTCCACGCTTGCCCACATCCGAAGCATAGTCGAACATTTCTCCCAACGGTATCTCGGAATGTACAGTGTGAAGGGGTGGTATCTCACCTTGGGACCGACTACCACCTAAACCAACCTTTTCTCGAACAGGTCCATCAGCCAAGATCTGAGAGATGGCCAGGGATTACCCCCGACCGTTTCAAGAAGCTTATAGCTTGATGGGGTGGTATTTCACCTGGCGACGGAACGTTGGGGCCCCACCTACCTCTCGGCCTTTAGTCGCCTTTTACGACAAGCCGGTATATCTGTAAGTATATTCTAACGCCCTACACACAGGGCTAGATATAAAGGTAAAACCTAAAGTGATGTTAGAAAAAGTAAACCTAATATTGATCCGGATCCTACTGGTCCAAACAGTGCCAACGGGGGTAGAGTGTGTTATGAGAGAGATCTCTGCTTAATTATTTGGCATGGCATGAATGCCATCGGTTTCTGCCGGAAAATATGAGTGTATTCGAAGGGCAGGGGACGATTGCCACAAATATCTGCCAAAAAGGATGAGATGCAAGTTCGGTTGTAGTCAGCTTATATCTGCTTTATTCTTTAAAAAATCGGTCCTTAAATACTATTTCCCCCATCAACATTCCCGATGCATATTGATACCAAGTAGGTCACATGCCATCATATTTCGGCTTCCCAATCAAAACCTGAAAGCTATGTTTCTAATTTCAAAACACTTAATGCACATTGCATAGCAAATCCGCAATGAGCCACTTCTCAGATGACACGTTAATAGGTGAGTGTCATGCACCGCAATGTCGTATACCATACATGACACAGATCTATCGGAACACCTGGCCAATGATTGTTATGTTATACTTTTTGTCTGACCTCTTATGGTGTCAGCGCTTTGATGTGTGCCATCCAGTATTTTGTTTTGTGATTTATGATCCTATTATCCGGTGCATAATATAGGAAATACGTTTTTGTTTTGGTGCTGTAACAGTGCACCTAACAGTAGACTGTATGATCCGGTTACAAAAGTCTTGGGCCGAAATCTGCATTCTATAAACACAAGTGAAGAATAAGCGGGGGCGATGAAAAAATGTCTGGAATTTAAGATTCCATTTTATCATCTGTTTATAGACTCAAGGCCGCCTACGTCAGCATAGCCAGGGTAGAACTATATAATGCCATGAGAGAGTTCGGCATTCCAAATAAATTGATACGACTTTGTAGGTTGATCATGACCAACGTAACTAGTCAAGTAAAAATAGAAGAATTGCTGTCCAAACCAATAACCATCTTTAATGGACTCCGACAAGGGGACGGTCTGACCTGCCTCCTCTTTAACCTGGCGTTGGAGAAAGCAATCCGTGGCTCTGGTGTTACAACTAGAGAGACTATTCTCACCTAGTCCAGCCAGATATTTGCCTACGCAGATGACATCGACATCATCGGTAGATCCGATTCGGCTGTACAGGACTCCTTCACCCAGATCGAGCAGGCGGCACAAAAACTGGGACTGCACATTAATGAGGGGGAAACTAAGTACATGGTGGCAACTTTTGCGAAGAGAACACCTAAAGTTGGTCAAACTATCAGGGTAGTGGAGCACGAATTTGAAGTAGTGCAATTTTTTAACTACCTTGGGTCAATAGTATCAGCCGATAACAATATGGACGAAGAAATACGCGAACGGCTGATCAAATCCAACAAAGCCTACCATGGTCTATCAAGGTTCTTTAAATCGCGAAATTTATCCAAGAATATCCAAGGTACTACTGTACAAGATGGGTGCTCAATAAAAGACATTCTGAACTGTTAGCCGCGTTCGAGATGAAGGTCTTAAGGAGAATCGTTGGTCCCGTATGTGAGAGAGGACGATTTCGGAGACGCTACAACCATAAGTTGTACGCGATCTACCTTGAAGCTAATGTTGTAAGAAAAATCAAGCTCGGTAGACTCCGGTGGGTGGGATACCTAGCTCGAATGAGCGAAGTGGCGCCTGCCCGAAAAGTCCTTTGTGGCAGGATGTATGGAAGGAGACAGCGCGGCAGACCTTATCTGCGGTGGAGGGATGGCGTAGACCAGGACGCACAGACCCTGGGAGTGCCAAACTGGATGACATCGGCTCGAAATCGAGACCGGTGGAGAGACTTGTGTTACACCTCGCCTAACACCCCCTCTTAAACAATACAACCAGATCACACAACCAATAATACAACAATACCACACATACAAATATCAAATCTTCATCCCAAACATTTTGCATACAATGCACTACTTCATTCAATACATATCACGATAAACACAAACATTCTGCATACAATGCAATACTCGCGTTCATTCAGAAGCAAAGCCTTCCCCACGAACAATTAATTCATATCGCAAACGTTGCGCAAATTTCGCATCCATGCCAAAGCATATCAAAGCTTCGGATTGCGAAAAGCAAACAAGCACCTGTTTACAGACCTACACGGTCTCATGTTACAGGTACACATGTTTACAAGTGTGATATATGACATGCGAGCACAAGCGGCATTGTCAAAGACCACCGACGACGAAGCAGTTCAACGGCAATGAACTGCTGACTTCGGCGAAGTATCGACCGTAGCGAAAACACGAAATTAAACGTATGATACGATTGCACATAGAGCAATGCACTGTAATTGGTTCGGTCATTGCTACTGCAAATCGGATGAACATTTGAATTGATTCCGCTCCATTTTTTTGCAGAAGAAATTAAGTGGTAATTAAAAAATTGCGAATTGCGAGCTGCAGGCGATTAGCCTCGAAAAAGGTTACGCATGCGGTGAGGAAAAATGCACCATATGCATTTTTGTCCCATTAAAATGGCATATAAAGTGGTTGCAATTGAGTGTTTTCGCTCTGGTTGACGAGAGTTGCGGCCATCGAAACTGCACAGCGGGCTCTCGTACTACCAAGTAAATTATTTACCTTAAGACTAATTAAGAAACTATATACAAGTGAAGCTTTGTTATCAAAGTAATGCTGTTAAGACTAATCAAGAATCTATACGCAAGAGAACAAATGTAAAGTGATGTTGATGTGAAGCTGTTGAGAATAAAGGAGACGATTTGTGACACTAAAGAACGTGCTGTTTTAATTACGACCCGTCTGAACCGGAGGAAAACAGAGAGACAACAGGAGAAGCCACAAACACGGAAGGAAGCCCCCTTACCCAAGACACGTAAGCATCCTTTAACCCATAAAGATAAGCACGGCATTCACATGAATAAGTATCAACCCTAAATCTAAACAAATGATAAAGCTAAATAATAAATGTTAGCATCTGGGGTTACGCTCAGGTGTTGCATTTTGGCACCCAACGTGGGGCCTAATAAACTTTAATAACAAAAGAATATACATATAAACAAATTAAACCAACTCTATTAATAAACTAAATATTAAATGTTAGCATTCGAGGTCAAAATCTAATGTTACACTTGCTAAATAAGGCCAATACCGGATTCCGGTTGTAGTGCCGATGATGATGATGATGATGAAATAAAGATTTCCATCACTCAAATTCATTTTTTTTTATTTAGTAAAAAAATAATTCAAAAACAAAATGGATGATTAATTTTGCGCCACACTGTCTATACTCATTCTGGCGCAAGACTAATGACCTTGCCCGGAAAAAACAAATCATTATGGAAAATTTAACAAGCCTCAGGACTTGCTAAATAAGGCCAAGACCGGTTCCAGGTTGTAGTGCCGATGATGATGATCTATACTCATTAGACGCAAGGCTAATAACCTTGCCCGTAAAAATAAATTATTATGGAAGTTTAACAAACCTTGAGACTTGCTAAATAAGGCCAAGACCGGATCCCGGTTGTAGTGCCGATGATGATGAAGATATATACTCATTAAATCGTAAGCACATAAAAAAACTGTTTGGGATTTTTTTTTTTTTTTTTTTTTTTTTTTTATTAGACTTCTCTCGGGAGAGGCGAACCTATAGCGCCGAGTGGGCGCCCCGAGATGCCATCAAATAATTGTTGCAGTTCTTTTTGAACAGTTGCGGGCTGTAACGCTCCGGGAACACTCGCATGGGAAGGCAGTTTGACAGCTTCCATGTAAACAATTATTATATAACCAACAATTATTATACAAGCTTAACATGTAAACAATTATTATATAACCAAGGTATTTTCAGGTTGATGCAACAAATTATAATGAGGGTCAGTAACACATAGGATAATTTAAATAAGTCATCCATCTTCTACACCGTGGGTCACAACTAAGTAGCTCAGTTTTATCTACATCGAGTTGTGACACAAGAGCTAATAGGGCGAATTCAAGAGAACAGTGCAACAGCACTGCTCCTGAATGAAGAGCTTGTAAACGCCCTAGAGAGAAGAGGAAGGAGTGTAGTTGTAACATAACGAAGATCGGATGTGCGAACAAAGAAGGCGAAAAAGGAGACGTCAAACGAGAAAAAGAAATACGGGTCTTTGGGGAAAAAAAAGTTTTTGAACGATAACGTCAACAAGGGAACAAAGGGGCGATCGAATAGGGAAAACAAATTATTATGGAAAATTTAACAAGCCTTAGATTTGTTAAATAAGGCTCAGACCGGATCCCGGTTGTAGTGCCGATGATGATGATTATAAGTTAACTGTATTACCTATTGTAACTCTTAATTTTTGGTCAAATAAATGCAGTAATATTCAAATAAGGGTTTTTTCTTGTATATGGTTTTCCAATAGGGACTTGACAACTTTTTTTCGGTAGGAAATTTTTATAATTTGCAGACGTTGTCCGTTGTGTACTTAACAATGATGAAAATACTGACACCATCGATATATTAATAAGTTTCTTACAAAATGACTTCATATGTCTTTTAAAGTTTTTGAAAGATTTTTCAAGAACAGGTTCCTAAAGTTGTACTAAGTAAATATAGGGTTTTCCAATAGGGACTCGACAACTTCTTTCGGTAGTAGATTTTTATAATTTGCAGACGTTGTTCGTTCGTTTACTTAACCATGATGTTGAGTTTACTGAATAAATTGACAGTGACAGTTCGATGATTAGTGAAAGGGTGCGTTCGCAAATTAAATTCAAAGTTGTCAAGTCCCTATTGTATAACCTTATAGTTTTCCCTTAATTATTTATTATTTATTGAAATTGTACTATTTTCACTATATAGATTTAATAATATTGTTGTAAAGGAATTGCTGTCCTAAATCACTAAAAAACTAGTTGCAAATTCTTAAAATGTAATTGTACTGGATTATCTACTTTAAAAAATTGAATTGAATTGAAAAAATGCAGTATATAAAAAAAAGAATAGACAGTGGCGTGGAGTTTAGCAACACGGTGTTGTGAAGGCAGTTAGCCTTAGGTATCGTTTTGCGTGTTCAGTTATTTTTTTTTTACTTTGACATTATTCTACGTTGTGAAAAAAAGTAAAAAACATATATGAGCTGAAGCTACAACAAAAAGAATAGCTATTATTATTTTACAACTAAGTGTATTTACTTTGAAATAGAAGGACAAATAAATCGTTTATTGTTTTAAGTAACATTTGGGAAGACTTTCATTCAAAAAAAAAAAATAACACGACTCTTTTCTCCAAAGCAGAAAGCATCGTGGTGCTGACAATACAGTGTCACTCGAAAAATAATTGTTTGATCATTACAAACGAGAGTTTTTATTGTTTGTTATTGAATTATCTATTAATTGTACCTACTTTTGGAGAAAAAAAAATTCGAATGTACTTTTGTAAGAATATCTTAAAAAATAAAGTGAAAAAATGACAAAACAAACGATTTTTTTTCAAATGCCATTTAATTATTCAATTTTTTATACTTTTTACTAAAAGTCGGTTCAAGTAATAACTACGTACCTATACAGTGTAACTAAACTTTATAAATTGCTTCCAGGCTAAATTTGCGATGCCGATACTAAACTCTAACGACAGGCCATCATGAACAACAGCATATAACTCGGGCAATTTCCGAGAAAATCTCTTCAAAATTTTACTTTATGTAGTTCAAAATATAAGTAAAATGATCTCCATGCCCCAATCACTTTTAATCGTTCCTTCCGTTAAAAAAAATTCACGAAAAAAAGCATAAAAATCATCCTACTGATTGATTTTCCCCTTAAAAGGTGAAGCTAAAAAATGCTTTATAACGCTTTACACCAGAACTTTGTCTCCTTTTAGGTTTTTTCCGAGAACTACATTTTCAAGCTGGTTGAACGAATATCTTAAAAACTAGTTGACCGATTTACTTCCAATGTACATTTCATCAATATATCTTCTTAATTGGGTACAATTAAGAAGATATGTTGATGAAATGTAGCACAAACCTTTTCTAATGTGATCAGTTTCACGACCATTATGATTCTTTAAAAAATAAATTTTAGTGCTGAAAAATTCAAAAATTTGTTAAACTAGTCCCATTTGATGAAAAATTTCTTTTACCAAACAATGTTTTTAATAAAAGTATTAATTCATAAAATAAATCCTTTTTTTTTTGTTTCAGATCAAAAATGGCGTGTACAAATATTCTACCGCCAGCTCGCAAGTTAGAAATTAAACCCCACCGGGGTGCTTGTATATCCGCTGTTTTAAAATATTTGTATAAGATTTTTATATGCTTAAATATATATACACTTTAATAAATGAAATTAAAAATATTGTCTTATATATTCGTCACAAGAACTTTCAAGTTCTATGAATTTTTCATACCTTCAGAGTGTAGAATCCTTAATGCAGAAGTATGGGATAGAAACCTGTCTATATTTAATATTTTTATACAGTAGAATTAATAGAAAATTAATTTTCTCACAATTTGTTCCAACAAAGAATGCAAAAACAAGTTCATGAAAGTATACCACGTCGCTAAAGCTTCCTATGCAGCTAAAGCTTCACGTTGCTGGTGTGCAAACGATAAGGAATAGATACATATTTTCACTTACCGGTTTGAGAAAAAACTCCTTAAATATGAATCCTTTAATTGTCTGCACTTAGTTTCGTTTGTTTTATCTAATTGCTTAATCAGCTTAAATAGAATTTTAACTTTTTTACTTGCTTTTATGAAAATTTCTTGCAAAACCAAAACTAAGTTGATGATACCCCCGTTTTAGGTGCTCACAAAACGACTGTTTACAAGCAACTACCCTGCAAGTTATTTATACAACCACTCGATGGACCAATGTTTGTTAGCTCCCAGGAATCCTTATATGCAATCACATATACATTTAAGAATTTAGTAATACACGGGAAAAGCTTCATGTAGTCTGCGCATATTCGTCCAGGTAAAAAAGTATCCTTTTAGGGAATCAACAGCTGCAAAGCTCTTTCTGCATCCAATGAATATTTAAATAGTATCCTGTCTGGTGGGATTAAAGATGAACACATTCGATGGGTTCCTTGAAACTATTTAGAGTATCCATTGAAATGGTGAATTTTTATTTTTATTAGGTGGTAATTACATATGCCACACGAGCAGGCAGACTTAAAGAGATGTTTCAGGAGGAGGCAACATGGCGGCTACATATGGCCAGAATTGGAGAACTTTAAAGTATATATATTTTTTTGCTATTCAACGTTGTACCAAGTTAACTGCGAATCCTTAGAAATCAAAAATAAGAGGAGGTGGACAAGAAAGCATGATAGTTGATAAGTTTCCTTTTTACTACGAGCGAGATTTTAAAAACACCTTTTCTTGAAACGAAAATAAAACGAGCTGTATTATAAATCGAAAGGTACAACTTAATTTTTTGTAATACCCGCTCACCATAGTGAGTGTTTTATATCCTTACATATCAATAGGCGGAACAAGAGGGAGAACATTAGGAAAGGTAGCATCAACGTACATTGGTCCTGAATGCCTGCGTATTGTAGCCCCAAGAGGGAACGTGACCTGGTACAAAGTTCATGTTTCTTCGATTGAAGGACGGTATCCGGTCGTTAACTTTCTTAATAAAATTGACCTTTAGAAGGGAGGAGTTGCTTGGCAATTTTTGTGATAGTATCCATTTATAAAGGGCAAACGCGATATATTCCCTTAGTATTCTAGTGGAGAATCCTGAGAAAGGTTGGCGCAAGGCTAATAACCATGTCCGTAAAAACGGATTATTATGGCAAATTTAACATGCCTTGGGTATGGACCGAATACACGACGACGACCACGGAAACGAAAATGGCTAAACGATTTAAGAATTTTTTCATGGAACGTCCGCTCACTATACAGAGGTCGAGCTGCACAGCAGCTAGCCGATGCCCTATTCGAATATAAGGCTGCCATAACAGCATTACAAGAAATAAAATGGACGGAGAGTGGTGTTATTCAAAGAAACGAGTATGACATTTATTATAGCTATCATGCAAAACACCATGTGCTCGGGGTAGTCTTTCTAGTCAGTCAAAAACTGAAGCCTGCCATTATCGGCTTTAACGCAATAAACGAAAGGCTATGGACTCTTCGCGTGCGAGGCAAATTTAAGAACATAATACTCATAAACGTTCACGGACCTACAGAGGAATCACCTTATAGCGTTTGAAATAATAGTGAAGAAGAACGTGTGATTCGAACTGACGCTATAACAGTTTGAATCACCAAAAATTGAACCTAAGCGTTACCCATGAGGCTACTGGCCGATTTGAGAATTTGATTTTTAAACTCGACTATACTCCACTGATGTGAATTGTTATGTTATCGCTAAGGTATACGGCTCTGATGTATTTTCTTATTCGATTTTTCGTTCGATGCTCTTCACTATTTTGCTTGTGAATTGTGTGTGTATCTGTTAGAGTCGCCACACCACTCCCTCCGCAGTAACTTCGTTACCATCAGATTCGTATGCGACGACGTAGCGAACGAGAGAACGTCGGAGGCTGTGCTCTATGCGGAAGTCGTGATCGTGTGTGAAGTTCTGTTTACTATGGGAAAGTGTATGCTGTGTGTACAGATCACGTCGTAGTCACCAATTATAGCGTTTGAAATAATAATGAAGAAGAACGTGTGATTCGAACTGACGCTATGACAGTTTGAATCACCAAAAATATTACCTAAGCGTTACCCATCAGGCTACTGGCCGATTTTAGAATTTGATTTTTAAACTCGACTATACTCCACTGATGTGAATTGTTATGTTATCGCTAAGGTATACGGCTCTGATGTATTTTCTTATTCGATTTTTCGTTCGGTGCTCTTCACTATTTTGCTTGTGAATTGTGTGTGTATCTGTTAGAGTCGCCACACCCCCACGACGAAAAAGAAGAATTTTACGAGAATGTCGAACGGGCCCTTAATGCCTACCCAAGATACGATGTGAAAATCGTCCTTGGTGATTTGAATGCAAAAATAGGTCGGGAATCGGTTTTCGGGCACTACACGGGTTCCAATAGTTTGCATAAGAACACGAATGACAATGGACTACGAGTCATTGAACTGGCAGCGTTTTATGCGATTAGTTTATTTATTTGAAAAGAACACAGCGACAAGAAAATAATGGCACACGTTAGATTTACAAATAATAATGTTATTTAATATAAAGCACAAATATAATTTCCAAATATTGACAACGAACAGCGATTAGGTCTAGAGACCGACAAACGACACGAAATATTAGTGGACTGTAGTTGTACAAAATAAAGAGGCGATAGATCGAGCGTACGAACGTACGAGCGAGAGATGGACTAGGCTGCTGAGTTCCTTTTATATCTGCAACTTAACGAAGAGTCCTTTGATGAACGGAAGTAGGCGGGGCCATTATGGCCACGTGGCTGCATAATAGAAATTGCAGAACGATAACTGGACGAACTGGACGATGATGTGACGTACGACTTATGACAGTTAGGGTGTTAATGCAATGTTCGATGGTCGTCATCTTTCGATTGATGTTGGCAGTCAATGTTGGCTATGCTATTTTATTAAGCGAGATGCGTCATGCCGCCCGCCTTGAAGCGTCAGGTTCAAAGCTGATGTGATGTTTGCGGCTCCTGCAGTTTCGTCGATGGGGAGAGGGCAGAGTCTTTTGACGCAACGATTATATACGCCGCCTTTTGTACGGAGAGTGACTATTCGTACAATCCCATCCTTGCTGGGGCGTGTAGCTACGACTCGACCAAGTGCCCATCTTAGCGGTGGTAGGTTTTCATCTGCGATGAGCACTAATACTCTTTCCTTTAGCTGGACCTCAGGACGGCGTGAGCGGCTGAATTGTATGAGCTGGTGCAGATCTTCTTTATGCCAGCGCTTCCAAAAATGCTGCTTCATTTGCTGAGCGTGATGCCAGGCGGTTAGGCGATTTGCTGGTGTATCTGTGAGGTCAACTTGTTGAAAGGGGGTTAAAGGGCTACCTACTAAAAAATGAGCAGGAGTTAATGGTTCGAGATCATTGGGATCCGAGGACATAGGAGATATAGGACGGGAGTTTAAAATTGCTTTTACTTCGATAACATATATTTCCAATTGTTCAGATGTAAGTAATACATTGCCTACAGTTTGATTCAAATGATGTTTAAATGATTTAACGGCAGCTTCCCAGATTCCTCCAAAATGAGGAGCTCTTGGCGGTATAAAGTGCCAATCGATCCCATGATCAGCACAAAATTCAGATACAGCATTTTGATGCTCCTTCGAATTAAAAAGTTTGTAGAGCCGTTGGAGCTCGTTTTTTGCCCCGACAAAGTTAGTTCCATTATCCGAATGGATTTCGACTGATTTTCCCCGTCTCGAAAGGAAGCGCTTCAGGCTTGTGATAAAATCCTCGGTGGATAATCCACCAACTAACTCAAGATGCACTGCCTTTGTGCACAGACAGACGTATACCGCTACGTAGACTTTTAACCGATTTTTGTTACGATGACGCCTTTCTTTTACATAGAAAGGTTCGCAATAATCTACTCCGACACGTAGAAAAGGGCGAGTAGATGTTATTCGATGTTTGGGTAGAGTACCCATAGGGTAGTCAGCGAGAATAGGTTTGGCCTTAAAACAGGGCATGCACTTGTGAAGGATGCGACCGTTAATCGGCTAATAGTGCTGTCGCGCCGAATATAGGGTAGTTTGGACGCCAGCGTGCTTGAGCCTAATATGCTCCGCCTGTATGATCAATTTCGTGATATGATGCGGTGGTGGCAACAGTATAGGGTGACGTTGATCTTCGGATAAGGACGAGCGCGCAAGCCTGCCTCCGACACGTAGTATGCCGGCCGAGTCCAAAATTGGATTCAGCGGTATTAATTTGTTTGATGTTGGGAGCGGCTGGCCGGCCGACAATGTTTCAAACGACGGCAATTGAACGAGTTTGATGATGACGTTGTGCGATCGTGGAAGCTCGTCAACTCGCAACGGGCCACTATTGCGTTGAGGCATGCCTTTGGCATTGTGAACGAATCTGAGCACATATCCAATGATTCGTTGTAACTTGCTGAACGAACTATATCGTTCAAGTATATCCTGTTTTCGAATTTCGAGCGACATATAAGCGACCGTGTGTATCACGGGTTTCAGCTCAGGAACCTCTATTTTGACCAGAGCTCGTCTTGGCCATGACGAATTATGATCCTTTAACCATGAAGGACCATTGAACCAAAGACTGCTTTCCACGAACTCAGAGGGAAGCTGCCAACGAGAAATGAGATCTGCAGGATTGTCCTTGGAGGAGATGTGATTGCCATAGCACTTGAATACATTAGCTTGTATCTCGCGCACACGATTTGCTACGAAAGTTTTTAGCTTGTGCGCAGGAGTGCTTATCCAGTGCAGTACAATGGTGGAATCTGACCAGAAATATACCTTATTGATTTCCTTTGAGATGCTCGTTCGTATGATGTTGTGCAGACGAGTCAGCAACACGGCTGCGCTGAGTTCCAATCTGGGTATTGTTAGGGGTTTGAGAGGAGCAACTCGCGATTTGGATGCAATCAAACGGATGTGCACTTGGTCTTGAGGATCGACGGATTTTAAATAAAAGCAAGCTCCGTAAGCCTTTTCACTGGCATCACAAAATCCATGCAGTTGTACATTAACTGCATTGGGTATGGTTACTCCATGAGAAAATCAAAGATCTTCGATTAAGTGGAGCTGGTCCTGGTACGCAGACCATGCTGAATGGATTTCCATGGGGACAGATTCGTCCCACGTAACCCCTGCCTTCCATAATAGCTGAATCCTACCTTGTACCTTGTATATACCACGATGGGGCCCAAGAGTCCCAAAGGATCAAACAATTTCGAAATTTGAGACAATATGCCTGTCGCGTCCTGCTGATGTTTTTTGTTTCTCAAATTTCCCTCCATAATTACCTGCATCATGTTTTTGGTCTTTTACCACGTTTTTATAGTTTATTTTGTATTTTCTAATAATACTCGTCTAACCCTTTTCATTCTTGTTCGTTACTGTTAAGTACATCATTAAAATTCCATTCCTTTTGTACAGACGGTTTTCCTCATGCCTCAAACGCATGCAAAACCACGTGGATGCAATTGCTCCTCCCATTTTCTCTCCATATACAAATATTTCATTACCATTAAATTCCACCGATATTGTACCAATACATGTAAAGGAGGACCTCCCTCTTGTAGCTATATAAAAGCAGTTTGTTTGCTATTTTTTGTTATTATAATAATTGTAATCATCATACTATCATCATCATCATCGGCACTACAACCGGGAACCGGTCTTGGCCTTATTTAGCAAGTCCTGAGGCTTGTTAAATTTTCCATAATGATTTATTTTGTCTGGGCAAGGTCATTAGTCTTGCGCCAGGGGCTCCCCGACGGGGAATCGAACCCCGGTCTCCCGGATGACAGGCGGGTATACTAACCACTATACTATCGAGGAGCCCAATCATCATACTATACAGTCCACATATTTCGTTGTCTGTAGGAAATAAAATATCTATCGTGTATCTTTTAGTTACATTTTGGTTTTCGTGTCGTTATTTCAATATATAAGTGCAAAAACTCATCGTGCACTAATTTTGTTTGTCGTTTCGTTAGTTTAATAGCTAATCATTATAAAGGCATCGTATCGTCCTTGTGGTTGGCGTTTCTTAATAATCTACATCAACGCGATAAAAGCATCGCGCGTCATTTTGGTCCTTCGAGCCGGATAGTTTTTAATAAAATAAAAATCGAAGAAACAGTGACTAAATTTGAATCGGTCGTGTGCACAACAAACCAAATAAAAATTTGAAGCCTAAACCGGAAAATCCCTGTGAGCAGTGCCAAAGAGCAGTGTCGTGCATCTATCAACAGGGATAAAACTTTCGTCGTTGGATCGAGCGTCGTTGGACAAAACTTTCATCGCTGGATCGAGCATCGTGAAAAAAGAAAAAAAAAAAGAGCGAAGGAGAAAAGCTGATATTATCCAGGTGAGTCATTTTGTGTTCAAGACAGCTTAATCGGCTACCTACCATATCCCAATCCTAATTTTCTAATTTCCCAAGTTTTAATATTTGCTTTAACATATTCTAAATATATTATATAAATAATCTCGTGTGTTGTTTGTGTGTTGCTTTTACTCATAATATAGTCTAAGTAATCTCGTGTGTTTTTTAATGTCGTCACGCTACCAAGCACATATTCAGAATGTCGAAGAGCAAATCAGGGCATTGACCAACAAACGAGCTGGTGCTAAACGGTCTTTAACGAATTATAGTAACTTCCTAAACGGGTTTAATCCGGAGACTGATGTTTTCCTGCTTGAAAAGAGGTTTTCGGAAATAGGTCTTGTTCGCGAAAGGTTGATGACCTTTCAAGATGCTTTGGAGGGTTTATTAGAGCCCAGTGAAGAGCTTCTTGATCACAGGACTGCCTTCGAAGAGCTATACTACCGGACATATGATATCGCTGCAAAACTTTTAAGCGAGCATGCCAAAAAACCTACTCAGGTATCGGTAGTCGTAGCTGAGCCAAAAGATATCGGCGAGGTTGACGTTAAGACGATCACCCTTAACAATGAACCTCTTGCTCGCCCATCTAGCCCGTCAACAAACTTGTCCGATTCCCCTCCCGGCCCTTCAGTTCAGCCTGAATTGTTCAATCACAACCCAAAATCCCCCGTGAACACTTCGCAAAATGCTGACGATCTAAGTCAGCAATTAATTTCTCAACTTTCGCGGAACATATTCGAAAATTTTCAGTCTACGCAGTTGCCCACCATTTCTTTGCCCTCGTTTGATGGTTCGTATGATTCCTGGCTAGGATTCTACGATTTGTTTAACGCGTTAGTACATCAGGATCTCAAAATAGCTCCTGTAAAAAAGTTATTTTATTTGAAAGGATGTCTGAAAGGTGAAGCTGCGGAGGTTATATCGGCCGTCGAATCTTCCGATGCAAACTACCAAGTCGCCTGGGAACTGCTGAAAGACAGATACGACAATCGCAAACGTATAAGTGGTGTTCATCTCAATGCTATAATCGATATGCCTTCCATATCTAAAGATTTCTCCTGTCAGTCGTTTGTGGATTCTATACAAAAGCATCTGCGTGCGCTCCAAGCTTTGAAAGAGCCGATCGAGTATTGGGATTCTATACTGATCGCCCTTCTTCGTGGAAAACTCAAGCCCTCATCACGTTGTGACAGGTTGATGCCACATAAGTTTAGGTATTTATTTATTAATAGGTTACCTGTGCCTCCTGCCGTTTTCTGGGGAGAGTCGAAAGGTCCGTGCAGCAGCTCCCTATCTGTTCCAACAGGGACCGAGCAAGTAGCACTCTCCTGTTGTTATTTTGTTCTGGATGCAGTTGAGGATGATACTTATGATGATGGTGATGGTGGTGACGGCGTATGTTCTTCACTATTCGTTTGCGTTAAAGCAACGCCACAAATTTCCTGTTCAGATGACTGCTATATCGGGGATATCTCCTTCTTATTTTGAATGCTGTGTCTCTCCACGTCGACAAACCCCAATATTCGCAACACATCACCAGAAATATATCTTGGACGTTGATTCCTTCCGTCCTTCCCGTTCGCAGCACACTTAACATGCGGTATCCAAGACAACCAGTACCACGAACGTAACTTTTTCCGTTAAACGGGGGAAACAAGACGTTAAACTTTTTGTAGAAAAGAAGACGCAATCATCATTTTAATCAAAACTGATATTCAATTGTATATTTTCACGCAGAACATTACTGTTGCTCTTTTACTCAACAAACCAATAAATAAATTAAATTAAATTAACGATCAAACGAATAAATACTTTTACTTTCAATTATGTTAACTGCACTCAACTTCTGCTTCTCTTCCTTACCGCTGTTAACCAACCGTATTCTGATCATTCTCAAAAAAAAAACGTCAACAACGGAATTCAAAACCGTATTCAAATATCCTCCTGTCTCTCTCCCGCTCATCGACATCCACCTCCAACCGAATTCGAAACTTGTACACGATCCACACTCGAACTGGGGTGTGTCCGCACACTTACATGTGGATCGTGCACTTACTCCACCACCTTACCATCATCATCTTCATCGGCACTACAACCTGGAACCGGTCTTGGCCTTATTTAGCAAGTCCTGAGGCTAATCGAACCCCGGTCTCCCGCATGACGGGCGGGTATACTAACCAGTATACTATTGAGGAGCTCCACCTTACCATCACATTATATTAAAATTAAATTATATGAAAATAAATGATGGGGGCGGTGGATTGTCGAACGTCACGTAACAACGTGAGCGGTGGGAGGATTGTAGTAGTAGTATAGCTAAGCCCACCATTAAAAATTTTATGGATTTTCTGAAGCGACGCGCTGAAGTCGAAGCTGCTAGAGCACAAACTACCTCCAATTCATCATCTGAAAAACCTTCTGCACGTCGCAACAATCGTACGCAACAAACATTCGTGGCTTCCACTCAGGGTTGTGTTTTTTGCAATGACACAAGTCATCATTTATATTCCTGTAGCAATTTCGCCTCATTAGCTCCTCAAGCTCGATACGAGGCAGCCAAGCGGGGCCACTGGTGCATACAGTGTTTAAGGAAGGGACATCGAGTCTCTAGTTGTAAGGCGCAACCATGCACGAAGTGCAAACAACGCCATCATGCTCTATTGCATTTTGATAAAGCAAAGCCGAGCGAAACAGTTACGTCGCACTTCTCGGTTAACCTTACAAGCATGCCTGCTCAGACTGTTTCCCATGGATTGCTAGCCACTGCATTAGTTGATATTGTCAACCATCAAGGCAAAAGCAAAATATGTCGCGTATATTTGGATGCAGGATCTCAAGCCCATTTCATGACGGAAGAAATCGCTAATTTATTAAACCTGGTCAAAAAACCTGCGAATGTTTATGTGAATGGAATTGATAACACTTCCACAAGAGTAAAGTATTCTGTGAAAGCATCGTTGCGCTCTCGTGTGAGCAAATATGAAAAATCAGCTGAATTCCTAGTTGTTCCACAGATTAGTCAGGCTATGCCTGCAATCACCATCGATCCGAACGCTTTTGATCCACCCAAAAATATTCAATTAGCTGATCCTGAGTTTTTTAAATCTTCGAAGGTTGACGCATTGATTGGCGTCAAATTATTTAATAAATTACTCAGCATAGGTCAAATATCCTTGAAAAATCAGCCCAATACTGTGCTTCAAAAAACACAATTCGGATGGATTGTAGCTGGCGAGTTCAATCCATCTTATCGACTATCAAGCGTGTCTTGCCACGTTTCCATAAATAAACTTAACTCGTTTCTGGGAATCTGAAGAGTTTTCCACTCACCGAATTTTGTCACCTGAAGAAATGGCTTGTGAGGGTCATTACGATCGTTATACTATTCGGAACGTGGACGTACGGTATGAAGTAAGGTTGCCATCAAATAATAAAAGATCAAATTTAGGCGATTCTTATTCTTCCGCCTTAAGACGCTTCCATGCATTGGAGCATAAGTTCCATCGAAAACCTGAGGTGCAACGCGAATACACCGCATTTCTTGATGAATATTTAAAGTTGGGACATATGTCACTTGATATGAATCAAGAGGAGAAGGATAAAGGATTTTTCCGTCCTCATCATCCGGTATTAAAGGAGGATAGTATTACAACAAAAATTCGAGTTGTCTTTGATGGTTCGGCCAATAGTTCAGCTGGTATCTCCTTAAATGACACTCTCATGGTAGGCAGGGCCGAAGCTACAGGATGATCTATTTAGCATCCTTCTGCGATTTCGTTCTCACATCTACGCTCTCACGGCTGATATCGAAAAAATGTATCGTCAGGTTCGGGTCAATGCCGACGATGCGCAATATCAAAAAATTCTGTATCGTCGCAGCATTTCTGAACCTATTCAAACATACAGGCTCAATACTGTAACCTATAGGACAGCTTGTGCTTCATATTTGGCAATAAAAACCCTTTTTAGGCCTGCAGAAGACGAAAAGGATAAATTTCCTCTCGCTTACCCTATATTGCGTAGGGATTTTTATGTTGATGATTTTCTTACTGGTGCAAGGAACATCGACGAAACAACCCTATTGCGCGATGAACTTATCGCGCTACTCAAGACTGGTGGATTTTGTTTGAGGAAATGGGCGTCGAATCATCCAGCATTGCTCATCAAGGATCAAGAGCATCCAAATAGTTTACATATGTCACTGGATCCCGATTCATCTATAAAGACTCTAGGGATTCGCTGGAATTCTCGAGAAGATTACTTCTTTTATGTCGTTAATATCACGGGGCAAAATAACATCACCAAGCGAACCATCTTATCTCAAATCGCCAAGCTATTCGATCCCATTGGACTCCTATCATAGTATATGCCAAAATCCTAATTCAGCAATTGTGGAAGGCTGGATTTACTTGGGATGAATCTGTCCCAATGGAGATTCATTCATCATGGTCAGATTATCGTTCACAGTTGCATTTAATCGAAAAAATTAAATTTCCTCGCGCGATAACTATAACAAAGGTTATTAATGTGCAACTGCATGGTTTTTGCGACACTAGCGAGAAGGCTTATGGGGCTTGCCTCTACTTGCGTTCCATTGATTCGCACGGAAAAGTGCATATCCGATTGATTTCCTCTAAATCTCGTGTCGTCCCTATTAAATCTTTAACTGTGCCTAGATTGGAACTTTGCGCTGCATTATTGCTGTCTCGACTGTACAATATCGTAACAGCAAACGTTCCAACTGAAATTAATGCAGTTTATCTGTGGTCAGATTCCACTATCGTGTTACATTGGATAGGCACTCCTGCACACAAGTTAAAAACCTTCGTGGCAAATCGTATAGCCGAAATACAAACTAGTGTGTCTGCGTGCCAGTGGAATCAAATTTCCTCTCAAAATAATCCCGCAGACCATGTTTCACGTGGTCAACTTCCCTCTGATTTCGTGGAAAGTACCCTTTGGTTCGATGGTCCCTCGTGGTTACGGGAAAACGACTCATCATGGCCTAAACTAGCTCTAGCTAATATAGACGTACCTGAGTTAAAACCCATAATACCCGCGATTGCTTGTATATCACTCGCAATTCAAAAGTGGAATATACTCGAGCGATACAGCTCATTCAGTAAACTACAACGAGTTGTGGGATATGTGCTCAGATTCGCTCATAATGCTAAGGGCAAGATACAACGTAATTATGGCCCATTGCGGGTAAGCGAGCTTTCGCTCTCTCATGATGCCATTATTCGACTTGTTCAAATGCATTCGTTCAAATGCGAGCTTGAGGCGCTCTCAGCTCGCCAGCCACTTCCTTCATCTAGCAAATTGATCCCTCTTAATCCAATACTGGATTCGTCTGGTATACTACGTGTCGGAGGCAGGCTTGCGCGTTCTGCAATTCCAACTGATCAACGCCATCCCATCCTACTGCCAGCTTAGCATCACATAACTAAGTTGATTATACAAGCTGAACACATCAGGCTCAACCATGCCGGTATACAAACCACCCTATATTCGGTGCGTCAACAATATTGGCCGATAAGCGGTCGAGGCGTGACTCGCCGTATACTTCACAAGTGCGTGCCATGCTTTAAAGCTAAGCCTCTCCTCGCCGACTACGCCATGGGTATGTTACCAAAACAAAGAGTAACTTCTTCTCGCCCGTTTCTACGTGTCGGAGTAGATTATTGTGGACCATTTTATATAAAGGAAAGGCGCTATCGCAACAAATGTCGATTGAAGGACTACGTAGCTGTGTACGTATGCCTGTGCACAAAGGCTGTTCATCTCGAACTAGTTGGTGGATTATCCACCGAGGACTTTATTTCAAGTTTAAAGCGTTTCTTTTCTCGCAGGGGAAAATCAGTAGAGATACATTCCGATAATGGAACCAATTTCGTCGGGGCTAAAAATGAGCTCCATCAGCTTTATACTCTGTTAAATTATCCGGAACATCAAAATTCCGTTTTTAATTTTTGTAGTGGCCAACGTATTGATTGGCATTTTATCCCGCCCAGAGCTCCTCACTCGGAGGAATCTGGGAGGCTGCCGTTAAGTCTTTTAAGCATCATTTAACTCGTACCGTTGGTGATGCCTTGCTCACTTATGAACAATTAGAGACTTATGTTATTGAAGTAGAAGCAATACTAAACTCCCATCCTATATCCCCCATGTCCTCTGATCCCAATGATCTCGAACCCTTAACTCCTGCCCATTTCTTAGTGGGTAGCCCCTTAACTTCTTTCCCACAAATTGATCACACAGGTACCCCAGCTAATCGCTTATCAGCCTGGCAACACGCTCAACAACTGAAGCAGCATTTTTGGAAGCGCTGGCACAAGGAATATTTGCATCAATTAATTCAATTCGGTCGCTCTCGACGTTCCGAGGTCCAGCTAACGGAAGGAGCGCTGGTGCTCATTCTAGAAGAAAATCTTCCACCGTTAAAATGGGCCCTTGGCCGAATCGTTTCTACTCATCCTGACAAAGATGGAGTTGTACGAGTCGTCACCCTCCGTACGAAAGGTGGCTTGTACGATCGCTGCGTAAAGAAGCTTTGCCCTCTTCCCATCGAGCCTGCTGCTGAAGACCAATCATCACCTCCAGTTTTGAACCTGACGCTTCAAGGCGGGCGGCATGTCGCGTCCTCCTGATGTTTTTTGTTTCTCAAATTTCCCTCCATAATTACCTGCATCATGTTTTTGATCTTTTACCACGTTTTTATAGTTTATTTTGTATTTCCTAATAATACTCGTCTAACCCTTTTCATTCTTGTTCGTTACTGTTAAGTACATCATTAAAATTCCATTACTTTTGTACAGACGGTTTTCCTCATGCCTCAAACGCATGCAAAACCACGTGGATGCAATTGCTCCTCCCATTTTCTCTCCATATACAAATGTTTCATTACCATTAAATTCCACCGATATTGTACCAATACATGTAAAGGAGGGCCTCCCTCTTGTAGCTATATAAAAGCAGTTTGTTTGCTATTTTTGGTTATTATAATAATTGTAATCATCATACTATACAGTCCACATATTTCGTTGTCTGTAGAAAATAAAATATCTATCGTGTATCTTTTAGTTACATTTTGGTTTTCGTGTTGTTATTTCAATATATAAGTGCAATAAACTCATCGTGCACTAATTTTGTTTGTCGTTTCGTTAGTTTAATAGCTAATCATTATAAAGGCATCGTATCGTACTTGTGGTTGGCGTTTCTTAATAATCTACATCAGCGCGATAAAAGCATCGCGCGTCAATGCCTCTTTTGGTACTGCTGTTTCGTTTATCAATATTGACGACATAAAAGAAGTAATCCTTGCGAGAGTTCCAGCGTATGCCCAAGTTCTTTATGTCCGAATCGGGGTCTAGAGACATATGCGAATGGTCAGGATGTTCTTGCTCCTTGATAAGTAGTGCTGGGTGGCTCGAAGCCCATTTTCTCAAGCAGAATCCTCCTTTCTTGAGTAGTGCGAGGAGTTCATCACGGATCAGGATGGCCTCGGTTAGAGTATCCGCTATCCGTTCCATAAGTTGCAGTGTTGAGTTTGAAAACCTGTATGGGGTCGTGCATAGTGCGTCAATAAAGAATTTTTTGATACTCTGCATCGGCTGAATTTACCCGAACTTGTCGATATATTTTTTCGATGTCAGCCGTGAGGACGAAAATGTGAACACGAAATCGTGAGAGCAATTCAAATAAGTCATCCTGCAGTTTGGGACCTACCATGAGGGTGTCGTTTAATGAGATACCCGTTGTCGTTTTTGCGGAACCATCGAAGACAACCCGAATTTTTGTTGTTAAGCTGCTCTCCTTCACCACCGCATGATGAGGAAGGAAAAAGCCTTTGGGCTCTTGATTCACTGCAAGTGACATGTGCTCCAATGACAAGTATTTATGTAGAAATGCAGTGTACTCAAGCTGCACCTCGGGCTTGGCTTGGAGTTTGCGCTCCAAGGCATAAAAGCGTCTCAATGCCATAGTATAAGACTCGCCTAATGCGGTCCTTTTCTGGTTGAAAGGCAATTTTACTTGATATCTCCCGCCAGGAAGTCTAGTGGTGTGAAGAGCATAATGATCCTCACAAGCTATTTCTTGAGGCGAACGAATTTTCTCAATTGAGATCTCCTCAGTTTCCCAGAACCGAGTTAGATTCACATCTGGGGGTTTAGATTGTATCGACAGATGACAGGACACGTTAGCTGTCAGATAATTGGGATCGAGATCGCCAGCAACAATCCATCCTAATTGCGTCTTTTGCAACAATATATTTGGCTGATTCCTCAACGATCTTTGGCCAAAGCAAAGCAACTTGTAAAATAATTTGACGCCTATTAAGGCATCGATTTTCGACGATTTGAAAACCCTGGGTCAACCAATGGAATGTTTCTTGGCAGATCAAGAACATTCGGATCTATAGGAGTTGAAGGCATTGGATGCCCAATCTGCGGTACGATTAAAAATTCAATGGATTTCTCATATTTAGTGGCCCGCGATCGCAATGTTGCCGGGTCGAATGTGTAACCGTCGTAAACGTTGGGCGGCCTTTTGACGAGTTTTAGACCAGCCGCTGCTTCTTGCGTAATAAAATGCAGTTGAGAACCTGCATCCAGGAATATGGGGCATAGCTTGCTCGTGCCTTGACTATTAACAATGTCAACTAGGGCAGTGGCTAATACTCCATGAGTCGCGGTTTGAGCCTGCTCATGTCTTCAACTGCGAAATGTGACGCAACCGTATTTAGCCTATTTGTCTTTTCAAAATGTAAGAAAGCATGGTGAAGTTGATTGCACTTATTATATGGCTGCGCCTTACAGCCCGACACTCGATGTCCTTTCCTTAGATATTGTATACACCACTGGCCGATCTTGGCGGCTTCGAAACGCGCTTGCGGAGTTAGCGACGTAAACCTGTCACAAGTGTAGATTTGATGACTTGTGTCATTGCAGAGAACACAACTCCGAGTCGCAGCCACGAACATCTGTTGCGATCTCTGGTTGCGACGAGTAAAGGACCTTTCCGATGGTGGACTAGAACTGGGTTTTGCTCGAGCACCTTCTAGTTGAGCTCTTCTTTTCATGAAATCGACAACGTTTTTTAAGGTGGGTTTAGCTATACTGCTGCTACAGTCTTCCCATCGCTCCCGGCAGGAGAGATTAAGTTTTTCACAAAGGATTACGATTAATATGGCGTCCCAAGACTCAACAGGTTCTTTTAGAGCTTGGAGTGCGCGCAAATGCTTCTGTAAATTGTCCACGAAAGATTGAAAAGAAAAATCCTTAATTATTGAAGGCATATCGATAATAGCTTTAATGTGACAATCGCGGATGCTTTTGCGATTATCGTACCTCTCTTTTAAGAGCTCCCAAGCGACCTGGTAATTTGCATCGGAGGATTCGATGGATGCGATAACCTCAGCCGCTTCCCCCTTCAGGCAGCCTTTCAGATAAAATAGTTTCTTGACCGGCGCGATTTTGATGTCCTGGTGGACCAAAGCATTGAACAGATCCTAGAATTCTAGCCAGGATTCATACGAATCTTCAAACCACGGCAACGATATGGTTGGCAACTGGGAGGAGTGAAGGTTTTCGATTAGGTTATGGGACAATTTTGAGATCAATTGTTGATTTAGGCCTTCCATGTCTTGTGCCTTATTCACCGTTGGTTTTAGGCTTTCTGGCACGGCAGATGTTGACGATGCGATTTCCCAGGTCAAGCACCAGCAAACAAGTTCCTCGGAAGCCCAACGATCAGCTGTACACCAGTGCAGAAAACCACTCAAGAGGTGAAAGCACTCAGAAAACGACGATCAGCTGTATGCCAATTGCGAAAAATCACTCAGGAGAAAATGAGTGAGAGAGAAGACCAGCCAGAAAACAAGCGAACAGGAAGACAGCTGCTGGCTATATAAGGCGGGGGCAACGATGAAACAGCAGGAGGCCAAAGATGTGATCTGCGTTTACTACCGCACTCAAGACCCACCGGTCTTGTACGATTTCTTTTCCACCATTTCCCCACCCAAGTAGTTAGAGAACAATTGAACTAACCCTGTCCACTCTATCCTTAGATACCTCCTTCCCCTTTCTTTTCAGATATCTTGAGACCGAGCCCAACATCTTCACGGATGTGGGCGATTCTGGTTATCGCAAGATGACCAGAATCCAGAGACAAGATGAAGGGCACATTTGTCCTTTTCTCCCTAAAGGTTGCCTCCCGCCGTCTAATTTTTTTTTTTTTTTGAAACAGCAGGAGTCGTCACAAGAACTCCTAAACCAATCGGTCTTGACGAGACCATTTTAAAGAGACAACACTTTACAGCAAAGAGACACAATTATAAAGACACAATTAGAAGAATTATATTAAAGATCAATAATTGTAGCAGCCTGTTTTTATTTGGAGAATAGAGAAATCGTACTGGAAAAGACAATAACGCCCTTTCGTCCAGAGCAGAGTCCGACTCTGAAAGAACGATAAATCGTTTAGCCGACCAGCGCCGGAATACAGTCCACAAAGGGGGTGAGGAAGCTGAGACGTCACCGGAGAAGGCGCCGTCCGCAGAGCAGTAACAGGAGATATCACACTGTGCAGCAACTATAGGGGTATAACATTACTGAGTACCACTTATAAGATACTCTCCACTATCCTACAAGACCGGATAGCCCCATACGCCAAAGCCATCGTTGCTCAATATCAGTGTGGCTTCATTTCAGGCAAATCAGCGATTGATCAGATATTCACCCTTAGGCAGGCGATGGAAAGATGCCAGGAATTTAAGATTTCATTATATCATCTATTCATAGACTTTAAGGCCGCCTACGACAGCATAGCAAGGGTAGAACTATATAATGCCATGAGAGAGTTCGGCACTCCAAACAAATTGATACGACTTTGTAGGTTGACCATGACCAACGTGAGTAGTCAAGTAAAAATAGCGGAATTGCTGTCCAAACCAATAAACATCTTTAATGGACTCCGACAAGGGGACGGTCTGGCCTGGCGTTACAACTAGAGGGACTATTATCACCAAGTCCAGCCAAATACTTGCCTACGCAGATGACATCGACATCATCGGTAGATCCGATTCGGCTGTACAGGACTCCTTCATCCAGATCGAGCAGGCGGCACAAAAACTGGGACTGCACATTAATGAGGGAAAAACTAAGTACATGCTGGCCACTTCGGCGAAGAGAAGACCTAACGTTGGTCAAACTATCAGGGTAGTGGAGCACGAATTTGAAGTAGTGCAATCCTTTAACTACCTTGGGTCAATAGTAACAGCCGATAACAATAAGGAATAAATACACGAACGGCTGATCAAATCCAACAAACCCTACTATGGTCTATCAAGCCTCTTTAAATCCCGAAATTTATCCAAAACATCCAAGGTACTACTGTACAAGACCATGTTCTTACCAGCACTCATGTATGGATCCGAGACCAGGGTGCTCAATAAAATGCGCTCTGAACTCTTAGCCGCGTTCGAGAGGAAGGTATTAAGGAGAATTGTTGGCCCCGTATGTGAGGGAGGACGATTCCGGAGACGCTACAACCATGAGTTGTACGCAATCTACCTTGAAGTTAATGTTGTGAGAAACATCAAGCTCGGTAGACTCCGGTGGGAGGAACACCTAGCTCAAATCAGCGAAGAGGAGCCTGCCTGGAAAGTCCTTTGTGGCAAAATGTATGGAAGGAGACAGCCCGGCAGACCTTATCTGCAATGGAGGGACGACGTAAAGCAGGACGCCCAGAGCCTGGGTGTGCCAAATTGGATGACATCGGCTCGAAATCGGGACCGGTGGAGAAATTTGTTAAATAAGGCCAAGACCGGATCCCGGTTGTATTGCCGATGATGATGATGGCCTCGAGACGAGGACTCAACGCTACAGGTTCGCCTTTTTCGGGAACAGTGTATGAAACAATGTACTGCTAATACATTAACTATTGAAAAAGTGAAGAAATTTCATACCAGTCATCATCCAAGTGAATCATTACATTTAAAAAATTCATTCGTATTTTACCTTTCAAAATGTCAATATATACTTGCCATAACTATTCCATTCCGACAAACGTGCGATTATGAACCTCTAGCAGTGGAAGTCATACCCAGCGAAATGTGGGGAGAGATCATACGAATTTCTTTTCAAGGTCGGTGTGGTTGACTGATAACTTTACATATCATTAGTTCATGGTAGATTGATAAGTTTACATTTTTATGTGCGTTTCTACATTTTATTATAAACCGTGTACCTTAACTGTACAACAATGATGGAGCCAATGTCTTTTTGTTGAATATATCCGGTTATTTATAATCAGTTCCCACATATCGTTGGTAATAAAGTCCGTTTGTCCTTCACGCTAACTCTGGATTTGAAACCAAACTGCCACGAAGTGCCAACCATTATACCTACAAGGTTTGCGACGATAGTGAAGAGAGCGTGATTTGAACCGACGCAATGACGGACAGAATCAGTAAAAGATAGAAGCAATGCTTAACGCATCAGACCCCTGCCACGTACGAATTCGATTTCTAAACTCAAGTGGAAATTCCCACATCACTCAACTGATGTGGAAATTTTATGTTATTGCTATGGTATACGGCTTTAGCGGATGTGCTTTGATTTTTCGACTTGTCCTTTTGATGGTGTTGTTCTTCACTCTTAGCCGCGTGTGTATTTGCTAGAATCCTCACAGATAGACCGATGTCCGTTTCTACATTTTATTATAAATCGTGTACCTTAATTGTAAAACAATGATGGAGCCAATGTATTTTGTTGAATATATCCAGTTCCAACATATTGTTGATAACAAGGTACGTTTCTCCTCCACGCTAACTCTGGATTTGAAATCAAACTGCCACCAAGTGCCAAACATTATATTTATAGCGTTTGCGACGATAGTGAAGAGCGGAGCCGCCACATATTCACCTACCAGGCCCTCATATCCAACTAACAGCATTTCCAAAGTTCTATTTTGAGTGAAATGGATTCCGGTAGTACTGTGAGGTGTACTAGTCAATAGGCCCGTACCGGAGTATTCTTTCACTATACACCCCCCAGCTTAACTGCATGATGTAAACAATGTTTTTCCATAAAAGATGTATGTGTCACGACTTGAAAAGCAGAATACACTGTACGCCGCATAAGAATATGGCAGTCGCTTCACATTACATGATGAAATGAAGGCGGGATGAATATTTTGATGGGCTGTGACGTTTGATGTGTCATGTTTCTTCATAGCTCATACAAACACGTAGTTCACAATAGGCAATGTCCATAATTACGATTATATAAATATAATGAAATCGCGTTTAGGTTTTATCATACAATAAATGAACGTGATAGAATAGGTAGCGCAAAATTAATCACTCTATCGAAAGACGTTACAATTTTTGCAAATGGCGTCTTACGCCAATCTTTTTGATAGTTGTGACTAGACAGCTGCAGTATACAAACAGACAAGCAATGGAGCAATGAAGATCCAAATAAAAATTTCCATCACTCAAACTCTTTTTTTTTATTTAGTAAAAATGTAATTCAAAAACAAATTGGATGATTAATTTTGCGCCACTTTATAGTAAATTCAATTTATTTATTAGGTATATGATGCTGCGCTCTTTTCGCAACATTATATACCTACTCGTATCATGCACACACACACACACACAGCGGACGTGTGCGGGCGCGTTTTTTTTTCAATCGCTCGAGGTGATAAAAAGTTACATTTGGTCTGAAAAGAAGAGCAAAAAACAAAAAGAACAATTGGAACATGGCAATAAATGATAAACTCGTGATTAATAAGTGACGGTGAAAAATAAAAAAAAATTAAACTAGAAAGTGTGAAAAAGTGAGTGAAAAACCAGTGTGAAAAATTGAAAAAAAAGGAAAAAAAATACACCGTAGTTGTTTCATCATCGGGTAAGTTTTGTTTATTGACAATTGGACTACCGGCAATCGGTGATAAACTATAGAGGTGTACCACAGTATTCGCTTTTCGCAGATTTAATTTTGCTCCACTCTACTCACAGCATCAGCGGGGCTTTTCACAGTTGTACAAGGGAAGGTTTTTGGAGGATTTATGGCGGCAACAAGCAGTGGAGATTTGGACACGAGCGCAAGTCAGAACCGTGATGGAGGCGATGATGGTTGTTTGGTGTTTGGGCAGCTCGGGGAGCGGATCGCGGAATTAACGAGAACGATCAAAATTAAAAAGCAAAGGCATATTACTAAAGCCGTGCGAGAGCTGGTCGAGGTCATTGGCTGCCTTTACGATAAGGAAGTAAAAAATCGCTTAAAGATTCCATCTGCCCCGGCTGAAGCAAGCGGTGGAAACGTGCAAATCCAGCCAAAGCAAAACTCGCACATAGACGTAAGCAGGGTCCCGGGGCAGATCAATGTTGAGTCACCCAATTATAATTGGTTTACAATTGATCAGAGGGGAAGGAAGAGGAATGCGAGGTTGGAGGGTGAAGAGGCTCCAAAAGGTGATACTGGGGAGGGAAATATTATGAAAAGAAGGAGACCACTCCCGGACGCTATAATAATATCCAAAACCGGGGAAAAACATATGCGGATATACTGAAGTTTATGAAGGCCAAGCCCGAGCTAAGTGAACTCGAAAATAGCGTAAATAAAGTTCTAAAGACAGCAAAGGGTGAATTCCTGCTAGAACTGAAACGCCGTCCAGAGGCCACCACCGAGACACCGAGACAGGTACAACAAGTACTAAAGGAAGATGCTAAAGACAAAACAGTGTCACACGAAATCACGGTTGAGTGTCGTGATTTAAATGAGGTGACCACCGTGGGGGATGTTCTGACAGCGATCGCTATAGAGTTCCCTGCACTGAACGCAATCCCAAAGGAAGCGGTAAAAAGCTTAAGAAGGAAACCAAATGGCACGCAGGCTGCCATGATCCGCTTACCAAGAGAAAAGGCTAGCATGTTGCTGGCTATAGGTTTCCTATGGGTTGGATGGGTGAGATGCAGACTTCGAGAACACACCGTACCTACACGATGTTTCAGATGCTGGAAATACGGTCATGTGGCGAAATCCTGCAAATCCGAAGAAGATCGTTCGGAAAACTGTTTGAAATGCGGAGAAAAAGGCTACAAAGCAATTGGTTGTAAAGCACAACCCAAATGCATGTTCTGCGAATCAGGATGCGAAGGCGGTAATCACCACTCAACAGGGAGTTACAAATGCCGAGCATTTAAAAACGCGACGTCCAATCTTCTCAATAAAAATGGACAGGTTTAACTGCATTCAAATCAACTTAAATCATTGTGGAGCCGCACAAGATCTCCTTTCCCAAGCGGTTAGGGAATATGGTGCCGACGTGGTACTCATCAATGAGCCGTACAGGTTGCCTGGCACTGGTACTATTACATCGGAGGAAGATAGCAGCGGAACAGCGGCCATCTGGACAATTGAAAATTCTTCCATGGAATGCAGAAGTGTCCAGCGGCTGGAAGGAATTGCCTATGCTAAGATCAGAGGGATTCATTTCTACTGTTGTTACGCTCCGCCAAGGTGGGAAATAGAATATTTCAAATGCGTTTTGGACAGAATAACACAAGAAGCTAGAGATAAGAGCCCTCTTATAGTTGCTGGATATTTCAACACTTGGGCAGTAGAATGGGGAAACACAAGGACCAACAGTACAGGCCAGGCACTACTCGAAGCCTTCGCAGTCCTAGATGTGGTGTTAATTAATGGTGGTGTTGATGACACATTCATAAACAATAGAGGCCGGTCCAAAATCGACATCACATTTGCCAGCTCCATGTTGGCAAGTAGTATGGAGTGGCAAGTTTTGGACACCTACACCCACAGTGACCACCAAGCCGTGATGTACGAAATATTACCGCACAGGGGATTCGTCACTGGCAAATTGGCGAAGAGAGCCCAAAAAAATGGGTGGAAAGGGAAGGACCTCGATGCGGAACTGCTCGATTATATACTGGAGGACCAAATCGCACAGTTTGACGCGGAGGCCGATGCCAACAGGCAGGCTGGAAAAGTCATGAAGTGGATAATTACCGCATGTGATGCTTCTATGCCACGACAAAGACAACCAGCAGGGGCTATGAAACCAGTGTATTGGTGGAACTCAGAAATCGCCCATGCGCGATCGGAGTGCAACAGGTTAAGACGCTTGCAACAAAGAGCGAGAAACCGTAATACCTACCCACATTTGCATGCGGAATTCGTCAACAAACGGAAAGAGTAGAGGAATGTAATCCGTAAAAGTAAATATGACGCGTTCTGCTCCCTAAGGGATGAATTACATAACAGCCCATGTGGCAGCGTCTACAGGATAGTCATGAAAAGACTACACAACAAAAGTAGTCAAATGCAAAAAAGTAAAACTGACATGGCCAGAATCGTTGCTGTCCTCTTCCCGCAGTGTGATGGGGTGTAGAGAGTGCAAGAGGAGTGGAGTATCACTGAAGGAGAGATACCTCCCGTGACCACCGAAGAGGTGCTCTTGGCTGCAAGGGTTGTCAAAAAAAAAAAAAAAAACAAGACCGTGGGACTGGATGGTATTCTTAACGCTGTAGTGAAGACCGCTTTAACAAAAAACCCGGAACTCTTCAGCAGTCTCTTGACAACCTGCCTTCAAATAGGACAATTTCCTAAACGATGGGAAAAATGGTTATACCAAAAAGAGTCAAGAATCCAGAAGCGTCGTCGTCCAGGGAAACTGCTTGAGCGAGTAATTGCCACTCGCCTGAAACAACTCACTGTGGGGACATCGGGGCTCTCTGAATGGCAGTATGGGTTACGGAAAGATAGATCAACCGGTAAGGCACTATTTCTGGTGTGCGACATGGCTCGTAATGCGACAGCTGGAGCACGATGGCTAGGAGGTACGAAAACATATTGCGCGGTGGTGGCACTAGATGATAAAAATGCATTTAACTCGGTAAACTGGAATCGGATTCTAGAACTGTTCGGCGATCTACAAGTCCAACTCTACTTGGTGTGTATACTAGCAAACTATCTCTCGGATAGAAGACTGCTCTTTGATACAGATAAGGGACCACAGGAATATAAAATAACAGCGGGTGTACCTCAGGGATCTGTATTAGGTCCGCTGTTATGGAATATAATGTATGATGGTGTGCTCAGGGTTAGAATCATTGGGTACGCAGAATATTTGGCAATAGTGGCCGTAGCTAAACATCTAGATGACCTGGAGAATATTTGCTCCCAAGCAATCCAGAGCATTAAATGCTGGCTAGATATAGCCGGACTGAAACTAACTGGACATAAGACGGAGGCAGTTTTAATAAGCAGTCGCAAGAATGTCGAACACCTTGATTTAGAAATAGAAGAAAAAATAATCAGATCCAGTCCCTATATTAAATATCTTGGTGTTATACTCGACAGCAGGTTGAGCTTCAAGGAACACCTGAGGAAAACGAGTGTAAAAACGGGAAGAGTATGCAAAGTTTTGGCGAGAATGCTGACCAATGTTGGAGGACCCCGGCCCCACATAAGGAAACTCATAACCAGTATCAACACCTCCATTATAATGTATGCAGCTCACATATGGGCAGGAGTTGCACAGTATAAGTCGTACATGAGGGGAGTGAACTCCGCACATAGGCTGGCATCACTAAGAGTATGTTGTGCATTCCGAACGATATTCGAAGATGCTATAAACATTTTGGTCGGGAGGACGCCCCCTGACATTGCAGCTAAAGAAAACGCTGCATTGCAAAAGGTCTCCCAAGAGAATCGTCGGAGAATGCGGTCACAATTAGAGCTCTCAAGCCTAAGAGAATGGCAACGAAGGTGGGATTCTTCCACCAAAGGAAGATGCACCCACACCATGATACCTGATATAGAAACATGGGTGAAGAGAAAACATGGGGAGCTGAATTACCATCTGACTCAGCTCATATCAGAACATGGATGCTTTCGGCAATAATTGCACAAGTATAAGCATGTGAATCACCCATACTGCTTGTATTGCGAATGCAAAATAAAAAATGCGGAACACGTACTCACAGAGTGCGTGAGATTCGAGACCGCGCGGACGATGTTGGAGAGACATATGAGACGGACAGTTACTCCGACAGGAGTAATAGAATACATGCTTAGTTCAAAACAGGCATGGTCCGTAACAAATGCTATTCTCTGTGAAATGATGCAACAGTTGTGACGCGACGAGCGGAGTAACAGGTAAACCCCGCCCCTCCCCGCGATGGAATGTCTAAAAGAAAATTCCGCGGGGATCAACGGGAATATGAGCCTGGCGGGGGGTGGTTTTAGTCAGTAAAAACCCGACATGCCTCTGGATCGGCCCAGAGGTATCTTTTGAAGATTTCCATCTTCCTACCGAAACCAAAAAAAAAAAACCACCATGAACTTATATTGAAAGACTTGCTTTTATTGAATAAAGATTCCAATAAGATTTCTTAATACCTGAATCTCTAAAGTACGTAGAAAATGGTTAGAAAAGAGGTGCAAATTTGCGAAGAATTCTAAAGTGGGGATCTAACTCGGGACTTGTAGGGGAGAAGAAATTGGGCCGAAGTAAAATATCTTGTGAGTCGAAAACAATAATGCAACTTCCTGAAGCTGCCTTACGATATCTGACACATGTTCTCATCGACCATTACGGCGAGCAAATACTTGCTTTCCATCGATTTAATGACCTGTCCATTCATCATAAGCTGTGGGACCGACGATTAATTTTTTTTCTTTTCTTCATTCTTTTTATCGCCCATTACGTCTTCATTGGATTGAAACCGACGAAATTGGTTTTTTCTTCTTGTAGGATTTTGTCCAGATCTCGATTCACAGAGTCGATTTGATTGACGCACTAATCGACATACCATTCGAAAATGAAGAAATTTGTGTACTATCGTTAGTACAACTGAATATTTTATTACTCATTAACACCAGGAAGTCATTGATATAAAACAGCGTGGGCTCCAAGATAGAGACATGAGAAGCTCTGAAACTAATGCAAAAGTAATTCGAAGACACGTCGTCTCCAAAAACCTGAATCGATCGATTTCCGGAAACGGTATTGGCGATCACTTAAGACTCCGTTGCTCTCTACATATTTATTCATCTTGATATTGAAGTCTGTAATTTTGTGGGGGCACTTTTTCCACTCGATGAAACGAAAAAGCAACTCTAAAAAGAGACAAACACATATATGTATAGGATTTAGCCTGGGAAAGAATGAGATAAAATACATTATACAATGATTCCTATTGTCACGGAGTGAAAGGCGTTGTATAGTGAGTGGGTGGTCTGAAAAGTTTCTTTAATTTGTCTTCCGAAAAAATTTGTTCGGACCTTCTCAGTTGGCCTTCTCATAGTATCATACTGTTCTTTTGGGAGTTTTCTCGTTAGCGCAAATTGGTTAGTTAGTTGGTTAGAGCAAATTCAGCTGACACGACGCAGTGGTCTGGAGTACCTAAGGGCGAGAAACTTCAATTGTGTATTTGTTCGGGTGGGAGGTGAGAAACAGGCCCAGTGTATTGCCGGAATGACCATCTATGTCTGGTATCCATGTTAGCTCATTGGCAGTTGAGTTGAACTATTTGAATGGACATACGAGGGTGGGCTGAAAAGTTTCCGACCTCAACGTGAAGATAGGAGCACTCTTCAATAAAAGCCAGTGAATGTAGTCGTGTATCTTTTGACAGTTACTCACCAAAATTTCAGCCATTTTGGATGCGTACTTTTTATTTGACAGTCGTTTGAGTGAGACGATTTGTGTTTTTGTGAAAAATGGACAAAATTGAGTATCGAACTGTCATTAAATTTTTGTTTTTGAAAGGCAATACGCCTACGCAACTACGGACTCTGTGTATGGGGACTCTGCATCATCATTTACCATAGAGACATTTTTGGCAGCTGAATTTAAACGTGGCCGTGAGAGCTTGGGAAACGATGAACATTCGGGACGTCTAAAAACTGCAACAACTGACGATAACATCGCTAAAGTTCACCAAATGGTGCTGGACGACGGCTTAAAATTTAAATTAAAGTAAGAGACATACCAGAGACTAAGAAAATATTCAAATAACGTGTCCGGATCCGATCTTGCCCTTAGTTAGCAAGTCTCTCCATCGGTATCCGCCCTTTATCCGAGACTTGTTAAATTGTCCATAATTATTTTGGTTTTCCGGGCAAGATTATTAGCCTTGCGCCAACCTTTCTCAGGATGTCGCTGCATGCATTGGTTCACTACTTGGCGGGTGGCGGGTACCAAAATAGCTATCCAGGGGTGTCACGTGGAGACTGCATGTCAACTTGGATTGAATTCCCTGTAAGAGCCACCAGCAGGTAAGGAATGTCCTCCGCGCATAAGATAAGCGAAAGAGTCTGCCAAGAACCGGTAATAGTTCTGGAGCACAGTTCTTAAGGACCATTGTGGTATTCCGTCCGGGTCGGTTGCCTTCTTACAGTCCAGTCCACGTAGAATGCGTTGAATAGTACGCGGGTGGAACCTCACATCCCACAACGTAGACTGTACCGCCGTCATCACAAGTGGTTCCAAACGACCGGCTTGAATTCGCGAAAAATAAATTCATGAGTACATGAGCTTTATCATTTGAATTTGCGACTAACGTGCCGCTGTCCGTCACTAACGGAGGAAATGAGGAGGAAACGAAATTACTGCTGACAGCATTTGCCATTGACCAGAAGAGATGCGATCCAATTGGGCAGTTAAGGAGTTTATTGGTCGTTCTGTAGTTGTAGGTCTACCGCCTCTATCTTTCATACCTCCACGACAAATCTGACTCTGTCGGTTATAAAGGCAAAACGAAAACCAGCGTAACGGCTTTCATCCAACAGGAAGGTCTACCCACCGACTTTCCTAGCCTCCGCGGCCTGTTTGTTAAGTTCCATAAAAATCTCGATATGCTCCCTAATAAGGTGCTAAAAGATCTCTCGGCATTTCGCCAATATATCGACAATAAAATGACCTATCCCAAGAATGGCATGCACTTTTGACGCTAATCAGTCGCCCTCTCGTTCCCCCCATCATCCAATGCCCCCAATACGCTCCCCCTAACCATCTGCTATCAGAATGTTAGAGGTCTCCGCTCCAAAACACATTCGACTCTGGAAAAGGCACATTCCCTCCCCTTCGACATATACGCTCTGACTGAGACCAACCTTATCCCTAGCATTAATAGTCTTGAACTATTCCCTCCCTCCTTCAATGTCTTTCGCTATGATGACGCTCGTCGAGAAGATCCCTATTTCCCATGCCGTGGAGTGCTGCTTGCCACTCATAACAGACTCGCTTCGTCTCTAATTGCCATCTCTTCTTCTCCGGATCTTGACTACGTCGCAATAAAAATCGACAAGCGCACTAAGTCTCTTTTCATTATCTGCTTCTATATATCTCCTTCGCGACCCAGCGTGTCATACGAACTCGCAATAGAAGCGGTAGATAACCTAACCGAGTTAAGCACCTCAACAGACGATATCATCGTTCTTGGCGATTTTAACCTCCCCCAATCTCCAATGGACATTGGCTGACGAACAAGCCTTCTACGTCTCAAACCCCACTAGCTCCAAGGAACGTATTTTTATAAACGGTCTCTCCGACTCATGCCTCCATCAAGTAAGCAATGTCTCAAATCATATGGGGAGACAATTGGACCCCGTGTTTACAACGGACCCACACAAGTCCTCAGTTGCCCCTAGTCCACACGCCATCTCCACCATTGACAATTACCACCCCCCGCTGCTCTTATCCATATATCTTGACCATGAAACCCACTCTTCTCTACCTCATGACAGTTTTTCATACAACTTCGACAAAGCTAACTTCCGCCTTTTAAATGAGCATCTTAGCAAAACAGCGTTTCGCTTTGATCATTTGGGGGTAGAAAAAGCTACTGCCGCTCTCTATAAGGAGATCTACTATGCCATCACCTTATATGTCCCCTATTCTCGTCACAGGTCATCGGTTTCATCGCCGCCATGGTACAACCGCACACTCCGCGCTCTTAGGAACAAGAGAAATAACTTGTGGAACATTTTCCTCAAAACGCGTTCCTTCCAAAACTACTCCAACTATGTCGGTTCCTTTTATAAATTTTCCGAGCTCTACAACTCCCTCTACACCAACTACATCACAAAAACACAATCTAATTTGATCAATGACCCCACATTTTTTTTCCACTTCATAAACTACAAACGTAAATCCGACGCCTATCCTAACTCCCTTTCTTACGGCGCGACTACTTCAACCGACCCCCTAACTACTGCCAATCTATTCGCTTCGTTTTTCAATAAATCCTTCACAGACATTTCCTTCGAACCCAATCCGTCTCACTTCAAAGACTTGCCCGAATTCCCCTCGGCCCCTTCACCCCACAAATTATTCAGCGCCACGTAGTTGAGGAGAAATTAAACTTACTCAAATACGAGTTCAGCCCTGGGCCTGATGGACTCCCGGCTGTATTTTTAAGGAAACGTTCCACTCCTCTTTCCCTCCCGATATCACAGATATTCAATCTATCCCTTTCACAAGGGATCTTCCTTAGTATTTGGAAATCCTCCTACATCACCCCCATACATAAAAAGGGACCTAAAAACGATATAAGCAACTACCGTCCCATCGCCAAACTGTCTCATGTCTCCAAACTGTTCGAAGGAATTCTTTACAACGCGTTATCTTTCCATTGTAAATCCATCATCTCATCCAACCAGCATGGTTTCCTTTCGGGTAGGTCGACCACAACGAATCTGGTAGAGTTATCATCCCATACTCTCCGTGCCTTAGAAAATGGCAACGAAGTCGATGTAATCACCACCGACTTCAGCAAGGCCTTTGATAAAATCTCCCATAATCTCATCCTTTTTAAGCTGTCCTCCCTAGGCTTCGAACCCCTATTGATCAAGTGGTTATCTTCTTATCTGAAAGATCGATCTTACCGTGTCAAATTCAGATCCTCCCTGTCCAATCCTTTTCTTCCCACGTCAGGGGTTCCGCAGGGCAGCCATCTAGGTCCCCTCCTATTTATCCTTACCATCAATGATGTTGACTCCATTATTAAATACTCAACCATCTCCCTCTATGCTGACGACGCTAAACTCTACAAAACGATCATGTCTCCTCTCGACTCCTCACTTCTCCAAACAGACCTCGACAGCTTCTCAACTTGGTGCCGTAGTAACTGCCTTGAACTCAACATTGTCAAATGTCACTCCATCACCTTCTCCCGCAAACGTGACCCTGCCCCCCCCCCCCCCCCCCCCCCCCCCCAACTTCCTACAAAACCAGCAGATATCATCTGTACCCTCGATACGCGACCTCGGGATCTTATTTGACAGGGAGCTTAGCTTCATCCCGCATATTGATATTATTATTAAAGCCAACTCTGTCCTTGGGTTTGTGAAACGGTGGTCTAAAGAATTCTCGAATCCTTACGTTTCCCGTTCTCTCTACATAGCCTTCGTCCGCCCCCTTCTTGAATACGCCAGTCAGGTCTGGTCTCCATACTACTTGTCCCATGTACGCAGAATCGAAAGCGTGCAACGTCGGTTTCTGCGCTTTGCCCTCCGCGGACTGAACTGGGCGAATCCACGGATTCTCCCCCCGTACACAAGCCGGCTCCATCTGATCAACTTCAACACACTTGAGGAGCGCAGAACTCATGCCGATATCCTTTTCATCCACCGTCTCCTTTCAGGCACAATCAACTGTCCAAGCCTGCTCTCCATCATTCCACTTCACACTAACCCCCGTAACCTGCGAAACCCTCATCTCTTCTATCAGCCCACTCACCACACTTCTTACGGCTCTAATGAACCCATTTCGCGAATGCTCCGGCGGGCAAACTCCTACCCTACCCCCTTCGATTTCAACTTTACCTCTACTGCTCTCAAACTGCATCTCCTCTCTTTCCCCCCCTGACCACGCCCACTCCCCGTCTACACTCTTACATCCTGTACTAAGCGGAGTGAATGAATGAGTGATAATTGATGGATAAACCCAGTAACCAACCCGCCAAACATTATCCCCCCCCCCTGCTTTTTTTTTCTTTTTAACCATAGTTTATATTCTTATATATATAGTTTTAAGATAATTCTTAAGTTTTATCGCTTGTACTAAGCTGAATATACGAGGGTTCTGCCCTCACTAAACTAAACGAAACTACTTCGCGGTGTCAATCGCCTGGTTGCACGCGTTTCTAATTCTAACAAAATTTGTTCTGATTTTAAGAAGATTCTAGCCTTGGCCGCCTTTGCGACCGCTCTTCATTCGCAATGTTTTTTGATAGCAGATGTCCGGATGTCAGTAACAAAGGTCAAAAGGTCTGCAGTAGACCGCTGTTACGAAATCCTACTGACGATCATTTAGAAGTTCGTTGCATTCTAAATATTTAATCAACTCGGCAATGATGACCATTTCCATCACCTTAGGTAACATAGACAGGAATACTATCGATCGGTAATTTTACAGGAGACACCTTTTCTCCTTTTTTGGGACTGGCTGAACTCGAGCGATTTTCCAGTAGGTAGAAAAGGCCCTCTGAGCATAAGATAAGCCAGTTTGCTAAAAACCGGCAACAGTTCTCGAGCACAGTTTTGAAGGACTATTGTTGGGATTCCATCATGGCCGTTTGCTTTCCCACGGAGTCCACGAAGAATGCGTTGAATTCCTCGTGTGCGGAACTTCACATTTGACACTGAAGATTGTAGGGGTGAGACCCCAGGTGGCTCCAAAAGACCAGTATCGAGTGATGAATTGGGGAACACATTGCCTTTATTTTTTAAATTCGTGACTAGTGCCCCGCTGCTCGTAACTAACGGAGGAAAAGAGGAGGAAGCGAAATTATTACTGGCAGGCTAAAAGGGACGCGAATCAATTGGAGACTCAAGCAGTTTCTGGGTCACTTTGTCATTGTAAATCATATTCGCGGTATCGATCGCCTAGTTGCCCATGTTTCTGATTCTGACAAAATCCGTTCTGTTGATTTCCGTTGAATTAGAATACCATTGATTACAAGCTCTATTTATTGTCGCTGCAATCTGCTCGCATTTTTTACCCAACTAAGGCTTATCAGATGGACTTCGTTTGATGAATGTAGATCTCCATCCTAAGAGGAATAATCTCTGTGACCGACTCCGCGCATGCGTTAACATCGGAGGCTCTAAAGCATACCTATCACGGAAAGGATGCAAAGAAATATCGCAATTATTAGCAGCCCCATATCTCCAGGCATGGTGAAGCTGCCTAGGTCAGTTATTCGTTTGAAAAACGAGTGGTTGATAAGGGAGAGAGAGGGAACGAACGGTTAGTTGAATTTGGAGAAGACCGTTGTGACGGTGGTGCGAAAAAAAATAACAAAACGTCCGTTGTATTGTAAAATCGTAAATTTTATTTAAATTGCTTTTAATTGTTTTGTTTTGGAGTAACATAAAAAAAACTAAGGTCCTGCGTGGAATTTTAACGTCTTGTTTACACCGCTCTGACGGAAGAAAGAGCTGCGTTCGCGTTCTTTGTGACTTTCTGATACATCTCACATAAACTATTATAACGAAAACTACATAGAACGAGTCGTTATTTCTACCGGAGTGTGCATCGGGCCAGCAAACATTTCCACAGGGGATAACTGAGAGGAGGCACGTGAGTACTTAGGGGGGTACTACCCAGATTAAGTTAAGCGTCCCTTTCTGCAAGTCAACCCCTATCTGATGACCACCCTAGCACTCAATGAATATTAGTCCACCCAAAGGTCTACGACAGCCCACTCTACACTGATAACGCATCCAATAGCGAGTCTCTGCAAATTTGCATCGCAAAGACCGCACTCCTCTTCAAATCAACCTGTCAACTACAGCTGCCAGCACAATACTACATCCATTGATCATTTCTATTTCTGTAACACAAAGGATACATATATATTTATTTCTATATCCCCAAAAACGTTACACTATTTATACGGAAGTCCTTCGTTCTTTTTTGTTTTCTCAGGAAGTAATTTATAGTACGTAATGAGATGTCTCTAGCTTGGCTTAGAGTTATATTCTGTCTCCTTTTAATTTGAGGGCGAAGAAAAAATGTCTCCTTCGGAAAGTGTCAGTGAAAAAAAGAGTGTAATGCACGAAGTTCAAAATTATTAGGAGGCTGTGGGGGTTCTTTAAAACATTCACAAGGAACCACCCATTTCCTTAAATCAACCTACCTTTCATTCGCTTCCACCTGTAAGCAAACCCTAGCATGCATACACCTCATTAGACTATAAAGTCCATGTGTCTCAGAAGTTATCTCAGATTATATCGGACACCGGAATCGGACTATAAAAAGTATTATTCAAATGAGAATTTATATAATGAAGCGTACATAAATGGGTGGATAATTTTATGATTAAATTAATCAGAGGACATATTGCGAGCAATAAGCTCGTAATTTTCGGGACTTATTATCCAAACACTCTGTACTATGAGAGCGTGCGTCGCAACGGGTTTGTTCCACGAGAGGCGTTCCTTGATTTGGACATGAAAGGGTTTATACAGAATAGATCCGGAATTCCGCTGATCTATCATGTAAGTTGATCATCCGTAGACGGGCGATTATGCTACGACCGGGAAGTAACGCGCACCGAAGAAGAGCTGTTGCGCTTCAGTAGGGCTATCTCCCACAGAGACCGGGACGATAGTATTTGACAGCGTCAACAGTTCTGGTGGTTGAATGGCATATAAAGACCTGGATACCAATGTCGGTATATAATCACACTACCATCAGCCAGCTTACATAGCCTTAGCTTTTCTAGAATTAGGGTAGTATAAGATTTAAGTTAAGTTAAGTGCTTTTAAATAAAATTAAAAATTAAAAAAAAAAGTAGGTTAAATTTTAAGAAAAAAAAAACAAAAAAAAATTCGACACAAAGTTTTTCAAATTTTTCTTTGTCTTTCAAGTAATCCTGAGTACTGCCACAAAGTTCTGTCGCCGAAAGGCAAATTATACAATTGTTAAGAAATGTTTAGCTTAGAGCGTCTGCGAAGGACCAGTAAGTTATCATATAAGATAATTAAGCTAGCATTTAAGCATTTTTTGTCTAGCATATACTCTAGAAAATAAGAATATAAAACGAAAAAAAAAAAAATATTGTAAAAATGAAAATGAACTATCCAGTTCATAATATACGAACCACCATATTCCCTATCCCTCAGCTTGTCAGCAATCATAATCACCAAACATACGCCAATCTTTCAGCGTGTTCTTGTTCCAACAATCTGTTGGTCCAAGAATACACGCTGACCAGCGTACTTGTTGACACAGCTGCAGCCGATAATTTTCCTACCATTGAATCGGACACGATTATGATTGCTATTCCAACAACCATACCCATGATCGTGTCCCTTCTACCAATTCCTAATCAAACATTGCCCACATACCCATCAGGTTGCCAACAGAGCAACCAATTTCTAATTATCAGCCATCAACCATGTCACATGTACCACCGCATGAACCCTAACAATAGCCACCCTAGCCATTGCCTTGACAAACAAATCTCCGGTCGACCTATCGTCACCGAAAATCCTATATCCTTCAACGGCATGATCGTGAGCGATTGGGTAAACACCAAAAGCTCCCATGTCGCATTGGTTAAACTAAACAATGCGCATCCCAGCGACGAACCCCGAAATAGTGTTTCTGTTTATTTAAGACACTGAAACCTATTTCTTCCTTCGGCAAGCGTTATGATTTATTTACAATAACGATGCTAGCAGCCCTAATGCTTGTTCCTTTGTTGGAACAAGTGCAAGATCGATCGATGTCCGCATTTCTAGCAAAGGGTATTGTGCCTGACCACCACGGCATAGAAAATTCCATCACGATGGCCGCTAGCGGATGTGTAGTGAAACGGTCATCGAGGAGTCAGATCGTAACCACCGCGAAACGCACACATACCGGTGACGTGGCGTTTAGTAGATTCAAAATTTATTCGCCCAAGGAGTCAGGAGTCAAATTCTACCAGCCGAGCAGACAAATCGAGGTCGTTGCGTTGTCGGAGTCGCGAGAATTCCGTACTTGGAAATTCGTGTTCTTGTGAAAATAATGTTCTCCGTTTGTTATTGTTCGCCGGCTCATTGTGCGCTGATTTACTTACCAACATTAAATGTAATTTACCTATAAACTCCATCGATGCCCACGACAAGTGCTAATTATGTATTCAAGACCTTTTCCGCTTCGTGAACAGTAACATTGTGTACTTTAGACTATAAACAATATCGAGAAACGACATGACCGGTGAACTATTTAATGTAGTAAGAACTACCAGTGGAATATACTATGCAGATCTACTTTCACACTGCGACCAGGAGTACAGAATAAGATGACATTTGTGTTTTAATAAAATATCCTCACATCGAACTCAGTGTGTTTTATTTTCCCTTCCGATCGGTATTTCGAAACCTTGGGTTGCTGAACAATTTTCCGGAAAAGACTGTGGAAGTTTAGTGAACCTTGCACCCTTGCCGGCGCCCCGACTAAACTTACCCACAAGGCCATCACATAACACTTTCGAAACGGGATGATTGAAAACCAATTAGGTACGAATTGAAGCCAACGACATCTTATACATTATCCTAACAATAATAACTAAACCAAAATAATGAAATAAGCATTTTTGGTTTTTTTTTTTTTGTAATTGTACGGCACCGCAAATTCCATTTAAAAACGATCGAATTTATTCGTTGCAACACACATAGTTTATTATTATTAACTTTGTGGCATACACTACAATAATACAACAATGAAATAAATTTGAATAATTCCGAAATTAACATTCCAATATTTGAATTTTAATTGATACTTTAAATTGATTAATGTTACAATGATTTAAATATGTTTTCTACTTCGATTTTATTCTAATTATTGTCTTACTTTGGAAGGAATACCATCATAATATATGCCAACATTTTCTCCGTCCACAATTAATTGACAATTTTCAAACAATACTTTCAGCCTAAGGCTTAAAAATATCCATATTTTTATATAGCTTTTATTTATTTATTTATTTTTTTGTTTCGAGTTTAGTGCTGTATTATTCTCGTTACACACAAGTGCTTCAAACTTATTGCGCAAAGTAACAAAGCATTTGTACGAATAACTAAAACGTTTATTGTTACTATTATAGAATAACATGTTAACAATTTTAATTTTTGATATACATACATATATGAATAGAGTAATGATAAAAAGTTAAAGGTGAACGTTTAAACTACTCGTGTCGGATCAATAATACCTCCCGGTCCCGGCAAACCACTGGCTTGACCAGTTAAATACGAATCAATTTGTCTCGCCGCTTGTCTACCTTCAGTGATGGCCCATACAACCAGTGATTGTCCCCTTCGGCAGTCTACCCGATAAAAACAGTGATATTAAACCAAACTTGCATAAAGCTGAACTGATGGAACTTACCGCCGGCAGCAAATACTTTCGGATTAGACGTGCCGTACGTCCCGTTTACAGCTTTGATGTTTCCTCTGCCATCTAACTCAAGCCCAAGTTCATTCGGTACAGTTTTCTCTGGACCCAGGAATCCCATAGCCAGTAAAATTAAATCAGCTGGATAATACTTCTCACTTCCTTTGACTTCGCTCATTTGCCATTGGCCCGTAGGTGTTTTAACCCATTCAACCTGAATAGTATTAACACCCGTAATTTTATCAGTTCCGATGAATTCCTTTGTTGTGGTTAAATACTGACGTGGATCTTTACCAAATTTAACACGAACTTCTTCGTGTCCATAATCAACTCTGTGAAGTGATAATTGCATTTTACATTGATCGGATATTTATAATGTTAACCTCATTTTAGTACCTGAATACTTTTGGCCATTGTGGCCATGGATTATCACCGGCTCGAGATTTGGGAGGTTCTGGAAGAATTTCAAATGTTGTAATAGACTTGGCACCTTGCCGAAGCGAGGTGGCTATACAATCGCAGCCTGTATCGCCTCCACCAATAATAATAACATCTTTTCCATTTGCGGAAATGTTATTCTTTGGACCGCCTAATTGTTTCTTTTGCTGAGTTTCAAGGAATTCCATAGCAAAGTGAATACCGTCTAAGTCTCGATTTGGTAGGTTTAAATCACGAGGCCAAGTTGCGCCGGTAGTTAACAGGACAGCATCGTACCTTAAAAAAAATAAAGGAATTATAATTAATCTGGATAGTTATAAAAGTATTGTTTGTACAAAAAATAGAGATTATATTACGAAATTCTTTTCGCACTTTATAACAACTCTCATTTATAACAAAAGTCGTAAGTTTACGAGCCATGTTTCTTCCCGTTTGTAAGTTGTTATACTCTTTAACGTTCTTCCTATCTCCCTACCAGCTTTTGTATGTGTTTTCCTTGATCCCGAACTCGAGCTCTTAGTGATATCTAAACCCACAACTTACTCCAATCTACACAAAAACGAAAACATTAATTTTTGTATTCAACCTTAATTATTTATTTGGGTATTCTTGATTGCGCACGTTCCTACTCACTTTTACTTTCTTTGGCTCCCCCGCTTTGCATTTCTTTGCTTTTTTTTTCCTCTTCCTTTCACAGCTTACCTGTGTATCTCAAAGTTCTCTCCATTTGTGGGTTCCCTTTTTCTTTTTGGCGGCCAAAGCTCTTCGTCCAGTCGCAAAGCTGCTGGGAAAGTCCATATGAACGAAGTTTGCTCAGCAATGCCCCGTCCCAAACGCGGTCAAAAGCTTTGAAGATACCCAATGCGATCGCCCTCGACTCACCACGCCCCTCAACCGCAGGTGTCCATATGTCGGTTATAAGGGTCAAAAGGTTATAACGTTTGAAATAATAGTGAAGAAGAACGTGTGATTCAAACTGACGCTATGACAGTTTGAATCACCAAAAATTGAACCTAAGCGTTACCCATCAGGCTACTGGCCGGTTTTAGAATTTGATTTTTAAACTCGACTATACTCCACTGATGTGAATTGTTATGTTATCGCTTGGTATACGGCTCTGATGTATTTTCTTATTCGATTTTTCGGTCGGTGCTCTTCACTATTTTGCTTGTGAATTGTGTGTGTATCTGTTGGAGTCGCCACAAAGTCTCCCGTAGACCGTCCGCCACGGAATCCGTATTAACGATCATTCAGAAGTCCGTTGGACTCCAAGTACTTAATTACCTCGAAAAACCCTTTGTGCGCTCGTTTGTGTAAATAAAAAACCAAAAAAAAACTCGGCATTGTTGACCTCTTCCATTACCTTAGATAACACATACAGTAATGCTATCGGACCGGTAATTTTGTGGAAGACACCTTTTTCCCCCTTTGGGATTGGCTGAACTCGAGCGATTTTCCAATGGGTAGGAAAGGTCCTCCGTGCATAAGATAAGCGAGAGAGTTTGCCAAGAACCGACTATAGTTCTGGAGCACAATTCTTAAGGACTATTGCTGGTATTCCGTCCGACCCGGTTGCCTTCCTACAGTCCAGTTCACGTAGAGTGCGTTGAATAGTACGCGGACGAAAACTCACATCCCGCATGGAATACCGTACCTCTGCGATCGCAGGTGGCTCCAAAAGACCGACATCAAGGTCTGAATTCGCGGAAAATAAATTCGCGAACACATCAGCCTTATCCCTGTCCGTCACCGACCGAGGGAAAGAGGAGGAAGCAAAGTTACTTGCGACAGTCCTTGCCATTGACCAGAAGGAAGGCGAACCAGTTACGCACTGAAGGAGTTTATTGGCCACTCTGTCGTTGTGAGCTTTCTTCGTGGTATCAATCGCCTGGTTAGACGCGTTTCTGATTCTAACAAAATTCGTTCTATTAACATCGGTGGCATTGGAGCGCTACTACTTAAAAGCTCTATTTTTTGACCCTGTAATCTGCTCGCATTTTTTATCAAACCAAGGCTTATCAGATGAACTTAGTTTGATGAAATGTGGAATGTAGATCTCCATCCCGAGAAGAATAATCTCGGGGGCCGACTCCGCGCATGCGTTAACATCGGAGTCTCCGAATCACACCTCCGACCATGGAAAGGATGCGAAGAAATCTCGCAAATCGTCCCAGTTAACAGCCCCTTACCTCCATACATGGCGAAGCTGCCTAGGCCGGTTATTCGCTTGAAATACAAGTGGTTGCGCGACCAATACCAAGCAGTGATCTGAGTTTCCCAGTGGCGCAGAAACCTCCAAAGTATAAATATTCGGTTTGGATGTCAAAAACAGATCCAGAGTATTCGCATAATCATCTCGGGCATCCAGCACTCGCGTGGGTTCCTCCACGAATTGAGTCAAGTTGTGGCTAACAGCAAACATCTCCGCCAGCCTCCCAGCCTCGTCGGTTCTGTTAGAATGTACCAACCAGCCGGAATTGTGGACTTGACTCAGTTGACTATGAAAGCCAGAATGGGCTTTCTAAAATGGCTCAAGTGAAAACTTGCTATATCAAATTCCTGCAAACCACGACCAAGTGAATTATCCATTTTATCGAATGGATAGGATTCTTATAGAAGGCATTATCGAAATTCAACGACTGACGAAATCGAAAATTGCTTTGAAGTACCATTCGTCTTTGTCGTAAAAAAAAAAAAAAAAAAAAAAAAAAAAAAAAAAAAAAAAAAAAAAAAAAAAAAAAAAAAAGCCACCAGAAAACGACAAGGTTCTCTTGCAAAGAAAATTTCAACCAATTTCTGGAAGTCAATGCCAAACAATTCGACAATAGCGGACAATAATCTGTACGAGGAAGTCCAAGTTCATCGTTACAGTGAACTGAAACAAGCGGAAACTAAATTATCCGAGATACTGGTACGTGGTATTTAAAGCACAATACCTATCCGGCATTCATACACTGCTGCAGTTTGCGGGTGTATAAAACAGTCACTCAAAGCAGCTTCTTCTTACAAGCAACAGGTATATGAGAACGATATTGTAGATTAGAATCCCGATTCATTCCACAATCAACCACGTTCAACAATAGTAATCCGTATTCCAGTCCACCGGTCAAATTTTATAGCTAAAATTCTACTCCTTTTTCTGACATTCGATCGTCTCGTCAAAAACCCCCTCAACATCCTCCAATATATGAAGAAATGGAGAACCTAATCGAATTTTGCAATAACCTTATACTGAACAGTAGTGCTGCTGTATCCACTACATCAACCCAATTCGCGTAATTTTTTATTTTTATTTTTTAATTACACTTCTCTAGGGAGAGGCGAGCCTATTGCACCGACACAGCGCCCCGAGATGCGGCCAGATAACTGTTGCACTTCTTCTTGATCCGTTGTAGGTTGTAACGCTCTGTGTTGCGGATTCGCCCTGGACACAACCAGCGAAATCGCAATTGACAATCAGCTGACATTAAAATAAAATGTTGTTGGTTGTCAAAACAACAACTTTTTTTCCTCTTCGTTAACTGTTTGGCGATTCCAGTTCGCATGTCAATAGAAATCCAAAAAATTAAAATCAATCAAAGAAATAAACACTAGTTGAAATATTGCAATCAACCCCAAATTGTTGTTTCTTCTGTTTGGGAACATTATTGTTGGACAGTTGCTGCTACACTTGAGGATTGGAGTTGAAATTCGAGGTATTCAGTTCACTTTCTCGTTTCATAATTCAATTGTTTTCAGCCATCGGACAACATTAGTACATGTCAGGAGACATCACTGTCCCTGACGCCAGCTACCCAGCCCACAACAAGACAAGACCGATTGTTAGTGGAAGGTGTGTTCAATGCTTGATTGAACATACAATTGTTGGTCCTTCGAGCCCGATCCAGTTTGTGAATCCATTTCACTGCTGCCAGCTCACAGCATAACATCAGTGCAGACCGCCGCCAAACTCGTTGGCCACTGCAAGATTGTAGATACAATCTACCGCCGTCCAGGTCACGGCGCAACAGCGATCCAGATTGTAGATCTAATCGCCGTCCAATTCACAGAATCTGACTCCAGCAGCTACCACTACATCACGCCCAGTTCGCGGTGCACCTCCAGATCCAGACGTACGGATCCGCCGCCAAGTTCGTGGCATACTAAAGGGCCCAGCTCAAGGGCCGACCAACGTCAAGGTCGCGGGACACCAAGTCCAGACGCAAAGACACACCGTTGTGAACAACTAGAGAGCGCCCCAATGTCAGAGAAGTCTATAATGACATAGTCTGTATTGGCGCAACGGCTGATCAGCGCCCAGTTCGCCTGTCCTTGGCTTTTATCAACCTCGAGCAGAGAGGGCCACCAACAATATTCACGGTGGACATACGCCAGCACAACCTTCAGATCGAATGGGAGGACATTAGAAAGCGACACAATGAGATAGAACGCCTGGCCACTCCAGAAATGACCAGCGGCCACTGCTACTTCGTGGACCGATTCATCAATCAGGCCGAGCAGATATATCTGAACGAGGTCACAAAGTTTATTGAGGCAAGATACGCCCTCAACGTCGACCGTCTGGCCGTATCCAAGCCTGCGACGGACACCGTTAGTCAACCAAAACGGCGTTGGCCGCCATTGATGTCACAACCACCTTGGTGGCCAGGAACTCCATCAACAACAGGCATGCATATGCCACACGGCCATCCATCCAGACTGCCATCACGGATGATGCAACATGAAAAAAACCTCCCCTACGGAAAACAAAGGTGTGCCGACAGACACCGAAAAGCCAGCCAAGGCAGGTGCTGCCGAACTCAAGACAGCCAAGGGAAGAACGCTCGAGAAGAAAACTGCTCCAAACCTGGCAACTAACGCCGCCAAGCGCATCAAAAAGGTTCCAGAGGCAGTGAAAGAAGTGAAAACTGCAACAGCACCCACCGCTGACCATACAATACAAAGGAATGCTGCGTTCAGCACGATGGCACCAGCAGCTGCCAGTGCACCAGCACCAGACCAGGAAGATAAATTCGATGCAGCCCAAGAAGGAATGAAGCCTGCTGCAGAGAAACTCGCCGAAAAAGGCAAGGATATCAAATGAACGAGACTGCTCGAGGCTCAGGTTGCGCTCGCCCCAATTTCCTCAATTACGGCAAACCGTGCCGACCAAGGCAATGATGCCCAACTCCCGAGACTGCTCGAGGTTTCGTTCGCGCTCGACCCAGTCTCCCCCATTAAGGCAAACGACGCCGACCAAGACAACTGAATCCCAACCAACAAGCACGCCTTATAATCAGGAAGAGGCGGTCTCTTATTCAGCCCAGTAGGCACTGGATCCGCACGTGTTATTCCGCCAGGACCCGCGGACGGTACCATGGAAGAAATCGCACCAAACTCAACGTTGCGGCCTCACATGCCACAGGCCGCATCCCATCATCCCATCGGAAGATATCGTCCAGCGACGGGACACTCGTCGTCATCAATACATCCATCAACAATTCAGGGCGGACGGCTCTCTCCAGGCCTCCACATCAATAGAAGTCCAAGGCCCTGGGACTCCGCCCCCTGGAACCAACGGCTTCGCCAGTGATTGGCGAATGCAGCTGCGAGCAGTCACTACGAAGGCAGCGGAAAAGGAGCCGTATCACTCCCCAGTGAGTGAACATCGACAGGCCGCTGGCCGACTTGCCGCCTGCCCAAAGCTTAATCCGGCCCATTTCCCGATGCTCGGCCCAACGCCGAAGCCCCACAGAAACCGATGCCGCCCACGTGTTGTGGGGAACAACATCACATGGCCGTTCCTCGTGGGTTGCGAACTTACAACTCCGACCCAGAGGAACTGGTCCACCGTGAACCAATGCATTCCACGAATACGCCATCAACTGTCCCAGCAACAGTAGCCACGCCCAATGTCCGCAGTAACCACGACAAACTACAGAGTCCGGTTAATAGCCCGTATCATCAGCAACATCCGTTGCAACAGCAATACCTACAGCAGCAGCAGCTGAAACACTCACCAGGAAATGGCCTAGGATCAGTCACCAACCTCTCGGTGATGTCGATCGACCCAGCCACTTGTAATTCGCTGCACAACTCGGATGGAAATCTTCCATCAATCGGTGGTCTCTCAGCAACTGCCAGTCATAAAGGCAACCTAACAGAGACACCGGGTGGCCAACCTCCGGCCAATGGCAATCATCAAGGACGACCGCTACACCATGTAGCCACCGCAATAGGGATAGGAGAGCGCAATGCCCCGCTAGGCGGACGGCGCCACCCAGCATCCAGGGATCAACCGCATCCCAGCAGTCGCGATTCAGTACTTTTGACCACCAGCCATTACGTGGTCATTGATCGCGGGTTGCGAATTTACAACTCCAACCCAGATCAAATGGTTAGTTCTGCGGCCAAGGGTACCGCACACATCAGACATCCGCATCACTAGAAGTCCATGGCCCCTGGAACATTTGGAATCGCCAATGATTGGCGAATGCAGCTGCAAACAGTCACCACCAAGGCAGCGGAAAAGGAGCCGCACCACTCCCCAGTGAGTGACCATCGACAGGCCGCTGACCGACTTGCCGCCTGCCCAGAGATCGACCCGAGCCATGTCCTGATGCATGGACCAGCGCCATGCATGTTCTGTGGGTCACACCACTACATCTTCGTTTGCGATGGTTTTCGTTCCCTCACACCTGTTCATCGGAAGTCTGTAGCACGCAGGAAGAAACTTTGCCTCAACTGCTTGTGTCGCCACCTCAGAATCGACTGCCTTTCCAAGGGGGTGTGCTGGCAGAAGACCAATAGAAGACATGGCCGATGTCAACCCCGGAGAACACGAACATGCAACCAACCACCACCGACCACCTGCGTGAACCAACCATCGGACATGTTCCTCGCCCGCTGGATTGCCGCAAGGACAACGGGCAATTGAAGATCCAGGAGCCTGGCCACCCAAAGACTTCACGGCAACATACAGCCGTCACCATAGACCAAGGAGCGCGCAATGCCCCGCTTGGCGGCCGGCGCTCCCCAGTATCCAGGGACCTACTGAGTCTCAACCGCCGTATCCGAATGAACGCAGCACTCGTCACCACCACTCATGTCGAGGTAGTAAGACCAATCATGATTGGCGAAGGCGGGCGGAATGTTGCGGATTCGCCCTGGACACAACCAGCGAATTAGCAATTGAATGCTACCTGTGGCACCAACCTAGAAAACTGTCAACAATCAGCTGACATTAAAATAAAATGTTGTTGGTTGTCAAAACAACAACTTTTTTCCTCTTCGTTAACTGTTTGGCGATTCCAGTTCGCATGCCAATAGATATCCAAAGAATTAACATCAATCAAAGAAATACACACTAGTTGAAATATTGCAATCAACCCCAAATTGTTGTTTCTTCTGTTTGGGAACATTATTGTTGGACAGTTGCTGCTACATTTGAGGATTGGAGTTGAAATTCGAGGTATTCAGTTCACTTTCTCGTTTCATAATTCAATTGTTTTCAGCCATCGGACAACATTAGTACATGTCAGGAGACATCACTGTTCCTGACGCCAGCAACCCAGCCCACAACAAGACAAGACCGATTGTTAGTGGAAGGTGTGTTCAACGCTTGATCGAACATACACTCTGGAAACACTGATATTCACGCCAATCCAATAAACATAATATCGCGTAATATGCACATCAATCCAATTAATATAATATCGCACACGATGCGATTCCTCGTTAGTTGCTCACCTACTTACGCACAGTCATTCCCCAAGCGAAGCTCAACACTATCCGATTGCAAGTACATTTTTTGCCTCGTATTACATATCGTCATTCATGTCCAAAACAAGCGCCACACCTGGCATGGGATATTACCAGCGCCGACAAAAATGCTGTCTAACGACAATTGCAAGTCAGGTGTCATGATACCGTTTAACGGAATCCCCATTAAAAAAAAAAGTTGCATCATTTGCGATTCTGCCCAATAATTTGGGTGTAAAAGGAGTGATTTCAAAGAGATTAGAATCAGAGTTAAGTAAAACAATCAACGGGTAGGGTCCTCGCACAAGTACAACGAGCCCTTTGCTTTTAAATAAAGTATTAAGTTAAAGTAAAAGATAAAATCAAAAAAACGTTTTTGTGTTTAACTCTCCACTGTGAGCCGGTAGAAACCTCCTCCTCGCATCTAACCCATCAAAACTAAATGGGGAAGGCTTGAAATAGCTCGGCGTCAGGGTCTGTGGGAATGTATCGAGGTATAAACACGTGTCGAACATCGCTAGATCCGCCTCAGGAAAACCGAATACCACCTGTGATCGCAGAGGTACGGTATTCGATGCGGGATGTGAGCTATCGCCCGCGAACTGTTCAACGCATTCTACGTGAACCCGACTGTAGGAAGGCAAACGGCCCGGACGGAATACCAGCAATGACCGTTAAGAACTGTGCTACAGAACTATCGCCGGTTCTTGGCAGACCCTTTCGCTTATCTTATGCACGAAGGACCTTTCCTGTCTGCTGGAAAGTCGCTCGAGTTCAGCCAATCCCAAAGAGGGGAAAAAAGTGTCTCCCAAAAAATTACTGTCCGATAGCATTACTGTCTACGTTATCTAAGGTAATGGAAAAGGACATCAATGCCGAGTTACTTAAGTATTTGGAGTGCAACGGACTTCTGAATGATCGTCAATACGGATTCCACGGCAGGCGGTCCAAGGGAGACTTTTCGACCCTTACAACCGATATATGGACATCTGCGATTGAGGGGCATGGTGAGTCGAGGGCGGTCGCATTGGATATCTTCAAGACTTTTAACCGCGTCTGGCACGGGTTATTACTGAGCAAACTTCGGTCATATGGACTTTCCCAGCAGCTTTATGACTGGACTAGGGACTTCCTCGAGAATCAATCGATCCGGGTTGTTGTGGACGGCGAGTGTGTTCGGATCTGTATCCTGTTAATTCGGGGGTGCCTCAAGGTTCTATTTTGGCTCCAACCTTGTTTTTGTTTCATATAAATGATTTGTTGAAGAGTGTTCAATTTTGATAGTACGCTTGTTTCCTCTCTTACGAGTGATCGTCTGATTAGTGCATCAACATCGCACCACCTGAGATGTAGACAGATTGATCTCTGAATCGGGATCTGGATAATGTCCTGCGGTGGAGAAAGGCCAATCTCGTCAAGTTCAATGCAAGGAAGACAGTATACAACATTCACAAAGAAAAGTGGATCATCGGTTCCACAGCTGATGATGAATGGCCGGGCCCTCGAGGCTGGGGAAAGTTTGAGATTGCTCGGCGTCACGGTCTGTGTGAATGTATCATGGCATAAACACGTATCGGGTATCGCCAGATCAGCCTCAGGAAAACTGAGCTATCTTTTCAGAGCCAAGAAATATTTTACTCCGGCCCAACTTCTTCTCTTATATAAATCCCAAATCAGACCCACGCTCGAATATTGCTCTCCTGTTTGAAGCTCTGCTCCTAAACATACCATCAACCTACTTGAGAGCATACAGAGACGAGCGATACGGCTGATTCGAGATACGGCGCTGACATTGGGACTACAGTCGCTATCACAGCGAAGGCGCGTATCCGACCTGTGACTGATAGATATTATCACGGGTATTCTTCTTCGGAGATTCGTGGTATTGTTCTTCGCAATTCGGCTTATATACTCTCCTCAATACAATTCGACGGATCGCTCCAATTTGCGGTTCATTTCCCGACGGCGCGAGCATCTCTAGATCAGAACTTGTTCCGTTACAGAGCGAGGAAGCTGTGGAACCCCCTTCCCACGCGAGTGTTCCCGGAGCGTTACAACCTGCAGCTGTTCAAGAGGAACTGCACCCGTTTTTTGGTGGCATCTCGGGGCGCCTTGGCGGCGCTATAGGCTCGCCTCTCACGAGAGAGGTGTAATGAAAAAAAAAAAGATAATAATAGATATTTTTTTATATAAAAAATAACCTTATTTATTAATTCGCGCACTGGCACACTAGCCACTGACTCAAAAGATAAACCTAGTCTTTTCGCGAATTCAACCTTAGATTCTCTTAGCGCCACTTGTGATCGCGCCAATTATCTTTACTGTCAGATGTGAAATTACGTCCATATGCTGTTTAACATATCCGCCGCCAACAGCTGCTATTTAACACCTCAGGACGCTGCCTCAGCGTTATAGATTTATACAAAATGAAATAGTTGAGTAGGCTTAAGATAAGTAAGAATTTGCTACCGCCGCGAAAGTTAAAACAATAATTTAAAATTGGAACCCAGTAATCGAATTCATGTAACCCTTCGCCTTATTAATAATATTTAATAAAATTGAATGTTGATGTACACTTATAATTCAAGACTGCACGTTATTTAAAAAAAAATTGTCTACTTACTTATCCAGTAGAGTTTTCGCCTTAATATCCTTTCCCACAAAGACATTAGTTTTAAATTTAATGCCTTCGGCTGCCATCAGGTCAATTCGTCGTTTGACAACATTTTTGGACAGTTTCATCGTCGGTATTCCATATTGAAGCAGCCCACCGACACGATCATTCCTCTCTAATACAGTCACATGATGTCCAGCGCGATTTAATTGCTGAGCAGCTGCCAAGCCAGAAGGTCCCGAACCAACGATAACGACAGATTTTCCAGTTCGATGAGAAGGTATTTCTGGTTGTATCCATCCGTTTTCAAATGCATGATCAATAATAGCGCATTCGATATTTTTTATAGTAACTGGCGGTTCAGAAATACCCAATACACAAGCGCCTTCACATGGAGCGGGACAAACACGACCAGTAAATTCTGGGAAATTGTTCGTTTGTAGAAGTTGTCTCAATGCCTCTTTCCAGTCATTATGGAAAACGAGATCATTCCATTTAGGAATAATATTTCCTAATGGACATCCATGGGTATTGGACTGACAAAATGGTACCCCACACTCCATACAGCGAGCAGCTTGCACTGCAAGATTCTTTCGAACATGAGGCAAGTTATATACTTCTTCCCAATCCTTTTGTCTTTCTGCTGCATCACGATACATGCCTGTTTCACGTTTATACTTTATAAAACCTCGAGTTTTATCTAAAATTCTGTCTGCTCGTTTTTGTTCTAATGCCAAATCTTGAATTGATTCTTCAATGTCCTTAACAGCTGGCTCTTTTATCAAACTGATGCCGTTCTCGATGGACTTCATTTCCTTTTGGATTTGCTCAGATATTTTTTCTTCTTCAAAATCTTTTAATGCTTTCTGGTACTCGTATGGGAATACTTTCACAAATCTCGACCGAAGAGTTTTCCAATTTTCTACAATATACTTCGCCACGAGGGATCCAGTTGCCTCTATAAATTCCACCAGAAGTTCCATGAGCAATGCAACATCTTCCTCTAATTCTAAGGGCAACAGTTCAACTGATTCCATATTGACTTTGGGTTTGAATGAACCATCGATATCATAAACATAAGCAATTCCACCAGACATGCCAGCAGCAAAGTTTCGCCCAGTAAGGCCCAAGATGACTACAGTTCCTCCAGTCATATATTCACAGCCATGGTCACCAACGCCCTATAATAATAAATTGGAATTTTAAATAAATGGCACGAATTAAATGATTTCACATCCTCTACCTCAACAACAGCGGTAACTCCAGAATTTCTAACACAGAAACGTTCGGCAGCAATACCACGGAAGAAAGCCTTACCGCTAGTGGCTCCATAAAGACAAACATTACCAACAATCACATTCAAATGTGATTCAAAAGCATCATTTGGTGGTGGCCTTATAACGACAGTACCACCACATAATCCCTTTCCAACATAATCATTAGAATCTCCAACCAATGAGACATTTATGCCTTTGGCAAGGAATGCACAGAAACTCTGCCCAGCAGAGCCTTCGAGACTAATATTGATACTTCTGCCGTCGGGAAGACCGTCTTCGCCATATTTACTGTAAAAAAAACAATTCCCCGTTTACTTGGGATTACCTAAGAGTATTCTTAAAGTTCTAGTTACCAAGCGATGTGGTAGCTCAACGTTGATCCAAAAGCACGCTGCTCATTGTCAATATTCGATGTGATAGAAACAGATGTCTTGGATCCATCCAAAACTTCTTGCACCTGATTAAGGATTGCGTTGTCCAGACGATTATCGAGACCAAAATCTTGAGGTACAGAGCCCCCAACGATATTTACTCCAGGTCGTAATGCGAGTGCATTTTGCAACAGGAGTGATAAGTCTAACATTGATGCCTTTGGTGATAACCTTTCGCTTACTTTTAGTAAGTCTGTCCTTCCTATTAACTCCTGGAATTTTCTTATACCAAGGTTAGCCATGATTTGACGGATCTGAAAAAGGTGTTCTTTAGTGACTATAACGTACGACAATGAATGTATAGCTTACATCTTCAGCCAGCATAAAGAAGAAATTAATAACATGTTCTGGTTTGCCTGTGAACTTCTTCCTTAGAATGGGATCCTGGGTTGCAATGCCCACTGGACACGTGTTCAGATGACACTTTCTCATCATTGTACAGCCTAAAAGTGGACCAAAATAATTTATTGTTCGTTGCAGGATTACCTCGTGGCATATGTAAGTGGGAATTCTATTTGAGATGCTACAATCGTCGTACAAAGTTTCACACTCTAAAGCTTGAATTGGTCGGTGTACAAACTTCGTTGGATCGCACACAATCGCAACGATGTAGTTCGCTCATTTACTCAAAGTTTAATTTATTCTCTCATGAAACCATTCGTATCACCAACAATTGTGTTCAACAAATTGTCAGTCGAAGTGGACTCTCTCAGCTATGGCGATCTGGGATAGTGAAACTTTGGACAACTGCATTCGTTATGTTACAGACTCCACTTCCAAGACCTCACCCAAAATCCCCAAACATCCCCAAAGTTCCCTTCTCTACCTCTAAATTTATAATTGCGCGCCAAGTAGTAAATTTGCATAAACTGCTTTATGCAACTTACATAAAAACAACTTGGCAATAATAAAAATTAAAGGCGTTGGCGCCGTAATGTTAATAAAGTGTAAAAGCAAAAAAAAATATATAGAATTCAGTTTGAGAAAAGGATCGAACAAACGAAGACACGAGAATCTAATTGAATTAAAGTTATTAACAAGCGAATGTATCCTCCGCGAGTGGTAATCCGCATGATAAATAATCCGCGAACTGTAACCGCAAGTGACTAAATAAATTAAGCAAGAGACAAACGAAGAGAACAGGGGGATCAAGAAACCAACGCCCCCTGCAACTAGAAACCAGGAGCGTTTACCGAAGAAGAGGTCCGCCAATGATCAAAGAAGTCCCGTTTATACATTCCTAATTTGCCCATTTATACATTCTTAATTTGTCCGCTTACACATTCTTAAATTGTTACCAATATATAACAATTTTGGAGCGGCGGGTGACCACCATCCTAATCGGAGATACAGGCCCAGGGATGGGTAGAGCCAAGAGACTCTAACGTCCCTAGGCCAACCAGCGGTACTAGTTGCTATGTTAAAATAAAAATATAAATAAAATAATAAAATATAAATATAATAAAATATTAAAAAAAAAAATTAATAAAATTCTACAGGAGGGAGAGGGAAGGGGAGCAATAACAGGAAAATCAACGTTAAAATAGAAAATAAGTGAATTTATTGTACACCGTCGGGTACTTTCCATTGTTTCTTTTGTTTTTTTTCCAGGTTTCTGTCTTCTCTTTCTTTCTTTTTGTTCTATTTTCAATTTTAAGATTTGGTCTCGTCCCTCATCGCTGGCCGTTTTGTTCCACAATCTTGTTTTGGTTCACAATATTCCCAATCTTTCGAATTTACGCGCGACCGAACAACCCATCGCCGCCATGTTGGGTGCAGAAATGATTTTGAACCTAGTCCAAAACAACGTGCCAGTGTTTAGTGGACAGAAAGAGCTACTTGTCCGCAGCGAAGGAAAAAATTTTCCTGCGGTGGCTATCCACACGGTTGAGTGGGAAAGCTTGCCGCATATTTAAGGAACACCTCCCAACAACCTTCCAGGAGTACGAACAACTACTCCGGAATGCGTTGCTACCACATGCATCCTACGAGAAGTTGCATTCGAAGCTCTCTCATATGCGACAATCCCACGAAGAGGATGTCGCAGACTTCATGTCTCGGGTTACTCAAGCGATAACAGACTGCAAACAAGCAGCAACGCCTCCATACGGACACAGTACCAGCGCTGCTTTCGCCATCCAAATCGAAAGGTTGGCGAAATCGGTATTAATGGTAGGAGTTAGAGAGGAGCAATTCCGACATCGATTATTAGAATCGGAAGAGGACCCCCACGAGCGAATTATTGCGCGACTTCTCCAAATGGAGAAGACGCAGAACGCGCTGCGGAGCAACAGCGGGTTATATAGTAGGACAACACCGAGGTGGAGGCAAACATACCATGACCAGTCACCTGATAGGAATGACTCAAACCATGCCCCCCACCACAAAAAATAGACAAACCATGTTGAGGAACAATCCTTTTTACTATTGGGAGGATGAACCAGAAGTACCACAGACAATGAATGGGGTTTCAGACCAAACCTACGGGGACACATGGCCAAACCCACAGAAATCGTAACACAGACCACACAGACCTGTGAACGATGCGTCTCAGGTAGTCGGGGCGAGTACTAGTAAACCCAATATAAGGTTCACGGAACGACCGCAACTTGTTACACGCCCCTAACCTGTGAAGAACCCGTTTAGGTCGCAAACACCACCGCGTTCGTTTAAAGGACCAATAGGGTCTCGATCGAGGAAACCTGAGATGCCACGGCCACACCTAGGAGGTGGAGATGATTACGACAGTGATTCGCCCCACACGGGCACCACATCCATTTATTGCACTTATGATGTCCAGTTTCTGTAATAGGAAGGAAGTTTATGACCTCACCGACTCGACTCTGCCATCGTTCCCTGTCCTGTGCACTCTCCTTCTGTTACGTACGTCGGCCACCACCATCATTTAATAATTTGCATTTAGTAAATATAATAATAATTGAATTTAATACTTTTGTTTTAACATAGTATGATGGTAAGGTGGTGGAAGAATTGTACGATCCTGAAGTGAGTTTCTGAACCCACCCTGATTCGGGTGTGGATCGTGCAGTTCTTCGAGTTCGAATTTGTTTTTCGAAGTGGACGTGAGTGGAGAGCGAGAGAGATGGAGGGTTAACCTTTTGTTCGGAATTCCGTTGTTGACGTTTTGACAACGAAAAGAGATAAGATCTGATCTCCTCGAAGAAAGAGCATGTTAAGTTCAGTCGCATGAAGCGAATTATTTTATTTTTTCACGTTTTTCTTTTGTTCTTTCGTCTGACTTGTTGAAAATGTGTTGCGCTCCCTTAAAAAGAAAAAGTTTATTTAAGATTGAAAGTTGAAGTTAATGTTTAATGATAATGTTCGAAGTGTTCAAATAAATACGTCTAAGCGAGACTCCCTTGTTAGATGAATATCCCGTTTGTTTTCCTTTGTGATCTTTGCTGGAAAAGGAGGCGCATGCAGCACGAGTGAAAGAGGAGGTGTCCCCTTGTTGGAGTCCCCATAATTGACGAGTAAGTAATTAACGAGGCCACAGCGATTCCAGGAATTCGACCAGGAGGTTTACCGTGGTCGCCCCGTTACCGAATCGGGTGACTGCCAACTGCACGTAACGGGCCGTTACGCTGCATCCAGTTGCTAAATCAAGCACCGTTGACCGAGTAACCGCCACCGGGGAATTACGGCGTATGCAATCCGGGAGCCACTTACGCTTGTTGCTAGGCCACACAACTGCTGGGGTATGAACCCCCGAAATCGGCGTTGAATGGATTTTCCCAACACCTGGCGCAGCCTTTTATATCAGCCTTAACCAACTCACTTCAATTCAACTTAAAACCAGTTTTATAATGCATCAACTCATACCTGGCACAGTTAACCTCGTTCTTTCATTTGTCATACTTATTTACATATAATAAGTTGCTTAGCCGGTTGTTCAACGAAATCAAGTAATCAATCATCACCCAAATTATACTACTGATTAACCTCCTCATACGCAACAAGTGGCTCAGCTATACATCATCTCCCAAAGAATTCATACATTACATTACACTGGCGCTGCGGACAGGATTTGAGGAAGCCTGAGTCAAACTCGTAAGTGCTTGAAAAGCCCAAATCCAGGAGAAACCTGTGCATCTCAAGTCGCAAAACACGTCACAAACTGGAGTTAATGTTAAAGACTGGACAGACCTTCCGGACGGACCGCGGCAGGGTTGCTGATTTGGCTTTGCGGCTCAGTGAGGCGATCGGAGTTATTTTGTCTACACAGAATAGTCGATACAGGTGCCCCATCGCATTGGGAAAATATTGAGCTGCGAGGTCGCGGTAGATGAAGAGTGCGTCTCCAAAGGTTATGGTTTTGTTCATTTTTGAAACGGAAGAGACAGCCAACGTATCAGTTGGAGTGAACTTGCGGAGTTGCAGGCAGAGCAGAAACATATATGTATATATATGCATTTAATTTTTTTTTTCTCTCTTTTCTTTATTTTTGAAAATTGATTGGTGCTATTATTTATTTATTTATTTATTTATTTATTTATTTATTTATTTATGTATGTGATAACCATTTATTTGTAGCACTGGCTTAATCTGGTATATTTTTTTTTTTGGAATTGTGATTGAGCTTTTCTTCTTTCTTTTTGGACTGCGCGTTTAGATTTTGTTCTTGTACACGACAAGAGACACGTTTGATTTTTTTTTCTTCTCTTCTTGTGCCTAAATTTTATTTCCTTCCCCCTTTCTCTCTCTCTCTTCTCGGTGAGTGTGGTTGCTGTTTGTGTTGTGAGGTTCTTTGCGCGGTCTGTAGTTTTGTAGCTGCGAGAGGAGTGGTTGTCCCCTTTAGGAGTGGTTGTTTGTCTGTTGTGGGGGTTGTGTCCATTGTCGTTTTTCGCGCCCCCTCGTTCCGTGTGTGACCTTTAACGATCGGAGATTTCGGGGTGAAGCACTGATCTGCTCGGACGTTGTGGGCTTGTATCCGATATACGGTCGGCTCGTGTGCGGATTGGTTCTGTCGCGTTCGGGTTGGTTCTCTCGTTGGACGAGTTGTGTTTGTTGTTGTGTTTTTGTTGGACCGTTGTTTTTCCCGGGTTTACTGTTGGCCACAGGTCTTGTCGGGGTTCCGGGTTTAACAGCGTGAAATTTTGAGTTTGTTAGACGGCCTAGCAATGCAAACAAGGCAACGTCAGAGAGATGTCCGGGAGGGCACTCCTGCCCGGGCACGACCCGAGGCATTTCCCGAGCCGCCGGTTGACGAGGTGGATCCGGAGGCATTCCACGATTCGAGGGACGAGTTTGTGGAAGACCGATCGCCGGCGCGCCCCCCTCCCACCGTCGGTAAACAGCCTGTCGGGAGCATGGAGGACACGCCGATGCCCTCGTATTTTAAACTGGGCCCACAACCATGTCCTGTACGGACCATGTTGGGCACAGATAGGGTTTTCGACCTGGTGTCGAAGGCGGTCCCCATGTTTTCGGGACAGGAGGGACCGGATACGGCCGAGAGACTCTCTTCGTTTCTCAAAGGCTGTAGAAGGACCTTGGATGGGCTGGCGGTGGAGGAGGAACATACCTTCCTCCGGTGGCTGCCCTCTAGGCTGAGCGGCGAGGCCTATCGGATGTTCGAGGAGAGACCACCCACGACATTCCTTGAAGCGGAACAGCGTCTTAGAGAGGCCTACGAACCCCGGGTGTCGTATGAGGAGTTGTGCGCACAACTTTCCAAAATGCGACAACTTCCTTCCGAGGATGCCACAGGTTTCGTTTCCCGGGTGAAGCGGGCCGTGGTACGGTGCGAGGAGGCAGCTGAGCGCTTTTATGGTCGCCAGGGTAGGTCCGTCTTCGCCAGCCAGCTTGAGGGCATGGCCAAACCGGTGTTGGTGAGGGGTCTGAGGGAGGAAGGACTAAAACACTTCCTCCTCACGTTGGGTAATGTCCCTTTTCGTAGCCTGGTGGACCACCTAACCGGATTCGAGCGAGCTCGAAGGGAAATGCTGAGGCAGGACGACCTGTTTGTGGATGCGCGGCACGGAATCGCCGAACGAGCGTCGGAAACATTGGAGTCGGGACCGGGAAGTTGCTCGACCCTTTTAGAAAACACATCCTCCACTTCTAGGGATTACGCCGCGGCGCCGGCGCCGGTGTTGTCGAATTTAAATCCCCGGGCGGTGTCATTCGTGTTGCCGGCCGAAGAGCCTGATAGTCGTCGGCGGGGAGAGGGTGATTTCGTTCGGGAGCAGTCGTGCGGGCCTCTCAATTATAGACGGGATGCTGGTGCCTATGCTCCGGCCTCCTCTGGCGAGGGAGCGTGGTCAAATACCGTGCCTTCCTCGAGTCGGAGTGAAGGGTCGCAGGGTTTGGCTCGAGGGGCGTATGTGCCGGGAGATCGATCGGGTCGGGACAATCCGGTCCGGGATTCGGTTGGTCGATCGGCTCGCCCCCTGGAATCCCAGACAACATGCAGTTTCTGCAAAGTGAGGGGTCACGTGTACGACGAGTGCCTGAGGAGAAGGAACACTCCTTTCTGTCGCGAGTGCTGGCGGTATGGCCACGACATAGTGGACTGCCCGGATCGACCGAGACAGACGCGCCAAGCCCAGGCTCCATACAGGGGTGGTGGTCAGCAGAGCGGAACCGCGCGGCATGGGCCACAACATCAGCGGCCGCAGGCTCAGCGGAGAGCCCTACCAGAGCCGCAGCCCCCGTCTACGGGCGGTGGGCCGGCAACATCAGGCCCAAGAGTATTCAGCGTCCGGTGCTGTTGCGAGTTTTGTGGCCGACAAGGTCATAGCTTGCGCGGGTGCGAATACAGGCAAAGGTGGGAACAACAACAGGGTTCCCAGGGTTCTCCCCACAAGCGGCACGCCGGAACAGCACCTGCTGCGAGTCAAGAGCAGGACACCCGTGTGGAGAGTAGGGCAGGCGCGAGTAATAGACGCAGACTGCGTCGGCGAAATCGGAAGGCCGGTAATAGTCGCGCGGAGAGTGTGGTTTACCGGAAAGTGGATGGAGTTGATGGGCGACGATCGCCCGCGTCGGTCGATGACGAGAGACGAGCCGACTCCGTGGACTCGGAGTCCTCAGAAGCGGGTGCGAGGCGTGGCACCTCACCAAGGGATAAAAGAAATAGGAGGGAACGACCTCAGCACCGTGGGCCCAGGTTGGGCCAAGGCCAGTCTAGTCCCGCTGGTTCGGAGTCTATTGAGACTTCCAAGCGGGATAGTCCTGAACGGAAGGACAAGGCACGGTGCGAATCTTGCAGCCGACGCACTTATGCGGCGACGGTGCGTCGGCGGGAGACATCTAATCAGAGGTCGGAAAACTCCCGGAGGTCGGGTCGGGAGACCGTAACCCGACCGCACTGAACACGTTGTTTGGCCAATACTGTCCTCAGCTTTTGCCAGTAGAGGTCCCCATGGTCCAGCTTCCTTTGGACATTGGCCGTAGGAATACTACGCGTCTCATGGTGGACACTGGCGCTGAGGTCAGTCTTTTGAAGCGAAGGGCCCTTCACCGGGGCCAGGCGGTGGACGTTCGGCAATCCACACCATTGCAAACCATATTTGGCAACGGCAAGTCGAGTGGGTCCTGCCATGGGACTCTCAAGTTGCACCATGAGATTCCCTGCAGTTTCCACGTAGTAGACTCCATGCCGGGGTTGGAAGCAGATGGCTTGTTGGGTAATGACTTCCTGTCCAGACATTGCAACATCAACGGACCGGGTGGATGTTTGGAATTTCCCCGAACAACCATAAACCCTGAATTCTTCTCCGTTGGTTTTGTAAATGGTGGGACAAAGGGGCTGAAGCATAAGGTAACCAAACGGGGAGTTGGGACACGGGGACCTGTCAGGGTCGATACCGAGGTCCACACTCCACCGGAGACCCCACCCACACGGGGAAGGGACACGAAAAAAATGCTCAGCCAGGTCACCCCAGCGAGAGGAAACATCGTGGATGGATGAACGTGAGCCGCCGAGGATCGAAGTAGCCCTGAGTAGGCCGGTGGAAGTGCCGGCACGCTCCCAAATGGAGGTGGCTATTCCCATTGACATCCGGGAAAAGGCCATTCTGGTGCCGCAAGACGCGCGAGGGAAGATTTTATTCTCGCACTGCGTTACTGGTAGGGCAAGGAGTGCCAGGTTATTGGCACTTAATACCCAGAGTGGTCCTCAAAGGATCGATCAGCTTACGGTGAAGGTATACCCTACCAAGGACTATAACACCATCCCCTTGGTCAAGCGTAAAGAAACGTCGCCGGTAACCGACTCTGACGACGAGTCAAGCGGACCCGTGCCCGAGAACCAATCTTCGGAGGGACGATCCCTTCACCTCATTCGACACCTGTTCTCGGATGGTCAGTCGCCTGATGAACCCGATTTGAGCTCCAGGTTGGCACAATTGCACGGGGAACTTCGTTTAGGGGATATCCTGAACACACCCGAGTGCCAATCGATAACGGAGTTATGTCGCGAGTTCAACGACATATTTCACATACAGGGCGACTACCTGACGTACACCAGTGCAATCTCGCACGAAATACCTTTGGTACGGGATCAGGCACCCATTAACCAAAGAATGTACCGATTGCCCGAAAGCAAAAGGCAGGTTATAAACGAGCAAATTCGGGAAATGTTGGATAACGACATTATCCAACCAAGCAAAAGCCCGTGGAATTCCCCCCTTCTAGTGGTTCCCAAGAAAGCGGGCCCCGACGGAGAAGCCCGATGGAGAGTTGTGGTGGACTTTCGTAAACTAAACGAAAAAACCATCGGGGACGCGTATCCTATTCCCCGTATAGAGGACATTTTAGACCAGCTCGGTCGCTCGCGTTACTTCTCCACGCTCGATTTGGCCAGTGGCTATCACCAAGTTTTGGTAGATCTAAACGATCGGAATAAAACCGCCTTTAGCACCAACTATGGGCATTATGAGTTTCGACGTATGCCGTTCGGGTTAAAAGGAGCCCCGGCTACGTTTCAGAGACTAATGAACCATGTCCTTACTGGTCTGCAAGGGGTCGAATGCTTTGTGTATCTGGATGACATCGTCATATATGGTAAGAACCTGGCTGACCATAATGACAAGCTCCGGAGGGTGTTCGACCGGTTGAGATACCACAACCTCAAACTTCAGCCGGAAAAGTGTAGATTCCTGCAAAGGGAAGTGGTCTACCTGGGACATGTTTGTTCAGAAAAAGGGGCTTCGCCAAATCCTGACACGACAGCTAGTGTCAGAGATTTCCCCATTCCGAAGACGGTACGTCACGTCCAGTCATTCATAGGGTTGGCGAACTATTACCGGAAATTTGTGCCAAATTTTTCCCGGATAGTGCGCCCCTTAACGAACTTATTAAGGAAGGACGTGAAGTTCACGTGGTCGTCCAAATGTCAACAGGCATTTGAAGAGATAAAGGGGAAGTTAATTTCGCCACCACTATTGGTTTACCCCGACTTCACTAAACCCTTTAATCTAACCACGGATGCGAGTAATGAGGCACTTGGAGCGGTGTTATCCCAAGGTGAGATAGGCAAAGACCAGCCTATTGCTTATGCCAGCCGCACCCTGAATGGGGCCGAGCGTAGATATAGCACAATCGAGAAGGAGTTGTTGGCCATTGTATGGGCGGCGACGAATTTTCGGTGCTACTTGTTGGGTAGACGTTTCACCGTGTACACGGACCACAAACCGTTGAAGGGAGTGTTCGGCGTGAAAGAACCCACCTCACGCCTTACCAGATTTCGTCATAAACTATCGGAGTTTGACTACTCAATCGAGTACAAACCCGGTAAATACAACACCAATGCGGATGCGCTAAGCCGTATTCCCCATTCTGTAGACGAAACCCCTTCACCACCGCGATGCAATGTAGTGACTCGCGCCCAGGCAAAGGCCCAACGGGACAGCGAGGGATCCCCGGGACGTCCAAGTGACGAAGAGTCACCTTCTGAAGAGGACGCCATTCCTTCCTGCACGGAAAAAGGAATGGAAATAACTAATCCCGAGGAGATCCAACATTTATTACGGGATTACCATGATCACCCTTTAGGTGGGCACCAAGGGGTGATCAAGACGTATAAGAAGATACGCAGGCACTACTGGTGGAAGAATATGATGCGCGATATCAAGCAATATATTAAAGTATGCAAGATTTGTCAGCGCATGAAGTCTTCCCCAAATTTACGAATGCCGATGGTAATCACCGACATTGCCAAAAGGCCTTTCGAAAAGGTTTATTTAGATATCGTGGGCCCCCTGGACCGTACTCCTGAAGGCAATCTATATATACTTACGTTCCAAGATAATTTATCGAAGTATATAGATTGCTATGCCCTGCCCAATGCAGAGGCTGAGACGGTGGCTTCGGTCTTTTTCGACCAAATAGTTGCAAGGTATGGTGTACCTACACAACTGGTCACCGATCAGGGCAGCAATTTCCTGAGCAGCCTGTTTAAAAGCGTGTGCCGGCTGCTCCGCATCAAAAAACTGCAAACCTCAGCGTACCACCCACAATCGAATGGTGCCTTGGAACGAGCCCATCGACCGCTGGTAGAATACCTACGCAGCATTGTGGGCACAAATCCCCAAACCTGGGATCAGTACCTGAGGGCGGCCACTTTCGTGTACAACACCAGCGTGCACGAGAGTACCCGATTGACGCCGATGGACTGTCTCTTTGGTTTTACTCCGGAGGTTCCCTCGAACATCAAATTACCTCCGGAACCGGTTTACAACCACGAGAGCTTCCATAAGCTATTGAAGTACAAGCTTCAGAAAACGTACGAAATAGCTAGGCGCAATCTGTTGATCTCGAAAAGGAGGTCCAAAGGGTATCATGACCGCCAGTTACGCCCGTTCACGTTCCATGTGGGCGATAAAGTCTTGATGCGGGAAGAAAACAAAAAAGGAAAATTGGCGCCCCTATGGAGAGGTCCTTATGACGTGGTGGAGGTGAAAAGTGCGGTCAACAGCGCGGTGAGGCAAGGCAAGAGAACGGTGGTTGTGCACAACAACCGTCTGAAGCCCTACTGGGAGTAGGGGAGTCGTGAGCTCGAGGATTGGATTAAATATATAAGAGCGGGACGTTTTCGCCGGCCGGGTGACATTTTGGAGTGGTTGAACGAGAGGGGATCAACTCGCCTTGGCGGGGGAGTCCTAACCGGATCGTGTGGGCGGTCGAGCTTTTGGTCGAACCATCGGATTGAGTGTCGGACCCGCCGCGGTCGTTTGTGTTGTCACTGGTTTTGTGGAGCGCTAATCTGTTGTTCCCCCCCCTCTTATATTAATAACTACGTGTTAGTTAATTTATTTATTTATTTATTTATTTGTACTAGCCCTCATATATAAGTAGTATAATCCCTACTAACATTAGCACTTAAGCATGTAGACTAGTTAATTTATTTATTTATTTATTTATTTTTACTAACCCTAGTATATAGGTAGCTTAAAACGTACTAACATTAGCACTTAAGCATTATTTATTTTGTTTCACTAACCCTAATATATAGGTAGTACTAAATAGATGGAAAATCCTTACTAACCTTAACACCTAAGCATGTTTATTTATTTATCTATTTGTTTATTGGTTGGTTTGTTAATTGTTTGTTTGTTTGCTCTCCGCCGTCCACTCTCCGTCGTGACATTCCTCTCCTAAGAATGCCACGCAGTCTTGTGGGGGGGGAGGTGTGTTACGTACGTCGGCCACCACCATCATTTAATAATTTGCATTTAGTAAATATAATAATAATTGAATTTAATACTTTTGTTTTAACATAGTATGATGGTAAGGTGGTGGAAGAATTGTACGATCCTGAAGTGAGTTTCTGAACCCACCCTGATTCGGGTGTGGATCGTGCAGTTCTTCGAGTTCGAATTTGTTTTTCGAAGTGGACGTGAGTGGAGAGCGAGAGAGATGGAGGGTTAACCTTTTGTTCGGAATTCCGTTGTTGACGTTTTGACAACGAAAAGAGATAAGATCTGATCTCCTCGAAGAAAGAGCATGTTAAGTTCAGTCGCATGAAGCGAATTATTTTATTTTTTCACGTTTTTCTTTTGTTCTTTCGTCTGACTTGTTGAAAATGTGTTGCGCTCCCTTAAAAAGAAAAAGTTTATTTAAGATTGAAAGTTGAAGTTAATGTTTAATGATAATGTTCGAAGTGTTCAAATAAATACGTCTAAGCGAGACTCCCTTGTTAGATGAATATCCCGTTTGTTTTCCTTTGTGATCTTTGCTGGAAAAGGAGGCGCATGCAGCACGAGTGAAAGAGGAGGTGTCCCCTTGTTGGAGTCCCCATAATTGACGAGTAAGTAATTAACGAGGCCACAGCGATTCCAGGAATTCGACCAGGAGGTTTACCGTGGTCGCCCCGTTACCGAATCGGGTGACTGCCAACTGCACGTAACGGGCCGTTACGCTGCATCCAGTTGCTAAATCAAGCACCGTTGACCGAGTAACCGCCACCGGGGAATTACGGCGTATGCAATCCGGGAGCCACTTACGCTTGTTGCTAGGCCACACAACTGCTGGGGTATGAACCCCCGAAATCGGCGTTGAATGGATTTTCCCAACACCTGGCGCAGCCTTTTATATCAGCCTTAACCAACTCACTTCAATTCAACTTAAAACCAGTTTTATAATGCATCAACTCATACCTGGCACAGTTAACCTCGTTCTTTCATTTGTCATACTTATTTACATATAATAAGTTGCTTAGCCGGTTGTTCAACGAAATCAAGTAATCAATCATCACCCAAATTATACTACTGATTAACCTCCTCATACGCAACAAGTGGCTCAGCTATACATCATCTCCCAAAGAATTCATACATTACATTACACTTCCACGTTCGACCATCCGATCCGATCTCTTCAAGGTCAAACCTAACACTGTCCACCCATCTCCACCACGGCCGCCCTGCCGGTCTCTTTTCCGTCCACTGCTCTCGCCGTAATCATATATTTTGTTTTGTCTTCATTTATTTCTGGGCCCACCTCTTTTGCCGCTTGCATGATGATTTCACTGTTTTTACTTACAGTTTCTAGATTATAGGCCAAAAAGGCGATGTCATCCGCATATGCGAGCACTTGTGTGACCCCATTCAGAAGGGCCATGTGGTCGTCTTGTACCCTTCTGATAACATACTCGAGCACATGGTTAAAGAGACAGGGTGAGAGGCAATCGTCCTGTTTTAGTACGTCCCGGATTTCATATGGTTCTGAGAGGTAGTTTTCTATTCTAACTCGCCCTTTGTTTTCGTTCATGCAAATTCGAATGAGGGCGGCATATTTTTTCGGGATCCCCAGCTCAACCACAATCTGGTAGAGTCTGCCTTGCGACTGAATCGTAGGCTTTTTTGAAGTCAACGAACAGTTGCTGAGCCGTCTCCCCGTATTCCCACTTCTTTCCCAGCAATTGCCTTACGGTGGACATTTGGTCGCTCGTTGACCGGTTCCTACGGAATCCGCACTGGTAGTCACTCAATATTTCTTCTGCGTATGGTGTGATTCTCGCCAGTATGACATTTGTTAGTATGTTGTATGTGGTTGGGAGCAATGATATTCCTCTGTAATTTTCGCAGTCAGATCTGTCACCTTTTTTTAAAATGGGGACGACTATTGAGGTTTTCCTTTCTTCCGGAATGACTTTATAGCGTTTGAGATAATAGTGAAGAACGTGTGATTCGAACTGATGCTATGACAGTTAGAATCACCAAAAATTGAACTTAAGCGTAACACATCAGGCTACTGGACGTGTTTAGAATTCAATTTTTAAACTCAACTATACTCCACTGATGTGAATTGTTATGTTATCGCTATGGTATACGGCTCTGATGTATTTTCTTATTCGATTTTCGTTCAGTGTTCTTCACTAGTTTACTTGTGTACGCTACAACTTCCTTATCCCACATTGTTTTAATCAGTTGGTGGATCTTTCGAGGGGTTGTCTCTCCTCCATGCTTCACAAGCTCTGTCGGATGCGGGCGACTCCGGGAGCCTTGTTGTTTTTCAGTCGATTTATCGCGTCTACAACTTCATCGAAAGAGGACACTGGGATCTGAGACTCGGCTGTATGTACGTCTGGTGCGTTTATTTGTGGTTGATCGGTGCGCACATTGAGCAGGTTTTCAGAGTACTGCTTCCATCTTGTCACGATATTGTTTGTTTCTGTGACCAGACAACCGTTTGCGTCTCGAATTATTTTGGCTCTCCTTCGGTAGCCATTTTTAATTGAATTTATGCCGGCATACATACCTCTGATGTTCTTTGCTCTGGCATTTTCTAGAATTTTTTCGATCCGAATCTTCTCCCATTCGCGTTTCTTTTTTTTTTTGTTTGAAAAGTCTGGTTGTCTCTTTCTGAATTGTCGCGTATCTTTCTGCGTTGACTTCATCATATCTTTCTAAGTGGATCACTCTGAGGTGTTTACGTTCTACGATATTCGCCCTGCACTCATCGTCAAACCAAGGTTTGGACTTTATTGTTTTGTTAAATCCTAATACCGTTTGGACTGTTTCTTTGATTTCGTCTCTGATCGATGCCCATTTAGTGTCCACACGATTGGTTTCTTCTTCCTCACTATTCCCGTTCTCTAGGATGGTAAATCTATTCGTTAGTTCGTCTTGATATTCAGTCCTTTTGCGCAGGTCTTTTAGTTTATCAATGTCGAACTTTTTGCTCGTCTCCCGTGACTGTACATGTGGATTTGCTCCGAGCCGAGAAGATGATCGTCCTTGCAATCTGCTCCTCTATATGATCTTACGTCAAGGATATTCGAGTGGTGTCTTTTGTCTATTTCGGTACGCGTTACGCCATCAGGTGATATCCATGTGGCTCTATGAATTTGCTTGTGCTTGAACATCGTGCTTTTCACTACCAGATCTTTTGACGCTGCGAACGTAATAATTCGAATTCCATTATCATTTGAAACGTCGTGTAAGCTTTCTTTACCTATAGTTGGTTGGGAGATATCTTCCTTTCCAATTTTCGTATTGAGCTCCCCGAGGAGGATTTTAACATCGAATGATGAGATCCCATCAAATACTTCCTCTAGGGTCTCGTAGAATGTGTCCTTCGTTTCTTCGTCGGTAGATTCTGTTGGGGCGTGTAAAATACATAATTGTACCATGCGCCCTATATTTTTAGCACCGACATTCGGTCATTAATAAATTTCACATCTTTTACATGGGGCGTAATCTTGCTTATGATGAAGCCTGTTCCGAAGTTATGTGTATCGGTACCACCACACGCCAGTGTAAACCCGTTGGTTCCATTACTTGATGTGGGAGTCGGACTTCTCGAAGCGCGACGATGTCCATTTTATATTGTTTTGCGTTTTCTACAACCGTCTGTATCGCGCCTGGTTTATATAACGTTCGAACATTCCACGGGCTGACGCGTATATCGCGCTTTTTCGTTTTTCCATACGTCTTCTTTTTGCCGAGTCGGTGTTTTCTTGATGACTTGTTCCCTTATGGTAGTGTCGGCTCATCACACCTACGCCTACCGGGTTTTTCGTGAGATTGTTTTTTGTATATTGATTATTCATTTTTGTTCCCACGTGTCTTGGGGTTTGCCATATCAGAGCCCCTCTTTAATATGGTAAGGTCTGCTTACTGCTCTGAATCGACCCGGTGTTAGAGATAATGCACCCGGTATACCCCTGGCTGCAAACCATCCAATGGGCACGATGACGCGTAACACCCTAGATTAGAGGTGGTAGATCTTTGTGTGTTACTCCTCGCTAGCCTGTCTGACATGGGTGGCCAAACATCTATTCCATAATTGTTTTTAATGATTTTTTATAGATAGCATAATTCGCGTTTTTTAAATTCTTGATTACCAAACCGCATGCGGAAGCAAATTATTTCTGCATTCAACAACAAAAAAATGATTTTTCACATGCACACGCACGTGCATGGTATCCGTTTCTTTATTTTCAATTCACACAACTTCTTTCGCACAATCCGATATGTGCAGCTTGGTATGGTGTATTGTCTTTGTTCTTGATACCCAAGTCGTATTGTAGTAACAAAATCCGAGATAGACATTTTGAGGGAGAAAGCCACATGGTACATCGTCTGTGGTTGAAGCGATACGCGATTCGAGTAAATATTGATATTTTCTTTTACGTAGATCATCGCAGAATTCATTAGTCCCTGCCTATCTTTCTCAACCCCGTATAATTGACGCGTTTTTCGTCTAGATATTGAGCCTCGGTTAACAATTAACTTTACAATGATCGATGGTAATCCTAGTAAAAAAAATCATTCTTTAAAGTTACTTACCCATAACAATTAGTGGAGCAGTACTAAATCCGAATTCGTCGGCTCCGAGTAACGCAGCAACCACGACATCGAAACCAGTACGTAATTGTCCATCAGCTTGAACGATAACCCTATTAAGAATATAAATAGTTTTAGTTTAAACATATTCTCTAGGGGAATAAATATTAAAACATAAATTACTAATGAAATACCGCTGGAACATACACAGAGACGGGAGTTAACAGAACAAACGAATACGAGGGCAACGATCAATCGACCTACAGTCTGTTTTTAACCGCATGTGACACCACAGTCTAGTCTCGGAAACACTGTGGTCTCGTAACCCAGGTACCCCTTCTGCTTTTCTCTGACTAGAGTTCTGTGGGAAAATGATTACATATGTGCGACACGTATTTCTTTTTTATATTCATACAAAAGCGATTACGAAGGAGGACATCAAAATCACATCTCACCGTAAGATTGTGATCGAATTATGCCCCAACAATGTTAGATTAATAGAAAAGGCATATTTTCAGTTTGTTTCTCTGCTTTTATACACGAATTGCGTCCATTCAAGATTCACGATCTGGATAACCATATTCATAATATAGATATTAAATTTCTTTTAAAACAATTTACCTTGATCGTAGATTATTTAATACAAGAACTTGATGTGTTTCTGCAATACCCAATTCCCATGGTAAACCGGCATTTTTAATGCCTGTCCATGAGCTAGCACCAGTGCCTCCATCATGGCCTGAAATCACTATATGTTCGGCTTTTCCCTGTTGTACACCAAGCAAAACAAAAACTATTTTAATAACTTAGTAACTTTTGTGTATAGATTACTAACCTTAGCTACACCAGCTGCAACAACTCCAACGCCAACTTCTGAGACGAGCTTAACACTGATTCTAGCTTTCGGATTGGAACATTTAAGATCATAGATAAGTTCAGCGAGATCTTCAATTGAATAAATATCATGATGGGGAGGAGGAGATATAAGTCCTACACCCGGTACGGAGTGTCGGGTGTAAGCTATATCTTTAGTGACCTTGTATCCTGGTAATTCACCACCTTCGCCAGGTTTAGCGCCTTGAGCCATTTTAATTTGTAAATCATCTGCATTTGCCAAATATGATGCTGTTACACCGAATCGTCCTGAAGCGACTTGTTTAATAGCTGATCGTTTATTGTAGTCAGGATCTTGATCTGGAATTTTATTATATTGAATTTGACTGCAAATCATTGGTGTTACTAATGAGCTTACTTAGATAGCGATCTGCATTTTCACCACCTTCGCCGGTGTTGCTCTTGCCTCCAATGCGATTCATGGTTACTGCAAGAGTTTGATGTGCTTCCAAAGAGATACTTCCGAAACTCATAGCACCAGTAGCAAATCTTAAAAAAGGAAGGACAAAATAAATAACAATAATTAGTTAATAACTTTTTCAGATTTAGTTTGTTTAAATTTTTATGATTCTGTTTCTTTTTTTTAACTGTGGTTTGAGTTGTTCAAACGGGTGTGTTCACAAATTAAATTCAAAGTTGTCAAATCCCTATTGGAAAACCCGATGTAAGAATAACCTGCGATTTTTGTGGTCGACAAAGCCATGGCGTTTTAGAATGCCACCAAAAGGCCAAATGGGAATCTCGGAATCGGAGAAACATACCCGGTTCGATAAAACTAAGAAACAATTACGATTTAGGGTACCCTCAGCCGCCACAAACGATCGTGCCCACAGCCTACCTCTCTCTAGATATAGGTCTAAGCGACCATGCTCAACTAGGGAACGACTTCCTTTCTAAACATTGTACTAACGAGGGCCCTAACCAACAGCTAACCTTTCCGCGCACGGAACGAAACCCAGAAGAATTTAGCATTCCCATGAAATCTAAAAACAAAAGCCCCAATCACAAACGGCCAAGCAAATTTCAAGTAGTGAGCAGTATGCCTGGTCTATCAGAAGACGGTCTGCTTGGAAACGACTTCCTGTCAAAACATTGTAATGTGGAAGGCCCCAAACAGCGCGTTATATTTCCTCGCACGGAAATGAACCAAAAGGTATTTCTCACACATTGACACTAAGGCACCTGAAAATAAATACAACAACGGGAAACAAGTGGCAAGTGTGTTGGTCAAAGAAGTGACACACCTTCAAACTCATGCCCTAGCTCCTCTCAAGACAAAAAAACTGTGGCAAAAGCCACAATATCCAAAACTATTATCAAGCAAACCCAAGATAAAGGCAACACCTTTACATTCAATTTTAATCTGAAAAAGAGAAACACAAAAAAGCCAAGTAACAAATATGACACATTATCAAATTCGTTAAGCTCGTGCCCTAGCTCACCTCAAAACAAAGCAAACAAGAAATTATTATTGCAAAAAAAAAACAATAAATTGATATTGTATAATTTAGAGTGCTTGCGAAGAGCTAGTAAGTTAATGTAAGAAAGATACATATAAAATAGAATTTAACATTCAGTCTTAGGTATAATCTGTAATTGTACACAAATGTGGATTTAAAACCAAAAAAATGTTGCATTGGTCGGCGCGAAACTTTCGTTGCGCAATTTTGAAAGTGTCTTATTAACTCCCAGATGTCCACCGGAGGCCCCGTCGTGCATTTCTGTTAGTACATCCTTCACTTTTGATGGCGGGACTAGAATCTGCGGCTCCTCGATAGTATAGTGGTTAGTATACCCGCCTGCCACTCGGGAGACCGGGGTTCGATTCCCCGTCGGGGAGCCTCTGGCGCAAGACTAATGACCTTGCCCGGAAAAAAGAAATCATTATGGAAAATTTAACAAGCCTCAGGGCTTGCTAAATAAGGTCAAGACCGGTTCCCGGTTGTAGTGCCGATGATGATGATGACTAGAATCTGCATTCGATGGGATTTTCCGTCCGCGTCTTCCCATTTACGCTTTAGAATTCCATCTTCCACCAACAAGGAATTCCATTGTGCCCAATATGCCTTAAATGTTCCACTCTTGTCGGAAATATTGTTCCAAGTTGGCCGCTCGTTCTTTTCTTTGTGTTCCAGGATTAGCGGCATATCTTCATCCTGGCGTTGATCTGCGAGTATAGCATCACTCGTCCACCCATCTAGTACTTCTACTCGTATATTTCGGAGGTCGTTGTTTTAAACGATCAATTTCTACCTCCGAATCCTGAAGGCGACGCTTTAGGGTCAACATTTCAGCTGCCTCTCTGCTAGATCAGTTAATAAGCAATTGTTCTCCTCAATGGCCTTTTCTCGGCTGGTCTTAAGAGCAATTATCTGTTGATGCAAGGATTTACATTCGGTCGTGGAGCTGCCCAAGTCTGAATCACGCTGAAGGCTTCTCTTGTGATTAGCGCATGAACAACAATTCTCAATTGATGTTTCATTCATTCGTCAACGTTTCCTACAGTCAACAGAGATGTGGCCGACTTCGCCGCATGTCCAACACTTCATATCAGGTCTCGGGGTTCTCCGTTGTACATGCCCGATTCTTTGGCAGGAACATTCCTGGACGGACGTTTCTCGGACGCTATATGTTCTCCTGGTAGCCAGTTTAGCAGATTCATATGCCAATGCGAAGGCCAGTATTTCATTAGTCGTCTTCTTTCCTGCCAAACGAACGGCATGTTGCAAGTCCCGATCTTGGAGTGCATTTATAAATGCATCCATTGCTACCTCGTTCAGAAATTTCTTAGTCATATTTGAATAAGACAGGTTTGCCAATCGCTCAATGTCTGCCTGCAACTGTTGAAGATTTTCTCCAGGTTTCTACGTTCTGCTCCGCAGTTGCATGCGATAGACCCGCTGCATGTGGTTGTCTCCATACCTAGCTTCAAGGCCGTCTCTTACCGCCTGGAAATCTGTTTGCTTCTCTGCTGGTATGGTTTGTAGCAACTCTGCAGCCGCCCCGCGGAGAGACAAGATTAGTAATGTTGACTTTTGCTCATCCGACCACTTATTATAATTGGCCGCGGCGTCAAACTGACGTATAAATACGGAGAAGGGTCCCGTTCCATCGAAGGTTAGCGGTTGCATCCTTGTATCTTTGTAGTTATGTTGATTGCTAGGCGATGTCTTATTTCTCTCAACACACTCAAGTCTCTTTTCGATTCGCGTTATTTCATCGGTGACTTTCTTAAATTCAGCTTCGTTTTTTAGATCCAGATTTTCTACTTCGTTTCGAATTTTTTACTGAATTTCTTTTTCAAAGTGCTGAAAATTACATTTCATCCACTGGGCGTCCAGTTTCCCATTCAGATCTGCAGCTTGTGTGTCGAATTTTGAATTTTGGGCATCCAACTTTGCATTCAAATCTGCAGCTTGTGGGTCGAATTTTGAATTTTGGACATCCAACTTTGCATTAACATCTGCAGCTTGCGCGTCCATTTTTGTCATCATCATCCTGAACATCTCCGAAATGTCCAACAGTGGCGAACTCTTCTCCGTTACATTGGCACCATCTTGACTCGCTGTTTCTTCTTCATCCGGAAAGTCTGGCCCAATCGTAAAAACATATGTGTCGACATCAATACCCTCTTCCTCCATTGCTGCTTGCAGATGCTGTCGAAGAATTTGCTTCTGTCCTCTGCTATCCAGATTCCGGTCCTGAAGTTACTTCTTCAACTCAGGAACGCGAAGATCCCCCAAATGTCGATCTGACATCGCCACAACACACTTTCACAGACTTATGTCATCATCATCATCATCGGCACTACAACCGGGACCCGGTCTTGGCCTTATTTAACGTGAATGAGGCTTGTTAAATTTTCCATAATAATTTGTTTTTCTGGGCAAGGTTATTAGCCTTGCGCCACACAGACTTATTTACTTCACCAATAATTAATCCCACTTCTGAACCCAATTGTTGCGAGCTCAGGGTTCGCTGGATTAATTATTTTTATTAAATAAGAGCCGTTAAAGCGATTTTGAATTAATGTAACACTTTATTAGTCTGTTAATAACAACCATTACTTTAACCGTACACTTAACGATTTCTTGACTTATCGCTTACTTATTGCGTCTTTGACTGCTTACTTCTTACGTCTTCTTGTCTTCCTGATCTGCGTACGACGTATTTATACCGTTTTTCTTCATTCTGATTCGGCATTTCGTTTCCGTCCGTTCCACAGCCTCGAATTTTCTACCGTTCATAGTCTCCAGTTTTCCGGTACTTTCTAGAATATTCTAGAACTTTGTTTCGGACTTTCTAGAATACTCTAGTACTGATTGTCATATGCGTCACAGTATTTATTTCGATTTTCATTTTATACAAACGAGCACGCAAAACAGGATTTTAAAGAGGCTCTTAAAGGTCAAGCACAGTGCAAGCGGAGGAAGAAGAGTCATTCTTTTTTACTATCCTTTCCGTTATCCTTTTTCTGCAGACACTGTCTTTTGTATGACACCATGGGTTATTAATATACGAACATATGTAATTCAATCTGACGCGAATTGACGGAGAGTGAGTTGATTCAATTTGTGAAGCTAAGGAAGCCGAAGACTGTTCTAACTGCAGAATGAAGTGGGTTGAAATCATATTTTATGCAAGAGCAAGTAAAAAAATTCGTTCTAATTATGGATTTTGACTTAAACAAGTCTCAACACTGTTTCACCAAGCCAATACATTAAAAAAGAAATCCAATTTCTAAATATTTACAAAAAAAATGATAATAATAAATAAATAAATACAAATTGGCAAACCATCAGTCTTCCTAGCCATTTATCAAAATTACACAGAAATAAAAAAAAAATTAGCAAATAAAGACTTACCGTTTTACGATCTCACTGGCAGGCTCCACTTCTGATATATCGATTTTTTCCGTTCCACTTACGAATTCAAGCTGCCCACGAAGTGTACATTGCCTGACACTCTGCAATGTTGCATCTCTAAATGCAACATACGCATTTTGATTTTTATTAACAGCAGCTTCTTGAAGACTAGCAATTGCTGAAGGTTCGTTGATGTGACTTTCTCCTCCATGGCGCCAATGATATTGTCCGGGATTCCGTAAGATGTGTGTATCCGGAGCGAATTTGAAATATGTAAAATAATAACGTTCTAATCCTTCGTTTGCCAATACTTCCAATGTCACACCACCGATACGGCTGTGAGTGCCTCGGAAACAGCGATCTATCAAATCCCGGCCCAAACCAACGGCTTCAAAGATTTGTGCACTTTTATACGACTGCAAAGTGCTTATACCCATTTTTGCCATAACCTTGGCAATGCCCGTATCAATTGCCTGGGCATATGCTCCGTAGATCTGTTTATCAGATATATCTGGACTTATTACGCCATCGTTTCGCAAAGTCATAGCCAATTCAAATGCCAGATACGGACAAATGGCATCTGCTCCATAACCCAAAAGGACACAAATATGATGAACTTCTCTAGCCTCAGCTGTTTCAACAATAATTCCAACTCTCATTCTCTGTAGGGTTTCAATAAGATGGTGGTGGACAGCACCAAGAGCAATAAGAGCCGAAATCGGTGCTCGTTCTGGACCTGCATTCCTGTCTGAAATAATGAGAAGTTGATAGCCATTTTCAGCTGCATTACGAGCTTCACGACAGATGCGATCCAAACAATTGACATAACCATCAACTCCTTCTTGATGCGGGAATGTTATATCTAAAATTTTACTTTTCCAACCGCGATGGGTGCTTCTCTTGAGTAAGTCAGTATCTGGAATGCTTAGTATCGGATTTGGTAGCCATATGCGGTGAACATGCTCTGGAGATGGCTTCAATAAATTGCCAACCGGACCAATTGGGCATTGCATCGACATGATTACCTTCTCTCGGAATGGATCAATTGGAGGATTCGTAACCTGGGCAAACAATTGCTTAAAATATTCATAGGGGAGAGGCTGAAAATTGGACAAACACGCCAAGGGAGCATCGTTACCCATTGAACCTAGAGCTTCTTTCCTGGAAGTACATATAACAACAGTAACATTATTTAGTGAAAATTTGAAATTAAAAAATGCATATAACAAATTATTCTTACTTGTTTTTGAACATTGGAAGCAACAGCATACTAACAGTTTCTGTAGTAAAGCCATACAACGAAAGTCGAGGATCAAAAACATCCTTTCGGTTAGTTACGACGCCATTGGTATGGCCATTTGTGGTAGCCTGACTCAACAGGTCTGCATTCCGAATTTCATCGATTGTTATCTAAAGTATAAAGCCTTCAATAAGTACAAATATTGTTCGCGATCGATTTCATGGAAGAACTTAAAAAATTCAACTTTAAAAGAAGACTCAAGTAGAGGCTTTCTATAAGCTACACGAAAGAATACACCAATGAGTTTGTACCATTAAAATACCCGCACTTCCTCTCACTTTCAATTTAGTTTCATGTTTTGTTTTACATTGGTTACGATACGTTTCAAATGAAGACAAATAAATGAAGAAGATTGTTAGATCCTTGAAATGAAGTCGTCCAAAACTGGATTCTAGAGAAGAGCGTTAAGTTCCTGATCCGATTGCCATTAACCAAACATCCATTGATTGAAATCGACGATGAACAAGGCTAATTGATTCCCATTCGAAAATTGAATGTTTGTTTTGTTTTCGACTACAGAAAAGTTTATATGGGGTTTGATGTTTGTTTTTTTTTTTTTTTTACTTTAAAAACAGATAGACCAAAGAATTTGTAATAAATTTTGCTTGAAAAATGGAATATGCAACATCGCATTCGAAATGTTGACTGAGGCCCTTGGCGAATCCACTACGTTAGTATAAGGCAAGAGTTCACGAGTGTTACAAACGTTCTAAAGAGGTTCTTAATTACAGTCACTCTAAGCACATAAACAACTGACGACAATATTGATAAAATGTGGAAATTCATTTTGGAAAATCATCAAATCACTATCACGGATAACGTCGGAATATCATTTGGTTCGCAGCCAGTAATTTTTTCCAGATGTTTGGAACGTGATGCGTGTGGCGCAGCAAAGTTTTTTTCCCAAATTTCCGAATTGAAATTCCGTCGCACAGGCATTGCTAAATGAAGGCAACCAAAATCCAATACTTTTTAAAAAGACTATAACAGATGACGAAACATGTGTATAGATATGCACGACGTCGACCTAAACTCAATCGTCGCAAGAAAAGCTGTCTGAACGCCTTGTGGGAATTTCCACAGTACCTGACGCTTTACATAGCGGTGAGGAGTACTACTGCGCATAAACAGACAAGAATTGAACCACCTCACGGGCCAACACTCAGCCCAATGCACTAACATGAAGAGCTGTTGACGTGCTTGAGTGAAGATAACAAAAAGGATATCGATGCATGATTCGCAAAAGACGCTGCTCCCCCATTAAGAAAAGAATCAGAAAAAATGAGCGAACGGTCGCAGCGACCATCGCGCGAGAAAGCACGATGGTCATCAGGCGAGAGTTGGAAATCATCGAGGTGAGGCAACGTTCACACAAGCAGGGCTTGAACTATTAAGAGTTAACTCAGAGTCAGGCGACATGACCTATAAAGAAGAGCTTCACCCTAACCAGGCTGAATCAGGGCTCAATCATGTATGTGATTGAGTTCATATATTTTAGCGGTGTCTGTGAGCAATGGCTGGCATTCCGGAGAACATTTGAGGTCAAAACGCCCAACTTCACTTAATGCGCAACTCTTGACGAATCTGCGAACAGCACTCCAGGGGAGAGGGCATGAATAGTGTTCTATTCACCCCCGCGGATCCAAAGGAGGTATACAACAAGTCCAAGAAGAAGCCAACACAGCAGAAGTAAAGCATAGTGGCCAGTATACCACGGATGTCTCAAATTCAAGAACCCTAGCATTGGTGGAAAATCTAAGAAAGACGAGGTATTTAAATTCTTTATCTTGTTCAAATATCTTGCCTCTGACATAGAAAAGTCTGTTCCCTGAGGTTCACCTGCTCCCGCCGTAATCATGTATTTTGTTTTGTCTTCATTTATTTCTAGGCACACCTCTTCTGCCGCTTGCATGATGATGTCACTGTTTTTATGTACAGTTTCTAGATTATCGCCCAAAACGGTGTGACCCCGTTCAGGGATGATCTGGCCATCTGTCGTCTTGTACCTTTCTGATGACATTCGAGCACAAGGTTAAAAAGAGATGGAGAGAGGCAGTCCCCCTGTTTTAGTCCTTCGTGGATTTCAAATGGTTCTGAGATGTGGTTTTTTATTCTAACTCGCCCTTTTGTTTTCGTTCATACAGATTTGAATGAGGGCGGGATATTTTTTCGGGACTCCCAGCTCAACTACAATATGATAAAATCTTTGCCTTACGACTGAGTCGTAGGCTTTTTTGAAGTCAACGAACAGTTGGTGAACCGTCTCTCCGTATTCCCACTTCTTTCCCAGCAATTGCCTTACTGTGAACATTTGGTCGCTCGTTGACCGGTTCCTACGGAATCCGCACTGGTAGTCTCCTAGTATTTCTTCTGCGTACGGTGTGATTCTCGCCAGTATGACATTTGTTAGTATTTTGTATGTGATTGGGAGCAGTGATATTACTCTATAGATTTCGTAGTCAGATCTGTTGCCTCTTTTGAAAATGGGGATGACTATTGTGGTTTTCCATTCTTCCGGAATGACTTCTTTATCCCATATTGTTTCAATCAGTTGATAGATCTTTCGAGCGGTTGCCTCTCTTCCATTCTTCATATGTTCTGCCGGTATGCAGTCAACTCCGGGAGCCTTGTTGTTTTTCAATCGATTTATTGCGTCTACAACTTCGTTGAAAGAGGGCTCTAGGATCTGAGGGTCGGCTGTATGTACGTCTGGTGCGTTTATTTGTGGTTGATGTGTGCGCACGTCGAGCAAGTTTTCAAAGTACTGCTTCCATCTTGTCACGATATTGTTTGTTTCTGTGACCAGACAGCCGTTTGCGTCTCGAATTATTTGGACTCTCTCTCGGTAGCCATTTCTAATTGAATTTATGCCGGCATACATACCTCTGAATTGCGCACCATCAGCAACAGTAAAACATATTTGAAGACGGTGCCAGTTGATCTTTACGGACAGAAAGATCGAGCCGAGTTTTAGGTCTCTTGGATGAAGAGTCCACTACCTCGATATTGGATTCATGTAATGCAAAGAAGATTCGTGGTTTATGTAGATTTGGCTCTCTTGGATGAAGAATCCACTACCTCGACACTGGATTTATGTAATGCAAAGAAGATTCGTGCATTAGGTAGATTGAAAACGCTTGTCCACTAGGCAGCCGATGGGCAAGGCGTCAGGAAAGATGATTCACATGATATATATCGGGTTTTCCAATAGGAACTTGACAACTTTCTTTTTAAATAAAACGCAAACCATTTGAGATATTTCAAAAACTTTATTATCGACTTGAAGTACAATCAAAACATTTATGAATGGAACTCGACTTCGTTCATATGGCCACCGCGGCCACGTTTGCAGCGGTCGATTCGTTGGACCCAATTTTCTATGGCTCGGCCACACATTTCGGCCGCTATTTCGCGTTCAATGTTGGCTATGAGCTCTTCCAACGTCGTCGGCTTGTTGGCATAGACCAATGACTTGACGTAACCCCAAAGAAAATAGTCTAGAGGCGTTAAATCGCACGAACGAGGCGGCCAACCGACTGGCACATTTCTTGAGATAACACGCTCATCAAACTTACTCTTCAATAAATCGATTGTATCGTGTGCTGTGTGGCTTGTGGCCCCGTCCTAATGAAACCACATGTCGCCCAAGTCCATATCTTCTAATTCGGACCAAAAATAATCGCTAATCATGGCGCGATAACGATGGCCATTCACAGTAACGTGACGATCGTTATCGTCGACGGAAAAATATGGCCCAATGACGCCGCCGGCATGCAAACCGCACCAAACAGTTATTTTTTGTGGATGAAGTGGTGATTCATGAAGCACATGTGGATTTTCACCCGACCAATAACGCATGTTTTGCTTATTGACGAACCCATTGAGCCAAAAATGAGCTTCGTCACTGAAGATGATTTTGCGATGAAGTTCGTCATCTTGGCACATCTTTTCCAGAGCCCAATCGGAGAACGTACGTCGCTTCAAATGGTCCATCGGCCTCAATTCTTGAGTCAGCTTGATCTTGTATGGGTGTAAACCAAGATCCTTACGCAAACTTCGCCATAAAGTGGTCAGGGCGGTGCCCAATTCTTGAGAACGCCGTGGAATTGACTGATTTGGATCGTTTGCTATGGACGCCAGCGATATTTTCGATACTTCGACCAACTCGTTGTCTCACTGGCACGGCAACATCACACAACGAATATGTAGACTCAAATGTTTGCACTAAACTTGCTATTGCCTGTCTACTAGGGCGAGAATTACGACCGAAAATTGGACGCTCTTGGAGTTGCGGTCACCGACTCCAAATATCGGTAGTAAATTTTTATAATTTGCAGACATTATTCGTTCGTGTACTTAACCATGATGAAAATGTTGAGTTTACTGAATAAATTGACAGTGACAGTTCGATGATTAGTGAAAGGGTGCGTTCACAAATTAAATTCAAAGTTGTCAAGACCCTATTGGAAAACCCGATATATGGAAATCAAAGGAACTCACAGAAAAGACAGAAGGTCGAACAAAGTAAGGACCGTAGACAATTTAAAGCTCGCCAAACAAGAAATGAAAAAAAATCTATCAGAAGATGCGAGCTTGCACGAACAGTTGGAGACAAATAAATATGAGTATACAGAGATGAACCGCGGCTATTCATAGGTCAAGACTTGGGGAGGGCTTGTCATCACAGATGCAAAAGGGGACAAGCCTTAAACCAACCGCTCCACTCTTGAATTTTCTGTGTTTTTCATGCATATAACGCCAGAGACAGTGTTTCGATAACTGCCTTCAATCATTGCAGACAGACAGTCAGGGGGAGGATATTTGAAAACGTAAAAGAATTTAAATATCTGGGAACAATGCTGACGGCCAATAATGAAATGTGGAAGGAAATTAACAAAAGACTACATTCCGGCGACGCTAGTTGGCACGCAGTCAGTAAACTGCTGAAATCCAAACTATTTTCACGCAATATAAAGCTCCGTGTATATACAATGGTGAATCAAATATAAGCGGTAATTTCTTTTTATACATTTATTGAATACTGTTACACACAAACTATACTATCAACATTTTTCAATATAGATATAGATCCTACGTGATCTACACACTTTTGCCACCATTTTGGAAGCTTTCATAGCCCTTGTTCGTAGAAAGATTTAGGGTGAGTTGTTAGCCAATTCCGTACGTGCTCATCGACTTCTTCATTACTTTAGACTTTTTTTCTCCAAGTGATTCCTTCAAGGGTGCGAACAGAAAATAGACACGGGAGACAAGTCTGGGCGATATGGGTGATGTGCGATGGTCTCCCAGCCCATTTCTTCCAATGTATCCCTTGTCTAGGATGCGGTGTGAGGGCTGGCGTTGTCATAAAGAATGATGACATCTCGAATGGGCATACCTCATCTTTTGTTTCGATATGTGGCTTTTTCATAGCTGATACCCACTTCTTATGAGATTTCTCCAACAGTTAAGCGGCGATCACTTTCAATAAGCTCTCGAACGGTACGGATGTTGTCATCTGTACGACTTGTCCTTGGGCATCGATCATGACTTTCATTTTCGATACGTTCTCGCCTACTTTTAAATTTTCTGGCCGAGGTATGCACACGATTCTGAGACAGTGTATCATCACCAAAGTGGGCCTTCAATCTTGAAAAAATGGCCGAGGGTTTAACGCCTTCATTTGTTAAACATTTTATAATAATCCGTTGCGCAACGGACGTATGTACCTCTTACTCGCTCATGGCTGTACTCACTACAAAGTCGAGCGCGACTAGCCACGCCTGTTCCCCTACTCTTCATAAACCAAACAACAGCCACGCACAAAATTATCTAGCTCTCAACTTGTTGCTAAGTAAAAAAAGTAAAATTACCGTTTATATTCGATTCACCCTCGTCTTTTCTCATTTAGTTTACTGTTAATTTTTGTGTTGCTGCTACTAGATGTTCTAGCATTAAATGAATACTATATTTGTAATTTGAAATGTTATTGTGCCAGAAGATTTTTTACCTAGAAGAGACTCAATCTTTGCGTACAACTAGGCTGCTCCCGAGAGAATTTTGCACAATTCGTGACACTTAAGATTGTAAAATTTCGAAGATCGGAGCACTAACCAAACATTTTTGTATTTGTCGTTAATGCTGTTTGTTCATAATATAATTCATACAGTATTACCATTGCCTTTGTAATGCATACAGTGTTACCATTGCCTTTTTTGCGTGATCCTACACAACACTTATTTTTTATTTGATTATATTGATTACTTTAAAACCGTGTTGAGGTGGCTTCCTGTTGTCCTTCGGGTCCAAATAAGAAGTCTCTTTTTTGATATTAGTTTATTTAAAGTAGTTTGTTTATTTCACTTTTGTATGAATACTACATGCAACCGTGTGGGCGTACAGATTCTAATTCTCATCGAAATCAAAATTCGCCGCCCTTTTATACTCTACGCAATCGGGATTTAATCAATTCAAGAAGCACAAACCCGATTTTTTGTGTTTCAATTGGAATTGGGTTTCGGGAATTGAATCAATGTGCGGCAAATTTTGGTTTAACTTGTCGCTCATATGATTCAATATAGGAAGTGGATTAGGGTTTTACAAAGGGATGATCCTATGGGACTTGGGTTAGGTTTTTAGATAAATGGAAGAGGGTAATGATTTAGGATCACTCCACCTTAGTATAAAAAATGTGTAAGGTAAGAAATTCAATAAAATTACCGCTTATATTTGATTCGCCCTCGTAGAACCATAATCATGCCGATTGCTCTATACGGATGCGAAACAAAAGCTCTCACAAAACGGGGAGAAAACAAATTCCGGGTTTTGACAGTAAAGTTCTAAGGAGTATCTTTGGCGGTAAATATGTTGATGAGGCAGGACAACGGAGCAGGAAACTCCACAACTACAAATTGGAAGAGCTATACCGCAAACCTACAATAGTGAGAGTAATCAGGCCAAGAAGATTAGGTTGGACCGGACATGTGGCGCGAGTGAGCAACGATAGGACCGTGCGTAGAATTCTTGACGGTAGACCAACGGGAAAGAGATAGGCAGGTCGGCCGCGACGGAGATGGGAGGACAATGTGCGATGGTGGTATGAAAAGTTTCTGACCTAACAGAGATACAAGACCATTTTTCTTAAAATTTATTTTTATTTTTCTACATAGTCTCCTTGTAACTCTACACACTTCTCCCAGCAATGCTCCCATCTCTCTAATCCATCCAAATAGTACTCGGCGTTTTTCTCTACAAAATAACTGTTCACGAAGGTGATTGCTTCCTCATTTGACGAAAATCTGTCCTCCGAGCGCAAGACGTAGGGAACAAAAAGAAGTCGCTTGGTGGTGAGTAAGGCGGATGGTCAAGCAGTTCAAACCATAATTCGTGGATTTTCGCCATGGCAACCGCTGAAGTGTGAGACGGCACGTTGTTTATGTGAAATAGGATTTTCTTTTTCTGGCCGTTTTTTCGTAATGTCTACCTTCAGTAGGTCAAGTAATGATGCGTAGTATGCTCCTGTAATGGTTTTTCCTTTTTGGATAGACAAGCAGTTCAATCCGTAATTCGACGATTTTCGCCATGGCAACCGCTGAGGTGTGAGGCGGCACGTTGTCTTGGTGAAACAGGATTTTCGTTTTCTACAAATGTGGCATTTTTCCACAATTTCTGCCTTTAGTTGGTCAAGTAATGATGCGTAGTATGCTCCTGTAATGGTTTTTCGTTTTTGAAGATAATCGATTAAGATAACTCCATCACTATCCCCAAAAACAGTCGCCATCACTTTCCCAGATGAAAAAACAGTTTTTGCTTTTTTTGGAGCCGATTTCCCCTTTACAGTCCACTGTTTTGACTGTATTTTTGTTTCGGGCGTATAATGGTGTATCCAAATTACATCAACAGTAATTAATCGGCGCCAAAACTCGGATTTATTGCGCCTAAACTGTGCCAACAGAGCGTTGAAAATGTTTATTCGAACACGTTTTTGGTCTAACGTGAGTAAACGCGGCATCCAACACACGGACAGTTTTCTCATGCCTAAATCTTGATTTAATATGTGACAAACACGTTCTTTGGGAGGATGGGTGCGAACATACAGGGAAAAGTCTCTGATTGCCTTCAACCCGGCGAAGGCCAGGACGATCCTCGTCCCTGTTCAATCCAAGTTGACATGCAGTCTCCACGTGACACCCCTGGATAGCTACTTTGGCACCCGCCAAGTAGTGAACCAATGCATGCAGTGACATTCTGAGAAAGGTTGGCGCAAGGCTAATAACCATGCCCGTAAAAATGAATTATTATGGCAAATTTAACGAGCCTCGGATATGGACCGGATACATGACGACGACCACGGAAACGAAAATGGCTAAACGATTTAAGAATTTTTTCATGGAACGTACGCTCACTATAGTCGAGCTGCACAGCAGGTAGCCGATGCCCTGTCCGAATATAAGGCTGACATTACAAGAAATAAGATGGACGGGGAGTAGTGCTATTCAAAGAAACAAGTATGACATTTATTACAGCTGTCGGGGTAGGTTTTCTAGTCAGCCAAAAACTGAAGCCTGCCATCATCGGCTTTAATGCAATAAACGAAAGGCTATGCACTCTTCGCGTGCGAGGCAAGTTTAAGAACATAAGCCTCATAAACGTTCACGGACCTACAGAGGAGTCCCCGGACGACGAAAAAGAAGAATTCTACGAGAACGTCGAACGGGCCCTCAATGCCTGTCCAAGATACGATGTGAAAATCGTTCTTGGTGAATTGAATGCAAAAATAGGTCGGGAGCCGGTTTTCAAGCACTACGCAGGTTCCCATAGTTTGCATGAAAACACTAATGACAATGGACTACGAGTCATCGAACTAGCAGCATCAAAAAACTTGGTCATTGGGAGTACCAGGTTTCCGCGTAAAGATATCCACAAAGCCACGTGTTGATAGATCGCCGCCACTCCTCGAGCCTGATGACGGTACGAACGTACCGAGGTGCTAATGTCGATTCGGATCGCTATCTTGTTGGTACAGTTTTCCGAGGGCGGCTTGCCTTACGGAGACGTATTGCATCTGCGGATCAGGTTCGAATCAACACGGCTGCCTTGCGCAATGAGAATACCAGTAACACCTTTGGTCATGCGCTAGGACTCGCCCTCGAAGAGCTCGACGGAGAGAGAGTAAGTCCTGGGGCCAGAATGCCGGGCGTAGAAGAGAAATGGACACGCCTTTAGAATACTGTCATTAGTACTGCCAACTCCATCTTAGGCAGTAGTAGTAGAGATTGGAGCGACTGGTTTGATGATGAGTGCAAACTAGCGACTGAACGTAATAATCCTGCATACCGGGCAATGCAGCAGTCTCACAGGACGCGGGTGCGCGAGGAGAAATACAAAGAGCTCAGAAGATCTGAAAAAAGACTTCACAGACAAAAGAAAAGTGCCTGGGAAAAAAACCTAGTCTGTAAAATAGAGAAAAGTAGAGAGCGAGGTCCGCACCAGGCGCGGAAGTTCTACCAAATAATCCGCAGTATGACACGGTACACACCACGCTGCACTTACTGCAAGGATAAAGAGGGTAATCTGATCACCGATGCTGAAGGCATTCTGGAGCGATGGGAAGTGCACTTCAATGAATTGCTAAATGGTTAGCTCACAGAAGAATTGGAGGCTCCACCAATGCAAGATCAAGACCAAATGCTGCCGCCACCAAGCATTGAGGAAACATTAAAAACCATTAGACACCTCAAATCAAATAAACCCCTGGAGCTGATGGCATACCAGCTGAGGTGATCAAACAAGGAGGGACAGCGTTACATCACGCAATTCATGAGATCGTGGTGCACGTATGGGAGCAAGAGGACATGCCGGAAGATTGGCGTCGTGGTATAATTTGCCCCATACATAAGAAAGGAGATATCACACTGTGCAACAACTATAGGGGTATAACATTACTGAGTACCCCCTATAAGATACTCTCCACTATCCTACAAGATCGGATAGCCCCATACGCTAGTCATCATTGGTCAATATCAATGTGACTTCATCCCAGGCAAATCAGCAATTGATCAGATATTCACCCTTAGGCAGGCGATGGAAAAATGTCTGGAATTTAAGATTCCATTATATCATCTATTTATAGACTTTAAGGCCGCCTACGACAGCATAACCAGGGTAGAACTATATAATGCCATGAGAGAATTCGGCATTCCAAACAAATTGATACGACTTTGTAGGTTGACCATGACCAACGTAACTAATCAAGTAAAAATAGCGGGATTGCTGTCCAAACCAATAAACATCTATAATGGACTCCGACAAGCGGACGGTCTGGTCTGCCTCCTCTGCAACCTGGCGTTGGAGGAAGCATTCCGTGACTCTGGCGTTACAACAAGAGGGACTATTGTCACCAAGTCCAGCCAGATACTTCCCTACGCAGATGACATCGACATCATCGGTAGAACCGAATCGGCGGTACAGGAATCCTTCACCCAGATCGAGCAGGCGGCACAAAAACTGGGACTGCACATTAATGAGGGAAAAACTAAGTACATGGTGGCAACTTCTGCGAAGAGAAGACCTAACGTTGGTCAAACTATCAGTTTAGTGGAGCACGAATTTGAAGTAGTGCAATACTTTAACTACCTTAGGTCAATAGTATCAGCCGATAACAATATGGAAGAATAAATACGCGAACGGCTGATTAAATCCAACAAAGCCTACTATGGTCTGTCAAGGCTCTTTAAATCCCGAAATTTATCCAGAACATCCAAGCTACTACTGTACAAGACCATGGTCTTACCAGTACTCATGTATGGATCCGAGACCTGGGTGCTTAATAAAAGGCACTCTGAACTCTTAGCCGCCTTTGAGAGGAATGTCTTAAGGAGAATTGTTGGCCCCGTATGTGAGGGAGGACGATTCCGGAGACGCTACAACCATGAGTTGTACGCAATCTACCTTGAAGCTAATGTTGTAAGAAAAATCAAGCTCGGTAGACTCCGGTGGGCGCGACACCTAGCTCGAATGAGCGAAAAGGAGCCTATAGCGTTTGAAATAATAGTGAAGAAGAACGTGTAATTCGAACTGACGCTATGACAGTTTGAATCACCAAAAATTGTATCTATGCGTTACCCATCAGGCTATTGGCCGATCTTAGAATTTGATTTTTAAACTCGACTATACTCCACTGATGCGAATTGTTATATTATCGCTATGGTATACGGCTCTGACGTATTGTCTTATTCGATTTTTCGTTCGGTGCTCTTCACTATTTTGCTTGTGAATTGTGTGTGTATCTGTTAGAGTCGCCACAAGCCTGCCCGGAAAGTCCTTTGTGGCACGATGTATTGAAGGAGACAGCCCGGCAGACCCTGTCTGCGATGGAGGGATGGCGTAGACCAGGACGCCCAGAGCCTGGGAGTGCCAAACTGGATGACATCGGCTCGAAATCGGGACCGGTGGAGAGATTTGTTAAATAAGGCCAAGACCGGATCCGGGTTGTAGTGCCGATGATGATGAAACACGTTCTTTGGACATTTTCATAGCCTCTGCTATCTCTCTCACTTTAAGTCGGCGATCGTCTAGCACCATTTGGTGAACTTTAGCGATGTTATCGTCAGATCTTGCAGTTTTTGGACGCCCCGGACGTTCATCGTCTCCCAAGCTCTCACGGCCACGTTTAAATTCAGCTGCCCAAAATATCACTATGGTAAATGATGGTGCAGAGTTAGCCAATTCTCAACACATCAGGCCCCTGCCGTGTGTACGAATTCGATTTCTAAAATCAGTACTCAACTGATGTGGAATTGTTATGTTATCGCTATGGTATACAGCTCTGATGCTTGGCTTATTCGAATATTCTTTCGGTGGACTTCACTATGTGCTTGCATATTGTGTGTGTATCTGTTAGAAACGCCACATATTGCCTTTCAAAAACAAAAATTTAATGACAGCTCGATACTCAATTTTGTCCATTTTCACAAAAACACACATCGACTCACTCAAACAAATGTCAAATAAAAACTACGCGTCCAAAATGGCTGAAATTTTGGTGAGTGACTAGCAAAAGATGCACACCTACATTCACTATCTTTTACTGACAAGTGCTGCTATCTTCAAGTTGAGGTCGGAAACTTTTAAGGCCTCCCATGTAAGCTTTGATCTTGAGGAGATCGGATTAGATGGTCAAGCGTGGACAGTTCACAAGACAGGGAACGATGACACAGCCGAGTCAGTGAGGTCATGAACCTTCGTATAGGCCAATAAATAATAAAATGATAAAAACATTGCAGACAGACAGAAGACGGAGCCGCAATGTTAATTCGGCGTTATCACATAATAGAAGATGTTAAAATACCGTCGAGTCTCCCTAGAAACGATGCAGACAAAAGAGCAGTGGAGGTTTTATAGAAAACAACGAGACGACTTCCAAGCAAAAACTGCGAATCAGGTTCGCTATAAAACAGTATTGACATACGACAACCAAATCGACCAACCCTGCGCCGATATTAAGATGATAAACTACATCACGCTATCTTCAGGCGAAAAGCAACCGCTATAGTAAAAAGTGACAACTAGTGATAAAAAAGATGACGATTCTAAGAAGACATTAATTGATATCAACGGTATGAAGTAAAGGGTTTTTACACGCATTAAAATTACGATAGGTACGGAAAGAGATAAACTACAGCACGCCATCTTCAGGGGAACGTTCAAGGCGAAAAAAAAACCACCGTAGTGAAAAGTGACAGAAAAGATGACGATTCTAGGAAGGCATTATCTGATATCAACGGTATGGAGAAAATAGTTTTTACACCCATTAAAATTACGATATGTACAGAAAGAGATAAACTACAGCACACCATCTTCAGGGCAACGTTCAAGGCGAAAAGAAACCGCCAGAATGAAAAGTGACAATCTAGTGACAGAAAAGATGACGAAGGCATTAATTGATATCAACAGTCTGAAGAAAAGGGTTTTTAGACCCATTAAAATTACGATATGTACATTAAGAGAATAACAAAAGTTCTAGAGAGGAAAGCAGATGAGGCTCGACAGATGAACAATACGATGATGACAACGTGGAATGGGCTGTAAATTTAATTTGGGCTCACGAAATGGAGAGTAATAAAGAAGAAGTTGGGCAAGAAAAAGAGGCTGATTCCGAGGATAAAGCGGATATGGGAAATGATATGAACGGTTTGAAAAGAATATATCTCAGCCGCTTCCAGAGGAAAATAAAGGTGTTACACACAAAACCTACCACTCCTAATACTCATCCTTTTGGGGCCACCTCTAACCATTAATCGGATTCACCTAAGTGAACTCCCATTCCAATACAATGAGTACCTGTGAAAATGGATGAAACTAAATGCATACGCAGGCGGATCATAGAATCCAGACACCACATCTGGAACATTTCTATGATGGCACAAAAATAAACATAACACAGATTGTGTCACTCATAAGAACAATAGTGCCCCCGCTTGGTAGAAAACTTGACGTGGTGCTGGGGCTTAAACTACAATGAATCACTCAGGCTATGCTGACGGCAGCTTACGCTTCCAGTAGGGCCACCCATGTCAGACAGGGTAGCGAGGAGTAACACACAAAGATCTACCATCCCTAATCCAGGGTGTTACGCGTCACCGTGCCCATCGGGTGGTTTGCAGCCAGGGGTATAACGGCTGTATTATAACGGCGCCTCTCTGACACCGGGTCGAATCAGAGCAGTAAGCAGACCTTACCATATCAAAGAGGGGCCCTGATGTGGCGGACTATTTGAAACCCCCAAGATTCGTGGGAACAAAAATGGACAATCAATATACAAAAAACAATCTCACGAAAACCCCGGTAGGCGTAGGTGTGATGAGCCGACACTACCATAAGCGAACAAATCATCAAGAAAACACCGACTCGGTAAAAAGAAGACGTAGGGAAAAACGGAAAAAGCGGGATTTACGCGTCGGCAAGTGGAATGTTCGAACGTGATGCAGACGGTCGTAGAAAACGCGAAACAATATAAAATGGACATGGTCGTACTTCAGGAAGTCCCACTCCTACATCAAGTAATCGAAACGAACGGATTTACACTGGCGTGTGGAGTTACCGATACACATAACCTCGGAACAGGCTTCATCATAAGCAAAAAGATTACGCCCCATGTAAAAGATGTGAAATTTATTAATGACCGAATGTTGGTGCTAAAAATACGGGGCCCGTGGTACAACTATGTACAGGTAGTCCCCGACTTACGACCGTTCGACATACGACCATTTTTTTCCAATTTTTTTCATAGAAATTACTTAAAGAAGACAAATATGTAGTTGCGGGGAATCCCTAAAATATATGAGAAAAGTTAAAAAAAAAAAAAACAAAGTAAAAAAATTCGATTTACATACATATTTCAGTACAAATAATACATTACATTAGCTAAGTCGGAATTTTTTTTATATGAAATTCGACTTACGACTTATTCGACTTACGACCGATGGCCAGGAACCTATCTCGGTCGTAAGTCGGGGAATACCTGTATTTATAAACTAACACGCCCCAACAGAATCTACGGACCAAGAAACGAAGGACTCATTCTACGAGACCCTAGAAGAAGTATTTGATGGGATCTCATAATTCGATGTTAAAATCCTCCTCGGGGACCTCAATGCGAAAATTGAAAACGTAGATATCTCCCAACCAACTATAAGTAAAGAAAGCCTACACCACGTTTCAAATGATAATGGAATTCGAATTATCACGTTCGCAGCGTCAAAAGGTCTGGTAGTGAAAAGCACGATGTTCAAGCACAACTTTATGGATTTAAAGCCACATGGATATCATCCGGAGGGGGAAACGGGTAACCAAATATACCACTTCCTCATAGACAAAAGACACCACTCGAATATCCTTGACGAAAGATCATATAAAGAAGCAGATCGTGACTCCGATCACCTTCTAGTGATGGGCAAAATTAGAAGTCGGCTCACAGCAAACCTACATGTACAGTCACGGGAGACGAGCAAAAAGTTCGAGATTGATAAACTAAAAGACCTGCGCAAAAGGGCTGAATATCAAGACGAACTAACGAATAGATTTAACATTCTAGAGAATGGGAATAGTGAGGAAGAAGAAGCCAATAGTGTGGACACTAAATGGACATCGATCAGAGACGCAATCAAACAAACAGTCCAAAAGGTATTAGGATTTAACAAAAAAATAAAGTCCAAACCTTGGTTTGACGATGAGTGCAAGGCGAAGGTCGAAGAACGTAAACGCCTCAGAGTGATCCACTTAGAAAGATATGATGAAGTCAACGCAGAAAGATACGCGACAATTCGGAAAGAGACAATGAGACTTTTCATATGTAAAAAACGCGAATGGGTGAAGACTAGGATCGAAAAAATCGTAGAAAATGCCAGAGCAAAGAGAATCAGAGGTATGTATGCCGACATAAATTCAATTAGAAATGGCCACCGAGGGAGGGCCAAATAATTCGAAACACAAACGGCTGTCTGGTCACAGAAACAAACAATATCGCGACAAGATGGAAGCAGTACTTTGAAAACTTGCTCGACGTGCGCACACATCAACCACAAATAAACGCACCAGACGTACATACAGCCGAGCCTCAGGTCCTAGAGCCCCTTTTCAACCAAGTTGTAGACGCAATAAATCGATTGAAAAACAACAAGGCTCCCGGAGTCGACTGCATACCAGCAGAGCTTATGAAGCATGGAGGAGAGGTAACCGCTCGAAAGATCCACCAACAGATTAAAACCATATGGGATAAGGAAGTCACTCCAGCAGAATGGAAAACCTCAATAGTCATCCCCATTTTCAAAAAAGGCGACAGATCTGATCTGGGAATACTACAGGGGGAATATCATACTAACAAATGTCATACTGGCGAGAATCGCACCGTACGCAGAGGAAATACTGGGAGACTAGCAGTGCGGATTCGTTAGGAACCGGTCAACAAGCGACCAAATGTTCACAGTAAGGCAATTGTTGGAAAAGAAGTGGGAATACGGAGAGACGGTTCACCAACTGTTCGTTGACTTCAAAAAAGCCTACGACTCAGTCGCAAGGCAAAGACTTTACCATATTGTAGTTGAGTTGGGAAACCCGAAAAAATATGCCGCTCTCATTCAAATTTGCATGAACGAAAACAAAGGCCGAGTTAGAATAGAAAACCACCTCTCAGAACCATTTGAAATCCACGACGGACTAAAACAGGGAGATGGTCTATCGCCGTGTCTTTTTAACCTTGTGCTCGAATATGTCATCAGAAAGGTACAAGACGACAATATGACCAGATCATCCCCGAACGGGGTCACACAAGTGCTCGCATATGGGGATAACATCGCCGTTTTGGGCGGTAATCTAGAAACTGTAAGTAAAAACTGTGAAATCATCACGAAAGCACAGAAGAGGTGGGCCTAGAAATAAATGAAGACAAAACAAAATATATGATTACGGCGAGAGCAGGTGGACCTCAGAGAACACACATAAACTTCAAAGACAAGATATTTGAAAAAGTTAAAGAATTTAAATACATGGGAGCAATACTGACGGCCAGTAACGAAATGTCGAAGGAAATTAACAAAAGACTGCATTCCGGTAACGCTAGTTGGCACGCAGCCAGGAAACTTCTCAAACCCAAACTGCTATCACGTAATATAAAGCTCCGTGTTTATGGAACCATAATCATGCCGATTGTTCTATACGGATGCGAAACATGGGGCCTCACAAAACTGAAAGAACACAAACTACGCGTATTCGAGAATAAAGTTTGAAGGGGTGTCTTTGGGGGTAAATATGACGAAGAGTCGGGACAATGGAGGAAACTCCATAACCACGAATTGGAAGAGCTGTACCGCAAACCTACAATAGTGAGAGTAATCAGGTCGCGAAGATTAAGATGGGCTGGACATGTGGCGCGAATGGGCAAAGATAGGACCGCGCGTAGAATTCTTGACGGTAGACCAACGGGAAAGAGACCGACAGGACGGCCGCGACGGAGATGGGAGAACAATGTTAGGTTGGACCTCGAGGAGATAGGATCGGATGGTCGAACGTGGAAGTAGAGCGCACGGGACAGGAAATAATGGCGGAGTCGAGTCGGTGAGGTCATGAACTTTCGAGTTCCTATAGGCCAATAAATAGTTATTAAAAAAAAAAAAAAAAAAAAAAAATAATAATAGTGACCAATTACATGGAAACGAGGCAATCATTTCAATCGTTGACCATGTGTAAATATAATTTTCTAAGGATCATGTTACACACTTCCGGACAAGTGTTGTCCTGCTATTTAGGGGTCGGAGACTCCCAAATAAACGGTCTTGCAAGACAGGCATACAACATAATTAGAGTCTCTGCGTAATCCGCATCGCGAATGGTCGTCAAACTGTCTTTAAATAAATGAGTGCAAGCTTCGTCCTTCGTCGAATATATTTTAAACATAAAAAGAGAAAAAGAGAGTATGTGTGCAACCGTCGTCCTGTTTGGACATTTATTTTAATAGAGTCTGATTTCAACCATCGTCCCCAACGGACGTTTAGAATTGTTCAACCAACTGAGTCGCGACGAACGTAAATTCAAAGAGCCCATCGTGTTTGAAATTAAAATAATAGATCCGAAAGCCTATTCCTCTGCAGAAAAGCCAATAAATCGGAATTTAAACGTGCTTAGTGTGGGCCGTGGATAAAACCATTTATTTTAATTAAGTGTGTTGATCGATATTATAAAGCTTAAATTAAAACCCAATTATGTCTTAAACTATGTTCTATTGCTTAGCCAAATGTGCATTAAAATACTCTTTTACCTTATAAATTTAATAAAATAAATATAACTTAAAATGGCGTATGTTTCATTCCATTGTGAATTATGTGAAGTGTGGTTGAATGGTGCATATATATTGTAACATGGGTTTGGTGGGTAAGATGAAGAAAGAAAATTACATGAAAAGGATAACACAAATGAAGATGATCCCAATGATGACAATGATGATACTAAAGATCAGGACAATAACGTGTTACGTCTGGAAAGGACAATGATATCAAAAAAGGATACAAGAAGATCAGAATCAGAGTTTCCAAATAAGGTAATTTCATATATTCAAAATGATAAATTGAAATTCAGGGAGCCGGCTGAGAAGATCTTAGATCAGAACACGAAACCAGGACGAACATAATCGACGGAAGCAGACACCAACGTCCATGATGATCCGGTGCAAGCAAGTTAGAGGAAACTAGTGAAGTTAAGGTGGATCCGAATACCAGATCAGTCTACGATGACTTGGATGCTACATTACCGCGTGTATAAGTTTAAATCCACTGTTTATTAATAGATAGCATTAGTGAGCATTGGCGCAAGGCTAATAACCATGCCCGTGAAAATAAATTATTATGGAAAATTTAACAAGCCTCGAGACTTGCTAATAAATAAGGCCAAGACCGGATCCCGGTTGTAGTGCCGATGATGATGATGATTAGTGAGCATATTAAGTTATTATGGCAACACAATACGTTTATTTTTTATGTGTTTAACATATGTCGCCAATTATGAGCACCTTTTCAGCAATTTCTAACATGTCTATTTTGTTGCCCGGAAAACAAAATATGCGGGAAGCTTTTCTTTTTTACTTCAATGTGAAGAAATCCTCTGCCGAATCGCATTGCAGGCATATGGCGATATCGCGTATTGCGACGTTAGTAAACAATGTGTGATTCGAACTGACGCTATGACGGTTAGAATCACTAAAAATGTAACCAATGCTCAACATACCAGGCCACTGCCACGTGAACAAATTCGATTTCTAAACTCAAGTACACTCAGCTTATGTGGAATTGTTATGTTATCGCTATGGTATACGGCTCTGATGCTTTGCTTATTCGAATTTCCTTTCGGTGTTCTTCACTATTTGCTCGTATATTGTGTGTGTATTTGTTAGAAACGCCACAATATTGCAGAGATTGATGTAGTCGGTTCAAAGACGGCAATCTGAGTAGTAGGTAGGATTCCAAAGCCTAGCCGATGTTACGGACCTCGCGTCCATGTCCTCGCCCAATACCCACTAATTACCGCAAATTTCCGCTCTCTGCCTGTAGAGGGAAGATAAATCGTCAAGTAGCTAATTTGCATAAACTACTTATAATTAAATAATAAAAAAAGGCGTTGGCGCCGAAAAAAATAATAAACGTCAACGGCGAAAACGAAAAATAAGTCAGTCTTCGTAAAAACTTTCAGAAGATAGAATATATTGAACGAGAAGAACAACGCTACTTGAATTCTCATTCTCAACAAGAAGAACAACGGCGACTTGAATATATTCTCAACGAGAAGAACAACGGCGAGTTGAATTCTCATTCTCATTTAGAAGAAAAAACGATACCAACACTCAACAACCAACAGTAAGCTGAACAGGGGAGCACAACCTCAACGCCCCCTGCAACCTGCCACCAGGAACCAGACCAGATACAGCGACCGCTCCACGGTCGACCAAGTAAGACCCATTTACTTACCCTTAAATATATTACCAACATTTTACTTATATAAATTGTGAACATATTATATAATACCGTCCAGTAAAATACCACCTCATTAAGCTTAGGCTTCGTGAAATAGTTGGGAGAAATACTTGAGCATCTTTCGGAGTTTGGCTGAGGGACCTGGTCAAGAAAAAGTAGCAGGTCAGGGCGCTGACCGAGCGCTATAGGTTCGCCTTTCCTATTAAAAAAAAATTGACTGGAATGGCAAAAAGTGTGATGACCGACCCAACAAGGTTGAGAAATCCCAATTGCAGGTTCTTTTGGACGAGGACGATACCCAATTGCAACAAATGCTTGCCGAGCAATTGGGTGCTATTCATACAGCCATTTTCATGTTCCTGTGTCATAGGAAGGTCCATAAGATTGGAAAATGGGTGCCGCATGGTTAGAGTGATGAAGCGACGACAAAACATATGCAAAACTTTGAGGGTGTCAGCTGGGGTAAGAGAGGAGACGACGTTTGAGAGCGAGAGAGGTGAGAGTAAGAAGTGTGATGGACGAGCAAATAGAAGAGACCAGAATTTTGCAAGTTTCAGGGGTTCGTGTAAAATGTGATGAAGGGAAACAGGGTTGGGCATTGGACTGAATCTGAGAGAAGAGGGTGGATGAAGAGGATGTCGGTATGAATTCTGCGTTCTTCAAGTGTGTTAAGGTTAATTAGGTGGGGGGGGGGGGGGGGGGGGCGGCGGCGGCTTGTGTATGGGGGTAGAATCAGAAGATTTTCCCAATTCGATACTCGAAGGGCAAAACGCAAAAGAGGACGTTGCACGCTTTCGATCCTGCGAATATGGGACGAGTAGTGAGGAGACCAGACCTGACTAGCATTCAAGAAGGGGATAGACAAAGGTTATGTAGAAAGATCGGGAAACGTGGGGATTAGAGAAACCGTGGGGATTAGAGAACCCTTTCATAATCAGAGGATGTTCCCAATTCAATCCTCGGAGGGCAAAACGCAAAAGACGACATTGCACGCTTTCGATCCTGCGAATATGGGACGAGTAGTGGGGAGACCTGACCTGACTCGCATATTCAAGAAGGGGATAGACAAAGCAATGTAGAAAGATCGGGAAACGTAGGGATGAGAGAAAACGTGGGGATTAGAGAACCCTTTCAGAATCAGAGGATGGTCCCAATTCAATCCTCAGATGGCAAAACGCAAAAAACGACGTTGCACGCTTTCTACCCTGCGAATTTGGGACGAGTAGTGAGGAGACCAAGCCTGACTAGCATATTCAAGAAGGAGGCGGACAAAGGCTATATAGAGCGATCTGGAAACGTAGGGATTAGAGAATTCTCTCGAACAGCGTTTCAGAAAACCAAAGACAGAGTTGGCCTTGAGAATAATGTCATCAATATGTGGGATGAAGTTAAGCTCCCTATCACTTAAGATGCCAAGGTCACGAATCGTTTGTACAAGTGTTATCTGTTGGTTGAGTAGGAAATAGGAACACCGCGGGGAGGGGGAACATTTACGGGAGGTGGTGATTGAGTGACATTTGGCAATATTTAGTTCGAGGCAGTTGTTTTGGCACCAAGTTAAAAAGCTGTCGAAATCCATTTGGAGAAGTGAGGAGTCGAGAGAAGAGCCGATCGTCTTGAAGAGTTTGTTGTCATACGCGTATAGAAGAAGAACACGTCTCTCGTTTCCTCGTGCAAGGGTACCAGTGTACACTACGTGTAGTAGTACGTGTTCCAAAGAAGAGAGGGTCGTCTTGAAGAGTTTAGCGTCGTCCGCGTATAGAAGTAGAAGTTGTCTCTCGTTGCCTCTTGCAGGCGTGCCAGTGTACAAGTGTGGTAATGTGTGTTCCAGTGCACACAGTGTATTCAGTAGTGATTATAGACAATAAGAAAATATATATAACAAGTGCTTGTGCGGATGTGTGGGTGTGCACAGATGTGCACTTTCGTGACACCACTCCCGAGATAAGAGGTAACATCAGAACCTAAAAGCACAACAGCAACAAAACAGGGAAATAATACAAAAGAATGGCGGACACAAATTTATTTCATATAAAAACCCGTTCGGCTAAACTACGTCTAACTGACAACTTATCAGGACAAGAAAGTGATACGTGTGAAGTGGACATCACAGATAGTAATGATGTTTACTACTCCTGGGTAGGAAAAAAGTTCGGAGAATTGGTCACACACAAAGCAAACAAAACAGAAAACATCGACAGGTACATCACCAGGATGAAAACGAAAAAAAATACACAAAGCTGAAACCAGAGACTCGAAGAAAAAGAAGATAAACCAGCAACAAGAGGAACCAACAAAACCAAGCAAAAAAAGTATTTGGAGTTCTGCTTTCTTGTGTTATTTCAAGAGGGGAGGTAATATGCTTCTTCTTTCGGGTATTTCAAGAACACTTCGCCCATCCAGCGATAAGAGTATAGAGGAAGGCTTTCTGATACTTTTCACTTTGTACTTCTGGATCACGTCAGTCCATAAGACTAACTACAACAGACACAACATAAGCTTTTCCCCTCACCAATAGTAAGGGACGCTTTCGGAAGGATAAAGGTCTACTGGAGTAATAGTAAGTACCCCAAAACATCGGACCGATAATATGCGATAAACTTAATAACGGGGAGACGTTCTGGTTCATTCTGATTTCAGGTCTTGATTTACTTCAGGTACTTTCTATCACTTGGCGCAAGGCTAATAACCTAAATAAATTATTATGAAAAATGTAACAAGCATCGAGACTTGCTAAATAAGGCCAAGATCGGATCCCGGTTGTGGTGCCGATGATGATGACTTTCTATTACTACCTACGGCTTAAACTACATTTCAAAGAATACAGTACAATAGCAATGGATTGCGAGTTTTAGAGACGCCTTCTGACCACAGCCAACAACCAATTTTATTTTCTTCTTAAAACTGGAAGCTTGGTGTTATATGGACGCCTGGAACTAAATCGACAAAAACGAGGAAAACACTACCATTCTCCATTGGAGGAACACCATTTACCAAACCCGCGGTACGATAATGCCTCGGATCATCTCACTGCTAGATCGTGATTTTTTGGTAAAAGACCAAACCCGGATTTACCGTATACGCTGGACATTGCCCCATGTGACTTTTTTATATTTTCGAATTTGAAGAGAACAATAGTTTGCACTGTTGATGAGATAAAGACAGAACCGCTGGAAGAGTTGAACGCCCTACCGAAATATAAGATTCAGTAGTGTTTTCAAGATTGGAAAAACAAATTCTACGACAAGTTTACTATATAAGGGAGATTGCTTTGAAGGAGAGAAAATTGATGTTGATTAATAAAGTTGTTTTAAGAACAACGAAAATGTTCGTTTATTTTTCCCTCTCTTCGTATTCGCATCACGAGGTCAGTACCTAAGATAGCAAGATGGTTGGAACATTCATGCGATTGTGTACACAAAGGCTTAACTGGCAACTCGTGACAATTAGATATTAAATTTATCAATTATTTCTTCAAGCTGCATAACCTGGAATTAATTTCATCTTTTTTTATTGGTATCCACGTTTAATTTAGAGATCCACTAGACATTAATATACAGCATTTATATTTAAGAAAAAAAAATGTTTGCTATTGACGACTAGGAATTCCTCTCCAATCAGGTCGTCATCAATTATCATAACTATTCTATCTTCCTGGCATTTCTACAACGCACTTTAATGCTAATTGCAATTCTCCCGATCTAGAAAGTGCAATATTTCGCTTGCAATCTTACAGACCACCAACAACGTAGACGACATCCCTTGCACTGAAACATTCACAAGAACCGACAAATGTCGTTGGCTTATCGCCAATGTCGACCAACGTCTATTTTATAATGTTCCATTGATCTGTGTAGCGTTGAGAGTGAAGTGCAGCGCCTTTTGAATTATCTTTCAATTGCGTAATTAAAATTCAAGAAATCCAAGTGATACATAACTCGCATTTAATTTTATAATAATTTATAATTAGTAGAAAAGCAGTTCCAGGGCTCGTCTCGAAGTGGTTGAGACATCGGGCAACTGTGGCAAAGTTCAAGTACAGACGCGACCACAAAAAGGATTTCGAGATACCCTTAAATGTCAAAGTACAGTGCATGCATAAGAATGAGGTGGGAAGAAGGGAAGAAGGAAACAAGATGTCAATGCCCATTGATCTTGAATGCCTGGATTTTGCAAAACCGACCAAACTCATGATACGGCAAGGCATTCCTTTTCGGCGTATATCGGCTAAAGAATGATCCTCTGTGAAGAGAAGTAAAGATTTCTTAACGTGAACATCACAACGAAATAATAGGTGTACAAATTTGGGTCCATCGTTTTCCTATAGATGGTTTTAGCGGTAAGTAGTAGTCGAAAAAAAAATAGAATATATGTCGCATAATAAACTTGGACATCTGTCAACCTAACGTCATAGAAACCATTAGTCGATTTGTGGCTGCATAATAAATTTATTTCCGAATAAAAATATCAATCTGCGAGCCAAATTCACTTTATTTGTGAAGGGTTTTCATTTTCCACTTCAATATAAAGAAGCCTGCAGCTGAAACTTTTCGAACTTAATGGTGGCGCCAGTATTAGTGAAAGCACGTGTCTTGAGTGGTTACAATGACTCAGGAACAACTGAAGACTGGCAAGCATACAAATTGAGGAGAGATGGTTTTCGAAAATGCAGAATAAATAAGAGGTAATGCTTTTTTTCTTCTCTCGGGGAAGGCAGACTTATAACGATGAGTAAGCGCGTGAGATGCCATTTTTTTTAACGGCCGGGCGCATCAACTAACTTCCGAAAGGTGTATCAACAAAGATTTGTCCCAAGCATTTCACAGAACTCTTTGCTTAACGTGGGGGCACATTAGCGACCGGTTATGCATTGGGATTCAATCTATTGTGGCGTTTCTTACAGATACCACACAAGACGCAAACGAATAGTGAAAATCAACACACAAAAAAATCAAAGCATATTTATCAAAGCCGTATACCATAGTAATTCCATATCAATTGAGTGTACTTAAGAATAACGAACGAATTCGTACACGCAGCAGTACAATTGCTTGCCTCTGGATGGTACAGATGTATCTTTTGATCTGGATCGGCCCAGATGTATCTTTTTGATCTGGATCGGTCTAGGTGTATTCTTCCTACTGAAAAAAAAACGCAGCAGTAATCTGCTGTGTTGAGGCTGTGGTTCTATCTTTTAGTGATTCTAGCCGTCATAGCGTCAGTTCGAATCGCAATTTTGTCACTAGCGCCGCAAAACGCTACATCATCACTCAGACTTAAGACCCGTGGCAGGATTAAGAAGAATTGAAACAATAATTGGGAGTGATTCAACAAGCCATTTCAAAGCGTATCAAAACTATGAGAGTGCTTCAGAAGCAAAAAGAAAATGGGTACTATAATAGTTGCAGCCGAGCGATGTTGAAGTTTGTTGAAGCTGCTTGATAGGCAAAGACTGAAAGGATTTCTTCATCACATTGTGACTGCGGAAGGAAAATGAATTTCCCGCGCCAGCTTTCACATCGACGGCCAAACCGAATATTCACGGCTCCAAGATCGTGCTCTAAATCTTAATGAAGTTGGAAGTCAATAAGTTGAGCATAAGCCCCTCATTCAAAGATATTGGTCATGTTCGAATGAATACGAAAAACCAGACATAATTTGTGTACTAACAAGTTTTGAGGGCTTTTCAGTTGTTGTAACTTTGAAGGATTACTCGGAGAAATTGGTACAATGTATTTTATTCAAAGTATTGTCCATCGTTAATTATGACTTTTCCTCATCTGTTAGGCAGTATACGGATTCCGCGTTGAAAAAATGTCTCGTCTTTTGGGGCGATCCAAGAATCAACCCAATTTTTGGCTTCTTCGTTAGAAGTGAAGTGCTTCTCGGTCAGGATGTGAATCATCGATCGGGACAAGTGGTAGTCGGAAGGAGCAATGCCTGGTGAATACGGCGGATGGTGTAAGACATCTCATTGAAGCGCCTCCAAAGTTTCCTTGACGACTTTTGCAACATACAGCCGGGCGTTGTCGTGTGCTGAAAGATCACTTTGTCATGTCTTTTGGAATATAGGGGTAGCTTGAACATCAATGTTAGGCTCAATAGCGTCAAGTATTGTTTTTTTTTTTTTTAAATTACACTTCTCTCGGGAGAGGCGAACCTACAGCGCCGAGTGGGCGCCCCGAGATGCCACCAAAAAACTGTTACAGTTCTTTTTGAACAGTTGCAGGGTGTAACTCTCCGCGAACACTCGCAACGGAAGTTCTACAGCTTTCCCGACGGGAGATGTACCACAAACTGGTGCACAAGTCAGAGGTATGTATGCCGTCATAAAGTCAATTAGAAATGGCTACCGAGGGAGAGCCCAAATAATTCGAGACGCAAACGGTTCTTTTTTTGATTTTTTTATTAGACTTCTCTCGGGAGAGGCGAACCTATAGCGTCGAGTGGGCGCCCCGAGATGCCATCAAATAACTGTTGCAGTTCTTTTTGAACAGTTGCAAGTTGTAACGCTCCGGGAACACTCCCGTGGGAAGGGAGTTCCACAGCTTCTCCGCTCTGTAACGGAACGAGTTCTGATTCAGGGATGATTGCGCCGTCGGCAGATGAACCGCAAACTGGTGCGATCCGTCGGATTGTCTTGTGGAATGAATATAAACCGAATTGCGCGGAACAATGCCACGAATTTCCGAAGAACAGTATCCCTGATAATATCTGTAAAACAGACAGATCAGTTGTCTCAACAGTTGAAGTAGCAGGTTCAGAAGTGGTCAGTTCAGGTTGCGTCTCAGATGTTAAAGTGAGAGGTTCGCAAGTGGTCGGTTCAGGTTGCGTCTTAGCTGTAGAAGTGGATGGTTTTGAAGCAAGGAAGTAGGTGAGAGCTCACGATTATCATTGCCAGCGACTGATTCCTTTCATTAATATCAGTCGATCGAACACAAATATAGGGTTGCAATTCTAGCGCAGCAGAACTTGTTTCCGGATGTGGTGGAATATTCCCAGAAATATTAGAAGCATAACGTCAATGGGAGCAAAACCTTGATCGCTAAAGGCCATTTCATTGAGCGGCCATATACCTGGCTTAGCAAATCCACTTGTTACAATATTTTCTTCGCTGTGAAAGATCCTGAATATGTAAATTTGACCAGTGTGGGAATATTATAAATGCATGACTGTTTTTCCTGGATGCACCATACACCGATTATTGAACGCTATTTTCAATTTCGACTTAAACGGTCCAAAAGCTACAATATCTAACAAGCAGACGTTATAGCTTGTATACTGATGTGCTTCCATGATTATCACATAATAATAAAATCGGATTTTTTTTTATTACACTTCTCTCGGGAGAGGCGAACCTACAGCGCCGAGTGGGCGCCCCGAAGTCCCACCAAAAAACTGTTATAGTTCTTTTTGAACAGGCATAAATACGTATCGGGTATCGCCAGATCAGCCTCAGGAAAACTGAGTTATCTTTTTAGAGCCAAGAAATATTTTACTCCGGCCCAACTTCTTCTCCTATATAAATCTCAAATTAGACCCGCGCTCGAATATTGCTCTCATGTTTGGAGCTCGGCTCCTAAACATACTCTCGACCTACTTGAGAGCGTACAAAGACGAGCGATCCGCCTGATCGGGGACTCGGCGCTGACGTCGGGACTACAGTCGCTATCACATCGAAGGCGCGTGGCCGACCTCTGTCTGTTCTACAGATATTATCACGGGTGCTGTTCTTCGGAGATTTTTGGCATTGTTCCACGCAATTCGGTTTATATGCGCTCCACAAGACAATCCGACGGATCGCACCCGTTTGTGGTTCATCTCCCGACAGCGCGAACATCCCTGTATCAGAACTCCTTCCGTTACAGAGCGGGGAAGCTGTGGAACTCCCTTCCCACGGGAGTGTTCCCGGAGCGTTACAACCTGCAACTGTTCAAAAAGAACTGCAACAGTTATTTGATGGCATCTCGGGGCGCCCACTCGACGCTATAGGTTCGCCTCTCCCGAGAGAAGTCTAATATAAAAAAAAAAAAAAAAAAAAAAAAAAAAAAAAAAAAAAAAAAAAAAAAAAAAAAAAAAAAAAAAAAAAAAAAAAGTTGCAGGTTGTAACTCTCCGAGAACACTCGCAACGAAAGGGAGTTCCACAGCTTTCCCGACGTGAGATGAACCACAAACTGGCGCGATCTGTCGGATTGTCTTGTGGAGCGCATATAAGCAGAATTGCGTGGAATGCCATCTTTTGTTGAACCTCAATACTTACGAGTATTTGTACACCCAATATATTATCACCAGTAAACGAGAGAATTGGATGGTGGGTAATGGACATAAGATCGATCAGATATATAAAAGAGGAAAAGAATGGCTGAAAAACGTGATCCTATAGAACAGCACCATTAATTTGATTGGAGGTAGATTTAACACCATTCAAATCTACTCGGGTTGAGCGGCCGGAAAAGTAATATACAAGGGTAGGTCAATAAGTCCTTAGAAACGCCTACGATGGCGCTCGTTGCATTGCTAATTGTCTGTTTTTGGTAAGCATCATTCCTCAAGATCTGTCAATTTGTAATTTGTTTTATATTTCAATTTTTCGTGATAAATTGGGTATGAAAAACATATCTGGGAGATTGGTGCCGCATTTGCTCTCAGCTGAGAACTTTTGGAGCGCATGCGTCGCAACCCAGATGAGTTTCTGCGCAGATTAGTAACTGTATATGAAACATGGATACACCATTATACTTCCGACACGAAAGAACAGTCAAAGCAGTGGACTGTTAAAGGCGAAGGGGCTCCAAAGAAGGCAAAGGCGGTGAAATCAGCTGTAAAGGTTATGGCTACTGTGTTTTGGGATGTACGTAGTATTATATTCATGACTATTTGGAAAAAGAACAAACGATAACTGTACAGTTTTATGCGCCATTATTAGGTCAGCTAAATGATAAAATAAAAGAAAATCGTCTTTATTTTCTAAAGACTTATGGACCTGCCCCCGAATTATCCATCGAATCGTGAATTGTCAACTCCAGTAAATGTGTTTTGGGAAACACGTGGTATTATTTTCATTGACTATTTGGAAAAGGGGCAGGCGATAACTGGACAGTATTATGCGTCATTATTAGGTCGGTTGAATAAGAAAATAAAAGAAAATCGTCCTCATTTTCTAAACACTTATTGACCTGCTCTCGTATTATCCATCGAATCGTGTATTGTCAACTCCATTCTATTTATTCTATTCTATTTATTGGCCTGTAGGAACCCGAGAGTTCATGACCTCACTCACCCGTCTACGTCTTCTTTTTGCCGAGTCGGTGTTTTTTTCATGAATTCCTCCGTTATGGTAGTGTCGGCTCATCACACCTACACCTACGCATATTCCCAACCATAAACGTTAATAAAAAGAGACAAACGTAAACCAAAAAAAAAGCCTTCTGCAAATAAATAAACAGGCGTTAAGAAAAGAAACAATAAACGCGCAAACTAAATAATAAACAATAGTGCATTGGAAGAAACCAACAGCTGAACAACAGCGCGGAGGAAGACTATCGCCGGTCGGATAATGACCGTTCACCATCATAGTTAGAATCACCAAAAATTGAACCAATGCTTAACACATCGGGCTACTAGCCGCGTGTACGAATTCGATTTTTAAACTCAAGTACATTCAACCGATGTGGAATTGTTGTGTTATCGCTATGGTATATGGCTCTGATGCATTTTCTTATTCGATTTTCATTCGGTGTTCTTCACTATTTGCTTGTGTATTGTGTGTGTATCTGTTAGAAACGCCACACTACCACAAGGGAACAAATTATCAAGAAAACACCGACTCGGCAAAAAGAAGACGTAGGGAAAAACAGAAAAAGCGGGATATACGCGTCGGCACATGAAATGTTCGAACGTTATATAAACCAGGCGCGATACAGACGGTTATCAAAAACGCGAAACAATATGAAATGGACATCGTCGCGTCACAGGAAGTCTGACTCCCACATCAAGTAATCGAAACCAACGGGTTTGCACTGGCGTGTGGAGGTACTGATACACATAACCTCGGAACCGGCTTCATCATAAGCAAGAAGATTACGCCCCATGTAAAATATGTGAAATTTATTAATGACCAAATGTCTGTGCTAAAAATACGGGGCCCATAGTACAACTATGTATTTATAAACTTACACTCCCCAACAGAATCTACGGACGAAGAAACGAACGACACGTCCTACGAGACACTAGAGGAACTATTTGATGGTATCTCATTATTCGATGTTAAAATCCTCCCCGGGGACCTCAATGCGAAAATTGGAAAGGAAGGCATGTGCATGTCGCATGTCGGTGCTAAAAATACAAGGCTCATGGTACAATTATGTACTTATACTACCGACGAAGAAACGAAAGACACATTCTACGAGACCCTAGAGGAAGTATTTGATGGGATCTCATCATTCGATGTTAAAATCCTCCTCGGGGACCTGAATGCGAAAATGGAAAGGAAGATATCTCCCAACCAACAATAGGTAAAGAAAGCCTACACGACGTTTCAAATGATAATGGAATTCGAATTATCACGTTCGCAGTGTCAAAAGATCTGGCCGTGAAAAGCACGATGTTCAAGCACAAGCAAATTCATAAAGCCCCATGGATATCACTCGACGGGGTAACGGGTAACCAAACAGACCACTTCCTCATAGACAAAAGACACCACTCGAATATTTTCGAGTGGTGGAATATCCTTGACTTAAGATCATATAGAGGAGCAGCTTCCGACTCCGATCATCTTCTAGTGATGGGCAAAATCAGGAGTCGGCTCGCTGCAAACCCACATGGGCAGTCACGGGAGTCGAGCAAAAAGTTCGACATTGATAAACTAAAAGACCTGCGCACAAGGTCTTAATATCAAGAGAAACTACCGAATAGATTTAGCATCCTAGAGAATGGGAATAGTGAGGAAGAATCCAATGGTATGGACACTAAATGGGCATCGATCAGAGACGCAATCAAACAAACAGCCCAAAATGTATTAGGGTTTAAGAAAACAATTAAGTCCGAACCTTGGTTGACGATGAGTGCAGGGCGAAAATCGAAGAACGTAAACACCTCAGAGTGATCCACTTTGAAAGATATGATGAAGTCAACGCAGAAAGATACGCGACAATTCAGAAAGAGACAACCAGACTTTTCAAACGAAAAAAAAAACGCGAATGGGAGAAGACTAGGATCGAAAAAATTCTAGAAAATGCCAGAGCAAAGAATATCAGAGGTATGTATGCCGGCATAAATTCAATTATAAATGGCTACCGAGGAGAGCCAAAATAATCCGAGACACAAATGGCTGTTTGGTGACAGAAACAAACAATATCGTGACAAGGTGGAAGCAGACTTTGAAAACCTGTTCTATGTGCGCACCCATCAACCACAAATAAACGCACCAGACGTACATACAGCCGAGCCTTAGATTTCAGAGCCCTCTTTCAAAGAAGTTGAAGACGCAATAAACCGATCTAAAAACAACAAGGCTCCCGGAGTCGACTGCATACGGGCAGAGCTTATGAAGCATGGAGGAGAGGCAACCGCTCGAAAGATCCACCAACTCATCAAAAGAATATGGGATAAGGAAGTCACTCCGGAACAATGGAAAACCCATTTTCAGAAAAGGCGACAGATCTGACTGCGAAAACTACGGAGGAATATCATTGCTCCCAACCATATACAAAATATTAACAAATGTCATACTGGCGAGAATCACACCGTACGCAGAAGAAATACTGGGAGACTACCAATGCGAATTCCGTAGAAACCGGTCAACGAGCGACCAAATGTTCACAGTAAGGCAACTGCTGGAAAAGAAGTGGGAATATGGAAAGACGGTTCAGCAACTGTTCGTTGACTTCAAAAAAGCCTACGACTCAGTCGCAAGGCAAAGACTTTACCATATTATAGTTGAGCTGGGAAACCCGAAAAAATATCCGGCCCTCGTTCAAATTTGCATGAACGAAAACAGAGGGCGAGTTGGAATAGACAACCACCTCGCAGAACCATTTGAAATCCACGACGGACTAAAACAGGGGGATGGCCTCTCACCATGTCTCTTTAATCTTGTCCTCGAGTATGTCCTCAGAAAGGTACACGACGACAACGTGGCCGGATCATCGCTGAACGAGGTCACACAAATGCTCGCGTATGCGGATGACATCGCCGTTTTGGGCGATAATCTAGAAACTGTAAGTAAAAACAGTGAAATCATCATGAAAGCGGCAGAGGAGGTGGGGCTAGAAATAAATGAAGACAAAACAAAATACATGATTACGGCGTGAGCAGGTGAACCTCAGGGAACACGTATAAACGTCAGAGGCAAGATATATGAAAAAGTTAAAGAATTTAAAAATCTGGGAACGATACTGACGACCACTAACGAAGTGTCGAAGGAAATTAACAAAAGACTGAATTCCGGCAACGCTAGTTGGCACGCCGGACATGTGGCACGAATGGGCAACGATAAGACCGTGCGTAGAATTCTTGACGGTAAACCAACGGGAAAGAAACCGACAGGACGGCCGCAACGGAGATGGGAGGACAATGTAAGGTTTGACCTTGGGGAGATCGGATCAGATAGTCAAGCGTGAAAGGAGAGTGTACAGGACAGGAAACGATGGCGGAGTTGAGTCGGTGATATCATGAACTTTCGGGTTCCTACAGGCCAATAAATAGTAATATAGTATAGTACAGTAATAATCATGGAAGGAATAGAAGTCTCATGGTGTAGGAAAACGGGGGGTTAGTCCTTTGTGGAAATTGGTTGAATATTGTTCCATCCAGCTGAGAATTGACTAGTAGAATAGGACAGAAGAATAATTTAATTAGTGACGAGAAATTCATAAAAATCAATTTTGTATTAATAATAAGTTTACACGGAGTATAAAAACACCAACATATGTAATAACGGCTAAGAACAAAGATAATCACGTCGGAAATAAACTAAAAATTAATTGAGGACCACGAGTGTTTTATTTTTGGCTCTTTTTGGGTGAACAGTGTTCGGTAGCGGAACAATTAGTGAACAATTGAATTGGCGCTAGTTTTGATTTTCTTCCGGCGGAACAGCGGACCTTTGTGACAGTGAAAATGGTGGGTTGGTAGTAGAACTCGCGTCCATGCTGGCGCCACGACTACCTACCCCACAGGTCCATGAGCCAAGCTTCGAAAGATGCTCAAGGATTTCTCCCAAAACCATTTCACTCAGCCTATAGCTTATTGGGGTGGTATTTCACCGGGCGGCTTAAATTCTAGCTTATTAAAACTATTTTCTAACTGGTCCCCTGCGACAAAATAAAGAGTATCAAACTCAGAACGTATGGTTGTTGAGTTTCCGATTGTACTTGCTGACGAAAGCAGATAAAAACAGAGGGAGATTTAAGATATAATTAGTACAATGTGTACTTTACAGGTGTAACAAATACAAACTGTTCTTCCAGAGATAGTAGGAATTCCTGGTAATTTTTGAAGAGCATCAACAACTCTGCCTTCATTTCTTCACTTACAGTTGACGACAGACCAGTCATCAAGACTATAAAGAATGCAAATCTACTTGTTTCATATTTCGCAGCCAACTCAATGATGCCTGAATTAACACCTTAATTCTGCCTCAACCTGAGCATAAGCAGCACATCAGATTCGTTTTCGTACTGTTTCCAACCACGAGCTAAGTTTCAACATTCGTTGGGCCGGAAGGGCCCTTTCTTTGGAAGAAGTATTTATATTAATACTTTCCATTTTTTCAATAACCTTGATGTACAAACTGTTGCATTTGTTTCGAAGAACTAGATCTATAAAGTGGAAAGCGGACAGTATCTTGGAAACAATAGCGACATCAGTAAGCAATCTCAAAATTGTGCACATATCCATGTGAACCAAGACCCTGTATTGGATATATACACAAAAACCGAAAATAAATTCAGTCAAAGCAAATTAATTACACTCACATCATAAATGAGTATAATGTTTATTAAATGAAATATATGGAAGGGGGTGAAAGGAATCAGAGAAAAAGTATGAGAAGTGATAACACATGACAATGATCGTATAACAAAACATTAATTTTCCCGAATGCGTTGCTTTATTTTGAGACAAGAGACAAGTATTTTACGTGGTACAACCCAACAGAAAGCAAATGAATGCATATGTGAAAATATTCCAACATCTAACTCAGTAAAACCTTCTACATGCAAGATCAACTTAAAACCAAATTTTTGCCCTTCGCAATTTGTACTGTATCGATGGTTGGTTGCGCTTCTTACCTTCTAACTCCAATAATTGTTTGTTAAGCATAAAGTGGGAAGATGATAAATATTGGTGTTTATTAGTAAACTTATAATCTAAATTGGTCATATGAGTATCTTGAAATATTAGACAAAAAGCCTTACCTTCTGTTGAAGCCATTCCGAATATGGCCGGTTTCTGACGATCTGCGATTTCAATTCGATGTCTTGAATAATGGCTTTCTCCTTCGTATCCACCAACAACATTCGTCCTGGCTTAAGACGGCTCTTCAATATCACTTTCAATGGGTCAACATCATAAACGCCAACTTCTGACGCCATAACTAGAATATTATCATTCGTTACGTAGAATCGTGAAGGCCTTAAGCCATTTCTGTCCAAGACAGCACCAATATAACGTCCATCACTGAACGAAATTAATGCGGGGCCGTCCCACGGTTCCATAGCACAAGCAGCCCATTGATAGAAGTCGCGTTTCTCTTGCGACATCGTTTTATCATTTTGCCAAGCTTCCGGCACCATTGTCATAACTGCTTCTGGCAATGACCGCTCTCCAGCCATGGCTAGGAATTCGAGAACACAATCAAAAGAACCCGAATCGGAAAGATTTGGCTCAACGACAGGGAATAATTTCTTCAAATTATCTCCAAACAAATCGCTCTTCATCACACCTTCGCGAGCTTTCATCAAATTCACATTGCCCCGCAAGGTGTTTATTTCCCCATTATGTGCAATCACACGTAATGGATGAGCACGCTCCCATGATGGGAACGTATTAGTACTGAACCGTGTATGGACCAGTGCCAAATATGTTTCAAATTCTGGATCCTTGAGATCAGTGTAGTATCCCCATAATTGATCTGACGTAAATAGGCCTTTATACACCACCGTTTTTGTAGATAACGAGCAAATGTAGAACCGCCGGCCAGGCTTAGCTATTAAATGGGTCGCTTGCTTACGTAAATTGAATGTGCGAATAATAAATTCTTGTTCATCATCTGAGTCACAAGTTACGAACACTTGACGCGATACTGGTTCACTGTTGCGGGCGACAGCTCCAATTGCCTCGCGATTTGTCGGCACCGTACGCCACGCCAATACTTTGAGTTCCAACTCCTCTGCAAGTTTATTAAACTCCTGCTCAGAATCATTTTGTGAATCCTTGTCCAAGTAGAAAATTCCAGTTGCGTACTTTCCTAATGGAGGCAAAGTAACACCTCGTGATTCTCTGAAAGCAAACAACAAAATGTAACATCGTTAATAACGCATCATTAGTTCAGACGGTTGTCGTTAAAAAACACACATTCGTCTCTAAGGAGCGACAATGCCACGCCACTAGACAGCGACCTATCTACGTCAGAGAACTGGTCGTCGCTTTATTTTCTTACGTGAACAGTCACCGACGAAATTGTAGGTCGCGAGAGTTAAATATTTACTTGTGCTATATGTACAATTCCATTTTTGTTTGCGTTAAAATAATTCATTCCCTTGACATTTCTTACGAGTGCCAGTGGAAAAAATGGATTGTGATAATACTCACTACTTTTATTATTTGTTGCAATTTAGAAGTCGTTTTAAAGAATTGTGGGTTAGCTAAAAGGTTTCTATATAGGCATAACACGTCTATCATTAAATTGATTGTACATTGGACCTTGGTAATCATGTTAAAGAGACTCGGTTACAATACTCAGAGAAACTTCACCTGGAAGTGTCTAAATCGAGCTCAGTGAGTATCAAAAGATGAAATCATCACCATCATCGGCACTACTACCGGGAGCCGGTCTTGGCCTTATTTAGCTTATTAAATTTTCCATAATAATTTGTTTTTTCCGGGCAAGGTCATTAAGTCTTGCACCAGAGGCTCCCCGACGGGGAATCGAACCCCGGTCTGCCGCGTGACAGGCGGGTATACTAACCATTATACTATCGAGGTGCCAGTATGATGATGACGATGAAATCACTGGTATTTAAATTAATAAAAAATGATTCCATGTTGCAACAGATTTTCGATTTGAACTGGCATTTCAACATGTAAATGGGGTTCTACGAGGGTTGCCTTTTATATTTCGGGATTAGAGAACAAAAACAAATATTGATCATCGAAAATCACTTTATTGTTTTTCAAGATATTCCTCATGAAGATCTATACACTTTTGCATGCGTTTGAACCAATTGTCGAAGCACTTTTGCCACTCTGATTGAGGTATCTCCAACACATGCATTCTGAATGCAGCAACCGCTTCTTCAGGTGTCGAAAAACGTTGACCTCTCAGTTTGTTTTTTACGTACGGGAATAAAAAGAAGTCATTCGGTGCCAAGGCAGGACTATACGTCTGCGTTGTTCTAGTGGTACGGTTGCGACATGTCCAGTTTTTCCGAAAAAACAGGCGACCATTTGCTTGGAAGTGCATCGTGCGCGAACAACTTTTGTTGGATTTGGCTCATCTTGAAACACCCAGACAGTCGACTGCTGTTTACTTTCGGGCTCATACGCGTAAATCCACGATTCATCACCTGCCACGATGTCATAGACGTGTTTAGAAGCACCGCGAGCGTATTTTTTGAGCATTTCTTTCGACCAATTGACACGAGCCTTTTTTTGGGCGATTGACAAATTGTGTGGGATCCAACGCGAACAAATTTTTTTGACAGTCAAATGTTTATGCAATATTGAATGTATGCTGGTCCCACTAACGCCTAAGGTTGTCTCAATCTCACGATAGGTCACATGACGATCTTCCAATATCAGTTCGCGCACAGCATCAATGGTTTTCGGAACAACAACTGATTTTGGACGACCTTCACAAAATTCATCCTGGAGTGAACTACGACCACGATTGAATTCACCATACCATCATAAAAACTGGTCCTTGATGGAGCTTCATCGCTAAAAATTGAATTAAGTTCATCCATGCACTGTTGCTGAGTTAATCCACGCCGAAAGTTGTAAAAAATAATCGCACGAAAATGTGGACGATTTAATTCCATTTTTGGGCCGAAATGAATCTTTTAAGTTACTGTAAACAACACAAATAGCGCTCGTATGTCAAAACGTTCTGAGTGCGTATAACCTCAAAAATGTCCAACTTTACGACAGAGCTGTCCATTGCCGGATTGCAACGCTAGGGTTGCCAAATCCCGAAACATAAGAGGCAACCCTCGTACATAATTTCAAGAGGTTGCCAATAATAGAAATCAAATTGCAATCGACAACGGGCATTTTTAATAAACAGAGCGATGTGTTTAAAAAAAATAATTTTAACGGGGATCCTTTATTATTATTCACAGTGACCATTCTTAGGACACTGAGCGCCGGCAAATTATCAATCATTCAGAGCCCGAACGCCGGCACAACCGCTTATTTCGGATCAAAGAATGGCTAACGAAAATATGTGAAACTGTATACATTTTCATAAAACACAATATTTTGATTGCATATTTGTCATATACACGGCACAAGGCTAATAACCTTGCCCGTAAAAATAAATTATTTTGGAAAATTTAGAACCCAACTGTAAGTTCATTGCGTAGCAAAATATGGTTGTGGAGAGCCCTATTTTACAGGTCGCGGTTACAATGAATGGATTCATTCACTCTATGAAATAGATTCGTTCACTCTATACACTGCCTCGAAACAAGCACCAATTGAGTTCGCTTTCTTTTGCGGATCCTCGACTATTATGAACTCTTCGTTGGATTTGATGGGTTCTAGGGTAAGTCCTTCGTTCAGCAGAGTTTGACAGTTCTCGGGAGTCCGTGGGACTCGTAGACATAGAATATCATTATAATCTTTCTTTGAAAGACTTTATTTATTTGTGGGAACATATTCGGTCCACTAGCTTTAATGACTTGAATTCTGTTATTCCAATCTTCGTTAATTACTGATCTGTAATTGTCACAGACTAATGACCTTGCCCGAAAAAAAAAAAACAAATCATTATGGAAAAATTTAACAAGCCTCAGGACTTGCTATATAAGGCCAAGACCGATTCCCGGTTGTAGTGCCGATGATGATGATGACTCTATCACCATCTACGGCTTGAACTACATTTTAAAGGATACAGTACAATAGCAATGGATTGCGAGTTTTAGAGACGCCTTCTGACTTTTGATACTATTACTATTTATTGGCCTGTAGGAACCCGAAAGTTTATTACCTCACCGACTCGACTCCGCCATTGTTCCCTGTCCTGTACGCTCTCCTCCACGCTTGACCATCCCATCCGGTCTCCTCAAGGTCAAACCTAACTTTGTCCTCCCATCTCTGTCACGGACGTCCTGCCGGTCTCTTTCCTGTTGGTCTACCGTCAAGAATTCTACGCACGGTCCTATCGTTGCCCATTCGCGCCACGTGTCCGGCCCATCTTAATCGTCGCGACCTCAATACTCTCAGTATTGTAAGTTTGCGGTATAGCTCTTCCAATTCGTGGTTGTGGAGTTTCCTCCATTGTCCTGCCTCCTCGTCATATTTGCCGCCAAACATACCCCTTAGAACTTTATTCTCGAATACGCGGAATTTGTTTTCTTCCCGCTTTGTGAGAGCCCATGTTTCGCATCCGTATAGAAGAATCGGTTTGATTATGGTTCTATAGACACGGAGCTTTATTTCCCGCGACAGCAGTATGGATTTCAGATGTTTACTGACTGCATGGCAACTAGCGTTACCGGAATGCAGTCTTTTGTTAATTTCCTTCGACATTTCGTTACTAGCCGTCAGTATTGCTCCCAGGTATTTAAATTCTTTAACTTTTTCAAATATCTTGCCCTGAAATTTATGTCTGTTCTCTGATGTCCACCTGCTCTCGCCGTAATCATGTATTTCGTTTTGTCTTCATTTATTTCTAGGCCCACCTCTTTTGCCGCTTGCATGATGATTTCACAGTTTTTACTTACAGTTTCGAGATTATCGCCAAGAACGGCGATGCCATCCGCATATGCGAGCACTTGTGTGACCCCATTCAGATATGATCCGGCCATGTTATCGTCTTGTACCTTTCTGATGACATACTCGAGCACAAGGTTAAAAAGACGTACTGAGAGGCCATCCCGCTGTGTTAGTCCGTCGTGGATTTCAAATGTTTCTGAGAGGTGGTTTTCTATTCTAACTCGCCCTTTGTTTTCGTTCATGCAAATTTCAACGAGGGCGCCATATTTTTTCGGGATTCCCAGCTCAACTACAATATGGTAAAGTCTCTGCCTTATAAATACGACTGCTTTTTTGAAGTCAACGAATAGTTGGTGAACCGTCTCTCCGTATTCCCATTTCTTTTCCAGCAGTTGCCTTATTGTGAACATTTGATCACTCGTTGACCGGTTCCTACCGAATACGCACTGGTAGTCTCCCAGTGTTTCTTCTACGTACGATGATTCTCGCCAGTATAACATTTGTTAGTATTTTGTGTCTGGTTGGGAGCAATGATATTCCTCTGTAGTTTCCGCAGTCAGATCTGTCGCCTTTTCTGAAGATGAGGACGACTATTGAGATTTTCCATTCTTCCAGAGTGACTTCCTTATCCCATATTCTTTTGATGAGTTGGTGGATCTTTCGAGCGGTTGCCTCTACTCCGTGCTTCATAAGCTCTGCCGATATGCAGTCGACTCTGGGAGACTTGTTGTTTTTCGATCGATTTATTGCGTCTTCAGCTTCGTTGAAAGAGGGCTCTGGAATCTAAGGCTCGGCTGTATGTATGTCTGGTGCGTTTATTTGTGGTTAATGGGTGCGCATGTTGAGCAGGTTTTCAAAGTACTGCTTCCCTCTTGTCACGATATTGTTTGTTTTTGTAACCAGACACCCGTTTGCGTCTCGAATTATTTTGGCTCTCCCTCGGTAGCCATTTCTAATAAAATTTATGCCGGCATACATACCTCTGATGCTCTTTGCTCTAGAATTTTCTCGGATTTTTTCGATCCTAGTCTTCTCCCATTCGCGTTTTTTGCGTTAGAAAAGTCTCATTGTCTCTTTCCGAATTGTCGCGTTGACTTCATCATGTCTTTCTAAGTGGAATAGTTTGAGGTGTTTACGTTGTTCGATCTTCGCCCGGCACTCATCGTCAAACCAAGGTTTGGACTTAATTGTTTTGTTAAACCCTAATCCCTTTTGGGCTGTTTGTTTGATTGTGTCTCTGATCGATGCCCATTTAGTGCCCAGATTATTGGTTTCCTCTTACAGCCTACTCCCATTCTCTAGGATGCTAAATCTATTCATTAGTTTGTCTTGATATTCAGCCCTTTTGCGCAGGTCTTTTAGTTTATCAATGTCGAACGTTTGCGATGTTGAACGTCTCCCGTGACTGCCCATGTGGGTTTGCTGCGAGGCGACTCTTGATTTTGCCCATCACTAGAAGATGATCGGAGTCGCAATCTGCTCCTCTGTATGATCTTACGTCAAGGATATTCGAGTGGTGTCTTTTGTCTATGAGGAAGTGGTCTGTTTGGTTACGCGTTACGCCGTCGGCTGATATCCATGTGGCTTTATGAATTTGCTTGTGCTTGAACATCGTGCTTTTCACTACCAGATCTTTTGACGCTGTGAACGTGATAATTCGAATTCCATTATCATTTGAAACGTTGTGTAGGCTTTCTTTATAGTTGGTTGGAAGATGTCTTCCTTTCCAATTTTTGCATTGAGGTCCCTGAGGAGGATTTTAACATCGAATGGTGAGATACCATTAAATACTTCCTCTAGTGTCTCGTAGAACTTATCCTTCGTTTCTTCGTCCGTAGATTCTGTTGGGGTGTGTACGTTTATTAATACCAAATTGTACCATGAGCCCTGTATTTTAAGCACGGACATTCGGTCATTAATAAATTTCACATCTTTTACATGGGGCGTAATCTTGCTTATGATGAAGGCTGTTCCGAGGATATGTGTATCGGTACCTCCACCCGCCAGTGTAAACCCGTTGGTTTCAATTACTTGTTGTGGGAATCGGACTTCCTAAAGCGCGACGCTGTCCATTTTATATTGTTTCGCATTTTCTACGACCGTCTGTATTGCGCCTGGTTTATATAACGGGTAACATCATGCAGATATCATGATAAATAATGGAACTTTAAGAGGTTCGTTATCGCATAACCGGGCTCGCTCTCGAGGCTCTGCCCACGCTCGACTGGTGAGGGCATTTTGTAACATCAGGTGCATCGGTTTCACCAATACGAATGTAAACGCCGTCCACCAATATTTGCAAACAACGAAACCTGATATCATTGCCCTAACTGAGGCCCAGGTCGATTCGTCAAATGCTTCGACACATGTTCGTTGCTCAGAATACGACTTACATTCGAGATTCCGTTTTAAGGGCGAAGTCTGCGTCTTCGTGCGGTCCGATCTAGCTTGCCAGAGGATGGAGGCGTTGGAACTCAATGGTATGGACATCATATGGTTGAGGGTCGTACTGGGGAATTTCTTTGTTGTCTTTACCGCTCCCCGAATGACGATCGATTGGCGACATTTTTCGAAAATCTTTCACGTACCGTCGACTGGATACAGATCAACCACCCAGCTTCAGAATTTGTTGTCTTTGGCGATTTTAATGTGCACAATTCCGGCTGGTTGTTACATTCTAACAGACCCGACGAGGCTGGGAAGCTGGTGGAGATGTTTGCCGTAAACAACAACTTTACTCAACTCGTGGGGGAGCCAACGCGAGTGCCGGAACCCCGAAGCGATTATGCGAACACCCTGGATATGTTTTTGACATCCGAACCGAGTATTTATACCGTAGAGGTTTCTGCGCCACTGTGAAACTCAGATAATTGCTTGCTATCTGTCCCGCAAGCACTTGCATATCAAGTGAATAACCGTCCTATGCAGCTCCGCCATGTATGGAAGTATGGGGTTGCTAACTGGGTTGATTTGCGAGATTTCTTCGCATCCTTTCCATGGTCGGTGTGCTTCGGAGACTTCGATGTTAACGCTTGCGCGGAGTCGGTATCAGAGATTAGTCTTCTGGGGATGGAGATGTATATTCCACATTCCATCAAACGAAGTTCGTCTGATAAACCGTGGTTTAATAAAAAATGCGATCAGATTACAGCGGCAAAAAATATAGCTTTTAAGCAATGGCGCTCCAATCCCACCGATGTTAACAGAACGAATTTAATTAGAATCAGAAACGCGTGCAACCAGGCGATTGATACCGCGAAGAATGCTCACAACGACAGGGTGATCGATAAGCTCCCCCGGTGCCTAACTGGTTCGCGCCCCTTCTGGTTAATGGCAAAAGCTGTGCAAAAGTCAAGGGCGGTCGCATTGGATATCTCCAAGGCTTTTGACCGCATATGGCACGAGGCATTGCAGAGCAAACTTCGTTCATATGGGCTTTCTCCAACAGCTTTGCGACTGGACGAGGATCTTCCTTGAGAATCGATTGATGTTGGGTTGTAGTGGACGGCGAGTGTTCGGATCTGTATCCTCTTAATTCGGCTGTGCCCCAAGGTTCTATTTTGGCTCAAACCTTGTTTCAGTTCCAGATCAGTGCAGAAAAAAAACCTCCAGATTATCGTTGACAACAATCAAAAGATTCCAAATCCAGGGTCGCAGGATCTCCATGTGGTGTTTTGGGTCGTGTCGTCAAGTGATGTAAGCGGAGACAGGATCGCCATATGGTATATGCGGTCATGATTGCCATATAGTATATTTATAGCAATATATTTTGGGTGACCAGTATGTAAGCTTTATCCTAGAAAGTTTATCTACAACCTAACGTCCCTAGTGTTTGCTGTTCAAGCGCAGCTCGCTAAAAATGGATGGCGTAGAGCGCCGCAGTTGATGAATCAAATACACGATTGATTTTTGATTAATTTATTATTGGAATTGCTGGGGTATTTATACTCCCATTATTCACAAATTAATCTACTCATACAAATTTTGCTTCATAAGCCATTTCACACTTAATTCGTAATTCACTCAAATACAAATTGCTTATTATGCTATTCTATTCTCTATCACCAGCTTGGTGCATAGTGTAAGAACAATGACACGATATGACCCAATTAATTTGTGAATCATATACCAGCGTCAAGCTCGCAAACGATTGTCATTTGATTCTTACAAATCGTAACCGGAGCAATTCGTTTCTTTTACTCAATGAAAAAAATCGACCTTGAATTATGGTCGGCAACGAATGCTCGTTATATGAAACTTGCTAATTGTGACAAGGGCAAATTTATTTACTTGATATGATTCTTCATGGTCATTTCGTGGGTATGTTGTTACACTACAGTACGCTTGTTTCCTCTTTTTCGAGTGTTCGGCCGATTGGTGCATCTGCGTCGCATCAGCTGAGATGTAGACAGATTGATTCTCTGAACGAGGATCTAGATAAGGTCCTGCAGCGGGGAAGGGCCGATCTCGTCGACTTCAATGCAACGAAAACACAGTATACAACATTCACAAGGAAAAATGTATCGTCGGTTCCACAGCTGATGATGAGTGGACGGGCCCTCGAAGCTGGGAAAAGCTTGAAATTACTCGTCGTCACTCTCTGTGGGAATATATCATGGCATAAACACGTGTCGAGTATCGCCCGGTCAGCCTCAGGAAAACCGAGCTATCTTTTTAGAGCCAAGAAATATTTTACTCCGGCCCAACTTCTTCTCCTATATAAATCCCAAATTAGACCTGCGCTCGAAAATTGCTCTCATGTATGGAGCTCGGCTCATAAACATACCCTCGACCTAATTGAGAGCATACAGAGACGAGCGATCCGCCTGATCGGAGACTCGGCGCTGACGTCGGGGCTACAGTCGCTGTCACATCGAAGGCGCGTAGCTGACCTCTGTCTGTTTTACAGATATTATCACGGCTACGTGCATGTTTGTAGTGTGTCAGCAGTAGACCCTATGGAATGGGTCCAGGAATCCTCTATTATAAAGGAGAATGTTGTTGGGAAGGGTGCTTTCTTAAGTGTTGTACTGAAGAAGAAATTGTGGTGGTCTGATCCGAAGAGATCGAAAGAGAGAAGGGTCAAAAACGCAAGACTCCCGTACAAGTGGGTTCTCGCTGTTCTGAATGCTTTCGAGGTACTTATATGGTAATTGTAGGCAGTACTCATCGATAGGGACAATGGAGGCACCTTCGTATAGTTGAGAGTTCGTGTAATGGCGACCGTCAGGCCTTCTAAAGTGGTTGATGCATCTTCTGACGAGTGTTCTTTCGAAAACTCGAAGTCTCCATTTGGGCCGAAAATATGCAGGACCATATGGGAAAGGCGTATGATATTCCAGATCGGATTAACTGCTTATAGCAGAGATGCTTAACTTTGGTGTCAACTTTGTTGCTACACTTCAAGATGTTGTGCAGTTGCTTAGACCGACCGAGGCCCCTTTGAAGAACGTGGGTCACATGTTTGATGAAATTCATTTTTGGGGTATAGATGACCCCAAGATATTTCATCCTGTCCTGTGGTCTAATCGTAGTACCTCCTATTTGTATTCGGATATTCTGTGAATGTAGAAAAGTAGGTTGGGAGTGTTTACTACTCAGAATTATAGCTACTGCTTTAGATGGGTTAAGTCGAATTTTCCATCGACTGTAATACTGATACAGTTCGTCCAGATGACGGTTGAGTCGGTTTGTTGCGAGTTTAGGGCTTTTAGATGACGTGTACACTAGGACGTCATCCGCATAGCAAATCTGGTTTATTTTACCATCCACAAGGGAGGCCAGTATTCAGTAATTTAAAAACGAGACCTTCGATCCTGGTTGTGTCAAAAGTTTTTTCAATGTCCAGGCTTACCGCAATGGTGGGTTCCTTATTAAAGGGGCGCACGCAAACGTGGTTTTGAAATATGATGAGCCATGGTGGTGCTGTGCGCTCTTCTAAATCCAAATTGGAAATCAGGTATTAGGTTCCTGACACTGATACAGTTATTTAGCTTCTCGTATATGAACTGTTCATATATTTTGCTGATGCAGGTGAGAAGCGAAATAGGACGAAAGCTTGAGGTGTGATAATTTGGTTTCCCAGCTTTTGCTATTGGGCAGACAACAACATGCTTCCAAGCTTGGGGAAAGTACCCCATGTTGTAGGCATGATTGAGCAGAATGTAGAGCTTTATAAGGAATAAAGCAGAAAGCCTTCGCAAGGAGTGGTAGGACATGTTGTCGATACCGGGTGACTTCTTGGGGTTTCGAGATTTAACTAGGTTCTGTAGGGTATTTGGTGTGACGAAGCCGTGACTATTGTCACATGTGTCGTCGAAGTCTACACTGTGGCATTGTTCCATGCAATTCGGCTTATATATATGCGCTCCACAAGATAATCCGACGGATCGCACCAGTTTGTGGTTCATCTCCCGACGGTCCGAACATCCCTGTATCAGAACTCGTTCCGTTACAGAGCGGGGAAGCTGTGGAGCTCCCTTTCCACGCGAGTGTTCCCGGAGCAGTACAGCCTGCAACTGTTCAGAAAGAACACTCGGCGCTATAGGTTCGCCTCTCCCGAGAGAAGTCTAATAATAATAATAATAATAATAATAAAATAAAAAAAAAAAATAAAAAAAAAATAAAAAAAAAATTAAAAAAAAAAAAAAAAATAAAAAATTAGGCTAGAATCAGAGTCTTAATTAAAGCGTCGAACCATTTGGGGCGAAGAAGCTTCTGTTTTAGACATTTCACATAGAACGGCTCGTTTTACCGTCGGCGAAAATTTTGTTGGGCTCCCAGATCGCTTATTTCTTCCTAAATTTTTAATACAGACTTATAGAAAGTTCTGCACTACACCTCGAGACCAATTTATTTCATTGGCAATTCCTCTTTGTGTCATTCCACTATTTAGGAAATCGACTACTCTGTATTTTTCAATGTCCGTTAATTGTTTCTCACGTGACATATTTAGAACTTTACAAAAATTCACTGCGTAAAACACAGCACTGTATATCTTATGTGTTACTACATATATATCATATAAGCATTTTACCCGTATAAATAATAAAAAGATTTACAATTCAAAAATAATTTATTTATGCGCAGGTGTGCTATAGTTTTGGCAACAGCTGTATATAATTCTTGACCTACATGCAGCACCTTTTTACGGCACTCCACCAATAACTTGTGACGCTAGCTAGTCAAAGGCATGCGCATTCTATTCATTATCTAATTCGAAACATTTTATTTCAATTTGTGGCGTCTCGATAACGCCAGAGCATGAATCACGCGATTTATAAAACGTTCTTTGAACTTGAAATCTCTAGACATGTGCGTGCAAAATTGCGGCGCACTGGGGCTTCAAGCGCCAATTAAATTATTTACCAGATAGACCAAGTAGTCACACCATTAAAGACGGTTGCTCGATAAGCAATATGAATCGACTGGAGCCAGCACACGAAGACAAATACTGAAATTCTATATTATCACAATTTTATGAATAACAACTTACAAATATAACACGGAAATGAATCAACATTTAAAATCGGCGAAAACTTTTCTTTACATTTACACTAGTTTGTATATTTATCATATCGATCGTATACAGTTTTACTCTTCACTAAGATTTAACATTGACCTTCTGTCTCAAGTTGACGTAGTCTGTCCGAAGTTGACGTAGTCTGGCAGCACTCTTATGTAACAAAATTGTATGGAAACTGCCAAACGTTGCTTCGTCTTTTATTCAAAAAGATTTTGAACCCCCGCGTGTTTGTTGAATTTTATTTTATGTAAACCACATATGCACATTATTTTACTAAAAAGATGGGAAATAGATTTGTTCTAGGTAATTAGCCGCGTCTGGAAATAATTTAATTTTGCGACTTGCAAAGAAATTAGATCAAATTATTTCAAAGTAAAAAATCGGTGAAAATAGATATATCTGAAGATGAGTCGGAGAAGACAGATGACTTAGATATGATTACATATTGAAGTTATTATAAATAAATATGAAGCAGATGTTTTCAATTAAAACCGCCGCCTGTTCTGTGTTCTTTCTAAATTGATATATTGAAAAGGAATTACATCTTACCTCATAATTCGCACAGATTAAAACCACAAATGAAGAGGTGTCAGGAAAAAAAGAAAAGCAATATGCGCATATTCGTGTATTTTTTTTTATATATATATACATATAGGGTGGCGCAAAATTAATCATGCAATTTTGTTTTTGAGTTACTTTTTTACTGAATGCAAAACAATGATTTTGAGTGATGGAAATCTTTATTTGTACCTTTACAATTTTTTCTGTTAAGTGGAAAAGATGATATCCGTCAAGTGGCTGCCGCCAGTGTTGATACACATTCATACCCGTTTTATCGCATTTTCCATGACTTTCCCCAAGATTTCCACTGATAACTGTTCGCATTCCTGTCGAATATTTCCCTTAATGGCTGCGATTGTCTGAGGCTAGTAAAAGTCGTTTATCATGGCCTTGTAGCGTTCGCCTGTAACAGTGACCGCATTGCCGATGGTGTCCTCAATAAAATACGGCCCAATCACTCCTCCCGCGTGAACGCTGCACAACCCAGCGGCTTTGAATGGATGTAATGGTTCTACGTGCATCACACGTGGATTTTCAGTGCCCCAGAAACGAAGATTCTTATTGACGTAACCGCTTAAGTGGAAATGCGCCTCATCTCTCATGATGATTTTCGACACAAAAGCGCCCTCTTCGTTGTTGAGATTAAGGATGGCTTGACAGTAATTCACACGCCCTCCATTGCTTGCGTGTTTGTATTCTGAGGTTGTGTAGTTTGCAAATGTCAAATATGATTGACGTACGACGCCATTTGCAAAAATTCTAATTTCTTCCGATAGGGTGATTAATTTTGCGCCACCCTGTATATTAGAAAGTTTGTGAAAAAGTTCGCCGCGAGAATAATTGAAAAACCATTCGTCGGTCTCCCCCCGCTTGGTAGAAACCTTGACGTGGTCCGGGGGCTTAAACTACAATGAATCACCCAGGCTATGCTGCCGGAAGCATATGCTTCCAGTGGGGGCACCCATGTCAGACAGGCTAGCGAGGAGTAACACACAAAGATCTACCACCCCTAATCCAGGGTGTTACGCGTCACCGTGCCCTTTGGATGGTTTACGGCCAGGGGTATACCGGTTGTATTATAACGGCGCCTCTCTGCCACCGGGTCGAATCAGAGTAGTAAGCATACCTTACCATATCAAAGAGGGGTTCTGATATGGCGGACTATTTCAAACCCCATAACACGTGGGAACAAAAATGAATAATCAATATAAAAAAAAACAATCTCACGAAAAACCCGGTAGGCGTAGGTGTGATGAATAGACACTACCACAAGAAAACAAATCATAAAGAAAACACCGACTCGGCATAAAGGAAACGTAGGGTAAAACGGAAAAAGCGGTATATACGCGTTGGCACGTGGAATGTTCGAACGTTATATAAACCAGGCGCGATACAGACGGTCGTAGAAAACGCGAAACAATATAAAATGGACATTGTCGCGCTTCAGGAAGTCCGCCTCCCACATCAACTAATCGAAACAAACGGGTTTACACTGGCGTGTGGAGGTACCAAGGCACATAACCTCCGAACCGGCTTCATCATAAGCAAGAAGATTACGCCCCATGTAAAAGATGTGAAATTTATTAATGACCGAATGTCGGTGCTAAAAATACAAGGCTCATGGTACAATTACGTATTTATAAACTTACACACCACAACAGAATTTACAGACGAAGAAACGAAGGAAACATTCTACGATAACCTAGAGGAAGTATTTGATGGGATCTCATCATTTGATGTTAAAATCCTCCTCGGGGACCTCAATGCGAAAATTGGAAAGGAAGATATCTTCCAACCAGCTATAGGTAATGAAAGCCTACACGACGTTTCAAATGATAATGGAATTCGAATTATCACGTTCGCAGCGTCAAAAGATCTGGTAGTGAAAAGCACGATGTTCAAGCACAAGCAAATTCATAAAGCTAGATGGATATCACCCGACGGGGTAACGCGTAACCAAATAGACCACTTCCTCATAGACAAAAGACACCACTCGAATATCCTTGACGTAAGATCATACAGAGGAGCAGATTGTGACTCCGATCATCTTCTAGTGATGGGCAAAATCAAGAGTCGCCTCGCAGCAAACCCACGTGGGCAGTCACGGGAGACGTTCAACATCGCAAACGTTCGACATTGATAAACTAAAAGACCTGCGCAAAAGGGCTGAATATCAAGACAAACTAACGAATAGATTTAGCATCCTAGAGAATGGGAGTAGTGACGAAGACGAACCCAATAGTGTGGACACTAAATGGACATCGATCAGACACAATCAAACAAACAGCCCAAAAGGTATTAGCCTTTAAGAAAACAATCAAACCTTGGTTTAAAGATGATTGCAGGGCGAAGATCGAAAAACGTAAACGCCTCAGAGTTCTCCAGTTACAAAGATATGCTGAAGTCAACGCAGAATGATACGCGACGATTTGGAATGACACAACGAGACTTTTCAAACGCAAAAAAACGTGGATGGCTCCCAGAGTCGATTGCATACCGGCATACCTTAAGAAGAGGAGAGGCAACCGCTCGAAAGATCCACCAACTGATTGAAACCATATGGGATAAGGAAGTCACTCCCGAAGAATGGAAAACTTCAATAGTCATCCCCATTTTCAAAAAAGGCGACAGATATGACTGCGAAAACTACAGATGAATATCATTGCTCCCAACCACATACAAACTACTAACAAATGTCATACTGACGAGAATCACACCGTACGCAGAAGAAATACTGAGAGACTACCAATGCGGATTCCGTAGAAACCAGTCAACGAGCGACCAAATGTTCACAATAAGGCAACTGGGGGAAATGAAGTGGGAATACGGAGAGACGGTACACCAAATTTTCGTTGACTTCAAAAAAGCATACGACTCAGTCGCAAGGCAAAGACCACCATATTGTAGTTGAACTGGGAATCCCGAAAAAATATGCTGCCCTCATTAAAATTTACATGAACGAAAACAAAGGGTGAGTTAGAATAGAAAACCACCTCTCAGAACCATTTGAAATCCGGAACGGACTAAAACAGGGGAATGGCCTCTCACCATGTCTTTTTAACCTTGTGCTCGAGTATGTTATTAGAGAGGTACAAGACGACAACATGGTCGGATCATCCCTGAACGGAGTCAGACAAGTCCTCGCAATATGCGGATGACATCGCCGTTTTGGCCGATAATCTAGAAACTTTAAGTAAAAACAGTGAAATCATCATGCAAGCGACAGAAGAGGTGGGGCTAGAAATAAATGAAGACAAAACAAAATACATGATTACGACGAGAGCACGTGGACCTCAGGGAACACATATAAACGCCACAGGCAAGATACGAGGGTTGCCTTTTATATTTGGGGATTAGAGAACAAAAACAAATATTGATCATCGAAAATCACTTTATTGTTTTTCAAAATATTCCCCATGAAGATCTATACACTTTTGCATGCGTTTGAACCAATTGCCGAAGCACTTTTGCCACTCTGATTGAGGTATCTCCAACACATGCATTCTGAATGCAGCGACCGCTTCTTCAGGTGTCGAAAAACGTTGACCTCTCAGTTTGATTTTTACGTACGGGAATAAAAAGATGTCATTCGGTGCCAAGTCAGGACTATACGGTGGATGACCCATCAAAACGATGTTTTGGGTGCTCAAAAATGCAGTTGTCGCAGCCAATGTGTGAGAGCTCGCATTGTCGTGGTGAAGAGTGATCCGTCTTCGGCGGTTGGTTTTCCTGATTTCTTGGAAGACAACTGGCAAACAAATGGTTGTGTACCACTCAGAATTGACTGTTCTGCGTTGTTCTAGTGGTACGGTTGCGACATGTCCAGTTTTTCCGAAAAAACAGGCGACCATTTGCTTGGAATTGCTTCGTGCGCGAACAACTTTTGTTGGATTTGGCTCATCTTGAAACACCCAGACAGTCGACTGCTGTTTACTTTCGGGCTCATACGCGTAAATCCACGATTCATCACCTGCCACGATGTCATAGGCGTGTTTCGAAGCACCGCGACCGTATTTTTTGAGCATTTCTTTTGACCAATTGACATGAGCCTTTTTTTGGGCGATTGACAAATTGTGTGGGATCCAACGCGAACAAATTTTTTTGACGGTCAACTGTTTATGCAATATTGAATGTATGCTGGTCCCACTAACGCCTAAGGTTGTCTCAATCTCACGATAGGTCACATGACGATCTTCCAATATCAGTTCGCGCACAGCATCAATGGTTTTCGGAACAACAACTGATTTTGGACGACCTTCACGAAATTCGTCTTGGAGTGAACTACGACCACGATTGAATTCACCATACCATCGATAAACACTGGTCCTTGATGGAGCTTCATCGCCAAAAATTGAATTAAGTTCATCCATGCACTGTTGCTGAGTTAATCCACGCCGAAAGTTGTAGAAAATAATCGCACGAAAATGTTGACGATTTAATTCCATTTTTGGGCCGAGATGAATCTTTTAAGTTACTGTAAACAACACAAATAGCGCTCGTATGTCGAAACGTTCTGAGTGCGTATAACCTCAAAAATGTCCAACTTTACGACAGAGCTGTCAATTGCCGGATTGCAACACTAGGGCTGCCAAATCCCGAAAGATAAGAGGCAACCCTCGTATTTGAAAAAGTTAAGAAATGTAAATACCTGGAGACGACACAGACGACCAGTAACTAAATGTCGAAGAAAATTAGCAAAAGACTACATTCCGGCAGCGCTAGTTTGCACGCAGTCAGTAAACTGCTGAAATCCAAACAGCTATCACATAATATAAAGCTCCGTGTCTATAAAACCATAATCATGCCCATTGTTCTATACGGATGCGAAACATGGGCTCTCACAAAACGGGAAGAAATCAAATTCCGCGTATTCGAGAATAAAGTTCTAAGCGGTATGTTTGGCGGTAAATATGACGAGGAGGCAGGACAATGGAGGAAACTCCATAACCACGAATTGGAAGAGCTATACCGCAAACCTACAATAGCGAAAATAATCAGGTCGCGAAGATTATGATGGGCCGGACATGTGGCGCGAATGGGCAACGATAGGACCGTGCGTAGAATTCTTGGCGGTAGACCAACGGGAAAGAGACCGGTAGCACAGCCGCGACGGAGATGGGAGGACAATGTTAGGTTTGACCTTGAGGATCGAATCAGATGGTCAACCGTGGAAGGAGAGTGCACAGGACAGAGAACGATGGCGGAGTCGAGTCGGTAAAGTCATGAATTTCCGGGTTCCTACAGGCCAATAAATAGAGTAGCGATCCTAAAGTGAATTTGAATTTCGTGATCAGTAGATCACCAGAGGCAGAACCGCTGGCCGTCTGTAAAGTCAAATTTTAAACTAATAAAACAAAAATTTAAGAATACAAACATTGCCCGTTTCACTCAACTATATCGAAAGACAATCCTCGCTGTCTTACCCCGAATTGCAGCCAAGTTGGACGTGTCCCCTATTTCAGAGATCATCGTCAAACCTGAGGACACCTTCGTTAGAACAATATATGCAGGCAATGCAATCCTTACACTTACATCGGAAGATCCCATCAAGGTGATTACTGTTCGGGGAACTAACTTTGAAGTTGCTGAAACAGGCGGCAATGCCGCTGTAGAACGAGCTCCTAGCGGTAATTACAAAAGCGGTATATCGGAATTTGTTTCTCAGGAACGTCTACAGAAACGACACAGATATACAACAAAAGAAGGTTAGCCGCCCCTTTCTCAGCTTTCACAGATGATACCCCAACAATAGTAAATTCGTCGGTTTCACTAAGAGCTTGTTGTATTCGTTGCTCATGGCGCATCATTTGTAAACGGAAACTTAAATAATCGACCAAAGCATCTAAATCCTGATTGTTTTTTATCAAGGACACAGGGGGTTCAAGCAATCACCACCCCCGCAACCGGAATAGCCGTTAAACGTCAACCTACCATCGGCTCGACGATTCGCACAGTAAGTACCTTCATTAACTTCATTTGTTAAATATAATTTATAACTGTTTCAGAACGCTGCAAATTTTCTACCGTTCAAAACTCAACAGTTATCTACTTAGTATTGAAGTGTTGGAGACTTATAAAAGTATTGTAATAGATAAATAAACGTACGACTAATAATGGCAAAAAAAACCATACATTTCGGCCTATAATGCACTGCTACCAAATTTCTTTAACAGACAAGCAGTTGGATAACGTTGTTATCACAGATTATATATGAATAAATTATATTTAATAAATACTTACAATTCTTTGCTGTACAATCCATGGGGAATCGAAGCCATTACTCCTGCGCCATCACCAGTATCATCATCACAGGCGCAAGCACCACGATGCTTCATCCGTTCTGACAAGGTCTGGGCATCACGAAGAATCTAAAAATATAAAAATATCATAAAATCACGCGTTTTTATAAAGAATAGCAACGAAGATGTTTTGTATTTTAAATTTAGAAGTTGCTGGTAAGGTGGAGAATTCTTAGAACTTTACAGAAAACTGTTTTTTTTTTGTGGCGTCTCCTATCGCTTGGTACGCCACATAGAGTTGGGTAATTTTTTTTTTATTATTTTTATTTCTTGTATTTTATGGAGGACACCAGTGGAGTAAAATTTAGTCACAGGGGAGAGTTCACAACAAAAAAATCTACAATTTCCAACCGGTATTTCTCCAGCCGAAGAACTTTCTACTAAAAGAACGGCAAACGTTTGGATTACCCCTTATATATACTCTAATTTCCCCAACTCTGCTCTATGACGTGAACGTGTAGACATAATATCATTGATTGTCTGACCCGCAAAATGTTTCCTACATCGGCGGACTTGGAAACCGATCAAACTTTGGATTATTAAGAGACGTCAGCGAGTTAAGCGATGTTATTGCTCATTTGAGTAACTATGGTAAACTGGTGTTCATTACTGGCAGCACAATTTACTTGTTTGACTCAACTATGTTGAATTTCTCTTACTCATTCGAAAATCGTTACCAGGCAAGGAATTGGATTCTGACGTGTAGAAGATATTCCAATGCGAATTGTAAAACCAGGTTAATGCCTCCAAAGCATAATGCTGCCCCTTATCATGAAACAGAAATCCCAACGTCAAGTAACTGCCGACGAGTGTTTTTTGCGTCATCGAAACCATGGACATTTTCACGGATACAACTAGTATCACATTTGAAGAATTTTTTATTTTTCCTTTTAGATTTTCCGATAGAATATTCAAGAATAACATGCTAAACCTCCAAAGAAGGATGTTTTATTTTTGTATGAAAATACTTCATTTTCAATGACTTATGCGCTACAACTTCCCAACAGCATCTCCCGGATACCGATGGTGAGACTTCCTAAATAAGGCCAAGACCGGATCCCGATTGTAGTGCCGATTATGATGATGAGACCCATCTCATAGTGTCTACTGCTGACACACCACACACACGCACGCACAATACAAGACGGCTCATACTGACCAAAGCGAAGATTATCAGACGCCGAAGACGCGATCTGCATTTACTATCGCACTCAATCTTGTATGATTTCTTTCCCAATATCCTTCCATCCAAGTAGTTATCCTTATATAGTCGTAGCCAGAATCGCCATGCTCGAATACGGGAATGCAGTTCTGAAAGCTACATCACTCCCATACAAACTCGGGGATCTTTGCTTAGATAGGAATAGTCCCTAAACTGGCCAACCTCGACAGCGACTTTAAGGTCTCTACTGACGAGAATTCCCCTGTGTCCATACCCCTAATACATCTCGTTCCACACCTACCTCTGTTCGTGCTAATAAGCGGAAAACACCACGATCAATACTAAACTGAATATTGTTCCCGGCTTCAGTTAATGAAACTGTGGCAAACCTCTCGATAAACTCCACTGGACGAAGTCAGTCCTTCGGAAAAATTATCCCCACCCAAGGCAGTATCATTCATAACTCCATAATCAAAGACCGCTTCAAATCCAAAACCTCCACAAACATCCGTCGCGTCGATCGGCCTGCCTTTAAAAAGAAGCGGCAACCACGAGTCTTTGCACGAGACCTCAGTCTGACGGCGTTCGGCGGTGATATGAACCATCTAGGAATCTCCGACCTTAAGGCAAAGACCTTGAGTCCAACCTTCAACAAAATCATAACCTATGGTAGACAGACGTTCTGTAAAAATAACGACACCCTGAAGGCCAAAGAGGTCAACTATTACACCTTAACTCTGGCCGACGAAAAGTCGGGGACCATTCTTTTAAAACGAGTATCTGCTTATTGGGAAAAGAACGACATCATCATTGGCCTTGAGGCAACATTTCCTAACGTCAAATTCACTGACGTAAAACATTTCTACGGGTAAAACAAGGGTTTGTGAAAATCAGACGTAGGTGAACATATGAGAGCTACACCTTGCCCCAGGGACTGACATAGACCCCATAATTCGGACAAAGCCACTTCCAATCTTGCATCAGCAAGCTGTCTTCATGGAATCGAAGACAACTAAATACCGCAACGCATACGTTGCCAACGTTTCGGACATGTCTCCCGGAACGGCAACATGAACCGGCGTTGCATCCGTTGTCGAAATTCCCACGAATTGACAAGTGCCAACTCCCCCCAACAAAATATCATCCCACAACAAAAGTGGAGGAGGAGATGACTTTGCCAACATGCTGCAACTGTGGTAAGAAAGGACATCCGGCCAGTTACAGGAACTGGCATAAACACATAAAGAGGTAGTCCAGATATCCAAGGAGACTCGAGCTAAACAAGGAGCCAAGTCAAACTTCGGTAATCAGGCCACACAAAACTTCATCCAAAATGGATTTACATTCCCTGATTAGGTTAAAGGTATCCAAGCAAAAAGTATAAAAACTCTCCAACCACCTCTCCCCTAAAAACATATTCAAGTCCTTAAACGATCCACTATGCAGGCCAACATCATCATTATCATCATTATCATCATTATTATCATTATTATCATCAATATCATTATCATTATCATTATCATTATTATCATTATCATTATTATCATTATAATTATCATTATCATTATTATCATTATCATTATCATTATCATTACCATCATTATCATTATAATCATTATCATTATAATCATTATCATTATCATATAATCATTATCATTATAATCATTATCATCATTATCATCATTATAATCATTATAATCATTATAATCATTATAGTCATTATAATCATTATAATCATCACCATCGGCACCGTGATTCGGTCTTGGCCTTATTTAGCAAGCCTCTCCACCGGTATCCGGTCCTTATCCGAGACTTGTTAAGTTGTCAATAATAATTTGTTTTTCCGGGCAAGGTTATTAGCCTTGCGACAACCTTTCTCAGGATGTCGCTGCATGCATTGGTTCACTACTTGGCGGGTTTCGGTTTCGTCACGCCAAATACTCTACAGTACTTGGTTAAATCTGGAAACCCTAAGAAGTCACCCGGTATCGGCAATATGTCGTACCACTCCTTGCGAATGCTTTCTGTCTTATTCTTTATAAAGCTCTCGATTCTGTTCAACCATGCCTACAACATGGGATACCGTCCCCAAGCTTAGAAGCATGCTATTGTCTGTCTAATAGCCAAAGTTGAGAAACCAACGTATCACGCCTCAAGTTTTTGCCCCATTTGCTCCTCATTCGCATCAGCAAAATATATGAAAAGTTCATATATGAGAATGTAAGCATTCTATTTATTTTCTACACTTTAGATATTCCTCGTCCTGTGGACGAAAGAGTGTAAAGCATATATAACATCTTCACGGATGTGGGTGATTCTGGTTATCGCAAGATGACTAGAAGCCAGAGACAAGATGAAGGGCACAATGTCCTTGTCTCGTTTAAATCGGCCTCCCCCCCACTCTTTTATTTATTTATTTTTTAGTCTGAATTGGCGTCCGATGTGTGAATCCACTAAATTAATAAATCTAAATTATAAAATAGATTTAATTGTGATCAGTCTCGATTGATGTCCGCCGAATAAGGACGCCAAATAATTTAATAAATTCTAAATCAATAAATGTAACGTCTTTGAATCAACCATCTTTTTGGACCGACTTGCCAGGCACCTAATCAACAATCGGTAGTCACTCCTCCCTGACGTTTGTGGAAGCACGGTGGCGAGCGCACCGAGCAAACCTTAGGAGGAATTTAACAAAGGGTCACTCTCCCAAGGATTTGCTATTACACACAAACGTATCCTTCAAATTTCAAAATCTTGTATCCGAGAGGGTGCGACTATAATCCGGAATTCTTAACATTAGGTATCTATGACGGTTTGTCACCCCCAATCGGTAAGGCCAAATTTAATCTATGTTAATTTTTTCATTGTTGTAGGGTTTCGATTGCCCATTTGTGTTGGTAAAAACTACCCTAAGATTTCTGTTCAACGGCAGTTTGGTAATCAATAGCACCCTCATCTATAAGTAAATCGATGCCCTGATTATTTTCTTTTTGGTTCCATTTAGTTGTAGTTAGCCTGCTTTTCGTTATCTCCCATCCGATGACTTGCGTTTCAATGAGGTGTCAGGTAATTCTTTTCACTTCGTGCTCTATGGTTGACTTCTTTTGTAAACTTTTCAGTACCTTGAAGCCCACTGACAAAGGCCATTACTACTCACGAAAATCTACGACAATGGTCATTATTATTCTCGAAGACCTACGCCAATGGTCTTTGTGTCAAACTCGATGACCTACGTCAACGGTCACGCTGTCGTTCGAGTGATCTATGACATCGATCGCTCGTCTAAGACTCAACCCTACGACAATGGATAATTTTGAGTTCGCTGCCAAGCAACAAACGACATCATTAGTTCGAAAAGTCTTTGAAACCTTTATTACTAGTTCATCGAATCAGACTCTACTCAAACACTTTCCGTAAATTGCGACTCGATCACTAACATTCTGGAACGGAAACCTCAATCTGCGTTCATTAGCTTCTTCGCGATGTCTCTACATGCGTAACCTCACAGTAGTACTAGTACAAACAATAATTTTACTTCTACTAATTGTCATCACCTCTTCTTTATTCTAAAATCAATAGAAACATTCCGTCGGAGCAATTTTCCAAATTCTGATGTGATGTTACATAAAAAATACCCCCCAAATCTCTTTGCAGACTCGCGTCCCTTTAATCGCAAAACATTTTACTACACCAACACATTTATATACATCTATGTTGGCTTTTACTTTCAAAAAGTTTCCAAGGTCATTGCCCCCTTTGTGTACGAAAAGTACAGTCTATTCATTTATGAATAGTCACATTTCCATTAAAAGTATACAGTACTCACCATTTTCTCTTCTTGTAATACATCATAATTCGTCAATCGAAGAATTACCAAATCCTTTACACGAAGTTCAAGGCCAATGATGTGAAACATACACACAAACTTACACCACAATTCATCATCATCATCGGCACTACAACCGGGATCCGGTCTTGGCCTTATTTAGCAAGTCTCTCCACCGGTATCCGGTCCTTATCCGAGACTTGTTAAATTGTCCATAATAATTTGTTATTTTGGGCAAGGTTATTAGCCTTGCGCCATTACACCACGATTGACCCTCTAGTTTTGTTTCCATTGTAATGTTCCCATGAGTGTTGGGGTTTCAAATAGTTCATATATATGCGAGCCACAATTTTGATATGGTAAGGCCTACTTACTGCTCTGATACCCTTACCGGGTTTTTTGTATGTTTGTTGTGTTTATAGTTTTCATTCATTTTTGTTTGTTCCCATGAGTCTTAAGGTTTCAAATAGCCCACCATATCAGAGTCCCATTTTGATATGGTAAGATCTACTTACTGGTCTGATTCGACCTGGTGTCCGACATGCGCCGTTATAATGCAATCGGTATACCCTGACTGCAAACCATCCAATGGACACGGTGATGCGAAAGACCCTGGATTAGGGGTGGCAAATATTTGTAAGTTACTCCTCGCTAACCTGTCTGACGTGGGTGACCCTGCTGAACGACCAATTTAACCAACCAAAAAAGTCATTCAGACCTTCTCAGTTCGCTTTTTCGTAGAATAATGTTGTTTCGTTGGGAGTTCAAGATCAGGGCTGCCCTTGGTTTTATAAAACGTTGATCGAAACAATTATCTAATCTCTACGTTATCCGATCGCTCTACGTAACCTTTGTCCGTCCCCTTCTAGAATATGCTACTCACGTCTGGTCCCCTCATTATTCGTTCCATATTCACAAAATCGAAAGCGTTCAACAGAGTTTTTTGCGTTTAGCCCTCCGAGGACTTTTTTATACTACTCTCAAGAGAGACGAAACTATAGGGCCGTTCGGTGCCTCGATATGCCACTAAATAACTGTTGCAGTTCTTCTTGAACAGTTGCAGATAGTAACTTCCCGGAAACATTCGCGCGGGGAGGGAATTCGACAGCTTTCCCGCTCTGAAAGTAACGAGTTCTCATGCAGAGATGCTCGCACCATCGGGAGATGTTCCGGGAAAATCCTCTGACTCTACAACCATAAACACACCGCTTCCATGCAGTTAACCTTAACACGCTTCATGCCAACATCCTCTTCGTCCACCGTCTTCTCGCAAGTTAGATCAATTGCCCAAGCCTGTTCATCTTTACATTTTACACTTACGTAACCCTCGGCTCGTCTCTTTGCTCTTACTGCTTTAATGAACCCATTTCGCAAATATTACGGAGGGCCAACTCTTACCCCACCTCTTTGTTAACTTCAACTTCGCCCCTCTGGCTCTCAAACTTCGTCTCTTTACTACTTCTCCAATTTCTGGCCAAAAACTCAAAAATATCCTATGTTGTTCTTTTAAGACTTTTTCCTCTTTCTAAAAATCAAATTACATCAAATTACATTTAAGAGAATTCGCGGAGAGAACTGAAGTCGATTCCGGAAAATGCGCACAAACTAAATGACAGATTGTGCTCAAACTTCACGTCAGGATTATAGAGGACGGTTGTGCCAACCTAGCAACAAATAGGATTTAGACAATCCCCTTAAGTGGGCTTTTTAAATAATTAATTCCCAATATTTTTTTACAGAATGTATATTTTAAGAAAACAAGTTTATTTCAAATTAAAATTATTAAATTCAAGAAAAATTAGTGTTTCATTTCGCAATCTCCAGAGTCCTGGATTATGGCCATCAAATTGCTCCAAAACAAACTAATGAAAGGCATAACTGCTATAGTCTCCAAATTAGTCCTTCTCCTCCACTTAAGGACGTGATCCCATGTTTGGAACATAGGCTTCCTATCTATCTCCGCGCGGTGACTATTATTATGGTTTATTTATGTTTGTTATAAGGAACTCAGACACAAGTGATTCAACTCGGTCTTTGGAACGCGGACTGGTTGTCTATCTCTGCGCAGTGGGTCGTGGTTCTTTGTCAGCCTAACTCTGCTCGATTATTATTATTATATTCGAAAATTATTATTCATTTGGAAAAAGGGCAATCCGTTTCAACGTATCCTGATAGAACGGGGACCCTATTTATTCAAAAAAAAAATGCATTATGTCTGTGACCTATCGATATCTATCTATCTATATCCTAATCATTATCCTTATAATTTCCTTAGAATGCCTAAGTGTACATTAATATCTACATGAAGAGATGATTATTATAACCAATAACAAGATAAGCACCGACAAATTCTTTATGAAAGCATTATTTTCTTGAAGGTTATAGGCGATATCACCTTTTCTAATACAACATATTCTCGTATATAATAGTCGTTATTGTTGCAAAAAAAAATGAAATTCGTTTTACAAATGGGGGACACATATTTTTATAGCAAATAAAAATATATATCTTTACAGTGGAACGACTGATCAAGGAAAGGGCACCAATAGTGTGGTTGGCAAATAATAATAATAATAACCATAATATTAACAATAATAATACTAATAACAATAATAATAATAATAATAATAACAATAATAATAATAATAATAATATTAATAATAATAATAATAAAAATAATAATAAAAATAACAATAATAATAATAACAATAATAATAATAATAACAATAATAACAATAATAACAATAATAACAATAATAACAATAATAATAATAATAATAATTGTACCATGTACTTCATTATCCCCATTCACTAGGGTTGGTAACCCCAGAAGATCACTGATTCATTGTGTGTAACCTAAGTTGTGTTTTTAAGCGAATAAAGAATAGCAAAAAAAGTAATAAAAATTATTTCGTACAAAAGCATATTGGGGATAAAGATCAAGTACAGATGATTCATGTCAAATTCAGGTTTTGTACCTACAATTGACAATGCAATAGTAACTACACGTACAACTGCGAATAATACAGCAACAACATCAACAGCATCCGGGCTATAACAGGTAAATACAAAATAAAAAACGTTAATTATCGCGGTCGACGTACGCCGCTGGGCCACGCCTACCAAACATAACAAGTGAAAGCTTTAGCGAATTACTCGGTTCTCGGTCGAAAATTAAAATCACTTCTATATGTAATGTTAACGGTCTTTATTTCTTTAAAATGATTACAATTCACCTTCAGTGGCGTCCGTGTTCTCTTATCGTGAAAATGTCACACGACTTCAATACACATCTTAGTATTATTCAAAATTGTCCCCGATCTATACAAAACAACTCCCGACCCTCTGAACAACTGAATAACTCGTAGACTCTCGCTAGTCACTTCTGGCGCCTGATCGACAACTCTTTGAATTTACCACATGGTCTGAAAAGTCCCGGGATTTTTCAATAGGTGACGCCATTAGAAAATGAACATGACTCAATGCGAGAGGCTCATCTGGCACTAGTTTATGGATGAAGTTTCGTGACATTTTGTCCATTCGCTTACAAGGTACAGTAGGTTGGGTGACGCTACTTTCGCCTTCGTAAAAACAGGATTATCGCATCTTGATCAAAGATTGTTTTTCTTCTGAACTTCTGAACAATCATTGCAATGGTTGCAGAAATGTTATCCCACATCTGCTCCTTCGAGAACAATAGTTTATCGGTGGTTTAGTGTATTTAAAATGGGTCATACAAACACCGAAGACGCACCTCGCTCTGGAAGGTCAAAAGAGGTTACGAATACGGAAATCGTAAGCAAATCGAATTGTTTTGAATAATCGTGAAGTGAAGTTGCGCGAGTTAGCTGAGACCGTGGGTATCTCAAAAGAACGAGCGGGATACATTTTGCACGATCATTGAAAGATGAAAAAGCTATCACCGCGATGGGTGCCGCGTTTGCCGACCATTCACCAAAAACAGCAGCGCATTGATGATTCAACGGCCAGTTTAGCGTTGTTGCAGCGTAATCCAGCGAACTTTTTTCAACGTTTTGTGACCATGGATGGAACGTGAGTCCACTACTACACGCCTGAGTCCGATTTTGTGGCTGTAAAGCTACAAAAGCCGACCAAAGCGACCAAAAGACCAACGTTCGGCAATATTGATAATAATAATAATAATTATAATAATAATAATAATAATAATAATAATAATAATAATAATAATAATAATAATAATAATAATAATAATAATAATAATAACATATTATTATTGTTATAATTATTATTGTTGCGGCAGGGAAGGTTATGGCCTCCGTTTTTCAGGATGTGCGTAGCATAATCTTCATCGATTACATTCAGAATGGAGGAAGAGTCGGAAGATAGTATTATGCAGCATTATTGGACAAACTGAACAACGAAATAAAAAAAAAACAAAAAAGCGAATGGGAGAAGACGAAAAAATCATAGAAAATGCCAGAGCAAAGAACATCAGAGGTGTGTATGCCGCCATAAACTCAATTAAAAATGGCTACGAAGGGAGAGTCAAAATAATTCGAGACGGAAACGGTTGTCTGGTCACAGAAACAAACGATATCGTGACAAGATGGAAGCAGTACTTTGAAAACCTGCTCAATATGTGTACTCATTGACCACAAATAAACGCACCAGACGTACATACAGCCGAGACTTAGATTCAAGAGCCCGCTTTCAACGAAGTTGTAGACGCAATAAATCGATTGAAAAACAACAAGGCTCCAGGAGTCGACTGCATACCGGCGGAGCTTATGAAGCATGGAGGAGAGGCAACTGCTCGAAAGATCCATATACTGATTAAAACAATATGGGATAAGGAAGACACTCTAGAAGAATGGAAAACTTCAATAGTCGTCCCCATTTTCAAAAAAGGTGACAGATCTGACTGCGGAAACTACAGAGAAATATCATTGCTCCCAACCACATACAAATAACTAACAAAAACTAGCGAGAATCACACCGTACGCAGAAGAAATCCTGGGAGAGTACCAATGCGGATTCCGTAGGAACCGGTCAACAAGTCAAAAAAGACGGCAGATCTGACTGCGTAAAATACAGAGCAATATCATTGCTCCCAACCACATACAAACTACTAACAAATGTCATGCTGGCGAGAAGCACACCGTACGCAGAAGAAATACTGTGAGTCTACCAATGCGGAACCGGTCAACAAGCGACCAAATGTTCACAATAAGGCAACAGCTGAAAAAGAAGTGGGAATACGGAGAGACGGTTCACGAACTGTTCGTTGACTTCAAAAAAGCCTACGACTCAGTCGCAAGGCAAAGTCCACCATATTGTAGTTAAGCTGGGAATCCCAAAAAATATGCCGCCCTCATTCAAATTTGCATGAACGAAAACAAAGGGCGAGTTAGAATAGAAAACCACATCTCAGAACCATTTGAAATCCGGGACGGACTAACACAGGGAGATGGTCTATCACCGTGTCTTTTTAACCTTGTGGTCGAATATGTGATCAGAATGGTACAAGACGACAAGATAGCCGGATCATCCGTGAACAGGGTCACACAAGTGCTCGCATATGTGGATGACATCGCCGTTTTGGGCGATAATCTAGAAACTGTAAGTAAAAACAGTGAAATCCTCATGCAAGCGGCAGAAGAGGTGGGGGTTCCTATAGGCCAATCATCATCATCATCATCATCGGCACTACAACCGGGAACCAGTCTTGGCCTTATTTAGCAAGTCCTGAGGCTTGTTAAATTTTCCATAATGATTTGTTTTTTCCGGGCAAGGTAATTAGTCTTGCGCCAGAGGCTCCCCGACGGGGAATCGAACCCCGGTCTCCCGCGTGACAGGCGGGTATACTAACCACTATACTATCGAGGAGCCCCTATAGGCCAATAAATAGTAGTAAAAAATATATAAATAAATAGCCACTGAAAATATCATCATCATCGGCAAAAAAACTGTCTTGGTCCCGATTTCGAGCCGATGTCATCCAGTTTGGCACTCCCATGCTCTAGGCGTCCTGGTCTACGCCATCCATTCATCGCAGACTAGGTCTGCCGCGCTATTATTTCTCCTTCCATACATCCTGCCACAAAGGACTTTCTAGTTGCCCCGCCCACCTGAGTCTACCGAGCCTGATTTTTCTTACAACGTTAGCTTCAAGGTAGATCGCGTACAACTCACGGCTGTAGCGTCTTCGGAATCCTTCTCCCTCACATACAGGGAAAACAGTTTTCCTTAAAACCTTCTCTTAGAACGCGGCTAAGAGTTCAGAGCGCCTTTTTTGAGCACCCAGTTCTCGGATCCATACATGAGTACATGCGTACTGGTAAGACCATGGTCTTGTACAGTAGTAGCTTGGATATTCTGGATAAATTTCGAGATTTAACGAGGCTTGATAGCCAGACTATGCTTTGTTGGATTTGATCAGCCATTCGCGTATTTCTTCTTCCATATTGTTATCGGCTGATACTATTGACCCAAGGTAGTTAAAGGATTGCACTACTTCAAATTCGTGCTCCACTACCCTGATAGTTTGACCAACGTTAGGTCTTCTCTTCGCAGATGTTTTTCCACCATTAATGTGCAGTCCCAGTTTTTGTGCCGCCTGTTTGAACTGGATGAAGAAGTTCTGTACAGCAGAATCGGATCTACCGATGATGTCGATGTCATCTGCGTAGGCAAGTATCTTGCTGGACTTGGTGACAATAGTCCCTCTAATAGTAACGCCAGCGTCATGGATTGCTTTCTCCAACGCCAGGTTGAAGAGGAGGCGGGCCAGATCGTCCCCTTGTCGGAGGCCATTATAGATGTTTATTGGTTTAGACAGCAATCCCGCTATTTTTACTTGACTAGTTACGTTGGTCATGGTCAACCTACAAAGTCGTATCAATTTGTTTGGAATGCCGAACTCTCTCATGGCATTATATAATTCTACCCTGGCTATGCTGTCGTAGGTGGCCTTAAACTCGGTGAATAGATGATATAATGGAATCTTAAATTCCAGACATTTTCCCATCGCCTGCCTAAGGGTGAATATCTGATCAATCGCTGATTTGCCTTGGATGAAGTCACACTGATATTGACCAATGACGCCTTTAGCGTATGGGGTTATCCGATCTTGTAGGATAGTCGAGAGTATCTTATAGTCGGTACTCAGCAATGTTATACCCCTTATACCCCTATAGTTGCTGCACACTGTGATATCTCCCGTCTTATCATCATTGTCATCGGCACTACAACCGGGAACTGGTCTAGGCCTTATTTAGCTAATCCTGAGGTTTGTCAAATTTTCCGTAATGATTTGTTTTTTCCGGGCAAGGTCATTAGTCTTGCGCCAGAGGCTCCTCGACGGGGAATCGAACCCCGGTCTCCCACGTGACAGGCCGGTGTACTAACCGCTATACTATCGAGGAGCCACCCCTTCTTATGTATGGGGCAAATTATTCAGCGACGCCAATCTTCCGGCATATCCTCTTGCTCCCATACCTGCACCACGATCTCATGAAATGCGTAATGTACATGGGTGGGCTGAAAAGTTTTCGACCTCAACGCGAAGATAGCAGCACTCGTCAAGAATAGCTAGTGAAGTTGTGCATCTTTTGACAGTTACTTACCAAAATGTCAGCAATTTTAGACGTGTAGTTTTTATTTGACAGCCGTTTGACTGAGTCGATGTGTGTTTTTGTGAAAAATGGACAAAATTGAGTATCGAACTGTCATTAACACTGCCCACACAATCAATCAAAGATGAATTGGACTCTGTGTATGGGGACTCTGCACCATCATTTACCACAGTGAAATTTTGGGCGGCTGAATTTAAACGTGGCTGTGAGAGCTTGGGAGACGATGGACGTTCGGGACGTCCAAAAACTGCAATAACTAACGATACCATCGCTAAAGTTCATCAAATGGTGCTAGACGACCACAGAATTAAAGTGAGAGAGATATCAGAGGCTATGGAAATGTCCAAAGAACGTGTTTATCACATATTAAATCAAGATTTAGGCATGAGAAAGCTGCCCGCGCGTGGGGTGCCCCGTTTGCTCACGTTAGACCAAAAACGTGTTCGAATGAACATTTCCAACGCTCTGTTGGTGCAGTTTAGCCGCAATAAACCCGAGTTTTGGGGCCGATTAATTACTGTCGATGAAACTTGGATACACCATTATACGCTCGAAACAAAAATACAGTCGAAACAGTGGACTGCAAAGGGGAAATCGGCTCCAAAAAAAGCAAAAACTGCTTTTTCGGCTGGGAAAGTGATGGCGACTGTTTTTTGGGATAGTCATGGAGTTATCTTAATCGATTATCTTCAAAAAGGAAAAACCATTACAGGAACATACTACGCATCATTACTTAACCAACTAAAGGCAGAAATTGTGGAAAAACGGCCGCATTTGTAGAAGAAGAAAATCCTGTTTCGCCAAGATAACGTGCCGCCTCACACCTCAGTGGTTGCCATTGGGAAAATCCACGAATTACGGATTGAACTGCTTGACCATCCGCCTTACACCAAGCGACTTCTTTGTGTTCCCTAATCTAAAAATTACGCTCGAAGGACAGATTTTTGTCAAATGAGGAGGCAATAACCTTCGTGAACAGTTATTTTGCAGAGAAAAACGCCGAGTGTTTCGGATTCAGGATTATGTGCTCGGGGAGAATCTATTACATCGTCTAGTACTCTCCCCGACACATATTCACCACACCAGCCAGCAACACGATGACAGTGGAGAAACTGTCATCTCATGCATTGTTTACTGTTGTTGGTGCTCAAATAATCTGTCACTTACTTGTGTTTTGATGCTTGAACAAAGGAATTGGATTTGATTTAAACAGGAATTAAATTTTGCTTTCGCACCATGTGGCTTTTTCATATAAATAAACCTCAACTTAATTTTAAACATTTTACAACTTTTAATTGATTTGTCACCCGCCACCATGTGGCTTTTTAGGTTCAATAAATGAAGAACTTTTTCTATATTCGAGCGTTGTCTGGTGTACACTGAATTCGTTTCGTTCGTGAACTTATAAACCTAGTGAATTAAACAATTGTTTAAACATAAATATTTTAACTTTGGGTGACAACAACATAAGGAACACAAACACATTCGTCAAATACATCCGTTCAGCGCGGATGTCTGGATTCGCTGCTAAAACCCAGGAACAACAAGTTCAGCTTGAGATCAACAGGTATTGCTGTGCCCTTCATTTAAATACAAATTTTGTTTCAGGCAACGTGCTCACCGTCGCAATTCCCCGAATGACATTCCTCGTTCGGCGGACCAACATCATGTAGGATCTCGGGTGACGACATTCTGGTGCAAGGGCCCCGGTCCTTCGAGCAGGCGATCGGGAATATTAGAGATATCGTTTTCATGGAGAATTCGTTTATCCCCGGCACCACGAAAAGTGTGGTAAATAATAGAGACACCATGTTTGTCTTGTCCTCTAGAGTTACAAGGAGACTATGTAGAAAAATAAAAATAAATTTTAAGAAAAAATGTCTTGTATCTTAGTTAAGCCGGAAACTTTTCAGCCCATCCTCGTATAAACTTTAAATAAAAATAGTGTTAAAATAAAATAAATTACATCAACAAAGGAAATCCACGAGAATGGCGCTCAAAGTCGTGCAACAGTTCATAAAAGCGAAACTCACACCGCCACAGATCCATCAACAGCAACACAGCAGCTTCAACGACAGTAATCAACCACAAATTTTCCGTAACCTTTTTTTCTTTACTTCTTCCGGGAAAGCCGAATCTACAGCGCTGAGTCACCATGCGGAAATGCTATTTTTTCTCGACCGGGTCCATCAACCAAGCTCCGAAAGATGCTTAAGGATTTCTCCCAATCACTCCACGAAGCCTATAACTTAATGGGGTGGTATTTCACCGGGCGGCTGGGCTTTGGGACCCTACCTACCACTCAGTAATTCTGCCGAACTGTACAATAGTCGCCCGTTGGACCTAGGTTTGCACAATAAAACAGTAGACACAACCTTGTGGGGTAGGTAGTCGCGACGCCTGTATGGGCGAGAGTTCTACTACCAACTCACCTCATCACTAACACAAAGATTAACTATTCCGCCGAACAAAAGAACGAAATGCAGCCACGTTTATTCACCAACACAGGGCGTAAAACTCCGCCACAAGACAGTCAAATGAAACACTCGAGTTAGTTTATTATTTATTGAATTTGGTGATTACAGAAGACCGATTCTAAGTACACTCAATTACAGGCAACGGACTTGAATTACACTAATCGATTATAATTAAAATTACCGTATTCGACTCAACACTAGCCACGACTGCTGTATATCAACGCTCTCCGCCGCGGGACGGAGAGTGGGAGCGGCGTGACCGTGGTGGCCAGTGGATGGTAAAGGACTCAACGATATTCAATCGTTTGGGGTGAGTTTTTGATGGTGTGGTGAAAAGGAAATGAAATTTTCTTTGACCAGTGACCAATGGAACGCGATCTCTGGGACGCGGTGGTGTGTGTGTGTGTGTCCGTACACATCACCGTGTTCATTGATGCGCTTAGCCAAGGATACACGGAGCCTACGACGAGGGAAAAAGATCAAAGGGAAAACGACCTAAGGCATATTTCGGTAATGAGGGTCAGCTGTCTACATAGCAGCCACTCATTAGATGCTAAAAGGGATTGCGATAAATTATACAATAGAGATCGTATATCGTCTCTCTGCCGACTGGAAGAATCGGATTCTTTTGTTTGCATATGTTTATGCTATTGAATCCAATCCGACGGCAAAACAATGAAACATTTCCGCGAGAAGTGCTTGCAACTGAATCAATAGTTGCAAGTCTTCGGAAAGTAATTTAGATGGATACACAATGACGGTTGTGTATACCATCTGTGTCAATTATGCATGGCATCTATGACGACGGCAGGATCGAGCTATAGTGTGAATATCTACACTAATTGGAAATTCGGTTTTTGGGTCGCTAATGCGGAGATGCATTGATAATGTGTGAATACCCATGTAGGAAAAATTCTTTTTAGGAATTTTAGGTAATGCTTGTATGCATTAATTGTCCTTGGAAAAGGAAATATTTTCAGGCGCCCATGCGATTGCATTGGCGGGGGACAATGGGAGTTGGGTTGCGGATATGGGGGGTTTTTTTAGGTAAGTTGTCGAAACCGCCACAACCTCCTTACCAACTCAGTCATTGAGGCTGATTATGTTGTAAATATATTTTTACTATGACGTTCTTCGTAACAACCTGCACTATATTCCAAGTTTAAGAACATCACAAAACACCTTTTGTGTGCTTAATATAGAATAATAAACAAAAAACAAAACAAAAATTAACAAATACAATTAACTAATACAATTATTGTATCGGTTACAAATAATGTTACACAATTAAATGTGTTATCTTAAAAAAGAAAAAACCGGAGTCTAGCTTCTTTAACCCTGTTTACTCAACGAATGTATTTTATAAACGATGGTTCAATGCACATAAGCAATGAAGAAAATTAATAATCGTGAGCACAGTATTTATTGTATCACTGTGATGTGTTAGAAATAATTACAATATCACACTAACCTATATTCAAAAAAAAAAAAATTTTTTTGCGAAAACAAAATTTTAAAATCAATGAAATCCAAATGTTACCGTACACATATGTCGTTCGTAAGGTAAAAAAAAATACTTTTGGATCATGTTTATAAAGCTATAAATACTTTTAAAATGTGTATAGTTCCTCGTAGGTGTACAACTTTTCACAAAACGTGATTTTCAAAATCAATGGCACTTTTTATAATACGTTTAAGGAATTTCTCGTTAATGCCGCAATTTCTCACACTGACTTGTTAATGGGTATCGACTCGCTGCCTTTTCGTCGCCCCAATAAATTTGTCGCAGCAGCCAGCTTCATAACACTTCTTGGCGAAAATTTGCAAATGATTCAGCTGTTCGACATTTCATAGTTGCCACCGAAATGAACATTTGAGTAAAAAATATTTGTCACAGCAAAAAAGCAAACAAAAATTAAGAAAAGACTGAAGGTCACCAGATAAATTATAAACCGATGATTGTATATTTTCACAACACAACGAGCGAAAAGTTGGAAGACAAATCTTTGCATCCCATGGTTCAAGGTTATAAAATAATATACTATACTCGTAAATCCCTAGTCGAGGCAATTCACCTATAGAACAATCTCAATAGTAATTAATGTAAAATTACTGGTGCTGTGTATATTTTTTACATTAAATTCCGCATTTATTTTACAAAAAAAAAAAAACTTAAGACTAAAGCTGTCCTATTTACAATTACTTTTCTTAATTAAATTACTGGCTCTTCACAAGCACGCCAGATTGTACAATGTCTTTTTGTCTTATCTTATCTTTCAGCGTACAATATTTTCTCAATTAAATAAATAAATAAATATAAATATAAATATATATATTTGTATATGTATATACATATTTATATATATAACATATATATATTGATTTATTTTTATTTTATTTTTTTTGTTAATCAAATGTAACGAAACAGTTTTGTGTGAGGTTAGTCTATCATTAAATCTTTCTAGTTCTAGGATAGATATTTCCAGAAAACGTTATTGCGTTTACCTTCATGACCAATCAAACGCACAATGAAAATAACTTTTCAAATTCCTCATTCACAATCTTGAGTTCCACCATCATCGTTGATTTGTTTAGTTTATCTTTAGGAAACCAGCAGCTACATTTGACCGCAGTGGTTCCTCATCGCCGCAAATTTAACCACAAGCAAATATGTAAGCCAAGAAAACATATCCTTGGATTTTAATAAACACATCACTGTCTAAAATCAACGTTAATGACCAATAAAATGTTTACTTGCGATTCCTTTAGGATGGATAATCCTTGCGATTATGTAACATTTTTCAATGGTCACCCTGGCATGCCGATAGTGTGCACAAGGACTCGCCCTTCTCAATATAAAAACCTTTGTCGCACTTGAATTGGAAATTCACCCAATTAGTTTAATTAATTAATTTTAAATTCTAATTTTCAATCATAGCGGATATTGGAAATACCGGTGATGGTAGAGGTAGTGAATTCGATTCGGGAGATTGATGTGAAAACTGTAATGGTCCGGGAAGTATATAAAATGTATGAAATATTAGGTTGCACCACATGAAATGTCCGGTTTTCGCTCAGTCGGAAATAAGAAGTTATCGAGTGAACATATGTGCCAGAACGTTAAATCTACTTTTTTCTTATAAAGTGACATGCTTGCACACGCCCTCTCTACCATTGATAATTACCACCCCCGGCTGCTCTTATCCTTATATCTTGATCACGTCGCAATAAAAACCGATAAGCGCCCTAAGTCTCTTTTCATTATCTGCTTCTATATACCTCCTTCACGACCCATCGTGTCATACGAACTCGCAATAGAAGCGGTAGATTACCTAACCGAGTTGAGCACCTCCCTAGACGATATCGTCGCTCTTGGCGATTTTAACCACCCCCATCTCCAATGGAGATTGGCTGACGAACAAGCCTTCTACGTGTCAAACCCTACTAGTTCCAAGGAACGTATTTTTATTAACGGCCTCACCGACTTATGCCTCCATCAAATAAGCTAAGGCCCAATTCGTATGGGGAGACAACTGGACCTCGTGTTCACAACGGACCCACGCAAGTCCTCAGTTGCCCTTAGTCCACACGCTCCCTCTACCATTGATAATTACCACCCTCCGCTGCTCTTATCCCTTTATCTTGATCATGAAACCCAGCCTTCTCTACCTCACGATAGCTTTTCCTACAACTTCCACAAAGCTAACTTACGCCTTCTAAATGAGCATCTTAGCAAAACAGCGTTTCGCTTTGATCATCTGGGGGTAGAAGAACCTACTGCCACTCTCTATAAGGAAATCGACTATGCCATCGCCCTATATCTCCCTTATTCTCGTCACAGATCATCGGTTTCATCGTCGCCAAGGTACAACCGCACACTCCGCACTCTTCGTAACAAGAGAAATAACTTGTGCAACATTTTCCTCAAAACGCCATCCTCCCAAAACTACTCCAACTATCTCGGCTTCTTTTAAAAAATGTCCGAGCTCTACAACTCCCTCTACTCCAACTACCTCACAAAAACACTATCCAATTTGATCAGTGACCCCAAATCTTTTTTTCACTTTATGGACTTTCCCAACAGCTTTGCGACTGGACGAGGAGCTTCCTCGAGAATCGATCGATCCGGGTTGTTGTGGACGGCGAGTGTTCGGATCTGTATCATGTTAATTCGGGGGTGCCCCAAGGTTCTATTTTGGCTCCAACCTTGTTCTTGCTTCACATAAATGATTTGTTGGATACAACGGATAACAAAGTGTTCAGTTTTGCGGATGACAGTACGCTTGTTTCCACCTTTTCGAGTGATCGGCCGATTGGTGCATCTACGTCGCACCAGCTGAGATGTAGACAGATTGACTCTCTGAATCAGGATCTGGGCAAAGTCCTGCAGTGGGGAAAGGCCAATCTTGTCGACTTCAACGCAACGAAGACGCAGTATACAACATTCACAAAGAAAAGTGGATCATCGGTTCCACAGCTGATGATGAATGGCCGGGCCCTCGAGGCTGGGGAAAGTTTGAGATTGCTCGGCGTCACGGTCTGTGGGAATGTATCATGGCATAAACACGTATCGGGTATCGCCAGATCAGCCTCAGGAAAACCGAGCTATCTTTTTAGAGCCAAGAAATATTTTACTCCGGCCCAACTTCTTCTCATGTTTGGAGCTCGGCTCCTAAACATACTCTTGACCTACTTGAGAGCGTACAGAGACGAGCGATCCGCCTGATCGGGGACTCGGCGCTGACGTCGGGACTACAGTCGCTATCACATCGAAGGCGTGTAGCCGACCTCTGTCTGTTTTACAGATATTACCACGGGTGCTGTTCTTCGGAGATTCTTGGCATTGTTCCACGCAATTCGGTTTATATGCGCTCCACAAGACAATCCGACGGATCGCACCCGTTTGTGGTTCATCTCCCGAAGGGGCGAACATCCCTGTATCAGAACTCGTTCCGTTACAGAGCGGGGAAGCTGTGGAACTGCCTTCCCACGCGAGTGTTCCCGGAGCGTTACAACCTGCAACTGTTCAAAAAGAACTGCAACAGTTATTTGATGGCATCTCGGGGCGCCCACTCGGCGCTATAGGTTCGCCTCTCCCGAGAGGTCTAATTATTATTATAAAAAAAAAAAAAAAAAAAAAAAAAAAAATTAATTACAAACATAAATCCGACGCCAATACTAACTCCCTTTCTTATGGCGCGACTACTTCAACCGACCTCCTAACTATTGCCAATCTATTCTCTTCGTTTTTCAATAAATCCTTCACAGACATATCCTTCGACCCGAATCCGTCTTACTTCAAAGACTTGCCCGAAATCTCCCTACGCCCCTTCACCCCTCAAATTGTTCAGCATCAAGTAGTTGAAGAGAAATTAAACTTACTCAAAGACGAGTTCAGCCCTGGTTCTAACGGACCCCACCTGTATTTTTAAAGAAGTGTTCCTCTTCTCCTTCTCTCCCGATATCACAGATATTCAATCTATTCCTTTCACAAGGGATCTTCCCTAGTATCTGGAAATCCTCCTATGTCACCCTACACATAAAAAGGGACCTAAAAACGATGTAAGCAACTATCGGCCAATCGCCAAACTGTCTCAGATCCCTAAACTGTTCGAAGGGATTCTTTACAACGCGTTATTTTTCCGTTGTAAATCCATCCTCTCACCCAACCAGCATGGTTTCCTTTCGGGTAGGTCGACCACAACCAATATGATCGAGTTCTCATCCCATACTCTCCGTTCCTTAGAGAATGGCAACGAAGTTGTATGATCACCATAGATTTCAGCAAGGCCTTCGCCGCAAATACATCATCCCACACAACCAGCTCGGTTTCCTTACGGGTAGGTCGACCACCACCAATCTAGTTGAATTCTCATCCCACGCTCTCCGTGCCTTAGAAAACGGCAAGGAAGTCGATGTAATCACAACTGATTTCAGCAAGGCCTTCGACCAAATTTCACACAACCTCATCCTCTTTAAGCTATCCTCCCCTACTGATTAAGTGGATTTCTTCCTACCTTAACGATCGAACCTACCGCGCCAGATTTAGATCCACCCTCCCCAATCCTTTTCTTCCCACGTCAGGGGTTCCACAAGGCAGTAATCTAGGCCCCTTCCTATTTATCCTTACCATAAATGACGTTAGCTCCATTATTAAATACTCATCCATCTCCTTCTATGCGGATGACGCCAAACTCTACAAAACGATCATCTCTCCTCTCGACTCCACACTCGATTTCCACCTTACATCTACTGCACTCAAGCTCCGTCTCCTCTCTTTCCCCTCCTGACCTTGCCCCGCCCACCGTCTATCCCCTCACGACCCGTACACATGCCAACACATATGCCGTTCACTGTTCGCTGTCTCACACATGCCACATTTGCCACCCCCAGATACACTCGCTCTTCTCCAGCCACCTACTTCTCCTACCCCGTTGGTTTGGAAAATGCCGTTCGGGAGATTTCAGACTCGAAAATAAATCACGTGGGAAACCGGAGACGTTAATTGACTACGATGTTTCAAGAGCAACGGTAGATGCGGACCCAACGAAATATGTGCGGTAGATTGCACAAAGCATGGGACTATCCCCAATGACAATAAGTCGACACCTTTCTCCCATAGGAAAGGTAAAGAAACTCGCTAAGTGGGTACCCCATGAACTGAACGAGTCCCAAAAACGACGGCGCCTGGAAATCTGGGCATCGCTTAAATTGAAAAACCAGACTGAACCGTTCTTGCACCGAATAGTCACTTGTGATGAAAAGTGTATTCTGTATGATAACCGTAAAAGACCTGGGCAGTGGTTGGATGTAGATGAAAAACCAATATACACCCCCAAACCCGATCTTCAACCAAAAAAGGTTATGGTGACAATTTGGTGGACATCGAAAGGACCAATCCACTTTTCATTTCTTCAACCAGGAGAAACGATAAACGCTATTAAATATTGTGAGCAAGTCGTCATATTGCATGCCAAATTGGCTGAAAAGCAACCTGCGTTGGTCAATAGGCAAGGCCCGATCCTTTTGCATGACAATGCTAGACCCCATACCTCACAAGCAACGGTGCAAAAACTGTTGCAGTTGGGATTTGAAATTCTTCCGCATCCACCGTACTCTCTTGACATTTCCCCAACGGACTACCATCTTTCCCGCAATCTGGATTCCTTTTGCCGGAAGAAGTTCTTCCGGAACCGAGCAGAGGTCATAAAAGCTTTTGAAGATTTCATTGCCTCAAAAAGTCAGCACTTCTACGAAAAAGGAATATTTGACCTTGTATCACGTTGAAAGGATGTCATAGATGGCAACGGATCTTATTTTGATTGAATAAAAATGTACAGAAAAATAATATTGGCTTTCAAATTTTTACTATAAAATCGGACATTTCATGTGGTATAACCCAATATATGAAATATATCTGTTAGATGCCCGAACCCAATCTCTCTCCTGAAAATAACAAATTAAAAATGAAATAGCGCTAAAGTAGGCGTTGAATAAAAACAGAACACTACTGTATGAAAGTAAAAAAAAAAAAAGTAGGCGACGAAAAATTAAACAAAAAATGGAAAATAAATTAGTTCGCAAAGAAAACTTCGAACCGCGATACATAGATTGGAAAATAGAAAAGTAATTTCGTGAAATAGTTCCGTGTCTCGTTAATAAAACATTCGCGTACAGGGTATAAAACCAAAACTACTAACAAATTGGCGTGTTCGAAAATTAATAAAACATACGCGTTGTAAAAGTTCCGGAGTCGGTTGTGTAAGCAATTAAATTAGGAAGGTATATTTCACGACAGCTGGAGGTTCAAGAATCAACGCCCCCAGCAACAGCAGCATGCATCAACAACACTCGATCACTTACTACTAAGATTACTGGACAACAAATAAAAGCCGAGAAATGGTGAGTAAATACTCTGTTAAATATTACTTTATTTGTTTTAACATAACATATCCAAGGGGGGCAAGTTAGGTCATCCATGTTCATTGTAAATCGCAAATTGTAAATAGTCAGACTTAAGGAAGATTTCGTTGGGAGCAAGTTGAGTTGCCCACTTAAATTGTAAAATACAAATAGTCAGTCTTAAGAAAGATTCCGTAGAGGGGCAAGTTAGATCCCCCCACATTAATTTTCAGCCTTAAGGAAGATTCCGTGAGGGCAAGTTAGATCCCCCACGTAAATTGTGAATAGTAATTCTGATGAAAGATTTCGTGGGGGCCAGTTAGATCTCCCACGTTAATTGTAAATCATCATCATCATCATCGGCACTACAACCGGGAACCGGTCTGGGCTTATTTAGCAAGTCCTGGGGCTTGTTAAATTTTCCATAATGATTTGTTTTTTCCGGGCAAGGTCATTAGTCCTACGCCAGAGGCTCCCCGACGGGGAATCGAACCCCGGTCTCCCCCGTGACAGGTGTGTATACTAACTACTAATTGTAAATCGCGAATTGTAAATTGTAAATAGTCCGTCTTAAGGAAGATTCCACGGGGAAAAGTTAGGTCCGCACTTAACTTTTAAAACGTAAATTGTAAATTGCAAATAGTCAGTCTTAAAGACGATTTGGTGGGGGGAAGTAAGGTTCACCGCGTTAATTGTAAATCACGGGGGGGGGGGGGCTATGTCAGGGTTCGTTCTGAAAACTCTATCCACGTTCGACTGATAACGGCATTATGTAACATCAGGGCCACCGGTTTCACCAATACGAATGTAAACGCCGTCCACTAATATTTACAAACAGCAAAGCCTGATATCCTTGCCCTAACTGAGACCAAGGTCGATTCGTCAACTGATTCAACATATCTTTGATGCTCAGGATACGACTTACATTCGAGATTCCGTTTTAAGGGTCGAGTGTGTGTTTTCGCGCAGTCCGATTTAATTTGGCAGAGGATAGAGGCGTTGGAAACCAATAGCTTGGACATCATGTGGTTCAGCGGGGTCGTACTGAGGAATTCTGTTAAATTTCTTTGTTGTCTTTACCGCCCTCAGCTTCTGAAATTGTCATCCTTGGCGTCTTTAATGTACACAACTCTGGCTGGTTGGTGCATTCTAACAGAACCGACGAGGCTGTGGGCTGACGGAGATGTTCACTGTTAGCCAGAATTTGACTCAACTCGTGGAGGAACCTACGCGAGCGCCGAATACCCGAGGTGATTATGCGAACACCCTGGAGTTCTTTTCAACAACTGATCCAAGCGTTTACACTGGGGAAGTTGCTGCGCCACTGGGAAACTCAGATCTCTGCGTTTGAAATGCAGTCACTTGCATTTCAAACGAACAACCGATCTAAGAAGCCTCGCCATGTATGGAGGTATCGTGCTGCTAACTGGGACGATTTGCGAGTTTTCTTCGCAACCTTTCCGTAGGCGGAGGTCTGCTTTCAAGACTCCGTTGTTAACGCATGCGCGGAGTTGTCCGCGGAGATTATTCTTCTCGGGATGGAAATTTGCATCCCGCTTTCCATCAAAAGAATTTCCTATGATAAACCTTGGTTTGATAAAAACTGCGAGCAGAAAACAGCCACACAAAATAGAGCTTTTAAACAATTGCGCTCCAATCCCGCCGATATTGACAGAACAAATTTTGTTAGAATCAGAAACGCGTGCACCCAGGCGATGGATACCGCGAAGAAGGCTTACAACGACAGATTGACCAACTGGCACACCTCCCTTCTGGTCAATGGGAAGGGTTGTAAGCAGTAACGTCGCGCCCTTCTCTTTTCCTCCGTTAATGGCCGGCAGCGGGAGACTAGTCATAAATTCAAAAGATATTGCTAATGTATTCGCGAATTCAAACTTCGATGTCGGTCTTTTGGCGCCACATGTGATAGCGCCAGTACGGTCTTCGATGCGGGATGTGAAGTTCAGCCCACGTGCTATTCGATGCAGGATGAGGTTACGCCCACGTACTATTCAACGCATTCTACGTGGACTAGACTGTAAGAAGGCAACCGGCCGGGACGGAATGCAAGCAGTAGCCCTTAAGTCCTTAAGACTACTGCTGTCGCCGTTTCTTGGCAGACTCTTTCGCTTGTCTTTATCTTATGCACGGAGGAGGTTCCCTACCTGTTCGTAGGCGACTCGAGTTCAGCCAATCCCAAAGAAGGCAAATAAATTGTCTCCCACAAAATGACCGACCGAGAGCATTATTGTCTATGTTGTCTAAGGTGATGGAAAAGGTCATCAATGCCATGCTAATTAAGTATCTGGAGGGCACCGGACTTCTAAATGATCGTCAATACGGATGCCGTGAGGGGCGGTCCACGGAAGACGTTTCGACACTTATATCCCATATATGGACATCTGCGATTAAGGGGCATGGTGAGTCAAAAGCGGTCGCATTGGATATTTCCAAGGCTTTTGACCGCTTCTGGCACGGTGCATTGCCGATCAAACTTCGCCCATATGGACTTTTCCAGCAGCTCTGCGACTAAACGAAGAGCTTCCTCGAACATCGGTCGGTCCGGGTTGTTGTGGACGGCGAGTCTTCGGATCTCTATCCTGTTAATTCCCGGGTGCCTCAAGGTTCTATTTTGCCTCCAATTTTGTTTATACGACACATAAATGATTTATTGGAGTCACCGGATAACCGCGTGTTCGGTTTTGCGGATGATAGTATGATAGCTTGTTTCCTCTTTTTCGAGTGATCAGCCGATTAGTGCATCAACGTCGTACCAGCTTAGAAGTAGACAGATCAACTATCTGCATCGGGATTTGGATAAGGTCCTGCAGTGAGGGAAGGCCAATCTCGTCGACTTCAATTCAACAAAGACATAATATATAACATTCACAAAGAAAAATGGATCATCGATTAAACAGTTGATGATAAATGGTCAGGCCTCCGAATGTGGCGAAAGCTTGAAATTGCTTGGCGTCACGGTCTTTGGGAATGTATCGTGGCAAAAACACGTGTCGAGCATCGCCAGGTCAGCCTCAGGAAAACTGAGCTATCTTTTAGAGCCAAGAAATATTTTACTCCGGTCTAACTTATTCTCCTGCATAAATCCCAAATTAGGCCTGCGCTTGAATATTGCTCTCTTGTTTGGAGCTCCGCTCGTAAACATACCCTCAACCTACATGAAAACATACAGAGACTAGCGATCCGCCTCATCGGGGGACACGTCGTTGACGTCGGGACTACAGCCGGTATCACATCGAAGGCGCGAAGCTGACCTCTATCTGTTTTACAGATATTATCACGGATACTGTGCTTCCGAGATTCGTGGAATTGTTTCGCGCAATTCGGTTTATATGCGCTCCACGAGACAATCCGACTGATCGCACCACTTTGTGGTTCATCTCCCGACGGCGCGAACATCTCTGCATCAGAACTCGTCCGTTACAGAGAGGGAAAGCTGTAGAAATTCTTCCCCGCGCATGTTATTCCGGAGCGTTACAACCCGCAACTATTCAAAAAGAACTGCAATCGTTGTTTTGTGCCATCTCGGGGTGCCGGCTCGGCGCTATAGCTTCGCCTCTCCCGAGAGATGTGTGATAAAAAAACAATTAACTCTGAATAATACCATTTGCAATCACTGAAATTTTTTTAAGGAAAAATCGCACAATGTACTCAATTTTTCTCCACTCAGTACTACCACGCGCAAGTCATTTGCCATGCCGTAATTTTACCCAGTCAGTTTTTTTTTTTTTTACTTTTCCCAGGAAAAGCGAATCGATAACACTGAGTCAGCACCCTGAGATGCTATTTTGCGGGATCGGCCAAGTTCCGAAAGATGCCCAAGGATTTTTCCCAACCATTTCACGAAGCTTATTGCTTAATGGGGTGGTATTTCACCAGGCAGCTGGGCTTTGGGACTCTACCTACCACACAGTAATTGTGCCGAACTGCACAATAGCAAGAATCGTCAGTTGAACCTATGTTTGGGCAATCAAATACAAGCCCATCACACGTCTTACGGCTCTAATGAACCCATTTTGCGAATGCACGGGTGGGCAAACTCTCACCCAGCGTTCTTTGACTTCAATCTCACCTCTCCCGCTCTCAAACGTCGTCTCCTCTCTTATCCCTCCTGAACCTACTACCCTCACCGCCTACACTCGTCCGCACTTATACTCACACTCTAGCACCCGGCTTATCCTCGCCCTTCCCCGTCCTGCGAAACCCAGGTCTCTTCTATTTGCCCGCATTTGTCTTACGGCTCTAATGGACCCATTTCGCGAATGCTGTGGTGGACAAACTCTTAGTCCACCTTCTTTTACTTCAATCCCACCTCTCCCGCTCTCAAACATCGTATCCTCTCTTACGCCGCACTCATACTCACAACCTAGCACCCGGTTTATCCTAGCCCTTCCCTCTCCTACCTTTTAGACTATTATTCTATCCATCTTTGTTTAATTCCCCATTACATTTTTAAGTTATTTTAAAATTAGTCCCTCGACCCGCATGCCTTCGTTTTTAAGGTAGCTCGTAAGTCTATTTATAAGTTTATATGTTTATACGCCTTGTGCTAAGCGAAATAAAATGAGGGTTCTGCCCTCTATTTATTCATTCATTCATTCATGCTTGTCAACTCAGCCAGTAAGACGACTGAAAAGATAGAAGAGACGAGGGTTTCGTAGGTTACGGGGGTTGGTGTTGAGTGCGATGGTGGAGAGCAAGCTAGGGCAATTGATGAGGCCGGAGAGGAGACGGTGGATGAAGAGGATATCGGCAAGAGTTTGAGGTATTGAGGTTGATCAGATGGAGCCGGCTTGTGTATGGGGGAAGAATCCGAGGATTCTCCCAGTTCAGTCCGCGGAGGGCAAAACGCAGAAAATGACGTTGCACGCTCTCGATTCTGCGGATATGGGATGAGCAGTGTGGAGGCCAGACCTGACTGGCGTATTCAAGAAGGGGGCGGACGAAGGCTCTGTAGAGGGAACCGGAAACGTAGGGATTAGAGAATTCCTTAGACCAGCGTTTCAAAAACCCTAGGGCAGAGTTGGCCTTAAGAATGATATCATTGATATGTGGGATGAAGCTGAGCTCCCTGTCAAATAAGATTCCGAGGTCACGTATTGAGGATACGTATAAAATCTGCTGGTTTAGCAGGAAGTAGGAGCGTGGGGGTGGGGGTGGGCGTTTGCGGGAGAAGGTAATGGAGTGACATTTGACAACATTGAGTTCCAGGCAGTTATTACAGCACCAAGTTGAGAAGCTGTCGAGGTCCTGTTGGAGAAGTGAGGAGTCGAGAGGAGAGATGATTGTTTTGTAGAGTTTGGCGTCGTCCGCATAGAGGGAGATGGATGGGTGTTTAATAACGAAGACGACAGCATTGATGGTAAGGATAAAAAGGAGGGGGCCTAGATGACTGCCTTGCGGAACCCCTGACGTGGGAAACAAAGGATCGGAAAGGGAGGACCTTAATTTAACACGGTAGGATCGGTCTTTCAGATAAGAAGATAACCATTTGATCAATAGGGGTTTGAAACCTAAGGAGGACAGCTTGAAAAGAATGAGATTATGGGATATTTTGTCAAAGGCCTTGCTGAAATCAGTGGTGATAACATCGACTTCGTTGCCATTCTCTAAGGCACGGAGAGTATGGGATGAGAACTCGATCAGATTCGTTGTGGTCGACCTACCCGAAAGGAAACCATGCTGATTGGGTGAGATGATGGATTTACAACTGAAAGATAACGCTTTGTAAAGAAGCCCTTCGAACAGTTTGGGGATATGAGACACTTTGGCGATGGGTCGGTAGTTGCTGATATCATTTTTAGGTCCCTTTTTATGTATGGGGGTGACATAGGAGGATTTCCAGATACTAGGGAAGGTCCCTTGAGAAAGGGATAGGTTGAAAATCTTTGATATCGGGAGAGAAAGAGAAGAGCCAGTAAGTTCATATAAGAAGAATAATTGTAAATTGGATTTAACATTTAGTCTTACGTAAAATCTGTTATTGTGTAATAAATGTGTATTCTTAACTAAAACTATTAAGTCCCGTCAACACGTTGCATGTAAATAAAAAGGAATACGAAAAACTGAAAACTAAATATAAAAATAAAAGAAAAAAAACTTACTAGTGTTTATCAAAAACCGTCTTATTAGAAGGTAATCCGTTCAAATGTAAGGTTTACTTCCAAGTGGAATAGAATTCATTAAATCTCATCAATAAAATTCCCGCAGAAAGAGTTTAATAAAGCAAATATGAAGTAAAAATAAATAATAAAATCTTAGCACCTGTGGTGAATGTTGGGGGTTTGCAACATTTTTTTTCTTGTTTTTTAATGTATTGTACTATGTTGCGATTATTTCATGTATTCGTAAGACGAGGTTGAAACGTTTACATCGTCGCTAAACTACTGCGAAATGATGTTTGATAAAGGTGCCTATCAATTTATTAGCGATTTTAACAAAACATGGCCTAAAATTAACTTATCTATTCCACTTTTCTGTAACAATAGAGAAATATCTTTAAAAAGGTAACATTCCACAAAAGATGCAACAAAACAACAATATCAAAGTATTTTTTTTTTTTCAAATTTACCTTGTTACAACGTTTCCCATCAATGGCGACAATGAAACCAACTCCACAAGCCTCATGTTCGTTTTGGGGATCATAAAGTCCTTGAGCCTTCGGTCTTTCCCATGGCATTTGCTTGTTATCGACATTTGTTTGTTCATTATTTATAGCTTCTTCCCGTAGGCTTCCAAAATCACAATCACTTGAGTCTTCTCTTAAACATTCAATATTTTCGCGCACTTTTCCACTATCAAGAAGCTCATATCCAGATTCAACACTGTTAATTGCAGGAGGGGCCATTATACGTTAACAACCCTCTTTCACAAATATATAAATTAAGCTTTCCTTCTTATTAATTATATTTTTTTTTTCACTTCAATTTTAAGGGGTGATATTTCAGCTTAGCAATGAATATTACATAGAGATCACACAGAGTTAACAACTCGTGACCTGGCTAGCACACAATACGGCAGTGTGTTATGTCAGTTTATATATTTCAACAATATATGTTTTTTTTATTATTTCAAATTGTTTTCAGGTTAACTGCACTTATTGAATATTTTCAAATACCGCCGAACGAGGGGTTTTCAATTCAAAAATTTCGTTCAAAGTCTGAAAAGACAAAAATAAAATAATGAAACATTTTAAATAACAAAATGATAATAAATAATTAGTCAATTAATAATATAATTAAATAATTGTTCTCTTTAAACCTCACTACCCACCAGGCGCAATGATGTGAAAGTGTCATTGGCATGCGATAAAAAAAGAAATATTCATTCATTTCATCTCCAACAGACGAACGGAATAGAAAAACCACTTTAAAGATTTCGAATTATCTAAATGCAATTGAATCCACCTAAAATGGGTCAATAACCAAATTAATTTTCGATTCACACAATTTTACAACTTAGTGCAAAATGATTAGATTGCAGAAAGACGATAGATCGAATAATTGACACACGAGGCAACTTCTACGACAGCTTTCACGTGAATGAATTTTAGCTGCAATTAGAACCACTGTGTTCCTGTGTGCCTAGCACGAGAAAGAGCGAGAACATGCGCAGTCGGCGTCGGTTTCAACGTTCCCAACTGAACACGTACGCCCAACATGGCTAACAGACAGGCGGCGAAAATAGGTTCTGTTTGTTAGGCTTTTCTAATACCGGCGATAACTACTTTAGCGACACTCCGACCTTAACAATATGTTTTTGAGTTCGAGATAATTGAATTCAACCCCCTTCTCAAGGGCATGATTTCGGATTCAAACTGTCCAACCAAGTGTTTCTGTTCAAAATGTGCACATGTTCTCAAACAACAATTTCTTGCTAATTTTTCAAACAAAAACGATTACTCTGCGCTTAGCTTGAATGAAAATATTCAAAAAATTAGGTACTCAATTAAAAAACAAAAAGGCAGTTCCTATTTAGCAGACGAAAAGTGGAGCACCATAATGCCACCCAATACACCAAGTGCCGACGTTTGAAATCTGATTCGATATTGGTATTTCAAGGCATCTGCTAAGTGTTGGGATATGCTTACGACTTAATTACGTTTTAGCGTGTGCAATGGGACATTAATATTTGATACCGGACAAAACCATTCGAGTGGCTACGTGACGGAAACAAAAACCCATAAATCACACACTTGTTTTGTTCGACAAACAAAACCGTCGTTTGTGAATGTCATCTCATTAAATATATCATATTCAAATATTTGATTTTGGCTTTCGACTCGATTTGGTAGGGCGGCCTTCTGTGCAAACTCATAAATCTTAGATATCCAATTTCACTATTTGCGTAAATCAATCGCACCAATTAATTTTGGAGTATCGGGTCGGTTTCTTTTGCTTCCTTTTGTCCCCCAAGAACCAATACTTGGGCTGCCCTTGTTTAATATCGAGTTTTCCGAAAATCACTTGTAATATTATTTTATTCCCTCTACGAATGCACCCAATAGAAGAAAGCGGAACTTGTCGACTGCTAGCACCGTCGTTAGAAATGCAGTCGCTATATAGTGTTTCACGGGACAGAGCTTGCGACGTGGTTTTCAGATTTCAAACCCAAAACTACCGTCCCATCGCCAAACTGTCACATATTCCATAACTGTTCGAAGGCATACTTTACAATGCGTTATGTTTTCGCTGCAAATCCATCATCCCACACAACCAGCTCGGTTTCATTACGGGTAGGTCAACCACCACCAATCTAGTTGAATTCTCATCCCACGCTCTCCGTGCCTTAGAGAACGGTAAGGAAGTCGAGGTAATCACAGCCGATTTCCGACCAAATTTCACACAACCTCATCCTCTTTAAGCTATCCTCCCTTGGGTTCGAGCCCCTGCTGATTAAGTGGATTGCTTCCTATTTTAACGAGCGAACCTACCGGGTCGGATTTAGATCCACCCTCTCCGATCCTTTTCTTTCAACGTCAGGCGTTCCCCAGGGCAGTCATCTTAGACCCCTCCTATTCATTCTTACTCTTAATGATATAGATTCCAGTATCAAGCACTCCTCCATCACTCTATATACGGACGACACTAAACTCTTTAAGACGATCCCCTCTTCCCACGACTCTTCACTTCTCCAAATAGATTTCGACAGCTTTTCAATTTGGTGCCAAAATAACTGCCTCGAACTAAATATTGCCAAATGTCACTCAATCACCTTCTCCCCGCTATGATCGTATTTCTTACTCAACCAACAGATAACACCTGAACAAACAATTGACCTTCGCATCTTATGTGATAGGGAACTTAACTTCATCCCACATATTGATGACATTATTCTCAAGGCCAACTCTGTCCTTGGTTTTGTGAAACGCTGGTCGAGAGAATGCTCTAATCCCTACGTTTCCAGATCGCTCTATATAGCCTTTGTCCGCCTCCTTCTTGAATATGCTAGTCAGATCTGGTGTCATCACTACTCGTCCCAAATTCGCAGGGTCAAAAGCGTGAAACGTCGTTTTTGGGGATTTGGCCTCCGATGATTGAATTAGGAAAATCCTCCGATTCTACCCCCATACACGAGCCGTCTTCACCTAATTAACTTTATCACACTTGAAGAGCGCACAATTCATTCATTCAGGGTTTTCGGTTCAATAAAGTCAGAAATAAAAGTCTCACCATCAACTGCGTATTCTTATCCACGGTCAATCAAAAGTCAATTAAAATGTTTAAAATACAAGGTGACGTTCGAAGAGTTTGGACGGGAGTGTTCATATGAGTATGAGAAACTCAACGTGCTATCATCAGCAAACGAGTGAATTGGGTTGTGAGTAATTGACAAGAGATCATTTATAAAGATGAGGAAGAGAGTGGGTGAGAGTACCGAACTCTGGGGAACACCTGCATTAATTTGACGAGAGACAGATTTGACACCATTAAGAACCACTTGGATTGAACGGCCAGAAAGATAGTCTCTTATCCATTGGATCAGAGAATAGTCCACTCCATAGGATTGCAATTTTGACAAAAGGGCTGGATGCCAAACTCTGTCGAAGGCTTTTGAAATATCCAATGCGACTATCATGCTTTCACCGAGGTAGTGGATGGAATGGCTCCAATTTTCGGTAAGGTACGCCATCAAATCTCCTGTGGACCTGTTGCTACGAAAGCCATATTGGCAGTCATTGAAGAGTGTACCTTTTGATTCCAGATATTTCGAAAGTTGACGGTTGATAAGTGATTCCAATACCTTGGAGAGAATAGAAGTCAATGCTATGGGTTGATAAGAAGAAAGGGAGTGTGGCGGTGACGCCAAACCCCACGGTACACTTCCTAAAAACCCCCATTACCTCATTCCAAGACGCATAAGTTTTCGCCAATGCAATCGTATTAGGCACCTGAAAATGCTCCACGCATTAAATAGATCAAATCTATGATCTTTAAGTCCCTGTAAAGAAAACTTACCTTTCATGCATCCTCTTTGCATACCAATTCTCTGTAAGATTTCTTTATTAGCTTATCAGGAGTTCCAAACCAATTTCGGCGTCTACGTTGCCAGACAAATTCCCCTAGACGAATCCCTGTAAACAAATGATTCGGTTTACCTACAATGTAACCTTCATGACAAGGCTCATAAATATTGCGCCGTCTATTTTCCCATCCTCGATGTGTGTACAAAAACTATCTACACACACAACGGCTGGCGACCCCTTTTAGCCAGCGATAAACAGCCCAACGCAGATGCATGTAATTAGCACCATCTGCGTTGAGACTAATGCTTTGCCAATGCACCAAGTGCAAACAAAAGAACGCTGTCTATACACAAACAATCCAATCACCAAGTATCCCAGACGCATCTACCATTTAATGAGTTGCAACTTGATTACTATTAACCAGTTGAACTCACAGGTCATAAATCTCTTTTATCCTACATAGTTCTGGATCCGTTTCCCAGTAACCTTCTCACATAAACAAAGATCTACATCCTTTTCTCTTTCTTTGTGTTTCAGGTTCATCATCATGGCTTTGATCTATGAAAAGAACCGACGTACACATATACATGTGTACGATGACGAGCTCCTCTATGAGATCCGGTTATAACTACAAGTAAAGTAGATGCATCCAAAGATTCTTTTGACAGCGACTTAATATCGCGGAGTTTCATCACAACCATCAAACGGTGCGCACCTAAAATCGCGATTCACACCCCGTATCGTGCGTATGGGGGGTGCATACTTACCATGATAACATAGTTTAATAGAGTGTCGAGTCTAGCGAGTCGAGAGTCGCGTTCAACAAAAATGTATTTGATTAGCATAGTGTTCCGTATAGAACAATTAAATTAAACAACACCTCTTAACGAATCACTCCTCAAGTGCATACAAAATTGTCTCAACTTATCAACTGTTCTTAAATGTTAACGCCTGTTTATTTTATTATAAGTAATAATTCCCTCCTCCGGTTGCTCAGTGCAAAGTTCTTGAAGATAACGAACAATAAAGAAAGAATCATTCGAACATTAAATCTGTGCATTTTATTTGTGGTTTTTCCTCTTCCTGGTGATCGTTGCTTAGATATTCGGTGCCTCTCCAGTGTCTCATCCGTGAACAGTGTCTAAGTTCTGGTTTTCAGTTGGTGGAACCTTACAGTGACGATGGCGGAAGGAAGTGAATAAGCGTCGTACGGCGGCGCACAATACTTCCGCGACACTGGATGATTTGTCACCCTTTTTGGGAATTGGCTGAATGTTCGCTGACTTCCATCTATTTGAGAAACGACCAGTAGAATAAGACAAATGGAAGAGTTTCCGCAGTGGTTTAACGAGTGAAGAGGAACAACTCTTCAAGAGGATTGGGGGAATGCCAAATGATTTGTGTGCGTTTAGCTATTTGAATGGGCGGGCAACAGTACGCGATCGGAAGTGAATCTGGCTAATGGTGTGCTGCTTATACTTAAGTTGGGGGGGAACTGATCTAGTATCAGGCAGCGTTGAGTTGGCTGCAAAATGTGCAGCAAGTAGGTTCGTCTTCTCTATTGTAGTGGTGACTGGTCTGTCATCGGCTATAACCGAAGGAATGGATGAAGAGACCGAGTATTGGACATTTTTTACACATGTCTAGAAGTTTCTACTTCCTGTGGGAGAGTGGTATTTTTTGTCTCACTCTCTGATCATGCAAGCACTTTGCGCGTTGAATATGTCCCTTGGAGTCATTTCTAAATCGCTTAAATCTTTTTCGGATTTCCTCAGTATTGTTTGATTTATACAACCGGAAGCTCAACACTTTAGCCTTAATGGCTTCTCTGGACCCGGAATTGAACCACATCTTTCTCTTGGGTTTGATACTCTTTACTGTGTGGAATAAAGGTTCGCATGCCAAGTGGAATCGTGTCTGTCAATGTGTCCGCTATAGAGTCAACATCATTATTGAGGAAAAATAACGACCAATTTAACTGCCCAAAAAAGTCGTTCAGATCTTCCCAGTTGGCTTTCTCGTGGAACCATACTGTTCTTTTGGGTGCTTTCTCATTAACGTTACTGTTGGTTAGAGCAAATTTAGCTGACACGACACAGTGGTCTGAAGTGCCCAAGGGCGAAGAAACCTCAACTGTGTATTTGTTTGGGTGAGAGGTGAAAAACAGATCCAGTTTGTTGGCGAAATGACCATATATTTCTGATACCCATGTTGTCTGATTGACGAGTTGAGTTAAACTATTTGAATCAGCAAAGAGCTGGACATATTGACTCTCAGATGTTGTGCGTCGAAGCCACTGAGAGTTATGCACATTAAAATCACCCGCAATAACGATTTCAGTGTGTGGATATAGGGTCCAGATCCTATCGATAGAATCAGACAGAATATCAAATTCGTTAAAGGGTGCGTTTCTGTCCAAGTTTGGGCTTCTGTAAAGAAAGCAGTAATGTATGATATTGTGGGGGTTCTCTATACCACATGCAGAACCAATCCACAATGCCAAATCTCGACCGATAACAGCGCGTCACTTTAATCCAACTCCCCATGCAAAATCGATATTCCTTGCAATTCCAATTTCCCCCGAAAATGCATGCCCACACTCGCTCGCGTTCCTCAAGCAATTTCCCGGTATACACAACCAAGGAATCCAACTAGGCTTATACGGCCAGGATTCGCTGGAACTGAATTCCTATGCAAGCATAGCAATTCTATTCGAAAGCAGAATACTTTTTTTCCTTCATTAGTCAGTCGTCATCCAACTACCAAGGCGCGCACATCACGTCGAGGATCCCCTGTAACCGCCGGGGCAACGCAGCCCCCCCCCCCCCCCCCCCCACGTGTAAGAGTAAGTCGTTATCCAACCGCAGCCGGGGCCACAACACAAAGGTCGAGCCGCAACCACCACGTGCCGAAAGTCGTAAAGTGTCCCGAGACATAATTTTTAAAAGTCCCCGTTCGTGGTTAACCGGAATCAATCCGCGAAATTTCGCTTCGGAAGTCGAACTAAAGTTAAACCCTCTTGGAGACGTGGTTAAGTGAAACGTAACACAAAAATAATCCTAGACAAAAAGGGGGAATTAACCGACAAATAAACATATAAGAGGGAATCAAAAGAAATTCGTGCGTGGCATATTTTTAGTATGTATAGACAATCTTTACCTATCCAAAAGTGACAATAAAGCAATAAAACAATTTGTGGATGACTGACAACATCGGTGTTTTTATTCCTCCTCTTGGTTTGGTGGGCAATCTCCGGCTACGAAATAGTTAGATAGTGAACTGGTGCCATACCTTGGCGCACCCACATCGTACCCCCACAATATGCTTACGAAGGTGAAGTTTTAGCCACGAAAAATTAAATTACGGATTGGAGAAGAGCACATATTCAGGCAGAAGCTTATAAGCAATATCATTTCGTATGTATGTGGCTATACCACGATGTGGAAAGAACAGAGGCACTAAGTTATACCCAGGTAGATTAAAATCGGAATTATCTGTTTTAGTAATTACCTGGGTTTCGCTAAGTGCAAGGATAGTTGGATGCTGGCCAGAAAAATGGGCAGACACAGAAGAGAAATTGCATCTTAAGCCGCGAATGTTACACAAATCAACGCGAAATTCCCGCTCCATTCAAACGGACCTACACAGAAATCCAATACCGCCTCGGGAAAGGATGCAAGTCGGGACCAGCAATAGATAAGCGAAGGCAACCACTATAGGTGTTACGCCCTTGTAGTAGGTGCCCCACTAGATTCGTGTCGAAATCCAGGTCGCATCCCTTTTATGACGAATATTACACCACTCAAAGCACCAAAAACTCTACAATGATTATAAATCATCGGTGTACAGTGCAGAGCCTTATTGGATGATCCGTACAAAAACAAAATGGTTTTGTTTAGTCTATGAGTGTAATCAATTGATGAGTATTTAAGATATTTAAAACATTTTTTTTCTTTTTATAAAAAAAAAAAGTGATTGAAAAAATTAATTTTTTTGCGAAAATGTTCAACTTATTTTTGTTCATAACTTTTTATAAACAAAATCTTATCTTCTAAAAACACAATCATCATGTGGGGAATTAACAAACCTCTCATTTTAAAAAAATATCATATGAATTCACGCTTTTTTTAATTTAATTTTAAAAAAAATTGTATAAAAAAACGTGATTGCCTTTTTTTTTTTTGCGAAAATGTTCAACTAATTTTTGTTTATAACTTTTTATAAACTAAATTTTAACTTCTAAAAATACATTCATCATGTGGCAAATTAAGTAACATCATCATCAGCACTACAACCGAGAACCGGTCTAGGCGTTATTTAGCAAGTCCTGAGGCTTGTTAAATTTTCCATAATGATTTGTTTTTTTTTTCGGGCAAGGTCATTAGTCTTGCGCCAGAAATTAAGTAACATTTCGTTTAAAAAAATGTCATGAATTTATTTGTAAAATTATGAGTTATCTTGCACACGCGCTTCAAAAACATGGTTTTCAGAAAAATGCATATAAAGTGGCTCCCTCTAGAATTTTACTGTACAGTGTGCTCGGGCATGCGTATATTTTGAACTCATTTTGACCCGCTAAAATATAAATTTATACTTGGAGCTTTGAGAGCATATTCTGCAAGCGGTGTACTATCGATTAAGACAAAAGCAAATAGATTTTCTGATTTTTTGAAGCCGCTACACCAGGATATACCCTTAAGGACAGAATCCAGTCATTGGAAAGACGTTGAAAAATATAGTACGTATTAAACTGAGGTCAAACTGCATTGAGATGCATTTTTAAATTCAAAAAGTCGCCAAGAACCTGTCATCCTGACCCGCAACAAACGTTATTCAGTGCCATTAAAAAAGATACACATCAAGTCGATTCAGAAAAAAGACCAAATCGGTTGCATGTTAATGTCGAATTTTACACCCTAAATTACTAAATCGATATACATTATCGCCGTTTGGGTAATAAAAAGACCTGTTGGGAGCTTATTGTAATTTCCAAGTTAATCGAACTCTATTATGAAATAAATGTTTCGTTTACATAGAAAAGAAATTAGGAATTTAATTGACTATTTAATCTCCACATGCTTTTGGTTATAGTCACTAGTTCTATAAATAGAACTATATGATATTCTCACAAAAGCAACACGTATCAGGAATAGGAGCTGGAGAATGAAGCAGGTTTTTATGTATTTGATATCCATTTCGTGTCAACTAAAAATAAACACTGTCAGCATTTGCTTATTCTGGATATATCGATACGTCTATGTTGACTATCTATTTGTGTAGTTTATTTCAACCTATAGTGTTGTTTCAGTCACTGTTCGTTATCTAATTCCCTAACCTTGTTGTAATCATTCATGATACGCATTTCTTAGTTAGCTGTGATAAAGAGCTGTTACTTTAGCTTCCGTTTTCTGAAATACTGATAGAGATTAGATAGTTGTGATAAATTAACCTTGGCTCTTCTATTTATACTATGTCATTTAGAAACATGGACGTCATATAACAGGGTGGGCTGGCGACATACTTCAATTCATGCCATATTGGAAGTCAAAAGACTACAAAACCCCCCAGAAGTAGTCGCACTTGATTAAGCTTGGAACATCTTAATAACATCCGATGACTAATTAAGTTTGTGGCATACATAAAGCAGGGTATCAATAATATGATACACAATCGCTCTCCACATACGGAGAGGCGGACATAAAAGAAAATATCACAAGAAAACAATTCACTCTAATATTCTTCAAACATCAAAGCACGAAATGGGGGGAAAGTGTGACAGAAAAAAAAAGAGATATTGACACACATTAACCTTGGATAGCGAACATTGACTAAAAAGCACATGGTCCAGTGTGGCCAGACATACTGAAGTCTAGATAATTTATATTTTTCCAAGATGTTTTCTGACTACTAAGATATTTTATTTTAGGCACGAGAAACACAATGTTTTCTTAGATATTGTTCAAATAACTCATGAACCTTACTATTGAAATTTGAGTACTTAGGTATCTGCCTCTAAATTTTATTAGAACGACATCACCAATGCGATTACCAAATACGGTAACGCATTCGTTATAGACAATGACATATTCCTTATAGTCGATTTCACTTTTTATTCATATGTTAACCATCAATTCACTCCGTCATGATATGTAGACCCGCAATTTAAACAAAGTATTTTTCCATGAAGTCATGGAATTTTTTGTAGTTCTTTGAAATATCTTATCAATTAATAACGAGAAACACAAACTGCACCAACTCAAAATGTATTCTGAAATACTGTTTATACAGCTTATAGACATTTTTGTCAATAAGTATTTATATCGAAATTTCTTACTTAAATATCACACTAAATTTCTTAAGACGATACTCGCCCCAATCCACTTACCAAATATAGTCGTTATATTCGATTTCAATTCTTACAGATATGTAAATACATGACTTCACTTCGTCATGACATGTAAATATGAGATTTGAGCTCCAACATTTTCCCCTCATGCAGGTTGGGGTAAGTGGGTGGGTGGGTGGGTGGGTGGGGGGGGCAAAGTCTCTGATTGCTTTCAACCCAGCGAAGGCCAGGACGATCCTTGTACCAGTCCAATCCAAATGCAGTCACCACGTGACACTCCTGGATAGCTACTTTCGCACCTGCCAAGTAGTGAACCAATGCATGCAGCAACATCCTGAGAAAGGTTGGCGCAAGGCTAATAACCTTGCGCGGAAAAACAAATTATTTTGGACAATTTATCAAGCCTCGGATATGGACCGGATACACGACGACGACCACGAAAACAAAAATGGCTAAACGATTTAAGAATGTTCTCATGGAAGGTCCGCTCACTATACAGAGCTCGAGCCGCACAGCAGCTAGCCGATGCCCTGTCCGAATATAAGGCTGACATAACAGCATTACAAGAAATATAATGGACGGGGAGTGGTGTTATTCAAAGAAACGACTATGACATTTATTACAACTGTCATGCAAAACAGCATGTGTTCGGGGTAGGCTTTCTAGTCAGCCAAAAACTGAAGCCTGCCCTTATCGGGTTTAATGCAATAAACAAAAGGTTATGAACTCTTCGCGTGCGAGGCAAGTTTAAGAACACAAGCCTCATAAACGTTCACGAACCTATAGCGTTTGCTACGATAGTGAATAACGTGTGATTCGAACTGACGCTATGAGGGTTAGAATCACTAAATGATTAAACCAATGCTCAACACAACAGACCACCGCCGTGTTCTCGACTTTGATCGTTATTCTCAAGTACCCTCAACCGATGTGGAATTGCAATGTTATCGCTATGGTATACGGTATTGATCCACTGCCGTGTTTTCCAAATCGATTTCTAAACTCAAGTACATGTGGAATTGTGATGTTATCGCTATGGTTTACGGCTCTGATGCATTTTCTTATTTGATTTTCGTTCGGTGTTGTTCACTATTTGTTTGTGTATTGTGTGTGTATTTGTTAGAAACACCAAAAACCTACAGACGAGTCCCCTCACGACGAAAAGCAAGAATTCTACGAGAACGTCAAACGGGCCGTTGCGAGTACCAGGTTTCTGGGTAAAGATATTCACAAAGCCACCTGGGTATCACCTGATGGAGCCACTCGCAACCAAATTGACCACGTGTTGATAGATCGCCGCCACTCCTCGAGCCTGATGACGGTACGAACGTACCGTGGTGCCAACGTCGACTCGGATCGCTATCTTGTTGGTACAGTTTTCCGAGCGCGGATTGCTTTACGGAGCCGTATTGCATCCGCGGATCAGGTTCGAATCAACACGCCTGCCTTACGCAAGGAGAACACCAGTAACACCTTCGGTCATGCACTAGGACTCGCCCTCGAAAGGGTTGTGGCGTTTCCAACAGATACACACACAATACACAAGCAAATAGTGAAGAACACCGAACGAAAATCGAATAAGAAAATACATCAGAGCCGTATACCATAGCGATAACATAACAATTGACATCAGTTCAATATATTTGAGTTTAAAAATAGAATTCAAAACACGGCCAGTAGCCTGGTGTGTTACGCATTGGTGCAATTTTTAGTGATTCTAACTGTCATAGCGTCAGTTCGAATCACACGTTCTTCACTATCATCCCAAACGCAATAATTGGTGACTTACCGACGTGATCTGTACACACAGCACACACTTTCCCATAGTAAACAGAACTTCACGACACGATTACGACTTCCGCATAGAGCACTGGCACACTCGCCTGTTCCGACGTTCTCTCGTTCGCTCCGTCGTTCACACACGAAGCTGATCGTAACAAAGTTACTGAGGAGGGAGTAGTGTGACGTTTCTAACAAATACACACACAATACACCAGCAAATAGTGAAGAACACCGAACGAAAATCGAATAAGAAAATGCATCAGAGCCGTATAACACAGCGATAACATATATCCTTCTCTCAGGAGACACGAATGTATAGCGCCGCCACGGCGCCCCGAGAAGTCACCAAATAACAGTTGCAGTTCTGGTCAATGGCACGGGGTATCAGCAATAACTTCAGTTCCTCCTCATAAAGCCAACGTTTTCGTGAATTATTTTCGTCTTCTTTTCCTTCGTCAGTAACGGGTAGCCGGGCATTACCCACGAATTCAAGAGATAAAGTCATTATTTTAGCGGACTTATATTCCCCGAATTCAATCCTCGATGCACAGGAGCCACCTGTGGTCGCAACGGTGCAATCTCCGATGCCAAATGCGGGCTTCCGCCCAGAGCTATTCAACGTATTCTCCGTGGACTGGGCTGTAAGAAAGCAAGCGACCCGGATGAAATACCAATAATAGTCCTTAAAAACCGTACTCCAGAACTGTCATCGATTCTTAACAAATTCCTTCGCTTGTCTTATGCACTGAAATCCTTTCTTATCTGTTGGAAAATCGCTTCAATTCAACCAATCCCAAATAAAGAGAAAAGTGTCCCCCGCAAAATTACCCACGATAACAAAATTACCCACCGATCTTGTGTAAAGGAGACCACACCTGGCTAGCATATTCAGGCAGTGGGCGTACGAGGGTAAGGTAAGGGTACGCCTTGAGAGAGTGAGAACGGAATAGAGAGAATGGATGAGCATTTCTTGAGGATTGCGAGGATACCATCGGGGCACGGTGTAACCTCGTCTTTGAGTTGCAATAGCTTGGATTTATTTTATAATTAAGGGCGGATAAAAGAAGTTGTGGAGAAGGGGCTCGAGGGAAAAGTTAGGTAGGTAGTTGAAGTATGACGGGTCAGGAACAAAGGAGTTATTAGTGAATGACTGATTGAAGTGAGTGGCAAAGAAGTTGGCAATAGTAGCAGGATCAGATGAGGTATGCGAGTTTAAGGTAAGCGATATGGGGTAACCATCGGATCTACGTTTATGATTGACGAACTGGAAGGAGGTTTTGGGATCATTTTTGAGATTGGTCTGAATTTTGATAAGATAGTTGCGATAAAGGGTGTTGAAAAGTTCCTTGAATTGGAGGTAACAGCCAAGGAAGTTGGATTAGTCAGGTATAGTTCGAGTCCAAGAGAAGATGACCCATAACTTATTCCTTTTGTTACGCAGGGAGCGAAGCTTGTGATTGTACCATGGAGGGGAAGAGGTTGATGTTCTTTGTTTAGAGTAGGGAACGAACAGGGAAATAGAGGAAAGGTTTTCGGTACATAAGTGAGTGATGGCATTTTCAACGGATAGGTGATCGTAGCTGAATGAAAGGCGCCGTAAGTAGTCGTGGAAGGGGCGAAAATTAGCTTTATGGAAATCGTAGGCGTAGTGATTGGAGGGAGGGGTGGAGGGAGGGGTGGAGGGAGTGGTGGGGGGTGGCGAGGGGACTCTGAAGTAGGTTGCGTGGCGGGGGGGGGGGGGGGCGTGGTGGTCTATAGATTTAAGGACGAAGGGGGCTGGGGTAGACAGATTTATTGATAGGGTCTGTTGTAACGATGAGGTTAAGCTGCCTACCGGAAAAGCTTCGAACGCTCTTCATCTGACAGAGACAAAAATCATCTAGACGATCAATGAAGAGACATTCGTTGGCCGAGGCGGGGTGGGGGGTGAAGTGTGAATGATGATAGTTGCGATAAAGGTCGTCAGAGAAAGCCCAATTGTGTATCCGAAGATTATGACGTCGTCCTCGCAATTCATCATAATCATCATCATCGGCACTACAATCGGAAACTGGTCTTGGCCTCATTTAGCAAGTCCTCAGGCTTGTTAAATTTTCCATAATGATTTGCTTTTTCCGGGCAAGGTCATTAGTCTTGCACCAGAGGCTCCCCGACGGGGAATCGAACCCCGGTCTACCGCGTGACAGGCGGGTATACTGACCTCCTCGCAATTATTCAACTCAATTATATGGTGGCTAGCATTGAGAGCTAGGTCGTAAACTTCAATAGGCTAGAATGGCAAGATATAGTGTGATTCTCACAGTCACAAAGTTCAGCTGGAAGGAGGTAGGAAGAGCGACAAGTGACGCCTTGAAGGTGGCGTGGACAGCGATGAGCATACCTTGGCTGGGGGAAAAATCAGTAGTATGGTTGAGGAGGTTGGCGTAAGGCTAATAACCTTGCCCGGAACAACAAATTATTATGGAAAATTTAACAAGCCTCAGACTTGTGAAATAAGGCCAAGACCGGATACTGGTTGTAGTGTCGATGATGATGATGATGGTTGGGGAGGAGTACCATCACGCAAGATGGTGAACGCGGGGGGAAACAGTTCCAGGTTATGAATGCTGGGGATTAAGTTCGTTTCACTTAAAGCGAAAATGCCGACTGGTAGGGCATAGGCGTGTTTTTTTTTTTTTTTTTAGAATGGATTGGGTTTTCGAGCGAAAACCTCTTACGTTCTGATGATAGATGATAAGGGGGGTTATACTGCCGGTTGGGGGGGGGGGGGGGGGGGGGGGGGGCTTGTAAATTACTGTCAATACGGATTTCGTAGCAATGGATCCATTGGAGACCTTTTGACCTTTGTAACTGACATCTGGACATCTGCAATTGAAAACCTTGGTTAATCAAGGGAGGACGCATTAGATATCTCCAAGGCTTTGGGCCTCGTTTGGCACGAAGCGTGGCTAAGCAAGTTTCGTCCATACGGACTTTCCCAACAACTTTGCGACTGGATGAAGTGAATCCACGAAAATCGATCGATTCGGGGTGTTGTAAACGGCGTGTCTTCAGATCTGCATTATGTTAACTCTGGGGTGCTTCAGGGTTTAATTTGGCTCCAGCTCTGTTTGTTTCATATTAATGAATTAGTAAAATGAACGGATAACAAAATACTCAGTTTTGCGGATGATAGTGCATTTATTTTCACATGATCGGCCGATAAACACAACAACTTCGCACAAGCTGAAATGTAACCAGATCGACTTTCTGAATCGGGATTTGATTGAAATCGTACAATGGGGAAAAGCTAATCTTATCGACTTCAATACAACGTTCACAAGGAAAAGTGGACCGTCGGTTCCAGCTGATAATGAATGACCAGGTCCTCGAATCTAAGGAAACCATACATTTGTTCGGCGTCACGTTCTGTGGGAATGTCTTGTGCTCCACTCCCACCGATGTTAACAGAACGAATTTTGTTAGAATCAGAAACGAGTGCAACCAGTGGATTGATACCATGAAGAAGACTTACAACGACAGAGTGACCAACTGGCTCGCGTCCTTTCTGGTTAATGGCAAGGGCTATCAGCTGATCCGCCTCCAGAAATTGGAGTTATCTTTTTTGAGCTAGAAAATATTTTACTCCGACCCAACTTCTCGTGTACAAATTAGTCCCACACTTGAATCCTGTTCCAATGTTTGGAGCTCTGCTCGTAAGCATACCCTCATCTTACCTGCTAGCACAGAGATCTGTCGGTTAGAGGACGCAGCGCTTACATCGGGGCTGCAGTCGCTATCACCTCGAAGGCACCGAGTGAGCCTTTGTCTGTTTTACAGATATTATCTCGATGGCTGTCCTTCGCAGATTCGTGGTATTATTTGAAATTCGATTCATTTGCGCTCTACAACATAATCCCATGGGTTCCAGCAACTTGGGATTCATCTCTTGACGGCATGTACATACCAGTACTAAAACTTTTTCTGTTACCATGGGAAAGCCATATATAAAGCGCGTATGTTTCCGGAGCATCACCTGGAACTATTCAAGCGTAACTCCAACAATTATTTAATGGCATCTCAAGGCGCTGATTCAGCGTTATATGTTCGCCTTTCTTGGGAAATGTATATATAATATATAATAGAAAGGAGGAAGGCAAAGGTATGAGGAAAAAAAACAGATGCTTAGGAAATAAATGGAAAGCTTTGCCCTCTATACTCATATATATATGTATATATATATCTTTTTTGCACAGCATTTAACACATGTACTCGAACGCATGTATGTTAAGTTTCACATGTTTATTTTAGATTCTACGCAAAGCTGATCACACGAACCGATAAGTGCAATTGAGTATGTAATGGTAGTTTAAGATACACATGACGGGTTGCACTACTGCAAGCCATGATAAGGGATTCTAGAAACGCGTACACATGATGCCTCTCTAGCGGTTGACCTGATATACCATATTTAAACTTCCACTGGTTCCCGACGTCGCTACAGTAAACGTAGCCAGCGCTAGCATGGAACATAATTGAGATTCGCCATCAACATTGGACATTTATACAAAAATGATTTACTTTGGTTTTGTCTTACAAAAATTCGTCAGATTTGATAAATTCAAGAACTATTCAGATAAAGTAATATTATTTCAATTACACGGAGGTTTGTAAGACGAAACTGATCGCATGAATGGATCGGTAAGTACAACTGTGTATCTTATGTGACCCGAGATAGGAACATTTTTGGTCAGTTTCTAGCCGAAGAGAAATTATCGTCTTGTATAGCTTCGTGGCAGTATGATTTGATTACTTTTTATGTGTTTTTTGTGTAGTTAACTTAAAAATAGCCACGGTAACGGTAACAAAGGACCTTATTAAACAACCTGTTTTCTCCTAAGCTTCGGTAATTAAAGCCAATTCTTCGATTCCAGTGTAGTTTTTCTCGTATCAACTTCGATGTCCTTCTAATTAATGAACATTAAAAATATTATAAAGCACCAAACATGGAATTTTTCCATAGCATCCATGTAATCTACCCTGCCGCTTTTATTTGTAATCAACAATACCGGATACTACGTAGTTAGACTTTTACTTTTTTTTGTGCGCAGCATTTAAATACCGACGATATTTCTTCTTGTCTCTATTCAAGTTTACTTACTTTGTAATTAGATAACGAGATAACATTTAGTGGTGTGTTCAGTTCATTATAAGTTTTGAATAGACACTTGAATATATTGAGCGGGTTTCAAAGAACACATAAAATATTATACTTTAAGCTTGTAGTTGACTGATGTGAAAAGGGAATTACATAAGCGCGTCCCAATCTATTAACGTTGTTAATTTGAGTTGGATATTTTTTGAAATATTATCAGTAATAGTCGCAATTTTATGAAGGTAGACAATAGCAGACGCCAGGGAAACGAACAATAATCACCAATAATGACGAAGGTATTTCTATTCATGACCAATGCCATAAAACTGGGAAAAAAATATATAATGCAGAGATTAGATGGAATGATTGTGAACATGTGCTCAAAACGTGGATTCTGCACTTAGTCACGTCCAACCTTTAAAATGAAACAGTAAACACAACCCGTGGCAATTAAGTACTTAGTAATTGACTTCGAAAACCAATCGCTAGCTTTATATTAATTTTAGCAATAGTTATCGCAGCTCCATAAGACATTCCTGGTATCCCTCAAAGTTCCATTCGATCAGTAATTCTTATTAACACAGTAGATGACTTCGACGTCTTTTCATTTGAAATTTAGTTACATTAAATATTTTCTTAAAAATTAAATTCCATTAAATAATACTGTTGTGACGACGTTCCAATTCAGAAACAAACAAAAAAGTTTTCCTTTCTACAGGTAAAGGCTTTGTGGGGAAGAGTATCTGTGCCGACATTGGCACCGGTTAACTCTTATCCCCATCATGAGTTGTTCGCCGCGTAAAACACTGAGCCGAAAGTCATCACTAATAAATAAACGAACGCCGCCTCGTTCGTTCGCAACCACGGGTAAGGGTGAAAGATAAACACCAGGACACTGCGACACAACTGGGAAATGAAACCGCTGAAATAAAACACGCAATATTGTTGGGAATATGTCTAAACATTTATTATAATCACTGCCTCGGGATTGTTTAATTCTAGTACAGGTGATAACGCGAGCGATTGTATTTTTTCAACACGCGACACAAAAAGAAAAAATGACTACACGCTCAGATACTCGCGACTCCGAATTTAACGTATCTCCGCGTGTACCGACGGAGTACGGGAGGGGCACGTTACCATGGCGGTCCGTGGATGGAAAACGACTCCACGATCGTCATCTCATGCAGAGATGATTTCGCTAAAAAAAAAAAAAAAAAAAAAAAAACGAAGAGAGAGAAAAACTTTTCTCTTAAGGGTGTGACCACTAAGAAAATGCGATCTTTTTGGTGCAGTGGTATATGTGCGCGATCGAACAGATTCAATGTTGTTGCACGTGTTCGAAAACAGGCAGGCGGCAAGGGCAATAGGGAAAAATGAAATGTGGGTCATTGTTTACACGACGCCTCGTCGCTATTTTCGACGTTAGGAGAAAAAGGTGCTAAAAGCAAATTGGATGTTTATGGCATCTCTGACTGCAGTAGAAACCGGGTTCATATTTGCATTAGGGAAATGCTGGAGAATTTGGTTTCGGCGTCTATTGCGCTAATTATATGCGGCTGCTTGGGCTGTTTATTGATAGGACAAACAAAAAAGGTTGCCAGGCAATGTGTATGAAAAGGTATATGACGCGGCTGGGAAAATAGACGGCGCGATATTTATGGTCCCTGTCATGACGGTTACATTGAATGCAATCCGAATTATTTTGTTTACAGGAATTCATCTAAGGGAATTTGACTGGCGACGTAGATGCCGAAATTAATTGGAAATTCCTGGTAAGTTAATAAAGCAATCTTAAGGAGCAATGGTATGCGAAGAGAATGCATGAAGGTAAGTTTTCTTTAAAGGGACTTAAAGATCATAGATTTGATCTCTTAAATGCGTGCAGCATTTTTAGGTACTAATACTGTTGCATTAGCAAACTAAAGGGAGTAGGGTAGTAGTTATGGGGGTTTTTCAGGTAAGTAGACCGTAGGGTTTGGCGGAACCGCTACACGATCATCGAGTTGCACTCGACCCATGATTGTTTATCCAAACAATCATATCAATGGCCATGCCCTATGATTCGTTCCCAAACCAAACATTCACCCATCCACCCTAGCCCCTTGCCATCGTAGGCGAAGTTTCTGTTGACTTAACATCAACAGAAAAAACCTATCCCATATCGTTTATGATGGCAATACAGTCAGCCTCCGCACACGATCATCTATTTGACCAGCTGCATGTTTGGATTCTCTTCTGAGCACCCTTCGCATTTTCGTTTGTCCTAGCTTCCAGTGAATGGGCATTCAACCAGACCTGTACGGTCACAATGGAAATACTTCCATTAATATCTAAATCGATTGTTCATTGGTCGTCACAAAAAAAAAAGATCGGATTTGCTCCTCACACATCGGTGGAAATCCACCTCCGTTGCGACTGGTGGTATGTTCCGTGCAACACCAGGAGTCAGATCTTAACCATATGTAAAGAGTTTTTCTAAAAGTCCTAAAGTTTGTCAATTCGTGGTTGGACCGAAAGATGTTGAATAAAATTGAATTACGAGTGGATGCCCTGTTTCTGTTTGCTGTTTCCTGCTGAGATGCACGGGGATTCGAGCCACTATATGAGGAATTCTGGCCCGGCAGCGGTTTACGGGCGATGCAGTTACATATGACGTTACACCCAGGTAAACGGTGAATTGTTAACGCTTGTTTCACAGGTGATAGAGGGCCACAACGGTGTCTCGCAACCACGTTAATCGACAGGCTAACGGTTTCAGATATAGAAAGGTGATTTCAAGTTTCGACACTGCTACGACTCCAAAAGAAATAGTCTAACTTTAAATATTCGAACTGTGTGGTTAATAAGACCATAACTCAGCAGTCCAACTTTGTTATTGTTCATACAACAACTCGCGCTGTCGGTTCTTGCTGCCCCAGAGGAAATATATACATAACACTGAACAATTGGATCCCCAAAACAAAACAGAATAACTGGCGTTTAACCTTTAAGACTACAGCCACTTCTGACACCAGTACGTCAATCCAGTCGTCACTTCGAAGGCACTGGGGATTGCTCGTAATAGTACCACAACTGCAAAAATGCTTTAATACTACAATTGGCGACAGACATAAACCAAAAAACAATACAAACAAAGTGGTAAACAGGTATTAATACCACACGGGCAAGGTTATTAGCCTTGCGCCAAGGCGTATATTCGTCCAAAAAGGGATTTGAACTCCCATATTGGTCAGGCGCATCCAAAACTGCACTACACGTGCTCGACGGGATGCAAAACCGAGCAGTGAAACTTATTGGAGACTTAGCCGTAAGCTGATAAATTCCGTCGTTAGAACACAGGCGCAACGTATCATGCGTATCTCTTTTCTATAGGTATTATCACGATCGTTGCTCAACTGAACTTGCTGAATGTGGTCCGCCCCTTCCGACATTTTCCCGCGATTCTCGTCCATCTGTGAATGCGCATCAGTTCACGTTGAAAATGGACTTCTGGCTCACAAATAAACATAGAGTCATTTTTTAGACGAACCACACAAATGTGGAATGTTCTGCCTGATCGTGTGTTTCTTGGTCGTTGTGATGTCCAGAAATTCAAGACCAATATACATAGAGACCTCCTTTCCTTATCCACTTCCTCTCCATCCGCTCGCACTGTGCTCTGACATTTAAGGGTACTTCAAAATCACCGTTTGTGCGCGCGTTACTGCAAAAAAAAACAACAAAACAAAAAATAACACTTAAACTTTAGTCGTCCTAGCTATGAGTATCAGCTATGAATGCTCTGACATTTAAGGGTACTTCAAAATCCCCTTTTGTGCGCGTTACTGCAAAAAAAAAAAAACAACAAAACAAAAAAATAACACTTAAACTTTAGTCGTCTTTGACTACAAGTCGTCCTAGCTATGAGCATCATCATCATCATCGGCACTACAACCGGGAGCCGGTCTTGACCCAATTTAGCAAGTCCTGAGGTTTGTTAAATTTTCCATAATGATTTATTTTTTCCGGGCAAGGTCATTAACGTCTTGCGCCAGAGGCTCCCCGACGGGGAATCGAACCCCGGTCACCCGCGTGACAGGCGGGTATACTAACCACTATACTATCGAGGAACCTAGCTATGAGTATATTATAGGTATATTCTAGTAATGACAGGATTAAAGATATGTGGCGTTCCTAACAGTAACACACTGTACAAATAGTGAAGTACAACACAGAAAGAAATCCGAATAAGCAAAAATCATCAGCCGTATATCAAGCATTGACATAATAATTCCACATCAGTTGAGTGTACTTGAGTTTAGAAATCGAATTCGTACACGTGGCAGTAGTCTGATGTGTTCACCATTGTTCAATCGTTTAGTGATTCTAACCGCCTCGGTTCAAATCACACGTTCTTTTCACTATCGTCGCAACGCTATAGATATATTAACTTGGTTGAAGCCACATTACTACGAAAGGAACATTGGCGGTCGTTAAGAGATCCTCTGACTCTGGATATTTCGAAAGTTGACATAAAATTCATTCTAATTCTTCTGAAGATACATTATTTGCAATGCATGCAATATTATTTGAATAGTTGATAGTAGTAGGGTTATGTACGTTCTGGGACAATTTTCTGGCTCAAAAGCTCTTTTCTGGCTCAAAGCTCTACGTCAAGGTTGAGATCAGTTTGTAGTGTGGTGAGTGTTGATAGTGGTATGTGGTTCATGGGTGGTGGGATTCTTATGTGAGGTGTAAATAGTAGTATTTAGTGTATTTCTTATGAGTATTGATATTAATAGTGATATTTTGTGGTTGCGATTAATGGTTGTGGGTTCTTATGTGGGGTGGAAATAGTAGTATTGGTATTAATTGGGTATAGTTTGTAGTGTTCTTATCGCTGTAGTTGTTGGATTTTGTGCTTTTTTTGTAGGTGGTGTTGAGTATTGAGCTTTTTGTAGGTGGTGGTGAGTATTGCGGCTTGTGGTGATGTCGGTGCTTTTTGTTATGGGTTTATGTTTTTGCTAATGGATTTATGCTTAGATGGTGATATCGGTGCTTTTTGTCATTCATGGGTGGTGTGTCTTAACTGAGGTGGAAATAGTAGTATTTAGTATATTTCTTATGAGTATTAGTAGTAATTGGGTATAGTTTGTAGTGTTCTTATCGCTGTAGTTGTTTGTTTGGGCTAGTGATTAATCGTTATCAGCGTGGTGGATCCGTGGATTTTGTGCTTTTGATGCTCTTGGGTTTTTGCAGGTGGTGGTGATGAATGCTTTTATTGACTATTGGGCTTTTTCTATGTGGTGGTGAGTATTGGGGCTTGTGATGATATCGGTGCTTTTTTTTGTTATGGGTTTATGTTTTTGCTAATGGATTTATGCTTAGGTGGTGATATCGGGGCTGAATGGGTAGTGCTTTAGGCTTTTGTCTCGGTTGTAAGCTGTTAATTGTGGTAGAAATAAAAAACGTTGTCTGGGTTGTGCTTTTGGCTTTTGTCTCAGTTGTAAGCTGTTAATTGTGGTAGAAATAAAAAAAAAACGTTGTCTGGGTAGTGCTTTAGGCTTTTGTCTCAGTTGTAAGCTGTTAATTGTGGTAGAAATAAAAAAACGTTGTCTTTGGTGTGCTTTTTAATCTTATTATCATTAAGCTGAGTAATATAAACGGGGATTTTGTTGTTTGTGGGTTTGTATGGGAAATGGGTTGTTTTTTAATCTTATTGTCATTAAGCTGAGTAATATATAAACGGGAATTTTGTTGTTTGTGGATTTGTATGGGAAATGGGGTGTTTTTGCTGGAACTTAAACTGACTTCCCCTAAGACGCAGAGTTAAGCTAGTTGAATTCACCTAAGACGCAGAGCTAAGCTAGTTGACTTCACCTAAGACGCAGACCTAAGCCATGATGATGAATGGGTTGTGCTTTAGGCTTTTGTCTCGGTTGTAAGCTGTTAATTGTGGTAGAAATAAAAAACGTTGTCTGGGTTGTGCTTTTGGCTTTTGTCTCAGTTGTAAGCTGTTAATTGTGGTAGAAATAAAAAAACACTGTCTTTGTTGTACTTTTTTAATCTTATTGTCATTAAACTGAGTAATATATACGAGAATTTTGTTGTTTGTGGGTTTGTATGGGAAATGTTTTGTTGATTCTATCTGCTTTTGCCTTATGTCTCAATACTTGACATGGTTTGTGCTTTTGCTACTGGTTTGTGTCTTTGATCTCTAAACTTTCATCGCTTTCTGCTAATGGTTTGTGTTTTTGATCCCTAATGGTTCTTGTTTTGACTTCTATAGAACAATTTTCTAAGTACAAATGATTATTCAAGTCCACATAGAACATAAAAAATGATCTGTTATCAAAAAAAAAACATGTGGGGGTGCTTGCCCGATCCCATGACCTTGGATGCTATATCAAATTCTTGATGTCTAAGTGTATTTATGAGAACCAATTATTCTTATCATAGTTTCCATATTGAAGAAAGAATTCATTGCTTCCGCTCCCCACAGACTAATGTTGATTTATATATAGCAAGTTCTTGGTCATATTCTTATCATAGTTTCCATAATGTATCGTTTCCGGTCCCACAGACTAATGTTGATTTCTATATGTTGTTATCAAAAAACCAAACATGACTGTGCTTGTCCGATCTTATGAGCTTGGATGCTATAGTAAACTCTTTTTTTTATTTCTAAGTGTATTTATGAGAACCAATTATTCTTATCTTATTTTCCATATTGAAGAAAGAATGTCTCGTTTCCGGTATTAGAAGGGGATTTCTTGTATAAAAGGTCGAGTTTTTAATCCAGTATGTACCAGTTTACTTTAAAAATTAAACCTAGTAAAACAGCTCTGCCTATATATAATAATGGAGGGTTTGAATCAATTGGGTAAAATTAAACCACTAGAGAGTTTAAAAACTCTAATACTAAATAGGAAATATAAAATACTTCGAGCGATAAGGTGCCAGACGAAGTATGGAGCGAGGATACTGGTGGAGTTGGACAAGAATAAGGTGTTCCTGCCGATTCGCTTCAACATGATGGATGAGGACACCATGAAGATGCTTACCTCGAGTGAGATGGAGGTGCTCCAAGCAGTAGGAAATACCTTCGAATTGACGTTTCATTCCACAACATCGGAAACGGACGAAGCAGAATTTTTATATTCGCAGCCATTTTTTTATAATTCAAATAAGAAATAAATAAAAAATATATTTAAACAGTAAAATTAATTGATGTTTTTCACTTTGGCTAATTTTGTGAGAAAATTATTCGAATACTGGTCATTCATTTTTTCCCTCCATGAGTCTTAGAGTATCAAATATAGGCTCATCATAACATCATATGATAAGATTGAAGAAGCAGTCTGTTTGGACCAGCCCTGTTTGGAATCGTTCTGTATTATTCGAATATTGAGCAGTTATTTTTCCTCCCCAGGAGTCTTAGAATATCAAATATAGTCCACCATAACATCATATGACAAGACCTGCTTACAGCATTGAAGAGTTATCAGAGAGGGATAGTTATAATACAGCCTGTTTGGAATCGCCCTGTTTAAAGAAACCGCCTGTTTGGAATCGCCCTGTTTAAAGAAACCGCCTGTTTGGAACCGCCCTGTTTAAAGAAACCGCCTGTTTGGAATCGCCCTGTTTGGAATCGCCCTGTTTAAAGAAACCGCCTGTTTGGAACCGCCCTGTTTAAAGAAACCGCCTGTTTGGAATCGCCCTGTTTGAAGCCACCCTTTTTTGTTATACATCCGATCCATAGAGATCTGTTTACTGATTTGAATTCTCATATATCTTGGATGAGGAGATGTTTTTCTAAGAATAAATCAAAAAAATATGCTTAAACATTAAAATTAACTGATGTTCTCTTATCAAAAATATGAATACTTACCCAGTCCAATGACCTCATATTTAACCATAAAAATTTTGAATTCTAAGAAAATATTAATTGAGTCCCACAGGTCTCTTATCAAAAATATGAATACTTACCCAGTCCAATAATCTCATATTTAACCATAAAAAAAAATGTTTGAATTCTAAGAAATATTAATTGAATCCCATAGTTCTATTATCAAAAATATGAATACTTACCCAGACCAATAATCTCATATTTACCCATAAAAAATTGTTTGAATTCTAAGAAAATATTAATCGAGTCCCACAGTTCTCTTATCAAAAATATGAATGCTTACCCAGTCCAATAATCTCATATTTAACCATAAAAAATTGTTTGAATTCTAAGAAATATTAATTGAATCCCATAGTTCTCTTATCAAAAATATAAATGCTTACCCGATCCAATGACCTCATATTTAATCATAAAAAATTGTTTGAGCTCTAAGAAATATTAATTGAATCCCATAGTTCTCTTATCAAAAATATGAATGCTTACCCAGTCCAATAATCTCATATTTAACAACAAAATTTTTTTGAATTCTGAGAAATATTAATTAAGACGCCTAGTTCTCTTATCTTATTTTTTCTTTTTTTTCGTTATATTGTTCAAAAATATTTGTATGGAAGTGATGAATTAAGTCTTAGGTTTGGGTGATCAGCGTTCAAGTTAAAGTTTGGGGTAGGTTAATTGTGTGACATAGATGTTCGTGGATTTGTATGGAAGTGATTCATTATCGTTTGGCGTAGTGGTTTGGAATTCTTTTTTTATCTCAGTATGTGAATTAAGTCTTAGGTTTCAATGATCAGCGTTCAAGGTTATAGTCAGGAGAGAAAGAGAGAAAGAGAGAAAGAGAGAAAGAGAGAAAGAGAAAGAGAGACTATTTGTGGACGAATGAGATGTGTGTATGCGTAATAATGAATGGATTTCGGTATAGATAAGACCATCTTGACTAGTTAGAAATCATTGTGTTACTAAACCATTAAAGAAAAACACTAAAAGGTTCCATTGTGGTATATATTTGGCTGAGCAGGAAAATTGTTGCCATAGGATTAAAACAAAAAAACAACAACAAAAACGGTAAGTTAACACCTATCATGAACCATTTTTAGGATTTCTAATTTATTTCTTCAAATGTTATGTGTTATATTCGGGGGATTTTAATCATCGAGACAGCCTTTTTTTCTGAAAGCGTAACAAAGCAAAAGAATTAACAGTAAATTTTTCATTACTTTTTTAGAGAAATATGTCTGCTAACGAGGTCAACACCAGCAACAACTACAATAATAACAATAACAACAATAATAATATTAGGAAAAGAACGGGGCAACAACAACAACCACCAACAATGTCAGGAGAACAACCTGCAAAGAAGTTAAAACAACAGATCTATAAAAGATGCTTGTTTTGTGATGAGGATGTTGAGGGACGGCTTTGGGTCCAACATCATAGAAAAAATACCCACAAAGCAAACGCCCAACAAGCTCTTAATGAAAACGTCTCCTTAATAGCAAGCGCATTCCAAAATCGTGTAAAAACATTCTCCATCACCAACAAAGATGAGAGTATGATAAATGTGAATAATCTGTTTGAAAAAAATATTCCATTGATTAACGAGTTACTACAAGATGAATTGAAAGTTTTGAAAGCTTTTAAATTTAGTATGGAGCTTTTTGCTAACTTTGCGAAACTATCCAAAGAATGTGAAGAGATAATGCAAATAGATATAAAAAGCATGCAAACTAAAATGTACACGATTGAGAAAGAGGAAGACATAAGAGAAAATTTGAGCACGGCAATTGAAAATATCAAGGCAAAATTGGAAGAGTTCCAAGAAAAAGATAGCGGATGGGCGTTGGTAACATTTCAGAGGATCGAAATTAACATCAACAAATACGAGCCATTTCAGCTTGATAGATAAGGACCGATATAATAAATCTTTTAAATAACTTGTAGCTGCATCAAACAAGAATAAATAAAATGTATTTATGTATTAAAATTAATTGATGTTTTTTCCCTTTGGCTAATTTTGTGAGAAAATTGTTCGAATATTGATCATTCAGTTTTCCCCCATGAGTCTTAGAGTATCAAATATATCCCCACCAATATATGTGAATTTTCGGCTGTAAGTTGGTTCTTAATGTATGGGAAATTTTTTGTTGATTCCATCTGCTTTTGCCTTTGGTTTGTGCTTTTGATAATGGTTTGTGTCTTTGATCGCTAGACTTTCGGGTGGGTTGTCTCAGTTGTTGGGGGTGTTTTTCCTTTTTATGAATATACCACTTGACAGTAAATCTAATTTTATGAATATATATATACCACTTGGCAGTAACTCTATGTTGAAATGGTTTAATGCTTTTGATCTCTAGACTAGCGAGCTTTTTGCTATATATATTGACTATAGCCTATGTTTAGCGCCACAATTTTGAGTTTTTATATGGATATATTGTTAATTGTATACTTTAGGGCTACGCATTATCCATATAATATATTAAATTCTTTGTGCTTTTGGCTTTTTTATGAATATACCACGAGTCAACGAATGATTATTCGAGTCCATATTGGTCAAAAAAAGTGTTGATATAAAAAACGGGTGTTGTTGTCCAATCCCATGATCTTAAGACCCAGACCTGGCTGGACTCATAGAACGACCTTTGCTAATATTATCCAGATAGCCGAATAACTAAGAAGAATTCTTGAGATCTCCTCGCCAAAAACTGATTTCGCATAAGACCCAGACCTGGCGGAACTCATAGAACGACCTTTGCTAAAATGATCTAGATAGTCGAATAACTAAATTTCCTCTGTAATATCAAAAGGAATCCCGAACTTGTTTGAGCCGGCGAACGATTAGTAACACATAAAGTTCTATCACACCTAACCCAAGGAAATATGCGTCATCGTACCCATTAGATGGTTTGCATTCAAAGACATACTGAGTGTATTATAACCTCCCCTCTCTGATGCCGCATCGAATCAAAGCAGTAAACAGATCTCTATGTATCGGCTGTATTATAAACAGCTGGTTCCAAGCAGGCGGTTTCTTCAAACAGGTGGTTCCAAGCAGGGCGATTCCAAACAGGGCGATTCCAAACAGGGCGATTCCAAACAGGGCGATTCCAAACAGGCTGTCTCTTCAAACAGGGCGATTCCAAACAGGGCGATTCCAAACAGGCTGTTTCTTCAAGCAGGGTGGTTCCAAACAGGCTGTTTCTTCATGCAGGGTGATTCCAAACAGGCTGTCTCTTCAAACAGGGTGGTTCCAAACAGGCTGTCTCTTCAAACAGGGCGATTCCAAACAGGCGGTTTCTTTAAACAGGGCGGTTCCAAACAGGGCGATTCCAAACAGGCTGTCTCTTCAAACAGGGCGATTCCAAACAGGCGGTTTCTTTAAACAGGGCGATTCCAAACAGGCTGTATTATAACTATCCCTCTCTGATAACTCTTCAATGCTGTAAGCAGGTCTTGTCATATGATGTTACGGTGGACTATATTTGATCCTCCAAGACTCATGGAAAAAATTGCCTCAATTAATTTTAATGTTTAAAGAACAATGATCAGCGGTTTTATTCATATAGGTAAGATAAGAATAATGGAGACTCACTAAAACCACTTAGACATCAAGAATTTGATATAGCATCCAAGGTCATAGGATTTGATAAGCAGCCATATGTTTTTTGATAACAACACATTTTTTATGTTCAATATGGACTTGAATAATCATTTGTACTTAGAAAAAATTGTTCTATGGAAAAATAAGAATTAGAAATCAAGAATTTAATATAGCACCCAAGGTCAAGGGGTCAGAATAATGAACAACAACTTACTATATAGAAATCAGTATTTGGTCGTGATACTGGATGCAAAATAAGATAAGAGTAATGGCGACTCACTAAAAACACTTAGAAATTAAGAATTTAATATAGCTTCCAAGGTCAAGGGATTGGACAACAACACCCGTTTTTTATATCAACACTTTTTTTGACCAATATGGACTTGAATAATCATTCGTTGACTCGTGGTATATTCATAAAAAAGCCAAAAGCACAAAGAATTTAATATATTATATGGACAATGCGTAGCCCTAAAGTATGCAATTAACAATATATCCATATAAAAACTCAAAATTGTGGCGCTAAAAATAGGCTATAGTCAATATATATAGCAAAAAGCTCGCTAGTCTAGAGATCAAAAGCATTAAACCATTTCAACATAGAGTTACTGCCAAGTGGTATATATATATATATTCATAAAATTAGATTTACTGTCAAGTGGTATATTCATAAAAAGGAAAAACACCCCCAACAACTGAGACAACCCACCCGAAAGTCTGGCGATCAAAGACACAAACCATTATCAAAAGCACAAACCAAAGGCAAAAGCAGATAGAATCAACAAAACATTTCCCATACATTAAGAAGCAACTTACAGCCGAAAATTCACATATATTGGTGGGGTTATATTTGATATTCTAAGACTCATGGGGGGAAAATGAATGACCAATATTCGAATAATTTGCCCACAAAATTAGCCAAAGGGAAAAAACATCAATTAATTTTAATACATAAATACATTTTATTTATTCTTGTTTGATGCAGCTACAAGTTCTTTAAAAGATTTATTATATCGGCCCTTATCTATCAAGCTCGAAATGGCTCGTATTTGTTGATGTTAATTTCGATCCTCTGAAATGCTGCCAACGCCCATCCGCTATCTTTTTCTTGGAACTCTTCCAATTTTGCTTTGATAATTTCAATTGCCGTGCTCAAATTTTCTCTTATGTCTTCCTCTTTCGCAATCGTGTACATTTTAGTTTGCATGCTTTTTATATCTATTTGCATTGTCTCTTCACATTCTTTGGGTAGTTTCGCAAAGTTAGCAAAAAGCTCCATACTAAATTTAAAAGCTTTCAAAACTTTCAATTCATCTTGTAGTAACTCGTTAATCAATGGAATATTTTTTTCAAATAACGTATTCACATTTACCATACTCTCATCTTTGGTGGTAATGGCAAATATTTTGATACGATTTTGGAATGCGCTTGCTATTAAGGAGACGTTTTCATTAAGAGCTTGTTGAGCGTTTGCTTTGTGGGTATTTTTTCTATGATGTTGGACCCAAAGCCGTCCCTCAACATCCTCATCACAAAACAAGCATCTTTTATAGATCTGTTGTTTTAACTTCTTTGCAGGTTGTTCTCCTGACATTGTTGGTGGTTGTTGTTGTTGCCCCGTTCTTTTCCTAATATTATTATTGTTGTTATTGTTATTATTGTAGTTGTTGCTGGTGTTGACCTCGTTAGCAGACATATTTCTCTAAAAAAGTAATGAAAAATTTACTGTTAATTCTTTTGCTTTGTTACGCTTTCAGAAAAAAAGGCTGTCTCGATGATTAAAATCCCCCGAATATAACACATAACATTTGAAGAAATAAATTAGAAATCCTAAAAATGGTTCATGATAGGTGTTAACTTACCGTTTTTGTTGTTGTTTTTTTGTTTTAATCCTATGGCAACAATTTTCCTGCTCAGCCAAATATATACCACAATGGAACCTTTTAGTGTTTTTCTTTAATGGTTTAGTAACACAATGATTTCTAACTAGTCAAGATGGTCTTATCTATACCGAAATCCATTCATTATTACGCATACACACATCTCATTCGTCCACAAATAGTCTCTCTTTCTCTTTCTCTCTTTCTCTCTTTCTCTCCTGACTATAACCTTGAACGCTGATCATTGAAACCTAAGACTTAATTCACATACTGAGATAAAAAAAGAATTCCAAACCACTACGCCAAACGATAATGAATCACTTCCATACAAATCCACGAACATCTATGTCACACAATTAACCTACCCCAAACTTTAACTTGAACGCTGATCACCCAAACCTAAGACTTAATTCATCACTTCCATACAAATATTTTTGAACAATATAACGAAAAAAAAGAAAAAATAAGATAAGAGAACTAGGCGTCTTAATTAATATTTCTCAGAATTCAAAAAAATTTTGTTGTTAAATATGAGATTATTGGACTGGGTAAGCATTCATATTTTTGATAAGAGAACTATGGGATTCAATTAATATTTCTTAGAGCTCAAACAATTTTTTATGATTAAATATGAGGTCATTGGATCGGGTAAGCATTTATATTTTTGATAAGAGAACTATGGGATTCAATTAATATTTCTTAGAATTCAAACAATTTTTTATGGTTAAATATGAGATTATTGGACTGGGTAAGCATTCATATTTTTGATAAGAGAACTGTGGGACTCGATTAATATTTTCTTAGAGCTCAAACAATTTTTTATGATTAAATATGAGGTCATTGGATCGGGTAAGTATTCATATTTTTGATAATAGAACTGTGGGACTCGATTAATATTTTCTTAGAATTCAAACAATTTTTTATGGGTAAATATGAGATTATTGGCCTGGGTAAGTATTCATATTTTTGATAAGAGAACTGTGGGACTCGATTAATATTTTCTTAGAGCTCAAACAATTTTTGTGGTTAAATATGAGGTCATTGGACTGGGTAAGTATTCATATTTTTTGATAAGAGAACATCAGTTAATTTTAATGTTTAAGCATATTTTTTTGATTTATTCTTAGAAAAACATCTCCTCATCCAAGATCTATGAGAATTCAAATCAGTAAACAGATCTCTATGGATCGGATGTATAACAAAAAAGGGTGGCTTCAAACAGGGCGATTCCAAACAGGCGGTTTCTTTAAACAGGGTGGTTCCAAACAGGCGGTTTCTTTAAACAGGACGGTTCCAAACAGGTCGATTCCAAACAGGCTGTTTCTTCAAGCAGGGCGATTCCAAACAGGCGGTTTCTTTAAACAGGGCGATTCCAAACAGGCTGTATTATAACTATCCCTCTCTGATAACTCTTCAATGCTGTAAGCAGGTCTTGTCATATGATGTTATGGTGAACTATATTTGATATTCTAAGACTCCTGGGGGGGAAAAATAACTGCTCAATATTCGAATAATACAGAACGATTCCAAACAGGGCTGGTCCAAACAGACTGCTTCTTCAATCTTATCATATGATGTTATGATGAGCCTATATTTGATACTCTAAGACTCATGGAGGGAAAAAATGAATGACCAGTATTCGAATAATTTTCTCACAAAATTAGCCAAAGGGAAAAAACATCAATTAATTTTACTGTTTAAATATATTTTTTATTTATTTCTTATTTGAATTGTAAAAAAATGGCTGCGAATATAAAAATTCTGATTCGTCCGTTTCCGATGTTGTGGAATGAAACGTCAATTCGAAGGTATTTCCTACTGCTTGGAGCACCTCCATCTCACTCGAGGTAAGCATCTTCATGGTGTCCTCATCCATCATGTTGAAGCGAATCGGCAGGAACACCTTATTGTTCTCCAGTTCAACCAGTATCCTCGATCCATACTTGGTTTGGCACCTTATCGCTCGAAGTATTTTATATTTCCTATTTAGTATTAGAGTTTTTAAACTCTCTAGTGGTTTAATTTTACCCAATTGATTCAAACCCTCCATTATTATATATAGGCAGAGCGGTTTTACTAGGTTTAATTTTTAAAGTAAACTGATACATACTGGATTAAAAACTCGACCTTTTATACAAGAAATCCCCTTCTAATACCGGAAACGAGACATTCTTTGCTCAATATGGAAAATAAGATAAGGAATAATTGGCTCTCATAAATACACTTAGAAATAAAAAAAAGAGTTTACTATAGCATCCAAGCTCATAAGATCGGACAAGCACAGTCATGTTTGGTTTTTTGATAACAACATATAGAAATCAACATTAGTCTGTGGGACCGGAAACGATACATTATGGAAACTATGATAAGAATATGACCAAGAACTTGCTATATATAAATCAACATTAGTCTGTGGGGAGCGGAAGCAATGAATTCTTTCTTCAATATGGAAACTATGATAAGAATAATTGGTTCTCATAAATACACTTAGACATCAAGAATTTGATATAGCATCCAAGGTCATGGGATCGGGCAAGCACCCCCACATGTTTTTTTTTTGATAACAGATCATTTTTTATGTTCTATGTGGACTTGAATAATCATTTGTACTTAGAAAATTGTTCTATAGAAGTCAAAACAAGAACCATTAGGGATCAAAAACACAAACCATTAGCAGAAAGCGATGAAAGTTTAGAGATCAAAGACACAAACCAGTAGCAAAAGCACAAACCATGTCAAGTATTGAGACATAAGGCAAAAGCAGATAGAATCAACAAAACATTTCCCATACAAACCCACAAACAACAAAATTCTCGTATATATTACTCAGTTTAATGACAATAAGATTAAAAAAGTACAACAAAGACAGTGTTTTTTTATTTCTACCACAATTAACAGCTTACAACTGAGACAAAAGCCAAAAGCACAACCCAGACAACGTTTTTTTATTTCTACCACAATTAACAGCTTACAACCGAGACAAAAGCCTAAAGCACAACCCATTCATCATCATGGCTTAGGTCTGCGTCTTAGGTGAAGTCAACTAGCTTAGCTCTGCGTCTTAGGTGAATTCAACTAGCTTAACTCTGCGTCTTAGGGGAAGTCAGTTTAAGTTCCAGCAAAAACACCCCATTTCCCATACAAATCCACAAACAACAAAATTCCCGTTTATATATTACTCAGCTTAATGACAATAAGATTAAAAAACAACCCATTTCCCATACAAACCCACAAACAACAAAATCCCCGTTTATATTACTCAGCTTAATGATAATAAGATTAAAAAGCACACCAAAGACAACGTTTTTTTATTTCTACCACAATTAACAGCTTACAACTGAGACAAAAGCCTAAAGCACTACCCAGACAACGTTTTTTTTTTATTTCTACCACAATTAACAGCTTACAACTGAGACAAAAGCCAAAAGCACAACCCAGACAACGTTTTTTATTTCTACCACAATTAACAGCTTACAACCGAGACAAAAGCCTAAAGCACTACCCATTCAGCCCCGATATCACCACCTAAGCATAAATCCATTAGCAAAAACATAAACCCATAACAAAAAAAAGCACCGATATCATCACAAGCCCCAATACTCACCACCACATAGAAAAAGCCCAATAGTCAATAAAAGCATTCATCACCACCACCTGCAAAAACCCAAGAGCATCAAAAGCACAAAATCCACGGATCCACCACGCTGATAACGATTAATCACTAGCCCAAACAAACAACTACAGCGATAAGAACACTACAAACTATACCCAATTACTACTAATACTCATAAGAAATATACTAAATACTACTATTTCCACCTCAGTTAAGACACACCACCCATGAATGACAAAAAGCACCGATATCACCATCTAAGCATAAATCCATTAGCAAAAACATAAACCCATAACAAAAAGCACCGACATCACCACAAGCCGCAATACTCACCACCACCTACAAAAAGCTCAATACTCAACACCACCTACAAAAAAAGCACAAAATCCAACAACTACAGCGATAAGAACACTACAAACTATACCCAATTAATACCAATACTACTATTTCCACCCCACATAAGAACCCACAACCATTAATCGCAACCACAAAATATCACTATTAATATCAATACTCATAAGAAATACACTAAATACTACTATTTACACCTCACATAAGAATCCCACCACCCATGAACCACATACCACTATCAACACTCACCACACTACAAACTGATCTCAACCTTGACGTAGAGCTTTGAGCCAGAAAAGAGCTTTTGAGCCAGAAAATTGTCCCAGAACGTACATAACCCTACTACTGTTGATCATTGAAGTGCTTTCTTTTTTATATAAAATACGTATTGGCTCCTTTTCATATAATTTGTTGGTACTTTTGTTTCCCATTTATACACATTATCTAATGTTTGCTTAACGACATTAGTTTGGGCAAATGGCTTTCATAACTTTTAAACTTATTTCAAGACTTAATTTAACATGGTTCAGAATATCCGTTTTGGGTTAAATATGCATCAATTTGTTCTACACTTTGGTGCCATTTTAAAAGTTATTTCATAATGTCTTCCGGTAGAAAACATGGTCCCCGTTAAAGTATTTCAAAAGGAGTTTTCATAATCTTCTTTTGAAATAAATTTTTTATCATTAAGGAAGTTTTGCAATAATAAAAAAGAAACTCTGGACTGTTGGTTGGATGTATTAAAACTACCCAAGCTACCTCTAAGAGATTCCGGCGAGTCAGTACAGGTATGTTTAGCCTGGCGAAATTCCTTATGGAACAGACCACTTTTTTTTTTTTATCACACTCCTTTCGGGGGCTGTAACGCTCCGGGAACACTCGCGTGAGAAGGGAGTTCCCCAGCTTCCTCGCTCTGTAACGGAACAAGTTCTGATGCAGGGATGTTCGGGCCGTCAGGAGATGAACCACAAACGGGTGGGATCCGTCGGATTGACTTGTGCGCATATAAGCCGAATTGCATGGAACAATACACTGGTTTCTTTGGGAAAATTTGACCGGTTCTGGCCAATTACTAGCTCCAAACAATTTCATTCTTAACAGTAATGAATCAAATTTGGTGTGTGGCTATATGAAAGTAGCTCATAGCAGACGATTTCTAGTTCCCCCAAATACACAGCAAATCATTAACAGCTTTGACCACGAATTATTTAACACAACATTATCGTGAGTGATTCATTTTCCATCCACAAATACCGATCGATTTCGTTGCTTTCGGTCGAGGTTTCGCAGGTTAAAATTCGATCCATTATGTTTTGTTTGTGCCAATTCGTGTGGCACCCAAACACCGAGCGTCTTTTTACATCCAACTTTGTGCAGGTTCAAGATTGACGAGGGTAGCTTACGGGGGTAGGTTTAAGTTTATGCAGGTGGTTCAAAACTATTTTTTGGTCTATATTTCGAGCACTTTTAATTAATGCTTCGGGTATGTTATTGCTCACCTGAACCACCGAAGTCAAAAATATATGAACATCGGTGTACATTTATGAATGTGATCTATTTTTTATATTCATAATTTCTTATATTGGCGCTGAAAAAGCTTTTATTTTTATTTATTCAGGAACACATGTCTCAATAAGTTCTCAATCAACTGCTTTACTGCTTCATCTTATGTTCTCGGTACAAATTAACGAAATCTCTTAAATTCAGAAAAGCGGAAAATTTAATCGCAAATCAATTTCATGCGCTCCGTTGTAAATAAGTCATTGGCGCGTGACGAAGCACAATCGCACTTAATTTCATCAAGATCTAAATTGTTATCAATGAAAATTGATACTGCACTTGAGAGAGGCAAACAATTATTGCATAAAGAACAATAAAATAGTTTTACGTGTCGCGTATCGAATGTCGACCGCAAACTCAATGAATCGTCGAATTGACGTAGCTCCTCCTACTGCACTATCAATTACATTGGATTAACTTTTCTACTTGGATTAATTCTACGCGCCTCTGCTGGATAATGTAGATTGTTATTGACAAAATCGTTGCAATCATTTAGATTGCATCGCAATAAATGGTTCTCGAAAGGTCGAACCATTATAACGCACATCTCGAACGAATTTCTTAGTTCAAACCGCACTATCTGGATAGACGGCGACTGTGTTTGAACTGATTATACAACGAATTGTAGAAATGTGCATGGAAATGAGCAGTTGTTTCTAGAATTTCCATATTTCCGTTCCAAGTTATTTAGGTTTCAGGATTTCATTCGAAAACTGCTGCACATTTACTGAACATGCCAAAGAACATGCATAACTTGCACTGGAAATATAATCGGAAAAACCTTGCATTGAAATTGATTCAAGCATGAAACGAATTACTTATACGTGTTGTCTAAAGAGTTCTGCAGTTCTTGTTTCCAATTAAAAATAAGTGGAACGAACAGACGAATATCTCTCCGCAAATCTGCGGGTAAAATAGAATTAGGTTCAGAGATAAACACTTTCGAGGACAATTACTTATAATCATGGTTTGCATAGATGTTTTTGTATCATATGTACACTTTAAAGTGACTATTAACATCCTTACAGTATCATCATCATTATCATCATCGGCATAACAACCGGGATCCGGTCTTGGCCTTATTTAGCAAGTCTTTCCACCGGTCTCGATTTCGACCCGATGTCATCCAGTTTGACCTATCCTTATAGTATAGTACTGTATTAATAGCTTTATAGTACCTTATACATACCAGGCATAAAAGTGGGGAAGTGTTACGACTAACCAACAGGCCTTAATCGAATAATTTTGGTTTTATTACCATTGCAAATCCATTCCTCAAAATTATCATAAATAAACGTCAAACCGAACTAACAACGCGTAAGCAACCATCTTCTTGGTCCGGTTAATACTTATTTTCACATCCTTTCATACATTCTTTAAAAAAAACGCAAACACATACACTCCAACAATGTACGAAACCCAAATAGGCCTATAAAAAGAACTCTATAAAGGCACATTAAAAAAAGAATGTTGCGGCCAGATGCTGTTATAATGTTCAAAACAGGATATCTTATATGTGGATATGTTGAAGTTCATGAACGCCAAACCTACACTAAGTGAACTAGGAAATAGTGGGAATAAAGTTCGAATGACAGCAAAAGGAGAACTGCGGATGGAACCAAAACGCCATCTAGAGGGCACCACTGAGATACTGAAAGTGGTAGTACAAGAAGTGCTAAGGAAAACGCCAGTGTAAAAATAGTGACCCAAGATATAATAGTTGAGTGCCGGGACCTATATTAGGTTACCACTGTAAATGAATATCTGGTAGCAGTTACCACAGAGCACCGAAAGCGACTCCAAAGGAATCCATACAGAGCTATAAAAAAGAAACCTGATGGCGCCATGACCAGCCTACCGAGAGAAAAAGCCAAGATCTTGATGGCTAAAAGTTTCCTGTGTGTGAGATGGGTAAGGTGGAGACTGCAAGAATACATCATACAATGCTTCAAATGTTGATGGTTTGGAAAAATTCTCAAAAATCAAGGTATTGGCTTGTCCCGCATGAAATGTCCGATTTTATAGTAAAAATTTGGATCAATAAATATACAAAATAATTTTAATGAACTTTATTTTTTTATTATTTATTGGCCTGTAGGAACCCGGAAGTTCATGACCTCACCGACTCGGCTTAATGAACTTTAAATAAAGTTATATTTTTTAGACGATTCAATAATTCGCGCGAGCTGGTTGAGGCTCTAGGCATGTCATGAGCGGGTACACCACATTTTATTGCGTTGTACCCCATGAAATGTCCGATTTTATAGTAAAAATTTGGATCAATAAACATACGAAATAATTTTAAATGAACTTTAAATAAAGTTATATTTGTTAGACATCCCGCATTTAAGTCATTAATTTGCGCGAGGTGGTTGAGGCTGTAGGCATGTCATCTGAGCGGGTACATCACATTTTATTGTGTTGTACCCCATGAAATGTCCGATTTTATAGTAAAAATTTGGATCAATAAACATACGAAATAATTTTAAATGAACTTTAAATAAAGTTATATTTGTTAGACATCCCGCATTTAAGTCATTAATTTGCGCGAGGTGGTTGAGGCTGTAGGCATGTCATGAGCGGGTACATCACATTTTATTGTGTTGTACCCCATGAAATGTCCGATTTTATAGTAAAATTTTCAGCCAATATTATTTTTGCGTAAATTTGTATTCAATCAAAATAGGATCCGTTGCCATTGTAGTGATCCTAAATCGCTACCCTTTTCCGATTACCCATAACCCCAATCTAATTCCCATAGTGCATCATATGAGCGACAAGTTAAACAAAAAAAGTTAATTTGTCGCACATCGATTCAATTTTCAAGTACCTTACATCCCAAACCAATTGAATCATATGCACGATAAATTTAAACGAAAGTCCATTTGTCGTGCATTGATTCAATTCCCTATAACCATTGAAATTATGAAATGCCTGATTCTAAATGCCTTTCATGATTTCTCCTTCCGGGAATTTATTCAAGTAAATTCCTATACACTTCCCAGAACCCTATTCCAATTTAAGCACACAAAATCTTATTTGTGCTTCTTGGAATTCTTAAATAAAAAATTTTATACATTCTCTGTCATCACAGAGTATAAAAAGCGCGGCACATTTTGGATTCAGGATCAGACTGCTGGCGTACCACAGGGCTGCATTCTAGGCCCCATCTCCTCAGATATTCCTCATCCTGTGGATGGTAGAGTAAGCCAGATTTGCTATGCGGATGACGTCCTAGCGTACACGTCATCTAAAATCCCAAAACTCGCAACAAACCGACTCAACCGTCATCTGGACGAACTGTATCCGTATTACAGTCGATGGGAAATTCGACTTAACCCATCTAAAGCAGTAGCTATAATTCTGAGTAGTAAACACTTCCAACCTACTTCTCGATATTCACAGAATATCCGAATACAAATATGAGGTACTACGATTAGACCACAGGACAGGATGAATTATCTTGGGGTCACATATACCCCAAAAATGAATTTCATCAAACATGTGACCCACATTCTTCAAAGGGGCCTCGGTCGGTCTAAGCAACTGCACAACATTTTGAAGTGGAGCAACAAAGTTGAGACCAAAGTTAAGCTTCTCTGCTATAAGCAGTTAATCCGATCTGGAATATCATACGTCGTTCCCATATGGTCCTGCATATCTTTGGCCCAAATGGAGACTGCGAGTTTTCGAAAGAAAACTCCTCAGAAAATGCATCAACCACTTTAGAAGGCCCGACGGTCACCATTACCCGAACTCTCACCTATACGAAGGTGCCTCGTTTATCCCTATCGACGAGTACTTGCTCCAATTAGCATATACGTACCTCGAAAGCATTCAGAACAGCGAGAACCTACTTGTACGGGAGTCTTGCGTTCTTGACGCTTCTTTCTTACGATCTCTTCGGATCAAACCCCCACAATTTCTTCTTCAGTACAAAACTGAAGAAAGCACCCTTCCCAACAACATTCCCCTCTATAATAGAGGATTCCTGGACCCATCCCATAGGGTCTACTATTAACAAACCACACACACGAACGCACAGTACAAGACACCACAAACACACACACATACACACCGACCAAAGCGCAGATTATCAGCCGCCAAAGACGTGATCTGCGTTTACTGCCGCACTCAAGACCTACCGGTCTTGTAAGATTTCTTTCCCACTATCCCCCCATCCAAGTAGTTAGAGAACAATTGAACTAACCCTGTCCACACTATCCTTAGATACCTCCTTCCCCTTTCTTTTAAGATATCTTGAGACCGAGTCCAACATCTTCACAGATGTGGGTGATTCTGGTTATCGCAAGATAACCAGAAGCCGGTGACAAGATGAAGGACACATTTGTCCTTGTCTCCCTAAAGTCGGCATTTCGCCACCTCATTTTTTTTTTTTTGCTTCAGGATCAGTCGGAAACCAGAGGCCGAGGCAACGGCCAAAAAATATTAAATAAAATAATTATATAAACAAAACTTAATCGACTATTAATTCGGCCATCCCGACATTAAAGGCAAGCGGAACAGAGCGACACCGTCTCCCCCAATCCGGGTAAGAAAAAGGTAACAATTAAACAAAATATAACCCATTACACCATCTGAGACATCCTTCCAACGTGATACAAGGTCAAATATTCCTTTTTCGAAGAAGTGCTGACTTTTTGAGGCAATGGAATCTTCAAAGGCTTTTATGACCTCTGCTCGGTTACGGAAGACACTCTGCCGGCAAAATGAATTCAGATTGCGGAAAAGATGGTAGTCCGTTGGGGAAATGTCAGGAGAGTACAGTGGATGCGGAAGAATTTCAATTCCCAACTGCAACAGTTTTTGCACCATTACTTGTGAGGTATGGGGTCTAGCATTGTCCTGCAAAAGGATCGGACCGTGCCTATTGACCAACGCAGATTCCTTTTCAGACAATTTGGCATGCAATATGTTGATTTCGTCACAATATTTGATAGCGTTTATCGTTTCTCCTGGTTGAAGAATTGAAAAGTGGATTGGTCCTTTCGATGTCCACCAAATTGTCACCATAACCTTTTTTGGATGAAGATCGGGCTTGGGGGGGTGTGTTTTGGTTTCTCGCCTGCATCCAACCACTGCCCAGGTCTTTTACGGTTATCATACAGAATCCACTTCTCATCACAGGTGACTATCCGATACAACAACGGTTCAGTTTAGTTTCTTAATCTATGCGATGCGCAGATTTCCAGGCGGCGTAGTTTTTGGGACTCGTTCAGTTCATGGGGTACCCACTTATCGAGTTTCTTTACCTTTCCTATGGGAGAAAGGTGTCGATTTATTGTCATTGGGGATACTCTCATGCTTTGTGCAATCTCCCACACCGATTTCATTAGGTCCGCATCCACCGTTGCTCTTAAAACATCGTCGTCAACCAACGTTTCCACGTGGTTCATTTTCGAGGTTGAAATCTCCCGAACGGAACTTTCCAAACCAACGTCGTATAGTGCGTTCATTTACCGCTACATCGTCAAACGCATCATTAATGTTTTTCATTGTCAATTACGCATTATGTCCCATTTTAAATTCATAAAGGAAGAGGGTTCGAAATTGAACTACCGACATCATGGCCGACAATTCCTAGAAAGAAAAAAACTGTATTTGTAACGAACTCTAAAATGCTCACATGTCAAGCACACGTACCACTTTACTTTATAAAAAAAGAAAATTTAACGTTCTGGCACAGATGTTCACTCGAAAACCTCTTATTTCCGACTGAACGAAAATCGGACATTTCAATTGGTCCAATCTAATAGATGGCTCGAGCATCTGTCTGAAGCACGAAAGCAAAGAACATAAAGCGAAAAGGAGCAAAGCACAACTCAAATGCATGAATTGCGAATTTGAATACGAAAGCGGTGACGTACATCCAACAGGCAGTCACAAATAACGAGCATTCAAAAAACTTTTAAATGAAAATGGACAGATCTAGATGTGTAAACCTAGAACACTGCGAAGCCGCACACGATACCTCTTCACAAACAGTTAAGGAACATGAAGCAAATGTGATACTCAATAACGAGCATTACAGAACTAATACATGGGAATGCTGCAGAACAGTAGCTATGTGGACAACAGGAAACTCCTCTATGGAAAGCAGAACTGACCAGCGATAGGAAGCATATGCCTATGCTAAATCAAACAGATTCACTTCCACTGTTGTTACGCTCTACCACCCCCCTAGTTCAGGTAATTGAAGATGGCGGACAAAAGAGCCCTTAATAATTGCTGAAGACTTCAATACTTAAACAGTAGAGCAGTAAACACTAAGGCTAACAGTAGAGGTCGGACCAGATGTCGGAGTAAAAAGCCTTTAATAATTGCTGGAGACTTCGAAACTTAAACAGTAAAATGGGAAAGCCGTAAGGCTAATAGTAGAGGGCGGAGCAAGCAGCCTTTAATTATTGCTGATGTCTTCAAGACCTACACAATAGAATGGAGAAGTACTAAATCTAACAGTAGAAGTCCAGCAAGATGCAGGAGCAAAAAGTTCCCTGAATAACTATTGCGAGACTTCAAAATCTAAACAGAAGAATAGGGAAGCACTAAGCCTAAGAGTAGATGTCTGGCACTGTTCGAAATCCTCGCAGTCCCAGATATAGTACTACTTAATGATGACCACTGAAAGAGGCCGGTAAAAACCGGCATTGCCTTCAGCAGCGTAAGGTTGGCAAGAAATTCTGGGCACTGACTATCGACGTGATGTACCAAATATTAACCCAGGAGATTCATCAGAGGCAGATGGCAAAGAAAGAACCGAAAAATAAGCGTAAAGTACGAGATCTTGATGCGAAGCTGCTAGATTATATGCTGGAAAACCCAATCAAAGAGTTCGACTCAGAGCTCGATACCATGACGCGTCAAACAAAATCAACATGGGCAATCAAATCAGTATATTCGTGGAGCTCAAAAAGAGATGTTCATTATGTATATTAAAAAAAATCACATTTGAAAGCAATGTAATGACTCTGTGAACAACCTAATAGTTCACCACAATATTTCGCAAGAACAAGTGCCTCTAGATAAATAAATAAATAAATAATTTAATCTTTTTTTTTACTTTTAAAATATTAGAATTAATTTTTTCTTCTTTAATTTTCTTATTAATTCAACAGCGAGACATATTCTTACGAGACAGCAGGATACATAGTCCACTAGAAGAAACATTTTCGCAACCCAATCCTTGTACGTCACATTGGTGGACGCAAAACCTCACATCGTTAGTGGTACAGAAGAAACTATACCACCACGGAATGCAATGTACGTTAAAAGGGCAGACCACAGTAGTGTAATAGAAATACGCGTATTTCGGGAAGTTTGTTTTTCCTAACAAAGGTATAGTGGTTGCGACAGTAGTGAAGAACGTGTGATTGGAACCGACGCTATCACGGTTAGAATCACTAAAAGATTGAACCAATGCTCAACACATCAGACCACTGCCGCGTGTACGAATTCGATTTCTAAATTCAAGTACACTCAACTGATATGGAATTACTGTGCTTTTGCTATGGTATACGGTTCAGTTGCTTTGCTTATTCGATATTCTTTCGGTATTGTTCTTCACTATTTGCTTGTATACTGTGTGTGTATCTGTTAGAAACGCCACAAAGGGCTCAATCTAAATTCTATAAAATCAATTTTATAATACCACCAATAAAGGTCAAGAAATATTGTTTTATCAGTCAATTACAAAATGGCGGCTGAGCAGCATTTATGCGTCAATGCCTTTTTTTGTAAAGGGCTTCTCGAACAGAAATCCTGTGGTTTAGTTTAGTGGGCCTACCACCCCATTTATTGGCTTAAACCAAGCAACATAATTACCTACAACTAAAGTATATATAAGTTACATACTAGAGAGCTTAAGAACTATCTTAACTAGGCTTAACCGAAGGTAACCAGGACAAATTAAGAAGGCAGGAGTAGGGGCGAGAGGTGAGAGCAGGTTATAGTAAAGTGAACGTGAAGTAGAGACTGAAAGTAGAGACTATACGTAGCTATTCCCCCCTTTTTGGACACCCCGAGACCGAGCTTATCATTCTCACGGATATGGGTTGTTCTAGACAGCCAGAAGACAGAGGCATGATAAAGGATATATTTGTCCTATTCACGTAAGTCGGCCTCTCCCTCCACCCTCTTGTTTCAAGGATCAGTCAGCAGTTGAGTTCCAATCGAGGCGGACTTCAAATTTAAGCAAAGTAATTTAGATCCGAAGGGTAAAATTTTAAAAAGAAGAATAAAGTTTAAAAAAAAAAGTTTTACTTACTTAGTTAAATTTGATAAACAAATTATTACATCGGTCACCAGGCATCCCTCGGAAGAGAAGAAGGACGATGGTGACCGCAATGAGCGACATAGAGAGATCGGAGAAGGGGCATGGTCTTTTCAGATGCCCTCTCGATATTCGTAACAATTGAAAAAAAAACTGCCGTAAGTGTATTGTGTCTGAAGTCGGCGAAATTGACTTGGTATAATAAATAAAGATTTAAGTAAAGTAAAGTACAAAGTAAAATTTGTCTAACATTTCAGACACTTGTCCTTGCCGCAAAATTGTAATTTCTCTCCCAATACAGCATTTTGAAAACAGTTCTTTTTTAAGTAAGCCTTCATTAAATAAATAAATTTGAAATCGTTTTGAATTTTAAATTAAATGTTAATTATAGGTTTGCAATCTTAGCGTTAACAGCACAGGAACTTTTCCAAAATTTGAAAGTAGCAACGAATATTCAACGATATGTCATGAATTGCCTCATTAACAGAAATGGAGTATTTGCATTCCGTTAGCCTTTGTGGTCGCGGAACCGGCCAATTGATCTGGGTCGGAGTTGTAAGGTCGCAACCCACGATCAATGACCACGTGATGGCTGGTGATGGGTTTCGCTGCATCGAGACCGGTGGTGGTGGCAGGTACCGTCATCCCTGGCACTATCCGCGTGTCCTGGCGGAATGGCCGTCGCGGGCCAAGTGCCTGTTATTGGAGTGCAGCCTCTGTTGATGCACTGAGGGGCGTGCTGGTTCGCTGGGATTCGGTTGATCCCTGCATGCTGGGGAGCGCCGTCCGCCAGGCGGGGCATTGCGCGCTCCTATCCCTTCGATTGCCTCTCGCCCTCGCGGTGGTTCAGCGGGCGAGGGGCATGTCTGGTAGCTGAGCTACGCAAGTGGTCGGTGGCTGGTAGTTGCATGGGCCCCGTAGATGGCCGATGCCGACGAGACCTCCTTTTGGTTCTCTGATGGGAAATGCGATCGTCAGTCGGAAGGTCGACCAGTTCCTCTGGGTCGGAGTTGTAAATTCGCAACCCACGAGGAATGGCCATATGATGGCTGCTGACAGGCCTTGTCACCTTTATGCTGGATGCCGCGCCTGTTAGCACCCATCCCAGTTCAGTGGCCTGCGCGACGAGGCCGGAACATTGGCCCCTCCTTAGACCTTCGAGGATGATGTTGGGGTACATGTCTGCCCCAAGGATGATGTCCACCTTGTCGGCGGAGGCGATGTTCGGATCGGCAAGTTCCAGATCAGCAATGAACGAGAGTTCCCTCGTCGCCGATTATGGTGGTGGTGCATACACTGATAGCCCTGACAGGATGAAGGGCCTCAGTGTCCATTGTTTGGAGCCGTGGAGGCGGGGAGTGATGCTGATGGAGGTCTGAATCCTGGTAGCAAGGCAACGAGTGCCCCCAACATCGTAGGCGGGGACTGATGATGCTTGGCGTCGGAGGTGCAACCTTCGGGCGAGTGACGATGAAATGAAGGTGTCGCTGGAGCGGGGGTCCAGCAACACACGGACTTCAATCCTCCGTTGGTTCCCCGACGTCACGATGACTTTAGCTGTTGGTAGCAACGCGGAATGCTGTGAAGGGGTGCTGGCTGTGTGTGCACAGGCCACTTCATGATGGTCGATCCGGGGGGCGGATCTTTTGGCCCGTCGATTGCGGTTGTCCGGACATGCAACAAGGTGTGATGTCTCTGCTGGCAACGACGACACGTCTTGCTGGAGTGGCAGTCGCGTAGGCCGTGGCGACCCTAACAATTGGAGCACAAGTTCCTTTTGTATGCAAAGGACTTCCGACTGCCAGGTGTGAGTGACCGGAAGCCCCCGCAAGCGTAGATAGTGTGTAAGGCCCTGCAGAATGTGCAAGGGGCCTGTTGCCTTAGGGGTGCCGGCGGTGTTCTGTATATCGGGACACGGGGCTGGTTGGTCATTGGGCCGGCTGCTGTTGCTGGAACAGTCGAAGGCGTATTCGTGGAAGTCACGGGTGTTGGATCTGACACGGATCCTATGTGCGCCGTGGCCACTGTTTGCTCTGGAATCGGTGTGAAGGTAACCAGCTCCTCTGGGTCGGAGTTGTAAGTTCGCAACCCACGAGGAACGGCCATGTCATGGTGTGCCCCACAATGCTTGCGCGGCATCTGCTTCTGTGGGGGCTTCGGCATTGGGTCGATCATCGAGACCTTGGTCAGGTTGAGAATTGGGCAGGCGGTACTCTGGTCGGCGACCTGCTGATCCTTACTCACTGGTCTGGGGTTCATCAGTCTGGGTGCGGTTCCTTTCCCGCTGGCTTGATGGCGACCGTTGGCAGCTGCGCTGGGGGCAACTCGCTAGGGTGGAGGCGATTGGCGCTGTTGGCCATGGTTGGGGGGACTGAATCGAGCGCGTACTGGGCCTCGAGGAGCTTCGTCTGTTCCTCGAGGTATATTTCTCGCCGAAAAAGTCCTCCGCGAAGTACGCGTGTTGTCGATATTCCGGTGCCCCCGTGCAGAAGATTTCGTGGTGCCGTTTGAAGATGGCCTCCCATTCAGCGCGGAATACGCGTTTGGTTGTTTCGATCCTGATCAGGGTTGGTTGTCCCTTGTCCTGCATGTTGAGGAAGGTGCGAGCGATGGTGTCCTGTGCTGCGAACTGAACGGCCATAAGTTCCTCAATCGTCATTGGTTGTCGTATTGGAACAGATGTCAAAGGCACTTTGGTTTGAACTATTGTTGTAGAAAATTCGTCGTCCAATTCTCCATCTTCGAGGATGGAAGCCGCCATGTTTGCATGGAAATTGACAGCATTTTTTGACGCTGTTACTTTTGGTTCCGACTCGTAAAGCATCTTTTCCGAATGGAATTCATCAAAATCGTGGTCATGCTTTCATTTTATAGCAACAGGGCTTTCCGGTGATTTTTTATCCAACAAATCACCAAGCATTTGATTTGCAATTATCATCTGGCGACCGCTGTCCTCCGATCCACGACTTAAAGAATCCTTGGAACTGTCATCTTCAATAATGCATGTAGTTATATTTTTACTCGACTCAGGTAGGTGGTGAAAAAATGTATGATCTCTGTTGAGCGAGGAATGTCGCCGGGGAACCGTTGTGTTGCTTTTTCGATGTATTTGCCAGCTTTATAGGTGAACTTTGTATATGTTCCGGTTGGGTTGCTAGCTTTTCCTGTTTCTGTTGGCGTTGTGTAGCCTTAGTTGCCAAAGGACCTTTCATGAATGACGAGGATGATTGTGCACCACTATTACCACCGTTTGTTGGATTTGATGCAGTCGGTGAACTGGGTTGTGAAGTCGTCACTGATGTGACTGTCGTTGTCGAAATTGTCTTCTGTGGCTGCTCTTGATTAGTCCCCGTGAACATAATTTCAATGGTGTGCAATTTTCAACACTGCAAATCGAAAATGTGAAACTTAATGATCTTGGACACGATATATATAAATACGTGTACTGAATGATTAGTACACCAGCAATTGAAAATACGTTTCCTTTGTTTCAATTACGGCGCAGAGAGCACGACTACGCGAAACGTTTTCGATTTATTGATGAATCTGTTCTTCGTCTGCGTTGCTGAACCCTTATCGGTTTTAAGTTCACTGCACAATACACTTTGGACTTATGTTAGACCAGTCGATTGGTTGAAATAGTTTCTTGGGAAACTAAACTTCTGCAGTATTCGGTTACGTTTATAAGTTTTAACTTCAGAGTTTTGCTGCAGCCTATGTTCAGCTTGTTGCTGATGTTGAGCTGCCTGTTGAATAGCTGTTGTCGCTGTTGTAATTGTTGATGATGTCAATGCTGTTCACAGGTGTGTTTTGCCGCGAACTGGGCGAGGATGAAGTAGATCCAATAAGCACTGGATCCGGCTCAAAGGACCAGAAAAAATGTGCGATATCTCGGTGGCGAGCGAGGAATGTCGTCAATCGAGATCCTTGTAGTGTTCCGCCGAAAAAGAAATGTCGTCGGGGAATCCAAACTTTGGAGCACGGTGTCGATAGGTTGATGCAATGGCGTCCGAAACCACGATGACCGAAACCAGATAGCTTAGAATGTAAAGGAACAGCAATTCCTTTTTTGACAATCTTCCGGCTTGAAGTTTCCGCGATGAATGGATGTATTTGATGCGTTTGCTTCTCCCTCCGTATGCAATGATGATCACTTTTGGTCGATGGGTTGTAGAAAACGAAATTCACAGGATAATAAATAGAACGTTCCTTGTTTTAGTTCATTATATAAATTTAATGCAAAGCTATCATCTGAATCACAACTATTACAACAGTAACTTTTACAAAAACAAAAGCCACATGGTGGCGGGCGAAAACCCAATTAATCCAATAAACATTGATCATTAATTGACAAACCATTGACAAGCAAGACAGTTGCTGATGCATTGTCATCGTGTTGCTGGCCGATGTGGTGAATACATTTGTCGGGGAGAGTACTAGACGATGAACGTACTAGATTCTCCCTGAGCATATAATTGTGAATCCGCAACACAATCTATTAATCTAGAAACAAAAACTGCTAACTGGTCCAAAATTGAACAAGCAAATAAACAAGCTGTTGACGGAAGATTGGCAGCTATTGTCTCTGCATGTACAAGTTCCTAGACCATAGGTAGGTAATTGCTTAAAAATAAATTATACCATTAGAAGCCACAGATGTTGGAGGGTGAGTATTATACTAAGAAACATCTATTGGTTTGAAAACATTCCTAACATATTGTTAATCTCGATGCTAAGATAACCTAATTTAAACAAACAGACCAAATCTAGAATCAACTTCTAATGGTTATAACTTCACGAGACTCATAAAACCAGGTTCCATATATAAATAGAACAATTATTCATAGTTCTTTTAAAAAAAAAACCTGCACAGATTGCGATAAGCAAATGAAAGCGCATCTAGATTTTTTTTCAAAAAGGGCAAAATGTCAACCAACTTTAACACAGACGACTTTAAACTTCATGTGGTATTGTTGTAAGTTCATTGCGTATATAAAAGATCATTAAGATTAACCCAAAAGTCCTTAAAGATCATGCATAATAAACGAAAGTGCTTCTAATTACCCCATGTACAGACAAACAACGGGTTATGGACACTGCCTCTTACCTACCTAAACCACCCACTCTTTCCATCAAAAACTAGGAGCATGCTTAAGTTTTGTTTATCTATCTAATTAGGAAAGCCATATACACAACGCGTTCGCCATTATCTAGCGAAGCTGTAGACCGAGTCCAAACACTTTACTAGCGAAAAACTCTTGAATAATGTAATTTGAGAATACAGTTTACCATTGTCCTCGTCATAATCATAGTTATCTGCAATTCTATCACCAACAATTTTTCCACCAGTTAATGAGTACACAGGGTGTTATCTAATAATCAGTGAATTCTAATAATTGCGAGTAATTTTGAGATCGCAAATTGTATAGTATCCACAGCAAAAACGGGGGGCAAAAGAAAAAAGGTTTTGTTCTCATTTTAAGAGTTTTTAAGTTTTAATTTTCACCTTTTTACTAATAACACCTGACCTGCCTTATTTTCATTATGATTAGCACTCACAACCTCTTAATTGGTATACACCACCCGAGAATGTTCGTAAAAGTAAACAGTGTCATCTAGTCATCTAAGCAAAAAGGTGTGAATACGCCACAAAAAAAAAAAAAAAAAAAAAAAAAAAAAAAAAAAAAAAAAAAAAAAAAAAAAAAAAAACGATCTTTTCGATCAGGTTTTGACTTCATCCGAACTGATGTCGGGACAGACGACGGCCTGGTTTCAGTTCACGCACTCAAGTGGAGTGTCACGGCAAGCACCTACGTGCGTAATTGTACCTATGTGCGTAACTGGAGTACGAGGATCGTTCAATAAATCGTTGGACGATATGAGATATGGCTCATGATTCATGGTATCGTAAATGTTTTGTTTTTAGTAAGCATTACTATTCACTAGGCAACCGCATGAAAAATTGCGTGTAAACAAAATTTCGGCAAGATGCCACGTTTATACTTTCCGTGGAGCCACGTTTACTCCCCGTGGAGAATAAAAGCAATCATGTAGATGACTGAGTTATTTTAGCGCTTTTCCCATCAAAATCTTGACAAGTTTCTGTGTCAATACATAACTATGGACGAAACAAGGGTACTCTACCATACTCCAGAGACAAAGGAACAATCAAAGCAGTGAGTTTTTGAAACGCGCTTGGAAGAAGACGAAGATGATAAAATCGCCCGGTGAGATGATGGCAAAGACAATTTGGGATACACGCGAAATCGATTAGTTGGAAAAAAGAAAAACTATTATATAACTGGTGACGCAAGGCTAAAAAACTTGCCAGGAAAAATGAATTATTATGGACAATTTAACAAGTCTCGGATATGGACCGGATACGGGTGGGGAGACTTGCTAAATAAGGTCAAGACCGGATTCCAGTTGTAGTGCCTATGATGTTGATGATTATATAACTGGAGAATATTATGCGTCAGAGCAAAGGAATCAAGTAGAAAGGGCTTCATTTAAATTTCTTTTTCTAAAGATTTATTGAACGACGTATAATAATTTCGGGACATTGATGCAGAGGGAGATTTCGACACAGGTGGTGCAAACAAGTAGCGGGTGATTACAATCAACCTGCAAGCAGTTAGACAAACACTAGAATTAGTAAAGAAAGTTACTGCAGCAGCTAAATAACTACTGCGTTGTGCCACATCAAATGTCCGATTTTATAGTAAAAATTTGGATCAATAAATATACGAAATAATTTTAATGAACTTTAAATGAAGTTATATTTTTTAGACATCCCGCATTTGACTCATTAATTCGCGCGAGGTGGTTGAGGCTGTAGGCATGTCATCTGAGCGGGTACATCACATTTTATTGTGTTGTACCCCATGAAATGTCCGATTTTATAGTAAAAATTTGGATAAAAATATATACGAAATAATTTTAATTAAAGTTATATTTTTTAGACATCCCGTATTCGACTCAAAAATTCGCGCGAGCTGGTTGAGGCTGTAGGCATGTCATCTGAGCGGGTACATCACATTTTATTGTTGTACCCCATGAAATGTCCGATTTTATAGTAAAAATTTGGATCAATAAATATACCAAATAATTTTAATGAACTTTAAATAAAGTTATATTTTTTAGGCATCCCGCATTTGACTCATTAATTCGCGCGAGGTGGTTGAGGCTGTAGGCATGTCATCTGAGCGGGTACATCACATTTTATTGTGTTGTCCCCCATGAAATGTCCGATTTTATAGTAAAAATTTGGATCAATAAATATACGTAATAATTTTAATGAACTTTAAATAAAGTTATATTTTTTAGACATCCCGCATTTGACTCATTAATTCGCGCGAGGTGGTTGAGGCTGTAGGCATGTCATCTGAGCGGGTACATCACATTTTATTGTGTTGTACCCCATGAAATGTCCAATTTTATAGTAAAAATTTGGATCAATAAATATACGAAATAATTTTAATGAACTTTAAATGAAGTTATATTTTTTAGACATTCCGCACTTGACTCATTAATTCGCGCGAGGTGGTTTAGTCTGTAGGCATGTCATCTGAGCGGATACATCACATTTTAATGTGTTGTCCCCATGAAATGTACGATTTTATAGTATAAATTTGTTGTGTTGTGAGGGCGGCGTCCTGGCTGGGGTCGCGGCCTCTTTGGTGGAAACTCCCCAATGTACCGATCTCCTGACGGAAGTTCCTTAGATGTACTGCTTGGTTCCGGTGGTAGTCCACCAGGACGAATGGGCTCCCTTGTTAGCGGTGGTGCCTGCAGCGTTGCCAATCTCGGGGAGATGGATCAACGGTTGATACGTGAGCGTACCCGCAATCGTTTCTCACCCCTGGTTGGGTAGGCCCACTTGGGCGGCCTCCGATGGCTGAGGGGGTGTAGGAGCATAGTGCCCCCCTTTCTTCTTCTTCAGTCTTCAGGATGGGTCGCACTGTCGACGATTACTCCTTGAGGTTAAGGATGTTCCCAAGAGATGATGGTTGCCCTACGTAACTGTGATGCCAACAGTTTTGGTCGTCTTTGTGGAGCGAATCAACGGCTCATGGCTGCTCAATGGGCGAAGGTGCCCACAGTAATCCAAGAAATCACAAAAAACGAAAAGGCAACTTTCTATTTTTTAATATGCAGCTTTAATGATTTAATTTCGTTAGGAATTACTTTACTTTATTTGGCCGTAACTCGGTTTTTATATTTAGCTCATGCGCGGCCAGGGATTCGGCCTCTGGAATCCAACGGACCCCGAAATTGAAATTGGTCGCCCTTTTATTTTATTTTGAGTTGAGAATTGTGAACTATTTTAGTGTAAAAATTCCAAGAAGCACAAACAAGATTTTGTGTGCTTTAATCGGAATTGTGTTCTAGGAATTGTTTAAGGATTTATTTGAATGGGTTCTTGGAAGGGGAATAATGAAATGCGTTTTGAATTAAGCATTTCATGCTGTCAGGATTTTAGGAATTGAATCAATGTGCGACGAATTAACTTTTGGTTTAATTCGTCGCTCATGTGATTCAATTTGGAATTTGGATGTAGGTTAATGGGAAATTGAATCAATGTGCGACAAATTAACTTTTGGTTTAATTTATCGCTCATGTGAATCAATATGGGATTTGGATGTAGGTTAATGATGATATTGGGGATTTGGATGGGAGTAGTGATTTAGGATCGCTACAAATTTAAAAGCCAATATTATTTTTCCGTAAATTTTTATTCAATCAAAATAGGATCCGTTGGCATCTATGACATTCTTCCAACGTGATACAAGGTCAAATATACCTTTTTCGTAGAAGTGCTGACTTTTTGAGGCAATGAAATCTTCAAAGGCTTTTATGACCTCTGTTCGGTTCCGGAAGACACTCTGCCGGCAAAATGAATCCAGATTGCGGAAAAGATGGCACTTCGCTGTGGAAATTTCAGGACAGTACGATGGATGTGGAAGAATTTCAAATCCCAACTGCAACAGTTTTTGCACCATTACTTGTGAGGTATGGTGTCTAGCATTGTCATGCAAAAGGATCGAGCCGTGCCTATTGTCCAACGCAGGTTGCTTTTCAGACAATTTGGAATGCAATATGTTGATTTCCTCACAATATTTAATAACGTTTATCGTTTCTCCTGGTTGAAGAAATGAAAAGTGGATTGGCCGTTACGATGTCCACCAAATTGTCACCATAACCTTTTTCGGATGAAGATCGGGCTTGGGAGTGTATTTTGGTTTTTCACCTGCAGCCAACTACTGTCCAGGTCTTTTACGGTTATCATACAGAATACACTTTTCATTACAGGTGACTATCCGATACATAAACGGATCAGTTTGGTTTCTTAACATATGCAATGCGCAGATTTCCAGGAACTTTCCAAACCAACGTCGTATAGTGCGTTCATTTACCGCTACATCCTCAAACGCATCATTAATGTTTTTCATTGCCAATTACGCATTATGCCCCATTTTAAATTCATAAAGGAAGAGGGTTCGAAATTGAACTGCCGACAGCATGGCCGACAATTCCTAGAAAGAAGAAAACTGTACTTGTAACGAACTCTAAAATGCTCACACGTCAAGCACACGTACCACTTTACTTTATAAAAAAAGAAAATTTAACGTTCTGGCACAGATGTTCACTCGAAAACCTCTTATTTCCGACTGAACGAAAATCGGACATTTCAATTGGTCCAATCTAATAGATGGCTCGAGCATCTGTCTGAAGCACGAAAGCAAAGAACATAAAGCGAAAAGGAGCAAAGCACAACTCAAATGCATGAATTGCGAATTTGAATACGAAAGCGGTGACGTACATCCAACAGGCAGTCACAAATAACGAGCATTCAAAAAACTTTTAAATGAAAATGGACAGATCTAGATGTGTAAACCTAGAACACTGCAAAGCCGCACAAGATTCCTTTTCACAAACAGTTAAGGAACATGAAGCAAATGTGATACTCAACAACGAGCAATACAGAACTAATACATGGGAATGCTGCAGAGCAGCAGCTATGTGAACAACAGGAAACTCCTTTATAGAAAGCAGAATTGACCAGTGATATGGAGGATTTGCTTATACTAAATCAAACGGATTCACTTCCACTGTTGTTACGCTCCACCACCCTCCTAGTTCAGGTAATTGAAGATGGCGGACAAAAGAGCCCTTAATAATTGCTGAAGACTTCAACACCTAAACAGTAGAATGGGGAAATATTAAGGCTGACTGTAGGGATCCACCAAGATGTCGGAGTAAAACGTCTTTAATAATTGCTGGAGACTTCAAAACTTAAATAGTAGAATGGGGAAGTATTAGGGCTAACGGTTGAGGTCAGGCAAGATGACGGAACAAGAAGCTGGAAACTTCAACACCTAGACAGTAAAATGGGGAAGCTACTATTACTATATTATTTATTGGCCTGTACGAACCCGGAAGTTCATGACCTCACTGACTCGAATCCGCCATTGTTCCCTGTCCCGTGCGGTCTCCTTCCACGTTCGACATTTTCATAGCCTCTGATATCTCTCTCACTTTAATTTTGTGGTCGTCTAGCACCATTTGATGAACTTTTGCGATGGTATCGTTAGTTATTGCAGTTTTTGGACGTCCCGAACGTCCATCGTCTCCCAAGCTCTCAGGGCCACGATTAAATTCAGCTGCCCAAAACTTCACTGTGGTAAATGATGGTGCAGAGTCCCCATACACAGAGTCCAACTCATCTTTGATTTGGGTGGGCGTATTGCCTTTCAAAAACAAAAATGTAATGACAGCTCGATACTCAATCTTGTCCATTTTCACAAAAACACACATCGACTGACTCAAACGACTGTCAAATAAAAACTGCAGGTCTAAAATGGCTGAAATCTTGGTGGGTAACAGTCAAAAGATGCACAACTTCCCTAGCTAATATTGACGAGTGCTGCTATCTTCACGTTGAGGTCGGAAACTTTTCAACCCACCCATGTACATTACGCACTCCATGAGATCGTGGTGCAAGATGGGAGCAAGAGGTGATGCCGGAAGATTGGCGTCGCTGAATAATTTGCCCCATGCATAAGAAGGGAGATATCACACTGTGCAGCAACTATAGGGGTATAACATTGCTGAGTACCGACTATAAGATACTCTCCTCTATTCTACAAAATCATATAGCCCCATATGCTAAAGTCATCATTGGTCAATATCAGTGTGGCTTCATTCCAGGCAAATCAGCGATTGATCAGATATTCACCCTTAAGCAGGCGATGGAAAAATTTCTGGAATTTAAGATTTCATTATATCGTCTATTTATAGACTTTACGGCCGCCTACGACAGCATAGCCAGGGTAGAATTATATAATGCCATGAGGGAGTTCGGCATTCCAAACAAATTGATACGACTTTGTAGGTTGACCATGACCGACGTAACTAGTCAAGTAAAAATAGCGGGATTGCTGTCCAAACCAATAAACATCTTTAATGGACTCCGACAAGAGGACGGTCTGGCCTGCCTCCTTTTCAACCTGGCGTTGGAGAAAGCAATCCGTGACTCTGGAATTACAACCAGAGGGACTATTGTCACCAAGTCCAGCCTGATACTTGCCTACGCAGATGACACCGACATCATCGGTGGATCCGATTCAGCTGTAAAAGACTTCTTCGCCCAGATCGAGCAGGCGGCACAAAAACTGGGACTGCACATTAATGAGGGAAAAACTAAGTACATGGTGGCAACTTCTGCGAAGAGAAGACCTAACGTTGGTCAAACTATCAGGGTAGTGGAGCACGAATTTGAAGTAGTGCAATCCTTTAACTACCTTGGGTCAATAGTATCAGCCGATAACAATATGGAAGAAGATATACGCGAACGGCCGATCAAATCCAACAAAGCCTACTATCGTCTATCAAGGCTCTTTAAAACCCGAAATTTATCCAGAACATCCAAGCTACTACTGTACAAGACCATGGTCTTACCAGTACTCATGTATGGATCCGAAACCTGGGTGCTCAATCAAACGCACCCTGAACTCTTAGCCGCGGTAGAGAGGAAGGTCTTAAGGAGAATTGTTGGCCCCGTATGTGAGGCAGGACGATTCGGGAGACCCTTCAACCATGAGTTGTACGTGATCTATCTTGAAGCTAACGTTGTAAAAAAATTGAACACGGTAGACTACGGTGGGCGGGACACCTAGCTCGAATGAGCGAACAGTAATCTGCCCAGAAAGTCCTTTGTGACAGGATGTATGGAAGGCGACAGTGAGAGACCTTGTCTGCGATGGAGGGATATCGTCGACCAGGACGCCCGGTACCTGGGAGTGCCAAACTGGATGAGATCTACTCGAAATCGGGACCTGTAGAGAGACTTGCTAAATGAGGCCAAGACCAGATCCCGCTTGTGGTGCTGATGACGATGACGAACTGTGAATTACAAAATTAGTAAAAAAAAACGTATTCACATTTCTGACAGCTTCATGAGCATGGGAATAACATTTTTCTCTACATGTGGTTGTCTTGGATAGTATTACTTATTGAAAACTATTTTAGTCCACTGGTGTTTATCTGGATAGTATTACTTATCAGACAAGCCGTTGCAGTTTAAATTTGGGTGTAGCAGATGTTCAGTGTCACTTGTGAGTCAGACATTGCTAAGAAAAGTGGAGAAACTAAAATTGACAGCGGCAAGTTTGTTCAAGGATCGAATTTGATTGAAATTGCATTTAAAACTAGCTCCAATAATATTTTATAACAATAGTATCACAGACATTAATGCTTCCTCAAGAACGTCTATGAATAAAACTTCGTTATACAAAGTTATTTATTAATATGTTATAAGCACCGTTTGTAAACGTTTTGCCAACCACATGGACCCAGATTTATAAAATAAGTTGGGAGACTGCATTGGGCCCAATACAGATAGCGACCAAGACGATCAAAATATTTATGACTTTCAGGATGACCAACACAACGAGGGTATGGAGGAGGAAGAACCTAAGTATAATGAAGATAAAGAAATTACGGCGATTATGTTTGTAGTTTGTAAAGTTATATATATTTTAGCTTATAAGTAGTTATCTTGCTTGAATTAAGCCAATAAATGGGGTGATAGCCCTGTGGGGCTTTTCAGGGCCCGAAGAGCCATACATCGCTCGATCCCCACCTTACCAGGCGAACGACTTACCTCTCGGTCGAACTTCAGCAAGGTTGCGTAACCTTGCTACGGCATTTACCCTCAGCCAAATCGCCGGAATTAATACGGTTACCCAATCGGATAACCGTTTTGAATTTATGTTAGGCAGCTTACCTATTCTGTAGGGGATTTCCTTACAAACCCCTTTTTCTCCAGCATCACCACTGAAAACATTAAATCCACGGCAAAGCTTATCACCTTGCCGTGGCATCGAAAACTCACCCTCGGCCAGACCATATTCCCTAAAAAACATTAACCCCACGGCAAAGCTTATCACCTTGCCGTGGCATCGAAAACTCACCCTCGGCCAGACCATATTCCCTAAAAAACATTGAGCCCACGGCAAAGCTTATCACCTTGCCGTGGCATCCAAAATTTACCCCCGAGGCGTACGTCATCTCCGGTAAACAGAACGTTACGGCGGACGCCCTTTCTCGAATCGATACGATTCACTTGCGTACCGCCTTAAACAATGCTGACCTTGCCCTAGCTCAACAGGAGGACGAACAGCTCAAGTCCCTCCTAACTGCCGATACGGCACTTGAGTTTAAGAAAATCACTCTTCGCGACCCCTTGGGCGAAATCTGGTGTGATGTTTCAACTGGAACCGCTAGACCTTACATTCCCGAAAAACTGCGTAAGGGCGTGTTCCAGGTTTACCACAACCCAGCCCACCCCAGCGGCCGAGCGACAGCCGCTGCTGTCCGTCGCAAATTTGTTTGGCCCCGGATGAGCAAAGATCTCACCGGTTGGGCCCGTGCTTGTCTCCAGTGCCAGCGCTGCAAAGTAGCGCGACATAATGTACTGGAGCCAGCGCAGTTCAAGCTTCCCACGGCACGCTTCGCCCATGTCCACATAGACATAGTGGGACCGCTTACTCCATCAAGAGGATTTTCTTATATCCTCACTATGATGGATCGCTACACGCGATGGCCAGAGGCGACACCTCTCCGGGCAGTTACTGCCGAATCAGTCGCCAAGGCTTTTTACTCAACTTGGGTCACACGCTTCGGTGTACCAAGCACCTTAACTTCGGACCGAGGTCCACAATTCGAGGCGACAATATTTAAGCAGCTAACAAATCTCCTTGGCTGCCAAAGAAGTCGTACCACCGCCTACCACCCCCAATCCAATGGGATGATAGAGCGCTGGCATAGATCCCTCAAGGCCTCACTCAAGTGTCATAATGACACACAATGGTTTGACGCCCTTCCAACTGTCCTCCTCGGCCTGAGGACAAGCATTAAGGAGGACCTGGGTGCTTCGGCAGCAGAGCTTACCTATGGTACTAACCTCCTTCTTCCAGGAGAACTTTTCCTAAATGGCGAAACACCGCGTGACCAACTTCGCGAATTGGGACATCTCCGTGACCTGCTACGTAAGGTTAGGGCAACCCCTGTAACCAGGCACGGCTCCAAAAAACTTTTCGTCCACCCTGAACTGCACAGCTGCACGCACGTCTTTGTCAGGGTGGATAAGGTCAAAAAGCCCCTCGACCCACCTTATGATGGCCCATTCAAAGTCTTCCGCCGCATCAGTGACCGCGTCTTCGAGATCGACATTAGAGGCAAGCGATCCACGGTCAGCGTCGAAAGGCTTAAGCCCTGTTTTCTGGAAGCTTCCGCTCCAGAATCACCTCCGTCTTCAAATACCGCTCCTACTCCACCGGCACAACCCCCCCGTACTCGCGCTCATACGCGCGCCCATAACCAACTTACCACCCCCTAGACTGCCTTATCTGTTTCGTGACTACGTCACTGGGGAGGGAGTGATGTGGGGCTTTTCAGGGCCCGAAGAGCCATACATCGCTCGATCCCCACCTTACCAGGCGAACGACTTACCTCTCGGTCGAACTTCAGCAAGGTTGCGTAACCTTGCTACGGCATTTACCCTCAGCCAAATCGCCGGAATTAATACGGTTACCCAATCGGATAACCGTTTTGAATTTATGTTAGGCAGCTTACCTATTCTGTAGGGGATTTCCTTACAAACCCCTTTTTCTCCAGCATCACCACTGAAAACATTAAATCCACGGCAAAGCTTATCACCTTGCCGTGGCATCGAAAACTCACCCTCGGCCAGACCATATTCCCTAAAAAACATTAACCCCACGGCAAAGCTTATCACCTTGCCGTGGCATCGAAAACTCACCCTCGGCCAGACCATATTCCCTAAAAAACATTGAGCCCACGGCAAAGCTTATCACCTTGCCGTGGCATCCAAAATTTACCCCCGAGGCGTACGTCATTTCCTGAAAAGAACATAAGTCCATGGCAAAATCATCACATTGCCATGGCATCTGAAATCTTATCGTTAGGCATACATTCTGCCAGGGCATCTCGTTTCCATAGCCTTAAGCTATGGAAACAACAATCAACAAGAGTTCTTTGTGACTCGTTGTATTTGTTTATCCCCGGCATAACATGCATACGGCTATTGCCCCTATAGATTTACTACCGCCGACAAGGTTTCTGTTGACGCAAATCAAACACGTCTCTGTTTACCAGCAATCGCTGGCTACCAATTATCGATCCCCATGTGCAGAGGCCGTATTCAAGCAACGACCAAGATGCAGCCAGAAAATGTTTACTTTCAACATCTGGCAATGGCTGCACCCTATGTTCGTTGCAATGTTCGATCATCGGCAACAGAAATGATGATTTATGGCCTTCCATTAGGATGACCAAATCATCGGTTTGGGTCTTTCACACCCCAGATGCTATTATTTACATTCCTAGAAAATGCACTAGCGATGTTGCCCGCCATCCACGGTCGCTGAACGATCGTATGCATGGCATACGCACACATGCGCAATGTATGCCTATTCCGTCAGGTCCAATCACGATTAACTACATCGAGTTAATCGTGTAACTCCGCCTTCTTCCCAGTTTCTTTCGGGATTCTTTCATTTTAACATTTTCCAATGGAATTAGTCAGATTTGATGTTTCGAAGAGTGTCGGTGGAGTATTGATGCAATAAATGTTCGGTGGAGTATTGATGTAATAAATGTTCGGTGAAGTATTGATGTAATAAATGTTCGGTGAAGTATTGATGTAATAAATGTTCGGTGGAGTATTGATGTAATAAATGTTCGGTGGAGTATAGATGTAATAAATGTTCGGTGGAGTATTGATGTAATAAATGTTCGGTGGAGTATTGATGTAATAAATGTCGAAATAAAGAAAACTTTATGTGAACCCTAAAAAGAAATATTTAAAGTAAGTGAATCACAGTTATCCGAAATAAAAAAACTTTATATGAACAAAAACCTACGGGAGTTCCCTTATTTGTTTCATCCTTCGTCGGAGAATTGTTGCAGTTCGAATCCGTGGGTGTTTTGCTGAAACCGCGCCCGTGTAGGTGCACTAGACGAAACACTACCACAGCCCCACTAAACTTAAAAAAGAAAACTTGAAACTTCCATAAAGACAAGAGATACTCTCCCACTGCCGTTGAAGTGTACGGAGCAGGTGTTCAAACCAACATGATGCACAGCCATCATTGACCCAGAAAAACGTTTAAATTTCAAATTAAAGAGCAAGAGCTACCAGAGACAACATATGAGTTGGAATTCATGGCAGGCTTGATGGACAAACCACCGTTAACATGGAATGTAGCTTTAACTGGTCATTTGCATCATAGAATGACAATTTTGTGGACTGTTTGATTCGTCAAACTCAACCGCAATTTGATAATAATGATGAAAGGACCTTCGCTATACTGGCACTTTGTTTACGGAGGAGGAACGAGATGTCGCTATTAAGGCCTCAGCGATAAGTCTCGTTCTACCGGATGTCAAACACAAAAGTTATGAATATCTTTGACATGATGCCAGGTCATGTAAATTTTTTCAACGAGGTTGCCGCAGCAATGCGGAAGTGTAATGAAGTTGTGTGATTTGTTTATGCCGCAGAAGGTGTTATGCTCAACAGCGAATGTCTCCTAAAACAGGTAGTGGAAGAGGAGATGAAGATAACAATTTGATTAAACAGAATAGAACGGCTTATATTGGAGATCAAATTACACAAGATGCTAAACTCACACTGAAACATATTGTGGATAAAATAAATAGCTTATTGAGAGTCTATGTCGATAACGAAGGACTTGCCTTAGGACTTGCTAAATAAAGCCAAGACCGGTTCCCGGTTGTAGTGCCGAATGATGATGATGATGATGATGATGATGATATTTTGGCTGAGCCAAATATTCGGAAGGCGAAAGAAGAGATGAAGACAAACATTTGAACAATTTTTGGGGTGGGTGTGTAACCGTTTCATTATTCATTTCAATGGGTTTGTGGAAATGTGTGAAACATATTAAATCCTCTTTGGATAATGCTAGAAGGACAGTCAATCACGTATACACGGTGCCGAAAGGGATCTATACATCTAGATACAAACACAGCACATATGTAATTAGTGAAGAACAACAGAGAGAGAAAATCGAATAAGCACCAGCATCAGCCGTATACAAAGCAATAACATAGCAATTCCACATTAGTTGAGTGTACTTGAGTTTAGAATCGAATTCGTACACGCGGCAGTGGCCCGATGTTTTGAGCATTGGTTCAATTTTTACTGATTCATAGTGACGGTTCGAATCACAGGTTCTTCACTATCGTCGCAAACGCTATATATCTAGAAAAATATGGTGCAGTACTATCAAAATGAGACACTTATGGTGCACAGATAAATCCCACTAATGACTGTCCGTTTTTCCAGGTTCTTGCATGAGTTATAAGCGGGATTGTTCAGGCTGGTCAGGAAGTAAGGGTACCGGGTGAGAAATTAAACAGCAAAATGAGAAGGATTATAGAATTCTCCGATTCCGGAGACGCTACAACCATGAGTTGTACGCAATCTACCTTGAAGCTCATATTGTAAGAAAAATCAAGCTCGGTAGACTCCGGTGGGGCGGGACACCTAGCTCGAATGAGCGAAGAGGATCCTGCCCGGAAAGTCCTTTGTGGCAGGATGTATGGAAGGAAACAGCGCGGCAGACCTTGTCTGCGATGGAGGGATGGCGTAGACCAGGACGCCCAGAGCCTGGGAGTGCTAAACTGGATGACATCGGCTCGAAATCGGGACCGGTGGAGAGATTTGTTAAATAAGGCCAAGACCGGATCCCGGTTGTAGTGCCGATGATGATGATGATAGAATTCTCCAAGCTGGACGCCTTTCGGTCTATGAGGGTCGATAAACAGTCGAAATGAACCCAGTACCTGCTATCAATTAGATACTCATTGACGCTATTACTCCATATATTGTGAAAACATCGCGGATCCTGCTGCTACCAAAGACCTCTACATTTTCATCATCATCATCGGCACTACAACCGGGAACCGGTCTTGGCCTTATTTAGCAAGTCCTGAGGCTTGTTAAATTTTCCATAATGATTTGTTTTTTTTTTCGGGAGAGGTCATTAGTCTTGCGCCAGAGGCTCCCCGACGGGGAATCGAACCCCGGTCACCCATATGACAGGCGGGTATACTAACCACTATACTATTGAGGAGCCCCTCTACATTTTCCGTCCCCTAAAATTCAACACCCAGAGTATCATAAAAGTTGCGGTTGAACCTGCCGAGAATGTTGAATGGCTTGAGGAAGGTAAATAAACCTTATCCATTGCTGTCTACGCGGATCAGGGCAGTAAGTCACTCTAGACACAGGACAACTGTTCCTTTATTGTGTGATGCACGATATGCAACAAAAATAAAAAACGGCGCTCAGAGATTGATATCAAAGTAGCAGATCCAATTTTTTTTTTATTAGACTTCTCTCGGGAGAGGCGAACCTATAGCGCCGAGTGGGCGCCCCGAGATGCCATCAAATAACTGTTGCAGTTCTTTTTGAACAGTTGCACGTTGTAACGCTCCGGCAACACTCGCGTGGGAAGGGAGTTCCACAGCTTCCCCGCTCTGTAACGGAATGAGTTCTGATGTAGGGATGTTCACGCCTCCGGGAGATGAACCACAAACGGGTGCGATCCATCGGATTGTCTTGTGGAGCGCATATAAGCCGGATTGCGTGGAACAATACCACGAATCTCCGAAGAACAGCATCCCTGATAATATCTGTAAAACGGGCAGAAGTCGGCTACGCGCCTTCGATGTGAGGGCGACTGTAGTCCTGGCGTCAGCCTCGAGTCCCCGATCAGGCGGATCGCTCGTCTCTGTATACTCTCAAGTAGGTCGAGGGTATGTTTAGGAGTCGAGCTCCAAACATAAGAGCAATATTCGAGCGCGGGTCTAATTTGGGATTTATATAGGAGAAGAAGTTGGGCCGGAGTAAAATATTTTTTGGCTCTAAAAAGATAGCTCAGTTTTCCTGAGGCTGACCCGGCGATGCTCGACACGTGTTTATGCCATGATACATTCCCACAGACCGTGACTACGAGCAATTTCAAACTTTCCCCAGCCTCGAGGGCCTTGCCATTCATCATCAGCTGTGGAACCGACGATACATTTTTCCCTGTGAATGTTGTATATTGTGTCTTCGCTGCATTGAAGTCGACGAAATTGGGCCATGGACACTGCAGGACCTTATCTAGGACCCGTTTCGGAGAATCAATCTGTCTACATCTCAGCTGGTAGGACATAGATGCACCAATCGGCCGAACACTCGAAGAGGAGGAAACAAGCGTAGTATCATCCGCAAAACTGAACACTCTGTTATCCGTAGACTTCAACAAATCATTTATTTGTAGCAAAAACAAGGTTGGAGCCAAAATAGAAGCTTGAGGCACCCCCGAATTAACAGGATACAGATCCGAACACTCGCCGTCCACAACAACCCGGATCGATCGACTCTCATGGAAGCTCCTCGTCCAGTCGCAAAGCTGTTGGGAAAGTCTATATGAACGAAGTTTGCTCAGCAATACACCGTGCCAGACACGGTCAAACGCCTTGGAGATATCCATTGCGACCGCCCTTGACTCACCATGCCCCTCAATCGCAGATGTCCATATATCGGTTATAAGTGTCAAAAGATCTCCCGTGGACCGCCTGCCACGGAATCCGTATTGAAGATCATTCAGAAGTCCGTTGCACTTCAAATACTTAACTAACTCTGTATTGATGACTTTTTCCATTACCTTAGATAAAATAGACAGCAATGCTATCGGACGGTAATTTTGTGGGAGACACTTTTTTCCCGTCTTTGGAATTGGCTGAACTCGAGCGATTTTCCAGCAGGCAGGAAAGGTCCTCCGTGCATAAGATATGCGGAAAAGTCTGCCAAGAACCGGCGAATGTTCTGGAGCGCAGTTCTTAAGGACTATTGTTGGTATTCCATCCGGGCCGGTTGCCTTTCTACAATCCAGGTCACGTAGAATGCGTTGAATACTGCGCGGACGAAAGCTCACATCCCACATGGAAGACGATACCGGCGCGATCACAGGCGGCTCCAAAAGGCCGGGATCAAGGTTTGAATTCGCGGAAAATAAATTCGCGAACACATTAGCTTTATCCTTTGGATTCGTGACTAACGCCCCACTGTCTGTCAGCAACGGAGGGAAAGAGGAGGATGCGAAGTTACTGCTGACAGCTTTTGCCATTGACCAGAAGGAGCGCGAACCAGTCGGGCACTGAAGGAGTTTACTGATCACCCTGTCGTTGTGAGCTTTCTTCGCGGTATCAATCGCCTGGATGCACGCGTTTCTGATTCTAACAAAATACGTTCTGTTAACATCGGTGGGATTGGAGCCCCGTTGCCTAAAAGCTCTATTTTTTGCCGCTGTAATCTGCTCGCATTTTTTGTCAAACCACGGTTTATCAGATGAACTTCGTTTGATGGAATGTGGAATATATAGGGTTATACAATAGGGACTTGACAACTTTGAATTTAATTTGTGAACGCACCCTTTCACTAATCATCGAACTGTCACTGTCAATTTATTCAGTAAACTCAACATTTTCATCATGGTTAAGTACACGAACGAGCAACGTCTGCAAATTACAAAAATTTACTACCGAAAAAAAGTTGTCAAGTCCCTATTGGAAAACCCTATACGTCTCCATCTCCAGAAGAATAATCTCTGATACCGACTCCGCGCAAGCGTTAACATCGGAGTCTTGGAAGTACACCTCCGACCATGGAATGGATGCGAAGAAATCTCCAAATCGTCCCAGTTAGCAGCCCCATACTTCCATACATGGCGAAGCTGCCAAGGCCGGTTATTCGCTAGATATGCAAGTGCTTTCGCGACAGATACCAAGCAGTGATTTGAGTTTCCCAGTGGCGCAGAAACCTCTACGGTATAAATACTCGGTTCGGATGTCAAAAACAGATCCAGGGTGTTCGCATAATCGCTTCGGGCATCCGGCAGTCGCGTTGGTTCCTCCACGAGTTGAATCAAGTAGTGGCCTACAGCAAACATCTCCGCCAGCCTCCCAGCCTCATCGGTACTGTTAGAATATAACAATCAGCCGGAATTGTGCACATTAAAATCGCCAAGGACAACAATTTCAGAAGCTGGGTGGTTGATCTGTATCCAGTCGACGGTATATGAAAGATGTTCGAAAAATCTCGCCGGTCGATCGTCATTCGGGGACCGGTAAAGACAACAAAGAAATTTAACAGAATTCCTCGGTACGACCCTCAACCATATGATATATTGGTGGGACCAGGTCGGTATTATTTTTTATCAGCTATTCAAACCGAACGAAACCATCAGTGGGGAACGGTATCGACTTCAATTGATGCGATTGAGCCGAGCACTGCGGGAAAAATGGCCACAATACGAGCTGAGGCACGAAAATTCTACAGCATGACAACCCTCGGCCTCAGGTTGCCAAGCCCATTAAAACCTGCCTTGAAACGCTCTAACGGGAAGTCCTACCCCGCCGGCTGATCAGCAGTTTCGCTCATATGAAGACATCGAAAAATGGCTTGATTCGTGGATAGCCTCAAAAGATGAACACTTTTACCGCTACGGTGTTCGAGCTCTGCCAATAAGATGAGAAAAAGTTGTAGCTTGCGATGGGCAATACTTCGAATAATTTCGTCGTAACCATTTTTTTTCACAATAAAGTTGCATTTCCATTATAAATATTTATATAAAAAAAAAAAAAAAAAAAACCCAGAACTTAATTGCGCACATTGTTAAGGACCTCGCCCAACCCGCACTAATTTCCGAAAATTTCCCCTCTCTGCCTGTAAAGGAAGGAAAGCCGCCAAAACTACTTTATGCAAATTCTACTTGGCAGTAAAAATATTAAAAAAAAAAAAAAGAAACGTCAACGGCAAAAAATTAAAAGAGAATTAATCGTCGTAAAACTTTCAATGGATATACATCAGAAAAATACAAATATATTAAATATTAATATTTTCTCTGAATTCGGGATATTTGGATATTTAGTCGTAAAATCCACATCGAATGGAAACAAACAACAAACAATATAGAACAACAATAACTTGGATTTAAACAATAAATCCAAGAGCTGCTGTAATATCATCAATCTGACCTGTTCAGACTTACTATACTCACGCCAACAACAAAGCTCCTAAAGGATCAAACAATCAATAATCATTTCTCACCAAGGATACCAACCACCATCAACAAACAGCCAGCTGGACACGGGGGCACAAGACTCAACGCCCCCTGCAACCTGCACACCGGGGACCAGCAACGTAGACCGCTCCACGGTCCGCCCAAGTACGTCCACTACCCTTGCCATATTTTAATTGTATTATCCAACAATCTTCACTGTACTTACCCCTCTTAAATAGTGGTGGTTCCGTGCGAATTGGAATAACATCTTATGGTCGGATGTGTTGCGGACCATCCGACCATAAGATATTATTCCAATTCGCACGGTGGAGGTGTTTTTTGGGAAAAACGAGTCTCTGCTTTATATTTTTCTTGCTCAAGTATGGAACTTTTCTGGGACTTCTTCCAGGAAGTTCCGCTTCTATTAGTCTGTTTCTAATTGTACGACTCGTACAAGGTGCGTTTGTCATTTTTTAATTCCGTTGAAGAAAGAAACGGCTTGTTCTTGGATAGTCGGATTAGCAGTTTGTCGAATCGTGAGGTTGTTTTTTTGTTTTTCTGCCTCTGGTTTCCATTTTGGGACCTGAATGAAGAACTGTGAATATTTTTTTCATAGAGCACTTCATTAGCTTAGCTATTTCATCCATTGTTTTCCCGTCATTTCTTAATTTTTCATCAATTCACGATCGGAACTAGTGCCTTGTACTCCACGACCCGTTTTCACAAAATTTTATTGTTTTTTTTTTTCTAAAAACACTAAAACACAAGTCTAACAAATCTACGAAGATTTCAATAAAGACGAACCGTAGTTTACTTCACATGTCGATTTAAAATCGCCAAGGAGATAGCACGTGCGCTTCTGCCTCGTGATCCATACCATCGGATCAATTGTGGAATCCGTTTTGGGAATCTTAAATACACATAAGATACCCAATTGCACTATCGGTTCGGGCGCGAAGTCTTGCTGTGGGATCCTAAACAAACAAACGGATCTCCGCACACGCATCCGAGTGCAGTGCAAAGTTTTCTGTGCGATCCTATGCAAATAAACGGATCTCCACACACGCGTCTTAGGGCTGTGAAAAGTGCGAGAATATACACGCGAGTGATGTACAGTGCGGGAAAACCCTCCACCCTTTCCATCCCTTGTGTCTGTTTTCCATTTTTTCGCACCTCTGTTTGCGTCCCTCAGGCATCGATACTCTCGATTGATTAATAATCTTTGGAGAGTTCTCTGTGTCTGAGTGGCATAATGTTCATCGTGGGAGGGATGTGACCTGGATTTCGGCACGGATCTATTGGGGCACCTACTACAAGGGCTTTCGCTTATCTGTTACTGGTCCCGACTTGCATCCTTTCCCGAGGCGGTATTGGTTTTCTGCGTAGGGCGATTTTAATGGAGTGGGAATTTCGCGTTGATTTGTGTAACATTCGCGGTTAAAGATGCAATTTCACTTCTGTGTCTGCCCATGTTTCTAGCCAGAATCCAACTATCCTTGCACTTAACGAAACCCAGGTAATTACTAATAGATAATATTAGATACTAATAGATAAAATAGATATTTCCGATTTTAATCTACCTGGATATAACTTAGTGCCTCTGTTCTTTCCACATCGTGGTCTAGCCACATACATACGAAATGATATTGCTTATCAACTTCTGCCACAATATGGGCTCTGTTCCAACCCAGAATTTAATTTCTCGTGGGTAAAACTTCACGTTCGTAGGCATATCATACATTACTGCTTTCTTTACAGAAGCCCAAATTTGGACAAAAACGCATCCTTTAACGAATTTGATGCTCTGTCTGATTCTATCGTTAGGATCTTGACCCTGTATCCGCACATTGAAATCGTTATTGCGGGTGACTTTAATGTGCATTACTCTTAGTGGCTTCGTCACTCCGGATACACAACACCTGAAGGTCAATATGTCCAGCTTTTTGCTGATTCAAATAGTTAAACTCAACTCGTCAATGAGCCAACACGGGTACCAGACATATGTGATCATTTCGCCAACACACTGGACCTGTTTCGCACCCGCACCCAAACAAATACACAATTGAAATTTCTTCACCCTTGGGCACTTCAGAACACTTTCGCGTCAGCTAAATTTCCTGTAATCAACAGTAACGTTAATGAGAAAGCTCCCAAAAGAACAGTATGGTTTTACGAGAAAGCCAACTGGGAGGGTCTGCACGACTTTTTTGGGAGGTTAAATTGGTCGTTATTTTTCCTCAATAACGATGTTGACTCTATAGCGGACACATTGACAGACACGATTCTACTTAGCATGCGGACCTTTATTCCATACAGAGTAAAGAGTATCAAACCCATGAAAAATATGTGGTTCGATTCCGGGTGCAGAGAAGCCATTAAGGCTAAAGATTTGAGCTTCCGGTTGTATAAATCAAACAATACTTAGAAAAACCGAAAGAGATTTAAGCGATTTAGAAATGACTCCAAGGGGCATATTCAACGAGCAAAGTGCTTGCATGATCAGAGAGTGAGACAAAAAATACCACTCTCCCACAGGAAGTAGAAACTTCTAGACATTTGTAAAAAATGTCCAATACTCGGTCTCTTCATCCATTCCTTCGGTTATAGCCGATGACAGACCAGTCACCACTGTAATAGAGAAGGCGAATCTACTTGCTGTACTACCTGTATTTCTTCTAAACTTCGGTAATTAAAGCCAATTCTTCGTTTCCAATGTAGTTTTTCTCGTATCAACTTCAATTTCCTTCTAATTAATGAACATTAAAAATATTATAAAGCACCAAACATGGAATATTTCCATAGCATCAATGCACATTTTGCAGCCAACCCGATGCGGGCTGATATCACATCAGTTCCGCCTCAACTTGAGCATAAGCAACGCACCATGAGCCAGATTCGTTTCCGAACGCGTACTATTGCCCGCGCACTCAAAGACCTAAACGCAAACAAATCCGCTGGTCCGGATGGCATTCCCCAAATCCTCTTGAAGAGATGTTCCTCTTCACTCTCTAAACCACTGCGGAAACTCTTCCATTTATCTTATACTACTGGCCCTTTCCCAAATAGATGGAAGTCAGCCATTCAGGGTGACAAATCATTCCTTTTTTCTAATTGACCCTTAGCACTAACTTCTATTCTCTCCAAGGTAATGGAATCACTTATCAACCGTCAACTTTCGAAATATCTGGAATCAAATGACCTCAATGACCACCAATATGGCCACAAGAGATTTGATGGCGTACTTTACCAAAGAGTTGAGCCATTCCATCCACTACCTCGTCGAAAACAAGGTTGTCGCATTGGATATTTCAAAAGCTTTCGACAGAGTTTGGCATCCAGCACTTTTGTCAAAATTGCATTCATATGGAGTGGACAATTCCCCTGATCCAATGGACAAGAGACTGTCTTTCTGGCCGTTCAATCCAAGTGGTTCTTGATGGTGTCAAATCTGTCTCCCATGAAATTAATGCAGGTGTTCCCCAGGGTTCGGTACCCAAACCCACTCTCTTCCTCATCTTTATAAATGATCTCTTGTCAATTACTCACAACCCAATTCACTCGTTTGCTGATGATAGCACGTTGAGTTTCTCATACTCATACGAACACTCGCGTCCAAACTCTTCGAATGTCACTACCAACCAGCAACTTATGCTTGATACATTGAATTCAGACCTCAACAAGATATATCAATGGGGATTATCTAACCGAGTAAAATTCAATGCCTTAAAAACACAGTGCTGCCTCTTGGCGTCAAAGGCGAACCCCCAAATAAATAAACTGTCGATCAACGAAGCCAAGAAACTATCAATCCTCGCCACCCGAATTAATTCGACTCTTAATCAGAATAACGACATATTTGAAGCTGCGAAAATTGCAGCCAAATGTAAAGGATTCCTTAAAAGATGCAAAAGATACCTCACTCCACCCAACCTGGTCACTATTTACAAGGCGTATATTCGTCCAAAAATGGAGTTCAACTCCCATATTTGGTCAGGCGCATCCAAAACTGCACTACACGCGCTCTATAGGGGGCAAAAACGAGCAGTGAAACTTATTGGGGACCCAGATGTGAGTCGATTAATTCTGTCATTAGAGCATAGGCGCAATGTATCATGCCTATCTCTTTCCTATAGGTATTACCACGGTCGTTGCTCAACTGAACTTGCTCAATGTGTTCGGCCCATTCAGACATTTTCCCGCGATGCTCGTCAATCTGTGAATGCGCATCAATTCACGTTGAAAGTGGACTTCTGGCTCACAAATAAACATAGAGATTTATTCCTTAGCCGAACCACACGAATGCGGAATGTTCTGTCTGATCACGTGTTTCCTGGCCGTTGTGATGTCCAGACATTCAAGACCAATATACATCGACACCTCCTTTCCTTATCCAGTTCCTCTCCATCCGCTCGTGCTGTGATCTGACATTTAAGGGTACTTCAAAAACCCCTTTTGTGCGCGCGT